>CM057452.1:303615000-306115000 GCA_016271365.2 Neoceratodus forsteri | reverse complement strand
TTGCGCACTGCTATTGTACTCTGGAGGTCAGCTAAGCTACCGCTGATGCTGTAAACTAGTTTTAATATCTGCATGTGGGTCATGGCACCTTCCCATCTCTTCTTGTTTTTCCTATGGTGGGGGACTGGCGGTGTTGTTGAGGAGCCGTGGCCCCGTGTGGCATATTAACTCATGTTCGAATCCTGCTTTCACTACTAAAATCCTCCAAGTATTTTGCCACCTTTCATTGGCTTTCTTGATGGCCTGGCTGGCTTGCTATGCTATTCATATTTGCTGCTCCTTTGACCTCTGTGCAGGTCTGACCATTTGCTTACTCTGCTTACTGAACTATCTGCAGGTTGACTCATTGCTTACGCAATTCATTTGCTCAATGCTCATTACTACCATGTCTGACCTACGTGAGGGTCCCACCACTCAATGCTTCATTCATCTCCTCCTCAAATGTTTTCTGGGGCATGCCAGCCATAACCATCCCATGGTGCAGGGCCTCCATGCAGCCGACGGTCTCGCTCTGCACCTATCAAGTCTGCATCATGATCATGCTTGCCTTGGGGTGGGGTCCTTCTCAACTGGCCCATAGCTGGCAATGTCCTCACTCTGGGCCTGGCTTTAGCCATTTGAGACTCAATGGCAGCTCCCAGTGTAGAATTTAAGACTAGCTGTGAAGGGTGGTTACAGCACTCTCCTTTGGCTGTAGTATTCTACTAGCAAGGCACCTTCACCACGTTCTCCCTATTACTGCCTGTGGTTCACCTGGTTTGTTTTAAGGGTAGGTAAGGCAGGTGAGTACCTCAGCAATTGTTGCTCTCCTCCTCTCACCTTAGTTACCCCCAAGGTTGCAGAGCACTCTCACAACCTCCCACGGCATTCCCATTAGTGGGATCGAGTGGGAGCTTTCCTCCATATTGGAATATTTTCCACCCCCCCTTCTATTGGCTTTCTAAATTGCAGTAGCACAGCTGTCACTAAACAAAACATACCAAGCCTGGAGGGAAGGTGACCTTGGCCTTGGATCCCCTAAGATTTCCTCCTCAAAGGGTTTTTTTTTCTCTCCTCCATGCCCCAGGTCATAAACGGTAGTTAGTAGTAATTAGTGTTCCCTAGTTTCTTTAGGTAGGTTCCATTGTTGGATGGAGGTGGATAGTGTCCCTACTTGGCATTCCCTCTCTCCTTAGGAGGCCCCCTCAATCTCCAGTGCAACCCATCATACTTATGCCATTGCTAACCTGCACATCTCATTACATTATCAAGCTGCCTGGTGCCTAATCTACTACTATGCCTCATAGCTACTGATTGCTAATATACTTCGTAATACTACTTTTCTTTTTGGAGATGCTTCCTAAGGTGCCATTAGCCAAGGGAATTGCCCCGCAGCATCTCTAGGGAGTGGAACCCTCTTTGAAGGTTCCTTGCCTTTGGTACCCCTACAGGGTTGTAATTCCTCTGGAATAGAGAGTGCAAATGACTAAAACCAAGTAACACAGTTGCACAAGCATTACATTATACTGGCTGTGTAGGCCATTGAATTGGAAGGCTATGCCGGTGGTTCAATGGACAGGCAGTCACCCACTCCCCCTATCTGTGCTACATAAGCAGTTCCTCTGAGCCTATCTCTCTCTCATGCACTTTTCCTTTGCCCCACCATCCTCCTCTCCTCCTCCTGCAGTGGCATCGCCTCTCTCCTTGGGATGTGTCCTAAGGTACCTTTAGCCAAGGGAATCGTCCTAAGTCACCTCTAGGGGTGGAAACCTCTTTGGGGTTCCTTGTCTTTGGTATCACTACAGGGTGGTAATTCCTCTGGAATAGAGAGCGTGAATGGTTAAAACCAAGTAACACAGTTGTACAAGCATTACATCATACTGGCTGTGCAGGCCATTGAACCACTCTATTGGTTAAATTGAGGTACAGCACTTCCCCTGCCCAAGTTAATTAAAAGCAGAATTTTGTTCATTGCCTTTTTGTTCATTACATTACTCAGAAAGATAGAGAAAAGCAAATAAGGTAAATCTAGAACTATCTACAGAGATAATCGGGGATGAAAAAGGAGGTGTTCGGGCCAGGTAAGGGGTGATGAGTTGGGGGCCCTGGGGATTGGGGAAGTAGGAACTGTTTTAGTTGGGAAAGTTGATGGGAAACAGAAACATTGGGTGGAAAAAGGAGGGGTGGAGAAGGGAAAGAGAAAAGGGGGATATGGGAGAATGAAAAAGGAAAAACGCAGAGTGTAGACAGGAGAATATAACAGAAATCAGTAAAGATGAAATCTAACAATACAGGTTAAAAATAGGAAATCTCTAATACAAAAGATTCAAGCTTTTCAAATTCACATCATAAGGGTTGTGGTAGCTGATAAAATTATTCTTAACCAGAATAATGAGCTATTCCTTCTAATTACTAACTAGTATGGGAACTGCTTCAATAAATGAGTACGGTGTTTCAATAGTTGTACCTGAAAAAGAGCAAAACAAAAAGCAGATACACCAACATGCATTTGACTATTTGCACAAAAGTAATAAACAATACACCAAATATGTCTATGAAAATAGGAAGATGACCTCTATGTAAAATAATGGAGATTGTTTTTTTTCCAAGGAAGAACAGGAAAAGAAAAAGAAAAATTAAGGTGATATGCATCGCATTGAACTTTTAAATGCTCTTTTTTGTCCTTACAGAGTTATATTTACAAAGAATGAGATTTTATGATCTTATAGAAATGGGACAATGTCTATATGGTCATTTAAACCATGTCAGCATACAGTGACTAAAGTAAAAATCCATTTTGAATCTTTTTTCAACTACATCTTTGTTCTGCCGCCTACCCCCACCCCCACCCCAAGAGTGGTTTAACCTGCTGAATTCACACAAATCTCATGTATTTGGATTGCTGCCATGAAGCAGTTCACACAGAAACATAGAAACATAGATTTTGATGGCAGACAAGGACCGCTTGGCCCACCCAGTCTGCCCATTTTTCCCTTTGTACAATCTCACCACAGACCCTACTTGATCTCCAGCTCTCCCCGCTCCTTACTTCCCATTAAGATTCCCTTAGTATTATTGTGTATTATTGAACCCACCACTGTTTTTGCCTCCACCACCTCCACTGGTAGACTGTTCCAGGAATCTACCACTCTTTCTGTGAAGTTGTACTTCCTCACATCTCTCCTGAATTTACCCCCTTCCAGCTGCATTGTAGGTCCCCTTGTTCTTGAGCATCTTTTTTTTCTGAATAATTCTCTCCTCCTGCACCTTATTTATCAACATGAGGTATTTAAAGGTCTATGATATCCCCCATCTCCCTCCTGTCTTCCATGATGTACAAATTGAGGTCCTTTACTTTCTCTTCATAGGGTTTCTGATGCGACTCTGCACTACTTCATTTGTCCTCCTCTGGACAGTCTGCCCTCCACCCTGTCTATGTCCTTTCTGAGATGTGGTCTCCAGAACTGGACACAGTATTCTAGGTGTAGTCTCATCAGTGATCTATACTGAGGCAACACCACCTCTCTCCTTCTGTTGGTGATACCCCTCCTTATTCACCCCAGCATCCAACTGGCCCTTCCTACTATATTGTTGTACTGCCTGGACACCTTTAGGTCATTATATATGATTACCCACAAGCCTTTTTCCCTGTTTGGTGGTCATCACTACCTCTTCTCACATTTTGTACTCTGCCCCTGGATTTCTGTGCCATAAGTGCACTGTTTTGAACTTTTTTGCATTAAAATACAGTTACTATAATCTTGTTGACACCTTGAGTTTTCCCAGGTTGCTGTGCATTCTTTTCACACACACCCTAATTGTCCAACATTTTGCAGATTTCGGTGTCATCAACAAAGAGGCAGAATTCCATTCCAGCTCTTCTGCAATGCCACTAATAAAGAAATTAAAGAGGATCGGTCCCAGTACTGAGACCTGAGGTACCTCCCGGTCACCTTCCTTTCTCCAGAGTGAATTCCATTTACCACCACTCTCTGTCTCTTATCCCTTAACTAGATTTCTTACAAGGCTTATTACTATTGGAAGGTATACAGTGATCTGAGCGTGGCACAGTTGAGCCACTCAGTTTAAGTGACTCAATTTGACCACTCGTAGGTATAACAAATGCTGTAAAATGCTGATAAACATTATATAGCGAGTGTAGCAGTTAGCTACACTTGTTGCAGCAGCATATAGGGATATGGTTGGCCAAGTCTTGCCAAGCTGGCCATTTGGTGTAGTGGCTAGAGCCACTGCCGCTGGAACTGGTGGACTCAGATTCGGATCCAGGGACACTATATGAATAATATTTTTTGTGTGTTGCCTTTTTCCCCTTTGTCTGTATCCCCCCCGAGTTGATTATAATAAGTTTGGGGGGCACAAGGGGCATATCACCCCCCACATAAAAATGATTACTGGTCTTGTTTGTATTGACATACTGAGTGACTGTCAATGTCGTCCTGCTTGCCCTTTTGACTTCTGGTGCTATTTTACTCGCTTTTCTTGGTCGGTGACATTTAAAAGTCACCATTATCACATTCCCCGTTGAACTCATGCCTATGCCACCCAGCTTCCTTATTAGTCTTCTATGTGGAACAATATTGAAAGCCTTACTGAAATCTAGGTAAGCCACATCCACCACTCCACCCTGATCTGTTTCCCTGGTCACCCAATCAAAGAAATCTATCAGATTTCCTTGACATAAGCTCCCCCCTCCCCATCAGTGAATCAATGTTGCCTTGGGTCTTATAACCCATTGGATTCTAGATATTCCACAATCCTTTCCTTCAGCAGTATCTCCATTAACTTTCTCACCACTAATGTCAGGCTGACTGGCCTGTAGTTGCCAGTCTCCTCCCTGCCACCATTTTTGTGAAGTGGGGCTACATCTGCCCTCCTTCAATCCTCCGGCACCACTCTTGTTTCCAGTGAGCTGTTAAATAAGACTGTCAGGGGTGTAGCCAGTACCTCTCTGAACTGTCATAATACCCTTCGATGCAACCCATCTTGCCCCATCGCATTGTCCACTTTTAGATTTGAATGTACCTTCAGGACTCTGTTCTTGGAAAAAGGACTAGTTTCTACCTTCCTCCCTCCCTCCCTCCAATGCTCCTGTTACTTTTACGTGACCCTTCCCTTCTCTTTCCTCGATGAACACTAACCAAAAGTATTTTCTCGAGATATCTGTATTTTTGCTCAGTATATCTGCCTTTTCCTGGTCCTCCTCTGTGTAGTCCCCCCTCCTTCTCTTCTTAATCTTACAATCCCTTCCCTTGTCTTCCTCTTCTCACTTCTATACAAAACAAAAGTCTTGTCCCCTTTCATCACCCCCATGGCTATTCTTTCCTCAGTTATGCCTTTGTGCTCCTTACCTTGTTTGGTTTCTCCAGATACACCTCTCTTTCTTCCTCTCTTTGCATCTCCTTATACCTTCTGAATGCTACCCTTTTATTCTTTACCTTTTCAGCCACTTTTTATGAGAACCATAGCAGTCTCTTTTTCCTCTTGCTTTTGCTCACTTGCTTTGCACAGAGGTTTGTTGTCTTCACTACGCCATCGTTTTGCTTTGCCCGCTGTTCCTGTACCCCACCTAGGTCATTCCCCCACTGGATCATCCCTGAGGCATTCACTCCTCTATCTAAAATCTGCCCTTCAGATGTCCAGGACCCTCACCCTTATGTGGCTCACTTCCACTGCTGTCCTTATGTTGAACCACACTGTATGATGATCACTGGTCCCCAGGTGGTGTCCCACATTGACATCTGCAATACTGTCCCTGTTAGTGAGCACCAGGTCCAATATTGTCCCATTATGAGTGGGATCCCTAACTTGCTGCCTAGGAACAGCCCCTGCAGGGAGTCCAGGGTGTTCCTCCTCTTAGCTGAAGCTGCAACTGGAAGGCACCACTCTATATCCAGTAGGTTGAAGTCCCCCCCAGTAGTATCTCCCCATGCTCTGTCATTTGCTAGTGGCTCCCACCAGTACCTTATCTAAATCCTCCCTCTGTGCTGGAGATCTGTAGATCACACCAGTGTGATTAGTGCTCCATTTCCTGTCTCAACGGTGGCACACCTTACCTCTTCCTCCCATCTCTAGATTTCCTGTGTTTCAATCACTTTATGCCTTCCCCCACATAAAGCAGCACTCCCCCTCCTTTTCGTTCCACCCTTCCTTTCTTTTTTTTAATTCAAACTTTATTAACAAGTTTTTCCACAATTTTGGAGGCAGCAAATATGACATGTACAACTTATTCAAAATACAATACTTAAACTGCCCCCACCCCCTGTACAGCAGTATTATGCCCAGGGCCACAGTAATGGGGGAAGTGGGGATATTGTCTGGGGCCCTGAGCTCAGGAGGGCCCACCTGTGGAGCTTGCATTACCCCTGGCATTAGCTGGTTTGGGAAACAGGGACCCATTTAAAGTGACTTGTCCTGGGCCCCTAAATTCATAGCTGCAGCCCTGATTATGCCTCCTTATAACATGAGCTCTTAAGACAGGATGCTTATGTGTACAGGGATAATTAGTACATAACAAAACTTATATCCGAATAGTCATAATCAAGGTGTGAAGGGGATGCCAGATGTGTGTATAAGCTGGCAATCTATTGTGGAGACTAGCTATAGCTTTCTCAGTGCGAAGATTAGCTAGGACTTCATTCACCCATTCCTGGAATGTCGGGATAACCATATCTTTCCAATACAGTAGTATAAGTTTTTTGACAGATAATGCAGTCATGGAAATGTGAAATCTCCTAACCTTAACCCTGATGGAGGACAGGTCCCCCAGGAGACAAATATCAGGTGTGAAACAATCCTGCAAACCCACACCCTTCCTTTCTTAAACAGAGTATAGCCTGGTATGGCCATGTCCCAGTCATGGTTTACAGTGCACCATGACTCTGCAATGGCCACAATATCCAGCTATGCATCTGCCATGATAGCCGCTAGGTCCAGAATTTTATTTTTGAGACTTCTTTCATTTTGCACACATGGCCTTCAATATTTTATTACCACTCTGCCTGCTACCTCCCCTTTTTCCTTTTGGCCCTCCCTCCTCCCCCTCTCTTTTAATGCATTCTTTCGCATCCTCCTTTATTTCTATCACCCTGGGGGGGGGTTGTTGATTTTTTTTTGCACCCTGGGGAATTCATATACTCTCAGGTCCTCCCTACTCTTTATTTCAGTATTTGGGGGCAATTTATGCCTCCCTGATTGCTTCCACTACCACCCTCAGCTAGATTTACATGTTCATCAAAGCAACATTTAAACCATCTCCTGAGGACTGTGGTGCCCCTTCCAGATGGATGCAGGCCATAACCCCCATAGGCCTTTACCCCTCCAGATTGGTCCACAGTCCTCAGTGTAGCTGAACTACTTCACTCTGCCCCATTTCCTCAGCCATGAGTTGAAACCCCAGGTGTGGTGAAGCCATTCCTCCTCCTGTAATAGACAGGCAGCACCTCAACGAAAGCCACTGAGCATGCTACCTGTCTACCACCTCTCCCCAGCTCCCTAAACTCCCCCTGCACTATCTCAGCCACATCCCTAGCCAGGTCATTACTTCCCAGGTGTGTAGTGACATCCAGCTCTCCCACCCACCCTGCCACCCTAGCCATCCTCAGGATCCACTTTCCATTCCTTCAGGCTGTAGTGCCATGTAACCACCTCACCTCCCTCTCTCCCTCCCTTTCTATTACTAAATCCAGCATCTCACAATCAAGTCCCCCACCAGAAGTTGCTACCTCCTCTTCTGGTGTTCACTACTACTTGTGGTCTTCACTATTGAGGATCCCCACATCCTCCCTGGCCACTACCATTGGTGCATCCTCTCAGCAGTCCTGTTCCACGAGAGTGGTGTAAAATCATGTAGTGTTACCGGCTGAGGAATGTGCCTCTGATCCACCACCCCCACCTTCTTGGAGCCCACCACAGTCCAGCTGTTCCTCCTCCCTGGCAAATTCTGAGGTAACGGTGGCATATTTGGTGGCCCCTGGGTGGTGTAAGAGGTCCACTGAATCCCAGCCCACTCAGCCTGGAGTCTGGCAACCACTTCCCTCAGCCCAGAGAGGTGCATGCAAATGGGGCAGCACCGCAGTTTCCAGACGATCTCTCTGAAAACTACTGCCCCACTAACCCTGCACTACACCACTCTCAACATTTCCATTTCCTACCCTCCATGTGTCACCCAGAAATTCTTTTGTACCCTTACCCCTGATAGGGTGTTTCTAGTTTTTTACCTTTTTTGTTCACTTCACTCCTTTGTACTCTTACCCTAGATAGGGCATTATGTAGATAGGGTGTTCAAAATGCAGGCCCAGTGGGGAGGTCAAAGAGGGATTTCAAAACTGAATGGACATGTTCTCAAATCTGCTCTTTCAGCAGACAAATGGTTCTACCCACATATAAAAAGGGCAAATGCACTGGGTGACATACACAACATACACATTGTGGATAATATACACAACAAATGCCTTGTTATACCTAATAAACTGCCAAATTTCAACCTTGCCTATGCCTGCTGGATGTGAGAAAACTTCCTCTTTAGTGTAACATTTACAATTATACAATGGCAAAGAGAAATACGAGCATATGAATTTGCAGGCAGGAACAGGCCACATAGTCTATCAAGTCTGCCCGGATGTGCAGCTAGCCCCCTAGAATGCAGCTGCCCCACCCCCTCCCCCCTCTCTCCTCCTGGAAGTTCTCCGCACTACCTACCCAGACCCTCCCCCACAACCTGTTCCATGCCCTTTTAAAACTACCCACTGTCTTACATGAAATCACTCCCTCCGGTAGTGCATTCCATTTCAACACCACCTTTTCTGTGAAGTAGTGCCTCTTCATTTTTCTCCTAAATCTACCCCCTTCTAATTTTAGCCCATGCCCTCTTGTATCCCTTCCCTTCCTCAGCCTAAAAACCCTTTCAGTGCTGGATTTGTTTATCCCCTTCATATACTTGAATGTTTCAATCATATCCCCCTATCCCTCCTCTCCTCTAGGCTGAACAAACTCAGTTCCCCCTAGCCTATCCTCATAGGGTTTGTCTTCCGTCCCCTGAATCATTTTTGTTGCCCTACACTGCACCCCCTCCAGCAGCCTAATATCCCTCTTCAAGTATGGACACCAGTACTACATGCAGTACTCCAGGTGTACTCTACCAGTCTAGCATTGCTTGTAAAGCGCTTTGGATGTATGAAAAACGCTATATAAATGCTGATTCTTCTTCTTCTTCTAACAGGGACCTGTAGAGGAGCAGGTTCACCTTCCTATGCCTGGATGAGATCCCCCCTTAATACACCCCAGCATCCTGTTTGCTTTAGCTGTCACTTTCCTACATTGTGCTGAGTTGTTCCTGCTTCCTGTTACCAACGCCCCTAAATCCTTCTCTTCCTCAGTGATCCCCAGCCTCAGCCCCCCAACCAGTACTCCCTCCTCTGGTTCCTAGCACCGAAGTGCATAACCTTACACTTCTTCACATTGAAGCCCAACTGCCACCTCTTTGACCACTCCTCCAGTTTGGAAAGGTCTCCTTGAAGTCATTTCTACCCATCAACCTCATCCACTACTGCCCCAATTTTAGTGTCATCTGCGAACAGACTGATTCTGCTCCCAGCTCTGAGTGAGATATCTGACATGAATATTCCAAATAACACCAGACCCAGCACAGAGCCCTGCAGCACACCACTCATCACCGGCCTAGGTGTTGAAATTTCCCCACCACCACCCTCTGCTGCCTCCCTTTCAGTCAGTTCTTGATCCAGTTAACCATGTTCACCCCCACCACCCCAGCTTTCAACCTCCTCCCTAACCTCCCATGGGGCATTGAATCAAAGGCCTTGCTGAAATCTAGATACAGGACATCCACTGCACTGAAATCCTAGATGCTGATTGGCTGGCTGGCACCATTTGACCATGGTAAATCCTATGATATACTACCAGAAGAGAAGACAGCCAGCCAATTCACCAAGATCAGTATGACCCTGAAATTCAAAAACATACACCCGCCATGTTGTTTCCCTGCTAAATTGCAGCCACCAGTTTTATCCATAAAAAGCAAAAGAGAACCTCAGTGGAAACCCTGTCAGGAGAAAACTACACTAGCCTCCCCAAACAAGTACTGAAAAAAGTGTGACGAACTGTAAAACTGAAAATATGTTAGAGTTCATTTCCCATGATGGTGGCTCCTTCCTGCCTCTCTAGTGGTAACACTGGCTCATATGACAGCTTGCGCTCATGGCTTTCCATTCCACTAATGCTTGGGACCTGAAACAGTCAGTCCCTCCCACCTACCTTGCAGTGACTGCTGGCTCCCCCTTCTGGCCAACTTTACAAAAAGAAAAAAAACAAATCATCTGTGTTGGTGGGATAGGGAGGTACCATTACAATGCCCCAGTTGAACATGCCTGAATCAATGCCCTTCCGGCAGCGTTGATTTGGCTATGACGCTAGCGACCCGGTTCGGGAACGAGCCCGGAGCTGAGGGCTGGCCGGGAGGGAGGACTTGAGCGCCCCAAGGACTGCTCGCCCTCTCCGGGGAGGGTACTTGAGCTCGGTGTTTGTCTGACCCCAGGTGGAGACCTGAGGTACAGCAAGCCCGATGCTCCAACAGAGGGGAGCGACGCGCAGACGCCGCGCCGCGCCTTGACGCCATCGGACCTGGCACGTCGAGAAACACTAAACCCTTGCAGCCTCCTTGGTAGACGGAGCACCAGGGCTCAATTTTCAATGCCCCTACCTGCCCGGAGACAGCATGCCGACAAAGATTAGCGAAACGTCGGGTGGAAGGGTGTCCCACCTGCACCCGCCTGGGGGGTATAGCCACGGCTCCATGGGGCATGGACTGCACCGGCTCCAGGTAGGTGAGCGAAGGCTGATAAGCCCATAGGTGTCTCCCGAAGAGGAGGGGGCTGCAAGTAGGGAGGAGGATAAAGAGAAAAAAAAAAAAAAAAAAGAACATGCCGAAATCAGCCACCTCTAGTTATGCTGCTGAATGTCAGGGACTCACTAGAAACAGTCACTTCCTCTCATTTACCTTGTGTTTCTGCTGGCTTCCTGGTCCATTCAACATTGCAGAAAAAAAAAATGTCTGCGTGGGTGGGAGAGGTAGCTGCCGTTACACTGCCACAGTTACACATGCCAAAATCAGCTGCCTCCAATTACACTGCCAAATGGCAGGGTGTCGCTAGAAACAGTCACTCCCTCTCACATCTGTTGCATGACCGCTGGCTCCCTGGTCCATCCAGCACTGCAAGGAAAAAAAATGAGTGTGTGGCAGACGGAGCTGCTGTTACCAAATTCTGCTTGTTTTCCACAATACACTGCCAAATGGCAGCTTCTCATGCTAACATACATTTATTTAGTTATTTATATTTCAGATTAAACCTTTGAGCACGAGGCTATTTTCATAGGTTCCACATCAGTAGAGTAACAATCAAAGCAGAGTACAATTACAGGGGATGGCAAGATTCATACAATTTGAACAATGCAAGAGGTACAGGAATTGACACAGATTAAATCAAGCATTACACGGTAAATACTATGATGAAGGGATATTCAGTACCAATCCAGAGACAAAGGACGAACAGAGACATAAAGACAAAGAAAGGAGAACATCAGCCAATAAGCTTGTGTCGATGAGAGTAAAATTAGAGAAGAAGACTAAAGTTCCCTGAGGAGAATGCGTGGCCCAATAGGCCTAGTCAAGGAGGTGAGGGGTAAAATAGGTGAGGTAAGAAGCAAGAGATGGGAAGTACAAGGGGAAGGGGAAAAGGGGTGGAGGGGACAGAATACACAAATACTAGGTCAGTTGGGGCCAAGGTAGTCAGGAAGTAAGCAGGTAGGAGTACTGGACAATTATCAGGTGAAACTGATTAGTGGAAGCAATCACAGCTGGCATTTGCAATTTTCACTGTTCACTCAGATGTAAAATTAGGATGTACCCATGCACTACAATCCTTCTTTGATTTTTTTTGGTTTTCACACTCAGAGTGTGCCTGCCAGTATGAATAAGTCAACATTTTGTTATTGGCTTACTTCCTCAGGGTTCTCGGCATATTTCTGGAAGTTTTCTGGCAATGTCTGCATGTACTTTGATTCTTATATTATAAAGCACATGATCTGTTACTCATGTAATGAAATCTGTTATTTCATGTGCTTCATTATTACTTAGATTCTTAACTTCTGTGCACCTTATTGCATTGTTGCTGCATTAACTTTAAAAGTTCAGAATTAAATCTGCATTATGTATGAGAGTAAATACTGTATATGCAAATGTATTTTTCTGTTCAAAAAGTTGCATAAAATGTTATTTTATTTTGTAAATCTGTCACGAGCCCAACCCCCAAGGGCACGGTAGGCTGTTCCGTTTGCAGAGAGGATCCTCCTTTTTACAGAACTCATGAGCTGTTGTGGGGTTCAGGAAGATTCAACTACCTTCCTTTTCACAGTGGGATGGTGGCAACTGTAGATTCGAGTCCCCTTGACTCTGTATTATGTTTGGGGTTTGAATTCCATCACTGCCACTGGCAGCCTCTTGCCTAAGTAGTTTTGTAGGATAGCCGAGAGGTCACTATCTTCGTTATCAAGGTAACACAGTCTTTGCAAAACTCTTCTGTGTAAAATGTTAGATCACACAATCAGACCCCAGACAGAGTTGAAAAGAAAATCATAACAGTTGACTTAAATAAAAACAACACAATAAATTCTACAGTTTAGAAGATCTAAAAAATCTGCCATGAGCCCAACCCCCAAGGGTATGGCAGGACCTCCTGTTTGCAGAGAGGATCCCCCCTTTTTATAGAACCTATGAGCAGTTGTAGGGTTCAGGAAGAATCACTAACCTTCCTTTTCCCAGTGGGAGGGTGGAAACTGTAGTTTCAAGTTCCCTTGACTCTGTACTACATTCAGGGTTTGAATCCCACCACTGCCACTGGCAGCCTTTTTACCTAAGTAGTTTTTCAGGATAGCCAAGCAGTCACTATCTTCATTATCAAGGCACACAGTCTTTGCAAAAGCATTCTGTTAAAATATTATATCGCTTAATCAAACCTCAAACAGAGGTGATAAGAAACATTGCCTGGCTCCCCTGTAGCTGCCCAATGGCAGGTTCTCCCTAGTGACAGAGAATTATGTTTTGGGAAGAAGTAATAAAATCAATCAAAACAATATAAAATAAAAAGAAAATTTACTTTTCTTAATTTGTTGGATAGTCGGCAACATGGGTTTGTGCCAGGTAGATTGTGTCATACCAATCTTGTGGAGTTTTACAAATGGGTAACATCAGAACTAGACAGGGGAAAGCCTGTGGATGTATTATTCTTGGACTTCAGCAAGGCATTCGACTCTGTCCCCCACAGTGGTCTGGTGGAGAAACTGACGGGGTTAGGAATAGGTCCTTTGATGGTCAGATGAATTGAATACTGGCTAGCTGGATGCACCCAGAGCATAGTGGTCGGTAGGGAGCTCTCAAACCCTAGAAAGGTTGGTAGTGGGGTACCGCAGGGCTCAGTCCTGGGTCCGATCCTGTTTAATGCATACATATCGGACATCAGGGAGGGTATATGGTGTGAAATGATTCTCTTTGCTGCTGACTCAAAGATGGGAGCAGTAGTTGAGGGGGAAGAGGGGAGGTTGGCCCTGCAAGGGGACCTGGACACCCTGGAAAGCTGGGATCACACATGGAAATTAAATTTCAATATCACCAAGTGCAAGGTGTTACATCTTGGGTGGGGAAACCCTAAACACAGGTACACCCTGGGAGGGGAGGCACTGGAGGCCTCAACAGGGGAAAAAGACCTAGGGGTCATGGTGAATGCATGTATGAATAACTCTGAGCAGTGCAGGAGACTGGCTAGCAAGATAAATGGGATGTTGGGATGCATCGTAAGGGGAATCACCTTTAGGAGCAGGGAAGTGATTCTGCCACTGTACAATGGACTGGTTAGACCACACCTTGAGTAATGTGTACAGTACTAGAGACCACACTTGACAGAAGACACCAGGAGAAAGGACTGCTGTGTGACTGAACTTCTCTGCTGGGACTAAAGTAGAAGAACTTTTGCATTTGGACCTTTAATTTAGGGTAAAAAACTAACATACAAAACAAAAACAAAAAAAAAAAAGTGTGTGTTTGGGTTAACTGAACTGAATGGGTAACTGAAAAGTCATCTAGGTGTAAATCTCAGGTGACTGAAAGGACTTAACTGCTGTGAGGTTTAAATTACTTGTAGAAAGATCTGTAAGTAGGGGATGGCTTAGCTAGAAGGAAGCTACATTTAAAGACTGCCTTAGAAAGATTCTGCTAATAGCTTGGCAGAGGACACCAAGAGAAAGGACTGCTGTGTGACTGAACTTCTTGCTGGGACTATATTGCCCTCCTTCCTCCCTCCACCCCTCACCCAAAGCTAGTTCTATTTTATAGCACAGAATTTGACTGACAACAGGAACTTCCTGTTTAGGGGCAGGAAGTGAGTGATCACAGAACCACCAAGGACCCACCATCCTAGAAGGGCAAGAGTAGCCTCCGGCTCCTCTAGCTGCTGGAGGTCTGCCTCTGAACAAGTAAGTGGTCTACTGAGAAATATAGGATATTCTTGTCTCAGAACAGGACAATCAGGAGCTTGAAGGTCACACAGGCAGAAAGTAAGGAGAGAGAGAGAAAAAAACAGAGGAAAGAGTAAGGATTGCAAACAGTTAAGGGCCAGAAATAAGATATGATTGAGTGGTAGTGCAGGCTGTGGAGCAGCAGTCTTCCGGGAGACGCTCTGGATGATGCGGTGTTGTCCCATCTGCAGACACCTCTGGGCTGAGGGAGGAGGTTGCTCATCTCCAGGCTGAGTTGGCCAGGATTTGTGGGACCTCCTCTTCCATCCAGGGACCACCAGTGCCACTGTCATTGCCTCAGAGGTTGCCAAGAAAGAGGAGCTGTTGGACCACAGTGGGTTCAGGGAGGGTGAGGGTGGTGGAACAGAGGTGCATCCCTCCAGTTGTACCTCTCCACAATTCCTATGCCATTCTGGCAAAGTGTGGTTCCTCTATGGAGGCACCTACAGTGGAGACCAAGGAGGATGCTGGGAACCTCCACAAAGGAGACCCACAGGAGGGTGGCAGGGGACCCTGCAGGGGAAGGAAACAACTCCTGGTGGGGGACTCCATTGTTAGGAAGGTAGAACTGGGCAAGGAAGGGGAGAGGGAGGTAAGGTGCCTGCCTGGCGCCCTGGCTTGGAGGGACAAGGAGCGAATCCTCAGGATTGCCGGAGCAGCTGCACAGGGGAGGGAGCTGGATGTCATTGTCCACCTAGGGACAAATGACCTGGCTAAGAAAGGGATTAGAGAAGTGCAGGAAGAGTTTGTGGAATTGGGGAGGGGCCTTAGTCAAGTAGCACGCACGGTAACCTTTTCGGAGGTGCTAGCCATCTATGGCATAGGAGAGGCTAGGGTGTTCCGCACCATGGGATTCAATCAGTGGTTGAAAAACTGGTGTGGAGCTCAGGGATTTGGCTTCACTGGGGACTGGGGGTCCACCTGGAGTGATGCAGGCCTATACTGGCATGATGGGCTGCATCTGTCCGGGAGGGAACCAGGATCCTAGGTGATAGGTTTAAATGCTTCATTGGCAAGCTTTTAAACTAGCCAAGGGGAGGCACTGGAAAGGAGCAGGAAACCTAGCCCCCAAACAATCAGGGTAAGTGTGGCAAACACCAACATGGAGGTGGCGATAGGAGAAGGGCAGGGTAAATGGAGAAAGTGGCAAAGGCAAGAAGGACAGGGATGGGGAAAAGGGGTAAGGCCATCAGAAAATGGAGGGTAATGAGTACCAATGCCCGTAGTCTGGGCAACAAGCTCCTGAGCTGGTGGCCTTAATGGAAGAGGGATGCCTGGATATCGAGTAGTCACAGAAACATGGTACACAGAGAACCATGACTGGGATGTTAACATACCAGGATACATAACCTACAGGAGAGACAGGCAGGGGAGAAGAGGGGAGGAGTATCTCATGTAAAGGAAGGGATAAAAGCAACTGAACGAAAGAGTAAACAGGGAGGAGAGGAGGCACTGTGGGTCACCTTGGAGACTGGAAAGGGCACCAATCCGACAGGGGTTAGGTACAGACCCCATGTCAGGGGAAGGAAATGGACAAGGACATGATGGAAGGCATTCTTAGAAAGGCAGAGAAAGGGGAGATACTGTTGATGAGAGACCTGAATATGCTAGATGTTAACTGAGACATTTGCTGCAGCCACATCCAAGAGCAGGGCCATTCTTGATGCCCTACAGGTGGCAGGCATTAGACAGCTAGTTTCAGAACCCACTCATGAGGGAGCAATCTAGACCTCGTGATTTCAAATGGGGCAGTGAGAGGACCTAGATTTAGAAGTGGGTTGCCATCTGGGGACAAGTGACCATCAAACAGTGTGGTTCACGTTAAACTCAGCTACAGAGTCAAGCCATACAAAAGTGAGGGTACTGGACTTTAGGAGGGCTGACTTTGCAAATGGGAGAGTGCCTCAGAAAAGCTCTAGCAAACAGGCTAGAAGGAGGTGTGGAGCAACAATGGGGAATTATCAAACTGCCATCACAGAGGCAACAAGCCTTTGTGTGAAGCAAATAAACAATCAAAATGAAAGAAAAAGCCACTATGGTTCTCAAGAGAGGTGGCTGTGAAAGTCAGGAAGAAAAAGATAGCATTCCGAAGTATAGGAAACACAGAAGGAGCAGGACAGAGAGCTGTACCAGTTAAGGCAGAAAGAAGCAAGGAGGAAGTCAGAATAGCAAAGGCCCAAACTGAGGAAAAGATAGCCAACTCAGTTAAGAAGGGGGATAAAACCTTTTATAGGTACATCAGCGAGCGTAGAAAGACAAAGGGAGGGATAGTGAGGCTGAATAGAATGAACGGTGGATGGGCAGAGGGGGACAGTGAAAAAGCAGGAATACTGAATGAATATTTCTGCTCAGTATTCACAAAAGAGGAGGGGGAAGTGCCTAATCCAATTAACAGAAGCACTCTTGATAGGGGGGTCGATCCCAGTCCTTTCACAGAAGAAAGGGTTCTGCAAGAACTCCTAAAACTGAAGGTGGAAAAGCAATGGGTCCTGATGGAATTCACCCAGAATTCTAAAAGAATTAAGGAAGGAACTAATGAAACCACTGGCTACTCTTTTAATAAATCATGGAGGATGGTGTGGTACCCGAGGACTGGAGGAACGCTGGATGTGATTCCTTCACAAAAGTGGGACCAAGACAGAGGCAGGAAACTACAGACCTGTCAGTCTGACCTCTGTGGTAGGGAAAGTGATGGAGTCACTTGAAGGAAAGAATAGTGAGTACCTAGAGGTCAGTGGAGCACAGGATCCAAGGCAGCATGGGTTCACAGCGGAAGGTCATGTCAGCCAAATCTAATAGATTTCTTTGACTGGGTGACCAAAGTAGTAGACCAGGAGGGGCTGTGACATGGCCTACCTAGACTTTAGCAAGGCATTTGACACAGTCCCACACAAAAGATTATTAGTCAAATTAACCAGCCTGGGAGTGGGTCCCAGGGTGGTAGCCTGGGTAAAACATTGGCTGGACAACAGGACACAGCAGGTAATTGTAAATGGAGTCCACTCTGAAGAAAGGGGGGTTACTAGTGGGGTACCGCAGGGTTCAGTATTGGGTCCAGTCCTTTTTAATGTCTTCATCAGTGATATTGCAGAGGGACTGGAAGGAAAAGTATGCCTTTTTGCAGATGACACAAAGATCTGCAACAGGGTTGATACACAAGGAGGCGTGGAAAGGATGAAAAGGGACTTGGCAAGGTTGGAGGAATGGTCAGACGATGGCAGCTAGGATTCAATGCAAAAGTGCAAATAATGCACCTGGGAAACAAGAACCCAGGGAAGAATACGTAATGGGTGGGGAGGTAGTAACAACAACAAAACAGGAAAGGGACCTGGGGTAATCATATCAGATGACCTTAAGGTTAGTGGGCAATGTGAGAAGGCAGTAGGGAGGGCCGGGGGTATACTGGGATGTATAGGGAGAGGCATCAGCAGCAGAAAACAGGAAGTTGTTATCCCTCTGTACAGACAGTTGGTGAGACCCCATCTGGAATACTGTGTCCAGTTCTGGAGATCCCATCTGCGCAAGGACATAGAAAGGATAGAGGCAGTCCAGAGGAGGGCAACTAAAATGGTGCAGGGTCTGCAAGAGAAGCCATATGAGGAGAGACTAAAGGAGCTTATTATGTATACCCTTGAGGAAAGAAGGGAGAGGTGGGACATGATAGAAACTTTCAAGTACCTCAAGGAATCAACAAAGTCCAAGAGGGTAGCGTCTTTCAGAAAAGAGACTTGCAAGAACAAGGGTACACAATTTAAAGACAGAAGGAGGGCGGTTCAGGGGCAATGTGAGGAAGTATTATTTCACAGAGAGGGTAGTGGATGCATGGAACAGCCTTCCTGAGGAAGTTGTGGGGTCTAAAACTGTGGGAGAATTCAAGAATGCATGGAACAGACATAAGGCAATTTTTGTGGGGGGGCTGGAAGATATAAGCTGTTGGTTAACTAGGATCTGCGGCCTTTTCTATAGGTAGGGAAATGGGCAGACTAGATGGGCCTAGCAGTCCTTATCTGCCGTCAAAGTCTATATTTCTATGTTTCTATGTTTAAGAGGGACATACAGCTCCTGGATAGGGTACAGAGGACGGCAACTAAGATGATATGAGGACTATGGGATTTGACATATGGGGACAGACTTGAGGAGCTCTGCCTGTTTTAATTTGTGGAGAGGAGAGGAGAGTCGGGGGGACATGATTGAGGTTTTCAAGTACCTCAAGGGAATAAATAGGGTAAACATGGAGGGGATCTTTAGACTAAAGCAGGGAGGTATCACCAGAGGGCATTTTTTGAAGTTGGGAGGTGGAAAGGTGAGGGGGGGAAAGAGGAGGATTTTTTTCACTGAGAGGGTGGTAGACCCTTGGAATGCGCTACCTGGCAAGCTGGTTCAGAGATCCACATTGGAGGGCTTCAAGAGATGGTGGGACAGACACAGAAAGTGAATGTATCAGATGATGGCCTGGCCCAGGGGTTGGGGATGGATGATAGGAGTTTCTGGAACACAAGGGGGGAAGGGCCTCCGCACCCAACTAGGGATCTGAGGTTCAAGCAGACTTGATAGACTTTAAGGCCTAATCTGCTGGCAATTAGTATGCTAGTATGTTAATTTGTTTGTCCCCGTAAAAAAGGGGGACATTGTATAATCACAATAAACCACTCCAGGGTGTGGGTTATGCTGGATTTACCAATGGCTGACCTGCTTTGAGCACTTGTGTTGTGATTTATTGCTTAAATATTGCACGTCCCATGGTTGAAACTCCCATTCAGTAATTTAAGAAACATAGAAACATAGACTTTGATTCCAGATAAGGATCACTTGGCTCACCCAGTCTGCCCATTTCCCTATTTGATAAGCTGCAGATTCTAGTTAGCAAACAACCTACTTCCTCCTACACCTCACTATAATTGCCTTATGTCTGTCCCACGCATTCTTGAATTCCCCCACTGTTTTAACCTCATGACCTCCTCAGGAAGGCGGTCCCATGTGTCCACCAACCATGGCAGACTTGGTTGGCTTTGTTATTCTATGAAATATCTACGTATAACCAGATTCTCCAGATTTGTACCCCAGCTGTAAACTACTTTTGGTCTTTCTTTTATGTTTCTAACCAAGTCCTTATCCCCCTTTAGTAAACCCCAGTGTTTAGGAACTTGGGCACAGATCAGGATGGGCACCAGTGTATAGCTTTCTTCAAACTTCCCTACTAATAGAGGTGTTAGACAGAGCTGTGTGCTTGCACCGTTGCTTTTTTGTTTATTTATAAACAACCTAGTAATACAACTTGAAAATTCAGAGACTGGTTCACCAAAAATACTGACAAAGAACTGTGCTGCACTTGCATATGTGGGTGATCTAGTATTTTTTTTCTTTAATGCAGTCAGGATTAAAAATTTTATTTTTACTTTTACATAACTATGCTATTGAAAATGAACTTAAAATAAATGAGACAAAAAGCCAGCTTATGATCCTTGGATCAAGAAATCCTAAAAAAATCGGGCATATTGGTAACAAGAAACTGAAAACAGTAAATCAGTACAACTATCTTGGCCTTAATTTTACATCTGATGGCAGCTGGCAAAAGCACATTAATTTATTGAAAGTTAAATTAAAACAGACTGCAAGTTCATTAAACTTGTTTAACAAAAAATATGGAGGCAGTACAATCAAGCCACTTATACTGGCAGCAAAGGCCAAATATAATGCACAGGGCCTCTATAATATAGAAGTCTGGGACACTAATAAGCTTGATGCTTTAGAAATTCCACTTTCTAAACTATTAAGAACCAGCTTAGGTTTAGGGCAATCTGTGCCTCCACCACTGACAAGGGCAGAACTAGGAATACCTAATATAGTATCACTGCTTTTTCTTATGCAAAAAAAAATTGCTGGATCAAATTGCTGCATCTAGAGAAACATCGTATTCCACAGATGTGCTTAAAAGAAAAATATCAGTGGAAATGCAACATGTTGCCACAATTAAGTTGGTTGAAAAAGATATTGGATATCTTGAAAAAGAATGATCTGGAATTTCTAGAAAATTACATTGATAAAGCCATTACTATAAGTTATAAATATCAAAAATGTGTTACACAAAGAATTATCGAGAAATGTAATGCACAGGACTTAAAGGGCATAGCCAAATTACACTTCTCACATTGGCAAGTACAGAATGATGTTTTCCATCAATATAGGTATTGTTTAAATGTCCTGACAGATAGTAAGCAAAGAAAGTTATATACCAAATATTGTTTGGAACGATTTCCTAGCAAAGCGTTAAGTGCAAGGTACAGTTGGGCTGTTGATCCTCTGTCCTGTTATTGTGCTTGCAGTACACAACAAGTGGAAAAACTAAAGCATGTGATTTTTAGATATAAGTGGTATGCCAGACCAAGAGCAAAATTGTTGTACCCACTTTGGTCTACCCTGCAAATGAATGACCAAGATTTACTGTTGAAAATTTTATTTACTACCAGTGATGAAACAGTTATCAAAGTTGTAGCTGCCTATTTGGAGGCTATTTCCAAAATAAGTATAAAGCTACAAGCATATGCAACAAAAAAATATGCTGTATTGGATGTCTGTACATATCAGGAGTACTTAAAGTTATAACTTAATGCAACATTGCACATAGTAGTATATTGATATTATATATAACAAGTTAAGAATGTGGAATTGATAACAATCTGAAGTATTTATAATTTGAAGTCATTTGATGTGAAATATATCTCTGTACTTTTAAAACTTGAAAACTATAATTATATATGATTTTTACGTGTAGATATTTATTTGCAATCGTCTTCTGACCAAACAATAAACTTCATTTGTCTCACTCCAGTGTTTGCACACTATTCCAGCTACTTTGAAGGCCAGCTTGTTGTATTCCATATTATACAATGGCAAGAAAGAATCTTGGACTATGACTGGTCAGTTTGGGGATGGACCCATGGCGTTATCCCAGCATAACACCACGGGTCTAGTCTCGATATTGTGAGCCAATGTAGAGGACCATGACGACCATTACTTACTCTTTTTTTGCATCTCCTCTTAAGAAACAAAAATACTTTTCCACTCTAATAAAAACATTCTTTAAAATTATTTTTTATTTTATGTATAATGACAAGCCAATGTATAATAGGAATAATGCACTCCAGTGAGTGTGTTGTGCTGGGATAACACCACACCTGGGGCATTGGACACACTCGGCCTGCAGCCTTGTGCCCAACCCCCCCCCAGGTGCGGCATTATCCCAGCACGACACACACCCTGTCATGCATTATTCCTTTATTACAACAGACCCCTTCTTCATCTAGTCCCTTGTTGGCATTTTTGTCGGTTAATAGCTGTTGTCTTGACATGTTTGGGGTCCATTCATAAACATCACATAGTTGTTGCCTATCATATTCCTTCTCAAAGAAATGCTCTGTTAATTTGTTGGCCTGTATGTCAAACATTTCAGTGTTGGCGCAAGTTCTCTGTAGTCTAACATATTGACCATACAGAATGGCCTGACTGAGGTGGGGTGGATGAGCATTCTGAGCCTGTAGCAGTGCATTTTCTGCCTCTGGTTTTTGATATGTACAGATAGTGGCACCCCTTTCAATGAATGAAATGAATTAGGATGAAGTCACTGTAGATCAAGGGTTGGTATTCATTTTATTTATTTAAAAGTTTTACTAACATAGGCCTACTGAACTGAGAACAGCTTTTTTTCAGAGGAGGCTTGATGGGTGGGCTCAAAGGGGAAAATAGAAACAATACAGTAATACAATGTGTACATGATGGAGTGCCTAGCTGAACTTCGGAGAAGCTTAAAACTTGATAGATGCAATAATAGCAAGCAGTGCAAATCAGGGTGCTAATGAAGTGCCAGAGTTGATCACCCAGCAACCCCACATTGATTACAAAGATTACAATTACAAATTACAGAGTTTGTGAGCAGTCAGGGCAAAGTAAAACACTACAGAGAATATGTGGCAACTAAAGGAGCTTAAGGTAGGGAGAAGGAGGAAAGGTGAGGGAGGGATAAAGGAGGGAGGGACACTAGTGGGAGTGGAAAATAAAGACATAAAAGGAGAATGAGGGGTGGAGGATCCAGTGCAGGAACAGTCAAGAACGATGCACGTGGTCATAGAGTAGGGTTTTCAGGGTAGAGGGAAGGAGGCCTCAACAGGGGAAAAAGACCTAGGGGTCATGGTGGATGCATGTAAGAATAACTCTGAGCAGTGCAGGAGAGTGGCTAGCAAGGCAAACAGGATGTTGGGATGCATCGTAAGGGGGATCACCTCTAGGAGAAGGGAAGTGATTCTGCCGCTGTACAATGCACTGGTTAGACCCACCTTGAGTACTGTGTACAGTACTGGAGACCACACTTGAAGAGGGACATACAGCTCCTGGAGAGGGTACAGAGGAGGGCAATTAAGATGACATGAGGACTAGGGATTTGACATATGAGGACAGACTTGAGGAGCTCTGCCTGTTTTCATTGGAGAAGAGAGAGACAGGGGACATGATTGAGGTCTTTAAGTACCTCAAGGAAATAAATAGGGTAAACATGGAGGGATCTTAGACTAAAGCAGGAAGGTATCACCAGAGGGCATGGTTTGAAGTTGGAAGGTGGAAGGGTGAGGGGGAAAGAGGAGGAGGTTTTTCACTGAGAGGGTGGTGGACCCTTGAATGTGCTGCCTGGTGAGCTGGTTCAGAGATCCACAGTGGAGGGCTTCAAGAGAGGGTGGGACAGACACAGAAAATGGATGTATCAGATGATGGCCTGGCCAAGGGGTTGGGGATGGATGATAGGAGTTTCTGGAACACAAGGGGGGAGGGCCTCGGCACCCAACTAGGGATCTGAGGTTCGAGCAGACTCGATAGACCATAAGGCCTAATTTGCTGGCAATTAGTATGTTAGTATGTACACCCTAGAGGAGAGGAGGGACAGGGGGACATGATAAGAGGTCTTTAAGTACATGAAAGGGATCAATAAAAGAGGCCCAGTCAGGGTGCTCCAAAGGAAGGAGGGTGGGGCAACAAGAGGTCACGGGTGTAAGCTGGAAGGGGCAGGCTCAGAGGGGAGAGGAGGAGAGGTTATTTCACTGAATGGGTGGTGAAGCCATGGAATGCACTGCCCAGGGAGCTAGTAGAGGTGGAGACTGTGGATGGGTTTAAGAGGGGATGGGACAGGTACAGTGGGAGGGTAAATCTGACCAGGCCCAATACAGGTGGAACATCTGGGACTGGGGACAGTATAACCCAAGGGTAGTATGTTAGTAAGAAGGAGGACCCAGTAAGGAGATGAAGAATAGATAAATGGCAAGGAAAACACTAGGAGGACACTGCCTTCCCTACCAGGTATTTGTATTTAAAGAATAATTGTTTTAATGATAGAGGCCTGTCTTTCAATGTGCATGCAAAACAAGGGCAATTATTTTATCATGAAAGGCCTGCTACCATCCCATGGGCATCAGTTCCAGCACAAAAGAAAAAAAAAACATGCCTGGCTTTTGAACTGCAGATGTGAAAAACCTATTCACAACTGATAGCTCAAACCAAAGAAAATGGGAAACTGATAGAAAAATTCATGCTGTAAAGCCAATTAACAAGTGAAGGAAGAAAAAGATCTTATCTGTCTGTCTGTCTGTCCATCTACCTATCTATCTTTCTATCTATCCATCTACCTGTCACACTTGCAACTTGTGATGTGAATGCTTCATGATTTCTTAATTATAACTGCATAAGGAATAATAAGTGCACAGACCAGCAAGACACCAAAGTGATGAAAAAAAGCAAAGGTAAGCGGGAAATGTGGCCATCTCATGAATATTTTATTTTCACTTAAAAAAAAAACATCGACTCAGACTTATGTATTCAGTAACCATTGTTCAAAATGCAAGTAAGCACTGGTATGCCAGTAGTGAGGTCACTGGTTTATCAGAACATAAGCGCTAATGCTAAAAACGAAGATTAGGCACAACAAGGGAAGAGGTAAATTAGAGCTACAGTACATGAAACAAAACATTAGGGCTGATAAAACCTCATTTAATTGAGAATATAACTGGCTAGATTTTATGTGAACAGCAATCTCTTCTCTTGAACACAGGAAAGCAAGAACAACTAATTAACATGTGGACATGACTGCATTTCCTTGGGAACACAACAAATTAGACAATAAGAACTACTACTGTATAAGCAGAGCCAGCATTTTTCAGTGAAATCTGGGCAACACAATGAAGTCCCAAAACAGCAACTTCAGACTCTTTAAAACACATAACTTTCAGCAAGGCATTACACATTTAGAAGTGGTAGCAACGGATTGGATAGGCAGCAGAATGTTGCTTTCACCTGCAATATGTTGACCCAAGTTTGGGAATAAGTTCAAGTTATCAGGGGTCAGCTGGGAAAGGAGAATCAAGTCTCACAGGCATGGTTCTTCTCCAGGGAGGGGGTACAGGGTACTTCACAGTGCACCTGTGTCACTATGGGATGCCAATGCAGCCACTCGCTTGGCTAGGCAGATACTTATTTCACACAAAACAGTCCCTTATAAAGCCTCATGGTGAAGTGAATTGCTGGAGTGATTTGGCATCTTGGCAGCTGTACTACTCTTGAAATTTAATAAACATGACATCTCAGCAAGTTTGTTTGAGTCTTGTGTGCACTGCATTGTTTGTGAGGAATCTAGGGAGGCACATGAGTACCCAGTCCTAGGGTCTTTGAGCTCTTTACATCATAAAACATAAATTAAAACAAGTCAATAAATAAATACAGCTTAAAAATGCAAATGTCAGTCAGCAAGGAATTAAAATTAAAATAATTGGCTTAATTCACATCAAAAGCTTGCCTGAAAAGGTAGGTCTTTAGGCCCCTCTAAAATGCCTCCATCAAGGGAGTCCCCTTCAGAGATCTGAGGAGCAAGTTCATCAAGGCTGGACAAACCACCATGAAGGTGCAATTACCTGAGGTCTTGAGCCTGGCCCTAGGACCCACTGGGAGGCTCACCTTGGAGGAGCAGAAAAGGTAAGCTGGGCAGTAAATGGACAGGAGCTCACTCAGATAGCCTGGGTAAAGTCCATATATGGCTTTATAGAGCAGCAAACTGACTTTGAAGGAAATTTGCCACTTCACCAGCAGCCAGTGCAGGTCACGCAGGATGAGTGTCACATAACATGACCTCAGAGGGCCTGTCAGTAACCTGACTGCTGCATTCTGCTTCAGCTGCAGGCGTCGTAGGACCTCTTTACTAACCCAGAGATACAAAGCTGCAGTAGTTGTGTCTGGAAGTCACAAAGGCATACATCACTAAGGGGAGGTCTTCTAATGCAATCAGTGATTTAATCCAGGAGATATTTTGAATATGGTAAAAGCCATTCCAAACCATTGGTGACACCTGAGCCTCCAGTGTCAGTCTTTCATCCAGAATGATGTTCAGATTCTTCACCTTAGTTGAGGCCACTAGACTAGATGAACCAAGCAGCAGACTGAACCCCTGTGCTCCAGCCCCAACACCCTACCATTGATCAGACTCAATCACCAATACCTCTGTTTTATCTGGGTTGAGTTATAGCCACATAGAGGGCATCTTGTCCTGGATCTCAGACAGGCCTGAATTCAGTACTTTGACCAGACCAGGCATCACAGGTGCACATGACAAATGCAGCTGGGTATTATCTGCATTGCAGTGAAAGGGAAACTAAAATAGTGCAGAGTCTGCACCAGAAGACATATGAAGAGAAATTAAAGAAGCTTAATATGTACATTATACACTTGAGAAGAGGAGGGACATGGGGAATATGATAGAAACTTTCAAGTACATCAAGGGAATCAACAGAGTCCAAGATGGTAGCATTTTTCAGAAAAAGAGATGTGCAAGAACAAGGGGGCACAATTTGAAGATAGAGTGGGGACGGCTCAAAGCCCATGTGAGGAAGTATTTTTTCTCAGATAGGGTTGTGGATACATGGAACAGCTTTCCTGAGGAATTAGTGGACTCAAAAACAGTGGAGGAATTCAAGAATGCATGGGACAGACATAAGGCAATTCTAGTGGGGGGTTGGAGGAAGTAGGCTGTTGGTTAACTAGGATCTGCAGCCTATGCATTAAGTAGGGAAATGGGCTGACTAGGTGGGCCAAGTGGTCCCTATCTGCTGTCAAATTCTATGTTTCTATGTTTGTATGTTTCTATGTTCTATGTTTCTATGAAAGCCCAAACCATAACATCTGATGATATCACCCAGGTGCAGCATGTATACTGCGGACTGCATAGGTAAGAGGACTGAGCCCTGGGGTGCACCACAGAGCAGAGGCTTCAGGAGTGATAAGAAACTTCCATCACCACCCTTTGCATCCTGCCACTGAGGAAGGAATCAGGAGTTCATTATGCACCCTGACCAATGCAGTTTTCATAATGTGCCTGGACCGAAATCTGGACTGGAGTGACTCATTAGTGTTATAGGTGATGAGGTGGGCCTCAAGCTGCAGAGCCACTATCTTCTCAATAATCTTTCCTAAGAAGGGAAGGTTACAGACAGGTCTATATTTTGCTGAGCAGTCTGAGTCCAATTTTTTTTTTCAGAAGTGGCTTCACCAGTGCATCCTTCAATGCATTCAGGAAGGACCCTTCAAAAGGTAGCACTGGACTATCTCAGCTAAGACTGGGCCTAGAAACCCCACACAACTCACTAGGAGGTGTGTTAGGCCTGGGTACATTTCACAATGAGTGGGCTGCAGCACTGAAATTACCTCACATACCTCTTCCATCGTCATCAGTCTAAACTTGCTGCAGACAGGAGGAGTGCTCCTTATGACAATCTGCTCCCCACTGCTGGGCTACAGCAGCCCAGTTGCGGTTATCCTGGACCTAAATTAAGGACACCCTGTCAGAGAAGACTGAGCAAATTCTTCACATCGGATGGATGAAAATTCCTTTACCTACTGGAGGCAAGCAGGATGTAGCTGCTGTCATCAACCCAGGCACTGATGGTATGACTGGTCCTATGAAAGTAACATTGCTCTTGTGCATGACTCTGCAGGCCATTAAAATTCAAGCCTTCAGCTTTTGCAGACCTTTTATGAAAATGTTTGCATCAGTTTGGAATGGGGTTACCACTCTATCCTATCCCTGCTGAGCATAGCTTGATGGGGTTGAGAGGTAACCAGTGGTATGCCTACTTAGTACTACACATACTGTAGCATCAGAGACTGTGGGCTGATTTTGAGAAGCCCTACTCTGGGTGCAGGTCCTAATTTTAAGGTGTGGCTGTGGCAGGACAAATGTGGCAAAAATGTTTCATTGCTATTTTTAAATGTTTTGACATATTTATGATACTTTCCTCATCTTATGGCAAAATAATCATACATCCATCAAATATTGATGCATGCATCATTATTAGACTCCCAGTTCATTGCAAGTCATAGCGGATGCACGTGATAGACTACCAATTTGGTGGTCTAGCATATCAATGGAAGCACTGGGGATGCAGGACGATTGTGCCATGAGTTCCCAATGCACAGCTGAAAATCCATCCCTGGGACTTCATGTTGTTGAATTATTTCTGATAGAAAGTGCTAGTAATGAAAACTATATTTAGTACAAAACATGTTGCTCAGACTTAGCATAAGGATGTGATAATTTAACTTTTTGCTGCTATGCTTTTCTTAATGACTCAAGCCTCCAACATTCTGATGATGTTATTTTTGTCATTACCATCTCTTCTTTCTACCCCAACCCTTTATGTAATTTTTCTTAAATAATGTGGTCACAAAAAAGACTCATCCAGTACAGCCAATATAGCTCAAGAAATAATAAAACAAGTGTTACTTCTGTTCATGGGGAGAGGCCTCAAGTACCAGTATAGTCTGCCACTAAATTTCAAAATGATATTTAAATGAAATAATAAGCAGTTATTCCTGAAGAAGGGTTTTCCCAAAACGTCAATCTTGATTGTTAATACTGAAAGTTATCATTATTAAACAAGATTGAAAAGATGCAGAGTTTGAATTTTATTATATGGGGGTGAGTGTGCCTTTGCATCCAGTATCATTCTGAGATTAAATAATGTGGTATAAATTTAAAGTGACATATTTGCAATTTGTTCTAACAATGGGTTAAATGTTGCTGTTCAGCAAGAACAAAACTGTGCTGTGCACAAAATGACAGCATGCAGTTTCTCAAGAAGTGTTGTGGCTCTGGAAAAACAAAGCAGAAATGGTATGGACAGATATGATGGTATAATGGTATGCTGGGACGCTACTTTTCAGTTAAAGCATTTTGTGTCATAGATACACCTCAAAAATGAAAATAATGCAGAGTAAATTTATATTTGCAACAGTCTTCAAAGATTATGTGTTTTACCGTAGTGCATGTTATTTAAAAATGATGTACTGTACCTAGTGCTATGCAAATTAAAAAAAAAACTGTCTCATGCACTTTCATGAAATTGTACTGCAAGTTTGTGAACTAGAACAGTGTGTTTAAAATGGACAACTTTGGTTTAAATTACACATTTTTTTTTTTAAAAAAAGGCCACATTTTAAAAAATGTGCTGTTTGGAAAATAATTAGCATTTTGCTGAAATTGTACATTTTGAAGAACTCACTTTTCCAAAAATGCTCAACTTGGGAAAAATTGTACTATCTGGGTATCAGGGTGAGCACTATAACTCTGCACTCCTTTCTGTCATACTGGGCCTACTGTATCCCAACTGTGACTCCTCCTTATTATAACTGCTAGCCTTACAACTTGCTGCCTGGAACGATGAATTCACACTGCACTTCTTCCTACTGACTGCAATGTTTAATACTGTATTGTAATACCTGTTTTTGGTATTGCTGTCTTACAATGTCCCTGTGTTCTGGCCACTTTATATTAACTCTTCACTACTATTTGCCTGATGAAATCTGATGCTTGTAAAGTCCCTGTTGTGCTAATTCTATGTAATGTAATCCTCCACTTGTATTTGCCTGATGTTCATGTATGTACCTTGTAATGTACCTTGTAATCTCCCGGGTCGCACCTGAAAATAGGCACTTGGCTGTCTAGTGTGCTTACCTGGTTAACAAAAGCAAATAAATAAATAAATAAAAAATAATTTGCAAAATACTGGCTTATTTTGGCACAATTTCACAAAAAATATTAGAAAATGCAAAATGGTCAGTGTTATACAATCTCATAAACTTAATAACAATTTTGCTTAGCACTAATAATATGAATACCTTTTTATTAAATGTTTTAAGTTGCTATTTTTCTCTTTTAATGGAAGGTATCCTTTCCCCCCATTCTGAGTCTGCTTTAGCATTTTCTTAGATTTTAAATAGTTAAAGGAGCTTCATTTTAGATAAGGCTACCTTCAGACTGTTATCATTAGTCTCAACAATCTGTGAACATCCACTGATTGAATGAAAATTGAGGCAGCAGTGACTTGCATGTTATTCACCTTAGTCTCAAGAAAAGTAATGTTAAACAGCTAGTATTCAAAAACAGCAGAGAATACTAATGAAAATCTGAGCACAACAATATATATATATATATATATATCTTTATTCTTTTTGGTATCTGGATAAGTCCCCTAGGCACAAGGCCAGTTTTCAGGACACCCCAGGAGTACTAGGGATGTTAAAGAGCTAGGAGAACCAAAAATAGCAGACAGGAAGATGTTACAAATTTTAAATAGTAGTTCATTGTAACTTCTTATTTCTAAAGTATGTTTCTTGTTCTTGTTCTGGTTGGTCATCAGAAAGTTTTCTACGTGACAGCATTATGTTGGATGTGTGGAATACCACTGTGTCTGGCAGCTGACACATCTAGTTTTATACTCCCAATACATCATCAGCACTGTGACCTGCCTGTGACATCACATGTGACTGACCTGGCAGCTACTGAGTGGCTCTTTCAGGGTAGCTGTGATGTCACAGTTAGTAAGGTCACAATGCTGATGATGTAAAGGGGGGCAGAACTAGATATGTCAGCTGTCAAGCAGAGTGCTGTTCCACACATCACACCTACTAACATCAGGTAACAAATGTTATAATTACTCAAGGTGGAAAAAACACATCAGATATAAAAGGTAATCACTTACTGCTTTTAAAAAACAATATTTATTTTAGGCAGTCCACTAGCTCTTTAAGTGACTTGCTCAGGTCATACAGTATGCAAGTGGAGGCTGTAGGGATCAAACTCAGCTCTGCTGGATGTACCAAGCTCATTCACAGCTTTGCTATTATAACCTGTAGGCTATACATAGAAACATAGAAACATAGAAGTTGAGAACAGATAAGGACCGCAAGGCCCATCCAGTCTGCCCATTTCTTTTTCTACCTTATAAATGTGCCATCGGCCTTTGCTCTGTCAGTGGCCTATCTATTCATAGTCATTTGTATTGCTCCCTTATGCCTATCCCATGCCTGTTTGAAGCCCTGCACTGTATTCATAGCCACCACTTCTTGTGGTAAGCCATTCCATGCATCCACCACCCTTTCTGTGAAAAGAATTTCCTCACATCTCCCTTAATCGCCCCTCTCTAATCTCATGCTGTGCCTCTTGTCCTGCTATTTTTCTTATATTTAAACATGTTAGACTCTTTCACCTTGTTTATGCCCTTAAGGTATTTGAATGCCTCGATCATATCACCTCTCTCCCTCCTTTGCTCAAGGGTATACATATTGAGCTCTGTTAATCTGTCCTCATATGTCTTCTGATGCAGTCCCTGCACCATTTTCGTTGCCCTTCTCTGGACTGCCTCAATTTGGTTAATGTCCTTGTGAAGGTGTGGCTCCAACACTGCACGCAGTACTCCAGATGGGGCCTAACCAGTGTCTTGTAAAGAGGTATTATTACCTCCTCTTACGACTTGTGATACCCCTACTAATACACCCTAACACCCCCTAGCCTTACCTCACTGCTTTAGAGGTCTGCTTGATGATTTCAGGTCATCAGTGATGATGATGTCCAAGTCTCTTTCTTCCTTTGTGACTGCTAGCAACTCCCTTGTAGCCTATAGGTGGCTTCAGGGTTTCTTTTTCCCTATGTGCATGATTTTGCACTTCTTGTTTTAAATCCCAGTTGCCACTCTTCTGACCATTTTGCTAGTTTATCCAGATCTCTTCTCATTCTGCCCACCCCATCTGGATCATCTACTCTGTTGCAGATCTTGGTGTCATCTGCAAACAGACAAGCCTTACCCTCTAGTCCATCTGCAAGGTCACTAATGAAGATGTTGAAGAGGACTGGTCCCAGGACTGATCCCTGAGGTACCCCGCTTGTGACTTGCATCTCTTCTGACTGTATACCATTTACCACCACTCTCTGTTTTCTGCCCGTCAACCAGTTTGCCACCCAGTTGACCAACGTCTGACCCACCATGAGCCTACCCAGTTTATTTATCAATTTTCTATGTGGAACAGCGTCAAAAGCTTTGCTGAAGTCAAGGTAGGTGACATCAACTGCTCCCCCTTTGTCCACCACTCTGGTTACCCAGTCAAAGAAATCTATGAGATTAGTTTGACAGGACCTTCCTTTTGTGAACCCACGCTGTCTTGGATCCTGTGCCCCTATGGATTCCAGGTGTTGCACTATCCTTTCCTTAAGGAGTGCCTCCATAATCTTGCCCACTACTGAGGTAAGACTGACTGGTCTGTAGTTCCCCGCCTCCTCCCTGCTGCCACTCTTGTGGAGTGGGATCACATGAGCCCTTCTCCAGTCTTCTGGGACCTCTCCTGTGCTCAGAGACTCACTAAACAATTCTGCTAATGGCTCTGCTAGTTCCTCCTTTAGCTCCTTAAGTACCCTGGGATGTATGGCATCAGGTCCCATTGCCTTATCCACCCTGAGCTTAGCAAGCTCTTGTAGGACCCTTTCTTTTGTGAAGGGAGTAGTGCTCACCTCCTTCCCCCCTGTGTCCATGATGCTGAGCTGTGGGCCCTGCCCTACCTTCTCTTCAGTAAATACTGAGCAAAAGTATCTATTTAGGATAGATGCCTTTACAGGGTCTTCCTCCTCACATGCTCCCTTTTCTCCATTAAGCTTAGCAATACCCCCTCTGGACTTTCTCCTTTCACTAATGTATCTATAGAAAGTCTTGTCACCTTCTTTTACTGTTCATGCTAGTGTTTCCTCAGTTTGGGACTTTGCCTGCCTTACTGCCTTCCCTGCTTCCCTTAGGGCAGTTTGGTATGCCTCCCTATCTTCATCCCGCTGTGTTCCCTTATATTTCCTGAAGGCCAGCCTTTTGGCTCTGACCTTTTCTGCTACTGTATTTGAAAACCAAAGTGGTTTCCTTCTTCTTTGCACTTTCTTTTCTGTCTAACACAATGGGATGTTGCTTCAAGTATTGCATCCTAATGCTTGCCCACTTTGCCTGTACCCCTCACCTGTGTTTCTTTTGCCAGGGCTAGCTTAACTCTGTTGGCCATCTTATCAAAGTCAGCTCCTCTGAAGTCCCATATTTTTGCCTTGGAATGGGATGATTTAGATGTAGTAGCCAAATTGAACCATACCATGTGATGGTCACTGGCCCCCAGGTGACCTTCTACCTGGAAATCTGTGATCCCTTCCTCGTTAGTCAGTACTAGATCTAGGATAGCCCTGTCTCTTGTAGGTTGCTGTACCAGCTGTTTGAGGCCCTCCCCCTGCAGGGAATCCACTATGTGTCTAGTTCTGGCAGATGTTCCTGCATCCCTTTTTAGGTAAGGGCACCAGTATTGCACACAGTACTCCGAGTGCAGCCTCACCAGTGATCTGTACAAAGGCAAGATAACCTCCTCTGTTCTTGAGGTGATACCCCTGGCAATGCACCCCAGCATCCTTGTGGCCTTGCTGCCACTAGAGATGTGTGAAATTACAGAATTTCATTCCATGAAATATTTTGTGAAATTCATGCATTTCATGAAATATTAAGTGTGTGGGAAATTCAGCCAGCAAAATCGCAGATTTCACCTGTGCAATTGGACATTTCCCCCAGGATGAAACCCACTTTTAAAGCACTCTGCAGTATGCTGCAGCAGACCTACTGAATAAAGCAATGTAATTTCAATTAGTCCCTTTTTGTCATGCAGGAAACTATGGCATTCACTTCATGCTGGCAGTGTCACATTTTCCTGAATGATAAAAGAGACTAATTGCCATTAGAATTATATTACTTTATCCAGTAGGTCTGCTGCAGCATTCTGCAGAGTGCTGCAAAATGCTGCAGAATTGGGTTTCATCCTGGGGGATGCCACTGTACATTTAAAAAAAGAACAGTTGATCAATCAGTGCCAGCAGCTAGTCTTCATGAGTACACATGCACCCATTTACTGTGCATGACCCCTTATCCAGAAATTGGAGGATGCAAATAGAAATCATATTTAATGGTGCTGCATAGTGAGTGGCAAAATTTTGCCCGTCGTGGGTGAAATTCTGCATTTTGCAGGTGAAATGCTCAATTTCGTTGGCAGAATTTTGCACCTGTGAAAATCATGGCCAAAATGCGTGAATTTTGCAAAACGTTTTGCATGGTGAAATGTGCAATTGCACCAAAATTTCATCAGTGAAATAAAATTTCACTGCATCTGTAGCTGCCACTCTCCAGCATTGTGCTGATACTCTCATGCCCCCTCTGACTAGTATCCTTAAGTCCTTCTCTTCCTCTGAAATACCTGCACTTCCCCCACCCAATAGTCAGTCCTGGGATTTCTGGGTCCAAGGTGAATAACCTTGCACTTCTGAGCATTAAACTCCAACTGGTACACAACTGGCCAGTGCTCAAGTTTTGCTAGATCCTTCCTAAGTTTCTGCCTCCCTTCCTCACTGTCCACAGCTGTATATACCTTTGTGTCATCTGTGAACAGGCTGATCTTACTCTTGATCCCTTCTGCAATGTCTCTGATAAAGATGTTGAATAAAATGAGGCATTGCACCAAACCCTGTAATACCCCACTAGTCATGGGTCTTGGCTTGGAGGTCTCACCCCCTTACAACTACCCTCTGCTGTCTAACCTGCAGCCAGCTCCTAACCCACCCCACTAGGTTCTCCCCTGCCCCCAGGTTCCTCCGCTTGCCCAATAACCTTCCATGTGGTACTGAGTCAAAGGCCTTGCTGAAGTCCAGATACAGGACATCCATGGCATGGCCCACATCAACCGCCCTTGTGATTGAATCAAAGAAGTCAAGTAGGTTAGTCTGGCATGATCTTCTCATGACAAACCCATGCTGTCTTTGGTCCTGGAGTCCATTACTATCTTGAAAGGTTGTCAACCTCTCCTTTAGCTTCCCCATGATGAAAGTAAAGCTTACCTTTCTATAATTGACTGGTTTATCCCTTGGACCACTCATGTGGAAGAGTACCATGTGAGCCATCCTTCAGTCCATGGTCATTCTCCCTGTCTACAAAGAGGAGTTAAACAGGTTGGCCAGTGTGCCTGCCAATACCTCTTCCAGTTTCTTTGGGGCTCTTGGATGTACTCCATCAGGTGCTGGTGCTTTGTCAGCATGCAAGGCTTTAAGGCCTTTTAGAACCCTATCCTCCTGGATGACTCCATTCTCTACCTCTGCCCTCCACCCACCCATCCCTCATTTCACTTGTGGTATCACCCATCTTTTTACTTAGTGAATACCAAGTGGAAGTATTCATTGAGTGCCTCTGCCAGGTCTTCCCCTTCTTCTGCCCAACTCTCACTTCCTCCTGATTCTGACAATCTCATCCCTACAGCTCCTTTTCTCTCTGTTATGTACTTGAAGAAATCCTTATGCCCCTCTCTGATCCCCTAAGCCAATCTTAGCTCCAGTGCCACTTTAGCTGCCCTGACTGCTCTACTCACTTCTCTAGACTTCTTTGAGTACTCCTCCTTGTCCTCCCCTCACCCAGATTTCTTGTAACTGTTGAAGGCCCCTCTCTTCTCCCTCACCTTCCCTGGTTGAAGATGATAGGACCACTGAACTATCATGGCTTGGGATTTCTGTGGGGATTGGTGGGGATCCACTTGACCATTAGGGAGCTAATACCTATGGCAACAGAGGGAGGGAGCCACAGGACCACAAGAACACTGACTTGGGTGGTTTAGGAAGGGGCACGTTATTGGGGAGGATGCCCTAAACACTGGGCCAGTTGTACCTAGCAGCAAGACTACAACACCATTACAATGCACCATGTGTTTGGAACAATGCCAATCACTGGAGTGGCTGCAGTCATTCACCTAGGTATCAATGACTGCAATTCCTGTTTATATCTATTAAAAAAAATGTATCAGAAATTTGCATTGCACATCTGTCCCCTTCCACTGCAGCATGTGCCCTGCTATGTGAATGATACTTTTAGGTGGTGACATATCAATGTGGGTGCAAAGCCCAGTTTTATACTGTCTCAAAAGCAACAGAGCATTGGGTACCAAAGGTCAAGACAAAAGGAATGCAAGACAGCAGAATGTCAGTGTGGAAGGAGAGAAAAAAAATCACATCAAAGAAAGAATAATGTTCTCCTACTGTAAATCCTCCTCCCCAAAGGATACTGTTTCTTTTTCTTTTTAACTTTTCAAGGAATTTATTTGCACAAGAGTCTGAAAAGATAAGAATGCAAACAAGGCATTCATCAGTGTCAACAGTTAGTACATATTTATACAGTAGTCACTTGATATGGAAGGAGGGCATCAGATTGTGCTTTCAATCTATTTTTTTTCTGATTGAGCATGTAGTAGCAGCAGCATAATCCTACAGTTGTGACATGACTTGATAAATGATTGCAGTGCCATAAACATCGGCTTGTGACTTTTAAATAGTGTTAAAACAACAGTTCATGTTAAGCATGTTATACACTTTATTATTCATGCCTTTGTAGCCCCACTGTCGATCCCTGCTGTTCAAGTTCGCTTCCACAGTCATTTACATGGTGCCACATTTCACTTTATACCTATTGCCAGCTACCTATTGTTGTATTTAATCTTTTTGTTTTATAGTTTGTTTCTGGTTGACTCATCCTGGTCTAGTGTACTTGTAATTTTATCCTTCCTTGTTTTACTTGTAATGTTGTTTCTTTTGTACTCTCCCTTGTCATACTTAAAAATAGGCATTTCTTTGTCCAGTGTACCTACATGATTAACAAAAGCTAAATACATAAACAAATGTCTCATATGTACTATGTTAGAGCTTGCATATTTCATCCAGGAGTAAGCCCTGATGTCCTTATTGTACAATAAGGTCAGAAAGCTGAATTTGTTGCATGCATTGCTAGTTCATCTTAATCCCCCCAAAAATGACGTTCAATTTCACGTGTTTAAAAATAGCTGAAAATATTGATGAAATCCTTGTGGCAGCCATATATGATTATCTCCATCATTTTTTTTTATTTTAATCTAGAAAAATATGCAAAATCAGATTTAAAAAGGCTCAAAAGGCATTGTACATTACATAAGAAAAGGATGATTTCTAATGAAATAGAATGGGCTAGTGAATGGGGTACCATTAAGACTGTGAAGAACAGGAGGCACCTTAGGGTAAAATGGGAGCTTGAGAGAGGTGAGATGTGTATACCTCCCATACTCAGACATCCTGCCAGGCCAAGTGGGCAGGTAGCTGAGGGGCCTGCTGCCTCTACTCATCCTCTTCATGCAGTGCTGTGCAATGCCAGATCAATGAGGAATAAGACTGCTATTACAGTTGATTTAATTTCTTATTCCTTGGTCAGTCTGCCTTGCATCATGGAGACCTTACTCAGTGACAGTGCTAGCCCAGTATTGGAGTCAGCCGGCCCAGCTAGATTATCTGTGGTGTATTGACCAAGAATGGACAATGTGTCAGATGGTGGCCATCTGTTTTAGATCTGAACTAAACCTGATAGTACACACAGTTGGAGATAACTTATTGTTTGAATGTGTGGCTGCGCATGGGGGTCCAGGTGCAGGATCCTTCTTGTATCCAGGTCATGAAGGGAAGTTCCTGTAGAAAATTGCAGACTTCATCACTGACAGAGGTTGGAATTGCCCAGGTAGCTTATTTTGGGTGATTTTAGTGCTTAGATCAAAGACGAGCTCTCGCATTTTGTCAAGATTTCCTCCTGGGGATGGAATTCCTGGGCCTTGCACAAGGTGTTACTTCTTCGACCCGCCAATATGGTTATGCCTTGGACTTGGTATTCTCTCTGGGGCTTGAGGTCACTGACCTCAAGATTGATACGGTGAGTTGGTTGGATCATTGTGCTATCAGGTTCTCTTTCGATGCCCCCTCCCCTTGTAGTCCACCACATGTGGAGATGGTCCAGTATGGCCCTTTGCATGGGCTTTGGCTGGAAAATTTTTGGTGGTACTGGACACATTGGGAATGATGGTGAGATGTGCCAGTGGGTTAGATGAAGCCATAGTGATCTATATGAAGCCATTGGGGCAGCATTTGATCATGTGGCACAGATGCATGCAAGTCCATTGCTTTTGCACCTTGGTTCACTGTGGTTTGACAGTGATCTAAGGGAGATGAAGGCAAGTGGGCTGAGATTGGTGCCATTGTTGGAGGAGATTCAGGGCCATGGAAGACAAAATGGCTTTGATTACCCACTAAGATGAGTACCAAAGTGTAATTACCCCCAAAAAGGCAAGTTTTATGCCAAGGGAAATTACTGATGAGTGGAATTGACTAGCTCAGCTTTTTCCAACTGTAGACATGCTTCTTTATCCAGCTTTTCTGGCACTCATGCTTGCTAAATGGGAGGTGTTCATTTGATTTTTCTTGGAGAGGGTGTGCTTTGTTTGAGCAGGGATCTTGCCAAGTGGGCTGTCACAGACCAACAGGGTTTGGCCTTCAGGTTTCAGATGCATTCAGTGGTCATGGGATGAGATGAGCAGTGATGATGGAAGAGGCTAGTGAGGTGATCTCAGTGCTGAGGCCAACATGTTGTGAACTGAAACCAGATCCAACATGACTACTAGTGAGATGCATCAGGCAGCTGGGCCCTGTGTTTGTGGTGATTGTCTAGTGTTCCCTTTCAGAGGGTATTTTACCAGCAGCATTGAAAGATGCACTGGTGAAGCCCCTCCTGAAAAAGCCATCCATGGACCCAGACGTCTGGCAAATTACCGACCAGTCTCTAGCCTACACCTTTTGGGGAAGGTCACTGAAAAGGTGGTTGCACAGCAGACTGAGCCACACCACACTGTCTTTGACATTTGTGAGCCTCTCCAGTCTGGATTTAGGTCAAGGCATAGCACAAAGACTGTACTGATCAGGGTGCACAATTACCTGCTCAGCGTGAGAGATACAAGAGCTTGGTCAGTTCTCATTCTTCTTGATCTCTCTCTTCAGATTTTGACGATGCAGACCATGGGTTGTTACTGGACCAGCTTAGGTAATGCATAGGGCTCACTAGCAAAGTTATTTCCAGGTCTACATCCTATTTCAATGGAAGGACTCAGAGAGTGATGATGGGAGAGTTTTCCTCATTCCTTGTAGTCTTTTCTGTGGTGTTCACCAGGATTCGGTCCTCTCCCCTATGCTGTTTGCCATGTATATGCTGCCCCTGGGGATGATCATTAGACAGTATAGAGTTAGGTTTCACTACTATGCAGATGATACTCAGTTCCACCTCTCTTTTGCACCTGGGATTCCTGACATGGTCGATGTGCTAAATAGATGTCTGGCTGAGATCCAAGACTCAATGTCATCGAGCTTTTTATGGCTCAGCCCTGATAACAGAAAAGTACTGGTGGTCGAGCCAGGTCATGGGGATGAGTAGTGGCTACCAAGAGGGAGATGGAGTTTCAGCTCAGCTCCTCTGGGCTTTTGGCTGCCATAAATGTGTTTGTTACGGGGTCAGTGGCTATGCACTACACCACCTGCAGTTGGTGTGGAACACAGCTGCCAAGTTGCTGATTGGTCTTCTGAGATCATGTCATATCTCCCCAGCATTGTGTCATCTGCACTGTCAGATGGTTAAGTGGCATATCTCCTTTAAAGTGGGTTTGCTCACTTATAAGACTCTACATGGGTTGAGCCTGGGCTACTGTATCTTGTTTACTTCCTGGGTGAGAGCCAGGGAGACTATCATTTTATTTTTGTATTTATTTATTTATTTCAATTAAAATTTATTGGAGAACTTTTTTTTCCATAGAAATACATATATTAACAGACAAATAGAAAGTCTATTTCTACTCACTTACACAGTATTAAAACCAAAGACAAGGGAAAGAAGAGGAAAAGGAATAGAGAAGAAAAGCAGGAAAGAAAGGAAAGGGGGAGATAAGATTAACAGGTAAGAGAGTGCCTTCAGAAATTTAAGAAAAGAAGAGAGGAGAAGGGAGAGAAACACTTTAACCTTATAAGTGCTGTCAATAACTTATTGCCTCTAACAAGTATTGAGGTTATCTCAGTGGTTACTAAAGGCCCAAACTTACAAAGTCACCCTAATGGTACACTTACATAATAAGTACCTAATAAAAAGGACATATCCAGAAATTAATAATAAAGCAGGTCTGAAACAAAGAAGTGAGGAGGCCTCCTGGCCTCATATCTCAGTCAGAACATCCAGACTGGACCAGGAGAGTCTTCTCAGACATATCTGGCAAGCAATTCTAATACAGGTTTCCCCTCCCTGGAGGCCATGAAATGCAAAAATGGTAGCTATCTCCCTTTAAATTTATCTAAAGATAGCCTCAGCTTGGCCGTCAGATATTCCATGTCTAGGATCCTGGTGCAGATTTCATACCAAGTAGAGATAGCAGACTTTTCCGGAGTAAGCCATGACAAATTAATAGCCTTGAGGGCTGCTGCCACCAAGATTCCAAACAGATGACGGGAGGATGTGGAAGCCAAAAGAGGGGGAGGCAATCCCAATAATCAGTACTGAGGGGACTCTGGCAGTACTAACTCAAAAATCCTTTCAAAGATATATTTTACTTCCCTCCAGTACTCCTGTATAACTTTGCATTCCCAGAATATATGAAAATATGTACCAACCAACTTTCAGTTTCTCCAGCACAGGTCAGAGTGATGTAACCCATAATGTTTTGTCACCACAGGGACTCTAAAAAATCTAACAGCTAGCTTCCACCGAAATTTTCGCCAAAAGAGTGAAAATGTGGTGTTTTGAATAGCCTCCCAAATGGAAGTCCTGTCAGATTCTGACAGGGCCACACCTAGGTCTCTATGCCACATGTCCTTAACCAGAATTAAGGAGTCGCCCACGGTGCAATTCATCCCATGTACTAATCTGGAGATCGTTTTTTTTTTATTCGGAGACCTAATCGGGGAGGAAAGGATAGATTGCACTGGGTTATTTAAAGGTTCTGTACCCAATTCAAACTACTTTTCATTTAAGTGGACAAAATGTCTTAACTGGAGGTAATGGAAAAAGTCCGTACTTTGGAGATTGAATTCGGCCTTTAACTGCTGGAATGGTTTTACTAGATTCTGATCGAAAAGCTGGCCCAGATTAATCAGCCCAGCTCTTGCCCACTGCTGAAAGCCCATATCCCTCCTGAGTGGGCCAAAATCTAAGCAGCTCAATATAGTCGTGTATTGGTTAAGCTTTCAGGTAATGCCTAGTTTTGAGTTCATGTCCCTCCAAACCTGGGAAATCACCCCAGTGAAAGAATTCCTAAAGTCAAGCTGGTGCAGCCTGGGAGTGTCCAAGAAAATAAGGTCTGAAACATTTCCCAGAGGAGAATAAGCCCCCTCAATCTGAACCCACTTCGGTGGGGACTCCTGAGTCATAGTCACTAACGGTTGCAGCTGAGATGCCCAGAAATATTTCTGGACATCAGGTACCCCAAAGCCCCCCCTTTCTTTAGGGGCCACCATGGTCTTCCATCTCACATGGGGCCTCCTCCCAGACCAAAGAAATTTAGAGAGGGAAGAGTTCAGATCTCGCCAAAAATTCCTCAGGGGTCTGAAAGGGATGGCACCCATTATAAACAACAGGCGAGGGAGAATATTCATGCGGATGGATTCACCCCTACCCAAGATGGAAAGAGGGAGCTCTCCCCATCTGTTGCAGTCCTCCCTAATCTCCTGAAGTACCCTTAAATGGTTTGTAGGATATAGGGCCTTGGAATCCCTAGGGACCCATACCCCTAAGTATCTGAACCCTGACTTACACCACTTAATTTGCTGCACCTTTGGTAAGGGCTGATCCAGGAAACCCCCCCAGAGGGAATAGCTCGGATTTGTCTGGATTAACCTTATAACTGGAAAGAGCTCTGAATTCAGAAAGAAAACTGAAAATCCTGGGAACTGCATTTACTGGATCTGATATATATAACAAGGTATCGTCTGCATATAGTGAGATCTTGACCTCCACCCAGCTAACCCGGAGACCCTGGAAAACATCCGTTTGCTGAATATATGCTGCCAGGGGTTCCAAACTGAGGGCAAATAAGAAAGGGGAGAGAGGGCAGCCCTGCCTGGTGCCTCGCTCAATCCCAAATTGAGTGGAAATCATCCCGCTCACCCGGATCTTTGCTCTAGGTTTAGAGTATAAATTAGATAGCCAAGTCCGAAATTTCTAGCCTAACCCAAAGCTCCCCAAGACCAAATCCAAATTTTGCCAATTTAGACTAACAAATGCTTTCTCAGCATCTAAAGATAGTATTGCTGAAAGTGGGGAATCTATAGGGAGCTGGGACATGGAAATAACATTTAACAGCAATCTGATGTTGTCTTTGATGTGCCTCCCGGGTATAAACCCAGTTTGATCCAGGTGAACTAAGACGGGGACCACTTTCTGTAAACGTTCGCTGATGATCTTGGCGAAGATTTTTGCATCTTGGTTGAGCAGCGAAATAGGTCGGTACCCAGCACATGAAGTATGATCTTTCCCCGGTCAGGGCAATACTGAGATAAGGGCCTCTCCCCATGTATCTGGCAAGGCCCCCAGCTCCTGTGCCACATTGCAGACTCTGGTGAGCAGCAGGGTTAACATATCCTGGAACCCTTTGTAAAATTCTGAGGTGAACCCATTAGGGCCAGGAGCCTTGCCATAGCTGAGAGTCTTGATAGCCTCCCCCACCTCTCCCTCAGGGAAGGGAGCCTCCAAGGAGTCCCTCTGAATACCTGACAAGGCAGGGAGCTCTAGACCTTGTAAAAAATTTGAATTTTTTCACCATGCTCTTGTGTTTCTTCCTTCATGTAGAGTTGCCTATAGAATTCCGCAAACTCTCGTGCAATTTCACCAGGAAGAATCTTATAAGGGAGATTAGGCGGGTCTGAACTGACCTTAACCACATACCTATCAGCTGCCTGCCTGCAGAGCCTTAGGGCAAGCAATTTGCCTGCCCTCTCTCCCCTCTCATAGTAACGCTGCCCAGTGTATCTAAGGGAATTCTCTACCCGTCTGTGTAATAATGAATTATAGGAATCCCTGGCCTCCCTTAACTTTTTGAGTGTAAGATTAGACCCCGTACGTTTGTGTGATGCTTCCAGGTCAGCAATAGATGCGAAAGATTCCTGCATATGAGCCTGATGCAGCTTATGCTTATGGGAGGAAAATGCTGTCATGTGCCCTCTCACCACCGCCTTTAAGGCATCCCACAAATACTTGGGCCTGGAAAGCACCTCTGTATTTTCTTTTAGATAACACTGAATAACCTTTTTAGTAGATTCTATGTACTGTTTATCATTGAGTAGTCCCGGATCAAATCTCCAAAGAGTATTTATTATTTTTTACCTTATGATTACTAATGGCTACAAAGTTCATCTACCAATTTGCCTCTTTTACATCATTTCATTAATCATCCCACATTTTTAGTGGCCACAGAGTTCACCCTATGGCTACCATTTTGTTTTTCAATCTCCTACTCAGTGGCAGCTAGTAGGTCACCAGTTTTAATTGCTTTTGATCCCCCTTCCCCAGGTGGGAGCTAAAGGGGATTATATCTCCTTTTTCCCTTGCCATCATTTACTTGAGTTTTGTTATTTGAGCTGTTATTCATTAATCTCACACTTGTAAATTGTTAATTTCATCTAACTTGATTGTAAATGTTAAGTGGTATATTGTTATCCCCTGATCTAGTATTCTTGAGTTATTCATTATTTTAAGGTGCAACTTTTATTTTTTTTTTATTTTTTTTTAACACATATTTAGGCAGATATTTCAAAATAAAATACCAATCCCCATGCTTCTGTTTTACATATGTGTTTTCTTATTACTGTATCAGTTCTTTTAGTTTTAGCCCACTCTCCTCTACACCCATTACTAATTCCTTACAGAGTGGGTTACTGGATGTTTTTACCTTTCCACTTCCCTGGTCAGATATTCCCTCTACAGCCTCCCCAAATCATTTCACCCTGAGAGGCATCACATTTTGCTCACTCAGTTTTTTCTGACTCTGCCCTAGATGGCTACATTGTCCAAAAATAAATTCTAAGTACTTTTGTTTACTTATTTTTTGTTTATTTTATCCGTATTATTAGTTGCAGGTGACACAGAAAATAATCCTGGCCCTTCCATTCACAATCTAAACGTTTTTCATCCCAGTGTGCAAAGCCTTCTCGCTATAAGAGATTTATTAAGTTGGTCTGCCTGTTTACGCCCTTCCGTACTTGCTGCAACTGAGACTTGGCTGGATTCTTCCATTCCTGACTCTGAAATTATTCTCCCAAATTATATAGTTTTTAGATCTGACAGGAGTAGACATGGGGTGGTTCTACTTATTTACCCACTACTCCATTCCTTGCTCCCTTGTTAAATCTGACACTACTGGTGGTTTGATTAATGCTGTGTTTGTTTCTTTAAAATTAACAGGAAGGGGGATCTTCATTGGCAGCATTTATTGCAACCTAAACTCAAAACAACCACATTTCCTCATTTACATTCATTGGTTCATTCCACTGATGAGTTTCAACATGCTATCCTACTTGAGGATTTTAATGCAAATTGGCCTTCCAGTAGGGGACTCAGACTAAAATCTGGAGAAAGTAGGCTGTTGGTTAACTAGAATCTGCAGTTTATCAGTTAGGTAGATAAATGGGCAGACTAGGTGAGCCAGGCAGTCCTTATCTGCCATCAAATTCTGTTTCTATGTTTTCCTTGCCACCTTAGGTTTAAACCAATTAATCAAGGACCCTACACATTATGATCTAGCTAGAAATGTTTCTACTATTTTAGACTTGATTTTTGTTTCCCCGATCTCCCAATCAGCTCTTCAGGCTATCAGGGGAACTTATTTAGTGACCATGCTCTCACTTACTACACAATAAATCTTCATCCTCCTAAATTCAATCTTAACAAATCAAGTTTCTCTGCTTTAAGCGTTGTAGTTTGGAAGCTTTTTGCACAGACCTGTTCAAAATTAATTGGGGTGAACTGTTTTCTATTTCTAACATGGATGCTGCCTGGGAATATTTCTTTCATCATTTTAATTTGCTTTCCAAGCAACATGCCCCTTTCCTAGAAAAGAGGGTTAAATGCAGACTTGTCTCCTGGAACTCCTTTCATTATCTCACAGCTGAAGTCCCGAGACAAGCTCTATCAAAAGACCAAGAAATTAGACACTCCAGAAGCCTGGTAGACCTTTTGTAAATTCTGTAATTACTGTGCTGCATTATAAGAAAATCCAAATCCTCATATTGTAAGATCAGTCTGGCTGATGTGAGAAATAATCCCAAGAAAGTTTGGCATATGGGATTTCCAGTGACATTGAGGATGATGCTGGTGCATTGAAGGCCATGCTCCACAAATAAACCCTGTTTTAGCATCCTCATTTGAGTATTTTGGTATTTACTGTGGCTGTATTTGGTGGTCGGACATTTCTGCTGTCTATTCTCAAAAGTCGTAAGCAAAAAATTCTCACAATATCTTCTATCACCATAGAGAATTTCCTTCCAGAGCTTCAGTCTGAGGTAATAGTGTCTGCTCCTCGCCCTCTTCGATTGATGAGGCAGCATCTCCTTCCAATGACCTCTTGCTGGAAGAATCATGGGCATTTTGATCGGAAACCAGTGGGATGTTATGATGTGAACGATCACCTGGCAGCACTGGATTCTAAATTTAAAGAAATGGAGCTGCATCAGTGGGTGCAGATGCTTGGCTGTATCAGGCCAAACATGTTATTATCAAGCTTTTGCAGGACATCAGTTGCTTAGAGTACGAATGTTCAGACTTAGAAAATTGTTTGTGCCACAATAATTTGTGCATTTATGGTCTACCAGAGGGTGAGGATGGTAAAGGGGATATAGTGTTTTTCCTCCACCTTGGGATGAAGTAAAAACTGGATGCTAAACCACACCCCAAACTCCACCTCTGGCTCCAGCCCTTTTTTATAACTGATGACTATATTGCTCCTTCTCCAAAGCCATTTGTAATGTCAGAATAGACATTAATAATAATAGGAAATCATTTTGATACCGTTATTTATTTACTTTTATTCTTTGGCAACCGGGTTAACTGCCATGAGCCAAGTGGCCCATTTTACAGGAGTTACCCAGGAGCACAGAAAGATTAAGTGACTTGCTCAGGCTCACACAGTATGCAACTGGAGGCTGTGGGAATCAACCTCAGGTCTGCTGAATGTACCAATCTCATTCATAGCTAATTGCTCAAACCTCTGCTAAACACTCTCCCATTTTCCTTTCCATGTCTGTCAGGTATTCTGATATGCTTTGACCAATTTTTGATAACTTAATTATTGATGCTTGTGGTACCCTCAATACTGCATTGTGTTCCCTTTACCTCAGCAGCTACTACTGTTTCTTTTCATATTTCTAAAACATTCCACAATTTTAGATACACAATTCCATGCTATTTATCTGAATGACTTGTAAAAGTGTAGCTAATATCATGAAATGTTCTGGTAGTACAAAATGAGAGCAGTGGCTAGCTGTTGAGTACTCAGAAGAGACATATTCAATGTAGTGATAACTTAATTATCCAAGTTTTATTGCCTTTAACAAAAATGGGTCTAAAACATATCAGAATACAGAACAAACAAAAAGAAACACATGAGAACATATAAAGGTGTCAAAGTTGTTTACTGTCATAGCAGTAAAAGACCATACTTAAAATTCAGAGTGGAAAAGATTAGATTAATTTACTGCTAATGGCCATACTTTACACCTCCCAGACAGACTGGCATAACAAACAAAGGCAGGTCTGAAGAACATCAGAACTTCTCTATAACCTGGCCATGTAATGCAGCTAAAACAGTGGATGATTTGATACATCAGTTTTAAGAGTATATGAGTACTCAAAATGATCCCCAAAACTGGACTATATTTAATCGAAACCAGATGACTGGATAAGGACCCTAAAAACCAGACTATCCCGTCTAAAACTGGATAGGTGGCAACCCTATGCTTGAGCTATTGGACATCGTGGATTTGTGCCCGCTTCCTATCAAAAGGGTGCATAGGGCTCTCTCAGCTCCCCCTTCTACTCCAACTCAACCTCTTAGATCAGTGGTTTGCTGCTTTTACAACTTTGCAGTCAAACAAGCCATCCTCATCAGAGTGTGGTGGAAAAAAGCAGCTCATCTATAAAGGGAACAAGATTAGATTTGATAATGATTATTCCCCGGACTTGGCTATGAAATGGAAAGCCTTTGTTATTATTTTGCTTGTCCTCAAGCAGCATCAATAGAAGTTTTCTACTCCTTACCATACCCTCCTCAGAATTCATTTTGCTGATGGGAGCAAGCAATTTGATGATCCAAATGCCGCCATTCAAGAATTGAAATCCTGTAAGTTATGGGATATGGAAGAGGAGATGGACTTTTTGGTTAGTAGAGAGAAATGGGAGCTTCAAAAAGATAAATGGGCTCAGGTTTCACCATTGGGTAAGAAACACCAATCAGAGCAAGCGCTGGCCAAAGTGAGGTCATTGCTTCAAGCCTTTAGGTGGGAAAACCCCCAGCTTGTGCCTACGATGGGAGTTTGTTTTTTTGGGGTCTTTTATGTTAAATTCTGTGGTCTTGGTGGGTACTGTGGTTCCTCCTGTTATAGATCTGTATTCATTGGCTGAATGGAGAACTGGTAGCCCGGTCCAATCTTTGCAGTTTATTTTGTTTTCTCTCCAAGGCACTTACTAATGCTCTGGAGCTGCAGTGCTTTTAAGGTGTTGGCTCTGTGGAGACCTGCTAGTTGGACTTTAAGTCTCAGGGGCTTTGGAATGACCCTGCTTGAATTTGGATTTTTTTTTCTCGAGTGGACTGCAGAACTTGGTTCACTGCTTTCATGGAGTTTTTGGACTGAGTTCAGCCTCGCTTAGACTCCACCTCTTAGATAAGGGCTTATTAGCTTCTGGACTTGTCTAAGAGGCATGGACATTTTCTGTGGAAAGTTGGACATTTTAATATATTTTTGATCGATTGTTTTCTGGTGTAACCCCCTCTTTTTTCTTCTTCTTCTTCTTCTTTTTCTTCTTCTTCTTCTTAATTGTTTCCTTTTTTACAGACTTCTCCAACTGAGGATTTCTCCAGTGGAAGGCTGCAGCAAGCTCTGGAACATCCACTGTGTGGAGTTACCCAATGATTTTAGTAAGATGTGGACTGTTGGTGTTACGGGCATGTTACATCATTTTAGGGGAAAAGGATGTCCATATGAGGAGCTGCAGAGATTTTTGTTGTGTATAAGTTCACAGTGGTGGTATTATGTAAATCAGTTAATTGTTAATGCAATCTGATAATGGGGGGTTGTTTAATGTTTATATGTTTTACTAGACAAGTTTTTTTTTTATTCCACTGTTGGGGGATATTTAATATTTTTTTGCGAGGGGTTCTGGTTTGGGGGTAATGGAGAGTAGTTCGGGGGGGACTTTCTATGAGGAGTTGGTCATTCATGTCTTTTGTTATGTTGAGCTTTCCTTTGGGGGATGTTCAACAATATATCTTTTTTTAGTGATCCCCACTTGGTTTAGTTTTACTGTGTGGAGCTTTTTTTCTCTTTATTGGGGAGGGGTGGAGGGGTTTTTTATTTTGCTATTTGCCCTCAAAGTGGTGGTTCCTTTCAGGGTATATGTGGAGGATAGTGTGTTTATTTGCTCAGAAGTTCTACTACTGGAGGAAGGGGTAGAGTTTGACAACTCTTTAGAGGGAGTTGGGTCATAGTTATCTGCAGGTACCCTAGTTGGCAGGGACCTTTATTTCTCCAGGGAGGATTAGGGTTATTCCTCTGGCCTCATTCCACTGGTGTCTGGTGCTGGACCCTCATGGACTTATGGTCTGTTGTGGATTTCATGGTTTGGGTAGTTTTTCTCTGTTTGGATAGTTATGGTGGTTGGGGGCTGGGGGGATATATTAGTGGGGAAGTTTGATTTGGGGGGTGAGTTTTCTCAGTCTTACCCTCATTTGGAAATGTTTGGGGAGGAAGTTGTGGTTCTTATTGAGATGTTTTTCTTTCCCTATGGGATCATTTACAGTTTGTTCATTGAATGTGATAGGTTTAAATAATGTTGTGAAATGAGCTAGGATTTTGCAGGAGTTTAATAGTTTGCATTGTGATGTGGGTTTTTTACAGGAGACACAGGCATCTGAGGTAAAGCATAGTAAGCGCACGGGTGTGTAGGTAGGTATAGTGCACAGGGCAGCTCATCCTTCAGCTAAGAGGTCTGGGGTAGCACTTATAATTTGGTGGGGATTTCCATTTTACCCAAAGGAGGTGTACAGAGATCTGGAGGGTAGATATGTGGGATTATCAGGTACATATTTAGGGCACTGTTTTCATTTCATTTTGGTATATACCCTGACACCCCCATCAGGGGACTTTTTTTAATGTTTCTTTTCCTTTTTGGCCTCCCTGCTGACTGGTCATCTTATATGTGCAAGGGATTGGAATTGTGTGGAGTGTAATGTTTTGGATAGGTCTCTAGGTCCCAAATGGGGGGATAGGGCTGGTCTTAGACTTCTTCTCACTTTAGTCTCATAGAGGGGGTGGGTAGATCCCTGGAGGCAACAGAACCTAACTCTTAAAGACTATACTTTTTATTCTCTGTGAACGCATTCTTATGCTAGATTAGACTGGTTCTATACTCAAAAGGCTTTGGTATCTGCTTTTAAGAGTTTTAAAATTTTCTCTCTTTTCTTATCAAATCATGCACTAATTTTAGGGAAGATTGATTTGGGTTCTGTTCAAAAGAAGGGGCTGTGGCTTTAAAATGTATTATTTATTTATTTATTCTCTATTTAACAAATTGGAAAGACCTTTGAATCAAGGGCTCTTTTACAAAGGTTCCACATCATGTCACAAGAATAGCAAATTACAATGGTTTCAGTAAGTAGTACAACATGAGGAAAACAATTACATAAACAAAATAACAATATGGCAAGATATATATTGTGTCAAGTGCAGCCAGTGGCCTTGTCTGAAGAGGGGTAAAAGGGATTACAAGGAGAGAAGTACAGGGGGTGAATTGGGGGGTAGAAGGAGCAAAATAAGAGCAAGGAGGGAGATTCCACAATGAAGCTTAAGTGGGAAAGACCCACGGGGGCAGGGGGTAGAGGGAGAGAACAAGGTGAAGAAACAGAGGAGGGGGGAAGTGGGAGTGGAGGGGTAAAGGAAGGGGGATGAGGTAGGATGAAAAGAGGGCAGGAATGGGAAAGGGATAAGGGAGGAAGTGCTGTTAGTGGAATAGTGCAGCAACAGGATATGTCTATACAGGGGCAAATGGTAAAAGAGGGAGGTCCCAGTGCATTTAGCTGTCAGCAGAGATTAGGTATAGCAGTCACAAGATGCTCTGGAAACTAAGAATTGATGCAGCTTCAGCTTAAATTGTCCCAAGGTTGCAGTCAACACAATCTCAGGAGGAGGGGAATTAAATAATTAGCAGCTCTAACTGCAATGCGGATTGTTGCATGACTCATCCTTCGTGACCTCTTTGAAGGAAGTGATTTGTCTTTATTTGCAGGAGAATGAGGGAGGTGGCACAGCTTTGAAGTTCATTTGGGACGGACTTAAAGCAGTGGTTCAGGGCAATATAATTTCTCATGCTTCCTTTAAAAATAAAACATACTGGAAAAATCATTCCCAGTTAGAAGACCAATTAGTTTTTTTAGAAGGGAAACATAAACAGACTTGACACCTTCAACTCATGCCTCAAATTATGCAAGTAAGGGAAGAGTTAAGTATGTTAGCGCTTCTCAAAGTTGAGAACGTCCTTCGCTTTACAAACTGGAAATACTATGAGGGAGGGGATAGGGTGGGTAAGCTATTAGCCATGTGGTTGAGGAAGCAGGAAGCTGTCCGTTATGTCCCATGTATCACCTCTGAGACCCTTCCCCCAGAAAATTATGTGGAGCCTCAACAAATAGTGCAAACATTTTATGAATATTATGTTACTTTGTATTCAAGAGAGTGGGGTCAGGATCATGAGGGTGCAGTGGGGGCTTTTTTGGGAAAAAAAATGTGCCTACTCTTTCTCATTCACAGCAAGAGAGACAAGATCACCCATTTACGAAAGAGGAGCTTGCTGAAGCTATTAAGACTGAAATCTGGAATGTTCCCATGCCCAGATGGGTTTATTCTGGAGTTTTATAAAATTTTTCCTTCAGAATTGATTCCCTTGTTGACAAGAATTTTCAATTCGGCCCATGATCCTGGGGCTTTGCCTGACACTTGGGATGAGGCAATAATAACTGTATTACCTAAACCTGGGAAGAAACCTAATAAGTGTACTAATTTTCATTCCATTTCTCCTCTTAATTATGATTTTAAGATTTTTACTAAGGCCATCCATTTAAGGTTACAGGAAGAAATCCTGACTCTTATACATAATGATCAAACAGGATTCATCCCAGGCTGGCATTTGCAAGATAATGTTAGGAAAATTGTTAAATGTTCTTTCAGCTTCTAAATCATGGCAGAAGGAAGAGATGGGGATGATAATTTCTACTGATGCTGAAAAGGTGTTCAATCACCTAGATTGTTTTTTTTAAAAGGAACTCTTTCTAGATTTAAGTTTGGTTCTAAGTTTTGTTAACCGGCTTCAGAATATATATACCCCCCCACAGGCATGGATTTGGGTAAATGGGCTTTTATCCCCTATGCTGACAATCAAACAGGGTACCAGACAGTGGTGAGCTCTTTCCCCTTTACTGTTTGCCCTTAGTGTAGAACCTTTAGCCTCTCTTATTAGGCAATCAGAGGTTTATCAGGGGATACATCTTGGGGGTAAGGAGTTATGTATCTCCCAGTATGTGAATGATACTTTGTTGTATATTTCCAACCCTGCCTGAATACTTCCTGTGGTTGTCAGTTTGTTAGAGGAATATGGTTGTCTCTCTGGTTTCAAGGTAACTGTGAGTAAAACTGAAGTATTATTTTTAGGACAACCCCCAGAGGCTTCGGTTGTCACTGGGTGAGGTTTTCATTGGGCTAGAGAAGGGTTCCTGTATTTGGGGATTTGGATTCCCAAGGGATTTATTGAAGTTGTATGGGCATAAATTATGACAAATTGCTGTGGGGGGGGGTACAAATGGATTGTACTAGGTGGAGGGAACGTCCATTATCAGTTAGTGGGAGGGTTGAGATAATGCACATGAATATTTTACCTCATTTCCTTTTTCTTTTTTCAACCTTACCAGCATCCTTGCTGTCTTCTTCTTGGATTTTTTAAAAAAGTTTGTTGGTACAGTTTATTTGGAAAGAGAAGACACCCCAGGTTAAATGGGAGGTTATGTTGGCTCCCAAATATAAGGGTGGTTTGTCGGTCCCTAATTTTTAGTATTATTGGGCAGCTCTACTGCACGCTTTAATCACCTCTTTTCCACATAGCTCTCCTGATAGGATGGATTAAGAATCAGTTTCAATGTCTCCGCTTCATCTCTCAGATCTACCATTTATAGATCAGAATTTGCATTGCTCATTGAAATTTGTTAACCCCTGGGTTACCCATATGTGTCAGTTATGGTGTGAGAGTTGTAAAGGCTTGGGTTTTCAATCAGAGCTCCACAAAGAATCCCCTATTAGTTTAAGTTTTGGTATTAGGGTCGGTAGATTGGATATTGGGGTTAGTAGGTGGACATCTTTAGGCATTTGCACGGTGGGTCAGCTCTTTGATGGGGCAGTGTTAAAATCTTTTTCTCAGTTAAGGAAAGAGTTTGACATCCCCCCACAAAATTTTTTCACTACCTGAAATTAAAGACAATATGTGTTGGATTATCAGCAAAAAGGGAGGTTTCAAACTGTAGACAACCCTTTGCAATCTCTTGTTTCATTGTTAGCAGTTAAGCCTGAGGACATAGGCCTGACTTCTCAGTTTTACCAATGTTTTTTACAGTTACATAGAAACATAGAAACATAGATTTTGATGGCATATAAGGACCACTTGGCCCACCCAGTCTGCCCATTTCCCTACCTATTGGATAAGCTGCAGATCCTAGTTAACCAGCAGCCTACTTCTTCCTACCCCAACCCCCTAGAATTGCCTTATGACTGTCCCATGCATGCTTGAATTCCACCACTGTTTTTGACTCCACAACCTCCTCTGGAAGGCCATTCCATGCATCCACAACCCTCTCTGTGAAAAATACTTCTTAAATTACCTCTGAGCCGCCCCTTCTATCTTCACATTGTGCCCCTTGTTCTTGCACACCTCTTTTTTGAAAGATGCTACCCTCTTGGACTTTGTTGATTCCTTGAGATACTTGAAGTTTCTATCATATCCCCCTCCTTTCCAGGCTATACATATTCAGCTCCTTAAGTCTCTCTTCATATGTCTTCCGGTGCAGGCCCTGCACCATTTTAGTTGCCCTCCTCTGGACAGCCTCCATCCTGTCTATATCCTCGTGGAGATTGGGTCTCCAGAACTGCATGCAGTACTCCAGATGGGGTATCACCAACTGTCTGTACAGAGGGATAATAACTTCCTGTTTTCTGCTGGTGATGCCTCTCCCTATGCATCCCAGTATCCCCAACCCTCCTTGCTGCCCTCTCACATTGCTTTCCCACCTTTAGGTCATCTGATATGACTACCCCCAGGTCCCTTTCCATTTTTGTTGTTGTTAGTATCTCACCCCCCATTGTGTACTCTTCCCCTGGGTTTTTGTTTCCCAGGTGCATTACCTTACACTTCTTAGCATTGAATCTAAGCTGCCATACATTTGACCATTCCAGTTGGAATTGGATCCTTTAGTCTCTCTCAAACAGAAATGTAAAGAGGAGATGGGAGTTCAGGTGGTGGATGAGAGTTGGATTAGTATTTGGAAAGGGGTTCACTCGACTACGGCCTCTTCTATGTGGAGAGAATTTTGATGGAGAGTTGTACTGAGGTACTTTCGCACTCCAGTGCAGACTTTTCATTATGGTGGGTACAGTTCTGATAGATGTTGGAGAGGCTGTGGGGGGGTCAGTGGACTCATACCCATATTTCTTGGGCCTGCCCTTTATTTGGTTCCTACTGGAAACATTTAGCAGGGGTGATAGGGAAGATTTTGGGAGTTAATGTACCCCTTCTCTTTCAGATTTGGATCTTTGGCCTGCCCCCTACCAGACTTAAGGGGAATAATTCTAAATATTTATTTTATATTTTGATTGGGGTGGCCTTGAAGGCAATTACTCAACTGTGGCTAAAGTCAATGGTTCCTGCTTTGGAACATTGGGTAAAGATTTGCCTGAGGATTCTGACAAAGGTAAAGATTACAGCATTTCTTAGATTCCAACAAGAAAAATTTCAGAACCGTTAGCTTCCTTTTTTTCATTTTTTTGTGGAAAGAGAAGGGGTTACCTTCGTAGAAATCCTGGCTCGTTATTGTGCATGATTATATATTCTCAGTATTTCATGCTTGATGATTGTTTTTTTATTTTGTGGGTCTCTGATGGGTTCCTCTCATCTTATGTTTTACGGCATTATTTGTATACTCTTGAGGGGTTATGTATGATTTTGTTAGTATAAAATTTCAATAAAGTTTGATTTAAAAAAAAGAAATTTTGGCATATGGCTGATTCCATTTGGAAGATTTCCATTGAATCCTGTTCTGCAAATGTATCCCATGCTGGGTCTACTGTGTATTCTAAAAAAGGTATTTGTGGTATGTTTACCACATTTTTTTCTGATGCTCCTGGTTTGATATTGAAGAAAGCTGCTTTATCTATTGTTGGTGTGTCTCCTGATCCCCTGGCAATGCCTCCTCTCTCAAGACCTAAATTTTACTTTAGGTATATTGATTCTGAAGAAGTATTTAATTTACTGTCTTCATTGTGAGAGGACAAAGGAATTGATAACCTAGATAACTTTCTGCTTAAATCTTGTGCTGACACTTTAGCGCCTCTCTTAACTCACATATTCAATTTATCTCTCACCACCCAAACTTTTCCCTCTGCATTGAAACATTCTGTAGTTGTTCCTTTGCAGAAATGCAGTGATAAAACTTTGGCAAAGAATTATCACCAAAGCTCCTTGTTTCCTGTTATTTCCAAATGTATAGAAAAAAAAATGATTTTTGTCAGATCTCCAATTATCTGGTCACCTATCAGGTCCTTTCTAATTTTCAGTTGGGTTTTAGACCCAATTACTTTACCCAAACAGCACTGATCAATTTCCATGATTCTATTTCTAGATATTTATTTCTTTATTGAATCTCGAAATTAAGACCTTTGAGCCAGGGGCTCTTTTACAAAGGCTGCACTTCAACAAGAAATTATACAGATGAGGGAGTAATCGGCATGAGTATATTGGGTACAAATAAGCAAGCTGGGTGAGGTACAACAAATCCAGGATACATTTGAAATTAAACCTAGTACATGCAATACATAATAATACTGCTAGTAAGTGCTAGGGTTAAAAATACATAATAATACTGATATTAAGTGCTAGGGTTAAAAAGGTAACCAGAAGATGGTGAAGGGCAGGTGTACAGGCCGAGAAAGCCAGTTAGAAGCAAACTAGAATAGTGATGAGTTATGAGGCATAACAGGCTAATAGGTGGAGGAAGAAAAGAAGAAGAAAGAGCAGTTGAGGAGGTTGACTTTAGACAGGGGATAATAGCGGTGATTTTCAAGGTTATAGTGTGGGAAACATTTCACATGACAGTAGACTCAGTGGTGACAAAGAATAGCAGCCCGAGAGGGCATTATCATTAAAATGGCAAGACAGGAATAAGCAGAGGACCACCAGTGTTAAGTGAGGCAGTCACAGCTGCTGTAGTTGGCTAGGTGCTGTCGAAGACAGTTTTTGAAAGGACCAATTTTGGGAGTAGATTGAAGGTGTGTGGGGAGGTTGCCAAACAGGCTAGGTGCTCTGTACATAAACGCTCTTTGTTCTTGAGATGTCCGGCATAAAGGTACCTAAAAAATTAGGCTGTGTGCACTTCTTGTGCAGTACATGTTAGTGTGGGCCCTGTTGAAGAGCTGCTGGAGAGACAGCAGGGCTAACCCTAAAGAGATCTTTTTGGCAGTAAGACAGGTGTGATAGGAGATTCTGCACTGGACGGTGAGCCAACTGGACTGCATGTATAGGTCACAGGTATGTGTCCCTACTAGCACCAGTAACTAACCTGCAGGCTTTGTTAAAAGCAACCCTCTAACCTTCTGAGGGCAGTGGTGGTGGTAGCACCATAAAATACAATGCCATAATCAATGATAGACAGTACAGAGCTAGTCACTGCAAGGCATAGTGTCTCTTGAGTCATACAGTGCCGATGTCTATAAAGAAGGCCTAGCCTGATATTAGCAGTTTTGGAGATGTTATTAATGTGTTCTTAATGGGAGACAGTACTGTTTAGGGTGATGCCCAGGTACTTAAAACTAGTTACATGCTCAAGATGTGTATCAATATTGTTTGAGATGGGTTGCTGAGCTCTCTTACACTTGTTATGAGTCCCAACAAAGACCATCACTTTGGTCTTTTTATAGCTCATAATTAATCTATGCTCAGCAAAACAGGCTTCAACAGAGGTAACGCTACATTGCAAGTCACTGGTAAGGGGTGTAGGATCAGACTGGCTGGTGTAAATCACTGCATCATCTGCATACAGGAGAAGGTTACAAGGGCAAACTAGGGGAAGGGTATTGAGGTAGAGGCTAAATAGTAGGGGACCAATGATTGATCCCTGTGGAACACTGGATTGCATGGGGTGGCTACTTGAGAGTGAGTCTAAGATTTGTACACATTGGGTTCTGCCACATAGATAACTTTGGAACCAAGAGGCAACATCACTGGAGAGTCCCTAGGGAGGGTAGAGTTTGCAGCAGTAAGGAGTGACTGACTGTATCAAATGCCTTTGTAAGATCTCTATATATAGACCATACAAGGTGACCATGGTCGAGCACTTTATGGATATAGTCTGTGTAGGTGAGGAGGGCAGTGGCAGTGCTATGATCTTTCCTAAACCCATATTGCTGAGGGCATTGAATGCCATGGGTGGATAGACATTGTTAGCTGTTCAGCCACTAAGCATTCAAGGGCTTTCAAAAGGGGTGGTAAAATTGAAATGGGAGGGTAGTTGGCATGGTTTTCTCTGTCGCCACTCTTGTGGATTGGAGTCACAGCTGCAGCTTTCCAGACAGAGGGAAATTGACCAAGGCATAGGGACAGATTTAGGATCCAGGTCAGTGAGGCCAGGACTGCATCAACGGAGAGGAGAAGCAGTTTGAGGTCAAGGGTGTCAGAGCTGTGCCTTGACTTATCATGCACCTTCACAAGGTGTTTCCTGGCAGCAGAAAGGGAGACTGACCTGAAGTAAAACTGGGGAGCGTTTGGAGGGGCGGTACTATTATGGGCAATATCCTCAGCAGATGTCTCATCAAAGAAATTGGGGAGGGGGAGAATGCCACTCAGGTCAGTGAATGAAGTATTGAAAATGTTAACAATTTCACTCAGGTCTTGAACGGTGACCCCATTACAGTTGAGTAAGGTGGGAGGGAACTGATTGGGCTTACCTGTAAGGTTTATAATATTGTCCAAAACCTTTTACTATTATCCCAAGAACTAGCAAATATATCTTGGTAGTATATGGCCTTTTCCCACTGGATAGCCCAGGTGCAATTATTTCTGGCAGCCTTATATCATTGCCAGTCTCTAGGTTTGTCAGTGGCTTGTGCCACTTGTCAAAAGTGGTCATGAGTGGCCATAAGGTGCAGAAGAGAGGGTGTAACCCATGGGTTAGAGACACCTTTAACCTTTCATTTCCTGAAAGGGGCAAATAAGTCACAGGCAATGTTGAATATGGTAATGAAGAGGTTTAGTGCCTCATCAACACTTTTAGCTAGGAAGACTGGGGACCAATCACAATTCATGAGATATTCTTGGAACTGTTTCTGATGCCCTTTCCTGAGAAACTGCAGGTAAGATGTTTTGCATGGACATTTAGGGGCCTTATTGGTCCAGAGACATGTGATTGGGGAGTGGTCAGTCAGGGCATTAGGTAACAATGTGGTATCTGTGAACCTCTCAGGGCAGTTAGAAAACATAAGGTCAATCAGTGTGCTAGTACTGGTCCTGTAGTTTATTCTAGTAGGAGTAGAGACCAACTGGGAGAGGTCAATGGCTGTGGCTGCATCCTTATGGGGTTAGAGTCAGGAGACAACCAGTTGATGTTAAAATCCCCTAGTGCAATGACCTCAGTGCCTTTAGGTAAATTGTCAATGAAGTCAAGGAATGAGTGGAAGCCTTTGCAATTCTCTTTAGGTGGAATGTAGACTGAGAGGATATTAATTGACTTCCTTTTTTACCTAAAGTAATTTTATCCCCTAGTGATTGAGCACCATCCTTGGGGGTGGTGTAGGTAGAGCCTGACCTTGTAGGGAGTTCGAGAGGTATAGTGGGCAGCCATCATCATGTTTACCAGTCCTATCAATCCTGTATAAAGTATAACCATCAAGGGAGACTGCTGAGTCTGGTACCTCAGGGGAGAGCCAGGTTTCAACTATGGAGAGGACTTCAGTCCTGTGCTGTAACATCGAGGGACTAACACAGTAATACAGTGTGCACAAGCTTCAACAGTGTGCTGAGGGGCTCTGTTTTCCAATACCTTGTTTCTGTGTACTGCAGGCTTCTCTGTGCGATGTACATTACACTGGGAGTGCTGAAGTATAATGGAAGAGCCTGTACAGAAGCAGAAAGGGATAAGGTGAGGGAGGTATCTAGAGGGGAACAAAGACTAAAGAATTAAGGCAGGAAGCTAGAGGTGGGGATGGGGGATTGCACCGAACATTCTCAGCACCAGAGGGGTGAGAATAATGAGGAGACTGAAGTGTAATGGAAGAATTAAGGGAAAATGAGAAAAGAAGGCACAGAGGTAAGCTAATCTTGCAGTGTCCTACAGAGATGTCACTGGCTAAACTGCAGCAAAACCAAGTAATGCAGGCTCTGAGTTAAATGAATTAAGGTTACAGCACAAAACTGAATAAAACTACAACAAGTAAATGAATAATGAACTGAGTAAAAAACAATCTAAACTTGACTGCTGACATTTAAAACATTTTAGTAACAGTAATATGGTGTACACAAGCTTCAACAGTGCTGATGGGCTCTGTTTTCAAATACCTTGTTTCTGAGTGCTGCGGGCTGCTCTGTGGGCTGTACACTCCACTGGGAGTGTTGAAGTAAAATGGAGTAGCCTTGTTTCTGTGTGCTGCAGGCTGCTGCGTGGAATGTGCACTCCACTGGGAGTGCTGAAGTAAAATGGAGGAGTCTTTTTTCCTTATGCTGCATGATGCTGTGTGGGATGCACACTCCATTGGAAGTGCTAAAGTAAAATGGAGGAGCCTTGTTTCTGTGTGCTGCAGGCTGCTCTGTGGGCTGTACACTCTACTAGGAGTGCTGAAGTAAAATGGAAGTGCCTTGTTTCTGTGTGCTGCAGGCTGTTCTGTGGGATGTACACGCCACTCTGAGTGCTGACGTAAAATGAAGGGGCCCTGTTTCTTTGTGCTACAGGCTGCTGTGTGGGATGTACATGCCACTGGGAGTGCTGAAGTAAAATGGAAGAGCCTTATTTCTTTGTGCTACAGGCTGCTCTGTAGGATGTACACTCCACTGGGAGTGCTGAAGTAAAATAGAGGAGCCTTGTTTTTGTGTGCTGCAGGCTGCTCTGGGGTATGTACACTAAACTGGGAGTGCTGAAGTAAAATGAAGGAGCCTTATTTCTGTGTGCTGCAGGCTGCTCTTCGGGATGTACACTCCACTGGGGGTGCTGAAATAAATAAGGGATAAGGATAAGGGATAGCTCATTGGCACAGATTTTATTGACTTGTCCAAAGCTTTCGATGTGATTAATCACCAATTGCTTTTGGCTCGTCTATACTCTCAGAGTTTTTCTACTAATGTAGTCACTTGGTTTTCTTCTTATTTACATGGGAGAACTTAATCTGTTCTTTGGAATGGCTGTTTTTCTTCTTCTCTCTCTACTCCCGCTGGGGTGCCTCAGGGGTCTATACTTGGTCCTATTTTTTTAATCTTTTCATTGACCCTTTGCTCTCTGTTGTCAACCACATCTCTGTTCATCTTTATGTTGATGATATGGTTCTTTTCTATGCTCACAAGAATCTTTCTTCTCTTTCTTCAGTTCTTCAGGGTGATTTTGATAAAATTGTTCACTGGTTTTCCAATAATCTTCTACACTTATATAGTAAAAAGACTGAAATCATGCTGTTTGGGTCATAGTCTGCCATGCCCCTGACAAACACATCCTTTTCCATTATTTTATTTTGGCAAGTTACATTTTTTTATTGAATTATAGAGACACAACATATATCTCAATAGTAATAGAGATACAAACAACAATTCATACAATACACATTGAAGCACAGTCTAGAAGTCACATACATTTCATAAAACTCAAAACCAGCAGTATGGAAGTAGGACAAGGCTGGTTAAATAGTAGGATAACAAGAGGACGTCTAGGGAAGAGTGACAGTGTGGGAGGAGAGCCTCTCTCCAACCTATATGCTATTGATGGTGATGAGTGGGAGGCGAAGTAGGTTGTGGCCCTCATGGGGCTTTAGCTTGTACTTGCTTAGGGGGACAGTGGAAGTAGGAAATGAGTGCTGGATAAAGGGCATAAAAGGGGTCCATCTATCTGAGTTGATTTGCACTGTGTCATTGGCTAAGTGCGTTAGCCTGGAGTAGCTAGCCAGTTTAGTCATTGCCATCAGCCAGACTGTGAGGAAGGGGCCTCTTTGGTTCACCACTTACAAAGTAGGAGCTGTTTGGCTTCCACAGAGGCCTGCAAGAGCCATGCAAGGTGTAAGCCCAATAGCCTACACCCAGAGGGGGGGGTGTCACCGGGGCTCAGAACAATCTCAAAGTAGGGACTTGGTAGCCAAGGATAATGGAGCAGCATTTAATCACTTCAGCCCAAAAGGAATGATTGGGGTCGCATTGCCAAATCATATGTAGTAGGTCTGCTCCTTTAGCATCACACCTCCAACATACATCATCTTGTATTAAGCCCAGTTTTTATAAGACTACAGGAGTGCGGTACCAGAGGTGTCGTATTTTATTTTGGATGAGAGAGCTCCATGGGTCTTCATAGGCTTTTCTAGCTGTAATCCAACTACTCATCCATTCCCCCACTGCTATAGAAGATCCCGGCATACTTTGCCATTTCTCTTTGGCAGGCAAAAAGGGGTCTGGCAGGTCCTCTTTCATAAACTTATAAATCTGGCCCACTAGTCCCCTCTTTAATTGTAGCCATCTATCCAAAGGCAGTTTCCTAGTAGTGGCCCTTTTATTTGATTGACATATGACACAAGGACACCCTCTTTTCATCCAGTATTTATAAATGTGTCTCATCTGTAAATATCTCCAAAAGTCCTTTTTTCTCCAGCTTGTATCTTTCTTGCAAAGAAGTGACGCTGTCTAGGATGTAACCATCCCCCATTAAGATGGGGCCTATTGATCTGATTCCCCTTCCAGCCCTCCCACAGAAAGGGTCTCTGGAAAATTGTCCAACTGAAGTTATTCCAGAGGTTAAGAAACTTCCCTGGGTTCAGGCATGTCTTACTAATGGCCCCTAGCTGGTGCCAGGCCCCATGGGCTGCCTTAATTGTCAACCAGTGTCGAAATATGGGAGGAAGAGGGCTGCCCAGGTACCCTGTAAGATAGTTACTGAAAAGGGCACTTCTTTCAATTGCTTCCCAGACTGGTAGGGTTTCATTGTTCCCCTGAAACAACTTACAGGTGTTAGCCACTGAGAAGATATAGGCATAGTGTAGGAAATGAGGAAGGCACCACCCCCTCTTATTCCATGGAGCTCTAAGTTTAGCTTTACTATTGTGAAGGATTCTATTCTCCCACAGGAAGATACAGTACTCATTATATTGTCCAATTTTTGGAACCATTTCTTTAGGATTTCAGTTGGGTGATGGAATAATATATTAAAAAACCTCAGTGCCATCATCATTTTGATTGCTGCCACCCTTCCAGGTAGTGAGAGATTTAGATGTTTCCATCTCTAAGCGTCCTTCCTTAGACTGTTGACTAGTGGAGAAAGAATAGTCTCTGGTAGTGAGAACACAATAGAATTTACCCTTATGCCCATATATTTAATATCTCCCTTAGCTTCTACCAGACCCAATTTTGAAATGTCTTCAGAGGTAAGCTGAGCATTTAAGGGGAGGACCTCTGTTTTACCTTGGTTGACCATTAAGCCTGAAATGTCTGAGAAGGATTGCAACACATCTACAATGTGCTTCGCACTATCAAGGAAATCATCAGTTAAAATGAGACAATCATCAGCATATAGTAGGGCATGGTGTGAGGTGTTCTCTATTCCTATACTCCTAATATTTGGGTGCTTTTTGACTGCACTAGCTAGGGCTTTTATGACGAGCACAAACAACATTGGAAACAGTGGGCACCCCTGTCTAGTTCCCCTATGTAGTTCAATTGGATCTGAAAGAATATTATTGGTCAACAGTCTGGCCTTGGGGGATGTGTAGAGAGTTTTAATCCAGCTCCTGAAAACACTACCAAAGTTGCAATGTTGGAGTATCGCATGCAGAAAGTCACCTTTTCCATTATTTTAAAAAATAGCCCCCTTGAACTTGAAAGCAATTTCAAATACTTGGGTCTTATTTTTGACTCATCCCTAACTTTCAAATCCCACTTAATAAAACCGTTTCAAAAGTTTGTCAATGCCTGGGTCATTTAAAACACACCAGGCATTGCCTGTCAATTTTGTATCATAAATATGTTGTTGCTAAAGCTATTCTTCCCATACAGTACTAGATTATGGTGACACTGTTTATCTTCATACCAATGTTTCAAGAATTTCTCCAGCGAATACTGCTTACTATCAGTTTTTATGGTTCATTCTGATGTCCAGATGGAATGAACATCATTGTACCTTACTGTCCCAGTTATACTGGTTCTCCCCCACCTCCAGACAGACTTTCATTGGTTATCCTTAATCGATAAAGCTGTGAATAAAGAGACTCCAACTTATTTATCTGACAGGCTCATAGTTCCCACCTATAAATATAGTCTCAGGGATGTGTCTCAACACGGCCTCTCCCTGTCAAAGTTTCAAGCCCACATTGGGAAGTAATGTTTTCCCATGATGCCTCACTTTTTCGGAACAGACTTCTCTATCTGCTAAGAAATTCCTCATCTCTCTATATTTTCAAACATGACTTAAAAAACATATTCTTTCAGGAACAACTCATATGTACTTGTTACAACTGATGTTGTCTAGGTTAGTTTGTATATTTGTTTTACTTGTGATCTAAAAATTTGTTGTTGCATGGAGTCTTTACATGTATTGCCCATAATCATTGTTGTTTATGTCAGTTTTCAATGACTTGGGACATTCTGTAAATGAGACTTGTTTCTCATAGAACCTATCCTGTATTTTACTCAATATATAAATAAAAATATGTGGAAGACTTCTCATACTTATGTATCTCCCCCCCCCTCACTTCACCAAGGAGGGCCTCCTCATAATACCAAGGGAAAGGTTAAAAACCTTGGGTGAATGGGCCTTTGAGGTTGAAGGCCCAGCTTTGTGGAACACCTGCCTGAGAGCCCTGAGGGAGACCCCCCTCAGTGGAATACTTTAAAACAGGCTCAAAGACATATCTGTTAACAGAGGCTTTTAGGGATTAATTCACTTATTCCATCATAATTCCTCATTTATTTATATAAATGTTAACTGATTATTTATTTAATGTGAGTTGAAATGAAAAATGTCAGCTAATTAGATATGCTATTTGTTTATTTAATGATGTAAGAATTATTTTTTAATAATGCATTTTGTGTTACACGCAATTTCCCACATTACGTTTATTGAAATGGTACCCTGAGCCTCCAGGGAAGGGTACCAATAATTATAACTAAATCTACTATTACTAATATCTACAAAATTCTTGCTGTACACAACTTCTACCTTAAAGAAATGGACAATGCAGAAAAATAGGGTATGGAAAATTTTAAAACACACTTGTAGCATTCCCAAAGGACTGCAATTTTGCATCCAAAATTGGCTACATTTTTGAAAGCAATACATAATATTCTGCCATTACGTACACTGTTAGCTTTCTAATGCACAATACACTGATGTAAACTGTGAATTTTGTACGACAGGTAATATAAAATGGTGGATTTTTTTTCTGCAGTTGTTTCTCACATACCGTAGAATAGACATCAACGTAAACTGCAGGTTGTTTACTAAAGTCAATGTAAACTGGATTTTTTCAGCAGCTTATTCTACTTTATTGATTAGAGTAGACATTAAATTGAACTATGACATTTTTTACTGATGTCAGTGGTGGGGAAATTAGTGGAAACACTGATAAAGGGAAGGTTGGTAGAGTATCTTGAATCCAAGGGGGCTGCAAGACCAAAGGTAGCATGGATTCATGGGGGGGATCATGCCAGATGTAGCTGATTGAGTTCTTCAACTGGGTGACCATGTAACTTCATTAGGGGAGGGCAGTGGATGTCACTTAGTTGGATTTTAGCTAGACCTTCAACACTGTGCTGCACATGAGACTGATTATGAAATTAAGCAGCCAATGAAAGGGATCCAAAGTGGTGAATTGGATTGAAAACTGGTTAATTGATAGGGGACAGAGGGTGGTGGTAAACTGCATGCACTCTAATGATGGTGAGTGACCAGCGGGGTGCCAAAGGACTCAGTACTGGGATTAGTCCTCTTCATTGTCTTCATAAGTGACATAGCAAATGAACAAGAAGGGAAGGTATGCCTTTTTGCAAATGATGCCAAAATATGTAATAGCGTGGACACTATAGAGGATAATGCATTGATAGCCATACACTACAAGCCTGTGTCTGCATCAAGAGTTTTTTGTGGTAACCAGGAACCTTGAGAGCAATGCTCGAGAGGTTCATTGGTTGACAGAAAACTCAAGATGAAGACACAGGTGTGTCCATGTATAGATGCCCATACATTATCTTTTATAGGGTATGGGAAGCCATGTCCATTTCAGGTACTCCCTTTTAGTGAACTGGGGGTGGCGTGGAGGCACTTGAGGGTTGGTAGTGGGCTCACACTACTTATTCAGTGTGCTGCAGCTTTTTCTGCAAGTTTAAGTTTTATAAAAAATAACAGCTTGCATCTTAATTGGCTATACTGTAGGAATGAAGCTGTGCATAACATCACTACTGAAGCACAGCAACATAATGATGTCACTACTACAGCAAACATGCATATTCCAGACATGGAATTCCATACATAACAGGGTTGCACGAGGCACTATAAGGAAGAGGTAGAAAGAATGCATATAAATCGTGGGAAACACTAGGAGTGGTCACGAGCATGGCAGTTGGGGTTCAATGCCAAAAATTGTAACATGTTGCAATAGGACATAAGAACCCAAGAACTGAGTATAGGATGGTGGGATGTACTATCAGTCACTAAACAGGAATGGAACCTTGGAGTTATCATGTCTGATTATGTCAAAGTGGCAAGGCAGTGTAACAAAGCAGTAGATAGGACTACTGTGAAGCTGGAATGCATAGGGAGAGGTATCTCCAGTAGAAGGAGGAGGGAAGTACTGTTGCCACTATATTGCTCACTGGGGAGACCACAGTTGAAGTATTGTGTCCAGTTCTGGAGGCCACACCTCAGAAAGGACATAATAATAATAATTTTTATTTATAGGGTGTCTTTCGAATGTCAAGGCGCCGTACATAATAACAATTAAAACAGTTAACATCATAAAAAAATACAACCAGACCAAACAATTAAAACAGTCAATAATCAGGAAAAGCAATTTCCCACAGAAAGGTCCTCAGACCCCTCTTAAAACCTCCACAGAAATGTACTCCCACAACCGACGGGGTAGAGAGTTCCAAAGGGTGGGGGAATATATGAGAAAGCCCAAGTGCCAGAAGATTTCAAATTTACCCTTGGAACCTCTAGCAACCCCTCATCGGCCGAGTGGAGAGATCGATCAGGGCAATAGGGAACCAGAAGTTCTTTCAGTTAGACTGGGTCCAGATCATGCAGGGCTTTGAAAGTCAGCAAGCTGACTTTAAAGGTGATCCACCACCAAATTGGCAGCCAGTGCAGTTAGTGCAGCACCGGAGTAATATGACAGGATCTTCTAGCACCCTTCAAAAACCGGGCTGCAGCATTCTGCACTTGCTGCAGGCGATGGATTTCAACCCCAGAAAGCCTTATATAAAGGGAGTTTCAATAATCTAGGCATGAGGATACGAAGGTATGGACTAAAGTAGGCAGGTCAGCAGACAGAACAAGATGCCAAACCTTGGCGATGTTCCTAAGATGATAAAAGGAAGTCTTGATGACTGCCAACACCTGTGAATGCAGTGTCAACCTATTGTCAAGAACTACCCCCAGGTTCCACATCTGTTCAGAGGTTGGGAGAAGCATACAAAGAAAAATTCGGAAGACGAATACTTCTGACCCTATCTGTTGACCCAGGTCCCCATAGTACCTCAGTCTTATCCGAGTTCAACCTCAGCCAACTGATTCATCCACTCCTGGATTTCTCTTAGACAGCTATTAAAGCAGCAGTAGTACGAAATCAGGAAGTGACCTATCAAAATTCTATTTATCAGCTATAAGCTTGTGGCCAAAGTTTCAATTTCCATACCAGTAAATGTTTTTTTCCAGTCATCTTTAGTTTTTTAGATATTTGCAATTTATTTGAAGTGTTGTTGCACTACAACAAATATGGTGGCTGATTAATTTCAGCTGTGCTTTTTCTTCAGGTTGCATCACATCTTTTGATAACAGCAGAGGGACTCTCTGCTGACCATTCCAGATGTCCCTGCAAGTCAATCACATGTGCAGTTGGCAGCAGAGGGGGTTCCAGTGCAACATGCTGGGTGGCAGACATGTAAACAAAAGCAGAGAATAACTAAGCAAATTACTCGGCGATAGTACAATGCCGGTGAGAAAGAGTACCAGGTATATGATTAGCAGAGCACAGGGAATAAACTATCAAAAAAGCACATATTTTTTTTCGTACTACTGCTGCTTTAAAGACCGAGAGAGCTCCCTCCTGGTTGGGGTAAAGGAAAGGTAGAGCTGTGTACCATCTGCATAACAGTGAAACCTCAGCCCACACTTCCTTACAATGTCTCTGATGGGTAGCATATACACCGCAAATAACATGGGTGACAATACTGAACCCTGAGGCACCCCACACAACAAAGCCATTGAATCCGAGTAAAAAACCCCGGACACAAACCTTTGTGATCTCCCAGTGAGGAATGAAGTGAACCATCTTAAGATGGTTCCAGATATTCCACAAAGCAGCCTCAGGCATTCTATCAACACCATGTGAACTACGGTGTCAAACGCTGAAGAAAGGTCGAGGAGAACCAAGATAGAACAGTTCTTCTGATCTCTAGCCATCAAGAGATCATTGAGTACCCAAACTAGCACTGTCTCGGTACTATGTCTTTTACGAAATACGGACTGTAGGGGTTCATACGAACATACGAACATACGAAATTTGCCAGCAGATAAAGGCCTAGAGGTCTATCAAGTCTGCTCGGATGTGCAGCTAGCACCCCTTATTCTGCAGCTGCCCTTCCCTTCCACCCTTGCCCTTCATTAACCCTCCCCCTTGTCCTGTCCCATCTTCATTTGAAGCAGTCCACTGTTCTACTGCATACCACTTCTGCAGGTGACGCATTCCACCCAGCCACGACCATCTCTGTAAAAAAGTGTCTCCTCATCTCCCTCCTGAACCTTCCTCGTTCCAGTCTCATATCATGGCCCCTGGTGGCCCTCCCCTCCCTTACTTTGAACAGCCCCTCTGTACCCGTCTTGTTTATTCCTTTCATGTATTTAAAGGTTTCAATCATGTCACCCCTGTCTCTCCTCTCCTCCAGTGATTACATGTTCAACTCCTTCAACCTCCTCTCGTATGATAAGTCCCCCAGCCCCTTGATCATCTTTGTCACCCTGCGCTGAACCCCTTCAGTAACTTAATGTCCCTCTTCAGATACGGACGCCAATACTGCATGCAGTACTCCAGGTGTGGTCTAGCTAATGACCTATACAGTGGTAGAATCACCTCCTCCCTCCTTGAGGATATACCCCTTGCAATACAACCCAGCATTTTGTTGGCTTTTGCAGCTGCCTTCCTACATTGTGCTGAGTTGTTCATTGACCCTGTAATAAGCACACCCAGATCCTTCTCCTCCTCTGTCTGGGCTAGCTGCACTCCCCCTAGCTGGTAACTCCTCCTTGGGTTCTTCATCCCAAAATGCAGCACCTTGCACTTTTGGCATTAAAGCCCAGTTGCCAGGTGTCTGACCAGGTTTCAAGCTTTGCCAGATCATTCTGCAACCCCTGCCATCCCCTAGGTCATCCACCACCACGCCAACCTTGGTATCATCAGCAAACAGACTGATCTTGCTCTTGATGTCCCATGATATGTCTGCAATGAATATCCCAAACAACACTGGTCACAACACGAGCTCTGTGGGACACCGCTTGTCACTGCCCTTGGGTGTGAGGCTCCCCACCCACCACCACCTCTGTTGCCTTCCTGCAGCCAGTTTCTACCATTTCACCAGCTTTCCACCGCCCCTGTGCCTCCTAACTTCCTTCCCAGCCTTCCATGTGGCACGGTGAATGCCTTACTGAGGTCCAGATACAGGACATCCACTGAATGGCCCCTGTCCAGTTGCCTAGTTACCCAGTCATAGAACTTGACCAGGTTGGTTTGGCAGGATCTGCCACATATGAAGCCATGCTGTCTGCTGTCCTGTAGTCCTTTGGCCTCTAGGAGGGCCAACAGCCTCTCCTTCAGGGTAGTCTCCATCAGCTTACCCACGATGGATGTGAGGCTCACTGGTCTGTAGTTTCACGGTTCATCCTTGGGGCTACTCTTGTGGAGTGGCACCACATGAGCCATCCTCCAGTCCTGAGGTACACACCCCGAATGTAGTGAAGCATTAAATACAGTGGCGTGAAAAAGTATTTGCCCCCTTCCTGATTTTCTCTATTATTGCATATTTGTCACACTGGATGTTTTCAGGTCTTTAGAGAAAATGTAATATTAGATAAAGGGAACCTGAGTGAACAAATAACACTTGTTTTTTTTTTTAATTTCACTTATTTAATGAAAAAGTTAACCAACACCAACTGGCACTGTGTGAAAAGTAATTGCCCTTACACTTAATAACTGGTAAGCACATTTAGCTGCAATGACTGCAACCAAACACTTCCTATAATTCAATATCAGTCTTTCACATCGCTGTGGAGGAATTTTAACCACTCTTCCTCAGAGAACTGCTTTAATTCAGTAACATTTGGTAGGTTTTCGAGCATGAACTGCTTGTTTCAGGTCCTGCCACAGCATCTCTATTAGGTTTCAGTCTGGACTTTGACTAGACCACTCCAAAACTTTAATTTTACTTCTTTTAGCCATTCTGATGTGGACTTGCTTTTGTGTTTTGGATCATTGTCTTGCTGCATGACCACTACTTCAGCTTCAGCTGACGGAAGGATGACTGGACATTCTCCTTAAGAATTTTCTGGTACAGAGCAGAATTCATGGTTCCTTTAATTATGGCAAGTCATCCAGGTCCTTAGGCAGCAAAGCATCCCCACACCATCACACTACCACCACCATGTTTGACTGTTGGTATGGTGTTCTTACTGTGGAATGCTGTGTTTGCTTTATGCGAGACATTATGGGATCCATGTTGTCCAAAAGTTCCACTTTGTACTCATCTGTCCATAGAACATTTTCCCAAAAGGCTTGTGGATCATCCAGGTGCTTCTTGGCAAATGAGAGACGAGCATTTATGTTCTTCTTGGTTAGCATGGTTTCGCCTTGCTACTCTCACATGAAGCCCATTTTGCCCAGTCTCTTTCTGATTGTGGAGTCATGAACACTGACCTTAGCTGAGGCAAGAGTAGCATGCAGTTCTTTGGATGTTGTTTTAGGATCCTTTGAGACTTCTTGGATGATTTTACACTGTGCCCTTGGAGTAATTTTGGCAGGCCGCCCACTCCTAGGAAGGTTCACTACTGTTCAAGTGTTCTCCATTTGGAGATTATGGCTCTCACTGTGGTTCGATGGAGTCCCAGAGCCTTAGAAATATCTTTGTAACCCTTTCCAGACTGATGAGGGCAACACATTTTTTCTGATCTTTTCAGGAACTTCCTTTGATCATGGCATAATGTGCTTGTTGAATCTTTGTGCTGGTAACGTGACTCTGATGGTAAGGGCCAAAATAAGTGAGGTTTATATTGAGCAGGCTGGCTGTAATCAAGCCTGGCTGTGTTCAATCAGCTGACTCTAATTATCCCTTTAATTGGGTTGATTTAACTAGGGGCAATTACTTTTCACACAGTGCCAGTTGGTGTTGGTTAACTTTTTCATTAAATAAATGAAATAAGTAAAAAAAAAGTGTTATTTGTTCACTCAGGTTCCCTTTATCTAATATTATATTTTGTCTAAAGACCTGAAAACATCCAGTGTGACAAATATGCAATAATAGAGAAAATCAGGAAGGGGGCAAATACTTTTTCACGCCACTGTAGGTCTGCCAAAGGTTCTGCAAGGACCTCTGCCAGCTCCTTCAGTACCCTGGGGTGGATGCCATCTGGGCCTGGCACCTTGTCCACCCTCAGTGCCTTCAAACCCTCTCGAACTCTGCCCTCCATGATTTCCCCATCTGTCACCACTTCCTCCCCTGCTTCTGCCATTTTTCCCACCTTGGGTGTCACCCCCCTCTTCTCTTTAGTAAATACTGAGCAGAAGTAATCATTTAGTGCTTCTGCCTTATCGTACCCTGCTTCCACCTAACACCCCTCCTTCCTAATCCTTACTATGTGGTTCTTACAGCTCCATTTCTCCCTGATGTACTTAAAGAAGTCCTTCTCCCCCTTCTTAATGCCTTCTTGCAGCCTGATTTCCGTAGATGTTTTGGCTCCCCTTACGGCCCTTGTCACCTCCTTTGATTCTGTCAAGTACTCCTCTCTGTCCTCCCCTCCCTGTTTTCTTGTACTTCCTAAAGACAGCTCTTTTCCTCCTTACCTTTTCCATGACCTCCTTGCTCAACCAGCTCGGTTTCTTAGCCCTAGCATTCTTGCTCTGGGCTTTGCAGCAGGTTTTGGTTGCCTCCACTATCCCCAGCTTTATGAGCTCCACTCTGGTTAGTATCCATACTAGATTGAATTCTGGCCAGGTACCCTTTACCACTTCCCCATCCTCCCAAAGTCGGCCCTCCTGAAGTCCAGCACTCTTGTGCCAGATTCCCTCCTTCCTTGCCCATATCCAATGTGAGCCATACTGAGTGGTGGTCACTCCTGACAGCGGTTCCTCCACTGTAAGTTCTCTCACAAAGTCCCCATTTGCCAGCACACAAGGTCAAGGGTATTCCCTAACCTGGTTGGTTCACTGACCATTTGCAGCAGAAGCTGTCCTGGAAGGCATCCAGCATTAGCTGTTCCTTCTGTTCCTGGTTGTTGGGGTGCTCAGTCCACTCCTGGCATGTTGAAGTCCCCCACAATCACCACATTACCCCTCACATGGGTCCTCCTGGTCTGTCCGCTAGTTCCCTGTCTAACTCTCTGTCTGAGATGGTGGTCTGTACACCACTCCCATTCTAAGAATCCTATGCTTGGAATTCTGGATTTGCACCCAAAGTGACTCCGTGCACTACCTCCTCCCTTCCTCCCTTACACACTTCAGTCCTTCCCTTCACATATAGTGCCATTCCCTCCTTCCCAATCAACCCTGTCCCTACGAAATAACCTGTACCCTGGTACAGACAGGTCCCAGTCATTATATTGGGTGGCCCATGTTTCCGTGATGGCTGCAATGTCCACCTCTCCCTCTGCCATGAGAACCTGTAACTCTGCAGTTTTCCTCCCAAGGCTCCTAGCATTAAGGGTAACCACCTTCCACCCTTCCCCCTCCCATCCTGCCCTCCTTTCCTAGCATCACCATTAGTACTTGCCATTTGTCCTTTGTTCACTTTATGGGGGTAAGCTCATACGATTTCCCAACCTGTGGTCTCTGCATATCTCTTCCCCAACTGCCACCCCCCACTCCTAGTTTAAATTCCCAACTTCCTCTATATACTCTTCCATCCTCTGTTTCAATACTTTCTTTCCCTCCTCACTCAAGTGTAGTCTATCCTTGGCATAGAGGCTACTGTCCTCCCAGGTCCCCCCCCCCTCAACAGCCCATACCCTTCAGCACAACACCAGGTTTTTAGCCATCTGTTAAATTCCTCTATTCTCAACTTTCTTGTTGTGCTTGCCTTTGGCACCAAAGTATCTCAGAAAAAGTTACTGATCTTCCTGCCCCACATAATTGTGCTAGTTCCTCAAACCTCCTCTGGACTATATCTACTGTCTTGTCAGCCAGGTCGTTTGTCCCAAGATGTATAATTAAATGAGGCTTGCCCTACCCTTCTAGCATATTTCAGAACAGACTGTCCACCCTTTCTGCTGTCATTCCTGGCATGGCCTCCACCCAAATGCGACCATGCCTCCCCTTGCTACCCCACCTAACTCCTCTTAGTATTGAGTCCCCCAGCCCTAAGATTCCACCCCTCTTACTCCCTACTTGCTTCCGTTCATCTCCCTCTCTCATTTCCAGCTCCTCTTCTTCCTCCTGCACATTATTTCCCCCTTTTACCTCTGTTGCAATTCTCCCAGCAGAACTTCCCCACGCTCCAGTTTGGTCCAGGCATTTATCAATTACTCCTCTAATTTCATCATTTCCCTCTTCCACTTTCTTCCTCTCTAGCAGTGCACAGCTGTTTTCTGAAGACCCTTCACAAATGCCCGCTCCCTCTCTCTTGATAGTAACCTGTTCTCTCCTTTCCACTCCATGACTTTTGCCACTTCTTTGCCTCCCCTCACAAGTCCTTATCTCCTCCTTCCATTTGTCTTTTGTCTCCTGACCTAGTTTCCCTGGCAATCATTCCTCCTGGCCTGGGCACCTTTGTCTCTGCTTCCCTTCTTCTGTCCCTCTCCTCACCACTGTTGGCTTAAATCGCCCTCCCTCATCTCCCCTCCTTCCTCCCACCATTATTGGGCTAAACCCACCCCCAATCTGCCTTGTCTGTCTCAGTTCCTCCTGCAGACCCTCAATCTCCTTTCTAAGTTTTTCTTTGTGGTTGCACACTAAACATCCTCCCACACTCCAGGCAATGTTTAGAAAGATTGGTGCACCGCAGTTGTTGAAGCCTACCACCCTACCCATTGCTGTCATTGCCCACCAGTGACCCCCCACCCTTCCAGATGCAGGATACCAAACACTCCCTCAAGTCTCCCCTCTCCTCCCTCTATCAGTGCAAAGCATTTTCTTTATTTCCCTTACCTCCTTTGTTGCACATGTTTAGATATATTGAGCAACTGCTTTTTATATTCCTATCCTTCCTAACCACACTCAAAAACAGACTTTAAGTAGCCATTGCACAACCTTCTTCAATCTCCTACTCCTCCTTTTCCCAATGCAATATCAATGTGAAGAAGTAATAATGAAAGCTCCTAGATTTGCATTTACTTCCCCTCCACTGAGAGAGCAGTCACCTCTTCTCTTGCTGCTGTTCCTTTCCTGGATGTCTGCTTTTGCTATGACAGGTGCATATCCTTTGCCTGTTTGAGGAAGTGATGTCAGAACCCCTAGTATAAAGGAAATAATGGACCAGGGGTGGGTGGGGTGAGGGGTTTGGGGTGTGGGACCAGCCCAAGTCTTCCAGAAACAATCAGGTAGCTGAGGCCTCTGGTCAGATCATTAGCACCCTTCCCCCACTGTGCACTCAACTTTACAGCTAGTGAAGCCAGCAACAATGAATCACAATTCTACTCAAAGCCCCCAAAATAGGTTTGCTACCCAAAGAAACAGGACTCCAATTCAAACAGCTTCACCAGCAACACATCAAAATAGGCTTGGAATTAGAAGATATAGGTCTCCAATTCAAAGAAACAGACCCAATTAAATTACACCAATTTTGTTTTAAAACAGAAGAAATAGGCCTCTACAAATGCAGCCTGCCACTCAGTGAACCAAACAAATGAGCCCACTTATAGCTACCAAAACAGGTTTCAAAATTCCAACAGCCCCAAACAATACCCTGCTAGCCCCTTAGTAGTAAGAAAGGAAAGAAATAACCTTCTACCAAGTAGAATCCATGAAAAACAATGTAAAACAAGAAGCTACTGTACTGTAGATCTGATCCTGTCCCCCTTCTAGTTCCTTCTGAGAAGCTAAAGCACCGACTCCACACCTGATTCAGCTCTGCCTCCCAACTGAGTGAGACATGGCCAGACCATTAGCACCCTTCCTCCACTGTGCACTCAACTTTGCAGCTAGTGAAGCCAGCAACAATGAATCACAATTCTACTCAAAGCCCCCAAAATAGGTTTGCTACCCAAAGAAACAGGACTCCAATTCAAACAGCTTCACCAGCAACACATCAAAATAGATGTCATGGATGGTCAAGTGGTCCTCCAGTTGTGCATCCACTACTTTCTCAATCACCTTCCCAACAAAGGGAAGGTTAGAGATAGGTCTGTAGTTTTCGAGACAGTCAGGATCCAAAGTAGCTTTCTTCAACAGGGGTGTCACCACCACCTCTTTCGGGGATCTAGGAAACTCACCAGATTCCAAGGAGCACCTGACTATCTGTTCAAGGACAGGACCAATGATATCAATACAACCCAAAATTAGGGAGGTTGGTCCAGGATCCAAACTACAGCATGTAGGGTGCATATGCTGGATGATCCTCATGACATCCATGAACTCCAGCTGACTGAATGAGCTCCAAGAAAACTGAGGCATTGTGATCTCACACCGGTCCACGGCTGCTCCCCTAGAGTGTGATGGCAGCAGTTCCACCCTAATGTCAGCCACCTTGTTTGCAAAGAACTGAGCAAGCTCATCGCACTCCAATTACGAAAAAGATTTCCAAACTTGCAGACAGGCTGGGTTGCACAGTCTGTCCACAGTTCGAAAGAGCTGAGCTGGTCAATTCCGAGCAACCGCTATCTCCCCAGACAGGAATTCTGCCTTCTTACTGGTGATAGCGGATTGATAGACTGCATAGTGATCCATCAATCTAAGGTGATTGGAGGCAGTCCAGATGAGGGCAACAAAAATGGTGCAGGGGTTTCACCAACAGCCTTATGAGGAGAGAGTAAGGGATCTCAACATGTACGCCCATGAAGATAGGAGAGAAAAAGGACATTATAGAGACCTACAGGTACTTCCTGTGGGTGAACAGGGTGCAGAATGGGAGTATCTTTCAAATGAGGATGAGCACCAGAACTAGAGGACATGCAGTGATACTGGGGGGGGCTGTGAGGAAGTACTGCTTCACTGAAAGAGTGGTGGATGCCTGGAGTAGACTGCCAGAAGAAGTGACAGAAGTGAAAATGGTTCTGTGATACCGGTTCAACAAAAATGTTGTCGACCGGCATTACAGCGACAGCTTTATGTAGACCACAATTGATGTTGGCATAAAACCAACAAGTAAAATGTTTTTTTTTTCAGGGGACTTCCCCCTCACACTGCCCATGTGGGAATTGATTCAGGGAGTGGTGCAAGATCCAAAGAAGCAGCAGTACTGGGTTCCCATGCATACATTACAGTGGCAACATTGAACTGACACTGTAATGTACTTTGCTGTCACAATAACACTGTTGCATCGGCATATGGGTGTGAACATTCATTTTATTTTAAAAGTAGCTTCCTTCTGGAGTGAGTCACCTTTTTTCATATGCCAATTGTGAAATGTTCTGCAGGTTGGTGATTTTGCAATGTTAATGAGATATGAAGGGAAATCATGTTAAACATGTCAGCCTCAAGTAAAGTGATGTTCTAAGTGCAACACCTTGTACTTTCATGCACTGCCTTAGAAACTGTGGAACATAACAGAATTGTTTATTTAAGACGTAGAGAAAGAAAAAACAACAAATATGTTGCGGGTGATATCTTTTATTGGACTAACAAAATTATTTCTGAGACTAGCTTTCGAGAGATAATACTCCCTTCTTCAGGTCAGACTGAAAACAGTTTTATTTAAGCCCAAACTGCAACAGTTCCTCTTGGAGAATGGTATACAGGGCTACAGTGCCTAGGTCTGGACCCTGGGCATGCCTCAGGATGGGAAACAGCTATTGCAGCTGCCTGGAAGGCAGACAATAAATACGATGAACCTGTGATCTTTTTTTGTCTAGCAGCTCATATGATAATTGTAATTGTTGTATGTATAAATTGACCAGTAGTATAGAAGGGAGAGGATGGGGACTGGTTTGGAAAAAAAAGCAGTAGGGGGCTTCAACTATATGTGGGTTAGACTAGGGAAATATTAGAAAATGGGCAGAGAGGAGGGAAACATGTCAGAAACCAGTTAGGGTCTGTGGAGTCAGAATAAGCAGGGGCCATCTGGGAAGACAGAATGAGCCTAGTGATTCTTTTCTGCTGACAAATTTTATGTTTCTATGTCCCATAAACTGTACATCTTTTGGCCACAACTTTTCTCGTATATAAAATATATCAATGTAAACTGCAGGACTTTGCCATTGTCCACAGAAAAATGTCAGAAATCTGTGGAGTCAACATTGTTAGAAAGTCACGAAATTCCATGAATACTGAAAAATTTCCACAAGTGGAATTTGTAAAGCTTGATCATCCGTAAAATATTTGAATGACAACTTGTGTTGTGTTTCAAATATGATTTTTTTTCAGTTTGTTGTAGTGTGAGTTTCTCATTAAAATGTATCTCCTTCACATGTTGAGCAAAGGCCGGCAGGGAAGGGTTAGAACATCTACAAAAATGCTCTCCTGCCAGGGAGGGTGCAGTACAGCATAACTCATCAAACAGGCTCTGACAGAGGCAATTTATTTATTTAGCTTTTGTTTAATATAGCTATTGGTGAGTTGGGTGACCGCTTGTTATCTGGTATTCCCCAGACCATCTACTACATATGTGCAACCATGAGAGAAATGGCAGGGCTTAAAATGGAGCCAAAGCCCACCTTCCCCCCCATTGAATGCAGCATGATGTGGACCACTATCATTCACATTTGCAGATCACACTGACCAGATGGCCTTTCTCTCTGGCATACTACAGCAGAGCAGCAACTCTATTCCCTAAATTACTATATGCCCTGGTCAGTCTGGAAAAGGGGCCCTGCCCCTGAAGGTAAGACAGGTGGTGACTGGGTGAGACAGAGCAATGTCCCACCCTGCAGAGAGTGACAGGCATTGGGGTATGCCTTTGGGTCATTGGCCATAACACTCATGACATTTCACCTAACCCTACCCTGCAGACTCTGATGAGTGTTGCATTGTGCCTTGGGGTCGTTGGGCCTTACACTCACCCCATTACATAAGGAAGTATGTTGAGATGGGTGCAGCATGGGAGAATGGAGTAAACATTGGGGATGAAGAATCTAAAGCCCAGGCTGGCCGGGTGCTGCTGAGGGTTTAGGTGCTGGATGCCGCACCTTGTGCCATGATGGTGACCAGGTTTCAGGAGCCAGCTCGGGTGATGTGGGTCGACGAGGAGGGAAAAGGATTGAGTGTCCCCAGGACTGCTCTCCTTTCCCAGGGGGAGGGTGTTGGTGATGTCCGGTGTCCCAGTGAAACCAGGTGGAGGCCAGGGGCACTGCAGGATCCTGGACTAACAATGAGGGGAGTGTAGCAGATGGTGGCAGGGTTGCTGTGCACCATGGAATCACCACATGCCATGTTCTGGGGGAAGGTCTCAGGGATCTTTAAAAACAAATACCCCCAGGGGTCGGATAGGTGACGGCATCCCAGTGCCTTGACACCACACGCCCAACACTGGGCATCTGCCTCCACCCCTTGATCTCACCACGGGTTTGGGTTGGGGGCCATGGGGAGCGTTAACGCCTTTGAAGGGGCAGATGGTCACAGTGGGTGGTAGAAGCAGCAGGTGAGTGAACTACCTGAGAGAGTTCTGGCTCTCAGGTGAGATAAATTGACTTGGAAAAAAAAGGAGAGACCAAGGCACACCTGGATGGCTGTCAGTGGCTGCAGCATGGTGGTGGGGGTGCAATGGCATGAGCATTACAGCCAACAATCCAAAGGCACACCCTGATGCCTGTTAGTCTGTACAGGGTGGGACGTTATGGTTAGAAACCCTAATGTCCTGGGCATTTTTTGGTATTTGCACTCCAAGTTTTCAACTTGGCCTTTTTGTGACCCCACCTCATGAAAGCATGTGGGACCTCTGCTCACAAAACAGTGTCACTGTGATTTTGTTAATGTTTTGTTAATTGTTGCATGTGCTACACGGACAAGACAACATAAAAATAATACCAAACAGCAAATGTAATGCACTTCTTCTGTACAGATAAAACAAGGAGTACAATGTTTCCTCTCTAGAGCCCTGAAATACAGGGTTTATGTTTTCAGATTCTTGCTTACACTATTTACTTCTCATTTTAACAACAGTCTTCAAAACCTCCAATAGGAGAATGGTCATTTAAGGATCCATCAAATTTAACAAAGTATATAGGCAGTCATTCAGGTAGTTTGCATACAAACTTAATGTGATTTCATAAGCTTTTTTTCCACTGTTGTTACATTACCATACATAATGCACTAATACATCCTCAAGTCATAGACGGAAAACATTCATTTTATTTTAAAAGTAGCTTCCTTCTGGAGTGAGTCACCTTTTTTCATATGCCAATTGTGAAATGTTCTGCAGGTTGGTGATTTTGCAATGTTAATGAGATATGAAGGGAAATCATGTTAAACATGTCAGCCTCAAGTAAAGTGATGTTCTAAGTGCAACACCTTGTACTTTCATGCACTGCCTTAGAAACTGTGGAACATAACAGAATTGTTTATTTAAGACGTAGAGAAAGAAAAAACAACAAATATGTTGCGGGTGATATCTTTTATTGGACTAACAAAATTATTTCTGAGACTAGCTTTCGAGAGATAATACTCCCTTCTTCAGGTCAGACTGAAAACAGTTTTATTTAAGCCCAAACTGCAACAGTTCCTCTTGGAGAATGGTATACAGGGCTACAGTGCCTAGGTCTGGACCCTGGGCATGCCTCAGGATGGGAAACAGCTATTGCAGCTGCCTGGAAGGCAGACAATAAATACGATGAACCTGTGATCTTTTTTTGTCTAGCAGCTCATATGATAATTGTAATTGTTGTATGTATAAATCGACCAGTAGTATAGAAGGGAGAGGATGGGGACTGGTTTGGAAAAAAAAGCAGTACAATTTGTCTTATCACAATAACTTTAGAGAACATCAATATAACATTTATGATGTTTGAAGCTGTATCTATAGCAGGTGTGCTTTTTTGTCTTGCAACATATTTATTTGTTTTGGAATTCATTGAATCCCTGTAAGGTTTAAACAACAAAAACTAGGCAGAGGCAGATGATTCAACAGAAACCAGAGAAGTAGAACCAAGGGACACAAGGACAAGCTAAGGATGGAGCAGACAGGAGGAAGGACTTCAGGAATATTTTTTTCACACAGAGTTGTAAGACTGTTGGACAGATTACCAGAGTAGGTGACAACTGCAGACAGTCTGAAACACAAAAAAACCTCAGCACAAAGACCCTGAGTCAAGGATTACCCCAAAAAGCGCAATGACAACAATGCAAGGATTCAAAGAAATAAAAAAAAACCTCACTCATATCATAATTAAAAATGAGAAGAGTGGACGAAATTTGTGAAATTGGCAAGATTTGCATAGTGTGAAGTGCCAACTTTGAAACATTTTCACCAAGTGAAGTATCCCTTTTTCTATGCAAACTGACCTAAAATTTGCCAATGAAGTTGCCATTTTGCCTGGCTTCACCTGAAAAAGTGAAACTTTGCCAGGAAATCTCACTGTGAAGTGTTGGAGTGGCACAGTGTGAACCTGGCAAAGTAATTCTCAAAGGCAAATTTTGTAACTTCACATCTCTAACCCTAATGCAAAACATCATGGGATGTATATGCAAACCGCCATGAAAAAAATGTTGACTGGTTCTACTGTAAGCAGGAGTACATGGTGCCAAATGGTCTCTCACACATAACTACAGCTAGTCTTCACAGAGTTTAAGGAGCAGGCTTGATAGATACCTAGAAGGAAAAGGCATTTCCAGTTATTGCTATCCATGTAGCAGGGGGGTGAGCATGCTAGGCTGCACAGTCTCACTTCCTCTCACTACACCAATGCAGACCTCTTATCAAAAAATGTCTGCCCATTGTCAAATCGAAACCTACTGAACCAAGGCTATGACCAACATCTTTTCACTGTAGAGTCTATCCTCCAATACCAGGTGCAGTTGCAGTTGTCTACCCTAGGCCTGTAGTATAAACAGAGACTGCAACAGCTGAAGCTCATCTTTTTATGAGGAAAGGGGAGGGCAAGGTTTGCATGGTTAAACTACTGAAGGATACAGAGACAATCCAGAGTTTGTTGCAAACACGGAAAAGAGAACAATCAGACATAATGTTACATTGGGGGGGGGGAGTGAACCGAACTAAGCATTACTTAACTCAGTGAGTAGTATGACTGGGGATAAATTGTTCCAGGAGGCAATTGTAGCAAATTAAGTTGGGTACTTCAAGCTCAAACTGGATGAATTCCTCCAGATCAAAACTATCCCAGTGTGGAAGTGCTGGGACAGCTAGGAATGGACTTTTTTGACCATAAGTCTTCAGAAAGCTTCTGATAAACCACAGAAAGTTCTGATAGTTACCTGAGCCTTATATAAAGAAATAAATAAATAAAGTGAATAAACGTAGATTATTTAAAAGGAAAGTAGGAGTTAAAACAAGGGGTCATAATTTAATTTTGGAAGGGGGAAACTTTAACAGCAATGTAAGGAGGTGTTATTTCACTGAGAGGGTGGTGGAACCATGGAACAGATTACCTAATGAAGTGGTGTGTGCAGAAACATTGGAGGAATTCAAGAAGGTGTGGGACAGACACAGGGGGTTGGCTGGTGGGTAGAGGAAAATATTCCTGGGAAGTGGAGACAAGTAGGGGCAGGTGAGAAATGAGCAGACTAGATGGACCAGGATGGTCCTTTTCTGCTGACACATTATTATAATACTATGATACTTATCAGAACTTTCATAACATTTCAGTTTATTTTCACACTTAAGCTTTAACCAGTGATGAGAAAAGAACCTAAAATAACTTGTAGTGGTACTGTGGTAAATATAATTAGTCCCATATACTGTAGCCTTAGTAACCTTTGAGTAACACCACTGTGAGTATTACCACTAAATACAGATCTGATTCACTGGGTCCATTTTCCACCTCCACTTTTTATCTAGTTCTTTAAAATCACAGTCAGTATTTTAAAAATTACCAGGATCCTATCTGAACATGACAGAAAGCTCTGAAAAGGTTCTTTTATGGAAAATGGTTCAGGTTCTGGAAGGCTCTGAAGTTATGCAAACTGGTTCTCCTAGCCCCAGTCTCTAATGCTGAACCTTGGCAAATGATTTTAAAATGTCTATGTCATGTTTACTACAATCTCTGTTCCCATCATAGCCATAATATTAAACAAAACCTCAAAGTTTTATTAACAAGGCTCTTTATTCAACATTCCATGTGGAATGATAGTTCTCCACCCGTGTCTCAAATGCAATTCCTTTCTTCAGGATTGACAGCATTGGTTGACTTTCATTATTCTGTCTCTAGGACATTGGATAAAGGATATCTTGTTGGTTCCATTTTTATTGATCTGTCTAAAGTCTTTGATGTGATCAGCCACTCATTGCTTACTGCTCATCTGTCTTCTTATGTTTTTTCCATTAATGCAATCACCTGGTTTTCATCTTACAGGGGAGAACTCAATCTGTGCTCTGGAGTGCTTTCCTTTCTTCTCCTCTCCCTTCCCCATTTCATCTGGGGTTCCTCAAAGGTCTTTACTTGGTCCTATTGCTTTTAATACTTTTGTACATCACTTACCCTCAGTTGTGGAACATTGTTCAGTCTGGCTTTACTTCATCAACACAATCCATATCTATGCTCCTAGAAATCCATCATCTCTTTCTTCGATTCTCCAGGGTGACTAAGAAAAAATCATGAATTGGTTCTCGGCTAACCTTTTAATTCTAAATAGTAAAAAGACTCAAACCATGCTGTTTGTCTCTCTGTCAGCTGTGTCATTGGCAAAATCCTATTTCTCTATCACTTTGAATAACAATCCACTCACACTTGTAAGTAAATTTAAATATTTTGGTCTCACTTTTGATTCCTCCTTGACCTTTAAAACTCATATTGACAAAACTATTTTAAAAGTTTGTCAATGCCTAGATTGTCTGAAACACAACAAGCATTATCTGTCATGCTCAGATCATAAACATATTATTGCACAAACCATTCTCCCTATCCCAGATTATGGTGATACTATTTATTATCATGCCTCTTCTAGTCTCCTTCCATTGGATACTGTTTATTATCAGTTACAAGAAACATAGAAACATAGAATTTGACGGCAGATAAGGACCACTTGGCCCACCCAGTCTTCCCATTTCACTACCTAATGGATAAGTGCAGATCCTAATTAACCAACAGCCTACTTCCTCCTACCCTCACCCCGTAGAATTGCCTTATGACTGTCTCATGCATTCTTGAATTCCACGACTGTTTTTGACTCCACAACCTCCTCAGGAAGGCTGTTCCATGCATCTACAACCCTCTCCATGAAAAAATACTTCCTCACATTACCTCTGAGATGCCCCCCTCTGTTTTCAAATTGTGCCCTTGTTCTTGCACACCTCTTTTCTGAAATATGGTACCTCTTGGACTTTTGTTGATTCCCTTGAGGTACTTGAAAGTTTCTATCATGTCACCCTCTCCTCCTTTCCTCAAGGCTATACATATTAAGCTCCTTTAGTCTCTCTTCACATGTCTTCTGGTGCAGACCCTGCACCATCTTAGTTGCCCTCCTCTGGACTGCCTCCATCCTGTCTATTTCTTTGCGGAGATTGGGTCTCCAGAACTGCACGCAGTACTGCAGATGGGGTCTCACCAGATGTCTGTACAGAGGGATAACAACTTCCTGTTTTCTACTAGTGATACTTCTCCCTATGCATCCCAGTATCCCCCCAGCCCTTCTTACTGCCCTCTCACATTGCTTGCCCACCTTTAGGTCATCTGATATGACTACCCCACAGGTCCCTTTCAATTTTTGTAGTTGTTAGTATCTCACTCCCCACTGTGTACTCTTCCCATGGATTTTTGTTTCCCAGGTACATTACTTTGTACTTCTTAGCATTGAATCTAAGCTACCATATATATGACCATTAATCCAACCTTGCCAAGTCCCTTCTCATCATTTCCACTCCACCTTATGTATCAACTCTGTTGCAGATCTTTGTCTCGTCTGCAAAGAGACATAAGTTTCCTTCCAGTCCCTCTGCAATGTCACTTATAAAGGCATTGAAAAGGACTGGTCCTAGTACTGAACCCTGTGGTACCCCACTAGTAACCCACTTTCTTCAAAGTGGACTCTGTTTACTATTACCCTCTGTGTCCTGTTTTCCAGCCAATTCCTTACTCAGGCTACCATCTTAGGACACACTCCATGTCTTACTAACTTGTATATTAATCTTTTGTGTGGGACTGTGTCAAATGCCTTGCTAGAGTCTAGGTAGGCCATGTCCACAACCCCTCTCTGGTCTACTACTTTGCATACCCAGTCAAAGAAATCTATTAGATTCATCTGACATGACCTTTCCACTGTGACTCCATGCTGGCCTCTAGGTACTCAACAATTCCTTCCTTCAGAAGTGATTTCATCATTTCCTTATCACTGAGGTTAAACTAACAGGTCTGTAGTTTCCTGCTTCTGCCATGCTCCCTCTTTTGTGAAGCAGAATAGCATCTGCCCTCCTCCAGTCTTCAGGTACCACCCCATCCTCCCATGATTTGTTAAAGAGAGTAGTCAGTGATGTCACTAATTCTACCCTTAGTTCTTTTAGAATTCTGGGATGAATCCCATCAGGCCCCATTGCTTTGTCCACCTTTAGCTTTGAGAGTTCTTTCAGAACTCTTTCTTCAGTGAATGGGCTGGTATCAACCCCATATCTAGAGTGTTTCTATTGTTTGGTTTAGGTAGCCCCCCTCTTCATTTGTGAATACTGAGCAAAAATATTTTTGTTTAGTATCTCTGCCTTTTCACAGTCACCCTCTGATCACCCCCTTCCCCTTTATTAAGCCTCACTATCCCTCCCTTGGTCTTCCTTCACTCCCTGATGTACCTATAAATGGTTTTATCCCCCTTCTTAACTGAGTTGGCTATCTTTTCCTTGGTTTGGGCCTTTGTGTTCTGACTGCCTTCCCTGCTTCCTTTTGCTTTAACTGATACACTTCTCTGTCCTGCTCCTTCTGTGATTCCTTGTACTTCCTGAATGCCTTCTTTTTCTCCGTAACCTTTCCTGCTACCTCCTTTGAGAAGCATAGTGGTTTCTTACATCATTTTATTTGCTTCACACAAAGGCTTGTTGCCTCTGTGATGTCAGTTTTGATTATTCCCCATTGTTCTTCCACCCATCCTTCCTGCCCATTCACTAGTGCATTCCTTAGGCACTCACCCATTTTAGCAAAGTCAGCCCTCCAAAAGTCCAGTACCTTTGCCTTTGTATGGCTTGACTCTACTGCTGTGTTTTTAGTGAACCATACTGTTCAAAGATTGCGAGTTCCCAGATGGCTACCCACTTCTAAATCTGTGATTCTCTCTCCTCCATTTGAGAGTACCAGGTCTAAGATTTCTCCCTCTCGAGTGGGTTCCAATACTAATTGTATAAGGCATGCCGCCTGTAGGGTATCTAGAATGACCCCACTCTTGGAAGTGGCTGCTGCAAATGCACTCCAGTTAACATCTGGCATATTCAGATCCCCCATCAACAATATCTCCCCTTTTTCTGTCATTCTAAGGATACCTTCTATCATGTCCTTGTCCATTTCCTCCCCCTGAGATGGAGGTCTGAATACAACCCCTGTGCAGATTGTGGTGTCATTGCCTGTCTCCAAATTGACCCACAGTGCTTCCTCTTCTCCCCATATACCATTTTGTTCTGTTGCTTTGATTTCTTCTCTTAGGTAGAGAGCTACTCCTCCTCCTCTTTTACCCTCCCTGTCCCTCCTGTAGATAATGTATCCTGGTATGTTTACATCCCAGTCATGGTTCTGTATGTACCATGTCTCTGTGACTGTGATATCCAGATGTTCCTCTACCATCAAGGTCACTAGTTCAGGAAGCTTGTTTCCCAGACTACGGGCATTGGTACTCATTACTTTCCATTTTTTGATGGCTTTACCTCTTGTAGCACCATCCCTGTCCTCATTGACTTTGTTTTCTCCATTTACCCCTGTCCTGCTCCCTACTGAACTTTCTACCTTGGTCTTTACCTCATTTAGTACCCTGTTTTGTAGGGGGAGGCTAGGAATTCCTTGTTGCTTATCAGCGCCTCCCCCCCTTGACTAGTTTAAAAGCTTGCCAATGAAGCATTTAAACCAATTGCCCAGAAGACTTGTTCCCTTCCTGGATAGATGCAGACCATTCTGCCAGTATAGGCTTGCATCTTTCCAGGTGGAACCCCAGTCTCCAATGAAGCCAACCCCCTGTGCTCTCCATCATTTTTTCAACCATTCATTGAATCACATGGTGCAGAGTACCCTCGCCTCACCCATGCCATAGACAGTCATACTATGGTTTATTTTAAATCTAAATGGGATGAACACCACTGTACCTTATTGTGTCAATTAAATTAGCTGTCCCCCTCCTCCAGACATCCTTCCCATTGGTTATCCCTTCTTTAAAAAACTGTGAACAATCAGAACTCCATTAATCTATCCAAAGGCTTATAGTTCCAATCCATAAACGCAGCCTTAGAGATGTGTCTCATTGTGGATTTTTCTTGCGTAAGTTTCAAACACACTTTGGGAAAGGATACTTTTCCTACGTTGCTGCATTCTGATGGAAAAATCTTTCTCCACAGCTCAGAATTTCACCCACCCTTGGTATTTTCAAACATGGCCTAAAAAATACTGTTGAAGGAACAATCTGTCTGTACTTGCTTTAAATGATTTTGTATATGTCAGTTTATGTATGTATTGTCATTTGGACCCCCTGAAATCAGCGACACCCATACAAATTTATGGTTCAAACATTTGAAGTTTTATTAATGTAGATTCTTACTAATCCATTTACATCACATTTTAAAACCCATCACCATAAGCATCATCACATTTTTATTTACATACCCTTTCTCTGGGGGTGCTCCCTATATTTACAATTCCATAATTTTATCAACCATATATCTTTAGTGCCTTCTCTTCTTGGGCCCAGGAGTAAAGGACTCAATGCCCCTTCACTGCTTAGTCTTCTTTCTGGGCTCAGGTTTTCCACCTGATTCCCCAGTCTTGTCCCTCTTGAGGCAAATATCCATAGGGAACCCTCCCCTGCCCTGCCCTATCCCTGTCCGGCTGGGCCCCCCCTTTTTCCCCTCACCCAAATCAAACTGTTGCTGTCACACAGCAACCTAAAGTTTTTATTTATTTATTTATTTATTTATTTATTTATTTATGTCATTGTTCAGAAAAAATATCTTTGAGCAAATGCTGTTTTTCAAAAGTTCCACATCAAGTACAATGGGTAGTAGACAGTACAACAAAAAGGGGATTATACCCTAAGGGAAACATATTCTATTGCCTAGACATAAACATTACTGGGTGAAACATCACATAAAATAAAAAGTGCAGCAGAACTACAACAATGCTTAAACAATGTAAGATTGCTACAATATTATGTTCAGGTAACAAATAATCACATTCAGGGAACTTCAGGTTAATGCAGTGGTGACTGACTGAAGCATTGGGGAACACAGGGACAGGGGGAGCAGCAGCCCGGAAATGGGCTTTCTTTTAGGAATAAGCAATGGAAGCAAGGAAGGCAAAATGGGAGGGGGATTGGTAGCTGGGGGGAGGGGACAGCTAGGACCAGGACGGTCCACCAGTAGATGGGGTTCCAGTAAGTGTAAGGCAGAGAAGATTGCAGTCCAGAAGAAAAACTGGCCAGGCCAAACCTATCAACTGATAGGACAATTTAAATGATAGGCAGGTAAGAAATCCACCCTCTACGGTACATGTAAAATATGATGGGCAGGAGGGGAACAGTTGCAGGTACACCGGTGGGCAGCCATGGTAGTAATGGAGTAGTCAGAGACCGATAGCACACCAATTACCTGCATCTTCAGGCCTTATTGATGGTAAGGTGCTGCTTCAACTCTGCCTTAAAGGAGGGGAGGCTGTTATTGTGTTGTAGGTTAGCAGGGATCTCATTTAGCCATAAAGAAACCCTATAAGCAAAGGACCATTGGACTAGTGATGTTTTTTTGAAAGGGACAGCCAAAGCACCCCAAGTCTGATCCCAGGTTAGGTAGCCTGAACTACTAGTAAGCAACAGTTCACTGAGACAGGGAGGCACTTTACCAAGAAGTGATTTCTTGCCCAATAGGCATGTCTGGTATTTTATCCTGTTGGCAAGACTGAGCCAATTGGCTTGCTCATATAGGAAGCATGTGTGGGCTAGATGGTCAACCCTTGTGTCCCTGCTGCCCTCACATGACAAACCTTTTAATGAACCCCCTCATTGGCGTACCATTATGCTCTTTTGGGCAGGTGGGTGGGAAGTTAAAAACCAACAGCTGCAGTAGAGAGAGGGATTTTCTCTCTCTGCAGCCTCTTTTCTACCCATTTACAACTCCTCCCCAAGCTGTCCTTCCCCCAATCACCTGTGCTGTTAATCACCTCATTACCTCACCCAGCCCTGCACCTTTTGTGATGTAATTCCCCCCTCTGATGTCACCCCCCCTTTCCTACTCTGCCCTTCTTCCCCTCCACCCCCACTTCTGTTCAGATAATCCCAGGGGTGCCAATGACAATCTGGGCTGCCCTTTATTAGGGCAACCTTTTTTGTCATTTGGACCCCCCTGAAATCAGCTATACCCACACCAATTTATGGTTCAAACATTCAAATTTTTGTTAAGGTAGATTCTCACAAATCCATTTATATCACATTTTAAAACCCATCACCATCAATCACATTTTAATTTACATACACTTTCTCTGGGGGTTCTCCCTTTATTTACATTTTCATTAATTTATCAACCATATATCTTTATCACCTTAGAACCAAAGAAGGTGGCTCATAAGAACTCCATTGGAGCCTCTGATGTATTATACTCTCAAAACATCTTCACTGAAGTCAGGCTACAGGACAGTGTACTGGTCATGTGACGTGTGCATGCCACGGTGGTGAAGGTGCTGCTCCCTATGTGTTTTTAAACTTTTGTAATAAAGTGCCTTTCATACTCGACCAAGATCAGTGGTCTAGATTACTGGTACGCTGTCCTGTAGCCCAACTTCAGTAAAGATCTTTAGCACCTTCTCTTCTCGGGCCCAGGTGTAAAGGTCCCAATGCCACTTCACTCCTTACGCTTCTTTCTGGGCTTAGGTGTCCCACCTGATCCCCCAGTCCTGTCCCCTTGAGGTGAATACCCCATAGGAAGCCCTCCCCTGCCCTGAAATACCCCAATCTGACTGGGTCCCCCCTTTTTTCCCACTAGTCCATAGGCCAGCCTTTGGTCCAGCCTCTGGGCTTCCCCATTAAAATGTAGCAAACACCCCCCCACCGAAACCCTGCCACTTCTCGATAGCCTCTCTAATTGTCCCTTTGAGTGCTGTATTGCCAACTACTGACATGTGCATTCCACCTGTGTGGTACATCCCTGGCATGATCAGCTCATGTTTTATGTATATGCCCCATCGACTTCCTAGTCCAGTCTGCCATGTTCCTGTTTTTTTACCCTCTTCCTAGCATTATCCACTGCCAGTACTGTACATCCCGGGCAAGTCTCCAGTTTCTGCCTGGAATAATTTCTGATCAAGCTATGGTCACCCTTGGCCACCATAATTTTATAACCTCCAGGTTTCTCAAGATCATGTGGACCAACGCCACCCAGGGCAAGGTGCCCAAGTCATTCCCCCTGGCATGTATGATAATCAAATCTGGTTCTGGCAGAAGTCTGCTGCTTTCATCCAATAGAGGCAACAGACATCTTAATTTTACTCATCTCTGCCAATGCCATTCTATCACGGTCTTTTCTGGATCCTGTCCCAGCAGGCGACCCCCAGCTGTGGTAACAGCCTACTGCTCCACCCAATAGATAAATGAATTGCCAACAATCCACACCACCTACCATTGTCCAACCGCTGGAAAACATAAAATACATACATACATACATTAAAAGTCATTTCTGCACATATCTCTTATAAGCCTAGGAAGACCACCTTCCCACTTGCTGTGCCTCAGTGGGGGAGCCACCCAGTCTAGCCACCTCCAAGGTGTCCCAGTTCTGAATGAGTGAGAAGCAAATCTCCCTGGGTCCTCACCGAGGAAACCCATTCCTTTTCTAAGCACAGCTGTGACCTGAGATGCTGTTACCAGATCCCCATTGCCATGCTGAAAGAACCCGCCCGAGGTCTGACTGCTACATAGTCCTCTATGGCTTTCACCACTGCCTCCCCTGATTCTCCTGTACTGGTGAGCTCGACCCTACATCCCCCTCCAGCCTGGTCTGCTTTGGAGTGCCTAAGCCAAACTGTGGCCATGCTAGCTGACCGCAAAATGTCCTGCTCTTGTAGTCTGCCTGTCCTGTCCCCTTTTCCCTTTACTAACCCATAAAGCCCCCTTGTGAATCACCAGAAAAGTGGCTGTAAACAACCTTGTATCATAAGCCAAGGAGCAGACACATGGCAAGCAAGCTACCAACCTACCCAGAAAATCCCCACCTATTGGTCTTTGCCTATCCAAACTCTGGCCCTGTAATCTAATCCATCCTTGTTGCATCCAGCATATGGCCAGTGCCCTGGTAGGCATCCCCATCCCCATAATTGGCAGAGCATAGACATATTAGCTCGATGTATCCCTAAGGTAGAGCCTGACATTCCCACCTCCCACTTCTCTACCATATACCTCATGACCTGGGATGTTAACATACCAGAGTACACAACCTATAGGAGAGACAGGGAGGGTAGAAGAGGGGGAGGAGTAGCTCTCTATGTAAGGGAAGAGATAAAAGCAATGGAACAATAGAGTAAACAGGGCAGAGAGGAGGCACTGTGGGTCACCTTAAAGACTGGAAATGCAGCACAGTCCACACAGGAGTTGTATACAGAACCCCATGTCAGGGAGAGGGAATAGAAAAGCATATGATAGAAGGCATCCTTAGGATGGCAGAGAAAGGGGAGATACTGTCGATGGGGGACCTGAATATGCCAGATGTTAACTGGAGCACCTTTGCTGCAGCCACATCCAAAAGCAGGGCCATTCTTGATGCCCTATAGGTGGCATGCCTCAGACAGCTAGTTTTGGAACCCACTCTTGAGGGAGTAATCTTAGACCTCATACTCTCAAATGGGGACAGTGAGAGGATCTTAGATCTAGAAGTGGGTAGCCATCTGGGAACAAGTGACCACCAAATAGTGTGGTTCATGATAAACTCAGCTACAGAGTCAAGCCATACAAAAGTGAGGGTACTGGACTTCAGGAAGGCTGACTTTGGCAAGATGGGAGAGTGCCTTAGAAAAACACTAGCAAACAGGCTAGAAGGAGGGATGGAGCAACAATGGGGAAACATCAAAACTGCCATCACAGAGGCAACAAATCTTTATGTGAAGCAAATAAACAAATCAAACTGAAAGAAAACACCACTATGGTTCTCAAAAGAGGTGGGGGGGAGATTAGGGAGAAAAAGATAGCATTCAGGAAGTATAAGGAAACACAGAAGGAGCAGGACAAAGAAATGTACCAGTTAAGGCAGAAGGAAGCAGGGGGGAAGTCAGAATAGCAAAGGCCAAACTGAGGAAAAGATAGCCAACTCAGTTAAGAAGAGGGATAACACCTTTTCTAGGTACATCAGGGAGTGTAGAAAGACAAAGGGAGGGATAGTGAGGCTAAATAAAAAGGACGGTGGGTGGGCAGAGAGGGACAGTGAAAAAGCAGGGATACTGAACGAATACTTCTGCTCAGTATTCACAAATGAGAAGGAGGGGGAGGTGCCTAATCCAATTAACAGAAGCACTCTGGATAGGGGGATAGATCTCAGTCCTTTCACAGAAGAAAGGGCTCTGAAAGAACTCCTAAAACTGAAGGTGGGCAAAGCAATGGGGCCTGATGGAATTCACCCCAATAATTCTAAAAGAATTAAAGGGAGTGACACTACTGACTACCCTTTTTAACAAATCATGGGAGGATGGTGTGGTACCTGATGACTGGAGGAAGGTGAATGTGATTCCCATTCACAAAAATGGGAGCAAGACACAGGCAGAAAACTACAGACCAGTCAGTTTGACGTCTGTGGTAGGGAAAGTGATGGAATCACTTCTGAAGGAAAGAATTGTTGAGTACCTAGAGGCCAGTGGGGCACAGGACCCAAGGCAGCATGGGTTTACAGCAGGAAGGTCAAGTCAGACGAATCTAATTGATTTTTTGGGCTGGGTGACCAAAGAAGTAGACCAGGGAGGGGCTGTGGATAAGGCCTACCTAGACTTTAGCAAGGCATTTGACACAGTACCGCTCAAAAGATTAATAATCAAATCAACCAGCCTGGGAGTGGGTCCCTGGGTAAAACATTGGCTGGACAACAGGACACAGAAGGTAATTGTAAATGGAGTCCACTCTGAAGAAACAGGGGTTACTAGTGAGGTATCGCAGGGTTCAGTACTGGGTCCAGTCCTTTTTAATGTCTTTATAAGTGACATTGCAGAGGGACTGGAAGGAAAAGTATGCCTCTTTGCAGATGATAAAAAGATCTGCAACAGGGTTGAAACACAAGGAGGTGTGGAAAGGATGAGAAGGGACTTGGCAAGATTGGAGGAATGGTCTGAAGTATGGCAGCTTGGATTCAATGCCAAGAATGGGGGGAGATAGTAACAATAATAAAAATGGAAAGGGACCTGGGAGTAATCATATCAGATGACCATAAGGTTAGCAAGCAATGTGAGAAGGCAGTAGGGAGGGCTGGGGGGATACTGGGATGTATAGGGAGAGGCATCACCAGCAGAAAACAGGAAGTTGTTATCCCTCTGTACAGACAGTTGGTGAGAACCCATCTGGAGTACTGCGTCCTGTTCTAGAGACCCCATCTCTGCAAGGACATAGACAGGATGGAGGCAGTTCAGAGGAGGGCAACTAAAATGCTGCAGGGTCTACAAGACAAGCCATACGAGGAGAGACTAAAGGAGCTTAATATATGTACCCTTGAGGAAAGGAGGGAAGGGGGACATGATAGAAACTTTTAAGTACCTAAGAGGCAGAGCTGAATCAGGTGTGGAGTCAGTGCTTTGGCTTCTCAGAAGGAAGGGGGACAGGATCAGATCTACAGTACAGTAACTTCTTGTTTTACATTGTTTTTCGTGGATTCTACTTGGTAGAATGTTATTTCTTTTCTTTCTTACTACTAAGGGGCCAGCAGGGTATTGTTTGGGGCTGTTGGAATTTTGAAACCTGTTTTGGTAGCTATAAGTGGGCTCATTTGTTTAGTTCACTGTGTGCCAAGCTGCATTTATAGAGGCCTGTTTCTTCTGTTTTAAAACATAATTGGTGTAATTTAACTGGGTCTGTTTCTTTGAATTGGAGACCTATATCTTCTAATTCCAAGCCTATTTTGAGGTGTTGTTGGTGAAGCTGTTTGAATTGGAGTCCTGTTTCTTTGGGTAGCAAACCTATTTTGGGGGCCTTGAGTAGAATTGTGATTGATTGTTGCTGGCTTCACTAGCTGCAAAGTTGAGTGCACAGTGGGGGAAGGGTGCTAATGGTCTGACCAGAGGCCTCAGCTACCTGATTGTTTCTGGAAGACTTGGGCTGGTCCCACCCACCCCATGCCCATTATTTCTTTTATACTAGGGGTTCTGACATCACTTTCTCAAACAGGCAAAGGATATGCACCTGTCATAGCAAAAGCAGACATCCAGGAAAGGAACAGCAGCAAGTGAAGAGGAAACTGCTCTCTCAGTGGAGGGGAAGTAAATGCAAATCTAGGAGCTTTCATTATCACTACTTCGCATTGATATTGCATTGGGAAAAGGAGGAGTAGGAGTTTGAAGAAGGTTGTGCAATGGCTACTTAAAGTCTGTTTTTGAGTGTGGATAGGAAAGATAGGAATATAAAAAGCAGTTGCTCAATATATCTAAATGTGTGCAACAAAGGAGGTAAGGGAAATAAAGAAAATGTTTTGCACTGATAGAGGGAGGAGAGGGGAGACTCAGGGGAGTGTTTGGTATCCTGCATTAGGAAGGGTAGGGGGTCACTGGTGGGCAATGACAGCAATGGGTAGGGTGGTAGGCTGCAACAACTGCGGTGCACCAGTCTTTCTAAACATTGCCTGGAGTGTGGGAGGATGTTTAGTGTGCAACCACACAGAAAAACTTGGAAAGGAGATTGAGGGTCTGCAGGAGGAACTAAGACAGGCAAGGCAGATTGGGGGTGGGTTTAGCCCAATACTGGCGGGAGGAAGAAGGGGAGATGAGGGAGGGCGATTTAAGCCAACAGTGGTGAGGAGAGGGTCAGAAGAAGGGAAGCAGAGACAAAGGGGCCCAGGCCAGGAAGAACGATTGCCGGGGAAACCAGGTCAGGAGACAAAAGACAAATGGAAGGAGGAGATAGGGACTTGTGAGGGGAGGCGAAGAAGTGGCAAAAGTCATGGAGTGGAAAGGAGAGGACAGGCTACTATGAAGAGAGAGGGAGCGGGCATTTGTGAAGGGTCTTCAGAAAACAGCTGTGCACTGCTAGAGAGGAAGAAAGTGGAGTAGGGAAATGATGAAATTAGAGGAGTAATTGATAAATGCCTGGACCAAACTGGAGTGGGGGGAAGTTCTTCTGGGAGAATTGCAACAGGGGTAAAAGAGGGAAATAATGTGCAGGAGGAAGAAGAGGAGCTGGAAATGAGAGGGAGATGAATAGAAGCAAGCAGGGAGTAAGAGGGTGGAATCTTAGTGCTGGGGACTCAATACTAAGAGGAGTTAGGTGGGGTAGCAAGGGGGAGAGGCATAGTCGCATTTGGGTGGAGGCCATGCCAGGAATGACAGCGGAAAGGGTGGGACAGTCTGTCTGAAATATGCTAGAAGGGGTAGGGACAAGCCTCATTTGATTATACATCTTGGGACAAATGACCTGGCTGACAAGACAGTAGATATAGTGCAGAGGAGGTTTGAGGAACTAGCACAATTGTGTGAGAGGGCAGGAAGATCAGTAACTTTTTCTGAGATACTTCCGGAGCCAAAGGCAAGCACAACAAGAAAGCTGAGAATAGAGGAATTTAATGGATGGCTAAGAACCTGGTGTTGTGCTAAAGGGTATGGGCTGTTGGAGGGGGTGGGGAGGGACCTGGGAGGACAGTAGTCTCTATGCCAAGGACAGACTACACTTGAGTGAGGAGGGAAAGAAAGTGTTGAAACAGAGGATGGAAGAGTATATAGAGGAAGTTGGGAATTTAAACTAGGAGTGGGGGGTGGAGACCACAGGTTGGGAAATCATATGAGCTTACCCCCCATAACAGTGACAAAGGACAAATGGCAAGTACTATTGGTGATGCTTGGAAAGGAGGGCAGGATGAGAGGGGGGGGAAGGGTGGAAGGTGGTTACCCTTAATGCTATGAGCCTTGGGAGGAAAACGGCAGAGTTACAGGTTCTCATGGCATAGGGAGAGGTGGACATTGCAGCCATCACGGAAACATGGGCCACCCAATATAATGACTGGGACCTGTCTGTACCAGGGTACAGGTTATTTCATAGGGACAGAGTGATTGGGAAAGGAGCGGGAGTGGCACTATATGTGAAGGAAGGACTGAAGTGTGTAAGGGAGGAAGGGGAGGAGGGTAGTACGGAGTCACTTTGGGTGCAAATCCAGGATTCCAAGCATAGGATTCTTAGAATGGGAGTGGTGTACAGGCCATCATCTCAGACAGAGGAGTTAGACAGGGAATTAGTGGGACAGATCAGGAGGACCTGCAAGAAGGGTAGTGTGGTGATTGTGGGGGACTTCAACATGCCAGGAGTGGACTGGAGCACCCCAACAACCAGAAACAGAAGGGAGCAGGTACTGCTGGATGCCTTCCAGGACAGCTTCCTGCTGCAAATGATCAGCGAACCAACCAGGTTAGGGAATACCCTTGACCTTGTGCTGGCAAATGGGGACTTTGTGAGAGACCTTACAGTGGAGGAACTGCTGTCAGGAGTGACCACCACTCAGTATGGCTCACATTGGATATGGGCAAGGAAGGTGGAATCTGGCACAAGAGTGCTGGACTTCAGGAGGGCCGACTTTGGGAAGATGGGGAAGTGGTAAAGGGTACCTGGCCAGAATTCAATCTAGTATGGATACTAACCAGAGGTGGGAGCTCATAAAGCTGGGGATAGTGGAGGCAACCAAACCTGCTGCAAAGCCCAGAGCAAGAAGGCTGGGCTAAGAAACCGAGCTGGTTGAGCAAGGAGGTCATGGAAAAGGTAAGGAGGAAAGAGCTGCCTTTAGGAGTACAAGAAAACAGGGAGGGGAGAGACAGAGAGGATACTTGACAGAAATGAAGGAGGCGACAAGGGGCAGTAAGGGTAGCCAAAGCATCTATGGAACTCAGGCTGGCACAAGGCATTAAGAAGGGGAGAAGGACTTTTTAAGTACATCAGGGAGAAAAGGAGCTGTAAGGACCACATAGTAAGGATTAGGAAGGAGGGTTTGGGTGGAAGCAGAGTACGATAGGTGAAGCACTAAATGAGTACTTCTGCTCAGTATTACTAAAGAGAAGAGGGTGACACCCAAGGTAGGAGAAATGGCAGAAGCAGGGGGAAGTGGTGACAGATGGGAAATCATGGAGGCAGAGTTCGAGAGGGTTTGAAGGCACTCAGGGTGGACAAGGCACCAGGCCCAGATGGCATCCACCCAGGGTACTGAAGGAGCTGGCAGAGGTCCTTGCAGGACCTTGGCAGACCTATTTAATGCCTCACTACATTCAGGGTGTGTACCTCAGGACTGGAGGATGGCTCATGTGGTGCCCCTCCACAAGAGTGGCCCCAAGGACGAACCGGGAATCTACAGACCAGTGAGCCTCACATCCATCGTGGGTAAGCTAATGGAGACTATCTTGAAGGAGAGGCTGGTGGCCCTCCTAGAGGCCAAAGGGCTACAGGACAGCAGACAGCATGGCTTCATACATGGCAGATCCTGCCAAACCAACCTGGTTGAGTTCTATGACTGGGTAACTAGGCAACTGGACAGGGGCCATGCAGTGGATGTCCTGTATCTGGACTTCAGTAAGGCATTCGACTCGGTGCCACATGGAAGGCTGGGAAGGAAGTTAGTAGGCACAGGGGCAGGTGCAAAGCTGGTGAGATGGGTAGGAAACTGGCTGCAGGGAAGGCAACAGAGGGTGGTGGTGGGTGGGGACCTCTCACACCAAGAGCAGTGACGGCGGTGTCCCACAGGCTCGTGTTGTGACCAGTGTTGTTTGGGATATTCATTGCAGACATATCATGGGACATCAAGAGCAAGATCAGTCTGTTTGCTGATGATACCAAGGTTGGCGCAGTGGTGGATGACCTAGGGGGATGGCAGGGGTTGCAGGATGATCTGGCAAAGCTTGAAACCTGGTCAGACACCTGGCAACTGAGCTTTAATGCCAAAAAGTGCAAGGTGCTGCATTTTGGGATGAAGAACCTAGGAGGAGTTACCAGCTAGGGGGAGTGCAGCTAGCTCAGACAGAGGAGGAGAAGGATCTGGGTGTGCTCATTACAGGATTAATGAACAACTCAGCACAATGTAGGAAGGCAGCTGCAAAGGCCAACAAAATGCTGGGTTGTATTGCAAGGGGGATATCCTCGAGGAGGGAGGAGGTGATTCTGCCATTGTATAGGTCATTAGTTAGACCACACCTGGAGTACTGCATGCAGTACTGGCATCCGTATCTGAAGAGGGACATTAAGTTACTGGAGGGGGTGCAGTGCAGGGCGACAAAGATGATCAAGGGGCTGGGGGACTTATCATACGAGAGGAGGTTGAAGAAGTTGAACATGTACTCACTGGAGGAGAGGAGAGACAGGGGTGACATGATTGAAACCTTTAAATACATGAAAGGAATAAGCAAGACAGGTACAGAGGGGCTGTTCAGAGTAAGGGAGGGGAGGGCCACCAGGGGCCATGATATGAGACTGGAGCGAGGAAGATTCAGGACGGAGATGAGGAGACACTTTTTTACAGAGAGGGTAGTGGCTGGGTGGAATGCGTTATCTGCAGAAGTGGTATGCAGTAGAACAGAGGACTGCTTCTAACAAAGATGGGACAGGACAAGTGGAGGGTTAATGAAGGGGAAGAGTGGAAGGAAGGGGCAGCTGCAGAATAAGGGGTACTAGCTGCACATTCGAGCAGACTTGATAGACCTCTAGGCTTTTATCTGCTGGCAAATTTCGTATGTTCGTAAGTGGAATCAACAAAGTCCAAGAGGGTAGCATCTTTCGGAAAAAGCGATGTGCAAGAACAAGGGGACACAATTTGAAGATAGAGGGGGGACAGCTCAGGGGCAATGTGAGAAGTATTTTTCACAGAGAGGGTGGTGGACTCATGGAACAGCCTTCCTGAGGGGTTGTGAGGTCTAAAACTCTGGGGAGAATTCAAGAATGCATGGGACAGACATTAGGCAATTCTTGTGGGGGGGTAGGAAGAAATAGGTTGTTGGTTAACTAGGATCTGCAGCTTATCCTGTAGGTAAGGAAATGGGCAGACTAGATGGGCCAAGCAGTCCTTATCTGCCGTCAAAGTCTATGTTTCTATGTTTCTACCTGGGATTCAGTCACTGGGCCACTTACCTCTAACCCAACCTGCTCCCAGAACCCCTGGAAACTCCTCCACGCTGCTTCATAGGCCTTCAGCATGTTCAGGGCTCAGGTGCTCTGGAAGAGTAGCTGGGCTCACTCAATCCAATCTCCCAAAGGTGAGGTGGCACCTGCATTCTCTGGACAGCCGCCTTCAGGGCCAAGGCCTGGAATCTGTCCAACTGTATATGTGAAAGACTGTCAGCTATTTCGTTCTTCACCCCTCCACGTGTCTAACCTTAAAGGACAAGTTCAGCTTCAGCCCCTCCCTGACTAGCATGCATGCCACTCTCAACACTGCCTCAGTGGACCCCGATTGCCTATTTATAATAACCACCACTGCCACATTGTCACACCTAAAGACCATTTTCTTGTTCCTAATCCGGGGTCCCCATACTACCAAAGCTACCCATTTGGGGAAGGCCTCCAAGAATGTGATGTCCTTCATCAGCCCCAGCTCTACCCATCTGGGTGGCCACACTTCTGAAATCCACTCACCCTGGCAATAGGCCCCATGCCAAAACCACCGGCTGCATCTGTGAAGAGCTCCAGGTCGTCCCCATCTTCCCAATAATCTCTCCATAATGTCATTCCATTATAACCTCCAGGAAGACATCCCAAGCTAGCAAGTCATCCTTCACCCCTTTGCTAATATCCACACAGTGGTGGGGGAGCTTGGCCTTTGTTGATGCCCTGGACAAATGTCTGGTGAGCAACCTCCCCAGTGGCACCATCCTACAGGTAAAATTCATGTGACCCAAAACCTGTTGCACTGTTTTGAGCTGCACTCTTCTCCGACCTTTTATCCCCTGGATGAGGCCTTTTGACCTATGCACCTTGTCCACTGGTAAACGGTAAAACTGGTGATCCAAATCCAACTCTATCCCCAAAAATTCCAGCCACCTGGTTGGGCCTTCCATCTTGTTCCCAGTCAGGGGGACTCCAATTTCTCCACACACAGCCTCAAACTTCCTGAGCATGGCCTGTGTATTCTCCCTGCCTTCCCCTATGAATAAAAAATCATCCAGATAATGGACTACTGCTTCCCACTTCTGTCACACTGTAAACACCCATTGCAACCATGTACTAAAAGGTTCAAACCTGGTACAAGTCAGCGAACACCCCATGGGTATTGCCTTATCGAAGTAGTACTTCCCTTGAAATTGGAAACCCAGCAACTCGCAATCCTGATCTTGGACCGGCAGCAGCAGGAAAGTGGATTCTATGTCAGTTTTGGCAACCCAGACCCCTTTTCTGGCTTTTAGCATGTCTATCATGTTATCTAAAGTGGCATACAGCACAGTGCTCCTCTCTGGCGCAATGGTATCATTCACCAACTCCCCATCCGGTTATGAGAGGTTGTGTATCAATCTGTATTCCCTCAGTGCTTTCTTAGGCACTGTACCCAGAGGGGAAACCCTAAAGTTCTCTAAAGGAAGGACTTCGAAAGGTCCTTCCACCCGTCCTGCCTCTCACTCCTCCTTCTTCTTCTTCTCCACTATATTCTCCTTCCCCTGAATCAATGCTAGATTCTTCAACCCCATAGCCTTCCTAGACCTGGAATAGTATAATTTAAAACCCATTGTAAAACCCTCCCTCAGCATCAATCCTGCTGTGCGATCTGGGTAATCCCTAGTCCATGCCACTACCATTTGTGGTTTAACCAGAAATCGCACCAGGTGAAAACCCCTCCACCCTGGCATCTCCAGTTGGTGTGGTTTAACACCCACCATAGCCTTCCCTCCCATTCTGCCATCTGAAATTACCCCATGCCTGTTGTGCCCCCCTTCTCCCTCCGTGGCCCCCACGAAAGGTCTGCCCTTGAGCCAGAGTTGTGTTTCTGTCCCCATGTGTCCTATATCTGTAAACCAGGTGTGTGCCCCCAAAGCCTGACCAAGTGTACTTATACTTGCAGTTAGTCCATGTGCAGTTGGCTTTAATAAATGCCCAGCAGGCTTTTGCCCCTGCCGCCCCACTGCTCTTCTTCCCTTCGCCTCCCATTCTCCCTTGTGCTGGCAGTGTCCTAATCCAGAGCTCAGATAATGTAACATCCTAAGTGACATACCCATGTGACGCCACCCTCTGGCTGAATTTTTCATCATAAATCAGCCAGCCATACCTACTCTTGACCCTATAGGCGTCCCTAATGATGTCTGAGTATGTAAGGAATGGGATGGCCAGCTTGGGCTTTTTCTTGACCATAATCACTCTAAAATAAGTGAAACCCTCCATCCAGGTCCTGAACATCTTACCCTTAAAGCTAACATCCTCACTGGTCTTACCCACTATGGCCAAGGCCACTGCCATCTCAGAGTTGCCAACCAACTCCTTTTGCTCATACTTTTTAGCTGTATCTTTATTGATTAGGGCAAACATGTCCATGTATTCCGCCTTCCATATCTTTTCTTTTACGACTTGCTACCTGCTGTGGTCCCCCAGAGTCATCCCTAGTAGCCAGCCACAGATACATAGATACATAGACAATGTCAGCAGATGAGGTCCTATGGCTCACCCAGTCTGCCCATTTGAACTTGTAAGTTCCCTTTACATTTTTCTAGTAGCCTGTTGTCCCTTAACCCTGACATCCAGAATTCCCTTATGTCTATCCCATTCATTCTCAAATCCTGTGATTGTTTCAGCCCCCACCAGTTCCTCTGGCAGCGTGTTCCACTTGTCCACCACCCTTTCTGTAAGGAAATTCTTCCGCATGTTTCCTCTGAATACCCCCCTCCAACTTTTTTTCCCAGACATCACATTTTTATAGGTTGTACAAACATTCTTGGAGCATAAAAAATTAATGTTCAATAAGTGACAAAAAGTCAAAAACCAGCATAGCCAACCTCAGTGAAATACAAAAAGGAAAAAATCAGGATGAGGGAGAGGCCCAAAAACAATCAAGGCTATGAATAACTGTCTCAGATTGGAATAAATGGCCCACTCACCATAAACATCAATCCCATAATGCTTCCACCACTGTAATATCTAGAAAAAAATTCCCCACCTCAGGGAAACAATTTCCCTACCCCAGGGAATCTGACCACTCCTCTACAAAAACTCAAAAAACACCAAATTCATCATAATATCCTTCATCCCAACTGCCCCTGTCTGCAGCCCCGCAGAGAGAAAGGAGCAGCACCCACCATCATATAGCACCTGCCATAGCTAGCCTTGTTGCATCCCTCCCCTGCCCCTGCACTATCTACCACCTTCTCAGTTTTCTTCTCCTCCTTCGGCTCTTTCCAAACTTTAGCCACCTCCTCCCAACAATTTTCACCCTACTTCGCCATAACAAATGCCAGGTAGCCTTTCAAACTACCTTCCATCGGCAGGTCCAACACCAGTACCTTACCTTCCTCCGGTTGAGGCTCACTACCGTCATCCAGGTTGCTCTTGTTCAGCCTCTTGTTGGGTCTCTCCTTCCTGGCAGGTGGGTTCTTCCTCTTGTCCATATTCCTCTCTTTCTCCTACTCTGCCCTTGACTCTTTGATAATAGCCTGGTCCTGTTCCATCAGCTCTGCTGCTTTCTCTGCCAGCACCTCACTGGGCTTCTGCTTAGGAGCCTTCTTGGGTGCCATCCTGGAACCACATAACAAATGATTAGCCTTTCTGCTCCCTGTGTAAGGTTATGGTTCATGCCACCCCAATGGCTACCACCGTACCCACTCTCAGTGGTGTCCCCAAGTCAGCCCTGATGGTCCCCAATATGAACTCCCCTCTGCATTTGCTTCTTCCTTGATATTTTTTAACCCCGTTATTCATTCTATATGCTGGGCCACAGCAGTTCCTGTGCCCCGGGAGCAGAGCTCCTCCAGCTGCATGCCAATCCCTCCCATTTTTGATGTCACATTGTCACACCCTGCCTATTTGGCTTGTTACCCGGTCTTCTATTTTCCTTTCCCTCTCACTTTTAATTTTTTATGGGTGCATCAAGCATCCCAAACCTCTCCATATTGCTGCAACTCCCCCAGTCAAGTTGTTTTTTTTGTTTGTTTTTTTACATCACCAGGCCAATCAGCCCCATCCATAAGTTTCCCTTCCAACCCCCAACCCCTCTGGCCCCTGTGACCCAGTGAAAACAGCCATGCCTGCCTCTTACCTGTGGCCCATTCTAAACTGGCGGCCACCCACTGGACCATGACTCATCACAAAATGGTGGCCCAGCCTCCACGCTAGGCCCCAAGGACCTCCCCAGTATCCCCTTCAGATGTTCTGCCGAGTTCCCCCCCCCGAACCTGCCCGTCCTTCTGCCCATTCAGCCTTCTTCATTTCTGTCCCTGCATTGCAGTGTTAGCCTCTCCATTTATTCATATTTATCTTTTTTTTTTTTTAAATTCCTTGCCACCTGGGTCCTGGCGAAATGTACTCTGCCGCAACAGGAAACATAACTATCTGCCTGGTGAGGGGTCCCTCCCACCATTCGCCAGTGGCATCCCCCCTGGCCAGATACTCACCCACCAGGCAGCCCATGGCCCACCTCTCATTGCCCCTCCACTCAGAGACCCCCCACCCTTGCATACAATTATTATCCTTGTACGCCTCAGGTTTCCCATATTTATATTAAATAAAATTCTTTCCTCTTTTTTTTAATTGAAATAGCATGAGCATGCCATACAACTCCAACTGCCGCCCTCCCACTCCAGTGGAAGCTTTTAGGCCATGTGGCAAGGCCCACCTTGAGATGCCATTGGGCCCGTCACCACCAGGAAAACCTTCCCGGCCCATCTCACCCAATATGGAGTGCCGCCACCTGGTGACGGAGAAGCTTCTTGAGCACTGCCCTAAAAATACTGCAGGAACCAATGGCTCTCTGGTAGTGGCCCCACTTGGCCCCCTGACAAACATCCGGTCACTCACTCTCATCTGCCTGAGCTGCAGGCCAGTTCTGGGATGAAAAACTGCCTCTGCCCAATTGGAATTCTGATGCTGTCCCAGCGGTAAACAAACTGCTCACTGGTGATATGGCTTCTGAGAAGGCCCGCCAGGTGGAAAAATGCCACTGTTCACCGCCGTCTCGCACCATGAGGCTTGCAAACACCACACAGCCCAGCATGCCCCCTGACTGGTTTCCACTGAAAAAACACATCTGACCATCGCAAAACCAGTTCAATTCTTTTAAATTAGGTCAAGAAACATCCTCTACACCCAGGGACACCATGACCAACTAAAATAATTTATTTCTTTCATGCAGGGAGAACCGCTTCATCCCTGCCTTCTTAAAGCTGCTTACAATCGAAAACACCACAAACTCTTATTCTCTTCATTTCAGTACCTTACTTGTTCTTGAAGGATACTTACCTATGGAGTCAGGGGTACCAAAAACTGGATGCCAGGGCAACCAGTACAAACAGTAACAAAGAAGGGGCAACCATGTAAACTGCAATTAAATATAAAACATACATTATTAACCACCTCATTACAGCATTATCTACCAAAATCTCTCACCCTAACCATGGCTTTGCATGCCCTCAGACAGACGGCCTACCTGAGCCCCCCCCAAAACTGCAAGGACTGGTCATCCAATACCTTACCTATATTTCAGCAGAGAATCTACCCACTTCAATATAGCTTGTGCATAAGAAGTTGAAAACCAACAGCTTCAGTAAAGAGAGGGATTTTCCCTCTCTATAGCCCGGTTTCTAGATTTACCAATGTAGAAGAGACAGCATTGTTGTCGACATTCGGTATAGAGACATCCCCGATATCGACAGGTGAAATTTTGCCTGTCAGACATTGGTCTGTTTCTATCGGGAGGCTGCACCCTCTGTGCCCCCCTTCTAAAGATTGTTAACTCCAGTTGGAGTTAACCTGAAGGGGGGCGCAAAAGTCAGCAAAAGGGTGAAATTTTGTGGCGGGTGCACCACAGGGACATTTTTGAAACATGTTGAAAATGTCACTGTTGGGGATTTCACCCATGGGGTTTCACCCTTGCATCAGCATACCCCTTTTCTATCCCTTTACAACCCCTCCCCTAGCTTTCCTTCCCCCAATCAACTGCACCATCAATCACCTCATTACTTCAACTAGCTCTGACCCTTTTCTGACCTCGTTCCCCCATGATGTCATCCCCCACCTCCCTTCCTACTCTATCCCTCTTCCCCCACCCCTTCCTCCTGCTTCTTTTCAGCTAATCCCAGGAGTGCCAATGACAAACCTGGGCTGTCCTTCAATAGGGCAATCTCTTTTGTTATTTTAATAAATTTATTACGTTCTGTAAATGAGGCTTGCTTCTCATAGAACATATTCTGTAATCCATGAAACTTTAAAATAAAAAATAAATAAAAATAAATTTCTTCCCCTGAACAGTCCAAGTGAGCTACAGTACATTTTGCAAACCTTTTGTTAGTACACCAGCCAAATAATCACTAAGGGGCTGCCTCAATCCTACTTACAAACTCACACTATTTTTTCTTTTCTTCTACCAGGCTTTATTCTATTGTGCTTTTTATTTGGTAGCCATTCTAAACATTTCTTTAGTATGTTAGGGCTGTGCAAAATTTATCTTCCACCTGTAGAAGTCTCACAAAATTGGAATTTGTATTCTGTGAAATTTCACAAAATTTCCACAAAAATGTTGCAATTTTTTTGCCAAAATTGTGATTGCAGTTAATTCTGACTAATTTAAAATGTATTTGTTCACACTGCACCACAGTTGGCATGATGGCTTTCCCAGAGCCATTCAGCAGTGTACCAAGTTTGAGATCTCTATCTTTAGCTGTGTTGTGACTCCAAACTTTCAGAAATTTTAAAATTATATTTTGCAGTTATGTAAACTACAGAAATTTAAGCCTGTATAACTTTAAAAATATAAAACAAAATATCACCAGTTTTGTTAGGTTCATTGACCCTAAATATTAGGCTTTGGGCTGCTCGTGGTCCAACAGCGGAGCATCATGCTGCCATGCTGACTACCCTGATTTGGAAGTGAGCTCAGGAGTCATGACCGGAGCTAGGCCATGGCTGAGACAGCTGCTGCTCAGTAGTGTATCTTGGTCAAGGAGGGATGGCGGTAGGTTCCACCAACACAGTGACCCCTGTGTTAGGTCGGGGAGCTTGTTCAGAGTGCAGAGGAAAATGTGGCTGTGTGAGGCTGATGAAGGCACTGCCTCCACCTGGGGAAATTGAGGGGAAAAATGCTGGAGAAAAATCAAGTAGCCAACTAAATGATGGCTGGGTTCAGCCTGATCAGGGTATATATCTGTGAACAGGGTAAATCCCTGAGAAATGAGCTGCCAGCCGGGAGAAAAACCAATATGGAAAAAAGAGACTGTGTGCATCAACTCCTTAATACTGTGGAATACTGTGTGCAGTTTTTGAAATGGATAAGCATTTATTAAAATGCGAGAATCAGAAACATAGGAAAGCAATTACCAGATTAAGGTTTGCTGAATTTTAAGATGAGGTATGAGAAATAGAGATTCTTATTATATGGAAGTGTGCCCATGCTGTAATAATGCATTGCTGTATAGCATACGTCTGATTCTGGAGTGTGAATCATTTAACAACATCAGGGGAAAATATATTAGGCAACATTTTCATAGTGGGGGCGATTTGGATAAGGTTGAAGTGATTGAAGATGTGCTGAATTGCAATAGAACAAATAAGGTGTTTGCCTTAGTAAATTTTGCACATAGAGTATCACAGGTAATGAAATGGAGTATTTGATTAAGAATAAATGGGATAGATCTGCTCTGTATTAATAATGTACCCAATCGAAACAAAGTACCTGTATAATTAGTATGCAAGCTGCTGAAATTTATTGAGTGGAAGCTTTTTAACTTGTTTAAATGTATTATGATGATGAGTGTAATGTGTTTTGTTAACATGTATGTATGTAACAACATTTTACGTTTTTATACATACTTAAAAAAAACTACTACTACTACTACTACTGTGTGTAGTTTTGGTGTCCCTATTTGAAAAGGGACACAAGGCTACTGGAGGATGTCCAGCATAGTGTGATGAAAATGATCCATGGGATGGAGAACAAGACATAAGAGGAGAGGCTGATGGAGCTCAACATGTATACCCTTGAAATGAGCAGGGAGAAAGGGGATATGATTGAGACATTCAAGTACCTAAAGGGCACAAACAGAGTTAAGACTGAGAGTTGTTTAAGTTAAAAGGAGGGAGGGACACTGGGGGTTACAGTTTTAAATTGGTGGGTGGAAGGTTCAAGAGGGAGTTGAGTAGGTACTATTTCATGGAAAGGGTGACGGCTGGTTGGAATGCACTGCCAAAAGAAGTGGTATCACTGCAGAGAGTGGGCTGCTTCAAGCGAGGGTGAGATATAGCCAAAGGGAGGGTCAAAAGTTTTGGGAAGACAGGGGAGAGAAGTTGGAGGTGGGAAGCACTAATTCAGAGTGGAGTGCAAAGGAAGGGGGCAGCTGCAGTTTAATAAACAGCATGCTGCACACTCAAGCAGACTAGATAGACCAAATACTGTAGTATATATCTGCTGGCAGTTCTGTATGTTCATATGTTCTTATCTCTTGCTCAAAGGCTGGCCAAGTTAGAAGCAGCCAAATATTCCAAAATAACATCAGTAATTAAAGTTGAATTTCATGAGCTTTTGTGAAATTGTGGAATATTATGATACTTTTGTCAAAGCCATATCCACATAGTTTGCCCAGCCATGCACTTGAGTTGCCATTGTAGAGGAAGGTAAAGGCTGGATAAAGTGGCAATAATTATAAGACGCTCCATAGAAAAGTTTAGTGGTACCAAGTATCAGACCACTATCTTGAGTGAGAAAACCAGATGACTAGTCATGGACATCACTGTGCACTAGCCTGAATTCTTACAATATATCAGATAATCATTACTACTCGCTGAGTTAATGACTTGTGGAAGCACATGCACATGCAGTGCTGTTTCTGTACAATGCCACCTGCTGACTCTTTAACAACCATTTAGATAACAATGTATATTTTTACAGTTTGAAAACAGTGGCACCAAGTGACACCAAGCCTTACAACTAGTTGACTTAAGCCATTGTGACAGAAGTATCTGTATATCTCTAGTGATGATGGAGCATGATGCTGGGCATCACTGTCAGATGTGTTGGTGGGGTATTGTAGGTCCATGACGCTAGTGTAGGTAAGGTGATTCAGTGCTGATAAGTACTTTGCAAAAGTTACATTCCACAAGTGGAATTTTAGTGTCATTACCTATTATGTATCCATGAATATTTGAGCACATTTTTCCAATTGATAATTTCTAAAGTATACACAATACATTTTAACCAATTAAACACCATTTATCCACCTTATTTAGATTCCAGGACATATTTACTTTGGTATCTATGCCTAATCTTGACTGTATACCTGAAATAAAAGTGAATTAATTAAAATAACTAAATTGTGAAATGTTCAACTCCCGTAACTTATAATTTACACAACTGATTGCCTCTCTAGCAGTTTTTATGACTTTTCAAAGAAAGTATGCATAAAACTTTTCTGTTATCTAGCAGCAAAACTAGCTAAGGTGTATTTGTATTATCTAGCTGTAAAGGTGGCAAAGTTGTAAGCACAGAAATATTTCCAGAAATGTTCAGTTGAATAATAAATTGCCAGATTTAGAGCCTCTTCAACATACGCACCCATCAACCAAATGCCATGTAACTTGACACCTTTTTAGGGCCTCATCCCAACATTCAATGGCCTATGCAGCCAGTATAGTGTTATGCTTGTGCAACTGTGTTAGTTTGGTTTTGTCTGTTCGCACTCTCTATTTCAGAGGAATTACCACCCTGTATGGGTATCAAAGGCAAGGAACCCTCAGAGAGGGTTCCACTCCTAGAGGTGCCACAGGATGATTCTAGTGGCAAAAAAGGTATCTTAGTAAGGATCCCAAGAAGAGAAGTGCTGCTGCTGGAGGAGGAGGTGAGGACAGTGGGGCAAAGAAAAAGGTGCTTCAGAAGGAGGCTTAGAGGAACTGCTTATATAGCTCAGGAAGTGGGAGATGCTGTCGGCTTGTCCACTGAACTACAGGCCAGGCCTTCCAATTCAATGGCCTATGCAGCTAGTATAGTGTTATGCTTGAGCAACTGTGTTAGTTTGGTTTTGGCTGTTCATATTCTCTATTCCAGAGGAATTAGCACCCTGTAGGGGTATAAAAGGCAAGGAACCCTTGGAGAGGGTTCCAACTCTAGAGGTGCCATGGGACAATTTCTCAAGACTAATGGTACCTTAGGAAGGATCCCCAAAAAGAATGAAGTAGTACAAAGCAAATAAGAAAGCAGTAGCTGTGACATAGTAGTAGATAAGCATCAGGCAGCTTGATACTGTAATGAGATGTTCAGGTTGATAATGTAATTAAATGCCTAGGTTTGTGTGGCATGATTTTCATGGTTTGCACTGAGAATGAGGGGATTCTATAAGGAGACAGAGAATGGCAGGGACACCATCCACCTCCTTCCAACAGCAGGACCTCCCTAAAGGAACTAGGGAACACTACTATGCTAACTAACATTTATGATCTGTGTAACAGGGTCCTGTTATGAAGAGAAATATCAAGAATTTACAAGATGCCCCCCCCCATACTTTTCAATTTTCACTCTATCCTGTCTGCTTCTATATTCGTATCTATCCTAATTTTCTTGTCAGGGTGGCCAACCTGGCAATCTTTAAACCTTTCTTTACTGTCCCTGATTATCTTTAAAACAATCTGGCATCCAAATCTTGATAAGCTGAAAAGCAGTCAGCTGAAATTCTAGCTGTGAGGAATTTCATAAAACAAGCATTATGCAGCACATATAAAGAAAATATGTTAGAGACTACTGTGTAAAAAGATTTACTAGAATTGTTGTCTTAAATAAATGCATGTTTACTTTCTGGCAATTACATTTAAAGCAAATAGAGAATCCTGAAGCCTTTTACAAGGAAGACAGATAGGGAAGCCGCCCTCATCTGTTTTTCTTGCCAAGGCTGCAGATTTAATTCAATCTTTAACAAGTGTTTCTTTTCTTTCTGTATTAAAACAAAATGAATGTGTACCTGAATGTCTTGCTTCTCCTGCTGAGGTCCTGCTATAAGGATGGCAGCCTACAAAATAGCTGCTTTTATAGTATTCAGGTAATGTGATGTCACAATAGGGAGGGCTCAGTTCAAGACACACCTTCTGGAAAGTATATAAACCCTCCACTAGGAGACCTGTGTAGATGGATAGAGAGGGAGAGTCAGTATTCACTGACCACAGAGCAAGAAGGTTGTGTGTGTGTTTCCACACAAAGTGCTGTACAGACAAAAGGAAAGGAAAAGGCAATTCAGGAGTCTGTGGAAGAAGTATTTCCTGTTTTGGGTGTGAAGACTAACACCGATTGTTTTCCATTCTATGAACTTTAAGTTAAGAATATTTTTTTGTTTTGTTTTGTTTTGTTTTGTTTTTGGAAATAAATTGACAAGCATACCTTTGCATTTTTATGCATCTTAAACCTTTGGTCTGGACATTTGTTATTTCCACGCTTCTACACTGGTGTCAGAAGTGGGATATAACTAACGTCGAGACTGCCTGGGAGGCGTTGCCAGGGGTACTGAAGTTAAGTACCTAACAGATGGAGGAAGAGGACCTGACAAAGAAAGATGTATATCATGTCACTAGAGCAGTGACTGAAAAACTGGTATTCAGTTATTGCCTGGCCTAGAACCTGGAGCAAGGCCTAAAATGAGAAGAACAGAGGAGGAGAATATGGATACGGAACCCCTGAAGCAGGAGGCAGCCCATGTGACCCCAGTACCAGATGACCCCAGAGAATTATTAAAGTGGCTGTGTATTCACCAGATCAAAATGGATCGTCAGAGGGAAGAGGATCGTCGCCAGAGAGATGAGGATCATCGCCAGAGGGAAGAGGACAGTCGTGTCCAGGCTGAGGAACATCGGCAACAGGATGAGAAATGGACAGATACCCTGAAGGCTATTCAGGCACTTGCACAAGGTCAGTCTGATCAAACTATACCCAGAGACATTAAATTAACAAAGCTGTCAGAGAAGTGATGATATAGAGGCATACCTCACCACTTTTGAGCGGATTGCCCAAACTTGCGCTTGGCCCCAAGATCAATGGGTCATAAGACTGGTCCCATATTTAACTGGTAGAGCTCAAATGGTGTATAGCCAGTTAAGTGGGGTGGACTCAAATAATTATGATCGAGTAAAAGAAGAGATATTGTGACGCTATGATATTAGCGTGGAAACCTATAGACAGCGGTTTCGTACCCAGAGAATGACTATTCATGATACACCCGAGAGAAATCTATGCAAAATTAAAGGACTATGGTGGGAAATGGCTACAACCTTTAGTAAAAACTAAAGAGCAGATGATGGATATGATTGTCATTGAACAGTTTATTCAGGTGTTACCTCATGATGTCCAGCTATGGGTGAAGAACATCAGCCTGAATCTGCAGAGGATACAGTGAAGCTGGCAGAGGATTATATAGCTGCTCGACCCACTAGACCCAGAGGCAACAAAATACCCCACCTCAGACATCAGAAATGGTAAGGCCTTTTTATTCTAATGCACGTCAGAATAATTACAGCAGGCAAGACAGAGGGAAGAATACCATATTCTGAACTGATTTGCCATGGGTGTCTTGGCAAAGGCCACATAATGAGAAACTGTCCAAATAAGAAAAGACTGACATGACTCACCTAGCATTTGCTAATATTTGGGTATGTTGCAAATGTGGGGATTGGAGACCAACATACATTGGGTTTATTAGATACAGGGAGTAAGCAGACCCTGCTGAGAGCAGATCTGGCCCTGGACAGTAAAGTTACCTCAAATGATACAACAGTAATGTGCATACAGGGATATTCATCAGTATTACACTACAGTGGTTGAAATGACTGTCAATAATGAGCACCACTGTATGACTGTTGGCCTGGTACCTCAATTGCCAGTTCCAGTGATTATAGGCCAAGACTTTCCCACTTTAACTCACTGGTGCAAGAACAACAAGACTATGTAAAATCAGTAAATGTGGTAACCTGCTCAAGCAAAAAACAACAGTCAGAGCCAGTGTTTTCTTTTGAAGAGGATTTCTTTGAAGGAGCTGAAGGTTCAGGGAAACCCAGAAAATCAAAAAATCAGAAGAAAAAAGAGCAGAGAAAGTGGGCAGAACAACAAAAGAACAGTATTACTGGCATTTTGCCAGAAGTACCCTTGCAAGACATTATTAAGGAACAACAAGCTGATACATAGATACATAGACAGTGTCGGCAGATAAGGGCCTATGGCCCACCTAGTCTGCCCATTTGAGCTTGTAAGTTCAGTTTGTTTTCCTAGAAGTCTATTTCCCCTTACCCCTGACCTCTAGAATTCCTTTATGTCTATCCCATGCATTCTTAAATCCCGTGATTGTTTCAGCCCCCACCACTTCCTCTGGCAGGGTGTTCCACTTGTCCACCACCCGTTCTGTGAAGAAATTCTTTCTCATGTTTCCTCTGAATCGTCCTCCCTCCAACTTCATCCCATGCCCTCTAGTCCTGAAACATCTTTTTCGCTTAAAAATAGTGTTTTCCTGCACCCTGTTCCTCCCTGTAAGATACTTGTATGTCTCTATCATATCCCCTCTCTCCCTCCTCTCCTCCAGGGAGTACATGTTCAGTTCCTTCAACCTGTCTTCATAGGACTTGTGATGCAACCCATGCACCATCTTTGTTGCCCTCCTCTGAACCTTCTCTACCCTGTCTATGTCCTTACGTAGGTATGGTCTCCAGAACTGTACACTGTACTCCAGGTGGGGCCTCACTAGTGTCTTGTAGTGCGGAATTATGACCTCCCTTTTCCTGCTGGTGAATGCTGCTGATGTTTCCTTAAAACCTTTTTTTTCACAGGCTCAACAAGTAAAACACCCTGGACAATCTCATTTTATTGTGAAAAATAATATCTTGTATAGAGTCACTGTTGATACTACCATAAATGAACCTGTAGAACAGCTAATGGTACGAGAAATGTATAGAGAAAAGGTCATGCAGTTAGCGCACAATATTCCAATGGCAGGCCATGAGGGAGGGATCGAACCTTGCAAAGATTACTTGCACGGTTTAGCTGGCCAGGTATACATCAGGATGTGGCTGAATATTGTCGTGTCTGTAAAGAATGCCAATTGGTTGTGCCACAAGGAGAAAAGAGATCAGGTGCCCCTTCAGCCAATACCTTATGTCACTACCCCATTTGAACGAATCGCAATGGATGTTGTAGGCCCTCTTACCAAAAGTTCTAAGGGTAACCAGTTCATATTAGTGGTATGTGATTATGCCACATGGTACCCTGAAGCTGTTCCTATGCGAACAGTTACTGCACCTCGCATAGCTGAAGAGTTAGCCAAAATATTCAGCAGAATGGGAATACCCCAGGAGATTCTCACAGACAGAGGTAGTAATTTTACTTCTGTTATGTTGAGGAGTTATGTCACCTCCTAGGGTATCTGCTGTGCGACTTCACCTTACCACCCCCAAACAGATGGTCTTGTGGAGAGATTTAACAAAACCTTAAAAAAAATGCTACAGAAGTATGTTCAGGAAGAAGGTAGAGATTGGGACAAATACCTCCCTTACCTCCTGTTTGCCTACAGAGAGGTACCACAGGCTACAACTGGGTTTCACCTTCCCTTACTTTATGGTAGAAATCCAGGGACCCTTAGATGTGGTAAAAGAACACTGGGAGGATGGTAAAAATGTTGGCTATAGTAACATCATAGATTACATGACTGCATTAAGAGAAAGATTGGTCAAATATGTAAATATGGCTCATTTAAATGTGACCCAGAAACAAATGGGACAAAAAGAAGCATATGACGTGGGGTTAAAGTGTAAAAGTTTTATACCTGGAGAAAAGTGTTGTTATTATTACCTCAACAGAGAACAAACTGTTGATGCACTGGCAGGGTCCCTTTGATGTAATCAGACAAACAGGAAGTGTCAACTTTGAAATTGAAATGCCTGGTCATCGACCAACTAAGAGGGTATACCATGCAAATCTTTTGAGGAAATGGATAGAAAAACCCCAGGTCCAAGCATTCTACATTCACCCTGAGCCCCAGCAGACAGAATTGGAGATTGCTTATGAGAGGCTTGACTGGCCCATGAATGATAAAAGTATACAAATAAATCCTAATCTAAGCCCTGAACAAAAGATGGAGATAGATCAATTGTTACACTATTTTCAGGACACTTTCACATCCACCCCAGGACGAGCTAAGGAGTAGAACATGACATTAAGGTCAACCAGCAGAAGCCCATACACCAAAAGCCTATAGATTACCGGAAAAGATTAGGCAAGAGGTAATTGATGAGATAAAAAATGGAACAGTTGGGGTGATTGTCCTTCCAAGAGTGCATGGTCTTCCCCAATGGTGGTAGTGAACAAAAAGGAAGGAGGAATAAGAGTATGTTTAGACTTCCGAAAAATAAATTCTATTTCAGATTTTGATGGGTACCCCATGCCCAGAATAGATGATCTGTTAGATAGAATAGAAATGCCCACTACATCAGCAACGCTAGATTTAACCAAGGGTACTGGCAATTCCCTTGGCCCCACTGCCCAAGCAATCAACAGCTTTTCCTACACCACATTGGATTGTACCACCTTACCACTATGCCATTTGGACTCCAGGGGCACCTGCCACATTCCAATGGTACATGGACCATATCCTAAGAGCACATGCCCAGTGCAGTTCAGTGTACTTGGATGATGTAGTCATTTTCAGTCATGACTGGCATTCACATTTGGTGCATTTAAGTGCAATTATTCAGACCATTAAGGATGCGGATTAACAATAAACCCTGCTAAGTGTGCCATAGCAAGGACAGAGACCAGATATTTGGGTTTCATAATTGGGAAGGGATCCTTGAAACCAGAGATTGATAAAGTGAGGCAGTAGCCAACAGCCCCACCCCATTACAAAGAAACATGTTCGATCTTTTTGGGTTTAGCAAATATTAATACGATTTATCCCAGATTTTGCTACTCTGGCAACTCCTTTAACAGAGCTGACCAAAACAAATATCCTAATAAAGTTAAATGGACGTAAGCATGTGAGGAGGCCTTCAGGAACATAAAAGCGGTCCTTTGCTCAGCCCCTGTGCTAACTAGCCCAGATTTTACAAGACCGTTTGAAATTCAAACAGATGCCTCAGAGACAGGTTTGGGGTCTGTGTTAACCCAATATGATGAAAAAGGGAACATCCAGTATTGTATATTAGCAGGAAACTTCATGAGCGTGAAAGGAAGTACTCTCCGATAGAGAAGGAATGTTTGGCACTGAAGTGGGCCATAGAGTCCTTAAGTATTACTTGTGGGAAATGATTTTGTAGTGATGACAGATCATAATCCGTTGTGTTGGATAAACCAGATGAAAGATAAAGCATACGGATTATGAGATGGTATTTATCTCTACAACCATATAAGTTTACCGTGAAACACAGGTCAGGAGCGAAGCATTTAAATGCTGATTTTCTATCTCGATATGGTGCTGCAAGAATACCAAAGTAAAATGAATATTGGTGCTAAGTAAGCACTAGACACCTCAGGAATTGTTTTGTACAGTAGTTCTGATAGACAGTAAATATTGTTTCTGTACAGAACTAATTATAAGGTCCCTGAGTGGAACTTCTGAGTGGGTGGGCGGAGAGTTCCAACCCTTTCAAAGGTGAAGGGTCTCAGCCAACAAATAAAACTTATTATGTTGCCTTCTTGCGGTGGGAGGTGTGTAACAGGGTCCTGTTATGAAGAGAAATATCAAGAATTTACAAGATGCCCCCCCCCCATACTTTTCAATTTTCACTGTATCCTGTCTGCTTCTATATTTGTATCTATCCTAATTTTCTTGTCAGGGTGGCCAACCTGGCAATCTTTAAACCTTTCTTTACTGTCCCTGATTATCTTTAAAACAATCTGGCATCCAAATCTTGCTAAGCTGAAAAGCAGTCAGCTGAAATTCTAGCTGTGAGGAATTTTCATAAAAACAAGCATTATGCAGCACATATAAAGAAAATATGTTAGAGGAGACTACTGTGTAGAAAAAGATTTACTAGAATTGTTGTCTTAAATAAATGCATGTTTACTTTCTGGCAATTACATTTAAAAGCAAATAGAATCCTGAAGCCTTGCAAGGAAGACAGATAGGGAGCGCGCCCCTCATCTGTTTTTCCTTGCCAAGGCTGCAGATTTTAATTCAATCTTTAACAAGTGTTTCTTTTCTTTCTGTATTAAAACAAAATGAATGTGTACCTGAATGTCTTGCTTCTCCTGCTGAGGTCCTGCTATAAGGATGGCAGCCTACAAAATGGCTGCTTTTATAGTATTCAGGTAATGTGATGTCACAGTAGGGGAGGGGCTCAGTTCAAGACACACCCCTTCTGGAAAGTATATAAACCCTCCACTAGGAGACCTGTGTAGATGGATAGAGAGAGGAGAGTCAGTATTCGACTGATCACAGAGCAAGAAGGTTGTGTGTGTGTGTTTCCACACAAAGTGCTGTACAGACAAAAGGAAAGGAAAAGGCAATTCAGGATTCTGTGGAAAGAAGTATTTCCTGTTTTTGGGTGTGAAGACTAACACCGATTGTTTTCCTTTCTATGAACTTTAAGTTAAGAATATTTTTTTGTTTTGTTTTGTTTTGTTTTTGGAAATAAATTGACAAAAGCATACCTATGCGTTTTTTATGCATCTTAAACCTTTGGTCTGGACATCTGTTATTTCCCACGCTTCTACAATCTGAGGCATGGAGGAGAGAAAATACGCCCTATGAGGAGGAAATATCTGGGGATCCAAGGCCTAGTTCGCCTTCCCTCCAGGCTTGGGTTATTTTATTTAGTGACAGCTCTGCTGCTGCAATTTGGAAACCCAATTAAGGGAGGTGAGAAAAATTCCAATTTGGAGGAAGGCTCTCACTCAATCCCTCTAGTGGGAATGCCATGGAAGGTTGCAAGAGTGCTCTTCAACATCGGGGGAATACTTCTGTCCAGTATTCACAAAAGAGGAAGTGGGGGAGGTGCCTAATCCAATTAACAGAAGCACTCTGGGGGGGGGGTCGATCCCAGTCCTTTCACAGAAGAAAGGGTTCTGAAAGAACTCCTAAAACTGAAGGTGGACAAAGTAATGGGGCCAGATGGAATTCACCCCAGAATTCTAAAAGAATTAAGCAGAGAATGAGTGATACCACTGACTACCCTTTATAACAAATCATGGGAGGATGGTGTGGTACCTGAGGACTGGAAGAAGGCTGTTGTGATTCCCCTTCACAAAAGTGGGAGCAAGACAGAGGCAGGAAACTACAGACCTGTCAGTTTGACCTCTGTAGTAGGGAAAGTGATGGAATCACTCCTGAAGGAAAGAATTGTTGAGTACCGAGAGGCCAGTGGGGCACAGGACCCAAGGCAGCATGGGTTCACAGCGGGAAGGTCATGTCAGATTAATCTAATTGATTTCTTTGACTGGGTGACCAAAGTAGTAGACCAGGGAGGGGCTGTGGACAAGGCCTACCTAGACTTTAGCAAGGCATTTGACACAGTCCCACACAAAAGATTAGTAGTCAAATTAACCAGCCTTGGAGTGGGTCCCAGGGTGGTAGCCTGGGTAAAACACTGGCTGAACAACAGGACACAGAAGGTAATTGTAAATAGAGTCCACTCTGAAGAAAAAGGGGATACTAGTGGGGTACCCAAGGGTTCAGTACTGGGTCCTGTCTTTTTTAATGTCATTATAAGTGACATTGCAGAGGGACTGGAAGGAAAAGTATGCCTCTTTGCAGATGACGCAAAGATCTACAATAGGGTTGATACACAAGTAGGCGTGGAAAGGATGAGAAGGGACTTGGCAAGGTTGGAGGAATAGTCAGAAGTATGGCAACTTGGATTCAATGCAAAGAAGTGCAAAGTAATGCACCTGGGAAACAAAAACCCTGGGGAAGATTACACAATGGGGGGGAGGTAGTAAAAACAACAAAAATGGAAAGGGACCTGGGGGTAATAATATCAGATGACCTTAAGGTTGGCAAGCAATGTGAGAAGGTGGCAGGGAGGGCTGGGGGGATACTGTGATGTATAGGGAAAGGCATCACCAGCAGAAAACAGGAAGTTGTTATCCCCCTGTACAGACAGTTGGTGAGACCCCATCTGGAGTACTGCGTCCAGTTCTGGAGACCACATCTCTGCAAGGACATAGACAGGATGGAGGCAGTTCAGAGGAGGGCAACTAAAATCATGCAGGGTCTGCAAGAGAAGCCATATGAGGAGAGGCTAAAGGAGCTTAATATGTATACCCTTGAGCAAAGGAGGGAGAGGGGGACATGATAGAAACATGTAAGTACCTCAGTGGAATCAACAAAGTCCAAGAGGGTAGCATCTTTCAGAAAAAGAGATGTGCAAGAACAAGGGGACACAACTTGAAGATAGAGGGGGGACAGCTCAGTGGCAATGTGAGGAAGTATTTTGTCACAGAGAGGGTGGTGGACTCATGGAACAGCCTTCCTGAGGAGGTTGTGGGGTCTAAAACTGTGATAGAATTCAAGAATGCATGGGGCAGACATAAGGCAATTTTTGTGGGGGATAGGAAGAAAAAGGCTGTTGGTTAAATAGGATCTGCAGCTTATCCTCTAGGTAGGGAAATGGACAGACTAGGTGGGCCAAACGGTCCTTATCTGCCATCAAAGTCTATGTTTCTATGTTTCAGGAGAAGGAGATCAATGACTGCTGAAGCACTCACGTGGCCTACTCACCCTAAACTCAAACCAGGTGAACCAGAGGCAGTCATAGGGAGAATGCGGTGAAGGTGCCTTGCTATGGAAATCACTAAAGCCAATGGAAAACCATTATAGTAGAACCACTAGAGCCAGAGGAGATCAGAGTAACCACCCTTCACAGCTAGTCTTAAATTCTACACCAGGAGCTGCTGTCGCATAGTGAATAGCTAAAGCCAAGTCCGGAGCAAGGACATTCCCAGCTACGGGCCAGGTGAGAAGGACTTCTCCCCAAGTTGGGCACACTCAAGATGCAAATTTAAAATGCAGAGCAAGACTGTTGGCTGCAGGGGGCCCCTGCACCAGAATGGTATGGCTAGCATACCCCAGTTACTGATAGGGAGCTGGAAAGCTGGTGAGCAGTTGAATGAGCACTAGTATGCTGAGACCTTAATGAGCATTGAAGTGCTGAGACCTTGCAAAGATCGAATGCAGTAGTGAGTGCAGCAGACACCCCAGAGGCTGAAGCTGAGGGGATGGTGGTAGGCATGCAGCAATGATTGTGTAAGCAAAATGGACCTGCACATAGGTCTGCAAAACATAGTAGCAAAGGAGCAGCACTGGAAATAGTGGGGCAAACCAGCCAGGCATGGAAAACCAACAAAGATGACAAATACTCTGAGAATCTGTTTGGCGGTGGAGACAGGATTTAGAACATTATTGAAACTAATTTACAGCAGCAGCAGTAGCTTTAGCTGACCTCAGAGTATAACAGGTGTACTGTACAAACATAGAAGCAGCATCTGTATTGAGGACTCTGAGTTGGAAAATTGCAATAAACTTAAAATAAAAGGAGGCACAATGCCCTGAAAGCAGCTGTCACCAGGCAGTGCAATGAAACTGCTGCAATGAGGTAAGTAGAATGAGTTGAGAGAGCATGAATGAGCTGCATAACTAAGGCTCAGAGTGAGCCTGAATCAGGTGAAAACAAGTATGCAACACTGAAAGCATCTACAGTATGGTTGAGCTGAAACACACAGATAATGTTTGAAGTTACATTGCAAGTAACTTGAGAGTTATGAGTAACTGAAAGCAAGTAGTAGGAGTTCTGGAGCAGCAGTATGCTAGGAGCTTAGAAACAAAGCCCCAAAAGACAAAATCAAAACACATAAACATAGAAAACAGGGAACAAAGGCCCAAAACAAAAACAAAGACACACAACAACAAAAACACACAAAGCAAGAACAGAAAGAAGCACATGGCCAGAGGCAAAATACAAACCAGAAGCAGGAAAACAAACACTGAAGTCCAGCTGAGACAAACAGAAACAGTTAGGCCAGGGGGGGTGTGCAGGCCTCAGGGTAGGCCCCAGCCAGCTCAGAGAACAGACCAACAGAGCCTTCAGGTGGCAAAGAAAGAAGTGCTTTGGAAGGAGGCTGAGAGGAACTGCTTATATAGCTCAGGAAGTGGGAGTGGCTGGTTGCTTGTTCATTGAACTACAGGCCAAACCTTCCAAATGTGCATGCTAAACTTCAGACACCTAGCTATAATACTGATAGAGTTATGATCAATTAAAACAATTCAGAAAATTCCACATTGTGCAAAAATTCTGTGAAATCAAAATTTGCTAATTGTGCACAGTGCTACAGTGTATCATTAGCTTAAGCATTACCTTATTATGTTTAGGGAAGTAGTTGCAGGTTTTCTAGTTGTCTGTGATTGATAGGAGTGGTAATGAGGTGTGAATACTATTTTGAGGTACCTTAATGTAGTACCATGAGTTCTGAGGTCTAATTGAAGTTTGGGATGCCTATCACTGCAACTAAATAATATATGAAATAATTTATCAGCATACGAACATATGTATGAACATACAAAATGCCAGCAGAAACAGGCCAAATGGTATATCAAGTCTGCTCGATTGTGCAGCTATCCCCTCACCTTGCAGCTGCCCCACACTTCCCACCCCCTCACAGTTCTCCCCCCTCACTCTGTCCCATCCCCTCTTGAAGTTGCCCACCATCCTACATGAAACCACCTCCTCAGGTCTACCACCCTCTCTGTGAAGTAATGTCTCCTGATTTTTCTCCTGAATTTTCTCCCCTCCTATCTCAGTTGATGCCCCCTGGTATCCCTCCTTCCCTCTTCAGATCCTGAATATCTCTCCTGAGATAGCGTTGTTTATCCCCTTCAGGTACCTAATGGTCTCGATCATATTCCCCTATCTCTCCTCTCCTCTCCTCTCCTCTCCTCTCCTCTCCTCTCCTCTGCTCCAGGGAGTACATGTTAAACGCATTTAGCCTCCCTTCATAAGATTTCTCCTCCAACCCCTAGATCACTTTAGTCACTCTGTGTTGCACCCCCTCCAACAGTTTGATGTCCTCCTTTGGAATGGGCACCAGTACTGCATGCAGTATTCCAGGTGCGGCCTGACCAGTGACCTGTACAAGGGAAGGATCTCCTCACTTCTTTTATAGGAGATCCCTCTTGCTATACAGCCCAGCATCCTGTTGGCTTTCACTGCTGCCTTCCTGCACTGTTTCGAGTTGTTCATTCTCCCTGATATAATCACCCCCAGGTCCTTTTCCTTTTCTGTACTCCCCAACTGTACCCCTCAGAGCTGATAGCTCCTCCTCTCATTCTTAGATCTGAAGTGCAATACCTTACATTTCCTGGCATTGAACCCTAACTTCCATGTTTCTGACCACTCTTGTAGTTTAGTCAGGTTTCCCTGCAGTCTCTTCCACCCCTAGATGTCATCCACCACAGCTCCCATCTTGGCATCATTCATGAACAGACTGATCTTGCTCAGGGTCCCATGTGAAATATCTGCTATGAATAACCCAAACAGCACTGGCCCCATTACCGACCCCTGTGGTACCTCACTCATTACCACTCTTGGCAATGAGAGTTTTCCCTCCACCACCCTGTGCTGTCTGCCCTTCAGCCAGTTAGTGATCCATTTGACCATCTTGGTAGCCACCCCTACATATGCCAGCTTCCTCCCATCATCCCATGTGGCACGGAATCGAAGGCCTTTCTGAAGATCAGGTACAGGACATCCACTGCATCGTCCTTGTCCAGCTCCCTGGTCACCCAGTCATAGTACTCAATCAGGTTTGTCTGGCAGGACCTTCCTGAGACAAACCTGTGTTGTTGCCTGTCCTGGAGGTCACTGTCCTCTGAAAAGATCACCAGCCTCTCCTTAAGGATGGTCTTCATGAGTTTTCTCACAATTGATGTGAGGTTCACTGGTCTATAGTTACCTAGCTCATCCTCTGGGACACCCTTGTGAATGGGCACCAGATAGGCTAACTACCAGTCCTGTAGTATGCATCCTGTGTTCAAAGATGTACTGAACAGGTCAGCCAGCGGTCTCTCTAGGCACCCTGCCAGTTCCTTGAGTACCCTAGAGTAAATGCCTTCAGGTCCTAGTGTCTTGTCCACACTCAGTGCCTTCAATCCATCCAGTACTCTGCCCTCTGTAATTTCTCCATCTGCCACCCCGTCCCTTCCCCTTCCCACTCCCTGCCTCCTGTGTGGTATCTGTCCCCCTCTCTTCTGTGAACACAGAGCAGAAGTACTTATTTAATGCCTCTGCCTGCTCCTCCTCCCTCTCTGCCCACCCCCTGTCCTTCTTAATCCTTACTATCTGGTCCCTGCACTTCCTTCTCTCACAAGTAGCAGTGTGTTATGAATTTTTTTTCACACACCAGAGCTGTTAGATCCCACAAAAACCAAAATAGAGATGCTCAGGTTATTTTTCCTGGCATCATAAACAAAGAGATGTAAAACAAAAACAAGAACAAGCAATGCTGCCCATATTTTATTGTTCATAATTACTGGTTATAGAGACTGAGTCAGACTGCATGGAACTGGAGTGCAGTATGAGTCAGCATCAGTTAGTTTGAAAATGAACATGTTAATATTCAATACTGCAAACTTTTGGATTTTTTGAGTACTGATTTCAGGCTGATACTAGACCTAACTAACAATTATTATTATTTGTATTTATTTATTTGTTAACTGGGTAAGTACATTGGCCCCTGGGACCATTTTCAGGCTTGACCTGAACCATCTATATGGCACATACAGCAATCGATGAAGGTTAAAAAAAAACAGGAGCAGTTTCAGCATATAGGTAAATATGGTTCATTGAGTACTACCAGGAAATTATTAAGGAACATACTAAGGTACTTGTGACAACAATGCAATATATTTTTTTTATTTTTCTGTGAATTATTCTAACAGAGGGACATGTATGGGGGAAATGAAAAATTGCATTTTTCCTTTTGCTGTCCTAGACCTGAGGGCAAGCATTCCTGTGATCTCACCAGAGACCTGAGCTACTTTCATCTAAAAGGGGACATGTCTACTATATGTACAAACACAGATCAGACAGACTTCTGCTGTTGGATGCACCTGGGGAACAAAGAGAAGACTAACCTAAATCCCATAACTATCTCCAACCAGTTATGTCTTGGAAGCAGGCTCAAAGACCAAAGCAAAGGGACTGAGCTGGGTATTTCTTTTCCTGTACATCCTTGTGAATGTCTGTCATATTTTGGGCATTATGCCAGCAACATCTTTTGGTCAGACTATGCTACTGTATGACTCTCAGGTATGGGTAAGCTAAAACTATTTACTTAGAATCTACTTTAGAACTTAGTGCAGTTATTCTGTTAGCATTCTGCTCATTCAAAACACAGAAATATAGAACATTGAATTTAACAGCAGGTAAGGATTGCTTGACCCACTCAGTCTGCCCATTTTCCCTTTATATTGTAATACCATAGACCTTACTTGATCTCTGGCTTAGGCCTCCCTTCCCTAATGACTAAGGTTCTCATGCCTATTCCATTCATTTTTTGAATCCCACCCCATCTTTTGCCCCCACCACCTCTGCCGGTTGGCTGTTCCAGGAATTCACTACTCTCTCTGTGAAGAAGTACTTCCTTGCATTTCCCTAGAGTCTACCCCTCCAGTTTTATAGCATGACCCCTTGTTCTTGAGCATCTTTTTCTCAGAAAAAGGCTTCTCTCTTAAGCCTTATTTATGTCTGTGAGGTATGTGAAAGTCTTTATTATATCCCCCCTTTCCCTTCTTTCCTCCAGGGTGCACATATTGAGGTTCTTTAGTCTCTCCTCATATGGTCTCTGGTATAGGCCCTGCACCATTTTTTTTGCCCTACTTTGGACTGTTTCTGCTCTATGTCCTTGTGGAGTTGTGGTTTCTAGAACTGGAAACAGTATCCCAGGTGAGAAATCACCAATGATTTATACAATAGTATCACCACCTCCCTCTTTCTACTTGTGGTACCCCTCCCTATGCACCTCAGCATCCCACTGGCTCTGCCCATAGCCTTGTCACATTGTTTAGCCACCTATAGGTCATCAGATATGATTACACCCAGGTCTAATTCCTGTTTGGTGGCTGTTAGTACCACTCCCCCATCTTGTACTCTGCCCCGGGTTTCTATGCCCTAAGTGCATGATTTGCCCTTCTTCACATTAAACCAAGTTGCCCCATTCTTGACCACTCCTCAAGCTTCCCTTGATCCCTATTCATTTTTTCCACCCCCTTGCAGTGTCTACCCTATTGCAGATTTTAGTGTCATCTGCAAAAATGTACATCTTCCCTTCTAGTCCCTCTGCAATGTAACTAATAAATGCATTAAAGAGCACCGGTCCCAGTACCAATCCATTTGGCACCCATCTGGTCACCCTCACTTCTTTGGAGTGAACTCCATTTACCACCATCCTCTAACGCCTATCTCCCAACCAATTCTTCACCCAGTTTACCACTGTTGGCCCCTCTCCCAGGCTGCCCAGCTTGTTTACTAGTCTCCTATGTGGAATGGTGTTGATGGCCTTACTGAAATATTACTGAATACTTTTTTTTTTATTTCTGTAGTGTTTCTGTATTCTTCGTAGTCTTCAGTGTGTATGGGCTGTCCTGCCTGTGCAGCATTGCAGCGATGGCACTACTACTTGCAATGCCAATGACTAAGGCTCAGAAACAAGCCTGGGTCACTGGACAGTTGTCTGGGGCAGGATGGGTGAGTGTTCAAAGTGAACACTTTCCACATTAGCAAGGGAGGGCTCTCTTCTCCACCACAACACTGCCACCTGGGTGACCACAGGTGGTGGTGCAGGCAGGAGCCATGAATCAGGGAGGGTGGATGCTGGCATACTTTGAGCATGGCATGCACCAGTATGCACATGCAAGAGAGTGCTCCATGGGTATCATGAGGACAAATGGAAGAAACAAGAAATATCCCTAACCTAAGAAGGATGACACCCACCTCACATCACAGACCACCACTGCTGACTGAGGTGCTCTCTTGACAGTTAACTCTAACTCTACTGGGGGTTCAGGAACAAGCATGAGCCACTGGGTGGTCGATAGGGTAGGAGAAGGATTTAGCATTTGAGGGATAGCTCTCTTTCTTCAGGGAGGGAGGTCGCCAGTGGCCAGTGTGTGACTAGCCCCCAGCAGAGACTGGGGGCAGTGTGTCAATGCTGCAGAAGGGGGTAGAGATGGGGCAGACACCTGGAGTAGTGCATGCAGATGCACACGCATGCCCTTCTCAGACATCATTGCATGCCTCATCTCCACAAGGGAGAAAAATGAAGGAGAAAACAAGTTGTCATGGTGTATGATGGAGGGTGCCTCACAGACCCTGCTCCTGGCCACACTGAATCCAGTCTCTAGCAGGGGGTTAGGGAACCCTGCCAGCCCTGTCAGTGAGGGTAATCCCTGGGGGTAAGGGTCAGTGCTGGCTGGTGGACACTGGGAGACAGGACTGGTGGCTTCCTCCTGAGGTTGAGACCATGGCAACAGAAGCATAAATCAGTAAGAAAAAAAATACTTTAGTGTGCATAAACCTGTACCATATGTAAATGCCATGGAATATTAAATATTATTTTATGTACATCAGGTTCTCTGTCACTGTACATTTAAGGGTATAGATAACCTCATGTAACTGGCAAGTCCATGAACTGTCTCTGAAGAAGTAGGCTACTAAACTTTCCAAAACACATCTGAGCCTAATACAGGACAGGGGGAAGAGTGTTCCCAGCTTTAGCTGTATGGGTGGGTCATTTGCCTTTTGGAAAGGTTGTTGTTCTGTGTGAGAAGTGGCTAGTGGTCAGACTCAAAGCTAAAGATACCCTAAGTGAGAATCAAGTTGGTTGGTGGCAGCAAACTGAGGTAACCATTCAAGTGGATGAAGGGTCATGAAAAGCTGATGGTGCAATGTCGACTGAGTTTTGGGAAGGCCATTCTAGGACAAACTAACAGCAGAAGATGGCAATAAAGCCCATGTGAACTGCTCCTCCAGTATTCACTCGGAGTAGTCAACAGTTCCATCCCTGGTATATACTGTAACTGTCCATATTTGCTTTAAAACATGTATTTGTATTGCTGTTAATTATAGATTCTGGTAGCCCATTCCACAACTCTACTGCCCTCTGTGTGAAAAAAGTGTGTCCTCTCCTGTGTCCTAAAATATATTCCCCTCACCTGTTTATTGTGTTGCTTTGTATGATGTATCAAATCTTTAAGTTCTAGTCTTAAGTTCTCCATGAACCAAACGTTATTAGTTACAGCATACAATAATATGTCACTCCTTGTCCTCCGTGTTTCCCAGCTCTTTAAACTTAACTTCATCATGCATCTCTATGACAAAAGATCAAGAAAAAAAGGTGATTTGATACCTTTTATTGGACCAACATAGATGTTACAAAAGAAAACTTGTGCTTAAGCTTTTGGATTACACACAATCCTTCATCAGAAGCTAATGTCAGTTGGCTTGGAAGAATCCATCCTATTAAAGACCAGATCATACATAAAAACAGACAAAATAGTTGTAAAGTAACACATTGGCCCAAAAATTACATATAAAAGTCTACTTAAAAACATAGGCTGTGAGCATCATAGAAAAACATTCCAAGGTCAAATGTCACCCAGCAGAGAAAAGTAATTTTCTCTGTCTCAATAACAAAGAAAAGTTTAAGAACACACTGCTAAGATTTAAACATCCAGGGATACTTTAGTGATGGGATGTGTTTCAGAAATTAGAAAGTTTGTAAACCTGTAGCTTTCCATTGGTTTACTGTTACTTATATAAAGGGAAAAGTAAATGTTAGTTCATGTATGGACTGTTGTTTTTAATCTGCTGCCCCTAGATACACAATCCATGACAACATTATTTAGAATCTGGAGAAGAAACTGTTTGACAAGAGATGTTGCTTCTTTTTTTTCAGATTGGATAAACTTTGCAGAAATTATATGTTAAACTTTCCTAAGATGATAGGAAGAATGTCTGTTAGACAGAAAGCCAACCTGTTCTGAATTAATTAATTTAGACCAAACTTTCTGTATCCAAAAGGCAACAGCACATTTGAAATCTACATTCAAAAGAGATATAGGTCTATAGTTATTGATGCTAGAAGAATCTTTCCCTGCCTTCAGCAAAAGTGAGATAATAGATTCCTGCATAGACACATCTAAATTGCCCAGTTCATATGCCCCTACAAACAGCAGAAAAAGATGGGGCAGTAAAATCTCAGAAAATGTTTTATATGACAAAACCATTAATCCATCAGGGCCTGGAGCCTTATCAGTAGCCATGGTGTTTAGTGCAGCTTGTAGCACAGCCACTGTTAGAGTAGAAAGCAAAAATTGTACTCACTAGAGACTAGGAGGGAGGGGGATATGATTGAGACCTTCAAGTTCCTTAAAGGCATCAACAAGGTGTCAGAAGCACAGCATTTTTCCAGGAATGTAAATTCTACCACAAAAGGGCACGAGTGGAAATTGAAAGGTGGAGCGTTCAAGAGGGACATCAGAAAGTATTACTTCTCAGAAAGGGTGGTGGAACCTTGGAATAGATTACCTCCTGAGGTGGTGGCTGCAAAGTCAGTATCATGTTTAAAGCGTGGGTAGGACAAGTATTGGGGACAAACACATGGCACTGGCAAGGGCTAGGCTGGGTGTCTAGGAGGACAGAACACTAGTGCACAATAGGTCCTGGGATACCTTGTTTGGGCAGACTCGATGTACAACAACAACACATCCCCTCCTGCTGTCATCATCTGTGTTTCTAAATTCACAATCTATAGAATCCAACTCCAGTAAATCACACAGGTCCAAGTAATTATCAACCTCCTGAAGGTTAAAATGCAGGTCTCCCATACCATATACAGTAGTGTAAAATTATGAAACTCTCTGTTATTAATAATGCTCTGTTATTAATTTAGGTTGGACTATATACTTTTGTGTTATAGGATTGTATATGCATTTAATAGTTTGAGCTGTCTCTTGCTGTTTGATATGCATCACTTACAGCTTACCTGGGCATTCCCCAGAGGAAGCATAATTAAATTTGGATCTATGTATATTTATTTATTTAACTTTTGTTAACCAGGTAAGTACACTAGGCAAACACATGCCTATTTTCAGGTATGACCCGGAAGAGTACAGGAAATCAAAGAACATACAGAGTACAATTTGAAGCAAGTAGGGCAGATACACAGATGTCAGGAGAAGCATAACATACATAGTAAGATATCTCAGGTCACGACAGTAATCATAGTCAATATGCGAAGGTACAGCGTCACTGACACAACATAACCAGCAATATATATACAGATATATACAAAATTTACTCATTTGCAAGATACATGGAATGAATACACTCAAGTATACTGTGCAGAGGACCAGGCTAATCAGGGAGGGTTAAGACAGTCACATACTGACGAGAGCTTCAAGTGGTTCCACAGGGAGGTGCATAGGCCCAACTGGGGGGAGGTCTGGACCTGGACAGGAAAGGAGTTCCACAGTCTAGGGGCACATGATGTAAAGTCCCTGTCCCCCATTTTGGTACGAGTAGGAGGGACCTTAAGGATAGCAGGGCCCAGTGACCTTAGGGGGTAGGTAGCGGGGGCTGCTGGCACAAGGACCTTCGCCAGTCCAAGGGGGTGCCAGTACCCAGTACATTACCCATGAAACTTCCCACAACAAAATTCAAATAATTGGGTGGGGAGAGCCAGTTGAGCTTACTGTACAGATCACAGTGGTGAGTGAGATGAGAGACTCCAAGAGCAAAACGGCAGATGTTATTATAGGCAACAGTCCATCTAGAGAGGTAGATCTTGGAGGTATTGACAAACAAAAGGAGCCCATAACAGAGGGATGGTAGAAACACCCCTCTAGACAGTGCTAGGCGAGCAGCCAGAGTAAGGTTATTCTTTGCCCTGTAAGCCAGACCCAATTTCCAGTTAACAGCTCTACACACATTTTGGATATGCTGACCAAGATCGAGCTGTGGGTCAAGTGTCACCCCAAGGTATTTGACAGAATCGGTGGTGAGAACAGGAGTGCCATCAATACCTGAGATGCACATAGGAACAGAGGAGGCCTTTAACTTGGCTAGAGAACTGAACAGCATGGCCTGGGTCTTTTTAAGATTTAGGACCAGCTTATGGGATGATATCCAGGAATGGACACTCCTGAAACCCTCAGTCAGTTGGTGGTTAATGACCCCAATATCCTTTGAATGAGTGAGGATAACAAGGTCATCAGCATATAGGACAGCCCTGCAGGAGGCCGCTGAGGAGGGAAGGTCATTGATGAAGATGTAAAAAAGCAGGGGCCCAAGAACTGACCCCTGTGGGACCCCTGAGGACACGGGGGGTGGCATCCGAGAGCACCTTACTATATTTGGTCAGTTACTGCCTTCCATGAAGATAGTTGCAGAACCAACTCAGGGCCGGAGGGGATAAGCCCAAAGACTCAAGTTGAGAGCATAGCAAGGCATGGTCAACAAGGTCAAAGGCTTTAGAGAGATCAATAAAGATGGCCGCAGAGATTCTGCCCTGGTCCATAGCAGCCCTTATCCCAGAAGTGACAGAGATCAGCACAGAGTTGGTCCTGTGCCCTTTTTGAAAGCTATGCTGCGAGGGAGACAGAAGCTCATGAGCCTGGATATAATCCAAGAGTTGTCCCACCTCAACTTTCTCAAGGAGCCTGTTGATGGCAGGCAGAATGGCAATCGGATGATAGTTGTCAAGGATCCTGGGGTGCCCTGTTTGAGCACAGGGACAACCTGTGCCACCTTCCACAGGTCTGAGATAACCCCAGAGGCTAAGGATAGGTTGGCAATATGGGCCACATGGGGGGGCAATGTAGGCAGTGGCAAGGCAGAGAAGCTTTGGTTCCATGCCATCAAGGCCAGCACTAGAAAAGGGTGAGAGACCAGTTAGCAATCTATGCATTTCTTTTACTGTCACAGCCTTGAAATAGAATGGAGAACAGGGGAAGGTGCCATTTGAGGCAGAGGGACTTGAATAGGACTATCATGACCAGTGGAGGAGAATAGTGAGGTGAACGCAGACAGTCTGAGAAGTGAAGATTGAATGCATTTGCGATGGTTAGTGGATTATTACAGCTAGCACCATCAATGAGCATGTCCGGAGCCTCACAGGAGGAGGAGGAGATACTCACTATGTTTTTAATATTCATCTAGAAGTTCCTAGGGTCCTTAGCTGAGGTCTGCAATGCAGCTTTATAGAAGTCACTTTTGGCAACCCTGATAGACTTTTTGCACTCATTCCTGCTCCTCCTGTAACATTGGAATAAGGTCTGGTCCATTGAGATCTTGAAACTGGCCCAACATTTATCTCTAGCCTCATGAGAGCAAGGAGGCTCCCATGCAACCATTTTGTGACAGCTCCCCTTACCCTCCATCTGACGAGGGGGGCATACTTATCTTGTAACATCCTGAAGATACTATTGAAGTGACAGACTGCTGAGGAAGCATTCTGGGCATCCATCACTGAAGACCAGTCAAGGAACATGAGATCCTCCTGGAAAGTCCCCAGGTCAAACCTGGAGAAGTCCCTGACCTGGATGATTTTGGGAGGGATCTTGGGGGTGGAGATCTTCTATATGCTGTACACCAGGGCATTGTCAGAGATGAAGTCTGGGAGGGTACCTGAGGAGCTAATCCCCTCAGGCCTGTTGGTCAGGACCCAGTCCAGGAGAGAGCTGTTACCACCTATGGATGACCATCTGGTGGGCTCCTGAATGAGTTGGGACATTGAGAAGCCAGCTAGCAGAGTTTCATACTGCTTGACATTGCCTCCAAGCCAGTTTAGGTTGAGATCCCCTATGATTATTACCTCATTGTTTCCTGTCCTAGAACCAACAGATTCAAGAAGGGAGGATAAGCCCAGTACACCACCCATTGGGGGATTATAGGTACATATAATGTGCAGTTTCTTTGCATTCCCAAGTAGCAGAACAGTGTGCAACAGCTCACAGGAAGACTGCTCTGGCTAAGGGCAGGTCAGCACTGACAAGTTAAAGTGGATCCTGTAGTAAACTAGAATACCACCACCCCCCTCTTTTTTCCTGGATGATCCTGCCTGAGGAAGTCAAAGCTGGGAAGCACACAAACAGAGTCTGGGATCGAGGGTTTAAGCCAAGATTCGGTTATCCCTAGGATGTCAGGCTTGTAGTGGGTGACCCAGGCATGGAGTTCAGCCATGTTGGGCAGAAGACTATGGACATTAAGATGAGCTATTTTCAGCCCATTCTCTGACTGCCAGCCCACAGGAGAGGAGAGGAGAGGGCTTGACATGTAGGACCTGGGTTCAACTCCACATCCCCTGCCAGGATGAGTGTCACCAGTAGGAGCCAGAGGAAATTCCTCAGAGGGGGATTGCCCACCTTAGTGGACATCCTGCGGCCAATGCGCCAGACCACTTTGATAGGGTACAGGAAGCACTGCAGGCTAAGGCAGCAGATGGGCCAGGGAGTCTGTCTGTCCCTTTCGGCTATTAGGTTAGAAAAGGTAAAGTCCCACTCATCAAGAAATCCTGGTGAGAACCCGAGTTGCCCCATGTGGGGAGCACAGTCCAGAGTGATAATGGGAGTAACAATACCATGAACAGCCCTATGGCAAGGGTGTTAGAGATGGGGACTAATGCAGTCCCCAACCTGGAAAGCTTCAGGGCCCCCATAGCTCTAAATGCACACTGGAGTCAGACTTTAATACAACCGGGGCCCAGGAAAAATGAGGGAGATGGGGTGACCAAACCCCCTAGACTACCTGGAGGGTACTAAGGAGCAGTCAAAAAGGACAGTTAGACCTGCAGCCATCACTCCACCAGGAGCAGAGTACCGCTGGGTAGCCTAGTTCACACTTGTAGCCCAACACAGTAATTTTCAAGCAAGCAGCCCATGGTAAAGCAGCGAGACAAGGACAGACAATATGATAAACACATGTCACCAATGGCTAGTGACTTCAATTGACTACAACTTTATAGACCACAGCTGACTGCAGAGAAAGATCAGCTATAAAGATCTGTACCACCAAGAGGATTAGACAACACCGCCACAGTAGATATGGAACAGAAGGGGGAAAAAAGCAGCAGCGTAATTCAAGTAGTCCACTACAGTTGTGAGGACAGAATGAATCCCTCCCAAATTCGATCCCGAAAGGGGACAAACAGTAGGACCAGCCATATTATTAAATTCTGCCTGCGCTCTATTTATTTTGTGATATTGTTTCCTACAATCAAGTAACTGTTTTACTATTACTACAATTAACAGAAACTAAATCCTATAATAAGATATACAAGAAGCAGGGTATGTTTAACAGCAACAAACACCGTTTACTACACCACACTGCCTTGCAACCCAAATGTCATCCTATGGGGCTATAACATAATGGATCATCTTTTGGTCACTATAACAAGAATGAATATGTTTCCTTCAAAATGAGCTCAATAATGTAACTAACACCAAGTATAAAGCAAAAGACATCACAATGTGTGTCAGGAAGAATAAAAAAGGGGGTCATTAAACCCAGTGGTTAATATAAATGCTGAATTTATATTGAAGAGTACAAAAACAAATAAATTAACCAGCGCCATATGTTTAAAATCTTTCCATATTAATAACTAGTTTGTGAGATCAACCAAAAAGAACAAATGATAGGGTGCTGCATTAGGTCACTAATACATAAAATATCTGGAACTCTCGAGTGAATAATGGCAACAAATTAGCACTATCAGTTCCTTATCTGAAAAAAAAGTATCTAGTCTAACTAATCCAAATCTTGCATGAAAACCTGAATAAACAGCCAAATGGCTGAAAAGGATTTGCACCGAAACCAAGCCAAGACAGAAACATTACATTTGTAGCAATATTTCTCAAAGCAGTGAAAGGAATAAGAACTTATAAAAGCAAATAAATCAAGGATATCTCTTAACTAATCTAAGACAGCCCTTGTGTGCATTTAAAATGTAAGAACACAAACGGTATATCCAAGCCAGATCTTCCCTCAGCAAACAATGCTATAAACCTATCAACAGTCTGCAAAGAAAGGAAAACTTTTTTTATGATCTAAAACCTGAGAAATTCTTAGTCAGTAAAGGAAAAAAAAAACAGCATTTAAACCACTTGGATGATAAATCTAGTAACATAACAAAGTGTAATATGAATACTAAGCAGTGCAGAAACTTTCTATAATGTGTAAAAAAACATATAAAAGATACTATAATTGCATTACTAAGGCATAACTTCTAACTGTAAGTTATCTTATATCTAAAAGAGAAAAAAAATAAAATGAGAAGCCTCATAGGGCAAAAACTGAAATAAGATTGTTGGGATTCGTATTGGAAAGCTCAGCAAGTAAATACTGAAGCTAGCACCAACTATTTAGTCACTATGCTAAGTCTGAAACCTTCCAAAATAGAAACAAAAAGGTGCGCTGGGACATAACTGGAGGTAGAGCACCACCATAAGGCTTTCCAATGGGATAAAATTTCTCAAACTTTTAAGTAGAAGCTAAAACTGTAAAGTGAAAAACAAAACAATGACATCATTTCTTTTGCTGTAAAACCATCTAAATTAGCTAAACCAAACCCCAAAACAAAGAAAAAACAGCAAATAGCTAGTTATAAAACATTCTATACAAAAATCATGTCTAACGCAAAAACGAACCATTCATAATGCAATTTCAGAAAGCATTAGAAGGGGATATCATATTATAAAATAGGCAAATTAGACAAGGTAGTTCTCTACATGTGTTCTGATATATAAGGTCCCAGAAAATGTGTCTAAATGTTATTTTCAGCTAGGAGTCAGTGTCTGTTGAGATTAAGCAAGCAGATACTTTATTAGAAGTAGAAGGGGTCTTATTTAGGGTTAAAAGAAAAAAAGGAAAGAAAGTCAGTATGTGTTCTGTGCTGGGGAGGGTACTGTATCAGCTTACTCTGCTAAATCAGTAGGAGGAGAGAGAGCTTAATCGGGGGTGTGGCTTAGACAATATAAAAGCAGGTGACTCCAATTACAACTTCCTGTCGCTAGCCTTTGGAAGACAGAAATCTTGCTTGTAGAGCAGAAAGCAGTTAACTAAAATAAGCTACCATGTTCTTACTAATTTAACACTTCTATCTCAGCAGGAGTCAGTGTCTACTGAAATTAAGCAGACAGATACTTTATTAGAAGTAGAAGGGGTCTTATTTAGTGTTAAAAAAGAAAAGAAAGAAAGTCAGTGTGTGTTCTGTGCTGGGAAGGGTACTGTATCAGCTTATTTTGCTAAATCAGTAGGAGGAGAGAAAGCTTAATTCGGGATGTGGCTTAGACAATATAAAAGCAGGTGACTCCAATTACAACTTCCTGTTGCTAACCTTTGGAAGACATAAATCTTGCTTGTAGAGCAGAAATCAGCTAACTAAAAGAAGCTACCATTTTCTTACTAATTTAACACTTCTGTCTCAGTAGGAGTCAGTGTCTGTTGAGATTAAGCAGACAGATACTTTATTAGAAGTAGAAGGGGTCTCATTTAGGGTTAAAAAGAAAAGAAAGAAAGTCAGTATGTGTTCTGTGCTGGAAAGGGTACTGCATCAGCTTACTTTGCTAAATCAGTAGGAGGAGAGAGAGCTTAATTGGGGGTGTGGCTTAGACAATATAAAAGCAGGTGACTCCAATTAAAACTTCCTGTTGCTAGCCTTTTTTCTTACTAATTGCCCTCCATCCCACCCACCCTAAGCCAGTTCTACTTTTATAGCCACTGGATTTGACTGACAACAGGAACATCCTGTTTGGCAGTAGGAAGGGAAGGATCATAGAAAAACATTAGTTTTGTCAACCCTAAAGGAAAAAAGTAGCTCACTCTCCCCCCAGCTGCTGGTGGTTTTACACTGAGCAAGGAAGAAAGAGGCTACTGAAGAATATAGGAAGTTGCTGTCCCAGAACAGGAAGGGTGAGAGTTGTAAGGAAAGGAGAGAGTAAGCATACAGAGAAACAGGAGAGGGGACACAAAATAAGACATGATAGGAGTGGTGCAGTGCAATGGATGTGGGGCAGCAGTGTTCCAGGAGACATTCTGGAGGCTGCAATGCTGCCCTATTTGTAGGCACCTCTCTGATCTGAGGGAGGAAGTTGCCGTCTCCAGGCTGACCTGGCTCAAATTCTTGAAACCTCCTCCCCCACCAAGGGACCACCAGGGCCAATGAAACTACCTCAGAGGTTGCCAAGAAAGAAGAGAGGCTGGACCAGGGTGGGCTCAGGAAGGGAGAGGGTGATAGAACAGAGTTGCATCCCTCCAGCTGTACCTCTCCACATTTCATACACTCTTCTCGTGGATAGTGGTTCCTCTATGAAGGCACCTGCAATAGAGACCGAGGAGGATGCTGGGAACCTTCACAAAGGAGAACCACATGTCAGGAGGTCTAAACCTCACTTTCAGGTTCTTGGCAATATTGGGAATGCAAGTAATCACAGACATGTTGCATAAGAGTAATAAACTTGTTCATTGCTACCAAAAAGGATAAAATCACAGTTGCCCTAAGCAGTTCTTACCAATACGAACCAGGAGTCAGTGCTAAGCATTCCCTATACCTCGAGGTTTCTTTGTGTCTCTTGGGATCTCCGAGGTACACGACTAGTGTATCACATTATATGCCTATCATAATTACTATAGTTACTGTAAGATAGAAACATTTCTAGTTACAGAGATAAGCCCTATTGGCTAAATTAGAGGAGGATCCTTGGTCCATGATAACATTATGCAATTTTGTACTAGTCATCAGTTTGTGAAACAAAAGAGTTCTTATACAGAGTCTTACATGACAGTGTAGTAGTACAAATCACCAAAAGGTGGCAACGCCAACTTACATATCATAATTATTCCAAGGACACAGGTGCCTTGGCATCTTACAAGTAAGAAATACACAAAATATAGGGAGAATATATGTATTAGCAAGCAAAGTGTATTACAACAATATGCATACATCCTGACATCTACTCTGTACGTAGATGCCCCAGTCTATATGTTAGTATAACATATGCTTAAACACTAACTATCTATGGTGTACCGCTAAAGAGGTACCAATTAGGGTGCAGTGACTCCATGTAACACACAGGAGGGTGGCATGGGACCCCACAGGGGAAGAAAACAACTCCTAGTGGGGGACTCAATCATTGGGGGGGATAGAAGTGGGGGAGCAAGGGGAGAGGGAGGTAAGGTGCCTGCCTGGTGTCATGGCTTGGAGGGACAGGAAGTGAATCCTCAGGATCATGGGGGCAGCTGAACAAGGGAGGGAGCTGGATGTCATTGTCCACCTAGGGACAAATAACCTGGCTAGGAATGGGATCAGAGCAGTGTAAGAGGAGTTTGTAGAGTTGGTGAGACTTGGCAGACTAGGTGGGCCAAGCGGTCCTTATCTGCTGTCAAAGTCTATGCTTCTCTGTTTCTATGTAGAGTTGGGGAGGGGCCTTAGACAAGTAGCGCATACTGTAACCTTCACGGAGGTGCCGCCTTCCTATGGCAAGGGTGATGATAGGGTACTCCTCACCAGGGAATTCAATGAATGGTTGAAAAACTGGTGTGAAGCACAGGGTTTTGGCTTCATTGGGGACTGGGGAGCCACCTGGAGGGATGCAGAACCATACTGATGCGATGATCTGCATCTGTCAAGGGGGGGACCAGGATCCTAGGTGAGAGGTTTAAATGCTTCATTGGCAAGCATTTAAACTAGCCAAGGGGGAAGGCACTGAAAAGAAGCAGGGAAATCCCAGTTCCTCCCCACAAAACTTGGTAACTAGTGAAGTAAACACCAAGGTAGAGAAGTCATTAGGGAGCAGGACAGAGGTAAATGTAAAAAAAGGCAAAGGCAGTAAGGATAGGGATGGGGCTAAAAGGGACAAGGTCATCAAAAAGTGGAGGATGATGAGTGCCAGTGCCCATAGTCTGTGTAACAAGCTCCCTGAACTAGTGGCCTTGATGGAAGAGGGTTGCCTGGATACTGTGGCAGTCACAGAAACATGGTACACAGCGAACCATGACTGGGAGTCACCATACCAGGATACACAATCTACAGGATGGACAGGGAGGGTAAAAGAGGAGGAGGAGAAGGAGGAGTAACTCTCTATATAAAGGAAGGGATCAAAACAACAGAACTAAAGAGTAAACAGGGAGCAGATGAGGCACTCTGGGTCACCCTGGAGACAGGAAATGGCACCACAATCCGCATGGGGGTTGTCTACAGACCCCCATCTCAGGGGAGGGAATGGACAAGGAAATGATAGAAGGCATCATTAGAATGGCAGAAAAAGGGGAGATATTGTTGATGGGGCCTGAATATGACAGATGCTAACTGGAGTACCTTTGCTGCAGGCACATCCAAGACCAGGGTCATTCTTGATGCCCTACAATGGGCATGCCTCAGTAGCTAGTATTGGAACCCACTCAGGAGGGAGAAATATTAGACCTGGTACTCTCAAATGGGGATGGAGAAAGAATCTCAGATTTAGAAGTGGAGTGGGTAGCCATCTGGGAACAAGTGATTACCAAGCAGCGTGGTTTTATGATAAACACAGCCATACAATCAAGCCATACAAAAGCAAGAGTACTGGACTTTAGGAGGGCTGAATTTGGGAAAATGAGAGAGTGCCTCAGAAAAGCACTAGCAAACAAGCAAGAAGGAGGGGTGGAGGAACAATGGGGAGTAATCAAAACAGCCATCACAGAGGCAACAAGCCTTTGTGTAAAGCAAATGAACAAAACACAATGAAGGAAAAAACTGCTGTGGTTCTCAAAAGAGGTGGCAGCGAAGGTTAAGGAGAAAAGGATAGTATTCAGGAAATATAAGAAAACACAGAAGGAGATGGAGAGAGAACTTTATCAGTTAAGGCAGAAAGAGGCAGGGAAGGCAGTCAGAATAGCAAAGGCCCAAACCAAGGAAAGGATAGCCAACTCTGTTAAGAAGGGGTATACGACCTTTTATAGGTACATTAGGGAGTGAAGAAAGACCAAAAGAGGGATACTGAGGCATAATAAAGGGGAGGGAATGTGGGCAGAGGGTGACAGTGATAAAGTAGGGATACTGAACGAATATTTCTGTTCAGTATTCACAAAGGAAGAGGAGGTACCTAAACCAAACAAGAGAAACACTCTGAAGACGGGGGTCGATACCAGTCCATTTACAGAAGAAAGGGTTCTGACAGAACTAATAAAATTGAAGGTGGACAAAGCAATGAGATCTGATAGGATTCACCCAAGAATGCTAAAAGAACTAAGGGTAGAACTAGTGACACTGCTGACTACTCTGTTAAACACATCATGGGAGGATGAGGTGGTACTTGAGGACTGGAGAGGGTGGATGTGATTCCTCTTCACAAAAGTGGGAGTAGGACAGAGGCAGAAAACTACAGACCAGTTAGTTTAACCTCAGTAAAAGGGAAAATGATGGAATCACTTCTGAAGGAAAGAATTGTTGAGTACCTAGAGGCCAGTGGGGCACAGGACCCAAGGCAGCATGGATTTACGATGGGAAGGTCATGTCAGATGAATCTAATAGATTTCTTTGACCTGGTGACCAAAGTAGTAGACCAGGAAGGGGCTGTGGACATGGCCTACCTAGATTTTAGCAAGGCATTTGATACAGTCCCACACAAAAGATTAATACACAAGTTAGCCAGCTAAGTACCGTAGGGTTCAGTACTAGGACCGATCCTTTTTAATGTCTTTATAAGTGACATTGCAGAGAAACTGGAAGGAAAAGCATGTCTCTTTGCAGACGACACAAAGATCTGCAACAGGTTGATAAACAAGATGGAGTGGAAAGGATGAGAAGGGACTGGGCAAGGTTGGAGGAATGGTCAAAGGTATGGCAGCTCAGATTCAGTGTAAAGAAGTGCAAGGTAATGCACCTGGAAAACAAAAATCCAGGGGAAGAGTACACAGTTGGGGCGAGATACTGACAACAGTAAAAATGGACAGGGACCTGGGGGTAATTATATCAGATGACCTAAAGGTGGGCAAGCAATGTGAGAAGGCAGTAAGGAAGGCTAGGGGCATACTGGGATGCATAGGGAGAGGCATTAATAGTAGAAAATAGGAAGTTGTTATCCCTCTGTACAGACAGTTGGTGAGACCCCATCTGGAGTACTGTGTGCAGTTCTGGAGACCCCATCTCCGCAAGGACATAGACAGGATATAAGCAGTCCAGAGCAGGGCAATTAGAATGGTGCAGGGTCTGCAAGAGAAGTCATAGGAAGACAGACTAAAAGAGCTTAATATGTATACCCTTGAGGAAAGGAGGGAGAGGGAGGACATAATAGAAACGTTTAAGTACCTCAGTGGAATCAACAAAGTCCAAGAGGGTAGCATCTTACAGAATAAAAGACATGCAAGAACAAGGGGACACAATTTAAAGATGGGGGGGGCGGTTCAGGGGCAATGTGAGGAAGTATTTTTTCACAGAGAGGGTAGTGGATGCATGGAACAGCCTTCCTGAGGAGGTTGTGGGATCTGAAACTGTGGGAGAATTCAAGAATACATGGGACAGATATAAGGCAATTCTTGTGGGGGGTAGGAAGAAATAGGCTGTTGGTTCACTAGGATCTGCGGCTTATCCTGTAGGTAGGGAAATGGGCAGACTAGGTGGACCAAGCGGTCCTTATGTGCCATTAAAGTCTATGTTTCTATGTTTCTATTGGATGATATCTAGGACTGGATGTCATCGAGCTGGCTGAGGCTCAACCTAGACAAAACTGAAGTACTGGTGACTGAGCCCAGTCAGGGGAGGGGGGAGCAGCAGCAGCTACGAAGAAGGCGGAGCCCTGTCTCAGCACCTCTAGGCTTTTGACTGCTGTGATGGTGAATTTGAGTGTTATTCTGGATGAGAGGCTGACATTTGAGGTTCAGGAGTAGGCAGTAGTCTAGAATGGCTTTTACCATCTGAAGAACATCAGCCAGATTTGATCCCTAATCACCACTGAGGACTTGCCCTCTCTAGTACATGCTTTTGTGACCTCATGGTTAGACTACTGTAATGCTGTATACCTCTGAGTCAGAGGAAGTAAGCTGCAGCACTGTGCAGTTGGTGCAGAATGCAGCTGCTAGGCTATTGACCAACCTTTCAAGGTCAAGTCATATTTCTCCAGCATATTTCTCCTGAACTGCACTGGCTGCTGGCTAAGTGGCATATCTCCTATAAGGTTGTCTTAATAACCTGAATGCCCTACATGAACTGGGCATGGGTTACCTCTGTGTAGATGAAGGGTTCATCCATAATCGAACCCTAACTAAACTCGAACACTTAGATTTTCACCTGCTCTGAACCAAACTTGAACCCTAAGAAAAAAACAAAAATTACACAAAAAAAAAAACCTCAAACTGAACTGAACTCGAACCCAAACTTCTGATTATAGAATCTAATTGAACCAAATTCGAACTATATCCTGCTGAACCCTGCTGAACCTGAACTAGAACACTAGAAAACACGTCAAACCCTCACTCTACCTGTGTGATCTCCTGTATCCTTACTCACCTGAGTGCCCCCTCCACTCCACTGAGGAAAGTCTCCTGGTTATTCCAAGAGCCAGGTTTAGATCCTGAGGGCACGAGTTCTTTGAGGTAACAGGTCAGGGTTTTTTTTTTTTTGTAATTTGGTTCCAAGGGCCCTGAAGGAGACTCACTCAGTGGAGGACTTTAAAAGGGGTCTTAAAACATATTCATTAACTCGGGCTTATGTGGAATGATATTCCCCATTGTTCCATAATTATGCACATCAGAGATACTGTATATAGTACTGCAGTTCAGCTGTTTGGTATTTATTTGTTGTTTCTGGGATTATTCTTTATTTAGTTGGTAAATCTGTACTTCATGATGTATTGCTGCCTCTGTTTTTTTTTGTTTTGTTTTTTTGTACTGGCACCCTGATCCTCTGGAGAAGGGTGCCATAAATAAATCAAATCTGCTACTACTACTTCTGAAGTTATTTTGCACTGGACTGCGTTACAAGTGTAGAGAATGAGATACAAGCATGCAGGACATTTACTCAACTTCAACATTAGCAAATCATCTAACTCACTGCAAAACGGAGGGCATTTGAAGAAGCTAGATGACCTGGGAGTATCAAAAACCTTTGTTACATGGGTGGAAAGATGGCTGGGGGGGGGGGACAACAGAGGGAGGTGATTAACAGGGCCAAATTGGGCAAGAGTGAGGTCAGTAGTTTGTGCCATTGGTGTGATTACTAGACCTGACCTTGAGATTGGGAGTTAGTTCCACTTAGCAGAGAATGAAATGCCATGCACTTACTCTCAAATGAGAAAAATATAGCTAAAAGTACAAATGAGGAAACTAACAGAGCTCCTGTGTGGGGTTAGCACCAAACCATTGGCATGACATTGTGTGAAATTAAGACATTTTTAAATATCCAAAATCCAGACTGCAAAAAGAAAGCAAGAAGCAGCAGTATCATTAGAAACAGTTCTGTTGTTTTCTAAAAATTCAAAAATCAGAGCCAATAGACAAAGGTTGCACTGAAAAGCTAAATGGACCCCTTCTAGCTGTTTTAGTGCACCACCAAATATTTAGCCACTTACTGTTCTGCAGGCTTCTAGCTTTTATACTTCTATAGAAACTTTAAGTATTAGCTTTGTACATCTGAGCAGAGGGAGGTAACCCCTTCCCCCCATAGCTTAAGGCCTATTTATACCACTTTTTGTTTTCCAGTTATTTCAATAAAGTGGCTACTACTGTGCTTATATATTCCAAAGCTGCTGGCCCATGTAATAGACTAAATTGAGTAGTGCTTTACAAAGGATCTCAATATGCTTTAACCTTCTGCAACTGCAACTTAATTATTTCTAGTTCATACTGTTACCAATTTCAAAAGAAAGCCATCCACAACAGCTGCATTGTATTGTTTGATAATCGTTACTTATACAGTATTAATGCTGCTTTGTGTGCAACCTTTGTCCAAGGTTTTTGATGGTATTTGAAATTTTAGAATGCAAATAACTGTTTCTGCTGATACTGTGGCTTCTTGCCTTCTTTTTGCAGTCTGGATTTGGATATTTAAAATGTCTTTATTTAACAAAATCTCACGGCAATGGTTTGGTGCCAGCCCCACCCAGGAGTTCTGTTCGTACTCTCATTTGTACTTTTGGACTTGTACTTGTCAGTACATTCAAAAGTGCCATAGGGAAAGGCATACAGGGCAAGATGTATCTTTTTGCAGAAGACACTAAGCTCTGTGTCTGGATGGGCAGTAAGTTGGGGGTGAGGGAGTTACAGTCACCTACAAAGGTTATAGAGATGTACTATGGTTTTGGCAGCTGGAATTCAATGCCAAAAAGCATGTTGATGAACATAGCAATTAGGACCACAGGACAGGATACTGGATTGAAAGAGTTACCTGTAGGCAGGCCCCTGAATCAGAGAAAAGGGAACAGAAGTAGTCATAACTGCCCTCCTAAAATAAAATGAACACCTTTTATTTATTTTAGTTTTTGTTGACCAGAAAAGGAGGACTAGACAATTCTGCTTATTTTCAGCCTCATCCAGGGGAAGGGGGATACAGATGGATGCCAACTGACATTGAACCAGATAAAGCTGATGGTAGTATTTTTAGTGGATGGGGCAGCAGTGCCTACATCCAGGCAGCCAGAATGTTGTGGTGTATTGTGAGGGGTTTTGATAGCAGGAGCAAGAGGTAGATCAATGATGAGAACACATCTGGAGTACTGTGCCCAGTTCTGTAGGCCCCTGCTGAGGAAAGACATAGCTGGAATGGAGGTGGTGTAACATAGAGTAACCACCATCTTGCACCAGTCACCCATGCTGGATATTTAGAACATTTATTAATGGGTGCCTAGTGGTTCCACACCATACACTGATCAATGATGCTGGGCTCGTAGAACAATTTTTCATTTGTGCCAAGGTTCTCCCACTCCATGACTGCCCATACTGGACTTTTATAACATTTATTCATTGGTACCTAGTCATACGCCTACTCTGATCAAGTGCGCTGGGGTTTTCAAACAGTTATATGGTGCCTAGTGCTTAACTCCCCCACCACAATTGCCCATGATGAGCATTTAGACCATTTATTCATTGGTACCAAGCTTTGCCCATGTACCCATCACCCATGCTGGGATTTTATAACATTTATTTCTTGATGCATGTTTCTCAAAGCAACATCACTCTATAGAAAGGACAGGAAGGGAACGGGGGAGGGGTAACACTTTATGTTCAAGAAGGGGTGAGAGCCATAACACTCAACATCTACAAAACAGAAAGGGTAGAATTCTTGTGGGTACAAATCAGCTCGGCATCAGGAAAAAAGATATTCTTCATGGTCATATACAGGCCATCAGGGCAAGCAGAGGAAAATTATGAGGTACTGCTGGAAGAGATTAGGGGCACGCCACAGAAAGTGGAAGCAGTGATGGTAGGTGGCCTGATCTTGCCAGACATTGACTGGGGTATCCCCTTGGCTAGATCCTCAAAAAGTCAAAATGTGGTTGAGACCTTACAAGCATGCCTACCGACCCCAACTATTAAACACCTCAGCTAGGCTTGATGCCATCCTCGATGTGGTCCTTACCAACTCTGTGGTGGTTGGTGCTGTTAAGGTTGGGGAACCAATAGCTAGTAGAGACCACCACTCCTTCTGGTTCAATTTGTCCCATGAGGAAGTTCAACCCACAAACGTAAAATTGCCAGCAGAAAAAGGCTCACAGGTGTATCAAGTCTGCCTGATTGTGCAGCTCTTAGTTTCTTATCACTACAGATGCCCCACCCCCACCCAAACCCCTCCCTTCCTCCTCTTTCCCGGTCCTTCCCCTTGTGATCTTGTCTGTACTAACCCTGCCCTTGACTCTATCCTAACCCCACTTTTTTCAAATTTAGTATACTTTATTAAATCTTTCAACAAGCTAGGACAAACACTAAACAGGAAAACACAAATACATAACATAAACCCTCCACCCTACTCCCAATCAAAAACCCTCCACCCGACAATAAAAATACAATATGATCAAAATGTAGGGTAACATAATAGGTATATAAAATACTGTGGGTGGGATATTCAGACTGCGCCAGGCTGTGGTGCAAGCCTGGGCACAGCGCAACTGGGATGTGCCAGGGCGCTGACAGGGTGATATTCAATGGTGTTGCACCATGGCTCAGCACCATTGAATATCACGCTGTGGCCACCTGAAATGTGCATGGTGCAGTGGCACTGCACCAGCACAAGTGGCCAGAGAGGGGCAGAGGTATACGCTAGTGCAAGTGCCGTTGCGTTAGGCACATCAACCACGATATTCAAAAGTGCACATGCAAATGGGGCCATAATGCATGCAAGGTACAAATGGAGCCATTTGCATGTCATTATGGCCCCATTTGCATGCAGGTGCACTGATCCCCAGCGACTTGCACCTGACGCCCTGCCAGGCTGCAGCCACTGGGGACCGATGCCCCCTGCACATGCGGCAGAGTGCCCCACTGCCTGATCGCAAGCATTAGTATTAGACTGAATAGTCCAACATCCCTGGTGGTCCAGTGGACTGTGTCCAGCCTGATCGTGGGCATTAGTATTAAAATAAATTGTCCAATATCCCTGGTGGTCCAGTGGACCGCATCCAGCCCGATCGCGGGCATTAGTATTAAAATAAATTGTCCAATATCCCTGGTGGTCCAGTGGACTGGGTCTAGCCCAGTCATGGGCTTTAGTATTAAAATAAATCATCCAATATCCCTGGTGGTCCAGAGGACCATGTCCAGCCTGATCGCTGGTGTAAGTTTTAGAATATTACACACCAATCCATCCCTGGAGGTCCAGCGGTACCCACCTCCCACCGCCCACTGAGCCCCACCACCCCGCCCCCGGTGAGCGGCGGGCAGCAACTCCCCACCGTAAGCCACCCCACCACCTGCCAACTGACTGCATACAGTAGGGCTGTACACCCATTGGTCCACAGTGTGGGCTAATGTGCGTAGCCCATAACATATTATTAAAGTTCAGAAATGTGAATGGAGCCATCCACATTTCTGGACTGTGTTAGAGCGTGGCTGTATGCTCATTGGCCCACGCCAGGGACCAATGGGCATACAGCCCTCACTGTATGCAGTCAGTCAGTGGGTGGCAGGTGGCTTGTGGGTGGGGAGCTGCCACCCACCGCTGACTGGGGGTGCAGGGTGGTGGAGCACAGTGGGTGGGGGGAGGAGAACCACTGGACCACCAGGGATGGACTGATGTGTAATATTCTATAACTTATTCCTGCAATTGGGCTGGATGCAGTCCACTGGACCACCAGGATATTGGACAATTTATTCAATTCTAAAGCCCACAATCGGGCATGGGGGGGTGCTACCATGAAGGTGCCGCCAGAGCTCGAGTGGCCACCCAAAGCTGGCAGCTGCCGTGTTGCTCCCTGCAATATGGCAGCTCACCTGTGGGTGGTCAGCTGTTGCTCCTTTTTTATTTTGCTCAACTGTGTACGGTGCAGGTAAGGGTTGTACTTACATCTGCTCAGCACATCCCGGGATGAATATTGGGATGTGATGAGTATGCATGTGCACGCCCCCCCACTTGCGCTGCATACATTTCTGATGCACTCCGGCGCATTGGGATTTGTGCCACGCACATTCTCCTTTTGAATATCATGCAAGGTTGCATCAGTGGATTGTGTATGGTGCAACCCTTCTGAATATCCCATCCTGTATTTCATAAAACTTGCCACAAGACTATGAAAACCAGTCATCCTAATAAAAATGAGGAAACAGAGCCCTGCCAATTTAAGGACCTCCCTCCTCCCCACCTCCAAGTCTCCCTCTACCCCTCCCCTGCCACCAGGGAACTTTTAGACCAGCAATACAGAAACAAAATGGGGAACTAAAAGGTTAAGGGTAGTCAAAATATATTACTGGATGACAATTCAGGGCACCCAGCTTTCCGGGTACGGCCGGTAAGGGGAGGTCAATAACACATGGGAAACAAAAAAAGGAAAACAGGAACTTATACAGTTATCAATGTATATAATGGTTCCAAAAACATCCAGTAAGTAGCAGTTCTACGGGTAAGGTTAGCAATGCTCTGTTCCACTTGTAAAGCAAACAATATTTCCCTGAGCCACTTAGTGGTGGAATGGATGGTTTGGTCAAGCCAATGTCTGAGAATAACTTTTTTTGCATAAAGGGATATGAGGGTCATGTGGAACCTCTGAGTGCCAACTAAATTATCACTGTATCCCAGCAAACACAGTTCCGGGAAGAAGGCCTCAGAGTGACCTAGAAGAGGATCCAGGTGGGATTGAATTACAGACCAAAAAGGGATGACCTTTTCACAAGTCCACACAATGTGTAATAATGTGCCAGGCTCTTTACCACATCTGGAACAAGTATTGGAAGGCAGTTTCCTCATTTTATGTAATTTGTCCGGAGTAAAATAAAGATTGTGAAAAACCTGAAACTGAAGGAGCTGGTACCTGTCCCATTTAATAAATCTATACAAGCACTTCCAGATGTGAGCCCATTGATGTGAGACATGGGAAGAAGGCAACACATGATCCCAGTAATATAAAGTTGGGTCTTCCCTATGAGTGAGGCGATCTGAAAGCTGGTGATAATAAAAGGTGATGACATGAGAACTAGGGATAAAGGAAACCATGGATGAGGCCTGGAACTGGTATGAATCATCCCAGGGGCCAGAACCAAAATGAGACATGAGCATATGAGAGAGCTGAAGGTATTTGAAACAAAAAGAAAGAGGCAAATGGAACCTAATTCTGGCATCTTTGAATGTTAGGAGCTTCTGGGAAACTAACAAGTCTGAGACCCTGTCCACTTTAGTGAAATGCCAAAAGGAACCTGTAACAGTGTGCCACCAATCTGAAAATTGGAGTTACCAACAAGTGGTTGAGAGATGTCCTTGTAGGGTTGTAGGTTGAGAAGGGTGCAAAATTGTAAGTGAACACATACAGAGGCTTCTATTGTGGAGCCACATAAAGATTTGGGTAATTTCTTAGGGGGAATGTAAAGGAGAGAACAAACGTCCAATCCATGGAGGGAACAGAGGGTGTGTTCTATCTCTAAACACACTGGAGTGTAAGTAGAAGGATCTTCTTCCAGGTAATTTTGTAGCCAGTGAAAGAATCAAGAGCAATGAATAGAGAGGTAGCAGAGGTAAAAATTAGGTAATTGCAGACCCTCGTGCTCTTTAGAGTACATCAATGTGAAGAGGGCAGTCTGGGGAGTCTTACCACACCACAAGAAAGAGGAAATAATCCTATCTAATTGCAGGAACCAACATTTTGGGAGAACATAGTTGAACATGTATAACGAATACAGAAGGTGGGGAAGAATGTTAATTTTTACAATGTTAATGCGATCCCAAAGGGAGAGAGACAAAGAGTCCAACACTGCAAATCTATGCTAATGGTGCTAACCACAGCATCAAAGTTATAGTGCTTCCATTTGGAAGTAGAAGTACTGATGTGTATGCCTAGATATTTAAAACTTATCACGAATCCAAACAAAACCCAATATGCTCGACTTCAGACTTCATGGTGACAGCGTTAAGCGGCATCACCTCCATTTTAGCCAGGTTCAGCTTGTAGTTTGAAAAAGTGCCAAAGTCTGAGATGATGTCCAAAGCAGCAGGTAGGGATGATACATGGGAGGTAAGATGAAGAAGAATACCATCTGCATAAACAGAAAGTTTGTATTGAGAGGGCACAATGGAGATTCCCCTTACCTGGTGGGAAATTTTAATCTTCCTGAGTAGTGGTTCTAGAAAGAGATTGAAAAGAAAGGGAGAGAGCGAGCATCCCTGCCTGGTGCCTCGATATAAATGGAAAGGGGCAGATAGTACCCCATTACAGAGGATACGAGCTGAGGGAAGAGAATATAACACTTGGACCCAAAGAACTAATGAAGGGGGAATATGAAATTTAGGTAGCAAATGAAACAGTTAATCCCATGAGACCCTGTTGAAAGCTTTTTCTGCATCTAGGGAGACCAGTATTGATGAAACCCTGGACTCCCTAGATACACAAATGAGATGGGAAAGAGTATTAAGGTGGTCTGCTGTAAGCTGACCAGCTATAAAACCAACTTGTTCTCAACTAATAAGCAGGTGCCAAACCTGATTCAACCTACCAGCCAGAACTTTCACCAGGATCTTAATATCGACATTGATAAGTGATATTGGTCAGTAGTTAGAAACTAGCAGGGGATCTCTACCAGGTTTTGGTAGCACCACAATGGTGGCATCAGTAAGAGTAAAGTCAGAGAGACCCTCTAGAAAGATGTAGTTAAAAGTATCAAAGAGAACAAGGGCTAGACAGTGTTTGAATGTTTTATAAAATTCTGTGGTATATTGGTCCGGACCAGGGGCTTTGTCCAAAGATATAGAGTTGATATCAGTCAGAATTTCTGAAAAAGTCAGCAGAGCCTACAGAATATTTACCTGAGAGGGAGACAAATGAGGAAGGTCGATGTCCTGTAGAAACTCATCCAGGCGGGATGCATTGCAGGAGGAGGAGGAGGAGGAAGGCTGGTACAGAGCCATATAGTAGTCTCAAAAGCTGTCTACAATATCTCTAGGAGAAGTAAGGAGATGACCCAAAGTGTCCCAGAGGGAGGAGACAATTTTGTCAGCTGCTTGTGACCGAAGATGCAGAGTCAACAATTTCCCAGCCCTTTCCACTTGATCAAAATATCTAACCTTAGAATGCAGAAGCAGGTATTCCATCTTTCCCCCAATAGGGTGTGGTATTTAAAATGGGCAGCTTCCAATTGGTCCCATTTGGATTGAGAAGAACATGAGGAAAACTGTCTCTCCATCACCCTAATCTGGTCTAAGAGGGAGGACAATGCCCCTGAGGTGACCAACTTCTGAACAGTGGCTAGCTGAATAAATTCAACATGGAGTGAACATTAGAGTGCCCCCCATAGGAAGTCCAATATATGGTAGGAGGGAGAGTTAAGCTCCAGAAAAGAAGTGATAAAGCTCTGGAGGTGTTGGGTCAGGAATTCTGAGGTAAGCAACTGGCAGTTAAGATGCCAGACCTAATGACAAGTTGAAGAGGGAGTGAAACCTAAATGGAGTAAGTTAGGGTAGTGGTCAGAGATAACCTTAGCCAGGTAATGACATGCGACCACTCCTGAGAGATGTTCAGCCTGCAACAAGAAATAATCAATCTGGGAAAATGTATTATGGCATAGGGAATAAAACGAGTACTCCCGTAGATCCAGATTCAACACCTGCTGTGGATCAGTTAGCCCAAGTGTATCCATAACGTCTCGAAGGGTGATTTGCCCCAGTGAAAGGGTTTAAGTATGATGGTCTGACTGATCCAAATGTTGCTATACACCATGTTCCAATCTCCACCCAACAACATGGGGAGAGAGGTCCAGGGTGCAAGCTGGGTCATTAAAGAAGTATAAAAAGGCAGGGTCATCAACTGTGGGGCCATACACCCCATAGAGAATAACCTCCAAATGACCTAACAGAGAATGCAGAATAAGGAATTTGGCAAGGGGATCAGAGATTTCCTGAAGAAGGAGGAAGGGATTATGCCTTGCTATGAGAATAGCCACCCCCTGCTTGCGTGAGTCAACCCCTGCCCCAAAGGCCTGCCCCACCCAGGATTGCCTAAAGAGGAGAGCCTGGGAGGGTGGCAAATGGGTTTCCTGTAAAAAGGCCACATCCACATAAAGCTTATGTAAGTGCAGTAAGATTTTTGCTCTTTTTATGGGAGATTGGGCACCCTTTATATTCCATGAACAAAACTTAAAGGCTACTTCCATAAGACCAAAATAAAAGTTTAAAAGGAAGCCTAAATTGTAACAACTCAATGTACCCTTGTCCCCATAGAATAGTGTAGGTCTCCCTGGGGCAGTATCCCTACCTCCCAAACCCCTATTTCCCATACCAGTACCTTCTTCCATTCCTCCCAATACCTCTTAACCCTCCAACCCGCCATCCCAAAATATCAGTAACCAAAGTCCAAAGCAAGTGTCAAACATTAACTTGCAGTGTCAGTTAACATGAACAACCCCCCCCCCCAAACCCAGTGCATGACAACGACTGTGCTCCGTAGGGTAACCCTCCCAACCCCCTACCCTGTCCCAATACTAACAAGATGTTAAACCCTTAACTGAATTAATAACATAAGACTCTCACTCTTCATGACTAACACATGCATTTAGAATAATTATATATCTGTGTTCCTAACTGCACATAGAATAGAAATCTTTATCAAGTAATATATATATATATACAGTTCACACTTTTCCCCATTAGAACATAAACACAAACACTGTAACAAGGGATATAGGGAAAACCAGTAAGGTCAGTAAAACCTTATTAGACAAAAGTGGATAAACTCAGTGCCTGATGTGGAAAAAAAATAAGGGAAAAATATTAGAAACCCCCCATCTAGCTAGGAAATAAAGTGCTATGCACCGATAGAACAAAAGTGTGTGTGTGGGGGTGGGGTGCATGGGGCACCAAGACAATTGCCATCCCAAATACATTCATAATATAAAGGGCAGCCCATACATCAGGCCAGGAATGTAGATCAAAGGTCCAGTTACAGTCTGATCAGTCTTGGACCATTAGCAGCAGAAAATAATAACAAAGAAGTCTGAAATTTAAAGGTGTACATAAATGAGCTGCTAATACAATAGTTAGGCTGGTGAAACTTAGGGTAAGCATTGCATCTGTAATTGCAAGGTAGAACATTGGCCTGCCACTTAAAGTAGAAAGTCCAAATTGTAAAACAATGTAATAAGCAGCTTTTTGGAAAAATAGTCCTCACCATTCACCAGAGCCCAGCAACATTCTTTATAGACAGGTCACAAAGTAAAAACCCTGAAATAATGTGAAACTAAAGTCCAGTCAAGCTTAGTAATTCTGCAGACAAAGAAAGAAAACACTGCATATCCAAAAGGTCTCTGCAGCAATTAAATCAAGATCAGGCCCTGATCAGCCAAAGTCAATGATCCTTAAATAGTTCAGTAAGAAGAATTTTAAGATCCTTGGCAGCATAATCCACTGAGTCAAAGGAATGCCACTTGTCGTTGTTCAAAACTTGCAACCATGCTGGAAACAGAACTCTGAATCAAATGGCTGTGTTGAGAAATTTGGTGATGAAAGGATGATAGGCTGCTCTTTTCTGTCTAGTAGTGGCTGGCAGATCTTTGGTGATGCAAAGGTGAATCCCCTCCCATAAAATGTGTTTTAACTCTTGAACTCTGTTCAGCACATGTTGTTTTTCCATGTAATTTAGGAATTTCCATATTAAAGGATGGAGGGGTAATCCTTCTGGAGGATGGGGTCTCAATGATCGGGGGGCCCTCTCAATGACATAGGCTGGGTTGTATGGAGAGGGGCCTGCAATTTTAGCCAGCAACTTTTGTGTGAAAAGGACAGTATTAGATCCCTCTTCAGATTCGGGAAGGCCGAAAATGAGAATGTTATTCCTTCGGCATCTTCCCTTTAAGTCTTCCAGTTTGTCCTCATGTTTAATGTATTTTTGCCTAAGAGAAATTACTTTGGGATCTAAACGTTCTCATCAACATTCTAAGGAGACAGTCAGGACATCTACATCTCCCACTTTCAAATGATGTTCCCCAAGATTTATCCTTGGAACGCGGGACTCAGCAGTAAGTTCTATAAGTGTATCTTTAAGTGGGGTGATTTCAGCAAGAAAACAGTCTTCAGTGAGTGCCACTGACCCCGAGGTAGTAGTAGGTCCTTTACCAGCAGTATTTGTTTGGGCTCTGGACTTTTTAGAAGCTTTTTCCAGTGTCGTAGGCAGGGTGTGCTGCGGGGGGGGGGGGCCCCACATCTCAGTATCCATTACGTTTATGCGAGAAGTTGAATGCTCCAAAAACTGATCTGATGTTTCCCTGGGTTGTAGAGTGATGGAAACAAGAGGTCTGAGTGAGTTATAAGGTGGAAAAATTAGTTATTTAAGTAGTAAGAGGTGGGGACAGTGGTCCGGAGCTCCTACTCAGTTGGCTGCCTCACGTGACTCCCCATCCCAACCCCGCTTAAAGCTATCCACTGTCCTATGAGTGAGTAACTCCTCCAGCAGTGTGTTCCAACCTGCCACCGCTCTTTCTGTGAAGTAGTCTAAATCTAAATCCAGGATGGAGGTCTTGAACTTCAGAGGAGCCAGATTCAACAGGTTGAAACAGTTAGTCGGGGGAAAACTGCTGGGGATCCACGAGAAAGTGGAGGTAGATGTCATCTGGGTAAGGTTAAACAAGCCATTCTAGGGGCCACCAAACTATGCATAAGGACTCTAACAAATAGGAACAGGCAAAAGAGACCCATTTGGTTCATGGACCAGGTCAGAAAAGCAATTAGGGGCAGGAGGGAAGCTTTTCAAATTTATAAGACAACAAGGGGACAGCGACTGGGATGACTATACTCAGAAAAGCAAAGAAGCTACGAGGGTAGTGAGACTAGCAAAAGTGGCAACTGAGCCTTGGATCATGATGGGGGTCAAACTGGGGGACAAACACTTCTTTCGATACTTTCAGGAGAAGAGAAAAAATAGAGGGGGGATATTCTGACTCTAAGATGGTGATAGGAACATCTAGGATGATGAACAGAAGGCATCTGCTCTGAACAACTTCTTCTGTTTAGTATTCACCAAGGAGCATGATGGGCCCATTCTGGATAGTGGTGTAAAGCTTGAGGATAGGGGGATCTCAAGAATGGTGATGTCAACATTCACCACAGACAGGGTCAGGGAAGCACTGGAGCATCTTAAAGTGGAAAAAGCACCTGGACTGGATGGACTTCACCCAAGGATGCTGACAGAACTTGCAGAAGAATTGTCAGACCCCCTGATACATTTGTTGAACCGTTCACTACAGACAGAAACCATGCCTAGGGAAGGGAGAAGAGCAGATGTGGTACCTCTTCACAAGGGAGGGGATGGGGAGGAGACCATCAATTCCAGGCTGGTGAGTCTCACATCTATAGTCAGGAAATTAATGGAAACAATTTAACAGGATCTAGTAGAATACCTGTAAAAGAATGGACTTCAGTATGGGAGACAACATGGGTTCATAGCAGGGAGGTTTTGCCAGACAAACCCCATTGCGTTCTTTGACTGAGTGACTAAGGAATTAAATAAAGGCCACCCAATGGATCTCCTATACTTTGATTTTAGTAAGGATTTTGATTCAGTGCCAAATAAACACCTATTAAAGGAGTTAGAGGGCCTAGGCACTGCTGGGAGCAGTCAGGTGGGTGGGAAACTGACTGAAGGACAGATAGCAGAGAGTGGTGGTCAACGGGGTGAGGTCAGGTGAGAGGGAGTTCACTAGCAGGGTACCACAGGGATTGGTCTTGGGACCAATCCTTTTTAATATGTTCACTAGTAACATTGGAGAAAGCATTCAAGGCAAAATAGCACTCTTTGCAGATGACATAAAGTTAGGTAGTAGGGTTAACAGTGCTAAGGCAGTTAAGGACCTGCAGAAAGACCTGAAAACATTGGAGTGATGGTCCAAGGTTTGGCAGCTACAGTTTATTGCAATAAAGTGTAAGGTGTTGCATCTGTGCAAGGGGAACCCTGAAGCAGAGTATTAGCTCAGTGGGGACCAACTTGGCCCCTCACATGAGGAAAGGGATCTCAGGATCATCATATGTGACACCTTTTAGTAGTCAAGCCAATGCAACATAGCTTATGGCAAAGCAAATAAAATGCTGGGGTGTATAGGGTAAGGTTTCAACAGTAGAAACAGGAAAGTGTTCCTCCCACTATGCAGGTCCCTGGTCAGATCCCACCTGGAATACTGTGTCAATTTCTGGAGCCCTCACCTGAAGAAGGATGGGGATAGGTTGGAGACTGTGCAGAGAAGTGTGACCAAAATGGTTCCGGGCCTCCAGGGGCTTTCTTACATGGAGCGACTAAAGATATTGAACATGTATTCTCTATAGAGACCAGAAGGGTGAGGGTGATATAATTGAGACATTCAAATTCATGAGGGGCATTACCACAATTCCCTACTCAGAAATTTTTAACAAAATAGAAGGCTCAGCCACCATGGGACATGAATGGAAGCTACGGGGTGGGAGCTTCAAAAGGGATCTGAGGAAGTATTACATCACAGAAAGAGTCATTGAACTGTGGAAACCAAGGTGGTGGGCACTAAAACCATGGTGGATTTCAATAGAGGGTGGGACAGAATAAGAGCTCAATAAGGTACAGAGGATAGTGGGACTAGGTCCCAGGACCCATAGAAGGCCCCAGTAACCCTTGGGCAGACTAGATGGACCTATGGTCTCCTTCTGCCATCATCTTCTATGTTTCTATGTGGAGCTTTTAGAAAATGTTTTTTTCCCTGGTGCCTAGCGGTGCCCCACAACCCCAATCTAAGTTTTTAGAACATCTGTTCAATGGTGCTTAGTGGCTCACATAATCCCAAACTGAGCTTTCAAATCATGTACTCATTTGTGTCTATCTTCCCTTACCCCACAGTTACACATGCTGGTCTTTTCAAAGGTGACTAGTGAGATCAAGTCATTTTAAATATTAACCCTGACCCCATTCCACCCAAAATCCAAGCAGTTTAAATGCCAGAGTAGGTAAAAGATGTTTTCAGTTTGTTCTCAGTGGCCACAGGGAAAAGGTAAAGAGTAATATATGCCATCATGTCTGGATGGCTGAGATAAAGTAGATGATTGCAGTGCACTGTGAAGAACAAGGCATGGCCAAGTGCTTTCAACCACTTGACTTACCCAATTATCTATCACAATGGCACATCCTAAAGTGTGCTATTCCTCAGTAAATAGTCATCAAAAGAAAAAACAAATATTTCATGAACCTTTTACCATGAGATCTGAGGTGACTGGCTTTGCTGTGATAACTACACAGCCACATAACACTTTGACATTCAGAGCACTAGGATTTCTTTACTTGTTCACAAACACTGGTTCAATATCACCCATCACACATCGTACATCATACCTACCCACCCAGAAGAGCTTACATGCATTGTAACAAATATAATGTGAATAACTTGTATTTCATATCAGTGTTTCTTTGGATTGGCATTCCTTATAAGAGTCAAACTATGGATTCATTTGTGTACCTGGATTTAAAAACAATTTACAACAGTGACTATACATGACAATTTGGGGGGAAAACTCTGCTACCTCAAGAATCATTACCTGTACCTCTGAATTTGGGGAACATGATGTTCTGTCACACATGAATTAATGAATTAATAATCTAGTGGACCCCCTCACCACCATGAACAGTTGCATAACTCCCACCCGACCAAGACATAACATCATACACTGCCATCTCTCACTTCTGGCACCAATGGGTACCAAATAAATACGAGTGGCACAGCACTCTGTTCCCCTCTGTGCCAGCCACTGTCTAAATATCAATGAGCATTCATAAGACTTTAACAGTGATTGTTCACTGATCATCAGATGGCAGCAGACCATTGAGGGTAGTGGAGGACTGTGTTGGTGGCTGTCAGTGTAGTGTTGATCATTTCCTATGGTGGTGGGGTGTGATTGGTTGTATTTAGTCCTGAGCAGATGTGTCCAGTGGGGGCTGGGCAACCATGGGGGAGCTACAGGTCCACTAGATTACCACATATCACAATAACTACAGGAAACAATAGAAGGCTCAGATTGTTTCACCAGTTGTGGTGAGCTACCCCACTGCTAGCCCTTATTTGTAGATATTATTCTGTTGTGTATATGATTTTTTTAAATGTAATTCTATGTACATGACAGTGTCAGCAAAGGCACATAGGGAAAAGACTGTTTTTTTTAAAGGGGGTTTGACCTTCCTCTGACCTGCAAGGCCAGCCTTGCTTGCAGGAATCTGACAAGTTCTTGTCAAAAATCTTGTGGTAACATGATCAAAGAGTATTCCTCTAATGCTAACTGGCCAAGGGAAACATAAGAAATAAATCAGCTTATATAATCATGCAACTTCAGAATCTTCCTTATAACTAATTAAATTAAGCCAGTTCAAAATCCCATGATGAGAGAAGCTATTTCCAATGTTGTAAATCCTTAAGAACAAAAGTGAAATGGTCTTAGACAAGAGGTGACAGAAAAGATTCCCACAGTACACTGATATTTTTTGTAAATGCCAAGACTTTCGGAAAGCGCAAGAGTGACACTCAGTGACCTAAATTGGAAGGACCAGCCTTTATTCACAGAAGGTCCAGTCTTTATTTACAGACTGGGGCGGGGGGGAGGTCTTCTATATAAACTCTCCTGCACAGACACTCAGAGCCATTTTTTGCCATTCTGTTTGGACTCTCTTCTCCTGACCACAAGTGAGCAGTAACTATTCTCTGGACATTGAAATCTTCATACCTCAGGTAGATTAGCTAACAGCCTTAATGTGTTTCATTGTACATTTTTCCATTTTCTTTTCCTGTATACTGTAACCCAGATTAGTGTTCTCTTTTTAGTTGTACTTGTATGTAAGTATTTTAGTAAAACTTTTGTTTTCCTGAAGAAATTCTGCCTGTGTGAGAGTTCTTATATTATATGTGTGACTGTAGAAGGTTTATTAATAATTTATGAAAACTGTTGTTGCCAAAGGGGCCACTATAAGCAACCAAATTGAGAAAAGGGGCTGTAAGGGATCTGGAAGGATAAGGAGAATAACAGAGTCTACAAAGATTTTGAACCAGGCTGTTACAAGTCCTGTAGAGAGAAAGCCATATCAGGTTTTCACACTGCCACCCTGAAGACAGTGTGATACCTGGGTCTTCCTCCTGTGTGCAATAGCCAAGGAAAGGTTCATATTTGGTTGCTCTATGACAGTCAGTTCAACAATTTCATTATCAACCGATGTTATAGTGACTCCTTTATGTCAACCACATTTGTGGTTGGCATAAAGAGAGTCACATCAAACTTTGTTTTCTTCGGGGGGCTTTGCCCCCAAACCCCCACTGTGGGAGGCTTTGCCCCCTGCACCCCCCACTACTTAAATAACCAGCTCTGAGACACAGTTGCTTCAGGGAGGGGTTATAGTACCCCCAGAAAGCAGTGATAGGTCCTGAGCCAAAACTACAGTAACCCAACGCTGTTGTCACTGTTGTGTCAGTCACGGTCAGGTTGTCAAGCAAGTGTCAGTATACCATATTTGGCCACAAGACTCAAGACTGGTATTGTGTCTTTATCCAGAGCTACAGGGACACCTGGGATCCTCATGGCAGAGGTGCAGTTGTGACCTCAGTGAGCATTCTAAAAGCACAAGGAGGGTATCCCTGTTCCCCCTATCATGGATTGCACTTCAGGGTGGGCACTGTGAGCTCAGTAGGCCAGACCCCCAGGAGTGGGTTTGTGCCACCAGGTGTTTGTGTTCATGTAGAGAATATGACTGATCAGCTGTGTTTTGAGTCAAACTGCAATCAAATGCATTTGTAACAATGAAATGGCTCAGACAGCAAAATGCTACCACTGAAACCAAGTAACTATCAGTTGTGTACTGGATTTGGTACCAATTTCCAAAATGATTTGTTTCAAATCAGAAAAAAACAATAACTCATTTTGAAGTTAACTTATTGCCAACACTCTGGCACAAATGCTGCCCATGAACTGCACTATACAGGTGACTTGTTTATTGCTGATTAGTGGCTGCATTCAAATAGGCAGTCATTGTGGTCCAATTATTTTGTCCTTGTTTTTATTAGCCATAATTCCTAAAATTACTGGAGTAATAATTTGAAGTGAAAAACATACAAATATTGGGGAGGGCTTTCTTGGCCAAATAGCAGTATATTACACTACCAGTTTTAAACACACACACAAATGAAATTAATGTTTTCACCTTTCCTGGTGGATCCCCAAGAGTGCATGTCCCAATTCACAACTTGTCTCAGACAATGAATTACACAAGTTACCCTCAGTATCAGTGATTAAAGAAGTCAGTCAGAAAGTTACAGAGGCCAAAGAGATTTGTTCCGCTAAAACAATGTGCATCAACAATGCTGTTCCAATAAAATTAGTCATCTCTTCTCCCTTGCTGATCTGTAGTCAGCTCATGCTTCTAGCAGACTTAAACTTGCCATGCATACATTTGGAAATCAGTAAGACTGTAATACATAAAATACAAACAGAGTTGTAATTAGTGAATTACAAGACAAAAGTAGGAGGAGGGATCTGAAAATGTCAAGTGCTAATATGTGAGCAGGCCACCTTATAGGAATACATCAGATCCATCCACTCAAGCTTCCAGTTTTTAGTCAGAAATGTTAGCACTGGCATCTCTCTCTTCTGATAGCAGCTGCAAATGTACTGATTCTTGATTAAGGAGAAGATCATGGTCACAACTCTCAACAGATGTCTATAGTAGAGTATGTGTTTGTTTGTTTTTTTGTAGGAGGGTTAAAACACTTCTATGATGGAAATCAGCAGCTGAACCCACACATGCTGATCACTGTGTCAGAAATCATGGTACTGCTTGACTGGATGGGCCAAGCAGCCCTTATGTGTCATCAGATTTAATGTTTCTATGTTTTGCCATGATACAAATGAATACATTGTAAGGTAAACTGATCATTTAGGTTCTACAGTGTGAATGTTGTTTTGTACCTCTTCCTGGAAAGCTAGTTTGGATCCTGGACAGTGTTACAAACAGCCAGTTTCCTTACTTGACAGCTGTGAGTGCAATAATTGCTTTACTTACATGATCAGCTGTTCAAGTGCTGTTATGCCTGAGGTACACTTGGGAGTCAGACAGCAATGTAGAAAGGATGAAAGATTCAAAAACATTGATGATCTTTTCTTAAAAGAGCTAGGATGGAATAAACAAGCACACAAAATAAGGAATGCAATGAAAGTTAAACTGTTTTGGTAATCACAGAAGCATACCATTTAAACAATCCTGGGCACAGGTAAAGAAACTCACCTTAGCTAAAAAAAGAAAACCAGCAGATGACCAGAGTGGAAGTTCAAAGCACAATGAAAAACATTGTGTAACCCCCTTGTTACCCAGGGTTACTAGAATCTCAGTAAGACCTAGTGGTAGGCAGGGAAGGCAGCTTGTGAAACTCCAGTTAAATGGGTTTCACACTGTCTCATTCTGTTCTCAGTCTCAGCTGAGACTGAGGGATGACATCACCAATAGAACTTTCGCAGCTGCATAAGCCACATTGGAATCTGCAGCAAAGGGAGTTAGATAGAACGTTGGGAGTTTTCAAGTGAGAGTCTGCAGTTGGTGTTCAGTAAGTGAAATTGGAAGTAGGGACCTTGCTGTTAAGCAGCTCAGTAAAGGCTCTAGGAGCCTCAGCCCTGACAGAGGGCTACTTTTCAGTAATAGGGTGTGTGTCTCCACCTTAAAGAGAGACACAGGAAGAGTGCTCAAGTGGTGGAGACCGCTGTTTTCGGGTCTCAGTGCCCCCTCTCTCTGGGGGGGGGGATGATAAGGATTCCCTGCAGATTCCTGGGGCAATCCCCTTAGTTCTGCTTGTGGAGGAGAAGCTGCCTGTTCATTCCAGTATTTATTTTGGGAGAAAAGAAGATTTGTGAGCCGCCTGTGGGGCACCTGCAACGTGAGAGTGAGTGTCTGCTCTGGCTAAAAGGGCCTATGTTTTCACCCTGGGACTTGTGTGACAATGTGGGGATTTAACTATTAAATATTGGGAAACCTAGAGAAATGGGTCAAGCAAAGTAAAAGTAGTTTCAAGTTCCTGAGTTTGTTGGGATGCAAATAATATGTAGAGGAGATGTGACAGATGTCTACCTTAATCTACAGTTCAAAGTTCAGTAAAGGAATTGTTCAGTTTTCCAGAGAAATGGCCGGGTATGGGCTGTGGGAGCTGGAGGTGGGTGGCCCCCCATCTTTAGTGACCAGGTCCACCTCTACAGATTTCATCTGTGGTTTTCTACTTTGCCTCATGCACTTGGCCAGTGATGGGGGAAGTACCCAGATGTGGGATTGTAAGGAAAATTCTCTCCAGGAGTCGCAGACTGTAGTGTGGTGGGGGAGCCACGACAGGATAGTGGTTCATTCCTCAAATGGACCGCATAGATCAAGTGGCGGCAGGGAGCCGGGCCAGTGGGGAAAAACAAGTGTGTGTACAAGTCAGGCTGTGTACCCAAAGCTGCGTGCAAGTCCGGCTGTGTGCCTGGTGGGTTCAGAGCCTGAGGGCTGAAAATGGTGATAAAGTGTTCTGTAGTCTCTAATCTGCATTACCAGGAAATGTAGCCCCATGGAGGTCCGTCTATGCTTTGTTTGTTCAGCTAGTATGTGAATAAAAGCCACACTGAAGAATCCCATTCCTGGTTCTGGACATTACAGTTATTGCTTTCTGTGTTCAGATTTACTTGGGTGCCCCTGTTCAGAGTAGCCAAACCTAGGCTCCCCTGTGCCGAGTAACCTCATCCTCCCCGAACCCAGTCCCCACCAGGTACTGCTGTCAGCTTCAACAGCATGCCACCTGTCGTTTTGGCTAAAAAGGCAGGGGTGAGGGGTTACAGTTGAACTGGATATCTGATGTCCTCAGTTTCTGGTTTGGTGTTGAAGAGTGAAGACATATCACCAATGCAGACAGGATTATGGTGTTGGACTCCAGGTTTGTAAGTAAGGGGTGGGGGGTTGTGGGGTGGTGGCTGGGTGCTGAGTGAGAGGGTCATGTAGGGGGAAGGTAATGGTGGCAGTGGGCTAGTGGCAGTAAAAGGCATCGATGGATGGTTTCCTTTTTTACAGGGTGTATACAAACAAAATTAAAAGACTACTAGGGATGTTCTTCTTTATTTCAGATACCAACACTGGAGATTGGGTACCCCAGTATTGGTTTAACCTCGAGGAGTATGGGAAGGTGGGAGGCATACTTGGCAGAGGGTGGGATTACAATACTTTAAAAAAAAGACTATCTGGGAAAGTTTTCTTTATTTCAGGTACTGGCACTGGGGAATGGGCACCCCAGTGTTGATGTTATGTTTGGCAACACCGATGGTGGGCTCCCCAGTATTGCACAGTGAAAACAGACAGAGTGGTGGGTACTAGCCGGCACAGGGTATTGGGCATGTCGGTGTTGGAAAATTAAGAAGGAAGGGAGAAGCAATGGGAGTTGGGAGGGGTACTGGTAAAAGGGTGGTAGGGATTGTTTTTATGTTGGGGGGAGAGGGCCCCAGAAGGCTGATCATGACACTGACCAGCTCTTCTTGCAGGGCACATTATGCAGATCAAAGGAAAGAGCTGCCCTATGAGGTGGCTCTTTTCTTTGAACTACATGAAATTTCTACCCTACAAGACCAGAAGAGTTTCTGGACCAGCCAAGCTGACGATTGCTCTGAAACTGACAAGCCCCTTGCAGACTGCTCTGCATTGAACCAACAGTGAAATACCTCTCAAAATCCACCATTACACCAACATGCTTGCTCTTGCGCAAGCACAAGGGTGAACATAAAAACAGCTGTATTACAATACTCATACATTAACAATGCAATTATTTTAACAACACCCTCCTGCCACTAAAAGGTGGGGAAGTTGGGTAAAAGACTACCAGTCTCAGAACCTATTCTCTGTCAGTGACCCTGACTTACAGTAGATGGTTCAGTGGTGGAGCTTTGTGATAGAGAGGAGAGTGCCAGGGTGCCCACAAGGTCTATACTTTGCTCTGGAGGGGCAAGAACCTCATGCCTCACAACTGTCAATGGATGCAGGCTTTTTAGATAAGATCACTTTGATGCCTAGTCACCTGGTAGCTTCCAAGGACAGGCCCAAGACAACAGTGGAGATCTGATGAAAGTGGTATGAGGTAGAGGTGTGTGAAAAAAACCTCTGCCAGTGGAATTTTCACAAAAGTCGGATTTTAGTTTCTGCGGAAGTGTGGAAATCAAATTAGCAACTTTCATGGAAATTCCAACTTACAATGGTGGAATAAATGTTTTAATTGTGTATTATTTTATTAAACTATGGAGAAAAAAGATCCGTAGAAATTATCACTGAACTGCTGAATAATTACATATATTATGGAATAATTCATCAAACTGCAGAATAAAATTCCTCAGAACTGTTATTCCACAGTTCATGGCCCAGATATTCAAACTGCGCCCAAAAAGTGCGCAATAGCAGGAGCAAGCGCAAGTCCATTACGCCCATGCGCAAGAGGCACGATATTCAAAAACTGAGCCGGCCAAGATGCGCCTACAGCTGATGACTGAATATCGCACCACCTGCACCATAGCGCAACTAGGGAGGGGAAGCTGAACAGATCTGATGCACCATAGCATGAGTGTAGCCAGGCATACTCCAAGTACTCCATGGTGTGCAATTTTATTTAAGGGGGGTAGCAAATAGGCTCTGAACTGCTTCCTTTTTCCATGAAAACTAACGAAGAAAATGCTGAACCTTTTTGTAATTTTATTCATAGGAGTTGAAACTAGAAGGACTGGTCACTAATACTGTCTTTGCATCCCAAGGACAATACAACTTTACAGGCTCTTGGATTGGTATGTGGGTGTCTTAGGGAGCAATGCATGGCATTTGTATTTACCCATGCATGGCACCAACCATTGTCATGGAATACAAAAGTTGTATTTATTGTGCCAAATGAGGCAACAAACATGGTCCTGGTGTACATTTGTATATTGTCTGGCTACACCTGGGGGCGGATAGCAGTGAGTCCACTTGGTGTGAAGATCTGAAATCCCTGGCTACACCTCTGTGCCATAAGCGCAACAAGGGATGTTCAGCTGAGCAGTCCAGAGGTGCCATAGTGCAACCAGGGATGCCCCCCAGCAGCAGGGTAGCAATGCAACAGCACAACCAGGGATGCAGGGGCCCCCCACCCATGCCACAGATGGGCAGAGGAACACACAGCAGAACAGACATCGTCCCCCCACACCCCATGCACTGCACAACTGGGGGAGAGCTGGAATAACCACTGGCCCATGGAGACAAGCAAACAACCCACAGCTGGACTATGGTGCCCCATCACACCCCCTGGCAAGCTGTGACCGGCACACAAGGAGGGCCAACCACCCTGTGCCACACCATCACACCAATGCAGAGCACACCCTGCACCGTGACCCCCAGACACCCTGCCCAGGAGCAGCATCCACCACTGCAGGATACCACATGCATGCCACCACCCCCACTGTGACAATGCAACCCTGTGCACCACAGAACCATGCAAGGCAGCCCCACCACGAGCACCCATCAGTGGGTGGCAGCACAAAGCGATGCAACGATGGCATACACAGTGCCACCATGCACAGCCCGTCTGAGGTACAGCTGAGAGACCGACCATGCATCGGCACATGAGGTACCCCACACATGACAGGGCATGCCCTGGACCCCACCACCAGTGGTACAGCACCCTGAACACCCTCCCAAGGACACACTCCAACCCCAGCACTTGGCCACAAATAGCCAGCGCAGACATCACAGTGGTGCATGGAAGCATGCACCACACTGGATACAACACAGTGCATGGACAAACACCCACCCATACCCAAGGGCACAACAACACAGGGACATAGTAGCGGGGCAACCAAGCCCCCAGCGTGGGCCCATGGAAACTGTGTACACATAGCCAGCAGTTCTCCATGGCACAGGAGTGCCAGCCACCCTTCGCAGGCACTGTGGACCTGTATGCCACCGTCATTTGCCCGGAGCACAAGCCACAGACAGTGGTGCACATCCCCTGTAACACACACAAGCCACAGCATGGAGGTGGGACAACAACCGCAGAGCCCACAGTGTCACCCGAGACAGACATGCACCACACCAGTGACAGGAGGCAACCCATCATTGTGATGGGTACAGTGGCTGCCCTGCATTGACAGCCACCACTTACATGCCAGCAGACCATGCAGGTCACAGACATGCAAGGGTGTCAGCTGCACAGGCCATGGATGGGCTGACAGGTGCACCACGGACACAGAGCATGCACCATGGACCACTGCACACAGTCATCCAGTGCACAGGGAACAACACACACACACCACAGACACTGACTGATAGCTACTCCCACATGACAGTCACTTCTCCACAGACACACACACACCCATGACTGCACCACCCCTGACGCCATGCACACCACTGCAGCTGAGCACCTATAGCCCACTGCAAATCAGAGACCACCTCAGTATTCATATCAAAAGATTTGTAATCAAAAATATCAAAAAGAACTATTTACAAAACTATGTACAAATGTGTTGGGGAGGGCCACAAACAAGGTGGGGGTGGGTAAGGGGCAGGGGTGAACAAATGGGACAGGAAAAGGAAGGGTGTGAGGGTGGGTCCAGGGGGTAGGGGAAATCAGGGGCATAGGGATGGTCACTGTGAGCCCTGCTCCCTGCTCCGGCTGCTCCACCTTCTGTGTCTCTGCCAGACACCCGGCTGGTCAAACCCCCGCAGTATGTCCAGCGATGGCCTCGCCACTGTCAAAATCTCCCGCAGTGCCTCATGGATAGCCTGAAGCTGGCGGACACCTAGGACAAGGGAACACAGTCAATAGGTGTGAATTCACAGCCCCATACAGCCCACCCACTGTGCATGGCATACGGCCGTGGGACATGCCCCTGTGATGGTGTTTCCACCCTCAGTGATCACATCCACAAGACCTGCCCATCCAGGCACATACAGCCATGCAGACTGCTGCACACACCCACTGGCCAAGTCCTGCACAGCACCACCGTGGCTGTTTAGTGACATGGCTATGTGGTGCGAAGGCAGTGGCACAGTCATGTACCTGGTGCATGCATGGACCACCATTGACGCACTCCCAGACATGCAGTGCCACTGGACAGTGCTGACTGTAACAAGTTGCGTGCATGGCAGTGGTGTCAAAGGATGGTGGCAATGCCCCACTGCCCATCCTGTTACACAGCATGCAATAGTAATCATGGAGGTGTGGCACTCACCATCATCAGGCAGGTCCCTCTGGCACTGTGGACCATCGCCCCTCCTGCTGGCCCTGTCCTCCTGCTGGCACCTCTGCTCCCTGGCCAGCCGCCTCTCTTCTGGCCCTGTGGTGCAAACATGGAGAGAGGAACATCAGTACAATCCTGTAGCAAAGTCGCCCTGCCCCCATGTGTGTGCAATCCAACCCAACCAGACCCACCCACCCCACACCCTGATACCACCACAGCCAACACCGGACGGTCCCTCCCCATGTTCTGAACACATGCAACCGTGATACTCATATGGAAGATAAAAGTGTGTGGACGTAACACCTACCTGGCCGTGGCACCGTGCCTCTCCTGGCATGTGTCTGCAGGCGGGCAAGCAGGTCCGGTTCCCTCCTCCTCAGGTCACCATACCTGTGATGGCATTGTTCCGCCGTCCACCCCCTTCCTGTGGCCTCTTCCAGGGCATCGACCACCTCCTCCCACACCTGGCTCCTGGACCTGTCCGGGGTTCCTCCCCAAACAGTGGGCCATAAAGTGGCTCAACAATGGCCACCAGGTTAGCCAGTTCAATTTGGGTCCACTGGGCAGCCCTCCTCTGTGCCATCTCACTTGCTCAGTAGGTTCAAAATGGTGCTCTGCAGTACGGCATCACCATGTGCAGATGCTGCATGGTACAGTGCTGCCATTCCCTATCGAGCTGTCACTGAACAGTGCGATAGTGGTGCACCCATGCCTGATGCATGGTGCCTAGGGGGCAAAGGTCGGGCACAGGGTCAAGGGTCTCTGGTGCACGGACAGGCACAGCACCATTGGAACCCAATGTGTGTAGTGTGATTGGGTGCCTGTGTGCTACCTCCAGTAGCGGCCTACAGCGCTGTTGTCCCAGTGCACCTATGATGCCCCGTTGCCACAGCGCCATATAGGTGAACATTGCTGTAGCACCACTGGCACAATGGTGGCCGTGCTCTGCATTGCCTCCCATGTACAGCACGTCAGCAGCGTGGCAGACACCTGTGTCAGCAACCCGGGCATGCGCAGTGAGGTGCGTACTACGCATGTCACAGAACTGCGCCCTTGGCTCAGCAAGTTCAACACAATTGCGCAAAGCGCATCAGCGTGATATTCAGCTGTCATATGCAAATCAGCTAATCAGCCATTCAATGGCACAGCACTGCAATTTGCATCCACTTAAAGTTGCGCCTCACCTCATTTGCATGGGTTGCGCTATAAAAGTGTGACATTGGGCTGCACTGGCCATAGTCGGTTACTGCAATCTATTGGTGAGTTGCATGCTGTTTGGGAGTATGGACTGTGGATTTTGGGACATGCATGGGACTGCACAGTCACAGGTAACAACTTTCATTCTCACAGGCTAAATAATGACCGAGCGAGTTGTGGGAGAGGAGGAACACAGTGGTGGGAGGAGGAGGAGGCCTAATTTCACCAAGGCCGAGATGAATGCCCTGTTTGAGGCCTACCTGGATCAGGAGCCGCTTCTCAGTGGATGGCAGGGAACACCACAGGCCCTTGCTGCTGCATAGGAGGATGTGGCATGTGCAGTGAACCTGCATGGCAGCCACCAGCGCTCCATGCAGGAGTTCAAGAAGAAGATGGGCACAGACAGGAGGAGGATAAAGGAGAAGGTGGCTGCCATCAGGGCAGCACGAGCTGCGACAGGTGGGGGACAGCCGGAGATGCTACACCTGATGCCACAGGAGGATTGGGTTGCTGGAAGCATGCAGCCTTGTTCCATTTAGGGTGTTCTAGGTGGTGGCTTCCAGACAGGTGGTAGCCCATCACTGCATGGTAGGTCATGGTCTGTCTATGGGGGGGGCAGGGTAGGTCACAAGCAGTAACGCGACTTTATTTTCCCTTACAGATCCTGAGCATCTGCATGGGTCAGCGGTGGTGAGCCTGTTCACTGAGGACAGAGGAGGGCCCATCCACCTCCACAGGTATACGCGGCTCAGTGTGACAGTGGGCCCGCCTGGCTGTCCAGACTGATGTTGTTGGAACAGGTGCGGAGAAGGCCCTGCCCATGTCCCAGCATGCCAGCGTCAACAGATGCCAGCATGCTGTGACTTGGGCTGGTGCCAGGTCCATCACCGATGATGATGTCGCTAACGCCATGAGCAGTGACACGTGTGTGCCATGGGATGGCCACACAGCAGGTAACATTGCTGCCATGGCTGTGGGTGGTGCCGCCGTGGAGGCCTGCATGTCATCACAGTCCTAGCCTGTGCCTGTCGGCACCAGTGGGGCAGCACTGGTGTGTGTACAGGACAGTGGGACTGTTGCGGCCACTACAGCAGCACCAGTGAGCCCTGGGGAGTAGCAGCCGGAAGGGCAGCATCAGCAGTCGGCCAATGGGCTTGGGAGTACAGAGTCAGGGGGCAGCGTCAGTGCACCACCTGTGGACATGCCCAGACCTGGTCCTGGTGTGCAGCGCCCACCCTCAAATGGTGCTGAGCATCAGGGCCGTGCACACCCTGAGGGACAGGATGCCGAGGAGGCAGATGACCTCTTGGATGAGCACACCCACATAGTGCAAGCATCAGTCAACCAGCAGATGCGGCTTGTGACATCAGTGGATGCACTGCATGTGGCTCTGGAGTGGGCAGAGGAGTTTCACAGCAGAGACACCACTCTGATCCTGGCAGGGATGGACTGGTTGCGGGAGGATGTGACCGCTGCCATTGACAGGCAGACACAGGCATTCACTGCTGTCATGGCCACAATGGGCACAGTTATTTGCCCATGCATCACAGACACCACGCAGTGCACTGTCCACCCCCATTCCCGGCGTCATGTGACACCATCCTTGTCGACACCGGGTTCAGCTGTGGGCATCCTGAGCACACCTGGTGCAGGCATGTTTGATGTGCTGCAGACCCCTGCATGAGCACGGTCGTGTTCATGCAGTGGAACCCCTGGGGGACCATCGGTGCCACCCCATGAGGCCAGTGGTAAGCCTGTCAGTGCTGGCGGGTCTCGGCGGGGCTGCCCATGCTTCCGTGGCAGCCGGGGCACTGTGGCACGTGACTGACCTGTCTCCCAACGTGGCTACTGTCTGGTGCTGCCCTGTGTGCATTGTGTCATTCAGTGGGCATTGCATGGGTGGGTACCTGGCCCTGCACAAGGACACAGTCCATCTGCACACCCTCCCGACTGCTGTCCACAGTTGCATGTGCAAGATGATGCCTGCATTGCGCTGTACACCAATGTGCAATGGTGCTCAGCATCTGACACACGCACAAGGACAGGCAGTGGGCGTGGTGGTCTGTGGACATGTGTGTGGCTAGGAGTGGCGTTCTGGGTCAGTGTGCATCCTACCCTTTGTGCATGTCTGGTGCATTGTGTGTGTGTGTGTGTGTCCGCGTGACATGTCAGACCTCACCCATCCCTGGTGGTGTGTGTGGTTCCATGCCTGGCCACTTCCCTTGATGGCATGCACCCCTGGTGTGTGTCCATGCGTGTTTGTGGGTTGTGCCTTATCCACTGGTGGTTGCACATGGCCCCATGACTTACCTGGGTTGGCTGAAGTGCTCCTCCGTGATGGTGTTCCGGTGCAGCTGTGTCAGCCGGAGCAGTCAGGGGTCCCGTCACCCAAGGGGGGACTGCCCAACACCATTGTCACCGGCATCCTCATCGTCCCCATCACTGTTCCCCTCTTCGACCTGTATGACTATCCCACATTCGTTGGCCATATTGTGCAGGATGCAACAGGCCAGGAATAGCCTGCAGGCCTTTGAGGGGCTGTACTGTAGGGCACTGCCGGAGGTGTCCAGGCAGCGGAAACATGCCTTCAGCATCCCGAACACCCGCTCGATGACATTACGTGTAGTGGCGTGTGCCTCATTGTAGCATTGCTGTGATGGGGTCGCGGGCTGCCGGTAGGGTGTGAACAGCCAGGGATGGAGTGGGTATCCACTGTCACCTGTGTGTAGAGGGTGGAGGTTAGTTTGGTGATCAGCATTGCCCTGCCCTAGGCCATGTAGGCCACTACCCGTGTCACCTCTGACCATGCCCCCCCAGGCCCTATGTTTGTCCATGTGGTTTGCATACTCACCCACTAGGTGGCCAGTGGGGATATCCCCACTCTTGAATCTGTGGCACAGTGCTGACTGGTGCCAGATGAAGGCATCATGTGCTCCCCAAGGGTGTATGGCACAGAAATTGATTATGTGCCCCCTGGCATTGCACACCACCTGGCAGTTGATGCTGGCCCTTGCAATTTATATATGTGGCCCCCTCGTGGCCAGGTGGTGTGCAGATGGCCACATGGGTGCAGTCTATTGCCCCTAGCACACCAGGCATAAGTGCTACCCTGTGGAACTCCTGTATGTTTGCTGTGTGCTCCGCCGGTGTGCTGGGGAAATGGATGTACTCCGCAGCATGTGGCAGCAGTTTGCTGAGGAACTGGGTGAGGTGGTGTGATGTGGCCGACTGGGTTATGCCTGTGGTGTCCTCAGTTGGTTTCTGGAAGGTACCCGTGGTGAGCAAGCACATGCAAGCTGTCACTTTCATCTCCACTGACAGGGCATGGCTCCGTCGTGTGGGTGCCTGCATCACATCACTGCACAGCTCAGAGAGCCACCTCAGAATTGCCAGATTCAGGCGGTACTGGCCCACGATCTCAGTATCACTATACAACTCGAAGCTGGTGCGGGCTCGGTACTGCCTGTTGGGTGCATACCACCGATGGGCCCTTCCACGACCACGACCCCCTGCTGCCCGCCTTCTCACCCCCCTCATTGCTGCCTCCAACTGGATGGTGGTACTGGCCATGTCCCTGGCTTATGTCACCCTCATAGCTGTTTCTGTATTCCCCCGCCTGTCCTGGCTTCTACTTCCCCTGCACTGGGAACACCTGACTGTGCTGGCCTCACTGCTGTGTGACATTACTTCCCCCTCCTGCACTGTGGCTCCCCACACCTTCCCCTGAGCCTGTTGGTTCCAGGTGCTCTTTTCTGGCCTGCCCTGTGTGTCCCTGCTGCCCAGTTTGTCCTACTAGAGTTCGGCCTCATGTGGCTCCCCTGTAGTGTCCTTGTGCCTCTCCCTTGCTCCCTTTTATTTTGGCTCATTTCCGCTCTGGCGCAACTTCCACTTGCTCCCCTATTGCACATGGCGCATGTTGTTGAATATCGCACTGTGCCATTTATGCATGGTTTCTCCCCCTTCAGTTGTGCATACATTCATTAGTATTGCGCTGTTGCTCAGCGTGATTTGGGGGGCTCAACTGCCTCCTGCTGAATATCGCAGAATGGCGCAGTTTCGGACTTGCGCAGGCGCAACCCTATTGTGCATGGCTCATCTCTTTTGAATATATGGGCCCATGTGCATTTTTCCACAGTTCAGCCAAAAAATTCTGCAGAACATGGCAAAAATCCACCTAACACATTCAGAAGATTCTGATTTTGCCAATGGCAGAAATTCGGAAAACTCCATGAAATTTCTGAATTTTCACAGAAGTTCCTCAAAAGCGAAATTTGCAACTTTCACCCATCTCTAGTATGGTGGCATTTAGTGTAGATTGCAATAACTATTAATGCAGTACAGTGTGTGAGGGGACACATTAGGAGGGTGTGGGTACCCTGAGAGACTTAGTTTCAAGTGGAGTTCCTGGCAGCCTTGTGGCACAATAAGGGGTTCCCCAGAAGACTGGATTTCACTTTGAGGGGACATTTCCAGTCTTGTGCCAAAGTGATACTGCCAGCCAAGTTGTTGATGATAAGCAACCTGATAAGAGTGAGACAAGGCTGCTGACTAAGTTAGGAGACATGCTTACATTGTTTGATAGGTAAGCTCATCTGGGATGGATACAGGAGCTGCTGCCTCTGGCAGAGGGACTGGGGCAAATGCCAACCACTGCCAGTGGGCAAGCTGGTGTATGCCATTCTGCATTGTGCCCAGTGTACCATTTGGTGAGTAGGAGAAGCTAATACAGTATGTAAAGCCCACGGCAAGGGGGGTGAGCTCTGGGATCCCCCATGTGGACTGGCCTGGAACAGAGCAGCTGTCCTCAGGACCTCGGGACCCATGGATGCCCATCAGTGAACCAAATTCCGAGAAGTTTCTTCCTAAAGCAGTCAGTGCCTAATGCATCCCTAGATTGCCAGGTGCCACAGTGCCAAAACATTTTGAAATGTACAGGAGTCATGAAGTTTGTAGCCTAGTGGAAAAGCAAATGAAGTTATGCAGCGTAGAACAAGCTCTGAGCTGAGGTATAACCTTACCCACTGGTGTGTGTGTGTGTGTGTGTGTGTGTGTGTGTGCGTATGTGTGGGGAAAAAGAAGGAATAAAGAGTTCTCTGTGAGGAGGTATGACTTTTATGTAGCAAAATAAGGTCCTGACTTACAACTGGGTCAGGATCAAACCTGCCTGCACAGTCCTAACTTGGACAATGATGAGGGATTGTGTTCCTGCCTTTATCTGTAGACTTGTCAGTGAGGTACAACACCTGCTTAAAATACCATGTATTGTGATTTGCTAATGTCAGAGCAGGGGTCTGAGCTTCACTCACTCCACAGCTGGGCACTTGGGAGGTGTGCAGTGATTGTGGATATTCTATAGGGGAGTTCTCAGGCAAACCTTTCATCTTACCCCTAGGCACAGAGGATCTTCCAGACCATTCTTGCCCAAGTTGGCACTAGAGATGCAGTGAAGTTTAAATTCACCTATAAAGTTAACCGACACTGGACAACTTCAAATTCTTGTAGCACTACATGAAAGTTCCATTAAAAGTTGAAATTTGCCTTTAATGAACTTCATGTTGTGCACTTTACGTTCACTTTGCACTGCAGTTTGAGAAGGTGAAGTTGGCAAGAAACAGCCCACAGATCACATGTCTGACTGTCTGCAGATCACATGATGCAAGCAGGAAGTCAGTAAATAGAAACAGAAACATAGACTTTGACGGCAGATAAGGACCGCTTGACCCACCTACTCTGCCCATTTCCCTACCTAGAGGATAAGCTGCAGATCCTACTTAACCAACAGCCTATTTCTTCCTACCCCCACAAAAATTGCCTTAGGTCTGTCCCATGCATTCTTGAATTCTCCTACAGTTTTAGACCCCACAACCTCCTCAGGAAGGCTGTTCCATGTGTCCACCACCATCTCTGTGAAAAAATACTTCCTCACATTGCCCCGGAGCTCCCCCTCTATCTTCAAATTGTGTCCCCTTGTTCTTGCACATCTCTTTTTCTGAAAGATGCTACCCTCTTGGACTTTGTTGATTCCACTGAGGTACTTAAACGTTTCTATCATGTCCCCCCTCTCCCTCCTTTCCTCAAGGGTAAACATATTAAGCTCCTTTAGCCTCTCCTCGTATGGCTTCTGTTGCAGACTCTGCACCATTTTAGTTGCCCTCCTCTGAACTGCCTCCATCCTGTTTATGTCCTTGTGGAGATGGGGTGTCCAGAACTGGACGCAGTACTCCAGATGGGGTCTCACCAACTGTCTGTACAGAGGGATAACAACTTCCTGTTTTCTGCTGGTGATGCCTCTTCCTATACATCCCAGTATCCCCCCAGCCCTCCTTACCGCCTTCTCACATTGCTTGCTAACCTTAAGGTCATCTGATATGATTACCCCCAGGTCCCTTTCCATTTTTGTTGTTGTTAATACCTCCCCCCACATTGTGTAATCTTTGCCTGGGTTTTGTTTCCCAGGTGCATTACTTTGCATTTCTTTGCATTGAATCCAAGCTGCCATACTTCTGACCATTCCCTCAACCTTGCCAAGTCCCTTCTCATCCTTTCCACACCTCCTTGTGTATCAACCCTGTTGCAGATCTTTGTGTCATCTGCAAAGAGGCATACTTTTCCTTCCAGTCCCTCTGCAATGTCACTTATAAAGGCATTAGAAAGGACTGGACCCAGTACTGAACCCTGTGGTACCCCATTAGTAACCCCTCTTTCTTCAGAGTGGACTCGCTTTACAATTACCTTCTGTGTCCTGTTGTTCAGCCAATGTTTTACCCAGGCTACCACCCTGGGACCCACTCCAAGGCTGGTTAATTTGACTACTAATCTTTTGTGTGGGACTGTGTCAAATGCCTTGCTAAAGTCTAGGTAGGCCATGTCCACAGCCCCTCCCTGGTCTACTACCTTGGTCACCCAGTCAAAGAAATCAATTAGATTCATCTGACATGACCTTCTCGCTGCAAACCCATGCTGCCTTGGGTTCTGTGACCCACTGGCCTCTAGGTACTCAACAATTCTTTCTTTCAGAAGTGATTCCATCACTTTCCCTACCACAGAGGTCAAACTGACAGGTCTGTAGTTTCCTGCCTCTGTTTTGCTCCCAATTTTGTGAATTTTGCTGTTACTTCCTCCCACCGACATCCTCCTCATCATCATTATCAAGGAGGAAGCAGCCCTCGCCATCCTTAATGCCGGAGTTGTACCCACATGGAAATTCTTTTTCCATGACTGCATCATCAACCTCAATGGTACACCATTTGACACTGCCACTAGGATGGTCTGCTTCACCTGCATCATCAGCACAGCCATCATCCTGATGGGGTACAAACATAGATGTGCTTGTCTTACTTGGTATGTGACCGTCATTCATTTTGATAAATGTCAGCATGCTGACATTTGTAGATAATAGGTTAGTACGACGGATGTGTACTATGGCCACCACAGAATTAAATACCCTCTCCACACTTACACTGGAAGGTGGGCAGTTCAGGTACTTCAGTGCTAGTGATGTCAGTGCTGGGCAGTCATTCACCTTGCCACTCCAGTACACCAAAGGATCATCCAATATTGTCAGATGCCTGTTTTCTGCCAAATAGGCCTCAACCATGGTCTGTGATGCACACATTCCTAATGAATCATCCACCTGTTCATAAGATTTTATCTAGGTCACAAATTCCTACATTTGGGACAAGGCACCTCAAAGTTGATTAATGGACAACTGTGCAGCTGACACCACTTCTTGCCCCTCATCCACCTTCTAGATATGCTCAGTCCACAGTGACCTTCAGACATGTTGTGCTGTGATTTGCAGAACTTTGCAAATGATTTCTGTGCCCCATGAACCAATTGGACAAGCTGTCCAGTAAGATTTTGAACCTGATCATGCCCTCCCTCCAGTATGGATGCGATTCCATACTTGTAGTGGGGGTCCAGTATTGTGGCTATTTCAAATTCTGGAGATTGCTGAATAGTGGTGATGTGTCAATTACTGTCTAATATTGTAATCATGTGTTTCAGTAATGTACAGCTTGACCCATCTCCGGCCACATCAAGACTAGGCTGCAGATTCAACAAAGTCTTTCTCAGCATTCGCAGCAGTGGAATGGCTTGACTAATGGATGCAGTCTCACCACTCACTGCCTGTGTGGCATGTTCAAATGGCCTCAATATTGATATTACTGAGTCCATGAGTGTCCATTGTTCAGTTGTCATAGACATTGAGGCCCATGAACTGTCACAGCAAGTGTGCATAACTAGGCACTTGGAGATGGCTTTGTACTTCTCATACAATTGCTCTGCCATGTAGAGTCAAGTGCCATCTTATGACAACTTCAAGCTTGAGGCGGTGGTGAGGGAGGCTGTTTTGAATCTGCAGCTGCCTAAGCTGGTCACAGGCCTTTCCAGAACATACAAAGTGGGCACAGATGTGGCATGCAACATTCAGCATTTGCTATATTTCAGGGTAATGCAGGAACTCCTGTACTATGAGATTTAAACAGTGGTCCATGCAGGGAACCCTCACAAAGCCACCATTGCTGATATATTTAACAACATTTGATCCATTATCACTAGCTATAATGCCAGCTATTAATGGCAGGGGTGCAGCCATTCATCAATTTCTGTCAGTAGCAAGTCTAGCATGTTTTCGCATGTATGCGACCGTGCTACATTACACATTGCAAGCGTAGCATGCTGTCTAATGCCATGAAGGTTGATACCACCAGAGTCTGAATTATTACACTGTTTTGCCATCCCACGATCACAGACAATCCCAGGTAGCTATGCCAAATGTGCAGTAATGCACAGATAGTAACTACCTGCCATTTTGCCACTTGTTCACATATTCATGCTTAAATGAATGTAAGATGATGTGGAATGTTGAAGGGCATGCCTTACAGACTCTGTCACCATCTGATATAACTCAGGGACAGCATGAGTGGAAAAGTAGGTCATGGACGGGATCTTCCATTTAGGACAGGCACGTGCCACAAAGCTCCAGAATCCCACATTCTCCACAAAGGAGAATGGCAAAAAGCCAATTGCCAGCATTTCTGTTAGTGCGGCATTGAGTTCACGTGCAACTGCATGATTTGGAGGGTATTTACTCTGTTCTGGGCAAAATGACTGTGCAACATGGGCTGCATTGTTCAGTGCTTTGCATGTGGCAGGCCAAATGGCTTTCCTCTGCAAACTGACATGAATGGGGTACGGTTGACATGTGATGGTAGGTGCATGGGTGACAAGCCAATAAATGCAGTTATGTTACCTGTTTTAAGCACAGGGGTTGATGTACTAGAATTACTACATGGATCACTGCTACTCTGACCACTACTTGATCATTCAAAATCCTCCTCCTCCTCCTCCTCCTCGTGCCTGTAATAATCCTCTGGTGTTATTTCACCACTTTTACCGACATGGCTACTTACACTAAAGGAAGGGGACACCATGCTCACTAAGGTGGCTGAGGGTGAATGCCCCACTATGGCATTAGCTCCCCTCTGGTGCCGAGTAAACAGTGTCACGTGCCTGCTCTTGAGATGAGAGTGCTGGCACCCAGTGCACAGATGGCTACCCTTTTTACCACACTTCACATGCACTTGGCAAAGTTGATAGATTGCCGCTGTTTCATTGCTACCATCTTGTACAAAAAAATCCCAAACTAGGGATTTTGATGCCCTACTCTTCATATGTCGCTTCTGGGGATGCATATTGAATGGCTGTTTTGGTGGTGATGAAATGGGAGGTGTACTGCATGAATTCTGGTGTTGTGCACACTTGGACTTTGACTGAACATCACAGTCGATGACTATTACTTCAGGGTCAGCAACAGACACAGCTTCATCAGAACTTTGAGGAGGAGGTATTGATGAACAGACTGTTTACAAACAGCCACCTTCACTTTCTTTTTGTCGGATTCCCAAATGGGGTCGCTAGCATCATCATCATGATCATCATCCACAAATTCACTTTGGATGCTTTCCTTCTGTGCAGATATTCCAACCACAGCCTCAGTACTATCATCCACACTTTTTTCATCAACATCTGAATGTTTGGATGGCCTAACCTCAAGATCAGTGGAAACATGAGACTGGGAGTCATTAGCATGATCAGAATCATGTTCAGCTGCTGTGGGGAGTGGGACATCAACCACACTCAAGTCTGTGAATTCAACAACATTTTTCCCACCTGATAAGTTTGCCCAGGTTGAACTTGTAGCAATACTCATGCTGTTGTCAACCATGCTGTCACTAACTTTACTACCAGCATGGACAACAGCAATTTCAACCAGCATTGAAGCGACTGATTTCACAGTGAAAAACAGAGTTGGAGAAATCCCTTCACTTGCAGCAACTGCTACCATTCTCTTCTGCTGCATGCTACCACAGCCAAGACCACTACTCTTAACACTGCTAGACTTGCTACTAGCCCCTGATGAACCTGCCTCATCATCACAACTTCCACTGCTAATAGTCTTATTGGCAACAGCATCACAGCCAGAAACAGCTTTGCATGAACATCTCTTAGAAGGCATTTTTTAAGATTACACAGATAATTAATATCAACTTATTATTTTGGCTGTTTTGGGAGGCTGAGAAGCAAAAAATGCAAGAGATGCAGTCACACAGGCACAAGTAACGCAAGACTTAAACCAGTCTTAAAATCCAAAAATACAACAATACCTTGTTTTGTGGGGGTATACAGCTTTAGCTACACAGACATAAGAAGGAAAAATTACAGACAGGCTGAGAAATTCAGAGTACTGCTATTGCAGTGCCACAATAAAATGTGTATCAATTTACACAACGCACACAAATTAGAGGTCAGCCACAGAAATTTTGACTGTAACTATTCAGTAAACTACAATGCAGACAGTCTTTTAAAATGACTGAAAAAATGCCCAGCACACAGAAAAAGCACATACAAAGGTAAGTAAAGTTCTACTGCATGTACTGGAAAACACAAATAATAAAAAAACTAGCCATCAAAATTTGAAAAAACTGCATTTCTCACTATTCTCCCTTCTACACCTCAGATCCACCCTTCCCCTAAAGCACACTTCTACACTGTTTGTCACTACAGAGACTGAATTTTTATTATTATTTATTTGAGTTTTGGTGACTGGGTAGGTCCACTGAGACAGTTACAGTCCATTTTTCAGGGTTGACCCAGGGTCTAGATACATTGTGCAGAGATAAAGCAGATACAAGAAGGCAAATCATGGAACATATAGCATTGGTATATATACGGCAATATGACAAGGCATGTTACAAACTCATTTCAAAAGAACATATTTACAGTGCTAACAATTGAAAACTAACAGTTACAGAGCTGAGCAGTCGAAAACACAAGAAGGCAGTTCATAAAACATACAGTACTGGAATATATACAGAAAGATGGCAAGGCAAGATAAGAACACATTTCAAAGCAACATATTTTCAATGCCACTGCAACAGAAACTAACTGTTACAGAGCTGAGGAGTCAAAGGATGGGTACAGAGGGAAGGGAAAGGGCAGGTAGTGAGCAGGAAGTAAAAGAGTATGGAGCACAGAGGGCAGGGTTAGGGGAGAGGGTCAGAAGGTGGTAAGAGAAGGAAAAATAGGGCAGGAAGGATATGTCATTAACAAAGGCAGGAGCAAGATACAGAGGCTGAGATATTGGTAAACAGATTAGACTGGAACATAGATAGGGAGAGCAGTACAGGACAGATGGAGGAAGGGAGTTCCAGTCAGAGATTGCTGCAAATGCAAAAGACCTTTGGGAGAAGACTAGACACAGCTTAGGTTTTGCGAGAAGGGAGAGTGAGGAAGATCAGAGTACACAAGGGGCTTGTCGAGGGCATATGATCTCACTGAAGCAAAGAGGCAAGAATTTATGAACAAGCTTAAACATGAGACTCAGGATGGAGTATCTCAATATTGCTTCATAAGGTAACCAACCCAAACAGGAGAGGATGTCACAGTGGTGAGATCTTGCATTAACACCCAGGACAAATCTCCCCTCCCTATGGTAAGCCTGAGACAGGAGAGACAGGGAGGACGAACTAGAAGTGAGCAGAAGAGGAGCACCATATGTCAGGAGTGGAAGAAGGGACAAGGAAGCAATCTTAAGACAGGAAACAGAGGTGAGGAATGGACAAACACGACAGAGGATGTCAGGTTTCTGGTTCAGAGATTTAACAACGTTGGAGACATGTGTGTTAAGGGAGAGCACGGAGTCCAAGGTGATGCCCAAGTATTCAAAGGAAGGTATGGACTCAAGGGTATCACCATTGAAAGAGGTTATGCTAAGAGGAGACAGACAGGATTTGGAGGGGGGTCGGAGGGTAAAGAGCATACTTTTCATTTTTTTCATATTAAGAACAAGGTGGTTTCAGCTGAACCAACCCTCAAGGGAGGCAAAGTCAGAAGCCAGTTCACAGTTGATCAGATTAATATCTGGAGAGAAACTATAGATGATAGCATCATCTGCATTGAGGTGTATAGAAGCCCCACCACAAAAGCTGGGTAAATCTTTAATGAAAATAGAAAACAATATAAAGCCCAATAAGGAACCCTGCAGAACCCCATGTGTTATTGGCCTTAGATCCAAGACAGAACCAGCCAAATTAACTCTTTGGGAACGGCTGGACAGATAACTTTTAACCCAATCCAGAGCACTTCTGTCCAACCCTAGGACATAAAGCTGATTGAGCAGAAGCCTGTGATTCACCAGGTCAAATGCCTTAGTGAGGTCAACAAAGATGGCACCAGTGGCACAACCTTGGTCCATAGCCTGAAATATGTCAGTAGTCACTTTTATCAGGGCAGTAAGGATACTGTGATTCCATCTGAAGCCATGTTGATACGGATAAAGTAAGTTATGAAGTTCAAGGTAGTCCTGAAGATGGTTATACACTATTCTTTCTTGGATTTTAGCTAGCAGACAGAGGATGGATATGGGATGAATGTTTTCAACAATAGTATTAGGGCCCCCCTTATGTACTGTAATGACAACTGCCATCTTTCATTTATCCAGAACAGTGATAGAAGGGAAAGAACGATTGAACAAGTCGTGGACAGGGCGAGCAAGGGCTGGAGCCCCCAGTTTAAGAAATTTAGCCTCCAGGGAATCATGGCCAGGAGAGCTCTCTGATTTTAGGCTACAGAGCAGATTCTGCACCTCCTTGAGGGTGGCCAGTTTCAGGTGGAAAGCAGGTCAAGCTCAAGTGGAGCTAAGGGTGAATTGGACAGGGGGTGGAGAGGAGGAATTATTGAAGAGCAAGGTATATTCAAGTAGATCAGTAATGAAATTATTACAGCCATCTGTGATGGATGCAGCATCAGCTAGGGTGGATCTTTTGGCAGTGATGGAGCCTGGGATATCAGCAACCTTCCCTTTTATCAAGGAGTTGACTTACCTCCCGAATTCTTTGGGGTTGCACAGGTGTTCAGATTGGAGAGATTTGTAGTGGTGACATTTGGCTTTATGGAGGGAGTTTTTGCACTTATTTCTGAGCTGCCTATGGTCTTGCCAGTCTGAGGGGAGACCACTCTTCTTATAGTTCTTCCAAGCTTTGTCACATTGTTACATAAATGACCTAATATCCTTAAAGAGCCAAGGAGCATTAACACCCTTGGAACTGCATTTTTTCTGAGGGGCGTGGGAGTTGACAATTTGAGTGAATGTGGCTATGAAGAAGTCCAAGGCCTGATTAATGTCAAGAAGGGTTTTAATGGGGTGCCAGTCAGTGTCATTGATAGTTGCAAGAATGTTGTTCACTTTGAACCTAGACGTGTCCCGTACCAGTGAGGTTTTGGGAGGTGGGTTGGGATAATTGTTTCTCCAGCTACAGAAAGTAGGGGAATGGTCACTTATACAGTCAGAGAGGATGCCCATGGCTTTGATCTTCTGGGGGCAATTAGTGAATATCCAATCAAGCAAAGTATGCTTTCCTGACTTGGTATTGAGATGCATTGGATCCTGCAGGAGTTAAGATAGGCTGGAATCAGCTATTGATGTGCACAATTTGTCAGCATCATAGTGGAGCCAATCAATGTTGAAGTCCCTACAAAGTGTAAGGTCATGTCTTGGAAGGCTAGCTAAAGAAGAGAGCAAGGGGGCAGGTCAAGAGAGGCCTTGTTGAGGGCAGATATACACACCCAATTATAAGTTTCTTGACATTTCCAAGAGTGAGAGAGAGGAAGAGAGATTCCTCAGAAGAAGATCCCAGGTCAGGACCAGGGAGTTCAATGATGTCGAGATCAGACCTGGAGTAGATAAGAACACCACCACCCCTCTTTCCCAGCCTGTCTTTTCTGAAACAGTTATACCTGGTAGAGCAACCTTGTGCTGTTTAATAGCCAGATTGAGCCAGTGAATGTACTAAATTAACATTAAATATTCACACAAAATCAATAAATGCTCAATGATATAAAAACATAAGGATTTCCTACAATCAATGTACTAAATTTTGATGGTTTGAATCTCAGAGCTCTGAGATCAAACTGTCTCCAGCTTTCCACTACACACACTAGGCTGAACTGAGGCTGCGCAAAACAATATAATAATAATAATAATAATTTTTATTTATAAGGCACCTTTCGAATGTCAAAGCGCCGTACATATTAACAATTAAAACAGTTAACATCATTAAAAAATACAGCCAGACCAAACAGATAAAGCTATCAATATTCTGGAAATGCAGTTTCCCACAGAACGGTCTTCAGAGCCCTCTTAATACCCTCCACAGAAGTGAAATACCACAACCGACAGGGTAGATAGTTCGAAAGTGTGTGGGCAACATACGAGAAAGCCCGAGCACCAGAGGATTTCAAATTCACCCTTGAAATCTCTAGCAACCTCTTATCGGCTGAGCGGAGAGATCAATCAGGACAATAGGGAACCAGAAGTTCTTTCAGATAGACTGCGCCCAGATCATATAGGGCTTTAAAAGTCAGCAAGCTGACTTTAAATGTGATCCACCATCGAATTGGCAGCCAGTGCAGATCGCGCAGCACCGGAGTAACATGACAGGATCTTCTAGAACCCAACAAAAGCCAGGCTGCAGCATTCTGCACTAGCTGCAGGCAATTGATTTCAACCTCAGAAAGCCCTAGATAAATGGAGTTGCAATAATCCAGGTGCGAGGACACGAAGGCATGGACTAAAGTAGGCAGGTGGGCAGATGGAACAAGTTGTTGAACCCTGGCAATATTCCTAAGATGATAAAAGGAAGTCTTGATGACCGCTGACACCTGTGAATGCAGTGTCAGCCTATTGTCAAGAACTACCCCCAGGTTCCACACCAGTTCAGAGGTCGGGAGAGAAACACCACCAAGAATAATTCCGGAAGATGCAACACCGCCCGACCCTCCTATCTCTAATATAGAGCCCATGTGACCTTAAATCCCATGAATCACTGCAAAATTTATCTTAAAGACCAAAGAAACAAGGTGAAGTAATGCAAAGTCCATAGGGAATAATGGAAACTTCACATTACTTCGGGATGCAAAGTTTTTCAATTCACTTTGTGGAAAATTAAGCAAAATTCAGGTTCTACTCAAAATACTACACATAGCAAATGTTTGCCACTTCACCCACCTCTAGTTGGCACCAAGAAATGGTTGTCATGTGGTGTCAGCGGTGGAGAAAGAAAGGATTACATACTCTGTCTTATACCGGGTGATAGAATGGAAGAAGGCACTACTGCCCATCATACCGTTCCCCACATAGCAGGCTCAATTTTATCTCCTCAAACATATTAATTGATCTATTTCCCTTTTAAATATGTCCAGAGTACCACTCAGGACAACATACTCTGGAAGGGCATTTCATACCCTAGCTGTTCTATATACAAAGGAATAATATCTTATGTTTGTTTTTACAATTTCTAATTGTATTTGAAGTTTATGTGCTCTTAGGCCTTCTGGTTTATCTATCAACTCTATTCCAAGTTCATGTATTAACGCTGGGTCTTTTATCATTTTTAACAACTGTAAAAGGTCCCCTCTCTTCCTTCTATCCTCCAGACTGAACATGTCCAGTTTTTTTTAGCCTATCCTCATAACCATCATTTTTTGTGGACCATATCATCTTAGTATAGGTCCTTTGTACTTTTTCTATCTTGTTTATTTCACCTTTAGTAAATGGGCACCACAGTAATGAACCATAATCTATATGTGGTCTTACAAATGCCCTGTAAAGTGGAAGAAGACATTCTTATGATCTATTTATAAAGTTTCTCTTGATATTTCTAATCATATAATTAGTTTTCCTAAGTACGTCTAGTCTCTGTGCTCTAAAGGTCATACCATCATCTATTATTATCCCACAATCCTTTTCCCTATCTGATGCTTCCACTTTCAGGCCATTTAAATAGTATTCATGTCTGGGATTTTTTTTCCTCGTATGCAACACTCTGCATTTCTCTATACTAAATGGCATCTTATTATCTGTCATCCATACTTCCAGTAGTTTTAAATAATTTTCAAGGCCCTGGATACCCTCCAATGTACTCACTTGCCCTCCCAATTTTACATCATCTGCAAACTTAACCAGAATATTCCTTATATTGTGTTGTATGTCCTCTATATATGGTGAAAATAGCATGGTGCCCAACACCGATCCCTGTGGCATGCCACTCGTCACATCAGACAAACCTGAATATGCAGCCCTAATCCTGACTGTCTGCTTTCTTTCCCCTAGCCAGCTCTGCACCCATCTTATTAGCCTACTGTCCACTCCTAGTTGTTCCATTTTTACAATAAGCTAACCGTGTGGTACCTTATCGAATGCTTTCTGGAAATTCAGAAGGAAAACATTTACTGGTATATTATCATACACATTTTTATTGATTTGTTTGTAAAAACTAAGCTGGTTTGTCAGACATGATCTTTTTTTTTAAATCTGTGCTGCCTTACATCATACACATCTAACTCTTTAAGATTTTATTCCAACCTAGCCTTCAAAAAACTTTCTGCTACTTTACACAGTATTGCAGTCAAACTAATTGGTCTATAGTTAGTCATTGATGTTTTTACCCCTTTCCTTTTACATAGTGGGATCACAATAGCATTTTTCCAGTCCTCAGGTACCTCCCCTGTGGAAAAAGACCATCAGAACAGGTGTGCCGGGGCACTGCTATATATGCCCTTACTTCTCTCAGCAACCTAGGGTGCTATAAATCAGGCCCTGCTGATTTATGGGGTTTCAGTTCACTCAACAACTTTTCTAAATGTTCTGCACTAATCTCCAATTCCAAATTCCTACTTTGATTTTGCTTAATAGTTATCCTATTTTGCTTCTTCTTATCATATACTGAACAGAAATGCTGATTTAGTTGTTCCGCAGTCTCTACTGTTTCACATAGTCACATAGTACAATAAATAAAAGTGCCACAAGCAGGTATAGCTTGCAAAACCCAGGGGGGTAAGCAGAAAAGACAGTATAATACAGCTGTGTTACAATTAACAACTGCAGCAGTAAGGCAAGCCTAATACAGTGTAATCAGCTGTAACTGAATGTCAATTGTATGAGAGCAATTTTGGAACAAAACAGTCACACAGTATGATAAAGATCAAGTGCTATAAGCAAGACTACAGTATATGGCAAGTACTAGGCATGTAAGCAAGGAGAACAGTTAATTATGTTACATGCAAGATTGCAATGATCAGGTACAGTAAGCCTAGTAACAATTGCATTGATGGCTCTTAGCACACATAAAAGGTTCAGAAGTTTGTAATGTGAAGTGGGGAACACAAGGGAAGGATGAGATCATTCCAGATCTGAGGGAGTTGATATGATAATGTTGTCTGGGATAAGATGTTTCTATGCTGTGGGGATGAGGAAGGATTGTAAAGATGTGTGCCTCAGGGAGTAAGAGAAGGAAGGGGAATGGCTATGAAAGGAAATGAGGCAGTCAAGGAGATTACCCATCCAGATTTCAAAGATGAAAGAAGCACTATGGGAGATGTGCCTGTCCATGATAAAGGGCAAGGACAGAAGGGAGTACCAAGAGCAGTTGTGAATGTAGAGGACAGGAGAAGGAAAAGCAGCAGCATGCATTGAAAAGTACAGTAGGTCTAGTTTGGCCAGGCAGGACCTGATATCTGCACTGTAAAATTACTCTGGTGCTGCACCACTTATTAATTGGGTGCATGTAAATTAAGCAATAATGCATGAAAGGGTATGTATGATGCTGGGACAACATCACACCTCAGGTGGTTAGGCATGCAGCCATACACCAAGTGCATCCAACACCCAAAAACAGATGTTATCAAACAATGGCACATACCCTGGAGTGCATTATTGCACTTATATAATTGCTTAAAAAATTAAGAATACATGTAAAAGTAGATTTTTAGTCATTGTTATGTTCATGCTTGCTCAGAGCAAACATGATCCTATGATAGTGGATTTTGAGAAGTATGTCACAGTTGGTCCAATGCATGCAGGGCAGTCTGCAAGGGGCTCAGCGGTGTCAGATCAGTCATCAGCCAGGCTGATCATGACACTCGTCTGGGCTTGCTAGGCTGAAATTTCATGAAGTTCAAAAGAGCCACCCAAATCATAGGGCAGCTCTTTTCTTTGATCTGCAAATTGCCACTGAGCAAGCTGGGCTGATCAGAATCATAATCAGCCTGTTGTGGTCTTCCCCTCAATGTGAAAACAATCCTGCTCATCCTCTGCCAAGTATCCCTCCCACGTCTCATTGCTTCTCCCATCTTTCTTAATTTTCCAATACCAGGGTGCCAATCCCCACTGCTGGCTAGAACCCCTCACCCCATCCATTTTCACCATGTGACACTGGGAAGCCCATCCCCAGTTCCACCAAACATAACACCATACTAGGAGTACACCTGATACACCTGAAGACAGCCATGTTATGTTTGGCAGCACCAGGGGTAGGCTCCCTGGTTTCACATGGTGAAATTGGGTCAGGTAGGAGGAACTAGCCTGCACTGGGAATTGGGTATCCTAGTGTTGGCTAGTGCCCCCACCCAGATTATTTTCACTATATGATACTGGGGAGCCCACCCCCAGTGTCACCAAACATAGCACAGTCGTTGGCAGGCATACACCCAGTACGACCAAGAATACTGTAAATAAACTGAGGTTAGAGGAGGCAACAAAACAAATTGGGCTGTTGCAGCATATTTGCTCCTTTTTTAACAGAATTAAGTATTGTTTCTTTGGGATCTCTTGGAGTATACTGTATGCTGCAGTTTAGGCAGGTGGGTGACATTGAGTTAATGGTGGTAGCAGCAGCAGGCAGCACACCATGAACCACTCAGTGGTTCTTCTATTTAGTTTGCAGTAAGTTAGTACAGTACTTTTTGACTGATTCTCCAAGAGGGAGGCATGTATCTGTCCCTACAGCCTGGTGCTCAATCTCGGATTGACTGCCACCAGTGTACATTGACTGGCCTGTGTGTGGCTGAGCCCTGCAGTATTGATAAGGCAGGAAAGAAGCAGTCATGTCTCTGCTGATTGGTTGCAGTGTGTGCAGTCTGCAGTGTGTTTAGCAAGCCAGTCAGTGGAAGCAACACCACTCTGTATTGAAAGAGATGAGGACTGGACTTGGAGAAGACTGCAGCATGTGAGGGACAATGTGCAAGTAACTTCTGGAAGCAGCCCACGGAGCCAAAGGAGTGAAGAACCAAGAAGAGGAGCATACATCTACATCAGGAACATGAAAGTTGTCTTGGACCAGCTCCAAAAGATCAGCAGCGGGTTAGTGGCAGGTACCACAGAACAGTGGACTGAGCATGAAGGCATAGACTCAAGGAGTGTATATCCATTCCAAGGTGAGTGTAGCATGGAAGAACTTGGAGTTGGAAAGATTTGCATGTCAGCGGCAGGCATTCAGCAACAGCTGGAGTTAGGTACCCCTCATCCACCCACATCTGATGTATGCCACCAGTGGCCACTCTGTAAATAAAAAAGTTATTGCCAAAAAGTAAAGTTTCTCTGGCTGGCAGTGGGTGAGGGCTGATTTGGAAATGAAAGAAATAACCCTTCCAAGTGCTGAAGCTGAAGTAAAACTACGATAGTCAATGTGTGCAGGGAACTAAGTCTACACTTGGCCTCTGAAATGCAGAATTGCCTGATCCGGTGCTGTTTTGTTTGGGGATGCTGGAAAATGTAATTTTGAGGCTTGAACTTCAGTTGCACCTCCCCTAAACCAGTAACTCCATCTTGATACCAGCAACCCTGGTACATCGGCATTATAAAATAGCACTCCAAACAAAGCCCTGGAAATCTCTGGGCTGCCTGGAGATCTTTAACTGACTTTGCTGCTGAAAACAATCACTGCTCCTCCCTGATGCACCTGTATCACAGTCTACGAAATGAACAGCATTCAGGCTCCTTCTCAGACAGTGGTCCAGAAATGCAGGTCAGGATCATTTTTCATGTGAACTTTTTGTGTAACAGTTGACAATCAATAGGATCACTTATGAACAGTAGAATGATAAGTTCCCTTTGATGTCTTCCTCACAGTCCCCATCCACTCTGTTTGAGCACTATGCATTGCAAATGTTGATCTATTTTTGTATCCATTCTTCAATTTGACTCTGTCAGTTTAGTGCTTGCAAGTGTTTCTTATGTGCAGTAGTGCACTACCCCCAGTTTATGCTAGAAAATTGTGTATGCTTATGATGTTTGATATAAATAATATTTATTTATATCTGATTTATTCTGGTTGGCTGGAACCACACCATTAAAAGAAAGGAAACAAGAATCTGCTGGACTGTTGGCTTATTTGCTTATGATGTTTACCTGCTTACTGGTTTACTGATTTTATTTTTATTTTTTTCTGTTAAGAATGCTACACTGTTCGAAGAATTTTTTTGAAACTTTTTTAGGATCTTGGATTTCCGAAGCAAACTGTAAGTGCTCCCTGTTGTTTGTTTTGTTTTTTGTTGTTTTATTTTATTAAAGTTGAAGCCATTGAGCAAAGCTCATTTACAATCGCGATCTTGGCATCTCAAATACAATTGTTACAAATAATACAAATTTACAAAAGTACAAACATCATACAAATAGCAAAAAATTACAGCACAAACATGTAAAGATAAAACAATGATTTTAACAATTACAAGGCATAGTAAGGGAAAGAAGATATATTTTCAAAGCATACACAGATGGGGATTTCTTATGTTTTAGTCTAAACTCATCTGGGAGGTTATTTCAGTATCTAGGGATAATTTGACTAAAGAATTTTTCTGATCTGTGGTCAGTTGATTTATTTTGTAAAGGAAACTTGCTAGTTAATATAGCGTAGTGATTCAGTATTTTGTCTGTTGTGAAATAAACTTGGTAGTGACTGGTTGCATATCACATTGTTGTTAAGTTAGCTTAAGGCAGCAGGCTGCAACAGTAAGAGATGGAGGTATCCCACCACCCCACATCAAACCACATCTGACCTCAGCCACCAGTCCATTCCTCCAGGTACTGAAGTTCTGTACTTATCCTTAGCAACTCTATGCTGCCTGGAACAGAGCTACAGCATATTTAATATATTTTAGTTTATTTGGTAACTGGGTTAAAGTATTTTACTGAAACCCCATTTTCAGGTTTGACCCATGCTAGCAGACAAGTACGCCATCAAACAACTCCTCAAGAAACACAAAATGTAAATAAATACAAAATACAAACAATTGTTGTACAATGATAATTAAATGCACTATACAACAATAATTTTTAAGTACATGAGCCTTTATATGTATCCTCTAGAAAACTTCTAAATTTGTTCTTAAACCACCAATGTGAAGAAATATATTTTTAATAACTAGGTATACTGTTCCACAGCTTATGAGAAGAATGTGAAAACACTCTTTGTCACATGACAGTAATAGCAGTTAATGATACATTACGTTGTGATAAACAGTCAATCTCAATTTCCTCAGTCAGGTCTTGAGGACAAGCAATGTTGTTAAGCGAGAATAATCTGAAAATTCAGAGATATTTATCTATGAAGCTCCTGAAAAAAATACCCTTTGATCCTGAGGAGAAATACTTCCTAACTGAGAGCAAAGGGAGCAGTGATGATATTGTTTATTTGTTAAAAGTGCAAAGCAAACCAATATTATTATACACTCAGGCCTAGATAGTCAAAGGAGTTGTGCCTGGTGCAACTAAGCTGCTCTGGTGCAACCCCAGAAATGTGCTCCAGGGCTATATTCAAAACTGGGAATTACGCTGCGCAATTCCCGATGTGTCACGGCTCAAAGATAATGTATGTGGTGCATCTGCAGGGGGCATGCCCATGCATATGTGGCACATCTCAATATTCAGCCAAGATGTGTGGCACATTTGCCAGCACATCCTGGAGATGTGCCACATACATGGATACAAAGTTGAGCAAGGAAAAATCATGCTCAAATGGTAGATACTCACAGGCAAACTGCCATATTGCAAGGTGCAACACAGCTGCAACCAGCCATGGGTGGCTATCCCCCAGAACACAGTATACAAGCACCAACATTATTCCCTGGTAGTCTAGTGGTGCTCCCTCCCCATCCAGTATCTTGATCCCTGTAATGAACAACTATGTATTTCCCTGGCAGTCTAGTAGTACCCCCCTCCCTACCTGTAACCTCGATCACCTGAAAACACATCCCATGTCCATAGGTAGTCTAGTGGTTCCCTCACCCCCACCCACAAAGGACCCCATCCCACCCACCACCCCAGGTCATTGGCGGGCAGCAGACCCACCCGCATGCCTCCATGACTGCCCACTGAATGACAGCTTACAGTACATGCAGCAAGCCCATTGGTCCACACCGATGACCAATGGGTTTCCTGTGTGTACTGTACTACTCATACACAACATTGTGAATAAATTACTTCATTCACAATGTCTTGTATGACTAGTACAGTACACACAGCAAGCGAAGTGGTCATCGGAGTGGACCAATGAGTTTGCTGCACATACTGTAAACTGTCATTCGGTGGGCAGCCATGGAGGTGTGAAGGTGGGTCTGCTGCCTGCTGATGACCTGTGGGGAGTGCGGGCTAGGATGGGGTCCATTATGGATGGGGTTGGGGGGACCACTAGACTATCATGGATGTGGGGATGCCATTTTTGGGTGATCAGGGTTGTGGGCACTGTGGTCATGGTAGGGGATGGGGAGGGGAGTACCACTGGACTAACAGGGAAATATACTTATCTGTAGTATAGGGTTCAAGGTAAGGATCAGGGAGGGGGTACTACTGCAGTACCTGGACAGGGAAAGCCTGCTGTGCAGGGCACCAGGCGCATTTCACTTGCCAACCCTGCACAACTCATGGAAATGGGGCCATTATGACATGCAAATGGCCCCATGAGCACCTTGCATGCATTATGGCTCCATTTGCATATTTTGTTTTGAATATCAGGAATTTGCACATGGAGTAACTCAGATGCTCCAGCACAGTTCCCATTTCAGGTATTCAGACCTCTCTGGGAGCATTTTGTTTGTGCCATCTGTATATTTTGATATATTCAGAAGGGATGTGCCATTGCTCATCTCTTTTGAATATATTCCTTTGTTGCTCCAGCACAACTCAGTTGCATGGAGCAACTACTTGCACCTTTGCCAGGTGCATTTTTAAATATCTAGCCCTCAGTTAATATGCCCTAATCAGTCACTGAAGCATTAAGACAAACCAGAGAAAAAAACATAATCTAGCTAGGAAACCATAGTACCTCTAGCAACTGCAACTGCATGTCATTCAACAAACAATTCTGTAATGATAAGCTAACTACTAAGGTCTTAAGAAGGAGGCAGACACCCATTTAAGCCATTCCTCCATTACTCAACTTTGGTATCACGTTGTTACCTATATTCATGAATTTTTCCAAGTCAGACTTAAAAGAATCCTTTGAGATGCATTCTGCTATAGATGCCAGTAAACTATTCCAAATAGCAGCAATCTTTTGTGTGTACACACACTTTTTATGTTTGCTTGTGCTCATGTACAAGAAACATGTTGCGGCAGCTTAGGAGAGAAGCAAGTTATGGAAGTGCGGTACTGTGCGGCCAATGCCACCACTGCTTTTGTGGGCTTAGCCCTGTGTCACCAATGCAAGGGCATGCTGGTAGTAACACTAGTTTGCAAGCATGCCACCAACTTGAAACAATTTGTCTGCCGCAATCAGGGAGCGCTTCGTCATTTCAGTGTCAACTTCTTGTTTCGTCCTTGTTCGCATATGCAGTTTGCCAACAGAAACTGATGCTGTGATGCTGGGCGGCCCCCTATTGTTATGGCAAATTGGCTTTTGTGGCAGTATGTTTGTCAGTCATGAGGTGAGATAGTGTGGACTCCTATCTGGACGGCTGATCGGTCCAATCCGTGGAGAAGAGCTGCCCGTGGAGAAAGCAACATCCTTTGTGGCGCTACACCCGGGCACACCAGGGCACGTGCCCTGGTCAAAAAATGCTGTGCCCCAGTTTGTGCCCTGGTGCTCTGACTCCAGAGTCTCTATCTGTTCTGCTGTTCTCCAAGGCAAGTCATGCTACCTTTGGAATCGTTTGATGACTTCTGCCTCCTCAGAGAGTCCCCCCCCCACTGGGGCCACTGCTCACCTGCCTGCAAGTTGTTAGCGCAGCCAGTGCTGCCCACCGGTGCAGCAAGGTCCTGATCCCAACTGTCCCCCCCCAACTGGGCTGTCTTGTGTACTGCTGCAGAAGTTCTGATGCGGGGGTGGCCTTTTTCTGTAGTGTTGTGGAGTCGGGTCAGACTTCTGCAGATGTAACACGCTGCCAGCCTGACTTTGCTGTGACTCCGAGCCTGTGGAGCCAATTGGGTGTGCTGCCACCAAGGCAAGAGCTGGGACAGTTTTTGCCGCCTCCACTCGACTCTGTAGCCACTCACAGTATTCTGTTTTTGAACTGGTGGACAGTGATTGCTTGCTTACACCACAGGCAGTGGCAACACAATGATTGTAATCCAGGCGGTGGTCCCTCCAAGTGCTATGGACTGAATGCTCACATGAACACCAGGTGGTCACTGCTCTCACCCCTCCAGTGCAGAATGCCTTGGTGCATGGTCATTGGTCAATTGCTCTCTTGCCATAGTCTGCTCACTAGCCAGTAACAAAACTGTGCCTGCTATGTGCGACGACGATACGGCGACAAGTCACTCCTAAGTCCCAACCCAGCAACCCTTCCAAGACACAAGTCCCAACTCTCAAGTTGCAGGCAGCAAATTGAAGCAGGCTTGTATAGCCTGTATTGTTATTGCATTGGTTGTGTCTGTGTAGGACTGGAATAGTGACGAGGGAGGCAAGAGACACAGAGGTAAGCACTGAAGCAGCAGCCTAGCCCAGCCCAGTCAGTAGCCACTACTGCCCAGCAGCCAACCAGTAGCTAGCTGTACATCTCTAGTCCGAAGCACTCTTGACTGCAGTCTGCAGCACAAAGGGAGCCCAGCCCAACCCCTCGACCCAGCCCAAGGATGAAGAGGGGGCCCAGGAGAAGCTGCTGCCTGCCTACCCAGTGCCCGCCTGCCTGCAGAATTTGAATCTGAGAGACAGACAGGGTCCTAAGTCTGCTTGTGCTAGCTAGTGTCTGGCTTGAGGTAAGTGAGTATATGTTATCTTTGTCAGTATACTATGGGTACTGGGGTGGAGGGAGGGGGCTTAAAGGAGAGAACACACACAGCATCCTGGTCCTGCCACAGTAGCTATTTGGGAGGTGGTGAGTGACTAGTGGTGGTGGTAGTGGTAGTGAATACTTGTGCTGGAAAGCGGTAGGCTGGATAACCCTGCTTCTTTTGGGGGGTCATGTCACTGCTTTGCCTGGTGGCTCGGCATGGTGGTGGGGGAAGGAATGGCCCTGCTCTGTCTTGCTTTGGTGTGGGGAGGTATGGTTCTGCTGTTTCTGGCTTGGGTGGGAGGGTGGCCCTGCTTTTTGTGGCTCTGGGTCCTGGGTCTGACCGGGATGGGGATAGTCCTTCTTTTCCAGCCTATGGGGTGGTCCTGGTTTTCCCACTTTCCTGGCTCGGAAGGGGGGAGGACCCTGCTTCTCCTGACTTGGGAGAGTGTGGCTGAGCAAAAGTAGGCACATACCCCGCCGAGCCAGTAGAAATAAGGTCACCATCCGCCCTCCAAAGCCAGGAGAAGCAGTTCCATCCTCTCTCCTACTCGAGCCTGGAGAAGCAGGGTCATCCTACCATGAGCTGCTTCTTGTGGCTTGGGGAGTAGGGCATGTTTCTCCTGGCTTGGAGGAGCTCTGCTGGTGGGGCAGCCTGCTTCTCCTGTCGGGGGCTTGTCATTGATGTTATGAATAATCTTACAGCCATTTCTGGACACACAACTCTTAAATCATTGCACTAACTTGAAAGAAACATTCTTTAACACAAACTATATGGGACACACTATATTATCCTTTAAAATAAGAAAGTGCAACACATTTTGCGCATTTGCTATGAACTTTAAAGGCCAGTGCTATGATTTTTAATGCTGATTGAATGAGAGGTATGATCAGAAATGTGTACTATCAATCTCTTAATACATCCATAGTAGGTAGCAGGGCTTGAAAGTAAGTTTTTCATCACTAGTGTGCAGGGCTAGTTACTGGGAAAATCCACTAGCCACGCAAACTTATCCATTGGCCCAGCTGGTGATTCCAGTTTCTATATGTGCCCTGGCTGCCAACTGTGGTGCCCACCCACCGCCATGGTAACCAGAAAAAGCTGAAGCCACCACTTGCTAAAATCAGTTGTGAGTGACTGACTTGTAGGAGAGAGACACCTGCACTGACTGTGTGTACTAGTGAGCCAGACAGGGGGAGCTTATTACTTGAGCAAGCAGAGGAGCACTGCCGCCTGCTGGTAAATCTCTGTCCCAGCTCTGAACTGAATTTTCAGCTGACCAACCATTTTCATTGCGGCGTTGCCTACTGCCATCCGTTGGGCTGTTTAGGTATCATTCGTGGTTATGCAGTGACTGTTCAGTCTCATGGAACACAGTGAAGGGAGTCGGACTGTCATCATCAGCTCAGCCTCAGTCATCAGGTACTCTTTCTGTTTTGGGTGTTAATTCATTGTGCATCTAAATATGTACATTACTTCTGAGTGGCTACAGCCTACAAAATATTTTAAATTGGGGTGGGGGGTCATCTGTTTTAGAATGGGGCAGTGGGCCTTGTAATATCGGGTACAGGTAATAAAATACAAAATGAAAGGTAAACAGTCTGGATTAAATGGCTGGGGAGATAATGAGTACCTTAAGGCTCAAACTTTATTCACAGCCAAGTCCCTTGGGTGGCATGACTCTCATCAAAATCAGTCATTTTAATGGCAGCACTTTTCTTGTACGTGTATTGGAGCAAATACCTTGAAATTACATGAATGTGGTTGGTGGATGTATCATACTGTTCTGTGAAGGTGCACATACTGTATCATACTGTTGTGTAAGGGTGCATGAGTCGAGATTATACTCTTATCAAACCCACATATCAACCCAATTTTTATGTTTGCTTGTGTGCATGCACAAGAAACATGTTGTGGCAGCTTAGGAGGGAAGCAGGTTGTGGGCACTGTTGTGGCCAATGCCTCCACTGCTTTTGTGGACTTGGCTGTGTGTCACCAATGCAAGGGCACTCTGGTGGTGACACTAGTTTGCAAGCGTGCCACCAGCTTGAAATGATTTGGCTGCCGCAATCAGGGAGTACCTCGTCATTGCAGCATCAGCTTCTCGCTCCATTCTGAATAGTTTTCATGCAGATGAGAAGCTGACGCTGTGGTGCCGAGCAGTCCCTGATTGTTGCAGCAAATGGTATTTTGTGGCATAATGTTATTCTTCCCTCGTGCAAAGGCTCCTGATTCACTTTCAGCAGGCAGTGGATGAATTGGGTCTGGCAGTATCCTGAGAGGGGAGTAGACTGACTTGGCAGTATCAGTACTGTGGGTGAACTGGCTCCAACACTACCCTGCAGGGACATCGGCAGTAGGGTTGTCAGAACTTGCTTGAGAAAGATTCAAACCCTCCTCGAACCCTGGTGTTCGAGTTCTAATTTAGAACTCGAATGCTAGAGGGTTCTCAAAAGGGTTCTACTTTTTTTTATTACTTAAATGGCACTGCAGTGACACTGCCTGCTGTTTCCTGTGGCGGTGAGGTCGGCTCTGGACACAGACACTGGGAGGGATGATGCAGGGGTATAATTATGGGGGAATGAGGTGGCAAAGGTGAGCGCATTTGTCCTGCATGGGAGCGCAACATTACGCTCCCATCATTTCGCTCCCGACTTCTCGCTCCCGTTCCAGTTCACTCCCATGTCATTTCACTCCCACTCATTACACTCCTTCAGCAAATTCATTGACATGAAATGACAGGAGTGAAATGTCTGCTCAGATTCCAATCTGCAACTGTCAGCCCTACTCCCGCTCTCTTTGACCAAGACTGCCCCCCCATTCACCAGTGACTCATGTCTCTGTATAATTAGTAACGACAAAATAAAAAATTAAAAAACTATCCTGCCATTTCAGTTGTAATATTCGTCCTGATGGGAGACTTGATTTCTTTGCATCGCTTTCCTGAACCATTTTATTTATGGATGCATACAGTATTTTTCCACCAGGAGTGAAATATCTGCTAAGATTCCAATCTGCAATTGTCCACCCTACTCCCTCTCTCTTTGATCAAGTCCCCCCCCCCCATTCACCAGCAGCTCCTGTCTCTGCACCATTAAGTACGACAAAATAAAAAAATAAAAAACGAACCTGCCATTTCAGTCTGACAGTGCTCTGAGGAGTGTAGTAATATTCATCCTAATGGGAGATTTGATTTCTTTGCATCACTTTCCTGAACCATTTTATTTACAAATGCATACAGTATTTTTCCACCATCTGACACTGACACCTGATAAATTGTTTAGTCAGTGATGGAATGCCAAGACAGACCTTGGACATACATTTTTAAATTCTCCCATAAGCACGAATTTAATTTAGTCAAACACTTAGCAAGTAGTTGGCATATTGTTGTAGACTTTTGTGGTACACAAAGACCACCAACTCGGGCACCAGCAAAGTCTTTATTAAGCAGATAAACTGAATTAGCATTCTGCTTACTGTTACTCAGTACCCATAAAGATCTCACTTGTCAGAGAGCAGAGAGTGAGGGGGATTGGTACAAGGATGGGGGAAGGGAAACAATAGTAGGCAAGCGGGAGTGAAATGCCTGTGAGTGCATCTGCATGGGGGCGAAATTTTGTGGGAGTGAAATGACGGGAGTGAAAGTGGCGGGAACAAAATGATGGAAGTGAAATGTCGTAGACCCGTCATGCCCAACACTCAGCCTCTTTTGCTGCTGATGCCTGCTGGTGTGCTAGGAGAGCCTGCCATTCCGGGGGGTGTTGGGTTTCACTAGTGGGTCCTGGGACAGAGTGCCGCAAGAGAGTGTGGCGAGCTGCGGATGGCAGCTAGACACTTAGACATAGCTGGGAAGGGGGGGGCATCACTGTACAAGCTGGCCTGACTGGAACTGAGAGGAACAGAAGTGAATTGTAGCAGGGAGGGAGAAAGTGATGGACCGCACTGCACCCAGAAATAACGGAAGCACACAACACCACCAATAGCGAGGTGTCGGGACAAGCGGGCGGGAAACTGACTGCTGGCATGGAGAGAATTGCACGCTCATGTCTAGGTGTTTGGTGCTTCACTTCCCCCTCCTCCTGTGAATGTTCTACCATTTTAAAAATGAATGCTGCTACTGTGTCTGCCCACCGATGCTTTTCTTGCCAGTGCTGGGAATCAGTCGCGGAGTCTTTTTGGCCTGGGATCGAGCAGTATAGAACTGAGGGCACCTGTGAGTGACTGCAAGGGTTTATTCAGTCGGGGCATCGGTCAGGCTGAGACAGCAGCCTATGCAAGTTAACTGGAGGCTGTCAGCTGGAAGTTTGAAAGGGAGAGAATAGAGGAATACAGACTGCTGGTGGCTCGAGGTGGAGGCTGCTGCTGCAAGCAACAACTGGGAGGTAGGACTGACTGGTGGTTCTGCAGTTCGGTGGGTGGGGGTGAGTAGTAATTGGGGGGATAGCCAGCAACATCACCATGCTGCGGGGGGGGGGCTGTATGCTTACTATGCTGTATGGACAAAAACAAGACAAAGTAATTAAGCAGAGGAGATGGTGGGAGCAAGGGGATTACAGTTTGCACAAGGCAGTTCTAAGCTGGCAGGTGCTACATACTATTGGCCATTTGATTTGGTGCAAGTCAGGGTCAGGGAGCACCCAGGAAAAGAAGCGTGTTGCAATCTAGGAGGCATTCTCTCTTCCTGTTGTGTCTTGAGTGGGTCAGTGGCTCTACCAGTGACCGTGACCAGCACAGCAATCAGCAAAGCAGCACAAAACTGCTCAACCTGAGCTAACATAGCTCTAGTCTGCAGGAAGGCAAGGGTAGGTGGTGTTTAATTATGTTTATTGATGGTCTGCTCTGCTCTGCTGTGTTGATCACATCTACTGTACTATCTACAGTCAGTGTCTGATTTAAAATGCTGTGCTGTCCAGTGTTTGTCCTGTGTGCCACCTGAGTCTGACTATGTCTGCTTTGGTAGGGGCTTGCGGGGTTATATGGTTAGCCTAGCATGCAACTCCAGTGTTTTCCTCTGTGTTACCAAAATTAAAGTATTTAAAAAGGAAAAAAAAAAAATCACTCTTACTCTGCAGGTGGGTGGAATGGCACAAGAGAGTCATTGTGGAAAGGAAGGGAAGAGGGAGAGAGAGAGAGCTATAGATCAAGTAGGGTCTACGGTGACAATGTAGGTAGGGAAAAATAGGCAGACTGGGTGAGTCAGGCAGTCCCAACAGCTGTGCAAAATCAAAAATAACATAGATAATTTACTTTTTGTCGGGTAGCACAGCACTTGCGATACAAGGCTGGTTGAGAGTAAGGTTGTCATCCCCCACAACCTTTACACCAACATTACTCTTCTCGATGAACTGACAACTGGGAGGGAGGGACTAGTTAAATTAGTGTGTTAATTATACTGTTAGTGTACATGCACGCGAGTGGTGCAAAGTGTACAGTTGAATCATGTGACTCAAACTTTAAGTTGTGCAGCAGGAAATCATCGGGGCAGACTTAGCTGGGTGAGTAGCAGAGCAGACATGTTGTGCTCTGCTCCATTTTTTGGGGAAAAAAAATACACTTTGAGCAGCGGCAGGCACTGGTAGTGGTGTGGAAGCAAGACATTTTTTTCTGTGTGGCAGAAGTTACAGGGGGATCAGTGGACTGGAGCAGCCAACCAGTGGCAAAAGTGACAGTTGGCAAGGTGGTTCTGATAATGGGAGACTTCAACATGCCAGATACAGATTGGTCAATACCAGCAGGAACATCTGCCAGAACTAGACTCATAGTGGATTCCCTGCAGGGGGAGGGCCTCAAACAACTTGTACAGCAACCCACAAGAGACAGGGCTATCCTAGATCTAGTACTGACTAACAAAGAAGGGATCACAGATCTCCAGGTAGAAGGTCACCTGGGGGCCAGTGACATCACATGGTATGGTTCAATTTGGCTACTACATCTAAATCATCCCATTCCAAGGCAAAAATATGGGACTTCAGAGGAGCTGACTTTGATAAGATGGCCAACAGAGTTAAGCTAGCCCTGGCAAAAAGAAACACAGGTGAGGGGGTACAGGCAAAGTGGGCAAGCATTAAGGATACAATACTTGAAGCAACATCCCATTGTGTTAGACAGAAAAGGAAGTGCAAAAGAAGAAAAACCACTTTGGTTCTCAAATATAGTAGCAGAAAAGGTCAGAGCCAAAAGGCTGGCCTTCAGAAAATATAAGGAACACAGCGGGATGAAGATAGGAGGCATACCAAACTGCCCTAAGGGAAGCAGGTAAGGCAGTAAGGAGGCAAAGTCCCAAACTGAGGAAACACTAGCACGAACAGTAAAAGAAGGTGACAAGACTTTCATAGATACATTAGTGAAAGGAGAAAGTCCAGAGGGGTATTGCTAAGCTTAATGGAGAAAAGGAGCATGTGGGAGGAGGACCCTGTAAAGGCATCTATCCTAAATAGATACTTTGCTCAGTATTTACTGAAGAGAAGGTAGGGCAGGCCCACAGCTCAGCATCATGGACACAGGGGAGGGAGGTGAGCACTACTCCCTTCACAAAAAGAAAGGGTCCTACAAGAGCTTGCTAAGCTCAGGTGGATAAGGCAATGGACCTGATGGCATACATCCCAGGGTACTTAAGAGCTAAAGGAGGAACTAGCAGAGCCATTAGCAGAATTGTTTAGTGAGTCTCTGAGCACAGGAGAGGTCCCAGAAGACTGGAGAAAGGTTCATGTGATCCCACCCACAAGAGTGGTAGCAGGGAGGAGGTGGGGACCACAGACCGGTCAGTCTTACCTCAGTAGTGGGCAAGATTAGGGAGGCACCCCTTAAGGAAAGGATAGTGCAACACCTGAATCCATAGGGGCACAGGATCCAAGACAGCATGGGTTTACAAAGGAAGGTCCTGTCAAACTAATCTCATAGATTTCTTTGACTGGGTAACCAGAGTGGTGGACCAGGGGAGCAGTTGATGTCGCCACCTTGACTTCAGCAAAGCTTTGACACTGTTCCACATAGAAGATTGATAAATAAGCTAGGTAGGCTCGGGGTCGGAAGTTGTCAACTGGGTGAAACTGGTTGACTGGCAGAAAACAGAGAGTGGTGGTAAATGGTATACAGTCAGAAGAGATGCAAGTCACAAGTGGGGTACCTCTAGGATCAGTCCCGGGCCAGTCCTATTCAACATCTTCATTAGTGACCCCGCAGATGGACTAGAGGAAGGCTTGTCTGTTTGCAGATGACACCAAGATCTGCAACAGAGTAGATGATCCAGATGGGGTGGGCAGAATGTGAGAAGATCTGGATAAACTAGCAGAATGGTCAGAAGAGTGGCAACTGATTTAATGCAAAGAAGTGCAAAATCATGCACATAGGAAGAGAAACCTGAAGCCACTTATAGGCTGGGAGGGAGTTGCTAGCAGTCACAAAGGAAGAAAGAGACTTGGGCATCATCATCACTGATGACCTAAAATCATCCAAGCAGACCTCTAAAGCAGTAGGTAAGGCTAGGGGGTGTTAGGGTGTATTAGTAGAGGTATCTAAGTCGTAAGAGGGAGGTAATAATCCCCTCTGTACAAGACATTAGTTAGGCCCATCTGAGTACCGCGCAGTATTGGAGGCCACACCTTCACAAGGACATTAACCAAATTGAGGCAGTCCAGAGAAGGGCAACCAAAATGGTGCAGGGACTATAGGACAGATTAACGGAGCTCTACTGTATACCCTGAGCAAAGGGAGGGAGAGAGGTGATATGATCGAGACATTTAAACACCTTAAGGGCATAAACAAGGTGAAAGAGTCTAACATGTGTTTAAATATAAGAAAAATAGCAGGACAAGAGGACACAGCATGAGATTAGAGGGAGGCCAATTAAGGGGAATGAGGAAATTCTTTTTCACAGAAAGGGTGGTAGATGGCTGGAATGGCTTACCACAAGAAGTGGTGGCTATGAATACAGTGCAGGGCTTCAAACAGGCATGGGATAGGCATAAGGGAGCACTACAAATGACTATGAATAGATAGGTCACTGACAGAGCAAAGGCCGATGGCACATTTATAAGGTAGAAAAAGAAATGGGCAGACTGGATGGGCCTTGCAGTCCTTATCTGCCGTCAACTTCTATGTTTCTATGTTTCTATGTGGTTTGTTGGGAAGGGAGTACAGGAGTAGGCAGATAGGGGGACTGTAGACTCAACTGACTGGGAGCCTTGGGGGTCTCTGTGTACAGGACAGGTCATCATCCTGCAGTGTGCACTTTGTTATACTGTACCTGTGACTCCTTCTACTTGGAGTGTGGGCCTGGCCAGCCTATCATCCTGTTGTGTGCCCTTTAAATGCAGTGTATCCTATGCAGTGTGTGACTATGTGCACTGTGTGGTTCAGCAGCTAGTTGTGTGGTATCCTTAAATACTTGCCAGAAATATTTCCCTGTTGGGAGGAGAGACAGAAAAATCCCTTTCATTGTGTTGTGTGACTGTCTCCTATGTGGCGGACTAGCCATCCAATCATCCTGCTGTGTGCCTTTTGACTGCACTGTACCCTTCCCACCAGTGTGCACCTCAGCACCCAGTTGTGTGGTATTTTTTAAATACATGCCAGAGAAATATTAACATGTTGGGAGGAGAGACGGGAAAATCCCTTACTCAATACAAAGAAAAAAATATATATCTGTGTGTCACTGTGTTGTGTGACTCCATCTCCTACGTGGCATACTGGCCAGCCCATTATCTTGCTGTGTGCCCTTTGACTGCACTGTACCCTACCCAGTGTATGACTGTGAGCAGCCAGTACCTATTTCTGTGGCATCTAGTAATACATGCCAGAGATATATTTTGGGGACTTTGGGAGGAGAGAAAATCCTTAATAAAATAAATAAATCTGTGTGTTGCATCTATCGTGACTCTGCCCCCTGCGTGTCATATTGGCCATCACCCTGCTGTGTGCCCTTTAATTGCTTCACTGTATCCAGTGAGTGTGTGTGTGACTCCTATGTGGTGTACTGGCTATCATCCTGCTCTGTGCTCTTTGACTGCTGCACTGTACCCAATATATCAGTCACACAAGATCATTCTCTCTCCCTTTATATTGAAAAATGTTATTTCTCTTTCTCCTCAATTCCACGTGTATTTTACTGTTATCTTCATTATTGGCAGCATGTCCTCAATTTCACACATATTTCACTATTATCTTCATTATTGGCAGCACAATTTAAAAAATAGGGTTCGAGTTCTAAAAAGTTCTAAAAAAGATTAGAACCCCAGAACTTTGTCAAAAGTTCTAGGCTAGAACTAGAACCCAGAATTTCAGAGGGTTCTGACAACCCTAATCGGCAGGTATAAGCACTGTACTTAGGTACATACATTTCTCTGTTGGGGGGGGGCTACATTTCTGTTATTTTACACTGCCCCAAGCTACTTTTGTTCATGTTTTTTTTTTCCTCCTCTCTGAGGAGCATAACATAATGTGTGTTTTCCAGGCTGAAAGTGGATGGATGGTGAGGATGTGTAAGTGAAGTGGAACGCGGTGGGGGAGGCACGTGCACCGCAGGGCGGGCATGATAGCCTGAGGACTACTGGACTCGAGCGGAGAGGAGACTGACTGGCCCACTGAGCCACCATGCACACTGTAATTTAAATAATTTATTCAAGCTCACCCGACACATGCCATTTGCTGTGATGCTCACATGGTCCAGTAGCCCAACCTCACTATTTTGATTGGTCGAGGGTGGTGAAGGCATGGAATCGGATCTGTGGGTTTTTCAAAATACTCCATCTTGGATCATGGTGTTGTCCGTGATGGTGGTCAGGCAGGTATGTACCACATTCTGATCGATCAACCTGTCCTTAACAGTTTTTTGATGACCGGACTTCTAATCCTTTGGCGCCGGTGGCAAATCACAATTTTTAGGGAGGGTTGGAGGGGTGGATAGTGGCAGACAGAATGGTGTGGCATTGTCACGGCATCATTTTCAAAGAGCCAGCCAGGCAAGCTGAGGAGTCAGTCGGACACAGGAGGACAGGACAACTGAGGCGAGCGAAGTCTCAAAGAGTCCTCCTCCTAGGACAAATCTTCTTAAACTTCTTCTTGCTTCAGTCTCCATCTCCTGTCCTGACAATCACAGTCCCATTCCTGACCCATTCAAATCCATAACTGAGTGAGTCGACCAGTCACCGTGGATCAGCCTTCCTGCTTCATTTGCTATCCAGGAGGTAGTCGGGGTGCTTGAGATGGAGTGCAGAGCCACTGACTACATTCTAGTCTCACTGAGATTATGTAAGTTTCATAATAAACTCGGTGAAAATTTGAATACATAGAAGAATGGTAGTCGGGGAGTTGCAGGGGGTAACTTACTCAACTGTCAACCTAACAGAAATGGATAGTTTCCCAGGATAGAGTTTGATCTCTCTCTCCCTGCCTGCCTGCCTGGTTTAGTTTTGAGGTACTTATTATTTAAGGAGGGCTACACTTAGTACTTTTAAAACCGCACTGATCAGAGTGGAAAAAATCTGGATGGGGCAGTCTCCTGGTCCTGAGAGTTCTTGTGACCCAGCAGAGCAGCAGAAGCAGTCCAGTATAAGAAAACATGGCCACAGAGACTCTAGTCTAGTCACAGACATCCTAGCTAACCACTTGGCCCAGTATTGTACTGTAGGCAGACAAAGTTGCAATCCCTGAAAGCTGCTGTGTGAGCTGCCTGAAAGAGGAGTAAGCAAGCAAGCAAACCTCTTTAAGGGTGGGTGGTGGTGAGTCTGTGAGCATGTATTGTATTGTTGCACTTGCCCTACTGCTGTATATAAAAAAAAAAAATCAGATATGCAGGTTACTGGAATTGTATGGCACATTGTATTTTACAAATGGAACCAAACCTTGTGGGTCCAATAGTTTAAAATTTGCCATAAAAATAAGTGGTGGAAAAGGGTGGGACATCTTTCCGTTTGACTGAACCAGCCAAACTGAGAGATGTCACACTCGTTTCCACCACTCATGCTCATGGCAAATTTTAAACTGCCCATAGCATTCTTACTGGACCCACAAGTTTGGTCCCAAAGCTTGTGAAATACAATGTGTTGGAATGACTTGGATGCATCCAAATATATGGATAAAGGGCAGTAAAGGGGGCGGTTTTGACTCATTTGTGTTTAAATGTATAGTAGTAAAAAGGTAGTGTTTTACATAGAAACATAGATGTTGACTGCAGATAAGGACCGCAAGGCCCATCCAGTCTGCCCATTTCTTTTTCTACCTTATAAATGTGCCATTGGCCTTTGCTCTGTCGGTGGTCTATCTATTCATACTCATCTGTATTGCTCCCTTATGCCTATCCCATGCCTGTTTGAAGCTCTGCACTGTATTCATAGCCACCACTTCCTGAGGTAGGCCATTCCATGCATCTACCACCCTTTCTGTGAAAAAGTATTTCCTCACATTCCCCCTTAATCGGCCTCCCTCTAATCTCATGCTGTGTCCTCTTGTCCTGCTATTTTTCTTATATTTAAACATGTTAGACTCTTTCACCTTGTTAATGCCCTTAAGGTGTTTGAATGTCTCGATCATATCACCTCTCTCCCTCCTTTGCTCAAGGGTATACATATTGAGCTTGGTTAATCTGTCCTCATATGTCTTCTGATGTAGTCCCTGCACCATTTTGGTTGCCCTTCTCTGGACTGCCTCAATTTGGTTAATGTCCTTGTGAAGGTGTGGCCTCCAGTACTGCACGCAGTACTCCAGATGGGGCCTAACTAGTGTCTTGTAAAGAGGATTATTACCTCTCTACAGCTTGTGATACCCTACTTATACACCCTAACATCCCTAGCCTTACCTACTGCTTTAGAGGTCTGCTTGATGATTTCAGGTCATCAGTGATGATGATGCCCAAGTCTCTTTCTTCCTTTGTGACTGCCAGCAACTCCCCTCCCAGCCTATAGGTGGCTTCAGGGTTTCTCTTCCCTATGTGCATGATCTTGCACTTCTTTGCATTAAATCCCAGTTGCCACTCTTCTTTCCATTTTGCTAGTTTATCCAGATCTCTTCTCATTCTGCCTACCCCATCTGGATCATCTACTATGTTGCAGATCTTGGTGTCATCTGCAAACAGACAAGCCTTACCCTCTAGTCCATCTGCAAGGTCACTAATGAAGATATTGAAGAGGACTGGCCCCAGGACTGATCCCTGAGGTACCCCACTTGTGATTTGCATCTCTTCTGACTGTATACCATTTACCACCACTCTCCGTTTTCTGCCCGTCAACCAGTTTGCCACCCAGTTGACTAACTTCTGACCCACCCTGAGCCTACCCAGCTTATTTATCAATCTTCTATGTGGAACAGTGTCAAAAGCTTTGCTGAAGTCAAAGTAGGCGACATCAACTACTCCCCCTTTGTCCACCACTCTGGTTACCCAGTCAAAGAAATCTATGAGATTAGTTTGACAGGACCTTCCTTTTGTAGACCCATGCTGTCTTGGATCCTGTGCCTCTATGGATTCCAGGTGTTGCACTATCCTTTCCTTAAGGAGTGCCTCCATAATTTTGCCCACTACTGAGGTGTAAGACTGACTGGTCTGTAGTTCCCTGCCTTCTCCCTGCTACCACTTTTGTGAGCAGGATCACATGAGCCTCTCCAGTCTTCTGGGACCTCTCCTGTGCTCAGAGACTCACTAAACAGTTCTGCTAATGGCCTCATGTAGTTCCACCCTTAGCTCCTTATGTACCCTGGGATGTATGCCATCAGGTCCCATTGCCTTATCCAGCCTGAGCTAGCGAGCCTGTAGGACCCTTTCTTTGTGAAGGGAGTAGTGCTCATCTCCCTCCCCTGTGTCCATGGTGCTGAGCTGTGGGCCCTGCCCTACCTCTCTTCAGTAAATACTGAGCAAAGTATCTATTTAGGATACATGCTTTACAGGGTCCTCCTCCTCCTACATGTTCCCTTTTCTCCATTGAGCTTAGCAATACCCCTCTGGACTTTCTCCTTTCACTAATGTATCTATAGAAAGTCTTGTCACCTTCTTTACTGTTCGTGCTAGTGTTTCCTCAGTTTGGGACTTTGCCTGCCTTACTGCCTTCCTGCTTCCCTTAAGGCAGTTTGCATGCCTCCCTATCTTCATCCCATGTGTTCCCTTATATTTCCTGAAGGCCAGCCTTTGGCTCTGACCTTTCTGCTACTGTATTTGAGAACCAAAGTGGTTTCCTTCTTCTTTGCACTTCCTTTTCTGTCTAACACAATGGGATGTTGCTTCAAGTATTGCATCCTTAATGCTTGCCCACTTTGCCTGTATCCCTCACCTGTGTTTCTTTTTGCCAGGGCTAGCTTAACTCTGTTGGCCATCTTATCAAAGTCAACCCTCTGAAGTCCCATATCTTTGCCTTGGAATGGGATGATTTAGATGTAGTAGCCAAATTGAACCATACCATGTGATGGTCACTGGCCCCAGGTGACCTTCTACCTGGAGAGATCTGTGATCCCTTCCTGTTAGTCAGTACTAGATCTAGGATAGCCCTGTCTCTTGTGGGTTGCTGTACCAGTTGTTTGAGGCCCTCCCTGCAGGAATCCACCATGTGTCTAGTTCTGCAGATGTTCCTGCTGGTATTGACCAATCTGTATCCGCATGTTGAAGTCTCCCATTATCAGAACCTCCCTTTAGCTGTCATGTTTTGTATATCTTCTAACAGTACTGTGTCTATGTCCTCCCTGGTCTGGGGCCTGTAGACAACCCCGTTCTGCTGTCCCATTTCCTGTTTCAGCGTGACCCACAGTTCTTCTGGCTCTATGTGTATTCTGAATTTCTGTAGCTTTGATATTTTCATTGACATACAGGGCCACCCACCCCCCCCCGTTTTGCACCTTGGTCTCTTCTGAACAATACATAGCCAGGTACTGAAGTCTCTCAAGTGTGGTTACTGGTAAACCACGTCTCACTAATTGCTACTATGTCCAGTTTAGCCTCTGACATTATTACCTGCAGGTCTGAGATCTTATTTCCCAGGCTGTGAGCATTTGTGTACATGATGTTTTACATGAAGATATCGAAAATGGTCCCTATTATTTTGATATATTCTGTTCAGTGTTTCAAAGGTCTGCATTTGGTCTCCCTCATAAAACTGGAAAGAGTGTGCCAAGAAAGCATTTGTCCATTGCCTAAATGTATGGCCCAAGGTTGCAGGGGAGAAGGCTATGCAGTATGTGGGAAACTGAACCAATGATAGCCTAAGGCATAGGCCTGTTGCCTGACAAAATGTGCTATAAGCATATTAAGGTCCTGGTGGTGGCAAGCCAGGTCTCCTGGCTTGAGGAAGTGGCTGGAGTCCCAAATAATTAAATATCTGGTGACAGGTCTAGCCTCTCCATATCTAGATCTACCCACCTGGGCCAGGAGAAGATGCCTTCCAATGCAGGATATGGCTTAAAAACCCTCCTTAAGAGCCATCTTCAGACCACCAACATCTGCAACTGCCAGTAAGCTTCTTGTCCCGCTCTCCCCCTTGACAAACAATCTTTTCCTGCAGCTTCTATCTCTCCACACTCCTTGCTCTATTGCATTAAGCCTGTTCCCCTCATGTATCCTCTGTCTGTCCCCAGCCTGACTCTTCTGGTGCCTGAACTGGTTGCCTAACCCTATTATTACTTCCTTCCGTTATTTGTACTTCTTTCTGGTGTTGGCTTGAGCGAAATGCACAAGGAACATTTTGGGACAGTACACCTTTTTGGAGGTGTGTGACCCTCCTGTCCAATGCAGTGCTCCTTCTAGCAGATGCGACCATACTGCACCAATGGATAGGCGAGCTGTCTATGACAGCAGTTCAGCTGCAGTGGTCTTCAGTTCAAAGAAAACCACTGCTGCAATCAGTGGTGGTCAGGTGTGTGTATGTATTTAGCAGATTGATGTCACCTAATTTCTCTTGCCCTGGAGCAACCTTCTGCACTGCAACCCCATGGCTCACAGTGAACTGCATGGCTTTTGGGATGGTGACTCACAACTCCTTCTTGTCTTGTGTTTTTACAATGAAATGCAGTTCTCCCTGTCGCTTTCAGTCATTTATTTGTTAAAAGCGGTCATTGCCTATCTCTGGCTAGCTCTGTAAACATAAATCTGATACCTAACCTTGATGGTCTTCTGAATCACTTTATGTGATCAGCGCACATACAGTCAAAAAAGTATTTTTTTCCACATTATGTATTCCTGGTATCAGCGCAACTGCTTGTATTGACTTTAGTATCTCCCTCCATAGCTGCCAACTCCACATACCATGCCTCACATTATTTCAGTAGTAACACATTTTATATAACTTTTCTATATACAACTGGTTGAGGAAGTATGTGCACTGACAGAAATGTCATTTTATTTGTGTACATTTACTCATTTTGCAAGAGAAAATGCCATTTCTGTCAGCTATGTAAGTCACCGTTACAGCATTGTTAAGAGCAATCCACACTTGCAATGACTGCAACATCAAGTCATCCTTGACAGGTGCCTCTGACTCCTGAATGTAATCCCCACTCACCAGGAGACCGCTTCATCTACTGTATGCAGGCTCACCTTTTCCACAGAGAGGAAGGTGGTGGTTGAATAGAACAGTCTTCCTGAGGAGGTTGTGGGGTCTAACACTGTGGGAGAATTCAAGGATGCATGGCACAGACACAAGGCAGTTCTTGTGGGGGGGGTAGGAAGAAATAGGCTGTTGGTTAACTAGGATCTGCAGCTTATCCTGTAGGTAGGGAAATGGGAAGACTATGTGGGCCAAGCATCCTTATCTGCCGTCAAAGTCTATGTTTCTGTTTCACACTTCTCCGTTGGGTACTGGCTGGTGCTCTTCATGAAACCTTTCCTTTTGTTCTTCTTCATCAGTTGCCCATTGGCCACTGAGGTTGTGTGCCTGTTCACCATCCAGCAGCAGTTACCATTCTGCTTCATGGTTTTCTTGGCTGGTGAACAGATAGCAACGGATATTTAAAAAATACCTAACTATTGTGTCTGTTCATTGTGTCAACTCCCCCACCTCCACGTAGCCTATGATCATTCCCATATCCAGCGGCTTTGCAATTTAGTCTTGGCAGCAATGATGACTGGTGGCTCCCAGACCAGCACCTTGAAAGAGACAGTGAGTGCAAGGCACATATGTAATGCTGGAGTTCAGAGTGTCTCCCGTTGACCGGGAGGGGATGTTGGCAGGTGCCAGTCATCAGTACAGGTCATTGTCCTGGAGGCAAAGTGTGCCACCCCCTAGAGAGCAACACTGCAATACTGAGTGCCGCCTCTACTGCTACTTATCTGCAGCAGAAATGCTGCACCATGCACATCCTACCTTGGCTCTAGAGAAAGAGAGTGGCAGGCAGATGGTAACAGATGCACTGTTCCCCTCCCGCCATATCAATCAATCTATCTATCTATCTATCTATCTATCTATCTATCTATCTATCTATCTATCTATCTATCTATCTATCTTTTGGTCTCTGTTTCGGAATTGGGATGCCATGGGATACAGCAGGGCAGAGATCAGGTTGCCACCTGTCCAGTTCTCCTGTCCTCCGTGTGTGCTCCTGCATTTCCTTGAATTTGGTCGGAAGACTGTGGTACCCCCCCCCCAGCTTGTCCATTGTGAGAGCGGGTGAGACAGCAACCAGAAAGTTATTCCTCTGCTTTCCATCTTCATAGATGGTCTAAATGAATGCACCAATGCATATAAAAGCACATTTAAAGAAAACGAACTTAACACATCATTATGTTTAATTATTTGGGAATCTAATTGTCTGGCTGTCAGCTATAAACTTAATGTTACTTTTTTCCCTTTGAAGTGTAATGTATTTTATTTATTTACTCATTTAATTTTAAGCGACCAATTTTGGTTACAACCGTGTTTTGCTTGTTTGTTTGTTTGTTTGTTTGTTTGTTTTGGGGGTGTTTTTGTTAATAAATTAATATTCTGGCAATGGCTACTCTGCCAAGAACACCAGCAATGTCCTGTGGCTCCACTCAAATGCCGTGGCTGGTCAAACAATAGTAGCAGGACAAAGTAAACGGCACTTGGCTGCAGGTTGGGGTAAAATACATATTCTTTCATTCATCAATTTCATAAAAAGTACACTTACAGTTTACATGGCATCAAACGGCAGAGTGTGTAACAAAGAGTGTAACAAATGCTGTTTTTTTTGACCGGTACTTGCGTTTGTTACATTGCCATGTAAACTTAAATGTGCTTTTTATGAATTTGATGCATTAAAGTATATGTTGTTAAAGGAGATAGGAAATTATGTTGTGGTGAATGTACTTGCTAGATAAATCATCCATAGCAAAAAATGTCCATTGTGTGTCTTTTTTTCTTTAATAAATGTTGAAAAGCATACTTGTATGCTCATCTTTTGGTGACATCACAGACTCCCGATACAGAATGCAGTCCTCTGTAACTGTTACAGTAGTTCAATTAAATGTTGATGCTACACACCATGTAAGTGTGTGCAGGGTCCCGTTTGAAAAAAATCAAACCTGTAAGGCGACCACCCCCTCCCCCAACTGCTTGCATTTATTTCTATATGCCGGTAACAGATACATTCTTGTTTATTTTTAAATTGCTGTATACTAATTTTTGTTTTGGTTATTCCCTATGCCAGTTACTTTTCCTTTTGTTTCATGTTAACAATAGATCACATGTGGAGAAAGTGTAAAAGCCTCAGTAGAAAGTGTTCACCCTGTTGACTGGTGTGAGTTTTTTGCACTTTTTCGGGTCACACAGCCATGTAGTTATGATGCAAGCTTAATTTTATATACCATTTAAAGTAGTCGAGCATCCTATTCGAGTGTTCATTTACTGATAATGTTGTAGATATTTTGTTATTTGAGGAATCTAGTTTATAGTGACACCCCCTTCCCCTCATTGAGTGCTGACTTACAGCTCTGTAGCAGCATCAGTCTCCCCCAAAGGGAACTCCTACATACTAATATGCAGTTGACAGCAGTCGGTGGTCTTCATTACCCCTACTCTCTTCTGATGAAGTGGAGAGTACGAGTGCCTCAGCACCATCTTCGGCCAACAAGCCACTCATTTTCATTCTAGTGCCCCTTCCCCCACTCTGCAAACCAGCAGAAAGGGGAACAAAAGAACTTTCAAATGACAAACTCTTATTTGCTGCCCAAAACAGCAGATTATCTTGCTCCCCTGGCCCCAAAGACATTTTGGGGTTGGGGGGGTGGAATTGCAGACTCAACAAATAACTAAAAGACTCTACTGTATTATTAGTAATTATACCATGGACCTTGGACAGCGACCAATCAGATGGGTAGGCTGGCACCTTACCTGCATTGTAAATCTACCGAAAATCACAGCAAAAGGTACCAGCCAGCCGCATCTTTAAAAGAAACAATCAAATGCCAAAATCACGGAACTCTGACCGCCATCTTTTTTTCCTGCTAAGTGGAGACCATAAAATGGCAGCTCCATACAGCAGGAAAACCAAACAAAATAAAAAAAAAACTGCTTTAATACTGACTGGCTTATTAAGCATTATACCAAGTGCTGCTTTTTCTAAAATAGTAAAAAAAGCAGTACTTGGTATAATCACAATGAGCCACTCAGGGGATCTGGTTTATTGGGGGATTTACCATGGCTGGCACTGATTTACCCACTTGGCTGCACCTCATAGGCAAACCACTCTAGCCATGGTAAATTGCACGATAACCCACACCCCCTTGTGGCGTATTGCTTAAATACTCAGCGACTAACATAGCCTCCCACATCTCACCTCCTCAGTCAGTTGCCGAACAATATGAATACCTGAATAGTACTGTAAGTATGGCATTTAACTTGGACTACAGGAAGAGGGTAGGGTAGGGTAGGAGTGAGTGGTGCTTGTCCTACACTGACACCACTGACTAGTGATTTCTGACCCAGCACATGCTTTCCTGTCATTAATTTGAGCCAGAAGGGTAAGCAAGATGAGGCAGACAAACAGGAGCTGATGTTACCAACTTGTAAGTACGTAGTAACTTTACTGGGATTCATAGTTACCCATAGCTACCCATAATGGTGGTCATTCTTTGGATTTAGTCTTCCTCCTGGAGATTGAGGCCTCAGATTTGGGGTGCAACCTGTCAGTTAGTCTAATCACTACACCATGAGGTTCAATTGCTGCACCCCCCTCTGTAGGTCTGCTTCTGTGGAGATGGTCAGTTTCTGCCCTTTACGGGATGTTGGCCCTGAAGACCTGGCAGAGGTGATTGACCTCTTGGAGTTCGTTGATGCTAGCTCAGGTCAAGAACCGTTGGTTCAAGCCTATAATAAGGCCATTTCCTCAGCTCTTGACCTGATTGCTCCAGTCTACATTCATCCCCTTCCACTTCACCCTCAGGCCTCTTGATTTGATGGGTCTTTGAGGGAGTTGTGGAGGTTGGGACGTAGGTTAGAACGTTGTTGGCAGAAATCCACCCTGGAGGCTGACCATCTTATTTTGTTGGAGTACTATCACCTCTACCAATCAGCGATCTCCCGTAAGAAGGCAGAATTCCTGTCTAGGGAGATCACTGTCATTCGGAACTGACCAGCTCAACTCTTCCAGATTGTGGACAGGTTGTGCAACCCAGCCTGTCTGCAGCTCCGTTAAGTTTTTTCACAAACTGTGTGTGATGAGATTGCTTGATTCTTTGCAAATAAGGTGGCCGACATCAGGTCGGAGATCCGTCTGACCCACTGTATGGGGGATGTTGTTGGTTGGTGCTTGGTCACTATGCCTCCTGTCTCCTGGAGCACCTTTGACATGCCTGAGTTTGTCAATATTATTAGGATTGTCCAGGGGATGCACCCTACATGCTGTAGTTTAGATCCAGGCCCTACTTCCCTGATTTTGGGTTGTGGTGATATCATTGGCCCAGTCTTGGCTCAGATTATCTGGCGCTCCTTGGAATCGGGTGAGTTTCCATGCTCCCTAAAGGAGGCAGTGGTGACACCCCTTCTGAAGAAAGCTTCATTGGACCCAGATACTCTAGCCAACTACAGACCTATCTCAAGCCTTCCTTTTGTGGGAAAGGTAATCCAGAAAGTAGTGGCAACTCAACTGGAGAACCATTTGACCATCTATAGTATATACGAACCTCTGCAGTCTGGTTTTCATAAGAGACATAGTACTGAGACTGCTCTGGTTCAAGTGCTCAATGATCTCCTGATGGCGAGAGAGCAGAGAAACCATTCCATCTTGGTACTCCTTGATCTCTCTTTAGCTTTTGACACTGTAGACCATGGGGTACTGCTCAAGCACCTGAGGTCCATCTGTGGACTGACTGGTACAGTGATCAGATGGTTTTCATCTTTCCTCACTGGTAGAACTCAGAGAGTTGTCTCGGGGATGTTTTCTTCTGAGTCTTTCTCTCTGCCTTGTGGGGTCCCTCAGGGCTCAGTGCTGTCCCCCATGTTGTTTGCAGCGTATATGCTACCCCTCAGAGACATTGTAAGATGGTATGGGCTGAGGTTTCACTGCTATGCTGATGACACCCAGCTTTACCTGTCTTTTGCCCCCAACCAGGTTGGTGCTCTCTCATCATTTAACAGCTGTCTCACCAAAATCCAAGACTGGATGAATTTGAGTGGGTTAAAGTTGAACACAGGTAAGACTGAGGTTATGGTGGTGGACCTGGGACATAAGATAGAGGGGTCAAGGACTGATCTGCCCTCCAGCTTATTCTTGGGGTGCACTCAGATCCTTACCACTGAATGGGTGTGCGACCTGGGAGTGGTAATTGACGACAGGCTGACCCTCCGTTATCAGATGTCGGCAGTCACGAAGTTAGCCTTTTATCATCTTAGGAACATTGCCAGGATCAAACACCTTGTTCCGTCCAGTGATCTGCCAGTATTGGTCCACGCCTTTGTGACCTCATGCCTTGACTATTGCAACTCCCTTTACTTAGGGCTTCCTGGGGTTGATATCCACCACTTGCAGCTAGTGCAGAATGCTGATGCTCGTTTATTGACTGGGGTATCTAGGAGATCTCATATTACCCCAGTGCTGCGTGACCTGCACTGGCTGCAGATTCAGTGGCAGATCACCTTTAAGGTAGGTTTGTTAACCTACAAAGGCCTACAAGGACTTGGTCCTGACTACTTGAAAGAGCTTTTGATTCCTTACATCCCTATGCGACAGCTCCAATCGGCTGATGAGGGGTTGCTGGAGATCCCAAGGGTTACTTTGAATTCTTCTGGGGCTCGCGCATTTATGTTTCTGGATCCAACCCTCTGGAATTCTCTGCCCCATCAGCTTCAGGAGTGCAGGACCGTGGGGAGCTTTAAGCCGGCACTAAAAATGTTTCGGTGGAACAAGGCTTTTCCTGATTTGCTATGATTCTGATACTGTGTTTTAATGAATTGTTTTTAAGATTTTGTGAAGCGCCTTGATAATTTGAAAGGCGCTCAATAAATAAAGATATTATTATTATTATTATATCATTAGTTAGGATGCCCGTCTACTTTAAATGATATATAAAATGGAACTTGCATCGTGATAACTACACGGTTGTGTAACCCAAAGAAGTGCAAGAAACTCACACCAGTGAAGAGGGTGAACAATTTCTGCTGAGGCTCTTGCACTTTCTCCACATGTGATCGATTGTTAACACAAAACAAAGGAAGAGTAACTGGGATAGGTAATAACTAAAACAAAAATGGGTATTATTTAAAATTATACAGGAATGTTTCTGTTACAGGTACAATTCATGGGAATAAATTCAATGGTGGAGGTGGAGGGTCACCTTACAGATTTGATTTTTTCAAAATGGGCAGTATAGCCTAGAGGTTAGAGTAATGAGCTGTGAATGAGCTTGGTGGATCAGTTTAGTGAAGCTACCATATGACTCTAAACTTTTACTCTTTTACTCTTTGAAGGAACCCCAGAATTGCTCATTCACTTCATATGGCTGTTTTGACTACTAGACACCCTGCTATCTACTTACTTTGCCTGGCCACCCGCTCCCGGCCCCCAACTTGGTCCAACTAACCTGCCCCTCTCCACCACCATATCTCTTTCACTGTATCTTCCTCACACTATTACCTACCCCTGTCCTCTGGGAATTCTATACATCCCCTTAATCTAGCCTTTCCTTATGGCCAGGACATGGTCCAGTTAAACTTCCTTGCCATCTCCCTCCTTGCTGCTTACCCAACACCCACCTTAAGATTCACCGAAGCTATCTAATGCTTCATCTATATATAATATAGTAGCACTCTGAGCTGTTTATGCTGCCTTGTATATGACTGTTGTTACATTGAGTACTTACTTGTTATTTATTTTTTGTCTGTTAGTGTTATTCATCCCTATTGTAATAATCTCACATGTAATGTATTCCTTAGCCCTAATTTAACCAGGTCTATCTTGTAAATGAGCTTGCTTAATGATGTTTGCCTGGATAAATAAAGATTTTTATGAACTGATTGACTGACATGGTGTGCAGCATCAGCATTTAATTGAACTACTGTAACAGTAACAGTGGACTGCATTCTGTATCGGGAGTCTGTGATGTCAGCTGATTCCCAATACAAAAAAGTCAATGACAAGCTGATGGACAGTTCCAACAGATGAGAGGAGCATACAAATATGCTTTTCAACATTTATTAAAGAAATAAAAGACACACAATGGCTTTTTTTTTTTGCTATTGATGATTTATTTAGCAGATACAATCACCAGAAAATAATTTCCTATCTCCTTTAAAGTATATGTTGCTCACATGCAATAGTGAAGAATTATTTGTCCTTCTCCAGCATTAATTGGCCTCTTCTCTCCTTCCCTCTTCAGCTGAGACCCTTCTAGGGTTTCGTGCTCAACCGCCACTCGACCAGCAGCCACTAGGTGGTCAGCACTCCAGAAGCCGACGCCTGAGACCACAAGCTCGGATCCAAGCCCCAGAGAGGTACAGCAAAGCTGCAAACCAATCAGAGCGTGAGCGCCTTCTGCCAGGCTCACTCTGATTGGTCCTTCTACTCCTTCACTCTTTCCCTTGCTGGCAGAGCGAAAAAAGGCACTATTTTCACTGAAACCAGCCTAATTTCTAATGTTTACTCTGCTAAAATTTACTAAACTGCATAGAAATCTGTGAATTCTGTTAAAAACCACCTAGAAAAAGCTGTCTTTACTTGTTAAAAACTGTCTAGTGTTAAAGTGATTACAGCCCTTTCCTTGACTCTATAAACTGCAGCCCAGACTCCCAGGCACCAAGGAAATCGCCCCCATTCACTTGCTAATTTACTTTATCACTGCTTGAGAGACCCTTTGTCCTTCTCCGGGCATTAATTGGCCTCTTCTCTCCTTCCCTCTTCAGCCAAGACCCTTCTAGGGCTCGCTGCTCGACCAGCAGCCACCGGGTGGTCAGCACTCCAGAAGCCGACGCCCGAGACCACAAGCTCAGATCCAAGCCCCAGAGAGGTACAGCAAAGCCACAAATGTTCAGGCATCCATCCATCCCCCTCCCTGTGCGTAATTATATAGACCCGTTAGCACCGCCCACTCCTGTCCCTGACGTATCACTGCCTTCTTCCTCCTCCTAAAGCTTTTTGTTACCACGAGGGGCTACCACCAGGGTAAATCTGCAACCAACAGATGGTGAACTATCTGTGTCACTAAATCTCCACCCAACTATCCAACAACTGCAACTATGGCAGTTATGTGGCAACTCTTCCTCCTCACTGTATTGTGTAACATACCTCTTTCTGGCTTAATATCTGAAAAATCTGCCACTAGGGGTAAATCGTACCCACATCCCACAGACTTCCTGTCCTCCTTGACTCTTCACAACATATGCTATGCTACAGCTCCTTGCCAGCTGGACCAAGTGGACTACCTTTCTCAAAGTGTTACTAGCACATGTTCTTTTACACCTCCTCCTATACCTCCTACTTCTTTGAAATACTACCAATGGTTCCACTCAGTCAGAGTACTAGCCTCAGTGTCTCTAGGATTGCATAAATTAAAAAAACAAAGCCTGGCACCTTGGTTCCTCTTCCATACCTAGCCGGAAAAGTCTCGAGCGTTCTGCCTTTCACTAGATTCTCTAAAAAAGCTGTTACTTCTCCTCCTATTCTGTTCTGGCAACATTGAGCTTAACTCAGGGCCTATAAATAAGCTTACCTCCCCCTCTGAGTCGTTATCCCTCAAAGGCATTAACTTTATGCACATCAACATGTGCCGCCTTCTGAAAAAACTCACCCTTATCCAGGCTTGGACCGTTCATACTATGCCAGATGTGCTTGTGATCTCGGAAACCTAGCTACGACCCTCTATGCCAAACAACGAGATTAATATACCCAACTGTCAGATTTTTAGATGTGATAGGAATTCTAGAGGTGGTGGGGTCATCATCTATGTCAAAAATAAATTTGTGGCATCAACACTTAAACTCACTTTCAGCGGGTTTTGAGTGCCTGGGCATCAAAATTGAACTATCCCCATCATTGGCACTCTGAGTTATTGGATGCTATAGACCACCATCCACTACCTCTCAGCTCCTGTCCTACCTTACAACTATTATGGACACCAGTCCCTTGGAAACAATTATCCTTGGGGACCTGAATTACGATTGGCTGTCGGATGCTGGTCACCCTCTTAAATCTTTCTGCGACTCCCATGGTTTTACTCTACGCAACAAAGAACCAACCCATATCAACAAGAAAAATCCAGCCAAAAGTACCCTCCTGGATGTCCTGCTGGTGCATAAGCCTCACTCTTTCTCTCATGTTGGAACATTCGATGCGGACATTAGTGATCATTGCCTAGTAGCTGGGGTTTGGGCAGCCCACAAAGTGCCAGCTACGGCTAAATTCACCACCAAAAGGTCAATCAGATCTTTTGACCCAAAGGCATACTTATTTGACCTAAAATACTCCCCCTTGTGGCAGAGCTTCTACCTCACAAAATTGGTGGAAACTGCATACTCTATTCTACATGAAATCATAACTTCAGCCCTGAACTTTCATGCGCCTCTTTCAAAAATACGCACAAAGGCTAGAAAATGCCGCTGGTCACTCATGATCTCAAGGCTGTACTACTATTCAGCGATAAACTCTGGAAAACTGCCAGCAAATCTGATAAAGAGGAAGACTGGTGCCTCTTTAGAACAGCCAGGAACCGCTGCACCAAACTGATTAGAGAGACTAAAGCTAGATTTTACCAAGCAGAATTAGATACTGCATCCAATCATCCCTCCAAATTTTTGGCTACAATAAAAGAACTGTCCGGGTCCACATCTCATAATACACTTCCTACAAAAATTACCTCTGACAATACAGTAATCAATGACAAAAAAGAGATACTGCAGGCATTCAACACACACTTCGCAACAGCAGGTCTTGCCTTCGATAATTCACCTGCATGTAACCTGCGTAACCAGCTTGGCATGACACCCCCAAACGCTAGTTCCATAAGTCAGCATTTTTCATTCTCACCTGTTTCCTCAAGGAAGTGGAAGACCTACTTCTCCAACTGGATACTAAGAAAAGTGCGGGCAGATACACTGGAGCCATATTTTTTAAAGATAGCATGTCATGTATTGGCTGTGCCCATTACCTATCTTTTTAACCTGTCCCTAACACAAGGTACCCTTCCCCAAATATGGAAGATTGCACACATTATCCCGCTATTCAAATCCAGAGATCCCTGCGACCTTAATAACTATTGGCCAATTTCTCTCCTTAGTACACTCTCAAAGCTATTGGAAAAATAGTGAATGGTTAATTGAGATCCTTCACTGACAGAGAAAAATTACTGAACCCCCTACAATCAGGATTCAGAGCCAACCACAGCACCATCTCGGCACTAGCCAAAGTAACCAATGACTGGCAACAGGAGCTGGAGCAAAAAAAGTCTGTTTGTGCTGTGTTTCTTGATCTAAGCAAAGTATTCAACACAGTCGACCACAACTTGCTCCTTGACTCGCTGAAACTGTTAGGGCTGGACTCTATCTTTCTAAACTGGTTCTGAGAATATTTGACAAACAGATATCAGCAGGTAAAAGCAGATGGTGAACTTTCTGTGCCTAAACTCTTACAAAGAGGCATCCCTCAGGGATCTATATTGGATCCCTTCCTCTTCGCAGTCTATAGCAATAACATTGATGAGGATATCAAGGAGGCAAGTATTCACTTATTAGCGGATGATACAGTTCTTTACCTGAGTCGCCCTACACCAGAAGAAGCTTGTGTTGACCTACAAAAAGACTTCAACCTCCTACAACTCCAACTAATCAATAAAAAATTGTTATTAAATGCCAAGAAAACAAAAGCCATGTTGTTCTCCCCTGCAAACCACACAAGCATTACTGCCACCCCCCCAAATTACCATGATGCTGGGAGAACATCTAGAGTATGTTCCGAAATTCAAATACCTGGGGGTCTGGATTGACTGTAAACTTTCCTTCGCCAACCACCTGGAGGATTTGCTGAAAAAGCTAAGACAAAGACTTGGTCTTTTTTACAGGTTATGAAGATTTCTTACTATAGACACAAAGAAACGGCTAGTACAAGCTACGTTCCTGTCATTAATCGACTACACAGACTTCATATATATATAGCAACTGTACGGCTTCATATCTCAGAAAATTGGATACGCTCTACCACAGAGCCATACGTTTCATTACTGACCTCCCCTTCTCTACCCACCACTGCACACTGTATGCCGCCATGGGCTGGACCTCACTTCAAAATAGGCGCAACTTGAATGCCACACTCCGGACACTCAGAGCCTTCAGTGGCAAACTCCCTCATTACATCACTGACTGTCTGTCCCTGATTGTGGCCAGAAATTACACCCTTAGAAGCTGCTCATTGCTTTTGTTACACATACCAAGGGCACTTACACGTTTTGGGAGAGCTGCCTTTGGCTTCTCACTACCATCATTATGGAACAAAACTCAAAAAACGCTAAAGCTGAGGACCCCAGTTAGTATCCATTTGTTCAAAAGGCTGTATCGTGATGGCATAATGGAAATCTGTAACTGCTTCACTTTACACCAACTAACCATCATCTCTTATATGACGGCTCCCCTGATGAAAGTCACCCCTCCTTGTTCTCTCCCCTCAAGTATGCCCATTAACCACTCCACGGCTTCAAATGTCGAACTCCGATACCCTATCCTATATGCTCAGCACTCCTGCAGCATTATTCCCCTTTATGTTGCTGCACTTGGGGACTAAATCGATCCTCGCCCTCATAATGGTCCTTGGTACACTCAATACCTTCCTCTGCTCCTACCTAAGAACTAACCCAAACCCCACCTCTATTCCCACATCCCATTCCACTGTGCTCATGACACCTGCAGACCATTTCTCTGTCAGCTGCGGTTGCTGCTACACTTGAGAAAAGATCTATTCTCACCCTCCAGCATTCTCTGTCATTCCGATACCTCACTCTGCTCCAACCTTTAAGACCACCTCATTCCCGACTCTACACTATATATCCCCCTGCTTTATCCCTCCTGACATCTTCTACCCAGAGTGTCTACTGTCTTCATACACTAACCCTCCCACATTTTAACAGTTTTTGGCATGAACGGTCCACAACTTCAAAACTCATTACTGCTTGCAGATCTATGTTCAATGCCTATTACCTGTACACGTGCATTGTTTTCGTAATTGAGTACTCTTGCTGATTGTACCATTGCAACTTGACTTTCTGTGTTATTCTTATTTTTACTTTTATTTTCATTTAATGACTGCAGGTCCACCTTGTAAATGAGCTTACCCAATGATGCCCGCCTGGAGAAATAAAGATATTGATTGATTGATTGATTGGCTGGCAGTATAGCCTAGAGGTTAGAGTAATGAGCTGTGAATGACCTTGGTACATTCAGCAGACCAGACCTTGGTTTGAATCTCACAACCTCCACTTGCATACTGTGTGACTCTGAGAAGTCACTTAACCACCAAGTGCTCCCAGGTTGCCCCTGAAAACAGGCACTTGTGCCTAGTGGGCCTTATCTGGTTACCAAAGACTAAAATATATATATATATATATATATATATATATATATATATATATATATATATATATATCATTAACACAATTCAAATGCAAAGCATCATGGATGCATATGCAAATCACCACAGAATATTATGCTGGTTCAACTTTTACAGAAATGCATAGTGCGAAAGGCCTCTCACACAGTTTGCAAAGGGTGCTAACAGACGGTGTGAGAGGCCTTTCAGCACCATGCATTTCTGCTTAAAGTTGAACCAGCATAATATTCTGTGGTGATTTGCATATGCAGCCCATGATGCTTTGCATTGTGGGGGCATGTGTGATTTTGTATTTCTTTGAAACTTGGCTTCCCAGCCAAATGCCCTTTGGGGTAACCCTTGCCTCAGTGCTTGCGCACAGAGGTTCTTTGTTTTTTTAAATTGTTTTTTTGTTTTAATTGGGTTCACCACAACATAACCCAGATAGACCATCTTAGGGTAGCTGGTTCATTAGACTGGGGTGTCAAACAGATGAGGCACTCTGATGAGTCCTAGTAGGAGGAAACATGTGTCTATGTCTTTTGTTGGCACCCTTTGCAAACTGTGTGAGAGGCCTTTTGGCACCATGCATTTCTGCTTAAAGCTGAACCAGCATAATATTCTGTGGTGATTTGCATATACAGCCCATGATGCTTTGCATTGTGGGGGCATGTGTGATTTTGTATTTCTTTGAAACTTGGCTTCCCAGCCAAATGCCCTTTGGGGTAACCCTTGCCTCAGTGCTTGCGCACAGAGGTTCTTTGTTTTATATATATATATATATATATGTATATATATATATATATATATTACCATTATTTAGCTGCCTTCATCTCATAGAAGTATACAGTGTCTGGTTTTAGGGAAATATAGATGCGCTCCCACTCATTCTGTTTAGCTTTGTGTGTCTCTCGCTCTCTCCAAAATACATTCACTTCTCTGCCTCTCCTTCACAAATCAGTGCTGCACAGTTGTAGCTGCTCTCCTAAGCTTAATCCAATCCCTTCAGAAACAGTTTCAGAACCTCATACAAATAATATGTAAAACCTAACCAGGCAATGCTTTTATGGAGAGACTGGCACCGGGGACCGGGGATCATTAAACCTGCCCAGACTGTGTTTTTACTGAGGGACTCAAACTGGTGACCAGCATGAATTCACTACTCTATAGACAGTTCACTACATGTAGTAAGTTTTGTAAGTGTTCTGTGATGGTAGCCATACTGAGAAAGAAAAGTCAAAACTTTATAATCAGTGAAAAATGCTGTAGCTGTGGGGATTAACCAAATTAATTCATAGCTCTTGAGAACAGAGAAGGTGTAATTACTTTGATGTTGAACTCACTCTGAGAACTGAAGTAAATGGGGTTATTGCTGCAAATGGGCTAAAGTCAGACTGCAAAGTTTCAGCTTTTCCAGTACAGAATGTAGTGAGGTGCCTCTCAGCAGCAACCTGTCAGAGCACTACACATGGCGAGCCATCAATTTGCAAAACAAAGAGGGGTATGTTAGGGTGGATCATCAACATGGACAGCAGACAATAGTAGCAGGGTTGGCAGTATGCCCCAACCCTCTCCTGATCACCAAGAGACAGAGACCGAGAGAGATAGAGGCAGCTCTTTGCAGCCCCCCCACATTTATTTTATTGATTTCAAAAATTTCACCAGGAGAGACATGCTGAGTTGTAAACAACTCATTCCAGATACATCATAAAGGAGGGGGGAAGGTATATATATCAGCACTGAGAGAACAAGAGTTTTTTAAGCAGTCTAGCCTATTTATTTATTTAGTTGTTTTGTTGACCAGGTAAGTGCACTAGACAAATTCTGCCTATTTTCAGGCACAACCTGGGGGAGGGGAATACAGGTGAATGCCAACTGACCTTGAACCATATTAAGCTGCTGGTGGGGGGTTTTAGTGAATGGGGGATATTTGGCCAGGACACTGGGGAACTTCCTCTACTCTTTTCAATAAGTGCCATTGAATCTTTAACATCCACCTGAACTACCACCAGAACAGGCAGATGGGACCTCAGTTTAATGTCTCTTCCAAGAGATGGCACCTCAGGAGTGCAGCACCCCCCTCATGCTGCACTACAACATCAGTATTGGGAATTAGCCTAAGTGCCAGGTGTGGGGATAGAAGCCACAGTCTTATGATCTCCTGGCCTGAGAGGCGAGTGTGCTACCTGCTGAGCCACTGACACTGATGTTACTGATAACTTACTGACTGCCTGCACACCGATTCCGCTGGCAACCCCTTTGGAAATTTATATGAACGGGGTCTAACAGAACTACCTTAACCCTAGCCCCACATCATCAGACCACCATTGGTTGATACAGAGACTGACAGAGTGAGAGAAGACATCAAGCACATAGAGTAAAAAACCATTACTTCTTCAGGAGTGATGTAGTGATTTTTTATGTTTTACTTGCGCGCATGCACAAGAAACATTATGCGACAGTTTAGGAGAGAAGTGGGTTGTGGAGGTGTAGCCCTGTGGCAGCCAATGGTGGCACTGCATTTGGGGCTTGGCACTGGTGGACCAATGCAGGCACACTGTGCTGATGATGTTGGTTTCCAAAAGTGTCACTAAGTTGAAATGATTTCACCGCTGCAATGAGGGTCTGCCTCGTCACTGCAGCCTCAGCCATTCCACTGCAATGAGGGAGTGACCCATCATTGCAGGACAGTACCTTGCCTAGTGTAACATTTTTTGTAAAATGGCATTGACTAGCCACCACCTCACAGCCCCATGAAAGCTGATGGGGTGGCCAGTCCTCCTATCGTCATGCCCTGACCCAGTTCATTTGCCCACCTGGGAGCCCACTCCCCATCGGCACAATGCCCCCCCATTTGTTGTGTGCTGAGGGGGTGCCCAATCCCCCTTGGCATCATGTGTCCTCCAAAACAGTCTTTCTTTGCTGACGGGAGCCCAATCCCCATTGGCTTCAGTCCCCACTTCCCAGTTTAATTTGTCGACAGTGGAGCCCAATCCCCATCAGCATAATGGCCCCACAGTCATGTTTTGCCTGTGCCGTGGGGGTGCCTAATTCCCCTCGGCATTATGCACCTCCCGCCCATTTCTTTGCCAACGGGGGGGCCCAATCCCCATTGGCTGCAGTCCCCTTCCCCACAAGTGCTGATGGCACACTGGGAGCCACCCCAGTGTGCCAAACACATCTGTAAAAAAAGCAAACCGACCCACGTTGTCTGTGTTTTCCTTTTTTTTACCTGTAAAACAAAAAAACGGTCCCTCAAAGTCTCAGGTGCCCCTCCCACAACCTGCTCCCACCCTCTGCGTTCTCTACCTCCCCACACCCCCCTCAACCCATACTTACCTCCAGAGCCTGATGCGATGATCTTTGGTGGACTGGGAACACGTCTGCACTCTTCAAACCGACCATAAACTGAAGAAATGCTGGTAAGCTGTATAATGGCATAAATGCTTTTTTTTTCAACTTTGGTGCATATCTTAGGCATTTTTGGGAATTTTGGCACCAAATTTTCAAAATGGGGTTATTGGGACCCCTCCTCATGAATGCAGCCACTGTCATGGCATTATTCAGACCCTAAAGGTAATTTCACAGTCACTGCGCAGAATCACCTTTCAGAACCGATTAATGAAATGACAGTGTCACTGTTCATGAGGTGGGCTCTCAAAAAGCCTATGTTGCAAAACAGGTGAAAACATTTTTAATGAGCATGCATTTCGCAGTTGCCACGCACACTCATAACTTTTCGAATTTGCAATATTTTCACTCCAGATTTTCAACATTAGCATTTTTCTGCACCTCCTTATGAACAGTACAGCTGTCATTTTTCACTTCCTGGCTAAAATAGTACGCTCACTGTGGGAAATCAGTGTTCGGGACAGATTCAAAAAATCACAGTGACACTGGTTATCTGTTAGACCTTCTTGCACCTGCTCTCTCTGTCCATCCCCTCTGCTCTTCCAGTAGGGGCCTCCTGGTGATTCCAGAAGAGGATGAGATCTGCTGGTGATAGAGCTTTCAGTGTTGCAGCTCCCATTCTGTGGAATTTGCTGCCTTTCGGGGTTAGGGAGACCCCTACTGTAGATATCTTTAAGGCCCACCTGAAGGCCCTACTATTTTCGCAAGCTTTTGGGGATTAATTATGGAATTTAGTAGAATATCATTAATTATATGTTAGGGATTAATTATGGAATTTATTAGAATATGATTAATTATAAGTTAGGCCAAAAATTTTACCTTGTGTATACAAATATGTGATGTATTATATTTTGATGCTGTATTTATTTATTTGTACAGTGCCCAAAGCCTCCCAAATTGGGCGTTTTTTAAATAAAATTTGCCTTGCTTTGCCTTTCCTGTTTCATGAGCAGAGGTGCTAAAATGCCTATGTTAAAAATTTAGTGACAAAAGTCCATGAAATTAGTGTGTTACGAGTGTACATTGTGCAGTTTCCATGCACCCTCATAATTTCGAACATTTGTAATATTGTCACTCCAGATTTTCAACATTGCCATTTTTTCACACCTCCTTATGAACAGTGCAGCTGTCATTTTTCATATCCTGCCCGAAATATTCATTTACACATCTGGCGCAGAATAGTGCGGTCGCTGTGGGAAATTAATTTTCGAGACAGATTAGGAAAGTGATACTGACACTGTTCATGATCCGAGGTCACAAAATGCCTATGTTGAAAATGTGGTGAAAAAATTCCACTACATGACTGTGTTACGCGCATGCGTTGCACAGTTTCCACGTAAACCCAGAAGTTTGAGTATTTCTAATATTTTCACAACAGATTTTCAACATTGCCATCTCTTCACACCTCCCTATGAATAGTACAGCTGTCATTCTTCACATCCTGCCCGATCTGTGTTTTCGTACATCTGGCGCAGAATGGCACAGTCGCAGTGGAAACTCAAAGTTCAGAACACAGTAACAAAATCACAGTTCCACTGTTCATGAGAAGAGGTCCCAAATGCTTTTATGTGGTGGGGGTCACATAAAGGCCATGTTGAAAATCTGTAGTGAAAATACCAACAAACTCCCTGGGCGTTAGGGTTTCTAACCATAACGTCCCACGCTGTACAGACTGACAGGCATCAGGGGTGTGCTTTTGGATTGCCAACTGTAATGCTCATGCCATTCCACCCCCACCCCACCACCCTGTAGCCAGTGATAGACATTGAGGTGTGCCTTGGACTTTTTGGCCCCTGAGATCACCCAATTCTCCTATACTGCACCCATTTCAGCAAATGTCCTTATGGAATGGGGTGACCATAAAGCCAAACACCCCAAGGCACACCCCAACATGTGTCGGTGTCTGCAGGATAGGGTGAAGTGAAGTGAAATGGCATGAACGTTATGGGCGATGACCCAATCGCATACCCCCATGCCTGTCCATCTCTGCAGGGTGGAGGTGGGGTTGGCGTGAAGTTCAATACTTCACTACCATTCCCATGCTGCATCTCTCTAACTCCTGCATTTCCAGTGCTAATACCAGGAAGCAAACATTCAGCATTGACAAATGCTTGTTATGTTTGTGCTTGTGCAAAATGAACATGTTGCTATGATATTGGATTTTGAGGGGTGTGGCACTGTCAGTTCAATGCAGAACAGTCTGAAAGGGGCTTGACAATGTCTGAGCAGTAATCAGCCAGGCTGATCATAACACTGTTCTGGATTTGCTGGATGGAAACTTCTTGAAGTTCAAATAAAAGAGGTACCTGAATCATTGGGTGGCTCTTTTGTTTGATCTGCATAATGCTACCCAGCAAGCAGAGATGATCAGCATCATGATCAGCCTGCTGTAGTCCTCCCCAGGCCTAAAAACAATCCTTCCCACCCTCTACCAAGTATCCCTCCCACCTCCCATTGCTTCACCCTGCCTTCTTAATTTTATGACACTGGGGTGCCCAATCATGGTGCCAGCTAGTACCCGCTGCCCATTTTCACTGTGCGATACCAGAGATCCCATCCCTGGTGCTGCCCAACATAACACCAGTTTTGGAGTGCCCAGTCCCCAGTGTCAGTCTCTGAAATAAAGAAAACTGTCCCTTGTAGTCTTTGTTTAATTTTTTTTTAATTCCTGAAATCTCACCCTCTTCCAAGAATCCCTCCCACCTCCCCATCACTTCATGGAGAGGTTAAACCAACACTGGGGTGCCCGATCCCCAGTATCAGTGCCTGAAATAAAGAAAAACATCCCTCATAGTTTTTTTTTTCATACACCTTGTAAAAAAAACCATTGATGTCTGTTGCCACTATCCCTCACCACCATTACTCTCCCCCCAACTGACCACTCTGCACTCACCACCCCACCACCCTCACCACTTCTGTACCTATTGTGGGTCCAATGCCATAATCCTGTCTGCACTGGAGAAACATCTTCACACTTCAACTCTGGACTGGGAATTAAGGAAATCTGGTCTACGGTTCAATGTTTTTTTAATGCATTTTGAACTTGTACTCATAACTTGGTCATTTGTTTTTTCATATTTTTCAACCAAATTTTCAACATAGACTTTTGGGACAGGGCAGTGAAATTCTTCAAATCTGGACCCAAAGGTGATTTTGCAGTCACTCCTCAAAATCACCTTTTCAGCAGGATTTGAAAAATTTCACCGACTGAGTTCAGGATATGAAATCATAAGAAGAAAATATTCAAAAACAGAGTTATGAAGATATATTGAAATTGTTCACTGATGAACCATAACTCTGGTAATTTTCAATATTTTGACCCAAGATCTTAAACACAGGTATTTTTTATACCACCTCATGAACATGACTGGTGTTCTTCAAATACTGGCCAAAATGTGTTTTTGCACTTGTGGTGGGAAATGACTTTCCAGCCAGTATTTTATAAGTGACACCTATCATGTTCAGAAGAAGTCATAAAAAGACTATGTTAAAAGTGTGGGATCAAAATGTGAAAAAAAGTTAAGAAGACATGTTGAATTGTTCCAAAATGTACTCATAAATTTATTTTTACGGATGTTGGCCCCTAATGTTCAACATACCCCACCTCCTGAAGATGTCAGGTGTAATTTTTCAAACCCACTCCGAAACATGTTTTCACAATCATACTGTTAACTCACCTTACAGATAAATTTTAAAATAATTCAACCTGTCTTGATCATAACATCATTGCAAGTTACATATTATATCTGAGCTGGTCTATCTTGGGTACATATTTAGTAAAACTGTGTACAAGTAAGACCTGATACAACAGCAATGCAATCTGCAAATATTCAGTATTGACAAATGATTGTGTTTAATGGCTATGTATACTCAGATAAAAAGTAGTGTTGATTTCTTGTTTTGTCCAGCTGATGAAGCTGCTGTGCAGTTTGCATGCCTCTTTCCTCTACCAACCTACTTCCCTCTGTCTTTAAATGCAGGTAATGAGGCTCTGCCCCTTGTTCTTTCTCCCCCCCAGCTCCATCTACAAGTTTCAGTTGCCTCCCTCTCCGTTTCCCTGTCCCTCTGTCTTGCAGACCACATGCTGCAAATTAGAACTCTGTAACTATTTATGCTCACATGTTGCATTTCTGCATGCCTCCTCCCCGTGTGATAGTCCAGGCAGTTTGAGCAGTGATGGTTCAGGATGTGTCGCTGTTTCTCCTGGTACAGTCAGCATGTTTGTATTGGGAGAGTAATGAAAATGGAAACTGAGTGGCAAGCGGAGTGCTGAACACGATGTGCTTTTCAAAGCACACACGCTCTCTGTTTGAGCCAGGAGCAGAAACTGCAGTCATAGTGAAGCCAATTGTGATGATGGCTTCTGTTCTTGCACTTTTGAATTTTCATTTTTATTTTCATTTTTATTTTGTTAAATGGATAGGGCACTGGAGCAAGTCCTTTTTCAGGCCCAGCCTGACAAAAAAATCAATCACCACATACAATAATAATACAACACAATCAGAATATAACAATTTACAAGTAGAGTCACAATTATCAGCAGCCGTTAAATATTACTTTAAATTAACTTTCAATTTATACAATGAGGAGGAGACCTAAAGATTATCAGGCAAGCTGTTCCAGAACAAAGGGACAGAAACTGAAAAAGAACATGACTCTAGTTAAGATTTGTGAAAAATAGATTCTAAAACTATACTTTGAGACAACCTCAAAAAAGTCTAAGGGTTCATGAATAGTTACCAGGTCAGCTAGATGAAACTTCGGGGACAAAAAGATGGATTTAAATATTTGGCAGCCAAAGTGATATGCAATTTTTGATTCGGAGGATAACCAAGACAAATCTGAATACAACAGACAATGGTGAGTATGGTAAAAGGAACCTAACAGAAATCGGCAAATATTATTGTATTTAATGTTTAAAAAATGAAACAATTTGAAATGAAATACGATCTATATAGTGGTCACAGAATTGGAAAGCTGGGCCTGTGATTCAATGGGGGAACATAGCTCCTCTCCCATCCCTTACTTAGCATTCCATCATCCGCTAACTTGGCTTAGAGCAAGTCGGACTCACTGTGCTGTCTGGCTGGGCTGGCTCTTCTCTCCCCTGTGCTTTGCTGCCCCCCCCCCATTGTCCCTTTCCTTTGTCCTCATCTCTGTCCTCCCCCCTTTCTCTTGTTTGTTCTCCCCTCTCTCTTTGGCCTCACTCTTTTCTTGCCTTCACTTCTCCCTGCCCCCCCCCACTTGTTCATCCCTCATTGCACCTGTCTCTTTTGGGGGCTTCCTTCTTCCTCATCAGCTCCAGCCACCAGTAATGCCTGTTCTGACCACAAGTGTCACTCTGCTGACCGAGCCAAGCTGTTCCTTGCCTCAGCATTCCATACCGCCAGTTCCGTTTCCACTATGGCACTCCTCGTGGCCTGCACAAACACTCTACTTCTTCCATTTCTGCTCCTCGCTGCTCCCTTGTCGGGAGCATTCCCTGCTCAGCACTCACTTCTGCAGTCAGAATGCTGCCACCATGCCATGCTTCCCTGCCCATTCTTTGTTTCTTAATGGGATGGGGAACCCTGGACTACTACAGCTCAACACAGACAAGCCCACCGCAGTGGCTATGCGCCACTGTCAACTTCTCAGCATTAGGATTTTGCTCCTCTGCTCCATTTCTCTCTCTGTCTTCTACACTACCAGGCTCAGATTCCAGTTGCTGGCTGTTCCCGCATACTCATGGGGAGTTTCTCCCCTTTTTAGATTTGCTTGACATTCAGCTGCAGTCTCCCACAGAACCTTTCTTTGTTATGATGGGGCTCTACGCTATGAAGACTTTATTCTGTGAATACCTCATAAGCCTCTTCCTGACATGCTCTAGTTCTCCACAGGTCATATATGTTGAATTGCTCACTCTGTTATGCTATTCTTGTGTGGGTTGTCTGCATTGTGCTGCCCATGCTTGATACAGCTTTCCTACTGACTGGGTGGCCAGGTTGTCATCCTTACTCCTAAATGTTTATCCCCTTACTGTTCTAGACTCAATGCTCTTTCCTAGATTTCCAATTGACTCTGCCTCCTAGGTGCACATCAGCTACATTCCTCTATTCACACCTCTTGAGGCTCCTATACTGCTAACCTACTTCATTCATCCGGACTGCTCGCTTACTCCACTCCACTCAATGGTCGTGCTTGCCTACATGGAGGCATGCTTTACCACTCTACTCTTTCTTTAGACAGACCTACATGCAGGTTCTACCAGTCCAGCATGCCTGCGTGGAGGCCTAGCTTGATTCACTCACTGTATTCCTCCTCAGGTGGACCTACATGGAGGTCCTGCCAGTCCAGTTAGCCTACGTGGAGGCCTAGCTTGACTCATTCACTCTGCTCTGCCTCATCAGGTAGACCTACGTGTAGGTTCTTCTGGTTGGCTAGCCGACATGGAGGCCTAGCTCAACTTCCTCACTTCTATCAGACCTCCATGAGGTCCTGCTGATTTACCAACCTGGAATTTCACATCACAGCATATGAAGCCTCTACTTATGCATCTTGTGGCCATGGCGAACACTGCTTCTGTACAATCTCCACCTTCCTTACTGCCTCAAGAAGGGTTCAGCACCTAGCCTCTCTGTATTATTGCCTACTGGCTTCCATTCAACACATTCAGTCATCTTCTTTGGATTTTCCAGTTCAGCTCAGCCTCCATGGGAATCACACAATGCTTTCCTCATCTTCATTTCCTACAGCCTCTGCAGAAACACAGGGGTTTGTCATCATAACTGCCCATGCCCTGGAACAGGCATCCACTCATCACTCATAATGAAATTGCTTGGGGTCATGTCTTCCTTACACTGGACTCTACTAAAACCACAATGGTGGACTGTGGGGGGTCCCGCCATCCCTAACTTGGCCAACGCACACAATGGGGATGGCGGACAATGTGTTTCCACCATCATGAACTTATACTGCCTACTAGGGGGTCCTAATCCTAGCTCAGATGTACTTCAAGTCACTACAGGCATACTCGCGGGGTGTTCACCCCTTACCTTGGAGTTATAACAAATGTTACCGAACCCATGTAGGTATCATCATTCCGAAGCCATCATGCCAACAAGAGGCATTTATCATTTTAACGTAGTCCACTCACTGAAGCCAACCCTCATGGGGTGTCGCTTTTTCAGGCCAACCACCCCTGCCCTACTCAATCATCAGCATATGAACATTGCAAATGCCAGACTTGTTTAGGGTCGGTGCTCCACTAGCCCATCTGGGCTTACCCTACACATCATTCCTTCATGCTTCTACTGTAATCCACTGTCTTTCCAGTCCATTCCAGCCGATTTATACACCAGACATCTTTGTGGAGTACTTCTCAAATTCTTTGGACATCTTGGGACAATTCCATTCTGCAAAGACTTGATCATAACATTATTTCACTGGATTACAGCTCCATTCAAGTCTTCCAGTCACATAGACTCCTTCCACATCTTTGTTCACTGCTGGGTAACACTTCCATCCAGTGTATTCCTATCAATCCTACATTCTCACCTATTTGCAATGTTTGCACTCCCATGCTATCTATCCATGCCTGCTTACTGCCATTTTTCTCACAGTCCCTCAATTGGTTAAACCTTCATTCCTCATCCAGTTGTCACTCCTAGCTGGATATACTTCTACCGGACCTTCATCTACAATGTTGACATCCTGCTCATAATTGACTTGATCAACAGGACTTGATAATCTGTCGAGGAAGTCCAGCCTTCATCAGCCTGGATCATTAACTCTGTGTAGACAGTTGTTCATGCCTCTCACCAGACTGAACCTAGCTGCTCCCAGTCAAGAAATCGCATGCTGATCATATCTTTGCTTCCTCTCACAGTGTCAAAGGATATCAGTCACCACATGGTCTACATCACACACTGGCCTACTGCTCCAGCATACATGTCTCAGTGTGACCTTGGATATCCTTTCTACTTGCAGCTCTCCCTGTCGAAGGAGCCTAGCACTTGCTTAATACATTCTACTTCCCCTTGGCAGAACTTTGGGGTCTCATCTTCATTCTGCAACCCATGCTCTGGTGGACCACATGAGGTCCCACCATGTCTCTGGTTTTACCTCATTGAGCCTGCTGCTTGACCATCCCATTCCATCTCATCTCAGCTGACCCACTTGGGGTCTGCGCTGTCCCACTAGAGCTCAAGCATGGCGGACCATGTGGTGTCCATCATGTCCTCTGCTTTGCCCTGCAGAGGGCCTGACTACATGCTCAATGTCACCCTACTTCACCTAATACTGGCCTACCTGCTTGCTTCACATATTCCTGCTTTCACCCTGCAAGGGGCCTGGAGGTTGTTTTCGCTTCGCTCTGCAAAAGGGGCCTGCGCCTTCTCTACTTGTGCACGTCGGCTCATGCTGGATTCTTCTTTCTCCTACTTGCCTGCTATGAAGGCCCAGCTTCTTGCTCAGCATACTCCATTACATCTTCTAGAACAGACTTCTTCCTACATCGCTCTCCAGGATAGACCATGAACCAGTTCTGCATTCTCGCCCATCCAGGATGTGATTCCACCAATAGCCACTAAACTAGCTGTCTGACTATGCACAACTCCTCATCTTCTACACCTACAGATATTGTGAACTGGATTCACTAACCCCTTAAGCTAATGTCTCTTCATGTGGACTCAATTAGCCAGTATCTCATCTCCCAGGTTTATTTTCAATCAAACTCAGGGTATAACTCTTTGACCAACTCTCTAGATCTAGTTATATCACTACTTTTCAATACTTGCATGCCTTAGGATTACTCTCCTTTAGCATGCCCAGAGGACAGGCAGGTCAGTAGACATGGGTCCTCGTAGGTTTCCCCCTAAAGGGGTTTTTCCTCTCCTGCATGCTGCTGGCCACACTCTCCGGAGTTGGAGGAGGTAATCACATCAGTTATTATATCCTTTTTGGGCCTTCAATCCTACACTTACTTGGCATCCTGCCAAAATGGGATATAGAGAAAGGTCAAAAGATCAAGTTCTAACACTAACTATATCTCATCCAGCTCAAAAGTATCTAAGCAGCAACCATATCTCAATCAGTTCCTATGTACTACAAGCACAGACCTATGTATCATTCCAACTTAACGTTTCCAAGCACCAACCACAGTACTCAGTTCCTAAGTACTAAAAACACTGACTTAAGTACCATCCAGTCCAAACATATCTAAGCACTAACCATATCTCATTCAGCTCTTATGGATCACAAGTATGGAGCTATGCAGTACACATTGAATTGGAAGGCTGGGCCTCTGGTTCAATGGGGGAACATAGCTCCTTCCCCATCCCCTATTTAATGTTCCAGCATCTGCTAACTTGGCTTAGAGTGAGTCAGATTCACCCTCCATCCTCCCCTGCCTCCTCCTCCTCCTTCTTCTCCGGCGCTCATATCTCACATTGTGCTGGGCCTTCAATCCTACACTTACTAAGCATCCTGCCAAGGTGGGATATAGAGAAAGGCCAAAATATCAAGTTCTAATGCTAACTATATTTCATTCAGCTCATCGTATCTAAGCATCAACCATATCTCAATCAGTTCCTACATACTACAAGCACAGACCTATGTACCATTCCAACTTAATGTTTCAAAGCACCAACCACAGTACTCAGTTCCTAAGTAGTAAAAACACTGCCTTACGTATCATCCAGTCCAAATGTATCTAAGCACTAACCATACCTCATTCGCCTTTTACAGATCACAAGCACCGAGCTATGTAGCACACATTGAACCTTTATTAAAGGATGGTTCATTGGTTGTTTTATGTCAGTGGAAGCGAAGGGTTTATATTTAAGAAAACAAAACTAGTCTTGGCAAAATGCAAACCAGCCATGGCAAATGTGGGCAACTTGGACATGGAATATAGAGTGATTTATGTAGCATGTCATGCTGTCTTGTGTGTGCTGGGACTTAATCCATGTTGTTCTGAGCGATGAAATCATAGGTCAAGGATCCAGCTGACCAATCAGGTTTCAGGAATTATTCTTGCCATGTATAATGAGCAATTAATTCAGATAAAAAGAAACATGAAGAAATATTGGTAGTGTTTAGTATTAATTGGTCAACTTGTGCGTAGCTGCAACTCTTAATAGCTGTGGGACTTTTTGCTCACATCCAGATAAAGATCCAAAGCAATTTTGGACTCCCAACCCAACTACTCATTTACTAGGCTAGCATAAAATAACATTAAATAAATTATGTTTCTTCACTGCTATAACAATAGTTGAATCTTTAAAAAGACTGTTGTGGGTTGTGTCCTCTAGGTCCCAATGCAATTACTAAAGCATGACAAAAAATAATAAAATTCATTAATAATGTATGTGTACACTGCTGAAACACAATTCAGGTCTTGAAAAACATTATCAGTGTCTTTGCAAGTTTGTAGATAATTTTGCTGTACTCAGTATTAGTTACTACCCCGTCTCCAAACTCTAGAGGCTTCCCATTTTCTAGAGGTCACTGGAGAGAAAACCATGGTTGAGGAAAAAAATGTAAAATCTTTAAGAAGACCATTATGCCTTTATACTACCCCCTAGACTTCACAGTCTGTGTCTGATGACTAATGGGCACAAACAAATGTAAATTGTTTAGATACCCTGGGCCATATTTTTAAAATATTATACACTTTGCAACCTACTAAGTTGTGGGGAAATCAAACAATGTGTTCCTCAGTAATTTTAATAAGGGAAATAATATGTTTATGAAAGTACATACTGGGGAGTTTACTGTATTTGTTCTTTTTTCATAAATATTGTAATCCATCTGGCTGAATGTCTCACATCTGGCCCTGCTCTGTGACCTCTCACCCCAAATAACCCCACTCTTACCTGGTCTTTTGTCCCCAACAGCTTTACTTAAATGGTTTGGTGGTCAGGGAAGCTCCCTCTACTGCAATCTACAATCTGATCCATGTTGGATCCAGGATTTAAAAAAGGGTCCTATGGCACAAATGAATCGGATCTGACTAAAAGAGGCTGGGCTGTCAGCAAGCAGGCAGGACCTTTCTGTATCTATCATTTTGGACTGACTATGATAGCACTTGGTAGTGGACTAGGACAAAAAATGTTTTTGTTATGCTGGAAATATATTATAGTGGACTGGTCCCATGCCATTAAATGTAAAAGAATGGTCCTGCTGCTGCAGGGTCTCTAGTAATGTTGAATCTGCCACTGAATCTGATGTGGAAGCAGCAGGAAGAGTGTGAGGTCTGGGAGTGCCAATGTTATCCTGTAGTTGGCTGACAATTTTCTTCCTAACTGCATACTCTGACCAGAATGTCCCTCCCATCATGTTCGGCACCTTGTGAGCCTGTTGCCAGTCTTACACACACATAGCATACCCCTGGTGGGGGACCAAACTACCTGGTACTCCCTCCACTGGGGGTCATTGTGTAGAAGTAACATGGTACCATCCCTCCCCAGACTGACACACAGTGCCAGCAGCAGCAGTGTTCCTTCCCAGCCTGCCACCTGATCCCAAACCCAGGTTGCAGGCACAGGTGTGGCACACTGCCACAGGACCAATGGGTGGCCCATATGCTTGCTCTCCAAAGTTGAGCTATATCACTTAAACTGAGTGGGATAGCGGAGAATTTTCTTACAAGTAATTATACTTCAATACTCAAGTTCCAATTTGAAAACAGGGTTAAACCTGCATGACCATTTGAAACTTCAGCTGCTTGACCAATAGGCTAGGTCAGCAGAGTCATACTTAATAAAAAGCAACATAGTAACATAATAATTTAAGGTCAGAAGAGGCAATAAGTCCATCATGTCTGTTCCCTTCCCCCCCACTACATAAGCAGGGATGAAAAAAGTATTCTGTTGAATTATGTACTAATTGATAGGGATTCCCTAGGTACCCTACTAATACTACTATTGGACCCTCTGACCCAAGTTGTTCCTCCCACTACTGATGAGATGTGAAATGCTGAGTAATTTTTCATGTCTGTCCATACTGCTTTTTAAACTTTTGCTAAAAGCCTGTTAAATAAAAGTATTTTTTGACACATACTTTTTGGTAGCATCTTTTAGTCATTTAAGAGCCTGTTGCCTGCCTTGAGCCCCCAGAATGTGCTCCGGGACCTGGTCAAAAATACTGGTATTAAAATATCCCCAATAAAGAAAGATTTTAAAAGCTGCTATTGACATAAGTTTCCTAGAATTTTCTCAAATAGGTTGTTTTCTCATGAGTATAGAAAAGTGTTTTAAAAAGGGATGCAATGTAGAATATCAAAGTAGTTACCAAACACTGGGAGATTTACCTGCTAATACATGCAGTCACTGTTTCTGCTACTGTAAGTCAGCTGCTAAATTCAAGTGGGTTGGTTAGCAGCACTAGTGTAATGTAAACGATCTGACCCACGTGCATTCAACTGCTGACTTAACAGGAATCACCCCATTATGAGTCGAGTTACATCTATTTATTTGCTTTTGGTAACTGGGTAAGTGCACTAGGCATAGCAATGCCTATTTTCATACCATAATCACAATGCTTGCTCTGTCATCCACAGAACACAACCAGGTTATCCTGGCAGCACTAAGTGTAATGTGTGCAGTTGCTGTACTAGTTTTGCTGGATAACCCGCTTGCATTAGGTGGACAATGGAAAGCACATGGTGAGTACATGCAGTAGCATGTTAATCATGTTAATGTGAGACAACCCTAAGCTAGGGAAAAAATCCCAGGCCAAACCTAAGCTATGAGAAAAACCTCTGGCCTTCCCTAAGCTGTGGGAAACAAATCTCTCTACCCCTTAAATACCATATAGTACTTTCCACAGAACAGAAGGAGAAAATTAAATGGCTTAGAAGAAATTGTTAAGTTTATTTACATTTCATAATTCACATTCAGTACATCAGGAATGAAACAAAATGAATTTGACTAAATTGCTGAGCTCAAAGTGTTCAAAACTCAAAACTTTAATTAGCTTGTAAGGTACATTGTTAAGCTTGCTTGAGCCTCCACTGAGACAGATCAGGAGTTCCCATGGGCTACACTATTCAGAAATATTATGTATGTTACATTTTCATTGCCACAGTTGTATTTATTCTTTGCATGTTCTTTAATTTCTTGCTTTCCAAAAGTCTGAACTCTAGGCTAGGGGCAGGGATCAGTCAGATGCAAACTGAAGGTTCTACTCAACCCAGTCCAGCAGACCTCTGAAATATAATATGAAGGGTACACATTAGAGATGGGTGAAGTGGCCCCAATTCGCTCCGCACCATTTGAAACTTTAGCTGCTTGACCAATAGGCTAGGTCAGCAGAGTTATACTTAATAAAAAGCAACATAGTAACATAATAATTTAAGGTCAGAAGAGGCAATAAGTCCATCATGTCTGTTCCCCTCCCCCCCACTACATAAGCAGGGATGAAAAAAGTATTCTGTTGAATTATGTACTAATTGATAGGGATTCCCTAGGTACCCTACTAATACTACTATTGGACCCTCTGACCCAAGTTGTTCCTCCCACTACTGATGAGATGTGAAATGCTGAGTAATTTTTCATGTCTGTCCATACTGCTTTTTAAACTTTTGCTAAAAGCCTGTTAAATAAAAGTATTTTTGGACACATACTTTTTGGTAGCATCTTTAGTCATTTAAGATCCTGTTTTGCCTGCCTTGAGCCCCCAGAATGTGCTCCGACCTGGTCAAAATACTGGTATTAAAATATCCCCAATAAAGAAAGATTTTAAAAGCTGCTATTGACATAAGTTTCCTAGAATTTTCTCAAATAGGTTGTTTTCTCATGAGTATAGAAAAGTGTTTTAAAAGGGATGCAATGTAGAATATCAAAGTAGTTACCAAACACTGGGAGATTTACCTGCTAATACATGCAGTCACTGTTTCTGCTACTGTAAGTCAGCTGCTAAATTCAAGTGGGTTGGTTAGCAGCACTAGTGTAATGTAAACGATCTGACCCACGTGCATTCAACTGCTGACTTAACAGGAATCACCCCATTATGAGGCGAGTTACATCTATTTATTTGCTTTTGGTAACTGGGTAAGTGCACTAGGCATAGCAATGCCTATTTTCATACACATAATCACAATGCTTGCTCTGTCATCCACAGAACACAACCAGGTTATCTGGCAGCACTAGTGTAATGTGTGCAGTTGCTGTACTAGTTTTGCTGGATAACCCGCTTGCATTAGGTGGACAATGGAAAGCACATGGTGAGTACATGCAGTAGCATGTTAATCATGTTAATGTGAGACAACCCTAAGCTAGGGAAAAATTCCCAGGCCAAACCTAAGCTATGAGAAAAACCTCTGGCCTTCCCTAAGCTGTGGGAAACAAATCTTCCTACTTCTTAAATATCAAATAGTACTTTCCACAGAACAGAAGGAAAAAATGAAATGCCTTAGAAGAAATTAAGTTTATTTACATTTCATAATTCACATTCAGTACATTAAGAATAAAACAAAATTAATTTGACTAAATTGCTGAGCTCAAAGTGTTCAAAACTCAAAACTTTAATTAGCTTGTAAGGTACATTGTTAAGCTTGCTTGAGCCTCCAATGAGACAGATCAGGACCTCCCATGGGCTACACTATTCAGAAATATTATGTATATTCCATTTTAATTGCCACAGTTGTATTTATTCTTTGCATGTTCTTTAATTTCTTGCTTTCCAAAAGTCTGAACTCTGGGCTAGGGGCCGGGATCAGTCAGATGCAAACTGAAGGTTCTACTCAACCCAGTCCAGCAGACCTCTGAAATATAATATGAAGGGTAGACAATACATATCCTCACTTTGTGAGTCTGTACACAAAACCAACAGTGAGATATCTTCTGATCTTCACTTGTAATGTTAACTGAAGCGATGCAAAACCAGAAGGCTTTCAAAGAGAAATATGCACTTACTGTAATCAATATGTACACTAACCTTAACATCATGTCTGTAACTCAACCAGCCTATAAGCAAACTAAATGAATATATGCTGCTGTCCTATCAGCCTGACCCACCCAAGTATTTGCATACCTATGATGCTTTGCACTGGGTTTGAGGCTTTAGCGTGTATGTGTGTGGTTGAGACACTCACAGAAACTAAACAAACTAAATGCTAGCCTTATACTTCTACATGATTGATTGCTTCATTATGGGGATCCTTTTCTGGACTGACTTTGTTTACATTTTACATCCTCACATTTAACAACAAGGTAGTTTATGTGGTTGCAATTCTTTACTCTGTGTGTGCATTATTATTTATTTGTTCTGTTCAGACTAATTTTTTTTCTGTTTATTGTATAATTTTCTCCTCCAGTACTTCACTCCACCAGGTTTCAGTTATCCATGAGATTGTTTGTCAACACAGTCTTGCATTATCCAGCTTAAATAAATTACAATTAAGTAAATAATGAAAATATTGCCAAAGCATTTCATGCGTGTTCAGAAATAAAATGTAAGCACATTGGTGCTGTGGAGAAATTGCAGAATGGCTTTCATTTCTCATCAGCAGCTTATCTATCCTAATGGAGCATTTCTATCAAAAATTATATTGGGTAATCCACTTAAACACAGTAACATAGAGACAAAGAAGCTGACTTCAAACGATGAACGCTGGGCACAAGCTGCGTCTTTAATTTTTCGCTACTTACAGTATCACCACAGATCCTACTTGATCTCCAGCTTCCCCCCTTCTTTCCCCTAATAGTCCCTTATGCCTAATCCATGCTCTCTTGCACCCCTCCACTGTTCTTGCTCCCACCACCCCTGCTGGAAAGGCTGTTCCAGGAATCCACCACTCCTTCTGTGAAGAAGTACTTCCTTATATTTCTCCTGAATCTATCCCCCAAGTCTTATAGTGTGTCCACTTGTTCTTGAGCACCTTTTTCTTTCCTGATAAATACTTCCTGCCTGTACCCTATTTACCACCATGAGGTATTTAAAGGTCTCTATCATTTCCAATCTCCCTCTTCTCTTCCAGGGTGTACATGTTGAGATCTGTTAGTCTCTCATCATAGGGCTGCACCACTTTAGTTGCCTTCCTCCAGACCACCTACAATTCCATCTGTGTCTTTCCAGAGATGTGTCTCCAGAATGGGACACAATACTCTAAGTGTTGTCATACATGTCAGTTTCAGTGGCTCAGTAGGTAGCACACTCACCTCTGAGGCCAGAAGATCAGAGGGCTGTGGGTTCAGTTCCCACATCTGGCACTTGGGTTAATATCCCAGTACTGACACTGTAGTGCAGCATGAGAGGGGTGCTGCACTTCTGAGGTGCCATCTTTTGGATGAGACGTTAAACCGAGGTCCCATCTGCCTGGACTGGTGGTAGTTTAGGTTGATGTTAAAGATCCCATGGCACTTATCGAAAAGAGTAGGGGAATTTTTTATTGACTCTTAAAGGTAAAACATATACAAACAACAAGAAAAAAGTTTCTTCTCATAAATCATAATACAATAACAAATAAAACATAGAAATAGGTATTGTGTTATACATTCAATACAAAAATCTCTGTCAATAGAGAAAAAAGGAAAAACAAAAAAGAAGATTATTGTGAAATCAAAACAAAAAATTATATGCAAAGCTATATTATATCATGCACATCCATATATTTTTTTTTCCTTTTTCTTTCCCCTTTATCCCAGTCCTTAATCAACAATTTCATAAAAACTCTAAACCATCCCAAAGAGACCTCCACTTAGTTAATGGAAATAAGTCACGTTCTGCTAACATCAACTTTTCTACTTCAGATTCTATCATCATAATCAAATTTAGTGGTGACATAGACTGCTGTTGCAACAAGAGTCTACAATGGCTAATCCACAACCAATATAAAAAAAAAACATGAAGAACTTGTAGAGTACCATACCGGTCCCCTGACTGTTCAGCAGCAAAGAAGCCATAATACAAGCTCACCTTTAAAGGAGGTAAAACTAAACAATATTTCCACCTCTCTTTAAGAATATCCCAAAATTCTTTAGCATAAAAGCAATCATAATACAGGTGATCCATCGTCTCCAAAAGGGCAATACATTTATCCCTTGGGCAATACCTCTCATGTATTGATTTATGTTTTTGGTTACTACGTACATTGATTCTACCATGTACCCCCAACCATAATGTATCCCACATTTGCTGTGGAATACAAAAATTTGTTAAATAAGAGGCCATGTTCGAGCACACTGCAGCGGAAAGGGAAATGAACGGAGTTTCAGAAAAAAATGTTCCCAAAATCAAGGTATACAAAGCTCTTCTATTAAGCTTCTTTACTAGTGTCCAATGTACAGCCCACCTTTTTACCTTATCAAACACTGACCTCCAGCTATCCTGCAATGGAGGATGGCATTTATTAAAATGTAAAAAACACTCATCCTTCCATTCCCCCCTAACCCCCTTCAGTTGAGACGTTAACAGTGAAACCCATAGCTTCGAAACATTTCGTACCACAGGGACCAAATTCATATACAAAAAAGTTGTGAAGAAAAAAACAATAGGATGAATCATTCCCAACCCACCCTCCTTAATCTCTAACAATAGCGTATTTCTTCTAATGGGGTTCAAACGACTTCCCCATATTCCACTAAAAAAACAATGCAACAAAGTCATTTCCAATGACTTAAGAATATAATAAATATTACTTATGAATAAAAAAGCAGGAAAGAGATACGATTTAATCAAATAATTTCATTTTTTTTTTGACAATCTGTGTCTATTCCATTGGGACACCCTAAGATTGCCTTCTCTTAAAGCTTTCTTCCAATTATCTAAAGCACTCTCTGTACCCCCAAAATATAGACCCAAAATCTTACAAGGTTCTTGTTCCACTTTAAAACGCCCAACCAAAGACGGATTTTTAGGGAATCCTGATATTGCAACACATTTAGTTTTCTCTTCATTTATCCTAGCCCCTATAATCCTTCCCAAAGAGCTAAGTACTTCATAGGCCAGCTCTATAGCCGCACTATCTGGTAACAAAAGACATATATCATCTGCATAAGCAATCAATTTTGGAAAACTAAAAACATTCATAATTATTGGCTTAATCAAAGGCGATTTATTAAGAATCCGCAGCACAGGATCTAGAGCCAAAACATACAACAGAGGGCTGAGCGGACAGCCTTGTCTAACTCCTTTCAGAATACTGTATGAGCTACCTTTCCACCCATTCTCCAAAGGTACTACAATAGCCAAGGCATAACATAGTTGTAGTTTTTTATTTTAATGGGTTCACCACAATATATCCAAGGCACACTGCCTTAAGGGTAGCTGGTCCATTCCACTGGGGTGTCAAACAGACGAGGCATACTGAGGAGTCCTGGTAGGATGAAACACATGTCTATGTCTTCTGTTAGCACCCTTTGAAAACTGTGTGAGAGGCCTTTCAGCACCATGCAATTCTGCTTAAAGTTGGACCAGCATAACATTCGGTGGTGATTTGCATATGCAGCCCATGATGCTTTGCATTGTGGGGGCATGTGTGATTTTTGTATTTTATAGTTGTACCCAATTCACAAACTGAGATGGCAAACTGAACGCTGTCATACATGCCCATAAATAGTCATGTGACACCTCATCATAAGCTTTAGATTGATCCAGGCTGACCAAAAACCCTCCTGGACCACTCACCAAATCCTTACCAGCTGACATCACCTCTCTAAGAAAAATCAAAGCATCCATCAACTTCCTCCCTGGCACTGCACAAAATTGTTGCTCATCAATTAGAACAGGCATCACTAGAGACAATCTATTTCCTAAAAGTTTAGAAAAAATCTTAAAATCAACATTCAAAAGTGTTAAAGGTCTCCAATTACGAATATCCTTATGGTCCCCTTTCTTAAAAAGAAAAATTAACAACCCCTCATACATCTGAGTAGGCAAAAGCATGTCAAACAAAAATGAATTATATAAAGCTAGTAATTCTTTTGGCATTAACTACCACAATACCTTATATAATTCCCCTGGCAATCCATCAGATCCAGGCGAAGTCCCCTTTTTTAAACAAGCAATTACCGCACCCATCTCTAATTCAGTAAAAGCCGCTACCATACTAGACTGGGTCTCATGATCCACTTGTGGAAGATTTGCAGCTTCCAACAAGCATGAAGTAAAACTAGAAATCGGACAAGAAGTCCCAAATGTTTGCTCCACATACTCGTCCAAATAATCCATTATACCCACATTATCCACCACCAATACCCCGTCTTCCCTACATAAACCAGAAAACAGGCGACTATGAGACCTCGCTTGACATGCCAAAAAGGGGTTCACCTGAGCTGATTTTCCCTGAGTTCCAAAAGATTGTTTTAATTAAAGACGCCATGCAGTCATACTGAAATGACAACATAGATAACTTTATCTGAGTAATTTCACTAGATAAATCAAACCACTTTCATGTTGTCTAGACAGAAGAGACTACAAGGACTGATCTAAGTTTCATATAGTTTTCCTGCTTTGAACTAGCCACCAAACCACCTTGAAACCTAAAATATCCAATCAAACAAGACTTGAAAGCTCCCACCAACTCCCTAGATCTTCATGTAAACCAATAGTAGTAATCTGGTCTTGTACAATCTTTCTCAGATCCGAAATAACCAAACTATCACTCAAGAAAGAAACATTAAGTTTCCAAAATCCTGGACCCTGTTTCCTACTCTGAAAGGAATCTATCTTTACTCCAATTAAAACATGGTCCGAAGTCTCCACCGGTACATCAATCAAACCATCTATCCACAAGGATTTAGGGACAAAAATAAAATCAATTTGGGAGGACAATTTCCCTTTAAAACAGGTAGGTTTAACCGAATCTCTCCCAGCTTTATGTGAATCCTTCAAACCTGCCTGAACAAGAATGGAAGACAAACAGGCTTTATCACAGTATTGTTTATCTAATAACTTCTTCTGTGAAAAATTAATATTAAAATATCCTCCTAAAATTAAAAAACCTCTAGTATACAAAAAAGGCTGGATTTTATATAGTAAATCGATCTTCAAGGACTTCAATTGTGAACCGTAAATTGTAATTAAGCGACAAGTAATGTCACGTACCTTCACATCTACCAACATTGATCTACCAGGTTCAATTTCAACCAACCGAAGTAATATCACATCAAATGTATTAAAACAAATCCCAACCCCACTGCAAAGATCTTCTCCAAATGACCAGTACTATACACCCCACCGCCACTGTCTACTAACATTAGTAATTTCCAACACTGTATACAAACGAGTATCTTGTAAAAGATACACGTCATAATTCAAAGAGGAAAGAATACCAAAAGTCGACTGACATTTTACATGAGATCTAATGCTATTAACGTTTAAAAATATTACAGTAAATGGAAAAGGGTTTTAAGGAGGGGGTTAAACTGTTTATTGCTAGATCTAGTCACACGTTTTATGATTTCAGGCAATTTCTGCTTAACAGAGCTCCCAGGAGTACCTATACAAGAAATTGCAATAGACCTAGTGGAATCCTGATCCATAACAGGAAGCTCCTCTTCTACCTGTTCCCCCCAGGTAGCCAGGATTGAATACCTATTAGTTAAGGGCAAGGGTGAAATCAATGAAACACTAGGTAAACCCCCTTCCAAAGGTACCAGATCATCCTGAGAAACCAGTAGTACCTCTTCGTTACTTCCATCATCCACTATCTGTGGAAGTGGAGAACTATCAGGACCTATTCCTTGCTTCAAAGTAAGCCGCACTGGGGACCCATGAGGGGTAGCAAAGGGTGTAACCATATCCTCTCCACTTGAAACCACACTAGTGGGTAAAGGAACCTCCAGTGACTGAGCATTAAGTAATAACTCCTGTCCAGATCTTAAGCTAGTCCTCCTAATATTTGGAAAAACACCACCCCTCCCTCTACCCCTGCGTCTCCCCTTAGCACATGACCTGATTCCGTGCTATCAGACCCGACAATAGAATTTCGAGCTTGTGCCAAAAAATGTTCCTGATCAGAGGTCTCATTTACATCAGAATGCTTCCACGGACAATCAGAAAACACATGATTAGTTTCATTACATAAACTACATACCGAGAAGAAGTACATTCTGTAATTAAATGGCCCAGCATCCCACAATGAAAGCATCGAACTTGATCACATGTAGTGTTTAAATGGGATAAAGAACCACATTTAAAGCAGCTCTTAGGCTGTCCTGCATAAAAAATAATACCCCTATCCCTTCCCAAAAAGAAATAGCTAGGCAGATGTTGTATGCCTTCAGCATCATGAATTAAACGAACACGAATAGTCCATCCCCCAGTCCAAAAACCATTCTTGTCCAAAATAGGTCTAGGTTTATCTTGCACGTAACATTTCTTTTCCAGCCAGAACAGAATATCAGAAATATTTACACCTTCATTCCGAAAAGAATCGCCACTGTCTTAACCGTAGGCTTTGTTATAGGAATTGCCTGAAAGTCTTTCCAATGTTCACAGTTCTGTAAATCGTAATATAGTTCCAGAATTTATCCAAAGGCAATCCTGTACAAAAGCTTACATCATAATAACTATCTCCTGGAGGGTGTATTAAAGCATATACTTCATTAGGTGAAAAAACCATAGAGTCTATTAATAAAACTTTACCCATCCAAATACGATCTGGAGCTACAGGTAACTGCCCTATATAAAGCAATCTCACTAGGAATCTGCGCTTGGCAGATTCCACAGGTTTTCTAAACAGGCCAGCAAAGGATTATAAAGCATTGCCCCCTGAATTCAGTGAATCCACAGTCTCAAGTATCGTCTTACCACCCACCACCAGTGGTGATCTAGTTACAGACATAGAATCCACTGTAGGTAGAACCGATGTCGAGAGCTCCAACTCAGGCGATGAAGCCAGCACAAACATTTGTAAATTCGGTTCGCCCATGGCGTCTTGCATTTCCAAAATATCACTAGCCTCATTCTGAGACTGTGCATCTGCATTACCGGGAATCTGGGACTCAGAATTAGGCTTGTCAGTAGGCATTGAAAGCTCCTCATGTTGCACAAAAAAGGATGAACTAGAACTCCCTGGTACCGGTATAGTGGGATCAGGAACCCACCTTTCCCCCGACCATAGCCAGCCCGCCCATTTCAGAGCTTCACCAGGGGAGCAGGGTTCCAAATGGCATGCTTGTGCAGACTCTTGTACCAAAACCAAATCTCTTCCCAAGATGGGATTCGAACCAACAGCAACTCCAACTTGCTGACTGAAACGCTTCCCTCCATCCTGAGCTGGGCTCACAGGAGAACGTTTTCTTTTACTTCTTTCAACATCTAGTTTCTGTTGGCATGAATGATAATCTTTTTCCGCCAAGGAAATAAGATCTAAAAGATGCTGTTTTTTCCTTTTCAGTTCCTCATCCAAAACTAATTCTGCTGTTTCTTCCATAACCGTATCATATTCCGGAGTCTCCAATTCCAACACACGAACCGCACTCAACGGGGTCTCCTGAGACCGAACTCCGTCCACATACACAGTCTTATGTCCCGAACAGGTCGAAGCCGCATACTCACAACCTTCCTCCTCCAGCTCCTCCAGCTGACTGGACTTCTCCATCTCCTCGAACGGACGGACAGCACCACCCTCGAAAAGAGTAGGGGAATTTCCCCAGTGTCCTGGCCAAATTTCCCTCATTCACTAAAAATACCACCAACAGTTTCATCTGGTACAAGGTCACTTGGCATTCATCTGTAACCCCTTCCCCCTAGGTTGTGCCTGAAAATAGGCAGGATTTGTCTAGTGCACTTACCCGGTCAACAAAAACTAAAATAAAAATAAATAAATAAATAAAATACCCTCCTTGGAGGCTTTTAAAAGGAGCCTGAAATCCTTCCTCTTTCAGGAGGCTTTTGGCACTGTTTAATCTTTAAGACAGAAAATTAACCTACTAACCAGCATTGCATTATTAGTTTTTATATATACTATTTTAATGTTATTCTCTTATGGTCATGTATTTTGAATGTTTTATTTCATACAGTGTTGTTGAGAATTTTGTTCAGCACTCAGAGTCCCTGAGATTGGGTGCAGTATCAATAAAGTTTACTACCACTAGTATTACTACTACTACTACTACTGCCACCAATCAATACAGAGGCAATACCACCTCCCTCTTTCTGCCGGTGATACCCCTCCCTATCCGCCCCAGCATCCCATTAGCTCTCCCAACTTCCTTGTCCTATTGTCTGGCCACCTTTAGGACATCAGAAATGGTTACACCGAGGTCTCTTTCCTGCTTAAGGGTCATCAATACCACATATTCCACCCCTGGATTTCTGTGCCCTGAGTGTATTATTTGCACTTTTTTGCATTGAAACCCAATTGCCATACCCTTGACAACTGTTAACACAACCTTCACCATGTGAAGCCATGCTGCCTCAGATCTTGTAACCCACTGAATTCCAGATATTCTACAATATTTCCTTCAGCAGTGATTCCATTAACTTTCCCAACACTGATGTCAGGCTGACTGGCCTACAGTATAATTACATGCCTCCTCCCTGTTGCCACTTTTTTGAAGTGAGACTATATATGCCCTCCTCCAGTCTTCCGGAACCAGTCTTGTTTTCAATGAGCTTTAAATAGGACTGTCAGAGGTGTAAACAGTGCCTCTCTGAGCTCCCTCAGTACTCTTGGATGCATCCTTTCTGGCCCCATTGCTTTGTCCACTTTCAAATTAGTGAATCTTTTCAAGACTCTCTCCTCTGAAAATGGACTCATGTCCACCCAAAATGATGCAGGGTCTGCATCAAAAGCTCTATGAGGAAAGGCTTAACTAGCTCAATATATTTGCCCTGGAGAAGAAGAGGGGAAAGGGGGGCATAATAAAGATCTTTAAGTACCTCATGGGTGTTAATAAGGTACAGGAGCGGGTATTTTTTCACAGCAAAAAGTCCTCTTGAACAAGGCGGACATGCTATGAAGCTGGAGGAAGATAGATTCAGGAGAGATATGAAGAAGTACTTCTTCACAGAATGGGTGGAGGATTCCTGGAACAACCTTCCAGCGGAGGTAGTGGGGGCGGCAAAAACAGTGATGGGGTTCAAAAATGCCTGGGATAGGCACAAGGGAATTATTGGGTTAAGGAAGAGGTTGGGAAGAGATAGCACTATAGCTCAAATAGGTTCTGCAGCAGAAATGAAGATAATAGAAATGGGCAGACTGGGTGAGCCCAGTGGCCCTTATCTGGCATCAGTTTCAATTTTTTTTAAGTTTCATCTCCCTTCCTCCAATGATCCTGTAATTTTTTTGTGGCCCCTGCCCATTTTCTTCCTCTGTGGGCACTGAACAAAAGTATTTGTTTAGGATGGCAGAGGCTGAAACGAGCCACAGTGGAAATAACAAACCAATGTGTTAGGATAGTGGCCAAAGGGAAAACAAGAAAGAAACCACTTTGGTTCTCTAAAGAGGTGGGGGACAAAGCCAGGGCTAAAAGGCTGAGTTTCAGGAAATATAAGGGGAGCCAAAGGGAGGAAAACAGGGATGTGTATTTTGCATGTACCTTGAATGTCTAAGGGAAACGGAAGGCTGCTAGGAGGGCAACAGTGCAGGCAGAAGAGGGTTTAGCATGGAATCTGAGGCACCATGGATTCACAGCAGGAGTGTCATGTCAAATGAATCTAATAGAATTTTTTGATTAGGTAACTAGGGAAGTAAATCAGGGAGGTCAGTAGACATCACCTACCTAGATTTCAGTAAAGCCTTCGACACTGTCCAACATAGAAGGCTGATTAACAAGATGGGTAATCTGGGCATGGGAGACAAAATGGTGAACTGGGTTAGGAACTGGTTAATAGACTGGAGATAGAGGGTGGTGGTAAATGGGGTACAATCTGGGGAGAGGGAAGTGACCAGCAGGGTTCCACTGGGATCGGTACTAAAACCAGTCCTGTTCAATGTCTTTATTAGTGACATTGCATAGGGGCTGGAAGGAAAGGTCTGCATGTTTGCAGATGACACCAAGATCTGCAGCAGGGTGAATACTCCAGAAGGGGTGCAGAAAATGTAGAAGAACCTGGAGAAGCTTGAAAGATGGTCAGAGATGAGGCAACTAAGGTTCAATACAAATAAGTGCAAAATAATGCACCTGGGCAGAGGGAACCCTTGGGAGAGCTACAGGTTGTGGGGGAGGAGCTGACTGTCACCAAAGAGGAAAGGGACCTAGGGGTTATCATCTCTGATGGCCTTAAGGTATCAAAGCAGTGCACAAAGGTGGCAGGGAGGGCCAGTGGCATACTGGGGTGCATAGGCAGGGCAGGGGTATCACTTGCAGGAGGTGGAAGTTGGTGATGCCAATGTATAAAACATTGGCAAGGCCTCACTTGGAGTACTGCATGCAGTTCTGGAGGCCACACCTGTGCAAGAACATAGATAAGGTGGAGACTATCCAGAGAAGGGCAACAAAGATGGTGTAGGGCTTGCACCACAAAACATATGAGGAGAGACTAAGGGACCTCAATATGCACTCACTGGAAGAGAGGAGAGGAGAGAGCGGGGGGACATGATTGAAACTTTTAAGTACCTCAAGGGTATAAACAAGGTGCAGGTGGGGGACCTTTTCCAATGTAGAAAATGTACTACAACAAGTGGATACAATATGAAATTGGAAGGGGGTAGATTAAGAGATAATGTGAGGAAGTTTTTCTACACAGAAAGGGTAGTCGACACTTGGAATAGTCTACCACACTAGGTAGTGGGGGCAAGCACAGTAGAAGGGTTTAAGCATGCCTGGGACAGGCACAAGGGAAGCTTGAGAGGGGAGGGAGGGAGTGATGAAAAGTCATTGATCACATAGGGTCAGTGGCCATATACAATAAATAGGGCATAAGGGCAGACTGGATGGGCCTAGTGGTCCTTATCTGCCAACAGTTTCTATGTTTCTGTTTCTATGTTTCTAGTTTCCTGGTCCCCCTGTGCACAGTCCCCTTCCTCCCTTCTTAATCTTACAATCCCTCCCCTGGTCTTCCTCTTTTCACTTGCACACCTAAAAAATGTATTGTCCCCTTTTGTTACTGCCTGAGCTTTTCTCTCTTCAGTTTGCACCTTTGCACTCCTTACTGCTTTCCCTACTTCACTCTGTTTCCCCTGCTGCATCTCCCTATCTTCCTCCCTCTGCATCTCCTTGTACTTTCTGAATGCTATTTTTTCTTGCCTTTAGCTTTTTGTCACTTCTTTTGAGAATGATAGCAGTCTCTTTTTCTTCTTGCCTTTGCTTACTTGCTTGATGCAGAGGTTTGTTGTCTTCCCTATGCCCCTTTTAGCTTCATCCACTGTTCCTCCACCCCAGCCAGGTCATCCACAAGACATTCACCCATCTTTTCAAAATCTGCCCTCCTGTAGTCCAGGATCCTCACTTTTGTGTGGTTTGATTCTGCAGCCCTCCATATATGGAACCACACTGTATGCTGATCACTAGTCTCCAGGTGGCCTCCATCTTGATGTCTGCAACACTGTCCCTGTTAATGAGTACCAGGTAAAGTATTGTCCCACAATTTGGTTTGCTGAGCAGTTGCCTGATGAACAACCCCTGCAGGGAGTCCAGGATGTCCCTGCTTCTAGCTAAAGCCACAGCTGGGAGGCTCCAATCAGCATCCAGCAGATTGAAGTCCCCCACAAGCAGCACCTCACCCTTTGCTGCCATCCTGCCAGTGGCTTCCATCAATAGGCAAAGCAAATTTATTTATATGGTGCCCAATCCTGAGTCTCTGGGCACCTCAAAATGTATACAGCAAAGAACCTTAACATTTTAAAATCAGTAACAGCAAATATAAAATTCTTCGAGGAGAAAGTTTACATCACAGAGCCAGGCCCAAAACTCAAAGTAAAGAAATGAGTTTTCAAAGATTTCTTAAAATGGCCAGTGAAGGAGCACCTCTAACCTGCCGGTGAAGTGCTTTTTTGCCTGATGAAACTTTTCTAACTTCTTCCCCTGTGCTGGAGGTCAGTAGATCATGCTAGTGTGAATAGTGGCTCTGTTGCCCATCTCCAAGGTGACCCATAGTACCCCACCCTTTTTTCCTTGTATCTACATCATTTCTGTGCTTACTCTTACATAAAGCACCATACCTGCTCCTTTCCTTCTCAATCTTTCCTTCCTGAACAGAGTATAGCCAGGTATGGCCATGTCCCTGTCATGGTTTTCATTGCACCATGACTTGATAATGGTCACACTATCCAGGTCAATATCTGCCATTATGGCCTCTAGCTTCGAATAATATTTCCTAGACTTCTAGCATTCACACACATGGCCTTCCATATGTTACCACTCTGCTTGTTACCTCCCTTGTTTCTTTTTTGTCCTCACTCCTTTCCCCCCTCTCTTTTTAGTGCTTCCATTCCCATCCCCCTTCATTTTTACCAGCAGAAGTAGTAATTATCAAAGTGTACTGCATAGAAGACTCCTAATTACAAGATACTGAGTGTGAGAGTGTAGGAGCACTTTGTTAAATACGCAGACCATATAGATTCCCTGGTATCGGACCACTCTATTCAGGTGGTATCTGAGGGGATCACAGGGGTCCTAGGATGGTGCTAGACCCAAAGTGCAACAGATCAGAGGAACCTTGTCAGCAGTCATCAGCCAGCCCACTGAGTTTCAGCTGTGAACTGAGTGATCGATACAAGCTATAGGGGGTGATAAAGTGCAGAATTTAAGCAAGTAAGTTATGGAGGTAGAAAAATGTATGATTGCTGGGGAGCTGAAGGGGACATTTCAGTGAAAGGTTCTGATGAGATTCCATCCAAAATCCCAACTCTTTAAGTAACTTCAAATGCTAGTGTACTTAAGCAGGTAATGCAGTATAAAAACTGAAGGACAGAAGGATTCTGTATATGAGAATAATCTATGAGTTACTAGATGCCACCACCTATCCATCCAAGCCTGGGCTGCCCCCTATGACTTTGATGTCATCACCCTCTCCGAAATCTGGCTCTCCCACAAAATCTCTCATGGTGAGATCGAGCTCAGTGGCTACACCACTGTCAGAAAGGACAGACAGAGTAAATAAGAGGGTGGCTGCATGTTCATTCTATCTAACAAATTCTCTTTCACGGAACACAGCCCCAGCTCTGAGTTTTCCCTACTTGAAACCCTCTTAATCCATCTCCTCCTCAGCCCCAATAAAACCATCATCCTCACCACCACCTATGCCCCCCCAGGAACCTTGCACTTTGACCTTTAGTCTTTACTAGCCCTTAAACACTCCCTCCCACTGAATAGAGAGTGGATCCTCCTCAGTGATTTTAACATAAATTAGGATTCCGGCCATGCAGACACTGCCAAATCCTGTATCACGAATCTAGGTCACCACCAGCTCACCACCTCACCTACTAGATTCAGCTATAAAACTGGGACTCACACACTTATAGACTGGATTGTCGCCTCGCACCCCTCCCACATCACCAACTCTGGTGTTTTTCCTGACTGTATCAGTGATCACTGTGCCATTTTCTGCCTATGGTCAGCCTGTCAAGACAAACCTCCCACTAAATTCATTTTCTTCAGGAGACTAACCAACCAGAAAATTGAGTGGATAACCCATGATCTAAGTCTAGTGGACTGGTCCTTCGTAGAGGTTCCAGATGACTGCGACTCTATCCTAAATAAATTCTCCAGGATCCTTGGCAGCATCTGCGACAGGCATGCTCCCTTAAAAAAAATCAGAACCAGGGTCAAATTAATGAATGGATCTCACTGAATATCATCAAACTCATGAGATCCACGAACAAAGCCTGGGCCCGCTACCAAAAGCACAGGGACCCAGCCCAGCTCTCCCTCTATAGGCTGCTGTGAAACAAGTGCAAATTGGCCATAAGAAAAGCAAAAATCAACTTCCTGCATGACAAACAACTCAGTGAATCCTCTAACCCCCATCAGCTTTGGCGTACCATTAACCCACTACTAGGCAAGACCAAAAATTCAGATCCCATCACATTGCACCATGGCGCCAACCAGACTAATGACCTGATCGAAGTGGCTAACATTTTCAACAACTTTTTCGGTGACCTTGAAAAATACAAATCTACCTCCTCCTCTCCTATGCCCACTTCCCTCCCTCATGAACCCCCCCCAACCCCGAAGGCAGGATTTTCCCTGACTTCTACTTCAAAGCCCTAAAACCTGCTGACACCAAAAAGCTCATCCATCGGAATAACCCCAAACCCAGTAAAGGTGGTGAAGGCATAGATTATAAAATTCTTAAACTCTCCATCAATGCCTTGACAGTCCCCATTACCAACCTCCTGAACCACTCCCTCTGTTCTGGCTTCTTCCCCCACCATCTGGAAAACTGCCACCATCAGACCCTTATTCAGGTTTGGGCCTAGAAACGAGATGGACAACTACCGTCCAATTTCCCTCCTTACCCTTCTCTCAAAAATTATACAGAAGGTTGTGCACACTCAACTCGCCGACTACCTGGAATCCAACAACCTACTTTCGAGTGCACAGCATGGGTTCAGATCTAGGCACAGCACCGAAACAGCCCTGGTCTAGTTCACTAGTGAAATCCTTAAAGTTAATGACAAAAGCCAATACACTGGATCCGCTTATTTTTACCTTACCAAGGTCTTTGATCTTGTGGACCACACCCTCCTCCTTAACACCCTAAAAGGCCTACATCTTTCTGATGCTGCCATACAATATGTCAGTAGTTGCCTTTCCAGGAGATCCCACAAGACTGCAATCGGAGGCCACTTCTCCTTGGAATGTCCATTTAAATATGGTGTCCCCCAGGGATCGATCCTGAGCCCCTTTCTTTTCTCATTCTTCATAAATAACCTTCCCTTGATATGCCATTCTACTCAAATTGTCCTTTACTCCAATGATGTGGCCCTTTTCTGCAGCGACAAAAACCCCACCACTATGTTTCACAATTTGCAGTCTGATTTCTTGAAGCTTCCCTCCTTGTTCTTTAGTAACAACCTTGTCCTCAACTCCAAAATGACCAAGCTCATGATATTCTTCTGACCCAGGAAAGCCCCAGCCCCTGGTTTTATACTCCTCAACAATTCTGGCAACCTCATTGAACGGGTGTCAGAATTCAAATACCAAGGTCTCCACCTTGACTCCACCTCTCATACAATCTCCACATCGGTAACCTCATAAAGGAAATGCATGTCAGACTCGGTCTGTTCTACAGGATTAGAAAGTTCCTCATCCCTGCATTCAGAGTTCACCTCCTCAGCTATTTACTCCTGCCACGTATCAACTTGGATCTGTTATCTTCTCTGCCCCTACCTCATCCCTCCTTTCCTCCAAACTTAGAGTCACATACAGCAGCATAGCACGTTTGTCATTAGTCTCGCCTGGAAAACACACCACTGCTCACTTTATTCCTCCCTTGAGAGGCCCTCTCTAGAAGGGAAGTTCCATCTTAAGATGCTGTCCTTCCTCCAGAAGATAGACCTCAATATTCTCCAACCCCCCCAGTGTTATCTCCCTATTCCCACTCACAGCATCTGGGCGTTTGACTAGAGGTGTCTCAAGTCTGTTTTTTGACACCCCTTTCTGAAGGACTAAGCATGCCCAGAACTCCATTACCTTCAAGGGAACAAAGTTTTACAACAATCTACCACCGAAATCCAGGCTTGCAGGTCCATATATTTATTCAACTCCTCCTTAAAAAAGCACATCCTCCTATTGTCTACCTGCAGCTGCCCTGATAGGCCTCCTCCTTGGCCCTCTCGGTAAATCCCAGTGTCTCTCTCTCCCACGCATCACCCGCACTTATTTTCCTCCCCACTGAGTGCACTAAAACATTCCTGCCCTATACAATACCTGAAAACATTTCTGTTTATCAGTCTGCCTTCTGGTCGACTTTGTACAATTTTACCCATGTAATATGCTAGTTTTATTTTGCACTTGTTAGTTACTTGTACTTCTTTACACTTGTATATATAATGTACTTCTATACACCTGTATATATAATGTATTTACTTTGTTGTATGTTGTAGGTAGTTCATTGAATGTCCTATGTATTCCATTGGCCTATGTATTTGTTCATCTGTTATATTTCCCACAATGGATATTTGTGAAAACAGGCATTTTTGCTCACATACCTTCCAGTATACAAATACAATTGATTGATTGATTGATTAATTGATTGATTGATCCTTTGAATGCTAGCTTTCTGCAACCAGTGGAAGATCTAGCCATCCTGCAGGTTCTGTGGGGGCTGCACCCTTCTTGGCCGGCCGCAGAAAAATTGTTAATGTGCACTGCTGCAATGATTTAACCCCTGCCACCTAAGAAACAGCCACTATTGAAACTCCCTTTGCATTGACTTTAATTCAGGTGTGAAGGGGTTAAATTGAAAAATAAAAGTACAGCCTGCTTGTACAGTTAATTGGCAAGGAGTGTGTCCTGTGAAAGTGGGGGATGATCTCCACTCAGATTTACAGCCAATCTTGACATGAGTCTGTAGCTGCTTAAAAGAGCCTGCAATTCCTTAAATTTTTTTGCTTTCTTGCTCCTTTTTCTGATTTCTAATCAGGTATCTTGATATCAGATGTCAGCTGAGCTGTCAAAGGGGATGCAGCTAACATACTAACATACTATTTGCCAGTAGATTAGGCCTTACGGTCTATCGAGTCTGCTCGAACCTCAGATCCCTAGTTGGGTGCCGAGGCCCCCCCCCTTGTGTTCCAGAAACCCCTATCATCCATCCCCACCCCCCTGGGACAGGCCATCATCTGATACATCCACTTTCTGTGTCTGTCCCACCCTCTCTTGAAGCCCTCCACTGTGGATCTCTGAACCAGCTCGCCAGGCAGTGCATTCCAAGGGTCCACCACCCTGTCAGTGAAAAACCTCCTCCTCTTTTCCCCCCTCACCCTTCCACCTTCCAACTTCAAACCATGCCCTCTGGTGATACCTCCCTGCTTTAGTCTAAAGATCCCCTCCATGTTTACCCTATTTATTCCCTTGAGGTGCCAGAGACCTCAATCATGTCCCCGTCTCTCCTCTCCTCCAAGTGAAAACAGGCAGAGCTCCTCAAGTCTGTCCTCATCGCTCAAATCCCCTAGCCCTTGTATCATCTTAGTTGCCCACCTCTGTACCCTCTCCAGGAGCTGTATGTCCCTCTTTAAGTGTGGTCTCTCAGTACTGTACACAGTACTCAAGGTGTAGTCTAACCAGTCCATTGTACAGCCGGCAGAATCACTTCCTTGCTCCTAGAGGCGATCCCCCTTATGATGCATCCCAACATCCTGTTTGCCATGCTAGCCGCTCTCCTGCACTGCTCAGAGTTATTCATACATGCATCCACCATGACCCCTAGGTCTTTTTCCCCTATTGAGGCCTCCAGCGCCTCCCCTCTCAGGGTGTACCTGTGTTGAGGGTTTCCCCGCCCAAGATGTAACACCTTGCATTTGGTGATATTGGGTGTTCAGGTCCCCTTGCAGGGCCAACCTCCCCTCTTCTCCCTCAACTACTGCTCCCATCTTGGTGTCATCAGCGAAGAGACTCATTTCACACCCTATACCCTCCCCAATGTCCGATATGTATGCATTAAACAGGATCGGACCCAGGACCGAGCCCTGCGGTACCGCACTACCAACCTTTCTAGGGTTCGAGAGCTCCTCACAGACCACTACTCGCTGGGTGTGTCCAGCTAGCCAGTTTTCAATCCATCTGACCATCAACGGACCTACTTCTAACACCATCAGTTTCTCCACCAGACCATTGTGGGGGACAGAGTCAAATGCCTTGCTGAAGTCCAAGAATAATACATCCACAGGCTTTCCCCTGTCCAGTTCTAATGTTGCCCATTCGTAGAACTCCACAAGATTGGTTTGACTTGATCTACCTGGCACAAACCCATGTTGCCGACTATCCAGACCTCCCACCTCTACCAAGTACACCCCAGTCATTCCTTTAGTATACTCTCCATTAATTTTCCCACCACCAAGGTCAAACTGATGGGTCTAAGCTCAGGTGTATAATTTAAGCAAGTATATTTTCTAGGGCTGTGCTGCTGTATAGTGCATTTTATTCAATCTGTAACTTAATTTTCTTTGTTTTGCCTTGGTATAATTTATCATGTCAAAAGCTACTGATGACCACCATCCAGCCACGGCTCTCCCTTGCCCAGCATTGCACTGTGTACTCATCCCCCCCATCCACCAACACCAATTTACAGTATTGTTCCTACTCTGTACTTGTATTGCTTTTCTGCATTTGCACATTTATTTAACTTTATTCACCTTACTGTATTGTATTTCTCTGCATCTGGTACTGTATATGCTTTTTTGCACAATTGCTATTATTTTGCATTTATTGCACCTTGCTGGATTATACTGATCCCCAACCTAAGAAAGAGTGTCTTGTTGCTTTTTTCTTTACTTTGTACCCTCTTGTTTTCCTCTCATGAATGGCACCTAGAAATGAGCTTTAGCTCAGTGAGCCTTTCCCAGTTACCAGTAGTGTACAAATAAATGACATGCCATGCTCAAATATACAGTTTTTAGAAAATGCATTAAAAGCCATGTAACACAAGGCTCTGCATTGTATGCTTAGGTATGATTCGTTTTACCAAGAAACAATGGGCTACACAAACCAATGAGTACTGTTCAGTGGAGTGTGCCTTCCCTCTGACCCATTGGCGTGTGGTACACACAGATTTAAAACAGCCACAAATTGTTCTTGATAAGAAATGTTTAGGGACCCCCTAGCCCAGAAAGTAAAATTCTAACACTGGTTTCAGCTGATGCTTGAAGGAGTCTGCAATGGCGGTGTGATGGAGGGATGAAGGGAGCTGGTTCCAGAGAGTTTGGAAACAATAAGAGAAGGCAGATTGGCTGGCAGAGGAGTGAGAGTCACGAGTGGATAAAGTTCACTGGTCCCGCACGGTGCAGACATGACTGGAAAGAGAAGTGATGAGAGGTAGAAGGGAAGGGAACAAAACCAGTATTTGGATGATGATGCTGTACTGGGGGAAATGGAGAGGGAGGAGTAAAGGAAGCAATGGTGTGTACAAGGAGGTGAGTTCGTCAAACCTAAAAGACATTGCAAAGGATGTCCGGTCTGGCAAGGGAAGTGGAGGGGGCTGACCAAAGACCATATCCATATAGATATGGTCTTTTTTTTAATTGTCCGATTTTCAATTTGCTGGCTATAAGAGTTGACCACTAGAGGCATCACAATATCTTCCCTTTTTGTTCCCCCTTTTGCCTATCAATTATTTTTAGCCCCTCTACTGAAACTGTTTTTATCTGTTAGCACAGTCTCAACCCCTCTGCTGAAACTTTCTTTCTATTAGGGCACCAATAGCCTCCAAACCCATACATTCTTTTATCTCACAATCTAGTCCACTGCTTCCCAATCACCCCTTCTTACCCTATCTGTGCTAGCATTAAACTCCTACTATCATGGGGCACCTTACATGCCTTATCTTTCCCCTTACTATCTTAATGTTTGCCTACTCCGCTATTCCCATAAGCACAAAGTCCATACCAACCCCTATCCTACCGTGCATAGCTCCAGCCTGGCAGGATGTTGGTACTGCAAGTACAGTATCATATCTCTCTCCTAATCTAATTGGGCCAATCTGCTGCTCTGTTCCCTTAATTAGCACTCCCACACTACTTCTGGCCTTGCACCCCAATCCCTCCCATTCCCAATTTCTAAGAATAGGACCTACATTAAAAGAACTGGACCAAATCTCAAGCTGCTAAGAGTCATTATAACTCATCAATGCCTTCTCCTAATACTTCTGTCTGGTAATGTGCACCTGAACCCAGGGCCTGGGTCACAACCCCTTCCCTTCATCAGCAATTTGAGTGTTCTCAAGTTCATCTCTGTTAACATCTGCAGCCTACTGCCTAAAATTGACCTCCTCCAGGTCTGGGTTGTGCAACACAGACCAGATATCCTTGCTGTAGTAGAAACCTGGTTGTCCCCCAAAATACCAGACTCTGCTGTCACCCTAAATGGATACACGCTCTTCAGGGAAGATAGACTGGGGAAAGGGGGGTGCCATTTATCTAACTGACTCACTACAGTGGCATGTCTTTCCAAAACTCTCTTCTGGGAATAGTGTTCAGACACTAGCAATCAAAACTGCAATAGTCAAGAAGGATAAATCACTTACAGTACTGTCTGTCTATATCCCCCTTGGAGACATCACAAATGGCTTCAGTTCTGTCCTGAAATGTGTCTCCAACTTGCCCAATCACTCTGAGGTAGTCTTACTGGGTGATTTTAACATTAATTGGTTGAACCCAGAAGCTGACCCATTCAGGGATGATGCCTCTGCCTTAGACCTATCTTAGCTTGTGACCTCTCTGACAATGGTCAACTACAGGACTGGCAATAGTACTCTGTTAGACGTTATATTTACTAACCACCCAGAAAGATTTTCAAACACTGAGGTCCTACCTGACTCACTCAGTGACCACTCTCCGGTTCTCTGTTGATGTTCCAACCGCTCCCCCATTCTCCATGTAAAGCCATCGTATAGTTGTATCCTCAAAAGAGTTCAGCAAAAGCTGTTCCAGGACTACCTCCTACACTGTGAGTAGTCCCCCCCTTGACCCGGCCAACAGCATTGGCCATGCCTTGGTGTATTTCATCTCCACTTTTAATATGGACTGTGATATCTTTGCACCTTTTAGAAAACAGGTAATCAAAGGCTTCAGTAACCCCTGGATCACCTCTGCATTCCTTAAACTTATGGCCACATGGGACCACCTCTGGCATAAAGCATGGGTCACCAGCAGTTCTACTGACTAGCAGAGGTACAAGACCTCCAGGAATGCCTGCACCCATGAGACTTGCCTTGCTAAAGTGGCCCACTTCAAAGATAGCCTTTCCTCTACCTGGAGCAAATGGGAGGAAATTCTGGGATAATTTAAGAGATCTCACCGGTAAACCCAACACTTCCCCCCGTCCATGTTAAATACTAATGATGTCATAACTCAAGACCTCCAGCTCATATTTGACACCTTTAACACTGACTTTACAGACCTTAGCGGTGCCCTCCCCCTGACTTCTCTAATCCTTCTAATTCATCTGGCTTACATTTGAATCTTGGTCCCACTTCTACACCCCCCTTTCCATTTCTGTATTGTCTCCCCACCTGAAGCCAAAAAGTAAATCCAGCGAGTTTATGGGAAATCAAGATTCAGTAGTGAAACTCTGGACCTCAAGCTATTACACCTCGCACTTGACAACATCATATCTCCCCTCACCAAACTACTAAATCTGTCCCTCTGACTAGGACAATTCCCCCAACAATGGAAAGCTGCGGTAGTGACTCCAGTCTACAAGAGTGGTGATAGGGCCTCCCACAGAAACTGCCATCCAATATCCATTCTTCCCTCTCTGTCCAAAGCCTTGGAAAGGATCGTATCTAATCAACTGACTGAATACCTCACCAAGTACAATCTGCAATGCCACCAGCAACATGGCTTCAGGAAGGGGCACAGCACCAGTTCAGCCCTTCTTGAATTTATTGATTTTATCCATAAAGCTCTTGACCATGGTCACATCATAGGGTCTATTTACATTGACTTTATGAAAGCTTTTGACATGGTTAATCATGCCCTCCTAGTAGTTGCCCTCCCTGCCACTGGTATCTCTCAGGAGGCCACCTCCTGGTTCACTTTACCTAAGTGGGAGAACACAACATGTCAAAATCCTCGACATTCTTTCCTCCAGCCTACCTGTTTGGTCTGGTGCCCCCCAAGCTTCTATTCTTGGTCCCCTTCTCTTCAGCCTTTCCCTCAACATCCTTCCACAAGCCTGCTCCAGCAATCTGCTCTTCTATGCAGATGATGCTGTCATGTTTTTCAGTCACCCAGACCCCTTCCCCCTAGAGAACACCCTTCAAAAGAGTGTCCCCAAAATAGAGTCCGGGTTTGCGCTCCAGAAACTCACAATTAATTACAAAAATACTAAGGTGATGTTATTCACCAACCCCCAAAACAAACATAAGGGGGTGTGCCTGAGCATCCTCAACAGCCACCACCTACCATTGGAGCAAGTTACCAGCTTCAAATATCTCAGGATAACCCTTGACTGCTCTCTATCCTATAATGAACATGTAAACCTAGTCTGTAGGGCTGTGAATACAAGAATTGGGCTACTCTACAGGCACAGGAACTGTATGACCACTGATGCCCTTTGCCTTGCAGTAACAAGCTTGGTCCTTTCCATAATTGATTATGGGATTGTCATCTACAGCTCTTGGTATCGACAATTCAGTTTGGTGATTTCCACACAAGCATTTCAGTGCAGTAAAATTAGCTAACACCGTATACGGGCATAACACACTTCAGGGCATAACTGTTTTCAGCACAACATGCACTGTTACTGGTTGTTAGAGTTGCAGGTTGCCAGAATTCAAAGCAAATTATAAATGGCTGTTCAATCATTCAATCATGTTCAATTCAGCAATTAGGGACAGTTTAAATACATGCATCGGTATTGGTCACTCAATGATAGTGCAGTAGACATGCCTTTAGAGTTCATTAGCAGTCAGTGCAGACAGCAGCTGTTATCACGCAATGGCTATCTGTACAGAAAAGAGTGAGTTTATGGGAACAAAACTTACTGGAAATGCTGTCAGTACGACTCCATGTGCTGTACAGCTCGATGTCACACAAATAATGATGCAATAACAAAAATGGTTCACGAGTATGATCATGTTCCAGATGCCAGCGCTATTGCTGTGCGCAAGGTAGTAAAAGACATGAAGGACAAACAGTGTCTTCCCAGGAAAGCACCCATCAAATTGTTGCCAGTGCAACTAGCCAAATAGACCCAGCTACCGCAGATAAATTATCATCCATTGCTTGCCTAAAACACAAAACACAGCATGCAAGGCAAATTGTTTCTGTTGCCCCAGTGTTACCCACATCTCTGGCAGAGCTGCAAATTCCCGCTGAATACCTGGTGACTGATCGTGGGGAGCCATTTCTTCTGTATGATAGTGGACTTGATGACAGTGAGCAATTTCTGATCTTCACAACACACAGAAACTTACAATACATGAAAGGAAATACACATTGGTATGCAGACGGGACTTTCAAATCCACTCCCCCACTATTTTCGCAATTATATACCATCCATGGTGTGCACTTTATGGCTATCATCCCAACAACATTTATTCTGATGTCAAGTTAAACCAATGCTAGCTATGTAAAAGTTCTTTCAGCAATAACAAATATTTGCCCAAGCCTATCACTGCAGTCTGTGATGGCCAGTTTTGAAATTGCTGCTGCCAAAGCATTTAGCTCTGAGTTTCCTGACTCTACAACCAGTGGTTGTTTTTTTCATTTATGCCAGGTGATCTGACAGAAAATATAGGAATTGCCAGATATCCACAAGAATTATATTGTGGACAAAAAGTATGCACTGCACATTAGGATGTTGTCAGCACTTGCTTATGTCCCTTACCCTGATGTTCTGTCAGCTTTTGAGACCCTAAGATGCGGTGATTTTTACACTGAGAATGAAGATCAGCTGGCCCCGCTACTTGATTATTTTGAGGATACATGGCTGGGCACCCGGTGGGGAGACATGGGCATGGCAGACCACTATTTCCTCCGGAATTTTGGAACTGCTATAATGCTGTAGCGGAATCTCTCCCATGTCCAATAAATGCTGTAGAGGGATGGCATCAAAGTTTCAATAACTTACTAGGAGCCAGTCATCCCAATATTTGGAAATTTATAAAGATGCTTAAAACAGAATAGAACCTTAATGAGTTAAAGCTGGAGCAGTATCTTTCAGGTCAGGATCCCCCCACATCATGCCATAAATATCGGGACACTGCTAAAAGGATTACAACTGTGGTTACTGGCTACAGAATATGTTCTGAATTCGACTACCTGAGAGCCATCGTGCAAAACTTTCAACTACAAGTCTGATTTGTGCAAATTAAGAACAATAACTTTTAATGTATTGTCCATCTTATCAGATAAAAATACAGTTTAAGTGTTTAACAGAAAAGAAAATGAAAATATACACTTCAATAAATATTTTCCAACCATCATGGCTGGATGGGATACTGCACTGGTAGCAATAGATGGATGCTCCTTCTGGTCCCCAAAAACTGTACACAGTGAGACACCTATGAGACACCAATGTGAGCCTGTGATGTGATTGAGGAAAAAGATGAAAATGAGGCTCTACATATTACTAAGGTAATAATTACTTTACTTTATTCAAAAAAAATGTTGTAGGTGCCATATTGGTCCTTTTAAGAACAGATCCAGAAACAAATGATTTGATACCTTTTATTGGACCGACATGGATGTTACACAAAAGAACAAAGTGCTCTAGCATTCGGACAAACCAGGTCCTTCTTCAGAAGCGTTATGACAGTTATTTTGAAAATCCCATACTATTAACACCAGATAATGTTGAAAAAACCAGAAATAATTCTCATTGGTTTTACATACACTTTTAAAACATAACAGAATATTACATCAGAGAAGCTAATTAACACCAGTATGCTTTTAACGGAGAAGTCTCAGAAGGGCAAAGGTTATCAAGAATTATCAACAACCAGAGAGTTCTTCTCACATAAATTTTAAAATGTCTCAGTATACCTCAAGAAAGCATTCTAGTGATAAAAAACCTTAGGATAGCATTCTCTCAAATACATGCAAGATGAACTTATAATTTACATTACAAGTGTCCTTGTGTTTTAAAGAACAGACAATGAGAGACAAAATCCTGAAATTAGGTCTAACTGCAAGTTGAAAACAAGCCCCAAATTAAACATGCACACATATACATGATACATGATAGTATCACTGGTAAGTATAAGTGCCAAAGAAAAATACTTGTCAAGGACCCCCAAGAAAACGAGACCATGAGCCTGATAAGTGCAGATTTCAAAACAAAGTCAGTGTATAACAAAAATGCACAGACTCAGTCTAAGGAATCTTGATAAAAACTTCTAAGGATGAAATTCTCCAGCCCACTCCTCCTTTTTTTTCCTCTCTCTCTCCCTCTCTCTCTCTCTCTCTCTCTCTCTCTCTCTCTCTCTCTGTCCTAGGGAAAGATAACTAGTAGGAATGAGACATATTGTATGTACAAGAGTCATAATGCAGCATCATTCACACCAATCTTAATATTTACCCAAAGGAATTACACCTTGTATGAACCCCCAAGTAAATGAGATATGCATCTTACTATGAGCCGATTTAAAAATGTGACAGTGTGTAATCCAACCACTGACAACTAGTAGAAGGAAGAAAATGTACACTATATATGAAAACTAAGTGTCCTAGCCACATAACAGTTGCCCCATGCCACACTCCCCCACACATATGTGTTTTCACACACCACACCACACCACACACACATACCAGCACACCCCACTCAACCACAACACACAACAAATATAACAAACACAACCCACACACATCACACCATACCACGCGCACACAAATGAAACACACACACACACAACACACCCACAACCCCATAACACACAAAAACACAACACATACAAACAACACACACATACACACATACAGCAATACACACAAAACATACTCAGACACACACACACTTTTCACAGTGTTAAGGTGAGAAGTCAACATGTAGATAACCACAAACTTACAAAATCAAAGGCCCGCTGAAGAACTAAAGTATTTATGTCCATCTTTTAAAGTAAAGGTCTGTGTAAGTTTAAGTGGAATAATGTGACATTTAACCCACATCAATGTTCATTCTATCTGCCACCATACTGAGAAGTAAAATAAGTCTAATTTCCGAAGCCCGTCTCTGCTGTGTACTGTTGAAATGTCCTTTTAAGACCATCACAGACATATCTGAGATTGAGTGGCCATCCTGGGAGAAGTGCTGGACTACTGGTTTGTCAGTCATCTTAATATTAATAGAATGTCTGTGTGAATTCATTCTAGTGCAGAGTTGCTGCCTTGTCTCCCCCACATAACCTGTGCGAGGACATTTCTTGCATTGGATAAAATAGACCACATTACTTGATGTACATGTATAATTCCCATGTATTCTGAATAGTCTGTTTTGTGATGTAACCACACAATCCGAAGTGGAAATGAGGTTAGACATCTTACATCTGCGTCGTTGATGACAGTGTTGTGTACAATATGATGTCATGGTATTCTGTTCCAGTTCAAGTTGACTCCTAATAATCAGGTTGGCTAAATTAGCTGGTTGTTTAAAAGATAATAGTGGTAGTTCTTGAAAAATACAATTAAGGGTTTCATCCTCACTAATTATTGGATGGAGGTCCTTAATAATCTTATGTAAACCAATGAGAATTATTTCTGTTTTTCCAACATTATCTGGTGTTAATAGTATAGTATTTTCAAAATAATGCCATAAACCTTCTGAAGAAGGACCTGGTTGGTCCGAAAGCTAGAGCACTTTGTTCTTTTGTGTAACACCCATGTTGGTCCAATAAAAGGCATCAAATAATTTGTTTCTGGATCTTTACTTTATTCATGTTTTTATTGTTGGTGCAATTATGCTGTATGAGATGTGATGCAATGTGATTGCTCACGCTGCAGTTTGTGAGCACTGCTTTTGCATGCAGCAAATTGACCACACTGTTATTTATCCCGCTGAAATTTCATGCGCAGTTTTGACATGGAACCACAGCTCTGCAATTGACACGATACCTAATAGAATTAATGTTGCCTTAAGCACAGCCTGCTGTCTGGTCACAGGTGCGACCAGGCTCACCCACACCTGTGACCTCTATGACCACACTTGCTGGCTAAACTTTAAAGGCAGGCTTACCTACCAGTCCTGCCTACTGGCTAAAAAGATATGTCTTGCTCGCACTCCTCCCTCAGCACAGAAACTAGTTACTTGGACTGTTACTCCCCATGGTACAAGGAGTTCCACCAAAGCCTCATACCAAGTCCCTTTCTGTAGGACTACCCAAGGGCAGTGGGCATTCAGATATAGAGCACCTGTCTGGTTAAATGGCCTCTCTTCTGATGTCCTGGCAGAACCCAAGCTAGGGCCTTTTAAATCCAAACTCCATCAGCACCTACCTGATATCAACAGCTGTGACTGTTTCCAGCCTGTGCGGGTGCCCAGCCATCCATCAGCCTCATTTCTCCCCTCTATACTTGTTACTGGTGACTAAGTCAACTCAGATAGTTTCTGCTTAGCCAAGTACTTCCCCTACTCTGCCTTGTGCACTGATTATTCTAGTACTTCCCTTCTTATGTCCTGCATTTTGTCCATCTTTATTCCTTAATTCTCTATATTTAACAAAGTCCTTTTCAGATTGCTTTTACAATATCCTACTGCCATTCAATGTGTTTTCGTCAAACTTTCTCTTTCTGTAGCAATTAGTGTGTTGCTGTGATTTCTGCCAAAATCTGTATTTTACTGCCATTGTATTCACTTTGTATTATGTATATCCTTGCTGCCATTTTGTATTCGTTGCCTGAAACCTTTTTATATTGAATTTTCTGTATGACCACCCTCTGATGTGGAGCCTTTGTAAATGAGTCTCTGACTCAAAGTTATTCACTCAAATAGTTAACCAATATGTCCCTCTGAAAAAGTGCAGATCCAAGAGCATCAAGGCTCCATGGCTCTCCAAAGAGATTCGGATGCTCATGTTGTACCGTAATAAAGTCTGGAGGGCCTACAAAAAAAGTGAACTCCCCTAGGACTGGCACTCATATAGACACCTCAGGAACAAATGCAAACATTCCCTGCACAAAGCCATGTGCTTCCACTTTAAATCCCTTCAAACGGAACACCTCTGTAACCCAAAGAAATTCTGGCAACAAGTAAACTCCTTATAAAAAGGGAACACTGTTAATACCACCAAGCTCAGTCCATGCCAGCAGCTCAGACCTTACTGACTCTACTTCCTTTGCCTCCTGCTTCAATTAAGTTTTTACAGATCTGCACAAATATACCTCACTCTTCCATAACACCTCCTCTCCTAACTCTGTCCTGCTGTCCTCAACTACCCTTGCGAATCGCCCCGAGTTCAACCTAAAACTTGCCACTCTCAAAGAGGTCCAGAAGCTTCTCTCTCTTAACTAAATCCTGAGAGCTCATCCGGACATGACTCCCTTGAGGTAAAATTTCTTAAACTGGGTGATCCTGCCTTTCCTCACACGGTTAGGGACCTACTCAACCGGTCTTTCATCTCCAACTCAGTACCTGATATATGGAAGGTGGCAGTGGTAATTCCAGTGCACAAAGGGGGGGGGTCCAATACTGTTGTAGACAACTATAGACCCATATCCCTCCTCTGCCATCTAGCAAAAATACTGGAGTGCATTCTTTATAACCACCTATAGGACTACCTGGAATCTCACCACCTGCTATCCCCTCATCAACACGGATTCAGAAGGAATCACAGCACTCTTACAGCCCTGATAAAATTGACATCAGATATATTTCATGCTATGGACAAGGGTTGTGCAACTGGTGCCATCTTCGTCGACCTCACTAAAGCATTTGGCCTGGTTAACCATGATCTCCTGCTCCACCAACTACATGTCTTAGGTCTGGATAAAAGTGCCCTAAATTGGGCAAAAAGCTACCTATCTGGCTGCTCCCAAAGAGTTAAATTGGACAGCTCCCTTTTAGAATTTAGGCAGATAATCCACGGTGTGCCACAGGGATCCATCCTGGGACTTGGGTTGTCAGAACCCTCTGAGGTTCTGGGTTCTAGTTCTAGTCTAGAACTTTTGAAAAAAGTTCTAGGGTTCTAATCTTTTTTAGAACTTTCTATAACTTGAACCCTATTTTTTAAATTGTGCTGCCAATAACGAAGATAATAGTGAAGTACATGTGAAATTGAGGACATGCTGCCAGTAATGAAGATAATAGTAAAATACATGTGAAATTGAGGAGAAAGAGAAATACAATTTTTCAGTACAAGGGGAGAGAGAAATTGTCTTATGTGACTGATATATTGGGTACTGTACAGCAGTAGTCAAAGAGCACACAGCAGGATGATAGCCAGTACACCACATAGAAGTCACACACAAACACTCACTGGGTACAGTGAAGCAGTTAAAAGGCACACAGCAGGAGGATGGCCAGCACGCCACATAGGAGGCAGAGTCACACAAGACACAACACACACATTTATTTATTTTTATTAAGGGATTTTTCTCTCTCCCCAAAGTCCCCGGAAAAAATATCGCTGCCATGTATTACCAGATACCACAGAAATGGGTGCTGGGCTGCTCACAGTCATACACTGGGTAGGGTACAGTGCAGTCAAAGGGCACACAGCAAGATAATGGGCTGGCCAGTCTTCCAAGTAGGAGATGGAGTCACACAACACAGTGACATACAGATACAGTATGTATTTATTTCTTTGTATTGAGTAAGGGATTTTCCCGTCTCTCCTCCCAACATGTAAATATTTCTCTGGCATGTATTTAAAGATACCACAGAACTGGGTGCTGGGGTGTACACAGTCACACACACACACTGATGGGTAGGGTACAATGCAGTCAAAAGGAACACAGCAGGATGACTGGATGGCTAGTCCGCAACATAGGAGACAGTCACACAACACAGGGAAAGGGATTTTTCTGTCTCTCCTCCCAAAAGGGAAATATTTCTGGCAAGTATTTAAGGATACCACTGAACAGCTGCTGAACTACACAGTGCACATAGTCACACACTGGGTAGGTTACACTGCATTTAAAGGGCACACAGCAGGATAATAGGCTGGCCAGGCCCACATGCCAAGTAGAAGGAGTCACAGGTACAGTATAACAAAGTGCACACAGCAGGATGATGACCTGTCCTGTACACAGAGACCCCCAAGGCTCCAAGTCAGTTGAGTCTACAGTCCCCCTACCTGCCTACTCCTGTACTCCCTTCCCAACAAACCACCTTGCCAACTGTCACTTTTGCCCCTGGCTGGCTGCTCCAGTTCATTGATCCCCCTGTAATTTCTGCCACACAGAAAAAAATGCCTTGCTTCCACACCACTACCAGTGCCTGCTGTTGCTCAAAGTGTAATTTAATTTCCCAACAAATGGAGCAGAGCACAACACGTCTGCTCTGCTACTCACCCAGCTAAGTCTGCCCCGATGATTTCCTGCTGCACAACTCAAAGTTTGAGTCACATGACTCAACTGTACACTTTGAACCACTCGTGTGCATGTACACTAGCAGTATAATTAACGCACTAATTTAATTAGTCCTTCCCTCCCAGCTGTCAGTCCATCGAGAGGAGTAATGTTGGTGTAAAGGTTGGGGGGAATGACAACCTTTCTCTCAACCAGCCTTGTATCGCAAGTGCTGTGCTACCCTGCCAAAAAGTAAATTATCTATGTTTTTTTGATTTTGCACAGCTGTTGGGACTGCCTGACTCACCCAGTCTGCCCAATTATCCCTACCTACTTTGTCACCTTAGACCCTACTTGCTCTATAGCTCTCTCTCCCTCTTCCCTTCCTTTCCACAATGACTCCCTTGTGCCATTCCACCCACCTGCAGGCTAAAAGGGAGATTTTTTTTTCTTTTTTTTAACTATTTTAATTTTAGTAACACAGAGGAAAACACTGGAGTTGCATGCTAGACTAACCATATAACCCCCCCCCCCCAGCAGCCCCTACCAAAGCAGACATAGTCAGGCTCTGGTGGCACACAGGAGAGATACTAGACAATACAGCATTTTAAATCAGACACTGACTGTAGACAGTACAGTAGACACAATCAACACAGCAGAGCAGACCACCAATAAATATAATTAAACACCACCTACCCTTGCTTTCCTGCAGACTAGAGCTATATTAGCTCAGATTGAGCAGTTTTGTGCTGCTTTGCTGATTGCTGTGCTGGTCAAGGTCACTGGTAGAGCCACTGACCCACTCAAGACACAACAGGAAGAGAGAATGCCTCCTAGATTGCAGCAGGCTTCTTTTCTTGGGTGATCCCTGACCCTGACCGGCACCAAATCAAATGGGCAATAGTGTGTAGCACCTGCCAGCTTAGAACTGCCTTGTGCAAACTGTAATCCCCTCACTCCCACTACCTCTTCTGCTTAATTACTTTGTCTTGTTTTTGTCCATGCAACATAGTGAGCATACAGTCCCCTCCCACAGCATGATGATGTTGCTGGCTGTCCCCCCAATCACTACTCACCCCCACCCACCGAACTGCAGCACCACCAGTCAGTCCTACCTACCTCCCAGTTAGTTGTTGCTTGCAGCAGCAGCCTCCACCTTGAGCCTCCAACAGTTTGTATTCCTCTGTCCTCTCCCCTCCAAACTTCTAGCTGACAGCCTCCAGTTAACTTCCACAGGCTGCTGTCTCAGCCTGACTGATGCCCCATCTGAATAAACCCTTTCAGTCACTCACAGGTGCCCTCAGTTCTATACCGCTCGATCCCAGGCCATAAAGACTCCATGACCAACTCCCAGCACTGGCAAGCAAAGCATCAGTGGGCGGATGCAGCAGCAACATTCAATTTTACCAAGGTAGGACATTTGCAAGAGGAGGGGGAAGTGAAGCACCAAACACCTAGACACAAGCACCGCAATTCTCTCCATGCCAGCAGTCAGTTTCCCACCCACTCGTACTGACACCTTGCTATTGGCGGTGGTGTTTGCTTCTGCTACTTCTGGGTGCAGTGTGGTCCATCACTTTCTCCCTCCCTGCTACAATTCACTTCTGCTCCTCTCAGTTCCAGCCAGGCCAGCTTGTACAGCGATGCCTCCCCCAGCTATGTCTAACTGTCTAGCCACCACCCGGAGCTCGCCACACTCTCTTGTGGCTCTCTGTCCCAGGACCCACTAATGAAACCCAACACCCCCCAGAATGGCAGGCTCTCCTAGTGCACCAGCAGGCAGCAGCAGCAAAAGAGGCTGAGTGTTGGGCATGACAAATGCGCTCACCTTAATTGTAGGAGGGGACTTTTGCCATCCCATCCCCCCCATAATTATACCCTTGCATCGTCCCTCCCAGTGTCTGTGTCCAGAATCAACCTCACCACCCCAGAAAACAGCAGGCAGTGGCACTGCAGTGCTGTTTAAGTAATAAAAAAAAGTCAAACCCTTTTGTGAACCCTCTAGTGTTCGAGTTCTAAATTAGAACTCAAACACCAGGGTTCGAGGAGGGTTCAAATCTTTCTCAAACAAGTTCTGACAACCCTACCTGGGACCATTATTATTCTCACTCTTCATAAATGACCTCCCACGATTTTGCTGTGGTTCCACGGCACATCTCTATGCAGATGATGCAATTATCTATCGGTCATCACCAGACTATGGCCAAATCAATCGAGAACTTGCCACTGACTTCATCTCCCTTGAGGACTGGTTCAACTGCAAGCATCTCGTTCTCAATACCAGGAAAGCAAAATGCAGGCTCTTCTCCCCCTTTCTACCTCCAAGTCTGCTCCTCTCACTCTTAACATAATATTGGTCATGAGAGGTGCCTGGAGGATGTTCCATCCTTCAAATACTTGGGATTCACCCTGGACCCATCGGTCTCTTTTAACATTCACATATCCAATATAGTTAAACATATGCAGCAGAAGCTTGGTCTGCTCTACCGCTTACTCCCATATCTCATCTCTGCCTCCTGCCTAAAAATTGCCTCCTCGTCTCTTACTCCCCTCCTAACATATGGTGCCCCTCTGCTACTCTCTGCTAATACCTCATCTTTCTCTCCCAGGCTTACCATAGGATTGGTTGGTTCGCGCTGGGGGCTAACTCACGATCACACCACTGTGACGTCCTATCCTCTCCTCTCCTCTCTAGGCTGGTTGCCTTACGAAGCTAAATTGAAACATTTCTCCATGTGCTTAGTGTTTAAACTTGTCCACCTCTTTACTCCACCCTGCCTTAGAGATTTGTTACACCTCCGGCAGGCACCCCACACCCTATGCTCCTCCTTCCTCCTTCCCCCTGCTAGTCCCCCCCAATATACGATTATCCCTCTCCAGGAGGTAATTCTCATTTGCTGCTGTCTCTGATTGGAACGCCCTCCCTCTAACATCCTGACTTGTCCTTCTCTTCTTCTGTTCAAGTCCAATCTGCATGCCTTTCTCACAACCTCTCACTCCTGCTCCTGCTTCTGCTGAAGCTCTAAACCTTCCCTCCCTAGCCTAACCTCTGACCCCTACCACCTCTCCCATTCCATCCCCACCCCCCCCTCCATCAGCCCTACTCTTCCTTTCTTTTTCATGCTCAAAATGTGACATCTATTGCCTGTGTATAGTTAAAGTCTTAATGTACATAGAACTTATAGATATATAGATATGGTGTACATAACTAGCTCTAGAACTTATAGAACGTATAGATGTGTAGATATGGTGTACATAACTAGCTCAACATTATTGTATCCACCGCACAATGTATGTCAAATTTGATACTGTAATGTACTGACTCCCTATATAATTGCTTTGCTCTACTGTACTATGTATGTCCCCAGGTCGACCCTGAAAAAGGGATTGTAATTGTCTCAGTGGTCCTACCCGGTCACAAAAACTCAAATAAATAAAATAAATAAATAATAAAATAAATATTGTAATTCTGAGACATAAATAAACAAAATAAAATAAATAAAATATAGTCAAAAACCGGTAGCACAACTTTCAGAAGGTCACAGCAGACCAGCAGGGGAGGCAGTCTCTGTTACTGCAGATCTTCGCAACAATCTCAGTGTCTACTGCTGGTGGAGAAAGATCCTTTTACACCACAAGGGTTCTGAAGAGATACCTTCAATCAGCTATGATGGAAAACAGATTGACAGGCCTTGCTTTACTTTAAATCCAGTGAGAATTCACAGAAGACACAGAGAAAACTATTGATATACTGATTGCTCGCAATGCCTTACAGCCATGCAGAATGAAACTAATTTTATGAGTTTTGGTTGATTGTGTTGTGGTTGTGCAAGGAAGTGACAGACAAGAAAAAGGTAATTGTGAAAAGTAGTGGCAAAGCTTGCATATATTTGACTATTCCTTATGTCTTTAAATCTTTTCACAATAGAATTGTTTTAAAAATACGTTGCATATAAGCAAAGAAAGTGGTTACATGCTTTGGTGTTTATGCTGGTATTGTGTACATACATACACACATAGATATATATATTTGTGCAACAGGTGTCTGGACAAATGGAGTGTGATAAATCCATTTATCTGAGTCACTGTGTAGATAAATTCATTTATCTACACAGTGACTACGTCACACTCCATTTATCCACACAATTACTACATCACTACTGCCCCCCCCCTTTTGCCGGCACTATATTCAGCCACTTTCACTTTTCCATTTCACTTGACATGGTAAATGTTGATGAAGTAATAATTCCATGACAGGGTGTGTTGTTGGGATTAATCACCACCAGTAGTGTATTAGAGGGGGCACGAGGCAGCAGGCTGAGTGTCCTCGCTGCAACCTGGTGTTGATTAATCCCCAATAACTGCACACCCTGGAGTGGGTTATTGCGCTTATAACATGGGCCAGATTTGGGGACCAATGGACAAAAACTGTTAGTATAATGCAGAAAACATGTGGGAACTACTTAGTGTTCCTCCACTATTTTTGGCCGTGGAACCAGTTTTCTGTGTTCTGCCACAGCAACAATACAGTAGTTGAAAAAATAACACTTTCTGGTGAACAGGCTACAGAGAGTATAATAAAGGAGCAAATGGAACTTTTTATTTTGCTCATAACAGGCTGCTGTATTGTTCTGTGTGGTGACATTGCAGTGTATCACTTTGTTTAAGAAGTACAACATGAAGCAATTACCTGACAAACTGTAGCTGCTGGGTATTTCTGTTGCTGCAGGATTCATCACTTTTGCCTCTGTTCTCTAGAGTTCCAAATATTCACACAGATACACAGTCAGAGACACAGGCTTCAATTGTTACTGACGCTTTCCTGTATCACACTGACTACTGCTATTTCTGTCGCCTGTCACTCTCTGTCTCTGTTAACGAGATGGTTGGTACTGCATTTACTGGAGGTACGCACAGTGAGTGATAAACATGTACAGTGTGACAGTACAGCACATTTAGGCACTTTCACTTTGTCTGCATTACAGCAGGAATGACAGGCTTTCCTCTTCTATGGTTGCTCATCTTTTTACATATACCGCCATACTACTGTGTCCACGGGTGGGTGGGTGGGGATTCTAAGGACTGCAGGTAGAAATGCATCACAGGATGCATTCATGTGCTTCACTTGTGCACAACTGAGTTTGCTGCCGTGACTTTTGATTGTGGGATGACTGGGAAATGTCCTTCTGCTCTGGGGAAATATTTGCTATGCGACTGCCTTGCGTGACCGTGATTGAGGGATCGCTGGGGAACATGAAGTAAGCAATATGCACATCTGCGGGACACGGTGCTAGGTTGTGTATCTGTGCCATGCGTACAAGGTTTTATGTGGAGTATGCAGTTATATGGGTCAACTATGTGGGTTCCTCACTTAGCAACATAATTTAATGGCTGCCGGTCAGGAATCAAAATCCTAAGAAATAAGAAGTATGGCTCTGTGGGTTCATACGCTGGAGACAGTTTACCACAACCAACAACTGACTGATTAACAGAAATTAATCAACAGTCACATGATTAATTTCTACCAATCAGATCACACAAATATCATTGCCCATGTTATAAATAATAATAGAAAACATCACATGAAGCAAATTTACAATCCTTAGTTTCACCCTGAAAGAATCACCACTGCTGTTCTGCAGTTTGTTTGAAAAACACTTTTTCTCCTCCAGTACTGTTTCATTTCTAAACAATTGGCTAGCAGCAGTGCTCACAGAACTCCTTACACTCTCTACCACCTGCCTGCCCACCCACTTCCTTCAGCTAACTGCCACACCATCCCTACTTATCCTTTTTTTTTTCAGTCTTTGGTAACCGGGTAAGGCCCAGTAGGCACAAGTGCCTGTTTTCAGAGGTGACCTGGGAGCACTGGGCAGTTAAGTGACTTGCTCAGAGTCACACAGTATGCAAGTGGAGGTTGTGAAAATCAAACGCAGGTCTGGTCTGCTGGATGCATCAAGCTCGTTGAACACCTCGTTCCTCTAACCTCTAGGGTATACTGCCAACCTTCAAACAGGGTAAAGCCTAAAAACTATTTTAACTTTTTTTTACAGTGCCTCACTTGGCTCCATGCCAGTTTTTTAGCATCATTGTCCAGCCACATACCTCCAGTCCCCTCTGATTTCACACCCGGACCTTGTCTCTAACCACCTCCTTCCTCTCTTAGTCAGACACTGCACGTTGAATCTCGGGACTAACAATGTGGCTCTTCTCTCACTCCAAATAACGTACACCACATGTAACCACCACACCAAAATAAAAAGAAACTGGGAAACTGTACACATTTTTAATAATGTCCACCTGTCACAGTAAAATACCCATTCGATAAGAGACAATGCCATTTTTTCCAGTAAAAATGCAAATTATAACTTGAGCACCAACTGAAACACATATCAAGTATGTTCCATTCAGCAATATGCTACAGCATCCATAGCAACCACTGTACAAAGCGGAGCTATACTACTACAGCCACTGCAACCAGGCAAAAAGCTACAGTTGTACAAATAAGCCCCTAAACTTCATAAAAACAAAAGAGAAATACTGACAATAAAAATTTTAAAAAGTGTCACACCAGATCCTCTTCTGTTGCATAAATGAAATATGCTGGGGGTCTGCGTGTGATAATGCATATCATGTACAGTTGCTCAGACCTTCAGAATCCTCACTCATGCCTTCGGCATCATGAGGTTACTTGATGTTACTGGTAACTGTACAAGATAAATGCATTATCACATACTGACACCCTGCATATCCTACTGTGTGTGTGTATATATATATATATATATATATATATATATATATGTATATGTGGGTGTACCAAAGGCAAGATATGGTGCAGAGGTATTTTGGCTTCAGATTATCCCAGTGACTGCTAAATTATATCTGGGATATTCTGGCATGAGAAAAAAAGATTTTTTGCCAGATCATCTAGGCAGAATCCCTGTTTCGTTCAATGTTTACACATGTTACATCCGAAGTGATATTAGCCACATAAAATCTATGGTTGCATGAAGGTGTATTGTGTAACCAAACAAAATTATAGTGTTAATAAATAACTGAAAAAATGAAGTGTCCATGTGAACGTTACTGTAAATTCATTTACATTAGGTACAAAAAAGGTGTGTATTACTGAACAATCATTCACTTGATGTTACATTAAGTGGCATTAGTGTTATAATATGTATAAAATAACTAAAAGTAACTTCCTTGTGGCCCATCACAGCCATTGCATTGAGTGGACAGTAATGAATCCATAAGCATTATTTCATTCAGTAGCCAAACCCCTTTGCACCCCCTTATATTTGGCTCCGCCCTTTTATTTCTGCCACAACATCCTTCTTAAAATCCTGGATTTGCCCCTGTCAGAAACATATGGAATATCTCCTTAAAAGTATTATGCATCTATCAACAGAATTTACTGTAAGTTGTAGAGACTTTTCATTTAACTGCAAATACAAAATGGAGGTGTCTGACCCAAAGGGAAAGGGGTGTGGAGAATATGGACTCAACTTATTTTGTAACTTTTGTTTCACTTATTCAAAAGAATGACACCTTTTGAACCATAAGAAGTTTATACACTTACAGAGTAGGCTGCACATCTTTCTATATGTTTCACAACTAGCTTGAGATAACAGAAAATGACTGCTGATGATGAGAAATGTGATGGCTCCCGCCGAAGTGGTAGTAGCATTGCTCTATCCCACCAAGCTAAGGGTAATTTATCAAGGAAAATCTAATTATTTCTTGAATTTTGATTTAGCCAGAGTGGTTTATAAACAGAAAATTAGATTCCCAAGCTCATTGGAAGAATCAAAATTTGAGATGGAAGGCATCAAACTAAATGAAACCCATGGAAGACCTGCAGAGGCAGGAGAGACTGACTGACTCGGGCATTCCATATGAAATATACAGAGGTACACAGGGAATCTGTTGTGTTCAACTTGATACTTTAGACAGTGGCCATGTGTGGTACAGATTTTTATTTTGTCTGGTTGGGATAATGAGACAGCTGTGTCAGTCTCCAGGCAGATTATCTGCTCTAGAAACCCAGATATACAGTAGATGCAGCCTTACACCTTGGAGCCTGATCCTATCAACTCTAAGAAACTAAGCAGGGTTGAACCAGGTGTGTACTGTATTTCTTTGATTAGAAGCTGCAGCTTCTGTTACATTAATCTGTTTTGAGTCACAGCTTTTAACTGAGGGCAGCTACAAATCCAGGATGACTTCTATTGTAACCACCTGCCACTGTTCAGATGCCAGCAGAATCACACTTCTGGTGGAATAAGTTTCTCCCTCTCAGACATGCAGACTCAACAATGTAAGTGTTTTAACAAACCTGATTATGCTGAATGGATTTCTGTGCCCTAGCCTGCTTTGTAGTCAGATCTTAGTTTACAACTATAATTACACTCGCAGGATTAGGGTACTAGGGTCTTAGCATGGCAGTGGTCTTGAGCACTGCAGTTTTTGGCAGTCATCAGTGATCAAACCAGGGATTACATAAAATTACATTTCTCAGACAGTCCAGGACATAGTGCTGTGTATGCTAACTTGCATTAATAGAGGATTCCTGTCTGTGTGCTGTTACCACTGTGCTGTTACTGGTATCTGCCATTATCATCCTCCTGCTGTTTGTTTGTTTGTTTGGGGGGATTGCTAGTAGTTTACTGATGGTGGTAATTAAGAACTGTAATTAAGAACCTGTCCAATCATTCCAAAAGTCTTTTCTTCTAGAGGTTTGTGAAATCATGAATGTTAAATTTTTAGACCTGAAGAAAAAGAAGTAACACTTCTGTCCTGCAGTGGTCCTGCAACAAAACTTCATTTACAGTGCTTACTTGGGTCATGTAGGATTCCTGTCTGTGTGCTGTTACTGGTATCTGCAGATATCAGCCTGCTGCTATTTATTTCTTGGTGGGTGGCTAGTAGTTTAATGAGGGAGGAGAACAACTACTGCATATCATAGCTGCCCATGACTAGAAGCTGCCTTAAGCAGAAGCTGTGGCTTATAAATGAGGGTGACGTCTATTGCATTAGCTTGTTTTCAGCCATAGATTCTATTTGAGGGTGGCTTCTAATCAAGGGTGGCTTCAAATCAATGAAATGCAGATGGATGGGAGACTTCGAATGAACAATAGATGCTGCAGGAAGTGGTAATGAGAGCTCTGCAGGGGGCAGTCTCCCCTTAGGTATAAGTAACTATACCAATGCCCCAGCATGATGTTGGGGAAACTAAGGGTGGGCAAAAGTTGCAAATTCCACTTTCACGAAACTTCTGCAAAATTTTGGAAATTTCTTGGAAATTTCTGAACTTTTGCTGTTGGTGAAACTGGAGTTTTCCATGGATTCTTGCCAAGTTCCACTGACTTTTTTGTGAAATTCATATAAACTGTGGAATTTATTCTATCCACAGTTTAATGAGCTGTTAGTGAATGAACGCGTGTTTGGACAACCACGCACTCATTCACTGACAATTCAGTGGGACACCAGTAGTGGAGGAGAGAGGAGGGCTGCACCGGTGGTCCGCTCAGGGGCACGGTGGAGGGGGCAGGGTGGTGGCAGATAAACTATCGGGGTGGGAGGTACACTAGACACCAGGGAATTGGGATTCATTTTTTTTATAAGGGATCAGGAAGGGGGGGTCCACTAGACACCAGGGAATACTGGGAATAGAGGGGGATGATCCTGTAGACTGCCAGCTGTTTTTTTGTGGATTAAGTGAATCCAGGATAGGGAGAGGGGTCCTCTAGACACCAGGGAAATAAAATGTTTTTGGGGGCCCTGATCAGTGGGTGAGGGGGCCACTAGACACCAGGAAGAGATCAGAGTTTATATTTCTTCTTTACCGGGACCCACAGGCCGTAATCCCCAGGAAGGGGGGTGGGAACCACTAGACACCAGGGATCAGGGATTTTTTACTTGGGACCCATGATCTGTGGGTAGGGGGCCACTAGACACTACGAGTGTCCAAGGGAGGGATTGGAGTTTATTTATTTATGTATGTATTTATTTATTTACTGGGACCTCTGATCAGCAGGGGATGGATTAATGAATTAAACTGCATTTAAAAAAAGCCTCAGAACTGACCACTGGCAGTGACTCATTCTGCATTTTTTTTTCTAGCAGTTTAATAAATTAACCATCAGTCTGTATATTTTTTCCACAGTTTTGAGGTGCAATTTTCACGAAAGTTGTGAAAATGATTTTCGCGGAAGTGAAATTTGCACTTTTGCGGAAATTCTGCTGGTGGAATTTGTTTTTCGCACATCCCTAGGGGAGACACTATGCTGTCATGAGGTGCATTCATTTGGACGAGATGTTACAGCTATATACAATCTGCCTGTTGTAGTGGTTCTTCATGTAAACACTAAGGGCTGGATTTTCAAAGCCCTGAGATGGACACAAGGTGCTTGCAATAAACATTTCTGATGCAGTTGTCATCTTGGATCAAAAGATGCAGCATTCCTGATTCAGAAACGTGGTCTGTGTCTGAATCAGAAACCACTGCATCAAAGTAGTACTGCACCCCCTTGTGACAAAACTGAGGTTGTGCCACGTCACAAGGGGGCTTGCACCATAGCGGGGCTGCAAAATCCCATTCTCTTGGATTCAGGAGGCCCCACCATGGCCACAGCATGGGGCTCGAGACACACCAGTAATGAGCTGGTCTAAGCCCCTTGTGCCAGTGCAAGATACTGTGGTGACTTGTTTTCAGGGGCCTTGACAGCTGTGTGCTACAGGGTAGATGGGAATGGTGCCATAGTGGTGTAGGTGAGAGAGGCAGGCATATTAGTGACATTGCAACCAGCAAGGGTGTCGCTTATTGAGCAATACTGTCACTGACAAGGAATGGCTGTGGGGGGGTACAGAGACACACAGTGCTATTGCCCCACATGGGCATGGCCCTGGGGGCTGCTGACAGGGCTGTGCTCACATGGTGCCATGGTACTGTGTGTCTGTGTATCCCTCAATTGCTGTTCCTTGTCAGTGACAGTATTACTCAATAATTGGCACCCCACCAGGTGTGACAGCATTAAATATGCCTGCCCACCCCCTCCCCAACCACCACTATGGCACCCATGCCTATGCCTCCTGCATACCTCACATGCCTCACATGTGTTTGCCCCCATGCCCTCATCCCAGCATATCTACTGTTGCACTGGGTGGGGGGGCAGCTGCATCCCTGTGGCATTTCCCACAGGTGCGGCGATTGTTTTGGTGCATGGCTGCAGGTACAACGACTCCCAGATTTATGGCACAGGACCCAGTTCTTCCTGAATACGACACAAGCTCCCTGACACAGACAGGGTGCACAGCAACCCTAGATCACCACACATTGCAGTGATCTAGGGCTGTTAGAAAACCCAGCCTTAAATATACTATGATACCTCTCAAAAAGATCAATGGAAATTCCCCAGTGTCCGGGCCACATTTCCTCCATTTTCTAACCCAGCAGTAAAGTGTAACCTGTTTAAGTATCAGATACTTTACATCTGTTTTCCCTCTCTCCATGATGAGGCTGAAAATAGGATTATATTTCCTAGTCCTCTCTTACTGGTCACCAGAAAATTTATATGGATACTAGAGTTATTGGCAGATAGTAATCCAGGTTGGATAATGCACTGTTACAGCACCACTAATATGGCATAGCCTCCATTTCAGTTGTTTCTTTCTGTGCAATTTGGTAAGTGTTTGCTGCTGTATCTTCTCTAATTAAGTTAGCCATGATTTTAGAAAATTAGGGGCCTTGTTTGTGATGTAAACCCTTCATTTTGCAAAATTAGTTAACATATTAATTTGTTTCATATAGTATTTCAACTATTGTAATGGAAATAGTATGCCTGTGAGGATTTTCTTTTATTTATTTTAAAAGTTTTATCAGGAAAGGCATACTGAAATGATAAGACAGCTCACCTGCAGATGCGTCCATAACCATTCTCTTAACCTATGTTTCTTTCTTTTAGAAAATCTGATTAAAATCTGATTAAAAAAATATATAGATAGATTAAAGCAGGTACATTTCAATTTATTTTATTGGCACAGTCATTTTGATATACAGTGTACAGTACTTGTTGCAGCTGGAAAACTCCTTAACAATTCAGATGTTTCTTTTCCTGCAGAATGTTCTTTGTGGTTTGTGAGAATATACTGTATAAATTAGATTGTTATACTATAACAAAGAGTCTCTGCTTTAATTAGAAAAAACTCCAGGCATTCACACCATGATGCTAATTGGCACCATCAATGCATCCAATGACTCCTAATTTTGCTAGTTAGGCACACACCTGGTGCCTGATACTCAATACAATGTCCAACATACAAAGAATTATAAGAAAATGCAACATCTGCCGTTGTTGCAAACACTGTAACAGAAATATGGCTAAGGTTTACAGTGTGCACTGGTTCAGTGATGTGTCTTATTCTAGGCTAATGCAAACTTTAATTGTACAGTAGATTCCTGGATCTGTAAACTTCATTTAGATAGAGTTTAATTCCTTCACTAGGTGTTCTATTCTGTCACACAAATTAGTGAATAATACATCTTTAAAATGTTCTACAAAGAAAGAATATTTTTTTCCACAATCAAATGTTGTAAATGTTCTTTAGTGATGCTCCAATTTTAAGTATGTTGAACTCATTTGATCCCATGAAACATTTTGAGAAATAAACTTCCTGCTTAGGTAATCAGATATGCAAAGCCTGACATTTTGTAAGCTGTTCTTCAATAAAGTAGTCAACACTATGAATACTGAAAGATATTGTGGTGCTTTTGCATAAACTAACTTGCAATCCACTCGTGGTGGAAAGGTACAGATAGCTAGTTCTGTCACTTGACCCAGGACTGGTACACAAGCAGAGCTAATTTGGTATTGGTGTAAGTGTCTGAGATTTCTCTAAAGTATGTCCCCAAAACATACAAAACAGCAATAGTGTGACCAGGTGATTAAATCACAACACTGTGAACCCAATGATTTGTCTTTGAATTCTACCAGTTCTGTAAACATTTTTAAAATTTTATTTAACACAAATAATACACAGAAGGTGATGGCAAAAAAGAGTCTTTGTCCATCAAGTCAGCCCTGTAATGGCTACTAACTATGTGAAGTCCCATAGGCCTGATGCCTCATCCCCTTATGCTGCTCCTCAAATCCTTATTATCCCCCATATCTGTCCAATTGTGCCTTAACCCACTGATTATCCCAGCCTCCTCCACCTCCTTGGGTAGCCTATGCCACTGCTCCACCAGCATCTCCATAAGGAAACAAGAACTTCCTGATGCCTTTCCTAAACATCCCTCCCCAATTTTCACTCATATATCCCTTAGATATAGTGTTTTAATTCCCAGGGAATAGTTCCCCCTCGATCAATCCTATTAATCCCACTTAGAAACTTATACTGTATGTTTCTATCATGTTTCTCTCTCCTTTCTGTCCACCAGTGAGAACAAACTGAAGTCTAAGACATTCCTTATGTGTTACTATGCTGCCCCTTGATCATCTTAGTGGTTCATCTCTGCACTGCCTCTAGCGTGTCCTGGTCTTTTCTCAGGTGTGGACTCAGAACTGGGCACAATACTCAAGATGCAGGCTCTCAAGTGAGCTATATAGGGGCAGAATCATCTCATCCTTTCTGCTATCAAAGTCCCTGCAAATGCACTCCAGCATTCTGTTCACCTTGTTGTAAGCCTTATTGCATTGTTCTGAGACTTTGGTACTGTCACTGATAATTACCCCCAGATCACTTTTTACCCTGTTATGGCCAGCTTCACCTCACCCATCTAGTATTCCCTTCTATGGTTTTTCCTGCCATTGTGCATCACCTTGCATGTCTTTGTATTGAAACACAACTGCCTGATCTTATACCATTTCTCCAGTTGCTACAGATCCCAGCACTACTCCCTGGCCCCTTCCTCATGATCTACTCTTCAACAAACTTTTGTATCATCCACAGAGAGACACGTCTTTCCCTTAATGCCCTTCCCTATGTCACTTATAATCATATTGGACAGGACTGGTCCTAGGACTGACCCCACTGGTGCCACCTCTCACCTTCAATTCTTTTCCATTTACCACCACCTTCTGTTGTCTCCTCTTCAATCTGTTACCCACTCAAGTAATCAGTCTTTCCCCCAAATACATATTCTCCACATTTTTCAGTAGCCTTCTGTGTGGCACTGAGTTGAAAGTCTTATTGAAATAGAGGTTTAGAACATCAACAGCCTGACCTTTGTCCATATCTTTGTGATCTATTTTATGAACATGATCAGATTTTTCTGACACACCATTCCTGCTACAAATGCATGCAGTTTGGCGTCCTGTTTACCTTTAAATTTCAGCAGAGAAATTATTCATGGTGGTGTGGCATAGGAATAGTGAAGTCAGCACTAAAAAAAGCTAAGTGCTAGAAAGATCAGCTCATGAAGCAAACTTTTTTCACATCACACTGACCTGGTTCACAGTTTATTGTAAACTAATCCTGGCTGAAAGAGGTGCTTAATGGACAGCTCTACCTCATAAAGATAGCTGCCATGAGCTGGAAGGAGGTATAACTACAACATAAATCCCAGTCACCCTGTGCAGCAAAGTGAAGATCCTTTTCAGAATGTCTGAACTTGACATTTTATACTAGTGTTAAGTAAGCAATAACTGACAACAAGACATGTGTTTCTAGTTTACATGCATGCCCTGGGTGAATAGCAAGGCATGAGGCCAATGGCCGAGTGACTTTCAATGAACCAGAAAAGTCAGTTAATTCTCAAGAAAGCCGTGCCCTGGAGTCGGTTATTGTGCTTATATTATTTTAATGGAAAAAGGTTTTATTTTCCCTTAATTAGGTTGCTGCTAGGTAGAATAGGTGAGTATGGTAAAAAAAGCCACGTGTCTTTGAAGTAATCTGGAAACTTCATTGATTTCATTGAATGTGTGTACTCTCCCTGCCAAATACCCTGACATTGAAGCCTGGGTCTCTCTCTAGAACCCCCAAGTACTATGTCTCACCAAAACCTGGTCAAAACCACATCATCCTGACCCCTGTTACCAGCCAGCAGGATACTACCTTCTGTGCAGAGATCAACCTGGTAAAAGAAAGGGTGGTGGTGCCACCATATTCATTCATGATTCGTTCACAGATAAGCTCACACCCAATGTTCTGATGACTTCTTCCCCCCCCCCCCCGGTGAATGGCTTATTGTGGAACTTACCATCAGCTCTACTAAAAAGCTATTCTTAAGCTGCTGTTACAACCCTCCAAAAGGGGGAATAGAGGGCCTTCAAAACCTACTTGCAGGTTACGGATCTCTCACCCCCTCCAGGGACTCCCTTCTTTTTGGAGATTTCAACCTAAACTGGCTTAGCACCCACAAGCCTGACTATGCCAGCCTTCTAAAACAACACAATCTGGTGCAAGTTGTCAACCTTCCAACACGCTTCAGTCATCGCATCTCCACTTGTACTCTTCTCAACTGGATAATCACAAATAGTGGGGATAAGATCACCCATGCCAGCACACTTTCATACTCTGAGTGACCATTCCCCTACCTATGTAATATGGTCCTCAAAGGCCTCCCGCTCTCCCACAAAGTACATATCTGCATGCAATTTTTATTCCCTGACATCACCCATCTCTTGGAGGATATCAGGGCCTTATGCTGGGATGACCTCTATGCCCTCTCTGATGTGTCACAAGCTACCACTCACCTTACCAATGCCCTCCTGGCCATCTAGGATCGACACTTTCCTATCACCACCCAGCGAGTCAGGGATGGGTGCAAATGATGGTTAACCAAAGAACTCCTGTCCCTAAGGAAATTGAGGGATAATAAATGGGCTGACTACAACATGCCCCCTCCCTTGTCCTGTGGAATGAGTACAGACACCTGCAAAATAAATGCAAACACGCTACCAGATCCTTAAAATGGGACTACTTCCTTATATTCCAAAGAGAAACACTAGGTAACCCTATAAATTTCTGGGACGCCATTGGCTCAATCCTAAATCCCAGGACACAGAGTCCCAACCTATTTTTTTTTTTTTTTATTATTTTAGTCTTTGGTAACCAGGTAAGGCCCACTAGGCACAAGTGCCTGTTTTCAGGGGTGACCTGGGAGCACTGGGTGGTTAAGTGACTTGCTCAGAGTCACAGAGTATGCCTACACCAGAGCTCTCCATCTGATCTATTGATGAATCCCTTAGAGATCACCAAAGCTCTAAACACCAAATTCTCTGACCTCTTGGCCCTCCTCAGTAATTTCCCTCCTAGCCCTACCATACTGCTGGACATCTGTCCTACCCCCCTCCTTCCCCTCTCCCTGCTCCCACCCCTTCCTCTCATACAGGGGCACCCCCCACCCAAGAATTTCAACCCCCCTCATCCTCTAATTCCTACTCCTCTGTACTTCCCCCTCGCCTCCCTTTTTATTTTAAGACCATATCCCCAATGACACCGGCAAATTCCTAAAGAGATTACCTAACTGAGGCAGCCAGGGCTCCTATGGCCTCTCCCCTAAATTCTTAAAACTTATCTCCCCATTAATAACCAAACCATTGTCCTTTGTCTTCAACCTTGCCTAGATCACTTCTACCATGCCTAGCACATGGAAATCAGACAGAGTGGTCCCTATCTTTAAATCCGGTGATCCCAACTCCTCTGACAGTTATCGTCCCATATCCATTCTCCCTCACCTAAGTAAAATCCTGGAAAGGATCATTCACAGCCAACTAATGGAATAGCTTTCCAAACACAACCTCCTATGCAGCCAGCAGCATGGTTTCCATAAGTCTCATAGCACCTCTACAACCCTTGCCCTGTTCACTGACCACATCTTCTCCAACATGGACCATGGCCAAGCTACAGGTGCCATTTTCATTGACCCATCGAAAGCCTTTGATATGGTCAATCACTCCCTCCTTGTCTCCAAACAAGCATCACTGGGCTGCTCCTCCGAGACTACAGACTGGTTCTGTGGCTACTTCTCCAGATGCACTCAATCTGTGTGTGTTGATACTTCTATTTCCCCTCCTCTATCTGTCACCATGGGTGTCCCTCGTGGCTCCAACCTGGGTCCCTTGCTTGTCTCTATATGTGTAAACTCCTTCCCTGCCTGACAGTCTGACCTGCAACTCACTACACACAAATGACCTTGTCATATTCCGCAGTGACAAATCCCTCCCTCACCTATCCACCACCCTTACCAAAAACTACTGCATGGCAGCAAACTGGCTCTTTACCAGTCTCCTGTTGAACAACACTAAGAAAACCAAGGCCATGTTGTTTGGTTCCAAACCATATCTGGCTAAGTCCCACCTCACCAATGACGCCTTCAGCATTTACCCAGCTGTTGGCCCTGACCTAGAAAAACATCTGTTCCTTCAAATACCTGGGTGTGCTGCTTGACCCCTCCCTCACCTTCAATGACCACATTAACCATATAGTCCGTAAGGTGAATCAAAAACTGGGTGCTGCCTATTGCTGAAATCCTACCTCACCAAGAAAGCTTGCCTTGCTATAGTCATGGGCAATCTGCTCCCCCTATTTGACTATTGCTCCCCTATCTACTCCAGGACCTCCACCTCCTTTCTGACAGAGCTATCAGTAGCCTACAACAATGCCTGTTGCTTTGCCTTGTCTATCCCCTACTCCACAAACCAGTGCAACTTTTACCATTCCCTTGGCTAGTTCTCCTTAAAAGGGCACTTCAACTACTCCCTGGGCTGCTTCGTGGATTTCCACCCTTCGAAGCAGTAATTCATCACTGCTCTCCACCCTCTTCAGTTTCAAAACCTGTATCAGAAAACTTTGCTCCTCCACAGTACCCTTCCTCCAAATACCTAGATCCACCACAAAACTGGGTGGGAAAGCTTTCTCTGTTGAAGCGCCCACCTTGTGGAATGGACCACCCTCCCCTGTCTGTCTCATCGAGTCTCACTCTAGCTTCAAGCACAACCTTAAATCCTTGCTCTTGGACAGACATAAATGTAACTGTAATGCCCGCTAGCATACACTCCATGACTAGCATATCCCTGTAATCTCTCTCTCTCTCTTCTCCCCCACCTCCCCTGGCCATCCTTTCCCTGTGCAAATATTTAGCATCTAAACCTCCCTATTGCCTATCTCATTATCTCAATTGATCATGCTCTGTTATGATATCTCTCCTAAGCAAGACTGTACACTGATTAACTGTAACATCAAGTAGTGACTGTCTTGTTCAACAATTGTAATCCCACCTGTATTTATTGTTTGTGATTATGTATTGTTTTTTGTTGCCAGTAGTTGGCCCGGGTCTTGCCTGAAAACGGTCTCATGGATCAGTGTACCTACTCGGTTACCAAAAACTAAACAAAATAAATAAATACATTTTAAAGAAACCTATGCCCTGTTGTGAGTTTTGGTGTTTTAAAATGGGAAAACTTTATTTTAATTGAAAAAGGATTTAGACAATGACTGTGAGAATGATAGTTTGCAAATAAATGCATTTATTTTCATGTGTGACAGGCCCAGAGTGGATCATCAGCATTTATTACCACTTTAGGATGGTCACAAAGTAGCTCTTAACCAATGGGAGAACACCTTGCACAATGCCTAATGACATTACAATAGCACCTGCACCAGTTAAAAACAGAGTAGTGAAATCAAACAGAAAGTAAAATCTTTACTGAAAAAAACTCATCTCGAAAGAGAGGCATTGTCATTGTATACATGGCATATGCCATGGGCTGACTATAAATATCACATTTATTTTTATCTACAGGGCTTGACCTTTATGACTTCTTGAGATAGATTTTATTTCCATTTAGTTAGGTTACTAGTAGGTAGCTTAGGGCAGGTCAGTTACAAACTGTGCAGTTTCTGGGTAAACAATTAATGGTCAAATGCTGTGTTGTAACCAATGAAGTTGTTCTATTTGGACAGTTTTTTTATACCACAGTGTATAAGGTTACATAATTAAAAGCCATTCAGCACTTATTTCAATCACTTTGGTGAGGGATTAATAGGGGTATAGTGGTAATAAATTGTGTTATTGTTGATTGGTTATCAAAGCATTGCAAGATTACAAACATTAGAACAAATTTAAAATAGATTCACTTTTTCCACAGAGGATATACCTTAAAACTTAAATTTTAAACATGAAAGTGTAGTGTCATCAGGACAGTTCTCATTTCAATTAACCATGGAAAATATGAATACATTTCAAGGCGTAATTCATACATGTATATTGATCTTTCAAGGGGCGTTGTGTCCAGTGAGTGAGTGAAAAAGAGTGAGTAAACAAGAGCGAGTCAATAACAGCAAAAGTAAATATATCTACAGTGTCCTCACAGTGAGTGGTTATTTTAGCGAGGTAGGAAGGAGTATGCAGTAATGGAGTTGATGGATGTAGTCCAGCCACTGTGGACTGAAAACCATGCTGCCAGCATAGCGTGCAGGTTAGAGTCACCACCTGTGTGTCTCTGCTACGTGCTGCAGAGCTGTGTTCGATTCTGGTGAATGCTTCTTTTCCCTCTGAGTTGGTCCCCATCCTAGAGTTCGTGCCTCCCCCTGCCCCCACAGTTCTGTCATCCCCCTCAGTTGCAATATTGAATTTGTGCCCCCTGACTTTCTGTCCTCCCAGGGTTGCATCCACTTGGGAATATCCCCCTTCCCAAGTTTCTCCCAGTCCCTAAATTGCATCTTCCCCAATGATGAGTATTATACTGTAGATAGGGTGGTGTGGGGCTAATGGGGGGGCGAGGGGGCAGAACCTCCTGCAGAAAGTTAGTACAGCAGCTAGTGATTTCAGTGCTTGCTATAGTGCTGGTCGTCATTCTGTCTTTCACTGTTTTTGTTTCACCCTCTTTTGTCTGGGCTGTTTTTTTTTTCTGGCACTATTTTCACATGGAACCCTTTCAAGGTATTAGTATATAGAACCTCTAGAGTTCTCAAGATTACCTGTGTATATAAAACAACCTAAGTTTGCATTCTGAATATTTCCCAAAAATATAGGATAAAAAGCTCCTGCATACTCCTAAAGTAATCAAGTATAAATCAGTTATTACCCCTACCAGAGATCATAATCAAACAGTACCCAAGGAGTCAGTTGACATCAAACCTCCAGTAAGTAATTGCTGTACCTAGCTAGATTCCATTACTATCCTTGAAGTTCCCAATTCAGCCATACAGCCATATAATATTATAAAGGCATTCAGTGACCAGTGTTATTAAGCTTATCCTTAAGGCCTATTAAAAACAAACCATGCCCCCTGTCTGGCTTTGTGCTTACATACTAATGAAAATGCTTTCTGCTATGGCTACTATTGGCACCCAGGCACATGTAGTTTAGGAGTGGCATACTTGGAACTATAACTCCTTAACTTCCAGTATTCCTTTCACCTCTATTTCTTACCAAGTAGCCAACATTGTAGTGGCATTTGTAGCTGATGTGTTTGGGCCCAACCATGAGGCCCTCTATAACAGTTCATTCCTTATGTCCAGATTTGAACCTACATACTAACCAGTCAATTTTTGTCTAGTTGCTGCCAGAACCTGGGTACAACATTTAAAAATAGCCTATTCAGGGCTAGGCCCAATTTAACTCCTGGAACACACCTCACCTCTCTTTCTAATTGAATGATGCCCTATTAGAAGTTCTCAGAACTAAATACGATATATGCCTAGTTTAAGCAAAAAAACATCTTCGGTTCCCCTAGACAGAGAACTGAAATCATTTTCTCACAGGACCAAATATAAAAGGGGTATCTTAATATACTATAGAAACTTAAGAATCCAGAATCCAGCACCTAAGAAAATAAAGCCCAAACAGGAATTGTTGTAATTTAAGCAGCATTTAGTCCAATGATTGGGTCCCTAGGATTCTAAAAATGAAATTACATTATTCATAGATATCAAATAGTTTGCTTGTTAAACAGAGCACAGACACATTTGGAGCATGTGCATAACATAAAAAAGTATTGAGATTACGTGATGCCTCTTCACTGAAAGCCACATACCCCACCCGCTTCTGCTCCTAATCTGCTTTATATTTAATTAATTTTATATATTCAGCACTTCTGACAGCTTAAAATCATCTCATCTACCTGCTAAACTATCCGGAGAATGCCATGCAGTGAACAGAAGCCAGTTTAGCTTACCAGGCCGTCTGATGGAAGCTGAAATGCGGCAGGCCCTCCCATCTCACATGTCACCTCAGACCCCAGAGAAGCAGAATAAAAAAGTAAAAACCAAGCACAATCCTCCGGGAAGGCTTCACAGGCAACCATCCAGACTATGCCACTTACCAAGGACAAATTTTTGGCAGAGCTTGCCCCACTGAAAAATGCCTTCACTGACTTTGCTGCTGATCTGAAGTTTATAAAGGGGAACTCACCAAATCTGTCAGGAAAATAAGTGATGTTTCAGCCTGGACCTCCTCTATGGAATTCTGGAAAAAAAAGGTAGACCCTGAACTCACCACCCTCCAGCAGCGACTGGCCAAGATGGAAATCAAGTTGGAAGACTTGGAAGACTGAAGCAGATGGAACAACCGGGTAATATTCAACCTTCTGGAGAAGGCTGAAGGGGGATCTCCATTAATCTTTACCCAAAAGTTGCTTCTGAAAATCGCAGCCCCCCCCCCCAAGCATAGCACCTCCTACATGGTTGAGTGAGCTTGTGGTTCATTATGACTGAGGCCTCCCTCTGGAGCCACCATTAGGTCTTTCATCCTCTGCCTGCTTAATTACTTGGATTGCCAGCAGATCCTCGCCAAAATCAGAGAGGTTCAGGAAATTAAATGGGAGACCTCCACCCTTTGTATTGCCCAAGATCTCCCAGTAGCTACACAACAGAAATGAGTGGAATATCATCAGGCTGTAACGAAGCTTATTGCGGCAGGCATTAAACTTAAAATGCTTTTCCCTGCCAGGCTTTCTGTCCTCTGCAATAGTTCTTTCAATATGTTGCCCAAGCCACTCAAGACCTTCCTACCTTATTCCTTGACCTCTTTGTAGCTCATTGAGCATCTGGCCTACTACTGGATGTAGCGACCCTGGGTAGCCTGTAAAAAATTTTACTTACTGACTTTGCTTTTCTCCCTTCTCTCCTGATATATATGCCGGTTGGCCTGTCAGTGGACTAGGTCAGATGCGACTTGAAGAGGGTTGTCTTCTGTGTGCTTTGCCTGATCCTCACTCCTACCGCACAGTGTGTTACCCAGAAGTATGAGGCCCCTTTAGTCCCTACAGTAGCTCCAATAACCATTGTTTATTCCTCCTACTTCCGGGTGTGACTGCTACAGCAATCCCTATGTTGCTCCTTGCTTGCTGCACGAATGTGCAAGCTGTACTACTCTGAGCCTGTGCGCATGTTTGTGAGGTTCCTCTCTAGCATGCGTGGTTCCGTGACATATGGTCTAACTGTATGGATGGTGTATGCTTCAAGACCCTGCGCACTTTCGTGCTGCAATTTCTTCCTGCAGTCTAATGCTGACTGGATTGCCCTCTTGCAGTGACTCATCTTCAAGTAGACCTAGTCATTCAAAAGACATTTCATTTTGTGGACCTCACATTTTTTGTCCTATTTGGTTATCAGCCCCATTCTCTTCCTATTCTCCATATCCCCCCCTGGCCTTAGGACCCATGCTTCCCAGTATATCCTTCACCTTCCCTCCTCCCTCCCCTCAATCCCTACTTCCCTCTCTCTCCCCCTCCCCCCTTTTATTACTTTCTCTTGACCTTCAAGCAATACTGTTTATAAGGCCTGCCATGCCACATAGCTCTAGCTAGAAGGAGCATATTGCCATTCCAGATAGGGTTTTTCTTCATATGAATCGGGCATGTTTGCTGTTTAATTGTTAAACTGCTGACAGGGTGCCCAACTGCCTTCCATTATGGAAGTGTATCATTGACTACAGTTAGCAGACCCTTGGCATTAAATAGAATGCTCACTTAGATAGCTGATTAGGTAGTCTGTTCCTATAGCTTCAGCATTGTTTGTGGGGCAGGGGTGGGGGGAGAGTTGGGTGTTGTTGGAGATGGCATTCATGCATTTGTTGTTGGGGTCGGAGTTCACCTATTTATGGTTGATATACTTGCCATGTGTTTGTTTGGGTTACATTCAACGTAATAACTCACTAGTTACTATGGGGATGGGGTGGGTTGGTGGAGGGTATGGGTTGGTAATGCCACCAGATTGGGTACTGTTACATTTCCCCTTTTCTATAGGTATTGGGCTCACTTGCTCACCATTGGTCCATGTATTTGATATCATTATGATGGCTAGGTATAACTTCTATTCCTGGAATGTCTAAGGAACACAGTCTCCTCTGAAATGGACAAAAATTCTCCTCCATTTACAATCTCTGCAAATGAATGTGGCCTTCCTGCAAGAGACCCACCTCCCTGTCACACAAATCCTTTTGTTACAGAGAACATGGGTTGGGCAAGTTTTTGGTGCCAGCCTACATTCCCATAAAAGAGGTGTAGCCATCCTAGTTGCATGTAAGATTCTCTTCCACTTATACATGAAATCATAGACCCTCTGGGCCAGTATGTCTTCATACAGGCCCTTTTGGGCCAAACAGAAGTCATCCTTGGCTCTGTTTATGGCCCCAATTTGGAGGATCCTGCCTTTTTTTACTTCCCTGGCACCCATCCTAGCTGGCTGGTCAGCCTTACAAATGATCCTAGGAGGAGACCAGAACACAGTTCTCTCACCCCTGCTGGACAGATTTGGGCCTCATAATCATCTCTACTCACCTAGTTTCAGGGCCATTCATGGCTTAATGTATTCCCTGGGTCTTATCGACCCATGGAGGATACTCAATCCCACAAGGAAGGAATACTCCTTCTACTCACCCCCCATCACTCTTTCTCCTGGATTGATTTTTTCCTCCTGGAAACAGACCTTATTGGAGGAGTTAATCTGTGTTGTTACACTCCCAAAGTCATTTCCGACCATCACCCTATTTCCCTTCAACTGGAACTTTCCCCTCCCAGTAGTAAAGGGAGAATGTGGAAGCTAAATAGCCAATTATGAAAATCAGAGGAGCTTACTCAATATATTAAAAACTTTATTCACAATTTCCAGCGCATGAACGCTCCCTCCATGCCAAGATTATATATGCTATGGTGTACCCTCAAATGTTTCCTGCAGGGGGAATTTATACGCCTTTTTACAAAATGCAAAAAAACAACTAGCTAGCTCTCTCTCATCCACTCTGGAGGGAATAAAACACGCCAAGGAACATACCCAGCTTGATGCTGCCATAGAGCAATGGGAACAACTCAAGTCCCTCTGAGCCCAATACAACAAGCTTGTTGGTGAATGAGCAGAATATGTAATGTTGAGGTCCAAAGCCTACTACTTTGATCAAGGGGAATGGGCAGGTAAACTCCTAGCTCTTTGTCTCTGATCCCAAACCTTGGATAGAATCATAACATCCATTCATTCATCTTTGGGCCACATACTCACTTCTCCCCTTGTTAACACAGAGGCCTTTAAAGACTATTATCAGGATCTCTACTGTCCCCCACCCAGGTCCCCTTCTCATCCGCACAACTGGACACCTTTCTCCATGACATTCCCCTCCCTACCATCTACCTTTCAGGACCACCAAGTGGCGATCCTTAAGACACTGCTATCCCTATTAGAGATCCTCGAGGAGATAGATCATCTCCCTCTGAATAAATTGCCAGGGCCAAATGGGTTTACTAACAACTTTTACAAAGTATTTAAAGAATGGGTGGCCCCCGTTCTTCTGGACACTTTTCAGTACTTCTTTCAAGAAGGTATCACCGATCCATTTCTCATTGTGGCCATTATAGTTGTCCTTCCCAAACCAGATAAGGATCCCACCCTGGTCTCTAATTATAGGCCAATTTCCCTGATTAATACAGGTCTTAAAATTCTTGCTAAGATTTTGGCAAATCGATTAGGCCAGGTGTGGGATTCTCTTTTTAGTAAGGAACAAATTGGCTTAGTTAGAGGCTGCCTCTCCGCAGACCATCTAAGAAAAATCTCCTATCTTCTTTCTGCATCCAGGGATGCTCCTGTCCTGGCAGCTTTGGTTTCCCTGGATGCAGAGAAAGCTTTCAATGGAGTATCGTGGGACTACCTTGTTTGCTCTTCTTCCCCATTTTCATATCCCCACAGAATTTATTAGATGGATCCAAATTCTCTATTCCTCACCATCGTCCAGGGTCTCCTGTAATAGTGTACTCTCCTCCCCTTTTCTTTAAAAGCAGGGCACTCATCAGGGTTGCCCTCTTTCCCCTTATTTGTTTAACTTATTTCTGGAACCAATAATTAGGAAACTTAAACATTCTCCCCAGGTGATGGGCATCCCACTTTGTGGTCAAGAATATACACTTTCGGTCTATGCAGACAATATTTTTATGCACCTGTCTTCTCCAGCCCATTCACTTCCAGTAGCCCTACATATCATTGCACAATTTGGCTTGATTTCAAAAATATACTGTAAGTTAAATCTGGGCAAAACTGAGGTAATTCCCCTCAATAAGTACACACTCAGGGCAGATACAGAGAACCTGGACTTACAGTGGAAATTGGACAAGTTGAAATATTTAGAAATATTTCTCACACCTCAATTACTAAATTCAAGCGGCTCAATCTTGATCCCTTATTGTCAGTAGTGAGGACTGACTTAATCAGATGGTCCCAGTTTCCCCCCACCTTATGGGGCCATATGAGCATCCTCAAGATGAACATACTACCCCGAGTACTGTATCCACTTTTAATGTTTATTGGGGTTCTTCCTTTATCCTGGTTCTCTCAACTTCACTACATTTTTAGTTCTTTCCTTTGGAAGGGGAAGAAGACCAGAAGGAACTACCTTTGCCTCACGTGTCTCAAAACAGATGGGGGGCTACAAGCCCCTAATATCTTCCTTTACTATTTGTCCATACGCCTCGCAAGAAGCATACACTGGTTCAACCCTCTTCCAATGGCTGTGGGTGACTCTTATTTCCCCCTTTGGGTAGAAATAGAAATGGTTTATGTTCTCAATATAATATTGAGTATAAATCACTTCCTTTTTTATACAAAAAGCACCTCTCTAAACAACTGCAGGCTACCCCACTTGGCTTGTCTCTCCAGGTACATGCACAGCTTACTTCATTTCTGGCGGTGGACCCACACAGGGACTCTTCCCAATCCCTGTTTGGCAATCCTAACTTACTAATATCAGGGAAAACCATTAACAGGTCATTATTCTGGCCTACTATGGGGGTGGAACATGTAGAACAATTGGTCCTGAACCAGAAACTGATGTCCTTCCAAGTAGCTAGTACTACAGTACCTTCGGATGGTTGTCTTCTCATATATTTAAATATTTACAAATCTCACATATGTTACTTCATCACTTCAGCAATACCTCATGGGACAACCCTTTTTCATCCATTATTCTCCCATACTTTGTGTCCTTGCCTACCTCCCACTTAATCTCTTACTCATACCAGTTCCTTATTGTTGCCATGGTACGTAAGGAAGGTGGTAGAGCTTATGCATGGGATTACTCCCTTCCATCACTCTCCTCCCCAAGACAATGGCCTTTAATCTGGAAACATCTTTACTAAACCATTAAGTGGGATTGCTATAGATATATGCAATTTCAGATTAATCATGACCTTTACTATACTCCTGTCAAACTACATATGATGGGTCATCTCACCACAGACATTTGTCTTAAATGCCACCTGGCTCCTGGTACATTGTTACACATGTTGTGGTCATGTGTGAAGATTGTTTCCTTCTGGTCTCAGATCCAATCTCGCCTGGACCCCCTGTTAAACCTTCAAGATAATTTTTTTCCAGAGATGTGTATACTAGGGGATTACTCTGATAAGGTTACGGGGACTTCTCATGCCCACATTGCCTTAATCTCAGCAACTGCTAAAAAAGTTATTCTAAGACATTGGCTGGATTCACTCACACCTAGTCATCTGGAATGGTAAAGGGAGTTTTTTTTACTTTCCAATCAGAACGTATCATTGAGGGTTTACACCATCGTACAGATAGGTATAAGCATATATGGGAACCCCTTTACACACTACTAATGGTCCATCACCCTCAGACATCCTCTTCATAGGTCACCTCTCAGTACAGTTATGGCTCCTCATCGTGCCCTCCTATTTGCAGCCGAATCTCTATTTCGGACCCTTTACATAGTTTAGGTTGCCCATATCCTCTACTCTGGTGGCAGTGGGTGGGGGGGGTGGTCAGATGAAGCTGGGCGGGTTTTGGGGAGGGTGGGAGGTGATATTGGGGGGATGAAGGTGACATTTGTATGTTGAAAAAATGTTTGAGCAATGTTCCTGTATAACAAGTTTTCATGTCTTCCTGTTTGTTCAATAAAGTATATTGAATTAAAAAAAAATAAAAAAAGTATTGAAAAATATTAACCCTTAAGCTGCTGACAGAATTAAAATGAATAAGAATTCTGGACTGATGATATCAGTCCACAGCACAGCAAGATTAATCCAGCTATATATAAATACATGCTGAACCCCAGCAAAACCTGGTCTCTCTTGGAGGCAGTATAGTGTAGTGTTTAAGGGCTCTGAGCTGCAAACCTGGAGGCTTGGGTTTGAATCCCATCAACTCTCACTTGCATAATCTATGACGCTGAGCAAGTCACTTCACTTCCTTGTGATTCCAGGTTGCACCTGGAAACAAGTTCCATCTTAATATGCCTTTCCTGCTTAAAAAATGTCACCTTCCCTCCTCTATTTTAGACCCACTATATCAAGCTTAATATATGCCATAGTACTCTTTCAACTTTCTGGAAATTCATCAGAAGGATTACATAATAAGTAAAGTAGGGACCAATTGGTCAAAGGCCATTAAACTTGTTTATGTACTAGTGACAGAACAATTTCAGAGCACAAAATTATTAGAAGGTTTGTTCAGAATCCAAGCTCTTTTAAAGTGTTCAGTCATACCTTGTTCTACTAGTCAGTTTTCAAGCAGACAACCTGGCTAGGCTCTTTTATAGTTTTAGGCCGTATCTAGTGCTCTGCAGAATGGGGAATCCCACCGGCAGAATTGGCATGCAATGGCCATTTCACCAGTGGAATTTCCGTTAGAATTTCACTGGTCAATGTGCAGAATTTCACCTGCTGAGAACTGCAGAATTATGTCCTGTGAAATGACATTTCTCCTCAGAAAATCATTCCACAACCATTTCCACAGAAAATATTGAGACCGTCAGACTTTAGTTCCATTGACATAGTAGAAAACACATTCTGTGTTTTTACACCATGGAATTCTTCTGTTCTGCTTCTGACAAAATTCAGCAGAATTTCAGCAGTTATTCAAAAATTCTAAATTCCACTCTGCTGGAATTTGAAAGTTCCACACACCACTAGCCATCTCTTACTACATGCCTCTATTATCAGTTTTCTGTGGTCAAAACAGGCAGAGTTAAGTGAGCATTATGAAAGGGTCCAGGTACAATAATTCAAAACTGATGCTACAGTTGTCACTGTAGTCCAACAGGGATTAGGAGCTGATCCAGGCCAAATTTTGATAGAGGAATATACATTCTTGACAATTTTTCCTTATACTCTCTGGACCCTTATATCAGGGATCTGGATCCATGAAATCTGTAGATGGGAACAGAACAAAAATCACTTAAACTAAGCACAGTAAATATTATTAAAATATGATTCAATTCCCATTCACCCCAGGCAAGGCCAGAATACTTTTGGCAATTTAAAACTTGCATGTCAACACTGATAAGTTCAAGTGGCAGCTGTTAGTTCACATGGCACTCAGGGCTCTTGATACAGCCTTCACTTGCCACTCCAGTTAACCTCAGTCTGTCCATTGTTCAGGTCAAGTACTTCCAGTACCCTCAATTTCATTATCATTGAGAGGAACCAGAGTTCAGAATTCAGATACCATGGTCTAACCACACTCCAGCAGACTCCAGCAAATGTGGAAAAAGGTTAAACAGCTGCTAACTTGACTGAGTACTTATTTTATTGAAATCTAGGATTACAAATACCTTTGAGCAGGAACTGCTCGTTTTCAAAGGTTCCACGTAGAAGGAATGGGGGGTATTCATACATACAAAGGTCAACATAATAATACATAGTTACACAATAACAAAAGTAGAGACTGAGGCTTAGGAAATTCCAGTAATTCAAAATGTGCCAAATGTTAGGTAGCATGACATACCAATCAAGGGCAATCTTGAAATAAGTACTGCAGGTGAGAGAGGAAAGGGGTATGCAGGTAGGAAGGCCATTGTCGGAGGGTAGAGGGTGAGGGTAAGAGCTCTAAGGGGAGAGAGGAGGGATAAAAGTCAGGAAATGCCCCGGGGAGGAAAGGGAGAGGGGGCAAGGGGGTAGGAAGGTAGAAGGGGGCAAGGTGGGGAGAGATAGCTGTCAAGACTGAAGTGGAGGGCAGTGAACGGTGGGCCCCTGATTAGGCGAGGCAGTCACAATGACTAGTTGAAATGAGATGAAGTCAGAGTTGTCTTTTAAAAGGGCCAAGAGCAGCAGCAGTAAGAGTTTCTTTGTTGAGAGTATTGTACCACTGTGGTGCTCTGTGGGCAAAGGTCCTCTGGCCCATGGTAGTCTGGCATCTGGGGACAAGGAAGGTTAGTTGTGAAATTCTAGTTCTCTGAGTGCTGTAGTGGTCAATGAGTAGCTTTTCAATGTCCAGGGGCATGACCCCGAGGAGGACTTTTTTGGCTAAGAGGCAGGTTTGATACTGTATCCTGCTGATGAGAGGTAGCCATCCTGCCCGAGTATACAGGTCACAAGTGTGTGTAAGTCGATCAGCCCCAGTTAGCAGCCTGCATGTTTTGTTGAGTGCAACTGTAATTCTGTGGAGGGCAGAGGCAGAGACAGAGCCATAAATTGCTAGCTCTAATCGATGATGGAGGTGACAGAGCTGTTGATAGCCATCCGGAGAGTGTCAGGAGTCCTTGGCTTGGCTTATCATGGTACTATTTACCATGTGGATCACTACTGTATTCCAGCAAAATGCTGGTACAAGGTCCCAGACAACACCTGTCATGGTTTTGCCAAGTTATCTATTCAAGTACTATCAAGAAATTCTCTCATTCTATTTGTGAGTGCTCCAAATGCTCTGAACTCCCACTCCCATTGTCTGTCAACACAAAAGCACAGACAAACTTTTCTCAAACCTTTCCCAAACTCTTCTAGGACAGGATCGCAGCCAAAGTGACAAAAAAACACTTCAATTCAGTATGCGGAGCTGAAGTGAGAAAGAACTCAAGAGGGGCACCAATCTACTTCTTCCCAGAGGACCTCAGCATTCAAAGAAGCAAATGTACCATCCAATCCTTGTTTCCTCAATTTCCTCCAGCATATCATCTCAAGATCTCAGCAGCAGCAGAAATGGTAATGGGCTTCAAGAATGCATTGGGTAGGCATATGGGAATCTTAGAGATAGGGAAACATGGGTTAAGCTGGAGATCAAGTAAGGTCTGCAGTGTTACAGTAGGCAGGGAAAATGGGCAGACTAGGTGGGCCAAGAAGTCCTCATCTGTCATCAATATCTATGTTTCTATGTTCTGTGTTTCTAAAAAGCAACAAACTACAAATAAACACAATAAATTAGAGCTTCTAAAGTCCGTATGGCAAAAAAAAAAAATCTTTAAAAGTGGAGAGCTTTCATGGAGTGGAGCAGCAGCATGGTCATCTTGCTGTTATGCTCCCTCCCTAATAGGGGTGTGCAAATGCATAAATTATGCATTCATCAAACATTCAACTAATACAGCCCAGGTATACAGGTATTTGTCTGTATTCAGGTATTCGAGTGGGCAGAGATTCAGCCATAATGTAGTACTTTTATAAAAATCCAGTAGACAGTGGAAAACAACATCACAAAACAGACAAATGAGATGTTCACTCCTCAGCATGGGAAGGGAGTACTAGAAGATTGTGGAAACAGACTATATTGATGCAGAGTCACACAGCATACCCGACAAAGGCATTAGAACTAAGACACTAATTGGAAAACAAAAAGTTGTAGCAAAAAAATGTTTCTTTAAGAAATTCTTGCAAAAAAGACAGGATCAGAGCTGGTTTAAAGGAGCACACCACTGAGCTGGCTCCTCAGTGCAGAAGTAGTGCATGCCAGTGACCCAGGTTAGGAAGTGAGTCCAAGTTGTCGAGGGTCAACTGGGAGGGAGGATGAGAATCCAAGAGGACACTCTCTTCCTCTGCAGTAGGAGGGTAGCCTACTCTGGTGCTACACTGCTACCTATATGACCACAGGTGGCAGTGCACCCTGTAGTGGCTTGGTGAGTGGGGAAATGCTAGTGCGTGACATGCACCATGCTCATGTGAATGCTCACATAACTCCCCAGACTGGCATCTTGGGGCAAGGACAAAATAGAGGAAGAAAAGGTGGCAGGCCCATGGCAGTAGGATGGCCCAACCCCTTGTAGGCCCCACAGTGATGATCTGGCTGCTTTCCCAGAAACTGAATCAATGATGCAGCAGGAGCAGCCCTGCCACACTCTGCTATGGGGGGCAAGCCATGTAAGAAGACAAGGGATAAGTGGTAGGTCCAAAAGATGTCAGGTGATGGGCTGGGGGGTGGTCTGTATGGGTGGCACACACCTAGCAGGATTCCAAACAAAAGTTACACCATCAAAGATATGATTTACATCACAGCAGAGACTTGGCAACAGGTGACAGCAGAGAAAATCAAAAACTGCTGGTGGGATGGACTTCACATATGATTTGATGCAATGGACACACAGGAGTCAACACAGTGTTATATCCAGGAGAAGAAGTCTGATGAACACAAAAAGTTGCCTGACAAGCCAGATATTACGCTTTGACTTGGGATTTGTGAATGACATGCATGGTCCAGAAGTGTTTGTTATAATAAAGGACTACTGTAAACGGATAAGTCATTTTTTTAGATGTACTGTCTGGTAGGTGTGCTGAAAAATGAAGATAGCACCTATTTTGGAGACCTGGAAGGAAGCACCAAGTAAAGAGCTAAACAGCATGCAGAGGAAGGAATTAAAACTAAAAGAATTAAGACTATATCTGCTTTGAAGACAAGAAAGCAAAGAGTTGCACAGAGGAGCAAATATTCATCATAATTTCAGACTGTTTTTGATTGCTGTGTGGCCTAAAAGTTAATGTCATTAACAAGAAGTAACTTGTAACCATGAAACCATGGTTTGATCTGGACTGTTATAAGCTTAGGAAGGAAGTTAAAAAAGTTGGCAAACTTAGATCTAAGTTGCTATCTTGTACAGTTTTGGGGGCATTAAAATATCTTTGAAGTGAATATAAAATGCTGTTAGACTATAAAAAGAGAAATTATAAAAAGAAATTATGGGAAGATCTACAGGATTGCATTCAAAAGAAAGATTACAAGTCTTGTTGGTCCATGGTAGCATATGTCTATAATATGAGTGATTTCTGTTATATAACACGATTGGGTTAATTAGTAAAAATAAATGGATTGAGCATTTTAGCAAAATATATAATGTTGGAGCAGAAAGAAAGGGTGAGACCCAGAAAGAAATGAGTAAATGGTTGTATCCCATACAGACAAACCTGTTGGGGATCACATTTAATGAAGTAAAGTTGGCAGTTCTTCCCCAGAAAAGAAATAAGGCAGCTGGAGTAGATGGCCTTACTGCCGAGGTCCTTTTGCATGATCCACACTTTTGGGCAGATCTGTTTACCCCAGTATTTATTGCAATCAGTTCCTGCTTGGTGCTACCAGCTGGTTGGAACATAGGAATTATTGTACCCTTGTTAAAAAAAGGGGACAAGCAGAATCCGACAAATGATAGGCCCATTACTTTAATATCTATTGTGCAAAAGGTATTTTCAAGGTTAATCTTAACAAAACTACAGATCGGGGTGGACAAAAATAGACTGATATTCAGATTTCAATGTGTTTCAGGAAAGGTTTTAATACTTTAAATTTGCTTTTTGTCCTGAATTTTTAGGTGGAGAAGTACGTCCACCAAAAAAAAGGCACCCTTTACATTGTATTTTTGGATATAAGTGTAGCCTTTGACTCCATGAATAGAAGCAATTTGTGGGACATCTTAGAAAATTAAAGATTGACTCTCAGATTTTGGCTATTCTGAAGCTTTTGCATCAGGATACTGAAGTCGAAGTTAGATATAGAAGGGATGGTGCATTGTCTAAAGAATTAGCAATAAATTGTGGAATTAAGCAGGAGTGCCTGTTGGCCCCAATTTTATTTAATTTATACATAGAAAAATGAATTATTAACAATACTAAAGTAGATACATTTGCTCCAGTTATAAATAATGAGAGAATCCAAATGGGTTGTATGCAGATGATGCAATTGGTGTTTCCCTGACACCTTTGGGTCTTAAAAGGGGGGGGGGTGTCTAGTGTCCTAAACTGATTATCAGAGTTGGATTTGGAGTTGAGCATAGAAAAATCTAAAATATTAGTCTTAGAGAAGAATAAGAGAAAAGAGAAATGTTGGAATATCAAGGGGTGCAATTTTGAAGTAATATGAGAGATTAAGTATCTTGGGTTAAAATGTATAGAAATTGGTCATGGATTGCTCAACTACTGGAACTTAAAAATAGTTCATATAAAACTATGGGAGCAATAAGAAATTTCACTAATAAGTTTACAAACAACTCTTTCATACCTCTGAAAAAAAACATTTGAAGCAAAATTGATGAGTCAGGTTTTGTACAGTAGTGAAATATGGGGTCTATCCATAAAAAAAACTAAATGTAGAATGCATTCAAAATCAGTTTTTAAGATTGTTCTTGAATTTACCTCGGGATACACCATTATGTTTTTTCAGATTGGAATCACGTATGCTTGCTGGGAACACTAAAATTGTAACAAGGGTGCTGAACTATTGCGGTAGGATTATGCAAATGAACAATAACAGGTTACCCAGGATGTGCTGGGTTGAGTTTATTAACATCATGCCAAGTTCTGATGTAGGTAAATTTTGTTTTTTTAAGCTAAATTCAATCTTAAAAAAAGTAGGGTGTAGGGAGGTATGGACTACAGTGTCATTAGACAACCCTCAACTTTATATAAAGTAGGCAACAGAGAGATTTAAGGATATAGCCATGCAAAAAGATGTTGGCAGTATCTATGATTTGGATTCTATAGGTCTATACTCATACATTAAATTAAGCTGGGGGCAAGAGAAATACCTTTTTGCATATCAGAAAGGAGCACACAGAAATATTCTGTAAAGTAAGGTTAGCCTGCCTGGGAAATGCATATTATAACTTGAAAAATTGTTATTTTAAAAAATGAAATGGGGGCTGTAAGTGTCAGAATATATTAGAACCAGAAATTTTACATATTCTATTCAATTGTGAAAACTGGTCAGAACAATGAAAAAAGTATATTTTGCCCTTGGTTCCACAGTACTTTGTTAGACAAGGGGAGCCTTATAGGGGAGACATATATATATATTGAAAATGGATTCTCTGAAACTGATGTTGGATGTGGCAAAGTTTTCCTTTGGATAAAAATATTATTTATATTTTTGACTATGTCAAATTTTAATACACATATATGTTTATGAGATCCAAAGTTGTGAAAATGTAAATGGTGTAGAAATGTGTAATTATTGATAAAATGTAACAAACTGTTGTTTTTATGCATTTTTTTACTTGAATAAATTGAACTTTGAAAAAAAAAAAAACTTGTAACCCAGTGCCTGGTTAAGGGGAAGGGGTCATCAGAGGGGACATCACATTGCAGAAAAAAAAAACATAACAAGAGAAGGTTTTCAGTAATTTTTCTGATCATTGTCATTTTAACAGCAGTATTTGTAAACCATAAGGTCAGTCAAAAAGCAAAGCACAACACATCCAACATTGTTATTCCAGAATCTTTGTCACTTACATGAAGAGCAGAAACCAGAAAGCAATAAGTAATAAGTATAGTAGTAAAGGAGGAACCCTCAGCTCTCCAGGAGAAATACTGAAAGACCCTGAGGTCTTGATTTAACAATCAGCAATGTAAAATAATTTTTTCAGTCATTTATTTAGTTGTAGTGAGATTTATTATCTAGTTGATCCTGCAACCCCTTCGACCATTTTGACTTAGTATTCTACTCTTAGAATACCCAGCAGTCAGCCCTCTGATGACGCAGCTGATGGGCTATGCCATGGGGGATGTCTATATGCTGGCGCCTCTGTTGACTGTTTGCTCATGTTATTAGGCACCTGATCAGGCTTAATCTACTGGTACTGTAGAGGTAGCTCTGAGGTAGTGTGATCGGTACTGGTAGAATAAATGTGATCACATGCTCAATAACCTTCCTCAATTGACACATTTATTTCAGCTGAGATGTGGGTTGATAATTTTTCCTCTTTATTCTTTGATGTTAATGTAAGGAAGGGCGAACCAACTTACAGCATTAACCAGTAAAATATACTCAATTAAAAAAAAAAGTCAGTAACCTGTATTGATTATAGTATAGTTTTTGATTTTATTTTGCAGACTATACTATGGCAACAAATGAATTTATTGGGAAATGAGTCACTTTTAATATCTTAAGGAACCTTTATACTTTTAATTGGGCCAGAGTTAGGTTAAGCCAAAGGGGGCATCTTTCACGTAAATTTGTAACTAAAAAATGAGTCAGTCAAAGGTAGTTACTAGCACCAACCTTCTTCAATATTTACATAAATCAGATTCTTGTAAGTTTATCATGTGTGATATCAGAGTTACTAAAAAGGCATGACTGACTTGCCAGTCATTACGTATGCTGATGATCTGGACATTTTCTTTTTATCTAGATCTGGACTTCAAAAACAATTAAATCACTTATATGAAGAATCGCAGAAACTATCTTTAAACATAAATTCACAGAAAAGTCAAATTGTTATATTTGGTTCAAACAATAACCATTCTAAATGGAATGTTGGTGACATGACCCATAAAATCATTTCTAAATATGCATATCTGGGCCTCAGTTTTACAGTTATTGAATCATGGTTTTCTCATTTCTCCAAATCTAATACTTTCAGCTAAACACACTGCTCTTGTTTTAGAGAAATTTAATTTTCAGTTTGGTGGCAATAGTGACAAATCTCTATTACAGGTGTTGCCTTCAAAACTGAATGCACAAGTACTATAAAGATGAGAACTCTGGGGCCCTCATACTGCTGATCGTGAAAAAATTCCTCTCCGAGTTCTTAGATCCTCTGTGATAATACATCTGTTCCATACTCTTATATCAGGGCATTGCTAGGGTTGGATAGTTTTAAAAGCTTAGTAAACTTGTCTGTTTTAAACTGTTGGATTAAGGTAACAAGAACACCAGATGACAGCATTGTGAAGCTTTGCTTTATTAAAAAGGAAAACTTGTCCTTTCCTGTGTGTAAGCTTTATGCCAGGTTGAATAGAATCTAATTACTTTTAAACAAATATCAGCTAGTGTATATCAGCTTCAAATTCAAGCACATCACACAGGTTGTCAGCACTCTTTATTGGTTGCCAGTTTGGTGGCACATCAGCTTCAGATTGTGCTTGTTGACATACAAGGCCCTGCATGGTCTGGGTCTGAGCTACCTGTAAGACCTCCTGGTTCCATACTCTCCTAATCACTCTTTCTGGTTGATGAATGTAGACCTCTTGCCCATTCCTAGATCTTGGCTAAAATCCTATGTGACATGTCATTCGGTGTTGTGGATCCAATCCTTTGGAGCACCCTTCCCTGGGAGGTGAGAGGTGCTCCTTCACTGGCTGCTTTTAAAGGGTCTTTAAAAACTCACTTTTATACTGTACATTTTGGCCTGGATTCATGATTTAAATGATCTACGGCTTTGTTATCCACTGTATTCTTAATTTGTTTCTTTTATTTGTTGTTAGGCACCCAGAGCCTCTGGGAAAGGGCACCTTACAAATAAAATTGTCTTGCCTTCCCTTGCTATAATTGGGGAACTATGTTAAACAAAATGCTATGATTTGTCTCATATATAAATGCTATGTTATGAATAAGATCAAGGGAGTCAATTAAATAAGGAACTTGGTTGTGATTACAAATTCTGAATGTTCCTGGCACTCAAAAAACGTCTGTTTGGTTCTGGTAGAGACAGTATTTTGATTATATTATTCAATCAGAAAAAAGAAACAGTTTTGTCAGTTGTAGATTTGAAACTTTTTCAAATAATGTTCTGGCTGCCAGGTTTAGCAAAGATACAAACCTGCTTAGCAAAAGCTGTTCTTGATATACAGGTGGTATAGAAAACTTAGAACACATACTTTTGCTTTGTGCTTGGTATAACAAACCAGAGCAACTTGAGTAAAACCAGTTCTTTACAGGATTATTTTTTATTATAAAATGGACAAAACAAATCCTACTGGCTGACTGGCTGGAAGCCCTCTCCAGCCATGTCTTTATCAGGACATAACATTGCAATGCACACTACTTCCGTCATTGTTCTCCCGCTGCAACTCCTCACCTATCATCTGAATGAACCGGGAGTGTGGTAGCACAGAAAAGTAAAAACTCTCAACAGTTTCATCAGTTTCCCACATAACAAACACATAACCCTACACCCAATACACTGGCACTAGCAGAGAAACCACAGAAATGCCTCTGTAAACATTGGCTGTTTAAACATCTTTCTTTTACTCACTGCCTGTTCCCTTGTGACTCATGACAGTTTCTGCTGTACGTCCCATCCCATAGCTCAACAGTGTTTCGGAGTACATCCCCTTCCCACCCCACCCTGCCTTGTCTCATCCTGTCCAAGTAAAGTGAGTCACAACAATGAATGTTTAAGAACTGCACCTCATTTCTATTTACAGTACTATAAAGCTGTTCCTCATTATATCTCAACTAACAGTTCCAAACATTGAAGCATACACTGTCTATCTATGACGGCTGCTAAGGGGCACGCTCACTCCCACTGCAACCAGCTGATTAAAAAAAGACTCAATGACATAAATGTAAAAAAAAAAAAATTAATAAATGTATGAAAGAATCTATGTTCTGAAGTGAGGGGATGCCAAGAAAATTTACAGTAAATCATACAGTACCAGACAAGTCGCTGGCACTCGGTATAACTGATACTGGGTGATCAAAGTAGCAAATATGAAAAAAAGAAGAAGAAAAAAACAAAACCACAGTATGTGTATATATATATGTGTGTGTGTGTGTGTGTGTGTGTGTGTGTGTGTGTGTGCGCACGTGCACGCCTAGGCACTGTAGAGACAGACAGACACCAACCTCCTGTAGTGGCTTATAAGGACATATCTCCATTCATAGACAATGACAGGGACTATTTTTTGTTTTTTTCTTTTATTATTTATTATGTACAGTTAATATATCCATTTTTTAAATTACCTACTTTACCGGAGGGGGGTTCCATTTTATAAGCACAATAAGATACTCCAAGGTGTGGGTTATGGTCTGATAAAAGCATTTCCCAGGTGCTAAAGGCACTCAGCGCAAGCACCTTGTGCATTATAGTGCACCTGGGGTGTGCTCTTATCAGGCTACAACCCAAACCTTGTTGTGTCTTATTGCTGGCTTCCTGATGATCTGGTAACTGTTTTAATGAATGTCAGTGATGACTATATTATAAATGGGCTAGCCAATTACTTAACAAAAATAAAATCCTTAAGAATCAGTAAGCCTTTTCTATCTTGGAAGGCTTTGTTTTAACCTTTGTCCACCACCCAGCTTGGATTCTCTCTCTAAGTGAATATTGGTTCTCGTTCTTTTTTTTTCCTAAGTATATTGACATTTTAGGTAATCAGGTATATTAAGGTGGCATGTACTTTTTTCTTAGTCAAGACAAGTCCATTTGATATGGGACCTCTGGCTTTTCTACTGGATTACATGCTGCCATGGCAGCATCTTCTAATGCTTTTTACTGTCCATGACCCAATGGTGCATCATATGTACTGTAGGTATTTTTTCTTTTCGGATCAGGAGTGGTGAACTGGCATTTTTTGTCCTTGATGGCTCTCTGTCAGTAGGAATGGGGATTATCAGGGGACTAATACTTTACAAGCTTGTTAGAAAGCATTTTCTAAATTCATCTTACCATTTATTGACCTGATTTATGTACCTTGCGATTCTTGCATGTGTACCTAATGAATTTGTGTAATACTAATCTCTGGGAGGTTTTCCCCCTGTTAATCAGGGAGGATAGTTACCTGCACTTTATTTTTAATATGAAGTGTATTAATAATGATCACTGTGTCTCTGTATGCCATATATTTTCTTCAATGTGTCATTTTATTCCTTCCAATTTTCTAATATTTATATATTCTTTCAAAATCTTTTGTAATAGCTAACTAGCCAAACAATAAAGATGTTAACTACAGCTGCGGGGTGAGTTGGCAAGAACTTTCTGTGGGCATGAAATTCTTACTTTATTATGTGAGCAGGCTTTTGCAATGGTATAGCCTTGATGCTGGCCCTGGCTCCAGTGTGGACAGATGCAGATGATATTGGTTGTGGGGGGCACCACCAACTGCACATCTGCTGTCTCACCTATGAACTGGTTTATGAGAGACTTGGGATTGTCCCTGCTGGTGTACTTGGGCTAGAACTGGAATCAGTATTATTCTGCTGTTCAGTCACTTGCTGACTGCCTCTGCCATCATCACCACCAGCAGCACCATCAACAGGGTTAGGAACTGGGTTTGCTTTTTTTTAAGATGGCACGCAATGGCTTGAAGAGACAACACCAGCAGGGACTTCATCCAAATTAGCCACATTAGAATTTTGTTTCAGAAGATGGTTCCAAAGACATGCTGTGCTCAGTTCATCAGCATTATTACCAAGGCTGAGAACACACAGCTCTCCTTTTGTCATTCTCCTGCTCAGGAACATATGTCCACATATCACTGGAACTTGAACTTCAACCCAACCTCAAATCTCCTGTATGCTGCTTGTGCCCATGACTGCCAGACTTAGTATGGAGTGGTGTAAAAGACTGTTGTGAACTGGAACCAGATGCAGTATCAGAACCATAAGGATGAACAAAAGTTAGGGTACCCCTGCTAGATGTAGATTGGAGCATCCCAGCTGCAGCTTCAGCTAGGAGCATGGACATCTTGGACTCCCTGCAGGGGGCATTCTTCAAGCAACTAGTAAAAGAGCCCACTCATGAGGGAGCAGTACTAAACCTTGTACTCACCAATGGGGACAGTGTTGCAGATATTGCAGTGGGTGGCTATCTAGGGACCAGTGATCATTGTGCAGTGTGGTTTAATGTAAGTATTAAGGCAGGTTCGAACCACACAAAGGTGAGGGTCTTGGACTTCAGGAGAGCCAATTGTAAAAAGATGGGGGAATGCTTCAGGGATGCTCTGGTGGGGGGAGGACTTGGGTGGCATTGAGGAACAGTGGGCAAACCTAAAAGGAGGGAAAGAGAAGGCAACAAACCACTACATCAGACAAATAAGCAAAAGTAGGAGAAAAAAGAGACCACTATGGTTCTCAAAGGAAGTGGCCAGGAAGGTAAGGGTAAAACAGTTAGCATTCAGGAGGTATAAGGAAACACAGAGAGAGGAAACTAGAGCGGTGTATCAGAAGAAACAGAAGGAGGCAGGGAAAGCAATTATGAGGACACAGGCATGTATGTATGTATGTATGCAAAAAGAGAAAGACCAGGGGAGGGATAGTAAGGATTAGGAATGAAAGTGGGGAGTGTGTGGAGGGGGACCAGGAAAAAGCAGACATCTTGAACAAGTACTTTTGTTCAATGTTCACAGAGGAAGGGGAAGGAAAGGGACCACAGATAAGGGCCAGGAGCATTGAAGGAAAGGAGGTAGACACTAGTCAATTTACAGATTAGAGGGTTCTGAGTGAACTCACAAAACTGAAAGTGGAGAATGCAATGGGCCAGAAGGGGTGCTTCCTAGGATTTTGAGAGAGCAGATGGAGATGCTGGCTGCACCTCTGATAGCCCTGTTCAACCACTCATTGGACACAGAAGTGGTTCTGAAGGACTGGAGGAGGGTATAAATAGTCTCACTTTAAAAAAGTGGAAGCAAACAGGAGGCTGGCAATTGCAGGCCAGTCAGCCTGACTTCAGTGGTGGGGAAAGTAATGGAATCACTACTGAAGGAGAGGATTGTGGAATATCTGTAATCCAGTGACCTTCAGAATCTGAGGCTGCATGGATTCACTGGGAGGAGATATTGTCAAACAAATCTAATAGACTTCTTTGACTGGGTGACCAGGGAAATGGATCTGAGTGTAGCAATAGATGTGGCCTACCTAGATTTTAGTAAGGCATTCAACATCATTCCACATAGAAGACCCATAAACAAGCTGGGAAGCCTAGGAGTGGGTCCTAAGGCGATAAACTGGGTGAGATATTGGTTTGGGAACAGGAGACAGAAGGTGGTGGTAAACAGAGTTCACTCTGAGGAAGGCATGGTGACAAGCAGGAGGCCACAGGGATCAGTACTGGGACTGGTCCTCTTTAATGTAACTTTATTAGCAACATTGCAGAGGGGCAAGAAGGAAAGGTATGTCTCTTTGCAGATGACTCTAAAATCTGTAATAGGGTAGACACTCCAAGTGGGAGGGAATTAATAGGGATCTAGGAAAGTTAGAGGAGTCGTCAAAGGCATGGCAGCTGGGTTTCAATGCTAAGAAATGCATAGTCATGCACTTGGGGCACAGAAACCCAGGGATGGAGTAAAAATTGGGGGGTGTAGTGTTAACCACCATCAAACAGGAAAGGGACCTGGAAGTAATCATAGCTGATGACCTAAAGGTAGCCATACAGTGTGACAAGGCAGTGGGGAGAGCTAGTGGGATGCTTGAGGGCAGAGGGATGGGTATCACCACCAGAAAGAGAGGTGGTGTTACTACTGTGTAGATCACTAGTGGGACCTCACCTAGAGTACTGTCTCCAGTTCTGGAGATCACATCTCTGGAAGGACACAGACAGAGTAGAGGCGGCCCAGAGGAGGGCAACCTAAATGGTGCAGGGTCTGCATCACAAGTCCTATGACGAGATACTGAATTACTTCAATACATACACCCTGGAGGAAAGGAGGAAGAGGGGGAATATGATAGAAACATTCAAATACCTCATGGGTATAAACAAAGTTCAAGATGGAAGAATTTGTTTAGAAAAAAAAACATGCTGAAGAACAAGGGGACATGCTATAAAGCTGGAGGGGGGAAGACTCAGGGGAGATGTGAGGAAGTACTTCTTCACTGAAAGAGTGTGGATGCCAGGAATAGACTCCCAGCAGAGGTGGTGGAGGCAAAAATGGTATCAGGATTCAAGCATACCTGGCTTTGGCATAAGGGAACCTTAGAGGTGTGAGGGGGCAAAGCTGGAGATCTAGTAGGGTCTGCAGTGTAGGTAGGGAAAATGGGCAGACTAAGTGGGCCAAGCTGCCTTATCTGCTGGCAATATTTATGTTTCTATGTAGGGTGGACTGCTTAATTTGTTAGTAGGAGGTTGATGCGAAGAATGAGAAGGAACACTGGAAGATGTTTTGGGCCTGCCTTCAGAAGCTTAATTTTGTGATCACTTTTGACCTGAGTGTTTGCTTATGGAATGAACAGATCCAGAAGCAAATGGTTTGATACCTTTTATTGGATCAACTTAGATGTTACAAAAGAACAAAGTGCTTAAGCTTTGGGACCAACCAAGTTCTTCCTCGGAAGCTTATGACAGTTATTTGGAAAAATTATCAAATGAAGTGAGGACTTAGTTGCAGCATCCTCAGACCACTTCAGGTCATTGTTCTCACAGGATATGTCATGGAACAGATCTTAAAGTTTTTCTTTTAAATCTTCTGGGGTAGTAGCATATTGTGATCCAACAGGCATCACCTCTCTGTCCTCATCATGCTCAGAGAAACTTCTTGCAAGATTTACCCACCAAGTCTGTGCTTACATTTCTATTATGAGTTGTGGTTATGGCGGTACTGGTGGATTTGGTGGTGGTAGTAATGATGTCAGCAGCAGCAGTAGTAGAGGTAGTGGTGATGGTGGCAGTTGTAGTATTGGAGGTAGTGGGGATGGTGGTAGCAGTAGTTGAGGTAGTGGTGATGGTGGCACTGGCAGCAGTTGAGGTAGAAGTGATGGCAGCTGGTGTAGCAACAACACTGGTCGCTAAAGAAGCTGAGACTTGCACTGAAACAGTGGTACTAGCAGTGCTAGAACTAGCAGAAATTGCAACTGGTATGCTTGGATTGAAGGAGACAGCTGGTCGGTGAATATGTATTGAACATCAACCCCTGCTGTTTGAATCACATCAGAAGGATCTGGACCACATATGTTTTTTGATGGTACTTGCCTTTGCCTGGCATTTCCACTTGTCAGATAAATTAAAAAAAAAAGACTTCAACTACTGTTTTATATTTTTTAACTTTGTATTTTTCATTTCATTTTAATTTTTTTTTATTTTTAGTACTTTCAGAAATAACAGTTAGTTACACACATATCTGAAAGATAAGCATAAGCTACAAAGTAAAGGTGCCCCCTGCATTTCATATGGGCAGAGACAATGTCTATGGAGGCCATAGAAAGGACTTCAGTAATATTTTATATTCATTGCAAAAAACTTTGTTAATGCACCAGTTAGGGTTAAATCAACAAAAGTATGGACATGTGGTCTTAGGGTTTCCAACTCTAACACCCCACCCTGCAAGCAGCAAATTGAAAAAAAAACACTCTACAGTTTCGGCTGCCCTGAGTCTTGCCAAATCAAGCCTGGGGTCTTCTTTTGGGTTATCAACCATAACACTTCCCCATTCCATCTGCAAATATTTATTTATTTTTTATTTATTAAATTCTCGGATTACAAATACCTTTGAGCAGAAACTGCTCGTTTACAAAGGTTCCACATCAAAGGATGAGGGTCAACATACATACAGAGGTAGTAAACAATGCACAATAAACAACCAAAACAACTAAAAGAAAAATAATGATACTCAGTTATAACATACATTGTGATAATATTCATAAAACGAGCAGCTTGAGTAGGCAGCGCTGCGGTAACAATAAGAGATAGAGGGCACCATAGGCAGTTAGTATTGCAGGCATGGGCAGGAGAGGAAGTTGGCAGGCTAATGGGCCACTGTCCGATGGTGGTGGAAAATGTCTTGTACCAGTGGAGATGTGAAGCAGGAAAGGAGTCACAAGGAAGGCCCAGTGCCAGAGGGAATGAGATTGGGAAAGGGCGGGCTGTGAGACATGAGTGAGCTGGGAGGTGTTTAGAGAGATCTCTGTTCAATGAAATAGTCACATTGAGTGGTAGAGGTGAGGTAAAGTTTGAGATTCCTTTTGAAGGGTCCAAGTGTAGTAGAGGAAAGTGCTTCTTTATTGAGGGAATTGAACCATTGAGTGGCTCTATAGATAAAGGATCGCTGACCCATGGAGGTACTGACATCGGGGAACCTGAAAGGTTAGAGATTGGGCACCACGTGGTTTGTTGAGTGCCACTGTAGGTAGTAAGGAGTGAGCTACACCAGGTGGCATGAGACCAAGGAGAATCTTTTGCAAGTAAGCAGGTCTGGTACTGTATTCTGCTGCGTGAGGGTAGCCAGCTGGCCTGTGCATAGAGGTCACAGGTGTGAGTTTGTCGGGCTGCACCCATCAGTAGTCTACAGGCTTTTGAGGCAACTGAGATCCTGCGGAGGGCACTTGTTGGGGCACAGCCATAGATGGCAAGGCCGTAGTCAATGATAGAGGTGACAGAGCTGTAGATGGCTAGTCTAAGGGCATCCACAGGCATACAGTGCTTGTGTTTGTGTAGTAGTCCAATCCATATATTGGCGGTCTTGGCAACAGTGTCAATATGCCGAGTGTAGGAGAGGGTACTATCCAGGGTAATACCAAGGTACTTGAACTCCTTGACATGTTGAAGTGGGTTCCCAGCATGGTTCTTGATGGTGAGGGACAGAGAGTTGTGCCTGCTCTGTCGGTTACAGAAGGACATGGCTTTAGTCTTGCTGTGGTTCAGGACAAGTTTATGAGAATTGAACCAGTCTTCAATGCGATTGAAGTCGAGCTGCAGCTGGGATTCAAGGACTGTAATGTCATGGTGGCTGGAAAACAGGACTGCATCGTCAAGTATAGTAATATTTTTGGTGGCAGGCACTGGGGAGATTGTTGATGAAGAGGGAGAAGTAGAGGGCCCAGAATAGACCCTTGGGGACTCCGGGCGGACAGTTTCTCATCCGAAGATCCTGCAATCCTTACATGTTGGATCCGATTATCAAGGTAGCTGGAGAACCATGGAAGGGCATCACTGAGATCCCAATGAGGACAGTTACTTGAGCAGTAGGGGTGTTAACTGTGTCGAATGCCTTGGTAAGGTCTATAAATACTGCCCTCCACAATTCCTTTGTCAAGCATGGCATGGATGAAGGTTGTAAATTCCAGTAGTTCAGTGGTGGTGCTGTGCCCTTTCTGAAGCCATGCTGCTCTGGGCACTGTACATTGTACTTATCCAGGAATTCAACTAGTTGGTCCGACACTATTCGCTCCAGCGCTTTGGATAGTGGGGAAGAGTAGATTGGTCTGAAATTGGTGTGCAGTGTCCCATCTCCGCTTTTTGTGAACCGTGTGACAGTGGCTTTCTTTCCAGAGAGAGGAAATGGCCAATCTAAGTGAGAGATTAAATATCTTTGTAGGTGGTTCTAAGATTTCATCGAGGACTTGTGCCAGCAGTTTCAGGTCAAGGGAGTCACCACTGTACCCTTGTTTGCCAATGGCCTTTTGAATGTATTTTCTAGCTACTTGTGGTGGGACCTCCTTAAAAAAAAACATTGGGGTTGTATGTTCTAGTTGGGGGGTAACTTGGGAGGAGCCGGAGGGGAGGTCGTCGAAAAAATTTAGTGGAAGGACACTGTCCAGGTTTGTAAATGCATTATTAAAAGTGCTGGTGATGATACCTAGGTCGAGTGTAGGAGTGCCATGAAGGTTGAGCATAGTGGGTGGTGCTTTAGGATCCTTGCCTGTGAGTTCTTTCATGTTGTTCCAGAATTTGTTTCCCTGGCTCCAAGAGTTGGTCAGAGCCTCTTTGTAATAGCTGCATTTAGCATTCCGTATTCTTCGAGTGCAATCATTTCTGGCTGCTTTGTATAATTGTATGTTTACTTGCGTCGGAGTTGCACGACCACAATGCCAGAGGTGGTCTCTGTGCTTGAGCAGGTTAAAGGTCAGTAATGCTAGAGGTTAGTCTGTCCCTTTGACCTTCATCTTTTTCACTGGTGCATAGATGTCACAGGCTTCATTGAAATGTTTGATAAATAGGTCCAGAGCTTTGTTGGTGTCATTGGGAGGTCAAGCACTGCCCAGTTCAGCCTGGTTAGATGGGATTTTAACAGCTGGAGGTGCCCTTGTTTGATAACCCTGGCATAGATAAGCTTGGGAGGTGGCTTGTGGTATTTGTTTGACCAGGAGCAGATGACAGGTGAGTGGTCACTTATTCCGGGAGTACAGAAACATTGGAGATGCATTCAGGGCAGTTAGATAGAATCCAGTCTAGAAGCATAAGGGAGCCTGTCCAATAGTTACACCTGGTGGGGGCATTGACCAGTTGAGTGAGGTGATGCACTGCGGCTGCATCCTTATAGGTAGAAGCCTCAGTGGAGAGCCAGTTAATGTTAAAATCCCCCATGATTATTGTTTCAGAATTATGTTGCTGGACCCTTAGATATTCCATGATGCTATGGAAGCCAGCAGCCTGGTGTCTTGGGGTAGGTAAACCGAGATGACAGTGAGTTCCTTGTTATGTGCACCAAGGAGGATTTTTGATTGTGAGGACCTGAGAGGAGTTACTCAGGCTGGGGATGGGATGATGTGACCCATAAGGGTATCCTTAAGATAGATGGCACAGCCCCAATCCCTGTTAGCAATCCTGTCTTGCCTGAAAATGCAGCAGCCAGGATAGAGACTGAGGTATCAGGATTTTAGGGTTTAGCCATGTTTCCACAACTGAGAGGACATCAGGGTTGTGCTATAGGATCCATGTTTGAGGAGGTCAAGTTTGTTGAGGATGCTGCAGGCACTGTTGGATGCCACAGGTGTCCCTGTCCTTTCTGATTGGTGCCACTGCTGGCTGCCCAGGTGGTCCTGGGTTAGTGAACATTTCCTGAGAGCAGGAGCAGCATAAGGAGAATTTGTAGGAGAAAGGATTTCAGCATCTTGTAGATACCTGGTGGTTAAGTCATAAGCCAAAAGAAATTATCAACAGCTGAGGTCCAGAGTCACAGAATGTGTTAGAATTCCTGAAGATGATGAACTGTGCCTGCACATATGCAGGATGTGAAATCATGTTGTCTGCATGCTTCTTTGTCATTCAAAGAGGTTGTTGAAAAGCCCACATACAGATCATGGAGCAGGTCAGACGAAAATGTGGATTCAAGCAGACCTAGAGTCACTGAGTTTATCAGACTTATTTCTTGACTTATGTTTTGCTTGGGATAGCTTCCAAAAAGTTGATTTTTAAATGAAAAATGTAGATACCTGGTTGTGATGTTTTGCAGAAATCCAGTTCAGGAGACTTTCACGGATGTAGTGAGCAAGAATGGTGTAGTTACTCCAAGCAGAAAACCATGTAAATCCACAAGAATGGGGAGAGCATTAACCCCAAGGAAGACCCCAGGACTGATTTGCCAAGACTCAGGACAGACAAAACCATAAAGTTGTTTTCTTTTTGCTGCTTGCAGGGTGGGGTTGGGGTGTTGGGGTTGGAAACCCTAACACCACATTTCACTACTTTTATAGATTTATCCTTAACTGGCGTATGAATGAAGTATTTTTGCAATGAATTTCCTTAGTTTTTGAGATAGTACAATTGTATTGTCATTCATGCAGGTTCCTTTGGGGCCAGTATGAACACATCCATGTGACTGCAGAAGCACAAGGCCCTCTGGACTCAGCACTTCCATGCCTCCAGTTATCCACACGTGTATGTGGGTGTGGAAGTGCAGGGTGCTTCTGTTCCTCCAGAAAAGCAATTTATGACCTTCCTTATAATTTTTTTTTATAGAAAAGTACCATTTTTAGTTCTTATTTCTTAGGTGCTAAGTGTTTTACTAGTCACTAAGACCTTACTATTGGTATATACATTGCCAGTTTACTCCAAAGATTGACAGGGTTACAGCTTGTTAAAGTTGAAATGTTATCCTATGGGAACTGTATTTTTTTTTTATTTTTGTGTTTTTTTATTGCCCCTACATATTTTGGGGGTGTTATGTGTTAGTGTCATAGTACCTGTTAGGACCTGTATTTTGATATAGAGAATGTCACATAACTGCATATATTGACATGGTTATAGCTTGTTAAAGTTAGAAATGTGGTAAAAAAAAAATAAATCCATTTTTTTCATATGAAGAGATCTTTTTTCATGAGGTTGTGTTGCTCATATGAAATGAGATTGCTTCATGCAATAAAAGAATCTGAAAAAACCAAAAACTAAGTCCAAAGAATTGTTTCATATGATGGGATATTTTTAGGGCTGCAGTGTGGTGCAGCCCTGCAATCCTTATGCTTTGAGAAAATGGACTATGCGATCGAGCAACATTCTTAGGTGACAAAAAAAGTTGCCTCCACATCAGTCTGCTCGCAATACTTTTTTATTTTTTTGGTGGTTTGTGACCCCACCTGACCCCCATATCACCCACCACCAAGAACATAACAGTGACATGAAATCCCACCTCTCCACTACCCGATCACAAAATCTCCCACCCCTCCACTACTGCACATGTGCGGTTCTGTTTTTTTCTTTTTTTCCTCCATCTATTTTTATAGTTTCTGTTGATGCCAGTCAACTCTTGGGCACAAATTAAAAAATCAAGATGTTGTTGCTACCAGCAACAACAAATGTTGTGGTGAGCCCTATCCCAGAGACACCCTAACACCACATTAATGGAATTACCACAGCCCTCCCCAATTCCCTGCTTACAGGTAATCCCAGTCCAGATCCTGGCCATTGAGCACATTCAGAACCACCATCTTTGGGCTAACGCAAGTGGTGAGCAGTGGCCTGTAAGAAATTGGAATTACGGCATAAAAAATGGTTTAGCCAGAGAGGTGTTCAGCTATAGAATACCCTCCCAGAGGCAGTTGTAATGAGTAAAACAATGGACTCATTTAAAAAAAGGATTAGATAACTTTTATATAAATAAATATAAGTTGATGTAAAGTTTACTGTCAAGCACCAAGGACACAAGTCTATATAGCTTGAATTACATATGAAACCTATGAAAACTTGAGATAAAACAATAAATAAATGCTGTGTCAGGGGCAGAATCGGTAAATGTAAAAAATAAAAAATAATTATATGCTCCTTTGCCACACCAGCCCCAGCAGTACCCCAGACCTGACAAAGCAACAGCCCCATCCCTAACAGCACCCCGGACCCGATGCAGAATATGATGGCAGAGCCAACGGTGGGGGATTGGTAGGCAGGGGATTCCCCACACCCATTACCATCTCCTCTCCCAGACTGAGTCAAGGTAAAAACTGCCAGCATACTTTGTAACTAATGTTGATTGTGAGCAATATACAGTGACTGCCATGAACAACAGCAAGTCATGCCCCTTCTCTCAGTTAGACCACTGGAAACCGTGGGGAGAGCCAACTGAAAATGGTCAGCCTGCATGTGATATATTCAATCAATCAATCAATCAATCAATCAATCAATCAGTCTTTATTTATCCAGGTGAATCTTTCTTTATTCAGGTGCTGTTGTCAATTATTTACTTAACCTGCCACTTAAATCGGATGTAGAAGAGCACACTGCTAATATATGTTGTACATGTAGTTCAAAAACATAATGTCAGCAGTTTCCATTATCGATTAAACAGTAGTTTGTGCATTACAGAGTGTGCCTCCATATGTATTATCATAAGAATTAAATGCATAAATGAAATGAAAAATCAAGACGGAATGGCACAGAGTGCAATTGCTGTGTTTATATTTTGTACAACAGATTGGAACAAATGGGGACTCCATATCAATTTGGCAGCTGATAACATGGACTGGCTCACAACAAAATAAATAATATGCGGTTGCCAAGGAATAGTTCCAATATAAATTTAACTAGTCAAACAAGTCAAAAATAGGGACAATTTATAACCAAACAGTGGGGCACTGTTTGCAATGTATATTATTTGCAAAATGAAGTAGAACAAACGGGACTGCATATCAACTGAGGTGACTCAAGTCACTACTGTGGGCTTGCTCATACATAAGTAAATGATGTGTTGTGGCTCAGTGGTGGTTGTATCATAAATTTAACATGAAAAAATATCCAAGAATAGGGAAAATACAAGATGATAAAATGGGCACACTCCTACTTTGCACCCATGATGGGCTGGCAGTACAGCCTAAAGGTTAGACTAATGAGCTGTGAATGAACTTTGTATTGTACATCTGGCAGACAGACCTGGGTTTGATTCCTACAACCTCCACTTGTATACTCTGTGACTCTGAACAAGTCTCTTAACCTCTTCAGTGCTTCCAGATTGCCCCTCAAAACAGGAATCTGTGCCTAGTGTGCCTTACCTAGTAAAAACAGAACAACAAAAATTAAAATGCAGGGGCATTGCTTATCTGGGAGAAAGTTCCACTTAAAAATCTATGATCCATGAATATTCAGTTACAAATCTCAAAGCCTGTTTCATATGTTGTTAACAAAAATGAAAAAAAAAATAATGCATGATTAAAGTACAAAATAGAAATGAATAACACACATTCTTATTATATGCAAAAGATCTGGTACTGAGCACACTCCCAATATACTTCCTACATATAGTTCAAAAACATATTGTCAGCAGTTTTCATTATCAGTTAAACAGTACTTTGTGTTAAAGACTGTGCCTACATGTATATTATATAAGAATAAAACATACAAATGAAATGAAAATCAAAAGGTGAAATTGCAGAGTGCAATTGTTAAGTCCATCTTTCATTAAAAATAGATTGAAACAAATAGGGACTCCATATCAATTGAGATGGCACCAGCTGCTATCATGGGTCGGCACATCAATAATGTACGGTGGCTCAGTAATACTTCCAATATAAATTTAACTTTTCAAAGGAGCCACAAATAGACAAGATTTATAATGCAATAGAAGGGTGCCATTTGTAATAAATGTTAAGTTCAAACTGAAGTGGAAAAAAATGACTGTGCACCAAATGAGGCAACTCGAGCCAGTTATGTGGGCTGGCAAATACATAACTAAGTAAATGACGTGTGGTGGCTCAGTGGTAGTTAACACAGAAACATAGACTTTGACGGCAGATAAGGACCGCTTGGCCCACCTAGTCTGCCCATTTCCCTGCCTGCAGGATAGGCCCCAGATCCTAGTTAACCTATGGCCTTTTTCTTCCTACCCCCACAAGAATTGCCTTATGTCTGTCCCATGCATTCTTGAATTCTCCCACAGTTTTAGACTGCATAACCTCCTCAGAAAGGCTGTTCCATGCATCCATTACCCTCTCTGTGAAAAAAATACTTCCTCACATTGCCCCGGAACCACCCCCCCATCTTTAAATTGTGTCCCCTTGTTCTTGCACGTCTCTTTTTCTGAAAGATGCTACCCTCTTGGACTTTGTTTATTCCACTGAGGTACTTAGAAGTTTTCTATCATGTCCACCCTCTCCCTTCTTTCCTCAAGGGTATACATATTAATCTCCTTTAGTCTCTCTTCGTATGGCTTCTCTGTTGCAGACCCTGCACCATTTTAGTTGCCCTCCTCTGGACTGCTTCTATCCTGTCTATGTCTTTGCGGAGATGGGGTCTCCAGAACTGGATGCAGTACTCCAGATGGGGTCTCACCAACTGTCTGTACAGAGGGATAACAACTTCCTGTTTTCTGCTGCTGATGCCTCTCCCTATGCATCCCAGTATACCCCAAGCCCTCCCTATTGCCTTCTCACATTGCTTGAGTTTCAGAATAAATTTAACATGACACAACTGCCAAGTATATAGGGAAAATATATGATGACAAAACTGGAGTTGTTTATGATGAATAAAATAAAAACCCAAGTATCTTGATGTTAAGAAACAGAAGGTGCCAGTGTAAAGGTCTGACAGTATTTTTCTAAACACAAGATGCATATTGGAGCAGGTGCTCCACCATTATTGTTAAATGGACTGTGATCAAATGAAAACTAACATACACATTTACATATTCACCTGATCTATAAAAATTAAAAATTAAAGACCAGTGCGACAATAGTGAGTGCCGCATTTATAAATAAGGTGACAGGCTGCTTAAATACAATTTTATCTATTATATTCTGACGTGGAGCCTTTGGAAATGAGTCTATGACTCAAAGGGTTGTAATTCCAATTTCCTGAATAAATAAATAAATAAATAATATATTCCCTTTAAAAGTAATAAGAGATAACCTAAGATATAGCTATTTCCTTAGAAACATAGAAGTTGATGACAGATAAGGACCATGAGGCCCATCCAGTCTGCCCATTTATTTTTCTGCCTTATGAATGTGCCATTGGTCTTTGCTTTGTCAATGGCCTAGCTAGTCATACTCATCTGTATGCTCCCTTATGCCTATCCCATGCCTGTTTGAAGCCCTGCACTGTATTCATATCTGCCACTTCCCGAGGCAGACCGTTCCATGCATCTACCACCCTTTCTGTGAAAAAGAACTTCCTCACTTTACCCCTTAATTGGCCTCCCTCTAATCTCATGCTGTGTCCTCTTGTCCTGCTATTTTTCTTATATTGAAACATGTTAGACTCATTCAGCTTGTTAATGCCCTTAAGGTGTTTGAATGTTTTGATCATATCACCTCTCTCTCCCTCCTTTGCTATAGGGTATACATATTGAGCTCCATTAATCTGTCCTCATATGTTTTCTGATGCAGTCCCTGGACTATTTTGGTTGTCCTTCTCTGGACTGCCTCAATTTGGTTAATGTCCTTGTGAAGGTGTGGCCTCCAGTACTGAACGCAGTACCCCAGATGAGGCCTAACCAGTGTCTTGTAAAAAGGGATTACTACCTCCCTCTTCTGACTTGTGATACCCTACTAAAACACCCTAACATCCCTCTAGCCTTAACTGCTGCTTTAGGGGTCTGCTTGGATGATTTCTGGTCATTGGTGATGATGACACTCAAATCTCTTTCTTCCCTTGTGACTGCCAGCAACTCCCCTCCCAGCCTATAGGTGGCTTCTGGGTTTCTCTTACCTATGTGCATGATCTTGCACTTGTTTGCATTAAAATCCAGTTTCTACTCTTCTGACCATTTTCCTAGTTTATCCAGATCTCTTCTCATTCTGTCCACCACATCTGGATCATCTACTCTGTTGTGGATATTGGTGTCATCTGCAAACATATAAACCTTACCCTCCAGTCCATCTGCAATGCCACTGATGAAGATATTGAAGAGAACTGGCCCCAGGACTGATCCCTTAGGTACCCCACTTGTGACTTGCATCTCTTCTGACTGTATACCATTTACCACCACTCTCTGTTTTCTACCCATCAACCAGTTTGCCACCCAGTTGACCAACTTCTGACCCACCCCGAGCCTACCCAGCTTATTAATCAATCTTCTATGTGGAACAGTATCAAAAGCTTTGCTGAAGTCAATGTAGGCGACATCAACTACTCCCCCTTGGTCCACCACTCTGGTTACCCAGTCAAATAAATCTATGAGGTTAGTTTGACAGGACCTTCCTTTTGTAAACCCATGCTGTCTTGGATCCTGTAATCTTATGAATTGCAGGTATTGCACTATCCTTTTCTTAAGGAGTGCCTCCATAATCTTGCCCACTACTGAGGAATGACTAACTGGTCTGTAGTTCCCTGTCTCCTCCCTGCTACCACTCTTGTGGAGCAGGATCGCATGAGCCCTTCTCCAGTCTTTTGGGACCTCTCCTGTGCTCAGAGTCACACTAAACAGTTCTGACAATGGCTCTGCTAGTTCTACCCTTAGCTCCCTTAGTACCCTGGGATGTACGCCATCAGGCCCCATTGCCTTGTCCACCCTGAGCTTATTGAGCTCTTGTAGGACCCTTTCTTTTGTGAAGGGATTAGTGCACACCACCCTCCCCCCTGTCCATGGTGCTGAGCTGTTCTCTGCCCTACCTTCTCTTTAGTTAATACTGAGCAGAAGTATCTATTTAGGATAGATGCTTTTGCATGGTCCTCCTCTTCACATGCTCCCTTATCCCATTTGATCTTAGCAGTACCCACTCTGGACTTTCTCCTTTCATTAATGTATCTATAGAAAATCTTGTCATCTTCTTTTACTGATTGTGCTAATGTTTCCTTGGTTTGGGCCTTGGCCTGACTTACTGCCTACTCTGCTGCCCTTAAGGAAGTTTGGTATGCCTCACTTTCTTCATCCTGCTGCGGTCCCTTATATTTCCCAAAGGCCAGCCTTTTGCCTCTGACCTTTTCTGCTACTGTTTTTGAGAACCAAAGTGGTTTCCTTCTTGTTTTGCACTTCTTTTGCTCTCTAACACAATGGGGTGTTGCTTCAAGTATTGCATCTTTAATGCTTGCCAACTTTACCTTTACCTCACCTGTATTTCTGACTTAGCTAAAGGTTGGTAGATTATTACATTTTGTGTGCTACCATCATCTGTTTTATCTTAAGTCATAGTAACTCCCATATTTTTAATGGGAATTAGACCTTGGACTCAGTGGTTTATGATTCAAGTTATGTGCATTCGATGAAGAATCAGCTCTGAAATGAACTAAATGAGAAGTACTTGTATTTGCAACATTTCTTGCACTATCTATAAATGTTGCACTCACTATTGCCCCTTTAGTTCTTTTTTTATAGATGGTTCAGATATTTAAATGTGTAGGTTCATCTGCATTTTCTTGATTCCATTTAATTTAATGGAGGAACTCCTGCTCCAAAATGCATCTTGTGTTTAGAAAACTACTATCACAACTTTACACTGCCATGTTCTGTTTGTTAACATCAAGATAGTGGTGCTTTATTTTGTACATCATAAACAGTGCCCTTTTTGTCATATATTTTCCTTATTCTTAGCTGGTTTTTTTTCATGTTAAATTTATAACGGAACTACGGCACAGCTACCAGACTTCCTTTTCTTAGTTATGTATGTGCCAGCCCACATTAGTAGCTTGAGTCACCTGAGTTGGTGTGTAATTCATTATTGTTCCACTTCATTTTTAACTTAATACTCAGTACAAATGGTGCATCTCTGATGCATTATAAATCTTCTCTATTGTTGGCTCCTTTGAAAAGTTACATTTATACTGGAACTATTACTGAGCCACTGCAGAGGTGTAGGGCTTGGAGCTGAAAACCTGGAAACCTGGGTTTGAATGCAACAGCCCTCACTTGCATACTGTGTGACCCTGAGCAAGTCACTTAACTTACTTGTGCTCCCAGTTCACACCTGGAAACAAGCTTCATCCTAGTGTGCCTTTCCTGGTGCAACACTTTCCCCTTTACTTTCCTATTACTTTATTTGTCAACCTATGTTAGAAGCCGGTGTCATATCAATTGATATGGAGTCCCCCTTTTTTCAATCTATTTTTAATAAACTATGGACTTAGCAATTGAACTCCAAGATTTTTGCTTTTGATTTTCATTTTATCTATGTTTTTGATTCCTATAGAATATATTCAGAGGCACACTTCGTAATGTACAAAGTACTGTTTAATTGATAATGAAAACTGCTGACAATATGTTTTTGAACTACATGTAGGATATATATTGACAGTGTGCTCAGTACCAAATCTTTTCCATATAATAAGTATGTGTGTTATTATTCATTGGTATTTCTGTACTTTGAACATGCATTATTTTGTTTATTTTTGTTAACAACATATGAACGACACTTTGAGATGTACAAATAAATATTCATGAGTCAGATGCATTTAAGTGTGATGTTCTCCAGGATAAGCCACTCCACTGCTCAGTTAGAGGTGCAAAGCAGGAGTGTTTTGAATAATCAATTGATATCGGCTGTTATAGTACCCTGGTTATTAAATCAAAATGATAGATAGAAGGCAGTTTTGATAATTAGCCATGTGTAGTAATTTTTAATGATTCAAACCTTTGTAATTACACAATTTATTTTAACATTCAAACTCCCCTTACTCAGATCTATATCTTTCAAATGGCAGACAACTTTGGAGTATTCAGACAAGGGAGACACTGTAATTGACCTTCTGAGTGGCATTGTACACTTTCCCTTCTGCACTGCACAAAGTAGCTGTAAGGTTTGCTTTAAACTGGATCTCATCTGCTGTTGTAATCTATCCAGGGAAATCAAGCTTGCCTATAAAGAGCAAGCTATTTTGTCCCAGGAACCCAGCCAGAAATCATAAGATGGAGGAAAGGAGGGAGGGGGTGTGGCTAATGTAGTGACATCACAAAGGGGGAGGGGCCAAAGAGGGTTGTATGCCAGGATAAGGGAGCTTGCTGGCCATTGGCTGAGGGGAGGGGCTTGTAGGGATCCTGAGCTGGGGTCCTTAGGGGCTTTATAAGGTCAGACAGCCCCTGGAGAGCCCTTTTTTCTTACTAATTTGAACTGAATTCCTATCAGCACATCGCTGGCAATTCTGTGTGGTAAGACACCACATGGGAAAACTAGGCCTCTAGGCCTCAGGTGTCCCAGTCTTGGTGGGCTGTTTTTTAAAGAGTGGTTGTGTTCTGTGGTTTTAAAATGCTGCAAACGTTTGTTTAAGTTTATTTCTGTGGATTGGTAAAATGCTGGCAGTGTCTTTATGTTTAATTCTGCAATGTTTATTTTACAATGTTTGTTTGGTGGGCTGTTTTAAAGAGTGGTTGCATTCTGTGGTTTAAAAATGCTGAAAATGTTTGCGTAAGTTTATTTCTGTGGATTGGTAAAATGATGGCAGTGGTTTCATGTTTAATGCTGCAAGGTTTATTTCACAATGTGCATTGCTACAGTCTGTATTTTGCAGTGCTGAGGAAGCTGTGACCTCATGGTGTGGGTGGTAATACACGGCAAGCACTGGAGTGGGTTTCTGGGTAATTTGGTTTGGGAGGAATGAGTGGCATGTTGGCTCTCGCTGGCCCAAGGGCCCAAAAATAGAAAGAAGTTGACTTCTAGATCATGGTACAGAATGTGGCTAAAGGGACACTGGTGCAGCAGGCCCAGGCAGGGCTGCGTTATGAATGATAGGCAGTGTGCTCCTGACCATGCACTGCTGGTGTGTTTTGCAGCAAGGTGAGGAAGAAGATAGCAAGGCTCAAACAACAAAAGAAAAGGAAATAATGGAGGAGCTGGCGGTGGTTTGCGATCTCAGATGCCGGGGCACCTGTTGTAAGGGCACGAGCTTGAGGAGGCAGTGGGACCATAGGGCCAGTGGGTTGTGGCTGAGCTGTGCATTTTGGGGGTTTGTACAGGCTGTGGAATGGTCAGGAGAAGGCAGGGAGGCATCATGGCTGCAGGAAGGCCAGGGACAAGGGAGAACACACGGTGCAGCCTAAGAGACTGCTGTGGGCAACTGGTCCTCAGGCATCATGGGCCATGTGGCACGAGCTGGCTGGAAGCTGGCAGGGTAAGGGGGGAAGTCCTGCATAGGCAGGGCACCACAAAAGAAGGAGGTGCACACAGCATGGGCTAAGGGGCCTACGTTTCACTGCCAGCAGCAGAGGTGATGAAGCGGGCTGCATTGGGGGGGAGCCTAAGAACACAGGGTAGGAAAAGGCCTCAAGAGGATCTGACACTGGTACAGGGGGCAGAAGGTGGCACTTCACTGCACATGCAGTCAGGCCTGTGCAGGGTTGGTGGCTCTAGGGAGAGGCAAGATGGAAGTTGAGGGGAGCGGCATGTGGATGGATGCAGGCCACTGGGGAGGCATGTCCCATTGACAGGAGCTTTGGGTGGGACAAAGCAGACCCAGACACCAGATGTGTGCCCAGGTGGGTCAGCTAGGGTCAGCCCTCTATGGAGCGATGCTGGGCCTGGTGACTGAGGGTTAGCCCACAGCATGGTGGGCCTGCTGATGAAGAGGGACCTCCGGGAACAAGGAAGGCTGTCAGGGTGAGGGGTCACCCACAGTACATGGGCAGCAAGTGGAACAAGAGCAAATTTCCATGGGCAGGACAAGCGTGGCCAGCCCAGGAGGACTAACGGACATGCCTCGGAGCAGACGCGGGGCAGCTCAGGGTTCGCCGGGAAGGAACAAGTGAAGGAGATGGAGATAATCACTGTTTTTTGGTACATATTCTAGTAGGAAAAGATGGCTCCCAAGAAAACACCGGCTTCCAGTGCCAAGATGATGGAGCAGGCAGCGAGGCTGATGAGCCAGATGACCAAACTGATGGAGGCGGCCTAGAGAAAGGAAGTGGAGGAGGAGGAGGCCCAGAAAAAAAGTAAAGAGAGAGATGGGAGAGTTTGGGGGATGGAGGCCAAACAAGAGGCCAAGGGGAGCAGAACCCAGCCCAGCCCCGCCTCCCATTCCAGATACAACACCATTGCCACCAGCACCACAGCGGGCCTGGGGTAAGACTGGAGTGGATGTCAACAATGAGGTGAATTTGAAGGAGTATTTGGAGGGCCTTCTGGGGGACATGGGTGATGAGGGGGTGAAAAAGAAGGAGTGGGCGCTGAAAGCCATCAAAGAGGAGGGCAGAATGGGCACAGCAGGGTGAGCAAGCCCGCTGAGAGTTGGAAGTTGCATGATGGACTGCCAGGTTTCACCCTGGGGGACCAAGTACCAACTTCCCTGAAGGAAAAATTTGGAAGGGCAAATATGTGGATAGTTTTGGCCTAGTGGATGAAGAAATGGCAAAAAGGTAGGAGCAGAAGGAATTGGTGGGTAGGTCAGAAATGGTGGTCACTCTGGTGGTAGTGGGACATAGGGCAGAGGAGGCAAAGTACAAGGGGTAGAGCATTGACACCTGGCAAGCTGGTTTTCTGATCTACAGCATGTTGGTGTTGGAGAAACAGCAGGAGTTGGCCATACCACTCTTGACTTATACGGCAATCATTAGGGATGCATATAAAGTGAAGATTGGTTTTGGATGGTTGAAGTACGATGAGGTCTTTTGGAAATGGATGGCAGCAAAAGGGGACCTGAGGTGGGACTGCACCCACTCAGAGTTATGGGTGCAGAACCTATCCGGACTGACAGTTGGTCTAGGGGTTGACCAGGTGAGGAGAACCACTCAGGCCCTGGGGGTGAAAGCCTGCTGGACTTACAACAGGGCATCGTGTACCTGGCCCAGCTGTAAGTTCCGGCACGTTTGCTCCCGATGCGGGGGGATGCACCCAGCAATGGTCTGCAAGGTATGGGGGATAAGACCTTCCAGCAAAAGGGACAGCAGGGCCAGGAGCAGCCCTTTCAGGGAGGTCAGGCAGAGGATGAGGCAGGGGTGGCTGAGGAGTTTTTAACCCCATCTCTGGATGGAACTAGGTGGATGATGGCAATCGGGCGATGGGGCTACGAGCTTGCCTGCATGCCCATAGTACTTGGGGTGGTGGATGCATTGACAGCTGGATACCCCAAGGCAGGTGAGGCCGAGCTGCTGAGGAAGGGGTTCGGGGGTTTCCCATTAGGTTTTAAGGGAGGGCGAGTGGCTATGAGGGCTCAGAACTTAGGCTCTGTAAAGGGAAACAAAGACGTGGTCTGTGCCAAAATCCTGAAGGAGGTCCAGGTGGGTAAGGTGGAGGGGCCCTTGTGGTACCCACCTTGCAAGAATTTTCAGGTATCCCCATTGGAGGTGGTGCCCAAGAAACAGGTGGGTGAGTTCAGGCTCATCCATTACCTCTCTTACCCAAACAGAGAGTTGGTGAAGGAGGGGATCCCAGAGCACCTCAGCGCAGTTTCCTACACATCTCTGGACCAGGCAGTCACACTGGTCAGGATGGTGGAAGGAGCATGGCTGGCCAAGACAGACATTGAGTCTGTGTTCCGCCTCTTGCCAGTGCAGCCTGAGGACTGGGATCTACTCTGTTTCCAGTTTGATGGCTACTGGTACTTCGATAAGGCCATGCCCATGGGATGCTCTGTAGTGTGCTCAACATTTGAGGCTTTCAGCTCTTGGGTGGAATGGGTGTTCAGGTCCTGTTATGGGCACAAGAGGGTGGTCCATTATTTGGATGACTTCCTTTTGATTGGGGCCACCTTGGCCGAAACCTGTGGTATGCTCTGGGACTTCCAGGACATGTGTAATGTCATAGGTATCCCCCTGGTGGAGGGAAAAACAGAAGGACAAGCTTACACGTTACAGTTCCTAGGGACTGAGGTGGATACAGAGCAGGAGTGTTTTCAGTTACCAGGGGACAAGGTAACACGGTTGCAGGGCCTTCTGGCACAAGTTGAGGAGATGAGGAAGGTGCTGCTGGTATGTGTGCTGCAACTACTGGGGCACCTTAATTTCACCTGCAAGGCTATAAGCCCAGGTAGAGCTCTTACTAGACAATTGGGAAGGGCCATGGGGAAGGCAAAACAGACCCACCACTGGGTAGACATCAACAAAGGAGTCAGGGAGGACCTGAAAGTGTGGAGGAATTTTTGGGGGCATATAATGGGGTGACGTTCTGGCAGGATGACTGGGTACACAATGCAGACCTCAAGCTGTATACGACCGTCTCAGGGGCGCTGGGAATGAGGGCATATTTTAAGGGTGATTGGATGTCAGAGCCATGGTTGGAATGGGGAATCATCAAGGACATCACCTTCCTGGAGATATTTCCCATTTGGGTGGCAATGGAGGTATGGGTGGACCAGATGAGAAGAAAATGGATCATGTTATGGTGTGACCACAAGGGAGTGGTGGAGGTCATCAACAGGCAGAGTGGGAACACGGAATCAGTGGGGTGAGTTCTGAGGTGCATGGTGCTGTTGGGGCTGCAGCTGAACCTGACATTCAGGGCACAGCATATCGAGGGGCTCAAAAATGAGGTCGCTGACTGTCTTTTCCATTTCCAGATGAAGAGGTTCCGGGAGCTAGCTCCAGGAGCAGCAACATCCCGGATCAGGGTGGTGGACAGGTATGGAAAATGGGAGGAAGAAGGCCAGGGCCTTCTGTAGGGGGGCCTGGGTGGATAGTATCCTTAAAGCTTATGAAAGGGCCTGGGCAGGTTTTCAAGAATTCAGGGCCCAGCAGGGTTGGGAGATGGGTGAGCCAGTGCAGGAAGAGCAAGTGATGCAAAATATATCATAGAAAGGTGGGAGGTCAGCATTGCCCACACCACCATGGTGGTCCAACTGGTGGGCATCAGTTGGGTATGCATCGACAGAGGGTGGGCGGATGCAACAGAAGGGAGAGCTGTCTGGAGGATGGTGATGGGCTAGCAAAGAGGGCAGGATTATGGACAGGACAGGGACGGTCAATAATGGGACTGCTGCTCTTGAAGGGATAAGGGCCCTGGAACAAGTGTGCTCCTCAGCCAAAAAGGCTTGCCTGTTCATGGCCAAGGGGGTATTCAGGGTTGGTGAAGTGGTGGTGGTAAAATGGGGGATGTCCCCTCGGGCACTACAGTTCGAGGATGTCACATGGGGATTGACAAGGTGAGCATTTGACTTCCTAGGTTCAGAACTGACCAGAGGGGACGGGGCATATCGGTGATCATCCAGAGGCACCCAGAGGATGGGGCATGTGCGGTCAGGGCCATGGAGGAATACACAAATATATGGGGGTCAGGAAAGGGGGCATGGCTCCAACATGGAGATGGATCCCCAGTGGCAAGTTACCAGGTTGGGGCTGTCCTCAAGGAGGCATTTGCATTCACGGGTGAGGATCCCAAGGCGTATGCCCCACATTCTTTTAGAATAGGGGCAGTGTCTGAGGCGGCAGTAAGGGGAGAGTTGGCAGAGGGCGCTCAGCGGGTGGGATGTTGGAAATCCAGCTGTTATGAAAGGTATGTGAGGTGTTGATGGATAACCCTTGTTCCTTTCTTTCCACAGAGGGCTCCAAGTGACAGGTCTGGACTGTGGGGCACTTGTTCATCTATTCAGCCGCCATGAGAAAAGGAATGCAGTTGCACCCAGAAATGGAGCAAATGAGAGTTCGGGGGAAAGGCATCCAGGGCATGAGGTGGGCCCAGCTCCTGCCCCTGCTAGAGACATTACGGGTGCAGTGGCCCAGGTCAAACTGCATTATTCTATCGACCTGGGTGGATTACCATAGGGTATCCTGGTAAAGGACATGGTGAAGGACCTGGAGAAGGTGAAGAGCTGGTGGCCAGGTGTATAGCTTGGCTGGTCCGAGGTCACATCCCAATGGGTGTAGAGGGGCCAAAAGGGGTCAAAGCAGTGGAAGTGGCACAGAAGCACCTCAACAAGAAGGTAGCCAGGGCAGTGATAGGGATGGAAGGAGTACACATCTGGCACAGAGAAATGTCTGAGCAGGCAGAGGCGTACAGAGCAGATGGGGTGCAGCTGTTGGAATTTGGCACATGACTGTTCCTTAAGCCATTGGAGACCTGGTGGTGACAATTAATAAGAAAGGCCTGAGATACTAGCCCACAAGGGGGGGAGCCCCATCTTCCATAGCAAGCTGGAGAGGGGTCAGTGGAAAGGGGGTGGGAGCAGGGGAAAAAGGGGGGCAGGAAGAGGGGGTGGAGGGTAGGCAACACATGCTGAAGACAAATTAACTCATGCATGTGAGTAAATGGAGGAAGGGGATAGAGCTAGGGGGAAGAGCTCCGTGTTTGCACCTAGTGGGGAGGGGAATCCAGGTAAGAGTCTTGTACCTGATTCTGGTGATGGAGGGGGAGCCAGGACAGAGTGTCCAGACCCTGAAGCGCATCCAGAAGAAGAAGAAGTGATGAGAGAAAATGGGCAAGGAGGAAGACCTTGACTAATAGGTCCACAATAGACTAATCTGTCTAAATAGACTGATATGTCTGATTGTAAAATGTACTGCATGTTTCTATGATGTAAATATACGTAAAGAATGTAACGTGTGCCTTTTAAATAAATATTGCCAGAGAGCATCCAAAGTCAGAAGTTGTAGGGTGATTCATTGCTGGTGGGGAATCAGGGGACAACATACAGTATCAGTAAACACTGATAGTGCAGTGCGTGTGTATAAGTGTGGGGATGCCTTCCAGTTGTCATTTGTAGTGAAAACAAATTGAGTGCTTTGTGTACACCACACTCACCAGACAGCTTTGGAGTACTCAGAAAAGGAAATGCATTTTTACTTTCTAGAGTTGCATTATAAACTTTTCTTTTGCCCTGTACCAAAGAGCCGTGAGGCTTGATTTTACTGGACCTCCTTTGCTGTTGTAATCTATCCAGGAAAAGTATCAGTAGATATTAGTAGTGCACAGTATGTGGGGGGGGGGGGACCTCCGGCTCTCCATTGCAGCAGAAAACAAGATTTGGTACAAAGTACACTGCTATAATATGTTGTTCATGTAGTTCAAAAACATAATGTTAACAGTTTCCATTATCCATTAAACAGTAGTGTGTGCATTACAGAGAGGGCCCCCATATATATTATTATAAGAACCAAATGCAGAAATGAAATGAAAATCAGAAGGGAATGTCACAGAGTGCAATTGCTTAGTCCGTCTTTCATTAAAAATAGATTAAAGCAAATGTGGACTCCTTGTCAATTGAGATGATGCCAGCTGCTAACATAGGTTGACATATAAAGTTAATATTGTGTGATGATAGCTCAGTAATAGTTCCAATATAATTTTACTTTGCTATTTCCATCCATCTACAAACCTATTTGTCATACGCTATACATAACTTTAAGGGAAAGGGAGAGGGAACTCCTGTTTTCTTGCTTTTTACGCTTTACTACTGTATGAGGAACTTAGACAAATATTCCAAACAGCTCCCGAGGTAGACAATCACAGAGACAAATGATAAGTTTGATTGCACTGCCAACCTTCTCAAGCAGCTGGCACCCTTCAGAATCACTTTAGCCCACAGTTTGTAGAACTTTTCTACAGAGCTTCTGTACTGTCAGATGCCTGGTAGGCAGTTAAAAATCACAGAATATTACCAGATACAGTAATTCATTGTAGAAATATGAATAACTGAAAATAATACTAACAATGATGATAATAAGAAACATCTCTGTAATCTTAAATTTGGTCAACCAAACTCGTCTCACTTAAAATTGTCAAACCAAAATCTTTAAGCATCTCCTCCCCCACTACAGTAAATGATTGTGGCATGAATGCTCATTGTATAAAGGAGAGCAATATTGCACCTTCCAACCCCCAATTTACAGTGAACCCCTTGTCATGGGACTGCTCCCTTCACATCTTTCTTACCACCCCTCCAAGAGAATAGTTTCTGGCCATATACCCCACCCCTCCTCCTCACTCTGCCCCACTGCCCTGACCCTTTACTTGGGCAACACTCTATGGCCATGCAGCTGCCCGCCTCCCTCCTCCAGTGCCATGCAGCAGCAGCTCTGGCCAGAGAACTTCTTCCACAATGCCAGCCTAATGACCTGCTTCCTCCTGGGGCCCAGGAGCAGATGAAGAAGGTGGAAGAATAGCAAAATCTTTAGAAGCAGACACATGGTGCTGAAAGGCCTCTCACACAGTTTGTAAAGGGTGCCAACAGAAGACATAGACACGTTTTTCATCCTACCAGGACTCATCAGTATGTCTCATCTGTTTGATACCCCAGTGGAATGAACCACCTCCCCTGGTAGGACGAAACATGTTTCTATGTCTTCTGTTGGCACCCTTTGCAAACTGTGTGAGAGACCTTTCAGCACCATGCATTTCTGCTTAATGTTGAACCAGCATAATAATCTGTGGTGATTTGCATATGTAGCCAATGATGCTTTGCATTGTTGGGGCATGTGTAATTTTGTATTTCTTTAAAACTTGGCTTCCCGGCCAAATGCTCTTTAGGGTAACCATTGACTCAGTGCTTGCACACAGAGGTTCTTCGTCTTTTAAATTGTTTTTTGTTTTAATTGGGTTAACCACAACATAACCCAGATATACTATCTTAGGGTAGCTGGTTCATTCCACTGGGGTGTCAAACAGAAGAGACATGCTGATGAGTCCTGGAAAGATGAAACACATGTCTATGTCTTCTGTTGGAACCCTTTGCAAACTATATGAAATACCTTTTGGCACCATGCATTTCTACTTAAAGTTGAACCAACATAATATTCACCGTGTGGGAATAATGTTATGAATAGTGCTTGGTGCCACTTGTATATATTGTTTTGTTTTGGCCTTACTCATTCCCACCTTGCGTATGAGCTGATAGCTGGAAGGCCCAAAAAGAACAGTATCCACCTCCTGCAACTCACAGAGACTATACCTGGCAGCACTCAGGAGAGGAAAAACCCCCTTTAATGGAGGAAACCTCTGAGGAACCATGGCTACCAAGTTGCCTTCCTTCTAGGCGTACTACGAGGAGATGGAAAGAAAAGCTGAATGCATTTCTGCTTCAGGATTAGGAATGTATGTCTCAAAACAAGATGATGTCCATCTTCCCAGTAGTTTTATTATGTAAGCTGTAACTTTATTTCTTGAGGCAGAAGTAGCAGCACCGATTCTAAATGAATGGCCAGAATAAGCGAAAGGATCAAGTACTAGGCGTTGTAGTAGTGAACGAATTGAATCCACAAATTCTTTGGTGGTTAGAGGTACATTATTATGAGAGGTTAGAAGTGGAGATTCAGGACTGGATTGACTATGAAAACTGCATAGCTGGTTCAAGAAGCAGACGGGGCACCGAGCAGTATTTGTAGGAAAATATTGAATGTCCACGCTTCGTAGCCTGTCCGATTTTGATGCAGGAAGATGGAGAACATAGTAATCAGCCCACTTGGTAAGATGTTTGACCTTGAGAAAGGACGTTGCAGAAAGTGATGAAACTGTAAATTCTCCGGGACGTAGAACTCCATAAAAAGCCAGACAGATAGCTGCAAGTAGGATGGTGGAGTGAGAAGTAGGAGGTTCAGACTTCAGTAGATTAATTAGCTGTTTGAAGATGGTATCATCGATGGGTAAACCAGTAGGCATCCTTTTGAATGAGAGTTTTTGGATTGCTGTAAGAAGAAGCTTAACTGCAGGATATGATGTCAAGGAGACAGAAGCTGGATCTTGTAAGCAAAGGTGAAATTGAATGCCAGCTAAGTATTGTCGAATGGTAGAGTAAGATAATTTATTGGTTGTATGACAATAGGTCGTGAAAGCTAATACGGAAGGCAGAGAAATTGGAAATGCAGAGTAGGCTGACATGGAGCAGAATGAATTGTATTTTCTCCAGGCTGTTCTGTAAGCTGATTGTGTGCTGATCGATAAGGCTGACCACATGAGGTTTTGCACTGTAGTAAGATAAATAATCATGGCATGACTAGATTCTTGAACTGTGGAGCTGGAGTTGGAAGAGGATCTGCAGTAGGAAGGAGAATACGAAATTTCTGAAATTGAAAATGGGAAAGGTAGACAGCGGCTGAATTGAGATGACCAGGAATATGAAAACATTGAATGCAAAAATTATGAATCAGAGAAAGCCATGTTAATCTCCGCAAGAATAGCATAATTGTAGGAGAGAAGATGATCTGCCTTTGTTAATAATATCTACTGTTGTTTGATTATCCGAATATATTAACACTGTAGACAAAGACCATCGATGACCCCAAGTAAAAGCTGCTGCAACTACAGGATATATCTCAAATAAAGGGGAAGAGGTCGAGGCTGCAGGCAATTGTAGAAATTCGGAAGGCCATGTAGAAAAGATCCATGATTGATGAAAAATAGCAGCCAATCCGTGAGTAGGTGAAGCATCCGTGAATACTCTGGGAGAAAATTCTGGAGAGATGTCTTTGTAGAACATAGAGTGACCATTCCATTGGTTTAGGAAGAGGAACCACATGGCAAGGTCGGATTTTACAGTAGCTGTAATGGAAATATGATGGTGGAGAGCTGATGCCGAAGGAAGCAGACCAAGCAGATATGCTATGAAGGTACGTCCTTGAGGAATTATACGTGTAGCAAAGGAGAGGTAACCTAGCAGAGACAAGAGTTCATGTTTTGTGCAGGATGAGCGATTGGAGAATGAAAGAACCAGAGTCTTGATTCTGTGTAGCTTGTCCATAGGGAGTCTGGCTTCCATGCGGACTGAATCGAGAATGATGCCCAAAAATTCCAGAGAAGTGGCAGGACCAGAAGTCTTTTCCTCCAAGACAGATACAGCTAAATGATGAAACAAGCGGCATAAGGCAGAAAGTGCTGCAGCTGGAGGCACAGAAGGAGGCTCGATGAGAAGAAAATCATCAAGCAAGTGGATCACTGAGGTTACCCGACAAAGATTCAATAACAACCAGCAAAGCGTAGAAGAAAAGATATCGAACAGTTTCGGACTGCTTTTGCAACCAAAAACTACCCGCACAGCAAAGTAGTAGGAATCCTCCCATTTGATACCATAGAGATGCCAAAGGGACGGATGAATAGGGAGGAGTTTAAATGCATCGGCAATGTCAGCTTTAGAGAGCCATGCGCCCCTGCTCATTTGTTTGATAGTCAATATAGCATCGTCAAGCTTGGCATAGGCCAGAGAAAAATCCTGAGAAGGGATAAGAGAGTTGATACTGGGAACGTAAGTGGCTCGTGGAGCGGATAAATCAAAAATAAGGTGCTGTTTTCTTGAAAATTTGCGAGTAGCAATGCCAATAGGACTGACATGAATGAGAGGAAATGGCAGATGCAGGAATGGTCCGATGAGATATCCTTTGTCTAGCTCTTTCTGCAAAGGGAAGGAGACCAAGGCCGGTTGAGTGAGAGCTGTTTGTAAATTAGGAGATTCGTAGGAGTCCTGAGGAAGAGAACAGATGCCAGTATGGAATCCAAAAGTAAATCCGGAGACGAGAAACTGCACTAGAGAGTGAGATGGATGAGTGGCGAGCAGACAGGATAGTTCACTGACGTTGACAGGAGTAGAAGGATGATGCAATAGTCAGGGTCTGCTTCTTAAATTAGGGCAGAAGGATTTTGCATGAGCTTCACTACAATGACTACAAACGTGCAGCAGATGGCAGGGATGAAGGGAGCACCCCATATTGTTGAAATTATTACAGACAGATCTACCAGCCACGAAAGTAATAGGACGACCATGTTTATCGTGGGACAAGCGAGGCATAGCAATATGATTGCGTATAGTCCTGGAAATAGTGGAGCCAGAATTGGTAGTACGGGATGTAGACGAATCAGGCACGGATAAAGGGCAGAAAGAAGCGGCATAGGAAAGGGAGCCGCAGATCTCTCAAGAGACAGCCTGTTGGCCAACGAAATGGCGGCAAAACAACTCATTGTCAAGCAAGCCCCAGTGAAGGCGGACATTCAGGTGAGAGAGAGCAGCAGCAGCTTTAGCTGAAAAAGATTTATGGTAGTCGAAAAAATGAGTACCACCATAACAGACGCCAAGGTCAACAACTAGATACAGGTAGGTATCCAGTTCCTCCCTGCGAGACAGAAAAGCAGAACATAAAATGTCTCTGAATAGACTAAAGGCCAAAACAAATTCAGGAATAGTCAGTTTTTTGGAAAGCCTGGGGTCCTTAGAACGAAGAACGACGGAAAAATCACCACAGGAGACGACTCTGTTTTCGATGGTATCATGGGAAGAAATAAGCAATGATATAAGGTTGACATCTTTCCCTTCGATAATATCCTTGTGGAGATGAGTGGGAACTAGATGAACAGGTGAGACAGCAGGCACAGAGGAACTTGAAGCTAGAGTACCTGAGGTAGAAGCAATGGCAGGTGCAGAAGGAGACGGTTGTGGGATCGGGGCTGGATTAGGCTGAGGGGCAGCCGGACCTGGCGGCGTTTCAGAATATCCAGGCAATTGGAAATATCAGACACGGAAGAGGCCAGCTGAGAAATGAGATCCTTCAATTCCGCAAAGGCATCAGGAGCAGGTGTAGCAGGACGAGCTGGTAGAGGACGCGGATTGAGATCCTGATTCACAAGCCATAAATCATACAGCTCCTGCTTCTTGGCACCAGCAGGAACAGGAACCCCAAAGTCTTTAATTCAGCCAGGAGATGAGGAACGGTCCAATCCTTAAGAGAGTGCTTAGATTTCGCAGACTTCTTCCGAGGAACGGGAGGGGGGTCCTTCAGGTGTAGCAGGAGTATCCATGGAGGCTACCAACAGGCTGAATTACAGGCAGGAGGCCGACAGCAGGAACAGCAATGGCATCAGCCCAAAGCCAGAACATACAAGGGAAACCAGCAGGGATTCCTAAAAAATGCCCAAATGAGTTCAGGATAATAGCAGGCAATACCAGGAATGAACCTAGAGCAAGCAAGGAACCGCCAGGAAAGCGGTACGGCAAACGAGGGAGCAAGGAGCAGTCGGACCAAAGCAGCAGCTGAACCAGGAAGGAAGCAACTGGGATGCACTTCAGGATGGGACGGGTGATGTGGAAGAGGAGAGAGAGAGAGAGAGAGAAAGAGAGAGAAAGAGCGAACCAGGCGACCAACACCCGAATCCGAGGAGTAAAGGAGGGGGGGTGGAAGCGAGGAGGAGGAATGGCAGAGAATGCCAAAAATCACCGCAAGCGGCAAGAAAAATGCTGGCAAGGACAAGGCAGCAGGCAAGTACCAGCGAGAAATAAAACCACGTGCCTGGGCCAGCGCTCAACTGTGAACGCTAAACAGAAGGGGCTGAGCGTGTCGGAATGCTTTATAGAAGGGAATCCCAGCCCATTGAATTACGGGTGGGCCCTTCAATTCTGTGGTGATTTGCATTGTTGGGGCATGGGGCATGGAGCATGTGTGATTTTGTATATACATATATATATATATATATATATATATATATATATATATATTATGCAGTAGTGCTACCATAGTTAGGGTTAAGGAGCCATTTCTATATTAAACCCCACAACTTTGCCTTAATAACTTTGCAAGCATTTGATGGATTTGGCTGAAATTTGGAATACTTGATCAAGAACTACAGGCCTTGGCATTTGCCAAGTTTCGTACCAGTCGGATACACAGCTGTGGAGTTATTAAGCATGATTTACGCATGCGTTTATGCTTTTTCTGGAATTCTACGGTCGGGCACACAGGTCGCACGATTTGCTCGACCAGCCCGAAATCTTCAGGGAACCTGTGGCCGGGGTCCCCGATGTGTCTTTCGAAGATTTGATGAAAAAATATTAAATGGTTCAAAAGTTATTCAAAAAACTATTTCCCATTATAAGTCAATGGGAAAAGTTAACAAAAAGTTCGACAGTGTCGCAAATGCATTTTTACTTTCGCAAATGGGCCTGTTACTTTTGCAAATCAGCTATTTTGTTTTCAGTTGGTGATCAGAAAAATGGTTGGCATTTAAATTTGGGACCCTCTAGCAACCTAATTCTTTTTGTATTCACCTAGTTGGACCCTGAGGATGCTTGCCATGTCTTTATTTTGTGGTAAAACACCCCAGAAATACGTTTTTCAAATTTCTGGAAAAAGTGCTTTCACAAATTACTTTCGTGCTCACGAAAGTGTCGAACTTTTTTGCGAAAGCTTTCGCAAATTGCGACAGTAGTTTTCTATCTGTGGGAAAGTGGCAGCGATTCTTTGGCACTGTGCTGCAAAAGAATGGTTGGGAGTTTTGGGCTGAAATTTGGAGGGAACGCAGGTGACATCTCACAGATGTGCCTTTCAGTGCTGTATTGAAAAAATATTACACAACGGAAAAGTTACGACACTCCAAAGTTGACATTTTTTCCCATAGGATAACATTATGGCGCCCGACGCATTACAGGAATCCTTTGGCTCCCTGCTGCAAAATAACGGTTCAGTATTTTTTCCTGAAATTTAGAGGGAAGACAGCCAACAGCCCACAGATGTGCCTTTCAGTGGTTTGGTGAAAAAATATTACAGGGAGGCAAAGTTATGGCACTCCGAACTTCTCTTTTTTTCCTCTAGGATAACATTACGGCGTTCGCCGCGCCTTTCAGGGCCCGTATCTCGGAAACGGTGCGAGATACGGACTTTTCATCGGAAAAAATTAGCTAGGACAGTTGTAAATAACATGAGTTTTCAATTTTTTTTCTATGTCGTACGGTTCCTGATATATAGCCTATTTAGTATTCCAAGTCCTCATTTTCTGCTCTGATATCCATTATTATGCATATATTCTTTGTACTCACTGTCTTTCTCTATGCAGCTTTTGGGGAAAACCAGCCTGTGCACTTACATTACTGTTACTGTTGCCCTTTCTGCTTGCGGTCCCGTACCCGTTTCACTTACTGTTGACATCTGTGCCACCATGTGCGTTATCCTTGGCGTTTTCATTTTCGGTTCCATTTCTGTTATTTTTTGCCATTTGTGTCTACAGTACTGTTTCTTTTTCTGTTTTAGTTTGCGTCACCATGCCCACTGAAATTTCAGTTTGCAGGCACGATGTTACTATGTGACAACACATCACGTGGCAGACCGTTCCCATCTACGCCACCGTCTGCGTTACCCTTTCTGTTCTCATTCGCGCTTGCGTTACCATGTGTGCCACTGTTAGCACTTCTGTTTGCGTTGCTGTTCCTGTTACTATGCCTCAAGACATCACATGGCGGGAGCGCGGAGCCCTTCCACCGCTGCATTACATTCACTATTTCTCGTTATCATTCTCAAAAAGAAGGGAAATTAGAGGCAAAAAAATCAATTTAATGCATTAGTTACGGTTGTTCCACAGCGACAAAAGTGAGGAATTAGCTGTTGGGTTGAAAACCCCTGGAACCTGCCCACCCCAACCGGCATTGGGGTGTGCATTCGGTCGTCGGTCCTAACTCTCACCCCATTCTCCTATACTTCTGCTGCTTTACCCATGTGTTGGGTGAGAGTTAGGGCTGATGACCCCAATGCACACCCCAATGCTGGTGAGAGGAGTGAGCAGAGGTTTTCAAGCCTAACAGTGTCCTCAGTTTTGTCACTGTGGAACAACCTAACTAATGCATTAAATGGAGTTTTTGCCTCTAATATATATATATATATATATATATATATATATTTACTAGCCTAAATCCAAAGTTGCAACAGTAGCCATGAACACAAAGCACCCCTGATCTAAAACAAGTGTTCATGAGCCACTATGTGTAAATGGCTCTAATAGGGCTTGTACCAGACATTAATTTATTTGTAGAACTGTTGCTTTCACTCTTGCAAAGTGTTAGTTAATGTCCTGTCTTTGTAATATCAAAAGAACACACACAGTGGAGTTCGGGAAGTATATAACAAAGGCAAACCACAGCATACGTGACCTATTATTCCTAGAATGAATTTAAATGGAATATGGCAGAATAGCTAATTTTACATTTTAAATGCTCTGTATAGTGACAAATGTAATATTTGATATTGAAAGTAGTTCTGTATCAACATAATTTCTTCTTGTATACGTGTAGAAATTACCTGTTTCTCACAATTGCCGATTGAGCACATTATAACCACTTTAAATGGCTTTTTCTTGAGTCATGGTATTACTCATTCATCATTCTCCATTAATGACAAAAGAGATGACCTATTTAAGGGAGGAAGTAACTGCAAGTAATAAGCTATTGAGAAAGGACTGTATTTTAAAAACCAAAACATATCAGGTCTTTTAGCTGCAATCTTATGCACAGGCTATGCAGTACTGATCCCTGAGTTCCCATCAGATGGGTGCAGACGTTGTTTGTGCCACAAAACCAGATGTGCTTTTTTATTTGCAATGCTTATATTCCATATATAGGAGATTGCATTTTGCTGATGCTTAGCAGGGTTTCCCCAAAGTTTTGGTTTCTACTTGAAAGACCTGCTGTCCTACTGGTGCCATGTTCTTTGGCAGCCAGAGATGATTTTTTATACATTTTAATTTATTCTCATTCATTTTAGTTCAGCAGTGAGCAATGTGTGCATTTCAGTTTTACACAGAGGAATTTTTTTCCCTGGCCCTGCTGCAATTATTATCTGCTGGGACACCGCATGGAGAGAGAGCGAGAGAAACAGACAGACAGAGAAACAGATCAGAAAGAGAGAGCAAGAGAGAGAAAAACGCAATTCATGGTGCTGTCCTGTAGTTCTCTTACACACTTCCCTCGGTCTTCACAGTAGCTTAGTAAGTAATTTATGGTGAAAGTAACAGCGTGAAGGGGTGTTTGTGCCACAGGAAAAAAGCAAAACACGGCAACATGAAACTGTATTTCTAGCTCCCAAAACGGAGCAGCTGCTTGGTTTTCTCTGCTGATTTGAGAGCGGCTCCGAGTCTGTGAGTGTCAGACAAATAACTTTTAACTGCTTCACAGTTTAATTCCTGCAGCAGTCACTTTTCAGGGCTCTACAAGCTACAGTAAATAACAACTTTGGAAAAGCATTACATTCTTTTATGCCAGGTTTCTAAATAAACAAGCATTTGTCAGTGCCGAATGGTTGCTTGCTGGCATTAGCAATGGAAGTGCAGGAGTTGCACAGAAGGAATATAGGAATGGGAGTTAAAATATGCTCTTTCCAAACATTTTTACGATAAATATGCCCAATAGGTAAGTTTAAGCAATACACTATTAGACAGAAAATGAATAAATGTATCCATAAAGAAATAAAGAAGAGGGGCATTTTTTTTTCTATTTCTTTATCCCCCAGGGGCCACCGGTCTGCCTTACCTTCCTCGTCTGGCATCTCCCCTAGGTCCTGTCCGGCCGCCATCTCCTTGGGCTACCTCCAGCGTCCACATTTGAGCCACGCAGTGACCCCCATGGCTTGCCCCCCATGGCGGGGTGGTGGGGAGCACTCCCTCCGGAGCTCAACCCACCCCAGTCAGGATCCGGTACTGCCACGCACCCTCGGGCGCTGAAAGAGTCCGCTAAGGGAGACGGTCATCATGCTGCCGTGACTAATGCCCCAATTTTCTGCTTTCCTTCCCCCTGAGCTGGAAGGCATGCACTGATGCCAATGGCCATGAGTGTGCACGCGTCTGCCCACATTCTGGCCCAGGGTCTGCCTCTGACTCTGTACTTGTGCTCCCAGCAGTGGTACCTCCGGTCTCCACTGGGGGTCCCCCCTACACTGGGATGCCCCTGGATCCTCCCTCCAGGGAGAGGAGAGCTGTCCTTCGGACACTCGATCCTACTCCCTCCCTGCCGACCCCCAGCACCCGGGCTCATTCCCGAACCCAGGTCGCTGGCGTGGCGCGAGGTGTGGCATCCAGTGCCTCAACCCTCAGTGCCACCGGGCCGGCTGAAGAGAGGCATTTAAAATGTAACTCACATCTAAACATGACCAGTTAAGGATGAATCTAAAGTAACAGTGTTAGCTCTCCATTTAAACACTGTTCAAGGAGGAACACATCATTATATCAATAGCAACTAAACCAATAGTTAGAACTGTACCTACTTCCCCCCTACTGTATATGTAGCAATATTGTGCATTCTATTTTATATATTACCGGCATCATTACAGTGATGGTAGTTTCTTGTTGCTTTTTTGCTAAAGTGTTTAGCGGTAACGTCATATTAAAGATGCTGTAACAAATACAGTCAATTGTGTTGGATATAGTAATAATGCATGAACTAAAACTATTCTGAGGAGATATGAGGTAGATATAGGAAGGTGAAATAAATTATCTGTTGCAACTTGTGACATAGAGATGTCAAAAGAAAATACGGCATTGGAAGGCCTTCATAATTTCTATCAGAGTGTTTTTGATTGCTGACTGGTGGTGACAAGCAGGCTGGAGGCAAGTCAGTCAGGAAGAGGAATGTGCCTCTCTGCTGGACTCATGCAGGGCATGGAGGGGTGACTAGTCCCAAGCCTCTGATATCAATCACACCTTAAGCTGCTGCCAGCTGACACTGGGGAGTGTCCCAGCCAAAGAACAGGGCTCAGCTTCCACACCAGGTTAACTCCATTTTATACTGTTTAGGGCTGTGGACAAACAGGGGGTTATTTTATCTGCGGTTTCCTGACACAATTCAAAACTAATGAATGCCATTGTCAAAATGATTATGATTATTATTAGTACAATCCTATAAAGCTGGAAATAAATACCCCTTCTGGAGAGTAAACAAACAGTATTTATTTATAATAAGAAAATAAAGTTATATACTAGTACATATCATCGCTGGCTATCTCCAAATGACCTCACAACTGTTGTGTTTGTGACAACACAGGCTTCAATACTGTGATGTCATGTCAAGCACACTAGGATGTCAGAACATTCTGATGAACACCTTCTATATAGATTTTATGGAAGTGGAACAGCTGGTAACATGGACTATAAACCCTTGCAAAGACAGGTTACATTTAAAGAGCCCTTGACGAAGTCCAGCTTCCATGGCAGTTTCAGATGTTTTGATCTGGTTTTAATATGAGGAGCACAGATTATGTAAAAAATGGAGTGTTTACCAGTCTGTGCCAGCATGGTTCCTCATCCACCATCTGCCTTTAAAGTTTCTCTCCACTTTCCATGAACTGCCATCCCAAAGAAAGTGACGTCATATGTAGGTAGTAATCTTTGTGCTCATTGCTGTCCCGTACTTCGTTAGTGCTGCCACAGTCTCCTGGTCTAACTCTGCTTTATTGGCTCAGTAGTGTTTGTATATAGAATATAGTGGAAGGGAAATTATGGAGACACACTCCTAATATTTGCTGCCAACCCGTTCCTTGTTCACTGACCTTGTTAAAAAAATTGTTGGCTCTATAGTTGTATGCTTTAGTGATAGGAAGTTACATGTAATCCAGTCCATTTTGAATAATTACAGTGTGGTGCCTTTCTTTGTTTTCCCCATTATTAACTTTTGTGAAAATGGGACTGGACGCTAAGATGCAGTTTTTCAAAACAGACAGGATTACATGTAACTTCCAATCACTGAAGCATTCAGTATACAACTACAGAGCCAATGATTTTTTTTAACACGGTCAGTGAACATGGAAAGTAAGGAACAGGTTGGCTGCTAATATTAGCAGTGTGCCTCCATAACTTCCCTTCCACTGTACTCTGTATATGAACATAACTGAACTGATAAAGCAGAGTTAGACCAGGAGAATGGGCAGCACTATCGAACTATGGGACAGCAATGAACACATGGTTTGCTACCTACATATGACTTCATTTTTCTTTGGGATGGCAAATGGTGGGAAACATTAAAGGCAGATGGTGGATGAGGAACCAAGCTAGCACAGATTGGTAAACACTCATTTTTTGACATAATCAGTACTCCTCATAATAAAACCTCATCAAAACATCTGAAACTGCCATGGAAGCCAGACTTCATCAGGGTCTCTTTAAGAAAAGAGATCTATAGTAAATAATTAATTTGTGGTACCGTTTTAGTTTCAGGAAAATCTAGTGCATGGTTTGGGGGTAATACCTTTCATTATGGACTAACTAGTTTGGAGAACAAACCTTAGATGTCTCAGAAGCAAGTGTAAAAATTATATTAGTCAAGTTATTACCCCCATAACATGTACTAGCACATAGCTGAATGAGTTAAGCACATATATACTGACGTTGATACCTGCTTTTTTAAAACAGTTATTATGGGGAGGAGGTTGTTAAGGAAGAAAATAAAACACACCTGAAACTCTATTTCCAACTCCAGCAGGTCATATCTGACCTAAACTTCTAATTTTACTTCCAAGAACTAAATGAAATAAATGCAGTGCTTGTCAATGTGTAATATGTTATATTTTGTGTGATGTCAGGATGTTGATCTGTTAGTTACCTGGTAATGTGAAGTATAATGTTATATACTCAGAAAGGCATCTGATAAAACAAGTTACAAAGTCATATTATGATACCCTTTGTGTTATCATTACCGTGCTTCCACTTCCTCTTTTATCGGCTACTACAGCTAATGGATTCAAGATGTTATTTAGGACAGAAAGTGGATATATGATTTTTATCATGGTCCTGTCTCTCCCCAGGCACTATGTCAACTGGAGATATAGTGCAGGCTGCGGTGTGCTAATCATATATACTTATGGGTTAAGTGTGTAATAGACCAGAAAACAGCACTTGTAATCCAATAATATAGGAGTGTGACATCACAATAGTTTATTATGGTATTTTCAGAATGTTCAGATTATAAAAATGTAACTTTCCATATTTATTTTCACATGTGAGGTTTAGATGCATAACTTGCATGTGCTGAATTGTTAGGGGGTAAATATTTCAGTTTTTGTATTTCTGTCTTCATAGCAAAAAAGTTCCAAAGATACACATAGGAAATTGAATATATTAATATTAGAAGACTTTAGACTAGACCTGCCTAGATACCACCTATAGATTTACTCCGTAGTGGTGAACAAGAAATTATTTTAATTAGCAGCTAGTTGTTTGTATAAATGTTCCTATACAGAAACGACAACCATAGCTTCACGTGCTCCATATTTAACTGCGCCTGTATAAAAGGCTATGTGGGGGGAAAATGTTGCATTCTTTGCATGCATACCACTCTGTACAGTAATATTTGGTATGCTTTTCTAAGTATGGGTAACGTTCTATACAGTAACGTGTCTTATTTTCTTTGAGTGGGAAACATGCTGCACAGTTCTCTCCATGGAACCTAGTAATCTGGAATTTTGTCCGTCTTGCTTTTGTGTAAGACTCTGTGTAATGCTGCCCTTACAGCTCATGTCTTTAAAAAAGAAACAGTACAAAAGATCAAAACACAGATTGTTTGCATCATTATTTTCAAGGGCAATGAAACATGGAGCATTTGATAGTCTGAAGGTCGTTTTACACAGTAACAGAGTAATTTAATGTCGGAAGGGACTCGTCCCTCATATCCACAACACCCCATTTCACAAGCGGGACCAGCAAGAATTTGTATTTTTTTTTGTTTTGTATTTTATAGGACCATTACAAGTAACTGTCCAGTAGGTCAGATTCCCTATCCAATTTAATTCCTATCCATAGCTCTTCTTCTTACTATCATATTATTTTATTTATTTTTCATTCTGTTTCCTATGAAATTGTATTATATCTGCTATACTATTCAGACCACTAAGCTTCTTTCTGCACATGTTTTTCTCATTGTTTATTAGTTTTAAAATAGGTTCTGTCAATTACCGCATAATTTATATGCAATGCATCTTAGCAGTGATAATTACTTACAATCATTCTGTAATGATGATGTGTTGTACTTGGTCCCTTTTTTCTCTCTCTCTCTCTCTCTCTCTCTCATGTTTGAAAATGCAATAAAATATTTAACTACAAAAAATATTTATTATTTATTTTATTTTGTTTTGGTTGACTGGGTACGTGCACTGGACAAATTCTGCTTATTTTCATGCATGACCCCAGGGAAGGGAGATACAGATGAATGCCAACTGCCTTTGAACCAGATTAAGCTGTTGGTGGTATTTTCAGTGAAGCATTTCTTGAAGGAGAATCAGGCGGAGTGGGACTATTTACATGTCCAGCCAGTTCCATGGACTGAAAACATGATGTCAGTCCTTTGGCACATGCAAAAGTCTGCAGGGCTCCGCCCATGCAGCTGTAATGACTGAAGCAATCCACAGGAAACTTTTAGGAAATGTAGATTCTGTCACAAACACCAAGCCCCTAAAAGTTTCATTCAGATCCATAAAACTGCCTTTATGTAAGGGGCAAGCAAAGAAAATGGGTTTAACATGGACCAAATGAGTGGCTCTGACTATACTGGCTGACAATGCCATGCCTCTAAAAAACCCCAGAAAACAATACAGTAAATGAATGTGCTGTCTTATAATTATTTACTGTATATCATTTGGAATATGCATAGAGTTGCTAGCAGATCAGGTTGCAAAAGCTAGACAATTGATATGTTCCCCGGTCTGAAAAGTATTAATAAAGTACACCTACCTTTCAATACGTAGCCCTAAAGAAAACAGGCAGTCTATAAAAGTTATTCCTATTTTATTGTATGATTTTTTATTACTCAAAAAGATCTGTTTGTTTGGCCGATGCCATCTCCTTTACACAGAGAGCTGCTGTAACTCTGATGCTGTTTGGGAACTAGCAGCCATTGATCTAATTCTTGTACTGACATCAATAACTGAGCTGAGCTGGCATCTGATACACAGTGAAGAACATACTGTTGTATGAATTTGCAAATTTAAAAGTGTCATTTAAAGAACTAGGTAGGCAGAGTGCCATTTTGTATTGTGAAAGTTATGGGTAATTCTCTGTGGGGCTTTTTTTAATTTCCATAGCATCCACATGCTGAATGTAGAAAAATATGTGGAATGTAATAGTTCTTTGTGAAAGAGAATATTTATTTGTTTATTTATTTAAATATTTCACCAGGAGGGCACACTGAACAACAACTTGCTCGTCTCACAGTGCAACCTGGGGGGAGGGGTTGCATAGGGTTGTGAAGGATGATCAAGTACAATAGTATGTGGGTAGTACAAACAATACAACATTGTAAGATTGTGCAACAGTTGAAACACAAGGTATTGTATAATAAACAGTAGTGGAACACTGGGTAAATTACAATACATGTTCAAAATCATACAAAAGAACATATAAACGTTCAAACAGTAATAATAAGATAAAACCATTTATAGTGCATGAGTGTACTAGGAGCAGGCTCGAGGTAGTATACAAGTGCTGTTGGAGTAAAAAGGATGGGGTTAGGTTGTGCACACTGGTGACCCAGAAGGGCAGGTGGAGAAGGGGGGGAGGCAAGAACTGAATATGAGGAGAAGGGGTAGCCATTTCCTGATTTCCCCCTTTAGGATGTTGAGAACCCTGCCGGGGAGGGGTCATGGTAGGAAGGCAGTAACTGGGGATAGGTATAAAGGTGGGTTAAAGCAGGAACAGCTGAGGGAGAAGTAATTGTGTGGGGCAGCGGTAACGGAGTAGTTAGAGGAGAAGTGTCATATTTCAGGGGGGAGGGAATGCCAGATATTAGGGAGACGATGGGCAAAACCAGTCTGACCAATGATTGTGGACCATCAAGGGACCCTCAAGGTGCAGATGTCATTTGATCTGAGAGAGTGGGTGGGGGGAGGTGGAGTGGAGAGAGAGAGATAGGAGGGGAGCCCCCCAAACCAGAATTTGGAGGTTAGCCTGACACAGTGAGAAATGCATCTGTGAGATAGTGGAAGGAAGGTTAGAGAGTGATAGAGTTCACAGTGGTGGGAGTGGGAAGGGGAGTCAATAGCAAAGTGGCAGAAGGAGTTAAAGAGTGTGTCCAACTTGGTCAGGAAAGATTTGGGAGCAGCAGCATAGACTATGCCACAGTAGTTAAAGATGGGTGGGTATCGTCTTCTGGACAATTTTGTGCCTTGCAGTCAGCGGGATGCAACTATGATTCCTGTACAGAGTACCAAGCTTGGGGCACAGTTTCTTTAGGATAGCATCAATATGCACAAAGAAGTTGAGATGCTGGTCCAGCCAAACTCCCAGATATCTAAATGAGGAGGTATTCTACAAGATGGTTCCATCAAGGTTGTGGAAGGTGGGTGGGGCTGGGAGCCTAGAAAGTCTCTGGTGCCAAAGATCATTGAAACTGTCTTCTTGGCATTTATAAAAAGCTGGTGAGAAGCAAACCAGAGCTGAACTTGGTTGAAGTCATGCTGTAAGTTGGTTTGCACAGCAGCAGGGTTTTTGCTGGAACTGTACAAAACAGCATTGTCAGCGTACATGTTGATAGAAGAGGATGAGCAGGCTGTAGGAAGATCATTAAGGAAAATAGAGAAGAGTAGGGGACCAAGCACTGAGCCCTGAGGGACAGCAGTGTTGATGGGGATTGGAGGGGAGATGGAATCAAGGATTCTCATTGACTGGGTCCTGCCAGTAAGGTAGGATTTAAACCAGTTAGTGGCTGACAGAGCAAGGCCAGCTGAGAAGAGTGAATCAAGAAGCAGGGGATGGGAAACGGTGTTGAAAGCTTTGGCTAGGTCAACAAAGTTGGCCGAGGTGATCAGGCCATTGTCCATCCCTGAAAGGATGGAGTCAGTAAGCCTGGCGAGGGATGTGGTTGTTCAATGGTTCTTTCAAAAAACAGATTGGAAGGGGTTGAAGAAGGAGGAATCAGAGAGGAAGGGTGATAGTTGAGAGAGAGAACTAAATGTTCTTGAAGTCTGGCAAGGGTAGGAAGGAGGGAAATGGGGAGATAGTTTCCAGGAGTGGATCTGTCACCACCCTTGGGAGAGGAAGGACTACATCTTGTTTCCAGGATGAGGGTACTTGGGCAGAAATAAAGGACAGGTTAAGGATTAGGGAGATAGGATAAGCAATTGCAGCAGCAGAAAGGTAGAGAAGTTCAGGATCAAGCTCATCTGGTGAGGAGCCTTTAGAGGAGTTGAGAGATAGGAGAGCATTAAGAGCTTCATTAGAGGAGATAGTAGAAAAGGAAAATGGGGAAGGGGTAGGCACTGGCTGAGGTGAAGGCTGAAGTTAGTAGGTGGCAATGAGGAGAGGGAATTTAGAAGAGACGTGGTGCACCAGGTGTAGTAAGCATTAAAATCATTGGCCACAAAGCCAGGGTCGGAAACTAGGGAGTTATTTATTTTGAGAACTGGAGGGGGAGGGTGAGAAGGGGGAGAGAATAGGGCATGAACTACCCTCCAGAATTTAGATGGAGACTTAGTGTTAGTCAGGAATGAGGAGTTGAAATAATCAGACTTAGCCAGTCTAGTAGCTTTAGTACATGAATTACGTAGCATTCTGTACTTGGCATAGTCATTTGGATGTTTAGTAGATTTATGTTTACTCCAGGCCTGATCATGCTCCCTAAAGCAGACCAGTAGTTCAGGGGTGATCCAGGGGAGGTGAAGCCCATGGACTCTGGTCTGTCTGAAAGGAGCAAAGGCATTCCACGTGGCAATTAATTTATCCTTAAAATAGTCAAGTGCTTGGCTGACAGAAATGGCAGTGGAAAGGAAGGCCCAGTTGGTGGAAGAGTGCAGAGCTGATTGGGGTAAGGTCTAAGGACTTAAAGGACCAGAGCTGTATGATTTTAGGTGGAGGTTTGGAGTGATGAACCTTACGTATAATGAAAATGGGGTTGTGGTCACTAAAGGCATCAGGCAGGAGACCAGATTTAATGATGTGGTGTGAGTGGGTTGTGAGTGCCCGTTTAAGTAGGGTGTGGTTTTGTGTTTTGGTATTAGGGTGTATGCTCAAGTATAAGTTGAGTGAGGTTTAGAGCAGCAACATCATTGCATAGCTTGCTTAACTTGGGAGACAACCAATTTAGATTCATGTCACCCATTATGAAAAGGTCACCAGATTGTGAGAGGGAGGTGATATTGACTAAGAGTTCAGTCGTGACCAAGGGTTGAATGCTTGGGTGGCAATAGATGCCATCCACAAAGACTGGGATTGAGAAAGGAAAGGTAATGCAAGTGACAAGGGCTGCACAGGTAGCTGGGATGGAGGTAGATAGGGTGGTAGTAAACTGCAGTAAGGATAGGATATATATGGCCACTCCATCTCCACGAACCGATTGAACTTATTTGAAGATGGTGTACCCAGCGATAGAAATGGCACTGTCAGGGGTGCTTTTTTTGAGCCATGACTCAGTAATAATTAGGATGTTAGGGGTGTGTGAAATCATAAGAGTTTGTAGGATGGTTGATTTTAGGTAGCAGGCTGCAGACGTTCAGGTGGAGGAGCTCCAACCCGTTAATGAGGGTTGTAGTGGAAGTGGGGATTGGAGACATGTTATTTGGGTAACGAGCCAGGGTAGGAGAAGAAATAGGGCCAGGGTTGGGGTGGATGTTCCCTGATGAAAGAAGGAGGAGGGCAAGGATGAAATAGTGAAGTTTAGGACTTTTGTAATTAGAGTAGGAAATACGTAAGGAAGGGGAAGAGGGAGGAAGGGAGGATGGAGAGAAGGAGATAAGGAAATGAAGAAAGGCAAATTGACTGAGAAGGGAAAACAGAGATGCTGGAGGGTAGTAGGGGAAGTGGGGTCTGCTTACAAGGAAAGCTGTGGGGGTGATTGACAGAATGAAGGAGGTATCTGAGAGGGAAGAGGAGAGAGAAGTGACAACAGGTGTAGAGGGGGAGACAGGGTTAAGGGTAAGGGTGTGAATAGGAGGGAGGTGGAAACTATTCTGGGTAGGCTAGTAGAGGCTTTGTACAGGCTTACAAATTCAGATCACACCACTGAATGTTAGGACGCTGATAATTTGCTTTAGGTATGAATGACCCAGGACTCAAGTTTTAGGGGAGAGCAGTGGGCAGTGGGTAGAGGACTGTAACCTACATGTGTTGTTGCCTTCTAATGGCTTTACAGTATAATTTGCTAATGGAAAAGTAGCAGATTTCTCCATAGACTTTCATACTTCAGTGGGTCAAAGACATTTCATTGCAATTATGAATGCATAACTTATTCCATGGAATATTAAAAAAAATCCAGTGGAAATTCTGGAGCAGTAGAAAGCAGCAGGGGAGGGAAGATGCGGACCTTGTTGGACTGAGTGCCAGACCTGCTATACAGTCAAGCAGTAAAGTGCTTCACAATGTAATGACTGAGTATGTCTGGGGTGTTTTTTTTTTCTGGGTGGAGGATTCTGTAGTCTCTGGGAGTGGGGTGAAAGTACCAAACTTAGGAAGTCCATTGTGGGGCATACCATGACTAATTGCCTGCAAAGGAGTGAAATATTCAGCTTAGCAGAGGACTCTTTAAACTGACAGTTTTGAACTTTAAGGCCCTTCCTTGAAGATCCCAGTGCTGAGTTCTCCAACAACTGCCTTTTGAGCCCAACTGAAACTTGACTTAATACACATTCAGTCCCGTGGCACTTACAAAGGACTATGCTCATCACCTCCAGCAGGCAGTCGAAGAACCCCCAGTTTGTAGATCTAGCACCATTGCCCCAAAGACATTCCCAACCTGCCTGTGTTTGGTGGGAACCCTGTCTGAGCAATGCCATTTTTACTTCTTTACCATGCTGCTGCAGATACTTGCAGTCTGTTTTTTCAAACCAGACAGCAGTGAGACAGCAACCCTGCAAGCTTGTCAGCTATTAGGGCTGAGCAGTAGCTACTCTCTTCGCTGGACACATCAGCTAAACTATCTTTTTTGTTCTAAAATGCTGGTTCCATTTAACATTTATGCCTCCATTCCCTCCACTGGCAGCAATAATTAAAGAATCCCTTTCTCAGTGTAATTCAGCTTTCTCTTAATTTTTTTAAGCTAAAGGAATAATGAATTACACTGGGCTCAGCTCACTTCGCTGGCATAGGAATGCCCTAAAATGACTGACCAGCAATTTTCTTCTGAAAAGAAGCTTCAGTTTTTATGAATTAGCTTCAGCTACTGCTAGCATGAATAAAACAAACCTTTGATTGTGTTTACATTAGTTTAAAATTACTAGGTTTGCTATCCTGTGCTTTTTTTGCTTTTGCCTTTTATGTTGGTTTGGATGCGGGTGGGGCAATGGCAAATGAGCGTGAACACAGGTACTGGCTAAACTGTACCATTTGGATCTCTTTCAAAAACGTTTATCTTAAAACCTGCCAGCATGAATGAAAAAGTGGTTTGCTCACTTCATTGTACCCATAAGGACTGAATAACAACTAAAGTCTTTGCTGGCCACTTAGGAATGGACTAAAAGGACATCGCAGCAGCAAAACTTTTTTTTTCTTCAATGGTCTTTCCATTCAGTGTTTATACTTTCACTCCCACCACTGGCAGCATTAATTAAAAAACACTTTGATCAGTGCAATAAAACCTTTTCTTCTCCTTGTTTTCTGCTAAAGCAATATTTAAGTAAATAGGGGATTGCACACTATCATGGCCTTATGGGAATGTGGTAAAATGAATGCAGAGCAATTAACTTTTGTTGTTTCAAAACTTCTCGTTCACTTCAGTGTTCATGCCTTCACTAGCACCACTGGCAGCATTACTTTACAAAGAACTAACTTAAAAAAGCACAAATTAAACAAGTCTTTGCTCTCTGCAATTACTTTTTTTTCAGGTAAGGGAATAATGATTTAAACAGGGTTTTGAGAACTGTAGCTGGATGCATAGGAATTGGTTAAAATAAATCTGACACCACTGAAAATGTTTTGTTCTAAAATGCTTGAGTTAGGGTGAAGAAAAACATGCCTTTGCTCAGCGCTGTTTCTTTTCTCTCTTCTTTTTTTGGATAAGGGAATACTGATGTAAACTGCACTTTGCTCACTGCTGCTGAAGGCACAGGAATACAGTAAAAGGAGTCCACAGCAATGAAAATGTTTTGTTCTAAAATGCTCCAACAGAGCACAGTTGATTGTTGCAATGAAATTGTTTTTTTTTTTATAAATATCAACTGATTGCCAAGAGTAAATAAAAACACATCTTTTACAGCAATTACAAGGTTTTAAATAAATATAAGCTGATTACTAAGTGGAAAGAATTTTTTTTTTCCTTTCAGCAAAGTTAATAAGGTAAAATAAATATACAAGGAAAGCATTGCACTTACCAGTGCGAATCCAAATCTAAATTAGTAAAGAAAGTTAGAAGGACAACAGTGAACTGCAGCGAGTGTAAAAAACAATAAGGAAGGAAAGACTGATGGTTTGGTATTTTTATTACTGGGTGGCAGTGAATGCAGAAAAACTGAACAAATGTCTGTCATCCCCCAGCTTGGTCATATCCCCAGTGCTTGTTCAGTTCATGACCAAGGCCGCTGGAAAATTACACCTGCAATTTTTTTGTGGACTCCACGATTTTCACCATTCTCCGCAAAAACTGACATAGAAACATAGACTTTGATGGCAGATAAGGACCACTTGGCCCACCCAGTCTGCCCATTTCCCTACCTACTGGATAAGCTGCAGATTCTAGTTAACCAACAGCCTACTTCCTACCACCACCCACTACAATTGCCTTATGTCTGTCCCATGCATGTTTGAATTCCCCCACTGTTTTAGACCCAACAACCTCCCTAGAAAGGTGGTTCCATGCATCCACCACTCTCTCCATGAAAAAAATGTCCTCACATTACCCCTGAGCCATCCCCCCCTCTATCTTTAAATTGTGCCCCCTTGTTCTTACACACCTCTTTTTCTGAAAGACGCTACCCTCCTGGACTTTGTTGATTCCCTTGAGGTACTTGAATGTTTCTATCATGTCCCCCCTGCCCCTCCTTTCATCAAGGGTATGCATATTAACCTCTCTCAGTCTCTCTTCATATGGTTTCTGATGCAGACCCTGCACCATTTTAGTTGCCCTCCTCTGGACTGCTTCCATCCTGTCTATGTCCTTGCGTAGATGAGGTCTCCAAAACTGCACACAGTACTCCAGATGGAGTCTCACCAACTGTCTGTACAGAGGGATAACCACTTCCCTTTTTCTACTTGTGATGCCCCTTCCTATGCATCCCAGTATCCCCCTGGTTCTCCTTACTGACTTCTCACATTGCTTACCAACCTTTAGATCTTCTGATATGACTACCCCCAGGTCCCTTTCCATTTTTGTTGTTGTTAGTACCTCCCCTGCTATTGTGTACTCTTCTCCTGGGTTTTTGTTCCCCAGGTGCATTACTTTTCACTTCCTTGCATTGAATCTAAGTTGCCATATGTCTGACCATTCCTCCAACCTTGCCAAGTCCCTTCTCATCCTTTCTGCCCCCCCCTCGTGTATCAATTCTGTTACAGATCTTTGTGTCATCTGCAAAGAGGCATACCTTTCCCTCCAGACCCTCTGCAATGTCACCTATAAAGATATTAAAGAGTACTGGACCCAGTACTGAGCCCTGAGGTACTCCACTAGTAACCTCTCTTTCTTCAGAATGTGTTTCATTCACTGTTACCTTCTGTGTCCTGTTGTGCAGCCAGTTTGCTATCCAGGCTACCACCCTGGGACTCACTCCCAGGCTGGTTAACTTGATTATTAATCTTTTCTGTGGGACTGTGTCAAATGCCTTGCTAAAGTCTAGGTAGGCCATATCCACAGCCCCTCCCTGATCTATTACTTTGGTCACCCAGTCAAAGAAATCAATTAGATTCATCTGACATGACCTTCCTGCTGTAAATCCATGCTACTTTGGGTCCTGTGCCCCGTTGGCCTCTAGGAACTCAACAATTCTTTCTTTCAGAAGTGATTCCATCATTTTCCCTACGACTTAGGCCAAACTTACAGGTCTGTAGTTTCCTGCATGTTCTGAAATCTCTTGCAATTTTTGAGTTTTTATATTGAACTGTGTAAAAAGTATTAACATTTTTAATAAAATACTCTCAAATATACTGACAATTTTGCATGCAAACTTGGGTTTGACCGAAACAATGACATGCAAGGTAAGGCAAGGGTTTTATGTGACTCTGATTTCTTTTGAATCCTTGTCTTGTTTGGTTTCAAAATCCACTGGCCAAACATAAGTACACTTAAACACTTAACATTTGTTTTGTGTTGAAGCAGTCTATCAGAAAACTTTTTGTTGCCACACAGACTGAAACAAAAGATGGAAGAAAAGGTGCAAATTATACCATTCACTTAAATGGGGTGCTAACTATGAAGCCTTTTTGTAAGTGGCAGGACAAGTTTTTTCTTGTGAGCAAACTTTCATTCAGGATGGCCCTGCCAATTTTAAACTTGAATAAGTTGGTTGCTAACAGTGATCTTACTTAGCAACTACCCCCTAAATGCTCACATGCAAAGACTACAATAAAAACCTGACTAAAGTCTAAAAACAAGCTTATAAAACACAAAATATATCTGAACATTTATCTTTAACTAAACAAAATCATTGCAGCCAGAGTAACACAAAGGTAAATTACAGGGTACCCTGACGACTATATGATGCAGTAAAAATGTACTGGTATTTTTTTAAAAGTGCCTGTTTTTCAGGTACAACCCAGGAGCACTGAGGAGGTTAAGTGACTTGCTCAGAATCACACAGTATGCAAGCAAGGTTGTGAGAATCAAACACAGGTCTGCTAGATGTCGTCAGCTCATTCACAGTTTGCTACTCTAACCTCTAGATGCTGTTGTCTGAGAGAGGCGGTCATGCTGGGCCTGCCATCTGAGAGCTGAAGCTGAAGCATTTTTTAAAACATTTTTTTCATTTATTAACTGCAGTTTTTCATTTACTAACTGTATTCATTTTATTTTTTTCGTATCTTCATGGTTAGAAGATCTCTTTTGTAAGTTGAGGCACCAGTTTGCTGTGTGACTGTTATGCAGATGCCTGCAAGTAGCTGTGATGCTGGAAGCGGATGCTGGATGCGGAACTGAATTTTTTCTGATGGTTTGATGATCGGTTGAAGCTGAACAAGCTGTCTGAGGGAGTTGCTTCCATTCCTTGAACATTTGTGGGGGAGGACTTTTGAATTTTAGCAGGAACTGCAGAGGAGTAAGGAGATGTTGTCTTTGCAGGTGTTCCTGGATTTCTGGACCTGGGCTAAACTGAGTTTTGTTGCCAACGACCCAACTCATGAGACACTGGGGAAAGACCCATAGCCAGCAATTGGGAGGTCTCTATTTCCCTGGTCGCGCCAGGATCTGGGGCAGAACACCTGCACCTTGCCGCCGATTAGTTGACGGGGTGTGTGGAGTGGTCCTAAGACATCTGGGGGTCGGTCTGGCTGCCGATCCTCCGGACACCTATATACGTGTTGTGGGTTTGGTGGGAGTAGTGGTCCTCGTGGCTGTTGGTTAAGGCCTTAGATTTCCCTTCTACTGTTCTGGGCATATTGGAAATTCTTGGGAACCTGTTGGATTATTGGACCACCAAGCTTGTGGATGAATCCTGAGTGATAGCAGGTTCTGCCTGTGGATTTAAAAGCAGTTGGTAACCTTCTCGGGAACCTAATAGATTATTGGATCTTCATGCCTGTGGATGGGCCATGAGTGAGATCAGGTTCTGCCTGTGGATTCAAACTAGTAACTATGGTGCTTTACTTTTTTAATTATGATGAACTGTTGTAGATGTGATTTGAGCTCCTGAATTACATAGTCCAGCTTCTTTATGACACTGCTTATTTTGGTGGGGTGGAGAGAGTACCCTATGTGTTTTATTATATCATATATTACTGTTTCTTCTGGTTTCTACTATGTGAGAGGTAGTTTTGGGACCGAAGACTTTTTCTGACTACCTGGACTGGTGGGAGCTTTCTGGGTGTTGTTTTTACATTATTCTGCAGCATTCTACAATATCTGATTTGCCTGTTCTTTGATTTAGGACCACAGAGTTTTATGCAGTTTTTGGATAGTATATTTTATTTAATTTTTGGTTTGTTATTATAATTATAATTTTGAATTGATTGTTATTTGATTTGATTGGGATTAAGTTGTTGGGTGTTTAGCCTTTTTTAAGAATGTGCTGGGGAGGCCAAAAGACAGTCAGGCAGTATTCCCCCACCAGGCTCAGGGAATTGTGCCCTTTTGACTGGCCTTATTTGTCAGCAGAGACTTATAAATGTTGCCAATCCCTTGGGATTGCTAGAAGGTGCAGGAAAGGGGTGAGCACTGGGCCTGGTGGGGGAATAGAAAGGGGAGGACGTATTGGGGTGGGGGGGATCAGGTGACGCCCTTGGGCGAAATGGTGCCAGGACAGGGGTAATCCCTGTCTTATTCCCATATACAATGGCTCAGTAATTAATGCTGGTCAGGAGTCTAGGTCTTCCTTAGCATTTCATCCAACCCGGGCAGTGTTATATAATGCCAGGTCCATCAAAAACAAGACTGCTATTATAGCTGATCTTGTTGAGATGGTGGATCTGGAAAGCATCACCGAGACCTGGCTGGACAAAAATGCAGGCCCAGTATTGACTTCTGCAGTTCCAACTGGGTTCTTGGTGATTCACCGCCTGAGGTTGGATCATTGGGGTGGGGGTGTAACCATCTTTTTTAAGACTGAACTGGGCCTTGTTGATGTTCCAGCAGGGATCACCAGATCCTCTGAGTGTATCATGGGTGAAGGTGTAGGCTGCAGGATACTCCTCATTTACCATCCACTAGGTGATGGGGGTTTATTCCTGCAGGAGATAGCGGACTTCATCATTGACATGGTATTAGAGTCTCCCAGATGGATAATTTTGGGGGACTTCAATGCATGGGTCGATGATGAACTCTCGCCATTTGGTCAAAATCTCCTCCAAATAATGATGATGTTGGGCCTTACACAGGTGGTTACCTATTTCACCCATATAGGAGGTCACTCATTGAATCTGCTTTTCCTCCTGGGGATGGAGATCTCAGACTTGGGGATAGAACCAATTAGTTGGTCTGACCATCACATCATAGGGCTCAGTTTTGGGGCTCACCCAAATGGACCTACCCCTTTGGAGATGGTTCAGTACCGCCCTTTAAGGGTAGTTACCCTGGATGGTCTATCAGTGGTCCTGGACCAATAAGAATTGCTGGGTGAAAGCACAAGTCCAGGAGACCTCGTACTATCCTATAATAAATCAGTGGGAGAGGCCCTGGATTTGATTGCTCCTGTTCGCGTTTGACCACTCACTCTTCTCCCAAGATCTCCTTGGTATGATGGGTCCTTGAAGGAGTTGAGGCGAGTTGGTTGAAGGCTGGAGAAAGCATGGTGGAAGTCCAGCCTGTATGCTGACAGGCTTAGATTGATAGAACATTATAAGGGCTATCAATCAGAAATCACCTGTAAGAAGGAAGAGTTCCTGTCCAGGGAGATTTCTGCTGCGCAGAATTGACCAGCTCAACTTTTCCAAACTGTTGACAGATTGTGCAACCCAATCTGTCTCCAGTCTGGAAGAGTTTTTTCACAAATTAAGTGTGATGAGCTAGCTCAGTTCTTCACAGATAAGGTTGCTAGCATCAGGCTCGGAATCAGCCCGGCTCTCTCCACAAGGGGTTACAGAGGTTGACGGGAGGTGGTGAGCACCCAGTCTGTCTAGACAGATTTCAGTTGACTGGAATTCATGGACATTGTAAAGATTGTCCAGACTTTGAACCCAACCTGCTGTAGTTTGGATCTGGGCCCTAACCCCCTTTTAGTGGGGGTGTGAAGATGTTATCTTCCCGATCCTAGCTGAAATTGTGTGGAGATCCTTGGACAGTGGGGTCTTTCCAGACCCCCCTAAAGAAGGCAGTCATTTGACCACTCCTTAAAAAACCCTCCTTGGATCCCGACAATCCAGCTAACTACCAACCTGTCTCTAACCTTCCCTTTGTGGTAAAGGTTATTGAGAAGGTAGTTGCATTGCAACTGTACGATCACCTTGTAGCCCACAATGTCTATGAAGCTCTTCAGTCTGGTTTCAGGAAGAGGCATGGCATGGAGACTGCCCTTATTCAGATACTAAATTATCTCCTAATGGTGAGAGATTGAAAGGCTCATACCATCTTGGTCCCTCTTGATCTCTCAGCAGCCTTTGACACTGTGGACCATGGGGTGCTTTTGGAGACCCTGCGGTTTCTCTGTGGACTGTTGGGTACAGTCCTCAAATGGTTTTGATCATTCCTCATAGGCAGGGTTAAGAGGGTGGTCACTGGAATGTATTCCTCTGATGCCCTCCCCCTGTCCTGTGGGGTACCAGAGGGCTCCATATTGGTGCCCAAGTTGTTTGCAGTGTATATGCTGCCATTGGGAGATATCATCAGGCAATACAGCTTGAGTTTTCACTGCTATACAGATAACTCTCAGCTGTATATGTCCTTTGTGCCCGGGCAGGTTGATGCGGACTCTGTGCTAAATAATTGCCTCTCTGATATCAAAGACTGGATGAGCTCCGGTTGGCTGAGACTGAATTCAGATAAGACTGAGGTGTTGGTTGTGGACCCAGGTCACCCAGGGGTGGGTTCTGGGGCTAGGTATGTGTCGGGCCTGTGGCTTGATGGTGTCCAGCTTGCTACCTCAGATTGGGTGTGGAACCTGGGCATTATCATTGACAATGGCTTGAGCATGAAATCTCAGGTGTCAGCTGTGGTTAAATCCTCATTTTACCATCTGAGGAATATCACCGGGGTGAAACATCTGGTTCCACTGGGTGACCTTCCAACACTGGTCCATGTCTTCATTACTACCCATCTTGACTACTGCAATGCCCTCTACCTAGGGCTGTCTGGGCTTGATATCCACCACTTGCAGCTAGTGCAGAATGCTGCAGCCAGGCTGTTGACTGGTACCTCTAGGTCCAGTCACATAATGCCTGTGCTGCATGGACTGCACTGGCTGTCGGTTCAGTGGTGGATCACCTATAAGGTAAGCTTGCTTACAGTACCTTTAAAGCCCTACACAAACAGGGACCAGACCACTTGAATGATCTCCTGACTCCCTACTCTCCCAATCGGCCCCTCCGATCTGTTGATGAGGGATTGCTAGAGATTCCCAGGGTTCATTTTAAAACATCTGGAGCTCGTGCTTTTTCATTTGCAGCACCAACCCTGTGGAATTCTCTACCTCATTGGTTAAGAGAATGCCTGGCCATCAGTAGTTTTAAATCTTTGTTAAAAATGGATTTATTTTCACTGGCTTTCCAAGACTGATTTTAAATAATTAATACTACGGTTTGTTTATATATTTATGGTTTATACTTTGTACAGCCTCTTGACATTGCAAGGCGTTATATAAATAAAGATTTTCTTGCTTGCTTCCTAGATTATACTGCCAGACCCAATAACCCCCAGATGTAATGTTTAAATATGTGATTTCAAAAATAGTGTACAGTACCTACAGTACAAATTATGACTAATAAACACTTTAACAACATTTTACTAAAACTCAGTTATTTACCACTCTGCTTAGTTTTTCTTGTACCAAAGTGGGCGAATAGCTGGTAGAGCACTGTAAACAACTGTTGATTTGGCTTCATTATTCTACAGCCAGAAACAAAAAAAAATTTCTTCTGGATTTAATTGCTGGCAATTTCATATGTTCATATAATCAGGAGGGGGTGGGAGATGGGGGAGGGCATATGAGGGAGGTGGGTGGAGCTGCAGTCTAATGGACTGAAGTGCTGCACACTTGAGCAGATTAAATAGACTGAATGGCCTGTATCTACTGACAATTTTGTATGTTTGTATGTTTGTATTTAATATTGATTTGCTATGGCTCACTTTCTAGAATGTATTTAGCACTGTATGAGGCAGATGCTTTTAAATTTTAGAAGATATGCAACGCTTACGATAACTTAGTTTAGCATTCTTTTTAGGAACATAAACTTTTCTTTATGTTTTAAACATATTCAGGTGTCAGTGTATTCATTTATCAATTTATACTGACTAATATATGCTGCAGGAAACATCAACAGATTTATTGTGAAGCACTCAGGGCCTATAGTAGAACCCTCGCAATTTCACACAATTTTTGCAAAATGCTCCGCAATTTTGGATAACCTTTTATGCAATTTTCCATTGGCCCTGTTCATGACTCAGCTGCCTCATGTTGTAGGCAGTCAGGCACCACTGAAAACAATAGATTAGAGAGAGTAAGGATTACAGTGTCTGGTTCTGTTCACACCTCTTTGCTTATGGGTGATTGTAGCTGTTTAAATTAGGCAACTATTATTGTTTAGTGAGTCAGGATGGGGCATGGCAGAGATAAGAGATTCAAAGAGGCACCAACAGTGTTCAGGTGCATGTGCTGGTTGGGGAAGGGTGGGGGTCTGTGGAGCAGGCAAGAAGTAGCAGCAGGGCAAATTCATAGGCTCTGTGGTGTTAGGGCGGTCTTACAAGTGTGGCTTCAACTATACGCTAATTGATTATGGCACAACCAAAATCAATGGGAATTGTGTCAGTAATTGCAAAAAAATGCACCAAGCACAATGTTGATGTGCTGACTGCAAAAATCAATTGTTTGGCAGGCCAAAAGACCTCCCTTCTGACAGACTCAAACCATATGTCACAAAATAGCCAATTGAATAAAATTTTATTTTTCTCACCATTCGAGCTGGTTAGGAGACTCTCCCTGCATGACTGTGACACTGTCTTGGTTAATGTTAGTGAAAACAAATATACCCAAATTGAGCCATACCACACATTAGAGCTATCAAACTTCTACTAGAGAGATCTGCTAAGCTTGTCTGAAGAGAACAGCACCAGAGGCAAACAGAGGTAGTGATGTCACACTGTCTGGAGCTCCAATCTCTCTCATTTCAGCTGAACAACTGATCACTGCCATGACAGACAATCAGAATTTAACAATATTTAAAAACAAGACCTGTGTGACCCTATCACTTACATACTGATTACTGTATAAAATCCAGTTTTGGCATAAACTATATAAAACAGTATCAGGAGATAAAAAAAAAAAAACAGAGAACAGAGATATTTAAAATGCACATTTGCATTACATTCCAATTTTAAGGATCCTTTTCTTCTGTTTGTCACTATGGTCCCAAGTCCTTTACTAGATAAGAAGGATATGAGGCAACAACATACCCATGAATCAAATATTTCAACTGATCCAGCTCTGCACAAATGTGTATTTCTTATGTACACTTACACCTTTACTTTATCTTGCCATTTTAATTATTAAGAAAGCCTAATTTCTGTCTTGAATATGCCCCCAGCACTTTGAATAATCCATGAAGCAGACATTAATGATTATTGTCTGCTGCAGAGATTATTGGAGGACATTTTTTTCTGTCTGATCATAAAACCCATTGCTATTTAAAAAATACAAGCCTACAAGGCAACGATCTCACCTTTTCTTGTGCAAACAACCTTTCCTACAACAGCAGACATTAATGGGGCATATTCATGACAAAATGACACTTTGTACAGGCCTCAAAGCCAAGGTGCTCCAACAGAGGGAGTACCCTGCTGCTCTTGGATTTATCCTGATGGAATCTGCTGCTCCAGCAGGTTGGCCAAACAGTTCAACAGCAGAGATGTTCTAACAAGAGTCGTATACAAAATGAAAGGGCCAAACACAGTGCTGGAACACAGGAATTCAAACTAGTATAATAATAGATTTGGTATGCTAAAGGAAAACATTCACCTTTTATCAAATATTACAGTGTCACAAATAGTCGAATCATGGGTTGGGCTATGTGGTGTGACAGCAGCAAAAATGTCTATTAATCAGGAGGGAAATCCGGAGAGTTGAAACTTTTTAATCAAAAAGTTTTACTGACTTTCTTTGTTTGCAGACTTGATATGTAACGTCTGATGAGATCTGCCTTTGGAACTATTGTTTATTACTGTATGTATGGCATACAGTAAATGCAAATAGCACAGGTGGAAGAAAACCTTTCAACCAATCAAAGGCAACCCAGAGATGACAATCGGTGTCACAGCCATTGGGTCTCCCAGTGATCCTTTATTTCTTAGCTGCTTTCTATATTGTCTCACAGCGATATTGTCTGCACTCCTCTTCCTACTACTACTACAACTATAGCTATATAAAACTGTATCAAGCGGCAATTAAATTGAACTTGTTACTTTATTTTATTACTGTGTCCTGTGACTTGCTGAAAGATTTCTAAAAAAGAATTACACTGAATAGGTGAGTGCATGTGCCCCCAAAATGTTTTTTTTTTTTTGGGGTGGGGATCAGGTTATAGCTAATCATCATTATATACATTTGTCAGCCTTTTTAATAAAAAACTGGCCATCAGTCAATCAAAACAAAATGTACTGCTATTTGTAAAAGATCTCCCGATCTACCAGAATGTGAATAATTATGACATGATGGTTGAAAGAACTCATGAAATTAATTAAAGCTGCTGACTCCTCCATAGATAGTCTGTTTTTATTGCAATACAGAACTAGGCTGTCAATACATTTCCAAAAAAGTCATGGAGGTATTCACATTACCAGTTCTGAGATACGGTATGTCAAAGACTGTGTATAGACATGGAATGAAGTTTGGTAAAATAACATGGGAAGTCACAGAGATCAAATGGACTACTGCTATGCTCATGCATATAAATGTAAAAAATAAAAAAAAATAGAAATTAGGCTAATTATATCCAGGACGTTGTATTAATTAGATTTATGCAGAGCAACAAGCATTGAGAATTGAATTATTCTATAGTAAAATGGTATAACCCTCCTCAGCAGCTAGACTTGAAATGAACACAGATGTAATGTGATGTGTCCATCCCTCCCATTTCTACTCTGCACGTAGCTGTATATCATTACTGACCTTGCTGTGCAGAGGTTTCCACCTTTCAGCTTGTTAGACATTTTCCCTTGCACCATAACATAATCCAGCCATATGTTCTCAACCACAGTACATCATAGCAGTGAGCATTGGAAAGTGAGACTTCTTCCTCCCTCCTCCCCACTATGGGCAATCATTATTTGTAAAAATGTGTGACATTTTGAACATGTAAACTATTTATCCCAGTTACTGGTATTATATAAATCGCTTATTTAGCATTCAGTAAATTGTCTGAAAGAACATTCATCTGCAACATTAGTGTTGTAAAGGGGATGCCAACAGATGAGGATAAACTGGCAAATCATCTGCAGAGCCTAATACCACATTAAATGTAGGAAAACTCAAACTAAATATTATTACATCAGTGTGGGGGCAATCCTGACTGTGACACTTAACAAAGTCAGATGAAGGTAAACTAGGCTGGATTTGTACAGCTAATTGCTGTGATTAATAGATTCACAAGTACAAGGCATACAGATAAGGGTCAAAAGTATCGGCAATTTGCAACCAGTTCATGGAGATGTGTGCATTTTTGTTTCCAACACTTCAGGAATGCAGGTTTATTTTTAGCTTTCACTGCAATGATATTTGTAGCTTGAAGTCATCAGCAATCACTGCATACTGAGAAGTGAGTAAAGTGAGCCCCGTTTTGATTATGTCCCCAACTTCAGTGGCTCTTTCTTGACTACATTCACTGCCATGTTGATTAATTCCAACATTTAATTAAAACTTTGAAATTCATCAACATTAATGGAGCAGTTTGTTGATAAAATATAAACCTGAGGCAGATGCTATATGTAGTCTCCATTTGTCCATTATAAGTAGCTGCCTGAGGTACAGTATCCATATTCATTTGGCTGTCATTGTGATTGCTGAATGCTCTTTAGCCCAGCTGCTTCCCTTGTGACTGGTTTTTACAGGCTCTGGTAAGCATGGTAGTAAGCAATTGATTTTAATGTGTTTTGCAATTTTTACATTAACATTGCCACCCTCACCCCCACCCAAATGTCGCAACCCAGCCACTACACGTACAATATTACCTATTCTTCTGAACTCATGCACCCATCCCAATACAGAACTTGAGTGGGAATCGGGGAAGATCTTTGTACAGTGGCATCGGACAGGGTTCTGTAGGCACATTGGTCCTACTGCACAGAAACTATTTAAACAATTACACTGCCACATGATCCTTCAGTACAGTTGCTGCCCTTCTGACCTCCTCATTCCAAACCCCGGTCAGGACGTAAGAATGGAGTGTAGAGGAGCTCACCTACAGTGCTGTAGATGTTCACACTGTTTTTTTGTTTTTAACTCACACATTTGTTCAGCTATTCACTCTGTTCCCACATAGCCACTGCTGAGCTATCATAAGGGTGCAAACATAAAAAAGGACCCTTTTGTGTGCTTCACTGAATGCACATCCCCCTTTGCTTGACTAACAACACAACAGTAGACATAGTGCACCAAATGTATTATGACTACTTCACATTGTGGTGGAACACCCACATAACAGCAAGAACTGTTTTTTAGGTTTTAAATCTCCCGAGAAACTGTTTAGAAATATCCCAACATTTTAAGTAATAACTGACATTAGCAAAGGCTGTCACTGTAATCAATCTCAGGGCTCAAATCATATCAACAGTAGAGTGCAAGCAGAGCTGCAGTCAGTCACTCCAGTGGAAATTAATATCTTGCATGCTGATTAAAACAGCTGTTTTCTATCAAACACCTGTATTAAAAAATTAGTTGTCTGCATTAGCTGTCCTTCTCAGTCCAGAAATCTCACTTGTAGAGATGGCTTTCTTCAATCTTTGGTTTGACCCTAATTTGAAAAATGTGCTATTTGTTCTAATAATAATAATAATAAAAACGAATTGTGAAAAAACTTCAGGTTCATGCACCTCATTAGTGGGATCATGTAAGTATTCCAGTTTGGCTTTCCTGCAAAACATGTCACAGTGGTTTGTGAAACAGCTTCTTCTTAACATTTGGGTGTTAGTTATACTCAGTAATAGTGTTTTACCTTGTTTGCTGTACCTTAAAACTACATTTTTATTGTAAACTCTCTATACCTCCCATTGTTTGCTGTTCTGTTTCCTAATTGTGAATGAAAATGTGTCATGTTCTATGTGAGACAACCTGTTTCAATTGAAAATAAATACCCCAAAATAAGTGTATTTATTTAATGCAGTTACCACCAGTGGGTTGCGTGTGTGCTGTGAAGCTTTGCCTATACCTTAGCAAGGATTAAAGATAAATACCACATAGCAGGGTTGTCAGAAGTTTAAATGCAAATATTATATTCATGTGTAATCAGCAACAACCTCTCAAAGCAAACATGATGATCTTCTGGCAAAAACCCATCAATGTAATAGCACCCCTCATTCGCCTGTTTGTTTTTCAGCATTCTGAACTCCAACTCTGGATGCCTATCCCCATTAAAAACAATGATGAGCCTGACACCAAATAAGTCAGTTTCTTCTTGGTGAATATGATTTCTACTCAACCATAACTTTAACTAGATCAAGACCCAGTTAATGTACAACTGTAAATGGTCTGATTATTCAAACTTCATAACCTTTTTTTTTTTCTAAATGTATCTGTTACACCTCGGCCCTCATTTCTTATTTTTAAAGCCCTTAAAGACGTCTTCTGCTATGTTTTATCACTGCTTATATTTGCAGCAGTCTTTGCATTTTAGCTACATTTATGTATACATAAACAGATCAAATTTAAATAGTTTCAAACTACACAGTCTGTGTACATTAATAGGTCCATATTAATCTGTTTAAAACTACCAAGTCTGGGGTGTATGTCTATGTTATATTATTTGCAGCAGTTATTTCTTTTTACAATTTCCAGGGTAGAAATTCAGCTAGTAGCACTGCCCCTACTAATGTGTGTTGCAGGAGCACACTGAAAAGAGCAGTCCTGAAGTACCTGTAAGTTGCTTCGGGTGCTGTGGCAAGGAGGAAGGTATCTGGGTCTTTGCCCCTCTCAGAATTCATTCTGCATTTGGACAGTCTCCTGTGAGTTGCTCCAGAGCAGGGGTAAGGGAGCTTCGGTGAGTGGGAGGGCACATGAATCTTTGCTCCCTCATATTATGCAAGTAATGTATGGCAGAAGGGCAGGAGAAGTCAACTGGTCAGAAGCAGTCTGTTAAAGGGAAAGAGAATGTTGTTTAACCCAGAGTAGCACACTTAGCCAAAGCTTGTTTCCAGATGTGACCTGGGAGCTCAAAGAAGTTAAGTGACTTGCTCAGGATCATACAGTATGCACCTAGGCAGCTGTGGGATTCAAACCCAGGTCTCCAGATCTGCAGCTCAGAGCCTTAACCCACTGCGCTATACAGCTTCCATGTTAGATGCTGCCCTGAGGTAATCTCTCTCTTTTTAGCAGTCAGACCACGTCTCCCATTCACAAGGTAATTAAATGATGAAATTAAAAAAAAAACTGCTCTGTCAGCTCATCCTGTTTTAGGTAGAGGGAAAAACTATTAGTGAAGTGTGCAGTATAATTTTTGACAAATATAGATCACATGTCATTTTATTTGGACTAGTAAATTGTGTTCTGAAAGCATACTTACAAGAGCAGTCTAACATGAGTTGTGCACCTCTTTAAGTGCATGTCTTGTAAGTCATACTGTAGTATTGTAGCTTATAAAGTCTGAACCAGAAAGTAGTGCTATGTTAGTTATAAGTACAACCTAGCAGCTGTTACAATGAGCTCCCTATAGGATGCTGCAAGGTGTTTTGCTGCATGTACCGACAGCAGCCTCTAAAAAAAAAAAATAGTATGGTCAGCAAAATAAAATAAAAACACTGCTGCAAATAATTAACAGTCTGTTTCAAATATTGTTTCATCCTTTGTATTTTGAGCTGGTCACTACTGATTCACCTGCTGACAAACATCTTTCATTTCACACAGCTGTATTTGCCTGAGGTGATTGGCTACAGTACATATACATATGGCTGGAATTACAATATCAACACTGAATTCATGTCCCATGTTTGTGTGTGAGCAGTTACCTCTGCCATTGGAACTTTGAATAGCTCCCTCTACTATTGTGAAGATTGAACTGTAAATTAGTCAAGTTATTACCCCTGAAACATGTACTACCACATTGCTGAATGAGTTAAGCACATATATACTGAAGTTGATACCTGCTTTTTTAAAACAGCTCTTATGGGGAGGGGGTTGTTAAGGTAGAAAATAGTTAGAATACACCTGAAGCTCTATTTCTGACTCCAACAGGTCATATCTGACCTAAACTTCTAATTTTACTTCCGAGAACGAAATTAAATAAATGCAGTGCTCGTCGATACGTAATATGTTGTATTTTGTGTGATGTCAGGATGTCCATCTGTTAGTTACCTGGTTATGCTTTGTACTTTATATTGTTATATACTCAGAAAGGTACCTGATAAAACAAGTTACAAAGTCATATTATAATACCCCTCATGTTATCATTATTGTGCTTTCATTTCCTCTTTTATCGGCTACTACAGTTAATGGATTCAAGATCAAACTTTCCATTAAATTAAAAAAAAGTTGAATAAAGCAATTGTTCTGTGGATCGCGTTTTAAATCAAACCATGTAAGTGACAGGTAAATTGCATGGCATGCCAGACACTTTAGGCTTTCATTTCATGTTTATACAGATAATATTACTATTGTAAAATTAAGCAAAATGAAAGTAGTGCTGAATTTCAAAGTACTAAGTATGGCATAATAAGTAACAACATTTTTGATGCCGTTTAGGTCTTCATCTGAAAATGAGTCAAAAGTAGCATCTTTTGTATGGTAGACATCAAAATACATTGAAAGACATACCTGTTTCTTCTGTTTACAGTCAGTTTTTGAAGAGTGAAACCTATTTTTTTTCAGTTTGCAGTCTTGTGAAGAGTGAAACCTTTTTTATTTATTTTTTTTCAGTTTACGGTCAAGTTTTGAAGAGTGAAGACATGTCTGTGGTACTGGAAGAACTAGAATGCAGGATCACTTTTCAAAGCAAGAGGTCTGCAGCCCTGCAAGAGACCAACACTGACAGGAAGGCACACCTCTAGGTAACAAAAGAAACAAGGCCAGCTCGTGGTGGGAACCAGAAAAAAAGGTGGGGGTGCATCTTTAGAAGCTGTTCAGGTGGAGGTGGGGGTGGATTTACCAAAAAGAAAACAAATAATGCTTCCTCTCACTACTCATGTTTCAGTTCTTGTACCTCCCAATTAAGAAAGAAAATAGCACCCTGAAACCATTGACTAACATGCAAGAGCATTTATTTGAGGGAGGAAAGCATTTCTTGGAAGAGGGTCATGGAATCAACCCTTTTGTACATGCAAAATGTCTGCAGGGCTTCACCCATGCAGCCATAAAAATGGAAAGGGACCTAGGGGTAGTCATATCAGATGATATAAAGGTAAGCAAGTAATGTGAGAAGGCAGTAGGGTTGGCTGGGGGATACTGGGATGTATAGGGAGAGGCATCTCCAGTTGAAAACAGGAAGTTGTTATCCCTCTGTACAGACAGTTGGTGAGACCCCATCTGGAGTACTGTGTGCAATTCTGGATAACCCATCTCCACAAGAACATAGACAGGATGGAGGAAGTCCAGAGGAGGGCAACTAAAATGGTGCAGGGTCTGCAACAGAAGCCATATGAAGAGAGATGAAAGGTGCTTAATATGTATACCCATGAGGAAAGGAGGGAGAGGTGGGACATGATAGGGACTTTTAAGTACCTCAAGGGAATCAACAACATCCAAGAGGGTAGCATCTTTCAGAAAAAGAGATGGACAAGAACAAGAGGACACAATTTGAAGATAGAGAGGGGACAGCTCAGGGGCCATGTGAGGGAGCAATTTTTCACAGAGAGGGTGGTGGATGCATGGAACAGCCTTTCTGAGGAGGATGTGGGTCAAAAACAGTGGGGAAATTCAAGAATGCATGGGACAGACATAAGGCAATTCTTGTGAGGGGGTAGGAAGAAGTAGGCTGTTGGTTAACTAGGATCTGCAGCTTATCCAATAGGTAGAGAAATGGGCAGACTAGGTGAGCCACGCAGTCCTTATCTGCCATCAAAGTCTATGTTTCTACGTTACCAGAATGCCATATGCAGGAGCCTTAAATAATTGTGGCCATGAAGAAAAGCCAGTAATAAGATATAATTAAGCTTATAAAATAACACTGTAACTTCAACAGGCCATACTTCTGACAATATTTGGAGCAAAGTAACAATTTACATATGGTCTGAAAGGTCTCAGTGGCCACCACAAGAATACCATATGCCAGAGCCTTTAATAACTGTGGCCATTAAGAAAAGCAAGCAATAAGACATAATTAAGCCCATAGACTAACACTGTAACTTCAACAGGCCAACACACAAAATTCATATCTTACCTTCAGAGCTGAGAGGTACAGCTGTGAGGACTGCACTCAAGTGTGACACCCATTCAGCCCATGATGTGCTACCTCAAAAAGGTCTTTTGATTGGATGCTACCTGTGAGGGAGAGATAATGAAATGCAATGCTTTTCCAAAATGGCATACACACATCCAGGCAGTCTCACTGTAGTATTTTAATAAGCTCCCACCCCACACCCCAAAACCGAAAGAAAACAGTTAACAGATTAAATACTTTACTTACTTTTGATGTTCATACCCAATGTATTACCAAGAGTTCATCACCCTGGTGGTAAAATACCTGTATACCATAAAAAACAAACAACAAGAAACAGGAGAAAAACATGATTAGAGATACACTTGAATCACAATTTACTCCCCTTCCCCCAAAACACAAACAGAAATAAAAACATTAAAAGATTGCATATTTCACTTACTGTTGCTGGTAGTATACAATGGCCCAGATATTCAAAAGAGTTAAGCCATGCGCAATAGGGTTGCGCCTGCGCAAGTCCGAAATTGCGCCATTCTGCGATATGCAGCAGGAGGCAGTTGCGCCCCCAAAATCATGCTGAGCAACAGCACAATGATAATGAAGGCATGTGCAACCGAAGGGGGAGGAATCATGCATAAATGGTGCAGTGTGATATTCAAAGACTTGCGCAATGCGCAATAGTGGAGCAAGCAGAAGTTGCGCCATAGCGGAAATGAGCCAAAATAAAAAGGAGCAAGGAAGAGGTGCAAGAATGCTACAGGGAAGCCACATGAGGCAGAGGCAGAGCAGACAGACAGGGCAGGAGGCACAAACAGGGCAGGCCAGGGAAAAGTCACAGTGAACAGCCAGGCACAGGGAAGGTGTGGGGAGCCACACAGCACAGAGGCCAGCACAGGCAGGTGTACCAGTGCAGGGGAGGTAGCAGCCAGGACAGCGGGGGGAATACAGTAACAGCTGCCGGGGGGGTGAACACAAGCCAGGGACATGGCCAGTGCCACCTTCCACATGGAGGCCGTAATGAGGGGGGTGAGAAGGTGGGCGGCAGGGGCGTGGCCGTGGAAGGGCCCGTCAGCGGTATGCCCCCAACAGGCAGTACTGAGCCCGCACCAGCTTTGAGCTGTACACTGATACTGAGATTGTGGGCTGGTACCGCCTGAACAGGGCAATTCTGAGGTGGCTCTGTGAGCTGTGCAGTGATGTGATGCAGACACCCACACGACGGAGCCATGCCCTGTCAGTGGAGACCAAGGTAACCGCCTGCATGTGCTTGCTCACCACGGGTACCTTCCAGAGACCAACTGGGGACACCACAGGCATAACCCAGTCGGCCACATAATGCCACCTCACCCAGTTCCTCAGCGCACTGCTGCCACATGCTGAGGAGTACATCCATTTCCCCAGCACAGCGGTGGAGCGCACAGCAAACATACAGGAGTTCCACAGGGTAGCACGTATGCCTGGCATGCTAGGGGCAATAGACTGCACCCATGTGGCCATCCACACACCACCTGGTCCTGAGGGGGCCGCATACATAAATCGCAGTGGCTATGCCAGCATCAACTGCCAGGTGGTGTCTGCGATGCCAGGGAGCGCATCATCAATGTCTGTGCCACGCACCCTGGGGGAGCACACGATTCTTTCATCTGGCACCAGTCAGCACTGTGCCACAGAATCAAGAGTGGGGACTTCCCCACTGGCCACCTAGTGGGTGAGTATGCAAACCACATGGACAATCATAGGGCCTGGAGGGGAATGGCCAGAGGTGGCATGGGTAGTGGCCTACATGGCCTGGGGCAGGGCGATGCTGATCACCAAACTAACCTCCACCCTCTACACACACATGACAGTGGATACACACTCCATCCCTGGCTGCTCACACCCTACCGGCGGCCCACGACCCCATTGCAGCAACGCTACAATGAGGCACATGCCACCACACGTAATGTCATAGAGCGGGTGTTCGGGATGCTGAAGGCACTTTTCCATTACTTGGACACCTCTGGCGGTGCCCTACAGCACAGCCCCTCAAAGGCCTGCAGGCTATTCCTGGCCTGTTGCATCCTGCACAACATGGCCAATGAATGTGGGATAGCCGTACAGGTCAAGGAGGGGGATAGCGATGGGGACAATGGGGACGCCGGTGACAATGGTGATGGGCAGCCTCCCCCGGCCAACGGGACCCCTGATTGCTCCGGCTGGCACAGCTGCACCGGGACACCATCACGGAGGAGCACTTCAGCCAACCCAGGTAAGTCATGGGGCCATGTGCAACCACCAGTGGCCAAGACACAACCCAAAAACAAGCAGGGACACACACCAGGGGTGCATGCCGTCAAGGGAAGTGGCAGGGCACAGAGGCACACACATAGCCAGGGATGGGTGAGGATTAACATGCCACGCCGAAGGACACACACACACACACACACGTACACACACAATGCAACAAACATGCACAGAAGGCAGAAGGCACACCGATCCAGAACGCACACCCTAGCAACACACATGTCCACAGGCCACCGCACCCACTGCCTGTCCATGTGCGTGTCTCAGATGCTGAGCACCATTGCACATTGGTGTACAGTCCAATGCAGGCATCATCATGCACATCCAACTGCAGACAGCAGCTGGGAGGGTGTGCAGGTCGACTGTGTGTCCGTGTGCAAGGCCAGGTACCCACCCGTGCACTGCCCACTGACACACACAATGTACACAGGGCAGCACCAGACAGTAGCCACGCTGGGAGACAGGTCAGTCCCGTGACACAGTGCTATGGCCACCATGGATGTGTGGGCAGCCCCGCCGAGACCCGCCAGCACTGGCAGGCTGACCACTGGCCTCATGGGGTGGCACCGATGGTCCCCCAGGGGTTCCACTGCATGAATGTGACCGTGCCCGTGCAGGGGTCTGCAGCACACTGAACATGCCTGCACCAGGAGTGCTAGGGATGCCCACAGCTGAACCCGGCATCGACAGGGTGGGAGTCGCATGACGCCGGGAATGGGGGGTGGATAGTGCACTGTGTGGTGTCTGCGACGCATGGGTACCTGACTGTGTGCCCATTGTGGCCATGACAGCAATGAACGCCTGTGCAGGCCTGTCAATGGCAGAGGTCACGTCCTCCCGCTAACTGTCCATCTGTGCCAGGATCTGTTCAGTGTCCCTGCTGCGACGCTCCTCTGCCCGCTCCATAACCACACGCAGTGCATCCATGGATGTCTCAAGCCGCATCTGCTGCTGGACCGATGCTTGCAGTAGGCGGGTGTGCTCGTCCAAGAGGTCATTGGCCTCCTCGGCATCCTGTCCCTCAGGGTGTGCAAGGCCCTGATGTTCAGCACCCCTTGAGGGTGGGTGCTGCGCATCAGGACCAGGTCTGGGCATGTCCACAGGTGGTGCACAGATGCCACCGCTGAACCCTGTACCCCCAAGCCCAGTGGGCGACTGCTGATGCTGCCCCTCTGGCTGCCGCACCTCAGGGCTCAGTGGTGCCACCGCAGTAGCTGCAACAGTCCCACTGTCCTGAACAGACACCAGTGCTGCCCCACTGGTGCTGACAGGCACAGCCTGGGACTGTGCTGACAAGCAGGCCTCCACGGTGGCACCACTCACAGCCATGGGCACGAATTGTCCTGCTGTGTGTCCATCCTGTGGCACACACATGTCACTGCCCATGATGGTCGTGTCATCATCACTGGTGCCGGACTCTGCCCCGGCCACAGCCACAGCGTGCTGGCATCTGTGGATGCCAGCATGCTGGGACACAGGCAGGGCTTCCTCCTCACCTGTCACAATGACATCAGTGTGGACAGCCAGGTGGCCCCACTGTTGCAATGATCCACATATACCTGTGGAGGTGGATGGTCCCACCTCTGACTCCATCCAACTGTCCGCAGTGGACAGGCCCACCACCACTGACCCATGCAGATGCTCAGGATCTGTAAGGGGAAGCAAAGTCGCGTTACTGCGTGTGACCTACCCTGCCCCCCCAGACAGACCATGACTTACCATGCAGTGATGGACCACTACCCATCTGGAAGCCACCACCCTGAACACCCTCAATGGCACTTCACTCATGCTTCCAGCAAGCCTGTCCTCTGCTGGGGTGAGCTGTACCACCTCCAGCTGTCCCCCACCTGCTGCAGCACGTGCTGCCCTGATGGCAGCCACCTTCTCCTTTACCCTCCTCCTGTCCGTCCCCATCTTCTTCTTACACTCCTGCAAGGAGTGCTGGTGGCTGCCATGCAGGTTCATGGCACATGCCACCTCCTCCCATGCAGCAGCACGGACCTAAGGGGTTCCCCGCCGTCCACTGAGCAGTGGCTCCTGATCCAGGTAGGCCTCGAAAAGGGCCTCCGTTTCGGTCTTTGTAAGATGCGGCCTCCTCCTCCTCCTCCCAGCACTGTTTTCCTCCTCTCCAACAACGTGTTCGGTCATTATGTAGCCTGTAAGAATGGCAGTTGTTGCCTGTGACTGTGCAGTCCCATGCATGTCCCTGAATCCACAGTCCACACTCCCAAACAGCATGCAATAAACTGCAGTAACCGACTATGGCCACTGCAGCACATTGTCACACCTTTATAGCACAATCCATGCAAATGAAGTGAGGAGCAACTTTGAGTAGATGCAAATTGCAGTGCTGCGCCATTGAATGGCTGATCAGATGATTTGCATATGACGGCTGAATATCGCACTGTTGCGCTTTGCGCATTTGTGTTAAACATGCTGAGCCAATGGCGCAGTCCTGTGACATGCATAGTACACCTTACTGCTCATGCCCGGGTTGCTGATGCAGGCGTCTGCTGTGCTGATGACGTGCTGTGTGTGGTAGGCAATGCAGGGCATGGCCACCATTGTGCCAGTGGCACTATAGCGATGGTCACTACATGGCGCTATGGTACTGGGTCATCATAGGCACAATGTCCGAACTGCCCGGTAGTCTGCTATGGCACCGGCACACAGGCAGCCAATCGCGCTACACACATTGTCATCTGATGGTGCTGTGCGTGGCCTTGCGCCAGAGACCCTTCCCCTGTGCCCGACCTTGGCCCCCTTGGTGCCATGTGTCAGGCATAGGTGCACCTCTGTCGCGCTGTTCGGTAACAGCACAATAGGGAATGGCAGCGCTGTACCACGCAGCATCTGTACATGGGGAGCCATGCTGCAGAGCACCATATTGCCTACTATATCTGCTGGAATGACGCGCAGATGGGCAGCACAATGGACGGCTATTGAGCTGGCCAATCTGGTGGCCATAGTTGAGCCACACCATGGGCCTCTCTTTGGGGAGGACCCCCTGGACAGGGCCAGGACTCAGGTGTGGCAGGAGGTGGTCACTGCCCTGGAAGAGGCCACAGGACGGGGGCGTACACCTGAGCAGTGCAGGCACCGCTATGGTGACCTGTGCAGGAGGGAGCCGGAGCTACTGGCCCGACTGCGGGCACGTGCCAGGAGGGGCACGGTGCCACATCCAGGTAGGGGTTCCATCAACACACTTTTATCGTCCATATGAGTCACAGTGTTGTATGTGTCCAGCACATAGGGGAGGGGCCATATGGGGTTGGCCGTGGCGGTGTTCATAGGGGTGTGTGGGGTGGGTGGGTCTGGCTGGGTGGGAGGGCACACACCTTGGGGCAGGGGGACTTTGCTTTGGGAATGTACTGATGTTCTTCTCTCCTTTTTTTCCCCACAGGCCTGGACGGAATCCACAGGGTGCGGGCAGAGCGGTGGAGGGGGGAGGTCAATGCAGCCATTTGGGCCGAGAGCCATCAACGCCCACCTGACCGGCCCGATGAGGGTGAGTGCCATACATCCATGATTAGTATTGCATGCTGTGTGACAGGGTGGGCAGTGGGGCATGGCCACCATTCATCAACATCACTGTCATGCACGCCACTTGTTACAGTCAACACTGTCCAGTGGCAATGCATGTCTGGGTGTGCATCACTGGTGGTCCATGTGTGCACCAGGTGCATGGCTGTGCCACTGCCTTTGCACCACATAGCCATGTCACTAAATGGCCACAGTGGTGCTGTGCGTGACATGGCCAGTGAGTGTGTGCAGCATTCCGCATGGCTGTATGCACCTGGGTGGGCAGGTCCTGTGGACGTGATCACTGCAGGTGGTCACACACCATCACAGTGGTATGTCCCATGGCCGTATGCCATGCACAGTGGGCAGGCTGTATGGGGTTGTGCATTCACACCTATTGACTGTGCTCCCTTGTTCTAGATACGCGCCATCTCCATGAAATTAGGGACACCTTAAGAGAGCTCCTTCATCTGGTCCGCAAGTCCGTGGACATCTTGAGGAGGCTCGAAGCAATGGGGGTGCTACAAAGGCACAGAGGCAGGAGGTCCCAGAGCCAGGAATGGCAGTCAAGATGATGGTCCTTTGGTCCCTGACTTCCTCTACCCCCCTGGGCCCACCCTCACACCCCTCCTATCCCATCCCATTTGTCCACCCCTTCCCCCTGCCCACCCCCACCTTGTTTGTGTCCCCCACCCCAAGCTTGTATATAGTTGTTATTATTGTACATAGTTCACTTTTATATTTCCAATACATTTGATTTTGATATGAATACTGTGGTGGTCTCTGATTTGCAGTGGGCTATAGGTGCTCAGCTGCAGTGGTGTGCATGGCATCAGGGATGGTGAAGTCATGAGTATGTGTGTGTGTCCATGTGGAGGTGACTATGGTGTGGGGGTAGATATCAGTTAGTGTCTGTGTTGTGTGTGTTGTTCCCTGTGCACTGGATGACTGTGTGCAGTGGTCCATGGCACGTGCTCTGTGTCCATGGCACACCCATTGGCCCATCCATGGCCTGTGCAGCTGACACACATGCCTGTATGTGACCTGCACAGTCCGCTGGCATGTCAGTGGTGTCATTCCCTGCTGGGCGGACACTGTACCCATCACTTTGCTGGGTTGCCCATGTCACTGGTGTGGTGCATACCTGGCTCGGGTAACACTGTGGGCAACATGGTCATTGGACCACCTCCATGCTGTGGCTTGTGTGTGTTGCAGGGGATGTGCCCCACTGTCTGTGGCTTGTGCTCTGGGTGACAACTGGTGGTGTATGGGTCCATGGTGCCTGCGCAGGGTGGCTGGCACTCCAGTGCCATGGTGGACTGCGGGTTGTGTGTACATGGCCTACATGGGCCCACAATGGGGACTTGGTTGCCCCACCACTGCGTCCCTGAGTTGTTGTGCCCTTGGGTATGGGTGGGTGCCTGTCCATACCCTGTGTGGCATCTGGTGTGGTGCATGCTTCCATGCACCACTGTGGGTATCTGTGCTGGCTGTTGTGGCCAGTGGTGGGTCGGGGTGTGTCACTGGAATACTGTGCAGGGTGCTGTACCACTGGTGGTGGTGTCAAGGACATGACCATCCCATGTGGGGTACCTCTTGTGCCAATGCATGGTTGGTCTCTCAGCAGTACCTCGGGGGGACTGTGCATGGTGGCACTGTGTCTGTCATTGTTGCATTGCCATGTGCTGCAACCCGCTGATGGGTGCTCGTGGTGGGGCTGGCTTGCATGGTTCTGTGGTGCACAGGGTTGCATTGACACAGTGGGGGTGGTGGCATGCATGGGGTTTCCTGCAGTGGTGGTCACTGCTCATGGGGGGGTGTCTGGGGGTCATGGTGCAGGGTGTGCTGTGCACTGGGGGGGGATGGTGTGGCACTTGGTGGTCTGCCCTCCTTGTGTGCCAGTCACAGCTTGCCGGTAGGTGTGATGGGGCACCATGGCCAGACTGTGGGTTGGTTGCTTGTCTCCATGGACCAGTGGTTATTCCAGCCCTCCCCCAGTTGTACTGTGCTTGGGGTGTGGGTGGACGATGTCTGTTCTGCTGTGTGTTCCTGTGCCCATCTGTGGCATGGGTGGTGGACCCCTACCCCCCTGATTGTGCAGTTACATTGCTCTGCAGCTGGGGGGCTCCCTGGTTGTGCTATGGCACCTCTGGACTGCTCAGCTGAACATCCCTTGTTGCGCTATGGTGCATCAGATCTGCTCAGCTTCCCCTCCCTAGTTGCACTATGGCACAGGTGGTGTGATATTCAGTCATCAGATGTAGGTGCAGTTTGGCCTGCTCCACTTTTGGATATCACATCACTTGCACATGGGCGCAATAGACTTGCGCTTTCTCCTGCTATTGCACACTTTTTGGGTGCAGTTTGAATATCTGGGCCTATGTGTTCATCAAAGAGAAGAAGCTTCAGACTCTGGCTTTGGTGGTCATCGGTCATCAGTAATATATTCCAGATTTGTTAGGAATCATTATTATCATCATCAGCAGCAGCAGCATCAACGACTTATTGCAACAAAACAATGGTACAAACTGGTGGTAGTCAGGCAACCAGAATATTTCAGGCATGGAAAATACTTGAGACTGGTGATGCCACACTGGTAACCATAATACTTCAGTTATATGAAATACTTGAGACTAGAGATGCCACATTGTTAACTGCCATATTTCAGGCATGGGAAATGCTGAGACTGGGAATACCAAACTAACAGCTGTATTTTATGCACGCAAAATACTTGAGATTGGTGATGCCACACTTGTAACTGCCATATTTCAGGCATGGGAAAAACTGAGACTGGAGATGACACACTGTTAACTGCCATATTTTATGCATGTGAAATACTTGAGACTGGTGATGCCACTCTGGTATCTGGCATCTGGAAAGCTTTTAAAGGGATGGATGAAAGATGGGCACCAGCAACACCAGGGAAGAGAGATGTAGCAATGCCAGTTGAGGATATTTTATTAGGAACAGCAGTCAATAGGTGGGTGGCAGTTTTATGCACTGGGAACTGCAGGGCATGGTCTTTCAAAAAACTACACTGTGACAGTGGAAGTAACAAAGAAAAAGGGTGCTGGCCACAGATTTGTGTTAGTATGACTGAATATGATGAACATGTTTGACTAAATGCTAGCATGTTGTGCTTATTTGCTAACAGAACAATGATGGTTAACACAGAATGGATTGTGTATGGGTCAATGCTACAACACATAAATGTTGTATCCAGTACAAGAAGATTATTTAATGCAATTGTTAGTGGCCATATGTGTACCCAAGGTGAGTTAGATTTATTTTTATAAATACAAGTTGTTCCACATGGGCTGGGACACGTGAGGATTGGTGAGGTTCCACCATATCCCCAACAGTGCTGAACATTCATTCAGACTGTATGCTGGTAGGAGGACAACAGATATATTTAAGGGCCAACTGTGCCAAGTGCGGAGATGCTTTCATTCTTTGATTCAATACTCCACTGGATTTATGGAGAATGACTCCAGAGAATCATTGAAATAACTATTCAGCAGATTGGTGCTGACTGTGGCTGCTGTTCTGTTCTCTTTCGTGGCTCAGCCTGTAGTGATGAGCTGAGTTCAGCCCAACAGTCACCCTCCTTCCATACTGCTTTCAGTTTGTGATTCTGAGACTGGTTCATCAATAGAGTTATCTGCCAGTCTCATCGACCCAAGCATGCAGAAAGTAAGATCTGAGCACATCTGCTTCTGAAAGTCTGTAACCCTGTGAGTGGGCACTATAAGGTGCAAAACCTCACACTTGAAATGTACCTCCAACATAGTGGCAAATATGTGCTTTTTATTGAAACAGAGATCAGAAAATCAAACTTCTAGTTCTGTGGTGAGATTTTCCAATGAGGGATATCACTCTTCCTGGTGTCTGGTTTGGATCTTTCTCAGCATTTTCACTGAATTTCCTCATGGCTTTTTTCAGGATCTGTATAGCAGGAATTATTTGACTTAGCAGCGCAGAATCAGAGCTAAGGTCATGAGTGCTCCTTTCAAATGGGGCTAAAACCTTTACCAAGCCCTCAATCACAGCCCAGTCCTGATGTCCAAGGACTCCCCCATGTCAGTTTCCATGCTTATCTCATGAAGGGCCTGCTTCTGCTCCAGAAGCCTTTGCAGCATTAGTAGGTGGAATTCCACTGGGTCTGTACCTCCTGGATGAGATGATGCTGTGGGATTTGAAGATGCTCTTGTAGCTGATGCAGATGGTTTGTGGCTTTCACAGAGTGACAGATGTGGCTGCATATGCTTCTGGCTACTCTGACTGTGTGATCTGCCCCTCCTGTGTTTGCCAAAGCCTTTGTCACCACCAAATTTAGTGTATGAGCAAAGCAGTGTATCCCCTCAAAACTGCCATCTCTAAGTGCTTTCATCATATTTGTGGCATTGTCTGTGACCACAAACCCTACTTGCAAATTGTTGCCATCAGTCCATGAGCTCAACATCTCTTGCAGGAATGACAGTATGTTTACAGCCCGGTGATTCTTTTTCCAAAACACTGACATTTAGCAAAGCAGACCTGCAGGGAGAAGGGGAAGAGACAGAACCAGCGCCAGTACCACCATCACCTCCAGTGACTACCATATCTGCAACACACCAGTGTGCTGTCAGTGACATATATGCATGATTTGAATTCATGCTGATCCATATGTCAGTTGTGCAGTGGAAAACTCCACCAACAACCTGTGCTAGTAATCTAGCAACTTCTTTTCTCAAATCATGGTAAATGCTTGGTACTACAGTATGTGAAAATGTGGTCCGGGGATGATATATTATACCTGGGGTGCAAATGCTGCAGCAGCCTATGGAAACCTGTATTTTCTACAATGGAAAATGGTTGCAGATCCAAGGCCATCATCTCATGAATTAAAGTGGTGATCTGCTGTGCTGTTGGGTGCAGGCATGGAAGGCTTGCATGATGGGTGTAGTCAAAGCTGTACCACATCACATTGATTTTGACTTTGAACCCATGGTGGAAGGTATTACAGTAATAGATGACTGAGCAGAAGAAGACAGAATGGGTGATGCTCCAGATGGGGATGCACTACAAGCGGTGTAAAGGGGAGTTGAGGGCACACTGTCTGTCTCAGTAATAAAATCACTTCCAATACTTTGTGCATCTACTGGACCAGTACCAGAAGAGGAGCTGACAGGCATATGTTGTGGAGGGGAAGGAACAGCTGCAACTCTTTGAAGCACAGTGGGATGTTTCATTCAGAGATGGTTTATCATTGATGTTGTTGTGAGATTTGAAAGGTTTTTACCACGACTTATACTACAGTCGTACACAGAACATATTGCCTTTGGTGGATCATCTTTTACAACACTAAAGTAAAGCCACACCACACTTTTCCCCCCACTGACAGTGGAAGTACTGGCCCCAATAGGGTGACCATAGCCATGTTTTGCCCCTTTCTCCTTATCAGACCTGAGTTCAGTGGATGCAGTTGTTCTGCCCCTTTCTGTCTCCACAACAGATGTAATTGTAGAACTACTTTGTGTATCAGATGGAGTTGAACTTGACTCAACTCTTTGGAAGACAAGGTGGACTGTTTGTTTTTCTTTGGGGGGAAGGAGGAGGAGGAGCAGGGTGGCCCTGACTGACCTGCTTGCCATGATGAGAAGCACTGCATTTTTTGGCAACTGCATGCTCACGCTTTTCACACAGATATGCTGCATATTCAGCCTCATTGCCTAATTGGCTTATGTAGGTATCACTGACAGAAGATGTATTGAGCAAGTATGATGGCTCTGGTAAATATTCACAACCAGATGAATGCTCTTCTTCAGAATCCTCCACATCAGCAAAAGGATACGTGGTGAAAGGAAACTTATGAGACTGAGCAACAGTACATTTTGGCAACACAATTGGTGCAGTCATTGTAACAGTCTCGTGGTCAGTACTAGTCACAGTACCTATGGTCATGGGCACAGCTGGCAAGGTAGTAGCATTGCTGACAGTAGTCCTGGTGCCAGAATTACTATCAGGAGTTACAGTCAAAGAAATTGGCATCCTGTTAGAGCTAGTTGTAATACTGGCAGTAATGGTCATGGTGACAGCAGAACACTCAGGACTACTAATGGGGGCAAAGGTTGTGGTGATAGTGGCTGTGCAAGGAGCACAAATAACAGTACACACTGTTATGTCAGGGGTGGTGTCAACAGTACACAAAGGATTTGCTCTGGTTGCTGAAATAATGGCCCAGGTAGTGGTGGGGAAGTGCACACTGATAGGCGATGTTGCCTCTATAGGGGTGGTTGTGTGAATAGCACTACCACTGGTAGTGGGGGTGGGTTCTTGTTCTTGTATGACTGGATATGTCAGCTGTAAAGCATTCCTACTTTTATATAATGATGGTTCTGCAAATGCAGTACTAGTAGTAGTAGTGGTAGCAGTTGTAGTTATAGTAGTACTAGTACTATCCCCAATCCTACTGAAACCAGAACCTGAAGGCTTATCAGGGAGAAAGCTATTTTAGAGCAGTGAATAAGAATAGACCTTCTCTCACCCTGTTCCTCGCCGCTTACAACTGGTGGTGAAGATGGCTTGCTTGGGCTGGACCATACATGTTTACGGGATTGATGATACATGGTCTGTAACTTACTGTGTGTTTTATTTTTAATTTTTTAATGTTTTTGTTTATGTTGGTGTTTCTTGCAGAAAATGACAATACCCACACCACTCAAGTAGCAGATAATAAAGACAGGCTGATACTAGAGAGAGATGGAGTCAGCAAACAACTTCTTACATTTATGGTGTCAGTTGTGGAGTCATACAGTACAGTATTTCAAGCTTTGAAGGTGCACCAAACAACTTACAACACACAGAACCCAGTGAGTCGTGCCTGACACACACAGAAATGCTAAAGCAGTTCACAGAAAATGTATGTGTACATACTCACTGCTGTACACACATGGGGTGAAGACACACAAAAAAGAAAAAAAACACATGCACAGGAGGTCACTCAGATGCAGTGAGCTGTGGAGGGAGGAGTCACTTGTGACACTCTCCTTACTCAGTTGTACAGAGAACTGAGCCAATAACCAGACCACAGTCAGCAACAATTCAATGGGCCAAGCCTGACCCAATGAGAGAAAAATACAATGCTTTATAAAGTCACAAAAACAAAATGCATGCAGACAACTGTGCATGCACTTGTAGGACACAGATTACAAGAACAACAATACAATGCATGCACAGATGATGTATGCACCTCGGTGAGCTGCAACACAGACAAGAGGGTGTCAGATGACAATCACATCTCACTTATGCAGGGAACCAAGCCCAGAACCTGATGACAGCAAAATACCAATTTGCTTCATAAAAGAAATAGAAAATACCACAGCGGCTGTGTGTTGATTTGGAACAAAAAGCTAAGCAAGCATAGCAGTGAGGATGGGGCAGTCAGCAAAAACTTGAAACACTCACTGTTACTGAGCCCAGTAACAGTTACTCACTACATGCAAAAGCCAAGCTGGACTTTATTGACAAAAAAAACATTCTGATAAGAACTAATAATAGAACAGAAAGGTTCTAAAGCAAAAAAATCAAATCACAATGCTTCAGCTGAGGTGTGAAACTGTAAGGAGTAGGGGAGGGGAGTCAGCATGCAGCAGCACACACAGTCACACACACAGATTCATTCATACACAGACTCTCATTTTCCTTGAAACTGAGCCCAGTTTCAAGGATGAAAAACAAAACTTCCATCAGATGCAGTCAGGAGGTGATCAGATGTCAAAACTGGATCACACACAAAACGTTTTTTAAACAGTTATAAAAGTCACAAGTGGTAAACTAAACAGAGCTAGCTCTCTCAGAAATGACTGTCTCCTCTTATATACAGTTAGAGTGAGGAGATCACATAGTGTTCCTGGCTGTGAGCTCCAAAAACAGCCTCTGATTGGCCAGCAAAGAGCTGAGAGACTTTGAAATCTCACCCACTGAACAGTACGTCCCGAATAGCAGCCGGATAGTGAACTATTCGGGACAGCCATCTGAATATTCGACAAGCCTACTATTCATGGTATTTGGGAAACACTATTCAGACCATGCACAGCCCTACTATAGACTATATTTTATGCAATCCAGAAATATATAATTTGTTTATTAATCTTGAAATTAATATGAGACCAGAAAGTGACCATGCTCCTCTTTCTCTAAAGATAACATTGGTGGAAGAGATCTCTCTAGTTACAAATGGTATTTCCCTATTGACTGAATTGTACAGTCAGGGGTAAAAGATACTGAAAAGGGGCCTGATGAAAATTAATCAAGTAAAAGAAATAATACTTAGTTGGAATATAGATCAAAAGCAGTTAAATATTACTACAATAAATTCATCACAGGTGTTGGAATAGAAGTTTGACACATTATTTGAAAATATAAAATCAATAACATATGCAAAACCTAGTTCTAATTTCCAAAATCATAATGGATGGTTTAATAAGGAATGTAGAAAGACTAAAAAGGAACCGAATAACCTAATTAAATGGACTAAAAGACATCCCTCAAAGGAAAACTTCACAAACTTAAATAAAAGTAGGAAACAATATAATAGATGGCTTGAAGGGAAAAAAGCAGAATACCAACAAAAACTATGGACAGAAATGTATGCTGTTATACAGGGAAAAGATAGTCAATGTTTTGGAGAATGATTTCAAAAGGAGTGAATGATTATCGCCCGTCATTAGCAGTATATATTCCAAAAGAACTATGGATTGACCATTATAAAACAATATTTACTAAAGTTGATACTGTAGATAAAGGTTTAGAAGTAATTGAACTATTAAGGCACTCTTCTAATACTGCACTTAAATTTACAGAAAAGGAAGTGGAAGAGGCTATTTCCAAACTAAAAAAATAATAAGGCTCCTGGCCCAGATGGCATGTCTCCTGAGATTTATAAGGAACATATTGATTCTTGGATCCCAATATTAACATGTTACTTCAATCTATGTGTGACACATACATATGTACCTGCCTTCTGGACTACTAACATTATTGTGCCACTACATAAAAAAGGATCTGTCTATGATCCATCAAACTTCCACCCTGTTAATTTGATAAAAAATCTGCTCTAAAATGTTTGCAAGACTATTACTGACAGTTCAGTAGCTGAACAGACAAACTTTTTATTATTTCCCATATCAGGCAGGTTTCCGTCAAGGATTTTACACTATTGATAATGTATTTGTATTTAGTCATATAATTGAAAGGTACATACATATAAGAAAAATGAAACGTTTCACTCTTTGTGTTGATTTTTCTTTGGCATTCAATTCCATAAATAGAACTAAGCTTTAGGAAATATTAGTTGAAATAGGCATTGATCATACTTTACTGTTTCTGATTTGCTTATTATACACAAACACATTAATATCAATAAGATATGATAACATTAGAAATGTAACACAATACTTTCAATCTCAAAAGAGAGCCAAACAAGGGTGCCTTTTGGCACCATTATTATTTAATCTTTGTATCAATAAACTATTAGAATTTGAGGAAACAAATTTATTGGACTCCCCAAAAATGAATGAACTTCCATTACATACATTAGCATATGCAGATGATATAGTGATTTTCTCTTTGACCGCATCAGGATTCCAAAAAAAGATTAACATTTTTCAAAGCAAATGTTCAGATCTTCAATTAAAAATAAACCTAAAAAAACAAAAATTATGATATTTGGTAAACATTTGTCATACAAAAAACAATTATATTTTTATTTGAGGGATGATAAAATAGAACTAGTCAATGAATATCAATATCTTGGGATTAAATTTGTATCTTCTACTAATTGGTCACAGCATATAGGAGAACAGAACATGAAGGCTAAACTAGCAGCAAAAGCATTGCCTAAGTGTAACCTAAAATATGAAGGAAATACAATAACCCCAGCACTTAGAGCAGGGGAAGCAAAAATCACCCCCAGTCTTACATATGGGGCTGAAGTGTGGGGATCCTATAAAACAGAAACACTGGAAAAAATGTTTTCCTTCTTTTATAAATCTGTGTTAAGAGTTCCATCCTCAGTATCAAATGCTATGGTACAAGACAAACTAGGAAGAATTACAATTGACACAATTAAAGATCTCACCTTAGTCATGTATTGGCTTTGAATGATTAATAATACTCACAATAATTTACCAACACGTTGTTTATGAGAGATAATTAAATGGTTGCCACAAAATCAAAGTTCAAAATGGTTGACAGCCTTAAAGAACATCTTGACTAAAATTAAAATGTTGCATTTATGGAATGATTATATAAAAAAGATTACTATCTCATTGCAATATAGATCACTTACAGAAAGAAAGCTATTTGAAAATGCAAAAGTGAATGATACAGGAAAAATAAAGAAACACAAATGTGCAAATTGGTTTAGAGAAAACAAAATAGATAATTTTCTGGGAGAGTACTTATCACTTGCTATCTCCCCTGAAGCAAGGAGATTAATAACCTGGACAAGGTTTGAATGAATTATCTCTAAACACATATATTTTAATAAAAATGATGGGACTAACACAAGTACAAGTAATCATTTATGCAAATGTAATAAAGGCCATGAAGAAACACTGCAACATTTAATAACACTTTGCCTGCTGTATAGCAAAGCAAGGAAATATTTCCTCTTAAAGTTCCTTACAATCTAAGTGAATGTTAATTACGATGCAGTGTTTGTAATACTCCAAGATGTTTACAAGATGCTTTGATGCTATCACAATATATGGCATCTGTGATTAAAATAAAAAAAAAATGTAGAATTAGAAACAAAAACTAATATAAATCTTTCACTTCTGGTCTTAAATTAATTGTCAAACAACATTTAAAATGTTCATTGACAAGGCACTTTCCTCTAAGGGTATCATATTTTTCTGATAGTTTACAGATTAGCATTTTAGTAATAAGCCTGGCATAATGTGACTCTGTGTGTTTATATTTAATGTTTGTGTAGAAGTAAATGTACTTCTTAAACAAGTCTTGTGATATGTGTAAATGGAAATATATTTATGTATATGTAATGTTGTCTTTTGTCATGCTGTATCATCAATCAATCAATCAACTCTTTACTTTTAAAAAGCACCTTTCCAAGACCAAAGCACTTTTACAATAAATAAATCAAATACATATAATTAAAACAGTATCATAAAATCAGTCACAAAAATATACTTAAAAATCAGAGTATGCCAGGCTAAATAGGTACGTTTTTAATGCTGATTTCTAAATGATTGTAATAACTTAGTCGATAATAACATCTAAGTTGATCAATGATAAAAATTTGATTAATTTGATTGATAGCAAATTATATTTTCCCAGAAAATAAATGTCTGATAAAATATAATTCTTTTGAGATTCTTTGAAAGAGGGGATAATAATGAGATTGACCGGTAATTAGTAACACTTGTTGAACTACCACTTTTAAGAATTGGTTTGATTATAGCCATTTTTCTGTGCTCCAGAAACACTCCATGACACAAAGAAAAATTAAAAAGGGTTGCCATTGGATAAGCAATGTGTCAATAGGTGGTGGAATTCATATAAAAGGAGAATATTAGGGGACCCAATATTGATCCTTGGGGTACCCACACTTGATGGTATTGCTTTGAGAGAGGACATCATCAGTTCTGCTTCTATGAACTCTATTATTGAGATAATTAAAATACCAATCGGTGACCTCCTTTGAAAAATTCAGGGCATAAAAAGAACCCATCAACAAATTATGGTCAACTAAATCAAAGGCCTTGGTGAGGTCCACGAATACAACTTCAATAGAGTGCCCCTTGTCAAGGGCACCCTGTATGCAGCTGGTGAACCCCACCAAAGCTGTTTCCATAATGTGCTTATGTTTAAAACCATGTTGTGCATTTGATAGCAGACTATATTTTCCCAAAAAATAAATGTCTGATCAAATATGATTCTTTCGAGAATCTTTGAAAGAGGAGATAATAATGAGATTGGCTGGTAATTAGTAACATTTGTTGAACTACTGCTTTTAAGAATTGATTTGTTTATAGCCATTTTCCACTGCTCCAGAAACACTCCATGACACAAAGAAAAATGAAAAATGGTTGCCAATGGATAAGCCAATGTGTCAATGACCATTTTAATTAACCTAAAGTTGATACCATCATGGCCAATATGGGGTCTAGGATTATATTTTAATACATATGTTTTAACCTGGTGAGATGTCACTGTCTGAAAATAAAATTTTGGATGAGTCCCTGGGTCAATTTGATTAGACCTATTATCTTCTGGCACCTGGTGGCTGTTTGTTCTATACCTATCAAGATTACCAAAAAAGCTGTTAAAGGTTTCAGCAGCTGTGGATGGTTCATTAAGAAGTTGTACATTGATGGTCAATGACACAGCAGTATATTTGGTTCCTCTACCTAGAAGATTATTTAAGACTTCCCACATTTTCTAGGGATTCTCAAATGATTTCACTTGTTCTGATAAAAAATATTTTGATTTACTTTTTCTTATTTTGGATTTACATTTGTTCTTTAATGTTTTGTATTCTAGAAGTACAGAAGTTTTCTTATTTTTTTTGGTACTGCCTTCATTTCTTATCCCTTTGCTGCATCAATTTCAATAGGTCCTGGTTGACCTATTTATTTTTATTTGTCTGGATGTACATTTTATTATTTGGTGCTAATCTTTCAACAATTAACTTAAAGTTAGCGCAGAAATTCTCCAATAAGACATCAATATTGTTATACCATTCCAGACCTAACCAATCAATCTCCCTACATGCTGCATTCAGAGTTTCAGAGTTAATTCTTTTAAAACTCCTAAATAGAGATAGGCGAAGTGGCCCCAATTTGCTCCATGAAGTGATTCGCTGAGTGAGGCAAATTCTCGGTCTCCATAGCAATGATGCCGATATTATAATAGGTAACGTGGAAGTCCATTGAAAACAATGACTTTGCGTTACTCTGCCTTCCCAAAACCACTACTCCACCAATTCTTAAGGTGAAGTACATTGAAAACAATGTACTTCACCTTGTTTTTAATCTCCAAAGATGAATTTTACAGTGGTTCATGGGATTTCAGGTCACATGGGCTCTAGATTGTTCTGCACAGCCTCAGTTTGGGGTAGTGTGTGTAGGAAGCTATAGGAGACAATCTGCTCTGAGAGCTGTCTGTGATTCAAACCTTCTAAAAACTGTTAAAAAAGCCTTTTGAGTCATTTCATATTGCTGAAACTTTAGTTCATTGATTATAGGAAACCCTCCTGTGCTCATATTATTGAGCTTCTATTGCTTGTGTGTGGATTTTGAATGTTAATGTACAACATTCAGTCTGTGTACTGAGAGACAGTGGAAGTGTGCTTTGGGGGAGGGGCGTATCTGTGGTGTAGGTAGATTAACTTGGAGAAAAAGACAGTGCTTTCTGTTTTGGTTATATTTTTCTTGTACAACTGTGTTAATGTACACACACCAATATTTTCAATAATTCTTGCCATTTTTTTGCTGATTGTTGTGGTGCAACAGTGTATACTTTTAGTTTGTTTAAAATATGTGTTTATATTACTGAAGTTTTCAATTTGTTACGTATTACTTAGTGTGTATGTGAGTATGTGTGTGATGCGTATCATCAAATCAGACATCTTTCATTGTGCCACATAATAATTTCAGCAATGTGAACCTGCTATCCACTGCAGCTGTGATTTTTTTACTTCTTTGTGGTATCTTTACTGGTACTAGTACTAGTAACTGTTACTGCAGCAGTGCAGTACACTCCTCCCCCCTGCAGCGCGCCCCAACTGGCAAATATATTTTTTTTTAGATTTGAATTTCTGATGGTGAGCACTGGTTAGGTGTTGTGCCTTTGAGTCTGCATCTCTTTAGTGCACAGTGTAATCTTAATCTGTCTGTGCATTTGCATCTCTTTAGGGTCCAATCTCCATCTGTAACTTAAGTCACAGTTGTTTCTTTGGCTTCCCTTCAGAGTACTGAACAGGTGTGGTGCATAATTCTGCATGAACATTGTACTCATTAATGTGTATTTTTAAGTCAGGACCATCATCACGAGTCACTAGTGGTATAAATCATGTTCTTCATCATCACAGTCACAAATGCAGTCACAAATCACAATTCACGATCATGTCACTAATTTTTTGACTAGTTAATTGGATGTATTGTAAGCCTGTTTTGTAGTATCTCTCCAGGCTTCACCGCCATTGTACTCATTAATGAGCATTTTTAAGTCAGGGAGTTTGTACTACAGCTCATTGGGGAAGTACAGCTGTAGGCATTTGTGTTCCCAATACAGTTCCATATTGTTTATCTCACACCATCGACACTGAATCATGTTCTTCATCATCACAGTCACAAATGCAGTCACAAATCATGATTCACGATCACGCCACGAAACACATTAATTATTTTACTAGTTACTTGGATGTATTGTAAGCATGTTTTGTAGTATCTCTCCAGGCTTCACCACTCCACCATTGCACTCATTAATAAGTGTTTTTAAGTTGGGGAGTTTTGTGCTACAGCTCATCAGGGAAATACAGCCATAGGCATTCACATTCCTTCCCGTACACATGTGAGTTACAGTACTGTAAGTAGTGGCAGGTGAAGTGGCCCCAATTTGCTTCATGAAGTGATTCACTGAGTAACACAAAATCCATGAAGAACTCCACAATGTGCAGTGGAGTACTTCTCTTCATAATAAGGAATACGAAGTCCATTGAAACCAATGACTTTGCGTTATTCCACCTTCCCCAAACCACTTCTATACCAATTTTAAGGTGAAGTATATTGAAATCGATGTAATTTGCCTCACTTCACCCTGTAATTGAGCTCAAAATTAAATTCTGCAGTTATTCATAGGATTGCAGGTCACATGGATTCTAGATTGTTTAGCACAGCCTCAGTTCTGGCCTGGGTAGTGTGTGTGCAGTGGTAGCTGGAGACAGTTTGCCCTCAGAGCTCTGTAATTCAAAACCTCTAAAAGCTGTTTAAAATGCCTTTTTGAGTAAAATTGTTTCCTCAAAATTTAGTACATCGATTGTAGGAAACCCTTCTGTGCTCATATCATTGAGTGTTTATTGTTGTGTGTGGATTTTGAATGTTCATTTAGAACAGTCAGTCTGTGTGCTGTGAAGTGTGCTTTGGGGAGGGGCGTATTTGTGGTGTAGGTAGATTAACTGGGAGAAAAAGGCATTCTTTCTGTTTTGGTTATATTTTTCTTGTATAACTGTTAATGTACACAGTAATATATTTAGTAAATCTTGAAATTTTTTTTGCTGATTATTGTGGTGCAGCAGTGTACAATTTGTCCTTTTAAAATATTTGGTTATATTACTAAAGTTTTTAAATTTGCTACACATTACTTGAGTGTGCATGTGAGTGTGTGTGCAATGCGTGCCATTAGATCAGACACCTTTTATTGTGTTACAGAGTAATTGCAGCAGTGTGAACCTGCTATCCACCATAACTGCATGAATTTTTCATACTGCTTTGTGGAATCTTTACTGGTAGTGGATTGTTATTGCCATGCACTAATCCCCCAACTGACAAAATGTATTCCTTTCCAGATTTGGATTTGTGACTTGTGAGCACTGGTTAGGTGGTGTTGTGCCTTTTCATATGCATCCCTCGAGTGTGCAGCGCAATCTTAATCTGTCTGTGCATTTGCATGGCACCATTCATTCTGAGAGACTGCATTTCTTGTTACACTCTCATTTCACTTCATCAGCACTGGGGAATTTTCTGGACACAAGACAGTAACGTTTTGGGGATGCACATTAATTCTGTTGACTCTGTGTGTGACCTGACCACTGCACGCATGACTGAGTGCACCATTAATTCTGAGAGACTTTGCATTTCTTGTTACACTCTCATTTCACTTCATCAGCACTGTGGAGTTTTCTGGACACAAGACAGTAGCACTTTGAGGATGAACATTCATTCTGGTGACTGTGTGGGTGGGATGCTGCCAATATTGTTGTCACTCCACCTTACTTCATGTTTAAGGCAGAATGACAATGCAAAATAATAATAACAAGGCAAAGTGAGCCTTTCCTATGGGGCACTCCGCATAGCGAAGTGCCAACGCGAAGTGGCCACTTCACATTCACTTCATCAGCAAATTTTAAATTTGCTGCATCTCTACTCCTAAACTCAATATATTGGGTGAATTTTTAATCCCCTTAGTTGTCCATTCACAGTGGACTGAACAGTGGTCACCAATCCCATCTGGTAACATATCAGTCCAAACAATTTTATTTGGATGTGTGACCACTATCCAGTCCAATGTGGTGGAAGTGCCTGTTTTATAATTTATTAACCCTGCAATACTTTGATCCAGCCCACTGGCCAGGGCTTGTTAACAAATGACCTGCCTCTTTAATCAGGCAAACCTCCTTTTCTTACTATTTACTGCAGTATAGCAGATTGTATCAGGCCTATTTTGGCTGACAGTTTCTGTAACTAGAAATCTCAGAATTCCCTGCAGCAGACATTAGAGAAGGGATGCAGCAGTGGGAGATTCTGCAGCCTGCAGTGCATGTTAGAGTTTTTCTAATCTCTGTTTATTTTTTTGTTGTTGTTTTTGTTTGCAGGTCCTGCTGTCCTTCCAGGGCTAACTGCAGTCACAGTGGACTGTTCCTAGCCCTGGGAGAATAGAGAGACCTACAGTCATCTGCTATGAGCCTATAAAATCTCTAAAATGTATTTCAGGCTATTGACTGTCCCACTGCTGCAGTTCTCCTTTGATGTCAGCTACAGGTGATTCTGGGATTTGTAGTTATAGAAATTAGCCAAAACAAAAAAGGTGCTGCTGGGATTTGGGTGTTGACCACTGCAAAACAGCAAGCACATAATTTGAACCAGGGCACTCACCAGGACAAAAAAGAAAAACAGCACTGATACTATAGATAATTGCCAAACATACTTTACAGTGAATTTTTGATGCATTTGCAGAGTAATAAAGTATGTTTGGCACTTATCTATAGTGTCAGTGGCACTTTGCTTTTGTCTTTGTGAGCGCCCCAGTTTTAACTGCTTGTTAGTTACTGAAAATGTCAGCTACAAGTCAACAAAATAAGTCTGATACAATCTACTATACTGTAATAAACAGTAAGTAAAAAAAATTAGAAACATAGAATTTGACGGCAGATAAGGACTGCTTGATCCACCCAGTCTGCCCATTTCCCTACCTAACGGATAAGCTGCAGATCCTAGTTAACCAACAGTCTACTTCTTTCTACCCCCACTCCCTAGAATTGCCTTATGACTGTCCCATGCATGCTTGAATGAACACAAAGTACACATTGGGACCAACCCCACACCTGGTTGTCAGGCTGTTTGTGCTAGATGGTCCCCTTTAGATGGTTAGAACTCCTAATTACATCAAGTGAGATTTTCAGTAATACTGAAATGGATGCAAATATTAAGTACAGCAGGTGGGTTTTTCAAGTCATATTTCAGGATTTTTTTTTTTAAGTTTAGTATAGGTACAAACTTTCTAGCTGTTGTATGGTACTTCATATCCAGTTTGTGGATACAAAAATGCTAGACATAGATGTAAATTGCAGAGCAGGTTACACTCAGTCTGAAATCTGTGTCTAGGCACATTTCAGCAGTACATTAACTCTTGAAACTGTACAAAACCTTGACAAAGATTTGGAAATTGGACACAGCTACTGTATGTCCTAGCTTTAAAAAACTGTGCATGGGGAAATATTACTTATATCCAAAGTTGTATAATAAAAAATAAATAAATATAAATTGCATCTAGACACAGGCATTAAAAATCTCTCAAAAAACATTTTTAAGAACAGTTATGTTTGCTGAACTAGTTTAACTACACTGTATTGAGAATTGTTTTCTGAAACTGTTCAATAGTGTGGAAAGGGTCTTTGTAGCAAGGAAACAATCAGCGCAGGTCAAAATTTGATCAGCTGGTGTGGCTTACATGCAATGGGTGCTATGCACCAATGGGGCATAGGTACGTGCAAAATGCTTGTACCCCAGCTGCAGAGCTGCACAGCTGCAGACAGGTGCGCCAGTACCGGCATTCCCTAATGCTGGCCTTCTGTCTGTGGCCCCACCCCCCCCAGCATGCAGGTGCGTGGAGTGGTGTTATGCAGACTGGGCATGTACCCAATGGAATGGCTGGACCTGGTCCACTAGTGGAACCCCTGCACCCACAGGGCATGGATGCTGAGTACTGGTGCAGAGTGCACTGTCCACACTAGGAGCAGGATGCCTGATCGGCCCCCAACCCTCCTCATGTCCCCCATGGGTGGGGGTGGCATGTTGCAGGGGTCTGCAGCACCCTGATGTCTTGGCCTCTCCTGGTGGTGGCATCCTGGGGGGGGCACATATCCCTTATGGCTGTGGGTTATCAGGTGTAAGGTGTGCCCCCACACTTAGCACTTTTCACTTTTGTCAATGGTGTGGAGTGTGGGCATGCCCTCTGACACACACTCTGACGGCCCCCGGCACATAGCTGTCTGCCCAGCCAGGGTGAGTAAGTGTCCCATGCCACCCATAGTGCATGCCACGTGGTGTCTGTGAGACCCCTCTATGTGGCATTCAGTAGTATCTATGCCAAAGTGGCTGAGTTATGTGGCACATTGGCATAGTGCATAGGTCCCAGTGAGAGGAAGGGAAGGCAGGGAGATTGTAAAATCTTACCAGAAAGGGGTAAGAAGTAAAATGAATATAAGGAAGGCTGTGAGGAACCAAGAAGTGGAGGGCAAGAGGGGGTTTGTGTCTAAGTCTGTTGACTAAACTAAATCTGTAAGTCTGTTGAAGTTTTTTTAACTTCTGACTAGAGCAGTCAACTAATTAAAATCAAGGTAAGCAGCAGCTAAATTAATTAAAGTCAATTTTAATTAAGTTTGAAGTCCAAAGAGAGGAATGTTATATTTCTGTGTTTGTTCCTTACTTGAACAATGTCTAGTACCTTCTGACCACAAATCCTATACATTGTGTACGTTAATAAGCTTACATAATAACGAAACAAATTATTAATAATGTCATTGCTTTTGTATTGATATTGTTATTGCTGTTCTGTGTTACTTTCAATGTTTCCTCTTACCCCCAAGAATGCACCAGGAAATGATTTATTTTAATTCAATATGACCTTCCTGGAGAAAAGAAAATCTCAAATAAATAAATATTGGTATATCATTGTTCAACTTTCTCAATGATATTGATATGTCAATATACCCTATAAGAAATAAACAGAAAACAGAATCTCACTCTCACCATAATGATTATATTTCAATTATTGTTTTATATTTAGGGTGACAATTTTTACTTCCACTATAATATATGCCAGTGTTGTGTGACATTTTAAAGGCCACTTCATCAAGGTTAAGGTGACAATTACGTACAAAATCTTCTATACCATCCTTTTTTATGATACAAATACTCGTTTTGTAATAATGTCACTCTCCTAAGTAACTAAAAGTTCTTTTTTATCAGAAGATAATAACTAATGGTACAGTTTTGAAGAGAACAGACAGTGGTGCCATTGTCTCTGCATCTATTAACATGCATTTAAATTTGTTCTGCAGTATTTTCCAAAGTTTCAATGATCTGCAACAAAAAGTCACACTTTTAGCACAATTTTACACTCTATTATTTATCATTATAAATAAGGGTCTGGCCAGAATTGTGTTCTCATTGGCCAGACCTCTTCAAATGGGAATTCACTGACAAACTAATTATAGCTTACAGACTGTACTTAAAGGAGTACTACAGTCACAATCTGCAAATAGCACATGTTGTTCAGAGGGTTTTATTTGTGTGTAGTCCTGGTGTGTCTCTCCTGTTTGCTATTAGGAGCTTTTTTCCAAATTTGCCTACTAGTTTTATGGCCACAGGGCATCTCCATGTTCAATTTTTTATAACTCTTATCCTGCAGTGCCTTCTGTCCCATGTGACTGTGATGCATCTGGGACCATACATTTATCAAGTACTGGTTTACAGTCAGTTTTACAGTAGTAGAGCTGTCCATTTAAGTAACTTTCCTTATCCAGTGAGCACTAAAGGCTACATTTACCCACCCCTTCCCCCTCCACTTGGCTTATACTTCCCCTAGGCTGCTCCATGCATACAGCACTTATAGAAACATAGAAACATAGACTTTGACAGCAGATAAGGACCACTTGGCCCACCCAGACTGCCCATTTCCCTACCTGCTGGATAAGCTGCAGATTCTAGTTAACCAACAGTCTACTTCCTGCCACTCCCCACTACAATTGCCTTGTGTCTGTCCCATGCATGTTTGAATTCCCCCGCTATTTTAGCCCCAACAACCGCCCCAGGAAGGCAGTTCCACACATCCACCACTCTCTCCGTGAAAAAAGATTTCCTCACATTACCCCCAAGCCATCCCCCCTCTATCTTTAAATTGTGACCCCTTGTTCTTACACATCTCTTTTTCTGAAAGATGCTACCCTCCTGGACTTTGTTGACTCCCTTGAGGTACTTGAATGTTTCTATCATGTCCCCCCGTCCCTCCTTTTATCAAGGGTATACATATTAAGCTCTCTCAGTCTCTCTTCATATGATTTCTGGTGCAGACCCTGCACCATTTTAGTTGCCCTCCTCTGGACTGCTTCCATCCTGTCTATGTCCTTGCGTAGATGAGGTCTCCAAAACTGCACACAGTACTCCAGATGGGGTCTCACCAACTGTCTGTACAGAGGGATAACCACTTCCCTTTTAATACTTGTGATGCCTCTTCCTATGTATCCCAGTATCTCCCTGGCTCTCCTTACTGACTTTTCACATTGCTTACCAACCTTTAGATCATCTGATATGACTACCCCCAAGTCCCGTTCCATTTTTGTTGTTGTTAGTACCTCCCCTGCTATTGTGTACTCTTCTCCTGGGTTTTTGTTTCCCAGGTGCATTATTTTGCACTTCTTTGCATTGAATCTAAGTTGCCATATGTCTGACCATTCCTCCAACCTTGCCAAGTCCCTTCTTATCCTTTCTACCCTCCTTGTGTATCAACTCTGTTACAGATCTTTGTATCATCTGCAAGGAGGCATACCTTTCCCTCCAGACCCTCTGCAATGTCACCTATAAAGATGTTAAAGAGGACTGGACCCAGTACTGAGCCCTGAGGTACTCCACTAGTGACCCCCCTTTCTTCGGAATGTGTTCCACTCACTATTACATTCTGTGTCCTGCTGTGCAGCCAGTTTGCAACCCAGACTGCCACCCTGGGACCCACTCCCAGGCTGGCTAACTTGATTATTAATCTTTTGTGCTGAACTGTGTCAAATGCCTTGCTAAAGTCTAGGTAGGCCATATCCACAGCCCTTCCTGGCCTATTACTTTGGTCACCTAGTCAAAGAAATCTATTAGATTCATCTGACATGACCTTCCTGCTGTAAATCCATGCTGCTTTGGGTCCTGTGCCCTGCTGGCCTCTAGGTACTCAACAATTCTTTCTTTCAGAAGTGATTCCATCATTTTCCCTACCACTGAGGTCAAACTTACAGGTCTGTAGTTTCCTGCTTCTGCCTTGCTCCCACTTTTGTGAAGGGGAATCACATCTGCCCTCCTCCAGTCCTCAGGTACCACCCCATCCTCCCATGATTTATTAAAAAGTGTGGTCAGTGGTGTCACTGGGTCCTCCCTTAGTTCTTTTAGGATTCTGGGGTGAATCCCATCAGGCCCCGTTGCTTTGTCCACCTTGAGTTTTAGGAGTTCTTTCAGGACTCTTTCTTCTGTAAATGGACTGGTGTCAACTCCCCTACCCAGAGTGCTTCTATTGTCTGGTTTAGGTAACTCCTCCCCCTCTTCTTTTATCAGCTTCTTCTCCCTCATTACCATATCACCTTCTCCTATCCCCTAGTAACTTTATACAATATGCCTCCTCTGTGCCCATGTCAATACTCTCCTTACCTCCTCCTTCATCCCCTTTTCCTTGACAAGCCAATTTTGGCTGCAAGCTACAAGCAACCTGCACTTAGTAACTAGACCTATAGACTAGAGATATTTCTGTTATAAAAGTATTTGTGTATGAGGTTATACTCTACATTTATCTTGCTTGTAAAATAGCCTTGTCACTTGGCTATTGTATGTTCTCGACGTATGATGTAAATTGTACTGTTTTGTCTGTTCTTCTACTGACTAGGAGCCTTTGTAAAAGAGCCAGTTTGGCTCAAAGGTTGTAATTTTCAAAACTAAAATTTAGCAAACAGTGCAAGGATGACTGAGTGGGTCATTCTGTGAGAAAAGAGCTACAGTCTTCACTGATTATAGCATTGCAAACTAGGGGTGATTTGTGTGCTTTTTATGGCTGTGTGTAGTTCGATTAAATTAATAGCTCTGAAAATAAAACATTTATTTCTGATGGCTAGACCTAGACATGTACTTAGAAAACAAAAATATTGAATTTGAGTTATTTAGTTGAGACCAGAACATCAGGCTCCACATTGGAGATTACTGCTTTATTAGCTTTCCCCTAACTGAATCACTGGTCCTGGAAGCATCACCATCACATGAGACAGGAGGCATTGCAGGCAAAAGAAGAGCAGTAAACAATGCTGAAATGGGGATCCCCAGGGAACCATAAAAATAGTAGGCAAATTTAGAAAAAGAATCTCATAGTAGCAGACAAAGGGAAGAACACACCAGAACTATATACACAAATTAAAACACTCTGCACATCATGGACAGGATTCTCAAAAGGGATGTGCCAGCACATCCCCAACTTGCACACTGGCATGATTCTACAAGGGGACTGCATACCACCCATAATGGTATGTTGCCCATCTGGATGGGCTGTGAAGGGGGGCATGCCCATGCATATGGGTGCACAGCCCCATTCCCAGCCCAACCTGGAGGTGCATCTCTGGGGCAAGTCCGGAGATGCACCCCTCAAGATAAATCTACAACAAGTAGACTTAAGTAGCTAGCCACCCACAGGTATGCTGCTGTACTGCAGACAGCAGCATGGCAGCCTGCCAACCTGCCAGTCCAGAGTGCCCTCCCTCCCGCCCAAACCTACATTTAGTATGCCACCACGCTGAGATGGTAGAGCTATGTGTGCAGAAACCCCACCCTGCCCATAGTTCCATTTCAAGCAACACCCTGTGGTGGTAGTGACATGTACATAGGACCCCCACCCTGCCCACAGTGGATCCTTGTACAAAGAACCCCACCACGACATGCACACACCACTGACAGCCCACCAAATGACCCCCAGTCATTCCAACAGCCCCCCACCCACTCAGACACCCACTCCCCACCCTGCTCCCACCGTCCCAGTAGGACCTGAAGGTCGGCAGGCAGCACAACCCACCCACAAAACCACCATGGCCGACTGCTGACAGAGCTGTCTGAGACTGGCAGCTACTGTACTACTGAAAGCCCATTGGTAGACCCTATCGACCAATGGGTTTGCAGTGAGTACTATACCCTATCATTCACATGTGAATGACAGTGTGCAGTACTCACTGCAAGCCCATTGGTTGACAGGATCACCAATGGGCTTTCCAGTGTACAACTGTCAGTCAGACAACTCTGTCATTTGAGCAGATATGGTAGTATGCAGGTGGGCTGTGCTGCCCACCAAACTTCGGGACCTTATGGGATTGGGGGCAGTGGGGTGGGGAGAGGGTGCCTGAGTGGGTGAGGGGCTGCTAGAATGATGAGGGGTTGTTTGGAGGAGCATTTGTGGTGCGTGCATGTAGGGGTGTGGGGTTCTTTGTACAGGGAGCCACCACTGCAGTGTGCAGCTTTGCACCATGACTACAGGCAGGGTGGAGGGATTCTATGTACAAGTCTCTGCCACCACAGGGTGTGGCTTGGTAATGGGGCTACGGGCAGGGTGGGGGGATTCTATGTACATGGTATATCCACCACAGGATGCTGTATTCAGAACAGGGATTGGGCAGGGAGGACCACTGGGGCTCATGTGTGGGCATTCTCAAGGTCAGCAAATTTGCCAGGGATGGGTGGGGGTTGCAAACTTCCTTCCTGGGGCTGTGTGTAGCCCATAACCATTGCAGGGCACCTGGCACATTCTGCTAGGTGCATGCAAATGGGGCTATAATTACATGCAAATGGTCCCATTGTACCTTTCATGCCTAATGGCTCCATTTGCATGTTGTTGGCTCTGAATGGCAAAATTGGGCACAGCACATAATGAGATGCGCTGCCCCATTGGTATCCCCAGCCTGCCAGGGGGTTGCACTGTTGCATTCAGGGCTGGGCGCAACTGTGGTATTCACAGAGGGGATGCACTGGGAGCATCCTCTTGTGCATTCTATGTGAATACCACTGTTGGCACTTGACACATCTCATTTGCACCAGGGCATCCGTGTTGCACTCAGTACAAGTCTTTTGAAAATCCTACCTCATATGTGTTTGCAGATTGTGACAGTAGTACTCATTGACGTACCTATACAATGCATTCCCAACTTATTACCAGCCAGATGAGACCATTATTTTCATTTCAAACTGGTTTCTTAGAATATTCCGTTTCCAAATGAGAATGCATTGCTAATACAGTGTGCTTGCAACAAAATGCCTTGCAAAATGGAATGTACAATTCACTAGGATCTTCACTGCTGTTCCAAAAGTCAATGCATTTGCATCTCAAATCACAACTCATTACCAATCAAATGTAAAACTATTTAAGTACAGTCTGTACTGTAGGAGCTGATCAGACTTTAGCCTTTTTATAATAAAATGCTGTGGTAAATTAATCAAGACTACAACCTGAAAAGATTGCAGATTAATATGTTAATAAAGCAACCTCTTAACAAAAATTAGCAAACATAAACTCATGGAATTCATTTTGCAATTGAAATAACTACATCACAAATTACAAATCAAAGCTTCAAGGGTATCTGGTTTATATGGCATGGATTTAATAGCAGGGGATAAAACTGTGCAGTCACTATAGCATGAGTGAAAACAGCAGCAGGGAAAGTATAGTGCGGACATATCAGCACTACCCCATCACTGTTTTTCACCCTCAGCATGCCTGGTTGCCACTGTGCTATCGCTGTGGTTCAGCAAGTACAGCTACAGGCTGTGGAGGGTGGTGCTGCCTGCAGCCCAGGTTCAGGTCTCACTCACATCAATTTTTCCCCCATCACTTGCCCTGAGGCAGCCCATCCCCTGTCTTCCCACCTAAAATTCCCCCATCCCAAGTTGTTGCACATCACCAACTTACCCCCCATCCTCATTCCAACATCCATCCCCCTTGGGTCCACTGTGGAGTTCCCTCTAATCTGCTGCCCACTCTCCTGAATGATGCACTTCCCCCACATGTGCCCCCTGGGCCATTTTTTAAATTTTTTTTGGGGGGTGCAGGGTGCCCCCACAGAACAGTAGTTTAATTAAGTTTTCTGCCTGGTGCTGTTCTGGTTTTGTGATTTTGTCCCATGCAGTTCTATGCATGCTATTTTGACCTAGACCCAACTTCAAGAATCAATATTACTCATAATGATAACTTCCCCTCAGACCAATAAACCCACCACTTGGGATGTTAATCGGGTACAATGTAACCATCCTAAGTAGGTTGCTACAATGTTCCACATTTATTTAAATCTACGCCACACCCACCCACACGTGAAAAACCTGTTTTTGTCATCTCTATTTGAAGATATATAACCCATGATTTAAGACTAATTTACAGTTCCCTCACAGTTCACCCTTGTTGGCCCTGGACATTAACTCACGGCCCTTTTGCTACCTTGCTATCTAGAGGATTTCCCTTTTTTCTAGCCCTATCCCTGTCCCTCAGTGATTTTGGCAGTGCTCAGCATAGTCTATCCCTGCAGAACAAATCTCCTAGCTCACAGGGCAGTGACTCCTTGTAGAAGTGCTTTCAGTTCTCCTGCCCATAGCACCAGGAGGCCCCATTTATATTATAAATGGGCATTAAGGTACAGGTGTGTTGCGGGTCTTGTGATTATATTGGCGGTTGGTTGGTGTGCCTGTGGCAAGGGACATGGCATGGTTCTACACACTTGGTGCCATGCCAGGGGCTAATCCCTGTGACTGCTGCAATTCCAGAATGTTAGTGCTTTCACTGTCCATAAACAACCACTTACATCTGGAATGGCAATCTGCATCAGTGCATGCAGTGCCACTGTCATGGGGACAATGTGCTCCTGCAGATATCAGCACCTGTTTGAGCATGACAGCTTTGGTGCAAGGCAGAACTAAGTGGAGCCCAGTGTTCCCCAGATTACTGCCATCTACCACTGCAACTGAAAATGGGGTACCTGATGTTTAAGGAAGAGACTACTCCATTACTCCAAAATATCAGAAGTGATAATAGTAGATTCCTTGTATACATTACACCACATCTCACAACTGTAGAATATGTAGTCTCATACAAGTTTAATTTTGATCTCAACAGTATTGTATCTTTCAGAAAAGGTATCATAACTAAAAAGTTGCTGTTAATGTCATATGATTTCATATAATGTCATCTCAGGATCTCAGAGCCATGTACAGTATATTACTGTATTTTATATTGTACTGGTGCATTAGAAAAAATGGGGCATATACACACACATTTTAAAAGAGGGCCATAAAAGAAAGAACTTTTGTTGAGAGCTTGGAGGAAAGCACAGATCTTCTACAAAAACTACAGGATCTATTTTTGATAAATCTTCATCTCATCTCCCCACCACTACTGCACATGCATGGTCGTCCTCCACTACCATGCACATGCAGTCACATATGTATACATATAATTACATTGTGGGGCACAGTTGCACGCCTATATTTAGGGTTGAGTAGGCACTTTAATACTAAACCTCAAATTTTGCACGTTAATAACTTTGCAACTGTTCAAAGGATTTGTACGCAATTTGGAATGCATAGTTCGGTATGGTAGATCTCTTGATTTTCCAAGTTGCGTTTTCATTGCATATATGGTTTTTGCTCAGTGAAGTGCCATAAAATGCACTTTTCACCACTTTTGCATGTTTTTTGTCTGTGGTGCTGTGTGGACACTGTGTGGATTATTGCTCCAAAACCTGGGACTTAGAAAGAGCTTGGGGCAAGGAACATGCCAGCATTTGATTGGTGAAAAAATATTAATCCATTCAAAAGTTATTACAATTTGAAGTTCTCACTATATCTTGTGGGAAAATCTACATGTATTTTTGCAGTGCTAATGGGGAAGACTAAATGTCACTAGGGAAGACCAGAAGTCCCTAGGGAAGACTAGATGGCCCAAATTGGGATGACCATATCTCCATAACGGTTTGGTCTTTTTACTTAAAATTTGCAGGGTGTTGAGGGAATGTCCAACAGATGTGAATTATGCTGCTTAGGTGTTGGTGAATTAATTGGTTGCAGAGAAATTCAATGACAAATTTGAATTTTTTTCCATAGGATTACACTGCGGTCTGTCATGACTTTAGGCACCGTTATCACGGAAACAAGGCAAAATACAGACTTTTCACTACTGACAACTTAGATCACCTTTTAGTGATCTATGCTACTGGAAAAAGATTTGAAATCTTAATGTAAGCCTGCAGTAGATTTTTTTTTGTAAGTTGCACGGTTCGTGAGCTATTGTGAAATTACTGTCACAAGGGTTCAACGAGAGCTTGTTTAGTGCTTTTCAATGCCCATACCTCATAAACAATCTGAGATATGGATGCAATCACTTAATGATGCATGAAGTACTCACTGTCATGATTACAATGATACTTGAATTTGTTTTCTAGCTCTTACAGTTTGCAAGATATGCTCAAATTACTGTTACAAGGGTTTGGTGCCCTATAGGATGCTGTATGGCTCTGTAGCTTTGCATAAGGGGGAGTGCAGGCCCAGATGCTTATTATTATGCAACACTTGTCAACTTGCTGGGAGCACAGGGCCCAAGGGCCCCGTGCTTCCACCAATACATGTTTTTTACTAGTTATACTATATGTTTTCAAAAAGTAAGGAAATTCATGGCAAAAAAATGCATTTAATGCATCATTTAGGGTTAAAGTGAAAGAAGTCAGGACATTAAACATAAAGATTGAGCCCCTAACCACCCCATACACACCCTGCACCCCCATCCTCCACAGACTGACAGACAGGTTGAGTGTTGGGGGGAGGTGATAGGGTTGGAAACCCTAATGCTTCATTTTCTTACTTTTGTTGCTTCAGCCCTAACTGTTGCATTAACAAAGTATTTTGCAATGAATTTCTGTACTTTTTGAGACAGTGTAACCTTATTTTCATGTGGGAGTGCAGGGCCTGAAGAGACCTTCCAAGTAACCCTCACCTACCTGTGGCCCTGTGCTCCCATCAGTACAAAATGGCATCCATATAAGTGAGTTCAGGGCCCGGAGCTACCCATAAGACTATAGAGATTGCAAGTAACCTCATCTCCCTGTGGGAGTGCAGGGCCCTTCAGGCCCTGCACTTCCAGTATTGCAAAATGTTGTACCCTGTGGTGTCAGTACTGCATAGTGGCATGTATATGTTGCACCGCAGGGCCCTCTGGGACCTTATGCTCCCATCTTTCCTCTAACTGTAAAGACATAGTGCAGTGCTACACACATTCCAAGTAACCATTGTACTGCAAATGCAGCAATAGCTCAGTGACCGTAGTACCACTGGAAAAAAATGCCACCACATTTGTAATCATGGCCTGGCATCCTGCATGCATGCTGTAAGCTGTGTTTAGCAAAAAATATGTTTCTCAAACCATTTTCAAGATATAGACACCGAAAGGTACCCTGTACATAACAATGTTATCCTATGGGATGTTTCTAAATTTTGAAATGTTGTAAGTATGGAACAGATGTAAATATTTTCACTAAACCGACATAACTCACATCTGTGTGGGAGCCCTTTTGTACCCTGCACATTTCAAGCTGAAACTCCTAACTGTTTCTTTGCAGTCAAGTGGCAAAGAAACAGTATCCTTTAAAGATCCCTTTCTGCGAGCTGGCAAAATCCCTTTTCGCAAGCCAAATCCCTTTTCACAAGCTGTCAAAATCCCTTTTTGTTAACAAATCCCTTTTCATGAAATAGGGGCATCTTTTTGACCCGTCACAAAAAGGGATTTTGACAGCTCACGAAAAGGTATTTTGACTGCTAATGAAAAGGGGTTTAAAAGGGCTGACCAGTAGGCCCTGCCAGTAATCCCATTTTACAAGCTGTCAAAATCCATTTTTGTGAGAAATTCCTTTTCATGAGGTTGGGCCATCTGATCATCCCCTCACAAAAATGGATTTTGACAGCTCACAAAAAGGGGATTTTGACATCTCCCGAAAAGGGATTATAAAAAGTAATCCCTTTTTACGAGCTGTCAAAATCCCTTTTTGTGAGCTGATCAGTTTTCATGAGTTGTCAAAATCCCTTTTCATGAGTGAATACTGTTTTGTGAGGTAGGGGCATCTGGTCGTCCTTTCATGAAAAGGGATTTTGACAGCTTGTGAAAAGGGATCATAAGAAAGTCATGAAAATAGATTTTTAAACTTATAAACTATAATTTTTTTGACTAAATTAAAGTAAACCAAAAGCACAGAAGTGTACAGGTCATTCCCATGAACAAAACCCATACTTGGATATCTACAGAAGACATCCCTGGGGCAACTTATAACACTTTGCTTGGGCACAAAAAATGAAAACAAAATGGTGGCCCGTAGAAAGGGATTTTTCCTGAAGAAGAGGGAGTTTATAATTCCCTCTTTGTGAGCTGTCAAAATCCCCTTTCATGAGCCCTAAATCCATTTTTGTACTGTGTAGCTATCCTAAAGACTGAACTGAGCATGCTCAGAACCTGCAATTTCAAAATTGAATAACTTTGGCACAGATTAATATTTTTTCACCAAACTAATGTTGGCTTGTTATGTGGTGTAAGATCTTTCTACCCTGAAAATTGCAGACCAAAGTTCCAAACAGATTGTCTGCAGCACAATGAGGAAAAAAAACAGCCAAAACAGGCAAAAAAAGTGACTTTTATACTTTTTTCACTATTCACAGCATGAATTCTGCAAATCTGATCAAAACTAAACTTGGCACATCAAGAGATCTACCCCATAGGACAGTGCATACCAATGTTTGTGCACATCTGTTGAATGGTTTCAAAGTTATTAAAGAGCAAAAATTTGAGGTTCAACATTAAACTGCCTACTCAACCATAACTATAGTAGCACTACCATGCCACAATAATATATATATATATTTTTCTACTTTCCTTACCCCACCCCACTCTCTTTCTCAATGCCCACCACCCCACACACCCACAGAAACATAACAGTGACACTGGGGGTGCCCAATTCTCAGTGTCGACCAGCATCTCCATCCTATTTTTTTTAATTTTTTATTTAACCTGTAAGAAGAAAACCATCCATTGATGTCTTTTGCACTGTTACAGTCCCCCCACCAGACCCTCCCAATCAGTGCACACCTCCCAAGTCCCTACTTACCCATCGGAGGGTCTTTGGACCACAGATACATCTTCACTATTCAAAGCCAGACCGCAAACTGAAGAAACAGGTATGCCATTCAATGTATTTCAATGGGGGTTTGAACTTAGATACGTAACTTGTTTTTATCTCACCACCACTGGATAATGACTACCCACAAGATTTATCGACTCAGACCCCGCAATCTTATTTGTTCCCATAAGGCAGTGGGTAGTGCACTGATCTCTATTGTGACCCAGACCACATACTGTAGCTGTCCAGTGTAGAGGTGGACACAGAATGCTGGTCATTGAACTGAGGTTTTATGCAATAAACATTTTTGCTTAACTTCTGCATAGATGAAATTTTTTCTGGTTCCTAAGTGCAATATTTTTTTGTTTGTGATTTTTAAGCTGCTGTCGAACATTTATGAGCTCACAACTATTTATTGATATTTCTTTGACACTGAAGTGGACACTGTTTCCACTGAGGAGGTTTACAAAGGCTGAGTATATTGGACTGTTCAAGATGAATTGTTTATAGAAATATTTTTTTTTAAAGAGCACCCATTGTGCGTGTTTCAAACATGTTTCTGAGACCATCCCCAACCACCACTTCCTGACCTGTACCAGAGGTTTTTTTTTCAACTTTTCTTAATGCACCGCTCTATGGGGAACTCTCTCCAGATTCCTTCACCTCACCCCAAGCTCTATCTCCCACCTGAGATACCTCCTGTCCTCAAGCCAGCCCGATGGACCCCCTGGCTCTGAACCCCATGAGGTGGAGCTGCCCTATCTGCCCAGGGTGCTCTATCTAGAATCAAGTGTGCCAGACTAGGAGATTGGCCTGGTGAGGAGTGTGCCCAGTAGTAGGGAGTGTGGCTCAGCAGGAAGAGAGGTGCCGTCGTCACCTATCCCCAAAGATAGGGATTTTTCCATGTTTGGTTTCCCCCAGAGTGTGGATGTGCAATGACATCCTCTTGATCAAGTCACTGATGTCCTCTGCCACTCTGCCCACTTGTACAGCTCTGTGTTGGTAGTACCCCCAGTCTCCACCAGAGGTCACTGCTATGCCAAGCAGCCCCAGAGTGCACCACCCCCAGGAGAGGAAAGCAGTCTATCGGATGCTCCATCCTCTCCCTGCCCTACCAGCCCCCTGGCCACTTGAGTCCACTCCTGAACCCATGTCACCGGTGTAGCATGAGGTGTGGCATCCAGCACCTCAAACCTCAGTGCCACTGGGCTGGTTCCGTACCAGGGTTTTAAATATTAGTTTTTCAAGATATCCTGGCCCAGATATTCAAAAGGGTTGCACCATGCGCAACAGGGTTGCGCATGCGCAAGTCCTACATTGCGCCATTTTGCGATATTCAGCAGGAGGCAGTTGTGCCACTGAAAACAGGTTGAGCAACAGCACAATGCAAATGAATGCATGCTCAACAGGAGGGGGAACCATGCATAAACTGCGCAACTCGATATTCAGTCGGGTTGTGCAGAGTTGTGCAGGCGCAACCCCCAACCTGCGCCTGCACAACTTTGAGCCAAAAAAAAAAGGATCAAGTTGAGGGCCACCCACAGGTGAGCTGCTGTATTGCAGGGTGCAACACAGCAGCTGCCACCCGTGGCTGGCCCCCAACTCAGTTCCTGTGCCCTCAGTTTCGCGATCGCGGGCAGAACGCAAAACACCTTTCGTCATCTTCAATGCCCGATCAGCGGGCAGAACGTATCACGAGGCTGTCTCCAGTGCCTGATCGCAGCAGAATGTAAGACGCTTAACCCGAAGATTTCAGTCCAGTGGACGAACAGCCCGGATCATGGGCAGAATGTTCAGTGAACTTCAGAGTCTGGTACCCAACCACTCACTCACACGAGTTCGACACTCGGCCTCGGCAGTTGCTGGTGGCAGACCACCCGCCGCTTCGCCGCCGCCGAGCCGAGCCCGGGAGTTGCACGCTGGCGTAGAGCCATAGCCATCGGCATCGAGTCAGAGGCATGACAGTCCAGATTTGGGAATGGGTTCATTCACAAATCTGACTGTCATACGGGTATGGGCTGCATGCCCATTGGCTCTAGCTCTGCACCAATGGGCATGCAGCCCTACCGACAGTCAGTGGCGGGCGGCAGGTGGCAGGCAGGGATGCTGCCGCCTGCTGGCTTCCAGGAGGGAGCGGGTGGTGGGCTTCACGGGTGGGGTGGGGGGACACTAGACACCAGGGAGATGTTTATGGGTTGTCACTGGACATTCTGCCCACGATCGGGCATTATGGTCCACTGGACCACCAGGAAGATATTCGGGTTGGTGGGGGTCTTTTACATTCTGCCCGTGATCGGGCACTGGGGGTTGTTTCACGCTCTGCCCGCGATCGAGCATTGGGAGATGTGTGGGCGGGTTATTGTCATAAATACGCTTCTGCCCGTGATCGGGCATTGGGAGATGTGTGGTGGGGGTTGTTTTCACATTGTGCCCGCGATCAGGCTGCAGGGTGTGTCGGTCCCCGATGGCTGCTGCCTGGCAGGGCGGCCAGGCGCAAGTCCTCGGGGATCAGCGCACCTACATGCTAATGGCATGCAAATGGGGCCATAATCAGATGCAAATGGCCCCCCTGCACCTTGCATGAATTATGGCCCCATTTGCATGTCACCTTTTGAATATCGAAAATTTGCGCATGGCGCAATGGTACTTGCACCACCGCAAGTTTAATACTCAACTCTGACAACATGAGGTGGCGCAAGTTCCACCGTGCCATGCACAGTGGCTGTGGCTGGGGGGTGATATTCAAAGGAGTTGCGCAATAGCGCAACTCCTTTGAATATCACCCCGGCCACACCCCTGCGCAACTATTTTGAGCAGCGCAAGGGCTTGCGCCTCAGAATGGCTCAGGTTGAATATCCGGGCCCCCTGTGTTTATATTTTGAAGAGGAAGGGATAGTAAATCCTTGCTCAGAGAGCTGGTACTCCAATCCCTTTCCCTTCCTGGTGCCAGATAGAGATGCAGCAAAATAAAATTTTGCCTGTGAAATTGCAGCGAAATCGACAATTTCGCTGTGTGAAATTTTTCACAAAATTGTGGTGAAATGGCAAAATTTCACCCGCAATTTCACACCCATGTATATCCCATTCCCATTATTTTGTAAAAATCTCCCTGGTGTTTAGTGGTCCCCCCATCTCCCTGGCCGTTCACCAGCCCAAATTATTCTCCTTGGTGTCTAGTGGCCCCCCTGGCCAATCACCAGTCATAATTGAATAAAGCCACCCGGAGTTATCCTGCCCCCCTCATGTCTTTTTTTTTTTTAAAAAATGAAACCCATACTACCTGGTGCCTAGTGGTCCCCCCAGGTGACTCACTGGCCCAAATTATTCTCCCTGGTGTCTAGTAGTCCCCCCCAGCCGATCACCAGCCATAATTTAATAAAGCCCCTGGAGTTACCCTGGCCATCTCATGTCCTTTTATTAAACAAAATAAATCAAACACACACTCCCTGTGAACCCCCACCCTCTCATCAGTAAGACAGTACCCACCTCACTCCCCCCACTATCCCGATCAGGAAACCGGCACAGCCCTCCACTCACCTCCATGGCCAGCAGCCCAACTGAGTGCTTCAATGAATGAGCACATGATTGTACAAGCATGCACTCATTCATTGAAGTGGTCAGTAAGGCTGCCATCTGTGGTGTGAGTGGAGGGCTGTGCTGGTGACCATATCGGGGTACTTGGGTGGGAAGGGGGAGTGGGGTGGGTGCTAGCTCATTATGACAGGGTGAAGGCTCCACTAGACACCAGGGAGTGTGGGTTTGATTTATTTTTTTTAAATAAAAGGTCATGAGGGGGACAGGGTAACTGTGGTGGGCTTTATTCAGTTATGGTCAGTGATCAGCTGGGGAAGACCACTTGACACCAGGGAGAATAATTTGGGCCAATGAGCAGCTGGGGGGAACCACTGGAGGCTAGGGAGAGTGAGTTTCTTTCTTTTTTTTAAATGACATGCGATGGCCAGGGTAACTCTGGTACGGGGGGCTTTATTCAATTACGGATGGTAATCGGCTGGGGGGAACCAGTAGACACCAGGGAGAATAATTTGGGCCAGTGAGCAGCCAAGGGGTTGGGGGGATCACTAGACACCATGGAGAACTTTGGCAACTTGAAAATCTCACCAACAGGTGGTGAAATTTTGCCCATGAGCAGCAAATTTTGCCAGTTCTCGGGTGAACTTTTGCTTGTTCCAGGGACAAAATTTCACATTTCACCCAGCAAAACATTTTGTGAAATGTACAAACTATGCAAACTATTTTGTGGGGTGAAATTTTAAAATTTCACACAACACTAGTGCCTGATAAGGATTGCTCTGCCCCTGTGCTTCCCCCACTATCTTACATTTTGTGACTTACTGTAGGAGTTTGTAAAGCACAGGGGCATACTCCATTGCTATCAACTCGAGTGTAGTTTAAAATATACATTTTGATATTCTAGAGGGCCTTTGGGGTAAAATCAAAGCCACAGATCTACTTAGAAGGCTCTACATAGTAGATCTGTGGGTCTGATTTGATCCCAAAGGCCCCTAAAATATAAAAATATATATTTCATACTGCACTCTCATTGATAGCAATGCAGCATGTTCCAGCACTCTATAAACTCCTATGTAAAAATGTCAAAGTGCATGGGTGGCACATGGACAGAGCTTTTCTCATTCCACTTCAGGAAGAGGAAGGGATTGTGCTGCCAGCTCCTGTGAGTGAGGATTTAGGATCCCTTCCCATTCAAAATACAAACACAGGAAAATTCTAAAAACTGTCATTCATAATGCCAGTGTAGGTAAGCTTCCAGAGGGGAGCATCAGGAAAGCACTGAGATGGCACTCTTTAAATTAAACCTACATACATTTCAACAAACTGAACTTTAGAATATATATATATATATATATATATATATATGATACATGATGGGCGACTGTGGAATATGGAAAATATTTTCACGAGTGCAGAGTGAACTGTGATAATATCATGAGTACCGAAGGCACGAGTGATATTATTGCAGTTCACTCTGCATGAGTGCAAATGTTTGCCATATTCCACGAGTCGCACATCATGTGTGCGATTTATTCAGTAGGGCTAGTATCCTTTGGTAACACTGTTTTCTGTGTTTTCTCTGCTTTTTTTTTTTGGTAACTGGGTAAGTTTTTAGAGGGGACCTGGGACCACTGGGCAGTTATGTAATTTGTTGAGTCACACAGTATTGAAATGGAAGTTGTGAGAATCAAACACCAGTCTGGGCTGCTAGATATAGGAAGTTTGTGCATTGCTTTTTACTCTAAACTTTAGGCTATACTGACAGCACTGTTTGTGGTCTGAGTTTGTGTAAGGCCCTGTCCACACTACGCCTCTGTAATGTTACAGAGTGCCCAAACCGTTACCGTAATGGTTTGCGTTTACACCTGTAACGTTACAGAAGGCATTTTCGTAACCGTTGTTGAAACCACATATGAGGTGGTTTCAACAATCGTTATGAAACCGGTCCTGCCTCGGTAACATTACCAGCAGTAGTGTGGATGGGCAGTAATGGTCCCCTGCATGGCCCAAAGCGCAGTGCGAGCTGCATTGTGGGATCGGGCACCACCATAACGGTTGCCCATCTCCCAAAGTGTGGACTGGCAGTGCCGGTCCCATAATGGACACCGCAGTGGTGTGGACGCACTGCACCACTCGCCAGCCATAACGGATTGCATCCGTTACCGGGCCAGAGTGGTGTAGTGTGGACAGGGTCTTAGTGTTTTTGAATGGGCTGAGACTGTTAGACACTATGATAAACAGGTGCATGTGATTTGTAATGATAATTGTGTTACCTGCAGCTAGGAGTGAGAAACAGACTGTTTATTCAGTAAGTTGCAGGCTTCACTAAGACAGAGAAACTGTTGCAGTCAGCACTCAGAAAGAGAAACTGGTTTATGAAGGAGGCTGGTTTGAAGATTAGAGCAGCACAGTAATGGGCTAGGATTGTCAGAATAACTATGGGACACAGCTGATTGTCTTTTACAATGCTAATTGAGTTAGTTGCAGGATTCAGTGAGAAAGAGAAACTGTGAAGCTATTAAATGCAGGCTGCAGTGTAGATGGTCTCACTCTGGTGACATTACCATTGTTGTACATTTGCTGGTGATGTTGACACTGTGGGTTTATCAGGAAATAAATCCACGGTGGTGGTCATCACAGTGGTTATACAATGGCTGTGAAAATAACATAATTTACTTCATAGCATATCATCTCACCCCTATTGTATAAATATATTTATATATATATATATATATATATATATGTACAGTATATACTTAGAATATATAACATTGTTGACTCCTAAATTAAATGAAAAGTGATTCTTAATTACAAAACTGTGAAGGTGGAAGCAGGGGTTGAAATGAACCCAGACTCCTTTAAGCAACTGAGTCTATCTAGTGACTTTTATAATTTGCCTACCTATACTGCATAAGCAGGACAATGTCTGTCATGAATTATTACCCAAATTCTTATGTCAGTGAGAATGCCTGTTCTCCCCTTTCTTTCTCTGTCTGTTTCCTGTGTGTGTGTGTGTGTGTGTGTATGTGTGTGTGTCACAGACAGAGAAAACAGTGTGGCTGCTTGATGTGTCTCTCTGTCTCTTTCTCCACATGCTTCAGAAAGCCTGCTTGGGAAAGAAAGCTGTAGCCATGTGCAGTTTGCTGATTTGGTCACAGCATTAAGCAGATTATAGAATGCTGGAGAGGGATGGCAAATTCATGTGTTAAGTTCTAATTGACGTGCATACTAAAAATATTTCCTGATCTGAGAGTTTGGTTTTAAGTCATGGGTGACTACGGGTGGTAAATCCTTGGGGTGCAAGTATTGGGAAAGCCAGTGGGAGTGATGGCCAACCTAGAACTGCTGTTAGAAACCCAACCAAAAAAAAAAATTACAACAGACAAGGACCACTTGGTCAACATAGTCTTCCCTGTTATCTCTAAGAACTGTAAGTAACACACACAACAGTTGATCTCCAGCCATTCCCCCTTTCGCAACCTCCAAGTTTCCCTTATGCCTAAGCCATTTATTTTTGAATACTGTTACCTTCCCCTTCACCACTTGGAAGCTGTTGTATGTAGCCACCACCCCTTTAGTGAAGAAGTACTGTCTCCCTTTACCCGAGTCTACCCCCTCCACTTGCATACCACGAACCTTTGTTCTTCAACCCTTCTTCTGTTCAAAATTGTTTCTCCAACCTGTGCTGTGTGTATACACTTGAAGTACTTGAAAGTCTCAATGATAGACCCCCTCACTCTCTCCTTTCCTCTGTGGTGTACATTTTGATATCTTCTGCTCTATCCTCAAATGGCTTGTGGTGATGGCCATGTACAATTATATTTGCCCTCCTCTTCACTGCTTCTGCTCTGTCTAGGTCATTCTGTAGATGAGGCTGACAGAAATGAGTGCAGCACTCTGCATGAGGCCATACCAATCATTGTTACAGAGGTATCAACACTTCCTTCATTCTCCTGGTAATACCCCTCCCTATTCATGCCCACATCCTGCTGGATCTTCCCACTGTCTTGTCACACTACTTTGCCACTTGTAGGTCATCATATATAAATAACCCCCATTGCCTATCCTCTGTGGTGCTTGATAGTATCATCATGGCCCTTCTCATGTACTGTGACCCCTTTGATTTCTGTTGCCAAGTCTGCAATTTTGCACCTCTTTGCATTTAATCATAATTGTCACACACTTGATCAAGTCTAAAACTTACTGAGGTACATCCTCATGTTTTCCTCACACCTGTGAGTGACAACTCTGTTGCAAATCATTCTGTCAACTGCACAAATGCAGGCCTCCCCTTATAACCCCCTCCACAATGTGGTTACTAATGTAATTATATTTCAACAGCCATAATACTGACCCCTCTAGCACCCCATCCATCACCCTCTCCTCCTATGAGAGAACTCCATTTACAACCACCCTCTTGGTAGTATCCCTCAAGTAATTTTATTGTCCTTTTTATTGCAGTGGGACACACATGTCATGCCACTGGATGAAGGTGGCTCAGTCAGCCTAGTTGTGAGGAATTACTTCTTCACAGCATGAGTGCTGTGTCCATTGAACAGCCTCCCATCAGAGATTGAATGAGCTGAGCCATGTGATAGGCAGATGGTTGTGGTGAATCTGATGGATTGCTGGATCTGACTTTCAGCCAAGGTGCTTAATTGCAGATGAAGGGCTCAATTCTAGTAGCACCCCTACATATGTCACATGTTGCGACATACGAGGGGTGCAGTTGCACCAAGGACCCTGTGCCCAATTCTGCAAAGGGCAGGGTCCCCATGGCTAAGTCCTGTGACTTCTGACAACCGGCCAGGTATGCTGAACAGAGGGTGTACCTGAACAGGTTGTAGCAAGCTGCAGCACGGTACACCAAAGGGTGCACATGCCCCCCCACCCTTATTCCCATCTAAGCAATAAATGCCTCTGCAGGGCTAGCTGCCCCCCATGTCCCACTCCCTCATAAATGTGTGTTTAAGCCCCGCAGTGCTAGAAGAACCCCCCATGCCCCAATCCTCATACCCCAAGTCCATACGGCAATTCAGAGTTTAAAAATGTAAAAAGATCTCGGTAATCCCTGGTAGTCTAGTGGCCCCCATCTGGCAGTGCCAGACCACCCTGCTCCCCCGAACCTGTACCCAGCCAGTGACTGGCACAGCCCACCTCTCACCACTGCAGCCAGCCACTGACTGAGCTCCCCAAGGAGCATGTACTGTAATTATTACCTGCTCAGGGAATGACAGCTGCTGTCATTCCCTGAGTGCATACTAATTACAGTACATGCTTCAAGGGGAGCTCAGTTGGCAGCTGGCCATGGTGGTGAGAGGTGGGCTGTGCCAGTCGCTGACTGGGTATGGGGGAGCAGGGTAGTCTGGCATTGCCAGGTGGTGGGGTGTGGGCCACCAGACTACCAGGGATTACCGGGATATTATTTACATTTTTAAACTGTGCATTGCTACAAGGACTTGGGGTACAGGGATTGGGGCATGGGGGGTTCTTCTAGCACTGCGGGGCTTAAACACACATTTATGGGAGATCAGGGCATGGGGGTTCCCTCTAGCCCTACAGGGCTTAAACACACATTTATGGGGGATCAGGGCATGGGGGGTTGGATAGCCCTGCAGAGACAATTACTTGATATCACAGGGATTGGGGCATAGGGGGTTTGATAGCCCCTTGGGGCACTTCATTGATTAAACAGAAATTGAGACATGGGGTGCTTCATGTACTGGGGGTGGGATGGCAGGCACATTGGCACAACCCTGGATGATGCAAGGTACACTTACACCAGATAATAGATGGTGTAACTGTACTTTGATGGATGTCCTATGGGGGCTGTTCCAGAATAACAAATGTGGGGCTCTGCCAGTCGCCTTTCCATAATAGGGCACAACTACTGCTAGGAAACCCCCTTGCACCTTGTTGCAGGGGGTTTATGGTATACTTGGTGGTGTAAGTACACTTTGGCACAAGCAGCCTGTGACATGTCGCTGGCTGCCTTGCAAAATTCCAAATGTCACAATTCATGGTGTAAAGTGCTTCTTGCACCATTTTTTTTGGTGCAAGTCACTTTACGCCAGACATACCCCTTCTAGAATCAGGCCCCACATTTTTACTGTCTTCAGTCTCCTTGCTCATCATTTAATACTATCCTTTCCACCCTTATTTTAAGTTGTACCAAATTCTGGCATACCATTTCTACATTCTGTTGATCTACCGTGGGCAAAAGCTGGGGTATGGACATTGTGTCATTATTCCATCATGTGATTTTCACCCCAAATTTACAACATAGCCATATCTTTACAGCACCTCAGAAATGTGACAGCTGTCATTTTTCAAATCCTGGTCAAAATATTTTTTCCACATCCCAAAAGGTGATTTTGCGGTTCCTGTGCAAAGTCACCTTTTGGGCAGGAGTTAAACATTTTCTCTGCCCTAGCTCATGAGGATGGGTCATAAGAAGGCTATATTGAAAATCTGTCATACAAATATTAAACAACAACAAAGTTATGAGCCTACATTGAATTTTCCAAATGCAGGCTAGTAACTTTGGTCATTTTCAATATTGTTACCCCAAATTTACAACACAGACATTTATTTACAGCACCTCATGAATGTGGCAGCTGTCATTTTTCAACTCCTGTCCAAAATGTGTTTTTGCATCATGAAGGTTGATTTTACAGTCCCTGTGCAAAATCACCTTTAGTCCAGAAGTTGAGCATTTTCTCTGCCCTTCATTATGAGGAAGGCTCATAACAGGACTATGTTGAAAAATTGATGCAAAAATATTAAAATACAATAATTTAATATTTTTACCTCAAATTCCTCAGCTGAAGTCCTACTGGCTCTGGCCAGAGTTTGTTTTATGAGGTTGTGTCATTCATACAAAAAAAGATTCCTTCCTATGAAAAAAGAATCTGAAAAAAAACCTAAGTTAAAATTATTTTTAGTATGAAGGGAATCTGTTTCTGTATGGACCTATTCTTTTTTCATATGGTCATATGACAAAAGAAATTTGGGTCATGAAAAAATATTTTAAAATGTGTTAAAAACACATTTCTCAATGATTTTTCCCAAAAATGAACTGCAGACTCCATGTAAGGGGGTACTGATTAGCAAGATACATGTTGGTGTCTTGCATAATATCATTTTCATGGCTTTTGAAACAAGATGGCATAAAAAAGGTATTTTTTCTCACAAAAAGATAATCCCCATATGACATGGACTGTTTTTTTTTTTGTATGCCAAATTCTTTTTTCGTATGAAACAGCTATCCAAAAGACAGTACTAAGCATGCTCACAATCGAACTTTTAAATCCTTATAACTCTGGATTAGATTAATATTTTTTCACCAAACCAGCAAAGGCACCACTGAGGCCCAAGCCCTTTCTTCCACAAAAATTTCAGAGCATAATTCCAAACTGTCATGGTGCTAGGCGGTGACAAAAAAAAAAAACAGCAAAGAAATCTGATTTTTTCACTATCTGGATCTCAGAATCCATAATTCAGACTGGAATAAAATTTGGCAAGTCAAGAGACCATGGTTAGGAGACTCAGCATGCAGAATATGTAAATTTGTTAAAAGGCAGTGAAGGTATTAAAGTGAAAAGTTAGAGGCTTAACACTAAACTGCCTACTCAACCCTAACTATAGAGGCACTATTGCACCACTACTATCATTTGTGTAACTTGTTGCTATATAAAAGCTAGTACCATACCATAACCACAATCACATGCTGCAATGGAAGGAGCCCCTACCTACCAGAGGGTGTAGATAAAGTTGGTGGTGTTCAGAAACAAAAAGATTTTAACAATTTTTTTTATATACTGTAGATTTTTTTACTTTTTACTTTATAACAGAAGCTATTACAGCAACATAAGCATGTGCCACAAAGCAATTGTGCCCCCTACCAACCCAAGAGCACAGCTAAAGTTGATATCATCTGGGGGAAAAAAGACTTCAACTTTATTTATACAGGGGTTTTTACTTTCTAATGTATGACAGCTAGTACAGTAACATAAGCCTATGCCACAATCAAAGTTGGCCCTTCCCCATCCAAGGCCACAAATAAAGTCAGTGGCATCCAAAGATGAAAAGATTTCAACATTTTTTTTAAGGCAAATGTTTTTAACTTTTTACTGCATAACAGAAGCTAGTATAGTTACATACTGTTAAGAGCATGACACAAAGCAAAGCTGCCCCCTGCCTGCCCGTGGGCACAGATAAAGTCAATGGTGTATGGAAATGAAAAAATGTTAACATTTTTTTATATACAGGTAGGTGTTTTTAACTTTTTACTGTATAACAGTTACAGTAAGATAAGCATAAGCCACAAAGCAAATGTGATTCTGCCTACCCTAGGTCACAGACAAAGTCTGTGTGGCATACTAAGACAAAAAGATGTGAACTTTTTTTCATATAGTATGATGTAGGTGTTTTGAAAAATAACAACTACAGAAAGATAAGCATAAGGACGGCCACAAAGGAATGGTGCCCCTACTTATCCCAGTGCACAAAGTCTGTGTCTTCTGGAGACAAAAAAAAAATGAGCTATTATTTTCATATAGGTGTTCTAAGAGAAACAGTAACAGCCAGCTCAGCTACATGAAGATAAGTTTAAGATGCAAGTAAAAGTGAAGGTGCTCTGGATATGTTTTTTTTTTTGTTAGTTGTTTAACCAGGACTAGCACACTAAACTGAAAGCTTTTTTACAGGTGCGACCTGGGAACACAGGGAAGTTAAGTGACTTGCTCAGGGTCACATAGTCTGCAAGTGGAAGCTGTGGGATTCAAACCCAGGGCTGGTCTGTTAGATGTCACCAGATTTGCAGCTCAGAGCCTTAAACCACTGCACTATACTGCTTCCCTATGTACTGCAGCTGTGGTGGGCAGGCAGCAAATGTTTAAGTACACAGCCTAAAACAGACTGCAACATAAAGAGAAAATATATATCTATATAATGTTTAAAATAATTTAAATACTGTAAAACATGAAATGTATGCATCCTGTGTCATATATTTCATGGATTGATAGCCTCAGACATGTTTGCACAACTAGAAATTCATACTTTGTCCAGTCAACTGTTTACTGCTATCTGTCATGTACTGTGTAAGTACTGTTGTGTAGTATTCCTTTGTTAACTTTGCCCCACCCCTCTTAACCCCAAAATAGTATATTTTCTACTTTATTAAATGTAACAGCAATTTCTTTGTCATTGACACTGACCACCAATTGTAAAGCAGCCAATAACTGACTTCAGACAATCTATGTGCTTTTGGCATTTCTCTGTTATTCATCGCCTACCTGCATAACAGTGGCAGAAAAAGAAAATTATTAAACAGTTTTACTTTGTTGCCCTTTAGAGAGGCAAATGAAGAGAGTCCTCCAGCTTTTATGGTTTATTGTTTAAAACATACAGTACTGCAAAATAGGAATTAGGAAATATTGTATTTGCTCTAACACCATGGAATTGATTTTCAAACATCAGAGAATGACACAAGGTGGTTGCACCAGAAAAGAATCATGCAAGGAACATGGTGCATCTAAACTTGAGTCAATTCTGATTTTCTAACACTGCTTTGGTCAGAGTGAAACTTCTTGCACCTAAGTGGCTTGTGCCAAGCTTGCATCAAAAAACTGGGTGTGCCATGTCACAGCAAGGCTTGCATCAAAAAAATAATGCACCACCCCCCTTTCTTGTATTTTCAAAGGTGGAAGCTGCTGACACTGCACTGAAGATGTATACCACTGTTAGACCAGCCAGAGCTGGTCTAACTGGCACTAGGGCATATAAAGGAGAGGCTAGATTATGTATTAAATAATTTAAATACTGTAGAACAGGAAATGTACTCATCCTGTATCATATATTTCATGGATTGATAGCCTCAGACATGTTTGCACAACTAGAAATTTACACTTTGTCCAGTCAACTGGTTGCTGCTATACGTCCTGTACTGTGTTCTACAGTATTAAAATTATTTGGAGGAATGGTCAGACATATGGCAACTTAGATTCAATGCAAAGAAGTGCAAAGTAATGCACCTGGGAAACAAAAACCCAGGAGAAGTATACACAATAGCGGGGGAGGTACTAACAACAACAAAAATGGAAAGGGACCTGGGGTAGTCATATTAGATGATCTAAAGGTTGGTAAGCAATGTGAGAAGTCAGTAAGGAGAGCCGGAGGGATACTGGGATGCATAGAAAGGGGCATCACAAGTTGGAAAAGGGAAGTGGTTATCCCTCTGTACAGACAGTTGGTGAGACCCCATTTGGAGTACTTTGTGCAGTTTTGGAGACCTCATCTATGCAAGGACATAGACAGGATGGAAGCAGTCCAGAGGAGGGCAACTAAAATGGTGCAGGGTCTGCATCAGAAACCATATGATGAGAGACTGAGAGAGCTTAATATGTATACCCTGATGAAAGGAGGACGGGGGCATGATAGAAACGTTCAAGTACCTCAAGGGAATCAACAAAGTCCAGGAGGGTAGCATCTTTCAGAAAAAGAGATGTAAGAACAAGGTACAATTTAAAAGATAGAGGGGACAGTTCAGGGTAATGTGGAGGAAATCTTTTTTCATGGAGAGAGTGGTGGATGCATGGAACCACCTTCTTGGGGAGGTTGTTGGGTCTAAAACAGTGGGGGAATTCAAACATGCATGGGACAGACATAAGGCAATTGTAGAGGGGGGTGGCAGGAAGTAGGCTGTTGGTTGACTAGAATCTGCAGCTTATCCAGTAGGTAGGGAAATGGACAGACTGGGTGGGCCAAGTGGTCCTTATCTGCCATCAAAGTCTATGTTTCTATGTAGCGGGTTGGTTATAGAGCTAATATCTCCTTGCAGAACCAGGTTAGAGCATTTTAGGGGCTTAACCTGCTGTTGTCTTGACCATTTCATTCATGATATTTTTTGCCTCAGCATGAGTCACTCTTGCCTTATGCATTATCTTTTTGACTCAGCTTGAGTCATTCTTGCCCCAAACATTTTTGGCTCAGTATGAGTCATTATTTCCTAATATATCATATTTGTGATGCAGTAGACCTCCTGTGTCATTTTGGGGGACTTTGCCATGGAGAATGCTTTTCTTGCAAAATACGGTGCACAGTATTTTGTACACTTGAATTTGTCACAAGATGGTTGTTTGATACACCTTGTGTTGATCTAAGGGCTCTTTGAAAATCCAGCCCTATGTGGTTTTGGCTTTAGGTTTGCAGATCAGACACTGTCAGCAGTTAGCAGTCAGCATTTTCATGTTTACTTATGTTTCATTTACATTTAGTTTTAGGTTTTTTTTTACTTTTTAATGCAGCATAGAGTGATGATTTACATCTTTTAATGCTGGCAATTTTTCTTGACTATTCTAGAATGGAAGTTTCCACAGTTTCACATTGATTAGCTAAAATGACAGAGATTCTAGCCATATTGGTCCTTGGAAAACAGGAGTTGCCATATAGTTTGACATATTTTACCTGACCAACATATATCTTGTATAATCTATGCCATCTTTGTACAAGACATAGGTTGGTCCAATAAAATGTATCAAACTATCCAGCAACTCCTTTTCAAGGGGACAGGACATTTGTGCAAATTGTCAGCTGTTTATAATGTTCATACCTCCAAATAATCCATAATTAACTGTACCTACACAAACATTGATGTGAAAAACTGTGTTTCAGTTGTTTACTTTTCATAGATAAAATTCTTCAGTTTCCTCCATGGAAACAGTGATTTGTAATTTTACTATGTCAAGATTTGTGTACAGAAGAATGTTGAGAATGAGCTCTTGATCTGTCAGAACAATGCTTAAGGTTCTGTACACAAACCATGACATAATGGGTGGGATATTCAAAGCGGTTGCGCATGGCACAACTGTGATGTGCCAGTACAATAGTGGAAATGCACCAATGAGCGATATTCAGTGGGAGACAATGTGCGGTGCATATCGCAGTGTGCCAATGTGCAACCCTAATGAATACATGTGCAAGTGCAGGGGGTGTAGCCATGAATAAGCTGCACAGTACGATATTCAACAGCAAGCTGATGGCGCAAGTGCAGAGCAACAGGGACATGCGCGGAGCAAAGTTGAGCCATAAAAAGATTGAGCAAGCAAGGGATGGTGGCTTGTGCCTCGGGGAGCAGGGGTGAGAGACAGAGAGAGCCAGTGGCCAGGCAGGACAGCAGCAGGGGTGCAAGACAGGCACAGAGACAGGAGGTGCAACAGGCAGTGGGACAGGGAGTGTGACCCTGACTGTGCCTGTGTGCTTGAGCAGCCCAGTGTGTGTGTGTATGTGAGATATCTGTGGGGGCAGAGACCGCAGCATAAGCCTGCAAGCCCAGACAGAGGAGTAGCCATGGGAGAACTTGGATGGGTGGGAGGCGGTGTTCATCGCCGGCAGGGTCCCATCACAGGAGTGCACCCAGTGCAGGGGCACAAGCTTCAGCACACAGCCAGGGTAGCCCAGGGAGTCATCTGCATGGGGGTAGGACAGGACAGGCCATGGCCAGTGCAATCCTCCAGATGGAGGCAGTAATGAGGGGTGTGAGGAGGCAGGAGGCAGAGTGGCAAGGCAGTGGAAGGGCCCAGTGGTGGTATGCCCAGAACAGGTGGTATCGTGCCCACACCAACTGCAAACAGTACAGTGACACTGAGATTGTGGGCCGGTACCACCTGAATCGGGCAATTTTGAGGCAGCTCTGTGCATGGCCATGGGGTAAACTGTGCTGGGGGGTAGGTGTGTGAGTTGTTGCCAGGTGCTGATGTCTGCCTCTCACTGTCTCCCTACTAGGCCCTGAGGATTGGCGAAGAGCCAGGATGGTGGGTGCTGCTGCTGGACGTGGGCAGCCCAATGGCGGTGCACGGGCATGGGATGCTGGCCGTGTGGGAGGTGCTGCCGGTCAGATGCCAGTTGTGATTGTTGTTGTGCGGGGTTGGGGTGGGCCACAGCCCCCTGTGCACATAACCATTACAGCTGTGCATCGTGGGTGGGGTCCAGTGCACCATGCCGTGCCCTTTGCACGTGTGTGTGGCTGCTGCAGGTGGGCTGTGGGTGCACCCGGGTTCCAGCCATGCCACTGCCATCCTGCAGCATAGGTATGTTGCCTGGCTACCATGGTTGTGGTGTGCCGTGCATGGGTGGAGTTGGTGTGCAGTGCTGTGCATGGTTGTGGATGGTTGGGGTGGTGGCTCATGTGGGCACTCATGCTGAGGCTGACTGTGTGCCTTCTAAAGGGCACATGTCACCGCTGTCCACTGCGCAGGGTGGATGGGATATGGTCATATGGGCATGCACTCATCCATGTCCCCTCCTTTGTCCTAGGCATCCAGCGGGTGGATTTGAACACCAGGCACCTGGATCATATCCTGAGGGTCACCACGGCCACACTTCAGGTGGCGTACATCATCAGGCAGGCCCTGTGCAGGCTGCGGAGGAGACGGAGGACCAGGCACCAGTAGTGTGTGGATGCACGTGGGGCCCATTGGTCTGCATCATCTTCCTTTCCCCTGACCCCCCTCCCCTTCCTCCCTTGACCCTAACCCAGCCATGTCTCCTGTCCCTCTGCCTTCCTTCCCCAGCCTACCATCTTGTTTGTGGCCTCCCCATTCCCTGCTCCCTATCCCTGTTCATCTGTATATAGTTGATGTTAATCTATTCTAATACACATTTATTTTGTTGGCCATCCATGTCTGTGTCTGCTTTGCCACTGATGTATGGAGCCCTGCTGCAGTGGTGTGCATGGTGGCCATGTGGTACATCTGGGGTTGACTGGGATATGTGCCTGGTGGTCTGTGCCCAGTGGCCGGTGTGTGTGCCCTGGGCGTACATGTGCACCCTGCTAGGGTTGTGTGGCCTGTGTGTTGTGTGCTGTTGGCATGTGTGTGTTATCAGCTTGGTCCAGGTGGTGTGTCCCATGCCATCCTGTGGGTGTTGCTCATGGTTGATTGCTAGTGGTCATTGGTGCCACATCACCTCCATGCATTGCTGAGCGTGGTCGGGGCCTGTGGGTGTGCACCTGCCATGCCTCCCTCCTGTCTTCTCCTGCACCCTGGTGGTGGTCTGTCCTGCTCCTGTGGCATGCTCCCCACTGTGTCTGTTGCCCTGTGTCTTGGCCCATGTGCCTCTGACCCCTGCACAGCCCATGTTGTGCTCTTGCACTTGCTGACTTACTCCATTGCGCAGCCCAGGTTGTGTGATGGTGCCTGCTGACTTGCTCCCTGGCACAGCACTTGTTGTGCTATGGCGCATCCCTGCAATATTCAGCCATCTTGCGCTGTCACTTGCCATTGTGCTCAACCTTTGAATGTTGTGTTAGGTGTGCACTGGCGCAGTGTACTTGCACTGCACAGCTGTTGCACCTGCCTCTGGCGCATTTCTGAATATCCCACCCAATGTAGTTAAAACTCCAGATGACTGATTCCATGAAGAGAACTGCAATAGAATCTGTCCATCAAAACAATACAATTCAAAATACATTTTTCACATTACTTTTTATTCAGGTACAGTTACATGTGGAACATTTAGGGTTATGAATATCATTTTTGTAAATGGGAACAATGAAGACAACTTCTAATTAGAAATAATTTCCTGTCATCTTTAATTAGTTTACATTTTAGAGCGGTGAAAACAGACATCCTGGAGTGTCCATGAAACCTTCAAATGCACAGTGTAAACATTTAAGGGGCACAAGTAAAGTGCACCATGTAGCAGTAAGAAAAATAATTTTTTACAGGAAGACACAGCCAGTGCATATCACAAAACAGGACATGACTGAAAGATAGGAACATGGTATTATATGAATGCAGAAATATTTTAAAATGGCCCCAGTCTGAAAGTAAATGCATGTGTTTCCATGTCTGCATCTTCCTATGAGGGTGTGGGGGGATGAGTGTGTGTTTCATTACTGTAAAAATAATTGTATGCACATATGTATATGCATCAGTTTACATGCATATGCATGTGTGTAACATCTCCCAGTCTAACCACAGCACAGTGTGTGTGTATGTGTGTGTGTGTGTGTGTGTACTATAATTCAATTTGAAGGGACACTACAACATGCAACACGTCATACTATGGCAAACCTTGCTGCCACCAGACAACGTTTGCTTTCTTCTCACAGCAGGTCCATCAAGACATCTGGATTATAGACTGCATTCAATATGTGTGAAAGCTATAAACAGTACATATTCCCAGACTGGCTAACACATTTCACCTCTATAAGTAGCTTCATCATATCATCTGATTAATGTGTTAGTACTGCACTAATGCCATACCCTGTAGGTAGTATGCAAAAGAATGACATACATACTACTATTTGGAACAAAGGAGGCATGGGCCAAGACATTAGCCTCAAATAATCTTCAAACAGAAGGATTATGTATTATGGATGGAAGGCATACTAAAATATTTTACTTGAAACTAGCTGCCTTCACTGTTACAAGACATTAAAAAAAATCATGGTTAAAGAAAATATACTATCTACTGTGTTTGTTGCACCTGTATTTTGTTGCAAGGAAGACATTAATACACAGGAGAGCTTTACATGTAGTTGCAGCTTTATTCAGTCTCTGCTTCCTGAATTCTGCTACAAAACAGCACCCTTTGCTGTATGAAAATACTGCTGTGCCAAACAAGCACAATGTAAGACTGAACTTCTGAAACAAAGTATACAATATTCATAACATCTTCCCCTTAAACAAAATATATGATTGCTCCCCTCAAAAAATAATTTTCCTGCAAACGTACTTATAATCCAAACAGACAAAATACTGTTTTTTAAGTACTTTAACTACAAATTCAAAACAGCTTTGAAAACCAAACTGTTTTTTTCAGTTGCAGTGGTTTTCTCTGCCATTTTCTTGCAAACAGAATGACTTCTGACTAGGAGGGCCAAGCAGTCCTTATCTGTCAGCAAATTCTGTTTCCATGTTTCAATTTTGATAGCAGCAAATGTGAAAATTACAGGGACAGAATAAGCTACCTAAACACTGAGACACATGAAAGGGATCATTTTATCCTGTGGTTGACTAAGCCCTACTATTTCAACTTGTTTTAACATCCTGTGAATAGGTTGCCAGTTTTCTAGCAGGTAGAGGTTTACACAGCTTCATGTTTGCAGCTGTAGAAGGTGGTATCTCAGGAACTTGACTTTCTGGTAGTACTTCTTGTGCACTGCTAGTTTCTGAGGCAGCTTGATCTGCTGTGGCATCAGACTATGGCACATTCTCTTTGTTGATAGACATGGCTGATAGAAGAAAGTTTTCCAAAGGTTAAGGAATATTAACAGCAGACTCCTTAAGTTTAAAGTTGTCTGTCAGACTATGTTCACATACATGTGAACCAGCAAAATCTCTCAGCTGGTCTGTGTCTTTTCCAGGTAAAATCTCTTACCTGGGCTCTGTAAGTAGCTATTCCAAGTTTTGTAAGGATGAATTCATTTCCCTTTTCAATTTCTATAATCAGAGAGACAGGAAAAATCTGCCCAACCTCCCTGGTGTGTCGCAGCATGCGTGGCCTGCTGAGGACAATTGTTAAGGACTTCTGTGAAAGCAGACACAGCAGCTGACACCAAAAGATCATTTGCCAAGTTCCTTTACTTCATCTTTACTTTTTCATATTTTCACTGGCCACCATGCAACTTCCTGATGTTTCACTGTTAAACTATAGCTTTTTCAGGGCAACGGTCCTACATGAGAAATACAAACAATATAGTTTTATTACTGTGTGCCCACACAGTTATTTAATTGCATAACAATTCATTTCAAAATGTTGCTCAGACAATAAACTCATTACACTTACCAACAAATGCTGATACAACAATTTCAATAGCACACTCTCTGTATGCAGGCTCAAACGTAAGCAGATGCGCGGGTAGAGCCAGCAGTCTAGCAGGGAACATTCATTTCTCTGTGCTCTTGAGAGGATTATAAGAAACTGTAAGAAACTACAGAACTTTTGGGAGTTACATAGTAAACCAGTGGCAGATCTACATTGGACTTTGTGTGCTGAACAGATTGAGACAAATATTAACATGGGGTAACCCCGAAATACTAAAAAAAATCAGCATCCAGTACCAGAACAATCTCATTCTGCAGGCCAGCAGAAAATAGTGCCAAGATAGAAAGAAAATCCTCCCACAATGCTTGACTTGCTACAGAAGGCAGTAGTGGATCTGACTAAATTGATAAAAACACAGATCAGTATGTTGGCCAATTGGTGGTAGTGGAGGGAAAAATTGATGGCGTGATAGAAAAGGCAATGGAGTCTGAGCAAACAGTCATCAAAGCAATGGCAGTGGCAGCAACTATAGTTAAGGAACAGACCCTGTTAGAGACCTGAATTGAGCAGCTGAAGAACACCATCCAATCAGAGAAAGTCGAATCCTTGGTCTCCCCAAAGGTGTAGAAGGGGAGGACTTGGAAACTTTCCTTGAGAGGTGATTGCCAAAAGCAATCAGATTGGGCACACAGTCCATATTCAAAAGACCTATCATGAGAAGCCTTGACATGCTGTGGTAGGAGGAGGAGAGGGGTCCAGGACAATGCTAATGGTGACAGGTTTGATGGGTGATCATGAACACATACTGAAGGCAGCAAGAGACCATTTCCCCATAACCCTGGAAGACACCCACATTCTATTTTTTCTTGACTACTCTCACATGACCAGACAGCATCAGTAAGCCTTTGAAAGGGTGGCTCAGAAGTTGAAAGAGCTAGGGGTCGGCTACCATATTGGATTCCTGGCTCTTCTACAATTTACAATTGCAAATAAACAATACAGTTTTGTGTATTCCAACACAGCTGGGCTCTTGGTGGATAAACAACTGGGGTTGGCACAGCAAGCTGTGAATGGTACTCTGGAAGACTTGGAAGCGTGGAGTCATGAACTAACACACTCATTCTGAATGTCTATCTTGCAGGGTTGTAAGTCCCAATGTTAAAAATCTTTCAGTTTGACTCTGGCAAAGTTTTGCAGTTTGCCTTGTTTGTTGAGCTATGTTGATATGGGTACTGGTAAAAGGCAGACTTGCATGTCTGCTGTTTTTCTGTGTATTATATATTTATGGTGAAATGTACCACAAGATGGAGTTGAAAGTGTGCCGGGTGGGAAGCATGGATGCCATGTGCTTCTCTGAGCAGGATGAGAAGCATTTTACTTTTGAGTAAAAGTCCAGATGGCAATGCTTTTCTTTTTGCCAGCAATATTAATTGATTAATTTTCTGTCCCAATGGTATACCTGCTTCAAAATATTAATTGCCAAGGAATAGATTACTGTTAATGTGAATCTCTTATGTTTATAACACTAGTTCTGCAGTTTAAGTTAGATAACAATTGTAACATTATGAGACCGCATCTCTTTTGGGTGCACGCTATGGGGGATGAGTATAATGTGAAGTAATAAGTTGTAGGGGTGGTCATTACCCTGATGATGGGTGGGAATAGATCAGCTTGGGCAGCTTTTTATACAAGACACTGACCCAAAGCATTGGCTGCATATTTGGCCCCATTTGTGATTGGCAATCCATAAATGATACAGTGTTTACAGGAGTGTTTTTCCCTACCAAGTGGTACCATGATAGAATGTATATCTGTTTATTTCCTAGCTAGCTAATGTGGTGTAAAAATACCTTGAATGATGTATTGCCATTTCATGCATTTTGAATACAGTTGTTGTATTAACATCTTCAGAAGTTAATAAAATAAATAAAAAAAGGTGAGCAGATGCTTCCACCCATGCCATCAGAACCAATCTGAATGGCAGCCCTCTATGGTTTCCCTAAATGTACCACACTGAAGAGTGGTGATGTCATCATGTATGTCCTATCATATGTGAAGTAATGATGTCATTGATCCATCCTGAGCACAACCGTGTTAACTCTGTGTGTTTCTAAGATTCAGTGGTTACATACTTGTGTCATGACTGTTAAGTATATCCACTATTAAATAATTACACACAATTGTGGTAACTGCATAATATAACAATAGAATACAGTGCTTAACAAGACAGTACAAACATAATGAAATTGTAGTTATGGCCACGGTAACAAAGGAGGTCATGGTGGTCAGGCCTGAAGGGTAATGACTTGTTACCAGGTTCAGCTCCCAAAATATTCTGCCTCTCTTAGATTTATCATGGTCTATTATATTTGATATGCATAGTTTGGATATATGGTATATGATTTTGTTGACTTTGGAATGTATTTTGTAGTTAATTTTCACGAGTCTGTGTGTAGGTTGTTTTACCAACTGAACATTTTTGGGAGCTGGACCTGGCTCAGAACCCTTTACCCTTTAGGTCTCATCTCGGTGACCTCCCTTGTTGCTGTGGCCATAGTAACAAACTCTGGCTAGATCCGATAGGGCTGCAGGAGAGGAATCCAGGTTAATAATATTGAAAATTATTTTTCTTTTTATAGTTTTATACCTACTTTTCAACACAGCCTTGTGATGAACCTGTCTCATAAAGAAGGACAGAGACAATGTTAAACTCCTGGCCTAAGGTGATGTCATGCAGGGACTACAATTCAACTTTTGGACTGCAAACACACATTTTGGGCAAGAGTTGAAAAATGACAGCTGTCATATTAATGAGACACTGTACCAAAATGTCTATGTTGAAATGTTGTGGAAAAAATACTGAATATTACCAAAGTTATGAGCCCACATTTGCAAAATTCAGCATAGCCTCATAACTTAAAGTAGCAGTGCAACAATTGGTGACAATTTTGACCTATACTTTTTTATGCTATTTTAGATTGCCACTTACCTCCTGACTTGTATGATATCCTTATTTCCACAATTTGAGTCTGCTTGAGCACCTTTTTCCATGTCTGAAATAATAAAAAGGAGCACTCATTTTAATGTGACTCAGACCAGGTTTTCATCAGTATTTGTAGCTGTTTTTGGACAACTATTGTTCTGTAAGATCTGAGAGCATTGTCTGTTGCATACTAGTTCATTTTAGTCACAACAGAAGTGATATATATAAACAACATAAGGTCAAAAACAGCTGAAAATACTTGATGAACACTTGATCCACACTGTATTATCCCTTAGGCTGCCAAAAGAATTAGAACATATAGGAATTTTGGACTGATATATCAATTCATGGCATAGAAAGGGTTAAAAGGAGTGCTCCTGTTATTATTTCAGATATGAAAGAAATACTAAAGCAGACTCAGATTGTGTAAATAAGGGTATCATATAAGTCAGAAGGTAAGTGGCAATCTAAAATAACATAAAAAAAAGCATTGGTCAAAATTTTAACCAGATTATTGCACTGCTGTTTTAATAGATGAACATACTAGAATTATACACCACAAGAATGTACAAAGCATAATACCACCCCACATGAAATTTATTCAAAGTCAGGGACTGCATTGCTATTTTAAAAAAAATGTTGGCATTGAAAAAGTATAACTTGGTCCAAAAGGAGGAAATTTGGATTCAGCTTTACTTAATCAAGCCCTACTATGGGGGGGGGGGGCAGAAACCATCCCAGGAAAGGAGAGCTGCTGATAGGTGGCTCAATCCTGCTCCTACCCTCCCCCAGCCAGCTCTCCAACCCAAGGTCATTCCCGAACCTGGGTCACTGGCATGACATGAGGTAAGGCTAGATGCCTCAACCTACTGTGCCACTGGGCTGACAGGTGATGGCCTTCTAAACTAACCTAACAATAAAGACTGTGGACATGATGACAGAAGAGCAGTCCTCAGTGTTGCCCATTCCTTAGCTTTTGTCAACACTGATCCAATATGGCTGTGGAAAGCTTTTAAGAGTGGCAAGAGCACTGAAAAGAATATGAGGTGCTCTCGCTATGCCAGAGTCAGATGTAACTGATACTGCTGCTATTACAGAACTGTGTTTATGTGTGATACTGGTGCATATGCAGTTTGCCTTGTACTCAACCATAACATGGCAGCACTGACATGACTACATATGTGCCATACTCACTTATGCATAGTTTAAGTCAGCACCAGTAAAAGTAAGACCTCACTGAAAATGAGATAATGTATCTTAGCCAGGCTAATGTGTATCACTACATTGAAGAAGTGGGTAAAATTATGGCCCCTCTGAAAATGAGATCTTGCATCTCATCAAAGCTATCCTGTGTCAGTACATTGTCAAAATGGATAAAAGTATGACCCACTGAATATGACATACTGCATCTCAACCAGGCAATCCGGCTGTGTCAGTACATTGTAACAATGCTATAATACCATCATGAGATTCTGGAGACATGTGAACATTGAGAGCCAAGCTTGAGAAATTTCAACATTTTTCCAAAGCCTCTCTGATATGTTGCAGTTGAGTTTTACCATTTAAAATAAATAAAAAGAGCCTCAATATTTGTTATAGCGATTTTACTGACAGGCATAATGAAGTAAGTTGCATACATGTATTGATTTGAGCATACAGGAAAATGTACAAGAGTTTTGTCCCAGTTTTATATGAAAAATGCAGGGAAAAGGAGGATGCCCTATAGAGAAATGTTTTATTCAGTCTGGGAACACTGCAACTGACACTGCTATCATTCTTTGTAATTCCCTAGGATGCCCCTTGTAACCTCCAAAACCCCCAAAAGATTAGCTGCTGAGCATTTATTTACCCTTCCTACAAGTATAAAATCATGAGAATTCCAATTGCCCCATAGTTAGCCGTATCATGTCAGCACTTACATGACTACATATGTGCCATACTCACGTATGCATACTTTAAGTCAGCACTGGTAAAAGTAAGACCCCACTGAAAATGAGATACTGCATCTTAGCCAGGCTAATTGTAGAAGTGGCTAAAATTAGGACCCTTCTGAAAATGAGATCCTGCATCTCATCAAAGCTCTCTGATATGTTGCATGTGAATTTTACCATTTAAAATAAATAAAAACAGCCTTAACATTTTGTATAGTGATTTTACTTACAGGCATAATGAAGTTAGTTGTGTACATGTATTGATTTGTGCATACAGAAAAATGTACAGGAGTTTTGTCCCAGTTTTATGTGGAAAATAAAGGGAAAAGGAGGGTGCCCTACAGGGAAATGCTTTGTTTAGTCTGGGAACACTGCAGTTGACACCGCTATCATTCTTCGTAATTCCTTCCCTAAAACATTAGCTGCCTAGCATTTAAAACCTTTCCTACATTCAATGCCACTAATTAGGTCCAGAAAGGGCATACAGGAAAATGTACAAGAGTTTTGTCCCAGTTTTACATGAAAAATACAAGGAAAAGGAGGGTGCCCTATAGAGAAATGTTTTGTTCAGTCTGGGAACACTGCAACTGACACTGTTATCATTCTTTTTAATTCCCTAGGATGCCCCTTGCAACTTCCAAAACCCCAAAAAGATTAGCTGCCGAGTATTTATTTACCCTTCCTACAAGTATAAAACCATGAGAATTCCAATTGCCCCATAGTTAGCCATATCATGGCAGCACTGACATGATTACATATGTGCCATACTCACATATGCATGGTTTAAGTCAGCACTGGTAAAAGTAAGACCCCACTGAAAATGAGATGCTGCATTTTAGCCAGGATAATTGTAGAAGTGGTTAAAATTAGGACCCTTCTGGAAATGAGATACTGCAGATCATCAAAGCTCTGTGATATGTTGCATGTGAGTTTTACCATTTAAAATAAATAAAAATAGCCTTAACATTTGTTATAGTGATTTTACTGACAGGCATAATGAAGTTAGTTGTGTACATGTATTGATTTGTGCATACAGAAAAATGTACAGGAGTTTTGTCCCAGTTTTACATGAAAAATACAGGGAAAAGGAGGGTGCCCTACAGGGAAATGCTTTGTTTAGTCTGGGAACACTTCAGTTGACACTGCTATCGTTCTTTGTAATACCCTCCCTAAAACATTAGTGGCCTAGCATTTAAAACCCTTCCTACATTCAATGCCACTAATTAGGTCCAGAAAGGGTTAACATAAATCAATTATTAAGAGGAAATGCTGAATTCATTCACACACACTTGGAGAGTTGACTAAGACTGTAATTTGACACTACTCTAAAGCCAGTTAGATGCTGTTATCTGTTGAATGTCATGTCAGTAAATTATTAGCCTCCAAAGATAGCAAGTCACATTGCAATAAAAAAAGCTGAGAAAACAGTGTTGGAACTGGTTTACCAAGCTGGATTCAAAAGAACACGTGTGTTTCTTGTACTCACTGAAGTAATACAAGGTTGGGGAGGAGAGGTGATTGTCCACATCATTTGTTTCTTAATCCTTAGGCTGCTGAAAGAACTAAAATGAATCTATTTGATTAAGCGCCAGAAGCAACATTCACAGACTGCAAGGTGGGCCACTTGCCACCTCCGTCAGCCGCCCTCTCGACTCCCTCTCAAGTCTGACTGCCCTTGCGGTTCTCCAGCTCAGATTGAATCTTCAGGGTTCAGTGCCAGAAGCGGCGCTCACAGACTGCAAGGCAGCCACTTGCCACCTCCGGCCGCTGCCGCCCGACTCCCTCTTTAAGTCTGACCACCCCCGCGGTCCTCCAGCTTGGATTGAACCTTCAGGGTTCAATGCCAAAAGCGGCGCTCACAGACTGCAAGGTGGGCTACTTGCCACCTCTGGCTACCACCGCCCCAACTCCCTCTCCAAGTCTATCTGCCCTCGTGGTCCTCCAGCTCAGATTGAACCTTCAGGATTCAGCACCAGAAGTGGCGGCTCACAGACTGCAAGGCGGGCCACTTGCTGCCTCCGGCTGCCACCACCCAGACTCCCTCTCCAAGTCTGACAGCCCTCGCATTCCTCCAGCTCAGATTGAGCCTTCAGGTATGGCCGCTAGTTGAATTCTGGTGCTGAAGCCTCCTATTGGTGTGGCTTTGTGCTGGTGAATCCTCATTGGTCTACTCTCTGCCTCCCAGCCCTTCGGATTGGTGCGCCTTCTCTATGGGCTTTTTGCACTGTTTCAAGGGACTGAGTTTGGCCGCTGATATACTTTGTGACTGTAGGAACCCTGTAATTTTTCCTAAAACACCGACAAGCTCGGTACAAATACCTTGCCTGTTCGTGTGTTTCAGCTGATTAGACTTTCTCTAAAACCACTGTCTAGCTCTGTATAGATACTTTGCCTGTTTTCTGTTATAGCTGATTTACATTTTCTGCTAGCCATGCCTGACTGCTTTAGAGTACTAAGAATTGATAGGCTACTGTTTAATACTACTGCATTCCATAACTATATTGCTCACCACCTTCATTTTCTTGCCCTACAGCTTGCTATGACTGTTTTTTTATTTTTGTTTTCTAACTTCTGCTTGACACTCTCACAAACTGCCTTTCCTGTTCTCTAACCCTCCCCACTCCACTCCACTACTATATTTCCATGCTATTTTTGGCTTAATCCTCCCCCTCTTGGCTATCTCACAGCTTCCCCACCCTCCTGCTAGCCTTTGTCTACTCCTAATTACTGCTCTATTATCTCCTCAACTGCTCCCCACCCCCCAGTGTTGGTCTGACACCAGACCCCTTGCCCCACCTCTCCCTGATCCCTACTTATTGCTGTTTCTCCCACTTTCTTCTCCAGGGTTCAGTGCCAGAAGTGGCACTAACGGACTGCAAGGTGGGCCACATGCCGCCTCCAGCCACTGCAGCCCCGACTCCCTCTCCAAGTCTGACTGCCCTCTCAGTCCTCCAGCTTGGATTGAACCTTCAGGTATGGCTGCTAGTTGAATTCTGGCACCGAAGCCTCCTATTGGTGCAGCTTTGTGCTGGTGAATCCTCATTGGTCCGCTCTCTGCATCCCAGCCCTTCGAATTAGTGCGCCTTCTCTATAGGCTTTTGCACTGTTCCGAGGGACTGAGTTTGGCCGCTGATATACTTTTGACTGTAGTAACCCTGTAATTTTTCTCCCACCCCCCGTCCCCTCCCAGGCCTCCTTTAAATACTCAATTGTTCCTCCCACCTTGTCCATCTCTCCTCTCTCAATGCTCGTGGCATCTATAGCTCCTCCTTCTTTCCCTGACAGTCATTTTGTGCTCTCTCATTAATCAATCTCACCCAAAACCTCAATCCTAGCTCCCTTTTTCTATTTTTAATTTTTCTACTCTCACACTTCCTTGTTCCCTGTTGTGTCCCGACCTGTCTTTCTTTCTTTTCATAGCCAGTACCTACACCTGTCTAAACTATGAAACTACTTATGCTACTGTCTTTTCTTATACCTTCCCTTGCTGTGCTCCACCTATCCTTACCCACTGTTCCCATTGACACTTAAGCTCTTCCACTTTTTCAGCCACATGACTACATATTTTCTAACCTTCTCCTGCTACCCTCTCTCCATTATGATACAACTCCTCTTCTATCTAATAGTCATGGCTACTGTTGGTAGCACATGCACTAAAACACTGTCCCCGAATGCAAAGACCCTATATCCTTTCCTGCGGCACAAACTTTGGTATCTCCTCCTACTAGCCCTGCTGCTCTCTCGAGATATACACTCTAACCCAGGACCAAGCAATAACATTCAGAAGCCCCTCTCCAATGCCAAGGGCCTTACTGTTATGCACATAAATATCAGGAGCTTACTGCATAACTTTGCTGAACTACAAGCCTGGGTCACCATTTACAGGCTGGATATCATCTGCCTTTCAGAAACCTGGTTTAAACCTTCTGTCGAGGATTCTCAGTACTCACTTCCCTCCAACAGTCTTCTGAGATTTGATAGACCCGCTCCTAAAAGGAGGGGGCACAGCCATCTATTTTAAAGATCACCTACGGGTCACCACTATCTCCTCAACTCCCCTAATCCACTGCGAAGCACTTCATGTCCTCCTAACTCTTGGCTCAAAAAAAATACATATTACCTGCACTTATAACCCCCCATCAAGTAGTACAAAAGGTCTTGATGAACTTCTTGATCAGACCTCTGTTCTATCCGGGAGAACTGAGGTTCTTTTACTTGGCAATCTCAATCTAAACTGGCTTGGAAACTCACTACATGCTCTACAGTCCAAGATCCAAAGTTTCAACCTTCACCAGGTGATCAGTGACCCCACTAGAACTGCCCTGCATTCAAATTCCAGTACTCTGTTGGACTGGATAGTTACCAACCACCCAGAAAATATTATCTCCTCTGGCATTTTAGCAGATGCCATCACAGACCACTCCCCCACTTTTTGTATATGGGGCAAAACAAGACCCTCCCCCTCAAAGCCCCATTTTATCACCTTTCATAACTATGCTAAGTTTGACCCACAATCCTTCCTATTGGACATTGCCACTGTTGACTGGACCCCACTCTTTAACTCTAATGACCCTCAGGCTGCTCTAAATATATTCCTGGCTCACTTCCTGGAGGTCCAGGACAAACATTGCCCTCCTGTTACCCATCATAAAAAAAATAAAAATACTCGGTGGCTAAAGGCCAACCTTCTTGCCAAACTGCTACAGTGAGACAAATCCTGGCTACTCTACAAAAGCATGGGACTCCCAGCTGACTTAAATTCCTACAGAGCCTTCAGAACCTCCTGCAAGAAGGAAATCAAAAGGGCAAAAAGTGCCTATTGCAAGGATCTTTTAACCAAATCCTATGGTGACCCCAAAAAATTCTGGTCCCATATTAAATGCTTAATAGGATCAAATCCTGCCCCCACTCCAACTGATATGTCTTTCAGTGGTGTCCACTGCAATAATCCCTCCACTATTGCAAACTTTCTAAATACCATGTTCTCTGACCTCTCCAACTACACCTCTACCTTCCCAGCCAGACCGTACTCGAATGACCAACCTGAAGCTATTGGGCCCAAATTTCATTTCAAGTCTGTCACTCACCTTGAAGTTGTAAGACTGCTCAAAAGTATCTCTGATTTCACTGCTGCTGGTTGGATAACCTTGAATCCAGACTCCTAAAGCTAGCAGCCCCACACATAGCAGCACCTCTTGCAAAAGTGTTCTCCCTCTCCCTCTGCCATAGCTATGTCCCAGATATATGGAAGAATGCCAAGATTACCCTTGTATTCAAAAAAGGGGACCGTAAAAATCCCTCAAATTATAGGCCCATTGCCATAGTACCTGTTTTTAGCAAAATCCTTGAGAAGCTTGTAGCCCCTCAAACCATTGACTTTCTGCTGAAACTAAACCTTCTCGTGTCAGCCCAACATGGTTTCCATAAGGGTCATAGCAACATCACCGCTTTACTCAAATTTACGTCTGATACCCTAGCTGCCATGGACTCAGGTCTCCTAATGGGGGCAATCTTTATAGATATGATGAAAGCTTTCAACCGAGTGGATCATCCTAGCCTTCTCTCTACTCTAAGATCACTGGGCTTCTCACATGATGTGACTGCAGGGTTTTTTCAGCTACCTGACAGAATGGACAGAATGCGATAAATTTAACTTTAGCAGGTCCCCTGCTTTTCTCCATTTTCATTAATAATGTTGCCTCACACCTTCCCCATACAGCTTCCCTACTATATGCTGATGACATTGTCTTGTACACCAGTGCTAAGAATATTTCTGAAATCAATCAACAACTCTCCCAAGACTATCAACAAATTGAAAAGTGGTTGTTAAGAAATAGGCTTGTCCTAAATGTCCCTAAGACTCAAGCCATGCTGTTTGGTTCCAATGCTAAACGTAAACTTGCCCAACCCACCTTTAATGTCTCCACTATTAATGGCTTGTCACTCATGGTTGTACCCTCTTTCAAATATCTGGGTATCACTCTTGATCCAGCCCTCACTTTTGATCTTCATATTCAGCAGACTTGCAAACTGACTAACACGAAACTTGGTATGGCCTACCTCTCCAACTACATACTCACTCCATCTGCTAGGCTTGCCATAGCCCGTGGTCTACTACTTCCCTCACTCATGCATGGGATAGCAGCATATGCCTCAACAGGTCAGACTAGCTTTCAGAAGTGGGATGTCATGTACAACCATATTTGTAGATATGCGTCCTTCTCACATCGACTAAAACACCACTGCCTCCTGGCTTTCTCTGTTAGCATCCCGTAACTATGCTCTCAGCTCTGTCATTGATAATATCATATGAAATCAAAAACCCAAGCTTCTGGTGGAGCTATTCATAAATCAGACATCCAGCTATGGACTACTCTTAGCTGTCAATGCCCAAGTTGTTATTCCTAGACACCACTCCTCCAAAGGTGCTAGTGCTTTCTCCTGCCATGCCCCCCAAAAATGGAACTCCCTTCCACTAACTATTCATCTGGCATCCTCCCATGCCTCTTTCAAGTTATTGCTGTGCAACCATCTTGCTGTCTCATGCTCTTGCTCCCACTTCAAACCCCCATTTTTTCTGCACCTTAACCATTACCCTTACAGCCTTTCCATGCTCCCTTCCCTTAATTAAATAGCTTCTGTACTGTCCTGTCTCTTTAGCTTGTTACAATGTAATTTTAATTACAGCTATTCATCATCCTCACCTCACCAATTTCCTCCAGTCGCATCCTAGCCCACCTCTGTTACACTCTCTTCCCTGCCCCAACTACTCCTCCTGCCTCTTGCATTCCATCTTCCTTGACTACTAGATGGCACTCCTGCTTGTTTTTAGTTAATTGGAAGGCTGCCTAATTGCTTCCTGATGATTTTTACTGTTGATCTCCCTCATTTGTATTATTATCCATTTTTTGCAGCATTTGTTCTAGCTGTTTGTATTTCTACTTGTTCCTACCACCTGCACTGTATTACTATGTATGTGAAGAACTTACTGTATAAATAATAGTACTGTCATTTTGTTCAAGATGTTTTTGTTTCTGTATTCTTCCGGGTCATACCTGAAAATAGTCATTGCTATGGATAGTGCACCTTAGCCACTCAACAAAAACTAAATAAAATAAGTCCTGGACAGATATTAGGTATTCAGCATTGCAAGGGTAAAATTGAAGGGCTGCAAAGATGGAAGGATTATTTAAACACTCCAAAGTAAGTATTCCATGGTCTGAATCCAGTAGCTCATTTTTAGAGCTGATGCAAGAGGACTGCAGGCTCCACCTATCTGAGCCCTAACAATATCACTGTAGTTGTACAGTATAGTTAAGAGATGTATTTTATTGTTATGTCATGCAGTTAACAAAACAGTGTACAATTATTTAAAACAATATATTTAACAGTTCTGCCACACAGAGGTCACAACTGAAGCTCAGGGGAACACAGAATTAGCACAGCTGTGATGAGCATGGATTTGTGATGTCAGTACATCCACCTCTGAGCCTGCATGAAGTGAGTCTTCATGAAATTCTTGTATCAGCATTTGCTAGCATGTGAGACAAGTTTATTGCGTCAGAAAGTTTTTGAAATAAATATTGTGCAATTAAATAGCTGTGTGGGTACACAGGAGTAAAACCATGTTGTATGTATTTTTATGTGGGACCACTTACTTGAAAAGGCTATATTTTAACAGTGAAGCATCAGCAAGTTGTATGGTGTCCAGTAAAAATATGCAATGTAAAGTGGAAGTAAAGGAACTTTGCAAATGATTGGTGTTGGCTGTTGTGTCTGCTTTCATAGAACTCCTACAATCACACATTGGTGCTAGATCTCACGGTTTTAAGTAACTGGTTTTCTTTGCAGGAGGAGGGGATTGCTTTTGCTTAGTATTACCTGTGCATTTGGCATGATAGCTTCCAACTTAGTGTGCAAATGCCTTCTCATAAGTAGTTCTGGGTAGAACTATGAAGTGTTGTTTGGTACCACAGCAGAAAAGAAGCAATCTTTTGATTTAAGGATGTTTTGTGTTCCCTTGCTAGACAGCCTGCAAAGGATTGTTATGGGTAGGGATTTGTCTGTGGTCACTTCCTCTCCTGACACCATAGCTGGCAGGTCAGAAATGTTGGGCAGGTAACCTCCCATGGGGAGGGGCTAGGCAGGCAGATAGGACATTCCCAGTGGGATGGGTCTTGTGACTGGAAGTGAGGAGCAAGAGGTTTCTTAACCAGAAGCGTGGCTGTGTAGAACCCTCTTGCTCCTTCACTTTGGCTAGAATTTCTCCTTTTTTCACCCTCCATTTCAGCAAGAATTGAGTATCCGGCAGCAGCACAGCTTTGTTCCAGATATTTCTGGTAAGATTTTGCTTCAAAAGGCTGCAGGGGGTTCCCATAGCACATTCTTTCAAATTGCTGATTTATTTAGTGCTATTTATAATTGTCAGATTTGCAAATAGTCAGCCAAACGCCAAGTTGTGTTTAAACCAAAGTTTCTTTTATTTATTTGATAGTAGCTTCAGGTGTTGACCATGATACAAGTGGCACCAATATTTCACTCTTATAAGGGCTTCCTCAGGGAGATCATGATCCTACTTCCAACTCTTTGGTTATAGTTTAAATCAATTTGTCTCCCTTTGGTATAGTCTGCATTTTCCTTGCTCATTTATTCCTGTCTCAATGGCTGTTTCAACCTACATACAGTGTTGCAGCATATTCTGCAAATGCCTGAGAAGTAAGTAGAATGTGCTGCAACACCATTTGTAGGCCACAATGACCATGGAGATAGGATTAAATGAGCAATCCTTAACAGGTTTATTCTACATCTGTGAAGCATGCAAACGAATACCTATGCAAGGCAGAAATTGATTTGTACTATAACCAAGAAGTTGAAAAGAGGACCATGATCTCCCTGAGGAAGCCCTTATAAGGGTGAAATGTTAAGGTCACTTGTTTCATGGTCAAAGTTGCTACTATCAAATAAATAAAACAAACATTGGTTTGAAACAGAACTTGGTATCTGGCTGACTATTTGAAAACTCATTAGTTATTAAAGCCGTGTCAGCCCCTGAAGTACACAATCTTTGGTTATTGACTGTAAAAGTACCCAGAGGAACTACATTTCATGTGCTATTTATGGTTGCCATGAACAGCCTGTTATAGCTTTGTCTGGCTAATTGGGTTTGTTGAGCAAGTCCCCTCCTCCCACAGAGCCAGCAGTGAAACTGCCTTTGTTCTTAGCTCAAGCTGTCTGTGCCCTGCCATGTGCTCCCACAACTTAATTCCTGGCAGGGGAAAGGTTGGAGTCACATCATTTTATTTCATTTTGGCTTACAATTGTCAGTGTATTGTTGGCCATGTGACCATTTGCTGGAAATATAGGATCAGTAACTGACAAAATTGTGAGCATGCTTTTAGGTAGATGGCAAAACTGGAAATATAGGATCTGTAATTGGTACAAATTTCTGCAGGAGTTCTGGTTAGAGGGGTATCTGGAAATATAGGAGTTGTAACTGGCAACATTTTGTGCATGCTTGGTATTACAGGACTAAACTGGAAATACAGGCTCAGTAACTGGTAAATGTTGCTTTTTCCTTTGTGCAGAGAGATTTGTGACTGGCAACATTTTCTTGGTTTAGTTCTTAACTCTGCGTATGTTGTTATGTAGAAAGCAAAGCTCTAGGCTCTAGAAAAGTGACACAAGATTGTTGGGTATTTTTAGTGAATGTTTAAAACATTTTCAGTACTGGCTTGTTTTTTGGGGAGTTTACAAGTTGATCTACAATATTCTATGGGGATGTGCCTTATTTCAGAAGGAGTTGCTTAAATTTAACTATAGGCTATTGTCTACTAAATGTGACTGCTAGGCCTCATGTCCCTCTCCCCCGCCTGGCTTGCTTCTTTTGCATCTGGACTCCTGCAATATTGCACGATAGACTTTGTTGGCTGGGAGAGGGTGCAAAATAACAGTTTTCCCCCAACAAAATTCATGTAATGGGTATCTGTAACCAGTAAGTTTCTTTGAGGAGATACAACATATGCTTGCAGACTAGGAGTGCTAGCATGCCAATCTTGTTACGCAGACAAAAAATATATTCAAAATAAAATAAAATAAAAAGGTTGACAAAACAATTTCTCTTTAACTGATGAAGTTTATCTAGGACTTAATGGATTGCAGCTCCTTGTACATTGTCTGTGTGAGGTTATTCTAGGCGGTCATGCACTGATTAATTTTTGCCAGATTTTTGGATTGCAGTCTGACTCCAGCAATGCTGCAGCAGTGAGCCTGGGTTCAACTAACATATGCCTGAAGAAAGTAGGTTTTGTGTCTTTTAGCCTCTCCAATATATAAAAAAGAAGGTTTGGAATGGGGTGACGGAAGGGGAAGGTAGGAAAAATAGATAACCATCCTGTAACAATAAACAGAGAGAGAGAGAGAGAAAGCGAGAGATTGTTATTGTACATGCCCATGATGTAGTAGGAAATGGAGATGGATACTGCAGACAGGGATTTTGGTGTTCTGTATACTTGTGTTTTCATAGATTACAGAGTGGTACAGGATGGCAGGAACAGGAAGACAATGGTGGTGGACTTTGAGAGGCTGCTGGTGGCCTTGGCCCATGTGAGTGGGAAGGCATGGTAGACACTTGCTTCCAGGACCCATGAGTCCATGTATCATCATGGTAAATCTACCACAAGGTAGGCCACATTTCATGGAGTGTCAATGAGTTGGGGGCACTGTTAATTTAAATTTGTGATGGTATCAGCATGAAAGTTGAACTGATCCCCAAGCAACAGGATGAGGAGAGCAGCAACCCAGGATGTGGGGGCCCAACACCCTCCAGCTACCCCATCTCAGGTCTAGATTATGATGGGCCCAGCAGGGTCGGGGGGTCTGAGTCAGCTGGTAGTCCTGCCAGAGGCTCTGGTTCAGCCCAACACATCTCAACTAGTGATCCCAGTCCCAGTCATCCACCCTGCAACCAACAGACCAGGCTTTCCCAAAGCCTCTGGAGGCTCCATCAGTCCAACAGGTTAATATGATGGGTCCACAACCATTGCTGTTTGAACAAATAGTGCTAGTATTCAACAAAACCCAGGAGCATAAACAAGCAGAATCCCAGCTTGCAGTGCAGACCATTTGCAATATACCAGTTGTTCTGCCCCCACTCAATCCCAGCAGCTGGGAAGGTCCAAGCCCAGCTCCCCTGGCCCTTACCAGCTACTGGTAAAGCAAAAGGTCTGTAAGGTGTTGACTTTCATTGAGGTGCAAGAGCACAAGTAGCTGGAACCCCAGCTGGCAGGGTCCGTGCCAACAGTGGTACAGGATGCAGTAGTTTTCCCACCTACTTCAGTGTGGCAAGGTTTGCTGCTACCAGTTGCCATGAGCTATGTATGTCTGGGGGAGCCAGGAGCCACTTCTCTAACAAAGTTAGGCAGCAGATAGTCAATTGGGAATATGTGGATGTGCTCACCTTGCTTAATAGGCCCAAACAGTCAGAGGATGAGAAAGAGAAAGAGAAATGGAACAAGGGTGAAGGGATGAAACTTAAGAAAATGGCCACTATATGCCAGACCTGAGAAAATTGATTAGCTGATTTTTCAATTTTTGCAGACATTTTGTCCCAAGTTAATTCAGTTAATGCAGCTAGCTTATGGAATTACTATAGCTGGATGATGGTTTTGCATGTCAGCAAACTGGGGGAGGGGGACAACTGGAGTGTAATGAAGTATTTTGTTGCAGAAAATGAAATGAACCACGTAGGGCCTGCTGCATCTTCCACTGTTGCAGACCACTGTCGGAGGGGAAGAGGTTCAAGAAACTGACAGTGGATTTCCAGTCAGGAGGTCATCGTCACCAAAAAGAGGGAGACAGGCCTCTATGAGGAAAGGGACAAGGGGTGGGATGTGCATATCATTTTAATCATAGGTTGTATAAAGTACAACAACAGAGGATAATGCACGAGTGCATGGCATGTGGCCAACCACTAAAAAACAGCAAATTGAGGGGCTCACAAAACTTGTAGTGACCAATGTGGTGCATGTAGCTACATATAGAACAGTAGAAGGGGGACACACAAGAAGCACAAACAACACTACAGCATAGACCCACATCACTATGCTCAATGCAAAAAGAGCAAGAGACAGCTCACCACTCGCTGACACCTTCTTTTATTCATGCAAATAGTGCATAGAACCATAGCCATAAAAGTGCAGGTGCAGTCAAATAAATAAGGTAGTATCGAAACTTAGTCCGAAAACATTCAAATGCATGCCAGTGCCACATAGGTGTAACTGCAGTATTCCCTAGCAACTACAGTAGGACACAAAGTGCACAGGATGTGCAATGCTGAAAATCAGCTGACATTTTACCAAGAAAGCTTCCTCAGAGCTGATTGGTCATCCTGTCCCATTCATTCTTATACAGCACACTCATTCGTATTAACTAGATGGGAGGTATTAGAAAACATGACACACACACACACACATATATAAAAGAACAAAAAATTAAAAAAATCATTCAATAACATCAGTTCTCAGTTTATAAATAACACTGAAGTGGTATTTCTTTATTCAGTCCCTTAGGATAAAGAGTGTCCAAGGTGAAGATCCAATAGCATTCACGCTGTGATAGTTTTATTGCAAAGTCACCTCTCATGGCTCTAATCTTGACTTTCTCTATTCCATAAAATTTCAAACTTGCTGGTGAACCATTCTTCACTTCCATACAGTGTCTCATCATCACATTGGTCTGAGACATGTTTCCAATGGCTGATTTATAGTCACAGATATGTTCCTTTAATTGACGTTTAGTCTGACCAACATAGCCCATTCCAAATGGGAAAATAATAATTTTTTGATCACATTATTTGTATCACCTCCAAGGACCTGGCAGGGGCTAGCCCCCCCCCCGAGGGGTTTGTCCTCCGGCCCATCAGGGCCATCATAGGTCCAGCCAGGTCCCATTACTTTTCCTCTGTTTTCTCACCCACGCCCTCACCCATTCAATAGGTACAACAGCTGTCTTCACCTATGTGGAGGCAACCAAGCACCCTGGGCATGGGCTAAACCCCTCTTGTTGTGTTGAGGCATGCAGCACAAACCTCCCACTCTGAGGAAGGAGAGCAGTCCTCTGGACACTCAATCTTTACCTCCCCGGCTGATCCCCGAATAACCCGAGTCCGTTCCTGAACCCGGGTTGCCAGCATAACGTGAGGAGTGGTGTCCAGTGCCTCAACCCTCAGCACCACTTGGCTGGCTACACATGGGGAAATTAGAAGTTAAATGACCCAGATGTAGAGAAATTTACAAACAAATTAATTTTACATTTTTTCCAGTCCTTGGATGTTTGAAGAATTCAGTATTTAAAGTATTGTTGCACTGAGCACAGTGGCCACATTTGAAATTGTCACTTGGTTCTGACGGAAGCCACATCCTTGGATTCCCATTGGTTCTCTGATATAAACTGTTAACCAACTTGTCCCTCAAGTTTTTTTTTTCCTCTCCAGTGTGATATTCTAAGTTCTACATTCTCAAAGACTGGTGAGCTTTGAATTATATGCCAGTACTTCATAACAATACTAGAAACTGCATTGCTTTGTTTGTAGAAATTAGAGACTAATGTAACAGGCTGTGTTCTTTCAATTTTATGTCTTAGTTAGAAGTTGATCTCTGTCTTCATTGCTTGCTCTGTCCATCACCTGTTTGACTTTTTCTGGGGGGTAACCCTGATCCACGAATCTCTAGGCCACAACCTTTGTGTTTTTAGTAAATTCTTACGCAGTACTGCACAATCTTTTAATGCGTAACATTTGCCCCACTGGGATGTTATCTCTCAATGCATGCGGGTGCAAGCTAATGTAGTGTAGCAGGCTATTTTGGTCAGAAGGTTTTCTGTACATTGCTGTCTGTAGAGCATCTCCCTGCTTATAGATATGAATGTCCAAAAAGTTTACACTGCTCATGCTCCAGTTCATTTCAAAATTCAAGTTAGCATCTGAGCCATTCATAACCTGAAAAAACACTTCCAGTTCAACTTGCGGACCATTCCAGAACAATAAACAGCCATTGATAAAGCGTTTCCAACAAATGGCACACTTCTTGAACAAAGAATTCTCATACAAGAAACGTTCTTCCCATAGTCCAACAAATAAACTTGCCAGGCTTGGGACAAATGTTGTCCCCATTGCAGTCCCACTTACTTGAGCATAATATCTATTCTGATACACAAAATAGTTTGATTTTAAAATCGTATCAGCCATTTCAATAAGGAATTCTGTTTCTGGTACATGTGGCTCGACTCCTTGATTCAAATAGTAGCAAAGTGCTTCTGATCCCCCAAGGTGGGAAATATTAGAATGCAAACTTTTGACGTTGAAAGTCACCAACAATGTATCCAAACTAACAGGGATATTTTTCACAGCTCACAAGGCATAACTAGTGTCTCATAAATACAATAACTTTATTTCCCATGGCCTTAGGTGACAATCTATTAGCTGGGAAAATGGCTCCATAGAACAGCCAATAGCTGCTATGATTGGACGTCCTGAGGGGGTTCTTATGAAGTTTAGGTAACATATATGCACAATTTAACTGGACACAAAACCTTCAAATATTCACATTCTGATTTACTTAACTGAACTAATCCTTCTCCCTGTGCAATTAAGTCAAATGTTTTTTTCTTTATTCCCTCTCACAGCATTTGGCATTCGACAACTATCTCTCCAGCTCTGATTCATATTTCTCAATATCCTATATAACAACTGCCCCACCCTTATCAGCAGGTTTCACCACCGTCTTTTTGTCAGCTTCAAGCTCATTTAGTGCCTTTCTCTCAATTCTTGTCATATTGTCGCTCCCCATTATGCCTTTGGCATTGTCTGATAAACTGCTCAATGTCCTATCCACAAGGGAGTTAAAAGTATTCACAGTATGGTGTGCATAAGTAGGTGGACAAAAATTTGATTTTTTCTTTAAGTGTAACATCACCAGGGGCTGGTCAACCATAGTGGGACTCGAAACCACACTCAAAGCAGAAGGGGTAACATCACAATGTTGTCCACTGATATTTCTCATGACATCATGTTGCAAACTATCCTGTTGAGGTTTAGAAAAAAAGCTTCTTAAATGTAACCATCTATAGAATTTAAATAGATCTACCCGAACCTGAAAAGGGTTAATATTTGAACTAGGGACAAACGAAAATCCTTTCTGTAGAACATTTCCTTGTGTCTCATTTAATACATTAGTTACATTCATGATAGCCACTTGTTGCTAGGATTCAGTTGTCTGGGAGGCCCTGATTACTGCCAGGACCTTCTCCCTCTGTCTCTTCCTTGTTGGTTTGCCATGCCCCCTCCTGACCTTTTGTTTCCCATTCTTTGGTAGGATGGGGTGTCCACCTGTTCCCCAACCCTCGGGTGCTGGCCTAAAAAAAGCATCCTTTCTAGGTGCCTGTTTGTTAACATCTCAGTCCCTTTCTGGTGATGAGGCAAAAGTATTGTCTTTAAACTGATTCATGTTCCCCTTGTTCCATATCCTTTCCCCCAAGAAAGAGACACATACTCAATATTGTCTTTTGGCTGCTCAGCTGGCAATATCTTTTATTAAACATTCCCATATGTACAAATGTACACCAAACACATACAATATTGAGTTTCTTTTCCATTTTCTTCCAACATTCTTTTGTTTAAAATCCACATCTTTTTTCTTTTGTCCTCTCGTCATTTTGATTCTGATTCATTTTATTCTTAATTTTCTTTCTCATCCCTGGGCTTCAAACCTGGGGGGGGTCTTGCTTCAGTCCTTCTAATCCGAGGTGTAAACCCAGTGATCTTATAATTTTTCTTTGGGGGCAGGTCCATTTCCTGCTCCCCGTTTCCTTTTTAAACTTGCAGGGTGTCCATACCCCTTCACCTTCTCTTCTTCCGCTTTTGTTTTCCCCTAGCCCACCTCCCCCTTTTCCTTCATAACTATTTATCTCCTTTTTCCTTTCCTCTTTGCTTCCTTGGCTCTTGGGTGGTGGGTAGGCATAAAAAATTTTTCCAGCCTGGCAAAAAGTGGCAGAGCTACCTGTGCAAGCCTATTTGAACCCCAGCTTGCACCACCCTTGACTCTGACCCTTTTCCTTCCCATTTATCCTCCCTTACTCCCCCTTTTTTGATGTCATTTTGCCCAACCCCCTTTTGTCTGAGACTCTTCCCCCTTCTGACCTCACTTATCCACCCGACCCCCCTTTTTAACTCTTTCAGGGTCCTTGGCCTGGAACAATGGGGGTTGCCTTTTATGATAATCCTTCTTGTTCCAGATCCCTTCCCCCAAGAAAGAGACACAAACTCAATATTGTCTTTTAGCTGCTCAGTCAGCAATACCTTTTATTAAACATTCTCATATGTACAAATGTACACCAAACACATATGAAATTGAGTTCCTTTTCCATTTTCTTCCAACATTCTTTTGTTTAAAATCCACATCTTTCTCCTTTTGTCCTCTCATCATTTTGATTCTGATTCATTTTATTCTTAATTTTCTTTCTTACCCCCGGGTGTCAAACCTGGGTGGGGTCTTGCTTCAATCCTTCTAATCCCAGGTGTAAACACGAGTGATCTTATAATTTTTCTTTTGGGACAGGTCCATTTCCTGCTCCCCCTTTCCTTTTTTTAAACTTACCAGGGTGTCTGACACAGGCAGTGGGTCATGATAACTCTAATGAAGCAGAGACCAGAGACAGGAATTCAGGTTGTGGCCTCAATAAGATCTTGAGAACCATTTATTTGAAGATAACAAAGAAAAATAGATAACCAAATCTTGAACTTCAGAAAACATCGTAAAAGAAATCACTTTGGTAAATAAAAGACCAAAAGAAATCCTAGCTCACCAAGAGATTTAGAAAACACCTTGTTCTCTCACATAGGGTGAAAAGGGCTTACTTCAGCTTTCCACCAACATCTATGTATATCCACCAAAGAGAGAGAAAGGTCCACTCTCCCCTGCATCTCTGTTTCACCTGAGCACTGAAACTCTTTAAATACTCTTTTGACCAAACATAAATGGTCACCTGACTAGTTTGATCCTCCCCTATTCTAAATACATAACAAAATTTATTCTAATACAATTAATTGGGGGATCAAACTTAGCCATTCCTTGAATAATAGAGTTTGTTAAAGCAACAGACTTATAGTATTCCCAAATCATATCTATTAAAGCCTATAACACAGCATACATACATAATGGCTCATTATCCTGTAAGGGTTCCACCCACAAGGTGGAGTCAGACCAAGCTTGTACCCTATAAATAAGCTCTACATTGGGCCTATGCCCTCATAATATCAGACCTATCTTCAAGCTTAACATTGGGCTATATGTAAGGAGATAAAAACATAAAAAGAATAGAAGGCAAAGAGTACTGAGAGTTTAAATGTAAAGGAAAGAAACAGCAGGGTCATGTTTTATCTAATGTTTACTGTCTATCTACATTAACCCTCAGTTGAAGAGCGCTGTAGTTATTTAGAGTCAGGGGTAACTTCCCGTGTTTATCCTGTGTTAACTAGGATTTAGGGTAGACAGCCTGCTCGCCGACTCCTCAGCAGATCTTGTAGCCATGCATTCTTTATTCTGTGACTAATCGCGATGCTGACTGGCAGTCACAAAGTGCACAGTTTGGCATAAAAACTATTTCTCTCTTAGTCCCTACCCTGACAAGACCTAGAGGGACAGAAAACATCTGCAAGGGCTTACTTTTTAAACATACAGCGGTGCCAGTGCAAAGACTGCGCTAGGAGGACTTCCTTCCCTATTTTGGGACACTGGAATGGGACACAATAGAAGAAATGAGAGTTTTTACAATAGTGTGCTTAATGCAAAACTCAGGGGCGCTTTTGAACATTCACTCATGTTTTAAGTACAGAAGTCGGCGTTCTGCTGAATTGTCTTCCAGAGGGAACTAATTTCCTTGCCCTAAACCTAATATCTGGTGCTTTACAGCATTTAAAGCGCGTACAACATTTATCCTTTTACACTGTGCTGAAATGAAGATGGCTGGTGTTCTTGCCCTAAACCTAAATGGGAATACATCATTTGAAGGGGCAACATAACACTTTTTACTGTTCCCAGACTCCCAGACTCACAGAGGGGATAACTCTCTTTCTCCACCGCCCCCCAGGATCTCGAGGCAAGGAAAAGAAATATAGTGGGGAAAGATACAGTAAGAAACTATGATAGGAGGCCACCCTATCATAATGTGGAAAAGGAAAAATGTTAGTTATAGAAAGAAAAGACTGCTGCAGCAGAATAGTTTTATTTGACAAAATGATTTTAGAAGAAGAAGGACATGCCTCGAGATTTTCCCTAGATGACAGCTCAAGGGCAAAACTGCCACATACCCCCACGGTTAAGCGGAAACCTGATTTAGGTTTCTAAGACAACCTACCTTAACCCATAAGGTAGGATGGAGTTCCGGCCCTCCCTCACCATGGAACTCCGCCCCAGGGTCCCTAAAACGAGAATATATATATATATATATATATATTATATTTCATACAACGTTACTCTCATTACCCTGGGGTGTCTATTGTCCCAAAAATCGTCCATTATATTTTAATGCCTGGAGAGATAATCTGCATTTGCATGAGCGTTACCTGCCCTAAGCTGTACAGTGAAATCAAATGGTTGGAGTACCAAGTTCTGTCGCATTATCCTATTGTTTTTGTCTTTCATTTGAGACAGAAAGCACAAAGGATTATGGTCTGTGATTAGAATAAAGGGGGCACCCCAAAGATAAAAACATAGGGATTCAATTGCCCATTTGGCTACTAAATATTCGAGTTCCACTGTACTATATTTTTGTTTTCTAGGGTGTAATTTCCTTGATATGTACACAACCGGATGTTCCTCACCATTAATTGTTTGACTCAGTACTGTCCCCAGACCTGTACCTGAGGCATCTGTATGTACCTCAAAGGGGTACTCAAAGTTGGGGCTTTTAAGGACTGGTGAAGAACATAGAGCTGATTTAATGGCTATGATGGCTTGCTCACATCCCTCAGACCATTTCACACAATTCCCACATTTCTTTTTCATTAGATCTGTTAGTGGTGTTGCTATTGTAGAAATGTTAGGAATGAAGCACCTATAGTATCCGGCCAATCCTAGAAATGCTCTAACTTGCTTTTTTGTGGTTGGCCTAGGACTACAGGCTACTGCCTCTACTTTGTCAACCTGGGGTCTAATCAGTCCATTACCCAGTAGGAATCCCAAATATTTCGTTTCATACATGGCCAGGGCACATTTTATTGGATTTATTGTCAGCCCTGCTGTTTTGATTGCTTCAATAACAGCCTGAAGATGTCTCACATGGGACTCCCAATCCTTACTAAAAATAACCACATCATCTAGATTGGCCACGCAAAATGTTGTGTATGGTGCCAAGATCTGGTCCATATAGTGCTGGAAGGTGGCAGGAGCCCCATGTAGACCAAAAGGCATTGTTCATAATTGGTAGAGTCCCTTGGAGGTACTAAAGGAGTTTTTTTCCCTATCTGTCTTTGCCAAGGGAATCTGCCAATAAACTTTTGTCAAATCTACAGTTGATATATACTTTGCATTTCCTATCTTATCAATGATGTCATCAACCTGTGGCATGGGGTAGGCATTAAACTGGGCAACTTGATTAAGATCCATAAAGTCAAGGCACAGTTGAATGCTGCCCCCCTTATTTGGTACCACCACCACTGGGGATCCCCATGCACTGTTAGAGGGTTCTATAATACCAAGGGAGAGCAATTTCTTTACTTCATTCTGTACTTCATCCCTAACTCTTTCTGGGAGCCTATAGGGTCTCTTTCTTATTGGACCGGAATGGGTATGAATGTGATGTTCTACATCTTTGGCTTTACCTGGTGTACTGGTAAATATGCTGTCGTATGACTGTCTTAGTCTATGCATCTGATTCTGTTGTGTCTGATTTAAAGCAGGATTAATGAATATATCCTGAGGCCCTTTGGAACTTTCTAGATGTCCATAAGTTAGCTCAAAATCAGTTTCCTCAGTTTCGGGGAGTACCATCAGACTATTCTCTTCCTTTGTTCTGTCATACCATTTTTTCAGAAAATTTACATGGTAAATTTCCAGGTCTAATGTCAGGGGTGGCAATTTCATAATTTACCGGACCAGTTTGTCTCACAACCTGATATGGTCCTTACCATTTCATTAATAATATGTTATTGGAAGAAGGTAATAGTAATAGTACTTTTTCCCCCATCTGGAACTGTTTTTCTCCCTTCATCCCTTGATCATACATTTGTTTCTGTGTCTGTTGAGCATGTACACTGTTCTTATGGGCCTTCTGTACATAATGAACTAACCTGGGGTGCAATGATGTCATATACTCAGCTATGCTAGTATGTTTCATTTCTTTTTTACCTTCCCATAGTTTGTTTACCACTTCTAGGGGTCCTCGTGAGTTTCTTCCATATAATAGGGAGAAAGGAGAATATCATGTGGAGGCCTGTGGTACCTCCCGATAGGCAAATATTAAAAATGGTAAGAGTTTATCCCAATTAGTCCCATCTTCTTGTACAAACTTCATTATCATCCGTTTGAATGTTTGATTAAAATGTTCCACAAGTCCATCGGTTTGGGAATGGTCAGGGGATGTTCGTACCACTACTACTCCCAATAACCAATAGAGTTCTCTTAATAGAGCAGCATTAAAATTACTCTCTTGGTCAAATAATATTTATTTGGGGATCCCTACCCTGCTAAACACTTTAATTAGCTCTTCTGCTATTCTTTTGGTGGTGACTGTATGTAGTGGAATGGCTTCAGGGTATTTTGTTGCATAATTGCATATTACCAATATGGAACGATTCCCACTTGTACTCTTGATTAATGGTCCCATAATGTCTATTCCAATCCTTTCAAAGGGGGTGTCTACCAAGGGTATGGGTATCATGGGTACCATTTCCTTTCGCCCCACCTGGCTGACATGCTGGCATTCTTCACAACTTTAGCAATAGTAAACCATCTCATTATGAATTCCCGGCCAATAAAATCTTTGTAGTAATCTACTAAGAGTTCGGTCCCACTTTGCATGTCCTGCCAAGGGGATGTCATGGACTAAATTAATTAAATTATTTCTGTGCGTTAATGGACTACCAACTGTTCCACTTGTTCCCCTGTATCTTCCTTTTTATATACCCTATATAATATTCCATTTTGCATAATCAATTTAGGGGTACCTGACACGGAGTCCTTCCCTGCCTGCTGGAATAATGGTAGTAGAGAGGAATCCTTAATTTGCTCTTTAGAAATATCACAATTTGGAGACCACGTAATGCAGGGTACTGGACAGAAGCTCCTCGGTGCAGCTCCAGCCTCCTGATCATATAACTGGTTATTTCAGACAGTATAATTACTGAAAATCTATCGCTTTCACCAAATATCGCCTTCTGATCATCCCGAGGTTTATTTAAGGGAGTGTGAATACTAATGGAGGTGTACATGAGAAAACCGCAGCAGAAACACACTCCACCTGTCACTCCCGAAAAGGCCCCGAAGAAATCCCGTGCCTCGAGTGGGCCAGAGGCACCTGATCCTGCCAGCCAGTCCCCGGAACAAGAGCCTTTAACCCTGTGCAGGTTTTTAGAGGAGTTCAACCCCTTTCACGAGGAGGTTAAAGAGATGGTGATGGAGTTTAAAGCTCTCTCTAAAAGACTGGATGAGATCTCTATTACCACGTCGGACAGCACTGCTTGTATTGTCTCCCTTGAGAAATGCATGGAAAAGGCTGACCCAGAGCTAGTCGCCATGCAGCAGAAACTTTCTCATGTTGAAACTAAGTTAGAGGATCTCAAGGGCCGTAGCAAGCATAACAATGTGGTCATTTTGGGGCTACCAGAAGGCGAAGAAGGTCAGAATGCCATTGCTTTTGTACAGAAGTTAGTGGATTGGATCGCTGGCCCCTCTCCCTTTGTCGCTACATATACTATTGAGAGGGTGCACAGGTCCCTACGGCCAAAATCCCCATTGAGGTCGGCTCCTCGCCCTTTAATATGCCACTTTTTGAATTATATAGAGAGGCAGCATCTCCTGGTTAAAGTGAGAGACCTGCAGTAAGTCCATTGGGAGAATTCCAAGCTTCGAATTGCTCAAGATTTACCGGGATATGTCTGGCTGAAGCGCACAGCTTTTCATCCCATAGTGTCCAGAATCATTGCTGCTGGACTCAAGTTCAGGATGGGGTACCCTGCCAGGCTGCAAGTCTTAATTAATGGATCCTGGTCAACGTACGAAGACCCAGATTCTGCCCTAGCTGGTCTCAAGCTTTCCTTGCCTGACCTGTTTCGGAATCGTTAAGGTGCCCTACACTATGCATATGGGGGTGTTCTGAATCTTCAGTTTAAGTCTGCCGCTTATTTGGAAGTATCGCACAGGCAGTGATCACTGGATGTGGTCGGGGTACCCGACTTGGTAGGGACTAATCTACATCCCAACGTGCTAGCTCGAACTGAGACTCACTCGCACTGAAGCTTCGCATCGAGCGGATGCTATAGTTCAGAACTGTTCAGAATGTTTAATTTGTTCACTCGGGGAAGGTGTTTTTTGAGTTTCACTGTTGGGGGTATCAGCGCTTAGCGATAATGTCCTGAATATGGCAATTTTTCCTTTCGGTGTATTATTGCAAATTGGGGGGTAGTTTGACGTGGGAGAGGGGCCAGGCTTTTTACTGCATTTGTGGAGCACTGCACAGCCACTTTGGGGTCTCAAGAGGGAGCCCTATGCATAAACATGACTGGATAGCGTCTTCAGATAATGTGGGGTCTGCTTTCTTTTGCTTGGCTTTGGGTCCAGATCCCGGGTTACTTAACACATCCCTTGTTGAATATCAAGCTGTGGGGCTGGTCAGATTTCCAGGTAGTTAAGCCCTAGTCTCTGAAACTTTAACATGGGGCAACTGGAAGCCCAATTTTGTCAGTTATAACAGCATTTTAGTGACGCTATCAAGTCACAAGCTGAGCACCTCTCCTAGAGTTAGCTAGGTAGCAGAATTCTTTTTGTTGTTGTTTTAATGTTAACCAGTTCTCGTTACAGGGTGGCCAATTTTGTCTGGAGCCGAAGGACATTCTCGGGAGGTTGGGGGATGAGGAATGGTAACAGTACTTTGCTGAACGTCGTTCATGTCAATGTGGGTGGTTGGGGGGGGGTTTCAAGGCTTGGCCTGAAAGTTCGATCAAATGCACATCATATGCAGGAGATCTATGGGGGTTGGTGGAGGGACAAATGGTTTGTATTGGGGGTAGGGGGAGGGGGGGCAGCAGTATTCATGGGAATCTGGTCTGTTATTTTTTGCTCTCGTTATATCATAAGTGTGGCCCTATGTTCACTTTATCCGATCTAGATGGCTAACAATGTGGTCTTTGCAACTTGGAATGTGAAGGGGATTAGGAAAAAAGATAAAAAATATCAAGTGCTTAAGCACTTAAGCTTATTACGTTCTCAGGTTATGTTTCTACAGAAATCTCATTTATTAGAGTCAGAAGCTCTAACACTCAGGAGACAGCAGGTAGGTCAGGTTTTTAATGCTTCGGGATCCACTAATAGCTGTGGTGTAATGTTAATTATAAATAGAAATATTCCCTTTATCTCCTCACAAGTTATTAAAGACCCAGGGGGCAGGTTTCTTCTGGTTCAGGGCTCATTATGGTCGGTACCACTTTTACTTTGTAATATCTACGGGCCCAACACAGATGATCCTGGCTTTTTTATGAGGCTGATCACTATTATCCTTCCAATGCTTCCCACTACGATTATGGGTGGGGACTTTAATCTGGTCCTGGATGCTAACATGGATAGGTCAGGTGGCGGATTGAGGGGACTATCCCCCAGGCAAAGGGCATTCAGAGAACTGGTAGATCAGTGTGGGCTATGTGATATTTGGCGTGTGCTGCATCCCAGCTCTAAGGAGTACACATTCAGTTCACAGGTTCATGGCTCGCAGTCCCGCATTGACTATTTACTAATTTCACAGGGGCTATTGCCCGGGGTTTTGTCTGCCTCAATTCAGCCCGGCCCTATTTCTGACCACTCTCTTATGATTTGTAATTTAACTTTCCTTAATATGCCTAGAAGAAAGACTCGTTGGAAACTCAACGAATAACTATTAAAGGATACCAAGTATTGTAAACTCATAAAAGAGCAGATAGAGCTCTACTTTTCAACTAATCCAATGGATAGTGCAAAGCCTGACATTCTTTGGGGTGCATTTAAGGCCTATATGAGAGGAATTCTTATCAGCTTGGCTATGAAAAGGAAGAAGGAGCAAGAGGGAGAATTATCATCCCTACTAGCCCAAATACAGATCCCTGGAAGCTAAATCTTCGTCCACCACCTCAAGAGTGAGGACAGAAAACTTCTGGTGGCCAGAGATAAATATTTAGATCTGCTAAAGGAGAAGGCAGAATTAGCCATTATCAGAACTAGAGCTAATTATACAGACCAGGGAGAGAAAGCGGGGTGCTTACTAGCGTTACGGTTAAAACAGCAGGAATCTTCAAGATTCATCCCCCCAATCCGAGTGCAGGCGGATGGGTCTCTGAAAGTATCTCCTTCCATACAGTACAAGAGTTCACACTGTACTACGAGCAATTATACAGGGACATGGAATGTCGTCCTCCCTTTGAGACCCTGGCGGGGTACTTAAGGGAATCCCAGTTGCCCTCCCTATCAGAGCAACTCAGGAGTTTTTTAGTCTCACCAGTATCACTGGAGGAGATCTCGGGGGTCATCGGGGCCCTACCTTCAGACAAGGTCCCAGGGCCGGATGGGTTCTCCTCCCTGTTTTACAAGGTTTTCCGAGAATTATTAGTGCCAGTGCTTCATCGGTTATTTCAACACATCCTCTCCGGGGTAATGGTAGATCCCTATTTGTTTGAAGCCCTGATTGTTCTCCTCCCCAAGCTGGATAAGGACCCAGAGCTAATACAAAGCTACAGTCCCATATCCCTTCTAAATCAAGACATCAAAATTCTCTCGAAGATACTGGCCGATAGGTTAACAGTGGTTCTTTTGGACCTGATAGGCATGTCCCAGGTTGGAGTTCATGAAGGCGTTCATCTTGGACCATTTACGCACTTTCACACGTCTTCTCTGGGTCCAGGGATGCACTCTTTCCCTGGGTAGGTCTCCTGGACATGAAACATTGGCTCAGTGAACTGGAATTTCTTATTTCAGGTTCTCAAGGCTTTTCATTTTCCCACCACGATCATAGACTGGATTTGTGCACTGTACCGAGCTCCATCAGCTAAGATTTCTGGTAATGGGGCATTTTCTAAACCCTTTTCTTTATACTCAGGTACTAGACAGGGATGCCCCTTTTCCCCTCTCTTATTTAATCTGTATTTGGAATCCCTCATTCAAAACATCCTCAGCAATGCAGGGATACAGGGTATTCAGGTGGGAAGCAATGAGATTAAGATCACAGCTTACGCGGATGATCTTCTCCTTAACTTATCCCACCCGACGTCGTCTGTTCCGGTCCTGCTGAGTGAAATTGCTAGATTTAGCTCATTCTCGAATTATAAATTAAACACCAACAAATTCTTCTTTTTTCCCCTGAATCATAAGGTCTTTAAAACTGATATCACCCCTTTTGGTTTGTGCTGGGCTCCCCGGATGATAAAATATCTGGGTATTAAACTGACACATAATCCCTCTGCTTGGTTTAAGGTAAATCTAGAACCTCTCTCCCAGTTAATTGTTCAGGATCTTGACAGATGGTCCAAACTTCCGGTATCATTATGGGTCCAGATTAACATAATCAAAATGAATGTCTTCCCACATATTTTTTATCCCCTGTCTCTTCTCAATTCATTTATCCCTCTATCCTGGTTTTAAAAGATGCATGGAATTTTTAGCAATTTCATTTGGTTAAAGAAGCATCCCCACTTGGCATATCATAAGCTGGCTGCCAACAAACTTGATGGCGGACTACGGATCCCCCACCTGGCAATCTATTGCTGGGCCTCTAATCTGGCAAAGTGCCTGAAGTGGGTGAATCCAGGTCCTGAACGCCTGAGACCGACTTGGCTCAGAATAGAATTGGACGTAATCCGGTCTATCAACATGGATCCTGCATCCTTATTCCATGTTAAAATATCTCTTTTTCAAGGTGCTGAGATTTGTCCCACCCTTAAGACCACTTTAAGAGTGTATGCGCAGCTCTGCTCTTTTCTGCGTTATACCCCCCCATTTGGACCTGTCCCAGTCTATCTGGTCCTCACCAGTTTTCACTATAAACAAGCAGCTGATTCCCCGAACATGGATGCCCCAGCTGGGCGACGGGATCGTATCCATGTTTGTGGACAACGATGGAATGTGGCTCTCAACAACTAAATTTACAAGGAAATTTAGCATTCCAGCTTCCTTACAGTTCAAGGTATTCCAATTAATGCACTTGCTTGTAGTGGTGCTGGGCAGTAGGCCCCCCTCTCAGTCGGTTAATGCACTGATTCCTGAGATTTCCTCCCTGTCAGGGTTACGGGGTATCATTTCTAAATTATATCATTTCTTGTTTCAGCAACGGTACGGGGGTTCCTTTGGACCGACTAGGTTCTGGGAATCTTTTTTCCCCCAACGTACTTTCAACTGGCAGGACCTATGGAAGTCCTGTCGCAAATATGTGTCCCAAGATAGATTGTGCCTGATGCAATACCACATTTTACACAACATGTATTATACACCAGTTAAGCTAGCGAACTGTGGCCTTCTGGATTCAGCCGTATGTGTCAGATGTTTTCAGGGAGAAGGAACTCTCTTTCATATTTTCTGGTCATGTCTTAAAATAACTCCCCTATGGGACTTAATTAAATCTAATTTGGATCCCGTGTTGGGTCTGCAGGATTGCTTTACAACAGATATCTGTCTCCTAGGGGACCTGTCTTCCATCTTGGTCAAGGTTAGGAGATTCCATATTTCCATGATTTCATTATCCATTAAAAAACTTATATTAAGACACTGGAAAGACAAGACTAGCCCGACATTCCAGGAGTGGGTTAAAGAAGTCCTCGCTAACCTCTGCACTGAGAGGCCCTAGCTAGTCTTAGCAACTGTTTACCAGTGTATCAGCACATCTGTGATCCCCTTCACACCCTAATTATGTGTATCAGGACCTAAGTGTAGTTATGTACCAGCTATTCCTGTACATACACGTATGTTGTTTAGAATGTTCTTGCTAATTATCACACAATACTGCTGCATGGGGGAGTCGGAGGGGAGAGGGGGCAGTTTGAGTATGATACTGTGTACTAGTGTTTATGCTATATTTGCTGCCACCAATATTGTGGAAAAATGTGTTAATAAAGTTTGAATTAAAAAAAAGAAATATCACAATTTATAAAAATGGAAGATACAGGGTCAGCTAGTTCATAATATTCTTCTTTCCATTTCTTCTTTAACATCCTTTTATCATTCTTTGTTTTTCTTTCCTTACCAGGTTGCTCATACACATCATCCTGAAAAGGAAACATTTCTTCTAATGGTTGTAACTGCTATTGTTGTGATCTAGTGGTGACTGCAGCCATGCACCCCCTATTGTCCAGTAACTGTTTAAATTCAGGATAGTCATGACCAATTAAGATAGGTACTGGTAATTGAGGTACAAGACCTGCAGTTACCTCTGCATAATTCCCATCTACTGTTACATCAATTTTTACCATAGGGTTTTGGTGGGAGTCCCCATGTACACAAACCACATGCATATTAGGCCCTGATTGTCAATTCTCTTTGGTGGTTAATACTTCAGGTCTTATTAGTGTATTCTTACTGCCTGAATCAATCAGTCCCATCACCTTTTGCTCACCCAGTTCTACAGTGGTCATAAAATATCCTGCATTCGATAACGCTAAATGGGTGTTATCTAATCATTTTCTAGTACAGTACCTGTCTCTATGACCTTTACCTTGACAATTCCTACACACAATACCTGGGGGAAAGGTTTTCTTTTTAAAGTCACTAATAATGTCCTTTTTAAAGTCAGTAGTACTAACCACACTGGGTCTTACCCCAGTTATGGTTCATCCTGTTAGTCCCTCCTGGGACCGGGGATTCACTATTTGATATGGCTGATGTGCAGTTAAAAAGTCTTCAGTCAAAGAAATAGCTTTTTCTGCAGTCTCAGGCTTGTGTTCTTTCACCCAAATTTGTACCTCATGGGGTAGGATCTGTAAAAACTGTTCCACAACAAAGGTTTCCATGATGGCTGTGGTTGACTTTCCCTCTGGTTGGATCCATTTCCAACATAGCTCCCTCAACTGAGTAAAACCTTCTCTTGGATTATCTTGGGGGTGGTATTTCAAAGTATGAAATCTTTGTAAGTCTGTGCTAATATCGTATTGTTTTAAAATCTCAGTTTTTACTAAATCATAGTTATCAGCATTTCTAGTATCCATGTGGCTATATGCTAACTGTGCTCTTCCAGTGAGATAGGGGGCTAGATGCACTACCCATTGGTTCTGGGACCAGTTACAAGCTTGAACCACTCATTCAAAAGTTGTTAAATAAGCCTCAATATCATCTGCGTTAGTCATTTTCATTAATTTAATGTCTCTAGGGTTGGAGGCACTACCATCTCCACTAGCCCCTGTAGTTGTCCACATTTGTTGTAACAGTTTAACAGTTTCTGCCCACCTTATTTCCTGTTACCTTAGTTCCCTCCATCTCTCTTGGGCTTCTCGATCATGTTGCTTCTCCATTTCCATCTGCCAGATGGCCAACAAACGTACCAAACTTGTTAAATCCTCTGGTGGTTCTTCTCTAGGAGCTTTCTGGTACAACTCTTCCTCCATCTCTTCCTCACTTTGTTATTCTGCTTTAGCCATGGGCTCCTTCCTCCAAACAGCCAGGACTAGGCCTGGGTGTAAGGGCTCTCCTGTGATGGCCGTCTGTGTTCTGGTTATCAACCCAGTCTTCTTTTCCTCTGTTCTGGATGCCATCTCTGCACTCGAGTTATCAGGGTACCTGGTCAGGTTCCCAACTGGTCTCTCCCTCAATACCTCAGACAACCAGTTAATCCCACTTCGGACACCACTTTGACACAGGGTGTGGGTCGTGATAACTCTAATGAAGCAGAGACCACAGACAGGAATTCAGGTTGTGGCCTCAATAAGATCTTGAGAACCATTTATTTGAAGATAACAAAAAAAAATAGATAACCAAATCTTGAACTTCAGAAAATGTCATAAAAGAAATCACTTTGGTAAATAAAAGTACAAAAGAAATCCTAGCTCACCAAGAGCTTTAGAAAACAACTTGTTCTCTCACACAGGGTGGAAAGGGCTTACTTCAGCTTTCCACCAACATCTATGTATATTCACCAAAGAGAGAGAAAGGTCCACTCTCCCCTACGTCTCTGTTTCACCTGAGCACTGAAGCTCTTTAAATACTCTTTTGACCAAGCATAAATGGTCACCTGACTAGTTTGATCCTCCCCTATTCTAAATACATAACAAAATCTATTCTAATACAATTAATTGGGGGATCAAACTTAGCCATTCCTTGAATAATAGAGTTTGTTAAAGCAACAGACTTATGGTATTCCCAAATTGTATCTATTAAAGCCTATAATACAGCATATATACATAATGGTTCATTATCCTGTAAGGGTTCCACCCACAAGGTGGAGTCAGTCCAAGCTTGTACCCTATAAATAAGCTCTACATTGGGCCAATGCCCTCATAATATCTGACCTACCTTTAAGCTTAACACTGGGCTCTAGGTAAGGAGATAAAAACATAAAAAGAATAGAATGCAAAGACTACTGAGAGTTTAAATGTAAAGGAAAGAAACAGCAGGGTTATGTTTTATTTAACATTTACTGTCTATCTGCATTAACCCTCAGTTGAAGAGCGCTGTAGTTATTTAGAGTCAGGGGTAACTTCCCGTGTTTATCCTGTGTTAACTAGGATTTAGGGTAGACAGCCTACTCGCCGACTCCTCAGCAGCTCTTGTAGCCATGCATTCTTTATTCTGTGACTAATCGCGATGCTGACTGGCAGTCACAAAGTACACAGTTTGGCATAAAAGCTATTTCTCTCTCAGTCCCTACCCTGACAAGACCTAGAGGGACAGAGAACATCTGCAAGGGCTTACTTTTTAAACATACGGTGGTGCAAGTGCAAAGACTGTTCTTGGAGGACTTCCTTCCCTATTTCGGGACGCTGGAATGGGACACAATAGAAGAAACAAGAGTTTTTACAATGGGGTCCTTAATGCAAAACTCAGGGGATGTTTTGAACATTCGCTCGTGTTTCAAGTACAGAAGTCAGCATTCTGCTGAATTGTCTTACAGAGGGAACTAACTTCCTTTCCCTAAACCTAATGTCTTGCGCTTTACAGCATTTAAAGCCCGTACAACATTTATCCTTTTACAGTGTGCCAAAATGAAGATGGCTGGCGGTCTTGCCCTAAACCTAAATGGGAATACATCATTTGAAGGGGCAACATAACACCATTTACTGTTCCCAGATTCACAGAGGGATAACTTTCATTCTCCACCCCGGATCTCAAGGCAAGGAAAAGAAATACAGCGGGAAAGATACAGTAAGAAACTATGATAGGAGGCCACTCTATCATAATGTGAAAAAGGAAAAAAGTTAGTTATAGAAAGAAAAGACTGCTGCAGCAGAATAGTTTTATTTGACAAAATGATTTTAGAAGAAGGACATGCCTCAAGATTCTCCCTAGATGACAGCTCAAGGCCAAAACTGCCACAGTGTCCATACCCCTTCGCCTTCTCTTCTTCCCACTTTTGTTTTCCCCTGTCACCCACCCACCCCTTTTTCCTTCATAACTATTTATCTCCTTTTTCCACTAGCCTGCCTCCAGCTTGCATTGCATGGCAGGCTTCCCCCTCTTCTATCTCCTCTGTTAAACCCTCTTTTTTAACCACTGGGCTATGCCCTTCCCAGCTTGGTGATAAAGATGTGGTTGCCCAATGAGGATAAGTGAACTCCATCCAGCCTGTATAGCCCCGGAATCCTCTCCACCGGTTTGTCATGCCATACATTCCGTCCCCCATTGAGCATTAAGCACTTTTCCACCCTCCTGTTCATTCTCCTCTTGACTTTCTCCATAGCCCTGTGTTGTCTGGCTTGACTCCACAGCCCTATGTTGTCTGGCTTGTCTCCACACTTGCCTTGGCACCATCTCCGACCACATAATTGTGACCTTTGGCCACCATGTTTTCAAAATCTTGATATCCTCCTGTACGTTATTAAAAATATCCAACCACGGGCAGTGCCCTAAGTCATTTCCCTCCAGGTGTATTATAAGGAGGTATGGGTCCTTATTGTTTCTCCTCATTTCTGTTAGCAAAGGAAGCAGCTGTCCCCATCTCATCCTTCATATTCCTTTCCAATTGATCCGCACTGCTCTGTGGTCCAAACCCAGTTGCTTTCAGCCTGGCATCTGTGCCTCCTCCCTTTCCACCCAATAAATGTAGGAATGCCCCACAATCCAAATGTCCTTCCGGTGTCTTGTATATATAACACAAAATGAAAGAATCAGAATGGCACATTCTTCTTTCTCCTCTAGTCTTGTTATCCCCCCACCTCCCTTATTGCTCCTGTTAGGAAGGAAACAAAATTGACATGATTAGTGCACTGTATTTCTTATGTATTTCTTACAGTAATCTGATGTCCAATGCCCCAGGGCTTTTATGCCAGCCCCCTGCATTCCCCGTGCTGCCGCTTCTGAGGCTGCCCTAATCCAAAATGAGTGTGATGAAAATCTATCTGGGATCTTCCCTAATTTTTTGATGGTCCGCTTCAGTACCCCCAACACCTGGCTGCCCTTTACCCCTCTCACATCTTCATGTATAGAAAACACACCCCTTTTCTTTGACCTAAACATCTGGCATTCGTTTGTCAGTTGACACGGGCAAAAACCATTGGTTTTTGTGGGCTCAAGAGCAACCCAGCAACCCTTTCCTGTTTGGTCCATCTTTGATCTTGATATGTATAACCAAAGGGTTTCTCTTCCCAGTACATGTCTTCTTCTTGTAATCCCCTGCCCGTGGTGGGTTTTGCTGGCCTCATCATCTCAGCTACTCGGAAGGCTCTCCTATGCAGGATTGCAAACAAAGCTTTGAATATAACCTTCTCATAGGCAGTATAACAAATCTCTGACAATGTTGTCATTATCCTTCCCAGCAATTGTTCTGATATCAGCTCCCTCTTATCCAGTCCTACCTCTCTCATCCTCTGCCACCCTATCATCATTCTCTTTATAAGCATGCCCTTGCATGTCTGTCCCCATCCCTTCATCATGCTCACCCAGCCTATTGATGCCAGGTGCACCCTCATAGTGGCATGGGCCTGGCCTTCCAGCCAACCCCCTACCACAAACCTGACCACCTGTTCCTCTGTGACTACCCCACTTACCTTCATGGCGTGTCGGGCTCTGAACACCTGGAAAACCTTCCATGAACTTTCCTAAGCTTTTATAGTGTTGTCCATCCAGGAATTGTGAAAGAGGTGTTATGCTCCATCCAACCAATTTCCCACAACTCCTCTAGGATCTTCTCTCCCACTGAGGCTGCTCTGGGTGCTAGGGCCTGGAACCTCTCCATCTGTAGGTGGGATAGGATGTCAGCTAAGGTGTTCCTCTTGCTCGCAATGTGTTTAGCCTGAAAGCTCATATTGAACTTCAGTCCTTGCAAAACCAATTGTTGTAAGATTCATAGCACTACCGTGATTTTGCCCCTCTGTTGTTCAGAACCTCAACCACCGCTTTGTTGTCACACCAAAACATAACCCACTGGTTTTTCAAACACTCTCCCCATATCTGTGTTGCCACCCTAATTGGGTCTATCTCCAGGAATGTAATATCCCTGGTTAGTCTTCTCTTCTCTTCACCAATTCCTGTGGCTACGGCTCTGACACCCACCTCCCCCGAAAGTATGCTCCCACCCCGTGCCCTTCTGAAGCATCCAGTTCCAAGTCTGTATTAAAAAGTTATTCTTCTTGGCAAATGGCTATCCCATTATATGTACTGAGGAACTATTCCTACACCCTGAAGTCATCCTTGGCATCTGCTCCGAGATTGACCCAATGGTGCAGTCTTGACCTGCTGGACATGGCCCTGGCTAGGTGACGTGTAAATGCTCACCCCGGCCCAATTGCCCTGCATGTGAAATTCAGGTGACCCATCAGTTGTTTGACTAGAAATAATGGCACTCTCTTCTTCTGGCCTACCTTCTTCAACAACCTCCTCAGCTTCACCATGTTTTGGCTTGGCAGATGAAAAACCCTGACCTGCATCCACCTCTATCCCCAAAAATTCCAGACACCTGTTAGGGACTTCTGTCTTGTCTTCCACCAATGGAACCCCTATCTAGTTACACAATTCCTGGAAGTCCTTTAGCATCTCCTGTACCCCTTCTTTCCCCTCACCTATGAACAGGAAATCATCCAGGTAGTGAACTACTGCACTGTTTCCATACCTTTCTTTAAATACCCACTGCAACCAGGTGCTAAACCTCTCAAAAGTTGCACATGTTACCGAACACCCCATTGGCATAGCTTTGTTAAAATAATATTCTCCATTAATCTGAAAACCCACTAATTACCAATCCTCCGTCTGGACCGGTAGCAGCTGAAAGGCAGACTTAATGTCTGTATTCACCAACCATGCTGTTTTTCGTGCTTTGATAATGCCCACTGCATCCTCTAAGGTCCCATAGGATACCCTGCTATCTTCTTCTGCTATAAAATCATTAACTGGCCCATTTTTCTGGGTAGGAGAGATGGTGTATTACCCGGTGTTCCCCTTCCTGTTTTTTTCAGTACTAAACCCAACGGGGACACCCAGAAATGTGGGAACGGGGCTCCTTGAAGGGCCCCTTGATCCTTCCTGCTTGTTTTCTATGCCCAATCTTCTCCTTTAGTAGCTCTTCCTTCCCCTGTATTGATTTTAAATTTTTGGCTCATGTCTGAAACTTCTCCCCTTTGTAGTGTAAGTTAAAGTCTCTTTGAAAGCCTTCTATCAATTCAAAACCAGCAGCTTTGTCTGGGTAACCCGCCATCAAATGTTCTATGACTTTTACCTTAATCGGGGTTTTTGCCAAAGGGAAACCTCGTGCCTCCCACTCATTTTCCCCCCTTGGTGGTATTCTCTTCCCCCAGTGTACTCCTGTCCTCGACCAGTGCTGTCCCAATGCATCCCCCTCTGTCCACTTGGTGCACCCCGAAAGGAATAGTTCCCGTGCCCCCTTCCCATGTTACCGTCACCGTACGAACTACAATGAGATGCTGGATGGCCACCCCCACATTTCGAACACGCATGTCTAAATCTACAATGGAGGAAGGAACAATGCACCCTATTGTACCCCAACAACATTTCTGGTATCTCACACCCCCTTTTTGCCATTCCCCATCTGCCCCTCCCCCTGCCACTGTCATGGTCTTCCACTGCAGATCATTGTGTCTGGAATCCCATCAGCAGTCCTCCCCATAACTAGCCATCTGGGTCCTGAATTTTTCATCGTACAGCAACCAATTCATGCCCCCCATCATTTTATAGGCATTTCTGATAATTAAGGAGTATGCCAACAGGGGGATCCCTAATTCTGACTTTTTTTCCTGCATTATAGTGCTGTAATACATAAAACCTAATGTCCATGCTTCCCAAGTTTTACCTTTGAATGTTTTGCTCTTCCCATTTTTTCACTAGCACCACAGTAGCTGCAAGCTCTCTTTTACTAAAACTCTCCTTCTCTTCATTTAACTCTGCTGTCTTCTCATCTACCAGGGCCAAAATGTCCTCAAATTCCCATTTCCATATTTTTTCTTTCATTGCCACATGATCCCCTATTTGAAAACTTCCCCCTTCTTTTTTCTGTTCACCTGGCTCTTTTTCCTTCTCGACTATCTGCTCCTTCTCTTTCTTATCTTTTTCCAACTCACCCAACACATTCTGCGGTTTTTTAATACCATCGCCTCTCATTCCCAACAATAATTGCTCTATGTATTCTTTCATGCTACTTTCAAGTGTCAACAGCGTACCTGGTTCTTTCTGCAGCTCCTGTGTTGGTACTGGGGCCAGCCTGTCACCTGGTTCTATCCCGTCCTGCGGTGAATTTATCGGGCCCGGCATGCTAGGCCCGGATGTTGGCCCCGCCTGCTCCCCCTGGTTGTGGCATTATGGGGGATGGTGGTTCCACTGGGGGAGATATGGGAACCGGTCCTGGTTGTGTGTCCATGCCACGCCCTGCATTAGGGTCTGGACCTGGTATCAGTCCCACTGGGTATGCTGGAGGCACTGGGTCCAGGGTGTTATATACATTGCAGGCCTTGCTCCGGAGAATTTGGTCTGGGACATTTAGGGGCTGGGCCCCTGGTCCTTCTCTTTCTCGCCTGCCCTCCCCTAACCTTTCCCTTTTGCTCCCTTTTTCTGTGGTGGACCATCCCCCCTCTCAGTGTCATTCACAGCATCCAGGACCTTGTGAGCCCTATCCACCAGCTTCATAATTACTTTCATTGTGTCCACCTTCATCACTCTGGCTCCTCTTGTGTCCATTCTGCACCTGCTATAATGAGATAAATCATATTTGTCATCCTTATTTATTTATTTATTTTTTGTAACATCCACTGCCCCCTCACTCAAATGTGATATTTTTTGAAGCCTCTGATACCCCTCACCCCTCCCTATATGCATGTGTCCACTTTATTATTTATTTACATATATTTATTGTTACCCGTTGCTTTTTTTTTTAAATGCCAACTAAAGCCCTTGTATCTCTAATAATGTGTCCTCTTTCCGGCTACCGATCAGCCATGGCCCAAGATGGTGGCTGCCATGTGCTCCCAATACCCAGTTTTAAAATGGTGGCCGCTATGCGTAACCTTACGCTGATAAAATGGTGGCCCCACATGCACCTGGACGATCGAGCCACTCAGGCCTTTGTCCTGTATCTGTCCATTCCCCCTGTTGCAATTTCCATGCTTGGTCCCCAGTACCCTTTACCCCCCATGTTCCCCCATTTCTCAATATGCCCTTTTACATATGCTATGCTAGGGCCCCAGATATATCTCCTACCCCCAGGATTATTGCTAAATGTAAGGAATTTGTTAGTAGGCCATTGCATCTTATCTTTTTTCTTCACAGCCCAGGGAAATCATGTGGCTGCTCGTGCCTTCATCCTGATGCACACCAGCCCCCCTTCTAGTCACCCCGCACTTGTTGTTTTGCAGTATTGTCCTGATCTCCCTGCTTTTCTTTGCCTTACACGCCCAAACTCCTCTCCCCATCTTTTGCCCTGCCCATACAGAGCTAATCCACATGCATGGCCTGCCCTCCATTTTCTTTTATGTATTTTGTTTTGAAGGCCTTGCCATTGCTGGCTCCTCCCAATGTGCCACGACCCTGCCCAGGCCAACCTACAACGCACCCATTCTCATTCTGTGGGTTCCCCGTCAGTCTCCTCAGACCAAAATGAGCCTCTGACACTACCAGCCTGCCACATAATCTTCCCCACAATGGGGCTCAATACTGCTAGGCTCTACAGCTATCGTTCACCTCCCGGTGACTCAACCCAGCCTTCAACAAGCACTGGATCTATCCCCACACACCTCTGCCCTTCATTTTTTATTGCAGGTTCACTACCCCCACAAACTGTCTTCACCGATTGTCTGAGCCAGGTTACACGCTCGCCACGTGGTCTCCCAAGACCAGGGCTCCTCACCACCAGGCCACACTTCAACTGTCAAGTTAGGTGCTTGCCACACGGTCTCCCAGACTGGGGCTCCTTACACACAGGCCACGTTACCACAGCCAAATTATGCACTCACCATGCGGTCTCCAAGACCAGGGCTCCTCACAACCAGGCCATGCTAACAACAGCTCGCCACGCAGCGACTCATAGAAACATAGAAACATAGAAGTTGATGGCAGATAAGGACCGCAAGGCCCATCCAGTCTGCCCATTTCTTTTTCTACCTTATAAATGTGCCAGCGGCCTTTGCTCTGTCAGTGACCTATCTATTCATAGTCATTTGTATTGCTCCCTTATGCCTATCCCATGCCTGTTTGAAGCCCTGCACTGTATTCATAGCCACCACTTCTTGTGGTAAGCCATTCCATGCATCTACCACCCTTTCTGTGAAAAGAATTTCCTCACATTCCCCTTAATCGGCCTCCCTCTAATCTCATGCTGTGTCCTCTTGTCCTGCTATTTTTCTTATATTTAAACATGTTAGACTCTTTCACCTTGTTTATGCCCTTAAGGTGTTTAAATGTCGATCATATCACCTCTCCTCCTCTTTGCTCAAGGGTATACATGCTGAGCTCCGTTAATCTGTCCTCATATGTCTTCTGATGCAGTCCCTGCACCATTTTGGTTGCCCTTCTCTGGACTGCCTCAATTTGGTTAATGTCCTTGTGAAGGTGTGGCCTCCAATACTGCACGCAGTACTCCAGATGGGGCCTAACCATTGTCTTGTACAGCGGGATTAATACCTCCCTCTTACGACTTGTGATACCCCTACTAATACACCCTAACACCCCCCTAGCCTTACCTACTGCTTTAGAGGTCTGCTTGGATGATTTTATGTCATCAGTGAAGATGATGCCCAAGTCTCTTTCTTCCTTTGTGACTGCTAGCAACTCCCCTCCCAGCCTATAAGTGGCTTCAGGGTTTCTCTTCCCTATGTGCATGATTTTGCACTTCTTTGCATTAAATCCCAGTTGCCACTCTTCTGACCATTCTGCTAGTTTATCCAGATCTCTTCTCATTTCTGCCCACCCATCTGGATCATCTACTCTGTTGCAGATCTTGGTGTCATCTGCAAACAGACAAGCCTTACCCTCTAGTCCATCTCGAGGTCACTAATGAAGATGTTGAATAGGACTGGCCCCAGGACTGATCCCTGAGGTACCCCACTTGTGACTTGCATCTCTTCTGACTGTATACCATTTACCACCACTCTGTTTTCTGCCAGTCAACCAGTTTGCCACCCAGTTGACCAACTTGACCCACCCCGAGCCTACCTAGCTTATTTATCAATCTTCTATGTGGAACAGTGTCAAAGCTTTGCTGAAGTCAAGGTAGGCGACATCAACTGCTCCCCTTGGTCCACCACTCTAGTTACCCAGTCAAAGAAATCTATGAGATTAGTTTGACAGGACCTTCCTTTGTAAACCATGCTGTCTTGGATCCTGTGCCCTATGGATTCCAGGTGTTGCACTATCCTTTCCTTAAGGAGTGCCCATAATCTTGCCCACTACTGAGGTAAGACTGACCGGTCTGTAGTTCCCCGCCTCCTCCCTGCTACCACTCTTGTGGAGTGGGATCACATGAGCCCTTCTCCAGTCTTCTGGGACCTCTCCTGTGCTCAAAGACTCACTAAACAATTCTGCTAATGGCTCTGCTAGTTCCTCCTTTAGCTCCTTAAGTACCCTGGGATGTATGCCATCAGGTCCCATTGCCTTATCCACCCTGAGCTTAGCAAGCTCTTGTAGGACCCTTTCTTTGTGAAGGAGTAGTGCTCACCTCCCTCCCCCTGTGTCCATGATGCTGAGCTGTGGGCCCTGCCCTACCTTCTCTTCAGTAAATACTGAGCAAAGTATCTATTTAGGATAGATGCCTTTACAGGGTCCTCCTCCTCACATGCTCCTTTTCTCCATTAAGCTTAGCAATTCCCTCTGGACTTTCTCCTTTCACTAATGTGATCTATAGAAAGTCTTGTCACCTTCTTTTACTGTTAGTGCTAGTGTTTCCTCAGTTGGGACTTTGCCTGTCTTACTGCCTTTACCTGCTTCCCTTAGGGCAGTTTGGTATGCCTCCCTATCTTCATCCCGCTGTGTCTCTTTATATTTTCTGAAGGCCAGCCTTTTGGCTCTGACCTTTTCTGCTACTGTATTTGAGACAAAGTGGTTTCCTTCTTCTTTTGCACTTCCTTTTCTGTCTAACACAATGGGATGTTGCTTCAAGTATTGTATCCTTAATGCTTGCCCACTTTGCCTGTACCTCCTCACCTGTGTTTTTTTGCCAGGGCTAGCTTAACTCTGTTGGCCATCTTATCAAAGTCAGCTCCTCTGAAGTCCCATATTTTTGCCTTGGAATGGGATGATTTAGATGTAGTAGCCAAATTGAACCATACCATGTGATGGTCACTGGCCCCAGGTGACCTTCTACCTGGAGATCTGTGATCCCTTCTTTGTTAGTCAGTACTAGATCTAGGATAGTCCTGTCTCTTGTGGGTTGCTGTACCAGTTGTTTGAGGCCCTCCTGCAGGGAATCCACTATGAGTCTAGTTCTGGCCGATGTTCCTGCTGGTATTGACCAATCTGTATCTGGCATGTTGAAGTCTCCCATTATCAGAACCTCCTTTAGCTGTCATGTTTTGTATATCTTCTAACAGTAATGTGTCTATGTCCTCCCTCTGGTCTGGGAGCCTAGAGACAACCCCAGTTCTTATGGCTGTCCCATTTCCTGTTTCCAGGGTGACTCACAGTTCTTCTGGCTCCTTATGTGTATTCTGAATTTCTGTAGCTTTGATATTTTCTATTAACATACAGGGCCACCCTCCCCCCTTTTTGCACTCGGGTCTCTTCTGAACAATACATAGCCAGGTACTGAAGTCTCCTGTGTGGTTACTGGTAAACCACGTCTCACTAATTGCTACTATGTCCAGTTTAGCCTCTGACATTATTGCCTGCAGGTCTGGGATCTTATTTCCAGGCTGTGAGCATTTGTGTACATGATTTTCCATTGGCCAGATTTTGGTGTGTTAGTTGTTGGGTGAAGTTTGGCATTACCCTGTGCATCGAATGGGAGACAAACCTTTTTTCTTACCTGGTGATGCAAATGAGCAGCGCAAACACGCTGAATTCCTGTTTGACCACTAGCTGAGGGGAGGGTGTTCTTCCCATTCGACGTATGGGGTGCTGCACCCTCTCCCCATTGCTAGTTTAAATATTCTGCAAGGCGTCAAACTTCTGCCCCAATGCACTGACTCCTCTTTAGTCAGATGCAGTCCATCAAATTAAAGAACTTCGCTCCCAGAACTGTTGCCAGTTCCCTACAAATCTGTGTCCTTTTTCCTGGCACCAGTCCTTGAGCCACGTGTTTAGCTCCCCTATCTCCCCTTCTCTGACCTTCCGTCCATCTGCTCCCTTCTCCCAGACTGGCAGGATCTCAGAGAAGGAGATGCCGGACGAAATAGATGATAGTTTGTCACCCAGCCTAGTCAGGTGTTCCTTGGTCTCCACAACTGACCGGCTGGCGAGATCATTAGTCCCTATGTGTACTAGGACATCAATGTTTTCTCCTGCTTTGTGAACAATTTTAGCAATGCGGTCAGTGTCTCTCCATGCTGATGTACCTGGGAGACATCTGACCATCACTCCTGGCTGGAGATGGGTATCAACTCCCCGAATCATGGAGTCTCCTATGATCAGAAGTTTTTTGGATTTCCTTTGTGCTTGTTTAGTTTTGGTTCCTGATTTGGGTGAGTATTGTTGTGCTAGCTCCTGTGCCGCAGTGTCCTGCTCTGCAGTGTCTTCTGCCTCTTTATTTGATTTCAGAGATAGAGGCAGATACCTGTTTGTAGTGTTTATATGGTTTTTGGAGGTAATGTGTTGGAGAGCAGAGAGTGATGGGGCACCTGATTTGCTCCTCCTAACCACCTGCCAATCTCCTGGATCAACTACCCTCTGCGGTCGAGGTTTTTCTGTTGGATGCTAGGGAAATGGCGGGTGGTTCTTATAATGTGTTTCCTCATCTAAGATTCCCATGCAGTTGTTTAATGAGCTACAAGCCCTATCCTTCGGGCCTCTCTTTGTGCCCAGAAATTCTCCACTCTTTTACTGCTTCACAAAAACAAACAACTGGCACAGACTTTCATTCAAACAACTACCCTCCTATAAATACGAGCCTTTCTGTAAGTGAAATAGCTTCCTTACAGATACCAGAATTACTCACCACTATTCAACTGCATACAATTTTTACAAATGAAATTGATAACCAAGTTACTCATTATCTCAATTTAACTGAATACAATTCATACAAATGAAATAGATAACCCAGTTACTCATTACCTCAATTATTTATTTATTTATTTATTTAGCTTTTGTTGACCGGGTAAGTGCACTAGACAAATCCTGCCTATTTTCAGGCACGACCCGGGGGAGGGGGATACAGATGAATGCCAACTGACCTTGAACCAGATTAAGCTGTTGGTGGTATTTTTAGTGAATGAGGGAAATTTGGCCAGGACACCGGGGAAATGCCCCTACTCTTTGGAGGGGGAATCTTTGGTGGACAGATGCAAGATGGCCACTATGTCCCAAACTGCAGAGTTGATGGATGTGACTGAGCAGAGGGAGTGGGCGTCTTCACCAGCACCTGAAGAATCTTGTACTGATCCTTTTTCTGTTCTGCCTGCTGTGTCTAAACCCCAGGAATTGTTTTCTGCTGAGCCTGTGGTTTCTGTTGCTACTACACAGTCTGCTGATAGCAGTTTGGCAGAGGACTATGCTGCTGTTCTCTTTCGGAAGGAGCATTTGTTGGAAAGAATCTTGGCAGAGGAGGAATGCTGTGTTAAAAAAAAAGAGACGCTGCTTCGGGAGATAGATACTTTGCGGTCCGATGTAACAGGTTTGGCTCCTTTGGCTTCCTGTAGTTCTGTATTGTGAGCGTCTGACACGACGTCTAGCGCGTCTTTGGAGCTGCCTGCTCTGACCCTCAAGCCTGCTTCGTTGATGGTTTCCCTGGACTCTGCTTCTCCTCAATCGGTGAGTGTTCCTGCTCCGTTTCCTCCCACTGTATCTGCTTTGGTGCCGACTTCTGCTGATGGTGGTTGCGCTTTGTCGGGTGCACCGACTATTGTAAAGCGCTTTGGTATCTCTGCCAATGTTGTGATGTGCACTTCGGGGCCGTGTTCAGTGGTCTCCTGCAATGATCCCAGCGTTATTGCCAGTCAGGAGGAGGTGCCTGATTCTCTGGCCAGTGCTCAGCCCTGTGGACAGTCCTTTCCTTCTTTATCCTCTGCTGAGGTTGGGGTTTCTTCTAGACATCCTGTGTGCCCTTCCTTGGTCGTTTCGGCTTCAGACTCCTGGTCTCCTGAACGTGCTATTTCTGAGGCAGGATGGTTGCGATCTCCCTCTGGGGCATGTGTCCCTGATCCTTCTGTTGATAATGTTCGGGCTTCTGATAAGCAAGATGCCACTGGGGATTTACAACTTTTACATACAGTTTCTCCTAGTCCTGATATTGCTGCTCCAGCCTGTGTCTCTGTTGGTCCTGAAGTTCCCCCCCTTCCTAAGCCAGGATTGCCCTCGGCTGCTGGCTTGCACCCTGAAGTACATGGGGCAGTTCCCCCTTCAACCTTTAAATTAACTGATTTATTTTCCAATAAAGGAGAACCTGCACCTCGTCGGAATGCTGTACGTTTGCTGTATAAGGGTGGTTTAGAACACCCTCCGGATAGACTTTATATTTCCAAACTGTTGTTGAAAGGCTCTATGAAGTTTCAGTCATCTGATATATATGCATTAATTCATTTGGGGAATGCTAATTTCGATATTAGTTTTAAATCTTCTGGAGGTTTGGAGCGTTTTTGGTCTCTGTATCAGGGGGTTAAGGATTCCCCTCTTTGGACCCCTTTTTTTGCTATCCCTCTTACCAAACCTTTGGTTAAGCTGATTACTATTTTGTTTCATAATGAAGGGGTTCATATAGAAGATATTTTGTTTTGGTTGCGTAGGAGATGTGAAATTTTAGATAAACCCGTTCCTATCTTTGATAGCGAACAGATTTGGAATGGGGTTGGAAAGGCGGATTAAGTTATTTTCTTCTAATAATGGTCCACAACACCTTCCGAATAGTTTTTTTTTGGGGAGGGACAGAGGGTGTTTGTTTTATGTTGGTCAGCCTAAAGCTTGTTTTAAATGTGGTTCTAGAACCCATTTAAATACCGCTTGTGATACTCCGCTCTGTTCCCGCTGTTTTGAATTTGGGCATTTAGCTGCTAGTTGTTTGAACCTGTTTAAATGTAACTTATGTGAACAGTCGGGTCATGGGTATGCTAAATGCCCTTGGGCCTCCCATAATCGAGATAATTGTATCTCGCATGAAGGTTTGATTACAGGTGCCCAGCCTGGTCCTGTGCTCATAGCACGGCCCTCTGTCACGTCTCCTTCCCTTCCCCAGACATCCCCTCCACGTGTTGTATCTGGTTTGGTTGTAAACTCTGTTTCAGATACTTCTGTATTGGCTGTGTTGACCGATAGTGTACAGTCACTCCCCTCGGAGGAGAGTACCGTGGCTGTTCCTAGGCCTCCTCCTCCTGTTCCTGTTTCTTTGGATCTGTGTGAGATTTCTGACATGCCCCCCCCCCCATCCCAAGAACTTTCCTTTAAAAAAGTGACTGCCAAGAAACGTCACAGGTCTGGCAAATTAGTTCCTCCTCATCAGGAGCCCCAGGCCTCTTCAAGTGGTAATACTTGTGCATCTTGGAAGGTGGGTAATAGTTTTGCAATTTTGGGTTCTAAGGAGGAGTCAGAGGGTGATGAATCTGATCGTTCCTCTAAAGCTTCTTTGATTTCTGATACCTTTTCTGGAGGGGAGGATGGTGACTTGAGAAAGGCTGACAGCTTTCCCAGGCATTTTCAAAGGAGACGAGTGTCTAAAGTTCCTTGATGGTATTTTTTTCCATGGGGTTCATCGTTTTTTTTTACTTTATTTTGTCTCATGACCTCCTTAACAGTTACTACACTAAATGTCAATAGTATGAAAAGTCATAGGAAAATGGTTACAACTTTGTCATGTTTACAGCACCTGCGTAATGATATTATATGTCTCCAGGATACTAGGTTGAAGACTATTTCTGAAGTTCAACAGGCCCATAATCTTTGGTCTTTTGGGATGTCCTTTTGGTCTAATGGTGAAGCTCTTTGTGAAGGAGTGGGTATTCTGTTTACCAATCCGGCTTCTGACGGTCTCTAAAATGGTGGACATTTGCCCTGGTGAGCTCTTATTGGATATTAATTTTGGGATGTCAGACTTCGTTTGATTTATATATATGCCCCACAGACCAAAGCTTTGAGGGTTGCACTGCTGAATGACATTCACCCTTATTTGCATACTTCACGCTTGATTGTTTGGGCTGGAGATTTTAATCGTGTCCTTCATATTGCTGATAGAGGAATGCAACGACCAAATTGTTTTGTGATTCCCAGAAATTGAAGCAAATTCTAGATACTGCTCAACTTAAGGATGCTTACCGTTGTGTTAATCCTGATGGGGGTAGGACTTTTTTTAAGAATAAGTTATCTACCCGAATAGATTTTGTTTTTCTTTCCCTTCCTTTCCATATTGTGCAGACTACCTTGCGGGTTTGGGAATTTTCTGACCATTAATCTTTATCAGTCTGTATGTCTTGGGATGGTGCCTCACGTTGTAAACCAAATATTTGGAGACTGAATGACTCCTTATTGTCTGATGATTCAGTTCAGTCTGCTTGGCGGTCGAATTTCATGCTCGATTGTCTGATTTGGATGTTTATGAGGATGATGCTACCTGGTGGAAGATTCCAAAACTGCTTGGAAGGTTTTTTCAATCCTTGTCAAAAAAAGTTACTGCCCAATATTTAGAATATCTCAGTTCGCATGCAGTTGCAAAATTGATCTCCTTAGCTGAATTTGAAGGATTAGATTATAGTTCTCAAATTAGTAAGGTTAAGAACCTTATGTTCCAATATAAATATGATAGGGCTAAATCTCTTGATTTTGAACATCGGTTCAGTTTGAAATTGCATAAAGGTGCATTAGATCCCTTTACTGACTGTAAAACTAGGGTTGAGGCTCGGGTTATTACTGAATTATTGACTGCTTCCGGAGATTTAGTGCGGACCCCGGCTGCTTTATTGGGTGTTGTCCGTGATTATTTGGCTAGCTTGTATCATGAAGATGCTACTGTTCACTCTGCGTTGTTGGACCTTGAAGCACTCCACTTACCTACCATAAGTACCACAGAATGCACCGTCTGTTGATGGATATTTCCGAGTTGGAAGTGACTGAATCTATTTTTTCTTTACATACTGATTCTGCTCCTGGTACGGATGGTTTTGGTGTGGCATTTTATAAAACCTTTCACTGTACATTGGTCCCTGTATTGACGTCTTTGTTTAATGCTTTATTATCATTAGCTAGATTGGCGCCTTCTATGAATCAGGCATTGGTTATTTTACTGTATAAAAAAGGTTTGAAGTCAGATTTGCGTAATTGGCGGACCTTAAGTTTATTAAATACTGATTTTAAAATTCTGAGTAAAATTTTGCTCCGTAGACTTACCTATTGTGGATTCATTGATAAGTCCTTATCAAACTTGTTCTGTTCCTGGTCGCCCCAGAACGATAATTTATTGATCATTCGTGAACTTTTTCTCCTCCAAACTGGTAATTTTCAGGGTTATTTACTTAGCCTGGACCAAGAAAAGGCATTTGATCATGTTTCACATGGGTTTCTGTTTTCAGTTCTGCAAGCGTATGGGTTTCCTGTCTTTATTGATTGGATACGGCTATTATATCGCTTCTGCTTCTTTTGATACCTAATGTTAATGGTTGGTGTGGTTCTCCGGTTGCTGTTCAAAGAGGTGTTCAACAAGGCTGTCCGTTGAGCCCGTTATTATATGTGTTTTACATTGATGTTTTTATTCGAATGGTTAGTTCCAATAATGGTTTAGCAGGTGTGCGGTTGGCCGGAAATGTCTTGCCTATCAAAATTCTTGCATATGCAGATGATTTGATTGTTTGCTTAAGCTCACTTGCTGAGGAATCTGTGTTTGCTACTGTTTTGGATTCCTTTTCCCAAGCCTCAGGTTCCAAGCTTAATTATGATAAGAGTAGAGGTTTTCCTTTTGGCTGTACGCCTATTCCGGAATCTGGTTCCCTTGTAGGTATTAAGGTTTCCAAGGATCCTATTACTATTTTAGGGATTGTGTTTGGGGATATGGATATGATGTATCTGAACTGGTTTCAGAAAATTAATGTAGCCCAAGGGGTGGTTGCTCACTGGAAAGGGAAACAAATTGCAAAACGAAAGCATGTTTTACTGATTAAGACTTTATTGCTGCCGATTTTTTTGTATTTAAGTTATGTTTTTCCTCCACCTTCATCTTTGTTTACATCTTTATATAGTGGTTTTTTTCAGGCTTTTTGGGGGAGCAGATTGAATCCTATTAAAAGAGGGTTCACATATAGGACTCTTAGTCAAGGTGGTGTTGGTATGGTTCATCCCATAGCTTTTTTTCTTAGTATTTTTTTATCCAGTAATTTTTTCCCTTTACTATGACCTGGCTTTACGCTTTGGTCCCCTTATGTTAATTTGTGGTTTTTGCAGGGTCTACCCCTTTGGAAATCTGGTAGTTGGTCTTCTTTGTTTCGGAATCCTTCTCTTCCACCGTATGGCAAAGAAGTTTTCCGTTTATTGAAAAAATGGAATCTAACTGTGCCCGATTTGGAAATCTTAAGCCGTAAAATGTTGTATAGTTCTATTGTTTCAGTTGATTTTTCTGACCCCTTGATTTTCCCAGACTGTACTCCTCAGTCTCAGAGCCGAGTCTTACGCTTACTCTCCAATGGCAGGATACCTAACTTTATATGGGATAGTGTTTGGCTTGGCTCTTACGGTAGGTTGCCTGTGGGTAATACGCATAAGCATAAGCAATTATGTGATAGATGGTGTACACGTCCTTTATGTCATTCTGAGTTAGAAACACAGAAACATCTTTTTTTGGATTGTTCATATATTAAGCCCTTTTGGGTTTGGTTAGCGAGGCGATGGAATGAACCTTTATTTTCTTTTATTTCTTATGAGACGTTAATGTATGGGTCAAATGAGGGTGAATGGTCTAGGTATCCTGCTGATACGTTGCTTTTGGTTTTTTTTGTTCTTCGATTTTATATTTGGCAGTCTAGAACTTTCTGGTCTACCCAACAACATACTGTTTCATTTGAGGACCTTTTCTACAACATTTCAAATACTGTTCGAACTGTGTATAATTTTGATTTGAAAAAGTTTGGTCACCCTTCATGTTCTGCTTTATGGGTGAATTGTGTTGGTTGGTTGTGATGTAGTTTGTTTTTTTCTTTTTCCTTTCTGTATTTGTTTGTATATTGTTTGAAGTCCTCCTTTAATAAAAAATTCCCCTACTCTTTTCGATAAGTGCCATGGGATCTTTAACATCCACCTGAACTACCACCAATCCAGGCAGATGGGACCTCGGTTTAACATCTCATCTGAAAGACGGCACCTCAGAAGTGCAGCACCCCTCTCATGCTGCACTACAGTGTCAGTACTGGGGTATTAACCCAAGTGCCAGATGTGGGAACTGAACCCACAGCCCTCTGATCTCCCGGCCTCAGAGGCGAGTGTGCTACCTACTGAGCCACTGACACTGACATTTAACAGGAACTCTCCAACTGATGTGCCAGACCATGAATAGAACATTTTTCCAGCCTGGCAAAAAGTGGCAGAGCTGCCCTGTGCAAGCCTATTTGAACCCCAGTTTGCTCCACCCTTGACTCTGTTCCTTATCCTTCCCATTCGTCCTCCCTTGCTCCCCCTTTTTTGATGTCATTTTGCCCCACCCCTTTTGTCTGAGACTCCTCCCCCTTCTGACCTCACTTACCCACCTTATTAACTCTTTCAGGGTCGTTGGCCTGGAACAATGGGGGTTGCCTTTTATGACAACCCTTCTTATATCTGTATGGTTCCCTTCTAGTTTTGCACTGCCAATTGTAAACTTGTCACCATTCATAGTCTTTATCATCTCTAATGTGCTCCCCATTTTACATTCCTTCAGATCTTCTTGAAATTTTGCAATTTGAGTTTCTATTTTCTTAAATAGTATGTCAAATTCAGTGTGTGTCACATTTACTTTAATGTTTGCCTCCATTGCATCAATTTCTCCCTGTATATTTTAAATGTCCCTTCTGGCCTTCTTAATTAAACTTAAAATCAGATCACTTGATGCCTTATTAAGGATTCTTTCCCTGTCCTGCATTAATATCCTATCATCCAAACCATATGCTGGAGGTACTTGAATATGCAAGACTCTGTAACAGAAGGAACAAGCATAGTGTTTGACCAATCAGCTTGTGATAAGTTATTTGCCCCATTAGCAAGCACTAGTAGTGCTCACCAGAAACCAGATGGCACACTGTTAGAAAATCTTAAAAAGAAACTTGTTAGATGCCGGATGTATGCATTTTTACTGTCCCACTACTGGTGGGAGAGAAAAATACCCAGAAGCTTGAATATTCAAGTACCTCCAACATATGGTTTGGATGATATGAAATTTATGCAGGACTTTGAAAGAATCCTTAATAAGGCATCAAGTGATCTGATTTTAAGTTTAATTAAGAAAGCAAGAAGGGACATTGAGAATATACAGAGAGAAACTGATGCAATGGAGGCAAATGTGACACACACTGACAAAATGTGACAAATGTGACACACACTGAAGTTGACATACTATTTAAGAGAATTGAAACTCAAATTGCAAAATTTCAAGAAGACCTCAAGGAATATAAAATGGGGAAGCACATTAGAGATGATAAAAACTATAAATGGGGACAAGTTTACAACTGACAGTGCAAAACTAGAAGAGAACCATGCAGATATGAGGGGAACCTGAATCGGTTTAGAGACACTACTTTTGTCTCATCACCAGAAAGTGACTGTGATGTTAACAAACAGGCACCTAGAAAGGATGTTTTTTTAGGCCAGTGCCTGGGGGTTGGGGAACAGGTGGACACCCCATCCTACCAAAGAATGGGAAATGAACTGTCAGGAGGAGACACGGTAAACAGATGAGGAAGAGGCAGAGGGGGAAGGCACTGGCAGCAATCGAGCTTCCCAGACTATTGAATCATAGCAACAAGTGGCAATCGTGAATTTAACTAATACTGTATTAAATGAGACACAAGAAAAGGTTCTACAGAAACAGCTTTTGTTTGTCCCCAGTTCAAATAGTAACCCTTTTCAGGTTCCAGTCAATCTATTTAAATTCTATAGATGGTTATATTTAAGAAGCTTTTTTTTTAAACCTCAACAGGATAGATTGCAACGAGATGTCATAAGAAATATCAGTTGCCAAAATAGTGATGCTACCTCTTCTGCTCTGAGTTCAGTTTTGAGTCCCACTATGGTTGATCAGCCCCTGGTGACGTCACACTTGCAGAAAAAAATTGAACTTTTGTCCACATACTTATGCAAATCATACTGTGACTATGTTTGCCTCCTTTGTGGATAGAGACATTGAGCAGTTTATCAGACAATATCAAAGGAATAATGGGAGTGAAAATATGACAAGAATTGAGAGAAAGACACTAAATGAATTTGAAGATGACAAAAAGTTGGTGGTGAAACCTGCTAAGGGTGGGGCAGTTGTTATATGGGGTATTGAAAAATATGAATCAGAGATGGGGAAACAAATGTCAAATTCCAAATATTATGAACGCTTGAATTCTGATCCAACAGAGTGAATAAAGAAAAAAGCATTTGACTTAATTGCACAGGGAGAAGGATTTGGTCAATTAAGTAAACAAGAATGTGAATATTTGAAGGTTTCATGTCCAGTGAAACCATACATATATCTGTTACCTAAACTTCATAAGGATTCTGAGAACCCACCAGAGCGTCCCATCGTAGCTGCTATTGGCTGTTCTATGGAGCCATTCTCTCCACTAATAGGTTGTCACCAAAGGCCATGGGTCATAAAGTTATCATCGTATTTACGAGACACTTGTAATGCCTTGTGTGCTATGAAAAATGTCTCTGTTAGTTCAGATACATTGTTGCTGACTTTTGATATCTAAAGTTTGTATTCTAATATTCCCCACCTTGGGGGATTAGAAGCACTTCACTACTATCTGAATCAAAGAGACGAGCCACATGTACCAGATACAGAATTCCTTATTGAAATGGCTGATACGGTTTTAAAATCAAAGTATTTTGTGTATCAGAACAGATATTATGCTCAAGTAAGTGGGACTGCAATGGAGACAACATTTGCCCCAAGCCCAGCAAGTTAATATGTTGGACTATGGGAAGTATGTTTCTTATATGAGAAATCTTTCTTCAAGAAGTATGCCATTTTTTTGAAACGCTATATCAATGACTGTTTATTGTTGTGGAATGGTCCACAAGTTGAACAGGAAGTATTTTTTAAGGTTATGAATGGCTCAGATGCTAACTTGGAATTTGAAATGAACTGGAGCATGAACAGTGCAAACTTTTAGGACATTCATATTTATAGTATAAACAGGGAGATGCTCTACAGACAGCAATGTACAGAAAACCTTCTGACAGAAATAGCCTGCTACACTTTACCCATGTGCTTTGAGAGGTAACATTCCAGTGGGGCAAATGTTACACATTAAAAGATTGTGTAGTACTGAGCAAGAATTTAATAAAAATGCAAAGGTTATGGCCCAGAGATTCATGGATAGGGATTGTCCCCCAGAAAAAGTCAAACAGGGGATGGAAAGAGGAAGCAATGAAGCCAGAGATCAACTTCTAACTAAAAGAGATAAAACTGTAAGAACACAACCTTTTACATTTGTCTCTAATTTCTACAAATAAAACCATGTAGTTTCTAGTATTGTTAGGAAGCACTGGCATATAATTCAAAGCTCACCAGTCTTTGAGAATGCAGAACTTAGAATAACATGCAGGAGAGGAAAAAACTTAAGGGGCAAGTTGGGGGAAGGTGGGGAAGGTAAGGGAGAACAAGACAGCATTCAGAAAGTATAAGGAAACACAAGAGAAGCAGGACAGAAAACTGTAGCAGTTAAAGCAGAAGGAAGCAGGGAAGGCAGTCAGAGTAGCCAAGGCCCAAACTGAGGAGAAGATAGCCAACTTGGTTAAGAAAGGGGATAAAACATTTTATAGGTACATTAGGGAGCAAAGAAAGACTAAGGCAGGGATACTGGGGCTGAATAATGAGGAAAGTGGTTGGGCAGAGAGCGACAGTGAAAAAGCAGGGATACTGAACGGATACTTCTGCTCAGTATTCACAGTGGAAAAGCAGAGGGAGATACCTAATACAGTCAATAGAAACACTCTGGATAGGGGGGTTGATATTAGTCCTTTCATGGAAGAAAGGGTTCTGAAAGAACTCTTAAAACTGAAGGTTGATAAAGCAATAGGGCCTGATGGGATTCACCCCAGAATTCTAAAATAACTAAGGAAAGAACTAGTAACACCACTGACTACCTTTTTTAATAAATCATGGGAGGATGGTGTGGTACCTGAGAACTGGAGGAGGGTGGATGTGATTCCTCTTCACAAAAGTGGGAGCAAGACAAAGGCAGGAAATTACAGACCTGTCAGTTTGACCTCAGTGGTAGGGAAAATGATGGAATCACTTCTGAAGGAAAGAATTGTTGAGTACCTAGAGGCCAGTGGGGCACAGGACCCAAAGCAGCATGGATTCACAGCAGGAAGGTCATGTCAGACAAATCTAATTTATTTCTTTGACTGGGTGACCAAAGTAGTAGACCAGGGAGAGGCTGTGGACGTGGCCTATCTAGACTTTAGCAAAGCATTTGACACAGTCCCACACAATAGAGTAATAAACAAATTAACCAGCCTGGGAGTGGGTCTCAGGGTGGTAGCCTGGCTAAAACACTGGCTGGACAACAGGACACAGTGGGTAATAGTAAATGGAGTCCACAGTGAAGAAAGGAGGGTTACTAGTGGGGTACCACAGGGTTTAGTACTGGGGCCAGTCCTTTTTAATGTCTTTATAAGTGACATTGCAGAGGAACTGGAAGGAAAAGTATGTCTCTTTGCAGATGACACAAAGATCTTCATATGGATTGATACAAAAGGTCAGGTGGAAAGGATGAAAAGGGACTTGGCAAGGCTGGAGGAATGGTCAAATGTATGGCAGCTTAGATTCAACACAAAGAAGTGCAAAGTAATGCACCTGGGAAACAAAAACCCAGGGGAAGAGTACACAATGGGGGCTGAGATACTGACAATAACAATAAAAATGGAAAGGGACCTGGGGGTAGTCATATCAGATGACCTAAAGGTGGGCCAGCAATGTGAGAAGGCAGTAAGGAGGGCTGGGGGATACTGGGATGCTTAGGGAGAGGCATCACCAGTAGAAAACAAGAAGTTGCTGGCCCTCTGTACAGACATTTGGTAAGACGACATCTGGAGTACTGTGTACAGTTCTGGAGACCCCATCTCCGCAAAGACATAGACAGGGTGGAGGCTGTCCAGAGGAGGGCAACCACAATGGTGCAGGGTCTGCACCAGAAGACATATGAAGAAAGACTAATGGAGCTTAAGATGTATAGCCATGAGGAAAGGAGGGGGGGATATGCTTGAAACTTTCAAATACCTCAAGAGAATCAACAAAGTCCAAGAGGGTAGCATCTTTCAGAAAAAGAGATGTGCAAGAAGAAGGGGGCACAATTTAAAGATAGAGGGGGGATGGCTCAGAGGTAATGTGAGGAAGAATTTCTTCACAGAGAGGGTTGTGGATGCATGAAACAGCCTTCCTGAGGAGATCGTAGAATCAAAAACAGTGGGAGAATTCAAGAATGCATGGGACAGACATACGGCAATTCTAGTGGGGGGTAGGAAGAAGTAGGCTGTTGGTTAAATAGAATCTGCAGCTTATCAGTTAGGTAGTGAAATGGGCAGACTAGGTGGGTCAAGCAGTCCTTATCTGCCATCAAATTCTATGTTGGTTCACCGTTTACATCAGAGAACCAATGAGAATCCAAGGATGTGGCTTCCATCAGCACCAAGTGGTAATTTCAAATGTGGCCACTGTGCTCAGTGCAACAATACTTTAAATACTGGATTCATCAAACATCCAAGGACTGTAAAAAAATTAAAAAACAAATCAGTTTGTGAATTGCTCAACATCTGGGGTCATTTACCTTCAAATTTGCCCATGTGGAATGGGCAATGTTGGTCAGACTAAACGTCCACTTAAGGAATGTATCTGTGAGCATAAATCAGCCATTCAAAACATGTCTCAGACTAATGTGATGGGGAGACACTGTATGGAAGTGAAGCATGGTTCACCAGAAACCTTGAAATTTTATGTAACAGAGAAAGTCGAGACTAGAGCCAGGGGAGGTGACTTCGCAATAAAACTATCACAGCGTGGATGCTATTGGATCTTCACTTTGGACACTCTTTATCCTAAGGGACTGAATGAAGAAATACCACTTCAATGTTATTTACGAAATGAGAACGGATGTTATTGAATTATTTTTTTATTTGTTGTTGTTTAATGTATGAGTGTGTGTCATGTTTTCTAATACCTCCCATCTAGTTAATATGCATGAGTGTGTGGTATAAGACTGAATGGGATAGGATGATCAGTCATCTCTGAGGAAGCCTTCTTGGTGAAACGTCAGCTGATTTTCAGCATAGCACGTTCTGTGCACTTTGACTTCTAGCTGCTAAGGAATACCATGGTTGCACCTATGTGGTGCAGGTGTGTCTTTTTTTTGAATGTTTTCGGATTAAGTTTCAATGCCGCCTTACTTATTTACCTGCACCTGCACTTTTATGGCTATGGTTCTATGCACTATTTGCATGAATAAAAGAAGATATCAGCGAGTGGTAAGCTGTCTCTTGCACTTTTTGCATTGAGCGTAGTGCTCTGGGTCTGTGCTGTAGCATTGTTTGGGGTTCTTGTGTGCCCCCCTTGCATGTGGCCAACCACACCAGTTAATTCAGTGCAAGACATGACTACCACACCACTTCCCTTTTAGAAGTGGCACACCCAGCTTCCCAATGACAATAAGGGTATATTATACTGAGGCTTGGCTGAGCATTAACTCCACTTGAGTAGACGCTCATTCCCCTGCAGATGGCTTTAGAAAAGTTTAGAATACCATATGAGGGCCTCTGAAGGTCATATGAGGCTGAGAACCTTATGTCTGCCAGAGAATGAAAAGAGGTAGTCCAAACCAGGCTGGCAAAAGAGACTGTATATGGGAGGAGTAGCAGGCCTTTTGCTCCACTGCCCCTACCGCAACTCAAGGTGTCATCTATTGGCATAGTCCTCAGTAAGGCACTGGTTAAGTTTAAGATGATTAATCATTAATCATATCTAAATGAGGACTTGGTCAATGATCACACTGATCCGTACTGCATGGCAGTCTCTTATGCGCTGTTTGATAGGACAGTAGTGGTGGTGTGGTTGGTGCGGAGTGGGCTTTGCTAGCTAAGGCAGACTTATAGTCTGCATTCCATCTTCTGCTCATACACCCGGAGGACATGGATTTATTGGGGATGAAATTTGATGGTCAGTACTATGTTGACAACTGCATGCCAATTGGGTGTGCCATGGAGTGTGCTGTGTTTAAACAATTTAGCACATTCCTGCACTTGTCAAGCACATGCAACGTGGGTCATACTAACAAAGTATACTACCTAGATGACTTCCAGTTTGTGGGTAAGGCTGGAGCCGCACTTATTGAGTTCTTTCAGGCCATGTGAGTCAATTTTGAGGGTGCCCCAGTGCAATACAAGACAGAGGGACCATGCAGCACACTGTCATCTTTGGGCATTAAGACTGGCACAGTAGTCATGGACTGTTACCTACTGCTCAATAAGGTGGCAATGCTGAGGGAATTGATGGCTAGAGTGGTAAAGGCATACGAGATCACCTTTTGTGAACTGCAACAGCTGGATCACTCCAACTTTGTATGCACAGTTATTTCCCATGTGCAGGATGTTCCTGCACTGTTTTGCAAAGGCAGGTACAAGATGGCTAATGCCTCACCACAGGATGTGGGTGACTGATAGCATGAGAGGGGACCTGAGGCTTTGGCTGGCTTTCCTGAACTGTTTCAACAGGGTGTCAATCTGGCCAGAAGTAACCACCAACTAGGAGCTTGAGCTATTCACTGGTGCTTCTGGGGTTTTTGACTTTGTAGCATATTTTCTGGGGGGGTGGATGAGGTACATGGGGCAGCGGCCTCCATTCTAGGAAGAAGAAGAAGGCCTGACCAAGCAGATGGTTATTGGAATTTTTTCCCATAGTAGTTTCACTGGTAAGGTTGGGCAAGAGCTGTTGATATAAGAATGTAACCTTCAGGTCAGAAAACACTGGGGTGGTCTACACCATTTATTTATTTATTTATTGAATTTTGTTGACTGGGTGGGCCCACTGAGACTAAAAGTCCCTTTTTCAGGGGGTCCTGGGATTAAACATGTAGAAGTATGGCAGAGAAACAACATTCAATGACAATAGTAAGTTATATAGGGTTACACACATTCAAGGTTCCAGATACACTAGGACTTAGTGACTAGGATAATAGTCTGTTAGGAAAGGTTACATATATTCACAATTTCAAATATGGTTATGGAGGTAAAAAACATTGCTGTGAATGCAGTCAATGGCCTAGCAGATTAAACAATATGCAGATTGACCTGGACATTTTCAGATAGTGATTTTGCATACGGTACCAGCACAGGCTCATTAAGAGGACAACTTCTCTCATTCAGGGGAGAGTATGTCAGTGATGGTTGTGATCTAGTAGGAGGGCCTGTAGCCCTTTCTTGAAAGAGCAGTCTTGAAGGGTTGGTGGAAAGTTGTTCCACAGTGATTGGGCCAAGCTGGCAAATGACCTTTTGTCTGTGTTGGACCGCACCATGGCTACTTCTAAGAGCATGCAGCTGGTGGACTGTAGAGACCTTCACTGCGTTTTGCAGCCACCACTTCATGCAGGCTCTGAGGAGTAGTACTTTTTACCAGTTTAAGGCCAGATGGACAAGGGAGTACTCCAGCCTACCTTTTAGTGAGGGCCAGTTCAGTGACTGAAGAGCATTGTAATGATGCCCATTGGATGCTCTCATGGCCACCTTGGTTTCACTAGCACACTTCTCTATCCATCCTTTGACCTCCCACCACAGCTCACCATGGTTTTATGAGGGGCCGAAGTGGTTGAAGACTAAAGGACAGAAGTTGGAGCAGTCTTAGCAGGGATCCTGCTCCCAGGAGGACAAATTAGCTCTCAGAACTCACTATGGTAAATATCAGAGGGAAATGTCCTTGAAAAAGGCAAAATTCCGGCTAAGGGTTATTGCTGCAAGAAATAACAGGCCAGCTCAGTGTTTTCATACTATAGATTGATAAATCCTCTCTGTCTGTGGTTTAAACAACCCCTTTCCACAGATAAGTGCAAAGAGTTCAGCTGATTCTTCATTGACAATGTGTACTCCACTCAGGCTGGGATAGCCTCAAACAGCCTGTCAATTTCAACTTTATTGATCAGTCATGATGAATGACCACCATGATTTTTAAGAATAGCACATACAAATATCACAGTTAAAATCAGATTACAATACATATGGTACAGTGTGCGACATAAAACATACAAATATAACAGATGAACCTTAGAGAATATGGACAACAACCACAGTGTTCAACAAGTTAGATCCTCCATTTTCTAAACCCATTATTTAGATAACTTATTCAAACTTCTATGAGCTTTTTTTCTTATACTTAATTGCTGCTGTGAAAAAGCTAGCAGTAGCTACTGCTTCTTCAACAGTTCTAGAATGTAATATTATGAAGACCGCATCACAACTGATATCAGCATAAATAGTAAGTATCTCAGCCAAGTACTGATTTCTAGGTTTAGCACATAGAGGACAATTAATAATTATATGTCTTAAATTTATTGTAGAAGCTCCCCATTTCACTCATAAGTGTTATTTATATAATCAGCTGGGCTGGCTAAAATTAACTATGAGTAGACAAGAGCACCTATTGGAGATTTATGAGTAAGGGGTTATAAAGTAGTCTCCCTAGCTATAATACCTCTAAATTGATACTCAGGACAAAAAACAATTCACTAAGATCTGTAAACATCTTAGACCTAGAAATCCCAAGATGTAAACAGGAGATTGTCACCAGTCAGTTTTTTACAGGGGCACATTAAGATGGAACAAAATACCCCCCAAATTTGAGGGCAATAGAGTGGAGTAAACCATAGAAGGGGATCAAGTTCTCGTTTAGAAACACAGTCAGTAACACAAGGCAATGTTGCTTAATCTTTTGATAAGTATATATTAGTATATTATGATTTGTTATAATGGACTAAATTAAATATCCTTGGTTTTGTGTAAGGACTAATTAAGGAAAGTTTATATTGAATAATGCTCTGTGTTTCTTCTGTGTTTTATTTTATTTTGTATAATAGTGTACTGTGTTTTTATTTTGTCAACTTGATTCAATATTGTTTTAAATGAAGTTCTAAAATGCTGTGGATCTCATTGTAAATAAGTTGTAACTAAATTGAGCTAATCCTAATTCATTGGATTTTTTAAATGAATAAAACATTTTACTACTACTACTACATCCTCTTGAAACCCCCTTTTACATGAACAGACACATTAATCCTGTGTTTGTGTGTTATTATGAACATGGCTATTGAAATAAATATACTTAGCTGTAATCAAATCAAATCTTGGCTAGGTTATTTTTTTTGTTTGTTTGTTCCATGGAAATTGGAACAATCAAATATTCCTCCAAAAATGACCAATTTTGTTTTGTTTGTACCATAATGCACAATTTTGATTCTTTGTAATTGTCATATCCTGTTCTTGTGCATAAACAATGCATTTTTGTTATTAACTCTTTGTATTGTGGAGCTATTGTTATTTTTCTTTCTATGTTCTTCCATAAATATAGCAGATTAAGTTTAATTACAGCTTAATCTGGTTCAAAGTCAGTTGGCATTCATCTGTATCCTCCTACCCCATCCGTGCCTGAAATAGGCTGAATTTGTCTAGTGCACTTACCCAGTCAACAAAAACTAAAACAAATGAATAAATAAATTAATGCATACTATAGGAACGAGAGCCAGTTCGATTTAATTCCTTAAGTATCCTATTCCATTTTTTCTTCTAGACACATTTTTGGAAGTTTATTATCAGAATTATTAATTATTTTATCCAGTAACTTATTACACATAATTCTCTTATGTTATATATATATATTTTTTTTTATTTATTAAATTCTCGGATTACAAATACCTTTGAGCAGAAACTGCTCATTTACAAAGGTTCCACGTCAAAGGATGAGGGTCAACATATATACAGAGGTAGTAAAAGAATGCACAATAAACAACCAAAACAACTAAAAGAAAAAATAAAGATACTCAGTTATAACATACTTTGAGATAATATCTATATAATGAGCAGCTTGAGTAGGCAGTTGGCTGCGATAACAATAAGAGATAGAGGGCACCATAGGCAGTTAGTATTGCAGGCGTGCAACCAGGATAGGAAGTTGGCAGGCTAATGGGCCACTATCTGATGGTGGTGGAAAATGTCTTGTACCAGTGGAGATGCAAAGCAGGAAAGGAGTCACAAGGAAGGCCCAGTGCCAGAGGGAATGAGATTGGGAAAGGGCGGGCTGTGAGACATGAGTGAGCTGGGAGGTGTTTAGAGAGATCTCTGTTCAATGAAATAGTCACATTGAGTGGTAGAGGTGAGGTAAAGTTTGAGATTCCTTTTGAAGGATCCAAGTGTAGTAGAGGAAAGTGCTTCTTTATTGAGGGAATTGAAACATTGAGTGGCTTTATAGATAAAGGACCGCTGACCCATGGAGGTACGACATCTAGGAACCTGAAAGGTTAGAGATTGGGCACCACGTGTTTGTTGAGTACCACTGTAGGTAGTAAGAAGTGAGCTAACACCAGGTGGCATGAGACCGAGGAGAATCTTTTTGGTATGTAAGCAGGTCTGGTATTGTATTCTGCTGAGTAGGGGTAGCCAACAGGCCTGTGCATAGAGGTCACAGGTGTGAGTTTGTGGGGCTGCACCCTTTAGTAGTCTACAGGCTTTGTTGAGAGAAACTGAGATCCTGCGGAGGGCACTTGTTGAGGCAGAGTCATAGATGGCAAGGCCGTAGTCAATGATAGAGGTGACAGAGCTGTAGATGGCTAGTTTAAGGGCATCCACAGGCATACAGTGCTTGTGTTTGTGTAGTAGTCCAATCCGTATATTGGCAGTCTTGGCAACAGTGTCAATATGCTAAGTGTAGGAGAGGGTACTATCCAGAGTAATACCAAGGTACTTGAACTCCTTGACATGTTCAAGTGGGTTCCCAGTGTTGTTTTTGATGGTGAGGGACAGAGAGTTGTGCCTGCTCCGTCGGTTACAGAAGGACATGGCTTTAGTCTTGCTGTGATTCAGGACAATTTTATGAGAACTGAACCAGTCTTCGATGCACTTGAAGTCGAGCTGCAGCTGGGATTCAAGGACTGTAATGTCATGGTGGCTGGAAAACAGGACTGCATTGTCTTGTATAGTAATATTTTTTGGTGGCAGGCACTGGGGAGATTGTTGATGAAGAGGAAGAAGAGTAGAGGGCCCAGAATAGACCCCTGGGGGACTCCAGAGCGGACTGGTTTCTCATACGAAGAGATCCCTGTAATCCTTACATGTTGGATCCGATTATCAAGGTAGCTGGTGAACCATGGAAGGGCATCGCTGGAGATCCCAATGGAGGACAGTTGCTTGAGCAGTAGAGGGTGGTTAACTGTGTTGAATGCCTTGGTAAGGTCTATAAATACTGCCCATCCGCAATTCCCTTTGTCAAGCGTGGCATGGATGAAGGTTGTAAATTCCAGTAGTGCAGTGGTGGTGCTATGCCCTTTTCTGAAGCCATGCTGCTCTGGGCACTGTACATTGTACTTATCCAGGAATTCAACTAGTTGGTCCGACACTATTCGCCCCCGTGCTTTAGATAGTGGAGGGAGGAGTGAGATAGGTCTGTAATTAGTGTGGAGCGTCCTATCTCTGCTTTTGTGAACTGGTGTGACAGTGGCTTTCTTCCAGAGAGAGGGGAAATGGCCCAATCTAAGCGAGAAATTGAAGATCTTTGTAAGTGGTTCTAAGATTTCATCGAGGACTTGTGCCAGCTGTTTCAGGTCAAGGGAGTCACCACTGTACCCTTGTTTGCCGATGGCCTTTTGAATGTATTTTCTAGCTACTTGTGGTGGGACCTCCTTAAAAAAAACTTTGGTGTTGTACATTCTAGTTGGGGGGTAACTTGGGAGGAGCTGGAGGGTAGGTCATCGAAAAAATTTGGTGGAAGGACACTGTCCAGGTTTGTAAATGCATTATTAAAAGTGCTGGTGATGGTACCTAGGTCGAGTGTAGGAGTGCCATGAAGGTTGAGCATAGTGGGTGGTGCTTTAGGATCCTTGCCTGTGAGCTCTTTCATGTTGTTCCAGAATTTTTTTCCCTGGCCCCAAGAGTTGGTCAGAGCCTCTTTGTAATAGCTGCGTTTAGCATTCCGTATTTTTTGAGTGCAATCATTTCTGGCTGCTTTGTATGATTGTATGTTTACTTGCATTGGAGTTGCATGAGCACAATGCCAGAGGTGGTCTCTGTGCTTGAGCAGAGTTAAAAGGTCAGTAGTAACCCAGGGGTTGGTCTGTCCTTTGACCTTCATCTTTTCACTGGTGCATAGATGTCACTGGCTTCATTGAAACATTTGATAAATAGGTCCAGAGCTCTGTTGATGTCACTGAGGGAGTCAAGCACTGCCTAGTTCAGCCTGGTTAGATGGGATTTTAACAGCTGGAGGTGCCCTTGTTTGATAACCCTGGCATAGATAAGCTTGGGAGGTGGCTTGTGGTATTTGTTTGACCAGGAGCAGATGACAGGCGAGTGGTCACTTATTGTATCCAGGAGTACAGCAACATTGGAGATGTGTTCAGGGTGGTTAGATAGAATCCAGTCTAGAAGCGTAAGGGAGCCTGTCCTGTAGTTACACCTAGTGGGGGCATTGACCAGTTGAGTGAGGTGATGCACCGCGGCTGCATCCTTATAGGTAGTGGCCTCAGCGGACAGTCAGTTAATATTAAAATCACCCATGATTATGGTTTCAGAATTATGTTACTGGACCCTTAGATATTCCATGATGCTATGGAAGCCAGTGGCCTGGTCTCTTGGGGGGTAGGTAAACTGAGATGACAGTGAGTTCCTTGTTATGTGCACCAAAGAGGATTTTGATTGTGAGGACCTGAGAGGAGTTGCTCAGGCTAGGGGATGGGATGATGTGACCCATATGGGTATCCTTAAGATAGATGGTGCAGCCCCTGCCCCATTTAGCAATCCTGTCTTGCCTGAAAATGCAGTAGCCAGGGATAGAGACCGAGATATCAGGGATTTTAGGGTTTAGCCATGTTTCCACAACTGAGAGGACATCAGGTTGTGCTGTAGGATCCATGTTTGGAGGGAATCAAGTTTTTTGAGGATGCTGCAGGTATTGATGGATGCCATGGTGAGTGTCCCTGTCCTTCTGCTTGGTGCCACTGCTGGCTGCCCAGGTGGTCTTGGGTTGGGGTGAACATTTCCTGAGAGCAGGAGCAGCATAAGGAGAATTTGTAGGAGAAAGAATTTCAGCATCTTGTAGATACCTGGTGGTTAAGTCCATATATATTTTTTTCTTGCCCAATTCTGCCCTAACTATTTTATGTAATATTAAATTTGGAACCCTTAATAAAGCGTTATAGTAAAAAAGTTAGGGGACTTTCCAATACTGTGCTTTTTCTGTCTTTAGACTCCCACACCTCTGATCCATAAAGTAGGACTGGGGTTATTTTAGCATCTCCAGCTTTAACAGCTGGTGCTATAGTATTTCCTTCATATTCATTATTAAATTTCAACAATGCTTTGGCTATTATTCTGGCTTTGGCACTTTGTTCTTTTAAATGTTTTGTCCATTTGGTGTTAGTTAGATATCATTTTTTGCTTAGATATATATATATGTGTGTGTGTGTGTGTGTGTGTGTATATATATATATATATATATATATATATATATATATATATATATATATATATATATATATACATACATATATATATATATATATATATATATACACACACATATATATATATATATATATATATATATATATATATATATATATATATATATATCATTTACAACTTCTACTAATTGGTTATCTATATAGATTCTAGTTTTATGATTATTGGAGTTAGGCCCTTCACCATTACTTTGGTTTTATTTAAGTTTATTTTTAATTCCAAATATCTACATTTTTTGACTAAAAATATTGGTTTTCCTTTTTAAACCTGACCTAGATTAGGAGTAAAGAATAATATCATAAGCTTAAGCTAGTGAATGAATTATTTGGTTATTTATATCTGGGGCATCTAAATTGTCCTCTACCTTATATTCTAACAAGAAATTAATATATATGTTAAATAAAGATGGTGCCAAAGGGCATCCCTGTTTAGCCCCTCTGGAGGGGAAAAATTCAATCAGTTCCCCATAAGTATTATTGTATCTGACCACTGTACGCATATCAGTATACAGGAAATAGATAGGGAGCAGAAGTGAAGTGGGTACATTCTTTTTCAATAGGATCTCCCAAAGGGTATTTCTGTTAATAGAATCAAATGTGCAAGGGAAGTCTACATACAGGATATATAATTTCATTGTATGTATATGTGTATACTTTTCAATTAGGTGGGAAAGGCAAAATATATTATCAATTGTAGAACGATTTTCTCTGAAACCTGCTTGGAATGCCGATAGACTAGAGTAAATTTTTATCAACTGAATGAATTTGTCTAATACAATTCTAGAAAAGATTTTAGAAGCTATGTCCGATAAACTGATAGGTCTAAAGTCACTAGGATAATAAACAGAATCCTTCTTATGGATTGGTACTATCATATTATTAGTCCAATCTTTAGAGATGTATTAATGGCACAAACATAAATTGAAGAAACACATGAGAATCAGAATCCAAAAGTCATTATACTTTTTATAAATTTCATGGGGAATGAGATCAAGACCTGTGGCCTAATATTTTTTTTATTTAACAATTGCTATTCCAGTATCTTGCTCATGTAAGACCAATGGTTTATAAGTACCATCTAATATTTTAATAGTGGGGGAAATTATTCCAAATAATTCCCCTCTGTTAAAAATCTTTCTGAAATGTGTAATCCAGTCTTCTTTAGGTACATGCACTGTTGGGAATGGCTGAAAAGGATTACAACCTTTTGTTATTAAATTCCAAAATCTGATGTTGTCATTAGCCTGGATTACCATAAGCATTTCATTCCATTGATTTTTTAGAGCCTCTAGTCTCTTTAACAGCAATAATTTTCTATATGACGTTCTAGCTTTGTTAAGATTAAAAAAATCTATTCTAGCAAGATTTTTTTGTCCACCTTATTAGTTTGTTAAGTTCCTTTTTAGCTTTGTAACATGAATTATCAATCCATCAGTTATTTTTATATGACAGTATTTGTATTCTGTTCTTTGTATATTAAATTAGTTATATTAATATTCAATTGACATAGCCATTGTTCAAATATGTCAAGATGTACTAAGTTGAAGTTATTTTCCTCATTAAATTTTCTTCTTAATTATCAAAATCCCTATCAAATTCACCATTTGTAGCTGTTGAATGAAGAAGTACTTTTTTACCAGATATAACCACATTTAACTGGGGATTACCAGAGTCTATATTGGCATAATATCCATCATTTAACACAACAGTGAGTTCCAAGGAAGCATGGCAACTTTCATAGAAACATAGACGCTGATGGCAGATAAGGACCGCAAGGCCCATCTAGTCTGCCCATTCCTTTTTCTACCAAACAAATGTGCCATCTGCATTTGCTCTGTCAATGGCCTATCTATTCATAATCATCTGTATTGCTCCGTTATGCCTATCCCTTGCCTGTTTGAAGCCCTGCACTGTATTCATATGCACCACTTCCTGAGGTAGGCCATTCCATGCATCCACCACCCTTTCTGTGAAAAAGAACTTCCTCACATTACTCCTTAATCGGCCTCCCTCTAATCTCATGCTGTGTCCTCTTGTCCTAATATTTTTCTCATATTGAAACATGTTAGACAATTTACCTTGTCAATGCCCTTAAGGTGTTTGAATGTTTTGATCATATCACCTCTCTCCCTCCTTTGCTCTAGGGTATACATATTGAGCTCCGTTAATCTGTCCTCATATGTTTTCTGATGCAGTCCCTGCACCATTTTGGTTGCCCTTCTCTGGACTACCTCAATTTGGTTAATGTCCTTGTGAAGGTGTGGCCTCCAGTACTGCACGTAGTACTCCAGATGGGGCCTAACCAGTGTCTTGTAAAGAGGGATAATTACCTCCCTCTTCCAACTTGCAATACCCCTACTAATACACCCTAACATCTCCCTAGCCTTACCTACTGCTTCAGTGGTCTGCTTGGATGATTTCAGGTCATCGGTGATGATGATGCCTAAGTCTCTTTCTTCCCTTGTGACTGCCAGCAACTACCCTCCCAGCCTATAGGTGGATTCAGTGTTTCTCTTCCCTATGTACATGATCTTGCACTTCTTTGCATTAAACCCCAGTTGCCACCCTTCCAACCATTTTGCTAGTTTATCCAGATCTCTTCTCATTGTGACCACCCCATCTGGATCATCTACTCTGTTACAGATCTTGGTGTCATCTGCAAACAGACAAACCTTACCCTCCAGTCCATCTGCAATGTCACTGATGAAGATATTGAAGAGGACTGGCCCCAGGTCTGATCCCTGAGGTACCCCACTTGTGACTAGTATCTCTTCTGACTGTATACCGTTTACCACCACTCTCTGTTTTCTGCCCGTCAACCAGTTTTCCACCCAGTTGACCAACTTCTGACCCACGCTGAGCCTACCCAGCTTATTAATCAATCTTCTATGTGGAACAGTATAGAAAGCTTTGCTGAAGTCAAGGTAGGCTACAACTGCTCCCCCTTGGTCCACCACTCTGGTTACCCAGTCAAAGAAATCTATGAGATTAGTTTGACAGGATCTTCCTTTTGTAAACCCATGCTGTCTTGGATCCTGTGCTCCTATGGATTCCAGGTGTTGCACAATCCTTTCTTTAAGGAGTGCCTCCATAATCTTGCCCACTACTGAGGTAAGACTGACTGGTCTGTAGTTCCCTGCCTCCTCCCTGCTACCAGTCTTGTGGAGCTGGATCACGTGAGCCCTTCTCCAGTCTTCTGGAACCTCTCCTGTGCTCAGAGACTCATTAAACAGTTCTTATAATGGCTCTGCTAGTTCAACCCTTAGCTCCTTTAGTACTCTGGGATGTATGCCATCAGGTCCCATTGCCTTGTCCACCCTGAGGTTATCGAGCAATTGTAGGACCCTTTCTTTTGTGAAGGGACTAGTGCTCACCTCCCTCCCTCTTGTGTCCACGGTGCTGAGCTGTGGGCCTTGCCCTACCTTCTCTTCAGTAAATACTGAGCAGAAGTATCTATTTAGGATAGATGCTTTTACATGGTTCCCCTCCTCACTTGCCTCCTTATCTCCTTTGATCTTAGTAATACCCACTCTGGACTTTCTCTTTTCACTAATGTATCTATAGAAAGTCTTGTCACCTTCTTTTTACTGTTTGTGCTAGTGTTTCCTCGGTTTGGGCCTTTGCCTGCCTTACTGCCTTCCCTACTTCCCTTAGGGAAGTTTGGTATGTCTCCCGATCTTCATCCCACTGCGTTCCCTTATATTTCCTGAAGGCCAGCCTTTTGGCTCTGACCTTTTCTGCTACTGTTTTTGAGAACCAGAGTGGTTTCCTTCTTCTTTTGCACTTCCTTTTCTCTCTAGCACAATGGGACATTGCTTCAAGTATTGCATCCTTAATGCTTGCCCACTTTACCTGTACCCCCTCACCTGTATTTCTTTTTGCAAGGGCTAGCTTAACTCTGTTGGCCATCTTATCAAAGTCAGCTCCTCTGAAGTCCCATATTTCAGCTCTGGTTGTAATAATTAATTTCTTAAAAGATTTGCAATTTTCAGGGCTACAGAGAATGTAATCAATTAAACTTTGACCATTTTGAGAGAAGAAAGTTGTAGTTCCATCTAGATCTGCAGGTAGTTTTCCATTAAGAATTAATAGAGCAATTTCCTCAAACAGATTCTGAAATTCAAGACCATTATTATTTTTGCATCTGTCCACACTTTTCTTTGCTTTACACTTAGTTAGATTCATTTTGGTTTCCAGGATATTCAAATTGTCATAATTGGCTATCTGAGAATTAAAATCTCCTACATCAATAATAATTCCTCGAGGATATTTTTTAAAAGCAGCATCCGTATCTTTAGATAAGTTTGTTCAAATCTTTTTCTGGTCACATTTTACATTAGATGAAATTATATAGACAATTGTTATAGTATATAAATCTTTACTCCCTTCCAAAAATAAAATTACACAATTTGGGTCTATTTTAACAGCTTCAGTTATTGCAATATCTTTGCCAATTTTGATATAAGTTGTTAAACCACCAGTTAATGCCAGGAATCCATTTATGTTAGCAGGCTCGTTAAGCCATGTTTCTTGTAATAAAACACTGTCAAATTTATCTGTAGACTGTATCCATTTATTATCAGTCATTTTTCCAGGTATACCAGCAATATTCCATGTAAGTAAATTTGCTTCAGCCTTAGGGAGTACATGGATGTCTGTCAAAGTAGAACACTGTATGCTCCTTCTTTCTAATCATTTATTTTGATACACTTGCCTCAACGCTGTTTCATCTTTTTTCAAGGCATTCATGTCAGTTAGCAGAAAACCTGCTTTATTCAATTTTTCTGCCCCATGCAATAATCATTTTGATACTTGTTCAGAGGTGCATGTTAGAGTAATCTGAATTCCCATCCCTTTTGGAAAAACTCTCTCAATCTTCTGTATATAATGATCCTCTATTTTGATTTCCTTGACACTTGCTAATAAGGCTGAGACAAATAACTAGCATTATTTCCCCATATAATTCATTGATTCCAATTAATGATAGAGTATAGGTATCATTTACTTTTTCTGTCCCTCCTAATATATCTTGAGTAAAATTCCATTTTAGCTGTGTGTTATAGAAAAAAGTTCATAACAGCCTGTCATGGGCTGGTGATGTTCAGCTTCCGAGGGACACTGACAGCCTCCTGTTCTAGACTGAGTTCCAGCCAGTTGTCAAAAAGGAGGTGGTCTGGGTGATCTCAAGTCTGCACCCCATTTACTGTCTGCTGGACCATGGGCTCACATGGTTGCTTTTTGCCAGCCTTGAATCTCTAGGGCCAGTATACACTGAGATTGTGGGGTGTTTTCTGAGGGAGGATGTTTTTCCATTTACTCTGAAAAGGGCACTGATGAAGCCACTCCTTAAAAAGCCATCTTTGGACCCCAATAGTCTAGTTAACTACAAGCCTGTCCTGAACCTCTCCTTTCTATGGAAGGTTATCAAGAAGGCAGTGGCAGAGCAGCTTGAGCTTCACCTGGAACAATATAACATCTATAAGCCTCTCCAGTCAGGGTGTTGTCCTCATCACAGTATTGATATTGCCCTTGTTGGGACAGTGCCTGATCTCCTCATGGTGAGAGACCAGTGACTTTGTTCCATCTTGGTCCTGCTGGATCTTTCATTGGCATCTGACACTGTGGAACATGGCATACTTATTGATCACCTGAAGAACTATGTGGGACTCTCTGACACTGGTTTGTGCTGGTTTGAGTCCCACATCACTGAGGGATAACAGCAGCTATCCCTATATAATTACATCTCTGGGGTGGCTGCAGTTTCCTATGGTGTTCTACAAGGCTCACTATTGGCACCTATGTTCTTCGCTGTGTACATGTTTCAATTGGGTGAGATCATTAGACATTATGGGGTAGAGGTTCATTGTTATGGAGATGATACTCAGCCCATCTCTCTTGAATCCTGGACAGGTTGAATGCTGTCTTGGTGCTTGGGTTCTGCCTGTAAGAAATCAGTGACTGGCTAGCCTCTAATTGTCTGTGCCTCAACCCTGGAAAGACAGAGGTTATGACTGTTGATCTAAACTGGTGTGGGTCAACTATTATGAGTGAATGCCTACCGCTGCCATCTATGCATAGTCAGCCACTCCAAACTGTGGATGTGGTGAAGAATCTGGGCATCGTTCTGGACTGCATGCTGACATTAGAACAAAAGGTGTCAGTAATAGTCAGGAATGATTTTTACCATCTTTGTAAACCCAGACCAAACCATATCTTGTGCCAGCTGATCTGGAGACAATAGTCCATGCCTTCATCACCTCCAGACTTGGTTATTGCAATGCTCTTTACTTAGGGTTGTCTGGAGGTTTCATGCGATGCTTGCAATTGGTCAAGAATGCTGTGGCCTGACTGGTGATGGGAACTTTTCAAAGGGACCACATCATGCCAGTGCTGCATGGTCTGCACTGGCTACCTGTGTGGTGATATATTACCTTCAAGATAGGCTTGCTAACATTCAAGGCCCTACATGGTCTAGGCCCAAACTATCTGAAAGACATTTTGAGGTCCTACACACCCCCTCCTGCTCACTGTGCTCCAGCAGTGTAGGCTTGTTCTATGTCCCCCATTCTCACCTGAAGCAATCGAGGGACATATCCTTTGGGATTGCTACCCCACTGATTTGGAACAGCTTGCCACATGTTATTAGATCTGCCTGTGCAATGGAGGCCTTCAAGCACAAATTGAAGACTTCCTTATTTGCTCAGGCCTTCCCTGAATAATTTTAATAAGACTGACACTGATTATTTATATTATATTTATATATTTCATTGAACTTCTGTTATGTTTTTATTAATGTGAGGTACCCTGATCCTTTGAAAAGGGTTCTATAGCCAGCCCGGTGGTGCTGGAGGTTGAGGCCCTGGTTGCCATACCTCGTGGCATGCTGGGGACCCAGGTTTGGGAAGAAGCCTGGGCCACAGGGCTCAGAAGGGGGGGCGAGAGAGAGGATTGAGCATCTGGAGTACTGCTCTCCTCTCACAGGGGGAAGGGTGATTTGTCATCCTGCTCATTGACTGCCCTCTGTCAGTGGTCAGAGGGCAGTACAGGTTGGGAGGCATGTTCTGATGTCCTTGTATCAGTAGGAGAGGGAGGGACAGGAGAAAAATGGCAGAAAAGAGGCTGGCAGGCTCTGTGATGGTCCACCGCTCCCAAGGGCCATCACTGGCTACTTGAGTGGGTCTCTGGGGGGAGGAGAAGCCAGCAACCCCCTCCCTTACCCCACCATGGGGGGGCATTCCACGGGGGACTATCTGGGTAACAGTGGGAGTGGCAGGACTGGAAAGGCAGTCCCTCCATCAGGAGGGCTGTAGCCACCTGCAAGTGCTCCAGAAGAGGAAAAAATCTATATATAAAAATGAAAAGAGTTCTATATAAATAAAATGTCCTCACTTTAGATGAGACCCTAGATGCAAAGTGACCACTTTTGTGGTATAGCATTTGAAGCATGTTCATTTCTGAACACCTCACAGTTTGGAGAACAGGGGTCCAATACAGCAGGATGGGGAGCAGCATGTTATTGGAAATTACCAGCCATAACTCTTTGATGAGGAAGGAATTGATGTGATAGAGGAGCCCAATTTTTTGGAATAGGGCATTAGTTCTCAGACTTTGTTATTGTGAGCCTCTCCCAAGTCATGGAAGAAATTGTGAGCCTCCCTCAAATATAAACCTTATCTTGAGCCTCTTTACAGAAAAAATACCATACAGTAGTTTGCACCGTACACCGGGAATAATGTGAAAAAGCTTGAGTTTATTCCCATTTTATTTAACTTTATTGTTCACCCACCATTGTAACACCCACCCATCACACCAAGAAAAAAGTTTCCTGGTCACCAATTTGTACATAACTAACTAACTAATTCACTAACTAAAGTCAACTACCAGCCCATCACTTCTGACTTCAGTAACCCAGGTTCAGGAAAAAGCTTGGGTCATTGGGGGTAGTTGGTATTAAGAGAAGGTGAAGGTCACTGACTGTGTTGAAATACTGCCACCTAGGTGATCATGGGTGAAATCCCAGTGGAGGCAGGATTGGAGGCTGGAAGTTCATCTGGTCTGGGAACTGAATGCTGTCATGAACGTTTCTATCCCTACAAGCTCTGAGTTCGGCAACATCCAAGGGATAGGGTGTAAACACAAAAACAAAACCCTGGCAGTAACAGGGTAATGTGGCTCCCCTCAGATGCCCAACACCACCCACAGTGGTGCCCTTCCTTGAAATGCTAGCTTAAGATGATGCACAGGGCCTGACCTTTTGGACCTTGTGAAAAATCCTGCCATGGAGTGCCACAAATTAAAGGTGCCAGGTCAATATAGTGACTACATAATATTGCAAGGAAAACCATGTGTGAAAAACAGCATACAGTAAAACAGCTACAGGGGGAAAAATAGCACAGGTAGAATATGGTGAAGTGGTAGCACTATCCCTGTAGCTATTGGCTGGGATGCAGTAATGCATAGGATAAGACCACTGCTGGATGATGGTCCTTTGAGCAGCTGCTGTGGCTTAGAGGGTAGAGCCAACATCAGTGGAGGGCACTGAAATATCTGTGGATGAGGGTTTGATTCACAGTCCCGGATTACCCGTGTTTTGTTTTTTTTCTTATGTTTTGTAGAGTTGGCAATTCTCTCCCTGCCAGGGTTTTTCTCAATCCCAGAGTTTCCTCACCCCCCAGAGGTGGTTATTTTATTATGGGGGGTTCGGGGGTTCAGCCAGTCATAATGGGGGGGTGCAGGGGCAGTGCCTCCCCAGCAAAATAAAAAAGAAAGTTTTTCTGTGTGGTATTAGCTGTTATTGTGGCTTGATGTTTCTGCTGAGTGCTATAGTTGTTGTTGCTGCATTGGCAGTGTGGTATGTTGCCGCGCTGTTTGTATCTGCAACATATTGACCCCATTCCCAAATGAAAGGGGGCATACTGGCAAAAGCTAAATAAAATCACTGGCCATTATCCAACTACAGTTTGCATTGTCCCTTCACAAAAAATGTCCAAAACTCAATATTTAAATACAGAGTATTTTCAGGTTTGCTTGAGCCTACACTGGAACAGGTTGTGGCTTCCCCAGGGAAGCTGGCCTCACCATTTGAGAAACACTGGAATAGGGACTTTGTTAACTGTTCAACATGTGTTGGAAGGTTACTTCTTGGTCCACATACACCCCAGGTATTTAATAGATTCAACCACCTTGTTACAAGATATGAGCATCATGGAAAGGGCTACTATATGCGGTCTCACTGAACCCAAGTGCCTGGTCCCAAACATGATAGCCTTGGTCTTTTTCACATTTAGGGCCAGTTTGTTGGCCATTAACCATTTTTTGAGTTCTAAAAAGTCATTTGACAGCTGACAGTTTATTTTTTAGCATCTTTAGAGCAACCGTAAAGCACAGCATTGTCAGCATACAGCAACAAGTTAGCGTCATCACAGTTACCCACCATGTTGTTTACAAAAAAGAAGAAAAGAAGGGGACCCAAAATGGATTGCTGTGGGACACCATCTAAAATATATCTTTGTCCTGAATGGGCACCCTTACATTTTACTAACTGCATCCTGTTTGAGAGATAATTAGAGAGCCATCAGAGGGACAGACTGTCAAGGCCAAGGTGATTCCGACCAAGTCAAAGACTCTGGTGAGGTCTATGAAGACAATACCAGTCAGCTGTCTTTTGTCCATAGCTACTGTACAGTTACAAACAAAAAGCCAGGCTCACCAAGACAGGCAAAAGACTCCAAGGCTTAGAGTAAGGTTAAAACATTTTATTAAAATAAGATAAAACAGCAGAAATGATCTCCTCCCTCTACCAACATGTCACACAAATTAGTGCTTTATCAAGGTATCCTACAATACAAACTAACATCCATTATTTAAACCGTGTGCTTAAAGAGACACTCTGAATTTTCTTTGGTTATTATTCATGATGTCATAGGGATGCCTAACAAAATAACAAGGTGGGAGGGCTTTGGCATGAGAGAAGGAAAAGGAGGAAGGTTAAAAGGGAAGGAGAGAACAACTGAAATCCCTACAATCTTAAAGATGGTACAAATATAAAATACAAATACAAATATAAATATATACAGCAGAAGCATTCATATATAATATTCATTGCAAACACACACCATTGTTAATGCATTAGCTAGGGTTAAAGCAACAAAAGTAAGGAAATGAGGCATTACTGTTTCCAACCCTAACACCCAACAAAGTCTACCACACCCACCCCACCCTACCCTACACACACCGACAGGCATTGGGGTATGCCTTGGAGTCATCAGCCTTAACTCTCACCCCATTCCATGCATAAGAAAGCAGAGATGGTACAGAATAGGAGAATTGGGTGACAGTCTATAGTGTGTTGTGGTTACATTGTAATTGTCCCTGATTTTCATGTGGGAGGGCCCTGTGCTCCTATGTAATCATAAGTGTAGAGACATTTTAATTAAACCACATCCACCTGTGGGAGTGCAGGACCCTCTGGGCCAGGTGCTCCCATCAGTACATAATGGTATTCATATGAGTGAGAGCAGGGCCCTCTGGGCCCTGCACTCCCATGTATCCATAACTGTGGAGACATTGTAAGTAACCCTCATCTCCCTGTGTGAGGGCCCTGCACTCCCAGAACTGCCTAATGGAGGGCCCTGAGCTCCCATTGCGACTTAATGGTATCCATATGTGGAAGTGCAGGGCCCTCTGGGCCTTGTGCTGCCATCTCTCCATAACAGTAGAGACAGAGCACAGGACTACAGACATTCCAAGTAACCCTTGTGTGACAAATGGAGCAATATCTCAGTAACTATAGTAACATTGGAAAAAATTCCACCTTAGTTCTAATCATGGCCTGGCAACTTGCATGCATGCTTACTACATCTAATGGTGTGCTAAGCTGTGTTCAGAGAAAAATCAATATCTCAAACTGTTTTTGAGATATAGGTGCCAAAAGGTATTGTGACCCCACAAAGTTATCCTATGGGAAATTTCTAAACTTCAGAATGTTCTAACTCTGGAAGTGATGTCAATTTTATCACCAAACCATCAAAAATCACATCTGTGGGTCAAGCCCTTTGTACCCTGCAAATTTCAGACAGAAAGTCCTAAGTGTTTTTTTGCAGTGACATGACAAAGAAACAGTACACTTTAAAAATCCTATTTTGTGAGATGTCAAAATCCTTTTTCGTGATGCAAAAAAGGATTTTGACACCTTTCAAAAAAGGAATTTCTTTGACAAAAAAGGATTAAGGGCAGGATCATCTGGTCCCACAACTCCTAATCCTTTTCCATGATGCAAAAATGGATTTTGACACCTTGCAAAAAGGGAACTGGCTCACTAAAAGGGATTTTGACAGCTTACAAAAAGGGATTCATTTTTAAAATCCCTTTTTGGTATTCGACAACTCACAAAGAATTCATTTTTAAATCTCCTTTAGGTGAGATGTCAAAATCCCTTTTAGGAGTCAATTCCTTTTCAAGAGGTATCAAAACCTTTTCACATCGTGAAGAAGGATTAGCAGTTATGAGACCAGATGGCCCTACCAGCCATCCCTTTTTGTGAGCTGTCAAAATCACCTTTTGCAATGCAAAAAAGGATTTTCACACCTCATGAAAAGGGAATTTATGTAATGAAAAGGGATGGCTGGCAGGGTCATCTGGTCCCACAATTCCTAATCCTTATTTTGATGTGAAAAGGGATTTTGACACCTCGTGGAAAGACAATCAGCTGACAAAAAGGGATTTTGACAGCTCACAAAAAGGGATTTGAGTTGTCAGACCAGATGGTTCTGCCAGTAATCCATTTTTGTGAGATGAAATTCCCTTTTTGTGAGGTGTCAAAATCCCTTTTTGCATCATAAAAGGGATCTGAAGCGAGTCATGAAAAAGGATTTTCTTAATTAAATTTGAACAGTAGCGCAGTCACTGTGGACAAACAGTGAACTGTATCAGGTAGATGTGAGAGACCAATTGGTCTAAACTACTGGCAAAAATGTATGTATGAAGGTATGTATGTATTCTGAGGCCACAGAAAAGTAAGGCAAAGGCACAAGACAGTAAAGGACATCCACATGAACAAAATATATACTTGGATGTCTCCAGAAGACATTCCTGGCATAGTTATGTTTTGCTTCATCAGAAAAAAAGATACAAGATGGCGGCTGACAAAAAGGAAATTTTTTCTCACTAAAAGGGATTCTAAGGATCCCTTTTTGTAAGCTGTCAAAATCCCTTTTTGTGAGGTGTAAATCCCTTTTTGCACCATGCAGCTATCTAAAATATTGAATTGAGCATGCTCAGAACCCGAAATTCAAAATTGAATAACTTTGGAATGGATAAATATTTTGTCACCAAACCAAATCTGGCTTGTTCTTTGGGAGAAGCTCCTTCTGCCCTGACATTTTCAGACCACAATTCCAAATGGTGTGACTACAGCACGATGAGGAAAAAACAGCCACAAAGGTAAATTTTAGCATTTGTTTACTATTCACAGCACAAAATCTGCACATCCAATCAAAACAAACCTTAATACAGCAAGAGATCTACTCCTTGTGACAGCACATTCCAAATTTCATGCAAATCCATTGAGCGGTTACAAAGTTATTAAAGTGCAAAATCTAAGATTTAACATTAAACTGCCTAATCAACCCTAACAATAGTGGTGCTACCACACCATTATAATGTACAGTATGACCCAACTATGACTCATAGTAAACAAATATTCCTTTAAAAATGGTGTTAATGAAAAACATTCATTTAATCCAGATCCAGACTAAGCCCTAAATTTGAATTTCCAAAAAATCTCCCCTTGTGACTGGAGGTTGTCCAGATCTCCACCCCTTGGACCCAAAACCACCTTTTCAATACCAAAAAGGAAACTTGTGATTAATCCCACATTTAAATACATGAACAGCCAAGACATTGTCTTGATTAGCATTATTTATATTTCTTAAATATTCACCTATCCTTTGTTTAAATTTACGACTTGTTTTACCAACATAAAACATTTTACATACACATGTCGCTAAATATATCATTGCAGAGGTGCTGCAATCTATGAAACTATTAGCTTTAATAATCTTATCAGTGTTTGTAACACAAAATACATACCTGTGTTTAAAACATCACAAAATTGACTATTCGTGGATCTAAAGGTTCCTTTAGATAGTGCTTCACCCATTGTGCTGTTGGATGCCCCAAAAAACTATGTGTAATCCTGTTTGCCAACTTTCTGTCCCTTCCTAAACACCACTTTAGGTACATGTTCTGTTACTTTTTGCAAATGTGACTTGGCATTAAAAATGTGCCTGTTTTAATAAATTGCTTTTCTAACTAAATGTGCCTGTGTATTATATAGTTACAGTAGTTACAAAACAAATGTCATCACTTCTCTTCTTATCGTCATTTATTCTGTCTTTTGGTTTCAATAGTTCCCTTCTATCAGTGTTGTTAACTGTTTTCGCTGCTTGCTCATTGCATTTCTCATTGTAACCCCTTTATAGAAAGTGATGTTTCAAAATATGTTTCCCTTCCTCATAATGACTTACTCCTGTGCTATTTCTTTTAAGGCATATGAATTGACCCTTCTGGATATTCTCTATAGTGTGTCTAGCATGATGACTGGCAAAATGTAACAATGAGTTTCTTTCTGTCTCTTTTCTAAATAATTTAGTTGAAATTCCTCCCTGCCCATTCTTGTAAACATCCAAATCTAGGTAATTCACAGTATTTTTTATCCTTGCAAACTGTGAACTTCAAATTACTGTTACTATTTTCAAGATAATGTACAAATTGAACTAATTCATTTTCTGTACCTGACCAAATTAGAAATAGATCATCAATAAACTGCTTAAAAAAAACTGAATACATTTTAAAAAGGGGTTATTTATCTCCTATCATATCACTTCATGTTCCCACATCTCCAAATAGACAGTGGTGTAATTGGGTTCAAATGCAGCCCCAATCATAGACCCCCTTACTTTTAAATAATTTCTGCCATGGAACATGAAATGATTAGATGTCAATGTAATTTCCATCATTGTTAACAAAAATTCAATGTATGAATTGTGCCAGTCTGTAAATTCACATGGAGCCCTTTGCATTGCATTAATCCTCTCCTCATTAGGAATATTTGCATAAAGCAAAGTCACATCTAAAGTAACTAATAGCAATTCATTTTCCACTTCACAAGTTTCCAATAGTCCTAACACATCAGTAGTATCTTTCACATATGTTGGCATCCTACATACTACTGAGGCAAGGTGAGCATCCAAAAACTGTGACAAGGGTTCTGTTAATGAACCAGTACTGGCAACAGTTGGGCACCCAGGTGGTTTCTTTAAATGCCTGTGTATTTTAGGAAGACAATATAGCATTGCCCTAATCGGGTGCTAAACAATCAGAAATTCATATGTTTGCAATGAAATAAAATCATGTAACAGGGATTCATTCAAAAAGGTATCTATCTTCTTCTGAAATTTCAAAGTTGGATCAAAAGTTAGCAGTCTATAAAAGATCCCATCCTCTAATTGTCAATCAACTTCTGCCGCATAAGCTGTAGTGTCTAAAATGACTGTTGCCCCCCCCCATCTGCCTTCTTAATTGTAATATCTTTGTAAATAATTTATACAGCTTTCTCACACAAACTTTTGCAAAAACTGCCACTGTCGTGTTGTAGGGGCAAGAAGGAGGATTTTTTCTTATGATTTTCAAGTCTGGGAATATAGATTTGCTATTGTCTTAGAATTTGTTCTTATATCAAAGTCTTATTAGTTTTATTAGTCATATGTCTCAAATTGATTGTGACATCAAAAAATGCTCTCAAGTTCAATTTTCTCACACATTTTTTAATACTGATTATGGTGTTGAACTCATTGACTCTGTGTGTTAGGACAAAGTTTAAACCTTTTTACAATATTTTCAACTCAACACTACTAGGTTCATATTTTTACATTTTAACAACCATGGTGGTATTGTAGTTACCTGTAATTCTTCCACTGCTGAGGATTCATCAAAAGCATGTGATCTCTCTCTGTCCTCTGTTCTCTGATTATGTTTAACTCTTGATCCTGAGTGCTTATCTGTAATTCCACTGCTGGAAATTCAGTGCTCAACCTCTGCCTCTGTTGCTCCACCATGACCTCCTGTGATAGCTCTGCTGTTAGTTGCTGTGTCTACTCCTGTTTACACACCCTCCTCCTTCTGCATGTACCTATTCTGGTACATTTATTCACACCAATCTGTTTCTAATTTGGTCAGGTTAAAAAAATGAATTATTTCAATTTGTACATTATCTTGAAAATAGTAACAGGAATTTGAAGTTCACAATTTGCAAGGAGAAAAATATCATGAATTACCTGGATCTGAATGTTTACAAGAATGGGCAAGGAGGAATTTCAATTAAATTAGTTAGAAAAGAGACATAAAAAAACTCATTGTTACATTTTGTCAGTCATAACCCTAGACACACTATAGAGAATATCCTGAAAGGCCAATTCATATGCCCTTAAACGAAATTGCACTGAAGTTAGTCATTATGAGGAAGGAGAAAATGTTTTTAAACAGCTCTTTCTAGAAAGGGGTTACAATGAGAAATGCAATGAGCAAGCAATGAACACAATTAAAAACATTGATAGAAGGGAACTATTGAAATCAAAAGACATAATAAAAGACAATAAGAAGAGAAGTGATGACATTTGCTTTGTAACTATACTACACAGGCACATTTAGTTAGAAAAGTCATTTATGAAACTGGTACATTTTGAATACAGAGTCATGTTTGCAAAAAATAAGAGAACACGTACCTAAAATGGGGTTTAGGAGGGGACAGACAGTTGGCAATAGGATTACATGGAGGATAATGCATGGACAGCCATATTCAACAAGTCGGTGTCTGCATCAAGTGTCTTTAATGGCAACCAGGAACCTCGAGAGTGAAGCTCGAGAGGTTCTTTGGTTGTTATAGAACATTTGAGATAAACACACAGGTTTGTCTGTGTGTAGATGCTCATACATTATCTTTTATAGTATATGGGCATCCATGCCTGTCTGTTTCAGACACTCTGGCTCCTTTTACTGAATTGGGGGTTGGGGGGGAGAGGCACTTGAAGGTTTGGAGACTGGCTCAGATTACTGATTTAGTGTGCTACTGTTTTATCTGTAAGTTCAAGATTAAAAAAAAAACACAGCTTCCAGCTTAATTGGATAGAGGAAAACAGCTATGTGACAGCATTCTAAGTTGTTGTGCTGCAGTAGTGACATCACTACTGCAGCACAACAAGCATATTCCAGACATGGAATTCCATGCATAACAGGATTCCACCATACACTATACCTAGTTTTTTAGGGAATCCAATAGCACAAAGGGTTTAGCACTACCTAAAGGAACCTTTAGAAGTATGAATTGCAAATGTTGTGATGTTTTAAACAGGGATGATGAAGTTTGTGTTGCAAACATTAATAGGATTTTTAAAGCTAATATTTTTATAGATTGCAACACCTCTGCAATGATATATTTAGTGGCATGTGTATGTTAAATGTTTTCAGTGGGTAAAACAAGTCGTAAGTTTAAACAAAGGATAGGTGAATATTTAAGAAGTATATATAATGGTGATCAAGTCAATGCCTTGGCTGTTCATGTATCTAAATGTGGGATTAATCACACATTCTTTTTTGGTATTGAAATGCTGTTTTTGGGTCCAAGGGGTATAGATTTGGACAACCTCCGGTTACAAAGGGAGGCTTTTTACCAGTTCAGATTTAGGGCTTGGACTGGATCTGGATTAAATGAATGTTTTTCATTGCCCCAATTTTAAAGGAACATAGGAATTGTGTCCACAGATGGTGACCACAAGATCCATCTAGTCTGCCCTTATTTCTGCCCCCCCTCCCTATTTCAACTGCACTCTGATGTGTCCATCGAATTGTTTACTATGAATCACAGTTGGGTCATACAGTAAATGTTGCATATAAATGCTTCTGCTGTATACATTTGTATTTTATATTTGTACCATCTTTAAGATTGCACAGATTTCAATTGTTCTCCCCTTCCCCTTTAACCTTTCTCCCCCCTTTCCTTCTCTCTTCCCAATTCTTCTCCTCCTTGTTATTTTGTTCATCATCCCAATGACATCATACACAATAATCAATTAAAATTCAGGGTGCCCCTTTAAGCACATGATTTAAATAAGGGATGGGACAGAGATTAGAGGAGAGAGAGAGATAGAACTGTAATTTTCTACTGACTCTTTAAAACCACCCTTGTGTATAGGCACTACTAGAGCCACCTTCCATCTAGCAGGGATACTCCTTTCCTAAGGATCTGTTAAACAACATGGATATAGGAGAGGCAAGGGCAGGAACAACTAGTTTTAGTTCAAGCTGGCCAAACCCAGATGAGGCTTCTGCTTTAATTTGCATTAGGAGCTTGAACACCTCTTTCCAGAAACATAGCATTAAGTGGAATCCAGGGACTTGACTCATTGTGATAAGTGGGGTGCGGGTGAGTTGGGAGGACCCTGGAGGATTATTCTTGAATCTGTTTTGAATCTGTCCAAGTCTGTGAAGAAGGCATTTAGCGCAGTAGCAGAATCATGTTGGTTACAGTAACACTGACCATCCACCACAATGTCACCCCCAGTGGAGCTAGTGCAGCACTTGAGGGGCATTACATTGCACCCAGAATTGTTTTGAGTCAGAGGCATTATTTTTTTGGAAGGTTCTGATGTACTTCTTTTTTGATGCCTTGAGGTTATTTTATAGACATTCTTCAGTTCAATTTACTTGTGCCAGTCAGCTGGGAGGCCAGAAGTTTTGAAGAGCACTTATGCTCTGTTTCTCTGCTTCATCAGCTTCTAAGTCCATTGTCCAGTCATTTAGAGTGCTGCCCTTTGACTATGAGTTGCTTCAAGGGGCCATGCTTGTTGGCAGCAGAGAGGAAGAAATTAATAAGGAACTCAAGGACTGAGTCTATGCTAGGGAGGTCCTTGATCATGGCCCAATAAACCTCTGACAGAGTGGAAAGAAAAGAGTCAGTATCAATTTGTGAGTAATCTCAAGCCCAAAATAGTCTAAGGGGCAGTTTGGGAAAGTTATTTTTCCAGATGCAGAAAACTGGAGAATGGTCAATGAGGATGTCTGCAAAGACACCAGCAGCTCTAATTCTGTTGAGATTTGAGACAAGAATCCAGTCAAGGAGTGTGTGGTTTCCCTTTTATTGTTCCAATTGTTCCACCAGGTAGGCTCACTAATAATTTGGGTGAGCTGGGCTTAGAATAAGGCAGCCTTGGTGCCCCCTCCTATCTCAGGTGTCCAGTTTATATTGAAATCTCCTAGGAGTATTGTTCCCCCAAGAGACAGATCAGTGAGTGCCTTTGTGAGTATGTCCATGGCATTTGCTACTACAGTACTTGGGGTGGGGGGTTATAGATGCACTAGTAGCAATGCTAGTCTTAACCTGTTTATGGTGCTCTTCCCCGGAGGCTCAGGGTGCCATTACAAAAGAAATAACAAAAATTACATAAAATACATAAACACTTTAAACTCTACCCAATATTGTAAATATAAATAAAACAATCACAAAATAAATAGGTATGGCTGATCAGATTCAATTTAACCCCACATGAAGAGGGCTTTATGTTACCTAATAGTATCTTAACAATTATAGCCTCACATGTGGAGTTAACAAGAGCAGGGATGGCCACAAATGTGGCCGTCAGGATGGATCTAACATAGACGAGAACCGCTACACTTTTTTCTGGGGCCTATCCAGTCTGCAAGCAGTAAACGAAGGAAGCTCAACCTCATGTGGGAGCACCGAGGGCTTGAGACATGTTTCAGAGATAGTTGTCACATCCAGGATGTAGTCCATCCCTTCAGTTTGTGGAGTATGGGTCTGAGACTGTTAATGTTCAAGTAAACTATTTTTAGCCCCCAAAGAATTATTTTGGAAAGGGAGCATATTCTGAAATTAACAGTGGCAGGTCCAGTGTTTTGTTACACATCTCCTGATAGGAGTAGTAAGAGGGATGTCAGGACCATAATACGGGGTCCAGGGTTTGGCATTGTGGGCTTCCGATTTGTTTAAAATAAGAAGGTACATACCTTGTAGTAATTACCCTCTTTGAACAGCTCCAGTAGAGTAAGCAATAAAGTGTCATGGGTCATGGTTTTGAGTGTTATAGCAAAGGGGCAGGAGTAGATGTAAAGAATCAGGACACTTCCCTTCTGGGTAATAAAGCCCTGGGTGCACTAAGTCTGAGCCCGAAACTAACAAAAGTGAGATAAAAGCAGCTGAAATTCCTATTAAAGCCATCTTGAATTATCAGTCACTTGTAAAGGTTGTGGTGAAGGCTTTCTTTCAAGATAGAAGACTCCCCAGGGGATTCTGGTACAAGTATAAACACTAGGGTGTCCCAGGCTACTTTATATAAGGTAGTAATGACGGGTACACATACCCACCCAAATGATCAGAGTTGGTCAATGTGCACAGTTCAACAGCTATCTGTTAGGAATAGCTAGTAAATTATAGTCACTGGTCATCCTAATAAGGTATAAGCCAAATGCAACTGTCTAGCACCTCTTGCTTGTTATTTGGTCATTCTTCCCTGAAGGGTAGAGGGTCAAAGCAAGAACATGCAATTTCTAAAGGCAGATACTTCAAGACTACATAGTAACACCATCCCAAAATGTGGTAAGAACCAGAAAGTTGTTATTTGGTGACTTATACAGATAGGTTGTTAAGTGATTCTTTCTTTCAGAAGGATTAATACAGGGACTTGGAGTCAGCTTAACAGACTGGTGGCCTCCAGGACTGGATAACTGTAAACCAGTTGTACTCTACACAAAAAAATAAGCCTCCTGCTCTGGGTTGCTTTCTAGACTGAAACATTGGCTATACTAGTGAGTACTCCAAATGGACAATAAGATAAACAACATTAGGTGAAACCTTAGGTTTAGCACTGTACAGAACAGAGTGCACAGTAAGCTAAATAATGAAACAAATTGCAGTTGGTTAGAGTAAGGAGGACTCTACACTAAGCAGTGCAACAGGCATCATTAGTTAACAAATGGGGACAGAACACTGAATTATGCTTTGGAGATAATTAGAGCAGCCCATTAATCATACAGCTCTACCACTGGAGTTATATAGTTTACCCTAGGCTTACTACCGTTCAGAGTGCACCTTAAGCCAAACAGCAAAACACACAGCAGCTGGTTAAAGAAGTGAGGACTCTAAACTAAATAGTGCAATAGGCAGCACTGGGTAATAGCTGGGAACACAACACCCATCACATTATAGAGATATTAGTGATGCCCATTAATCATGCAAATATAGCATTGATTTAAAGTAGAAAAGTTATAACACCTCACAGATACAAATACAGTTTGTTCCAGAGTGTTCAATCACAGCAGACTCACCTGATACTGTATGAGTACCTTGTTTTTAAAACTGGACAGCAAGTCCTGCAGCTGACAGTTTCCCATGGCTGACTCCCTGGCAGACTCCCAGTCACTGTTCTTTGCACTCAGTCCTTAGTGTGAGGACCACAGCATGGAAGGACTGCTTGCAAGGGAAATACTTAAATGTTACAGGTTGTTCCTTCATGGACAGTGATTTGCTAGGGCTCATGCACTGCTGCAGGAAGAAGTCCAGCTTCAGGTGCAAGGTCATGTTGACATCTGTTGGCAGGGAGGCTGAAGATCAGGGGGTAGCCTCTTACAACCCAGGCGATCAATTTGGAAGGGTCCCATGGCAAGTGAGCAATTGACACACTTGTCCAAAGTTACAGTAGTTTCCACAGTTTGAAAAATAGTGCCAAGCCACCCACCTGACATGTTTACAGGCACCTCCCTTGTGGAGAATGATTGGCTGGAGCTCAGGCACTGCTGTAGAAACAAGTCTAGCTTCAGGTGCACTATGAGGTCAGCATCCATTGGTGGAGTGGGGGGGTCTTGGAAATCAGGGGATGGTCCTTCACAGCTAAGACAATCAGTTGGAAGGGTCCCATGGCAAGTGAGCACCGGCTATGCTCATCTGATGTGTAATGAGTGGTTAGGAGCCAAGGGACCTCTGAGTGACTTCATGTAAGTTTTTGTGCACAGTTGCTTGGTACTTAATATCCAGTTTAGAGCTGTGCATGTGCCAGGTGTGGATAACAGTATTGCTGATGCTCTTTCTTGTTTACAGTGACAGAGATTCCAAGAGCTGGCCCTAGAAGAGGAGCTGCATCTCAGGGAAGCCACAGCATACCTCTGGGAACTGATGATCCAGAAGTAAGAGAATTATTCAGGAATTCATTTTCACCCAATATGTGGGCGACATATTGGAGGGGTGTTAAGAATTTCGTAAGTGTGGGGCAGACAAAGGGGTGGAAGAATGTTTGACCCATTATGGTGAACCAGTTACGCCTCTATTAGTGCAGATTAAACAAGAATATTTGACATGAAGGGCAGTGGGCAAACATTTGGCAAGCATTTTATGGTTCTGCAGGGCTGCTGGTCTAGAGAACAACTTGCGGGAATTTTTCCTCCACAGAATGTTGGAAGAATGGTCCCACTGTGCTCCAAGATGGCCAGACAAACTGGCCAATTAGCCTGGCAGTACTAAAGCTGGTGTGGGTCAAAATGCTGAAGGTGTGCTCCTAGACTGTGGAGGTGGGGCTGTTTGGCATGGCATTATTGGTGGCTATCTGTGGAGTCTTTCGAGTGGTCAAGTTGGTCCAGCTGACTAAGAGGGCAGAGCTTCCAGTGACCTTGGCAGACAAGGATTTGATGGTGACCCAGGAATGGATGTTTGTCCAGCTCCAAAGAAGCAAGACAGATAGTATGCCCCTGGGGTGCTGGTGTAGTCTTAGGCCTCTTACTGGGTTGCAGTGGGATGTACACACCTGAGTCTGGGAATACATGGCAAGAAGGACCAGTGGGAGGGTTCACTTTCTTTACACATAAAGATGGGACCCCAATAATTTATTTATTTATTTATTTATGTATGTATGTATTTATTTCAAATTTTTCACCAGAAAAGGCATACTGAGCTGGTAACAGCTAATTTCCAGATGTGTCCTGGGAGGGGAGGAGGAGGGGTAGAGGAGAGTCCTGAATAACAATGAGAACATTTATAACAATTAGAACATTTTTTACAAATAGCATCCCATAACTAAGCATCATATAACAAGCAACATCGGAATTCATTTAAACAAAATATGTACACCGGCATGGATATAGTGGATACATCACCAGGACAACAAGAGGATGTAAATTAAAGCGTAAAGTTGAGATAATGCAGGCCAGTGGTAGTGAAGCTAACCAGTAGATATTTAAGAAGTGTGTATATGAAGAGGGGGGAAGTGGTGGTTAAGAGCAGGAGCTGGGGTGAGGAGTTAGAGTTAGATGGGGAAGGAGACAAGGTGTGGGAGAGGCAGAGGGAGTAGAAGGAAGGGAATGAGGTAAAGGGGTGTCTAGTGCAGTTGCTGGAGTGAGAGGAGAACTTGAAGAGAAGAGAGGAGAGAGACCATATTGAAGAGGTAGAGTGGATGGAGACAAGGAGAGAATTCCATAGTTTGGGAAAGCAGTAGGAAAATGCAGCCTGGCCAGCTGAGGATGACCTAATAGGGAGTGCTAGAGAGCAGAAGCCAGAGTTACAAAGGGTGTAGTGGGAAGGTGGGGGGGGGAGAAGAAAGGTGAGGTAAGAGTGGAGAGTGTTAAGTCAGAATTTATTTTTTATTTTATTTTATTTTATTTTATTTTTGTTTTTATTTTAGGTGCAGCACTGTAGACAATGTCTCCATATTAAAAATAGGGAGAATCATTTTAATTAATTATTAATTAATTAAATTTAATAGGGTTCCAGTTTCACCACAGTCTATAAAAAAACATGAGAGGGTTGGGTTTGGACTTGGCAAAGTTCAGAATCATCACTTACTTCTTGCACATTGGGGCTGCCACAAATGCTGGGCTGAGGGGTTGACAGATGGTCAGATCCAGGCACTTATCCAATGGAGGTCACAGGCTTTTGAAGAGTATGTTTGACCACATTTGCTTTAATTTTCTTGTTTGTTTCCTGGCAGGTCACCTTTCCCCGATGAGGCAAGTTTCATTGTGTAGGCACTCCTTCAGCCATTGGACAGCTGTTCAAGTGAGATTGAGCTTCTGGGTTGGGAACATCTTGGATCCTCGGCAACTACAAATACCCTGGATGGGACTTTGGGGGATGAGATCGGGTGACTTCCTCCTGTGGGTTATGGCCCAAACTCAGCTGCAGTGTCCTCCCAGCCTTTGGTGGTACATCTGGGAGGAGACTACTTAGGACTGGTGAAGTCCTTAGAACTGTTGTTCCACATGAAGGAGGATCTGTTTTTTGCTTCAGGAAGTCAGGCCCAGGGTGCACATAGTCTGGTAACACATCATCCAGTGAAGGTATTGGTGGCATGTGAGAGATGCCACTGCAATGGAGAAAGCCCTAAGGTTGGCCAACATGGCAATGCAGAGTTTTATGGACTCAGTTGGTGGGACTGTCCTCAGACATGATGATCTAGTTGTTACTCTACCTCAGTTTTATGCCAGGGATGGTGTGCACTTGTCAGACATAGGTTGCCATAGATTTTTAGCTAACCTATAAAGTGCTGTGGAGAAATGTCCTGAGTGAGGTGCTTGGATGGTTGAGCACCGGAAGCAGTGCTCATCCTATGGTGGTAAGGTAGTCTCACAAGAAGTGTGAAAAGGGGGAAAGAAGGACTCTTGCCTCTCCTTCAGATGGTTCTCCCTGAGGCAACAAGAAGGCAGAGCTTGGACAGCTGGTGTATCCTCTGGGGGAGGCATCTGGGGGTTAGCCTCTCCGGGCATGGCCCATATGTGTAGCGCCTTCATATTGGGTGGGGCACCCATCATATGTCCCTGGTTGACCCTCATTTATGCCTCAGATACTGAAGTCCCTATGGAGGCTGTACCGTTTGTCAGATCCCCTGCGGATAAAGAGATCACTGAGGTCAAACACTTGGACCATTCAAAGCCATGCTACCACTTCCTTGCTGTGTATCACATGCTAACTATGTAACTTTGGTTTAAATTATGTTTCAATAAGGACATGGCCATTTGTCTCCAAAGTACTGTGCACGTCTCAGTCTGTTTAGGTGAAGGGCAGGAAATGTAGCCTACAAAGATAATTAGGAGCCTGGGAAGGATTTCTCAGGGCAGGGATTTATCTGTGGCCACTTCCCCTCCTGAAACCTGAACTGGCAGGTCAGAGACGGTAATCAGGAAAATTCCCACCAAAGGAGAGGCTAGACAGGCAAGTAGAAGGTTCCGGGGGGGGGCTTGTGGACAGAGGGGAGGAGCAACAGGGTACTTAACCAGGAGCATGGCTGTGCAGAGCCCTCTTGCTCATTCACTTCAGATGTAAATCCCACCATCCAAAAAGCAGGGCATGGGAATGGCAGGGCATAGGGAATTTACTGTCCCAATATGGAGGACTGCCTTAATAACTGAGAAGGAATTTCCTGGCTTTCCCACAAGGATTTCCAGGTTTTTCACCTCCTACAGCAAGTCAAAAAACAGAGTTTATTTGCAAAGGTTAGTGGTAGGCTGTCACAGTCAAGTATACATAACAGCATGATAGTCTCACAAGGAGTGTAAAAGATGGAAAAGGGGAATCTTGTGCCTCCTGCAGATGGTTCTTCCTAAGGTGACAAGAGGTAAGAGCCCACATGTCTGGTGTTTCCCCTACAGGGGCACTTCTGAGATAGCCTCTTTGGGCATGGCTTACATGTGTAGCTCTATCTGAAAGGGGAGAGGTGCATGTCACACAGCCCTGATTGGCCACCCCTTGTATCCCCAGAGGTTGAAGTCTGGAGGACATGCTCTTTGTTGGATCCCCTGTGGATAAGGGGATGGCTGAGGTAAAAAAGTTGGACCATTCAAAACCTTGTCAAAACTTCCCTGCTGCACACATCACACTACCTATGTAACTTGGGTTACAATTATGTTTCAATAAACACATGGCTGTGATAATTTTTCTCCAAAACATGGTGTACATCTCAGTCTGTCTGGACGAAATTGAGGGGAATGTGGCCTACAAAGTGAAAGCTTTCATAGCAGACTTAAAGATTTACACAAAATGTTCAGCTTCTCTGTTAGAACTTGGACGTTAGAGAGCTGATAAAACATGTCAAATGTTATTAGACTGTAAAAAATCTTTGACATCTTCAACTGATATTAACTCTCCTGGTAACCAGTGAGTAGCAAAGATGAAGTACAAAATCTTACTGGTGCTGTCAGTTTTAAGGGTGTCAGCGTGGCTCAGTTCATAGCACATCTGCCTCTGGACCAGAAGGTTGTGGATTCTGGTCCCACACCGTGACTGGGCTCATACCTAAACACAGGCACCCGAGTGCAGTACTAGGGTGGTGTCGTACTGTTGGGGTGTGCCGTCCTTCAAATGAGATGTTAAACCGAAGTCCCTTTTACTCATCCTGGTGCTGTCCAGGTGGAAATAAAAGAACCCAAGGCACTCTTCACAAAGAGTAGGGGACATTCCCGTTATCCTGGCCAATGTTCACCTTCCCATAAAACCTGTTCATGCAACTGTTCAAGGCTATGTATGGGTGTTGATGTGCAAAATGGCTGCCACTACACATTCAGTCACTTCACTACCAGTCTAGCATTGCTTCTATAGTGCTTTTGGATAGAATCTGTATGAAAAAGCACTACATAAATGCTGATTATTATTCTTTTTCTAACTGAGGACATACAGATACTTCTGACAATTTCAAATGTGCATCTACAAGGATCAGAAAATTCTTACCTGAAAGGGACCAGGAAAATCTTTATGTACACACTGCTTTGGGTGAGATGATCATATCCATGGACTGGCTGGAGTAGTACAAGCCTTTGGATGAACATCCTGGCAGGATTTACAGCTATGGACTGTTTCTTCAGTATCTCTGTCATACAAGGCTGCCAAGCATGTTATCTAGCTAAAGCTTTAATACATACAGTGGAATCAGCCAGAATGCTATGCATTTATCACAGTTTTTGTCATTAACTTGCTGCAAAATACTGCAGGAACACAATGTAATCAAATGGCAATTGCTCCAATTTGTTGTGCAGGAGAGTGTGACATGCTTAGCAAAGAAATGGAGAGATATGGTTGAAATTGCTACATTGTTTTTTTACAAAGCAACCTGCTCATTATATATTGGTTAATGCACTGATAAATAAGTTTGAGCCTATTCAGACCTTGACCAGATCTGTATATGTTAATAAAATAAAGGAAAATTATAATAAAATAAAATTTTGGGTAAAAACTTTAAAACATCAGGCGGCAAAATGGTGGAATATACTTCATTATTCAATGAGGGTGGCATTTCCAAATTTATTTAGAACAGGTTTGAAATCAGTGTTTCAGGCTGTGTATAACTGCTACAATTTTGGTCCCTTGCTACGTTTAGTAGTTTTTGGATCACTTTATGTAATGTATTCCACTTTAATGTGTTTGATTTAATTGAAATTCCTGTAAATCATTGCATCTGGGTCTGTTTGTACATTTGTGACTTTTTATTTGTTGTTTATTGTATTTGATTGTATGTTGTCATACATTTTGTATAGAGTGAGGTGTGTGTTGATGTGCTTAAATCATTTTATAAAATATTTTGTAATTTCAAAATTACATGAACTTTTACTCTTGTAACACCTAACAGGACTTGTCTTGTAAACTGGGACTTATCCCTAATGACAGTTGCTATCCTGTATAAAAATAAAAATGTTAAATACCTAGAATGTTGCATCCTAGCTGACTCTGCTGAGCCATGACTGGATAGTACTCATGAAGTTCTGTTAACACCTGACCCAGTGATAATATTTTGTGGTAATTTTTGTCCCTGTGCCCCATATGAAGCACCCTTCCTCCACTTTACATTCTTATTTTCTGTAGAAATAAGGTATCATCTCAGGACTAATAACAAGGTGGTCTTCCATTTAGTGTAAAATGCAGCACATTACTGTACGGTAGATAGTGTATTGTTTTGTGTTGCCAAACTTATTTGTTTTGCAGTAACAGGTAATCAGCTGATCTGGGTAACATGCAGGCTTGTGGATTCATGGGTATAGTAGCATGTATTTATTTATTTTATTTTGCTTTTGGTAACCGGGTAAGTGCGCGAGGCATAAAATGCCTATTTTCAGGCACGACCTGGGAGAGTACAGTTTACAGACATACAAGATACATATGACGCAGCACATGAAAGCAGCACAAAATCAGAGGAAATAACAAGACTTGGAGTGGAGAGACAATCACATTGACAAAAATGATAATGAAAGTTACAGTACTATGCAGATTATATTACAGATTGGAATAGGTAACACAGGAAATAAATCAAAAGGAGACAGGCAGTGCAAGATGAGACAATAAGTGCCAAACTGAGAGGTTTGTGGCCAGGGAGAGGAGGGGAGAGTGGTAGGGAGAGAAAGAGGGGGAGGTGGTGAAAGTGTGGGCATGATAGGGACTAAGAGAGGAGGGGAAGAGGTATCAAGGAGGTGGATTATCTAGAGATGAAAGAAAGCAGGGAGAAGTGAAGGTTCAAGGTGGGTTAAAGCAAGTGCAGGGGTTCACAGTATGCAGGTGTTCGCAGTGAAGTTTCTTGAAACTAGCATGGGTGGAAGCTTGATGGATAGAAGCGGGTATAGAGTTCCAGTATTTAGGAGCTGTGCAAGAGAAAGCATGTGCGCCCATGTTTGATCTGCATCTTGGGATGTGCAGAAAGGTTTTGTCATTCGATCGGAGCTCATAGGTGAGAGGTTGTGATTCCAGAGCAGAGGCAAGGGATAGGGGGAGGCCTGTTCTGGCAACACAGTCAATTAATGAGCCAAAGGACTGGAGATGATAGGCGGAGGGGCAAAGCCATTTTAGGTCCATGTAGAGCTGGCAATGGTGCTTGTAGCTTGGTGATGCAGAGGCATAGCGGTAGATGCTATTGTAGGTGGTGTCCCATTTATGGAGGGAGGACTTTGATGCAGATAGGTAGATTGCAGAGCCATATGCTAGGACCGGTAGAAGGAAGCCTTGTGCCACAGCTAGTCTGGCTAAGGGGGTGAGGGCGTAGCTGGTGCGATAAGCACTTCCTATCTTTGCATTTACGGACTTACAGATAGTGGAAATGTGGAGGTCCAGGTCAAGAGATTCATCAAGAGTAACACCAAGATATTTAAAGGATTTGGCAGTAGTCAGAGGGGAGCCATCCACACATGAGATAGTAAGGGGATTGTGATTTGATTTGAGTCTAGCAGGTGAGCCAAAGAGCATTGAGTAGGACTTCCTGGAGTTGAGGACAAGTTTGTTGTCAGTGAGCCAGGATTGAATACTCGTGAAGTCCATGGCAATAGGGTGGTTTAGGGCAGCAGCAGTTTTAGCACTGTGGTAGATAACTAAGTCATCAGCGTAGAGCAGAGATGAGCAGTTTGGTGCAGTTAATGGGACGTCATCAATGAATATAGTAAAAAGCAGAGGGCCAAGTATGGAGCCCTGGGGTACTCCAACATGGATCCACGCAAGATCCGATATGGCTGAGTTGAAAACCACAGCCTGTTTTCTGTCAGACAGGTAGCTTTCAAACCAGGTAATGGTATCCGAGGAGAAACCGAAGGAGTGAAGCTTTGCAAGTAGAAGTGTGTGATTGACCAGGTCGAAAGCTTTAGTTAGGTCGATGAAAACCGCACCTGTCAAAAGGCCCAAGTCCATGGAGGTATAGATGTCACTTGTTAGTTTGAGTAGGGCGGTGGTGGTGCTGTGACCTTTACAGAAGCCGTGCTGAGAGCTAGAAAGGAGGTTATATTTCTGGAGATATTCTATTGACTGGGTGGCAACTAGCTTTTCAAGGATTTTGCTTAGTACAGAGAGTATGGCAATGGGACGGTAGTTCTTGATTTCTTTGGGGTCTCCTTATTTTAGGAATTGGGGTGACTTTAGCAACTTTCCAGATATTTGGAACTGTACCACAGCATAGGGACAGGTTGAAGATTTTGGTTAGAGGAGAGGCAATGAAGGGGGACAGCAGCTTTCAGGAGCCCAGGCTCAAGACCATCTGACCCCGGGCTGGTATTATCAGGAATGGAGAGTAGCAGTTTTTGTACTTCTTCTTTGTGATGATCCGAAACCTGAAAGGGGGGTGTAGGAGTGGAGGCTTGGTATCGCACGGGGGTGGAGCAGTGTGACCAGAAGGGAAGGAGGTCAGGTAGTTTGTTAGATCAGAGAAATGGCAATTGAAGGCATTGGCTATAGTTAATGGGTTGTTGCAAAGTATGACGTTTAACTGCATGTCACTTGTGTGGGCCCTGTGATTAGAAACCAGGAGGGTTTTTATGGTGGACCAGAATTTCTTAGAGTCACCTGAGGCTTTCGTTAGAAGGTCCCTGCAGAAAGAGCTTTTGGATAAGCAGATGTTTCTTTTGCAAGCATTTCTCAGGGAGTGGTAGTGGCAATAGTCAGTTTGAGTCCCTGTGGATTTAAAACACTGCCAGGCTTTGTCCCTGGCCCTTATCTGGGTTAATAGGTCTTTAGTTAGCCACTTAGTCTGGGTTCCACGAAAATGTCTGGTGATACGAGGGGCATGGGTGTCTTGGAGCTGACCGAATTTGGCAAGGAAGCTGTCAAGGGCAGACTGGGTGTTAGCTGAGGTGTATATGGAGGTCCAGTCAGTCATTGAGAGGTCATATGTAAACTGTATTGGATTGAAGTTGGCTAGATTGCGGAACGTAATTAGTTTTGGAGGCGGAGATGGTCTACTAGTAGAGCGCCAAATGCAATAGATTGGGGAATGATCACTGATTACATCCGGAAGGGTACCGGCGCTCATTATGCTGTCAGGGCGGTTAGTAAGGACCCAATCAATAAGAGTGCTGGTCCGAGGGGAGTTTCAACCCCTAGTTGGGTCAGAGATCAGCTGATGGAGGTTATGGCCTTGTACCAGTGTGAGAGGACTGATTTGATTTGCTAGCCCAGTTTAAGTTTAAGTCACCCAATATGAGGACCTCGTTGTGCCAATGGTGCTGTCTACTAGTAAGAGGAGTTCTTCTAGGCTTTTATTCCTCCAGCAGAGGGTTATAGGCACAGATTATGTGTAATTTCTTTGAGCCTAGTTGTAGTGTTGCATGGAGCGCTCACAGAGATAGGGTAGGTAGAGCATTTTGACTAGCAGCAGGTGTTGCTTATAGAAGATGGCAACACCACCTCCACGTTTTGATGAGGGCCTGTCTTGCCTGATGAGATTGTAGTTAGGTAGAGCGCAGAGGGAATCAGCAGTGGAGGGTTTTAGCCAGGTCTCTGACAGGCAGAGGATGTCAGGGTGGTTTTGAGCAACCCATGCCTCTAGTTCAGCTAGATTATGAAGGAGGCTCCTAATATTCATGTGTGCAATGCGGAGTCCCTTGGAGTCATGCCATGTTATATTATTTGGTGGCAGGTTAGTTACAGGTCCCGGGTTTAGCTCAATGTCCCCTGCTAACAGTAAAGCTAGGAGTAGGAGGTGCCATAACTTACGATAGGTGAAAGGAGTGGGAAGGGTGATGTTAATCACCTAGGATTTATGAAGAGAGTAGGCTAGTTGGTATATGAGCTTATGTGGAATAATAAGTGGGAAGGTGTCTTGGGGATATTGAAATGACATTTGTATCAAGGAGAGTTTAGGGTCAATGGTTTGGGTGCAGCCATGTGGTTTCCTATGGAGGTTGTATAGGATTTGGACCAGTAAGAGGTTAAGGAAGATTGACACTAGAAGAAATGTGACACATGTCTTTATGGCCATACTGAGATTTATAGTGAGTGTCATAAGAAATGTGCTGTTTGAAGAAATGCCGAAATGTCTCAGGGGAGAGGAGTACAGGTTTAATGTAGCTTGCAGGGTTAGATTTAGAGCTAGTTGAAAATGGTATAAATTTCAGATGCCCTCTAGCTGTGAGAAAATATAATCAGCTAATGGCAAACTGGGGAGATAGTTAATTTACAGCTAGCTTGAGGCATGCACGGGGCGTGGCTTCCTATCTCACACTATATAGCTAGAGCCAGCCAAGGGTGGGTGTGGTGGGGGTGGGCGGGAGCAGTCGCGAAGCGACTGCGGGAAAGCGCTGTGTATTTGGAGAGCAGTGGCCCAGCTCAGCACTCGCATGTGGTGAGATGCAGCAGAAGAAAATCAAGTCAAGTCTCCCGCCCGAGTTACAGGCGTTAGAGACTGCACGTCTGTGGGAGCCAATTTCTCAAGTTAGAAGGAGCTAAAGCAGCGCTTTAGAGCTGCTGCAAAAACAATCAAGTCTCCCTCCCGTTTTGCAGCCGTTACGGACTGCACATCTCTGGGATGTCCCCTGTCTCTGGGAGCGATTTCTGGTACATTTAAAAACATATTGTCTCTACCTCAGTGGTTTCTAGCAGCTGTTACAAACGAAATTGCCGAGCGAGGGAGACAACTCGTTTCACTGGGGACCGCTGGTAAAAGAGTTTGAGAGCTCGAGGTAAAAGCAGACAAAAAACTTTTACAGTCCTGGTTTCTGGCTCAGTAGCAGCCTTTCTGTTGCATTAATTTTGCTGCTTTGGAAAGTTTAGTGGCCGGTAGGCAGCTTAGGGAGGATTTCTAAATGGGGTTTGGCACCACTTTTAAATATAGAGCCCTGATTTTCGAGCAGAGTGCAAAGTCCACACTCACTCGCCTATTTAGAGAGAAACCCTCTGTACAATTAGGCAGCAGCTGGAGAGGCTCCGTCTCACTTTTCAGTAAAATCAACTTGTTTGAGTAGTGAGCAAAGAATAAAGAATAAAGAGTCCGAGCGGGTGAAAAGGCGCCAAGTTCAAACAGGACAAAGGGAGGCAAGGCTGTGCGTTGCTGTTCGTTGGAGAAAATGTTTACCTTTCAATCGGAGTGGCTCGGGGTCGTCGGTGGGGTGCTCCAGGGCAGAGGTGCGCCCTCCTGTAGCCTAGGCTAGGAGAAAGAGAGAGGATGAGTAGTCTACAGATATAGAGAAAGCGGAGGAAGTAAGAGAGATGCTATTGGAGAAGCTTTAGGGGAGGGGAGGAGAGAGAGAGAGGTAGGAGGGAAAAAATGGCAATCAGATTATCTGTACTTTAAAATAACAATCAGTTTGCAGTTTCAATAGAATATGCAGCTTTAAACAAACTAATAGATTCTAGGCAGTCACGATAAAACTAGTAGCATATCAGATTATTAATATAACAGGCTGTGGAGTTATATCTTCTAATGTATTAAGTTGTACAGTTCTGCATTAATTCATAATAAATTCATTAAGCCCTCCTTTGAGTAAGCGCTGTGTATTTGGAGAGCAGTGGCCCGGCTCAGCACTCGCATGTGGTGAGATGCAGCAGAAGAAAATCAAGTCAAGTCTCCCGCCCGAGTTACAGGCGTTAGAGACTGCACGTCTGTGGGACCAATTTCTCAAGTTAGAAGGAGCTAAAGCAACGCTTTAGAGCTGCTGCAAAAACAATCAAGTCTCCCTCCCATTTTGCAGCCGTTACGGACTGCACGTCTCTGGGATGTCCCCTGTCTCTGGGAGCGATTTCTGGTACATTTAAAAAAATATTGTCTCTACCTCTGTGGTTTCTAGCGGCTGTTACAAAAGAAATTGCCGAGTGAGGGAGACAACTCGTTTCACTGGGGGACCGCTGATAAAAGAGTTTGAGAGCTCGAGGTAAAAGCAGACAAAAAACTTTTACAGTCCTGGTTTCTGGCTCAGTAGCAGCCTTTCTGTTGCATTAATTTTGCTGCTTTGGAAAGTTTAGTGGCTGGTAGGCAGCTTAGGGAGGATTTCTAAATGGGGTTTGGTACCACTTCTAAATATAAAGCCCTGATTTTCGAGCAGAGTGCAAAGTCCACACTCACTCGCCTATTTAGAGAGAAACCTCTGTACAATTAGGCAGCAGCTGAGAGGCTCCGTCTCACTTTCAGTAAAATCAACTTGTTTGAGCAGTGAGCAAAGAATAAAGAATAAAGAGTCCGAGCGGTGAAAAGGCACCAAGTTCAAGCAGGACAAAGGGAGGCAAGGCTGTGCGTTGCTGTTCGTTGGAGAAAATGTTTACCTTTCGATCGGGGCGGCTCGGGGTCATCGGTGGGGTGCTCCAGGGCAGAGGTGCGCCCTCCCGTAGCCTAGGCTTTCGATTGGGGCGGCTCGGGGTCGTCGGTGGGGCGCTCCAGGGCAGAGGTGCGCCCTCCTGTAGCCTAGTACCTTTAGTAGTTATGCTGCATTCTTTTACAAGCAACTTCAAAAGTCCATCAGCATTAGCATTTTCTCTGATGAATATTTATCATACTGGTAGGCCATTGATTTTATATCCTGTCTCCACAGCCTTGATGCAGCTAATACTGGTAGTCCTTTTTCTCAGTCCTAAGATAAAGGTAAGAGGCGTGTGATCCATCATTAATGTGAAGCTTTGGCCACAGAAATATTCATTACATTTCTGTACTACAAAAATGATGGCTAAAGCCTCTCACAATATGTGCATTATTTCTGATCATCTGGTGTCAAGAATGCTGATGCATTCGCAAGTTACTTCTCTCCCAAATGGTCAGAATGAGAGATAACAGCTCCTGGTTCACAAGAAGAAGAAGCAACAGAGTCACTTGCTTATCTGGAGCATAATGCACCAGGACATTGGTCGGTACCAGCATTGCATTAAATTTTACAAAAACCTTTTTGCATTATGATCTCCTACTTCAAGTAACTTTATCAGACAGAAACAAAGAAACAGAATTTGACAGCAGATAAGGACCCCTTGGCTCATCCAGACTGCCCATCACTCTCCACCTACACTGTTACCACACACCACGTCTAATTTACAGCTCTTTCTTCTTCCCCTCTTTTCCACTATGATTCTCATGTGCTTATCACATGCATTCTTGAACTCCACCACCTTTACCCCCACCACATCTGCTGGAAGGCTGTTCCAGAAATCCACAGCTCTTTTTGTGAAGAAGTACTTCCTCACGTCTTTCCTGAATCTGCTCCCTTCCAGCTTCATAGCATGTCTCCTTGTTCTTGAGCATCTTTTCTTCTGAAAAATTCTTCCTTTCTGTATCTCATTTATCCCCGTGAGGTATTTAATGGTCTCTGTCATATCCCACATATCCCTCCTCTGTTCCAGGGTGTGCATATTGAGATCCTTTAGTCTCTCCTCATAGGGATTTTGATGCAGACCCTGTACCATTCAGTTGAGCTCCTCTGGACTGCCTCCATTCTGTATATGCCCTGGTCAGCAGAACTGAACACAGTACTCGAGGTGGGGTCTTACTAGGATCTATACAGAGGCAACATCACCTCTCCCTTTCTGCAGGTGATACCCCTCTCTATGCACCCTAGTATCCCGCTAGCCTTTCCTACTGCCTTGTTCCACTGCCTGGACACCTTTCAGTCATTCAATATGATAATCCCCAGTCCTCTTTCCTCATTGGTGGTGATCAATACCACTCCACCTATTTTTTACTCTGCCCCTAGGTTTCTGTGTCCTAAGTGAATTATTTTCCACTTTTTCACATTGAAACCCATCTGACATACTCTTTGCTCATCTCTTCCACACACGGCCACTGGCGTGTTCACCCAATTGTAGATTTTGATGTTATCTACAAAGAGGCTGACCATCCCTTCCAGTTCTTCTGCAATATTACTTATAAAGATATTAACGTGATCTGGTCCCAGCACTGATCCATGAGACACCCCACTGGTCAACCTCCTTTCCTTAGAGTGAACACTGTTTACCATCACCCCCTGATGCCTATTCTCTAACCAATTCCTTATCCAGTTTACCACCTTTGGACCCATTTCTAAGCTACCCAGCTTGCTTACAAGTCTACTACTGTATGTGGAATGGTGTTGAAAGCCTTACTGAAATCTTAGTAGGCTACGTCCAGTGTTCTACCCTGATGTAGTTTCTTGGTCACACAGTCAAAGAAATCTATCAGAATCGTTTGACATGACCATTTCTCTATGAAACCATGCTGTCTTGGGTCTTGTAATCAACTGGATTCAAAATATTTCATAATCCTTTCCTTCAGCAGTTATTCCATGAATTTTCCCACCACCAATGTCAGGCTGACTGGCCTATAATTGCCAGCCTCTTCCCTGCTGCCGCTTTTGTGTAGTGGGACTACATCTGCCCTCCCCCAGTCCTCAAGAACATAGAGACATACATTGAAACATAGAACTTGATGCCAGATAAGGACAGTCTGGCTCACTTAGTCTGCACATTTCCCTACCTGCTGTATAAGCTCCAGGTTCTATTTGATCAGCAGCCTACCTCCTCCTTCCTACCATTAGTTTTGTCTTCTGCCTTTCCCATGCATTCTTGAATTTAAGAACTGTGTTTTCCTCCGTAACCTCATCCGGGAGGCTGTTCCATACATTCACCACCCTTTCTGTGAAAAAAATACTTCCTCATGTTACCCTGAGTCTTCTCCCCTCCAGCCTCATATTGTGACCCCTTGTTCTTGCACATTTCCTTTTCTGAAAGATACTGCCCTCTTAAACTCTGTTGATTCCACTTGAGGCATTTGAATGTCTCTATCATAACCCCCCTCTCCCTCCTGTCCTCCATAATATACATATTGAGTTCTCTCAATCTCTCCTCATATGGTTTTTGGTGCAGCTCCTGCACCATTTTCATTGCCCTTCTCTGGACTACCTCCACTGTGTTGATATCCTTTTGGAGATGAGGTCTCCAGAACTATACACAGTACTCTAGATGAGGCCTCACCAACTGCCTGTACAGCGGCATCACCACCTCCTGTTTTCTACTGGTGATACCTCTCCTTATGCACCCAGGCATTCCACTGGCTTTCCTCACTACCTTCTCAGATTGTTTGGCTACTTTTAGATCATCTGTTATGACAATCCCCCGGTCCCTTTCCATTTTGGTTGTTGTTACTTCTTCTTCCCACTGTATATTCCTCCCCTGGGTTTTCAGTGAGCTGTTAAATAGGACTGTCAGAGATGCAGCAAGTATTTCCCTGAGCTCACTCAATACACTTGGAAGCACCCTATCTGGTCCCATTGCTTTGTCCACCTGCAGATTAGCAAGTCACTTCAGGATCCTCCACTCCAAAAAAAGGACTGGTGTCCATCTCCCTCACCCCAAAGCTTCTGTTACATTGTTGCCCGGCCCTTTCTCCTTCTTCTATGAATACTGAATGAACATATTTGTTCAGGATGTCTGCCTTTTCCTGGTCCCCCTCTGCGCACATATCTTGTTCAGCAGATAAACAAGTGTGTACAAGACATGTTGCAAATGAAGTTGCGATAGTAATTTACAAGACCGAGGAATGACTGACATTCTTTAACATTCTGTGGTGGAGAAGCTTTACAACAGCCTCTACTGGGATGTCACATATCTTCCTTCAGGATTTACAATGAACCCAAGGTATTCTATTAAATGTTTCAAAAAATTAATACTTGTTTCATTTAACATTAAACCATACTCATCTAAGTGACACTTTTATACAGACTCCAGTTTCCAGTAGTGCTCTTCATTATTTTCCCAGTAATACAACCTACTGGCAAACCTTGCAAAATGCTATCCATTGATGCCTGAAAATGGGAGAACCTGATGCAACTTCATATACTGTAGCAGTCTTTTGTAGCACTATACAGTAATCCTAAGTGACAGTTCATGGTAACATACTCTCTGGATTTCTCTTCAAGCATCAATTGTTGTCCTTGAGAAAGGTCTAGTTTTGAAAATTTCTGACCCCCAATTAGTTGCATAGGCAGTTCTTTGGGTTTGGGTATGAGGTACTGAGGTACTTCCAAATTTTGGTTAAGTGTCTCTAGGAGTTTCATCATACAAGTTTTTAGCCATGCCAAACAAAAATCAGCACTCTGGGTGATCTCATCTTAGAACCCTGATAAAATGAACTGTATTAGCCCCTTGCATTTGGCACCTTGCATCTTGTACCTCTCACATTTTGCATGTTATAAATGTGCATTTGAAAAGGTGGTATTTGAATTCCAGCATTCATCTGGCCTTTTTTCAAGCTAGTTCATTGCATTTGTTTTGTTCACCAGGTAAGTGCACTAGGCATAAATGTGCCGATTTTTGGCAATACTTGGAAGTTTACAATGAAGTTAAAACAGTGGCAACATGATAATACAAAACAATGGTAATATGACAACACAAGGCAGGGTAACATGATCACACTAGCTGAAACTGAAAATTGCAAGAAAAAGCAGAGTAAAATAAGCATAGCAACAACTGTAGTATAACCAAGACCACTCTAGATACAATAGATAGCAAACATGATACTTCATTTAGAAAGGTGACATTTTGTCCTACTTATCTGGCAGAGTGCAAGAGGTGTCACTCAGCTCATCCATCTCTGGTAGTGCCACACTCTGCTGTGGTGTGCCTCAGTGGTCAACCTTGGCTCCCATGTTGTTCGCTGTATACATGTTGCCACTGGGGCAGATCATTGGATGATATGGCTTGGGTTTTCATTGTCATGCGAATGACACCTAGCAGTGTCTTGTGCACCTGACAACAGGATGGCTATCATGGAACTGTGTGAGTGCCTAGGGAAATTCAGGATTGGATGATGGCCAGCTGGCTTAAGTTGAATCCTTCAAAGACAGAGGTACTACTGATGGAGCCGGTGCAGTTTGGTTCATCAACTTTGAGTGGTGATATGGTTTTACCATCTTTGGTTTCTGTTAATCTCAAGGCTGCAGATAGGGTGAAGAATCTGGGGGTCACCGGGACTCCAAGCTGACATTAGAACATCAGGTATCAGCTGCTGTCTGCAGTGGCTTTTGTCACCATTGGAATATTTCCCAGATTAAGCAATTTCTTGAGGCAGCTGATCTAGCAATACTGGTGCACACCCTAGTCTCATCAAGGCTCTTTACCTGGGGTTATCTGTGAAGTTGCTTCATCACTCACAGCTGGTCCAGATACCACAGATCGGCTGGTTGCTGGTACCTGCCAGTTCAAGTATATCACACCAAATCTCTGCACTGGCTACCTTTGTAGTAGTGCAACAACTTCAAGATGTGCTTGTTAAACTGCAAGGCCCTGCATAGTTTAGGTCCTGGCTACCTGAAAGACCTCCTGATACCATATTCTCCTGGCCACTCCCTTTGGTCAGTAGATATGGGGCTTCTTTCTGTTCTGAGGTTTTGTTTAAAATCATTGCAAGATTGGGTGTTTGGAATGGCAACTCCACTTCTGTGAAATGCCTTCCCTCAGAGGTGAGAGGCACTGCTTCCCTGACCATTGTAGATCTAAACTTAAGACCTAACTGTTTACTACCTGTTTTGGAACATGATGCTGTTCTTTTCTTTTTTTTTCTTGACAGTATGGCAATGCCACTTTATTATGTTTTATTATTTATTGTTTTAATTGTACTTTTATTAATCTGTTCTGCTTTTGCGAGATACCCAGAGCCCCTGGGATTGGGTGCCATATAAATAAAATTGCCTTTGCCCTGTTGAAGATTACATGGCATTCCCCATCATAGCCACTGTCTCATTTACTGCATAATGGGCTTATGCAACTTAGTACTGTATAGAGCTATGCTTTTGCATCTTGTGCTAAATATTATGCTGCCATTTGCATTTCTCTAGCCACAGAATATAACACCATATAGGGGTATGGAAGGCAAGGAACTCTAGAGGAGTGTTCTACCCCTAGAGGTGCCATGGGAATGATTCCCTTGGCTAAAAGTCACTTAGGAAGGAGCCCCCAGGAGAGAGAGGCAACCACTGGAGGAGGAGGGGAGGATGGTGGGGCAATGAAAAAATGTTTCAGGAAGAAGCTGGAGGGTCTGGAATTTTATGACTCAAGAAAGGGGAGTGGTTAGTTGCTCCACCCCTACTGAACTACAGCCACAGCTTTCCAATTGTCATTGGTTTTACTCTCATCTCAATGATCATGAGCATGCCTGCAAATCAGGCATTTTTTTTACTCAATGGCAGCCATGAACTGTGTATAGCTGTATATTAGTATACACAGAAAATAGGGAGACCTTCCTGCTCAGGTAATGTACATTTGGTTTCTGAGGCCATACAGTACCACATTTCTGCACTTTCCTTTTTAGCTTCTAGCTAATCAATAGGGATGGGTGAGTCGGCTGTGACACGGCTCTGATTCTGGCTCTGATTTTTTTCAAAAGGGTTCTGATATACTCTGATTTACTCTGATGAATTGTAGACCTCCTTTAGTCTATTTGAGTCTGAGAAATGCATCAGTATTATTATTTTAGATCCCTCTTCTTCAAAAAAAATCACATTTAACCTTTTTTTTTAAATCATGTCTGTATTTTCATGTCGTTTTTTCAAGGTCAGCAAGCAGCCAACAGCAGTAAAATAAATTGACTGTTGTTCTTGCCATCCTTGTCTGTCAGCCACCATATGACTTTCATAGGAAATGGTGGCCAGCTTCACAAAACTCTTGAAAATCCTACAGCTGCAGAAAACAACTTGTTGCAAGTGGGTTGCCACTTGTGGAACCACAATTTCTCCTGCAGATATGGTATTTCCAAAAGTGGAGCCGGTTTACGACCGGCTCCACAATTTATGGCAGCTTGCAAGTGGTGTTGCCATGGAAATCCCCACAGCTGTGGAAAAAAGTTACAGCCAGTGAGACCAGCTATAACATCTTCCATAGCTGCTATGGATGTGAATAGCAGTCTCCACAGCTGCAGAGATTTCAGTCTGCAATTGGAGATGCAGATGGGACTTAGTCCCAAAAACATTTGTGAATCCAGACCATTGTATACAGGTCATTTGGTGCTGTGCAGTTAAAGGAGGCAGTGTGTTAAATATTGAAAAAAAAGAGAGAGAGATCAACAAATTCAAGAGCAGAAACACAACAGCAGAGTACAAAGTGCAGAACTTCACTGAGTCTGGCATGCTTTTTGGTGTGAAGCAGGCAGGCAGCATGAGCATAATGTCATGGGACCCCAGCCATCCCACCCTTTTGACTTGAGATGTTATTTTTTTTTTATTTGTACTTATTTTGCTTGCCTACTTGGTGTTAAAGCAAGCATTATGGGCCCGAAACCATCCACCACTCTCCTGCCTGTTTGGCCGATAATTTTTTATTACTTGTGTTTTCTAACTTACTTATTCTTTAATCTCATTGACCTTGCCCCACCCCTAGCATTGCAGGTGTTTTTTTTAACAGAGCTGTTTGGGCCCCAGCTGATACCTACTTCTGCCATGAAGCCCATCTGCCAGTCCCTAGCCCCATCACTCCCCCATCATCAAACTGCCAGACAGCCACACAGTACACTCCACCTGGGTTACCAAATTGAGACACACATCGAGCAATACATATACACTGTGACTGCCAAGAAGGTTTTTTTTTTTACTTGATCTTTCTGTTATAGTTGCTGACCTCTGTCCTCTAAATTCAAAAAAATAAATCATTAAATTAAATAATATCATCAACATCGTCTTCAAACACCACCAAATAAGTATCTTATTAGGAGACACTTGTTGCAGCTGTTCGTCATCATCACTGTTATGTTACAACTCACTTCACTGAACTGGTAACAGCATTTTTTGAGATTATCTTTTAGGAAGGTAGGGCACTGTACTTTTTCAGAAGTAAGCCTTGTGTGGCCATTTGAGACAATATTTTCTGCTGTGCTTAATATACACTCACCACAGTAAACACTAGTGGGAGGGCAACTAAGAAGCTTAATAGCAAAGGCAGATAGTGCAGACCAGATGTTTTTCTTTTCCAGCCAGTACTCAAAAGGATAATCAGTAATATTAATGAATGGTTCTCATAAATAGATATCCACAATATCAGACAAAGACAAAGAAGATGGCTCCACGACAGACAGATCTGAATGATCAGTTCCCATGAGTTTTGGCCAGAAAGTGTGAGAGTCATCTGTGTGTTTGTCAGAATGACATGCCTTTTTCAAGCACTGTGAAAGAGGACTTGGTTCAGGACTATGCAGTGTTGATGAAGGAGTACATGGTAGCACTAAGTGGCAATTATTGCTGTCACCACCAATAGATGTTGAATTGTCAGATGCAGTATCCTCATCATGTGATTCACTTGTATTGTCAAATACCAAAATCCAAATGCAGTTCCGTCCTTTTCCTGCACAATTGTTGAAATCAGCATGTTTCTGTATTCGAGAAAAGAGTCACCAAGATCTGAAGGAAGCAGCTGTTGCAACTTAAACTGAGGATCAAGAAGAGTTGAAAGAAGAAACATTTTTGTCTGTCATGATATTGTGAAGTCTTCTGCAATGTTGGAATTTCTGTATCAATCGGTTCATGAGGGATACACCAGATTTTTCTCCTTTTTGTTCAAAATCTCTGCACAGCTTTCTGAGTTCCTTGTTCAATAAATTTATGATGGGAATAACCTGTCTTACAGTAGCATTCTCTTTGCTAATCTGTAGAGTAGCTGGCAGTATAGCCTAGAGGTTACAGTAATGAGCTGTGAATGAGCTTAGTACCTGCAGACATGGGTTTGATTCCCACAACTTTCACTTGCATACTGTGTGACTCTGAGCAAGTCTCTTGACCAGCTCAAAGCTCCCAGGTTGCCTCTGAAAACAGACACTTGTGCCTAGTGGGCCTTACCTTGTTAACAAAAACAAAAGGAGTCCAGTGCAATGTAAGATGCTCCATGAGGCCCTGCTGGAATTAATTCAGCATAACATCATCTGCTACATTGTGCTGCATGGTATATTCATTGACTGCCTTCTTTTGTCTGAGAAGTCTCTCTTACACATGTAAAACGTTGACTTCCCTCTTGTTGGAACATTTTGTTTTAGATGCTGTATTGGTAAGCTGTGATTTTTTCTGGACATCAGCCAAGATAACACTTGATTTTACAGAGTGACTAAAATGGCCACATATTTTCTTTGCAACTCCCACTAGTGTTAGGATACTGTTGCCACTAGAAAGGAAAGTTCATACTAACAAATTTAATGAGTGTGCAAAGCACAAAATGTGAGTAAAATCACCACATTTCAATGCATTAACAATATTGGTGCCATTGTCTGAAACCACAAATTCAGAGTCCCAGGGGCTCTAACCACTCAGAAATGTTTTCATGCAATTCTTCCAAAATATTGTCAGTGGTTTGATGCTTACCAAACATGCTAATGCAAAGAGCTGCCATTCTTTGTCTACTGTCCTGTGCACTGCTGCTTGTGTGGTGTTTGAAGATGATCTTCACACCCAATGTGCTGTGATGCACATATAAAAAGTGGTTTGAGAACTCCTCCACATGTCTGTGGTCAGTACACAGAACCACATTCACTGTCTTGAAGAGTCAATTTTATTTTACTTTGCATGGATTATTTATTTATTCAAAGTGATGGTGAAGAGATTGAGAGACAGGGCAGTAAAAAACATGTTCGACTTCACTGGCAAATGTATTTAGACAAGCTACAGCTTCACCAGTGCAATCCTATGGTCTTTGCCCCCTTGCCTGAACTAAACAGCAGGCCATTACTGCAATGCTTGAACAAAAAACTGCCTACAGTATATCAATTCAAGTGACATAAAAAAATTAATCACTTAATAGCTGAATTTATTGCCAAGGACCTGCAACTGTTTTCTGTGGTGGAGAACAACAGTTTTAGAGCCCTTTCTCCTTTTCTCCATCCACCTTCTCTACACCCCATTTTACCAACTCCTCTCTGTGCACCGTGCCCTCCTAACCTTTCTCCCCCTACCTCCCTCCCTTCCCCCCACCTTCGCCTCTACCTGGTGTATATTTTTATTTTATTTTTTTCTTCCATTACTTCCTCCTGCAACCTTAGATAACCTGCTTTATCTTCCTATAGACACTTCAATGTATGTAAATACCCTGTAATCTGTACAATATCTGTATAATTTTATGTACATATGAACTTCTTTTTCTTCCTCTCTGTAAACAGTATTATCTGTATTGCCTTGTAAATACCTGTGTTGACCTGTAAATACAATTGTTCATGCTCCACCCAGGTCCATCTTGCAAATAAGCTTCTGCTCAATGATGAACTCCTGGTTAAATAAAGACTTGATTGATTGATTGATTGGTTTTGGAATTACAATCCTTTGAGTCAATGACTCCTTTGCAAAGGCTCCATGTCAGTACATACATACATGCATACATACATACATAGCTTAAAGACAATTAGTACATTCCATATGAGGCAGACATTACATTAGGACATAATTAAAGACAGATTGTACTTTGCTTTCTATGCAAATATTGCATATTGTCAAATTATTCCTCGTTACTCTGTACAATTTATTTATTTTACATTGCTTTGTTAGTTCACTAGGGTTGTTTATAGACCCTGGGTCATTGCTGTGACATACGTACATTTTGGGAACAGCCACAGTAGCTAAATATGGATGGCTTGGTATGTTGTAACATGGAACAAAATACTTTAAAAGGGCTCTAAAACTGTCATTCTCCATCACAGAAAATAGTTGCAGGTCCTTGGCAATAAATTCAGTTATTAACTGATTCATTTTTTTACATCACTTGAATTGATATACTGTAGGCAGTTTTTTGTTCAAGCATTGCAATAATGGCCTGCTGTTTAGTTCAGGCAAGGGGGCAAAGACCATAGGATTGCACCGGTGAAGCTGTAGCTTGTCTAAATACATTTGCCAGTGAAGTCGAACATGTTTTTTTCCACTCTGTCTCTCAATCTCTTTACCATCACTTTTGTCTGTAGTATTATTTTCATCACAGATATGTGCCCCTTGCTCAGGACGGCTGCCTAGCTGTATGGTTGGATTAGTTCTTTGCAAATGCCTTATTAGTGATGTTGTCCCAAACTGGCCCATCACTTCCCCCTGCTAACTTCCCAATGACACAATCTGCAGACAGCAACACAATTATAACCCCTAGTTAGCACTATCCCATGGGATACTACCCCTGCCTGCATGACTAGGCACAGTTTGAGGGGCCTGAGTTCTGTGAATGGGTGCCTCCACCCAGAGAGTTGGTTTAAGGATAGCATAGCTGCTCTTGGTACAGCTCTCCAGGACACTGATACCTGCATCTAACCCTTCTAGTGGCCTACACTGGTCAACAAATAGACAATCATAATTAACATCAGAATGCAATGTTGAACCCACTGTTGATGCACATACCACCAGGGCTGGGTGAGCTGCACTGCCCCTGGAGACCCCTTGTAAAATAAGACCTGCAATGGAGAAAGACAATATCAACACAGTATCCCCTCCACAAAGGTACACAATAGCCAGTTTAAATGCAGAAAGACTTTGATCTGATTTATTCAGGGGATGTGAACAAGGGTGGGGCCGCAATCTAGTGTTTGATTTCAGTTCTGATTTAGTCAGGTTAAACATGCATGCCCTAAGAGTCCCTATAGCACAGTCACACACACTCTGGGTACCCAGTTGTTATGCAGGCTAGCCTGAAGCATTGCCCAGGGTAGGCTGCATTGCAGCTGTTGTTGGGGCCCTTAGGAAAGAAAAACACAACTTGTACTTTTACCCACAATTTGTATTCCACAGCTGGATGTCTCAGCTTGTAATAATGAACCAAAACAATTAAATTAGGTGACACACTTTGATTTGAATTTTGTTGCAGGGAGCTACTCTGATGTTTACTCACATTACCCAGACCAGTATGCAGGATTAATGAGATAAAGACCTCAGGATGGTATGCTGGTTTGCCAGGGGAAGCAGGGCCCACACGATGCACCGTGGTGGTAGATCCTGTTTTATGGTGTTGAGTAGGGAGCTGAATCCCCAAGCGTGTCTTTCATTGGATGAACCTCTGCAGCATGAGCAGCAATCTAGGCTGAGATGGTGAGGCCCAGACCAGGTGAACAGTTTGGATGTCAGTCCAGTTAGTTGTTGGATGCAGCTTCCCACTAGCGTGACACATTCAACAAGGTAGGGAACCAAACTGCGTCCCGCTCTACACATTCCGCACAATTATAGTAAGAATTGTTAAATACCACAGTTCAGATGATAGTCCAGTTGCAATTAGACAGTGTCTCTGAGCAAACCGTACTCTCTGCAGTTAGTTTAAGTCCTGAGAGGTCGATCATTCCAGGAACAAGTCTTCGGTCCACACCAGGTGAAATTCACTCTTCCACAATTCAGGATTCTGATCGTGGTAACAGCAATCTTGGATAAAGCCCGATTTTAGATTTCAGACTTCTTCACTAGAGAAGAAGGTAGCAGGCAAGCCAGACACAGCCTTCCTACGTATTCTCCTGTGCTACTATGCAGGAGCAACTGCTTGAATTACTTGAGCTGTTCATTCTCTCAACTCCAACTACACACTGACACACTGCTGCAGGCAGCTCTGGGGTTTCCCAGTTATCCAAAAGGTTCGGTTGGCTGATCCATCTGTTTGTCACAGAAAGGGCTCCCCCTCCAGGCCCATTTAGGTGCCAAACAGTAAAAATAACAAATCCTACAGAAATTCTCTCCCACAAGACCTCTGGGGACAGTCTCCATTTTAAGGTCCCAAAAGGTACTGATTGGTCCAAACTGGCAGTCAAGAACCAAAATTGTGGTGCTCAGCAAAATGTCCATGCTGTAAAGGAAAACAGGTTAGACAAACTGTGATATCATTATTATTAAAGCAGATAATCAGCAAACTATCACAGATCCTAGTAGGGCTTCCTCTGCGCAATTAGCGATGGCAGAATGAAATGGCTGTATTGCAACCAGGGTGGGGCTCAAGCCTGAAACAACTCGGCCCCCACCTGGACTAATTATAAACTATGAGAATGACACCTCATAAAGAGGCAGGCATGGAGGCTAACAAGGTACTCGCATGCAAGCACATTTAAACTGTTTAACACAGAACATCAGCCTGGCAGTGGGCATTAGTCAAGCCCAGGAAGACATTTTAGGAACCCCATTTGTAGTGGGGTTACACATTCATTTGTGGGACTTACTGTAGAATAACTTTGTATCACTGCTTTTTAATTTAGTGATCTAGCATCTGGGGCTTTATTGATGGTTATATAACTTTGCAGTCTCAAAGTCCACCAAGTGATACTATACCCCTGGCACTTCTGAATTAGATCTGCTCCTGATACATAGCTAGAAGTCTGCTGATGGGCATTACTATACCCCTGGCACTCCCCAGTTAGATCCACTCCTGCTGAGGTCTTCTGACCATCATTGGCACTCCCTTCAAACACCGCAATCTGATCAGCACCAGCTGAATTAAGAACTATAAGGTTGGTGCGGCTTACTTACTTGCATTCTTGCAGTCTTTATTGTGCAAAGCTGGTGAGATGGGTAGGGAACTGGCTTCAGGGAAGGCAACAGAGGGTGGTGGTGGGTGGGGCTCTCTCTCATCCCCAAGGGTAGTGATGAGCAGAATTCCACAGGGCTCGGTGCTGGGACCAGCATTGTTTGGGATATTCATTGCAGACATATCATTGGACATCAAGAGCAAGATCAGTCTGTTTGTTGATGACATCAAGGTGGGAATGGTGGTGGATGACCTAGGGGGATGGCAGGGGTGCAGGATGATCTGGAAAAGCTGGAAACCTGGTCAGACACCTGGCAACTGGGTTTTAATGCCAAAAAGTGCAAGGTGCTGCATTTTGGGGTGATGAACCCAAGGAGGAGTTACCAGCTGGGGGGGTGCAGCTAGCCAAGACAGAGAAAGAGAAGGGTCTGGGGGTGCTCATTACAGAGTCAGTGAACAACTCTGCACAATGTAGGAAGGCAGCTGCAAAGACCAACAAAATGCTGGGTTGCATTGCAAGGGGTATCTTCTCAAGGGGGGGAGGCGATTCTGCCACTGTATAGGTCATTAGTTAGACTGCAACTGGAGTACTGCATGCAGTACTGGTGCCCGTGTCTGAAGAGGGACATTAAGTTTCTGGAGGGGATGCAGTGCAGGGTGACAAAGATGATCAAGGGGCTGGGGGACTTGCTATATGAGAGGAGGCTCAGGGAGCTGAACATGTACTCACTAGAGGAGAGGAGGGATGGGGACATGATTGAAACCTTTAAGTATATGAAAGGAATAAACAAGATAGGTATAGAGGGATTGTTCAAAGTAAGTAAGGGAGGGGAGGGACACCCAGGGCCATGACATGAGGCTGGAGGGAGGAAGGTCAGGAGGGAGATGAGGAGACACTTTTTTACAGTGAGGGTGGTAGCTGACTGGAATGCGTTACTAGCAGAAGTGGTATCCAGTAGAACAGTGGACTGCTTCAAAAGGGGCTGGGACAGGGCAAGGGGAAGGTCAATGGAGGGGAAGGGTGGTAGGGAGGGCAGCTACAAAATGGGTGCTAGTTGCATATTCGAGCAGACATGATAGACCTCTAGGCCTTTATCTGCTGGCAAATTTTGTATGTTTGTACGTTGACAACATGTCTCTGGTAAGCTGGTTGAAATGAAAATCCATAAAGCAGGATTTCTTGTAGCTAGATGATCCAATGCTGCTTGCAGAAAATGCAGATGTCCCACTTAATGTAGCCGAGAATGTTGTTATAGAGCTACACTGTGCCTCCCCTCCACAAGCAAAAAAATGGCACTTGGAGTATGCTGTGTACAGCCCAAATGTATGCTTCCAGATTAGGAAACATACCACAGAGAATGGTGTTATGAAGGCAATCAGACTGTACAAAGCAAAGTACGGTGGTGAAATCAATTAGTCTACCATGCGCAATTTTTAAAAAAGGACTACTTAGAGAAAGTCTGAGAAAACTGTGACCCAAGTCAACTACCCCTCAGTCTGCCTAACAACCCCCATGGGAGACCAACCCTTCTACTGGCAGAAGTAGAAGAGGAACTTAAAATAATCATTCATTGTCTGCGAGTCGAAGACGCAGTTGTGAATGCTAGAGTTGTGATGGCCATAGCCCGTGGAGTGGTCAAAACACATGACTGCATGGCTTTGTCTAAGTTTGGAGGCAACCTGACTTTGTCTAGGCAATGGTCCTGGCTCTTTCTTCATTGGATGGAGTATAATGAGAGAAAAGGCACCAAAGCAGTTTAAAAGACCCCTGACAATTCTGAGTCTTTGTGTTCTGCTTTTCTAAAGTGCATTGTGCAGAACCTGCAATCCCCTCGAGTCCCTATTTGGACTGCCTGATCCAAATATTCCAAAGAAGGAAAACATGTAATCCCCTTGAGTCCCTATTTGGACTGCCTGATCCAAATATTCCAAAGAAGCAGCTTTTCCTAGAATTAGATGACATGATGGAGCAATAACCCTCTATTTCCCAGAGACAACTCAACAAATAGATCTGACTTATTGACTTTTCTCTAAATTAATGACAATTGAAAATGTTTTACTTCTGTTTTCCCTAAATTGAATGAATTACAACCTTATTGCCAAGCATAATTTTATTTAGCCAATAAATTGAGTGTCTTATTGTAAAATAGTTTAAAGATACATTTAAAACAAGAATGATTATAGCTTCTCTGTAATATTTAGTTGTAACATTAACAGTTTACAGTTTAAAGAAAATGTCTTGTTTTAAAACTTGCTGTAGAATGGGGAAATGTATTTGAGGAAGTGAAAAAGAACACACTTCATGAAAGCAGCAGGTTAAACCAGTTTCATCTACAGCACGTAAGTTATATCATTAGCATTTGTAAGTTGCAAACATTATTATTATTATTGAGTGTGCCTTATAAACAGTTTGAAGATACATTTAAAACAAGAATGATTATAGCTTTTTTGTGATATTAACAGTTTACAGTTTTAAAAGAAAAAAAATATATCTGCATGTCTTGTTTGAAATTAACTATAAAATTGGGAGATTTTATTTGAGGAAGTGAAAGAGAACATATTTCATGCTAAACAGAATGGTAGCTAAACCACAGTTTCCTCAGTAACAAAAAAGAGTTAGGGCTTACAAAACAATGTTCCAGTAAAGCAAGAATCTGACATGATATTCCACTTTTAAAATTAGATATTTTTGTTGTCACCTTGCATGATTAACACACTTCTACAAGAAATGTGTCACAGTCACTGGGCATACTTCTACAAGAAGTGTGTCATGGGGTATACTTCTACAAGAGGTGCATCACGAGACACACTTCTACCAGAAGTGTAACACGAGGTACCTCCAGAAAACATATAAATTTAGACTTATTTAATTTAAAGGAGGGCAGAAGAGAGGAAGGATCTGTGACAGCACACCCTTCTGCCTAGGACTTCATTTGAGACATCAAGGTATGGCACTGTGTGTTTATAATGGTGTTTGCTCTTTAAGGGACAGACCAGGTTGTCATGGTGAACCCCTTCCCTTTCCATCAAGATGGTGTGCTCAGAAGGGAAGGGGGGAAGGAAGGGGAGGAGCCAGAGGATAGAACAATGGCCAAGCAACAGGAAGGGGAGGGGCAAGTGGAGGTACACAATGGACAGCACAGAGGTGGTTCAGACAATTTTGCTGGAGTTTTGATCGAGCTAATTGGAACTGCAGCACATCGGATTGGCAGATTAATTGGAAGGTTTGTGCACTAAGGAAAAGAGGTAAGAAACAAAATAATAAGGAAAACAGGAAAGAATATGTATAATAGACATATATACCACTCAGTAATATAGAGATTGATCTCAATAGCTAGAAAGTTTCTGAGAAGCTAAATAGATGGTAAAGGTGAGAAGGAGGCATAGTTTAATGTAGTTGCATATGTCAAGAGTAAAATAACTCTCTCTGTGGAAACCGAAGTGAGAACTACAGTACTGCAATGCATTTAAAGTAGGGTTGTGGAGCAGATGAAGCCAGCAGCAGAAGGTGGAATTTCATATAAGTGGCTGAATGTATTTTGTAGAGGCATAGTTTATCATGTTCCCTTTAATGAGGATAGCGACATGTGCAGAAGTAGAGAGACAGAGCTGCAGGCAGGGGACTGAGCTTAAAGGGCATCACCGGCATAACAGCAGCTTGCTGCCGGTGAAATTCTCAGAAGCACAGCCACAAAGGTTTTTGGGGCAGAAGGCAGTGATGGGGGAAGTGCTAGGCTTGTCACGAGCATGTGGGGTCAGAAAAAGGGTAGTCCAATTAGAAGCTGTGTTATTTGGGTTAAAACCCCATTGGCAAGAAGCTGTTGGGACTAAGGTCTACATGAGGCCTTTTAATGAATGGTGTAGAGGAGCTGGTGTTAGGTGATGGGTGCAGGATGGGTTTTTTGCAGCCTTGCAGTGGAGAATATCTCCTTTGTAGAGTGCAGTCTGTGGCTGAGCAGCTCGCCACAGAGCTCAACCATGCCAACTTGACTGTGTGGCATGGAAACTGACCCCTCTCCCTCCCTCCAACCTCCTGGCTACCTCCTCGGGGCCTTAAGGATATCCTGGCTTCTCCCACTGGGGGGGGCAACTCGGGAGCCAGCAGCAGTCTTGCTGCCCCAACAGGCAATGCACTGAGAGCCATGCAGCCTCAAAAAGCCTAGCCTTGTGAAAAGCCTGGACTGGCACTAATAGAAGGGCAGTAAAAGCACAACAGGATGCGTCAGAAAGGGAGATAGGCATGCTCTGCTGAGCCAGCAGGGGGCTAATTTAGACCTATGGCAAGGCCTAGCAGGGAGGTTACTAGTGGCAACATGGTGTGATGTCACACGCCAAAGGGGAGGCCAAAAGTGGGCAACTATGCCATTTTCCGGGCAGCAGAAGGTTTTTTGTGCTAACGGCGATGGGGTAAAGGGGGCTATTGTTCGGGAAACTGGACAGAGAGTACCTTGGCAGACAGAATGAGGCACATGGGGGGCCTTGTGGAAAACCAGGACTGGCGCTGATAAAGAGGCAGTAGAAGCACAACAGGATGCTTCAGAAAGGGAACAAGGTATGCCCTGCTGATCCAGTGGGGCTAGGTCAGGCCTACGACAAGGCCTAGCGGGGAGGTTACGAGCAGCAATGTGGCATGACATCACACGCTAAGGGGAGAGGCAAAAATCAGGCAGCTAAACCATTTTCCAAGACAGGGGAAGGTTTTTTGCACTAAAGGCGATGGGTCAAGGGGGTTGGTTGTTTGGGATACTGGACAGGGAGTTCCTTGGGGACAGAATGCAGCATGTGGGTGCCTCGAGGCAGGGACTAGTGGGAGCAGGCCAGAGGCCTGGAAAGGAAGGGCCTGGCCATGTGGCATGATGTCACATGCCAGGAGGGCTGAGAGACGGAAGGAATTTTTTGGTAATTTCTGTTGTTAATTTGTAAATATTGAATAAGTGTTGTTGGTACAATGTGTTATATTTATTGTATTTTCCTGTCCCTTTAAGTGCTGGAATGCATTTAAGAGGAGGAGATGTACCTACATGTCATGCTCTGATGAAGACCCTATTGGTCAATATGTAAGCGCGTCACAGCGTGACATTCGTTGTCTCTTCCATCTGGAAACCTGTGACTTGCAGTGGTCATGGTGAATGTGTTTGGCGTTGTATGCTTTGAAGTTCATATGCAGCATGTGGCATAGTTATAATACTTTTCAGTATACCGACGCCGCTAATTGTCAGCTGTGCAATTACACACGCCCATCTGCCTTTGCTTTATGTTTAGCCGAACTTTGTATATCTTACAGCATGTGCTGCTGGTATTAATGTTATGTCACCCACACTGCTGTTTTATGTTGGTTTGCACCATTACAGCAGTATACCATCTGTATGGATCTCAGGTTTTTCAAGCTTTGAAGAGTGTTCACTGAGAGATATGCCCAAGTTTGGTGAGATCCAACCATATTTATATTCAGTGTCCTTTTACATGTGATGCTTTTCTATGTAATAAAAGGTTTTATGTGACAAATATCTAAAAAATTTTGTGCTGACCCCATAAATAGTTTTCGGGGCCTAGTGAGTGTTTCAAACATTCAGGGCAACACACCACATGGAGGTAAGTAGTCCGCTCACAGAAGAACAATTGGGGAAGTTCACCGTATAGCAATGGCAAAAAGGAACAGCCCACGCCACAGTGGGGGGTCTATTTGGCAGGGATTAGTGTTGTCTGCAGTCTGAAAGGATGGAGGGACCCAACAAAATCAATGTTCATCAGAAGAATGATGCAGGGATGGGGTAGGTTAAAACAAGGGACGCTGGATAACAGAAGACCAATAGGGGAACAGTGGCTAGTGAAACTGAAGGGGGTGTTACCAGCAATATGCAGCTCAAAGGCCGAGGCCGGGTTATTTCACAAAATTTACGTGGTCATGTTTGCAGGAGCCTTGAGAGTGAGTGAGGTGGTAGGCCACAGCAAGCAAGACAAGGAAGGGGGATTAGAATGGGAAGATATAAGCTGGGGGATGAAGGAGATATAGCTCATGATCAAGAGGTCAAAAATGGATCAAAGGGGACAAGGTTGCACGGTAACATTAAAGAAGCATGTGGAAGGTGCAGTGTGCCCAGTTCAGGCTTTGTGGGCTTTCGCCGCAAAGCATGGGAATAGGACAGGGAGATTATTTCTTCATGGTGATGGAAGTAGGGTCACAAGTTATCAAGTCACAGCATTGCTCAAGAAAGGCATGCAAATCCTGGGTGAGGATCCGATTAATTATTCCTCCCACTCCCTACCGATAAGGGCTGCCTCACAGTGGGCAGCGGCAGGCGAGACTGTGAATAATAATTTGGAAAAGGGGCGCTGGTGGTCTGCCAGTTATAAGAGATACATTCAAACACTGTAGTGTGGAGACTAATGTATCACCTATGTTTTTTGTTACAGATATGGAGCCACACACGGGGGGGCAGGGAGAGGTGATATCATGGTAAGAAACTAAGACCATATATAAAGAAATTTATTTTGTTTAAACCCTATAGGAAGAGAGAGAAGCACAGAAGTCTGGATCTGCAGCCACTCTTATATTAATTGGGCAGAAAGGAGAGCTGGGAAAAGGGCTTGGGGAAAGCAGCTTTACCAAGATGTGAAACAATGTAGATTGGTTTGGCGTGGCATCCGGGGGATGAGATGGGCACAGCTGCTCCCCACCTTGAAAGAGCTAAAAGAGCGGCAACCCATTCCAGACTTAATTATTATACATTTAGGGGGTAGTGACCTTGGGGGCAAGCCATGGGTAGACACATACATGCAGATAAAAAGGGACCTAGAGACAATACAGCAGTGGTGGCCTAGGGTAAGCCTTGCCTGGTCAGATATGATACCAAGGAGGGTTTGGAGACAGGAGAACAGCCATAGAACTGTGGATAGGGCTAGGAGAAAGATGAACAGAAGGGTAGGGACACTGGTAAGGAAAATGGGAAGACAAGTAATACTGCGGGGTGTGGAAGAATGGATAAAAGATTTCTGCAGGTCAGATGGCATGCACATGTCGGATCTAGCCATAGACATGTTTAATACAGAAATGATGAGTTTTATAGAAGTATGGAGGCATGCAAAAAACAGAAAATAAAAAAAAAAAGAAGGGGGGAGAAGAGAAGGATTGGGAAGGAGGTTTCCCTGAGGTATGGGAGAACAATACCCTAAGTGAGGGGAAAGCCAGTCGTCCAATGCAAGCTGGAGACCAGCTAATGGGGAAAAAAGGGGGGGAAGGAGGGGAGGGGGTAAAGAAAAAGGAATAAGACGAAAAGAGGAAGAGCTGAAGACAAAAAGCGGTCTCGGTTTTCACCGTTACCTGACAGAAAAGGAGAAGAAGAAGGCACCCAGGTTTTCACCTGAGGGGAGAAAAAAGAGGAAGAAAGAGGGCTGATCAGAGATTGATATATGGATGAAAATAAATTAAATTGTGAGAGATATATACTACCGGTCAAAAGTTTTAGAAGACCCCCATTTTTCCAGTTTTTATTGAAATTTAAGTCCAGTGAATAACCTGAAATGGTACAAAGGTAAGCGGTAAACTGCTAGAGGTTAAAAAAAAAGTTTAGGTTAGCAAAAACTGCTGTAGAGAAATTGCAAAGACAGCCAAGGTGTCAGTGAGTACAGTTTCCTACACCATCAAAAGGCACTTGGAAACTGGAGGAAACTCTGACAGGAAGAGGTCTGGCAGACCCAAAGCCACAACAGAATCAGAAGACAAGTTTCTGAGAGTCAACAGCTTATGGATAGGCGGCTCACAGGACAACAGCACAGAGTGGCTGGCACCCTGAACCAAAAGGGCTACCACAGCATTTTGCAGCGCCATGCAATACCCTCTGGTCTATGCCTAGTTGGTCAGGGGTTCATCCTACAGCAAGATAATGACCCAAAACATACCTCCAGGCTGTGTCAGAATTACCTTCGAGGAAAAGAACAAGACAGTAGGCTTCAAATTATGGAATGGCTAGCACAGTCTCCAGACTTAAACCCCATCGAGCTGGTTTGGGATGAACTGGACAGAAGGGTGAAAGCAAAGCAACCTACAAGTGCAACACATTTGTGGGAACTTCTGCAACAGTGTTGAGAAGAACTTCCTGAACAATATTTGATGTCCATTGTAGGAAGAATGCCAGGAGTGTGTTCAGCGGTTACAGTATATCTGCAAAAGGTGGCTACTTTGATGAGCCAAAAATTTAGATTAAATTTTGTTAAATAAAATGATTCTATGATTTCTTTTTTATCTCCAATTGTTTATTTGTTCTATGCTTTAATTTCAGAGTACAATGAGACATTAACCTGTGTAAATTTCAATAAAAACTGGAAAATTGGGGGTGTTCTAAAACTTTTGACCGGTAGTGTAATAATAAAAGATGATGAAATGGAACATGGAATTATGATATATAAATAAATTAATTGCCAATCTGAGCACAACAAACAATGGTCTCTGTCTTTTTGTGAGGGAAAAGGGGGGAATCCGGGACAATTTGCTATTATCTCTGATTATGAGCAGAGAGGGACGATGCTTGCATTTTATGTTTGTTTTATTTTTACTGTTTTTATATGATTGTATCTAAAAGTCGGAGAGGATTCCTCTCCAGTTAAAGATAGCTTGCTTGCACTGCTGAGTCAAATGATGTTAATTCTGTATACCAATGCTTTTAAACTGTTATTGTTGAACAACTACTGAGCTGAAGTAAAAAGGTATCATCCCTCTACTGGGGCTCTTTGGTGCACAGGTGAAGCATTCTGGGGGTACTGGAGGTCTGACTTGACTGCCACAGTAATCCCCAATTGTAAAATGGTGCTATTTGTACTGCCTAGAGCACCTGTAAGTGCTTACTTATACTAAACAGCTCTTAATATCTGGAAAGCCTTCTTAAAGGCTGCTAGTGTGTTTTATTTGCCAAGTTACATTGCGAGTGCAACCGGAAGTACTGCGGTTAGGCACTTCCAGTTTAGCGCTTCAAAAGGACTGGCACTAGTGAGCAGGGCACCAGAAAGAGACTATTGCTCCAGCGTACCTCTGGTGAGAGGTGGAGATGAAATATATCAATATTTAATGCTTTTAAACTGTTATTGTTGAACTAATGAGCTGCAGTAAAAGGGTATCATCCCTGTACTGGGGCTCTTTGATGCACAAGTGAAGCATTCTGGGGTACTGGAGGCCTGACTTGACTGCCACAGTAATCCCCAGTTGTAAACTGGTGCTATTTGTACTGCCTAGAGCACTTGTAAGTGCTTACTTTTACTAAACAGCTCTTAATATCTGGAAAGCCTTCTTAAAGGCTGCTAATGTGTTTTATTTGCCGAGTTACATCGTGAGCACAAGCGGAAGTACTGCCATTAGGCACTTCCAGTTTAGCGCTTCAAAAGGACTCACAGTAGTGAGTGAGGCGAGCGCATGCGGGGCCATGCGCGGAGATGCCCACAGAGACACGAGCATCGCAGTGCATGTCTACCATGTCCAACGTGTACTTGGGACTGGGGCCAAGAGGCTACACCACATATTAAGGTACTTCAGTGTCATTTAGCAATAAAGTTTGGAATCATATATAAATACAATGAAGAAAGCTAATAAATATTGTTTGTCTTGCCAAATGTGTGCTATAGGCAAACAAACTACTAACTTCACCTGTGAGAGATGTCGACTAATTATCACCCTTCAGGATGAAATTTCACACCTTCAAACTAAGAACGAAACTAACACATGTACACCTAAAAGAGTAACTAACCCAGAAATTAAAGCTCTGGGAGGCATACATAGATCATATGTCTCTCCTCCTAGAAGCTAATACCGCTATCACTACTCAGACAAATGTTGTTAATACCACCAAACCACTTACACCTATACCTACACAAATGACCCCATTTATAAATGGGAGTATTACTAGCATCTCTATCCCCTTTATTTCTGAACCATCTCTAACCCCCCCCCCGACTATCTCAGGAAATGCCCTGGTCAACTATTCCACAAACTAGATTTAAATAGACAATGGGACTGCCTTCTAACACTTCACCTCCAAAACCATCACATAATTCTTTTGAATTGTTGGAACTGATTGTAGATGATGAAATCAGTAGCAGTCATAATCAGTGTATTAAAGCTGTTAAAAAATTATTCAGACTCTACTATTCCTGTAACCAACATGATTCCATTGCTATCTACTCAGCATAAGACCCAACAGAGCTCCAAACTAACACATGTCTCAAACAACGATATGGAATCCATTCCTAAATGTAATTCCACTAACAAATAGGTCTATGTATTAGGTGACTCTACAATTAAATACATTGATCATGCTGTTTGTAATCCAGACAAAGAGAACAGAACTTGCTCGGGTTATAGGGGGCAAGAATATCTGATATAACTTCCATGACTAAATCTACCCTTTCTGTGGCAGGTGACAACCCCTTAGTGATCATCCATGCAGGGACTAATGATATCAATATGATACCACTTCAACAACTGAAGCAGGATTTTGTCTCTCTATATAATATTCTGGAAGAGAGGTGCTGCAGCATTTGCATATTAGAGATACTCCCAGTCCCTAGAGCTACATATCAGACTTTGAACAAAATCAAAGCTCTAAACGAATGGCTTAGCAAGTGGTGCTTTCAGCAGAGTATTACCTGCCTTACACACTGGGAAGAATTTAATGATAACCCATCCCTTTTCTGCTGGGATGGTCTTCATCTCAGCAGAAGGGGGAGTTCTCTTTTGGGGTGTCAAGTTTCAACAGTCATTAAAAATCATTTAAAATAATAACTAGGGGGGAGATATGGACATTACCAAAATCTCTTGATCGAAATACCCACTCCCCATATATTGACAAATTGAACGTCCTATTTTTTAATGCATGGTCCCTTAATATTACTAAAATGGCTGAATTAGAAACTAAAATTCAAAATCTTAAAATTGGGTTGATAGCCATAACAGAAATCATGGGGAAATTCAGATAAGCAATGGATAATGGAAATTCCTGGATTCAAACACTACTTTAAAAACAGAACAGACAATAAGGGAGATGGGGTGAATCTGTATGTTACTAATGATAGTCCATCTTTTGAAGCCACCCTAAAAACACAAATTGAGAGTATATGGGTGTATTTACAACCCAATGGCCACCCACAGATTTTGATTGGCACCTGCTATTGCCCACCCTCTGCAGGTATCATCTACACCAAACAACTAAAAAATGAAATTACCCAATTGGCCAATAAAGGCACAGCTATTATTTTGGGTGATTTTAATCCTCCATCTATTAATTGGGACAATCTAACAGAATCTAACCAACATGATACACAGTTTATTTCAATAGTTACAGATCTGGGTTTCACTCAATTAATTAAGGAATCTACTTGAGGGATAAATATATTAGATTTAGTCATGACAAACATGGATGTACACTTAATCAACTTATGTGTCACTGACCCTATAGGTAACAGTGACCACATGTCAATTTATTTTATAATTCTTCTGGTACACAACATTCCTATAAATAAACTTATAATAAAATGCTACAAAAAAACTGACTTTTTAAATTAATGAGCACCATGAGGCTATACCATGGAGCATTATACTTTCTCTCCTGAATTCTGAAGATGCTTGGACCACACTTAAATCTATAATTTATGAGTTAGAGAAGCAAAGCAATATATCCCAGAAAGAAAAAATATAACAACAAAGGAAAAATCCCGGCATGGTATAACCATTCCATTAAAAAACAGAGTATCTGTAAACAAAAATTATTCACACAATTGAAGAATTGCCAGTCAGACCAGAAAGAGTGTATACTATTAAAATATAGGAAGGCAGTTAAGGACCTTAAAAAATCCATCACATTGGCCAATCGGAATTTAGAATTTAAAATTGCACATTCTATAGACTCTCATACAAGTTTATATTCATACTTAAATGGAAAAAAGGGAAATACTAGAAGTGTAGGACCACTAATCATGGATAATACTACTATTATCTCGGACAAGGTGACTGCTATTGAATTTAATAAATACTTCTGCTCAGTATTTGATCAGGGTACACAGTTTGTACCACCAGTTCATTTATGTAAAAATTTTGACTATAATGTTACACTTCAGGAAACACAATAACTTCTAGATACACTAAAAAAAAAACAATAAGCCCTGGCCTAGATAATATAAATTCCAAATTTCTTATAGGAACATCTGAATCCATTGCCTTGCCACTTACCATCATTTTTAATAAATCCCTTAAGGAATCTAGGGTCCCCTCAGATTGGTTAGAAGCTACGGTTACCCCTATCTTCAAGCAGGGACTTCATTCTTTTTTTTTGCAATTCAAATAACTTTATTATGATATAGATACAACGATACAGAATCAAAAAAACAAAACAAAAAAAAAACACAACCCCAAATCCCAAGATCTCTTAAGCTTAAGATCATACATCACATAATTCTTAGAAAATGGGGAAAGGGGGAGAAAAAAAAAATCCCACCCCTATCTACAACACCCAGCAGCTAATCCATGTACATTCCCTAGCGAATCTTTAATCAATGAACCGTATCTCTAGATGAAACCCTGACACAGGCTATCAACCTATCACCGACTAACAGGGAGAAAAAAAGTAAGTAGATGAGAACTAGCTCTATCTTGAGAGGGAATAGGGCGAAGGAGGTGGAGGAGGTCTAAAAAGGAAAACCCATACCCCCTCTAATATCCATATCTGTCTCTTAAACACTGAAATAAGCTCTCCCAGCATTTCTGGAATTGGCCAGTTGCCTTAAAGAGAGTTGTTACTGCCCTTTCCGCATTTAATGCCTTTAAGAACTCCTCCCACCATTCCTTAAAAGAAGGGACCCAATTATTTCTCCAGTGACGAAGAATGAATAACTTAGTAACTAAGGCTACCATAGCCATTTGGCACTTTTGGGTTACTGAAGGAATTTGGGCATACATCCCCAATAAACATACGTCGACGTTGAAGAAGGCGGAGATATCACAATACTGACCCATCCTGTGTTTGATCACCTCCCAGAACTTGGCTATTTTTGGGCAAGCCCAGAATTTATGATAACTAGTTGCTATTGGGTTGCCACATTCGGCACATTCCGATGAGCTGGATTTATTTAACCGGGAGAGTTTGGCTGGGGAGAAATAGAGGTTATGCAGTAAGTTAAATTGAATCTCCCTCAACCTAGCCTGCTTAACACATGTGTAAACATCCATCCAAACTCTCTCCCAGGTCACTTCCGACCAGTCTAAAGAGAGGTTCATCTCCCAGTACAGAGGGACTGGGGATACCTTAGATACTACTCTAGATATAATAAATTTATATGTTTTGGAATTGCTCTACCTGGTAATGTCAGTTCATGCACCTTCCTCATAAACTCCCCAGCCTCGTTAGATGGCTTAGCTCCTGCAAGAAAGAACTAAGACTTCTTCGAATCTGGTATAAGCGCATCATACTGGACATTTCAATCCCATATTTCTCTCTCAGAATCGAAGGCGAAGAAACTAGGTTATCAGAAAGAAAATCCGCTAACCGTGGTTTGAGAGTGAAATTACTCACGAACCTGCTTATGGGCCTGTTACCAACTAGAAGATTAGGGTTCCTCAGAAGGGGTTGGGACCGATCTCTTACATAAGGAATGTTTAATCTTGAGTAGAGTTGATGCAAAGCCTTTATATCCCACCCCAATGGAGTATTCCTAACCCCTGGTGGGACCTTGGACCATGGAACGTATAAAAGGGATTCTAAATCTAGATTGGCACCCTGGGCTACTGCCCGATCGAGAAGAAGCCCAGGGGAAGTGAGCTCTGTCTCCCCTAACCAACATGCCGATCTCACCGCATGAATAGCTAAATAGTAAGTGTAGAAATCCGGCAGCTGTAGCCCCCCAACTTTGCGTTGAGAAGTAAGTTTGGAGTAGGCCCTAAGGGGGGGGTTTACCTTTCCACAAAAATTTTGAACAAGACTGGTATAGCTGATTGAAAAAAGATCTGGTGAGATATACATTGAGATTAAAAAGGGGTTAAAAAATCTTAGGTAATACCATCATCTTAATGGTATTTACCCTACCCAAAAAGGTCAAGGGAAGCTTAGTCCACCTCTCCAAGTCCTCTTTGACAGATTTAAACAGAGGTTTCAAATTAAGGTTTGCCAGATTAGCGAGGTCTTTCGAGAATTGGATACCCAGATAACACAGAGATTTAGATTGCCACTGCAAACCTAGAGAGGAGCACCAGCTTTCTTGAAGGTAAAGGAAAGCGGTACACCATTGTTTTGCTCTCTTATTTAACTTATACCGGAGAATTCTAAAGTAAGAAATTGTCTGCAATACATGAGGAAGTGAGTTTGTAGTGTTTTGACATGCAGCAGTAGGTCATCGGCAAAACTGAAAGCTTGAATTGAGGTCCCTTATACAAATCCCTTTGAATTTGATTATTCATCTTTATATATCTTATTAGGGTTAATATAAATTAAATAGATACGGAGAGAGAGGACAGCCCTGTCTGGTACCTCTAATAAAGGAAAAGCAGCTGAAATAAGGTTATTGCATTGAACCCTAGCTGACGGACAGTGATAGAGGATCCGGATGTAGTCCAAATATCTTTTGGGAATACTGAATTTACCCAGGACTGCAAACATAAAAGTCCACTCAACCCTATCAAACGCTTTTTCTGCGTCCAGCGAAATCAAGGAAGCTTCTAAATCGGGGTTCGTGGACGCAGAAATTAAATAGTATAACTTTCTAAAATGATCTGACGATGACCTACCTGCTACAAATCTGGCCTGTTCGGGGCTCAATAGCCCCATCCAGGAGGATTTCAATCTGTTGGCTAAAATCTTGGCATAAATCTTTACATCGATGTTTAATAGAGAGATTGGCCTATAATTACCCATTGAGTCAGCTGGCTTCCCTGGTTTAGGTAACAAAATTATCCTAGCTTCAAAGAGAGATTGATCTTTGACCCCATACTGATACCAAAATGCGTAAAGTTGTTGCAACAATGGTACCAATCTCACTTGAAACAGTTTAAAGAAGAAGGTGTAAACCCATCAGGACCAGGTGCCTTGTCCAGCTTCAGTGACTCAATGGCCTTAGTAATCTCTTCACATGAGATAGGGGCTGCCAACATCTGCCTGAAATCATCAGCCATTTGGGGAAAAGAAATATTCTCCAGAAATTCCCTCATTTTACCTTCACTCTCCAAAGACAGCGGTTCACTCGAGTATAAATCTCTATAGTAATCACAAAAAAGGCCCAATATCTCCTCCGGATTCGTAATTAAATCATCTGTTTGCGGGTGTTTTAACACTGCCACCCATTTGGCCGCCGCCCTCTGTTTTAACTGCCAAGCCAGAAGTTTCCCAGCCTTACTGCCTTGACCTAGATAGGAACCCTTAATCTTAGAGGCCATATTCTCTACCCTTTGACTTAAAGATCCTGCATACCAAGCTCTAAGAGTGGTCAACTCATGTTGCTGATCGCCGGATCTTAGATCCTCTCCCTTAGCCTCCAAAGCTCTGATTTTACTTAGACAGCTAACCAGGGAGTAATTAAGTTTCTTTTCCGTATTGATGCAACCGTATCAGCTCCCCTCTCCACATGGCTTTCAGGGTGGCCCAAGCTTGATCTGCCGCCTTGATTGACCCCCAATTAAATGCAATTGAATCTGATAAAAAAGTTTGGAAACGGGTTACGACTTGGGTGTCCTTTAATAAACTATCGTTTAAGGACCAAGAATAGGATCCAAAGGGACGGACAAGGGGGAGTAATGGAGTTTGATGGGAGAGTGATCCGAGATTACCCAACTCGATATAGTAACTTCCTGAATGAGAGACAGTATCTGTTGACTGACCAGAAAATAATCGATCCGGGAGTAACTTTTATGAACCGAGGAGAAAAAGGTAAACGCTCTAATAATTGGGTTATGCAATCTCCATGGATCCATCAAACCTAGTGATGATGAAAACTCCAACAACGCCCTTTGAGCCGGGAAGGAATGTAGCCCTCTATAACTAGAGTGATCCAAACGGTTTGACTGCACCAAATTCCAATCTCCCCCCAGAACTACGGACATATCCTTGAGGGGGGCAAATACCATAGCCAGCCGGGTAAAAAAGGAAGGAGTTTCCAAATTGGGACCATATACTGAGCCCAGCACTAAGTCCGCACCCCCCAACTTACCCACCACTATAACATATCTTCCTTCTGGGTCGGAGATTATCTCCGATGAAGAAAAAGGAACCCCTCTAGCCACCAGAATAGCCACCCCTCATTTGTTTGAGAAAATCCTGCATCAATACTTGCCCCACCATTTTTCCTAAAATAGTGGAGCCGATCGGGAGGATATGGGTTTCCTGCAAAACACTATTGATGGGTCAAAAGTGCCAAATGGTTTAGTATAATATATTTCTTTTGTTATCTTCCCCTTAACATTCCAAGATAAGATATTCAGGTTGCTAGCCATTAAGAAATCGTAAACTAAGTAACCTGTACTTGGATAGCTGCTAACCCTCCCAGCCCAAACACCCCAAAGTTACTACACTCTAAAGAAACAAACCCTCCCCATGAAACCTCCTCCCTCCCATTACCCACCTGAATACTCTCCGACTGGCCCGTAGCCAACTCCCAAACCTCTGGCCCATGGTGCGCACAGAGGTGAGGCACCCCCCCAAGAAAACAGAGAACAATCTAACTCCCATAAACCTGCCTGCAGAACCCTCCAGACTACCCTGTAGAATGGCTTCCCCTGCACAGAACTAACATTTCCCTACCTAGAGTGGTCCTACCTTAGGCCATGTCCAAAACAGCCATCCGAACTTAGTAACTCTTAGAATGAGGGCCTGGCCGAACATTAGTAACATGGCCCTGCGTCCAACACACTAACAAGGGGTAATGGGAAGCAACATAAGTCTGCCTAATAAAGGGGTGATGCATTTAACCCCAAGCTCCCTGTACCCCCTCTCACCTAGCATCTACCACCAAGAATCCTGAAACAAAAGGTAGGGAGGGAGAAGGTAGGGCAGGGCCCACAGCTCAGCATCATGGACACAGGGGGAAGGGAGGTGAGCACTACTCCCTTCACAAAAGAAAGGGTCCTACAAGAGCTTGCTAAGCTCAGGGTGGATAAGGCAATGGGACCTGATGGCATACATCCCAGGGTACTTAAGGAGCTAAAGGAGGAACTAGCAGAGCCGTTAGCAGAATTGTTTAGTGAGTCTCTGAGCACAGGAGAGGTCCCAGAAGACTGGAGAAGGGCTCATGTGATCCCGCTCCACAAGAGTGGTAGCAGGGAGGAGGCGGGAACTACAGACCAGTCAGTCTTACCTCAGTAGTGGGCAAGATTATGGAGGCACTCCTTAAGGAAAGGATAGTGCAACACCTGGAATCCATAGGAGCACAGGATCCAAGACAGCATGGGTTTACAAAAGGAAGGTCCTGTCAAACTAATCTCATAGATTTCTTTGACTGGGTAAAAAGAGTGGTGGACCAAGGGGGAGCAGTTGATGTCACCTACCTTGACTTCAGCAAAGCTTTTGATACTGTTCCACATAGAAGATTGATAAATAAGCTGGGTAGGCTCGGGTGGGTCAGAAGTTGGTCAACTGGGTGGCAAACTGGTTGACAGGCAGAAAACAGAGAGTGGTGGTAAATGGTATACAGTCAGAAGAGATGCAAGTCACAAGTGGGGTACCTCAGGGATCAGTCCTGGGGCCAGTCCTATTCAACATCTTCATTAGTGACCTGCAGATGGACTAGAGGGTAAGGCTTGTCTGTTTGCAGATGACACCAAGATCTGCAACAGAGTAGATGATCCAGATGGGGTGGGCAGAATGAGAAGAGATCTGGATAAACTAGCAGAATGGTCAGAAGAGTGGCAACTGGGATTTAATGCAAAGAAGTGCAAAATCATGCACATAGGAAGAGAAACCCTGAAGCCACTTATAGGCTGGGAGGAGTTGCTAGCAGTCACAAAGGAAGAAAGAGACTTGGGCATCATCATCACTGATGACCTAAAATCATCCAAGCAGACCTCTAAAGCAGTAGGTAAGGCTAGGGGGTGTTAGGGTGTATTAGTAGGGTATCACAAGTCGTAAGAGGGAGGTAATAATCCTCTGTACAAGACATTGGTTAGGCCCCATCTGAGTACTGCGTGCAGTATTGGAGGCCACACCTTCACAAGGACATTAACCAAATTGAGGCAGTCCAGAGAAGGGCAACCAAAATGGTGCAGGGACTGCATCAGAAGACATATGAGGACAGATTAACGGAGCTCAATATGTATACCCTTGAGCAAAGGAGGAGAGAGGTGATATGATCGAGACATTTAAACACCTTAAGGGCATAAACAAGGTGAAAGAGTCTAACATGTTTAAATATAAGAAAAATAGCAGGACAAGAGGACACAGCATGAGATTAGAGGAGGCCGATTAAGGGGAATGTGAGGAAATTCTTTTCACAGAAAGGGTGGTAGATGCATGGAATGGCTTACCACAAGAAGTGGTGGCTATGAATACAGTGCAGGGCTTCAAACAGGCATGGGATAGGCATAAGAGAGCAATACAAATGACTATGAATAGATAGGTCACTGACAGAGCAAAGGCCGATGGCACATTTATAAGGTAGAAAAAGAAATGGGCAGACTGGATGGGCCTTGCGGTCCCTATCTGCCGTCAACTTCTATGTTTCTATGTTTCTAAAAGCTAATGCAACGACTACATTGCTAGAGACACTCATAAATCAACCCTGGGACCCAGGTCTGGACAGTTTTTTTAGACCCCAGAGTCTCTCCCCCTGTAGAGTGTAAAGGAAAGGGAAGAGCCAGCCTACTAGCTTTACTAAACATATAGTGTCCCACTATTATAACTGCGAAGGACAGTAGATAAAATATAGAAAGAAAAAAAAATAAACATTAATCCAGCTAAGCCCTCCACTGAACTGGTTCCTTCGTTTATACACTATACAGGAGGAGTACCAAGAAAGTCTCAAACAAATGAACAAACTGCCAACGAAGCGGGTCTGTGAAACGAAGGACTGGGGATCCCCCCAGTGGCGACCCGGTGCATCATCTTACCCACCTGAATCCATACTGAAGGCTCCTTCTTAATAACCACAACACAAATAAAATCGTTGTCCCTTCCGCCCGAGAAATAATAGAGTCCTTTTAAAACAAACATAATACAAACTAGGAAAATTGGGCTCGCACATCTGCAATGAGGTCCTTAAGTCCATACAGTCCCCTTTTCAAACTGGGCTTGACCGTAGGATCCCGTGCTGCTCCTCCAGTTCACGATCTCCTCATCCTTTGGAAAACAAATCAGGCAACGAACTTTTAAGAGCTTGTAAAGCTTCCTCTACTGTATCAAAACGTTTAGTGCCCTCCTTCAGTGAAACCTCCAATTTAGCCGGGTACAACATACGGTGCCGAATACCAGCCGCCCAGAGCTTGCTTGTAATGGGGTGAAAGCTGGAACGGGCCATGCGCACCTTTAAGGTCAGATCCGGGACCACTCTCAACTTCCTGCCTTCCCATAAAATTGCTGATAACTTTCTGGCCTCTTTTAGAATAAATTCTCGGTCGAGATAGTTCAGCAATTTAAAAATCGAAGGCCTCGGGGTCAGTTGCTGGTGGTTTGCCACAGAGACACGGTGGCCTCTCGATGACATATTAGGACCCATTTGGCGAAGGCCCCACCGTCTTCTTCAAGAATTTATGGAGGAAAAGAACAGTATTGGGGCCCTCTTCTCCTTCAGGGAGCCCCAACAAAACTAAATTATTTCACCTGCTTCTCCCCTCGAGATCATCCAGGCGGGCCTCAAGCTTTGTTATTGCTCACCTACAGTCCACGATAGCGGGGCCATTTTTATCCATGCTCCGTTCGATTGATGAAATTCTAGCCTCAGCATCTGTCACCCAATGAGCTAGCTGAGTCAGAGCAGGCTTGAAGTCCGTGACCTCTTCTACTAATTTAAAGAGTGCTTCTTTAATGGTCGACAACTCGTTATACACTTTCGCCAGGGTAAGCTCCTCCTGGGCGATCGCTGGCGATGAACTACGGCGAGGCCTCTTGGCTTCTAACTCCTGAGCTGAATCTTCCATCTTCCAATCCGATGATCAAAGCCGAAATTTAAGCAGGAAGGTGCAGTCGCTAACTTTATAATTAGTTCTGGCAGGAAAAAAGTTTAAAGTAGCACGGTAAAACTCAATAGAACTGCAAGCTTATAAATGGGAAGGAGACCTCGAACAAGCAGCTATTCCCTCCGAGCCGCATCACGTGACTCCTCAAGAGACTTATCAAAGCAGAAAATTATATTTATCATTCTCATCTCAATACCCTGTAAATTATTGGAAAAAAAAATTAAATCCCTTATTGAAGGAGACATGCAACACTTAAATATATTAGATAAATCACAGCATGGGTTTAAATCAGGTTATACGTGTACAACCAATTTGCTCTCTTTTTATGACAATATCAGTAAACATTTGGATTCCAATATCTCAGTTGATGTTACCTTACTTGATTATAGTAAAGCTTTTGATAAAGTATCACATTCTATTCTAATAAATAAACTCATTACATTAGGATTTTCACTTGGTATAGTATCATGGGTTCATAACTGGTTGGAGAATAGAACTCAGAGGGTTAGGGTGAATGGTGAACTCTCAGATAGGAGAAGGGTGACAAGTGGTGTCCCTCAGGGTTCCATTTTGGGACCAACACTTTTCAGTATTTTTATTAGTGACCTAACTGTTTCATCAAATAATATAATTTCAAAATTTGCAGATGACACAAAGTTGGGGAATGTTGACAGTGAGATTAATAAAAAAAATCTAAAATGTGATCTGACTAGTATTGAATGTTGGGCAATAACCAACCAGATGTCCTTTAATGTTTCAAAGTGTGCAGTTTTACATATGGGTAAAATAACCCTAAACTAAATTATTTTCTTAACAACATCATTATTAGAGAATCAACTGTAGAAAAGGATTTGGGTGTATTAGTAAATAATAAATTATCATCTACTGTTATACTAAATTGGCTAACAAAGCCAATGCACGCCTTCAAAGAATAAATAATACATTTGTTAATTAATCTGAGGAATGTATCATGTCCCTGTACAGATCTCATGTAAGGCCATATACTGATTATGGTTCACTCTTTTGGAGTCCCTATCTGACCATGGACATTTCCAGAATAGAACAGATTCAGCGTAGGGCAACTAAACTTATACCTCATCTCTCCCAGTTAGACTACGAAACTAGACTTCAAAAAACAAGACTGTATCCACTTATTCTTAGAAGTCTAAGAGGCAATCTTCTTCAGCTATTTAAGATTGTTCATTCTCCGGCCTTAATGGAATTATGTGGCATCTCATTTACATCTAAGAAAATAGTGGCTAGATGTCATAATAAACAAATTGAAATTGAATGGACTAAAACAAATAAAAGACAGCAATTCTTCACAGTTAGAGCACCTAGAGTCTGAAACAATTTGCCACAAGATATTGTGGACTGTGACCAGATAAACAATTTCAAAAATAAGCTAGATAAATGGCTTCTAAAGTAAATTGAGGAATATAATGATCCACAAGGTGTGGAAGACAGTCTCGATGGGCTCATGCCTTTCTTTTGTCCATTAACCGAGTAACCGAGTAACCACTTTTAGGTAAAGAATTAAGACAATATGACATTTCCTGATATTTCTTTTCAGTTAAATATTTTTACTTTTAAAGTTGTTGATTTACAATACAGGGGTAAAGCTTACTTGTGACTATTGGTATATATAAGTTGTACCAGAATATTAAAAGAAAAACAACTATAAAGGTTTAAGGTAATTTTAATCAGACAGACTAGACCATGATTGAGGTAGTGTGACTGTAACAGAACATGTAGCCATGTGCATGCTATCATGCACACCTGGTTAGACTTCCCCTATTCAAGCTAAATTTCTGAATGGGGTGGTTGCTCCCTACAGTCTTGGTGAGGTCAAATGGACATCCCATGTACACAGAGTAAACCCAAGAAGGAAAGCTGGAGGTCAGGTTTGAACCCCAGCCAGCACAATTGCAACTGCTTCAATTCAAGAGCTGATTCTTCCTGAACTAATCATTAATGTGGATGAGACTGGGGATCAACTTGAACCCTGCTCCCAGTGGACAATGGCTCAGAGTGGCTCAAAACAGGATGAAGTCACTGGATTAGGTGATAAGAGACAGGCTTCATTTGTTCTGGAATGCAATCTATCTGGTGAAATGTTGCCCCCCCATCATATAGAAGGGCAAAACTCACAACTGTCTGCTTACCTTTCATTTCCCTGACAAGTGGTGTGTTACACAATCTGAAAACCATTGGGCAAACAGTGATACAATGGCAAACTATATCAATACCATTCTAGTGCCCTACATCGATGAAATTAAGGAAAAGCATGATCTCCCTTGTGAACAGAGATCCTTGTTAATAATGGATCTCTTTAGTGCACACACCACAGAACTAGTATTACAACACCTGGAGGAGAATAACATCATCCCCATTTTCGTGCCCCCGTTATGTGAAGATATTCTCCAGCCACTGGATGTCAGCATTAGCAAACCTTTTTAGGACTTCCTTAAAGATTAGTTTTTGGAGTGGTATTCAGGCACAGGTTTAGCACAACTAGCCCATGGCACATCACCATCAGGTATGATCATGGACCTACAGATGATGTCTGTGAAGATAAAACATGCTCAATGGCTGGTTACTGCCTTCAAAAAGCTTTGCTTGTGTTGTGAGGATGTGGTACGCAGTTTTGAAATGGCAGGGATCAAAGATGCTCATTTCATCTGCCTTGACACCAAATAACTGAGAGAGACTCCAGAGAACAAACTATGAATCCCTGTACATTTTTGCTAAATTTCATGATGTCGCTGTACTTTGATTTATTGTATACTGAAACACCCAAACACTGCTATGAACTCTGCAGTAGCAAATGCAGTAGCAAACAAATCGGAACCGAGTTTGCACCGAATGAAATTGACTTGCCATGAAATTTACTTTTACTGACATTTACTGATGGTTTTTGTATTGAAATTTACTGGTGGTTCAGTGGTCGCTTTACTGTATGTTAATGTCTGTTAATTGTAAACCCTTTGTGACAAATAAAGTATTGTAAAGTTTTTTTAATGAAAATCTTGTTTCACTATATATTATCTTTCATGGTCAACATGCTGTCCATGAACATGGCAAAGGTTTATTGGCAGTTAAAATAAGTAATTGTACAGTATATGAAAATAGCTCCACACAACTGAGGTGTAATGCTTTGTTCTTACGCCAGGAATAGAGATGCAGTGAAATTTTATTTTGCCAGCAAACTTCAGTGAAATCTAAAATTTTGCAGCATGGAACATTTCACGAAATTCACACATTCTGCCCATGAATTTCACCGGTGAGAAATATGAAATTCTGTGGGCAAACTTGCAAATTTCACCTGTGAAATGCTTCTGATACTGCAGCACATGGTAAGCTACTTCATAAACTAGAAACATGTAGATTAACTCTTCACTAAGTTGTGCATGCCCACTGAAGAAAACAAATATAAAGATCCATTTTTGGTTACTATCTAAGAACCCTGAAAGTTGCAGGTTTTAATTCAGCCCATTGTTTCATTATCCATGCACAAAAAAATCTCAGAATAGTGAGAATTTTATCTAACTTTGGCAGTGAGTACTAGACCTATTTTTTTGAAAATTGCCACCCACTCTTTGGTCCTTAATAAGGAAACTAGCATGGCAATTTTCAAAACAACAGGACCACCTCCCCATGACACAGCACAGCAACATTCTCCTGAACAAACCTGTGACAGGTCTTCTACTATCTCTCCCCACACCTGCCCCATGGAACTCGGTGCACTATGCAGCTAGTGTAATCCTACCAGAGTCCTGCCATGATGTGTCTGAGACTCCACACTGTGCCAGTTAATCATTCAGTGGACTCAGATGTTTGTTAATGGTTGGTTTTATCAGAAATTCAGATTCTTTTGTCTGATATTGGTTTGGTATATCAATGTCATATGGTGCTGGGTGCTGGTGATATTTAGCTGTTGATGGTGCTGAAAAGAGAGAATGAGAGAAATTCCTGGATGATAGTTTTTGTTCTCTGACAATAGTTTTGCAGAAGGCATGCTGTGTGCTGCATCCCTAAAAAATGGAATTCCAGGGTTCAAAGTATTGCCAGGAGGGCTGCAAAACTGGTCTATCTAAAAAATGCAACATTTCAAAAATTTAACAGCATGAATGGTGCATTGCATTTTACCTGCAGAGTAGCTTTGTTCAATGAAGCATTTTTTTGCTGGTTATTTTGAGAATTCTGGGTTGCTGGCAACATTTGATATTAGGACTTCAGACTGTGTTTTTGAAATAGTAAGTGCAGCAAAGTTAACTTTTGGTTCTGGTAGGACAGTTGTATGGAAACCAGTGCCTTCTGGTTGCATTCATGTTGGTGACAACAGATGTGAAGGAACAGTATTATTGGCAGTTAGATGGAGTGAATCTGAATAACTCATTTGTGCTTCAGTGGAAAAACAGAGGACTATTGACCATATGTATGTTAGGAGGGATAGACAGTTGCAAAATCACTTGATATAAGTGAACATCCAGACACACACTGTGCAGTATTCCAGGTGCAGTTTTGGGAGGCATGGCAGGGGATTGCTGAAGTTGTTTTAGATGGATCTCTGAGATTGGAGGGTGATTTCTGGAAATGTATTTCACCTCTTTTCACAGTTTTCTATATGTGTGAATAAAAGTGTTGTTACTGAAGGTAAAACAAGTATCTACCTTTAAGTTAAATGACTGGTTGAGACTCTAGCTAAAAATGATTTTGCTGCGAGTGGCAAAATTTCACCAGTTGCAGGTGAAATTCCGTATTCTGAGGGCAAAATTCACAATTTTGCCCTCAGAATTTTGCATTTCACACCAATGAAATATTTCAAGAAATGTGGGGATTACGAGAAATATTTTGCTGGGAAAAGTTTTTTTAATTTCGCATAACACTAGCCAGGAACTGCAGCAATTTTGGTACCAGTTGTTTCTGACCCTGGTTCATGCGCACTGTTGCTGTCCCCAGAACAGCTACCTTGATTACTGATTGTTTTTCCACAACTGGCTGTGGCTGCTGGTGGTTCTTGCTGTATGTGTTTTGTCTTTTTGGGTGGGAAAACCCAGGTGGCATCCTCTACCTCATCAATATCATGTTCTGATTTGGGGAGGAGGATGGAGTATCATGGCAGTCTTATCTGCTAGCCATGAGGGCTAGAAGCTGCTGAACTCTTCTCCAGTGGATTTTAACCACAGCACCACAATAATGTGATTTGTTGAAATTTTTTTTTGAATGTGAACTCACTGCTACTGAAGAGGAACTTTCTAAAAAGAACATTAAAATGCTGTAAAGTTTTGGTATAATGACTGAAAAAAGAACTGAAGAACTCGATGGCTACTGCCAAAGCTAATACATTCAAATCTATGCCAACAAGGAAATCTGCCTCGCTAATAACTAAACTGAAAATACTTCTGTAACATGTGATTCTGCAACAAGAGCTGCTGCCATCTTGACACACATGCTCCCAGTGTTCCTACAGTCAGAAAAATGCAGGCATGAACCATTGAACCACCAACACAGGGGCTATTTGAGTCTGGACATTTCTCTGATATGAGCCAGCTCAACAAAGAAGTAATGAATATGCCTGCTGAAAAAGCTATAACACAACAATCTATACTAAATCTGAGCCAAATTCAAAGAGCTGGCCAACTAGCCTATACCTGTTTTGTGACAAATCAGATGGACTGTAATTTATAAACAGCCAGCATTTCTATGGCCTAAAGTAGGATGAAATTACAGACCAGAGAGCCAGTCCTGATGGTTTTGAGTGGAGTGGACACCCTGGTGGAGCAAGATCCAATTCAGAGAGGCAAGGCCATGGATAGAAGTAATTTAGCTCCCATAAGAGAAACTTCAATGCCTACAAGGATATCTGGAATCAGACAAGCTAAAGAAGTGAGATGCTCCTCTGGAAATGTAATGAAGGAGACAACAAAAGCCCCTGTGACTCAAGTCGAGAAAAACGCAGAAAATATTTCTAATATCCTACCTCACTCGATTCCGGGGGCAAGGCAAGGCAAATTTTATTTTTATGGTGTCCAGTCACAGAGGATCTGGGTGTCTAACAATAGAACAGTGCAAACAAAGCAATTAAAAATAATAAAAACTGAACACATCCATAAATGTCTATAAAATACTAAAATTACTAATCAGCAGGACAGAGATTTATATTTTCCCTTAAACAGTTGGGTAGATCAATTAGTGTCCTCAGCAAAGGCCAGGTATAAGAGGTGAGCTTTTAATCTCTGCTTGAACACCTTGGACAGGGCCTCCCAGACTGCAGATGGTAGCAAGTTCCACAGGGAATAGATATTTATCCATATTTAAATAAAATCAAAAAATAACATTATGTTTTGAATAGAGTCCTTCAGGACTTATTTTTATTATTTTTATTATGATCATTTTGATTCCTCTTTGCTTAACCTTTTGAAATATTAGAAGGCTGCAATTGTTTATATCATTAATATTGGTCGCTAAATATACTGTATTTGTTAAACATTATATACGTTGTCTAGTCTGAATTATTGTTATTGTATTTCTGGTTTGTTTTTTTCAAGTTGTATTTACTTATATTTCTTATGAGTATTGTTATTAGATATCTCATCTTTTGGCCTGTGGCATCATATAAAATTCTATTAGGTGATAGCATGCATGATTAGAAAATAGCTGGATGAATTGTTTTTCTATACTCTTTGATTCTGGTATTCTCTGCTTTTTTTAAAGTGGGAATTACTTTATTGTAACATAGACTTTTTTAATGGATCTTAACAATAATTATTTAATTGACTGATTTTTATTTGTTAATTGTATCACCTGTTATTATGTGTATTTAAGAGGAGTGTTTTTACCCCCCCTTTTTTTCAGCCTTTGAGAAAGGATTGGCAGTCAATCCGAAACATGTTAGGCAAAATGTTTTGTCTCGTTTGGTGCAATAAATCTTAATATTCATTATTATTCTATGCGTTCCTCTTATGAGTTAGTGTGTGCCAGAACCATTTTTGATCATTACATTTGTTGGTTCTTGAGCACCACATCCCAGTGCGCACTCATTTTGGAACAAGTTCTTCTCAGATAACTTGCAAACACCAGCATTGGCTGTCAAACTGTCTGATACGTAACAAAATGTCTTTTGTTCAGTTTAAACACCATTGCAAAATTTGGCTACTTCAGAGAACGAAAATATGGAAAAGATGCCGAGCTGGGTAAGTAACCTTTTTCCCAAAATAAGACTATATCACAAAACATTGAACAGCTTATGGGTCTCTAGGATAAATTCAAAACATACTTTGCATTAGCTCAAAATTTAATTAAAGAGATGCTGAGATGAAAACAGAAATTCAGCAACTATAACAATCGGTAAACACTCTTACTGAACAATCAAATTCAAAGACAGCTTAACTCTTTAGAAGCAGCAAATACAGATTTAAAAATAAAACTGTTAGATTTTGACACACATGCGAGATGAACAAATATAAAAATGTTTGGCATTCCACAAAGTTGTGAAAGTTCGAGGAGTCTTCATGACTGGTTTAAACAAATTGCAGCAGCCTATTCAGAAACTGACCCAAACAGCATTCATTTTGACATAGACCATATACACAGAGGGCTGAGACCTATACCAGAAAATGTAGCTCTTTCAAGGCCAATAATTTTAACATTTCTCAGATATTGGGACAAAGATACATTAATGGATGATGTTTACAAAAAGAACAAAATACAATTAATAGGAACTATTATTTATTTAGTTGTTTAACCAGGTATAGCACACTAAGCTGATAGCTTTTTTACAGGAGCGACCTGGGAGCACAAGGAGGTTAAGTGACTTGCTCAGAGTCACCCAGTATGCAAGTGGAAGCTGTGGGATTCAAACCCAGGTCTGGTTTGCTGGATGTCACCAGATTGGCAGCTCAGAGCCTTAGACCACTGCGCTATACTGCCTCCTAAATATACATTCAGGCAAAAATTTCAATATACAATGACTTACCCCCCGATTTGTACAAGAATGTAAAAAATACAACTTCATCAAAACAAACTTTGGTTGAATAATATTAGAGACACCACTGCTTTTCCAGCCAAATTGTGAGTGAAAATTGAAGGAGTCATGCATACTTATGATAACCCACAGGATGCCTTTAAGGATTTACAGGAGAGCTTCCTCAAATTTTTCATTAAAATATATAATGGGTAACATATTTGTTAGAAATTGAATCTGCATAAATATGTGCATTGCAGGGAGGGGAGAGAGATATAAGCAGAAATTAGATAGTTCAAGTGGGCAGTTCTATTGAGCTGTAATTATTTCATTCTTTTTCATGTTTAGGCATTATTTGCTATTTTCTGTTAGGGATGGGTATCTATGCTGGGATACTGGGAACTACGGACCCCATTTTCAAAGCCTGGGGGATGGCCAGTGCATCCAGATGTGCCTCCCAAATAAATGGTCCGATGCAAACAAATGCTATATTCAAATGAGATGTGTGATTGCACAACTTGTCTGAATATAGCAATGCTAGCTGGTGGCGCAAATGGGGGCCTCTGACAATGCACCAGCACATCCCCCTGGATGGTCTGAATATCTGGAATGAGGATGCGTGGCACATCTCCAGATGCGCTGGGACCAAATTCCAGATTTTCAGACAGGAAAATGCAAATGTGGCCATTAGGCATGCAAGGTGCAAATGGGCCATTTGCATGCCATTAAGGCTGCATTTGCATACCAGTAACAGGGATGTGCCCAGCAGGATGTGCCAGACTGCCTGCAACCCCCGTCCCACTCCAATGTTGTGTTCCACCATCACCCACCCTTTTTCCATAGTGCAGTGACCCCCATCCCATCCCAATCCCCAGTAGAATAAAAAATAATTTTTCCCCATCCTATTTTCCCTAGTGTAATGTCCCCCCCGCACCATACTGAATCCCATTCAACTTAAAAACAAATCACTGCCACAACCCTCTTTTCCATAGTGTTGTGGCCCCCCCTCTCTGTCCTGATCGCTAATTGAAAAATACAATTATGGTCCCCATACCCCTTTTCCATAGTGTAGTGGTCCCCCATCATGTCCTGGTCCCTGACTGAATACAAAAAAAAAATCACAACTGCCCTTTTCCACAGTGTAGTGGCCCCCCATCCCACCACCCACTCAGGCACACACACATCCCACCCCACTCCCCCATCCCAGCATGGACAGTCAGCTGGTGAGCAGCACAGCCCTCCACACACCTCCACAGCTGCCCACCAACTGATCTGTCAATGAATGACAGCTTACTGTAAGCACTACAAGCCCATTGGCTGACACTGTTGGCCAATGGGCTTGCAGTGTGTACTGTAAGCTGTCATTCACAACACTATGGAAAAGAGGGCTGAGGCAGTGATTTGTCTATAAGTCAGACTGGGTTCAGTTTGGTATGGGGTGGGGGGACACTACAATATGGAACATGGGTTGGGTTCCTACTTTTCTGTATTTGAATGGAGATCAGGATGGGAGTGTTCCCTACACTATGGAAATTGGGACACGGGTCAGGCTATGGGGAATGGGGTTTGGGGATTGGGAGGGTTCCACTAGACTTCCTGGGACTGGGGCTCCTAACTTTTACCTTTTCTATCATGATCGGGGTTCAGGATTGGAGGGGGGGTGCCACTAGACTACCAGAGAATGGGAAATGATACAATTTACTATTCACACTGTGATAGGGGTTCAGGGATGGGGGGGGCTTTCCACCAGGCTGCAGGGAATGGCTGCTTCTGTGCTGCTGTGTGCAGTACAGCAGCTCACCTGTGGGTGGCTGTGAGTTAGACATGTTTCTTCCATGCCTAACTTTGTGTGGCACATCTCCAAGATGTGCAGGCAGCTGCACCAAAGATCTCTGCTGAATATGGGGATGTGCCGCATATTCATGGGCATGCCCCCTGGAGATGCACCGCATAGATTATCACTGCACTTGGGTGCAGCCAGAGATGTACAATGCATCTCCACCCTTTTAATATTGTGCTGCAGTACATTTCTTGAGATGTGCCAGTGCATCTCAGATGCACTGGCACATCTCCTGTGAAAATGTCCCGCTACTTGTATTTCAAATTTTTTATGTTTTCTTCTTTTTTGATATTCTTTGAGTGTGTTGGGTAACAATGCTGGTACACCACTAACGATATATTAAATGTGTACATCTATCTGAGTGGCTAAAATATTTGGGGTGAGGCATCACATATTATATATATATATATATATATATATATATATATATGCTGGCCCAGATATTCAAATGGGTTGCACCTGGCACAACAGAGTTGCACTGGCACAACCCCACATCGCACCCCAGTGGGATATTGAGAAGGCTGCCCAGTGCAGTGCAAATCCCGATGTGCCATGGCACAATGTAATCATATGCAGTGCAGATGCAGGGGGCATGCCCATGCATATGCAGCACATCCCGATATTCAGCCTGGGATGTGCGGCGCATATGCTGGCACAACTCTGCACTATGCCTCATAGGGTGGCTCACAGTTGAGCCCATACAGAGTAGAAACAACTCCAAACTGCCCATAGGTGGTCTGCAGCATGGCAGGGTGCAACACAGCAGTCCAGCCGTGGGTGGCCACCCACCCACCCAGACCACCATCTGCAAGCACACACTGAATCCTGGTGGTCAAGTAGAACCCTCCCACCTATAGCCATGATCGCATGGTATATGTGTAAAGACAACTCCCTGGTAGTCTAGTCGCCCCCCAGTCCCCGAGTCCCTGATATATATAATACATGACCATCCCTGGTGGTCTAGTGGTCACCCTCCCACCCCACTTCTGTATAGTCTGCTCACTTTATTCAATGTAATCAAATTGTACATCTATATTGCGTACCAAATCTCTGTATACTATCCTCATGTTCCCCTACCCCCCAGGTTGCACTGGGAGATGAACAACTTGTTGTTCAGCTGCCTTCCTGGTGAAACATTTCAATAAATAAAAATAAATAATCCACAAAGAAGGTAAGCAGATTGATCTACTGGATGGTGATAGACTGATGGCTATATTCAATACCAATTATAAGATTGTAGATAAGCTCAGTAGTAATAGAATTCAGCTATTGTTAAACAACCTCGTTCATAAGAACCAATATGGTTTTATTAAAGGAAGATCTATCCTGCAAGCAACTAGAAAGTTACAATCTATTTTCTATTTTATAAACTCCAGTGAAGAATTCAAAGCTGATACTTATTATGCCATTACCTTGGATGCCAGTAAGGCTTTCTATGTCATTGATAGAACATATATGTTAGAAGCTTTGAAAACTTGGAACTTGCCACCGAAATTATTAACATTAATACAAAGGCTGTATGAGCAAACAACTGTTAGATTTGAAATAAATGTTTTCCTCACAGAAGATTTTAATATGTTAAATGGAGTTAGAAAAAGTGTGTCCACTTTCCCTCACTATTTTTAATCATTGTTTAGAACCCCTATTACAAATGATTAGGGCAAATCAGGAAATGAATCAACTTAGTATACAAAATGAACAGTGTATGTTAAGTGTATTTGGAGATGATATTTTACTAATTCTTAAAAATATTCACTTCTTTAAAATCTTTTTTTACAAGCAGTCAAATTTATTTTCATCCATAACTAGATACAGGTTAAATAAAAACAAATCCATAATAATGAAGCTCTCTAAACACAAATCTCAACCCATAACAGAATTTATGAAGGACTTTAAAATTGATACTACTATTAAATCCTTAGGGGTAACCCTTTCACCGTGCCAAAATAGTAATAAAAATACAAATTCCAATAAGGTTAAGCAACAATTCATTATTTATTAACCATCTGGGAAAACCCGCCACTATCATTATGGGGGAGGGTGGACACCCTGAAAATGATGGCTGTGCCACTTTACATTTTTGTCCTGCAAAACAGAGTGGGAGTACCTTGTTTAGTCTGGTTTGAGGATTTAAAGAAAGATTTTTAAGAAATTTGACAAACAGGGAAGCCTCACATTGCCTGATCACTGTTAATTATCCCAAGGAAGTTAGGAGGACTGGGTTGCCTGGATTCTTTAATGTATATGCAGTCTTACGTGTTTTACATCATGTGGGGATGGTCCGCCTAAAGGATGAAGATACCATTTTCTTTCATGGCGTATTAAGGCAAAACAATAAGGAAGAGATTTATTTTATAGATAGCATTGGTTTTTGTTTATTTCAATGGGAAGAATCACCCTCTTACATTATGGTTTACACTTATTAAAGGTATTATTAAAAAGTTAAATCCAAGTTGGATCTACCCTGGCTATAATTAGATATATGGTCCAGTAGGGAGGAAAGGGGAAGAGCCAGCAAAATTAATGAGGTATTTTTTAAAAAAAATCTATACAAGAGGAAGGATCTTCTAATAAATGGAAATGTTCCTACCTACTATATGATCAACTTAAAAAAATTACTTGATGAACACAATTTAAGCTATCTTACATATTAAACACTTGAACATAAATTTAAAAAAGTTTATCAAATTTGTAACTCTTATCCTAAATCCTTTACATCTATATTAACTCAACAAGAAGTTACTATTAAAAAGGTAAAGAGAAGCTTTTGTCTATAATTTATAATCTGATCATACAAGAAAGTAAAACTAGTAGAGCAAATTTTAATCTGTAATGGAATCAAGAATCCAGTTTAAATCTTACTCAGCAACAATGGCTGAATTTGAGAAACTGGATAATAATATTTATGTCTCTGCAAGAAATAAAACTATTCAAAGAAAATTAATGGAAAGAGCTTACTATACTCCAGTATCAATTTCTAAGGTAAATACTACCTATAGTGACAGATGTTGGTACATATGTGGCTCTTATGGTACTTTATACCACTGTCTTTGGCAATGTCCAAAAATTCAGTCTTGGTGGATAAAAGTTAGAGATATTCTTAAAACAATATTAGTGACACCTATACCATTAAATGATGATATTTTTCTATTTAATAACTTGAATGGTTTGATACAAAACTGGATACATCGTAAAATCTTCTCCTTAGTAACCATGGCTATGAAAAGATTGATACTGAAGAACTGGAACAATAGTAACTTACCTATATTTGGGATGAATTATTGGTGGAATATTTTCAAAGAGACTATGATATTTCAGATATACTGTATATACTAGATGATACGGCATATGATATTTTTGGATCCACATGGAGACAAATTCAAGACTATCTTCCTCTCACTAGAAATTTATAAAAACCTCTCAGAAGTCAGTTGATGTTATAAATTATATATTTTGATTTCCCCAGCATAAAGGGAAGTGGGGATTATTGTCAATGTATTTTTTCTGAATTATGCAATATTTTGTTTTGTTTAAATTATGTATTTTATTTGTGTGCAGTTTATGTTTTGTTTATGAAATCATTAAAGACCGTATTTTAAAAAAGTATCACATATTGATTCATCACCTTTGGAAGAGTGTAACTGAGATATATCGTGAGTGTGATTTTGTTCTTGTATATTTCCAACCGCTTCTTTATCAGAGGCACTGCTTTCTGATGAAGGAGCCCGATATGCATGAGTGGCATATAGTGGAGTGCCACACCTACTGGTTCTAGATAGAGCCTTTTCCTTCAAAATTGACTTTCTAAATCTAAGTGTTCTGGCTACCTGTTTTTGTGTTTTACTTTCATCTGGTCTTTCTGGCAAAGCTGACAGTGCTGCATTACTTTAGTCAGTGGATTCACCAAATTTTTTTTTCTTTTTCTGGTTGTGTTGCTTCATCTTTTTCTGCTTGTGTTGTGTCACCAGTTTCTAGTTATGTTGCTTCACTTCCATTACTTGTATTAATGATATCTTCAGCCGGTGAATCTCCCTTTTTATCTGAATTTGTTTTCAGGAAATATTTTTATTGTTATGTGTACCAATTTTAGCCATACTTCTGATATTGGCCACATGTTCCATTTCCATAACAGACTGTGATTCGGAATCCATTTTTGGGGTCCAACTTAATTGCTTACCTAGCAGTATTAGTTTGAATGCAGAGATGGCCAAAATAGAGTCTGAGATGTGGATGAGACACCTCCTACATGAGACATTATATGACATAGTACTAGTTCAGGGACAGAGATGGGCAACACAGAGTATGAGACATGATGCTCCCCTCTTCACAATCTGTACAGCATTATACAGAGATGGACAACACAGGGTCTAGGGCAGTATGACCTTTCAGGGCAGCAAAGAGATGGGCAACACAGAGTCTAAGATGTGATACCTCCCACTTCACAATCTGTATGGCACTATGGCACAGATGTGGGCAATGCAAAGTATAGGGCAGGATGACCTTTCATGGCAGCACAGAGATGGGGAACATAGAGTCTGAAATGTGGGTAACACCCTCCTCCCAAAATACATGAGTACTTATATGACCTAGTACTAGTTCAGGCACAGAGATGGGCAACACAGAGCCTAACACATTATGCCTCATTTCACAATATGTATGGCACTATGGCACAGAGATGGGCAACACAGAGACTAGGGAAGTATGACCTTTCATGGAAGTACAGAGATGGGCAACACAGAGTTTGAAACATGGGTGACACCCCCTCTCAAAATATGTGAAACCCTATATGACCTAGTAATACTTCAGGCACAGAGATAGGCAACATAGAGTCTGAGACATGATGCCCACTTCACAATTTGATTGGCACTATACAGAGATGGGAAACATAGATTCTTGAACAGGATGTCCTTTCAGGGAAGCACAGAGATGGGCAACACAGGGTCTGAAATGTGATGCCCCTTTCACAATCTGTATGGCACTATGGTACAGAGATGGGCAACACAGAGTCTGGGGCAATATGACCTTCCAGGGCAGCACATAGATGGGCAACACAAGCCTGAGACATGGGTGACACCCCCTTAAAAATCTATATAAGCTCCCACCTCAAAATTACTGAAGCACTATGACCTTCAGTCAGATTCCCCCTGTCCTGTCTGACTCTGTTGAATTTGTTGGTCTTTCTGTCTCTCTCTCTCTCTCTCTCTATATATATATATATATATATACACACACACAGTATATGCACATTCTCTCTTTGACTAACAAAAATTGGTGTTTTATCATTTTACTGTGGAGTCTGCAACATCTGCACTCTGCTGCTGTCTACTCTGCACTCTGTTGTTGAATTCATTGGTCTCTATTTGCAATCTCTCTAACAAAAACATACTTTGTTTTTTTTTAGTGAGTGCCCTCAGTCTGTAGTACTCTGCTGTTTTATGCTGTCAAATTCATTGGCCTCTCAGTATCTGCTTTCCTACTCTCCCTTTCCAACAAACATTTCACCCTTTTTTGGGGGGAATCTGCACAGACAAACACACAACTGTCTCTGTTAGCTGAAAAGCCCCAAATATGCTTGATACTCAGTTTCCTATGGCAGTCCTGTGGTGGGTAACACAGAGGATTGGCTAGAACATGTGTCAATCACAGAACAGAGACCTTCATTGGTTGGCTGCCTTCAGTGCCCCAGGATCATGCTGGTTTCACATTGTTGGTCATATGATGGTCCACGAACATGGGAGTCTTTGGCAGAGATCGGGGGAAAATGCCTTTTTCTGCCTTTTCCATGCAGTACTGGTTGTGAGAGTTTTATTTCAGACTGGACTTCTGAACCAGGCCAAATCGATAATCTGGATTGAGCCACAAAAGGTTCAGTTTTCCTGGTCAGAGCTGAGTCCTCCCAATTTGTGTGAGGGGGAGGTTCAGAACTGCACCAGAGCCCTACTAATCATCTCCTGAGAATGCTTACAAAGTTCTTCCTATGGTGATATATTGTAGTATCCATGGAGCATAGTCTACGAGGGGGATCACCCTGTCATTTGTGAGCAGGTTTAATCATGAATCAGGTGTGTTTTAAAACCAAGGGAAGAAAACCAAAATACTTTAAAATGATTTGTAGGCTCCAATAAGCTGCATGGGGGGGGGGATACACTAGATACTGTTTGTTTCTGATACTGACCACATAACAGTAGCAACCCTACAAGAATTATAAAATAAATATATTAAATATGATCAAAACTCAGTGGTTAAGACAGGGTTGACCTTGATATTTCCTTAATTACTAAAGGATTGATGGGGTGCACACAACTAATTCCAAGAACTGCAATCAGAGTGGTTTTATAAAAAATAATCATAAATAGTATCAGAGATCTATAACCCTCTGTCTGTTCTTCCTTAGTGCTGGGAATGCCCTCCAAAATGTTTGTTAATAAAAGTCATTGGGCCAGATTCTTAAAGCTTCCCCGAATGACATAACGGGTTTGCGTATCGGGGAATGGCCCATGGTGCTGCTTGCACCAAAAGGTGCACCAAGAACATTTCTCAAATGCAGTCTGTGGCAAACACAGCCTGTGTGCACCAAAGGGGGCTTGTGCCATCCTTGTAGCACAAAATGGGCTGTGGCATGGCACTAGGAGTCTTGCAGCAGATGCAAGCTGCCATATCCCTTAATTTGGGATTATCTTAACCCTCCCAGAAGGTGAAATTCTAAGTAGCATTAGACCAGTTAGTGCTAGTCTAAAGGTTCTTAGACATTTGTCCTCTGGGAGGATTAGCGACCTTGAACCACTCCCAGAGCACTCCCTGGTGGTGGGAGGGAACTTGTGTCACGGTCCCCCCTCCTCAACCTCGATCCATTTGTGAGTGAACTAAAACAGTACCCTGGTGCCCAGTGGTCCCCTCTCCTGATCCCATACACTGTAAAATATACATCCCTTCCCTGGTGTCTAGCAATCTCTCCCATCACTGATCCCCTGTAACCTGTAAATTACAAAGCATGCCCTGGTGGCTAGCAGTCTCCCCTCCACATCCCTGATCCCATATATATGAATAAGCAACACTGCCCTGGTGTCCCCTGGTGTCCAGTGTTCCCCCCTTCCCCATCCCCAAGCACCCCATCCAATAGTACCTAACAGTTCCTGGTGTCTAGTGGGCCCCCAACCCCAGCAGACAGTGCCCCACCGCCCCACTCCTCCTATCCCATCCCCAAGCTGGTGACTGGTACAGCCATCCACTCTCCGCCACGGCCAGCCACTAACGGAGCTATCATTGAGTGCATACTGTAACTGGTGATTATACAGTATGTGCTCATTGACAGCTTGGTTGGTGGCCAGCCATGGTAGAGAACATAGGGTTATGTAAGTCACTGCCTCAGGGATGGGCTAGGTGGAGCAAGGCAGTGGGGCTATGCATGCTGGGGTGAGTGGTCCTCTAGACCACCAGGAAAAGTGATATGTTATATTATATGGGCGAATCGGGGAATAGGGGGTCTGCTAGACTACCAGGGAATGCTTTATATTTTATTATATTTCATTATTTTTATGTTTATATTTTACTTGTGACATGTACTTGGTGTTTGCTTTCCCTACACAACCCTTTCAAGTGTGCCACCCAACTGCACCGCAGCTTGCGGCAAACCTCGCAGATGTGATGTCTGTTTGGCGCATGGTGGCAGTTGCTGCAAGCTGTGGGACCTTCACAGCAGAACCCTACCCAACATAAAATTGGATGCAGGGTCCCTTCCACACCAACAATTGGTGCAAGCTGCTGTTGGTGCAGCTGGTGCCATCCTTTGAAAATTGAGCCCCTTCTATCTATCTATCAGACAATGAGGGGTCAGCATACCCAAAAAGCAATGTTTTGACCTGCAACATTTAGGAACTCTGCATGACGTGCCTTTATTTATATTTAGTTATTTAAATATATTACCAGATATGACCTACTGAACAGCACCTCATTTCCAGAGGTGTCCTAAGTGAAGGGTACAGGAGAAAACACAGTACAATACTGTGTAATAAAAATGTGGGAAAAGGGGAAAACATTGAACAAAAAAAGAAAAATGCTGATCTGAACCATTTCCAAAATGAAATTGGCCATTTCTAAAATGTGCAGTCCTCAGTCTGCATCATGCAAACTCAGTTATTACAGTTTAAAAGATTAAAGACAAATCTAAGGAATCTGGAGTAAATTACAAACCATTTTATTACTTCTTCCTATCATTCAGACTTTTGTATGGCATTAAACATGTTTTATATTATCACATATTTTACTAATTCTCAGTACCATTTTCATAAGTTCCAGAAGATAATAAACAGCTATCAGCAAGTCTTCAGCAGTGGACAGCTAACCAATTAATATTAAAAGGTGGGAATAAGAAAACAATGTACACAGCCTGAGCACTGTGAGGGTGCTAAAAGTAACCTACTAAACTCATAACAGATACAGTCAGTTCAAACACATAATAATGCAGAGGGGACACATTGGTGGAATGTGGGAGGAGTGCAGGGTGTGTGAGACAGTGTTGAACCAGAGGGTGTTCTGGGAATTCTGCAATTGTCACAAATGTAGGATGCTCCAGACTATGAGGCCAAATCTGGAAGCTGCAAAGGCTGAAATATGTCACTTGATAGCTGCAGCCAGCGGGCTTCATAAGACACTACTGCCAGAGCCACCTCCAAATCAAACACAGACTATAGAAGGAGGCTCGACAGTAATGGATAGAGTAAGAGACAAAGAGGTAAGGGAGGTCCAAGCCTGAGGAATAGGACTGTATGCCAGCAGTAGGTTCACCATACTGCAACAAGAGGTAGCCCGATCTACACCCATAAGGGAAGAGAGAACTAGCATGCCCAGTAGGCAGGAACTGCTAGAGAGCATACCGGGGGGAGTTGGGTGTCATGCCCAATGGTAAAGAAGTGGTCTGCTGGTTCACCGGTGCAACAGCAGGTGGACATATAGCCAGGGTGGTGGAACTCATAGGAGAAGAGGAAGGAATGGCAGATCTAATTGTGCATGGGGGCATGAGTGATCTGAGAAGGAAGAGTATGGAGCAGTTGAAGTCAGGCTTTGGTGCTGTGGGGAAGGTAACAAAGGAGAGAGCAGTGTCAGTAACCTTCTCTTTGGTGCTACTGCAGCCATGCTTGTATCAGAGGGAACAGTTCCATATATTCCAGTTCAGCGCATGGTTAAAGGGTAGTTGCAGGGAAGAGGGATTTTGTTTTTTGTGGAGAGGGGCATGATGTGGAGGGATTGTAGGCTGTTCAAAAGGGACAGCTTGGAGGACAGGAGGGTAATGGGTAAAAAGTAGTCTCAGAACACAGATTATTTAAACTAATGAGAAGGGATTTCATGTGGCAAGGTACACATTCAATATCACAAACAAGAGGAGCCAGGCCAGCCTCCCCATCAACCAATATAATGGCATCAACTACACCCAAGGTAAAGTAGTAGTAGTAGTAAATAATTGTTTTATTCGTGAGAATAAAGGATACATTTAATTGAGCAATGCTCACTTCCAATGAAGTTCCTTGTTGAAATACAAACAAGTTACACATTAAAACATTAATCCAAAACTTACAGATAGTAAAAACAAGACAAACACAAAAACCATAATAAGGTGCTAACAGTTATTGCAGATTATATTATTATTTAATACAGTTGTGCACCATTTCATTAATTTTGCATTATTAATTTTTGTTCTGGCATTTCTCAAATCTGGGGGAGATTTATTCCATAAACTAATTCCTCTAAAGGGGACAGATATTCTTCCTATATTCAGATTACAATCAGTTACTACAAATTGAATTCCTACAGAGGTTCTCAGGCCTTCCTTCACTTTTCTAACTCTAAAGAGGTCAGTAATATAACCAGGAAAAGTAAAAGAAAAGGAGCAGGGTCAGATATTGGAAAATGATGTGCACTGATGTAAGGAGTCTTGGCAACAAAATGCTGGAACTACAGGCAATGGTCTCATAAGGGAGCCTCAACTTGGTGGCTGTCACAGAGACATATGCAGCCTTGAGCCATGAAGGGGACAAGGCCATGACATGTTATTCATTGTTCAGAAATGACAGATCAAAATGCAGGGGAAGGTTAGCACCACTGTATGTACAGATCTAGCCAAAGAGATTCTCTCTGTTGACCAATAGTGGTACTGCTGGCAGGCAGGAAATTTCTCCAGAGATATCACAGAAATTTCAGGAAATATATCCAACCATGTCTGTGGCTGCAACTGAAATAGACAGCCTAGGGAATCCAAGAAAACTAGATGCTCTGTGGGTGCTAGCAGAGACAAGAAATTAGAAAAAAATCAGAATTGGGGTGGTCTGTAGTCTTTCAGGTCAGGATCAAGGGGCAGACAAGGAACTGAGAGAGATGCTAAGGAAGGCAGCAAATGAATGGGAGGTGGTGGCAGTAGAGGACTTTAATATGCCAAATGTGGAATAGAAAGTTCCAATTGTGGCAAGTGCTAGGAATCAGTTCCAGGTGGATGCATGTCAGGAGGCATTCCTAGTTCAGCTAGTCTAGGGCCCAAAAAGGGAGGGGGATGTGCTGGATCTGGTACTCACAAACAGTGAGAGGGTGCAAGGTGTCGTAGTCCAGGAACCACTTAGTTCCAGTGATCACAGAACAGTGGCATTGAAAGTCCAGATAGGGACCGCCAAAGGAGATGACACAGTAAGGGTAGGGCACTTTAAAAAGTTAAATTTTGACAGGATGAGGGGAATTTTAAAAAGAAGCTATAGGAGAATAGAAATGTAGAAAAACAGAAACATAGAATTTGATGACAGATAAGGACCACTTGGCTCACCCAGTCTGCCCAATGTTTTCCCCCTGCTTGTACTGGTGTGACCTTTGACAGCAGACTGACATTTGAAACTCAGGTGTTATCCATTGTCCAAACCAGCTTTTATCATCTTAGGAATATTGCCAGGATCAAGACCCTAGTTCCGCCCCTTGACCTCCCCACCTTGGTACACACCTATGTGATGTCAAGCATTGACTACTGTAATGTGCTCTACCTTGGGGACTCTGGAGGTATTCTCTGCAGGCTGCAGCTAGTGCAGAATGCAGCTGTCAGGTTGCTGACATGGCAGTCAAAATACTGCCACATCACCCCAGTGCTGTGTGAACTGCACTGGCTACCAGTGAGGTGAAGGATCCTCTTTAAGGTGGGCTTGCTCACCTTTAAGGCCCTACATGGACTGGGCCCTGGATACCTGTCTGACCTTTTCTCACCCGCTGCCTCAGTCCACTCCCTTTGCTCCTCCTCTAGGGGCCTCCTTGTGATTCCTAGGACAAGGCTGAAAACTGCCGGTGAGAGTGCGTTTAGTGTTGCTAGTCCCACCAGTGGAATTCACTTCCATCATCTGTGTGGGAGGCGCCTTCGGTGGAGGCATTCAATGCCCACCTCAAGACCCACCTGTTTAATCAGGCCTTACCAGACACTGTATACTAGATCTTAACTTCGGAATAGCCCACTCTAGCTACTGTTTTTAGCTTAGAACTTATCTATTTAATTGTATGGTCTATTATTTACTGCTGACACTTTTATTGTTTTATTGGATAGTTGTAGTGTTGCGTACGGTGCCCATAGCCTCCAGGATTGGGTGCCTAGAAAAATAAAATTTGCCTTGCCTTACCCCAGACCCTACTTGATCTCCATCTCCCCACCCCTTGCTTCCCACAAAGATCCCCTTGTGCCTATCCCATGCATGTTTAAAGCCCAGAAGTACTTTTGCCTCCACCACCTCTGCTGGAAGACTGTTCCAGGAGTCAACCACTCCTTCAGGGAAGAAGTACTTCCTCATTTCTCTCTTGAAATTACCCTCTTCTAACTTCATTGCATGTCCCCTTGTTCTCATGCATCTTTTTCTCTGAAAAATAATCCCCTCCTGTATCTTATTTGCCCAGTGAGGTATTTATAGGTCTCTGTCATATCACTCAATAGGACAGGTAGAAGGGGGTAGATGAAAATTGGGAAGCATTTCAAAAAACAGTGCTAGAGGTGGCAGAAGCTCAATTGCGTAAAGTATGGAAGTGAACTAGGGCAATGGGCCAACTATGGTTCACAGCCAAAGTAAACATGGTGATAACATTCAAAAGAAAAGCATTCTTGAAGCATAAAGGAAGCCAAGATGAGAGAACATGGAGAAGTACCTGAAGGCAACAAAGGTAGCCACCAAGAAGGTAAGGGAATCAAAGACAGAGATGGCACTCCATCTTGTAGCAGGAGTGAAGCAAGGAGAAAGGCATTCTTCAGTTACATCCAGGAGAAGCAAAACGTTAAAAGGGGAGTAGTGAGGCTGAAGAGTAAGGAAAGATGGGAGGAGGGGGACAAAGGGAAAGCAGAGATATTGAATACTTTTGTTCAGTATTTATTAGGGAGAAGAATTGGCCACTGCTGAGATATGGTATTGTTAAGAAGGTAAAAGATTGGAGCAACTGCTCAAGCAGCATTGGCAACATAATAGGGTAAAGGTGTTGGAAAAGTTTACAGGACTAAAAATAGATAAATCTACATGACCTGACAGATTATACCCCAAGATGCTTAAGGAGGTCATGGAGGTGATAGCAGAGCCACTTGCAGAAATATTCAACTGCTCACTGACAATGGGTGTGACCCTTAAGAGACCAGAGGACACAGGACATGGTCCCTCTGCAAAAGCGTGGAAGGAAGGATGAGCCAGAGAACTATAGATAAGTCAGCTTGAAGTCTTTAGTGGTAATGATGATTATAGAGTCTATACTAAGGGAGGAACTAGTGGACATCCTGAAGGGAAATGGGCTACAGGACTCCAGACATGTGCTCACAAGGAAAAAGCCTTGCCAGACTAATCTGATTAACTTCTTTGACTGCCCTGGTCATCCAGTCAACTTCTTCAGCTGGATGATTTGAGTAGCCAATAAGTGGCAGGCAGTTAATATTGGCCGGGTTATTCAGACTGTGCCAGGCAGTGGCGCAAGCCTGGGCACAGTGCAACTGTGATGTGTCGGGGACAGGTCCAGGTGATATTCAATGGTGCTGCACCATGGCGCAGCACTGTTGAATATGGCATGGGCAGCACACAAACTGTGCATGGCACAGTGGCACTGTGCTGGCAAAAGCCACAGACAGGGAGCATGGGGAGGCGCCAGCACAAGTGCAGTTGCACTAGGCGCAACGCCCACAATATTCATCAGGGGGCATGAAAATGAGGCCATTATATTTGCAAGGTGCAAATGGGGCCATTTGCATGTCATGATGACCCCATTTGCATGCCTTGCACAGGGCAGACCGGCGACTTGTGCCTTGCGCCCTGCACAACATGATGTGTGCTGTGGGGATCCTGGGGCATCCCACTCCCCGTAGCCACAATCACATGGTATATGTTAATAAAGAAATCCCTGGTAGTCTAGTGCCCCCCAGTCCCCGATTCCCTGATAAGAATGAAACATGACTATCCCTGGTGGTCTAGTGGTCCCCCTTCCCACCTGAGTCCCTGATTCCCTGATAAATGTCAATATGACATCCCCTGTGGTCTAGTGGAACCCCCCCCCACTGCCCATTGCCATGATCACAGTAAAATCCCATGTTGAAATGCCCTGGTGATCCAGTGGCACCCCCACGCACCCACCCACAGAACCCCTTTCCACCCATTCCCCCCTCCCCCATCATGTCGGACAGCTGCATCCACCTACACACCACCCGGCCACCCGCTGAATGACAGGTACAGTATGGGTTGTAAGCCCATTGGTCCCCAGTTCCAAATCTGTGAATGACTCCATTCACATATTTGGGAATGTCTAGTACAGTATGCCCTGCAAGCCCATTGGTCCATACTGGGGACCAATGGGCTTACAGCCCATATAGAAACATAGAAACATAGAATTTGATGGCAGATAAGGACCGCCTACTGTACCCGTCATTTGGCTGGTGGCTGGGTGGTGTGTGGGTGGGATGCAGCCTCCCACCAATGAAGGGGAAGGGGGGAATGGAGTGGGAAAGGGGTTCTGTGTGGATGGGTGGGCTAAGGGGTGCCACTGGACCACCAGGGCATTTCAACACAGGATTTTACCGCTATCATGGCCACGGGCGGGGGGGGTTCCACTAGACCACCAGGGTTGTGAGTGCTTGTGAACGGTGTTCTGGGTGGGTGAGTGGCTAGCCACGGCTGGGCTGCTGTGTTACACCCTGCAATACAGCAGCCCACTGGTGGATGGCCAGGATTTGTTTCTACTCTGTACGGGCTCAACTTTGAGCCCTCCTATGCAGCACAGTGCAGGGGTGTGCCAGCATATGCGCTGCACATCCCGGGCTGAATATCAGGATGTGCCACATATGCAAGGGCATGCCCCCTGCATCTGTGCTACATACATTATCACTGCACCCTGGTGCATCGAGATTTGTGCTGTGCCAGGCAGCCTTCTCAATATCCCACTGGGGCGAAATACGGGGTTGTGCCTGTGCAACTCCGTTGCACCAGGTGCAACCCTTTGAATATCTGGGCCATAGTGTACTTGGATTTCAGCAAGGTCTTTGACTCAGTCCCAACAGGAAGCTAGTCAGGAGGCTAAAGGACTTAGAGGTTGAGGAAAAATTGGCAACTTGCATGGAGAAGTGGATAAGGAGAAGAACCTCAATTGTCATAGTTAATGGGGAGTTTTCAGAGGTAAGGAAAGTAACAAATGGAGTACCTTTGTGGTCAGTGCTGGGCCCCGTCTATTTCAATGTATTCATTTGCAACAAAGTGGTAGACATTAAGGGCATCAGCTGTTTCTTTGCAGAAGACAAAAAGATCTGTCAAAGGTGAATGTGAAGGAAGAGATAAGAGACCTCAGGGTGGATATAGTCTTTTTATAGCCTGGTTAAAGATCTGACTGCTGGATTTCAATTCTAAAAAATGTAAGGTGAAACACATCAGGAATAGGAACCCAAGAGTGCAGTGTGAAATAGGGGGGGTTAGAAAGCATGATGGATGAAAAGGACCTAGGGGTCATGATAACTGAGAGCCTAAAAATAACAGCATCCTGACAATAGAGTGGAGTCTACAGGGCGAAGGCATGAGGGTGCGGGAAGGAGGGCTAAGTGTATGTGTGCTGGTCAGACTTTGGAGTGAATGTGTTCTGCTATCATCCTCCACTATACTGTATGTGTGGACTGCAGCTGGTTATATATAGTTAGGGAGGTGCAGGGGCAGAGCACCCCCCCCCCCGCATTTGCTCAGTTTCCTCTACTGTGGTACTTTGGTTGTATAAAGGTGCTTTGTAATACATTACAGTGGTTTTCCTGTCTGTTCATGGTATATCTAACGTGTGTTATTATTGCTGCTTGCTCCTTATGTTGCCGACTTATTGCTGCTGCTCTGTTGTGGTTGGCCAAGTTTCTTTCAGCTCTAATGTGGGTAAACCAAAAATAATACTGCAACAGGGCTCTGCATAATGCAAACATGATGGTCGGATGTATACAAAAGGGGATAAAGAGTAGAAAGCTGGTGAGGTGATCTTCCCATTGTACAGGTTGCTAGTAAGACCACATCCAGATGGAATACTGCACAAGGTAGTGTAGTCCACACCTAAGGAAAGACTGTGACAAAGCTGAGGTAGTACACTGCAGGGCAATCAAGATGGTCCATGGACTGGGGAAGGCATACAAGGAGAGGCTGCAGGACTTAAACTTATACACCCTCAAAAAAAGGATGGAAAGGGGAGACATGATTGAGACATACAGGTATTTGCACAGGATAAATAGGGTGGACAACTGGATACCAAGGTACTTTTTCCTTTTAACTCAAATACAGGGAAAAGGAGGAACTCACTTAAACTCATGGGGGGGATTCAGGAGGGATGTCTGTAAGCACCTTTTCACAGAAAGAGTGGTGGACAAGTGGAACAAATTGCCGTAGGCAGTGATACAGGCCAAATCAGTGAGCAGCTTCAAGCAGAGATGGGACAGCCATATAGAATTAGTCAGAAAAGGGGTAGTAGAAATTAAGGTTGGGGATGGCCACCATGGCTAGTGCAGAGTATTTTTTAATAAGGGTGGGCAGACTGGATGGGCCTATGGAACATTTTCTGCCATCTTTGTTTATGTAGCTATGTAATTGCAGTAAGCCTGGCTGATCATAACCCAGACTCCTACTAGCCATGATCGGGAAGCCACTCCTGTAGCCTGCTGGTTGAGCTCTGATCTTTAATGCTTTACAGCCCTGCATGCAGGGGTCAAATCTAGCAAGGGGTAAGTGTATAATTTGAAAACTATTTCTTGTGTAATTTAGTGACAGCCCTACTACAAATATTAGTAGTGAGTATTGTCTTAGCATGTATGGCCTTGCTGTATGAGGTGCTTTACAGAGTCAACCAAATGTGTTCTCCTAGACCCACCCTACTATAAGAGGTATCTCCTGTCAAACAGAGAATCCCAGTAACAGGAAATAAAGCTCAAGGAAAGCTTCTCTGTTTGTGAATGAGAGATGCAATGAACCTGACTGATCATAACCAAGATTCCTACTAGCAGTGCTAAGGAAGCTACTCTTTTAGCCTACTTGTATATTTCTGGTCTTTCATACTTTTCAGCCTTGCAGGATGGGATTGAATCTAGCTAGGGGTAAGTTAATAATATGACATTAATTTCATGTGTAAGCCAGTGACAAGCCTACAGATGGTAGTCGTTAGTACTGACATTTATGGCCTTGCTATGTAATGAACTTGACACAACCCTTTTTACAACTGAGAATAAGCATCCCTGGAGCCTTTGTTATTTGTTGCCTGATACTCTTGATCAGGTAAGCAGGAGATCTGAACTGCATCACCATTTTCACCCAAGTACTCTCAATCACATTATCTGTGCATGATTTTCATATAAATAAGGTTCAAGACTGACCCTACCCTGCTCGATTCCCTGCTACTGATATGCCCTATTGGGATTATTTTCAATGTACCTATCCAAGCTCAATCTGTTTACCATAAGCACTTTGTTGTACTGGTTTGTTCTGCACTGATTATTGTTGCATATCTGTAATGTGTTACCTTGCTCCCTTTGATGTGCTCTGTTGCTTGAATTTACTTTTGTTGATGTATATTTATTAATGTAGTATTAATTTTTATCTACTATTTTATTATGTTACTCACCCCCTGCCCCCCCCAGTGCATCTGGAAACAAATTGTTATCAGTTTAGTATGTCTTTCCTAGTAAAACCTTTGAAATAAATGAATACATTTTCCGTGAGTCAGACTCCAGAAGTGTGAAATGCCAGTGCAGTGCTGTGTAAGTCAGGAAAGGAGGATACGGGGTATATATGGGGGGAAATAAGGGGCTAATAGTATATCAAATCAAGTTTCTGCTGGCATCACTGCAATGTCAATGACAATCAAGACCATTTATGGTTGAAACTAATAATATACTGGATCACCCACACCACAGCTTTTAATGACTAAAGTGGCAGACACAGATACTCTAAGTAGCAGTGTATCCACATTTCTATCATCAGCTGTTATGAATTGACATGCCTATGCCAGCCTGCCAGTGCAGCAGCAGTGCTACTGCTTGCAGCGCTGGCAATCAGAGTTTGGACGCTAGCTCGGGATGTCAAAGAGTTAGCAAGGGGAAGAAAGATTGAGCGTCCAATGGACTGCTCTCTTCCTGAAAGAGAAGTAGTGCAGCACTCAGTATTAGCTTGTCTCTGGCTAGTGGTAGCTGGGGATAGAGCACTGGGATCACAATGTGGAGGCAAAAGAGCAGCAGACATCCAGCATGGGACGTACCAGAGCATACGTAGCATTGTTATTGACATCATTGCAGCACCCTCCACTGCACCAAAAGGAAGGGGAAGAAAACTAGGATAATCCTGGCTGGCAGTGTGACTCTTGCCACCAGCAGGATCTGCACCTGAGGACCAAAGCAATGCTGCAAAACTGGATTGCTCCATGGTGAGAGCTGAGGAAGCCTGCTGCCTATGACAGGAGGAGCAGGAGCTCAACCCTTGGGGGAAGATACAAGCAAGTAAGTCCTAGGAGAAATCAGGGTGATGGGGATGGTGTGGCCAACATAAAGGGGGCAGCCTGGTAGGAGGGCAACAAAAATACCAACATAAAAAGAAATGAATTGACATGGCTGACAGCACTTGTAACTCCACTTGACTGCACAATTCATGACATCAGAGTTTCCATTCATAACTCATAATGATAAAAAATGTATCTGGAGCCAAGCCATGTGATAGCACCTTTTATTTAAAATAGCTTGAAAACTGTCACATGGTGTCCAGTCACTCTTACATAATGGGACAGCTGGGTGTTTGCAGCATATTTTATTCATTATTCTTCCTGTTTTATAAGTGCAGTAACATCCTCCAAGTGTCCGTTCATGCAGAAATATACAGGCCTTTGCACTGCTGAAGTCAGTTGGCATTCCGTGGTGCCTCACAACACATTCAAAGCATCCATATATTACTGCATTACCCGAGACCTCATAAGATGTTACTAACTTATCACAGAAACATAAGCTAACACCCTCCAAATGTCTGGAAGGGGTTGCATTGCCCCGTAGTGCTGAGGTTGGAGAAGGAGTGGAGCCTTGATTTGTTTTTGGCATTGTACGTTGATTTTTTCCTGCTTACAATAATATGGCAGAGAAAGGGGAGATACTGTTGAAGAGGGACCTTAATATGCCAGATGTTAACTGGAGCACCTTTGCTGCAGCCAAATCCAAAAGCAGGGCCATTCTCGATGCCCTTCAGGTGGCATGCCTCAGACAGCAAGTTTTGGAACCTACTCGTGAGGGAGGGAGCAATCTTAGATCTCATACTCTCAAATGGGGACAGTGAGAGGATCTCAGATCTAGAAGTGAGTAGCCATTTGGGAACAAGTGACCACCAAACAGTGTGGTTCACGATCAACTCAGCTACAGGGTCAAGCCATACAAAAGCTAGGGTTCTGGACTTCAGGAGTGCTAACTTTGGCAAGATGGGAGAGTGCCTTAGAAAAGCACTAGCAAACAGGCTAGAAGGAGGGGTGGAGGAACAATGGGGAAATATCAAAACTGCCATCACAGTGGCAACAAGCCTTTGTGTGAAGCAAATAAACAAATCAAAACAAAAGAAAAAGCCACTATGATTCTCAAAAGAGGTGGTGGTGAAAGTCAGTGAGAAAAAGATAGCATTTAGGAAGTATAAGGAAACACAGAAGGAACAGGACAGAGAACTATACCAGTTAAGGCAGAAGGAAGCAGGGAGGGTAGTCAGAATAGCAAAGGCCCAAACTGAGGAAAAGATAGCCAACTCTGTTAAGAAGGGGGATAAAACCTTTTATAGGTATATCAGGGAGCGTAGAAAGACAAAGGGAGGGATAGTGAGGCTGAATAGAATGGATGGTGGGTGGGCAGAGAGGGACAGTGAAAAAGAAGGGATACTGAATGAATACTTCTGTTCAGTATTCACAAAAGATGAGGTGGGGGAGGTGCCTAATCCAATTAACAAAAGCACTCTGGATAGGGGGGTCCCAGTCCTTTCACAGAAGAAAGGGTTCTGAAAGAACTCCTGAAACTGAAGGTGGACAAAGCAATGGGGCCAGATGGCATTCGCCCCAGAATTCTCAAAGAATTAAGCAGAGAATTAGTGACACCACTGACTACCCTTTTTAACAAATCATGGGAGGACGGTGTGGTACCTGAGGGCTGGAGAAAGGCAGATGTGATTCCCCTTCACAAAAGTGGGACCAAGACAGAGGCAGGAAACTGCAGACCTGTCAGTTTGACCTCTGTGGTAGGGAAAGTGATGGAATCATTTCTGAAGGAAAGAATTGTTGAGTACTGTACCTAAAGCCCAGTAGGGCACAGGACACAAGGCAGCATGAGTTCACAGTGGGAAGGTCATGTCAGACGAATCTAACTGATATTTTTGACTGGGTGACCAAAGTAGTAGACCATGGAGGGGATGTGGACATGGCCTACATAGACTTAGCAAGGCATTTGACACAGTCCCACACAAAAGATTAATAGTAAAATTAACCAGCCTGGGAGTGGGTCCCAGGGTGGTAGCCTGGGTAAAACATTGGCTGGACAACAGGACACAGAAGGTAATTGTAAACGGAGTCCACTCTGAAGAAAGAGGTGTTACTAGTGGGGTACCACAGGGTTCAGTATTGGGTCCAGTCCTTTTTAATGTCTTTATAAGTGACATTGCAGAGGGACTGGAAGGAAAAGTATGCCTCTTTGCAGATGACACACAGATCTGCAACAGGGTTGATACACAAGGAGTCATAGAAAGGATGAGAAGGGCCTTGGCAAGGTTGGAGGAATGGTCAGAAGTATGGCAGCTTGGACTCAATGCAAATAAGTGCAAAATAATGCACCTGGGAAACAAAAACCCAGGGGAAGATTACACAATGGGGAGGGGGGAGGTAGTAACAACAACAAAAATAGAAAGGGACCTGAGGGTAATCATATCAGATGACCTTAAGGTTGGCAAGCAATGTGAGAAGGCAGTAGAGTAGAGTCCTGGGGGAATGCTACAAGTCTCGATGGCTGAGAGGGACCTGGGGGTGGTGGTGGATGTCAAAATGAACAACTTGGAGACTTGTAGGAGGGCAGCAGCCAAGGCCAACAGGATGCTGGGATGCATCGCTAGGGGGATCACCTCCAGAAGGAGGGAAGTGATGCTCCCTCTGTATAACTGCTTGGTGAGGCCACACCTTGAGTACTGCGTGCAGTTTTGGAGGCCACACTTAAAGAGGGACATTAAACTCCTGGAGAGGGTCCAGAGGAGGGCAACCAAAATGATTTGGGGCTTGGGGGACAGGACCTATGAGGAGAGGCTCAAAGAGCTAAATATGTACACATTGGAAGAGAGAAGGAACCGGGGGGACATGATAGAGGTCTTTAAGTATATGAAGAGGGTAAATAGGGGAGGAACAGTCAGGGTGCTTCGAAGGAAGGAGGAGGGGGCCACTAGAGGGCATGGGTGGAAGCTGGAGGGAGGAAGATTCAGGGGAGAAAGGAGGAGGTGCTACTTCACTGAGAGGGTGGTGGAGCCATGGAATGCACTACCTAGGGGGCTGGTGGAGGCAGAGACGGTGGAGGGGTTCAAGAGGGGCTGAGACAGGTACAGGGGAAGGGTTCTGGAAGCAAAATCCAATGCAGCAAGAATATCCGGAACTGGGAAGGGAGAAGCCAGAGAAGGCTTAGGGTAGCAAGGTCAGCACCCAGGGTGGGGTTGACCAACTGGGGTAGACCTCGAAAGACCTATTCTGCTGGCATTTTAGTATGTTAGTATGTTAGAGGCTGGGGGGATACTGGGATGTATAGGGAGAGGCATCACCAGCAAAAAACAGGAAGTTGTTATCCCCCTGTACAGACAGATGATGAGACCCTATCTGGAGTACTGCGTCTAGTTCTGGAGACCCCATTTCCACAAGGACATAGACAGGATGGAGGTAGTTCAGAGGAGGGCAACTAAAATTGTGCAGGGTCTGCAAGAGAAGCCATACAAGGAGAGACTAAAGTAGCTTAATATGTATACCCTTGAGGAAAGGAGGGAGATGTGGGACATGATAGAAACGTTTAAGTACCTCAGTGGGATCAACAAAGTCCAAGAGGATAGCATCTTTCAGAAAAAGAGATGTCCAAGAATAAGGGGACACAATTTGAAGATAGAGGGGGGACGGCTCAGGAGCAATGTAAGGAAGTATTTTTTCACAGAGAGGGTGGTGGACGCATGGAACAGCCTTCCTGAGGAGGCTGTGGGGTCTAACACTGTGGGAGAATTCAAGAATGCATGGGACAGATATAAGGCAATTTTTGTGGGGGGTAGGAAGAAATAGGCTGTTGGTTAAATAGGATCTGCAGCTTATCCTGTAGGTAGGGAAATGGGCAAACTAGGTGGGCCAAGCGGTCCTCATCTGCCATCAAAGTCTATGTTTCTATGTTTCTATGTAAGTGTTTTACTACATTGTTTTATATAAAGAAAATTACAATATTCTCCCTGAATAACCCAGGGTGCTGGATTTGGTCTTATTGTTATGCAGAAATATACAGGCTTTTGCATTGTTGAAGGTACTTGGCTTTCCTTTGTGCCTCACTACATACTCAATGCATCCATATATTACAGCATTACTTGACACCTCGTAAGGTGTTACCTATCACATAACATAAGCTATGGCTTTTGTAGGAAAGAGATAGATGTGTTTGCTGAGACAAAACTGGAAATGCCTTTGCTTTAAAGGTGTTCTTCCTCACCCATGGGACTATCTAGCTCAAATCTGTTTCTGGGATTCAATGACTTCAGCTGTGTTAGTCTCAGCCAAGCTCTATATGACCATCGGTCCACGTGGCTACAAACATTTAAATAAAAAATACTTCTTCATAGCCACTGTAGTGCTGAAGTAAAATACATTTTAGATGTTGCATTGGCTCATGACTATATAAATATTATTAAACACAGGGGCCCAGATATTCAAACTGTGCCAGGCTGTGGCGCAAGCCTGGGTGCAGCGCAACTTGGCTGTGCAGGGGCGTTGACTGGGCAATATTCAACGGAGCTGCGCCATCATTGAATAACGGAGCATCATTGAATATCGCACCCTGGTCACCTGCAGTGCGCATGGTGCAGTGGCACTGCACCAGCGCAAGTGGGCAGAGTGGAGCAGGGGATGTGCTAGCGCAAGTTCCATTGCACTATGCGCAGCAACCGCAATATTCAAAAGTGCACATGCAAATGGGGCCATAATGTATGCAAGGCACAAATGGGGCCATTTTCATGTCATTATGGTGATATTTGCATGCAGGTGCGCCAATCCCCAGTGACTTGTGCCTTGCACCCTGCCTGGCAGCAGCCGTCGGGGACCGACGCCCCTGCACAGAGTGGCAATGTGCCCCACAGCCCGATCGCGGGGCATTTGTAAAATAAAATAACACCTATATCCCTGGTGGTCCAGTGGACCACTGTCAGCCTGATCGTGGGCATTTGTAAAATAAAATAATACCTATATCCCTGGTGGTCCAGTGGACTGCTGTCAGCCTGATAGTGGGCTTAAGTATAAATGAAGTAAATCCAATATCCTTGGTGGTCCAGTGGACCTCTGTCATCCCGATCTCGGGCATTTGTATAAAAAAAGTACGTCCAATATCCCTGGTGGTCCAGCCTCCCCCACCCGCCCACTGAGCCCCACCTCCCGCTCCCCCAGGTCAGAGGCGGGCGGCAGCACCTCACCTGACTGACATGGCAAAACTGGAGAGATGGTCAAGTATTTAGCAACTGGGATTCAATGCTAACAAGTTTAAGGTGATGAACTTAGGGGGAAAGAACCAAGAGACTGCATATTGGCTGGGGGAGTGAGTGTGCAAGTCACCAAGTCAGTGAAAGAGAAAGACTTGGGTGCGATTATCATGAGTGAAATAAAGCATTTGGCACACTGCAAGAGATCAGCAGCTAAGGCAAATAGGATTTATTTTTATTTACTTACTTACTTACTTATTTATTTATTTATTCAAGTGTTTCACCAGGAAGGTATGCTGAGCTGTATAGCTCGTTTCCAGATGAGTCCTGGGGGAAAGGGAACGGGAGAAGTACAAGTACATAGTCCACGGTTACATTAAGAAAAAGTGAACAAAACATAGATTTACAATGCACACATACATTACTAAATATTACAACCAGATTTACACAATATTACATCTTACAGTAAGTACAAGGGCAGAGAATGTACAGGGCACAGGTAGCTACATACACATATACAGTCAGGCAGATTAAGTTGATTGGCTATAGGACAAACATTTGAATGTTAAGGTTCAAGCTCTAGGGGACCATGGGGACTGCTAATCCATGAGGAGGCTGCCCAACCAGGACCATGATCTGGGAGAACCAAGATCTGGGGCTAGGGGTTAGGAGGGGAGTAGAGGCAGCAGTGTATGGTAGGAGGACAGTATGTTTAGGCAGGAGCAGGTAGGTGTTGTGTTAACACATAAGAGGGAGGATAGGGATTCATGTAAAGTGGCATTATGGATGGATGGAAGGAGGGAGAGCATTTCATAGCTTCGGGCAGCAGAAGGAGAAGGCAGATTGGTCTGTGGTGGTAGATTGGTGGGGGAATAGCGAAGGATTTTAGATAAGAGTTTCGGATGGAGTAGGTGCATTGGGAGGAAGTGCAGATGGAGAAAGAAAGATAAGAGGGGAGACTACCCATCCAGAAATTGGCCATGAAAGTGGTCGTATGAGACAGACATCTGGACTCCAAGAATGGAAGTGATAAGGCTTTATATAGGTCACAGTGATGAGAGCGAGGGGGGCAGGATAGGACAAAGTGAAAAATGAAATTGAAGAGGGTGTCCAGCTTGGCCAGGGTGGTTTTGGGTGTGGCACTGTAGACTATATCAGCATAGTCAAAGGTGGGGAGGATCATGTTCTGCACGATTGCACAGCATGCAGCTTGTGGAATACAATCCTTGTTTCTGTATAAAGCACCAAGCTTGGGGAGTATGATCTTTTGGATTGCATTCACATGTCCTGAAAAGTCCAGATGGTGGACTAGCCAGACCCCAAGGTATCTAAAATTAGTGACATTTTCAATAGGTGTACCAGCCAGTGTGTGGAAGGCAGGCGGGGTTTGGGTAGCCTCTGTCTAGTGCCAAAGGACATGGAAATGGTCATTTTGTTATTCAGGAACAACTGGTTGGCCTGGAACCATAGCTGGACCTTATTGAAGTCATGCTGCAGTCCAGTCTCTGCATCAGAATGAGAAGTACTAGACGTATAAAGGACGGTGTCATCCACCTACATGTGGATCTGGGATCAGGAGAAGGCAGTAGGGAGACTGTTGAGAAAAATTTAAAATAAAATAGGGCCAAGGACAGAACCCTGCAGGACACCAGTGTTGATGTGGTATGGAGGAGAAAGGGAAGAGGCAATCTTAACTGACTGAGATATGCCTGATAAGATTGAAACCAAGTTGTGGCTGAGTAGTTTAGCCCTGCAGCTGAGAGTTTTTGGAGAAGAAGGGAGTGGGATACTGTATCGAAAGCTTTTGCCAGGCCAACAAATATGGCAGAGGTAACATGTCCCTGATCCACATTGGTAAGTGTGGAGTCAGTGAGCCATATAAGGGAGGTGGTGGTGGAGTGGGACTTGCAGCCAGACTGGAAAGGGGTGAAAAATGAGGTAGAGTCAAGGTAAGGGATGAGCTGATCAAAGACTATGTGTTCTTGGAACTTAGCTAGATATGGAAGTAAAGAGGTCAATAGTTTCCTGGGGCTGTAGGATTGCCACCTTTGGTGAGAGGAATAACTGTAGAGTGTTTCCAGGATGAGGGAACTGAGGAAAGAGAAAAAGATAGGCTTAGTAGTGAGGCAGGGGGAAGCTGTTGCGGAAGCGGAGAGGTAAAGCAGTTTGGGGTCCAGGCCATCTGGGCTGCTACCCTTGCGAGGGTTCAAGGCTTGGAGGGCCTTAACTGCATCAATTGGTGAGATGAGTAAAAATGAGAAGGAGGGAGTGGAAGAATGGATTGATGTCAGAAGGGGGTTTGGGGAGGCAGTAGGTATACATGGAAGGAGAGTGGTTAGGAGTGAGAAAGCACAGGATGTGAAGAATGTGTTGAAAGTGGATGCAACAGATGGAGGGTCAGATAGTGTGGCATTTCCATGGATGAGTGTTGGGTTGGGGGAATGGCAGGAGGGAGAGAAGAGGGATTTGACCACTTTCCAGAACTTGGAAGGATGACTTAAGTTGGTGTTAAAGGAGGTGGATAAATATTCAGATTTAGCATCTTTGGTGGCCTTGGTACAAGCATTTGTAAGGTAGTGGTAGTGGAGAAGGAGTATTTGGGATCTGGATGACATGTAGGCCTTCCAGACCTGGTACCTAGCATGCATGCAGGCTAGGAGTTCTGCATTAATCCATGGGAGGTGGAGCATTTGACTCTTATTAGTTTAGGGGGAGCGTGCCGGTCCCAGGTTTCCAGGAATTTTGTCTGGAAATAGCTGATGGCAGTGTCAGTAGAGGATTCTGATGAGATGGATCACCAATCAATATGGCATAGATCCATTAGGAGGGGTACTAGGTTTAGTGAGTGAAAAGAGGGTAGAGGGATCAATTTTGGGGGAGCTTTAGTCTGATGGACTTTCTGGACACAGTAAATCATGTGATGATAGCTGATGGCATCTGTCAGGATTCCTGAGTCAATTATCTGATGGGGGTGAGTAGTAAGGGCCAGCACTGGGTCCAAAGAGTGCCAACAAAAATAGCATTGGCTTGGGTCATGCAGCAAAAATGGCACCATTTTTTCTTTGGTGTGGGGCTCTGTCACTCACACCCACTGGACTAAAGGATTCAAACTCTAGGGGGAGCAGATCACTGGGAAAAGTTAAAAATCATGGGGCCATGGAATACTGTTTCCACGGCCCCACATAAATAAGTGTAAGACCTGATGGCAGTAAAATTGTTGGAGACCAGGATTAGAACCCTGGTCTCCAATCGTGCTGGCCGAGCTGCTTGATGCCCCAGCCCTCCATGCCATGGGAGTGGCTTGGCCAGCCTCTTGGTGCTCTTGTGTATCCACAGCACCATGGACAGTGACTAGGGGAGCACTTACAGCAAGTGCTGTAAATCTCCCCTTGCTGTCCATGTAAGCACTTACCAGACTAGCGCAGTATAGTGTGGCACTATTCTGGTAGTTCTCATTTGACTGGGTTCTATAGGGGCCCAGTCTATCAAGGTGTGCTTTAGGGATTTACGGTTGAGGTGAACTGGTGCTGTTATTAATTGTGTAAAGTTTAGTGATTTTACATTAGAGCATATTTTAGAGTTAGCGGATGAGATTCAATTCATCTTAATATCACCTAGTATGAACAGCTTGCCTGAGGTGCTATGTGAGGTAATGGCATGGATAAGCTCAGATATGGTAGATATAGGGAGACCAGGGTGGCAGTAAGAGCTGGCTATGTAAATAGGCAGTGGGAAAGGGAGGGAAAGTTTGATGATGAGGAGGTCATATTAGGTTGGGGAGGATATCAACAGAACAGGAGAGTATTGTAGGTTAAGTATATAGCTACACCTCCACCTTTGCTGGGTCTGACTTGCCTAATGAGAGAGTAGTCAGGAATAATAAGATTGTTGTTGAGTATCTTGTGGAAAAGCCAGGATTCAGAGAGGACCAGAACATCCAGATGTGGATCTCACATGATCATTTGGAGGAGGGTTAGTTTAGGGAGTAGGCATCTTATATTGATGTGTGAAATTTGTAGTCCCTTTTTGAGGTGAATAGGGGAAGGGGGAGAGGTCCAGGGTTGGATTCCATGTCACTTGCTTAAATGAGTAGGAGGGTGATTAGCAATTTAGAAAGTGAATGTATCTGTTTTATAGCTTTTGATCGTAACGGGCACAAGGGTGGGGGTGGGGATTGGGGAAGGGAGTTTCAATAAATATAGGTTGGCTAGAAGGGGTGTGGAGGGGAGTATGGATGCATGGAGAGGCCAGGGGTAGCTGGATTGCTTAGGGAAAGAGGGAGTGTAGAGTATGTTAAGTAAGGTGTAGGCTGAGTGGAGTGAGGGGGAGCGAGGGACGGAGGGTTAAGTGAGAAGAGGTAGTGAGGCTAGCAAGGGGAGGAGAGTGCGATAGAGGCAATAGGAGATAATGTTAGGCATTGTAGTGTAAGTGAAAGAGTGATGTGTCACTATGGAAACCAGAAGCAAAGTTGGGTGCTAATATCTGAATGAGACTATTTGGCCATAGCGTTGTGTAATACCACATGCGACCACTAGCAGGGCATAGCCCGAGGAATAACCAGTAGAAAGGTGGAGATCATCCTGCTGCCATACAGGTCATTGTTAGTGTGCATCTGGAGTTCAGTTTGCATTATTTAAGCCCTTACCTGAAGAAATATATCAACTTACTGGAGACAGTGCAGAGAAGGGCAACCAAAATGATTCCAGAACAACAGGGTCAGCCCTACGAGGAGAGACTTATAGACCTCAACATGTACTCCCTGGAGAACAGGAGTGAGAGGAGGAACATGACTGTAACCTTTATATACCTTAAGGGTTTCAACAAAATGAACTCTGAGGGGCTATTCAACCTTAGTGGGAACAGGCCACTTGGGCAATGCCTCAATCTGGTAGGGGGCAGGCACTTCAAGAGGGAAATTAGGAGGCACTTTTTCACTGAAAGGGTGTTAGCAAAGTGGAATGCATTGCTGGAGGAAGTGGTCTCCCTGAAGGTTGTGGATATCTTCAAAAGGGGATAGGATCAGGTAGAAGGGAAGTTTGCATGGGGGGATGTGGAGGGGAGGAGGATGTCAAGGGGAAGGGAGGAATGGATGGGGGGCAGACCACTCAGTAGATACTGAGAGGTCTGAAATCTCAAGCAGACTATATAGACTGCAAGGCCTTTTTCTGCTGGCTATTTCTGTATGTTTGTACATTGTATGGCTACTATCAAAGATGTTAGTTAGAAAAGAACATTGCTGTTAAAAGTGTCAGAAATATTAAAAGGGTGTCATAATAAAAACTATTGAAACCAAGATAATGCAGAAGCGGATAAAAGTGATGTATGTGGCACCTGTGCAGAAGACATAAAAGAATTCCATTTTATTACAAAACCAACAAAAAATGTCTAGAAATTATTCTTCATCTTAAGTGAGCATAATACCTGATGAATGCATCTGTAATGCATAAAAATCAATGATATATATTTTCCATAATTTTCCAAGACTAACAACTGGTTTCCAAACATCTGCTTCTGCCTGACATTTGCCAAAGTTTGAATTCTGTATTCTCAGTGGATCCAGTTTTTTGTGACTGTTTCCACAATTTGCTGCTGCTTGCATCAAAGTGCTGTATTTGTCATTCTTTGTAGCTGCACTTGTCAAAAATGGGACAGATTTTAACAGCCAGTGACAGGCATCCTGCAAGCATGTCCAAAGTTTGGGCACTGGTGGTCTAACACTGTGTCCAAACGTTTGACGAGATTTTAAGCAATCTGTGTATGCATCACATTTTTTTATAGAAGCAGATGTAAATTTAGAAAACTGTCACAAACTTGGTATTTAAAAAAAATGATTCCTGGGTTTTAGTGGAGTCAGGCCATCACAGACAAATGCATTTGTGTATGTCTAAAAATCCAGACCCATGGTCAAAGTGGTCTTTACACATTATTACAAAATGGGTAAGACAAACCAAGACCTGCAATTGGTCAGATATGATCACATGACCATGCTTTATTCCAGCAAATAGCACAGGCCAGGAACACTTCATTTTCTGAAGCTCATTACTCAGTTTTTAAAACAGAACTCAAAAACAAACTTTTTATAATCGCAACATTTTATATTTACAATAATGCAATCCATGCCATACTTCTCGAGGGCTGCCGTTATCCCACAACAGCACACCCTATAATGCCTTATTGTTTGACTGAAAGGTATGTAGTGTGGACCAGTATTTAAAACACAGACCTACAAATCAGTAAGCCCAGGTTCGAATCCCTTCACAGCCACTGGCTGCTGTGTGACTTTAAGTGTTATGTGACCTCCCCGTTCTTTAGCCCTCCCAGCAACCCACTGTAAATTAAATTGTTCATTATTTTTGGGCTAGTATGGGTAAATAAATTGCCATAAAAGTCTTTTTCAACAAATCCTGCCTTTGAAATTGAAGTCATTAAGCAAACTGTAAATTAAATACAAAAGTAAGTTGTTTCTATAACTTTGGGGAGACTATAGTATATTTATACAAAATCCCTGGTATATGGTTACATCAAACCTTCCCTGAGGACCAAGAAGCTAAAGAAATGTGACACTAACACATCTGGTGAAGACACAGCTGCTTCTCTTTTGCAACAGTGTCCCATTTGTAACACCCTACATCAGAAACAAATGCTCCTTCCTTGCTGCCCCTTTCCTGGGGCTGGAAAACCGTCAACATTTCCAACATCATTAACATCTTTTTTTCCCTATGGACTCAGGGGAGAAAATAACTTTTTTTTCTGCAGTTGGCATCTGTGGATACAATTTGTAAATGAAGACATACGGCCCTGGGTCTACAGGTCCATTCAAGGTAACCTCTGCTGTCAACACTTGTTTAATAATGTTTGCTGGAAGGGCAGTGAAAAATAACATTCCATTGAAGTGCAAACACAGAACCTGAAGTACAGCATTTTTCTTTCAGATAAAAATGGTGAAATGTTAATAGTAAGTTTCTACAATAAAATTTCACATACATGAGTTGATATTGCCAATTCCCTTTTTCTTGTATTATCTAACTAATGAGTCTATGAGGGTCAGAATTAATTGGGTGGTACATAATAGCTGAGAGCTATGGATTGGTGAATTGCATCAGTGGTCCACTGAATACTAGAAGGAGTCCAGCCTTTAAAGAAGGAAAGTCAATAATCCAAAGACAAACATTAAAAATTCAAAGGGCCTGATTTTTAAAAGTTGAGGTCTGTGCTGTGCAAAGTCCTGTCTCCAGTCATTGATTTGGGCAAAGTACAAAGTCTGCCATTTCTAAAAAGCTTAGAGCACACTTTAAGTGCCCAAGGCATGGTTTGAAATAGCCCCAACAAATAAAGGCCCTAACAGGGAGGGGATCCAGCACAAAACACAACCCCCTGCTGGCCAGATTGGTGTATGACATGCAGTAGGACCAATAGGCTGCAATGTAGTAAAGTAAGCATTAGGGTGTATTTGTATTTATTTATTTTACCAGGAGAATGCTCCATTGAGCATCACTTATTTACAAGGAGGTCCTGGGTAGGACAGAATATAATACAGTAAACAATTTGATAACACAGGAATAACAGCAAAACAGTAAGCAGTTTGATAGCATAGGAATAACAGCAAGTTAGTACAGTACAAATAGCATACAAGAAACAAACAGGCAATGTATATACATCTATACTAGGTATTGTGGTACTGAGCAATAAGAAATAGATAAGCATAATATACAGTGGTAGACAGTGAACAATTTTACATATGTATGATCATATAAATGAATAACAGAGTGACAAAGTTACATTTATATTTTTAAATAGATAATTGCAGTACAATAATGTAACAGTGTTCCAAAGGTGTTAGCGTTACTGCACTAAGCTGCAGTTTTTAAGTGTCTGGATACAAGTTACCTCAGTAGCCATAGAAGGCCCTAAAATGAAATTAATATATCATCATGTGCTCATTTCAGCTGAGGAGCACTACTTTGCTCCTTTGTAAGGAGGCGGTGTGCTCTATTGTGATAAGAGCTACCACACAGGCCAGTTCTGTAGATCTATTTTGTTATTTTTTTATTTGCAAGTCTGCAAAGTATTTACTAAATTTGTCCCACCTAAGATGCAGGATACCTTTTCCAGTAGTGTCCTGCTTTTTCTTATTTGCTGGGGGTGCTGGAGTACTGAGAAGTTATGTGATGTGCTCAAGGTCTCACAGTGTGCATTTGGTTCTGCTGGGGTTTGAATTCATGCACATCCCTGGTAGTCAAGTGGTCCCACTCCCTCACCCAGCCCCAGGGAAAAAAATCCCTGCTGTTAGTGTTACCCCTCCACTCACCCAGTCCAATGATAATAAAACAAACAACTAAATACATGGTGCCAAATCCCTGTTGCCAGTGGTACGCCTCCTTCACCCAGTCCCATGCCTGCTGCAAGTGGTATCCCTTCCCTCACCCAGTCCAATGAAAAAAAATTCCATAGTGTCAGTGGTTCCCACTCCCTCACCTTGTCACATTAAAGAAAATAATCCCAGGTGCTGGTGGCACCCACCCCCCCGCTCTTCCTCACAAGGTCATTTAAAAAAAAATCACTAGTGCCAGTGGTAGCCCCCTTCCTCTCCCAGCTCCATAAAAAAAATGGTGGTGCCAGTGGTACGCCACTGGAGATGATACAGGATGATGGTTGACCAGTAGTTGTTGCCCTAACCTCTATTTTCCAAGTGAATTTAAAGTGATATGAATAACAAAGAATGCCAAATAATGGTGTCCCCCACTGGCTGCTACTTTGGGTAGATCATTTAAATTAACCAGTGTCTACTTAGAGTTAATTTCTTGAAAAGTTGGGGTTTGGGTAGTCCTAGCCTGCCATTTATTATTAGAAGGGAGAAATGACAGAGACTAAAAAGGATATTCATGAACACTAACAATTGTTTTTATTGGTTATTCCATACCAATTGAATCACAAATGCACAGTAGGTACAATATTGCAAATCAAACCTGTGGAACTGTGTACATAATTTAATAGCTAAAAGACAAAACATGCTACCAGCTAAACTTTAACACAGTACAAACTGTGGATTTTATTATTATTGCAGATTAGAACATTGGGATTTCAGTGACTAATTTAGGGAAAGATTAATGGCTTAAATTAATGGAGTAGCAATATTTAACTGTAGGTTTTGAAGATTTTTACATTGCAGTGGTCATAATTAATGGATTTGCTTAGCTATAATGCCTTCAGTTACATAAAAACAAATATCTCTGGTACATCAGTGAAGCTGCTAAAAAAAGTACCTGATTCCAGAGGCTTGTTGCAAACAGGGAAGCTTTGACCCAGTTCTGAATCTAACCTGGCAGCCTTGTCCTATGGCCCCACTCCACTGCTGTTCTGCTGCTCTCACTGCTGCTTCTCCTTCTGCTCTGATCAGCACAGTATAAATCACACATGTTTAGAACAGGCTAAATATATCTGGAGTCCTTCTTCAATTTTGTTCATTTTTGGAAGGTCCTTTGGAGTCTTGGGGCATGAATGGGCCTAAGTAGTTATTTGCCAAGTCAACATTCCATCGGTGGGGTGGGTTGGCGCAGGCTTAGCACCTCAATAAGACATAGTTTTCAGTAGCAGTAAATAGCACCACTTTGGGTGCCATTTACTACCATTGCAAACCTTTGTACATGCCACTGTGCCTGTACACAGGACGGGAGCCCTCACTTTCATGGGCACAGCATTATGTTAGTGCCTGAGTGCTAACAGGTTCATGTGCTACAGTGGCCTCTGAATATAGTCCCAACACAATGACCACAGGAAACCTGGATAGCACTGATAGCACCAGTGCTAACCTTTGAATATCTGGCCTCTGATGTTTTACACAGATTAAAGTTTGGAACAAAATATGCCAAAAGCCCAAAGGTACAGATGCCCATCTGTGTTAAATGTTGAACCAGTACTGTGAGAGGAAGTTCAGAGGCTAGGGACAATACAGTGATTAAAACTTCCACACAGTAGCATCATCTGCATTAGCTAGCTGTACAATAGTCAATATTCAAAACAAAATATTTGATTGACCATTAATCTGCAATGCAACCTTTCCCTTTGAATGTGGTATATGTTGAAGAAGAAAAAACAAACACATGATCACTGTTGAATTTGATGGACCATAACCAGCAACACCGATGCAGCTGTTATGGTCACTTGGTCCAAAGATTTTTGAGACTTGTGTCTATCTTAGGTTTGTGATCAGCCACTGAGTTATCCTTTGTTACTTAATTTTGAACTTGCTTGTACAATGTTTGAGCTATATTTATCTGGTAGGTGTTATACTTTTAAACCCTGACAAATTTTGCCTAAATCACTTTTCTTCCCTATTAAAATAGTATTTGATAAATTATATCATAAATTAGTTCATTTTTATCATGCCCCATCCCTATTTTGGTCTTTCTAAAATTATTTATTCTCATGAAAACACATCATGTATGGTCACAGTGCTAGCTTGAGCGATCACTGCACAACCTGAAAATGAGTAGATCCCTTCTGTGCTACTCCAAATTTGCATTAACCTGGTACATGGAATCTTAACTTTGCTCTAAAGCCAAGTGGCTGGATTTTCAGCTATTATGGCCCAGGCACAGGCCTCAACATTGGGCTGTGTCTGCATCATCAGAAATGTGACACAACATTTGAATGTTGTTTTCAAATGTTGAGATATAATTACAGCAGTTTCAAATGGTCTAGCTGGAAAAATTCAGCCTAACCCTGGCCCAACCACTCTCTTGCCCCCACCTGTGAAAGGCCTCACCATATACCATCTCAACGCTAGGAGTTTACTCCCTAAGATTTGTCTCATGAGAGTCTGGGTGTCACAGCATTTCCCCGAACATACTCTATATTACTGAGTTGTGCCTATCATGCCCAGTTTCTGAACCCCTACTCTCCCTACCTAGCTATCTTGTCCTTAGACAAGACAGCTCTAAGAGAGGTGGTGATGCAGCAATCTCCCACCATCAAAACTTGCTGGTCTCAGTTGTTACTAATGAGGCAATCCCTAAGTTCCATGGGCTCCTCCTTGTTAAACTGCTTCTGCTTTCCCCTCTCCCCATCCACATTGGAGCATTCTACTCCTCCCCCAAAGCACCTCCGTCCACTGTGGTCAGCACCATCTCAGCTGTTTCTGCCACCGCCAGCTCTGGCAAACTCATTTTGCCTTGGTGACTTTAACCTGACTTAGGCCTCCCCTGCCCTTAAACCCACCATTCAGCAAACTGAGACACTAAACCTACACCTATTGATCAGCAAACCCACCAGACTTAAATCCCTACTCCCAAAACCATACCCTTCTGGACTGGATCCTGGCTTCTAACCCTCGTTGGATCATATCAGACGGTATGCTCCATGACATTTTAAGCAACCACCTCATGACCTACTGCACTCGCAAACTCCATTTACCTCGCTTCCCCCCACCTATTGATAGATCTGCTCCCTTTGCTCCTTAAACATCCCATGGTCTTGCATGATCTTGCATCCTCAGATTGGTCCCCTTTCTATGCCACAGATGATGCAGACATGGCTCTCTTGCTTTTCTGACACATATTATGCAATGTCTGGCATTATTATGCCGCCCTACACCATGAGAGATTGAGAAATTTACACCACCCCTTGATAGCCGCTGATCTAATTAAGCTATGCAACTCCTGTGACTATTCTTGGGCTCACTATAAAGCCTCACTTTCCACCAACAACCTCTCCACGTATTGCATCCTAAGAAACGCTTGCATCAAAGCTATCAGGGTGCCTAAATCCGACTATTTTAAGAATACATTGCAAAAAAATCTAAATTCTCCCTATAAATTCTGGCAAACCCTCTCAAACCTTCTCAAACCTTCACACTCCTCCTCCCCTTCCCTCCAAATCAACAACAATCCTCATCTCAGACCCCCACACCATTGCCTCTACCTTAAATAAATTATTTACAACATGTGCCCTTTCATCTTCCCCTGCCCATCTCTCCACCCCACAGCACATCTCACTTACCCATGACTTTTCGGTATCCACTCCCACAGCACTGCCTCCCTCATCAGCCCACATACATATCAACTTGACCCTATCACAGCCCAGGAGGTCCTCAGAGCTCTCCAATCCTTAAACCCATGCAAATCCAACCTTGATGGTTTTGACCCCCCTCATATTAAAGATCTCAGCCCCAGCTATCACCCATCCCTTGACCCATCTACTCAATCTCTCTTTCTCCCTTGGCACAGTACCACAGGCCTGGAAAGAGGCCAAAGTGATTCTGCTGCACAGAGGTGGTGATCACTCCCAACCTGGTAATTACCACCCCATCTCCCTACTCTCTGCTTTAGCCAAACTACAAGAATCTCTTGTCCTCTCCAGACTCTCAAACTTCCTTACTTCCTCAGATTTCCTGTCTCCTTATCAGTTGGGCTTCAGGAAAAATCACTCAACTGTCTCCTCCCGACTTAGGTTTACCGACACCATTCTCACTGGTATGGACCAAGGTCACCTCACCCCAGCCATATTTATAGATTTGGCCAAGGCATTTGATTCCGCATCCCATCCCATCCTTCTCACCAAGCTTGAACACATAGGCCTCTCCCCCCTCTGAGTCAAATGGTTTGGCTTATACCTCTCTGGCCACTCTCAATGCATCCAATCAGGAGATGTTCGCCCCTCCAGTACTGGCAGGAGTACCACAAGGGTCAATCTTTGATCCCATCCTCTTTTTGATATTCCTTAATGATCTCCCCCTTGTATGCTCCTCCTCCCACATTCAACTCCATGCTGACAACACTATCCTCTATAACTCCAGTCCCTCTGCCTCAATTGTGACCTTCCAGCTGCAGTCCAATTTCACCAATGTCCTAAACTGGTTTGAGGCAAATCAAACTGAAGGTCAACACCACTAAATCAGTCTCTATGAATTTAGGCACCACACAGAAACTAGCCAAACTCCTCTCACCCTCTGCCTTCCCCACCCTCAATGGCAAAACCCTGGACATAGTCCTGGCCTACAAATACCTCAGAGTCTGGCTGGACAGTCACCTTGATTTCTTTACTCATATCAACCATATTCACTCCAATCTCTGCCCTAATCTCGAGACCCTCTACAGAAACAAATATGCATTCTCTCTCCCTGTTCGCCAGACTCTCCTTACAAGGACCATCCTGCAACTCTTCAACTATGCTGACGTTGTGTACAGCTCTGCCTCAACATCCACCCTCCCCAGACTGGACATTCTCTTCAAAGCCTTTTGTCATTCCACCCTGAACTCCCCCCCAGAACCCTTCATTGCACCCTTTACTTCTTGCTATCACTCACCTCATTTACTTCACGCTGAAATCTCCATACCTCCATTGTCACTGCTAAATACTGGTTTGGCTCACTGCCCCTCACCTAGCCTCCCTCCTATCCCCCGCCACCCACACCTCCTATAGTATCCGTTCCCGATCCCACACTCCTTTGTACTTCCCTGCACTCACTCAAACTCAGGCAAAGCTGACTTGTCTTTCCACTTCCCCCATGAGTGGAACTCCATGCCTGCCTCACTGCGCACATTGCCATGCTGAACTCTCTTTAAATGAACCCTCTACCTCTCCCCTCCAACACCTTGCTTGTGTCCTTATCCTGAACAACCTCTAGGTAGTACCTTGCCTATCCATCACTGGTGTACCTGTATCCCAGCGAGCTAGGTCCTCTGCTTCTTCTGAAGATAGCACCTGCCCAGGTTTCCCTTGGGCCCTACCACCTTCCCAGTTTTTCAACAAAGACCCGCCGCTACTATGCTGCATAATGTGTCATTGATATGCGTATGTTATGTACCATCTTCTTATCTGCTTGTAACCACCCACAGCTATATTGCTTAAGTGTTGTTATTTATACTCAACATCTTGTATAATTATCTGGCGCAATGTGTTGTTGATATGCATATGTTATGTACCATCTTCTTATCTGCTTGTAACCACCTGCTGCTATATTGCTTAAGTGTTGTTGTTATACACAATGTCAAGTACAATTTTATACCTGCCTGTACCTCTGCATAACCTGTTACCTTCATGTGTTTTTGCACTTATAAATTTGTAATTATGTATTATTGTTCTGTACTTGTACCTTGTTTCCCACTCCTGGGTTATACCTGGAAGTGAGCCTTGGCTCAGTGTGCCTCTCCTGGTTACCAATTTTTAAAATAAATAAATAAAAATATCAGTTCATGCTTCATTATAGGGCTCCCATTGTGCTGCAAGTCTTGATTGATGTGAAAGATAATGAAACCTCCTTTTAAGTGGTCTGCAGTATCTGTGTGAGCACTGGGGATGTGGTACTATCATGCTGCAAGTCCCCAATACACAGCTCAAAATGCAGCCCCAGGTCTCATGCATGTTCACACAGCATACTGTACCAATGGATCAGCAAAGCTATGCAAATGATAGAGCCTGCAATGAATAGCAGCAGGTGGAGTTTTGTCTTGGAGGAACACACTGAATGACACCAGGACAGACAGGTGTGAGTTCCCGGGGGGAGACAGGGTAAGGAAAGGTGAATAGGTGGTGGGAGGAATAGGTTACCTAGGTGGTGGGAGGAATGGGTTATGTAGGGGGGTGGGACTAGTGACTGCTGCAGGGGAAGGGATAAGATTATTTAAGAAGTGGTCTCAGTGAGTTCTGCCTTCCTTTGCCCCTTTCTGCAGCAGAGAGTGGGCTAAGGGGGAAGGGGTGACCATTGAGTTCCCTGGGAGAGCAGTAAGCATACAGGTGGAACACACAAGAAATGAGGACTTCATGGCTGAGGCCAGAGGGGTGCCAACCATAGGTGAAGAATAACTCTCTGATGCAGGTCACCAGTCATGGATACCCTCCAAGAGAGAAGGCATCAGTGGGGCTGGCCTGTTAGAGCCACCCCTTATGACTTGGGGGCTAGGGGCCTCACAACTTATAGAAACATAGACTTTGACAGCAGATAAGGACCACTTGGCCCACCCTAGTCTGCCCATTTTCCTACCTACAGGATAAGCTGCAGATCCTAGTTAACCAACAGCCTATTTCTTCCTACCCCCCACAAAAATTGCCTTATGTCTGTCCAATGCATTCTGGAATTCTCCCACAGTTTTAGACCCCACAACCTCCTCAGGAAGGCTGTTCCATGCATCCACCATCTTGAAAAAATAATTCCTCATATTGCCCCGAACCATCCCCCCACTATCTTCTAATTGTGTCCCCTTGTTCTTGCACATCTTTTTTACTGAAAGATGTTACCCTCTTGGACTTTGTTGATTCCACTGTGGTGCTTAAAAGTTTCTATCATGCCCCCCCCTTTCCTCAAGGGTATACATATTAAGCTCCTCTAGTCTCTCCTCGTATGGCTTCTCTTGCAGACCCTGCACCATTTTGGTTTCCCTCCTCTGGACTGCCTCTATCCTGTCTATGCCCTTGAGGAGATGGGGTCTCCAGAACTGGATGCAGTACTCCAGATGGGGTCTCACCAACTGTCTTTACAGAGGGAAAACAACTTCCCGTTTTCTGCTGGTGATGCCTCTCCCTATACATCCCAGTATACTCCCAGCCCTTCCTACTACCTTCTCACATTGCTTGCTAACCTTAAGGTCATCAGATATGATTACCCCCAAGTCCCTTTCCATTTTTGTTGTTGTTACTGCCTCCTCCTCATTGTGTAATCTTCCCCTGGGTTTTTGTTTCCAAGGTGCATTATTTTGCACTTTTTTGCATTGAATCCAAGATGCCATACTTCTGACAATTTCTCCAACCTTGCCAAGTCCCTTCTCATCCTTTCCACACCTCCTTGTGTATCAACCCTTTTGCAGATCTTTGTGTCATCTGCAAAGAGACATACCTTTCCTTCCAGTCATAGAAACATAGAAAACATAGACTTTGACGGCAGTTAAGGACAGTTTGGCCCACCTAGTCTGCCCATTTCCCTACCTAGAGGATAAGCTGCAGATCCTATTTAACCAACAGCCTATTTCTTCCTACCCCCCACAAAAATTGCCTTATGTCTGTCTCATGCATTCTTGAATTCTCCCACAGTTTTAGACCCCACAACCTCCTCTGCAGTCCCTCTGCAATGTCACTTATAAAGACTTTAAAAAGGACTGGACCCAGTACTGAACCCTGCAGTACCCCACTAGTAACCCCTCTTTCTTCAGGTAGGTGGATATCAATAGACTGGACCCCTCCAACTGATGGAGGGGTGGCCGATAATGTTTGGGGTAAACCAAAGGATTTTATGAGCTGTGATTACCTTGCCGTGCATGTCACACTAATGGGAGAACTTTAATTGATGTTGAAATCAGTTGAAGCAATTCTAACTGGCATGTTAATAAATGCATGGCTGTAGCCATTTCCTCCAAGTGCGTTGTTGGTCTCATTTGTGCGGGTGAAGGAAGGGGTGTGACTGGTAAGATAATGTTTGAGGTCTCTTCTGGATACAGCTACCTTTCTGTGTAATTTTTAGATGATTGAGAAAGGTATCATAAACTCTTATCTGCCAGTGAAACTTAAGGGTATACAGTATGTCTTCCTTACAGTACTCATGAATCCAGGATTCTCAATTCAGTGGATCAGAAAGTAACATAATACTTAAAGAAATACCCACAGGCCTGACTTTGCTCAGATATATCATACTGTAGGCTGCTCAGCTCACCCACGGTCAGCCGGCACTCAGCCAGCCACCGACCAAGATCAGGACACCCACCTGCAGCTCCTTGGAAGCTGCCTGCCCCTGAACAGGGCTGCTCAGCTCACCCACGGTCAGCCGGCACTCAGCCAGCCACCGACCAAGATCAGGACACCCACCTGCAGCTCCTTGGAAGCTGCCTGCCCTGAACAGGGCTGCTCAGCTCATCCACGGTCAGCTGGCACTCAGCCAGCCACCAACCAAGATCAGGACACCCACCTGCAGCTCCTTGAAGCTGCCTGCCCCTGAACAGGGCTGCTCAGCTCACCCACAGTCAGCCGGCACTCAGCCAGCCACCGACCAAGATCAGGACACCCACCTGCAGCTCCTTGGAAGCTGCCTGCCCCTGAACAGGGCTGCTCAGCTCACCCACGGTCAGCCGGCACTCAGCCAGCCACCGACCAAGATCAGGACACCCACCTGCAGCTCCTTGGAAGGTACGGGACAGCACAGCCAATCGGAACACGGGTGCTTCCAGCAAACCCACTCTGATTGGCCAGGACTTTTTCCCTGCTATAGACTTTGTTAGATTTTCAATAGCGCTAAGCACATTTTAACTGTGTTATTAGAAGTTTTTCAACTGTATTAGCTGGATTGTAATTTCTACTACTGTTTTAAAGTGCTTACACCTCTTCTGTCTGACTGCTATTCCTGCAGCGCCCCCCATCCAAGCACTCTGCCTTGGCTCCGATAAGTCTAACTACCTTTTTTTTTTTTTTTAAGTGGCTAGTTTTCCATTAGCAGGTTATACAGACCTGCCACTAGAGGGATTCTTGGTCTTCTACATAGATCACTGTACTCACTCGTTGGCAATATGGCCTGCATTATCATTTTTGCGGCCTCACAGCTGTTTGGTCCCCTTACTCCATTCACTTGCATTGCTTGATTTTTCATGGCAAAAGCTGTTGTTGGATTAAGTTTAATTTGTTAAATCCTGCCAAAAAGAGCTGTTTTCATGTACTTGTGAAATCCTTGGGGCTTTTTGTTAAGTGTAACTGTGGTTAAGAGATTACAGCATCCTGTTGTTAACTTAAAGTGGGCCAGACGCTACGGCACCCAGCCCCCCCACAGCCTTTTGTTGTGATAATTTAAGTCTGAATTGCCCAGCAGAAACGCTTGTTCCTGACTAAATATTAACTCCTGTGCCATCCTCTGTCTCTTCCCAGTCGAAGCTCCCTGTTGGAAGCCCTCATTGTGAGCCAGGGCTACGCTCTGCCAGCGGGTGGGCAGCAACCGCCTAGTCGCCTCCAGGGACCAGAAAACTGGAAGGGACAGCCAGGGAAGGTACAGGAGAGCCGCAAAATTTATGCCCACCCACCCTGCCCCCTCCTCGATGTTATTTTTATAGGCATTTTCCTGCCAAATTACAATTCCTGCCCCCAACGCCACGCCATCCAGTAATCTGTCTCATTGCCACTGCTGTACTGCCAAATCAGCAACCCTTCCTTATTGTTCTCCTGCTACTACACTGTTGTTTCCTAGTTCCATTTAATCATCATCCTTGCTTTCATAATGGGGATCCTTTGGATACTCCTGGCTATGTTCTTCATGTTGTTCAGGGAAAAGACATCCTCCTTGCCACTGTCACACTGAAAAGTGCATCCCACCTTCCTAGTCTCGCTATTTCACCATTATTAAAGAAGGACCGGATCCTTATCTATGCACTACCTATGCCACAATTTAACCAGTGGGGTAACCTCCATGTAGGGATGCAAATTGCTCTATCAACATATCGCTCGGTACCCCATTATTGGGTATACAGTTCTCCATTATGCCTGACCACCAGATTGCTATTGAGTGTATTGGCATGAACCCATAACCCTGACTGGCTTATCTTAAAACAGAAGCCCCTGAATAGAAAAAGGAGGACCAAAGATAGTCTCCTCATTTTCTCTCTTGAAGCCCTTATGAAACTTTTAATTTTTTTCCTGATCTGTGTTGGAAATGTGGAAATTAAACCCGGATCTCTGCAGTGCATTACCTCACCAGCAGACTTAGCCTCGACCAAAGGTCTAAGCTTTCTGCATATCAATGCCTGCAGTCTGCTAAAAAAGCTCACGTTGATACAATCCTGGGCTACCCATACTTTGCCAGACTTTCTTGTGGTATCAGAGACATGGCTCAGACCCGCCACAGCAGACAGAGACATAAACTTACCCAATTATCAAATATTCAGAGAGGATCGCCAGACAAGGGGTGGGGGAGTTGCTATATATGTCAAATCCAATATATCTGTAACTTGCTTAGATGCAACATCTATGCCCAAAGAATTCAAATGTCTATCCCTCAAAGTGGCTGTCTCCAACACTGCAGCATTTCGGCTAGTTGGCTGCTACAGGCCCCCTTCAGCGGATCATAAGCTTCTAGCCCACCTGGGAATCAAATCAAGATGGATACTGAAGAGACCATAATCCTAGGTGATCTAAACCTTAATTGGCTATCCAAGGTCATGTCCTTTAGTATCATTTTGTGATACATATGGTTTTTCACAACTTAGATATGAACCAACAAGAATCAACAAAAAATCTGAGCAACAGCACATTACTTGACATCATGCTGGTGAACAAACCCCACCTCTTCACGCATGCTGGAGTGCTGTTCAGTGACATAGTGACCACTGCCTTATTGCTGGAATAAGGTCATCCGTAAACTAACACCCCAGCTAAATTCCTACTGAGGAGAACCAAGAAAACTTTCAACTCTGAGGCATATCTTCATGATCTAAATCACTCTACAAGATGGCAAGAGTTCTACCTAGAGACTCAGTTGAAAAGCTCATCAGGTGTTAAATAGCATAATACTAGATGCCCTTAACACTCATGCACCAATTACTAGAGTTCGATTAAAAACAAATCTTGTTGTTGGTTTTCACCTGACCTTAAATCAGCCCTGCTTGAGAGAGATAAGCTTTGGAAAAGGCAAGGAAGACTAAGAACCCAAATGACTGGTTGATATTTAAGAAAGCCAGGAATAGCTGTACCAAGAAAGTACGGGATGCTAAGGCTGCCTACTACATGGCTGAACTCGACTCCTCATACCACAATCCTGCCAGGTTCTGGAGCACTATTAAGGGCATAACGGGACAAGATCCTAGCACTTCACTACCAGCTCAAATGCAGCACAACAAGGTGACAATCTTGGACAGAATGGAAATACTGGATGCATTCAATAATCATTTTACAACCTACTACATGGCTGAACTCGACTCCTCATACCACAATCCTGCCAGGTTCTGGAGCACTATTAAGGGCATAACGGGACAAGATCCTAGCACTTCACTACCAGCTCAAATGCAGCACAACAAGGTGACAATCTTGGACAGAATGGAAATACTGGATGCATTCAATAATCATTTTACAACCGCTGGCCTTGCATTTGATACCTCTCCAGCCAATCTGCGACATGCTCAGTTTAGCTTCCAGTATACAGGATCTCAGTTAGCTGAATCCTCCTTCTCCTTCAAACCCATTCTGTTGAAACAAGTGGAGGATCTAATCTCGAGATGGATATAAAAAAAGTGCAGGTGCTGACTCCCTTGACCCCTACTTTCTAAAGATTGCAATGCATGCACTTGCAGTTCCTTTAACACACCTTTTAACTTGTCCTTAAAATCTGGTTCTATTCCTGCAACTTGGAAAACAGCCCAAGTTTTCCTCTACTGAAATCAGGGACCCCATGGACCTTAACAACTATAGGCCAATCTCTATCCTTCCAGTACTATCTAAGCTGCTAGAAAACTGCTAAGCATCCAATTAAGAGATTACCATGAAGAATCTAATCTTTTAAATCAAGCACAATCCGGGTTTCGGTCTAAGCATAGTACTATTTCTGCACTGGCTAAAGTTACAAACAATTGGCAAACCAAACTGGATAAAAAGAATAGCGTTTGTGCTGTATTCCTTGATCTAAGCAAGGCATTTGATACGGTAGACCATGAGCTGCTACTCTCTTCCTTGCACTCCATAGGCTTGGATCCATCCTCCTTACATGGTTCAGGTGTTACCTAACAGGAAGAACACAGCAAGTGAAAGCTGAAGGAGACCTATCTCCACTAAAACCACTTCTAAGAGGAGTTCCACAAGGATCTATCCTGGGCCCTATCCTTTTCGCCATTTATATTAACAATATTGATTCAAATCTTACCAAAGCCACTGTACACTTGTTCGCAGATGACACTGTTTTATATGTCAGCAACCCATTGCCTGCTACAGCTTGTGAAGTTCTACAAACAGAATTCTCTATACTACAACATCAATTATTGGAAAAAGCTCTTTAAATGCAAAGAAAACAAAAGCAATGTTTTTCTCCACCCAAAGCCATACAAATCCCTCATTACTAAACAACCTCCCCAGCTATCCACTATCCTTGGTGAAAGCCTTGATTATGTAGAAAATTCAAGTATTTGGGGTGTGGATAGATAGCAAACTTGACTACACAGTTCATATTGAAGAACTTTTAAAAAGCTTCCCAGAGACTTGGTCTATTTTTTAGAATAAGGCACTTTCTAAACAGAGATTCCAAAATGAGGTTGGTCCAGGCCACATTTCTCTCAGTAATTGACTATGCAGACTTCCTCTATAGTCACTGCCCTATCTCCTACCTATGCAAATTGGATACACTATACCACAGAGCTCTGAGGTTCATAACAGATCTACCATTTAATACTCACCATTGCTATCTCTATGCAGCAGTCGGTTGGACATCTCTACATCTCAGAAGAAACAGAAATGCTGCAGTGTGGACATACAGAATTTTGACTAAGATGCTTCCAAACTATATATTAGACTGCTTCGCACAGGCCACAGCTGGCACCTACGCCCTAAGAAGCTACAATTTCATTATGCTCAAAGTGCCTAAAGTCAACACCTGGCATGGGAGATCTGCTATTAGCTATAATCTAGCTATATCATGGAACACAATTCAAAAGTCCTTGAAGCTGATCAACCGGGTATCCTTAGCATCCTTCAAGCATCTATACCTAAGTCTCTTCCCTGAAAAATGCAATTGCTTCCACAAGTTCTAGTTTATTCAGTTCTTTCCTTCCCCCTCTCAGGCTGCCATCATATCATGGCAATTCACTTCTCAAATTCATCTCACAGATACCTCACCCCTGGCTATAATCTTCTCCCATTAACTCCAGGCTCCTACCTTAGCCCTTATCACTGCCTTTCACCTCCCAGTTCTAGCACCAGCCCCTGCTCTAGTCATGCATACCCCTTCCTACCATGTTACTTGTCTCAGTCTATGATCACCTCTTTCAGTCATTCAATCGCTATTTCTCTTTGTTCACATTGACTTCCCTTGGATCTTTGGAATCTTGGGTATATCATGTTGAATGTATGCCATGTTTACTGCCAATGTTGATATGTATATACTGGTTTACCTAGAGTGCATCTCATATGTTCCTACCATATCCTGTTATGTTTAAACAATTTCTGTTCTTGATTTCTGTATATAAGTGTTTTAATTATTCATGTACATATACCAATTATTGAACCTTGATTACTGTATATAAGTATATACGTGTTTTAAATCTTCCTATACATGTACCAATTATTGAACCTTGACCTTATCAGGTCCATCTTGCAAATGAGCTGTGCTCAATGATGTTCACCTGAATAAATAAAGATTTGATTGATTGATTGATTGATTGTAGTTAAACAGCTATAGTAAGCAATTTATTAACTTTTGTTTGCAATTCTTGTCCCACTTAAGTTCAAGGTCATATGTAATATATTTGTTACACAGATAATTACAACTTCAACTCAGCTTTGAGGAAGTGGAGGACTGGTTCAGGAAACACAAGCTGATTCTGAACTACAAAAAAACAAAAGTCATGTTGTTCAGCAGTGTTCACAGCAAACACAGATCCAGTGCCCTGACCATCAGAAGCTCCTCTGGCATCCCGCTTGAACAAATTCAACATTTCAAGTATCTAGGGCTAACCGTGGATAGCTCACTATCATATGCCCAGCATGTTGAGAATGTTGCCAGGTCTGCTAGAATCAAGACAGGGTTACTCTATAGATGTAAACACAGTCTAACACCTGAAGCCCTTATACTATTCTATCTATAACTCATAGTATCCATTGTTGACTATGGTCTGGTTATCTATGGCACAGCTTCCACCACTACCCTCTGCAGATTTTCAGTGGCACTCAATAAAGCATGCTGACTTCTCACTGGAGCAGCACACCTTACCCACACATGTGAACTGTGTTTGCAAACAGGTTGGCTTCAGCTAAATGGGAGAATTCACTACCAGACCTGCTTGCTAACTAAAAAGGCACTTCTCGAGCTCTGCCTTCTGGTGTTACAAACTTATTCAACCCCTCTTGCAGCTCCCAGCACGTGCATAGTTCAGTCAACCAACTCTTTTCTGTCTCAAGATGCCAGACTACACAAGGGCAATGATCATTTGCATATAGAAGAAGAAGAAGAAGAAGAAGAAGAAGAAGAAGAAGAAGAAGAAGAAGAAGAAGAAGAAGAAGAAGAAGAAGAAGAATTTATATAGCGCTTTTCATACACAGTGTATCCCAAAGCGCTTTTACAAGCAATGATAGACTGATAGTGAAGAGACTGAATGTGTGGTGGCAGCCATATCGCATATCATCATCCACACATAGCCTGGATAATTGCATGAACCGGTTTATGGGAAGGGGAATGTTGGCCAGGACACCGGGAATGTTCCCTACTCTTTTCAAAGAGTGCCCTGGGTTCTTTTACTTCCACCTGGACACCCACCAGGACAACACCAGGATGGGCAGAAGGGACCTCGGTTTAACATCTCATCCAAAGGACGGCACACCCCAGCAGTACAGCACCCCTCAATTCTGCACTCAGATGCCAGCGATTTTTAGGTGCAAGTCCAATCCCACTGTGGGACAAGAACCCATGACCTTCTGGTTCAGAGGCGGATGTGCAAAAAACTGAGCCATGCTAACACCCATATAAAGCACACCACTATGGTTTAATGTGCTGCCCAGTGATATCTCTTCCTTACCAAAATTGGGACCATTTAAAGGCACTCTTCATCAGCATCTTACAGCTAATAGTTCCTGTGACTGTTTCAACTAACATGGCACTACCTCAGCAGTACTGACACATCCTTGTGTACCTACTTCTTCCCCTTCCTCTGCAAATGATCACTTTCACCCTAACCGCTCTGTTCTATTTCCTGGCTCCTTCCCTGAACCTTCTTTCACCTCACCCCTGTCACCATCCACCTTCTTGCCACTGTTTATCTTCACTTACCTGAACTTTTGTTCACCCAAATCTACGTATACCTATTTGACAAAGCACCTTGGGCTTCCTCTTTTTATTAGGTTATTTATTTTTATTTTTCTTAGTCATTTTCTTCCCTTGGGCAACCAGTCAGTCTACCTTTTAAGTCTAGGCATCCTCTGTGGTCTCCGGCCGCCATCCCGAGGACCTTCCTTGGCTCCTATTCGGGTCCTGCAACTTCATCCCCGTGGCTTATCCCCCATGGCAGGGAGGTGGTAAGCCCCCCTCTTGCTTGTCCACCAGGACTGGATCCAATGTTGCTGCGCTCCCCTCTGAGCTGAAGCTTCCCCCATAAAGAGGCCATCATGCCACGCAGTGACTAGTGCCCAATTTTCCCTAATCAGATTGCCTCAGACATGTGTGGCATAAATGACACCAAGGGACAGGAGTGCACTTGCTTCCACATGCACTCCTTCCTGGTGTCTGCCCCAGCACGTCGCCCTGTACTGCCAGGAGCACTGCATTACCCCCAGCCTCCGCAAGGGGGCAGCAGTGATCCGACGGCTGCACACCCCTTCCCTGCAGAAGGAAAGCAGTCCTATGGATGCTCAATCCCTCTCCTCCCCTGCTGACCCCCTATGATCCAGGTCTGCTCCTGAACCCGGGTCGCTGGCATGGCGTGAGGTGTGGCATCCAGCGCCTCAACCCTCAGTGCCACCGGGCCGGCTATTAGGTTATTTTTGATTTCCTACCAATTCATAGTTTTAATTTTAGTTACAATGTTAATGTTATATTGTAATTTTAAATACTTTCTTGTCAAAATGTTATGTAATACTAACCGTTGTATGTCTGTCACCCTTTTCACTGACATGGAACCTTTATAAAAGAGCTGTTATATGTTCAAAAGTATTGTAATCCAAGAATTAATAAATAAATAAATATCACATGAGCTATGAGATCTTCTTTACTCAAGCCAAATGTTTCTCCAGTAAATGCATGACCTCTTTACAGTATGTGCTTTGTAAATACATTATGCCCATAGTGACAGTCTAGTAGAACAGAGATGAGTTAACTGGCTAGAGGAAAGAAATAAGCACAAACAAGGTGCTAAGTGCTATTGTTCTTGAGTGATACAGTGTTACTGCAAAGATCCTGAGGTTCAAAATATCATTGTTAATGGCTCTCCTGTGACTGGTGGGCATTATACACAAAAAAATACACTGCGGGGCAGGAATGTAAGATGAAGAACAAGAATAAAATAGTTTTGTACATATTGGCCTGGACATTCACAAGTGATGCACCATGCTCAACAGAGATGTGCCAGAGCAAGTACAAAAATGTACCATTGTGTGATATTCAGCTGGAGGCAGCTGCACCGCGCAAGTTGCAATACACAAGAGTGCAATGGTAATGAATGCATGTGCAACCGTAGGGGCAGGAACCATGAATAAAATGCACAGTGCGATATTCAACAGCATGCGCCATGTGCAATAGGGGAGTTAGCGGAAGTTGCACAATAGTGGAAATGATCCAAAATAAAAAGGAACAAGAGAGAGGTGCAAGAACGCTACAGGGAAGCCACAGGCGGGAACGAGGTGACAGGAACAAGGCAGAGGGTAGCAGTGAGCAGGAATAGGCAGGAGAAGGACAGGGCATACCTGGAGTCAACCAGAAACAGGAAAGGAGTGGGGAGCCTGTGCCAATATTCCTGGCCTGCTGCATCCTGCACAACATGGCCAACAACTGTGGGATAGCCGTAGAGGTCGAAGAGGGGGACAGCGGTGGGGACAATGAGGATGCCGGTCCAGACGGTGATGGGCAGCCACCCTCTGGGTGAAGTGACCCCTGCCTGATCCAGATGTCACAGCTGCACCAGGACACCATCACTGAGGAGCACTTCGGCCAACACAGGTAGGTCACGGGGCCATGTGCAACCACCAATGGCAAGGTCACAACCCACAGACAGGCATGGATGAACCCCAGGGGTGAATGGCGGCAATGGAATGGGTCTGAGCGTGGAACCGCACATGCCATCAGGGATGGGCAGGCCAAACATGACATGCACTCACACACACACACACACACAGACACACACACACACCACAAGACATGCACAAGGGTTAAAAGGCACGCCAACTCTGAATGCAACCCCTACCCACACACAGATCCACACATGACCATGCCCAGTGGCCGTCACTGTGCGTGCCTCAGATGCTGGACACCATTGCACACTAGGAGAAAGTGCAATGCAGGCATCATCATGCACATGCCACAGTGGTCAGCAGCCAAGAGGGTGTGCACAGGGACCATGTGTGTGCAGGGCCAGGTACCCCACCCATGCATTGCACAATACACAACATACTACACACAGGGCAGTGGCAGACAGTGGCCATGGTGGGAGACAGGTCAGTCACATGGCACAGTGCCACGGCTGCCATGGATGTGTGGGTGGCCCCACCAAGACCTGCGAGCCATGCCAGGCTGACCGTTGGCCTCATGGGGTGGCACTGATGGTCCCTTGGGGTGACACTGCAGGAACGCGACTGTGTTCACACAGGGGTCTGCAGCTCACTGAACATGCCCATGCCAGGCGTGCTTGGTATGCCCACAGCCAAACCCAGTGTCGACATGGAAGGTGTCTCACGATGCCGGGAACAGGGGGTGGACATGACACTGCGTGGTCTCTGCGGCACATGGGCAATGAACTGGGTGCCCAATGTGGCCATGACAGCTGTGAATGCACGTGTCTACCTGTCAATGGCAGCGGTCACATCCTCCCGCTGCTGGGCCATCTCTGCCAGGAGCAGACCATGGTCTCTGCTGTGCCACTCCTCTGCTTGGCACAGAATGGCACTGAGTGCATCCACCACAGTCACAAGCCGCAACTGCTGATCCACTGAAGCCTGGAGTAGGCAGCTGTGCTCATCAAAGAGGTCATCCGCTGTTTCGGCATGCTGTCCCTCGTGGTGTTCCTGGCCCTGCTGGGCAGCACCCCTTGACAATGGGCGCTGCACACCAGAGCCATACCAGGGCACATCCACACGCTGTGCACTGCCGCCGCTCCCCGACACTGTCCTCCTGTCGCCATTGGCTAACTGCTGGCACTGCCCCTCCGGCCGATGATTGCCAGGACTCACTGGTGCCACTGCAGTGGCCACAACAGCCCCACCAGCCTGAATGTGCACCAGTGCTGCCCCACTGGAGCATACAGGCACAGGCTGGGACTGTGATGTCATGCAGGTCTCCACGGCAGCACCACCCATGGCTACGCCCGTGCCGTTTCCTGCTGTGGGACCATCCTGCATCCCACACTTATCACTGTCTGGGACTTGTGATCCATCATCATCGGTGCTGGATCCGGCACCAGTCCATGTCCCAGCATGCTATAGTCCATGGGCACTGTCACGCTGGGACACAGGCAGGGCCTCGTCTGCACCAGCACCACCATCTTCAGTCCGGACAGACAGGCAGGTATGCAGTGGTCCTGTCCTTTGGACACCTGTGGAGGTGAATGGGCACTCCTCCTTGTCCAGGGCATCACCCTCAGTGGATATACCCACCATAGCTGACCCATGTAGATGCTCAGGAGCTGTAAGGGAACACAGTAGCGTTAATGTCTCCACCCTACCCTGTGGCATTCCCCCCACCACCCACACAGTGATGGCACAGAACCTACCATGCAGTGATGGGCTGCCACCTGTCTGGAAGCCACAACCAGGAATGCCCTCTATGGTGCAAATCCACATGCTGCCAGCCACCCCCTCCTCCTGTGGTGTCAGGTGTGGCACATCTGGCTGTCCACCACCGGCTGCAGCACATGCTGCCCTGATGGCAGCCACCTTGTCCTTTATCCTCCTCTTGTCCATGCCGACCTTCTTTTTACACTCCTGCATGGACCACTGGTGGCTGCCATGCTGGTTCACGGCATGCACAACTTCACCCCAGCCGCAGCATGGGCCTGTGGTGTTCCATGCTGTCTGCTGAGCAGCGGTTCCCTGTCAAGATAGGCCTCAAACAGGGCATCTGATTCCACCTGGGTGAAGTTGGGCCTCCTCCTTCTCCCACGTCCCTGTTCCTCCTCTTCCTCACATTTGGTCATTATAGAGTCGGTGGGAATGACAGGTGTTACCTTTGAATGTGCAGTCCCATGCATCTCTCTTGCACCACAGTCCACACTTCCAAACAGCATGCAACCCACCACAATAGACTGCAATACCAAACTATGTATTCTGCAGCCCCATGTCGCATTTATATTGCGCAAGGCATGCAAATGAGACGAGACACAACTTTAAGTGGATGCTAATGCAGTGGCTGCGCCATGGAATTGCTGATGAGCTGATTTGCATATGCTGGCTGAATATCGTGCTGTTGCACCTTGCGCAATGGTGTTGAGCGTGCTCAGGCAATGGCGCAGCTTTGTGATGTGCGCAGCAGGCATCACATGGTTCATGCCCAAGGTGCTGATGCCAATGCCTGCCACGCTGATGATGTGCTGAGCACAGGAGGCAGTGCAGGGCATGGCCACCGCTGTGCCAGTGGTGCTAATGCGCTGTTCTCGCATGTGGCACTTGTACTCTGGAGCACTGTAGGCGCCATGGTGTCACAGCACGGTAGACCACTGCAAGGTGTCACACACAGGCACCTTACTCTGCTACATGCAGGGAGTCCCAATAGTGCTGTGGCGGTCCATGTGCAACAGACCCTTGACCCTGCGGTCGACCTTTGCTCCCTAGGTACCATGCGTCCCCATGGGTACACTCCTATATGCTGTTCGGTGACAGTGCGATGGGGAATGGCAGCGCTGTACTGTGCAGCATCTGCACATGGGGGACGTGCACTACAGAGTGCCTATTTGTTATCTGTACTGCATGGAAAATGGCATGCAGGAGAGTCCCACAGTGGAGCGCGCTGGAGCTAGCCAACCTTATGGCTATTGTTGAGCCCCATGCTGGGGCCCTGTTTGGACAGGACCCACTAAATAGGCCATGCAGTGCCATGTGGGAGGAGGTGGCAGAGGCCATGAAGGAGGCCACAGGGATCACCTGTAGCACTGAACAGTGTGGCCACCAGTATGGGGACCTCCGGCAGAGGGACCCAGATAGGCTGGTGCAAGTACAGGCATGTGCCAGGTGAGGCGTCATGCCACGGCCAGGTAGGCGCTCCATCCATACACTGCTAGCATCCATCCTGGTATCACGGTGTGCATGTGTCCACCCCGCAGGGAGGTGGGGCCATCCATTGTGGGCAGTGGTGGTGGTGGTGGTGGGGTTGCAGCATGGCTGGGCTGTGCGAGATCGCACACACTGGTGGGGGGCTTTGCTACTGGCTTGTACTGATGTTCCCCTCTCCGTGTTTGCACCCTAGACCTGGAGGAGCGACGTCGAGCTAGGGAGGCCAGAGCTGAGTGGGAGAGGGCTGGTGTGCAGCAGCAGGGACGTGGTGGAGGGGCCATGGAACAGCAGCGCCTGGCTGCTATGGATGCAGGTGAGTGCCTTTTTTCCCATCACATCTGTGCATGCTGTGTTGCAGGGTTGACGGTGGGGCATGGCCACCAGCAGTTGGCCCCACCACCATGCATGCCACACAGTACACTCAGCATTGTCTTGTGGCACTGCATGTGTGGGTGGGTGTCGCTGGTGGTCCATGTGTGCAATGGGCACATGGCTGTGCCACTGCCTTTGCACCGCATAGCCATGTCACTGTACAGCCACGGTGGTGCTGTGCAGGACATGGGCGGTGGGTGTGTGCAGCAGTCCACATGGCCGTGGATGCCTGGGTAGGCAGGTCTTGTGGATGCGGTCACTGTGGGTGGTCGCGCACCATCACAGGGGTGTGGCCCATGGCTGTATGCCATGCACAATGGGTGGGCTGCAGGGGGATGGACAGTCACGCATATTGACTCTGCTCCCTTGTCCTAGGTGGACATCGCTGGACAGCAATAGAACTTGGAGTGCAGAAGCTGCTGCAGCTAGCATGAGTGTCCCTGGAGATACTACAGAGGATGGAGCGGGACAGGGTCCGGCACCGCAGTGGATGGAGGTGCTACAGAAGTGGAGAGCAGGGCAGGCAATAGGCCCTCCCTGCCCCCTGATTGACCTAACCCCCCGTGGACCCACCCTCACACCCCTTCTTCCCTCTCCCATTTGTTCACCCCTGCCCCATGCCTGCCCCCACCTGGTTTGTGGCCCTTTCCTCCCACCCTTGTATATATTTGTAAATATGTTTTATTGTTTATACTGTTTAATACATACATTTTGTTATGACAACTGTGGTGGTCTCTAATTTGCAGTGGGCTACAGGTGTGTGGCTGCAGTGGTGTGCATGGCGTTGGGGGTGGTGAAGGCATGGGCGTGTGTGTGTGTGTGTGTGTCCAGCAGGAACCCACCTATGGTGTGGGTGGGTGACTTGGTCACTGTCTGTGGCATGTGTGTTGTTCTCTGTGCACTGGATGCCTGTGTGCAGTGGTCCACGGTGCATGCACTGTGTCCATGGCACCCCTGTCAGAATGTCCATGGCCTGTGCAGCTAACACCTTTGCATGTCTGTGCTATGCACAGTCTGCTGGTATGTCGGTGGTGGCTGTCCATGCTGGCCAACCCCTGTACCCAGCGCAATGCTGGATTGCCTCCTGTCACCGGTATGGTACACGTCTGCCTCGGGTGGCACTGTGGCCTCTGCTGTTGTTGTCCCCCCTCCATGCTGTTGCTTGTGTCTGTTGCAGAGACTGTGCTCCAATGTCTGTCACTTGTGCTCCAGCCGCATGCTGATGGTGGACAGATTCATGTTGCATGCGCAGGGTGGCTGGTGCACCTGTGCCAAGGAGGGGTGCTGGCCGTGGGTACACGGCTGCTGTGGCCTCACACCAGCAGGTTTATTGCCCCGCTATTGTGTCCCTGAGTTGGGGTGCCCTTGGGTATGGGTGGGTGATTGTCCGTGCCCTGTGTTGCATCCTGTGTGGCACATGCTTCTGTGCACCACTGTGGGCTTCTGTGCTGGCTGTTGGGGCTAGTGCTGGGACAGGGTGTATGCCTGAGTGGGTGTGCAGGGTGCTGTACTGCTGGCAGTGGCATCCAGGGCAGGCCCTGTCGCATGCTGGGTACCTCATGTGCCGACACAGGGTCGATCTCTCAGCTGTGCCTCAGGGGTGTGCAGGGTGGCACTGTGTCTGTAGTTGTTGCATTGGTGGCTGCTGCAACCCGCTGCAGGGTGCTCATGGTGGGGCTGCCTTGCATGGCTTCATGGTGCACAGGGTTGCATTGTCACAGTGGGGGTAGAGGCATGCTTAGGGTGACATGCACTGTTGGGCACTGATCCTGGGCAGGGTGTCTGGGGATCGCTGTGTAGGGTGTGCTCTGCATTGGTGGGATGGTGTAGCACAGGGTGGCTAGACCTCCTTGTGTTCCGGTCACAGCTTGCCAGGGGGTGTGCTGGGGCACCATGCCCCAGCTGTGGACTTGTTGCTCGTATCCATGGGCTGGTGGTTCTTCCAGCTCACCTCAGGTTGTGCGGTTCATGGGGTGTGGGGGGGTGCTGTCTGTTCTGCTGTGTGCTCCTATGCCCATGTCTTCCATGGGTGGTAAACCCCTGCATCCTGTCCCTCCGCATCCCTAGTTGTGCTGCTGTGCTGCTACCCTGCTCCACTTCGCATCCCTGGCTGTGCTACTGTGCATCAGACCTGTGCCACTGCACATCCCTGGTTGTGCCATGGCGTGGTTGGCGTGATATTCAGTTGTGTTGCGCAAGCGAATCTTGGCCTGTCCTGTGTTTGAATATCGTGCGTGTTGCGCATAGACGCACTGCACTTGCACCCGCTCCTGCTATTGCGCTACTTTGTGGCGCAGTTTGAATATCTGGGCCATTGTATACACTGCAGGGCAGGAATTTAAGTAGAAAGTACTTTTGTACGTACTGTAAATGATTTCCTGAAAATGAATACGTTTTCTGACTTCTACCATAGATGTGAATCCACTCCCAGCAATTCAAGCTAAACACAGCTATCTTAAACAACTCTAACACCTACACAGACCTGCTGAACGGGACTAACCTGACTCCAGAGACAACTGTCTGGCAGTTTTGCTCTCCCACCAAATCAGAGAGATTCTTTCACATCATTGTTACGTCAGTCCTTTAAGTACAATTTACTGTAGGTAAAGGACATGTTGTCTGTTAATTCCATTAAAGTAAATGCATAACATTAGCACAAAAATGTTTCAGTAAATTGAAATTATAATAGAATGTTGTATGCAAATATGAGTTAAAAGTTGGGTCACAGATGGAAATAAGCTACAGCTCAGTCTACCTTTCTTGGACAACAACAACCAACCAACCAAACAAACAAACAAATAAATAATACTTTTAGAGGTAATGTGACTGAGCACAGATTCAAATCCAGGCCTCTGAATTCCATTCAGATGCTCCTGTCAGCAAAGAGACAAGGCCAACTGTTTAGCTCCATTCCACCCTCTCTCCCTCCCTCCCTCCCTCTCTTCCTTCCTTCCTTCCTTCCTTCCTTCCTTCCTTCCTTCCTTCCTTCCTTCCTTCCCTGCACTACCATGCAATAAACAAAATTATTTTTTTTTATTCTATTCAGGCACCATTTGTCTGTCCAGCACCTGGAACTACTATTGCCACTTACCAGTCAGACATTTCTGGGACTGCTCTGTAGTCATGAACAACTCCTCGGGCAGGGATCTTGGGGTAAGAGGGAGCCCCTTCCAAAAGGATATTAAATTTAAGCCCCATCATGGATACATCTCAATCAAGTTTATGGGGACATATATACTAGGGCCACTTTGCCCCTGGTGCCAGGACCACGTTGTCTGCTTCTTTGTTCACCTAAGTCCCGAGGCAGCATGGTAATGACATCAACAGCTGTCTCCTCTGTGTCATGTTCCTGTGCCGCACTACCACCTATGATCACGCAGGTGGAAGTGTAGTGGCAGTAGGAGTGGGTGAAGTGAAACAACTTCACAGTTCTCAAATTTTACTACAAAGAGTTGAAATTCACATCCCAATATGCTTCACACATTCTATACTTTGAGGAACTGTGAATCGCTAGGTTTGCACTTTTCATAGTAAAATAATACGTGAAGTGGGTAAATTCACCACTTTACAATTGAATTTTACAATGAAGTGGCAGTTGGTGAATTGAAAATTTGTAGAAGTGAATCATAGCATGAAGTGGCCATGCTGTGGATACTACATGAAGTGGACCACTTTATGCTAACTCTGTCAGCGAAGTTGAAAAAAGAAATAAAGACGGATCAATAGCTGGGTGGTCTGGGCACAAGGCAACAATGTAAACATTTATTACAGTTTTGCATTACTCAGAAGGGGTGCAAGGAATGATTTAGCAGTAAAGTGGGTAATTATTTCTCATTTTGTGACAATGATGCACACCAAGGGCTGGATTTTCAGTCGTTCAGAGACTAAGTCCCACTCTGCAGCCACCACTGCGTAATGAAATCTCTGCATTAGCAGCAATTCCTACTTTCAGCCCATGGTCTGCACAGACAGCAGGCTCAGCTGCGGGAGGTGTTATGACTGGTCCCACCAGGTGTAACATTTAGGCACAGCTGCGCCAAAAAAATAGTCACAAACTTCCATACATCAAGGAGGCCATTGTAAACCGCCTCCTTCATTGAGAATCTGGTACATGCTGGAAAAACTGTGGCTCCATGAGTGAAGCCCCACTTACGGCAGTTTTTCCCCACACCTGTGCTGATTTCTGGGGTTTTGAAAATCTAGTCCTGAGATTCTTAGCAGCTGGATGTTGGGGTGATATATTTAAAAAGTCTTATGTGTATTGTTCTTCAACCACATTTTCTACCACTGATCAAAGTTCAGTTAGCATTTTTCTGACCTCCATTAAAACTGTTTCTCTATCAACCTTTTCTGACCTCATTTCAAACTATCCCTTGGATGAGATAGCAAACAAATGTCTCCCATCTGCCTACTGCTGTAATTGCTTTGGTGGATGTTAAAGATCCTTGGCACTTTTTGAAAGAGGTGTGGAATTTTCCAGTTTTCTAGTCAAATGTTCCCCTTTCACTAGCCAACCCACAGAGCAGCATGGATCATTATCAATCTGTTCACATCTATGTACAAGCTCTGTGTGGAATTTTCAAATTCTGACAAAATGGAATTCTGCAAAATTCTGGGACACTGCCTAATTCCATGGAATTACATCAGTAGCAGAGCTGCAAAGATCTACAATTTAATGTTCTTATGACTGTATTTAATCTTGAACTGTACCATTGCTTTTAAATCACAACTAAACGCTTATCTTTTCTATTTTGCCTTCCATTCTAAATGCATTCTCCCTTTCTTTCTCATTTTAAAGGGGACAGGAAATTTGTACTAATTTGTAGCAGTTAGTAATGCTTCTAGTAACAGACATGAAAAGACTTACCTCCAAATGAGACAGGTTTATTTGTACCTGGAAAAACACTGATGTGAAAAAATGTGTTCTCAGTTGTTTTCTTTTTATGGACAACATTTTATACAGTTCTTTCCATGAAATCAGTAATCTGGATTTTTTTGTGTTTTTTTTACTATAGGTGTGTGTACAGAATGCTGAGAATGAGCTATTGTCTTATCAGAACCATGCTCAGGGATCTGTACACAAACGATGACATAGATAAAGATCCAGATCACTGGTTCCATGAAAAGAACTGTAACTGCCCATTAAAACAAAACAATGCAAAATACACTTTTTGCATCACTTTTACCTGAGGTACAGTTACATATGGGTCATTTTAGACTTAGGGATATCATTTCTGTAAATGGGAACATTGTAAAGAAACATAGAAACATGGAAACATAGACTTCAACAGCAGATAAGGACTGCCTGGCCCACCTAGTCTGCTCATTTCCCTACCTATTGGATAAGCTGCAGATCATAGTTAACCAACAGCCTACTTCTTCCTACTCTCCCACAAGAATTGCCTTATGTCTCTCCCATACATTCTTGAATCCCCTCACTGTTTTGTTTATTTTTTTATCCTATACTTCTTCACTTTGCAGGCTGAGCATCCTTCCAGAGTACCCACTTGGCTTAAGTCTCTACTCCCAGCCTGAACCCCCGCTTGCCAGTGTCCTCCCCCTGACTAACCAGGCAGGTCCAGCTTCCCAGATCAACCCCTGGGTTGGGCCCGACCTCCCTCAGTGGCCTTTCTGAAGTTAGAGGGGCATACCTGGCATCAGTCGGGCTGCGGAATACACTGGTGCGCTGGGTCGACGGTGAGATGTGGACTTAGCCCTTGGAGTCTCCTTCATCTCCTGGTTCTGCAGAGGACTTTTCTCTTTTTCTTTCCCCCGAGGGCTCGGATGTGCAATGGTGGCTGGGCATGATGTGCCACCACCCGCCAAGCTCCTCCCCCCTTACAGCGTGCACCACCAAACTGTGCTGCACCTGACCACTGCCAGGTGCCACTACAGAGTGGCGCAGCCCCCAAACCCTCCCCAGAGAAGGGAGAGCTGTCCACCAGATGCTCAATCCCTCCTTCCCCTGCTGACCCCCGGTGGCCACGGCTCTTTCCCGAACCTGGGTTGCTGGCGTGGCGTGAGGTGTGGCGTCCAGCGCCTCAACCCTCAGCGCCACCATGCCAGTCAGCCCTCACTGTTTTTGACCCCACGACCTCCTCAGAAAGGCTGTTCCATGCATCCACCACCTTTTCTGTGAATAAAATACCTCCTCACATTGCCCCTGAGCCATCCTCTTCTATCTTCAAATTGTGTCCCCTTGTTCTTGCACATCCCTTTTTATGAAATATGCTACCCTCTTGGACTTTGTTGATTGCCTTGAGGTACTTAAAAGTTTCCATCATGTCCCCCCTCTTCCTCATTTCCTCAAGGGCATGCATATTAAGCTCCTTTAATCTCTCTTTTTATGGCTTCTGTTACAGACATTGCACCATTTCAGCTGCCCTCCTCTGGGCTGCCTACATCCTATCTATGTCCCAGGGCTGTGACCAGGAGGGTGCAAGAGCTGAGGCTGCAGTAGGGCCCACACTGTCAGGGGGCCCACTGGCTCAGAGGTCAGCATTAAGAAAACCTTTTATCACAAACAAACTTATAACATTGTGTTTGGAAATTACTTGTCCATTTGAAATTGTGAATGTCAACAGTGACGTTAGAAGATTCCAACTCCAGTTTCACATGGTAAGTGGGGGGGAAGTAAAGAACAAAGAAGCAATAGGGCCCATTATTCAAAACATCTAATCTTGGTGCCAGTGTCCCCAGGAAGTGCAAGGGCAAATTACATTATTCAGTTCCTTCATCATGGTGCCAGCAAAGGGAAGGGGGGGAGGTGAGGGGCAGGATGGACAAACTATGGATACTCAACAGGAGTGATACAAAAACATTTACACTACAAAAATGTCATATGTGCCAATGGTTACTTTACATTTATTGGTGGAGAGGTAGGCCCAGCAAAATATTTTGCAGGGGGGCCATTAGTTGTTGACATAGCCCTGTTATGTCCTTGAGGAGATGAGGTATCCAGAACTGCACACAATACTCCAGATGGGGTCTCACCAACTGTCTGTAGAGAAGGATAACAACTTCCTGTTTTTTTACTGGTGATGCTTCTCCCTATACATCCCAGTCTCCCCCAGCCATCCCTACTGCCTTCTCACATTACTTGCTTATTAGGTTATCTGATATGACTACCTCCAGGTCCCTTTCCATTTTTCATTGTGGTTACTACCCCCCGCCCCCGCCATTGTGTACTCTTCTGCTGGGGTTTTGTTTCCCAGGTGCATTACTTTGCACTTCTTTGCATTAAATCTAAGCTGCCATATTTTTGACTATTCCTCCAACCTTGCCAAGCCCCTTCTCATCCTTTCCACCGCCCCTTGTATATCAACCCTGTTGCAGATCTTTGTATCATCTGCAAAGAGGTATACTTTTCCTTCCAGTCCCTCTGCAATGTCACTTATAAAGACATTAAAAAGAACTGGACCAAATACTGGACCCTGTGGTACCGCACTAAGGTAAGGTAAGGTAACATTTATTTACTGTATATAAGGTGCTGTTCCTGAGCTCAGGGCACCCTTACAATAGTCCATACAATAATAATATAGAGAATAATATATGGGGTGGGCTATGTAACGAGATTTTACACACATCCGAGTTGTGGGATGCTACATAAACCCTAAGGGCGAAGCCCGAGGGGTTTGTGAAAAGCATCCCACAATGAGGGTGAGTGTAAAATCGAGCTTTACACAAGCCACCCCATATTTTATTTTTTATAATTGCTGGCATGTGCTTTTTTGCCTCAGCAATTATAGAAAATAAAATAAAGAATGCAGAAAGCAAATTCAGCAGCCATGGAGCAGTTTGGTTTCTGTGCAGTCCCCTAAGCTTCAGTATCCCATTTATTCAAGGGATAAAGAAATGGGCTTTTATTTAAAACATCAACTTGATGTATTTTTTATATTGAAATCGAAACTGACTGCCCAGTGGCAGTTGTGGTGAGCAGGCGCATGATTGCTGAGAGGGCTCTCCAGCGCGTGCGAAGTTTCCGGGTTTTTTTTGTTTGTTTTATTTGAGGATCAGAGGGAGAGGTTTTTTTTTTTTTCACAAATAGAAACCTACCAGCAAGATCGAGGGGCAAAGTCTGTGGTCAAGAGGTAAGGTAGACTGCAGAAGGAAATTCGGCGACTGCCGCATGCGTGCTCCGAGGGAAACTCAGCGCATGTTTCCCTGGTTATAACAGCAAATTATAACTGGGTTTCCCTATAGGAAAAAGCGCGCGTCAGTAATTATAATAAATTTAAATCCATAATATTCACAAGGCATACATAACATACATTAATTTTCTAAGAATGCTTGATTAAAGAGAAAGGTTTTCAGGGATTTTTTTAAATCCTTCTATAGTCAGGCTATCTCATATCTGGCAAGGTATAGAATTCCACAGGGTAGGTGCCATAAAGGCAAAAGATCTTCCTCCAGATGTTTTCAGGATTACCCTGGGAATCTTTAGCAATCCTTCAACAGAGGATCGGAGTGAGTGGGAAGGACAGTAAGCAGACAGGAATTCTTTCAGGTAGTGAGGTCTCAATTTGTGTAGGGCCTTATAGGTCAGCAATGTGACCTTGAAGGTGATCCACCACTGTATAGGCAGCCAGTGCAGTTCACGGAGCACAGGTGTAGTATGACCGGATCTACAGATTCCAGTCAACAACCTGGTTGTCGCATTCAGCACTAGCTGCAAGTGATGGATATCCACCCCCCAGTAGCCCTACATAGAGGGCATTGCAGTAATCAAAACAACTAGTGACTAAGGCATGGACCAAGGTGGGAAGATCTTCAGACGGAACCATGTGCTTCACCAGGGCTATATTCCTTAGATGGAAAAAGGAAGACTTGACTACGGCCGACACCTGTGCCCTCAGGGTCAGGCCCTCATCAAATATCATGCCTAGGTTATGTACCTGGTCAGAGGCCATAAGTGGGGTCCCCCCAGATATAAAACCAAGGGCTTCCCCACCCATACCCCTAACATGATCACCCCAGGGTCCACCACCAGTGCCTGTGTTTTACTTGAGTTCAACCTAAGCCTACTAGTACTCATCCAGTTCTGTATCTCCAGCAGGCAGTTGTTAAACACTGATTGAATCAGACTCCTGTTTGGGCACAAAATATATGTAGAGCTGAGAATCAACAGCATAGCAATGAAAACTCAGCCCATACCATCTTATAACATCCCCCAATGGAAGCATATACACCGTGAATAACATGGGGGACAACACTGAAATCTGTGGAACCCCACAGGGCAGGCAGTGAGGGGCTAAGGAATAAATCTCTGACACCACTCTCTGAGACCTGCTCTCAATGAAAGCTCAAAACCAACTGTGGACTGCCCCCCTCAGTCCACAGAAAAACCACAGGCCTTCGAGCATCACCCCATGATCCACGGTGTCAAATGCCACTGAAAGATCAAAGAGAACCAAGATGGACCGCGTACTCTGATCTCGCACCATCAGGAGATTATTTAGTACCCACAACAGGGCTGTCTCAGTGCTATGCCATTTCCTGAAGCCAGACTGGAGAGGGTCATAGATTCCGTGGTTGGTTAAATGATCCTCCAGCTGCAAAGTGACCACCTTCTCAATAACTTTCCCTAAAAAGGGTAAGTTTGAGACTGGTCTGTAGTTTGCTGGGCAGTCAGTGTCAAGGGAGGGCTTCTTCAAAAGAGGGTGAACTACTGCCTCCTTTAAGCGATCTGGAAAGATCTCTCTTTTCAATGAAACCACCACTATCCCAGTAAGGATTGGACTGATGATCTCTACACACCCAACTAGTAGGCAAGTAGGTTCCGGATCCAAACTACAGTAGGTAGGTCTCAGAGTCTGGACAATCTTCACTATATCCATGACTGTTGGTTGGCTAAAGGTGAACCAAGTAAACTGGGCATTAGTACCACCCGATTGATCCATGCAAGACCCAATGGGAAGGCATTGGCTGATCTCATCCCTGATGGTGGACACCTTATCAGTGAAAAATAGCTCAAACTCCTCACACTGTACCTGTGACAAGGCTCGACCAGCATGAAGACAGGCTGGATTGCAAAGTCTGTCTACAGTCCAGAAAAGCTAGTCCAGTCTATTCTTCACTGTAGCAATATCTCTGGACAGGAACTCTGCCTTCTTATGGGAGATTGCTGATTGGTAGATCTTATAATGATCCAACAATCTAAGTCTATCCACATCCATGTGAGTTTTCCGCCAGAGTCTTTCCAATCTTTGTCCCTGTCTCTTCAGCTCATGGATCTCACTGGTACACCAGGGAGTCCCCGGGCAAAGAGTAAGGGGGTGAACATGAGTTGGAGCAATGAAATTCAAGGCCCCCACAACAGCCCTATTATAGCCCAGCACCAGGGTCCCTGGGTCAGTACTATCCATTGGCAATCCCAAGAAGTTCAGTTCCATCATTAGGCCTTCCAAGGTAACTCCTCTCAAATGACAGAACTGTACTAACTCCTTAGGGGCAGGTCTCTTTCAGGGGGCTGTGAAACTGAATCTCAGGGTATGATGGTCTGACCAACCAATTGGCTCCACCTTCACATCAGAGATCTCCATCCCCAGATGGAATACCAAGTCCAATGAGTGCCCCCCGTCATGAGTTGCAGAGGTAGTAACCCGTGTCAGGCCCAATGAATCCATAAATTGGAAGAGGTTTTGTCCAAAAGGTGAGAATTTATCGTCGACACAGGCATTGAAGTCCCCCAGAATTAACCATCTGGGGGACTCCAATACCATCTCAGCGATGAAGTCTGCAACCTCCCTCAGGAATTCTCTCCCATCACCTGGTGGATGGTAAATGAGAAGGATCCTGTAGCCTGTACCTGCACCCACTATACACTCAAAGGAGTTGGTACATCCAGCTGGCACCTCCCTGAGATCCAGTTCTTGTCTAAAACAGACTGCAACCCCCCCACCCCTATGGTCCACTCTCAGGTGGTGAATCACCAAGAACCCAGATGGAATCGCCGACTCCAGAATAGGATCAGCATTCTCATCCAGCCAGGTCTTAGTGATGCAAGGCAGGTCAACAGAAGCAACAAGATCCGCAACTACTGCGGTCTTATTCCTGATAGAACTGGCATTGTTTAACACTGCCCAAAAGGGATGAGTCCAGTGATGACTCCACTTCCTGCCTGACAAAGTCAGAGCCTTTGGGTATGGGCACAAGGCAAGGAAAACCTCATTCCTGCAACCATTTTGCCCCAGGCTCAGGGTGTCTCTTGGTTCTCACTGTCCCTATCCGCCCACTCCTTTCCCATCCCTCCCCCAAGAGTTCCTGGATTTCAATTTTTTCCAATTTCAATTTCAACTTTATTTTTAAAAGGCGCTTTTCTTAAATCAAAGCGCCTGTACAGATAAACATGACAAGGATCCCCGACTCCTTATACTCCTCCATCTCAAAATGCTCAAAACCCGGCATTTATTATAAATTTCTGGAGGAAGTGAAGGATATTCAGAAGGGCGGAGATCCTTTAGTCTTGAGGGGGAGTACCGCCTGACTGTATCCCTGTTACCCCAACACATATTTCAAACACTCCTAACAGACCAATGTCTAATTCACAACCCCACACAACCAACACTTCCTCCCCCTTATTTAAAAATATATAATAATTAAACCCTTGTCAATAAAACTTTAAAATATTGATACCCATTTCTTCTCATAATCTTTAAAACAAAAAAATGAATAAATTAAATAACAATAAACAAAAATACTAATAATAAAATAACACAACCCTTTAACTTCCCCCACCAAATCCTACAATACCCTTTGTGTACAGATAACAATAGTACAACTGCAGGTAGTAATTTAAACTAACAAACTGAGGGGCCTGATCTCCAACGTCTTTTACAGTATATGTCCCAGTTCAGTTCAGGAAGTTTGCAACTCCATTAAAAGAAAAAGAAACCATATAAAGTTTGAAAACACCACTTCTCACATGAAGGAAAGGAAAATCCATATAAAATTCGAATGCAACACCTCTCATGTATAAGCATTAGATTCAGCCAAGATATTGAGTGAAATGTTAGCCAGGCACTCTCACTGCCTGAAATTTACAAAAATTCACTAGGCACTCTGACTATATCTGAAGATAAAAATGCTAGGATGAGGTTTCATTTTTTTGCATGTTTGAAAATCCAAGGACTGGTCCATTGAGACAGTTAGCAGAGGCCCAAAAAAACTCCGTTAATTGAGACCGCCACAAGAAATACTCCATTGCTGCAACTTCGGATGGTGTCCACCCACCGGCTGACTGCCCTGGAGGCCTAGGAGAACCGGGAACCTGCCAGTCAGTTCTCCAGCTGCCTCAGAACCTGGACTCCTGTACAGTGACAGATCCAGCAACCAGCCATTGGTCAAAATTAGGTCTTCTTACCACATCAGCCATGGACCCCACAAATCCCACAAGCACTCAGTCACAACGACAACAGCTCCTAGGTCCATACAGAAAAATGGGCCAGATTCCACCAGTACCCTCTGAAAACATCCACCTAATCCTCAAACATCTGCTCAGGCATCATCACAGCAGGGCAGATTTCCTCTCGCAAGCACTACTCCAGCTTGACGACAGCCTCCACAACAGTGCCTCTTCCAAGTTCATTTCCACTCTCAGTTCACTTACTACTCTCGGACTATTTACAAAGCAGCCAACAAAACAGCAGGTCCACTCATAAATTATAGCACCGGGAGTATTATGAGAGAAAGCCCAATAACAGAGGCTTTTCTCCTGGGCAGTAATGGGACTATTAAATGTCCCCAGTACACACTATAGGGTATTGAAGGTAGTGGTGGTCGAAGTAGCCCCAATTCACTCCGCAAAGTGATTCTCGGAGTGAAGGAGAATTCGTGGAGTGCTCCACAACATGAAGCGGAGTACTTCATGTTATAATGGGTAACGCGAAGTCCATTGAAAACAATGACTTCGCATTACTTCACCTTCTCAAACCACTACCCCACCAATTCTTAAGATGAAGTACATTGAAAACAATGTACTTCGCCTCACTTCACCTTGTTTTTAAGCTTCAAAGGTGAATTTTGCAGTGATTCACAGTATTTCAGGTCACATGGGCTCTAGATTGTTCTGCACAGCCTCAGTTTGGGGTAGTGTGTGTAGGTAGCTGTAGGAGACAATCTGCTCTGAGAGCTCTCTGTAATTCAAACCTTCTAAAAGCTGTTAAAAAAGCCTTTTTGAGTCATTTGTTTTGCTGAAACTTTATTTCTTCGATTATAGGAAAACCCTCCTGTGCTCATATCATTGAGCATTTATTCATTTGTGTGTGGATTTTGAATGTTAATGTACAACATTCAGTCTGTGTACTGAGACAGTGGAAGTGTGCTTTGGGGGAGGGGCATATCTGTGGTGTAGGTAGATTAACTTGGAGAAAAAGACAGTACTTTCTGTTTTGGTGATATTTTTCTTGTATAACTGTGTTAATGTACATACAGTAATATTTTCAAGAATTCTTGTCATTTTTTTGCTGATTGTTGTGGTGCAGCAGTGCATAATTTTAGTTTGTTTAAAATATGTTGTTATATTACTGAAGTTTTCAATTTGCTATGCATTACTTAGTGTGTGTGTGAGTATGTGTGTGACGTGTGTCATCAAATCAGACACCTTTTATTGTGCCACATAATAATTTCAGCAATGTGAACCTGCTATCCACTGCAGCTGTGTGATTTTTGTACTGCTTTTTGGTATCTTTACTGGTACTAGTACTAGTGACTGTTACTGCAGCAGTGCAGTACACTGCCCCCCCACAGCCCGCCTCAACCGACAAAGGTATTCTTTTCCAGATTTGAATTTCTGATGGTGAGCACTGGTTAAGTGATGTGCCTTTGCATCTGCATCTCTTCAGTGCACAGCACAATCTTAATCTGTCTGTGCATTTGCATATCTTTAGGGCCCAATCTCTATCTATAACTTAAGAACAGCTAATATTCTTCAGGTGAAGCTACCGCTGGCTGGAAGCTGCAATACTGAACATAGGATTTGCAAGAAAGCGAGTTGTGGTCACAACAGAGGGAGATGAACCTTACAATTGTCTTTGGTTTGTGGCAGATATTCTACAGGTGGAGGCTACTTCTAACTGAAAGGTGAAATAAGGAACTTAGAATTATCAGAAAAAGACAGTCTTTCAAACAACAGAGGGAGGTGGATCTAGCTTTACTTTTGTTCCAATTCTTAAGATTTTCAGTGCAGGAAGAGTTTAAACCCTGGGCGAAGAATTTGTCATAAGTCCTGAAGTAAGTGCAGGTACAGGCTGTGTATTTGACCCAGACAGTGCCCTAGGGGGTGGAAACTTTTTTGTGTGTTTATCTGTGTGTGCCTTAAAAGGCCAGGCCAGACTGTGTCAGGAAGCACTTACGTCATAGCTACTTATCCGCCAATAGCTTTGAAAGAGTCTTACAGACCTGTGAACAATAGTATTATAAGCAAGTGTTTTATAGCAACCTCATCAGAACAGCTAATATTCTTCAGGTGAAGCTACCTCTGGCTGGAAGCTGCAATACTGAACATTGGATTTACAAGAAAGCGAGTTGTGCTCACAACACAGGGAGGTGAACCTTACAATTGTCTTTGGTTTGTAGCAGATATTCTGCAGGTGGAGGCTACTTCTAACTGAAAGGTGAAACAAGGAACTTAGAATTATCAAGAAAAGACAGTCTTTCAAGCAACAGAGGGAGGTGGATCTAGATTTACTTTTGTTCCAATTCTTAATATTTTCAGTGCAGGAAGAGTTTAAAGCACAACTGACTTATTTTGGGGCTGACTGCTTTCAGAGCACAAACCACCAGGCTGTTTTGGGGCTGGGGAGGTTTACCGGTGTCTGACTTGGATGTCTGGATTTTTCTCTGTTTGATTAGCAGGGTATTTTCTCTGTCAAATTGTTGTGTAGGGCATCTTGCTGATAGGAAGGCACTCATCGCAGCAGTGGGTCAGAGCTTTTAGCTGATTGTTTCATCAGGGCACAGTTTAGGCACAACCCCTGCCCACCCTCACCCTACCCACCCCTGGAAATAGTTCCTTTATACCTTGGGTTCTGACATTATTTCTTCAAGAGTGCAAGTGCATATCACTGTCATATCCTCTCTAGCACACTGCACTGACAATATAAGCATACACATCGTATAATATATATTTCTATATAACAAACCAATCATAAGTAGATAAACATGTGGGGAGTAGTGCAATGTAATGGCTGTGGGGCAGCAGTCTTCTGAGAGTCTTTCTGGAGGCTGAGATGCTGCCCTATTTGCAGACAATTCTCTGCCCAGAGGGATGAAGTTGCCCGTCTTCAGGCCACACTGGACAGTAGTAAGGGAACCTTCCTCCAGACCACACTGGACAGTAGGAAGGGAACCTCCCCCATCCAGGGAGCACCAGAGCCACCACCAGTACCTCAGAGGTTGTGAAGAAAACACAGCAGTTGGACCACAGTAGGCTCAGGGAGGGTGAGGGATGGTGGAACAGAGGCACACCCAGTCAGTTGTTCCACTCCACAATCCATACACCATTCTGGGGGAGCACAGCTCCTCTATGGATGCACCTGCAGAGGAGACTAAGGATGCTGAGGACAACTGTCACAAGGGAGGCCCCACAGGAAGGAGGCAGAGGACACCACAGAGAAAGGAAGCAGCTCCTGGTGGGGGACTCAATTATTAGGGGGATAGAACTGGGGGGAGCAGGGAAAACTGAAGTAAGGTGCGTGCCTGGTGCCATGGCTTGGAGGGACAGGAAGCGCATCCTCAGGATCATGAGAACAGCTGCACGGGAGTCTGAGCTGGATGTCATTGTCCACCTAGGGACAAATTACTTGGCTCATCATGAGATTAGAGCAGTGCAGGAGGACTTTGTAGAGTTGGGGAGGGGTCTAAGACAAGTAGCACACACAGTATCCTTCTCAGAGGTGCTGTCTGTCAATGGCATGGGTGAGGCGAGGGTACTTTGCACCACGCAGTTTAATGAATGGTTGAAAAAATGGTGTGGCGCACAGGGGTTTGACTTCATTGGGGACTGGGGTTCCACCTGGAGGGACACCAGCCTATACTAGCAGGACGGTCTGCATCTGTCCAGGAAGGGAACAAGTCTTTTGAGCAATCGGTTTAAATGTTTCATTGGCAAGCTTTTAAACTAGTCAAGGGGGGAAGCACTGATAAGCAGCAGGAAAATCCCAGCCTCTCCCTACAAAACAGGGTACTAAATGAGAAAAAGACCGAGTTATAAAGGTCAGTGGGGGATGCTGCAAAAGAAGGTAAAGCCATCAAAAAATAGAGAGTAATGAGTACCAATGCCCGTAGTCTGAGTAACAAGCTTCCTGAATTAGTGACCTTGATGGAGGAGGAATATCTGGATATCGTGGCAGTCACAGAAACATGGTACACACAAAACCTGACTGGGACGTAAACATACCACGATACACTATCTACAGGAGGGACAGGGAGGGTAAAAGAGGAGGAGGAGTAGCTCTTTACATAAGGGAAGGAATCAAAGCAACAGAACATAAACAGGGAGGAGAAGAAGCACTGTGGGTAAATTTGGAGACAGGCAATGGCACCACAATCTGCACAGGGGTTGTATACAGACCCCCTTCTCAGAGGGAGGAAATGGAAAAGGAAATTATAAAGAGTATACTTAGAATGGCAGAAAAAGGGGAGATATTGCTGATAGATGATCTGAATATGCCAGATCTTAACTGGAGTGCAGTTGCAGCAGCTACTCCGAAGAGTGGGGTTATTCTAGATGCCCTACAGGAGGCATGCCTTAGACAACTAGTATTGGAGCCCACTCGAGAGGGAGCAATCTTAGACCTGGTTTTCTCAAATGGAGATGGAGAGAGGATCACAGATGTAGAAGTGGGTAGCCATCTGGGAACTAGCGGCCATCGAACAGTATGGTTCACAATAAACACAGCAATAGTGAGTCACATACAAAGGCAAAAGTACAGGACTTTAGGAGGGCTGACTTTTCCAAAATGAATGAGTGCCTAAGGAATGCACTAGCAAATGGGCAGGAAGGAGGGTAAGAACAATGGGAATAATAAAACTGCCATCACAGAGGTAACAAGCCTTGTGTGAAGCAAATAAACAAAAAAACGATGTAAGAAACCACTATGGTTCTCAAGGAAGTGGCAGTGAGGCTCAAGAGAAAAGAAAGCATTCAGGAAGTACAAGGAATCACAGAAGGAGCAGGACAGAGAACTGTATCAGTTAAATCAAAAGGAAGCTGGAAGGCAGTCAGAACAGCAAAGGCCCAAACCAAGGAAAGATAGCCAACTCAGTTAAGAAGGGGATAAACCTTTATAGGTACATCAGGAGTGATGGAAGACCAAGGAGGGATAGTGAGGCTTAATAAAGGGAGGGAGGGTGGGCAGAGGGTGACTGAGAAAGGCAGATATACTAAACAAATATTTTGCTCAGTATTTACAAATGAAGAGGGGAGGTACCTAAAATAAACAGTAGAAACACTCTGGATACAGAAGTTGATACCAGCCCATTTACAGAAGAAAGGGTTCTGAAAGAACTCTTAAAACTGAAGGTGAACAAAGCAATGGGGCCTGATGGGATTCATCCCAGAATTCTAAAAGAACTAAGGGTAGAACTAGTGACACCACTGACTACCCTCTTTAACAAATCATGGGAGGATGGGCTGGTACCAGAGGACTGGAGGAGGGCAGATGTGATTCCCCTTCACAAAAGTGGGAGCAAAGCAGAAGCAGGAAACTACAGACCTGTTAGTTTAACCTCAGTGATAGGGAAAATGATGGAATCACTTCTGAAGGAAAGAATTGTCGAGTATCTAGAGGCCAGAGGGGCACAGGACCCAAGGCAGCATGGATTCACAGTGGGAAGGTCATGCCAGACGAATCTGAAAGATTTCTTTGACTGGGTGACCAAAGCAGTAGATCAGGGAGGGGCTGTGGACATGGCCTACCTAGACTTTAGCAAGGCATTTGACACAGTCCCACACAAAAGATTAATATACAAGTTAGCCAGCCTGGGAGTGGGTCCCAAGATGACAGCCTGGGTAGAATTGGCTGGAGAATAGGACACAGAGAGTAGTAGTAAATGGAGTCCACACTGAAGAAAGGGGGCTACTAGTGGGCACCGCAGGGTTCCAGATTAGATCAGTCCTCTCAATGTCTTTATAGTTACATTGCAGAGGGACTGAAGGAAAAGTATGTCTCTTTGCAGATGACACAAAGATCTGCAACAGAGTTGATGCACAAGGTGAGGTGGAAAGGATGAGAAGGGACTTGGCAAAGTTAGAGGAATGGTCAAATGTATGGCAGCTTAGATTCAATGCTAAGAAGTGCAAGGTAATGCACCTGGGAAACAAAAACCCAGGGGAAAAGTACACAATGGGGGGTGAGATACTAACAACAGCAAAAATGGAAAGGGACCTGGGGGTAGTCATATCAGATGACCTAAAGGTGGGCAAGCAATGTAAATGGATAGCAAGGAGGGCTGGGGGGATACTGGGATGCACGGGGAGAGGCATCACCAGTAGAAAACAGGAAGTTATTATCCCTCTGTACAGACAGCTGGTGAGACCCCATCTGGAGTACTGCATGCAGTTCTGGAGACCCAATCTCCGCAAAGACATAGACAGGATGGAAGCTGTCCAGAGGAGGGCAACTAAAATGGTGCAGGGTCTGCACTGGAAGACATATGAAGAGAGACTTAAGGGGCTTAATATGTATAGCCTCGAGGAAAGGAGGGAGAGGGGGACATGATAGAAACTTTCAAGTACCTCAAGGGAATCAACAAAGTCCAAGAGGGTAGCATCTTTCAAAAAAAGAGGTGTGCAAGAACAAGGGGCACAATTTGAAGATAAAGGGGGCAGCTCAGAGGTAATTTAAGGAAGTATTTTTTCACAGAGAGGGTTGTGGATGCATGGAACGGCCTTCCGGAAGAGGGTGTGGAGTCAAAAACAGTGGTGGAATTCAAGCATGCATGGGACAGTCATAAGGCAATTCTAGGGGTTGGGGGTAGGAAGAAGTAGGCTGCTGGTTAACTAGGATCTGCAGCTTATCCATTAGGTAGGAAAATGGGCAGACTGGGTGGGCCAAGCGGTCCTTATCTGCCGTCAAATTCTATGTTAGTTTCTTTGGCTTCCCTTCAGAGTACTGGACCAGTGTGGTGCATAATTCTGCATGAACATTGTACTCACTGATATGCATTTTTAAGTCAGGAACATCATTATGAGTCACTCATAATACAAATCACATTCTTCATCATCACGGTCACAAATGCAGTCACAAACCACTATTCATGATCATGTCACGAATCACAACACTAATTTTTTGACTAGTTACTTGGATGTACTGTATTGTAAGCATGTTTCGTAGTATCTCTCCAGGCTTCACCACCCCACCATTGTACTCATTAATGAGTGTTTTTTAAGTCGGGGAGTTTGTGCTACAGCTCTTCAGGGAAGTACAACCGTAGGCATTCGCATTCCCAATACAGTTTTCATATTGGTTATTTCACACTGTCGACACTAAATCACGTTCTTCATCATCACGGTCACAAATGCAGTCACAAATCACAATTCACAATCATGTCATGAATCACAACACTAATTTTTTGACTAGTTACTTGAATGTATTGTAAGCATGTTTTGTAGTGTCTCTCCAGGCTTCACCACTCCACTATTGTACTCATTAATAAGCATTTTTAAGTCTGGGAGTTTTGTGCTACAGCCCATCTGGGAAGTACAGCCAGAGGCATTCGCGTTCCTTCCCGTACAGCATGTGAGTTACAGTACTGTAAGAAGTGGTGGGTGAAGTGGTCCCAATTTGCTCCGTGAAATGATTCACTGAGTAATAAGAAATCTGTGGCGAACTCCACAATGTGAAGTGGAGTACTTCACTTCATAATGAGGAGCGCAAAGTCCATTGAAACCAATGACTTTGTGTTATTCCACCTTCTCCAAACCACTTGTCTACCAATTGTAAGGCGAAGTACATTGAAATCAATATAATTCACCTCACTTCACCCTGTAATTGAGCTCCAAATGAAATCCTGCAGTTATTCGTGGGATTGCAGGTCACATGGGCTCTAGATTGTTTGGCTCAGCCTCAGTTCTGGCCTGGGTAGTGTGTGTGCAGTGGTAGCTGGAGACAGTTTACTCTCAGAGCTCTGCGATTCAAAACCTCTAAAAGCTGTTTAAAATGCCTTTTTGAGTAAGATTATTTGCTCAAAATTTAGTACATCGATTGTAGGAAACCCTTCTGTACTCATATCATTGAGTGCTTATTGTTGTGTGTGGATTTTGAATGTTAATTTAGAACAGTCAGTCTGTGTACTGTGAAGTGTGCTTTGGGGAGGGGCGTATTTGTGGTGTAGGTAGATTAACTGGGAGAAAAAGGCAGTCTTTCTGTTTTGGTTATATTTTTCTTGTATAACTGTGTTAATGTACACACAGTAATATTTTCAGTAATTCTTTACATATTTTTGCTGATTGCTGTGGTGCAGCAGTGTACAATTTGTCTGTTTAAAACATTTGGTTATATTACTAAAGGTTTTCAATTTGCTATGCATTACCTGAGTGTGTGTGTGAGTGTGTGCGCGATGTGTGCCATTAAATCAGACACCTTTTATTTTGTTACAGCGTAATTGCAGCAATGTGAACCTGCTATCCACTACGCCTGCATACATTTTTTATACTGCTTTGTGGTATCTTTACTGGTAGAGGATTGTAACTGCCATGCACTAATCCCCCAACTGGCAAAATGTATTCTTTTCCAGATTTGCTTTTGTGACTTGTAAGCACTGGTTAGGTGTTGTTGTACCTTTTCGTATGCACCCCTTGAGTGTGCAACACAATCTTAATCTGTCTGTGCTTTTGCATGGCACCATTAATTCTGGGAGATTGCATTTCTTGTTACCCTCTCATTTCACTTTGTCAGCACTAGGGAATTTTCTGGACACAAGACAGTAGCATTTTGAGGATGCACATTAATTCTGGTGACTCTGTGTGTGACCTGACCACTGCGTGCATGACTGAGTGCACCATTAATTTTGGGAGACTTTGCATTTCTTGTTACACTCTCATTTCACTTCGTCAGCACTGGGGAGTTTTCTGACGCAAGACAGTAGCACTTTGGGGATGCACATTCATTCTGGTGACTGTGTGGGTGAGATGCTGCCAATATTGTCACTCAGACTTACTTCACATTTAAGGTGGAATGACAACGTGAAGTAATAATAACAAATTGAAGTGAGCCTTTCCTATGGGAAACTCCGTGTAGCAAAGTGCCAAGGTGAAGTGGCCACTTCGCATTCACTTCACCAAAGGATTTTAAATTCACTGCATCTCTAATTGCAAGATCCAGTTACACTCAATCAACTGACTACCTCACTTAAATATTCCCTAACTATTATTGATAACTAAAATAAAAAGTCACGATAAACAAAATAAACCTATAAAACCTATAAATGGTCAGGAACAAAATGCTTAGTTTTGCAAAGAAACGCAAAGTGCTCAGGAACAGCTTACAGCACGCCCAGCCTGGTGGCCATTTTGACATGACATCATCCTAAGGTGTTCTAAAAACCCTCCTTTCTTTGGAGTGGACTCCATTAACTATTACCCTCTGTGTCCTGTTGTTCAGCCAATGTTTTACCCAGGCTACCAACCTGGGACCCACTCCCAGGCTGGCTAATTTGTTTATTAATCTTTTGTGTGGGACTGTGTCAAATGCCTTGCTAAAGTCCAGGTAGGCCATGTCCACAGCCCCTCCCTGGTCTACTACTTTGGTCACCCAGTCAAAGAAATCCTTTAGATTCATCTGACATGACCTTCCCAGTGTAAATTCATGCTGCCTTGGGTCCTGTGCCCCGCTGGCCTCCAGGTACTCAACAATTCTTTCTTTCAGAAGTGATTCCATCATTTTCCCTACCACTGAGGTCAAGCTAACAGGTCTGTAGTTTCCTGCCTCTGCTTTGCTCCTACTTTTGTGAAGGGGAATCACATCCACCCTCATCCAGTCCTTAGGTACTACACCATCCTCCCATGATTTGTTAAAACGGGTAGTCAGTGGTGTCACTAGCTCTCCCCTTAGTTCCTTTAGAATTCTTGGGTGAATCCCATCAGGCCCCATTGCTTTGTCCATCTTCAGTTTTAGGAGTTCTTTCAGAACCCTTTCATCTGTGAAAGGACTGGTATCGACCCCCCCCATCCAGACTGCTTCTATTGACTGGATTAGGTACCTCACTCTCTGCCAACAAGAACTTATTTCCTGTCCTCTTTAATAATTGTCTTATCTATTAAACTAAAGGTCATGAAACCCCATAATGTTGAAACTACCTCAGGTACATGACAATTCGCTCCCGACAACTCGTATCGTGACTACTCGCTCCCGACAATACACTCCACAGTCATCCCGCTCCTATGACAATTCTTGTTATGCCAGCCCGCTCCCCCTAAGTTTTAAAATACTGTTCTACTGTTCTACTAAATACAAAAAATGTTGATGCCTGTCTACATAATTTCCACACCATATATTCTTGGTAAATTTCTGTATGCTCTCTCGTTTCACATTTAAAAAAGTATTTTGCCAATAGACGTAACTGCTTGCCCCATGTTGTTCTCAAATCACTGTTCACCTTGTAACTAATATTTAAAAAATAAAGTACAAAGAAAGCAAGGCAGTAGACTAAGAAGGGGGGGGGCATGTTCGCTCCTCGCTCTCACACTCTCTTTTCCTCTCTCACTCTCTCTAGTGCACTGTGGGGCTGCTCAAAGTGAAGCTGCTGTGTTTTAAAAAATAAAAGCTGCTCCAATGAATTTACAACTAAGCTGAGTGGCAGAAAAGATCCAGTATCAAATTTTATTTAGCTAACATACAGTAGGAACACAGACACAAGTCTTCTGCAGGTTAACTGCATACTTATCCATAGCAGTCAACTTAGAGTACAAACACAGTACTTCACAAATGGCAAGAGTAGAACTGGGCTGCATGCTGAATGAAAAACACCCTCCTTGTATCCCTCTATATACATTGATTTTGGGAGTGAATTGTCTTAGGGAAGTGAGTTTTGGAGGAGCGAATTAGCAATGGGGTGAATTGTTGGGAGCGAGTTGACGCGGGTAGAATTGTCGGGAGTGAGTTGTCATGTTCCCAACTACCTCATATCTAATATTGTGTATACAGTGTAAAATTTCCATGTATTATGTATTATTTACATTTTATACATAGTAACATAGAAACACAGAATTTTATGAAACACAAGGACTCCCCAACCCAGGTAGTTTGCTAAGATGTTTCCTACCTATTCTGTCTCTGTAGACCCTGTCTGGTCACTATCAACCTTCCTACCTTGCAATATCCTATCTAATGTACCCCATGTCTATCCCATTCATTCTTGAAGCCCCCTACTGTTCTAGCCTCCACCACTTCTGCTGGCAAACTTTTCTGGGCATCATCTACCCTTTCAGTGAAGAAATATTTCCTTACATCACTCTTGAATCCCACCACCAGCTTCACTGTATGCCCCCTGGTCCTGGTGCTTGTCTCATTTGAAAGAGACTCCCCACCTTACCATATTCACCCCTTTGAGGTACCTGTAGGTAGCTATCCTCTTTCTCTTTCCTTTCTTCTCAGGTATACATGTTGAGATGCTGCAATCTCTTATCATAGAGCTTCTAGTACAAAACATGCATCATTTTAGGTGCCCTTCTCTGGACTGCCACTTTTCTGTCTATGTCCTTTCTGAAGTGTGGTCTCCAGGATAGAACTCAGTTCTCAGTGTGTCCGTACCAGCAAGTGGTATATGGCAACACAACCTCCCTCTTCCTGCTGGAGATACCCCTTCCTATGCAACCCATCATTCCACTAGCCTTACACACTGTTTTTGTCACACTGCCCTGCCACCTTGAACTCCTCAGATATGATAACCCAAGGCCCCTTTCCTGCTTAGTGACTGTTATTACTTCTCCCTGCATCATATACTCAGTTTTGGGGTTTCTATGTCCTACATGTATGACATGACCCCACTCAACATGAATCTCTGCTATCAGTGGTATTGCAGCCTATTGAAATCAAGACACTCTTATCCTTTCTTTCAGTAGTGTTTCCATCAATTTCCTTACTAGTGAAGTGAGACTGACCTGCCTATAGTTGCCACATTTCTCCCTGCTGCCACTCTTATATATAGAAATAACATCTGCCCTTCTCCAGTCTTCTGGAATCACTTCTGATTCTAGTGAGCTGTTGAACAATGCTGTCAGTGGAGCAGCCAGAATCTCCCTAAGCTCTTTTAGTGTTCCTTTGGCAATCCTTCATCTAGCTGTACCTTTGATACCCTTATTGCCTTTCCTGCTTCCTTATGCTTTTCTAGGTATACCTCCCTGTTCTCATCTCTTTGCATTTCCTTACACCTCTTGAAAGCAACACCTTTTTCTTTTACCATGCTTTTCACTTCCTTGGACATTCATAATGGTCTTATTTTCCATCTATTTTTGCTTTCTTCCTTCTTGCATAGGTTGGTTGCTTTAGTTATGATCTCTTCTCTGAGTCTGTATGCTGATGACACAGCTCTGATTATAACAGGGATGGACATGTTGGACCTAAGAGAAAACTTACAGGCAGAATTCCTTAGTGTGCAGGAGTGATTCACCAGTTGGAGCCTTATAATTAATGTTAAAAAAAAAACTAAGTTGGTCCATTTTAGACCCATGAATAAACCTCAGTTACACATACAGACTAACTCAGTCAAATTGATTCATTATGTTAGAGGCAAGGGGCATTTTAGGGGGAAGGGGAAGGGGAGGGGTGGTGATTTATGTAAGGGAGTGGATAAGGTATGCAAGAAAAGAGGGGGAGGAGGGCAGAACAGAGGCATTATGGTTGCAATTCCAGGATTAGAAGGGTAGGACACTAGGAATGGAAGTGGCTTACAGGCCACAAGCTCAGGCAGAGGACTTGTACAGGAAGTTTGCAGAGCAGATTAGGAGGGTCTGCAGGAAGGGGAACACCATGATCATGGGAGACTTCAATCTACCAAGAGTGGATTGGAGCACCCCAGCCACCTTGAGTGCAAGGGAGCAAGTGCTCCTAGAAGCATTCCAGGACAGCTTCCTGACACAGATGGTTAATGAGCTGACTCAGTTGGAGAAAACTCTGTCCCTAGTATTGTCTAACAGGAAGACTAAAAGGGGGCTGGGGTGGAGGACCTACTGACTGGGAGTGACCACCACTAGGTGTGGTTCACGCTCAGCATGGGCAAGGAAGCTGTAAGTATAGGAACCAGGGTGTTTGATTTCAGACATGCTGACTTTGGCAAGATGGGGGAAATTTTGGAAAGACATCTGGCAGAAATTACTCCACACTTGGATGCAAGCCAAAAATAGGAAATTATCAAATTAGGGCTGATGGAGAATATGAGGTCATGCACCAGGACACAGAGCAAGAAGAGATGGGCTAAGAGGACAAGCTGGTTGAATCAGGAGGTCTTGGAAGGGGTGAGGGCAAAAAACACAACATCACACATACCCCATAGGTACAAACGATGTGGGAAGTGGCAGTATAGAAAATATTGTACAGGAGTACCAACATATAATAAATAAAATTAAAGAAAAGGAGGGGGATATTATTATATCGGGTCTGCTCCCAACTCATGGGAAGCATGTTTTTAAAAACCCCAAAATAGAGCAGTTAAATATACGGTTGTGTGCTTTTTGAAAATACAATAACATAGGATTTATGGATAATTCAGTAACCTTTGAAAATCATATACTGTTTAAAAGTGATGGTTTACACTTAAATAAAGCTGGGACTCACATACTGAGTAAGAAAATGAATGATATTATATTCTTCCATTTAAACTGGAAAAAGGGAGAAGGAAAATTCATAAGCTAGTACCTAAAACTGTAGATCTACAGGAAGGCTGTATTATTAAATGCACGCAGTCTGGTTAATAAATTTGAGGAATTACAAAATTTACTGCAAAACAAAAATATACAAATTGCACTTATCACTGAAACCTGGTGGACAATAGAATATCAGTGGGACAAAAATATAGAGGGTTACAATTTATTCTATTTATCAAGAGAAACAAAAAGAGGAGGGGGTATTGCGATTTATATTGATGAGTCAATACAATGTGAAGAAATAAAAAGAGAAAAGGATGAGCTGGAAATGTTATGGTTAAAACTTATACCAAAAGGAGCACCAAAAATTTAAACAGGACTGTTGTACAGATCACCTTCAACTACTTCCGAGAGAGATTTGGAAATATTAAATATTATTAGGAACTTAGATCCCGCAGAAAGAATTATCTTAACCGGTGATTTTAATCTACCAGATATTGACTGGAATAAGCAAGAGGGCAAATACAAAACAAGTACACAGTACTTAGATGCAATAAATCAGATAGGACTTGAGCAATTGGTAACAGCAAAAACCAGGGCACAAAATACTCTATATTTGATCTTTACAAATCTGGGGTCAATAGTAAACAATGTACAGACTAGCTCCCCATTAGGCAATAGTGACCATCAGATAGTTTTTTTTCCAAGTAAGAGAAAAAGGCAAAGAAATAAGGGAGGGTAAGACTACAGTCCTAAATTTTAACAAAGCGGATTTTACCATCATGAGTGAAGCTATGGCATCTTGGAAGTGGGAAAAGGAATTTGAAGGACTTTCTATAGATGATATGTGGGAGATATTTGTAAAGAGGATGAGATCAACAATAGAAATAGGTATACACAAATATATAACATATGAACATACAAGGAGTGCTCCAAAATGGTTATCACCAAAATTAAAGAAATTAATAAACAAAAAGTATAAACTGTATAAAAAATACTAAAAATCACAACAATATACAGGCTTTAAATAAATATAGAAATATGGTTAAAAAAGTCAAATGGGAAATTAAAAGGGCCAAAAAGGAATATGAATACAAACTTGCAACACAAGTCAAAGGAAACTATAAGGCTTTCTATTCATATATAAATAATAAACAAAATATAATAACACCATTGGACCTTTTAAGAATGCACAAGGGGATATATTAAATAATAAATAAGCTGCAGAAACTCAAAACAAATTCTTTTGTTCAGTTTTTAACCCAGCTACTTCAGATAAGGAAGAAAATAAATTTAACTCTATACCGGGACATATACAGATTACAGTAAAAAGTGTAATTGATAAACTAAATATGACACATAGAAATAAATCACAAGGCCCTGATGAAATTCATCCAAGGGTATTGTATGAACTGGCAGAACAATTAGCTTCACCATTAACTTACATTTTTTCAAACTTCTATAGATTTGGGACATGTTCCACAAGGGTGGAAGGAGGCATTAGTGATACCTATATTCAAAAAGGGATCAAAAACTGATATACAGAATTACAGGCCAGTCAGCCTAACATCAGTTGTGGGAAAAATCATGGAGTCAATATTAAAAGATTATATAATGGATTTTCTAGATACTAGAAAAATGCAGGATCCAGTGCAACATGGATTTAAGAAAAATAGATCCTGCCAGACAAATTTGTTAGTGTTCTATGAGAAAGTGGGAAAGGCATTGGATAAGGGAAATAGTGTAGATGTTGTCTTCCTGGATTTTTCCAAAGCCTTCGATAAACTTCCTCATCAGGAATTAATAAACACACTTAAAGATTATAATTTTAACAATAATATAGTTAATTGGATTGATGCATGGCTGAAGGAGAGAAGACAGAGAGTGGTAATTAAGGGAGTTACATCTGGCTGGGAGGCAGTGACTAGCGGAGTCCCCCAGAGATCAGTTTTGGGCCCCTGTCTCTTTAATATCTATATAACTTCATTAACTGTACAAAATGAAAATATATGGGTAACAAAATTTGCAGATGACTGCAGAATTGGAACCATAGTAATGATCAAAAGAATACAAATGATCTACAGGATGCAATAAATACTATGCAAAAGTGGATAAAAGTAAATAAATTAGAATTAAATAGAAACAAGTGTACTGTTATGCATTTAGGAAAGAGAAATAACTCATCTTATAAGATAGACACAACTGAACTAAGAAAAACAAAAGAGGAAAAAAGACTTAGGGATTATAATTACTTCAGATCTAAAATTTAGTTCCCATTGCGATAAAATAGTGAAGAAAAATAATCAGATACTGAATTGCATATTGAGGCGTATTGCCAGTAGAGATAGACAAGTGATTATGCCCCTCTATAGTGCCCTGGTGAGACCCAACCTGGAGTATTGTGCTCAGGTATGGGCTCCATATAAAAAAGGGGATGTTCATAGCTTGGAGCGTATTCAGAGAAGGACTACTAGATCCATCAAAGGGTTAGGAGACATGTCATACTCTGAAAGGTTAAAGGAGCTAAACTTGTTTACTCTGCAGCATAGAAGAACTAGGAGAGATTATTTTGTGTTATTTAAGTGCTTACAAGATGATGCTCTATTAGCTGACCTAGGGTTGACCCCCAAAAAATCAAAATATGAACCCAGGGAACATCAGTTTCAATTAACAATTCAAAAATGGCATACTCTTCTGAGAAAGCACTGGTTTAGCCAGAGAGTGGTTCCTGGCTGGAACTCTTTACCGGCAGAAATGGTAGCCAGTACTAATATGGATATTTTTAAATCTAGATTTGACAAGTATCTTCTTGGTAAATAAAAGACATGATAGATTAATGTTCAATACATAAAATAAAGGCAAGCTCTATGGACACAAGTCTAACTAGCTTGAAATTACCTATGAACCTATGAACCCCCATAATACAATATTTTCTATATGCAACTCACCATGAAATTTTAGGCTAAGACATAGAAGAACTGTTGCAACAGATTTAAGAAAAAGTCAACTCTCAAGAGTGGCAGGATCCCCCGTCACAATAAGTGATATCTCACAAGGCATCAGGAGTAAGATTAGTCTGTTTGTTGACAATACCAAGATGGGGGGAGCAGTGGATGACATAGTAGGGTGGCATGGGCTATAGAACAATCTGAGTAAACCGGAGGTGTAATTAGAAAGGTGGCAGTTGGGTTTCAGTGTGAAGAAGTGCAAGGTTCTGCACTTCAGAGCAAGGAACCCGAGGAGGAGCTACCAGTTGGGAGGAGTTCAGTTAGGTACCACTGAGGAGGAAAAAGATCTAGGGATGGTTATAATGGGGAATATAAACAACTCAGCTCAGTGCAGGAAGGTGGCAGCTAAAGTCAACATGATGCTGGGGTGTATTGCAAGAGGAATCTCATCCAGAAGTAGGGAGGCGATCCTGCCTCTGTACAAGTGACTAGTCAGGACACACTTGGAGTACTGTGTGCAGTACTAGCATCCATTTCTGAAGAAGGCTTTCAGATTACTGGAAGGGGTACAGCCCATGGCAACTAGGATGATCCAGGGATTGGAGGGAAAATCCTATGAGGACAAGCTGAGTGAGTTAAATATGTACACCCTGGAGGAAAGATGGGATCGGGAGGGTATGATCAGGACCTTTAAATGCTTGACGGGGATAAACGAGACAGGTACAGAAGGGGTCTTTAAGTTGAGAAGGGAGAGGGACACGAGAGGGCATGGTCTCAGAATGGAGGGGGGAAGACATAGAAGAGAGATGAGGAGACATTGCTCTGGTAATTAAAAACTAGACAAAAGAAATTGTCCCTATGCACTTGAATATGTTTTACATATTGTAAATCTATGTTTCTAACACTCGTTTGAACTATATTTTGTCAATTGTGGAATGTTTGTAATTTGAACTCTCTGTACTTTTTTGGTTCCCTCTGGGAACATGTAACTAAATCTGGGTTGCCCCTGAAAAATGGACAGTCATGGTCTCAGCGGGCATACCCGGTTACCAAAATTTAAATAAGTAAATAAAAAAATTCTTGAAAAGGGTTGTGGCTAAATGGAACACTCTGCCCAAGTGGATTTATGTGATGTGGCCAAAAGCACAATTCGATTGGGTCGTGAGGGCAATCTTAGAGGAGGGAGAATGCAGGAATGGCACCATTGCCAGAGCACGGCTGCAAGCAGGGTGAGATTGGTGCACAAGGAGAAGGGCAATGGCACAAGGAGAACAACAGGCACAGTGCACAGGAACAGCCACAAACTACAAAACAGTGAATGGGCCCATAAAAAAAAACAGCCACCACCGCTTACGTAAACAGGGGTATCACACCAGGGAGGGGGGAAGACAAACAATGTGTGCAATGGAGGACCACAGCAACACTGGGGGGTAACATGGAGTTCACAGGGGATACCACAAACTGTCACCACTGTGACAAGGAAACACCAGTAGGGGACATAGCCACAGAGAAGCAGCAGGGGAAAGGGTGCAGTGAGAGTGATGAGGTATGGGGGACCACTGGGGATGGCCAGGTATGAGGTGGCATGGCATGGGACAGCTGGACAGTCTGGGTGGACACAGGGGCAGATGACAGACAGCACGGGGGTGCTGGTATTAGAGGGAGACCCATGGGGCACTGTCAGCAACATGGCATAGGCCACACATGACTAGACCTGCAGTTGGATTTTGTAGGCAAGGCTGCCCAGGTAGTTGGGTGTGGTCCTGCTCCCGTACCCGGCAACAAGGGCCTTGATCCTCTGCATGAGGTCCCAGTACTGCCATTTAAAGGCATGCCTACCCTGCACCGGACAGCAGCTGCGCTATCCTGACCCCCATGAGGCATTCCTCCTGCAGCAGGCAGTCCATAAAGTGCCACACGGTGGGGTGGCTGGCACTCACCCTCATGGAGAAGCCCCTATGCCAGCCCTCCACCATGTTGTTGGTCCTGGTGAGGCCATCCAGTGTTGCTTGTTACATGTTCCATGTAGACACAGGATACAGGGGCCTATGGAGCACCATCCTGCCCACTGGATGGCTGATCCATGTCACCTCCATGTAATCAAGGAGTGGATGCGGTAGGTCCTTCTGGGACCTGTAGAACAGGATGCCCAGCAGCTCCCCATATGCCCCCCTCCACCGCATCCTTAGGCACATACTCCAGGGCAAGCAGCATGTGGATGTTGAGTGCAAACTCAGCGTCCATGGCTTAGTGGGTCTGCATCCCGGGGATCTGCTGAAGCTTCCACAGATGGCCTGGCAGAAGTGGAAAAATAGCCTCTTATCACCATGTTAGCGAAGGTCAATGCAACCACATGCCAGGCTGCCCACTAGAAGTCTATGAGGACCGACTTCGAACACACCCCCACCTGCCTTCTGGCCATGCTGAAGACATGTGCATATGCCATCTCTGTCTAGCTGGGCATGAGGGCATACACCATGGGTAGCACAATGCCCTCACACATGCCGTGCACCACATAGAGCTGCTTGAACAGTGGTGGTGTGCAGCAGAAAGTGCCATCCGTGAACTAATCATTGCTGGCAGCCAGGAACTGCAGTGCCCGCTGTGTGGTGAACAGCAGTGTGCAGTCCTCAGAGGGAACGCTATCATGCTGCAGAAAAATGTCCCCTTCCTCCTTGATGGCATATTTGGGTGGGACAGCCGGGTCCTGCAGCACTGCAGGTGTGGCATGGCCACCTCTTGAGACCTGATGCACTCGCTGCACTGTGTGACACATATGCAGTGGTGGCAGCTTGCCAGCCACTGTGGTGGGCACTCTGGTGGTACACTGGGCTATGATGTGTGCAGTGCCCTCTCTGATGGTCCATGCCTGTTCCCTCACCCATGTCAGGACCTCATGGGCCTCCTCATCCCTCACATCGGGGATATGGTTGTGGGGCCATCCAGTAAAAACCATGTCGCCAGCAATGGTGTGCACATGTGCAGGACAACTGGAGTGGTGGGCCTGCATGCAGCACCAGTAGTTCTTGTTCTTAACCTTCTTGTTCTGCTGGTAGATGTAGCCTCTATGGGAAAGGAGGGGCTTCCCTTTTTGTCTCACTATAAGCTGTGTTTCAGCCATGTCTGTAGCTTGCTTCTGTGTGGAAGGCTGTCCTGTCCATGCAGCAAGGCTTACATAGGTGGGGGGAGGTCATGTGCTCACACACCTGTGTGAGTGGGTGTCCCTGCCCCCGCGGGTGGAGTGCATAAAATGGATATGCCCATGGGCATGTCCTGCATTAGCATGCCAGCTGTGGTGCTGGTGGTCCACCTGTCTGTAGCTGTCAATGCAGTGCATGGGTACAGTGAGTGGACATATGACAGTGGCAATGACAACATAGCTGATCCCTACAGAGTGCACACCGGGAGATGGCATTGTGAGTGTATGTTGTCCATGAGGGGTATGTGTCTGGTGGTGGGTCTCGATCCCTCAGCTGCCTGGTAGGTTGGTGTGTTGGCAGCAATGCTGGATGGCGTGACCTAATTTGGCAGTTTGGGGGCTACTGCTGCCTAACTGCACATAGTGGGATAGGATGGGATGTGTGCCCTGGTCTTTGTGCTCCTTTACCTCCATGAACTTGCTACCATCTCTCACATATAATGTAATCTCTCTTTCTTTCCTCCCTGCTTTGTCTCTCTTGAACAGAATGTAGTCCAGTACGTTAATTTTCCATTTGTGGTGATCAATACACCATGACTCCATTATAGCCACAAAATCAAGATTAGCCTCTGCCATGGTGACTTCCAGGTCTGGAATTTTGTGACAGAGACTCCTTGCATTAGTGCATACAACTTTCCAAATCTCTTTCCCTCTTGTCTACTGCCCTTCATCTTGCTCTCACTCCTGCCTGTTTTGTTTCCTGGCATACCACTTTAATCTCCCCTTCCCTTTTTACTTTCATTATATCTTGACCCCTTTAATCCTACATCTTCTTCTACCTGTTTTTCATTTTGCGCATCTATTCTAGAGGTGTTTTCTGCACTATAGTCTTCCCTCCCTAACACTTAACTATCTGTTGTACCATCTGGGGAGGTATTTGTTGCCTCTGTTGATTTCACTACCCCCCCATCAAGTTTAAATGCCATCCATGTAGCATTTAATCCTGCCATCAGGGACTGTGGATCCTTTCCTAAAAAGATGCAGGCCATCCCTCCTATAGAGGCCCACATCCTACCAGGATGGTCCCCAGTACCTGATGTATTCAAAACCTTCTTGCATGCACCATACCTTCAGCCATTCAAAAAAGTCCCTGGTGAGGATTTTTCTTGCCTCTCCCTAGCTGTACATAATAGCAGCACCTCAGAAAAAGCCACCAAGCATGCAACTTGCTTGAGACCACTCCCCAGCTCCCTGTATTTCCCTTCACTACTGTCTTGTCATAACAATAGCTTATAATATCACTTTTTATAATACAGCACTTGGATTTACCTCAGACCTTACCCCAAAATATTTTCAAAATTACCATAAATAATTATAAAATTCAAATATGATATTATCCCTATCTTCCCAGTTCTAGATAATGGAGAAAATAATTTCTTCCACACTTAGAAATATGAAAAACAATCTTTATTTTCCTGTACACAAATTCTAAATATTCCTAATTATTATAAATATACCTTGTAAATATAGCAAAACTGTAAACATAAACAACAAAGGTTTCAGAAAATCAAATGAAACACAAAGAAATAAAACAAACAAAACAAATATTTCAGCAAATAGACAACACAACAAATAAATAGCAATAGTCAACACAAGAAAGGATAGTAACTCTATATTATGCTTTCAGCATGCTTGTAAATATCATGGCCCTTTTAGTATAAGAACTTGCAAACTCATTCCATAAGTGTCTCAGATTATATTTCAGTATAAGACTTGCTTTCATTCTTCATAGCATGCAAATGTATCACATTGCCTCCTTCTTTGTTTGAAGTGGCTGCTTGTCTGTGTCTGTAGCTTAGTTTTTGTGGATTTACATGGTTTTCTTCCTGGAGTAACTACACCATTCTTGCTCACTACATCCGTGAAAGTCTCCTGAACTGGATTTCTGCAAAACATCACAACCAGGTATCTGCATCTTTCATTTAAAAAATCAACTTTTTGGAAGCTATCCCAAGCAAAACATAAGTCAAGCAATTAAGTCTGACAAACTCAGTGACTCTAGGTCTGCTTGAATCCACATTTTCGTCTGACCTGCTCTATGATCTGTATGTGGGCTTTTCAGCAACCTCTTTGAATGACAAAGAAGCATGCAGACAAAAGGATTTCACATCCTGCATATGCGCAGGCACAGTTCATCACCTGCAGGAATTCTAACATATTCTGTGACTCTGGACCTCAGCTGTTGATAATTTCTTTTGGCTTATAACTTAACCACCAGGTATCTACAAGATGCTGAAATCCTTTCTCCTACAAATTCTCCTTATGCTGCTCCTGCTCTCAGGAAATGTTCACCCCAACCCAGGGCCACCTGGGCAGCCAGCAGTGGCACCAAGCAGAAGGACAGGGACACTCACCATGGCATTCATCAATGCCTGCAGCATCCTCAACAAACTTTACTCCCTTCAAACATGGATCCTACAGCACAACCCTGATATCCTCTCAGTTGCGGAAACATGGCTAAACCCTAAAATCCCTGATACCTCAAAATCTCTCCCTGGCTACTGCATTTTCAGGCAAGACAGGATTGCTAAATGGGGCGGGGGCTGCGCCATCTGTCTTAAGGATACCCTTATGGGTCACATCATCCCATCCCCAGCCTGAGCAACCCTCTCAGGTCCTCACAATCAAAATCCTCCTTGGTGCACATAACAAGGAACTCACTGTCATCTCGGTTTACCTACCCCCAAGAGACCAAGCTGCTGGCCTATAGCATCATGGAATATCTAAGGGTCCAGCAACATAATTCTGAAACCATAATCATGGGTGATTTTAACATTAACTGGCTCTCCGCTGAGGCTCACTCATAAGGATGCAGTCAGCATCATCCTCACTCAACTGGTCAATGCTCCCACTAGGTGTAACTATAGGACAGGCTCCCTTACGCTTCTAGACTGGATTCTATCTAACCACCCTGAACGCATCTCCAATGTTTCTGTACTCCCGGATACAATAAGTGACCACTAACCTGTCATCTGCTCCTGGTCAAACAAATACCACAAGCCCCCTCCCAAGCTTATCTATGCCAGGGTTATCAAACAAGGGCACCTCCAGCTGTTAAAATACCATCTAACCAGGCTGAACTGGGTAGTGCTTGACTCCCTCAATGACACCAACAAAGCTCTGGACCTATTTATCAAACGTTTTAACGAAGCCTGTGACATCTATGCACCAGTGAAAAAGATGAAGGTCAAAGGACAGACCAACCCCTGGGTTACTACTGACCTTTTAACTCTGCTCAAGCACAGAGACCACCTCTGGCATTGTGCTCATGCAACTCCAATGCAAGTTAACTTACAATTATACAAAGCAGCCAGAAATGATTGCACTCGAAGAATACGGAATGCTAAACGCAGCTATTACAAAGAGGCTCTGCCCAACTCTTGGGGCCAGGGAAACATATTCTGGAACAACATGAAAGAACTCACAGGCAAGGATCCTAAAGCACCACCCACTATGCTCAACCTACATGGCACTCCTACACTCGACCTAGGTATCATCACCAGCACTTTTAATAATGCATTTACAAACCTGGACAGTGTCCTTCCACCAAATTTTTTCGACGACCTCCCCTCCAGCTTCTCCCAAGTTACCCCCAACTAGAACGTATAACCCCAAAGTTTTTTTAAGGAGGTCCCACCACAAGTAGCTAGAAAATACATTCAAAAGGCCATCCGCAAACAAGGGTACAGTGGTGACTTTGACCTGAAACTGCTGGCACAAGTCCTCGATGAAATCTTAGAACCGCTTAGAAAGATCTTTAATCTCTCACTTAGATTGAGCCATTTCTCCTCTCTCTGGAAGAAAGCCACTGTCACACCGGTTCACAAAAGTGGAGATAGGACACTGCACACCAATTACAGACCTATCTCACTCCTCCCCCCACTATCCAAAGCGCTGGAGCGAATAGTGTCGGACCAACTAGTTGAATTCCTGGATAAGTACAATGTACAGTGCCCAGAGCAGCATGGCTTCAGAAAAGGCACAGCACCACCACTGCACTACTGGAATTTACAACCTTCATCCATGCCACGATTGACAAAGGAATTGTGGAGGCAGTATTTATAGACCTTACCAAGGCATTCGACACAGTTAACCACCCCTACTGCTCAAGCAACTGTCCTCCATTGGGATCTCCAGCGATGCCCTTCCATGGTTCACCAGCTACCTTGATCATCGGATCCAATGTGAGGATTGCAGGGATCTCTTCGGATGAGAAACGGTCCACTCGGAGTCCCCAGGGTCTATTCTGGGCCCTCTACTCTTCTCCCTCTTCATCAACAATCTCCCCAGTGCCTGCCACCAAAAAATATTACTATACGCAGATGATGCAGTCCTGTTTTCCAGCCACCATGACATTACAGTCCTTGAATCCCAGCTGCAGCTCGACTTCAATCGCATCGAAGACTGGTTCAATTCTTATAAACTTGTCCTGAACCACAGCAAGACTAAAGCCATGTCCTTCTGTAACCGACAGAGCAGACACAACTCTCTGTCCCTCACCATCAAGAACCACGCTGGGAACCCACTCGAACATGTCAAGGAGTTCAAGTACCTTGGTATTACCCTGGATAGTACCCTCTCCTACACTTGGCATATTGACACTGTTGCCAAGACCGCCAATATACGGATTGGACTACTACACAAACACAAGCACTGTATGCCTGCAGATGCCCTTAAACTAGCCATCTACAGCTCTGTCACCTCTATCATTGACTACGGCCTTGCCATCTATGGCTCTGCCCCAATAAGTGCCCTCCACAGGATCTCAGTTGCTCTCAACAAAGCCTGTAGACTACTGACGGGTGCAGCCCTACAAACTCACACCTGTGATCTCTATGCACAGGCCAGCTGGCTACCCCTATCCAGCAGAATACAATACCAGACCTGCTTACTTGCCAAAAAGATTCTCCTTGGTCTCATGCCACCTGGTGTTAGCTCACTCCTTACTACCTACAGTGGTACTCAACAAACACGTGGTGCCTAATCTCTAACCTTTCAGGTTCCCAGATGTCGTACCTCCATGGGTCAGCAGTCCTTTATCTATAGAGCCGCTCAATGGTTCAATTCCCTCAATAAAGAAGCACTTTCCTCTACTACACTTGGACCCTTCAAAAGGAATCTCAAACTTTACCTCACCTCTACCACTCAATGTGACTGCTTCATTGAACAAAGATCTCTATAAACACCTCCCAGCTCACTCATGTCTCACAGCCCGCCCTTTCCCAATCTCATTCCCTCTAGCACTGGCCTTCCTTGTGACTCCTTTCCTGCTTCACATCTCCACTGGTACAAGACATTTTCCACCACCATTGGACAGTGGCCCATTAGCCTGCCAACTTCCACTCCCAGTAGCATGCCTGCAATACTAACTGCCTATGGTGCCTCTATCTCTTATTGTTACCACAGCCAGCTGCCTACTCAAGCTGCTCGTTTTATGAATATTATCTCAAAGTATGTTATAACTGAGTATCTTTATTATTTCTTTTACTTGTTTTGGTTGTTTATTGTGCATTCTTTTACTACCTCTGTATGTATTTTGACCCTCATCCTTTGACATGGAACCTTTGTAAACGAGCAGTTTCTGCTCAAAGGTATTTGTAATCCGAGAATTTAATAAATAAATAAATAAAATGTATTTCTTTTGTTTAAATGCATGCTTAACTACTGTATATACCCAATGTTTTGTAGTTAAAAGTTAATCTGTTACCTATTTTACCTCCCCCGGTAAGCCAAATTAAAATATTAAGATTATTAATTAGAATAATTAAAATAATACTTAATTTCTGGTTAATTGTGGAGGATGGCCTTTTCCTTTTAACTTTAAAATTGTTTTGTGAGAAATGCTTCTTTTGGATGAAGAAAGTCCTTCAGTGGCTTGGCTTTAGTACTTTGTCTTTTCTCCCCCTTGAACCTGGAACCGTCAACTTTTCTGGCATCAATGAAGCAGTGTAGGCTGAATCCTACTTGCTTGAAGTCATGAATCATCAAAAAGTCACTTTAAAGTATTTTGGCAGGACCCTCAGGCAGTAGGGTACTAGCAATTCAAGAAAACAGGACCCGAACACTCCACCCCAAGAAGCCTGTGCTTGGGAAAATATATAGCAAAAAAGGCAAGAACACAGGCCCCAGGCTACCAGCTCAATATTTTTAGTGTGCAAATAAGCAAATGAGTAATACATAAATATGCAGCCACAACCATAAAAATCAGATGCAGAACACCCAACCATAAAAACCAGATGCAGAACACTATTTTTTATGGTTGTGGCTAAATAGTTATGTATTGCTCATTTGCGTATTTGCACATCAATACTAGCAATTCAAGGCATGATGATAAGTTTCTTCACAGCCACAGTTGCTTGCAGAAAAGGTCTTCCTCATGGATGGCAGAGTCCCTGGTTGGTAACTGGATTTATGACTTTTTCTGTTTTAATTCATTTCCAGTTGGGTCTTATGATCTTGGTTTGAGCATAAGTTCAAAACATTACTTCAGTTAGGATGTCCAGTGCAAACCATATTCTTTGCTCTTTCTAATATTGGAAAAAGTCCTTCTGTGACAAGCAGTTCTTGAAGCTGGAACTCATTGCAATTGTGCCAGTTCAGGCTTGACCTCACCACCACTGATGGGTACAGCAAGAATTAACCAAGAACTGGTCTCCAACCTCCAGGCAAGCATAGTTTCAGGAATCCGGCCTAGCCAGAGTCCAACTAAAATTCTCAGCAAGGCTGGTATAGGTTCTCTGCCTTGGGTCTGGCCAAATTTGCATATATGTTTTCAGGTCGAGTGACATCATCACCAGATTCTGATTAGTTTGTGTAGACTATGGAGGTGGAACTCTACGTACCTCCCAGGAATATTTTTTTTATTTTGAAAGATCTCAGCTTAGGACAACGTTTCTGTGTAAAACAATTTCTCTTTCTTGTACCCTGAGGCATCTTCACTCTCACATATAAAACTTATATTTTCTTTTCAGCTTGATGTTTTGAATTATTTAAGACCAAACATGATAGTGTCAGCTTTAATATAAGGGCTACAGTGTATAAAACCTATATTTTTTATTTTTTATTTTATTGATATCGCAATAATGTTTACAGATTCTGGATCTACAATTCTTGCAGTTTAAGGGGATATAAGATTTAAATACTTCTTTCTGATAGTGATTCTCTTTGTGCTTAATGAGGTGTGACATCTTGCAACTTGGAGGTCATTGAGAAACTCTGACACAAAGCCACTAAATTCTTTCTTTAGGTACTTAATCAAAAGTGTCATCCTTAGAAAGGCCATAATGTTAGCTTCCTTTTAAGACTAAACAAGTCTGTTTATTCATAACAGTTTTGCTGTGACAATGTTTTGTAGATATCAAGGATTACAAATCTGCCACAGCCTTGCAATTCAGTCATCTTACAGACCCCTAAATTCCTTGTTAAGTGTCTGAATTTGGTCTTAATGGGACTTCACACAACTTTGTAATTGATTAAAGTTCCTTACTTCCATTGCAGTGAAGGTACTTTTCAAGAGAGGTATTTGTCAGTGTCAGTCTCAGCTTAGCACAGAGTCCAGATGTCATACATCACCTGTCAAGTTCATAGCAACTATCTCAGTAGCTATAGCTCCAATTCAGTGGAGAGGCCAGTCTTGGGGAGCACTCAGTTTAAAAATCTTCAATGGACCAGTTTTATTTTATACTCTGAAGTTCTCTCATGTATGCTATATCCCCTTTTCAGTGTCCAAGGTTTTACAATATTTTTCTTTTTGCAGTTTAAACTCATGTACTGTAGGCATTCATTTTAACCAGAAGTTGTATAGTATGATCTATTATAATTAAACCATTATAAAGAATATAAGATGGTAATTAAAATGATATAAATAATAAAATAATATGATGAAAATAATAATAAAATATTACAACAGTTTGTTCCTACATTTCCCTCTTTTGAATTAAAAATGCACCCTAAAAATGCATTTTGTAATTCAAAACTATAATCCTACTAAATGGGTATATAGGTTAAGCACTGTTGGAAAAATGAAACACAGAACACAAATTTGCAGTATCATATGGTAACTTTTGACATCATCAGCACATGACACCATCACCTGAGACATCATCATTGGATGTGACATCATAACATGTGACATCACTAGATGACATCATTGGAGATGTACTTTGGGCACAGAAATATGTACAGTACTACATGAATAACATAATTACAACAATGTACACTATTCCTTTAACTACTTTAACAATTCATTACATTGGTTTAAACATTTTACAAATGCAACAAATTCTCTTTATTCATCAGTTTCTGAGATCAGTATTAATGAACGTTTTAACTTGACTATTGGTCCTCATCACCAATTTTAGATTCACTCAGAATGTGTTTCAGTGTTTTGTTGCATTCACAGTATTGCCTAAACTGATTAATATGAACCCATTTAGGTACCACTTTTCCAGTGTTTTTCTTTCAGAGTTCACTTTGGTGTGCTACAGGTGAGATTTTGTCAGTGATCACAAAGGATCATTGCCGGTTTGGAAGGAACTTCTTGACCTTGGCTTTATCTCTACTGTAGTTAAAGTAAAACACCTTGTCCCCAATTTGATACTCTTTTTGGATCAGTTTTCCTGTCATAATATGACTTAGAAGCTTCTACACTTTTCTTGAAGTTCTTCTGAGCAAATGCAAAGGTTTCATGCAAGTGCTGTTTTAAATGGGTTACATATTCATGAGCTGTAGTAGTACATTCTGAATTTGCACATCCTGTAGTACACAGGTGATGGAAAGGTAACACCATTCATCTTCCTGTCATCATTTCAAAAGGAAATACACCATTAGACTTACTAGGAGTAGCCTGCATGGCCATTAATACTAGTGGCAACTTCACATCCCAATCCTTTCCTGAAGAACTGAAATATTTCTTCAGTATATACGCAACTGTTTGATTAGCACATTCCACTTGTCCAGATGATTGTGGATGGTGGGACACATATAGTTTTCTCTGTACCCCTAGTATTTTCCACACATTTTTTATCACATCCCCTATGAAATGAGGACCTCTGTCAGATTCTAGTCTTAATGGTAATCCCCAATGACTAAACACATGATTTATTAATACAAAAGCTGTGATTGTGGCTGTGTTATTTGGAGCAGGTATACACTCATCCCATTTTGTGAACAGACAAGTAACTGTCAAAAGATATTGGTCATCCCTAGAAGATCTTGTAACAGGGCCAATCCAGTCAATCTGGATGTCTGAACAAGGCATGGCAATCCCTTTTGACTGTAGTGGTGCTTTATGTCTGGGAGTAGCTGGCTAGTACTTGCAACATGTTATACACCCTTGTACATACTCTGCAACATCATTGTACATATAGGGTCATTAGCCTACCTCTTTTAGGGTTTCATAAGTTCTTCTATCCACCTTATGTGCTCCCGATGGTTCACCATGAGCATGCTATAACTTAATTCCCCTGTAGCCTAAAGGATCCACCCATTGTACCTCGTGTGAGTTTTTGCCAACCCTTACCAAGAGATCATTCCTTAACTGGAATTTATCATTCTGGGTATACATGGCTCTCAAGTTACAGATATCTTGTAGGTCACTTTCAGAAATCATGTTTACAGTGGGATCCTTGATGAAACTATAACACTTTCCTACTACTTCATCCTCTTGTTGCATTGCCACCAAATCAATATCAAACTTTCAACTGTGCAAGTGTAAGACCTTCTTTTCCTGTTGCTTTTGTCTACAGGTAACCACATCCACATTAGCTTGGAAAGTAGGGATAAAGTTCCATTCATCTCCATTTAAAGCACCCCACCCCCCAGCCAGAGCATCTGCTAGGTCATTTCCTGTTCTGTCTAGCCCCTGAATTTTTAAATGCCCTTTTACCTTCTTCCAAAAAACAATCCAGTTATGTTCCTGAACTTACTGATCTGTAGCTAAGATAAGTTCTGCATGCATCACCTTACTGCCTCTTGAATTGATCATACCCTTCATCTTCCACACTGATAAATGTGTAAAGAAATTATGCCTAACATAATCAGTATCAATACAAATCACAGTGTCTTGTAACGTATGTTGTACTGCAGTCTGTACCACTATAAAGGTGGCTTCCAATTCTACATATTGGTTAGACTTGGAGCCAAGCTTGTATTTGACAGGAGGACATGGTATATTTCCCATGCCTTACCACTCCTAAACCAGTATTCTGGTCTTCACCTTGCTGGAATAAACAACCATCAATGTATGCTCTAGGCAAATTCTCACACATATTTTCATCATAGTGGTAGTGCCTGTTATGTTTGTATACCATATCCAATTCAGGAGAAAAGTCAAGATCTTGTACTGGATGTTCATCTATGGTACAATCATGTGTCTTTAGATCTGATAACCTTTGAACTACTGTATTTTTCTTGTTCTTAGTATATTTGATCTCTAAGGGTGGGCCATGGAGTGCTAAGGTCCAGGCCACAATTCTGCTGCTGGATACATTACCAACCCTAAGTTTCTGGCTCCCCAGAAAGGTAATAAGTTAGTGACAGGTCTCTACAACAACTTTCTAACAACAAATGTAGTTTTTGAACTGTTGCACTGCCCATACAGTGGAAAAGAATGTATTTTCACACTCTGAAAATGTTTTCTCAACATCACTTAAAGTGTTACTCACATAAGCAATAACACGATTGTCTGAATCATGTTTCTGATATAACACTGCATCGATGCTGCTACCAGTGAACCCTATTTCTAGATAAAAATCCTTTTCCATCAGTGGGCAAGCAAGACACGGTGCTTGACTGAGACTATCCTTTAACACTTGAATGGCTTTCTCTTGTTCCCCCCACACACACCCAGGGTTCTGCCTTTTCAGTAGCCTGGTGAGGGGATACATAATTTCAACATAGTCCTGGATAAACTGTCTTGAGTAGTTACAGATTTCAAGGAAGTTGCATAGCTTCTTTAAAGTTTTGGGTGGACCTATTTTCTGGACTGCCTCCACTTCAGTGTGCTGATGGTGTAGCCCATCAGGCCCAACTTCATGCCGCAGATAGTTTACCTTATTTTTGAACCACTGCCCCTCTGGTAAGGACAACTTGGTACCAGCATCTTTCAGCTGGTTTAACACACAGATTACTTCCACCAGGTGTTCCTCAAAAGTGTTGCCTTTGATTAGTACATCATTCACATAAACCAGATTTCCTCTACTTTTAGCATCAGGCATGGCCTTATGTAGAAATATATTAAAATCTGACAGTAAATTTAAGTACCCAAAAGGACACCTGTGCCATGCGTATTGTCTCCTTCCAAAGGTAAAAGTCAATTTTATATTGATCCTTTGAATCTACCTTTAATGTCCACAATCCATTTGCTATGTCTAGGGTAGTGAAATATTTTGCACCTTGAACCTTGGCCAAACTTTGGTCCAAATATGTCATGGCCCAGTGAGACAAGGGTACCTCTTGGTTCAACTTTCTGTAGTCAATAGTGAGCCTTCACTTTCCTGTAGGTTTTAATACAGGCCAGATGGGGGAATTATAAACAGAGTTTACTTGTCTTATAATTCCTCATTCCATCAAGGTATCCAGTATCTCTTGTATATGTTTGTTGTAAGAAGCTAAGCTTACATAAACTGGACCTTTACTAGGTTTGGTAGATATCCTGATAACATGGAGGTCAGTTACACCACAGTCATGAGAATCTTCTGTGAACATGTCCTTGAATTGAAGGAACATCTCATGAACATTTTCATTTTCTACGTCTGTTTCACAATTACTCTCTTGTACAGCTTGTTCAATTTGTTCTTTAAGATCAGGGAATGGTAAATTTTCACCTACTTCTATCTCATCTTCTATTATCTTATATTAAATTGCTCTGCTTCATTAACCAATATGGACAGTACAAGATAATCATTTTCAACTTTACATGTATGTATGTCTTCCTTATCTACTGGACACATTTCTTGAAAAGCAATCAAACCATTTGGTATAAACCTCATTTTTCATCTGTTTCATTCTTAACAATGTCTTCTGGTAACTCCCCAATAACTGGAACAGCTAATTCCAAATCATAGAAGGATTCCCCTATTGAAACATAGAAACATAGAAACATAGACTTTAACGGCAGATAAGGACCGCTAGGCCCATCTAGTCTGCCCATTTCCCTACCTACAGGATAGGCTACAGATCTTATTTAACCAACAGCCTATATCTTCCTGCCCTCCACAAGAATTGCCTTATGTCTGTCCCATGCATTCTTGAATTCTCCCACAGTTTTAGACTCCACAACTTCCTCAGGAAGGCTGTTCCATGCATCCACTACCTCTCTGTGAAATAATACTTCCTCACATTGCCCCTGAACTGCCCTCCTTCTATCTTTAAATTGTGTCCCCTTGTTCTTGCAAGTCTCTTTTTCTGAAAGATGCTACCCTCTTGGACTTTGTTTATTCCCTTGAGGTACTTGAAAGTTTCTATCATGTCCCCCCTCTCCCTTCTTTCCTCAAGGGTATACATACTAAGCTCCTTTAGTCTCTCCTCATATGGCTTCTCTATTGCTACCCTAACTCACAGTTAGCATCTATAGTGATAGACTCTGCTGTTGGGCTCTGTAAAAAGATGTGCATTACTTTGCTGCTCATGTCCAAGCAAGGCATGGAGTGGATTTTTAAACCCAAATTTATATTACTTGAAGTTGTTGTGGTGAACTCACTCACCACCTGGCACGCTTGAGGAATAGTTTGTCCAGACCTCAAGGCCTGTGGTGTCACCTTTATTGGGTAAGGGTACCCTTGATTCATGACCAAAGAACATCATTGGCTAGGTCCACATACACATCCAGTCATACAAGGATGTCTAACCCAAGGTACATGGGAGATTTTAGGCCTTGTACTACCTTCACAGGGCATTGAATTTTCTTTAACCCTATTTGGAGGCTCAAAACACAAATTCCTATGCTTCTCATGCTGGTTTTCTGGTATGGAATGTTTTCCAACCACGCATGTTTCCTTACATATGTTAAACTAGGCCTCCACCTTTTTAACACCTTGTAAAACAGTTCACTGATTAGACAGTGCTTATAACCTAAGCATAACACAGAATTAGCAATCTGCAAATTCTCTGCTTTGATGGGCACTTTAATCTATATTCTCTGTCCTTATTTTACAGAGAAAAGACCTGTTATTTAGTGGCAGTGTTTCCTTTCCACCATCCCCAGAGGGGGTTGGGTACTCAGAGTCTATTGTCCCTGTGTGAGGAGCAGAGTGGGTCTCTGAGACAGCAGGGTTCACTTCCTTTGTGAAAAATGTTAGGCTTCTTGCATTAACCTCAGACTTTACCACATCATGCTTTGACAGACAAACCACGTGAGCTCCACTCCTCCAGGGAGCCACATTTTCAGAATTACCGAATACTGATACATTAGGTAAATCAAAACGTACAAAATTCAGTTTAATCATTGCATCATTTCTCTCAAGATAACATGATTCTGATTGTTTAGCAATCCTAAGACTCTTCCTAAATGGAATGGGCCTGTTTACCTGTGACTGCAGAATTTCATGAAAATAGCCAATGGTAGGCCAAAATCTTTTTAGGAGGTTATTTCCAATTAAGAAATCATTCTCAGTTCCATCAGTGATATTGGTGATAATGGTGACTTCCATTTTGCTAAACCTCAACTTCAGCCACACTTTACCTAGAGTCTGTTGCATTATCCCTCCATAACTTACAACCTGTAAGCCATCAGGGAGGGTTTTCAACACCTTGAAGTTACCTACTGCATCAATCAGCTTGTCATAGAAGTTTCAGGACATCAGGGTCACTTATACTCTGTAGTCTACCAAAGCTTCATGATTTAGGCTATTTTCAATGTTTATGTCAAAGTAAAACCTATCTGCCCCCCACCCCCACCAGTGATTAGGTTGCCCAGGTAGAATTTGTTTTCTTAACTCCTGGCAACATGGCAGTTTCACTATGACACTCTACATTGCTTGCAGCAGTAACTCTGAATACTGTACCTCTAGGGAAAGGTCAGATTCTGAGCTACACTTTCATTTTCAAATTCCATAGCAATTCCATTGCCATTGTCAGCAATTGCAATTCCATTTACCTGGGCCACATTAGGGGGTGCAGAAGGCACTAGTCAGTGGCCATGATTGACTCCACCTGCACTGGATGCTGCAGTGGAACTTTTCACAGGAGTATGAAGCCCAGGAGGCAGTTGGGGAGAGGGTAGCAAGTGATTTTGGAGGAGTACTTTGAAATCCCCCATTTGTTTTTCCATTCCACTCATGCGCTGTTTCATTTTTTCATGTATTTGCTTTTTAAGCCTGTCATCCAGATTGGGGGAAATAGATCGAGACCTGTCTTGGGGTCTGTGATTATTTTGATCCTGGTCATATTTTTGGCACATCCCATAAGTATCTCTACTGCCCCTATAGTCATTTTAGTGTCCCCCCTAACAACCCCTATGGTCATTATAGTATCCTCTCCCATATCCTCAGCCACACCCTCTACCAAGATCATATTCTCCATAGGAGGGACCCTGGTTTTGGTATGGCTGAGGTTGTGGGAAATACTGAGAGCTTTGACTTTGATAGGACTGTGGCTCAGAACCAGGTGGTGGGACCATAACAGAGTAAGCTTGAGTAGGGTTTGTAGACTGGCCCACCACTACAGATTCGGGTACAGTCTTGGTCTGCTCCACAGCTTTCACTGGTGGAGTGTTGTTGCCCTTTTTCTTCCTTTGCCTCTTATTCTTGGGAGTAGAAAGCTCCCCTCCTTCCATAGTAATTACCTATTTTTCTGTGGGGTGGAGTCATCCCCTCTTCCAGAGTCCCAGATGTGTTCTGCCTGCTTGACAATCCAATGGACATCCTTAGGCCTCCTTTTAAGCTCGAGATCCAATTGTGCCCTAATAGAAAAGGGTAAACCTTGATAATATGCATCTTGGAAGTCATCCAAGTCACTGTCTGAGTGATTATATGCTCCAAGGTACACATCCTTCAGCTTACAATAAAATTCCCTTGAACTTTGATCAGTACCACACCACATCTGAAAGGCAGCACCCCTTGCTGCCCACTTAGTGTGATATCTACCAAACTCCTTTTTCAGGAATTTATACAGCTTATCTGGTTCATTCCTACTGTATTTAGGCATTCTTGATCACTCAGCTTGAGAATCATTGACAGACCATCTGATTACAAAACTCTGTTCTACCTCATCAGTTATAGAAAATGATTCAAAACATTCTTTTAATTTACGAATATGCTGCTTGATACCTCCATTCACAGTTTTAGAATTGTACCTATCTCCTACCAGCTTCAAGACTTGTGTAAGACTTTGATTTTAGATACCCCTGCTCCTTCTTAGACACTCTGGTATTTCTTTTGGACCTATCGGGTGCCTCATCTTTGGAATCAGAACTCCTCTTCTGTTTATTTTTGCATCTCTTTTTATGCCTATTGCATGATTCCTCTTCTGAACAGGAATATTCCTTTTCAGGGGAGGAGTCATCAGCATCTGACTTCTCATATGCTCTTGGTTTCACCTGCTTTTTACTTTTGGCCCTGGTGCCTCTAAGTTGGGCCTTTAAATCTTTGCACTTTCTTCCCAATTTAATGAACTCCTTTTCCAAACGTATATATTGTAATATTCCTTTAATTGCTCATCTTCTAGCTCATTTGGTATAGCTTCTAATCTTTTTCTGTCGATGCATCTGGTTAACCAGATGTACTACACAGTCTTCCCAGTGGGGCTGGTTTCTTTATTTACACGCATTGTCACTCTGTCACCTGTCCTTATGTCATCTTGTTCTGACTCCTCTTCAGCACTAGATGTAACTGAAGAGTATTTCTGGTATCTTTCTTTCAACTCTTTATATTTTTTATCTAGTTTCTCATGGTACTCACTATCATGGTCATAATTCAATTCAATTTAAGTTCAATTCAACTTTATTTTTATAGCGCCTTTCAAAACCAAGGCGCTTAACATAAAAACAGACAGCCAATATAAATAACATTAAAAATTACATTATATTACATTATAAATCATTCTGGAAAGCCAGAATAAATAAATAAGCTTTAAGCTCAGTTTTAAATCTACTGATGGTTGGGCATTCTCTCAACTGATGAGGTAGATAATTCCACAGGGTGGCCGCTGAAAAAAATAAAAGCACGGGAACCAGACATCTTTAATCATACCCTGAGAATCTCTAGCAATCCCTCATTGGCGGAACAGAGAGGGCGGAGGGGGCTGTAAGATACCAGGAGATCTTTCAGGTAGCTGGGTCCCTGATCATGTATGGCTTTAAAGGTTAGCAGGCCAACCTTAAAGGTGATCCACCACTGAATAGGCAGCTAGTGCAGTCCGCGGAGCACAGGCATAATATAACTGGATCTAGATGTCCCTGTCAAAATCCTGGCTGCCGCATTCTGCACCAGCTGCAAGCAGCGGATTTCAACCCCTAGAAGCCCTAGGTAGAAAGAATTGCAGTAGTCAAGATGGATTGTAACAAAAGCATGAACCAATGTTCTGAGGGAAATGGATATTTTACCAGGGCAATATTCCTCAGATGATAAAAAAGAGGATTTGATGACAGCTGACACCTGAGATTTTAAGGTCAAGCCATCATCAAACATAATGCCAGGTTATGCACCTGATCTAAGGTAGTGATTGGCACACCACCAAGTAATAAACCTGATGGTTGTCAAACCCCCAAACCCACCCTTGGATGACCTGGGTTCACAACCAACACTTCAGTCTTGTCTGGATTCAGTCTCAACCAGCTGGAACTCATCCAAGATCTGATCTCAGCAAGGCAACTGTTTAGTACAGAGACTGCATCATTCTGTCCAGGCAGAAAGGACAAATACAGCTGACTGTCATCTGCATAGCAGTGAAAGCTCAAACTGTATCGTCTGATGATGTCTCCCAGTGGCAACATATACACTGCAAACAACATGGGAGCTAATATAGAGCCCTGTGGCACCCCACAAGGCAGGGAGTGAGCACCAGAGGAATAAATTCTAGTGGTCACTCTCTGAGACCTGCCTGTGAGGTATGAATGGAACCAATTTAGGACTGTACCAGACAGTCCGCATAAAAAACACAGACGCTCCAAAAGCACACCATGGTCTACAGTGTCAAATGCAGCAGAGAGATCGAGAAGGACCAGAATGGTACATGCCTTTCAATCTCTAGCCATCAGGTGGTCGTTCAGTACCCGAACAAGAGCAGTCTCCGTGCTGTGCTTCTTCCTAAAACCAGATTGGAGAGTATCATAGACATTGTGAGTTATAAAATGATCATCCAACTGCAGTGCAACCACCTTTTCAATAACTTTACCAACAAATGACAAGTAAGAGATAGGTCGGTAGTTAGCTAGAAAGTCTGGATCCAAGGATGACTTTTTAAGGAGTGGTCAAACAACCGCCTCCTTGAGAGAGTCAGGAAAGACTCCCCTCTCCAAGGACTTCTGGACAATGTCAGCAAGGATCAGGCAGATAACATCTACACAACCTATCAAAAGGGGTGTAGGGCCCGGATCCAAACTACAACTGGTTGAATGCAGTGTTTGGATGAGCTTCACAATGTCATTGAAATCCTGCTGGTGAAAATCTGACAGATAAAGTGCCAGTCACTTCCCATCGACTACTGCAATCACTCATAGAGGAGGATGAACAGATGCCAGACCTGATGCTGGCAACCTTATCTGCAAAGAATAGAGCAAACTCCTCACATTTTAGCTGAGAAAAAGCTTCTCTGGGCTGGAGATAGATTGGATTGCACAATCTGTCAACAGTCCGGAAAAGCTGAGCCAGTTGATTCTATGCAGCAGAAATCTCCTTGGACATGAATTATGCCTTCTTACAGGTGATTTTTGATTGATAGCTATCATAATGTGCCATCAATCTAAGCCTGTCATCATCATGGCCAGACTTCCACCAAACTCTCTCCATCCTTCAACCAACTTGCCTCATCTCCTTCAAGGAGCCATAAAACCACGGGCTCCTTGGGCGAAGAGTGAGAGGCCGAACACGAACAGGAGCAATCTTGCCCAGAGCATCTCCAACAGCCTTATAATAGGCTAGAACAAGATCATTTGGACTCATACATTGACTCTACAAGCCTGAGAGATCCAGCACTGCTGATAGGTCACTGGGGTTAATCCCCCTTAAAGGATGGTACTGAACCAACTCCATGGGGCAGACCTATTGGGGGGACCCTGAAAATGAACCTTATGGTGTGGTGGTCAGACCAAATGACCAGTTCCACCCCAGATCAGTAATCTCCACACCCAGAAGAAAGATCAGATCCAACGAATGACCCCCTACATGGGTTGAGGAGGTAACTACCTGTGATAAGCCCAGTGTAGCCATCAGCTGTAGGAGATTTTGACCAAAATGTGAGAGTTCATCATTGACCCAGGCATTGAAGTCCCCCAGAATTATCCATCTGGGGGACCTCAATACTACCTCAACGATGAAGTCTGCTATCTCCTGCAGGAATTCTCCACCATCTCCTGGTGTACGGTAGATGAGGAGAATCCCACAGCCTGCACCCTCACCCAGGATATATTCAAAGGATCTGGTACTTCTCAATGGCACATCCACAAGGCCCAGCTCAGTCTTAAACATAATGACCACACCCCCACCCCTATGATCCAGCCTTGGATGATGTATCACCGAGAAACTGGCTGAAGTTACCGAGGCCAATATAGGGCCTGCATTTTCATCCTGCCAGGTCTCAGTGAAACAAGCCAGATCAGTTGTTCATACTGTAGTTCAAATTTGTCCTTCTCTAAATTACCATATAGTCTCTGATAGTGCTTAGCCCTACCTAGCTCTTCTTGCAAAGCTGCACAGGTCTGGTCTTTTTCTTGCAATTATTTTTCTAGTAGTTCATTCTGACTTACAGTATTAACCTGATACACCCTTTGCACATGACAACTTCATCCTCACTGTTATGGTATTGGTGAGGAGGTGTCACCAGCTCCATTTTAATACCATTTAAACTTAGGTTTTCTTCTGACATGGCTTTACAATAATGATAACTATTTCAGCAACAATAATATCCTTTAAATAATTAAATATCAATAACCTTTATACAATACAACAATTTAAAAACAGGTGGTAAATCTTTCTTGTGACGCTTCAAAAAGTCTTTTCTTACAACTTTGCTGCCAGACAATTACTTTTTTCTGTCTTTTCTCACTCTGTCTAGAGGTAATTCCATTGTTAAATCTTTGGGAAACAAGAACAGAAAAATAATTACTTATTATTTATGTCATTCAGTAACATGCCAACAATAACAATAATAGTACTGTAACAAGGGATAAAGAAGTTTGTCCCCATATTGCAGCCTAACCTCATGTGGTCTAAAATATTATGTGTCTGTGTAACTAATGCTGGCCTATATAATTGGATCGTATAAAGCTTGTGAAGCCACAAGACAAAGTAAGCCACAAGCTGCAATATTAAAGTGCCTTTTGACATTTGTGCTGACCATGTAAGTAATAGCAAACCTTTGGCCTACGTGACTGCAAGCAGAAACACAGGATAGTGTCCAAATTACCCTCTTGACTATCTCTAGTGTTTGTCCTTATCAGGACAGGCCAAAATGCTTGTATGCACATACTTAAGTCCAAACCTATTTCTTCCTCCTGTACTTTGGTAACTGGTAGTTACAGCTGTTGCTAGCCATATATAATAATAGAATGTACACTATCTATACTTGTGCTGACAAAGGATGAGCTCATACATATACCAAAGAAAAAGCATTACCTTATAAGTTGATGTTTGTGCTTGTTTTAAACCAATCATAGAAAACCATAGGAAATGATGATGCTGTCTTCCACTATATAAGCAAGCCAGCACACACTGTTATTTTGAAGAATGTACCACTTGTAACCTCTTGCTGTGATTATTGTTATAGTCATTCAATTCTTCCGCCATCAGTCTCGTCTCCGTTCATCTCCTTTCTAAGTATCTGTAATTGATAATTTACTAACTGTAATTTTTTCTCAGCACTACAATTGGTGCCTTAAAGACTCGGATCGCTGGTGCTGCATGTGAGGAGGCCACCTAACTACTGGTCGGTTAGCTTGTGAGCCCCCTATAGCAGGGTGATGATGCTCGGAGATGTGGTGCTGCTGGCTTGAAGCAAGAGAAGACGGTACACACAGACAGTCACAGCCACTTGACAATCAGGTGATGCATGCTTTCTATGCTTCTCAAATTGTTTAAAATAAGAAGTAATGCTTAACTCTGTAGGAACTCATGGGGCAGAGTAGGTAAGTGAAGGTACTGGGACTTGCAAGCTGGACCTCACAAGGGAGCCGTAAGAAGTAGCCAAATGGACCGGGGCACCAGTGCATGGGTGAGCCCGGCTGTAAAGGCTAGGCAGGCAAAAAAAGATTAAAAAATGAGTATGGAAACAATAATAGGCCGTTTTCTAGGAAAACACCTAAAAGGGGAAGCATACGAACCAGTGCCTGATGGTCAACAGGCACAATTATATTTTACTCAGCAAGTGTCCCTTCGTAATGAGGGAATACAAAATGAAAAGGAAATCTTTGCAAATGCATTGCAAGGGCTGTGGCAGTATAATCAGACTATTGTGTGTCGCAAAATAAAGAAGCAGCTCAGTTGAGGGATGAAAGGATCAAAATGCTAAGTTGCAACAACAACTAGAAGAATTAACATCAAAGTATAAAGATAGCATCCCAATAGATCAACACCAAGAGTTAGAGCAGCAGTGTATTAATTTTAGGGAACAGCTAATAAAAGCACAAGGGGATCTGTGTCTGTTAAATAGGGATCATGCCCTCCTACAGATTAAGTTAGACCAACAGTCACAAGAGCATGCTAGTGAGACTAGGCGCCTGTACACTGAGCTCCAGGATGCTGCAAGCAAGATCCAGGACTTACAGGAAAAACAAGATGAGTTAGACGAGCTCCTTGCTGGAAAAAGGGGTGGGACAGTAACCATTAAAATGGCACCTGTAAGCACATGAGGAATGACTACAGCTGGGGGGGCTATGTCACCTGCAACGCAACATCAACAAGAGCAATATCTACTAATGTTAGACTCCAGATGGCTAAAACATAGATTAAAAAGGGAACATGCTGAAAAAACTGGGCATACAGAAGAAGCTGAGAGGTATAGGAAACAAGAATTCTGGGTACATGTTGATTAGTGTAAAAAAGTGTCAAACAAAGCTGGTTAAAAATTAAATACTGCACTTGATGTTTATAGCCATGAAGACCCAAGACATCATTATCACCGGCTTGGTGGCAGCCATAAGACTTTCTATAATCCTCAGCCTGCACATTAATGTGGAACAGACTAATGTTATGTGTGAGTATGAACAGTCTGTTACACTGTTAATCAGCTGGAACTGGGACCCTGTTGATACAAACACCTACACGACGAGGGCATGGAAAGCCACCTGGACCAAAAATAACCATACTTTTATATCTACAAATTGGTGTGTGGACATTTTTAATAGTTGGTCCAGCTGTGCATCAGACCTCAAGACTGGATCACAGCAAAACTACATGGACTGGAAACAGAAAAATGGGTCTCTTGTTATAAACAGGGCCACACCAAAGGACAATGGTGTTTATGTGTTAACTCTGTCCTACTGTCTTTGGGGTGATAATAGTGTTTGTAACTATGCTAGTGTAAACAACTCATTACGTTTTGCAATTTCAGATGCCATACGTTTAACTGAACCAACCGAATGCCCAAATGTGACAAAGGCCAGAGAGCGGACTCACATCAACACCTATTGATATGCATATCGAGTCTCGCCTCCAGAGATCCTGGTGCGTAGCAATGATGGGTCTTGGGTGACACCAAACTTACATTGCTGTGAGGAAATAAATAATCAATGGATATGCCAGTGTGATGTCATGTCACAAATGCAACCCATCTGTGGGGAAATTCCCATGGGTCAAGCTGAAAACAATACTGCCTTGTGCTCTGTCCAGTTAAAACGATGGTATACTCCACAAGTAGTTGTAACCTATAAAGGTACTAACCAATACTGTATTGTTACAAATACACCAATCTTATTTTATGAAGGACAAATGTGTACCATTCACAGCCCAAACTTTTGTAGTATTACCAAACATAATGTATATATTGGTGACAAAGTGTTGCACCCTATTACCAACTCAGGGGATAAGAGATATAATGTGACATTTGATATCCCACACCAGGCATATGATATTAACAAGTATACGCCATTATTTGGAGCTGTGATACCTCCCCTGTCTCTTAACATGCAGTCACTTTTAAATCGAAAAGATACTCATTTGATACAAATCCAAAATACTGCCCATAAGGCACAAGCAGTTGTAAATGTATTGCTCAGTGAGAGTGATAATGAGCACTTGATTTATAGCTATGCAGGGGGGCCCTTAGGGATCCTGTCTTTTAAAGCTTTACTTGTGTTGCAAGTGGTCTTAGTATTCTTGGTAATTATAGGCCTGTGTCGCTTAAGACTTACTATTCGTAAAGTACGTAGTGAGATGTACATGCTCCGAGGAGCTGCATTGTTGCACAAATAATAATTAGGCAATATAGGGCCATGGGGGGCTTGTAACAAGGGATAAAGAAGTTTGTCCCCATATTGCAGCCTAACCTCATTTGGTCTAAAATATTATGTGTCTGTGTAACTAATGTTGGCCTATATAATTGGATCATATAAAGCTTGTGAAGCCACAAGACAAACTAAGCCACAAGTTGCAATATTAAAAGTGCCTTTTGACATTTGTGCTGACCATGTAAGTAATAGCAAACATTTGGCCTACGTGACTGCAAGGAGAAATACAGGATAGTGTCCAAATTACCCCTCTTGACTATCTCTAGTGTTTGTCCTTATCAGGTCAGGCCAAAATGCTTGTATACACATTCCTAAGTCCAAACCTATTTCTTCCTCCTGTTCTTTGGTAACTGGTAGTGACAGCTGTTGTTAGCCATATATAATAATAGAATGTACACTATCTATACTTGTGCTGACCAAGGATGAGCTCATACATATACCAAAGAAAAAGTATTACCTTATAAGTTGATGTTTGTGCTTGTTTTAAACCGATCATAGAAAACCATAGGAAATGATGATGCTGTCTTCCACTATATAAGCAAGTCAGCACACACTGTTATTTTGAAGAATGTACCACTTGTAACCTCTCGCTGTGATTATTGTTATAGTCATTAAATTCTTCCACCATCAGTCTCGTCTCCATTCGTCTCCTAAGTATCTGTAATTGATAATTTACTAACTGTAATTTTTTCTCAATGCTACAGTATTTATTTCTCATACACTTTAGGTGTGGACTGTTATTCACTAACAATTATCCAAGGCATGAGAGACCCCAATTATGTCATAACAATAGGTTATAATATCACTTTTTATAATACAGCACTTGGAATTACCTCAGGCCTTATCATAAAATATTTTCAAAATTACCATAAATAATTAAAAAATTCAAATATGATATTATCCCTATCTTCCTGATTCTAGATAATAGTGAAAAACATTTCTGCCACACTTAGAAATATACAAAATAAACTGTATTTACCTGTACACAAATTTTAAATACTCCTAATTATCATAAATATGCCATGTAAACTTAACAAAACTGTAAACATGAACAACAAAGGTTTCAGAGAATCAAATGAAACACAAATAAATAAAACAAACAAAAATATTTCAGCAACTAGACGACACAACATATGAATAGCAATATTCAACCCACGGAATTATATTAACTCTATATTATGCTTTCAGTATACTTGTAAATATCATGACCCTTTTAGTATGAGAACTTGCAAACTCATTCCATTAGTGTCTCAGATTACATTTCAGTATAAGACTTGCTTTCATACTTCATAGCATGCAAAATGTATTTCTTTTGTTTAAATTCAAGCTTAACTATACACCCAAGCTTTTGTAGTTAAAAGGTAAGTTAACCTGGTACTTATTTTACCTCCCCAGATAAACCAAATTAAAATATTGAGATTATTAATTAGAATAATTAAAATAATACTTAATTTATGGTTAATTATGGAAGCTGGCCTTCTTTTCTTTTAACTTTAAAAATTCTTGGTGAGAAATACTTCTTCTGGATGATGAAAGTCTTTCAGTTACTTGGCTGTGGTACTTTGTCTTTTCTCCCCTTTGAATCTGGAACCATAGACTCTTCTGGCATCAGAGAAGTATTACAGGCTGGATCCTCCTTGCTTGATGTCACAAATCATCAGGAAGTCACTTATTAGGATTTTGGCAGGAACATCAGACAACAGGGTAAGAGCAATTGAAGGCACGATTATAAGCTTCTCCCCAGCTGCAGTTGTTTGCAGAAAAGGTCTTCCTCATGGATGGCAGAGTCCCTGGTTAATAACTGGATTTTTGACTTTTTCTGTTTTAATCCATTGCCACTTGGGCCTCAGGACTTTGGCTTGAGCAGAAGTTCAAAACATTACTTCAGTCAGGATGTCCAGTGCAAACCATAATCTTTGCTCTGTCCAATATTGGAAAATGTCCTTCTGTAATAAGCAATTCTTGAAGCTTGACCTCATTGCAATTTTGTCAGTTTACAGGCATGACCTCAGCACCACTGACGGATACAGCAAAACTTTTAAAGTTGGTCATTGGGGTGATCTATTCTTCACCATGAACAAAACCAAAGCACTTTGAGGAACTGACCACGGTAATAACGGAACATACAAATGGGCAAAAAATAATACTTGTGGGTGATTTTAGTTGTGGAGCAGAGCCTAGGCCTCTTGGATGTCAAACAAGTTATTGAATCAACCACAAGAAAAAGCTCCCTAATAAGTTGGGGAAATATTTTGGACGTAATATTTGCATCCCAAAATGTGTTAATTGATCAAGCTGTGGTGAAAAAAACAGTACTGGGGGACCATAGTACTATTACATGTAATATAAATTTGACTGAAGGTTTAAAAATGGCTTTGAGTACTAGGGCTGTTAGGAGAAGATGTTTTGAAAGACATAGAGCCAAACTATTATTACATAACTTAGGAGAATTAAATTGGACCAGATTGTTCTTGATTCCAGATCTGGAAATGGCTATTCAAGGATTTAATAATTTCTCTTTGTCATCATGTGATAAATCAGCTCCTATTATTAAAATCCAGCATAGGAAAGTCCACTATCCATGGATTACAGAGAAATTAAAAAAAACAGGTACAAATTAAAAATAGAATCTGGAAAAAGGCAAATAAAACACTAAATCCAGAATATTGGGCACAATATAAAAAATTAAGGAGTGAGCTCAAAATCAATTAAAACAGGTGAAAGCTCAATACTACCATAACAAGACTAATACTACAGTTGGCAAGGGTAAATATTGGACATTGTTAAAAACTCTAGAAAACCCAACCTATGCCTATCCTAATATTCAAATAGAGAAAGACAGAGTTATCCTAAATAATGAAGAATCTGCAAACACTCTAGATGAGTACTTCATAAATCTTCCAGATGTAGTTAGACTGATAGAAAACAATGAAAAACTCAACCAAGACCTACAGGAACCTGAAGTAAATCTGACAATTCCCCAGTTTAGATTTAGATGTGTGACATGTAAGGAGGTAAAAACTAAAATAAGAAAACTAAATTCAAATAAAGCATCAGGAAATTATAAAATAGATATCAGGTTTTTAAAAGATGGTCTAAATGTTATTGCTCCAGTCTTAACAAGACTATTTAACTGGAGCTTGCAAGAAGGATAAATCCCAGCAATATGGAAAGAGGCCAAAGTAATCCCTGTTTTTAAGGGGGGTAAAATAACAAACCCATCCAACTATAGACCCATTGCCTTATTACCAGTAGTATCCAAGATTTTAGAGTGGCTGGTGCATGGCCAGCTCTATGAATACCTGGAAAAATATGGGCTGTTGACCAACCACCAATCAAGTTTTAGAAAGGGACACTCCATGGGCACCACGCTCATGGACCTCATTGATCTTGTAGCAACATCTTTAGATCAGGGACAGTCAGTTGGCACAGTGCTCGTGGGCTTGTCAAAGGCTTTCAATACTGTAAATCACCAGGTTCTGTTACACAGACTGAGTAGCATAGGGGTTTCAAGGGAAACATGCAAATAGTTTAAGTCATATTTAACTGGAAGGAAACTAATAAGCATAGTGGGAGTAATAGCTTCCAGTCAGTTTGAGGTTAAACAAGGTGTACCACAGGGATCAATATTGGATCCCTTGTTTCTAATCTACACTAATCAAGCACCCACTACTGTCAGAAAATCTATAGTTAGGCTATATGCAGCCAATACTATACTTCTCACCATGGGAACGATCTAAAGGAAATTACTACACATCTACAAAATGACTTTTTGGCCATACAGGTACTGTTTCAGAAATCAAACCTAATCTTGAATGGGAAAAAATCAAAAGTAATGCTGTTTACAAACCAGCACAGGAGTAAAATCTCTCCACCAGCAATGGTTGTAAAAACCACAGCCAAAGAACTTCTATAACAGATTACTGAATATAAATATTTAGGCCTTTGGATAGATAGTAATTTAAAATGTAACTATCATATTGATGTATTGGTTAAAAATGCTAGTTCTAGATTAGGTTCATTAAGACAGACTAAACACTCATTGATCATGCCATGAGACAGACAATAGTAAATCAAATGTTAATCCCAATAGTTGATTATGGAAACCATATCTCTGAGTTTACTACAAATACACAAATTAAAAAAGTGGAAGTGCTTTATAATAAACTGGCTTGATTCATATTATCAGCAGGTAATAGTTCTCATCACTGCGATATATTGATCGAGATAAACTGGATTACGATTAGAAATAAGATAAAAGAATTCTCAGAAAACCAACTGAGAAATACTCTGGCGACCAGTAAACCTGGTTATTTGTTTAGTAGAATACACAGGTTAAATTATACTTATAACCTTAGAGCAAAGAGATCTATGAGGGATTTATACATTAGGACACCACAAACAAAATATGGCGAGATGTCATTCATATATTTATCAATAAAATACTGGAATGAACTAACTTTACAAACTAGAAATCTATATGAAAATAGAAATCAGTTCAACACATCTCTGAGATAAGAACTAATCACTAGATGCTGTTGTTATGACTGACTCCTCAATTTTCCCATGTTTACATGAAATGTTCTAGGACTATTTTTGTCCTATGATCACGTGGTCTTGATGTTTTTTATTGTCTTTGTAAGTGTGTATGCCATGAAATTGAAACTTTTAATTAAGTTGATATTCAGGACCACCTTGTAAATGGGACTTGTCTCAATGGTGTGTGTCATTCTTTCCTGACAAAAAAAAAAAATGATTTTACTACTACTACTAATTAACCAAGAACTGGTCTCCAACCTCCAAGCAAGCATGGTTCCAGGCTTTTGGCCTAGCTAGAGTCTTAAAACCAATCAAAATTCTCAATGAGGCTAGTGTAGGTCCTCTTACATCCAAGGTTTAAGCAAATCTGCCATGGACCTGGCCAAATTTGCATATATGTTTTCAGGTTGAGTGACATCATCAACCGATTCTGATTGGTTTGTGTAGACTATGGGGTTGGGGCTCTAAGTACCTCCCAGGAATAATTTTTGGGGGAATGATCTCAGCTTAGGACAATGTTTCTGCATAAAAAATGTTTTCTTTCGTGCACCCAGAGGCATAATCACACACATATAAAACTTATATTTTCTTGTTCAGCGTGATGTCTGGATTAATATAAGACCAAACATGATAGTGTCAACTTTACTATAAGGTCTACAGTCTATAAAAATGTTATAAAACATTTTATTTCATAGATATCTCAACAATGTTTACAGATTCTGGATCTATAATTCTTGCAGTTTAAAAGGATACTGTATATCTCTTTCTCATCTGTTATTTTCACACTGTCTATAGGATTGAAAAACTTCTTTCTGAAAGTGATTCTCTTTGTGCTTGATGAGGTGTGACATCATGCAACTTGGAGCTCGTTGGGAAACTCTGACATGAAGCGATTACATTCTGTTTTTAGGTACTTACTCAAAAGTTACATCCTTAGAAAGGCTAGCTTCCTTTTATGACTAAACAAGTCAATTTATTCATTACAGTTTTGATGTGACAATGTTTTGTAAATAGAGATTATGAAGCTGCCATGGCATTACAATTCAGTCATCTTACAGACTTCTAAATTCCTTATTAAGTCTCTAAATGTGGTCTTAATGGGACTTCACACAACTCTGCAATTGATAAAAGTTCCTTACTTCCATTATAGTTTCAAAGTTTATTGAACTACAGTGTTTTAAAACCTCATTAGCATGAGGAATATAACAGTTTACATAAAAGACATAGAGTAAAAAAAAAAAAGAGTTAACCGTGCCCTATCTTTAAAAAAAAACAATGGGCTGCAATACAAAATAGTGTGACACAATAAAGAACTATAACATTGTCTGTATTTAAGAGAAATTTCAGTTTCTCTGATCTAGACATATTGTTATTACTAGGCAGATATTTCCCAAGCCATAACTCTCTCAGATTATTTAGGTTTTTACAGTAAAATAAAATATGAGTTGTATTCCATATCCCTTGGCAGTCACCCTTACAATCTATCCCCTTTTTTTGAACATATTTCAACTCAGGAATCCAGATGAAAACCCCATAGTTCACATCAAATCTTAGGTTAGCTAAAGTTTTATAATGGAGATTTTCTTCACAATTATGGATATAGGCCTCTCTTTTGAGTATTATTTTTAATGATTTGTAAGTCTCACTGTTGTTTGATAGGGGTATTCTTTCTATATCTTTCTGTTTTGCTACATTCAAATTTCTCCCTGATACTGTTTTGTTCAAATCATCCAAGTTCATGCTAAAATGTATGCTCACTATAGTAGGTAGTCCCCTTTTCCTAAAGATGATATCTAATTCATTCATTCAGGTCCAGTTTTTAAAATGAATATTTTTACAATTGCCACAAGTGAGACTATACAGCCAACATTCATATAAAATGACAGAATTATCTCTAATATTACATAGTTTAAGGAAATACCTAAACCATGTAATTACTGCACTAGCCACTAGGGAAACATTTCCTGTTTCTGCTCTCAGAAATTATGCAGGAATAGACTGAGGTAAGTTTAATGTTAGTCTAATGTACAAATTCTGCACTGATTCAAAGGATTCCACATTCTTACATTTCCCCAACCCTTCAGCACCATAAAGTAAGGTTGCATTTACCTTCATTTTATAAATTCTTAGTAAAAGATATGCTAAGTTATTAATAAAGTGCTTGGAGAATTTATTTATAGCAAGAACAAATTGTCTACCCCTTTTTTCAACTTTTCTACATGTACTCTCCATATTTGTTTGTTATGTAATGTAATACCAAGATATGGGTAACTATTTACTTGCTCTACTACCTTATTGACTATTTTACAACAGAAATTTAATTGATTGTGCTTATTCACCACCAAAATCATTGTCTTTTCTATATTAATTGCTAAATGTAATTCCTTTAAAGCATCAGAAACACAATTTAAAGCTTTTTTGCAGACCAACAGCTGAGCCCGACACCAGCACATCATCTGCATATAAAATAATATTTAATTTATTGCACCCAATTCTAGGGGCATCAGTTTCTATAGTACCCAACAGTTTCTATAGTACCCAACAGTTTCTATAGTATCCAACAAATGTACTATTTGGTGTGTATATATATATATATATATATATATATATATTAGTAATAGTGCTAGCAAACACATTTGTTTACTTTTAGAGGATCTGTAATCCTACCATCCTTAGAATACCTGATTGGAATTGTTGTATCAGTATATCATCTCTGAATTTAAGCAATGATTATGCTATTTCCCAATCTCTAACAATATTCCAAAGAGTATTCCTATTTACACTGTCAAATGCTGATGACATATCTATAAAGGTGAAATATATGGGGCTTTTCCTTAACTGGGCTCTTCTTATTAAATGATCCAGTATGAAAAAGCAATTTATTGTAGAATATTTTTTCCCTGAAGCCAAATTGTCTGTTAGATAGGATATTATTATCCGTTACCCAGATATGTAATTCCTGTAACAGTATATGGGCAAAAATCTTAGCAGATATATTCTGTAGTGCAGTCAGTCTATAATTTGATGGTAAAGATCTATGCCCTTTTTTAAAAAGCTGAACTATTTCTGCCACTTTCCACAAATTTGGGAATTCTTCAGTTTCTACGATGTGTGTAAATAACTTATAAAAAATATCACACCACCACCATTTCGTATTGTGCTGGTAAAATTCTGCAAGGATGCCATCCGTCCCTGGTGCTTTGTTCAATTTTTATGATCTTATAGCCTCTTCAATTTGCATTCAGTAATTCAAAACCATATATTTTCTCCTGTGTTTACCAATTCTCTCATCTTCACAAAATATCCATCATTGGGATGTAATGTTTCCTTATAAAGATTTTCAAAGTGTGTAATCCATACACTAACCAGAATAACAGCTTCAGTGTCAGATCTACATTTATTCTCTGCTAAAAGTATTAGGGCCAGATATTCAAAACTTTGCGCCGGGCAAAAACTGTTTGTGCAGGTTTAGTGTGGGATTAGCATGGGTCTGCTATATTCAAAAGGTCAAATAGCTCGGGCAACCTGCATTAGCTCCGGGTAAAATCATAATGCTTGCAAGGGGCACACTGACATGAATACAGATGCAATGCTGTATTCAGCAACTAGCGCCATGCTGAGTGGTTTTGCGTGACTTAGCGTGACACTTAGAGTGGTGCACATTACCACCCAGGAAAAGCTTGTCTTAACCCTGGGCAATCAGCTTTGCATGGTGTTTGCTCGGCTTTTGCGCAGCTTTGCACGACCCTAACAAATAAATATGACACATAGACAAAGCCAAAAATAGAGGAAACATGCTGCTAACTGATGGCATCACAATGATGCCATCACCTTCCTCCAGTCCCAGCCATGCCAGGCAGTAAGTGGTGACCCTGCTCCCAGTGGACAGCATGGCAATGTGACCATACAGCACACACCTGTGGACCACTCTTCTGTGGACACCAACAAATGCCAGCACACACATGCAGCACTGTGGGCATGGAGGGTGTTGAGGGGAGAGTGTATCGGTGGCCAGGCTGTGCCACAGACCAGGTTTGACCACAAGGCTGGGACACATCATGCAGTGTACTTGGGCCAGTATTGGGAATACCTCAACACCAGTGTGCCTTTCTGATAATATATGCCCCTCCATCCACATACTGCACAGCTGTACAACTGCCATAGAACACAAAGCTGGACATGTATATGTCACTGTGAGCATCCCATGCCAGAGGTGCAGCATCTGTGGGTCACACAACAGTGTAACAGTAATGTCCACTGTCAGTAAACACCTGCAGGTTGGGCCTCTCATTGTGTATAGTGCAGTCATCATCATTGCCCTACACACCATAGGCATTGCTATGTTCAACACACTACTGACCCCCTTGCTACTGTAGTGTCTGCTGTGCACTGTAGCATGACCTATAGTGCGACAGTTGCATGCAGCACCACCACCTTCTGTGTCTATGCCATGTTGTCCTAGTACAACTGCAGGCAGCAGCGCATGTGAAAATACAGTGTTCAAAACTGAATAATATTCCCCAAACTGTTTACACAGAGCTAACACATTTGTGTGGGTTTAGCGCAGGGCTAAACTGTTAGCCCAATGCAAACCACATGCAAATCAGGGCATAATGAGATGCTAATTTGAATGTTTGCCCAGAGATTACCTAAGTAGGCTCATTTGCATGTCAGTTTTGAATATGGCAAAGTTTAGTGCCTGACAATCGTGCTTGCACCGGGCTAACGGTTTAGCCCTGTGCTAAACCCGTACAAACATGTTAGCGGTGTGCGAACAGTTCGGGGAATATTTTACAGTTTTGCACACTGTACTTTCACATACACTGCTGCCTGCAGCTGTACTGGGTCCACACATTTTCTGGCACACACATTGGCCACATAGTTCACCTCTTCCTACCTTCACATCGCTGTGCACTGTGTTGCTGTTGTGGTTTGCACATCCTTGTTGCCATATTCACAGCTGTCTTATTCCACGGCTAAGTTTGCCCTGCACGCCCAGCCCAGTTTGCCCGGCCTCATTCCCATGCTATATTCAGAAGCTGCTTGCCCTGGGCTATTCCTTTTGAATATGGCTGGCTTTGGGCTCTGGGCTAAGTTTGCCCACCGGGCAGTGCTAATTTAGCCCTGGGGAAAAGTTTTAAATATCTGGCCCTTAGTTTCCAAAAATCCTGACTATTTTTGTTTTTTATGTCAGCCTGCAAATTAAACCATAAGATGGTATTATAGGCTGCTTTTTCCTTTTTTATAAGTAGTCTATATTCATTTCTTAGTAACATGAAGCCTTTATCATAATTGCAGTCTACATTCTTTCTTTGTAAGCAAGTCATTTTATTTAATAGCTTTTTGTAAATCTGACACTGTGACTCATACCATGGTGCCATTATAACAGTTTTTTTAATCTTGTTATTTTGCTGCAGCCCTGTTTTCATGAATTCAATGAGGTTATTAAAATGATATACTACACCCTCTCTACTGTCTTCCAAAAACTGTGCCTTCATATTAAATATTTCAGTACATTGTTGCAGTTTCTCCATTTTTTGCTGGTATCAGCGGGTCCCATTTAATATGTTTATTTAAGACTTTCATGTGATTATCTATCACATCTTCTATATATTTGTCTCTTTGCACCTTTGGGTCATAGTTAAAATGTACCCTCATAGCTAATGGGAAATGGTTTGAAGTGTTATCATACAATACTAAAACATTTTATTTGTGAAAAAAGCTATATCAACTAGGGCTATATCTAACATGGACCAACCATATTTAGTTGGGAAGGTACAGTCACCCAGGGGACCCATCTTATTCCTGCCATTAATTATGCATACATTATAATTGATTTTAAAGTCAAGTAACATATAGCCCATTTTGTTCTTTTTATTTTTTTATTTCCTGATAGGACTATCCTGATATGCCATATATTTATTTTTTATTTTTAAAGCAATCTATCTCATTCATTTGCCCAATATGTACATTCCAGTCTCCAGTAATTGCAATATATCTATAGATATTATTGCAAGATGAATTGTCAAGAAACTGTGAAAGTTCACCAAGATGAGTTCCAAATACTGCACTATTAAGACTAGGTGGAAAATACACATTAATCAACAGCACAAATTCTTTCTGATCAATAACCAAGTCCAGTGCTAGCCGGTTCAGAAAAGATGAATAAGATTTCATCACAGACTATTTATTTCTAGAATCAACCAAAACCATCAGGCCCCTCCCCCCCGCTTTGTCCTTTTTAAGCTAGTCTTTTTTCCTGAAAGGGTATACTGACTATATCCTTGTAGGTCTAAGTAAGATGCAAATGTGAACTGGTCTAATTAATCTAATTTCAAAATGAAAGACCACCTAACTAGTTTAAGCTTACATCAGGTAGTTAGGTCCTCAACCAGGTATAATTACAAATCTGACACTGAAACCCAGACTGATTGGATTTTGACTACTGGGCCTGATAGGATTTTGCATGCATGTCCTCTTGCTAACAGCCTGAGTGACCATTGTAATATATTTTGTCCTTGGAGTGTATGCAAATCTAAAATCTCACCTATTTGTGTTACTTCCTTGTCTTTAAAAAAAATGTAAACATAGAAGAATTTTGTGCGGTTATAGCTACTATAGATTGGTCCATACTTACATTCTATTCCTAGTGTCAATCTTATTCTAGATTTTATAGCAGCATCTATTACGTTCTGCTATTTATTTGCTCCCCTACATAAACTGTGGATAAAAAACACTGTTGAAATCCCTGTCAGCAGGGCATGGGAAGCCCTCAAGTCCCTGAAAAAGAATATGGTTCCGGGTCCTGATGGAATCCATCTCAAGGTACTGTGGGAATTGGCTGATGTTGTGGCTTCACCCCTGGTGGCCAATTCTAATGCTTTTCTATAGATGGGGAGGGTGCCAAAGGATTGGAGGGAGGCACACATTGTGCCCATCCATAAAGGAGGATCAAGAGAAGAGCTGGGGAACTACAGGCCTGTCAGCCTGATATCAGTGGTGGGCAAATAAATGGAGGCCATACTAAAGGAGAGGCTGTGGGTTTTCTTGGCAGAACGGGGATACCTGGATGATCACCAGCATGGCTTCATCCCAGACAGATCATGTAAGACTAACCTTGAGGAGTCTATGACTCAGTGACAATGGCAAATGACCAGGGTAGGCTGGTCAGTGTCCTCTTTCTGGACTTCAGCAAGGCATTTGATTTGATCCCCCACACTGGTCTGCTGGACAGGTTGGGTAAGTTGGGGGTGGGAGCACTGATGGTCAGGTGGATGGGTAACTGGCCATCTGGACATACTCAGCAGGTGGTGGTGGTGGGGTAGTTTCACCTTCCAGCAGGGTCATAAGTGTGGTCCCAGAGGGATCTATTCTGGGGCCACTCCTGTTTAGCAGTTACATCTCCGATATCACGGAGGATATCAGGAGTGAAATGAGCCTCTTTGTAAATGACTCTAAGCTGGGAGCAGTGGTGGATGGGGAAGAGGCTAGGGTAGCCCTGCAGGGGGACCTGGATGCTCTGGAGAGATGGCCATGCACCTGAAAAATGAAATTTAACACCAGGAAATGCACGGTGCTTCACCTGGGGTGAAGGAACCCAGGCCAGGTGTACACCCTAGCAGGGGACATACTACAGGCTTTGAGTGGGGAAAAGGACCCGGGGTGCAGGTGGATGCCAAAATGAATAATTCAGAGCAATGTAGGAGGGCTGTGGCCAGATCCAACAGAATGCTGCACTGCATCACCAGGAGGATTACTTCAAGAAGCAGGGAGGTGATTCTACCACTTTACAATTGCCTGGTCAGACCACACTTCAAGTACTGCATGCAGTTTTGGCATCCACACCTCAAGAAAGATATTCAACTCCTAGAGTAAGTTCAGAGGAGGGCAACCAGGATGATCCAGGGTCTGGGGAATAGGACAAAGGAGGAGAGACTGGTGGAGATCAACCTGTTCTCACTGGAGGAGAGGAGCAATAGGGGGATATGATTAAGGTCTTCGAGTATCTCAAAGGGGTAAATGAGGTAAGCCTACATGGGGCCTTTCAGAGGAAGGTGGGAGGGGCCACCAGGGGCACGGTTGGACACTGGAGGGCAGGAGACTCAGGGGAAAGGAGGAGGCAGTACTTCAGTGAGAGAGTGGTGGAACTATGGAATGCACTTCCTGAGGAGCTGGTGGAGGTATCAGTGGTGAAGGGGTTCAACAGAGGCTGGGACAGGCAAAGGTCAGGGATAAAGCTGAGGACTGCTTGTTTCCGGGTGAACCCTGGTGGGGTAAAGGGGTGGGGCCAGGAGGATGACAACAGTACCTATTTAGGGTACTGACTCTCGACTAGACTCGATAGACCATGAGGCCTTCTCTGCTGGCATTTTAGTGAGTTAGTAAGAATGTATCACACCAAAGCTAATAGTAAAGATGCAGGAAACAGATTATGCCTAGTGTCAATACATTAGGCAACACAGTTCAACTAGCCTTTCAAAGTACAAACAACTAAGAAATAGTTGCAAACAATTGGTGAGACAGACATCTGAATATTGTTTGAGACACTGGTTATCCACCTCTAATATGCAGCAGAAGAACTGAACCATCCTCAATAAGCTACTTGGTAAATCTGATACTACTCAAGTATCTTTACTGACAATGGATGAAGGGGACATAACAGATCAAATTGCAATTGCCTCTGAATTTTATTGAGTTTTCTCAAATGTTGCCATACTAGCTCCCCCTATTACTAGTGCTGTGTGGAATGCCAAATTCCACCAGTGAAATTAGCACACAAACGCCATTCTGCTGGCAGAATTTTTCAGGTTCTTCCACAGAATTCCACCTGCTGCAATCCATGGAATAACATTCCATGGAACAGCATTTTTTCTGAAGAAAATCATTCTTCACCGATTTCCGCTGAAAATATTAAGATACGAGGACTAATATTCCAAAGAACTGCATTTGTTCTTTGGAAAATCATTCAGCAACCAGTTCTGTAGAAAATATTAAACTCTGCAAAATACAGTTTTGCAGAAATGTTGTGGAAAAACGTATTCTGCATGTTTCTGTTGTGGAATTCAGCCATTCTGTTTCTCTTGAAATTCTGCACCACAGCACTACCTATTACCTTTTTTTTTCTGATTCCATAGTTTTAGAAAGAGAGAGGACTCATTCAACATATGAGTTTAGAATGCTACCTTTGGACCACACTTTTGAGTATCTTCAGGGAATGAATATGAGGTCTCGGAATAGGGCAGACCAGATTGATTTACGTCTTGTTGCCTTTTTGGGGAACTTAATGGTCTTTGTTTTGAATTTTGTGTTTAATCATTCTCTTAAATATACTGAGATCCCTCAGTCTTGGAAGCAATTGACATTTATTCCTATTTCTAAGTCTGTCAATGGTACTTTAACTAAGAACTACCTTCCTATCTCCCTCCTTGCCCTCTGTCCAAGCTCCTTAAGAAGATATTTTTTGACCAACTAAAGGGGTACTTGGACACTAGCCATTTATTAACTCCTTACCAACATGGCTATAGGGAGAATTATAGTATCACTACAGCCATGCTAGAGGTTGCTAGTGCTATTCATTGGACCTTGACAGTGTGAACTTGGTGGGAGTATTTTGTCTGAACTTATCCAAAGCATTCAGTCTCATTCATCATGGTCACCTGCTTTCAAGACTCTCGGATCACAACCTTTCCCTTGTTCTGTTTCCTGGTTTCAGCATTATTTATCAAACAGAGAACTGTTAAAGTCAATTTTATTTAATTTTATTGTCTCCCCGATTGATATAAAAATGGTTTTCCTCAGAGTTCTGACCTGGGCCCCATACTTTTTAGTACTTTTTTTTGTAATTTGTTAAATTCTATCATTAAAGGCACACACATGTGTATTTCTGTGTACACCAACAACATAGTATTGTACAGGCCTGGTATTAACTTTACTGAAATTGGAAATCATCTGCAAAATAGCTTTAACAAAGAGTAGAATTGGTTATTAGAGAATGGAATGCTGCTAAACACTACAAAAACTAAACTCCTCTTTTTTGGTTCTCAGCAAAAAAGTAGAACAGTTGAATTCATTTGCACCACTTTGTGATCTGGGTGGTGGAGAAATTGAACAGGTTAAACAATTTTTTATGTCTTGGATTTATATTGGACCAATCCCTTATGTATCAAGATCATGTTGATCATTTGGTCATATCTGTCAATATTTGTTTAGGCAGTTGTAGTGACTTAAAAATTGTTTATCTTTAAATTTCTGCAAAGATTTGTCTCAGTTTTTTTATTATTGTCTTCCATTAATTATGGCCTTTCATTATATGCTTTGGCTTTCTCATCAGTGCTGCAAAGTGAAAACACTCTTTATCATTCTGTTCGGCATTTTAATTATTCGGCTCATTGTTTAATGGTTCCACCATGTCATGGCAATAGAAAACCCCCGACCATTGTTAGGACGCAAGCACAATGCCAGTGATGAATATCGCACCAGGCAATTGTGCCATCTAATCCCCAGCATGCCCTATACTCCAGGGTATGTTCTGCCTATTTGCAGGGGGCTGCACCCTCCACACACCTCACACATCCCATACTTAAATATAATCCCCTCCAGGTCGGACGTGTATGGGGCAGGTGGCGCAACACCTGGATGGCACAATCCCTGCCAAGCACCACAAAATCCAGTTTGCCTTTATGATGGATGAACTGGTGGTGGTGCCCTAATTGTAGCACCCTAATTGTGATGCCCATATAATGGTACAGCTTGTTTAGCTCATCACTGAGATTTATACAGTAAACTGTGTTGGTTTTCCTTTGATCAGAGGGTCATTAATTTTAGTCTGATTATGTGCAAAATATTTTACATTTCACCTTTTCAGGATTATTTCATGTCTGATATTAATGAATTCCCAAACTCACATAATACCAGATCAGCACATATTCCGTCTCATAGACAGCCACTGTATAAACATATTTATGGTATAGGTCCATTCTGTATTGCACTGTTAAGTTATGTAATGCTCTTCCTGGTTCATTGCTGACGCCTAGTTCCTTCAATGTATTTTAGAAAGATTTAAAATTGTATTGTCTGCAAAATGTTCAATGTTTTTGAAATAATGCTTGAAGTAATGTGTACTGTTCTTTTCTTAATTTTTTGTAAATCTTTGGATCTTCCTTAAGGATGAACATTTGATGCTCTTGAGGTTTACCTGGTCAACAAGTTTTAAATAAAATAAAAAAACACTTTAATCCTGCCCCCCCCATTCTACCCTCTTTACTTGGGGAAGCTTTGGGCCTATTCTATGTGTTATTTATATATGTACAGTATGTATGTATGTATTAATTTATTTTTATGACCGTGTAATGGCACTGGTGCCGAAGTTCCTTTTCAGCCATGACCTGGGTACAGAAAGGTACACAACAAGACAGTGGAATGGGTACAAGCGCATAAGTATCATAATACAAAATAAAGTGACAGGGTGCAGAAGTAAGGCATTCAAATGGCACATTAACTCAACATTGTTTTATAAGTCATGCACAGCAGGTACAGACATTAGACTCTTGGAGCTGTACTTTTAGCTGGCAGGTAACATTTTATGGAAAGGAGAAACTCTGATAGTGAAAGGAATGGTGGTTCAGAATGACACTGCTCTGTATCTGAAAGAGTTCTGAGCCATGCCCATGCATGTGCATGAATGGAACTTTCAATAGATTTTTTGCAGATGAGAGAGAGAAAGGGCTGTCCACATACTTGAATAGCTTGAACAGGCACTGGGGAGCACTTCTATGTAGAATTTTGTGCATGACATTCACTAGGGTTAACTGCACTCTGGTTTCAGGTTCCAAACAACTAAATAATTCAAAATTGGTGCAGTGATGGGACTGTGGTCGCTGCAAGGATGCAGATTTGGCAACCTTGTGAATTAAGAGCCTTTTTTTTTGCCCAGATCATGAGGGAAGCAGCATCTGCAATGATGGAGCCATACTCAGTTGGGGGGAGTATGTAGCTTTGAGCCATTCTGACTATACTGTCAGGTGCCAGGTGCTTTGCAGTACTATAGAATAAACCAGGTTTTTGATTCCCACTATAACTAAGTACTGTTGTGGCTCCTAGCTAAACTTAATAACATTTTAGAAAATGGGCAAGTAAATACTAACATTCTGAATGGCTAGGACAGCAACAATAATAGGCAGGTATTTTTCAACAGAGCCCTGTATGCAACAAGTGCCAGTTCGGGGTGCCCCATTACTAAGGATGTCATTGGGCACTCTGAGTCTTCAAACTGATCAGCCACCTTTTTTCTCTTTTGTTTAGCAGGTGAGCTGGTGGCTGGCCACTCCCCAAGTCAGTCTTACTTTATTTTAATAAATAATATGGCAAAAAAAATGCCTGCTCTTCAAAAACAGGACATTTCCCTTACATTTTTTTAGGTGTCTCTGCCAGCGCAACTCCATCTTCATGACTAACATCCCTGATGCTGTTCATGCAAACATGGAAACAGCAAACAAACTTTAACAGCTGGGTCCCATCTCACATTCTTATTGCTGAAAATTAACAATATAACACAACTCCTCTGTCTAAAGTAAACATAAAAAATTGTCACACTGCATCCATTCCACAGTGTAGTTCCTGGTCTGCACTTCCTGTCTTTACATGGCAGGGTCATGCAAGGTTGCATACCTCACAACAGCTGCAATCACTCAGCAGTGGAAAAAAAAGGAAAAAAGAGTCTTCAAAGAACAGCAGAAAGCTGTTTTAGAATAGTAAAACAAAGATGCCAAAAGACTGTTTGGGGCAGGAGACTGTACAAGAAACTCTCTTTCTTAAAGTGGGGAGGTGGGGAAGTGGGATAGACAAGAATGGCTCTGTGGAGTGGCAATAGCACATGAAGCAGAACAGAAATAGAAGGATTAGGTTACAGCACAAACACTGAAACTGCATTCTTACTCTATTTTTTAAATTTTTTTCTAGAGTTTGTTTAATTCCATCAGAAATGCCCAGGGTAGCCCATATTTAAGAGTAATAATACCCTCCAGGGAGGGAGATATTGGGCAATACCAGACCTTCCAGGGTCTCATTATGCCCCTGGCAGTCTGGTATTGCCCAATACTGCCCACCCTGTTGGGTATTTTTGCTTACACATTAAGTAATAATACCTTTTACACTTTTCTCAATTTACCATATATGAAAGCAGCAAATATGAATTAATCCTTCTTGACTATTTAAGTTAGTTAATGTACCCCAGCATCATGCATTATAATCATTGCAAAAAAAACTATGTTAAAGGAGAACTGCACTGAACCTGTAGGTCATATTTACAATAGAAGCTGTTTTTTTCTGTGCTGGTTAAAATTCTGTCATTGTTCCATCTATAGAGGCCTTTTAATAATCTCAGTAGATCTTTCTGCTTTACACTGTGGTGCTAAGTACCATTTCAGAACTGCATGATGTAGTTTGTGCCCCTCTCTGACACAGAAGACTATACTAGAACATAGATGCATTGTACCAACAATAGAAGAGTAGAACAGGGACATAAACTACATCACACACTTCTAAAATGGTTCTTACCAGCAGCATGTAAGTCAGGAGCACCCAATATGATAACTAAAAAGCCTGGATAGCTATAGTAATAACACAGTTTTAACCAGTGCTTCCATTTGGAAAATTGACTTATAGATTCAGCACATTTCTCCTTTAATGCATCAGTTAGGTTTGAAGACAAATTTACAAACATAGGGAAATATGATGTTAGGGTTTCCAACCCTAAAGCACCTGACCCACCCCTAAAGAGAATGAGGGGTGCAGTCTTCCTTGGGGTTGTCAACCATAATGCTCACCCCATTACATTAACAGGAAAGTTAAGATGTGAAGGAGAAAGGTGTGTATATTTCATGAGTACATATAATGGGGTGAATGTTATGGTTGACAACCCCAAGAAAGGGTACACCCCTTATTCTCTTCAGGGGTAGGGCAGATGTTTTATGGTTGGAAACTCTAATGTTATATTTCCCTACATTTCATTGCTTTATCTTGAACCCTAACTGATGCAGTAATGTAGTTTTTTTTTGCGACAGATTTCTTTACTTTTTGAAATAGTTTAATTGTAGCCTTATTTGCCTTTGAGAGAACAGGGCCCAGAGGGCCCTGAGCTCCCACCCGTGTATAGTTTTTCAGATACAGTAATTTTGTCCATATTTGCTTGTGGAGGGCCCTGTGCTCTCGTCTCTCCATAGGTGCATATACCTGTAAGTATTTAGCTGTGGAAGGGCCCTGTGCTTCCATTCATAGGACAACAGTGAGCAAATTGTCAGCATAGACATCTTATTACCCCACCTCATTTACTCGGTACTGAAAATGTTTGAATCCCCAAAATGTAATTCTGCATAACAGCAATGCCATTCAGCACCACAGGTGTAAAAACACATTTTGGTGAGGATTTGAAAAATGACAGCTATGACATACATGTGGTGGGGTGATAATAAGTCTATGTTGAGAATTGGGTGCCAAAAAAATTTAAATTTCCAAAATTACAAGTGTGAGTAGTGAAATTGCAATGAATGGTCATACCTCTGCCATTGTTATGTATTTTGACCCCACATTTTCAAGAAAGTCTTCTTATGACCCCACCTCATGAACAAGGACAGGGAGAATGTTCAAATCCTGCTTGAAAGGTGAATTCACCAAGCAACTGCAAAATCCCCTTGGGGTGGACTTTGTGAATGACAGTCATATTGTTCATGAGGTGGAGTCCTAAAAAGACCATGTTGAAAATTTGGTGTCAAAATGTCAAAAATTGGCTGAGTTATGCATAAAAGGTGAAACCCCCATTGAAATAAATTGAACCACATTTACCTCAGTTTTCTCATACTGTAGTCACCAGTTCCAGCAGTAAGATTTGTCTTCAATTGGAGAGTGGATCTCGAACATTGAACCTGTTCAGGTGAGTGAGGGTGTGTAAGGGATGTTTTGGGGTGTTGGGGTGGTGAGTGCTGAGTGGGAGGTGGGGAGCTGGTCAGCAAGGAACCATTTTCTTTTTCAGGATTTAAACAAACAAAAAAAACAACATTGTAGACAGTGATCTGAGAATGGGGAAGAGGGAAGGACAACCAGACTACCAGGTCATAAAAAAATTATACACAGGATGGTGATCAGGAATGGGGAAGGGACCACTGGACTACCAGGGAATACAAAAATTGTACATGGGACAGCAATCAGAGAATGGGGGAGAGACCACTGGATTACCAGGTCATAAAAAAGTATACACAGGACAGTGATCAGACAATGGGGAAGGGGAGAGGGAGCACTGGATTACCAATGGGGGAAAAAATTATACACAGGCAGGTGATCAGAGAATGGGGGAGGGACCACTGGACTACCAACAGGAATATGTAAGTTTTTCATGGGGATGGCTATTAGAGAAAAGGAGAAGGACCACTGGACTACCAAAGGGAATATAAAATAAACATGTGGACTGCCAGGGAAATACTTGGAAAGATATACAGGGAAGGTGATCGGAGAATGTGGGAGGGAGGAGGGACCACTACACTACCAAGGGGAATATAAAATAAACATGGGGACTGCCATGGATATACTTGGAAAAATGTATGGTGAAGGTGATTGTAGAATGGGGGAGGGGGAGGGACCACTGGACTACCAGGGACATATTATTTGATCTTCAGGGGAGGGAAATGGGTGGGTAGGGGGTGCCACTTGACACCAGGAAGCTATGACAGTTTGAACTCGTGTGAACCTTTACTGCTCACAGTCTTTTCAGTTTGAACAGTAAAGTTCAAACTGAAAAGAGTTTCAAATGGTTATTTTCTAATCAAACGGTCCTTGACTAAGTGAGTGACTGGCAAAATTATTCTCACCACACTGTCTGATATTTCCAGTGTGAATTTTAAAATACTAATAAAAGAATCCAAGAAAGTATGTGAAGGAGACCCAATAACAAGTCATGTTTATTAGTTACCAGGCAGTAGTTGGGTAAAAAAAGTTTAACACAGGAAAAAAAAACAAGATGGCTGACATCAGAAGCAATGTTTGTTTGAGAAGGAACGGTAAATTCACACTTCAAACAATAAATTTACACTTTGAATGGTTTTCATTTACCTGCCTGTCTTGCAGCTATCACAAACATCATTATAATTAAAAAATGGTAAAATATTTTTTTAGTAAACCATCCAAAGGCACACTCTTGGCACAAATCCCATTATTGCTGAGAATTTCAAAGAAAAGCATCATTCCATGTGGTCTGTAGATGATGGCAAAAAATCCCATGTTAAGAATGGGGAAAAAAGTTTTTTTTCCCATTTTTAACTACTTTATATCTCAAAAACCGTACAAAATTCCATCACAAAACATTTTACGTCTTAAGACTCTGGTAGAATGACTGTGCATGCCAAATCTGGGGCTGTTTCATTGAAGTATGACAAAGTAATTAAGGTGCAAAATTTTGAATTTAACATTGGAGTACTCTACCAATCCTAACTACAGTGGCACTACTGTGGCACTATAATGTTGAGAATAAAAAACTAATAGCAGTGAATATTAAACATATAATAATATGCACCTCTTAGCCCATATTTTATAATCTGCTTCTATCTAGTATTACTTAATCCACTGTTTACTTATAATATTCGATGCCTTGATGCCGGATGATGGACTATCACAGTTGAACAAACATCATTACTTCACTTGTACCAGATTTAAATTAATTATTACATCTGCTTTGGGTGTCACACATAGGGTGCAACATCTCCTGCTGACTGACACTCCACGCTGATACCCAAAGTGGGATGCCTTTTAGCTTGCCACTTCAGCTAAAGGACCACAGTGGAGGAACGCTAGGTCATGGCCACAGAAATAGTGCAAATAAGCTCCAACCACAACCAGTATAATTTTGCTTAATTCTATTCTTTAGTTATCTTTTCATTTTTGCTTTTATTTTCATTGTGAAGCATTGTGGGACACTAGTTTGCATGAAAAAGTGATACAAAAAAATATATTGAGTTGTACTGTATTGTAAACACCATATGACTTTATAGAAGACTATTTTTTTTTTGAGGAGGCTGCTTGGTGAAAGAGTAGTGGCTGTATTAGTTATGGAAGTTAGAGTGGAAGCTGGAATTTGAATATTCTGATGGTGGCATGGTTTGTAGTTCAATGTAGTGCAGTTGGCAAAATAAAAATATGGGTTTGGGAATGTAGGCAGCAATCAGCTCACTGTATTTTTCACAGCCATCTAATTAAAAAAAGTGTACTAGCCATGTTACATCAGTATGGATTGAAAATAAAAGATCCTGGGAGCCAGGTCAGTGGTATGATGTTGATATCCTATCAGGCTACAAAATGGGATGGCCAAAGTTTGTGTGTAAAACTTCATATCCCATGTTGACCTCATCAATCTTAATTTCTGACTTAATTAGAGCCTTGGTAAACAGCAAACTACTCACACTCCTGGTAAATTAACAGTATGGCTCCCTAACTATTCAAAATTCTTTCAAAGCATTTGATGCATTTCCAAAACTGTCTGGTTAACCTCCCACTTACAGAAAAAACTGCTACAGCACCTTTCTTGATCTGTAGCCAACGTACTGTATAAATTGTTTTTTCTATGTTACATGTTTTATTTTGTTATGCCATGAAGAGTGGGAGGACTGACATAACTGGAGAATTAAATCTTTTGTTTATAACTAAGGTGCAAGGCAGATACTTAAAAGTCCTTAAAACACTGGTCTGGATTCTCAAAACACTTGGAAAGTGCAAAACAAATGTGCAAGTCCTCAAAAGTTGTGCTGTTGTGGAAAAAAAATGGGGTAATTGAGCTAAGTGGTATATACAAAATATCCGCAGCTGAGGAAAAATACACTGCGGACTGTAGGAAAAAGTGCAGCTGCAAAAGTTCTTGAGGGAAAAAAAGCCATTGAAAAGTATGGCATATCCCTTTAAAGGCTATTCTCAGCCACTGTTTTTCCACAGTTGCAGAAAGAATGTTGCACACATGATGCACCATACAGAGTGAGGCATAACTCACCCTGAACAAAAAGCAATGTAATAACAGTAGGGATACAGTTATAGTGGGGGGTTCAGACACCAGCAACTTCAAACCTGTGGGCTGTATAGTAGTGTCAGCTGCTACAACATAACTAGCATACAGTTCCATTGAAAGGCAACAAACCACAAATACAGGATCCAGTGCAGCCCATAAAGGAGCCCCACAGGCAGTAGATGCAGAGGTGGAAGTGTGTGCTATAGATGCAAGAGGAAGACATACCTCAGACATAGACACAACAAACAGATACATATTGCTAGTGGGTGCAAGGTCGTGCTGATACAAGTGGTGCTACTGTACAATGGTCCCAGTTGTGTTAATGGCTGCTTGCCTTGCTGGGAGTGCTGGTTCTGCTGCAAGATTTGTGATGCTGTGAAATTCTCCTGCTCCACTTAATATGGAGCACCTGTTTTGTTCTGTCTGCTAGGCCTTTAATATTATTTTCGCAACTGACTAAAAAATGTTGCAGATTTTCATCACTTGCAGAATTTCATAGCTTGCCTGTTTTGTGATTTTCTGCAACTGCAGAAATTGTCTTTGTGAATATGCCACAGCTAAATTTCTGCAGTGCTGCAAGCCATTCTTCTGCAATTACTGAGTTTTTGGCTCTCTTTGGGAATCTAGCCCACTGCTCCAAGAGTGCAGTTTCACAGGCTTGAAAAAAATGCTCCTCATTCATGGAGGCTGACTAATCCAGTCTCATTGCTTATACCCGAGATTCTTTAAAGGGAATCTGTACCTTCAAACTAAAATCTAATGCAGTTATTTCACCTTTCCCAAACTCTTCAAACTCCTTAATCAGCCTTTGGGGGAAACTAGATATGGCTTTGTTTTCCTTCTCTACTATAAGGGTGCTCAATGTCGTGAACCAACTCCTGGGAGTCAGGCCACTTGAACTCACAATGCCCACTCTTAAGTGCAATCTGTGGTGGGAGTGGGGACAGGGATACCCTCCTCATCCTTTTGAATGCTCACTGAGGTCATGATTGCACCTGTGCCATGAGGATCCCATGCCTCCCTCTAGTTCTGGATAAGGGCACAATACCAGTCTTGAGTCTTGTGGCCAAATATGAACACCATCCTTTGCTATTACACAAAGGAGGAAGACCCAGGCATAATACTCTCTTTGGGGTAGCAGTGTAAGCTTGATTTGGCCTTCACCCTACAGGACATGCAAGAGCCTAGTTCACAATCCCTGCAGAGATGTATGAGCTCTGGTAGTCTCCCTATCCTTCCACATGTCCCTTAGAGACCCTTTTCTCAATTTGGTTGCCTGTGGTGGTCCCTCTAAGCAATTAACAGTTGTCACAGATTATTAATAAACCTTCTACAGTCACACATACAATATAAGAACTCTCACAATGGCAGAATTTCTTTAGAAAAGCAAAAGTTTTTAATAAAATAAATAAATACAAGTACAACTAAAAAGAGAATATTAATTTGGGTTTCAGTATACAGGAAAAGAAAATGGAAAAATGTACAATGAAACACACTAAGACTGGAGCTAATCTACCTGAGTTATGAAAATTTAGAAGTCCAGAGAATCGTTGTTTGCAAAATATTGCAGTCTTTCTGTAGCAGCCAATAGCTCTAGGCAGTCTCTGTCCTGACAGGTGTTCTCTGTGGTCAGGAGAATCCAAGCAAAATGGCAAAATGGCCCTGAGTGTCTGTGCTGAGGAGTTTATGTAGAAGACCAGCTCCCCCCCAGTCTGTGAATAAAGACTGGCCCTTTCACATCAGTGAATGGAGTTTGGCCCTTCCAGTTTAGACCACCAGGTGTCACTCTTGCACTTTCCCCAAAAGTCTTATTTTCCTGATAATCTTTGAGGGGTTAGATTCCCATAGTTAACCTAGGTTTTACATACGAACATACTGAAATGGCAGCAGAAGCAGGCCTTATGGTCTCTAGAGTCTGCTCGAATGTGCAGCTAGCCCCTCAATTTGCAGCTGCCCCACCATCCCGCCCCTCTCCATCTTAACCCCCCACCCTGTCCCAACTCCTCTTAATGTCACCCACTGTTCTACAAGATACCACCTCCTTGGGCAGGGTATTCCACATGTCCACCACTCTTTCAGTGAAAATGTATCTCCTGATTTCCCTCCTGAATCTTTCCCCTTCCACTCTCAGCTGATGTCCACTCATAACCCTCCCTCTTCTAAGCCAGAACATCCCTTCTGTATTAGCATTATTTATCCCCTTAAGGTATTTAAAGGTTTCAACCATATCCCCCCGTCCCTTCTCTCCTCCAAGGAGTACATGTTCAGCTCACCCAACCTATCCTCGTATGACCTTCCCTCCAATCCCTGGATCATCTGTGTTGCCCTACGTTGCACCCTCTCCAACAATTTGATGTCCTTCTTCAGGAATAGTCACCAGTATTTCACACAGTACTCCAGGTGAGGCCTGATCAGAGACCTGTACGGGGGAAGGATCACCTCCCTATTTCTGGAGGAGATTCCCCATGCTATACATCCTAGCATCCTGTTGACTTTTGCTGCTGCTTTCCTGCACTGAGCTGAGTTGTCCATGCTGCTGGTAAGCACCTCCAGATCCTTTTCCTTCTCGGTGCTTCCCAGCTCCACCCCTCCCAGTTGATAGCTCCTCCCCTGGTTTCTACCACCAAAGTGCAGTACCTTGCATTTCTTGGCATTTCTTGGCATTGAACTCCAGCTGCCATGTTTCCAGCCATTCTTGTAGTTTGTTCAGGTCCTCCTGCAGCCCCTTCCACCCTTTGATAACATCTACCACAGCTACCATCTTCATTTCATCAGTGAACAGACTGTGATCCTACTCCAGATCCCATGTGAGATATCAGCTATGAATATTCCAAACAGCATGGGTCCCAGTACCAATCCCTGTGACACCCCGCTTGTCACTTCCCTCAGTGATGAGAGTTTACAATCTCACACAGATATGCTATAAGGATGTGTTTCTTTTTCTATTACCTCACATAGGCCTGTTAGAAGAATCTTTCCAGGCTAAAATATCCTGGGCTTTGAAATGGCTTAATTAAATTAGTTATAAGGAAAGTCCTGTAAGTTTTATGATTATACAGGTGATGTTATTACTTCAGTTCATATTTTGATCATGCACCTACAAGCTTTTTGACAAGAACTTGTCTGATTCCTGCAAGCGCTGGCCTTTCAGGTCAGAAGAAGGTCAAAACCCTTTTAAAAATCCAGTCTTTTCTCTCTCTAGGTGCCTTTGTGCTGACACTGGCATGTCTTGGCATGTCTTTGCATGTACATATACAATAGAATTACATAACAAAACATATACACAACAAAATTATATGGTATCCAATTTTTTTTTCCAATTGTTTAACCAGGAGTGGCACACTAAACTGAAAGCTTGTTTATAGGTACAACCTGGGAGCACAGGGAAGGTAAATAAATTACTCAGGGTCACACAGTGTGCAAGTTGGGGCTGTGGGATTCAAACCCATGTCTCCAGATTTGCAACTCAGAGCCATAAACACTGTGCTATACTGCCTACCAAATCCAGTGAACAAGGCCACCGAATTTGGGTGCTGACAAAAACTGCAACTCAGTTACGGTGCCTGTGTTCATGGCTACCAAGCAGGGGAGTGACTGGATGCTAGGGTGGGTGAAAAACTGTGATGGGAAGTAGCAGGTATATGCATGTGTGCACACATGTGGGGGAAGAGGCAGGGGAGGGATGTTATGTTGGAAGGGGTGGCAGGCAGCTGCCGAGCTGGTCCACTAGCTTGTGGGGAGGGTAGTTGACTGGGAGGTGCAGGGTACAAGGTTCGGGTCTGGTGCGGTGTGGGTTTTGTTTTTCCAGCAGGTGGCATGTATTTTTTTTCAGTTTTTCACCCCCCCTGACATGCATCCCCCTGGAGTTGAGAATCCTTAAGTAGGGGGTACAAGGGGCACAACCCCCCGCATTAAAAATGAGGCCCGTCGGTGTAGGGCACCATTTTTGTCTGTACTGCAAGTGTGCATCGCCAAAATTGATTTTTGGCAGTCTACACTTGCTGTAATGGTGATTGCCTTTCCACGATCGCTGTTATGACATGGATCCAAATTATATCTGCACATAAGTGCTAGCAGCCGGGTAGCTTGCAAGAACTCCTCCCCCCCAGACTGAATTTGTGGGAATCCATCCCTAGGCAGGGTATGATTTTCAAAAATTCTGTTCCCTGCTCTAGCTGGTGAGATTGCCCAACTGCATTGGCATTGGCTGATCCAGCCCTGTGGGTAATGGTCATGTCATAGCCCTGTAAGGTAATGCTCCATCTTAAGAGATGACCATTCATTTTTACCATCTGTGTCAGCCACACCAGGAGGTTATGATTGGACTGTACCTCAAAGTGCCTCCCATAGAGGTACGGCTCTAATTGGTTCAGAGACTACACCAGCACAAGGCATTCCTTCTCAACTGTGGAATAGGCCTTCTCTCAGTGAAGCAACTTTTTGGTAAGTACACTATTGGGTGATTTTTTTCCCTCATTAGAGGTCTGACTGAGTACTGCTCCAATTCCCACAACTGAGGCATCTGTCTGGACAACAAATGGTTTATTGTAATCTGGCCTGGCCAACATAGAGGCACCACACAGTTCCTTCTTTAGCCGTGCACAGGCTCATTCACAGGCTGGCTCTCATTTTACCTTTTTGGGGATTCTTTTCTTTAGCTGGCCAGAGAAGGGAGCTGCCAGGGTACTGTAATTTGATGCAAACATGCGATAGTACTCAGGGGTCCCTATGAGACTCTGAACCTGCTTTTGGGCTTTGGGCCTGGGCCAAGCCTCTAATGCTTAAATCTTGCCATGATTGGGATGGAGTTGCCCTTGACTTACTACATGGCCTAGTTACGCCACCTCTGCCATGGCCACCTGGCAGTTTTCAGCCTTGACAGTGAGCCCTGCCCTCTGAATCCTGCCCAACACTTCCCTCAGGTGGGACAGGTGTTCCTTCCAACTGATACTGAAGATGGCAATAACATCCAGATATACCACTGTGTACTCTTCAGTACCATGTAACACCTGGTTGACAAATCTTTGGAAGGTGGCAGGGGTGTTCTTCATTCCAAAAGGCATTACCTTAAACTGAAATAATTCTATTGGAGTGATGAAGCCCAATCTCTCCCTAGCTCTTACAGTTAACCCCTTTTAATACCCTTTTGTCAAGTCAATGGTGGTAAGGTATATTGCCCCTCCCAACTTGTCCAGTAGTTCGTCCGTCCATGGCATTTGGTGGGCTTCAGACTTCATGACTGTGCTGAGCCCATGATAGTCTACATAAAAGTGAGTAGAGCAATCCAGCTTGGGAATGAGGATGATGGGTGAGGCCCAGAGGCTATGGTGTTTCTGGATTACCCCATAATCCAGCATTTCTGCCACCTTCCTCCTAATGTCCTTTAGGATGGCCTCAGACACCCAGTAGGCTGTCCACCATGTGAGCGCTTGTGTTCCCGGGTCTACATCATCTGTCACTGGGGGGGTTAGTCCAGACTTGGCCATTAACAAAGGGGTAAAGTTGGCTAAAACCTCCCTCACTTCCTGGGTCTGTTCCTGGGTCAAATGTGGTGACAGTTTGATTGCCTTCACAAAGGACTCCCGCTTGCTTTCCTCTAGCAAGTCTGGTAGGGGGTCCTCTTCATCCATCACCTCCCCAGAACTACACACTGCAAATACCATGTCAGCCCTGCTTGCATACGGCTTCTTCATGTTTACATGGTACATTCTGGGGTATGTCTCCTGTCAGGCAGTTCTACTATATAGTTCACGTCATTTACCTGTGGGATTACTTTGTATGATCCTGCCCACTCAGCCTGCAGCTTGTCCTTCCGGACCATAATTGGGACCATGACTTCCTGACATACACTGTACAAGAGAGCTCTGGCTCTGCAGTCATTACCGATTTTTTGCTTCTACTGGGTGGCTGATAGGTTGCTCTGGGCTTCTCCCATAAGCTCCTTCAGCTTTTCCTTAAACTTTAGAACATACTCCACTATGGGAGTTTCCTGGGTGGTGTGCTTGTCTTCCCAATCTTCCCAGATCAAGTCTAGGGTCCCACACACCCTACGGCCATATAAGAGTTTGAACAGGGTAACCCTGTTGACTCTTTGGGCACCTTCCTGTATGCAAACAACAGGTAGGGAAGGTATTTCTCCCAGTCCCTCCCATGCTGTTCAGCAAATGCTTGGAGCTTTGATTTTAGGGTACCATTAAACCTTTCCACAAGCCCATTGGCTTGTGGGTGATAAGGTGTCATGCTTCTCTGCTCCACCCCACACTTCTCCTTCAAACACTTCATCAGGTCCAACATGAAGGTACCCTCTTGATCAGTGATAACCTTCTGTAGAAACCTGACATAGGAGAAAATCCCTATCAAAGCATCTGCCACTTTGTCTATCCTAAGTGAAGACAAGGCAACCACCTCTGGGTATTAGATGGCATAATCTACCACTGTAAGGATAAACCTCTTCACAGAGGAACTGTGGGTACTCAAAGATCCCACAATATCCCTTACTACCCTCTGGAATGGCTCCTCCACAATGTGCAAGGGATTTAGGATGGCTTTGGTTTTACTACCTGCCTTTGCTATCTATTGGCACTGGTGACAAGACCTCCAATATTCCTTCACCTGCTGGGTGAAGTTGGGCAAATAGAAATTCTGGCCCAATCACTGTTTGGTCCACATGATTTCCAGATGTTGAGACATGGAGATATCATGAATGATCTTAAACAACTGCTCATGGTACCCCTTGGGAACAACAACCTGCCTGCCCATCACCTCTCCCTCTGTCCTTACGTCCTGCATATACAACTGTCCATTGTATACTTTTGTCCACAATATACTCTATGTCTCCTGTCACTCCCCTGTGTCCTGTCAGATTCTGCACAAGCCCTCAGCCTCTCCAAACTAGGATCAGTCCACTGAGTAGCTGCAAATTCTTCACATTTTCCCAAGGCATGGGACATGTCCCCTTCAGTTCCTGAACTGGGGTTCATAGCTCTATCAGGGTATTCAGGGTCACTGCCATCCCTAACCTTCTGATCATTGGTTACCCCTCCCTCCTCAGAGTTACCTTCCATAGCTGGTTTGTGAACTGCTACCTGGGGAAGTTTGACCCCCTTTCACTACTCTCCATTTCAGGAGACACAGGCTGGGGAACCAACCTCCCATTGTTTTACACAGGGGCTTCTATGGGGTCCAGGGAACCACAATCAGCCTTTGCCTTCTGACTGCGGGTAACCACACACACCACCCCCTTCTGGAGACTGGTCCCTATAATCACATCCAGGGTGAGGTTGCATGCTACTGCAAACTTTTACACCCTCACTTCTGTCTCACCCTAGTCCAGGAGAATGCTAGCAAGTGGCAGAGTTTTCTCCTCCCCAGTGAATCCCCTCACCATCACAAACTGATTTGGTATAGGTTGTTCAGGCTCAACCAGATCCCTTAACACATAGGTCTGCACCCCATTTACAGTAACTGGATGTATGTGCTCCCTCATGTTTATAGGCATGCTTTCTGGGATACACAGTGCACCCAACTCTGTTTGAGCATCACTTTGTCCTCTCTGTGCCTTTTGAGGACACTGTCTAGCAAAATGCCCTGGCTGTTTGCAAAACCAGCAATCATCATTTCTTTTGTCCGATACATCCTTTTTTTGTAACCTGGGTCATCACCCTTTCTGTGGAGGCAGTGAGGGTTTTAGCTGCCCTGAAGGCATGCTTTTCTCCTTCTGCACCACCACAGCTGCCCCACTCCTTTTTAGAGCAGATCGTCTCCCTGCATAGTAATCCAAGAGCTCAGCCATCTCCTGCACTGTTTTGGGGCTTTGATACTCTAACCAGGTTTTTAGTTCTGCTGGGCAAGCCCCAAAAAATTGCTCCAGAGTACAACCTCCTCAATTTTCGCTACAGAGTTTGCTTCTACTCCCTCCCACCATTGTTTCAAAAACTGACATTGCTTTGTGGCAAGTTCCTCATAGCTCATGTCAGGGTTTCTCCGGAGCTTACAGAACTTAATCCTGTATGCTTTAGGCATTAAGTCATACTTTTTAAGCAATGCAGCTTTATGTTTCTCATAATTACTACTGTCCTGATTTTGCATTTGGCCTAGTATCTCACACCATTTCCCATTAAGCAGCGGGGATAGCTGGAAGCTCCAGGACTCCCTGGGTATTTTAGTCTGGATACAGACCTTTTCAAATGAATTCAAAATTGCATCCATATCCTCACCCTCTTTAAATTTAGCTATTTGTTTAGAATTTAACCTGTACACCAGTCCTGGAGTTCAAGGTTCACCGCTGCCACTTACCTCCTCTGGTGCTGGTCATTGGAGTTTTAGCTTCTCCAGATCAAACTCTCTCTGATGCCAGTTTTCTTTATCCCACATCTCCAGCTCCATCTGGAACTTCTTCTGCTCAAATTCCATTTGCTGCTGGGCTTCAAACCTTTTTCTGCTCAAATTCCCTTTGCTGCTGGGCTTCAAACATTTTCTGCTCAAATTCCAACTCCAATCTCCTCAACTCTATCTGCAGCCAAATCTTTTCTGGCTTCAGCATTGTGGTCACGCTCCTATGGCACTGTGGCTCTGGGTTCCCTCTGGTATCACTGTCCTACTTCCTGGGACTGGACAGTGCAACATCCTTTGGCACACCCACCCTCAAGGTCTGGTACCTTTCAGTCACCAACTGTGAGTCAAGGTCCTGGGCAGTTGCTTGGTAATTGGCTGTCACAAAAGCCTCCACCAGGTGTTTTTTGTTTCACCCCTCGCACTGGACTTCTCTTTCCTGACACAACTGCTTTAGGTATTCCACAGCATGTTCACTGTAGATTGACACCATCTTCTTCCCTAACTACTACTACACTAGCTTTCACAAAAAAAAGTTGGAAATTTACACTGTAACCAAATTATGTATCTTTTTAAAATCTCTGCCTTGATTGTGTGTGGACTGTTTACAGTTTATCAATCTGATATACTGTGCTTCAATCCACTTTTATGTCTGTGCCACCAATCTCTCGAATTACAACAGTATGAAACCAAATCTCTCTGAACCCAATGCTGTGCACCAGATCTGTCACAAACCCACTTCTCTGTGTCAGGCCCACTGAGCTCACAGTACCCACCCTTCAGTGCAATCTATGATGGGGCAGAACAGAGATACCCTCCTCATCCTTTAGAATGCTCACTGAGGTCACAACTGCACTTCTGCCATGAGGATCCTAGGCCTCCCTCTAGTTCTGGATAGGGGCATGATACCAGTCTTGAGTCTTGTGCCCAAATATGAACCCCTTTCTTGGCTATTATACAAAGGAGGAAGACCCAGGTGTCACACACTCTTCAGGGTAGCAGTGTAAGCCTGATTTGGCCTTCATCCTACAGGACATCAAACAGCCTAGTTTGCAATCCCTGCAGATTCATATGAGTCTCTGGTATTCTTCCTATCCTTCCAGATGTCCCTTACAGACCCTTTTCTCAATTTGGTTGCCTGTGGTGGCCCTTCTAAGCAATTAACAGTTGTCACAGATTATTACTAAACCTTCTACAGTCACACATACAATATAAGAACTCTCACACAGGCAGAATTTCTTTTGAAAAGCAAAGGTTTTTACTAAAATCAATAAATACAAGTACAACTAAAATATAGAATATTAATTTGGGTTACAGAATACAAGAAAATAAAATGGAAAAATATACAATGAAATGCACTAGGACTGTTGCTAATCTACCTGAGGTATGAAGATTGTGAAATCCAGAGAATCATTGGTTTGCAAAATATTGCAGTCTTTCTGTAGCAGCCTTTGGTTCTAGGCAGTCTCTGTGCTGACAGGTGTTCTCTGTGGTCAGGAGAATCCAAGCAAAATGACAAAATGCCCCTGAGTGTCTGCACTGGAGAGTTTATATAGAAGACTACCCCCCAGTCTATGAATAAAGACTGGCCCTTTCAGGTCAGTGAATGGAGGTTGGCCCTTCCACTTTAGGCCACCGGGTGTCACATGTGTACTTTCCATAAAAGTCTTATTTTCCTGATAATCTTTGAGTGGTCAGATTCCGAAAGTTAACCTTGGTTTTACAATCTCATGGAGGTATGCTACAGTATAAGGATGTGTTTCTTTTTCTATCTCACACAGGCCTTCTAGAAGGATCTTTCCTGGTTAAAACATCCTGGCCTTTGAACTGGCTTAATTTAATTACTGTAGTTATAAGAAAGATCCTGTAAGTTTTAAGATTATAAAGGTGATATTTTTACTTCTGTTTCCCTTGGGCAGTTCCTATTGGAAATACCCCTTTGATCATGCATCAACAATCTTTTTGACAAGAACTTGTCAGATTCCTGCAAGCAGATGGTCACTCAGGACAGAAGGTCAAAACCCTTTCAAAAATCCAGTCTTTTCTCTATGTGCCTTTGTGCTGACACTGGCATGTCTTGGCATTTATATATACTGTACAATTGAATTACATTAAAAAAAAATATACAACATAATTATATCTACAAATAAGGGGTAGCAGCCAGGCAGCTCACCACTTTCAATACTCAGGTTAAGCAGCACAAAGTTCAAAAAGTCTGGGTGCTGTTATTAAAATGAAGCACTACCCAGAATTCCCAAAAATATGAAGTACTGCCCAGAATTGCCAAACATGGTACTGCAGAGTCATTAGTGTTAAACTAGATCATCAGGCTTGGATTCTCAAATAGAGTGACTGAGAAGCTTAGTGATGAACAATTGATATACTGTATTCAATTTTCTGTTTGAATGTATACATTCCCCCTTAAGACAAGAGCAGTCAGGCGTGTTAAACTAAGGCATGGTTTATGGCTATCTGGTTGCTGGGGATACAGAAATTGTTTTGCTTGACACCACTTTGGCCCTATAATCACACAACTGGAGAGGAAGTAAACAAAAGATAGAACATTATAATAACCAATCCTTCAGCTGTTGCTCAGTCATTCACTCTTCCTGTTCAAAATACTCTCAAAAAAATACTGGATAAAAAATATATTTTTTATTATCAAGCAGAAACATTGTTTTAAATGGAATTCTTCTTAAACTTGTACTAATTCAATATTTCATTCTGTAGTATCCGTTATAACCTTTAAGAATGTAATATTCTAAAATGCTTTCAGATGTTACATTTTACCATTTCTCAAGTACACCTGATGAATGAGGCTTTTTTTTTTTGCACATGTGACAACAGGAGGGGTTCCTTTATTATAAAAAGCATCACCTGTAATACATGCTATACCACTTCATCCTGGCACATATCATTTATCTTCATTTATTAGAGGCACTTGTAATTGGATCAATGTTCTACTGCAGTTCTGAGCTTCAGAGCTGTATGGGGTGAGAAAGACTCTGAAACTTCAAAACCCTTTTTTTAACCATTTTTATTTTTGTTAAATACCTCAGTATTTGTTACCTTAGTTGTTAGTCATAGCAATGTTTTGTGGCCCTGAGGAAGCCTCCCCAGCATGTGTGGTGGTCATATAGACATTAAAATATAATGTTAATGAGGTCAACTATAGTAAATGAAAAAAACATATTCATAAGCCCTATTATCAGGGTTAGTAGTACAGTCCATTAAACGCCATTTCTAATTGTCAACAGATGTCCAGTTATCCAGACAACACTCACTTTTATTTTTAATTCCATTTAATGAAAAGTTTTTCGACATATTCCTCCAGATCAAGTATACTGTTTTACCCTTCTCCTATTGTTGTGCTTACAACACAGCACCATTAATTCAGATCATCCACTACCACCCCCTCACCTCGCCCCTCATACCTCAACCTCCTCCTTTCACTATCACCCTTCCCTCCCACCCACCTATTCTTGATATTGCTCCAACTACCACTACCCTGCCCTCTGAACCCCTCATCTACCCCCATCCCTATAGTATTCAATATGGTCTCACCCTACCTACCCTACCCCTCCCCTATAATACCGGTGCTCTCCCCTCTACTTCCCACCTCCCCTTATAAGGATCTGTCATTTCCCCCTCTCTCGTCATACTGTATACCTCACCCCCCCATCTTGTTTTCATACACTTAGGCTATTACTCTGAATGTACCAACATGACGGGATTCTACCCTGCCTCAATTGTACTTATCTTGTTGTTATTGAATTGTATGTCAAAATTATTCTTTTTATATGTCATTGTATTCATTTTTTTCCAAAGCAGAACCTTTGTAAAAGAACCTCTGGTTCAAAGGTATTGTAGTCCGAGCTATAAATAAATAAATACATGAAAAATCCAAGATTTCCATGAGACAACACTTACTCCAAGTATGTTTCTCAAAAGATAAACCTTCTAGGGCACAATCTGCATAGTTTTGGTTATAATAACCAGTGGCTATACAATGTGACAAGATACCAAAGAGTTCTAGTGTCATTCAAAGTTTTATTATATATGCAGTATATATTCATTGCAAAAAATGTTATTAATGCATCAGTTAGGGTTCCAAGTTGGGAAATGTGGTGTTAAGGTTTCCAACTCTAACACCCCACCCCCACCCTGCACACACTAACAGGCATCAGGGGTGTGCCTTGGGGTTGTCATCCCTAATGCTCACCCCAGTCCATAAGTAAATAAGCTGAGAAGGATTCAGTATAGGAGAATGTGGTGAGCGTTAGGGCGAAAAACCCAAGGCACACCCCGACATCTGTTGGTGCATGCAGGGTGGGGGTGGGGTGTTAGACTTGGAAACCCTAACACCACATTTCCCAACTTTTCTAACTAGAATACTAACTGATGCATTAATTACATTTTTTTCAACAGATGTCCTTACTTTTTGAGAAAGTATACTCATAACCTTATTTGCTTATAGGAGCACAGGGCCCTCAGGGCCCTGTGCTCCCATCCATCCATAATTTTAGAAAGATGTAATTGTATCCCATCATTCCATAATGATATTCTTATTTCTGTGTGGGAGTACAGGGCCCTCTGGGCCCTATGCTCTCACCACTACATACTGGTCTCCATATTCACGTGTGGAGAGCCCTGCACTCTGATTCATCCATGAGTACAGGCAGAGGGAGTAATTTTTAAGCTCTTGTAATCACATTACTCTTCCCCTGTGGAACTTCAGGGCCCTCCAGGCCCTGAATTCCCATCAATCCATGTTAATCTGGGACCGGTGCTCCCATGACTGTATAATGCTCCCCTGTGGGAGAGCATGGCCCTCCAGGCACTGCACTCCCACCACTTTATAATCATATCCTTATTTCCCATCCCACCATACTGGTATCCATATTTGATGTGGGAGTTCAGGGCTGAGAAAACACCTCATATTGCAATATTATCCTATAGAAAAGACAGTAAAATTTGAATCCTCTATAACTGAACACCAAACTAATATATTTTCAGGAAACCAGCAAAATGCATATCGGTGGAGCAAGCCCTTTTTACCCTGAAAATTTTACAGAAAAGTTGCAAATCTTTTCTTCACAGCACAGTGACAAACAACTTGGTACACCTCACATTACAATGTTATCCTATGGGAAACAAAGCAAAATTTTAACCCACAGAACTCCAGAGCAAAGTATTTTTTTCACCAAACCAGCAAAAGGCATATCTGTGGGAAAACCCTTTGTACCCTGGACATTTCAAGCCAGAATCCCAAACTGTTAGTTAACTGTGAATTGACAATGAAAATGCTGTCTAAAAAAAAATCCTTTTCCCCAAACTGCTAAAAAGCATCCTTTTGTGTGCTTCCTTTATCGCAGTTTGTGGCAAAGAATGAATTCGACTTGCTTCAAAGGATTTCACCACTTGGAAAAATCACATTTCTAGGCACAGAATCAAAAAGCTGACCCCAGAATTAATATCTACAGACCTCGATTAGGTAAAGACAACTGTTGCCACATTTCAAATCTGGAAATTTTTTGAGTTTTTAAGGTTTTCAACTGAAAACAAGATAGCGGCAGTATGGCAAAGGATTCTCCATTTGGGGTGAAGGATTCCACGTCTGTGGCAAATATTTCTGCATTTGCCATGAAGAATCCTTTGTTGAGTGGAACATCTATCTGGTCCCATAGAAATAATGGGAAACTTTTCAATTTAATAACTTTTGAATGGATTAATATTTTTTCACCAAATCTTCAAAAGGCACCCCTGTGACCCAAGACCTATACACCATAACAATTTCAGACCAAAAATTCTACACTGCTTTCTTGCAGCGGCCTGACAAAAAAATTCAACAAAAATGGTAAATTTCACATTTTTGACCCCCCCATATCTCTGCACCCACACTTCTGACCAGAACAAAACTTGTCAGATCAAAAGATCCATGGTCCCCAAGAGTGCATGCAACATTGCATGTGAATCACTTCAATGGTTGTGAAGTTACTAAAGTGCAACATTTTGAATTTAACATAGAAGTGACTGCTCAACCATAACTATAGTGGTGCTACGGCACCACTATAATATATATTCATTGCAAAAAACTGCATTAATGCATCAGTTAGGGTTCAGGATAAAGTGAAAAAAGTACAGAAATATGACGTTAGAATTTTTAACACTGGCACCCCACCTCCCACCCCAGAGGCAACAAATCAGATGTGCAGTGGGGTTGTCAGACCTAATACTTACACCATTTTCATTCAGTGTACACATCTATGTTTATTTAGTGATGGAATGGGGTGAGCATTAGGTTTGAAAACCTCATGGCATGCCTGATTTGTTGCCTTCAGTGTGGGGGTGGGGTGTTAGGGTTGAAAACCCTAATGTCATATTTCCATACTTTTTTCACTTTATCCTGAACCCTAACTGATGCATTAATACATTTTTTTGCAATGAGTTTCTGTACTTTTGAGATAGTCTAATCATATCTTTAGATAGAGTAATCATATTCTAATTTGCCTGTAGGATCGCAGGGCCCCCATCCCTCCATAGATGTGTATATGTATGTTGCGCTTAAATTTGTAGCACCACAGCAACCAAATAGTCAGTATAGCCTTTCTATTTCCCCACCTCATGTGTCCAGTGTCAAAAATTTTCAAATCCCACCAAAACACAATTCTGCACCACTGCAACACAATTCCACACCACAGGTGTGAAAACACATTTTGACCAAGATTTGAAAAGTGACAACTGTGACATTCAAGAGGTTGGATAATAAAAAAAGCATTGTTGAAAATCTGGTGTCAAAATATGAAAAATTTCCAAAGTCACAAGCATGTGTAGCAAAATTGCAATGAATAGGCATAACTTTACTATTTTTACACATTCTGTCCCCTGATTGTCCACATAGCCTTCTTATGACCCCTCCTCATGAGCAAGGGCAGGAAGAATTTTCAAATCCTGCCCAAAAAGTGAATTTTCTAAGTGAATGTGAAATTACCTTTTGGGTGGGAGTTCCATGATGATAAATATATTGTTCATGAGGTAGGGTCCCCAAAAGACCATGTTGAAAATTTGGTGTCAAAATGTGAAATAATGGCTGTGCTATGCATAAAGTTGAAAAACCCATTGAAATACATTGAATCACATTTACCTTAGTTTTCTCTTATTGCAGTCGCCAGTTCCAGTAGCAAGATGTGTCTTCAATCAGAGAGTAGATCTTGAGCCTTGGACCTGTTTAGGTGAGTAAGGGTATGTGGGGGTATACTGAGATGTGTGGGGTGGTGGGTGATTAGTGGGTGGTGGGAATGGGGAGTGGGTCAGATTGGCAAGAGACCTTTTTTTTTGCAGGTTAAAAAAATCAAGAACCATTTGCTTTATTTCAGGAGTAACAGATCAGAGATGGGGGGTGCCACTAGACACTAGGGAAACAAAGAAGATTACGGGGTAACGATTGGGGAGGTGGGTGCCACCGGACACCAGGGAAATAAATAATATTTCAGGAACAGTGACCAGGAAGGGAGGGTGCCACTAGGCACCAGGGAAACAAACTATATTACAAGCACAGTGATCAGGGAGGGGGGTGCAACTAGACAACAGGGAATCAAACAACATTATGGGGACAGGGATTAAGGGGGTGTTTCTGTATTTTATTTTGCATGTAGTTCTCCCTTTTTAAAAGTCTGAAGGTGCTTTCCATTTTCAACAGGTGATGTGCAGTACACATATGCTTCCCATGAAAAGGGTCTCACTAAGAATTTGAAAACATCATTTCAAGCAATCTTCTTGGAGCTCTGGGACCAAGAAGATGGATGACTGCTTGTTCACCTGTTGAGGATGCATTGGTTTTAGTAATAACCACCACACCACAATGGATCACTTTAGTTCAGCTTATCCATTGTCATCACCAGCACAAACATTAAATTACTAGTGCCCCTCTCAGCTGTGGGACACCAAGGTGCTTAAAGCAAATCCTACTTACTGCTTAGTTCTCTGTAGTAAAGGTGCATGGGTGGAGGGTAGGACTTGCAGCTGACCCTAACACAGTTGGCAAGGAGCTGTCTTCCTCAGCTGTGGAGATAAACTCCTTGGTCCCCTTCACATGTGCTTCTCACCATGACCGAGGCAGCAGTTTATTTCTTTATTTTTAAAGGTCTGAATGTGAGTGTAATGGGCTTCTCCTTGCAGCAAAGCACAGTAGAATTACAGATGAAAATGCTCTTGCTTATGCATGCACAGAATGTTAAATACTGTAACAGTAGTAGCTATCAAAAATGCACCCATAAATAAAAAAAATTGAATTGGTGATGCAGATTTTGATAGAAAACATGTTTATTTCTATGGTTCATGACTGAAACCACACAAAAATGTAAAGAAACTCAATTTCTGTCCACTTTAATGAGCAAATGTGTGTTTTTTGTAGGCAGAATCATTTGATGCATTATTGAACTTTACTGTTCAAAAGTCATTTCAGATCGAACAGTAAAATTCAAACTGTTAAAATGTGCAAATATTATTTTCTATTCAAACTGTCCTTACATTAGCGAGTGAGGGGCAAAATGATTCTCCCCACAAAAGCACACATTTGCCCTGTACATTTCAACATAATAAGACAAAAAATTAACAAAGTATATAAAGGATACCTAAATACAGGTCTTGCCCATGCATTGCCAAGCAGTAGTAATGTGGAAAAGCAGTTTTAAAATGGAAAAAAAAACAAGATGGCTGACATCATGAACAATATTTCTCTGAGCACAAACAGTAAATCCTTCAGTGATAACAGTTTGAATGGCTTTCATTTACTGTACCTGCCTGTCTAGCCACTATCACAAAAAATGTTAACATTTCAAAATGGTGAGATATCTTTTCACCAAACCATCCAAAGGCACACCCTTGGCACAGACCCCATCATCCCTGAAAGTTTCACTAAAAAATTTAATTTCTTCTGGGCTGTAGATGGGAGCAAAAAATCCCATGTTACAGTAAGTATAAAAAAACAAATGTGGCAAGTTTTCAATTTTTTACTACTTTATATCTCAAAAACCATACAAGATGCCATTACTAAACTTTCCATATTTTGAGTCACTGGCAGAATGACTGCACATGCCAAATGTTGAACTATTTCATCAGAGAATGCCAAAGTTATTAATGTGGAAAACTGGAGTTTGACATACAGTAGAAGTCCTGGTACAACCATAATTATGGGGTTGAGTAGGGTGCTCAAAGTTAAAACCCTAACTTTGCAGTTTAATCACTTTAGTGGGGCTTGTCAAAATATCCCACAAACTTGCATTTTCCATGGATGTGCCATGTTGTGAAAATATGGAGAGTTTCATGATGGCATCTTATGCTGTTTCTGAGATCTGGATACCCCTTATTTTGTAAAAGGGTCACATTTTTCCCTATACATAACACTGGGCTTTTTTTTTTCATTGTTTTGCTCTCATGTACAGGCTACACGGTACTGAGTTTCTGCACAAATAACCTTCAGGGTACATGTGGCCTGTGGTGAGGCAGTGTCTTTCAAAGGTTTTGTGAACACATATTAAATGATTCCTCAAGTTAAAAGGATTTAAAAATTGGTGTCAGATAGATGCCCCATATGGACCAGAAATTTCTAGTTTGTGAGAGTGTTTTTTGGTTTGCAAATTCTATGTATCACAAACCAAAAATGGGTCTCATGAACCACTTTTTTTTAGGGGGGGGGTCTCAATGGCGGCCATATTATTTGTTTATTTCTATTTCTACTGAAGTTGGAAAACACTTGTAAAGGGATAGTTTTAGCAAAACTAAAACATCCCTGATGTACAATGTTTTCCCTAAGTAAGATTTACAGTCTATTTGTGGGGAAATTTGCCAAAAGTTTATACCTCACACATTTACAATCTCTCCTGAGCAATTTCTGGTTCAAACCACTTTTTTTTGTCCGAACTAAACATTTTATGGTTTGTGAATCAGGACAACTGGTTTGAACTACTAATTCTAGTTCATAAACCAGAAAGAAAAAAAAAACAGCTCAGACCTGCAAAGTAAATAAACCCAGGACACACCAGCTGACAGTATGTAAAAATGTTTCCTATAATGTCTAAATAACGTGTCCTAACCTAAAGGGCAAGCATGGAAATGGAGTTGAGTTTGAGACTGGCAGAGAGAGAGCGCGAGAGAGAGATCATTTTATAGACAAGAGTCCTTATTGTAACAATTCCTTCATCCCCCACACTTATTTACTTACTTACTATTTATCACTTTAATCTACTTGTATTTTAAGAACTGTATCTACTTTCTTTTCCCTCTTTTTTCAGTTCACAGTGTTGGTTCATGCTTATTGGATTCCCAGCAAGGTGTGGTACAATGTCTCAGAAAAGGCACAGGTGGGGATGGGAGATATGGGTTGGGGGGTGGTTGGGGTGGTTCTTGTTCTTTTTTATTGCTGAGTTGTTTCATTTGTTTTGATTGTATGAATGTCTTATTGTTCTGCTGTATTAAACCTCAATAAAGTATATTGATTTGCAAAAAAAAAAATGTGGAAACAAATTGGTAACACAATGGATATGAAAGGTGGGTATTCTGGCTGCAAAAATATATAACATTTTGAGTTATGATAAGGCATGAAACTTGTAACACCCTCATGAGTAATCAAGCAATGTGAGCACAAACCAATGTTGGATGTCATTATTAATACTTGATTGGTTTGTGTTTGCAACCTGTTCACTTTCCACAATAAAATATTATTTAAACAAAAATATTCTCTTCTATTGTTTAACATTAGATGCACCCTGGCAGTAACATGAAAAGTAAACTACTAAATGAAGAAAAAGCAAGCCTTCTGAAATGGATTATATGCTGAGTAAATTATTGTTTTATACAAATTGTTGTAGAGTTCATATAAATTCTGAGATGGGTAATTGATTGGCACGTACCCTAAATGCAATTAAATATTAATTAAACACAGTGATGTTTATTTTGTGTTGCTGCTATTTAATGTCCAAATGATACATTGCTTGAGCAATATTAAATGCAACCCTAGGCCATATATCATTACTATATATGCAAGGACTTTACAACAAATGGGTAACACATCACTTTTGATTGTCAAATAAAATATGTTCTGTCCTTGCTAACAACAGTGAAGGAATATGTCACTTATTTAGGTTTGCTGGAAATTTATATATCCACTGTGGGACCTGCCAACCCCCTCCCCCCACACACACACCTATACAAACAAATAGCTGCCTTTCTTCATTTCATATAATAAGTTTACTTTAAAAAAAAGAAAACAGTTGAAAAAAAGAGTGTGAGTGTAAAATCTGTGAATCTTGATAAATCACAAAAGCCCAGTGTCCTCCTTGCATATTAAATATGCTTCAATAACAAAACAAAAAAGAAAATATTTGAAAAAAGAATATGAATGTAAAATCAGTGAATCTTGATAAAACATTGTCAGCTTTTTCATCCTTAATTACTCATGAAGGAAACTTGAAGTATGCCATATAATTGTGAACGACATCTCTTCATTCAATATTTGTATAGACATGGGAGAATTATTCAGCAAAGCATAGAGGAACTATATTCATTCTACAACCTTAAAATAAACCTCTTTATTTATAGAACTTTAAGACTTTTAATGTTCAGAGAGGCTTGGGCTTTTCAGGACAGGGACTTAAAATTCTGAAATAACATAACTAAGCAGAACACACCATCATTTATTTTGCTGGACAGATACTTTATTAAGGTAGCTTCTCTTTTTTAAAATCCTAATATGAACAGCTGTTCTGACAATAATTAATAATAATAAACTTACTTTTTGTTCTCAAAGGGATCAAACATTCTGTCCTCCTTCCATAAGAATACTTATGTTTTTCAAGACAAATCTGGGTTAGTTAATTTCCGCAGGATCATTTTCTCAGCAATCGTGCATTTCGGACAATCACAGAGGAATTTTTTTTGTTCTCAAGTCAGTATATAATGTGAAACATGAAATTAATTCACATGTTGAAGCAAGAGACACATAAATGTCTGTGAAAGGGATATACAACTTGTTCAAAGCACAACATTCAATTGGGATGCATTCACTTAACTGGCTTCCATAAAGTTTTGTTTCTGTTCTTTAGCAGACCATTGATACATCCTGTTCTTCTTCTCAGAAAAATATTTGACTATATTATACAACTGACTTGGGTCTAATTCTAGATAATAAATCTTTGAATGCCTTAGAAATATCAAAATCCACAGGAAAATGGTGATAATTTCCAGACTTGTGAAAGAAGGTGCACTCCAGATATGTTTTGTTTTGGTAGTAAAGATGCATGTTTTAAATTTAAAAATTATTGTTTTTGTTGTTGCTGTTGTTGTTTGTTGTTCAAGGGCTTGGAATCATCTGAGGCTGGACTAGTGTCATGTAGGGACCATAGAAGCATGCTTGGTCCAGGTCTGAGGGGGTTTACACAAACACCAAACTGTGTTTGACATCTCACTGGACTGGTACTATGCTGTTGGGGGTGCTGGGTAACTGGAAGGGCAAAGAGGTGACATCACTGCGAGAAGAATTACCCAATGAACCTGATTCATAGAATAAAACCTGAGAGCATGGAAGAAAAAAATAGATTCTAATTGAAAAAATATAGATTATAATTTGTAGTTGTGTTAGTATCCAATGATGAACTAATGATATTAGTCACTTGACATCCACTGACAAGACAACATCATGTTTGCATCCTCCTTAGTACAAGTATAATAAATAGAATAGAGCTGTATGAAATATTAAATTATGCTGATGGAATGCATGTTGAATTACCATTCTGATTCCATGGAATTTTGTGGAATTTGCATGAAAATTCCTTAGAAGTTCAAATTGTTTATTTCAGTTATTTTGCTCTAATTTTGAAAGCAAACATCCAAATGATACAAATGTGGAGTGTAGACAGTTAGTTATGGCATACAAAAGTGTTACAAATTTCAGAGTCATAGGTCAAAAGAGGCAAAGTTATGGGTGGCCAAACATTTGATTAAAATTTAATTTTCAGTTACTTCAATCTAATTAAAAAATGTCTTATTCATATTTTTCCACAATTTAAGGATTTAGAGAAACATACATCATGGTTATGTGCAGCAAGTTTTAGGTCTCAGTCTTCAAAAGGGATTGAATTATAGGTAGCCAAATATTTTGCCAAAAGTTTGATTTTGGTATTTTAGTATAATTTTGATAGTATTCATTGAAATGTTATACATTTTACAGGTATATAGGTTATCACTATATTTATGTGTGTACATAGTTTCAGATTTCTAGCTTCAAATGGGACTGAGTTATAGCCTGCCAAATATGTTGCTAAAATTTAAATGTCAGTTATTTCCCTCTAATTTTAAAACAACATGACATATTCAAATTAACCCAGATTTGAAACAAATAAACTATTATACCACATGGTCATTTATGACATAGTTCATATTTACAGCTTTAAATGGGACTGTATTAAAAGTAGTCAAACGTTCATAACATTTTAAAATTACATTTTGCATGAATGTAAACTGCTAATTTATAAACCCTTGAAATGTTAGATTTTAAAAGAAGACTGTGTGTCAATTTTATTAATTGATTGCTGCCAAAAATAGCAAAATAACATCTGCACTTAAAGTCAAATTCCATGAGACTCTGTGAAAATTGTGGAATTTCATGAACATTCCATAAAATTTGGATTTGCTAATTTCACTCAGCCTTATCTGGGGGATTCAAATTAAAGGATAAGGGTATGAGAGGCAGGTAGTGTAGGGGATCACTAGTTGCAAGAGTTAGATGCCCAGTTTCCCCAAGAAATGGATAGTTGAACTGGGCAGCAAACCAATTGTAGACACCCCCCCCCATTGGAGCATAGAAGCACATAATGTCAACAGTTCCAACCTGAATGCAGGGGCCCAGATATTCAAACTGCACCCAAAAAGTATGCAACAGCAGGAGCAAGCGCAAGTCCATTGCACCCATGTGCAAGAAGCGCAATATTCAAAAACTGCACAGGCCAAGATGCGCCTACGGCCGATGACTGAATATCACACCACCTGCACCATAGCACAACTAGGGAGGTGAAGCTGAGCATATCTGATGCGCCACAGCACAACAAGGGATGTTCAGCTGAGCAGTCCAGATGCACCATAGCGCAACCAGGGATGCCCCCCAGCAGCAGGGCAGCAATGCAACAGCACAACCAGGGATGCAGGGGACCACCACCCATGCCACAGATGGGCAGAGGAACACACAGCAGAACAGACATCATCCCCCCACACCCCATGCACTGCACAACTGGGGGAGGGCTGGAATAACCACTGGACCATGGAAACCAGCAACCAACCCACAGCTGGGCCATGGTGCCCCATCACACCCCCTGGCAAGCTGTGACCAGCACACAAGGATGGCTGACCACCCCGGACCATACCATCCCACAAATGCAGAGCACACCCTGCACCATGATCCCCATACACCCTGCCCAGGAGTAGCCCCCAACAGTGCAGGACACCCCATGCATGCCGCCACCCCCACTGTGACAATGCAACCCTGTGCACCATGGAGCCATGCAAGGCAGCCCCACCATGGACACTCTGCAGCGGGCAGCAGCAGACAGTGATGCAACAGATGCATACACAGTGCCACCCTGCATGTCCCCCCTGAGGTACAGCTGAGAGACCGACAATGTGTCAGCACATGAGGTACCCCACATGTGACAGGGCATGCCCCGGACCCCACCTCCAGTGGTACAGCACCCTGCACACCCTCCCAAGGACACATCCTGTCCCAGCACTGGCCACAGCAGCCACCACTGACACACCAGCAGACTGTGCATATCACAGACATGCAAGGGTGTCAGCTGCACTGGCCATGGATGGTCTGACAGGGGTGCCATGCACACAGTGCAGGCCCCATGGACCACCGCACACAGGCATCTGGTGCACAGAGTACAACACACAAACCATAGACAGTGACTGATCCCCCTGCCCACACCATAGGCGGTTCACCTCTGCACACACACACACACACACACACACACACACGCTCATGCGTGCATCACCCCTGACGTTATGCACACCACTGCAGCTGAGCACCTGTAGCCTGCTGCAAATCAGAGACCACCACAGTTGTTATAACAAAATGTATGTATTAAAATATAAGAACTATCAAACATGTTTATAAATATATACAAGGGGGGAAGGGCCACAAACCAGGTGGGGGCTGGCATGGGGCAGGGGTGTAGAAATGGGAGAGGGAAGAAGGGGTCTGAGGGTGGGTCCAGGGGGTATGGTTGTCAGGGGGTCATGGAGGGCCTATTCTCTGCCCTGCTCTGCACTCCTGTGGTGCCTCTGGGTTCTCCTCCTCCGGACCCCATGTCTCTCCAACCTCTCCAAGGCTGCCAGGGATGCCCATGCCAGCTGCAGGATTTCCTGTATTGCCTGCTCCAGGGCCATCCATTGTTGTCCACCTAGGACAAGGGAGTAGAGTCAATACATGTGACTGTCCAGTCCCCTTCAGCAAACCCATTGTCCATGGCATACAGCCATGTGCCACGCCCCTGTGATGGTGTGCGACCACCCACAGTGACTGTGTCCACAACAGCTGCCTACTCAAGCAGCCACAGTCATGTGGACCACTGCACACACCCACTGCCCATGTCCTGCACAACACCACCATGGCCGTACAGTGACTTGGCTATGCGGTGTGAAGGCAGTGGCACAGCCATGTGCCCGGTGCACACATGGACCACCATTGATGCACTCCCAGACATGCAGTGCCACTGGACAGTGCTGACTGTAACAAGTTGAGTGCATGGTAGTGGTGTCAATGGATGGTGGCCATGCCCCGCTGCCCGCCCTGTTACACAGCATGTAATAGTAATCATGGATGTAAGGCACTCACCATCAGCAGGCTGGTCCCTGCACCTCTGTGGACCTTCTCCCCTCCTGGACTGATGGTCCTCCTGCTGGTGCCTTCTCTCCCTCGCCAGTCTGCACTCATCTGGGCCTAAGGTGCAAACATGGAGAGGAACATCAGTACAATCCTGTAGCAAAGTCCCCCACCCCCATGTGTGTGCAATCCCATGCAGCCAGACCCACCACCCCACACCCTGATAATACCACCACGGCCAACACCGGATGGCCCCCCCATGTGCTGGACACATGCAACCATGATGCCCGTATGGATGATAAAAGTGTATGGATGTTGCACCTACCTGGCCGTGGCACCGTGCCCCTCCTGGCATGTGCCTGCAGGCAGGCAAGCAGGTCCGGGTCCCTCTGCCTCAGGTCCCCATATCTGTGGCGGCACTGTTACACCATCCACCCCATACCGGTGGCCTCCTCCAAGGCATCGGCCACCTCCTGCCACACCTGACTCCTGGCCCTGTCCAGGGGTGCCTCACCAAATAGTGGGCCAACATGTGGCTCCACAATGGCAACCATGTTTGCCAGCTCCACCTGTCTCCGCTGTACAGCTCTCCTCCGCACCATCTCTACTGCTCAGTTAAGTCAAATTGCACTCTGCAGCATGGTTCTGCCATGTGCAGATGCTGCATGGTACAGCGCTGCCATTCCCTATTGCGCTGTCACCAAACAGCGTGATAGTGCTGCACCCATGTCCTGATGCATGGTGCCTAGGGGGCAAAGGTCTGGCACAGGGTCAAGGGTCTCTGGCGCACAGACAGCCACAGCGCAATTGGAACCCAATGCATCTAGCGCAATTGGGTGCCTGTGTGCCACCTCATGTAGCGGCCTACCGTGCTGTTGCCCCAGTGCCCCTACGATGCCCCAGTGCCACAGCACCATATAAGTGAACAGCGCTGTAGCACCACTAGCACAATGGTGGCCGTGCCCTGCATTGCCTCCCGCACACAGCACGTCAGCAGCATGGCAGGCACCTGCACCATTAACCCGGGTATGCGCAGGTAGGTGTGTATTGCACATCACAGAACTGCACCCTTGGCTCAGCACATTCAACACAATTGTGCAAAGTGCAACAGCGCGATATTCAGCCGTCATATGCAAATCAGCTAATCAGCCATTCAATGGTGCAGTCACTGCATTTGCAGCCACTTAAAGATGCACCTTGCCTCATTTGCATGGGCTGCGCTATAAAAGTGTGACTTTGGGCTGCACTGGCCATATTCAGTTACTGCAGTCTATTGGTGAGTTGCATGCTGTTTGGGAGCGTGGACTGTGGATTTTGGTACATGCATGGGACTGCATAGTCACAGGTAACACCTGTCATTCTCACAGGCTGAATCATGACTGAGCGAGTTGTGGAGGAAGAGGAACAGAGTTGTGGGAGGAGGAGGAGGCCAAATTTCATGAAGGCAGAGACGGATGCCCTGTTTGAGGCCTACCTAGACCAGGAACCGCTTCTCAGCGGACACCAGGGAACACCACAGGCCCATGCTGCTGCATGGGAGGAGGTGGTGTGTGCTGTAAACTTGCATGGCAGCCACCAGTGATCTGTGGAGGAGTGCAAGAAGAAGATGGGCACAGACAGGAGAAGGATTAAGGACAAGGTGGCAGTCATCAGGGCAGCATGGTCTGTGACAGGTGGGGGACAGCAGGAGGTGCTACGCCTGACTCCACAGGAGGAGAGGGTTGCTGGCAGCATGCAGCATTGTGCCATTGAAGATGTTCTGGGTGGTGGATTCCAGATGGGTGGTAGCCCATCACTGTATAGTAGGTCATGGTCTGTCTATTGGGGGGGCAGGGTAGGTCACATGCAGTAACGCAACTTTGTTTTCCCTTACAGCTCCTGAGCATCTGCATGGGTCAGTGGTGGTGGGCTTCTCCACTGAGGCCGATCAGATGGAGATGGAGGAGGGCCCATCCACCTCCACAGGAATACACTGCTCAGGGCGACAGTGGGCCCACCTGGATGTCCAGACTGATGTTGGAGCAGGTGTGGAGGAGGCCCTGCCTGTGTCCCAGCATGCCAGCGTCCACAGATGCCAGCATGCTGGGACTTGGGCTGGTGCTGGGTCCGTCACCGATGATGATGTTGCTAACGTCATGGGCAGTGACACATGTGTGCCACAGGATGGCCACACAGCAAGTAACATCACGGCCATGGCTGTGGGTGGTGCTGCCATGGATGCCTGCATGTCATCACAGTCCTAGCCTGTGCCTATCAGCACTGGTGGGGCAGCACTGGTGTGTGTACAGGACAGTGGCACTGTTGCGGCCACTGCGGTGGCACCATTGAGCCCTGGGGAGCAGCAGCCAGAGGGGCAGCATCAGCAGTTGGCCAATGGGCTTGGGGGTACAGTGTCAGGGGCCAGCATCAGTGCACCACCTGTGGACATGCCCAGGCCTGGTCCTGGTGTGCAGCGCCCACCCTCAAGGGGTGATGAGCATTAGGGCCGTAAACACCCTGAGGGACAACATGCTGATGAGGCAGATGACCTCTTGGATGAGCACACCTGCATACTGCAAGCATCAGTGAATCAGCAGATGTGGCTTGTGACAGCGGTAGATGCACTGAGTGCGGCTCTGCAGCAGGCAGAGGAGCGTCGCAGCAGAGAAACTGCTCTGTTCCTGGCAGGGATGGACCGGATGTGGGAGGATGTGACTGCTGCCATTGACAGGCTGACACATACAATCACAGCTGCCATGGCCACAAGGGGCACACAGTTATTTGCCCATGCGTCGCAGACACCGTGCAGTGCAATGTCCACCCCCCTATTCCAAGCGTCATGTGACACCATCCTTGTCAACACCAGGTTCAACTGTGGGCATCCCAAGCACGCCTGGCTTAGGCATGTTCAGTGTGCTGCAGACCCCTGCATGTGTACGGTCGTGTTCACGCAGTGGAACCCCTGGGGAACCATCAGTGCAACCCCATGAGGCCAGTGGTCAGCCTGTCACTGCTGGCAGGTCTCGGTGGGGCCGCCCATGTATCCGTTGGCAGCCGGGGCACTGTGGCGCGTGACTGACCTGTCTCCCAGTGTGGCAACTGTCTGATGCCGCCCTGTGTGCATTGTGTCATTCAGCAGGCAATGCACGGGTGGGTACCCGGCCCTGCAAGCACACACACAGTCCATCTGCACACCCTCCCGGCTGCTATCCACTGTCGCGTGTGCATGATGATGCCTGCATTGTGCGTACACCAATGTGCAATGGTGCCCAGCGTCTGACACATGCACAATGACAGGCAGTGGGCGTGGTGGTCTGTGGACATGTGTGTGGCTAGGGGTGGCATTCTGGGTCAGCATGCCTCCTACCCTTTGTGCATGTCTGATGAGTTGTGTGTGTGTCTGTGTGCCATGTTAGACCTCACCCTTCCCTGATGGTGTGTGTGGTTCCATGCCTGGCCACTTCCTTTGATGGCATGCACCCCTGGTGTGTGTCCATGCATGTTTGTGGGTTGTGCCTTTGCCACTGGTGGTTGCACATGGCCCCATGACTTACCTGGGTTGGCTGAAGTGCTCTCCGTGATGGTGTCCTGGTGCAGCTGTGCCAGCCAGAGCAATCGGGGGTCCCATCACCCAAGGGGGGCTGCCCATCATCATTGTCACCAGCGTCCTCATCGTCCCCATCTCTGTCCCCCTCTTTGACCTGTACGGCTATCCCACATTCATTGGCCATGTTGTGCAGGATGCAACAGGCCAGGAATAGCCTGCAGGCCTTTGAGGAGCTGTACTGTAGGGCACAGCCGGAGGTGTCCAGGCAACAGAAACATGCCCTCAGCATACCGAACACCTGCTCAATGACATTATGTGTGGTGGCATGTGCCTCATTGTAGCGTTGCTGCGATGGGGTCGTGGGCCACCTGTATGGTGTGAGCAGCCAGGGACAGAGTGGGTATCCACTGTCACCTGTGTGTAGAGGGTGGAGGTTAGTTTGGTGATCAGCATCGCCCTGCCCCGGGACATGTAGGCCACTACCCATGTCACCTCTGACCATGCCCCTCCCAAGCCCTATGTTTGTCCGTGTGGTTTGCATACTCACCCACTAAGTGGCCATTGGGGATGTCCCCACTCTTGAATCTGTGGCACAGTGCTGACTGGTGCCAGATGAAGGCATCATGTGCTCCTCCAGGGTGCGTGACACAGACATTGATTATGTGCCCCCTGGCATCGCACACCACCTGGCAGTTGATGCTAGCATAACCCTTGCGATTAATGTATATGGTCCTCTCGGGGCCAGGTGGTGTGTGTATGGCCACATGGGTGCAGTCTATTGCCCCTTGCATGCCAGGCATACGTGCTACCCTATGGAACTCATGCATGTTTGCTGTGCGCTCCGCCGGTGTGCTGGGGAAATGGATGTACTCCGCAGCATGTGGCAGCAGTGCGCTGAGAAATTGGGTGAGGTGGCATGATGAAGCTGACTGGGTTATGCCTGTGGTGTCCCCTGTTGGTCTCTGGAAGGTACCCATGGCAAGCAAGCACATGCAAGCTGTCACTTTAGTCTCCACTGACAGATCATGGCTCCGTCGTGTGGGTGCCTGCATCACATCACAGCACAGCTCACAGAGCTGCCTCAGAATTGCCCGATTCAGGTGGTACTGGCCCATGATCTCAGTATCGCTGTACAGCTCGAAGCTGGTGCGGGCTCGGTACTGCCTGTTGGGGGCATACCACCGACGGGCCCTTCCACAGCCGCGCCCCCTGCCGCCCACCTTCTCACCCCTCATTACTGCCTCCATCTGGATGGTGGCACTGGCCATGTCCTGGCTTGTGTTCACCCCTGGCAGCTGTTTCTGTGTTCCCCCCTCTGTCCTGGCTGCTACTTCCCCTGCACCGGGAACACCTAACTGTGCTGGCCTCAGTGCTGTGTGGCACTTCCTCCTTCTGCACTGTGGCTGTGGCAGTGGCTCCCCACACCTTCCCTGAGCCTGTGAGTTCCAGGTGCCCTTTCTCTGTCCTGCCCTGTGTGTGTGTGTGTGTGTGTGTTGCCTGTGTGGCTGGCTATAGTTCAGCAACATGTGCCTTCCCTGTAGCGTTCTTGCACCACTCCCTTGTTCCTTTTTATTTTGGCTCATTTCCACTATCGCACAACTTCTACTTCTCCCCTATCGTGCATGGCGCATGTTGTTGAATATCGTACTGCGCCATTTATGCATGGTTCCTCCCCCTTCAGTTGCTCATACATTCATTATAATTGCGCTATTGCTCATTGTGATTTGGGGGGCGCAACTGCCTCCCGCTGAATATTGCAGAATGGTGCATTTTCGGTCTTGCGCTGGTGCAACCCTATTGCGCATGGCACAACCCTTTTGAATATCTGGGCCAGGATATATAAGGATCACATTCAGCAAATTGATGATCCACAGAGCCTGACGTATGTGCAAGTCTGGGACTTAGAGGTAGTCAAAAAGATGTAGTGGTGGAACACAATGTCTTGGGCACAAGTAGAGATGGGAAACATGCAACAGGTAACATACTCTCCACTGATGATGCCCACCTTTGATGAGGCCCACACTGAGGTAGGCAAAATGTAAGAACATTCCTGCACTGCAGCCTACATCTGGCAAGTGCTGCTTATAAACCAGATTAACTAAAGCAGCAGGCTGAGAGCCTTTTGTGGTGGTGGTGAGTGCGTTACCTGTTGCATGTTTCCCGGTGACTGTCCTTTGTAAACCCACCACCTTCTAAGTGCAAGCCCCTTTCTGCTTTTCAGGACAAGTAGAGATGTTGCAAAATTAAATTTCACTGGCAAAATTCCCATGAAACTGGCAATTTCACCGTATGAAAGATTTTGCATAATTTGTCTAGTTTACAAACTATTCCATGCAGTGCGAAGTTGCAAAATTTTGCCTGAAAATGGCAAAATTTCAACCACAAGTGGTGGATTTCACCATTTTGTGGGTGAAATTTCATGCTCTGCAGACACAATTTTGCACTCTGCAGGCAAAATTCTGCACTTTGCTTCTGCAAAAAATTTCACAAAATGGCCGAATTACTCAAAATATTTCACATAACGAAAGTTGGCAATTTTGCACATCTCTAGGCACAAGGAAGGAAGAAGTCAGGCTATTCCAACAGGGTAGGTTGATAGAAAAAGGGATTAGGTGACTTTCATTTTAAGGGATTTGGACATTGTAAAGAACAAAGAGGATATCAGTGGGATCAGTAGTTCTACTGAATCATTCTGGCTATGCTAAGAGAGAAGAGGGGGGTGATAGTCACCCAGAGAGGAACAGCAGCACTGTAAAAAGCTCTGCCCAGATTATCAAATGAAGTAGTGATATGTGAATTGTGAATGCTGAATTCCACAAGAAGAATTCTGGATGCTTCTTCTATATGCTACCATAAATATTTGAGAAAATGTTACCTGGCTAAAAATTTCACTTTTAGAATTATATGTATTTAAATATCTATAGTGGAATAAAGCAAGCTTCTTACTGAAGGTTTGTTTATAAAATCATGGTTATTCAACAATTAATTGCTAATGTTAAATAAGAAAGAAAAATGAAAGATGAGGAATTTTCAAGAGGAAATCCTCTAATGTTTTAAACTAAGCCTGGAGCTTTGCTCGTCCCCTGCATTATGCAGTCTCTCTAATAGCATGCCAAAGCAATCAAATTTCCACCCTTTACACAAAGATTAAGATTTCTACATTAGGCATTGCTCTTTAAAGGGTCTTCCCTTCCTACTGCTAAATCTTTAACCTGGTGATGCCCACTTGTTACAGCCATTTGTAGTGGTGACTGAGCTAGTGTGAGGTATTGTCTTTTATGTCTTTGGCCTGGGGAGAGCATAGTGATGTTATAACATCATGTCGTGGCATGTGTGATGACACGTGGGGTGCAATGTCTCCCAGTGCTGTGACATCATGATGCCACACAGCATCATAGAAACATATAAACATAGAATTTGTTGGCAGATAAGGACTGCTTAGCCCACCTAATTTGCTCAGTTTTCCCTTCATATATTGTCATGTAGACCCTACCTAATCTCCTGCTACCTCCCCTCATGCTTCCCTACTAAGATTCCCTTGTGTTCATCCCACTGGAAGACTGTTACAGGTATCCAACACTCTTTCAGTGAAGAAGTATTTCCTCACATGCCTCCTAAATTCTCATCTTTTCCAGCATCATTCTATGTCCCTTTGTTCTTGTGCACCTTAAATACTCCCCTCCTGTACCTCATTTATTCCTGTGAGGAATTTATAGGTCTCTATGATTTCTCCCTCTGCCTTCTCTCTGCCAGGGTGTGCATATTGAGATCCCTCAGTCTCTCCTCATAGGGCATCTGATGCAGCCACCGCATAATTTTAGTTGCCCTCCTCTGGACAGCCTCCACCCAATCTGTGTCCTTCAGGTAGGGTCTCATCAATGATCAATACAGTGGTAACACCAGCTCCCTCTTTCTGCTAGTGATACCCCTCCCTGTGCACCCCAGCATCCAGCTGGCCCTACCTACTCTGTTGTCACATTGCCTCACTGCCTTGCGGTCATCTGATATGATTACCGCATGGTCCCTTTCCTGTATTGTGACTGTCAGTTCCTCTTCACCCTGGTGCACATCAACATGCCATTGTGCATGATGATGTACATCAGTAACTCACACTCCAGTCTAAGTTAGTGCCACACTGTTGTCATTGCTGCAGCAGTTTTGCCAAAGACTGGCAGGGGTCACACTGGCCTAAGACTTGCAGTCCCCAGGGGAACTAAAGTGTGTCCCTCTGCCGGTGCATAGGTTTTCATTTTATCAGAAAAAGGTTTGTTAGAAAAAAACATCGTCCAGTGCCCATGATACCATGAAAACATAATATGTCATATCATACATCATCCCAAATGGTAAAGAAAAGTTATGTAGAGAGTACACAGGAAAATACTTGTAGAAGTGTGATGATACAGAAGTACTGATTCAGGACATCAGAAAAGAGGGTGTGGGGAAAGGTTTTGGAGGGATTTGGAAGGGTGAGCTGGGGAGGGAAAGGGGGAGTGAGGATCGAGGAAGGGTGAGCTTATGAAAAAGAGGGGGTTTAGGTAAGACGACATTGTGAAGCACTATACAGTGAAAGTATTGTGCTATCATAAGGTATTGTAATGCTGCAAATGTAGTAATTACATACAGTCTTTTTATAAATTTCTCTAGAACTGTTCATGTGAAATATAGTGACTGAGCTAATGTGAGATACTACATTTTTTTTTGAAATCGTATTTTATCCTCCTCCCTCAGCCTGCCTCCTCCGACACTTCGGCGATGACCCGCGAACATCCCACTGTCCGAAGCCCTACACGCACAGTCCACGAGCCCCCATGGAGCGTGCTTACCCCGGGCTGGGGCGAGTGAGGGACAACCCCGTAACAGTGTTTCCTTCGGCCCCGGTGGACTGCCCGGTGAGCCACCGGGTGCGTCGCGAGCACGTCCCGAGTCTGCTTCCTCCCGGACGGAGGCAGGCTCTTTTTCTGTTTTCTCCCTCCCGAGGCAGACTCGATCACCCCTGATGTCATGGCCGCGTCGTCAGCGTCCGCACTGCTCAGCAGCCAACCAGCCAATCCCTACAGGGCTTGCATTTCCTCGAGCCTCCGCTCGGGGTCATACAAGTGCAGGACTGTGGCCGGATCCCACCCCGGAGTAGGCGAGCTGTCATCGGATGCTCAAGCCTAACTCCCCTCGGCCGACCCACCAGCTACCCGAGTCCGCTCCTGAACCCGGGTCGCCGGCGTGGAGCGAGGTGTGGCGTTCAACGCCTCAGCCCTCTGCGCCACCGGGCCGGTCGAGATACTACATTTTATGGCTTGGGCCTGGAGTAAGTGCAGTAATGTAACAACACCATGCCATGGCATGCGTGATGACACACATGGGGCACACTATCTGCCAGTGTTTTAAATGTGAAAATACAGGAAAGTTTGCTGTTTTTTTCCCTAAATGGGTACTTGTAAAGGTCCTGATTAGGCTGCTTTAGAGGTACACAAATGTCCCTTTTATAATAAATGTATTGATACATCGTCTATTCTAAATTCATCCTGAATTGGTTGGATGTTCAAACTGACATAGCAAATAAGGGCTTGTTCCTGGGGCACATCTGACGTCATCATGACATCATGTCAGAGCGTGTATGGTGACGAACATCAGTGACTCATACTCCTGTCTAAGTGAGCACCACAATGTTGCCACAAGCCATGTACAGACAAAGAAGGAGATAGTATTTAACCACTGTAACAGGACTCTAGACCATACAGAGTTTCAAGTTCTAAAAAGGGGCTCTCTTTCTCACCCAGCACTGACCTCAATTTTCTGACCTCAGAGTTGACCTCGAAATGTTTTATAGGAAAATAATATTAAAATTGATGTTCTCAGAATCGGATAGACCAGAGAATCAAATGGAAAAGGACTTCAGAATGATGATTCCATGTCACCGCAATGACAGAAACTTTGCCGAACGGTATTGTAGTGATGGCACCATATCAACAATTAGCTTTGTGCCGCACTGAAACAAAGTGTTTTTCTGCAGGTGGCTTTGTCCCCCACACCCCTCCTCATAGGGGTCTCTGCCCCCACACCCCCCATCTTTTATATAATGAACTCCAACTCAGAGTTGTGTCAGGAAGGGGTGCAATCACAGGGAAAAAAACATTGGTGTACCGCCGGAACCATTACAGCGATCTGTGGATTTTTTTGCTGTAATGGTCTTCACAGTAATGCTTTTGCTGTGCAAACGGTATACTCAGAAGGGCAATTGGAATGAAATCCAGATACATCCTGCCACAAAATCAATAGCAAGCAACTGAGAATTTCATTAAACTGGTTAACAAGGACGCAGAGAACATGAAAAAACTCAGGAACAGAAAACCCATAATAATATAACAAGAAAGAAGGAAAAACGAAAATAATTGGAACTGGACAAGAACATAGTAATGAAACCTGCAGACAGGAGAGGGTGGTATAGTAATGAATTACTCAGATTATAATGTGCAGAGCAGAAGATTACTAGCCAGCCAAACCAACTATTGCATTCTACATGGCAGCCCATTAGATGATATACAGAAAGAGATTGGGAGTTTTAAATAGCAGAAGAAATGGGGGTGGGGGGGGAGTTCCTTATGGGAAGTAGACATACTCAATAAAAAATCACCAAGAACACCTGCTTTTTACTGCATCCCCAAAATACATAAATCCTTTGACAAACCAACAGGCAGACCCATAGTTTCAGGCATCTGCTCAGTACTGGAACCTCTATCATGTTATATATATTGTTTCATGGGACCATTAGTACCAGAAATTCTGTCCTGTATTAAAGACACAAAACACTTCTTACAAATCCTGGCACAAATCAGCACTAAAAACATAGACCTAAGTAACACTATTTCCCGGCCATGAAAATGGTTTGGACTCACTATTTACTGCCCTAAGACACAGACAACGAGGATAGAAACCAGCCAATGCATTCCTTGTCCAGCTGGCTAAAATAGTCTTACAATGTGATTACTTCCCTTTTGAAAATACATATTAAAGCCAAGTCAGAGACATGGCAATAGGGAGTAAACAACTATATGGCCAAATTTGAGATAGCGTCCATTTATGATGACAATATTAATCCATTTCAACAATAATATATTGTCTGTTGGAAACCTTATATTGATTTTTTCCTGTTATGATTGTCCTGGATACCCCCCTCTTCCCCCACAAAAGACAGAGACCATTGTTTGTTGTTGTGCTCAGATTGGCAATTGATTTATTTCAATTCATAATTCCATATTCCATTCCAATTCCTTTATTATCATATTTCCATTATTTTGTTTATTTCATCCAATATATCAATCTCTGATTATTCTTCCCCCAGTTGAAGACCTGGGTGCCTTCTTCTTCTCCTTTTCCATTAGGTAACGGTGAAAACCGAGACCGCTTTTCCTTCATCTTCCTTCTCTTCTTGTGTTATTCCTTTTTCCTTCCCCCTTCCCCCATTTTTTCCCCACAGTCCTTAGCCACGTTATCACCTGCCATCCACTTTTGGCAGTCCTTAACCATATCCATACTTGCCATCCACCTTTGGCAGTCCGTAACCATGTTATCACCTGCCATCCACCTTTGGCAGTCCTTGACCATCTCCTTCGCTGCCATCCACCTTTGGCAGCCCCATCTTTTTTCCAGCCTGGACGTGTTTTCCATCTGTACCATCACAGACCCCCATACAGTCTCCTCCTGATTTTCCTCCTTATTCATTCCTTTTTGACAGGGTGGGTGGGAGGTATCCAAAACTCCAGCAAAAGTGGCTGAGGCCCCCTTGTGCTGTCCCTTAAGTACCTCCCTATCTCCCTCCCCTTCCTGTTTGTCTGCCCATTGTCTGCTCCCCTTAGCCCCTCCCCTTTCTCCCCCCTCCCCTTCTGAGCACAACCATTTTAATCCTGGGAGCAGGGGTGCACCAGGACAACCTGGTGTGCCCTCTAAAGGGGCAAACTCCATTGTCCTGGATACCCCCCTTTTCCCCCACAAAAGACAGACACCATCATTTATTGTTGTGCTCAGATTGGCAATTAATTTATTTCAATTCATAATTCCATATTCCATTCCAATTCCTTTATTATCATATTTCCATCATTTTGTTTATTCCATCCAATATATCAATCTCTGATTATTCTTCCCCCAGGTGAAGATCTGGGTGCCTTCTTCTTCTCCTTTTCTCCTGTTTTCTCCTGTGCTGTCACAGGCCCCCCCAATACCCTTGCCCAAGACTTCATTGTCACCATGCTAAACGAGCCTCTGGAAGTTGTAACCAAATTTAAATATCTAGGTATCTGGATCGACAATAAATTATCTTTCAGTGACCACGTCGAAGATGTCTCTAGAAGGTTAAAAGCAAGGTTAGGTTTCTTCTACAGAAATAGGTCCCTTTCCCCCCTTAAAACTTGAAACAAGCTTGTGCAGGCCACTTTTCTCCCCCTACTCGACTATGGCAATGTAATCTATTCCTCCACCAATCTTGCAAATCTAAGTAAACTGGACATCCTTTATCACCTTGTGTTACGGTTCATTACCAACTCCCCTTACCGTTCACACCACTGTGACTTATATGCAGCTGTTGGTTGGACATCCCTTACTACTAGACGCCTGCTCCATGCTGGGCTATGGACTCTTAAACTGCTCCTGCAGAAATTGCCAAGCTATCTCTCTTCCTTATTAGTATCTCACATAGTGCATACTCGTTAAGAAAATCTGACTTTATTATGCTTGACATACCAGGGGCGTGGACTTCCTTTGGTAAGCGTGCTGTGCATATGCCCTTCCCTCCATTTGGAACCAATACAAACAGTACTGAAACTAACTAGCACAGTTTCAATAAACTTCTACAAATCGCTAAGTTCAGCCAAAATAAAAGACAGCTGTAACTGTCATTAAGTCTCTTCCTTCCCCATGTGTGCCATATTTATCCACTGGTAAGGTATAATTGATTTGTCATATTAACTGCTTTCCTTCTCTTCTACTCCTGGCTTTATCTTTGCTTACGCTCCACTGCTACTCTATCAAATCCTCCCTCCCCCATATCAGTTGTAGACTGTTGTTTGTTCTAGCTGCCAAAATACTGTATATGTATTGCACACACCAGTCATCATGTTTCATTTATCAGTACATAACTTGTGAGTCAATTCCTATCTCATATCAATGTTTACCACCTGCGGTTACCCTATGTGGTACCCTTGTATGTATATCCAGCCTGTATCATGTAACGTGCATTTCATGTATATACTGTTATTACCTATCTGTGTTTGTACTTTAAGTGTTTATGTCACAGGACCTCCTTGTGAATGAGCTTGCTCAATGGAGTTTTCCTGCAATAAACTTGAACTTGAACTTGAACTTGAACTTTTCCGTTAGGTAACGGTGAAAACCGAGACCGCTTTTCCTTCATCTTCCTTCTCTTCTTGTGTTATTCCTTTTCCTTCCCCTCCCCTCCCCTTTTTCCCCACTAGCCAGTCTCCAGCTTGCGTTGGATGGCTAGCTTCTCGATAACTAGGGTAGTCTTCAGCCCTACTCCAGGGGAGCTCCTTTCCATTTATATCTGTTATAATCTGCCCCCTTTTCCATTTTTTTTTCCCATTGTTTGTCTGTCTCCTCCAATCTTCTATGAATCCCATCATTTCCGTATTGAACATGTCTATAGCTATGTCCGACAGGTGTACCCTGTCTGATCTGTAAAATTCGTCTACCCACTCTTCTACCCCCCTCAGTATTACCTGACCTCCCATTTGCCTTACCAATGTCCCCACCCTCCTGTTCATCTTCCTCCTGGCCCTTTCTACTGCTCTGTGGCTGTTCTCTTGCCTCCACACTCTCCTCGGTATCATATCTGACCAAGCGATGCACACTTGCGGCCACTGCTGCCGTATAGTTCTTAAGTCCTTTTTGATTTGTAAATATGTGTCCACCCAAGGCCTGTTTGCCAGGTTGTTGCCTCCAAAATGTATAATAATTAGGTCTGGCCTGGGCCGCCATTCACCTATTTCAGTTAACGTGGGAAGCAGCTGAGCCCATCTCATCCCCCGTATTCCATGCCAGGACAACCTACACCTTCTCACATCTTGGTATAGCTGTTTTCCCCCAGCCTTCTTCTCTGCTCTCTTTCCAGCCCAATAGATGTAGGAATGGCCGCAGATCCATATTTCTTGTGATCCTCCCTCTACCTATAGGGTGCAAGCAAAATCGTTAATATACAAGCTCAATATGTCGCTACCCTATTCGTCCCCTCTTTTCCCATGCACCCATCCCTGTCTATTCCCCCCTTTTTTTTTTATATATCTATTATTTTATTTATTTATTATTTTTTTTTTGTTATTTCAGTGCTCTGATGTATCTTTTATAACTGGCCGATTGCCAGCGTCCCTCTTCTAATATCGTGCTCACTGTCTCACCTACCACCGCCCACTGTGAGGCGGCCCCAATCCGCAGGGAATGGGAAGAATAATTAGCTGGGTCTTCTCCTAAGAATTGCATGCCCTTCTTCAGTATTGCCGTGACTTGGTAGCCATTCACCCGTCTCCCATCCCTGTGTACAAATAATTTCCCTGTCCTGTTCCCCTGCACTGGCGAAAACCCACAGCGCCTGCACCGGGCATATTGTGCCCTCTGTTTGACTCTTTAGCATCACCATGTAACCTTTTCCCCCTTGATCAGTCTTAGACCTCCTAATCCTGATCTGTATCTCAGTCACTCCCAAGGTTATGTCATCCCAGTCTAGCCCCCCTTCCCCGTCCTCTTTCCCATGACCCACTACCTCACTCACTCTCATGGCACCTGTAAACATTATCACATCGATTGTGTGAAACAGTTAGGCCTCGCTCCGTGATCTGCAGATTACTGGGAGCACCCTCTTTAGCTTTATAAGCCATTGTTCCCCTATCGGCCTCCTGCTATCAGCTGGTCCTTGTTTTAACCTGCTCCATCCTTGCATCATTCTTCTGATGAACAATGTCTTTGTTGGGTCCCTCCACCCTTTCAGACTGCAGATAAGCCCAATCCCTGCCAGGTAAACTCCCATCGTGGAGTGGGCTGTGCCTTTTTGCCACTGTTCCACTGTGAACATTCCCAACTGTTCCTCTGTGAGTGGCCTACTTACCTCCATCTGGTGCTCTGCCCTGAATGTTTGAAACACTCACCAGGCCCCGTCGTAGGCCCTCAGAGTCCGAGGCGCCCATGAACTGCGAAACAACACTTCTGCTCCTTCCTGCCAACGTCCCAGATGTTCGTTGGTATGGGTGTTTTTAATTCCTCCACTGCTGGTGCCAGCCTCCGAAAATGGTCCAGCTGCAGATGGGAAAGGCTGTCAGCCAGAGTGTTGTGTACCCCTTCTATGTGTTGTGCTCTAAATGACATGTTCAGTTGCAATGCCCTTAAAACTAAACATCGTAACACCTGCATGACTGTGTCCGATCTGGACCCACTGTTGTTCAACACATCTACCACTGCTCTATTGTCACACCGAAACGTTACTTTTTGATCCCGTAATTCCTCTCCCCAGACCAAAGTACACGGCCATATAGGCATGATCTCTAGCAATGTAATGTCTCTCACCTTCCCCTCCTGCACCTAGCTGGCCAGCAAGGGTTCTGCGAACCATCTGCCTCTCATGTACCCCCCCCATGCCCAGTCCCCCAGCCGCATCTGTGTATAGATCGAGGTCTGTGTCATATAGCCATTCCTCCTGCCAGAAAGAGCACCCGTTGTACTCCCTAAGGAATTCCTCCCAAATCTTAAAATCCTCCTTAACCCCTCCTGTCAAGTCTACCCAGTGATGAGATTTGGTGACCCCTGCTGTAGCCCTGGCTAACCTCTTTGTGAATGTCCTCCCTGGTCCAATGGCCCTGCAGGTGAAGTTCAAGTGCCCCAGTACCTGTTGTACTAGCTTTAGCTGTACCCATCTCCTGCTGGTGTGTAATTGTATTAGTTCTTTCAACTTATTGACTTTCTTATCCGGCAGTCTAAATACCTTGTTTGGGGCATCTATCTCAATCCCCAAGAATTCTATAACCCTGCTGGGCCCCTCTGTCTTCTCCAGGGTCAGTGGTACCCCTAGCTCCTGACACAATTCCTGGAATTTACCCAGCATCATTTGTGTCTCCCTTTTTCCTCTTCCAATGAATAGGAAATCATCCAGATAATGGATGACCATCCTATAACCTGTTTTTTCCTGAAATATCCACTGCAAACAGGTGCTGAAAGCCTCAAATGTAGCACATGCTGTGGAACAACCCATTGGCATTGCTTTGTCTAAATAGAAACTTCCCCCACTTTTGAAACCCAATAGATCCCAGTCTCCCCTCCTGACTGGAAGCAGTCTGAAAGCAGACTCAATGTCCGTTTTAGCCATCCATGCCCCCTCAGTGGCCTGGATCATCCGGACAGCATCCTCTAGTGTCGCATAAGTCACCCGACTGTGTTCTTCACTGATGAAATCATTCACTGACTCCCCTTCTGGGTAGGACAGGTGGTGAATCACTCTGTATTCCCCTTTCTGCTTCTTGGGTACCAGAGCCAATGGTGATACCCGCATGCTCTGCAAAGGGAGGTTATCAAAAGGCCCCTCTACCCTAACTGATGCTACTTCCTTCTCTATCTTCTGTCTCAGTACGTCCTCCTTCCCTTTCACTGACCCTAGGTTGCTGGCCTCCATTGCTCGCCTAGGCCCCGTAAACTGTTATGAAAAAACAGTGCTAAAACCCTTCAAAATCATATCCCACACTCTTGTGTCTGGATATTTGTCCATGTATCCTGCCCATACCTTAGCTTTGATGGGGGTTCTGGCCATCCCAAACTGTTCCTTGTCCCATCCCTTGCACTTCCCCCTTTCCCCCTCTATCTCTCCCTGACTGACCTCTCGCCCTTCATCGGCTCTGTCCCCCCCACTCGCTTTCTCCCTACCCTGTCCTCCCCTATTCCATGTCTGGCCTCTAAAACCTTGACCCTCTTGAAAAAAAACTGCTGGCCTGTTCTTTGCCCCCCATGCCCTTGTGCCCCTTGGCCCCATGCCATTCTACATTTGCTTGCTGGGTGGCCTCCCCCGCACCTTGAGCACGCATGCTGATATCGACATTGAGGCCAGGAACTAAAGGCTCTGTTATAAGTCCAGCAGAATCTCTGGGTCCCAAAACCCTTCTTGTTCCAATCTCCCTCGGGTGTGGATTGGTCTGTGATGTAATCCGTCCACAAATCTATCTGTTTGGTGTCCCATCTCACATCCCTAAATGTTGCCATTCTCTGCCTAAAGGATTCATCATAGTATAACCACCCCATCCCGCCCTTACCCTTTGCCTTCTGAATTATCAGTGAATAGGTAATGAGCGGGATGCCTAACTCTGGCCTTTTTTCCATGACAATGGCTGAGAAAGTAGAGAAACCTAGGAACCATCTATCCCAAGTCTTCCCTTTTGTGAACTTATCTTCCTCTTTCTTCCCTAAAAGCACTATAGCCACTGCCATCTCACTCTTACCTATGCCCTCAGCTTCCTCATACTTGGTAACGGCCTCACGGCTCACCAAGGTGAATATGTCCACATATTCCCCTCTCCAAATTTTTTCCTTCGTGGTCAGCGGCACATGCTCGCCTATCCTCATTACAGGGGTGCCTATCTCTCTTGTCCTTTTTCCCTCTCTCTCCATTCCCTGTTCCTTCCTTTCTGTCTCATCCGTCTCCCTCCTGATCTCTGCCAGTGCCGATTCCATCTGCCCTATACCGCCTGCTCCTAATGCCGTTACCTGTTTCCCTATATATTCTTTTATACTGTCCTCCACTGTACTGGATGTATTACCTGTGACCTTGTCCGGGCCATCCTGCCTGGAGTCTTCCAAGGTCCCTCTTGTTTCTTCCAGCAGCTGAGGAGGGAGTTGTGCTGCTGGGTTCTGTGGAGGGAGCAAACCATTCTGGGCATGGCGACTGGGCTCGACCCGGGAGATGCCACCCTGATCTGGGTAGGGGACAGGCGACACAGTGACCGTAGGCTGCAGGGGTAATAGATCTGCCATCTCGGCCAGCCCTGCTACCACCGTCGGTGCCTTCCCGGTACCCCGTGGCCCTCTGGCTGGCCATTTTTCCTTGCCACCCTTCCCCATGGCCATCTTTCTCTTTTCACCAGGTCTCCCTGGTTCCTCTCCCTCCACCAGCTCCTACATCCTGTTTGCTTTGTCTGCTAATTCCATTATAGCCTTGTAAGCCTCCTCTTTTGATGGCCTGCTCTTTTTTGGTGCCATTGTCCTCTGCCTCTTTACCCTGTGAAAACAACTATGAGAGGAAACAAGGTTAATTGTTTAACTGTACCATCCGGAAAGCCTTTTACTTTCGTCTGTATGGCCGGACCCTTCTCACCCGTGCCCTGACCTGCCCTTGCACACCATTGCCTCGTGGCTTCCGGTGTTCCTTTTCAAAGAAGCTCTATCCTTCCCCCCGTGACCTTCTCAGCCTCACCTTTCCTTGCATGTTCCCCTCTCCTTCTGGCCGCTGGTACCCCTGGGCCTATCCCTTGTCCCTCCTTTTTGCTGTCACTTCCCCTAGTGTTGCACCATGTGGCATCATCCCTTTGGGACCCGAAACCCATCTTCTTTCTTTTTATTTATTTATTTATGATTATTATATATACTTTTTTTTTTTATCCCTGGCTTCAGCCATGCCCCCCAATCCGTTCCCCATATAACACATGCCAGCTTGAGGCTACCATACCCCCTTTTGCTGCCAATTCCCTTCCTTGCCCTTTCTGAGGCCTGCTGTAGAGTTGTCCTCCCTTTCTACCTGGGCTGCATGGCCCTTCGGGCATGTGATGTCACGTCCTGCCTATTCATCGCGGTAGCTCCGACATCTGACCCTCTAATTGCCTGGCCCTTCCCAGACTTCCCTCCGTCTTGTATTGATTACTGTCCTGTCAGTATAAACACTCCCTTCCCATGCAGAGCCCCCTCATTGGCCCCTGCTATAGCGGCCTGGTCATGGCGTCTGACATCACGCCATGTGGCCATCTTGTAGGCCCCATGCTCACCCCTTTCCCAAGCTTGCCCACCGACCCCTAATGTCCTCCTATCTGATGAACAGCCCTCAAATTCCACAGGCCTCTCAGGCCAACACTTGGTGCTGTAGTTAGTTGTCCCCCATTGTGTTCCTGTGAGGCCCGCTGCCTGTTACCACGCTATCCTCTTTCATGTGCGCCTTTCCCCCTTGCCTTGCAAGGCCCCCCCACTTCGTGCTACCACCTGAAAACACTCCCCTCCCCTGTAGGGCCCTTTCCTTGGCCCCCACTATACCTTAGAACAAGGCCCTGCTCGCATCGCGGCCTGGTCACGGTGTGTGACGTCACGCCACGTGGCCATCTTGAAAGGCCCCATGCTAAACCTTTTCTGATGGCTTCCCCCATGCCAAATAATGTCCTCCTGGTTGATGAAAACAGCCCCCAAATCCCCCAGGCCTTTCTGGCACACACTAGGTGCTGTAGCTTTTCCTCTTCTTGGCCCCCATTCTACTCCTGCGAGGCCCACTGCTGGCAACCATGCTATCCTCCTTTCATGTGCACTTCTCCCCACCTGCCTTGATAGGCCTCCACTTCGGGCTACCACCCCAGCCTACCGCGATGCACACTTCACCCCTGTATCCCTGTCTTGCAACCCCGATCTTTTCAAATTCTCCCTCACTTCCTTATCGTTGTGACTCACAACCAAAACAAAGCTCCCATGAGTTTCTTGTCTCCTCTGTCGGTCCACACTATGCAACCACCCTTGCCTTCAGTGCAAAATCACCCTTACCACAATTTGAAATGCACAATTCACTGCTATTCTTCCCATTTCATATCTGCTATATCAATCACCTTTGTTATCCTGAAAACTCTGCCTCTCTCAGCTTTCCACCTGGCAAAATCACTGCTGCATTCAAAGCTAAAACCCCCGAAATAGCGATGCACAAGTCATCACCCTTCTTCCGCACCTCATGTCTGTTCTACACAGCCTTGCTATCGTTGCCCTGTTGCCACTAACTTAAAACAATGCATTTTCTTTTCCTCTGGCAGTACACAGTCTTCTCACCACTTGCTGTTTCCCCTTTCCATATATCTATATATTCTTTAAACATCATACTACATCAGATCTTTCTGTTGCTTGTCTCCTTACCTCTTTATGTTGCATAAACCTTCCAATTAATTTGCCAATCCGACATGCTGCAGTTTCAAATTAGCTCAATATCCAAAACTCCAGCAAAAGTGGCTGAGGCCCCCTTGTGCTGTCCCTTAAGTACCTCCCTATCTCCTTCCCCTTCCTGTTTGTCTGCCCATTGTTCTGCTCCCCTTAGCCGCTCCCCTTCCTCCCCTTCCCCTTATGAGCACAACCATTTTAATCCTGGGAGCAGGGGTGCACCAGGACAACCTGGTCTGCCCTCTAAAGGGGCAAACTCCAATAGGAAAGGAACAAGATGTAGCAAACTTCTACACTTTTTTGAATCACAGAAAAGAAAACCTGAAATGCACACTGAATTGAGATACTGAAAAAATACTTGATGCTAAACAAACAGAGACTGCTCATAGATCAGCCGGTGCTCTTGGTACACTTATTCACTCAGAACAAAACAAAAGAAAACTGGCTGTCATCAACCACACCATATGAAAAAGTCACAGTGACTCACAGTAACAAATGCAGAGATAATTTATTAGATGGTGCAAAGTGCAGCAAACAAATTGACAGGGGTCAACCTCCCAATGTTTTGTGCATCTGTGTGCTTAATCATGGGTAAGTTGACACCCCATGCGCACTGAAATTTATACACTACAATTAAAGGTACAGTTATATTGTATTCACTGGTGATAAGTAGCCACAAAGTGCAGTAGTGAAAACTAAAGTGCTAAGGTGAATAAATATGTGTAGGTTTAAAACAATGGGTCCTATGCATGATGCCAATGTGCTGTGAAAACCAGGCATATTGGCAGTGACAAGCATGAATGCCATGGAACAGGGTCTCATGGACCCCATGTGGCATTCATGAATCAGGCACAAGACAGCTGCGTGCCTGATCCCCCATCCTCATGGACAGCAACACACTAGGGGTAGGTGGGGTACATGCCAGGGGTGGGTTCAAACTATGTGCCAACCACAGAGACACATAGTGCTGTCTGCAGGGGAGAGTAGTGTGAAGCAGGTTACAGCAGCAGGGACCTTGCTGTAACCCACTGCATGCCCCCCCAAAATCATCCTCCAGATGTGGCAGGACCTGGAAGCAAGCCTTCGTACCTCCCCAGCCCACAGGGCAGATGTGAAGGGCTGGGGCAGCTGATTGGCTAGTGCCCTCACAACATGGCACATGTTATCTGCAATCATGGATACACACCCAGGCAGTGCACCTGTTCTGCCAGTCCCTGAACTTTTAAACACCCCCCCAACAACACATGCCACCCAGCCCCAGTATGGTCAAGTGCACCCTTCCTAACACAAGGCAGTCTTCACTGGACCCTGCATCATGGGACCTCCACACCCACCACAGCACTTACAAACTCACCCCACCCCATACCTGCCCATTGGTGAAATGGCCAGGAACAGCCAATGGTGCAACCCTCCTCACATCTCCTCAGCCACTGGTCATCCAAATGATGCTGGGAGCATCATTTGAATATTGCAGTGGCTAGTGAAGGACTGCACCACTGGCCAATCCTGGCTGTGGCACTAATGAGCAGGTATGGAGGCAGGGGGGAAGGTAGTCAGTGCCACAGTGGGTAGGGGTACACTGGCCACCAATGTGGGGGCAGGGGTACTGGGGTGACCATGGACCCTCAGGATTGGGACACCTGTGTGTGTGTGTGTGTGTGTGCACGTGTGTGTGCATGTGTGTGTGTGTCTGTGTGTGTCTGTGTGTAGGGGGAGCCTGATAAACAGTGAGGCTCAGGTATGCTGGGTATGGGGTTGGGGTCTCAGGGGGATACAACTGCAGGGCCTGGGCACAGCTGTACGCTGGGATAGCCTGCAGGATAGGGGAAGGGTTCCACTGCTGGGGGGTAATCTGTGCACCTGGAGGGTGCCTTATAGAGAAGGCTGGTGTTGGGGTCCACAAGATGATGGTGCCATGCTGCATGGGCCCAGGTGTCTGCAGAAGACATTCAACCACCCAGTCCCATGCTGTAGCACAAGGGATCTACTGAGGGACCCATGCCAGGCATCTGATTGGATGCTTGGCTGGGTCTGCAACTGTGCCAATGGCTGCCCTGCACTGACCTGTGGACCAGGGGGCAGAGCCATGGACAGATGGCAACCATTACTGAATAACAGCCGGTACACACCTGTCAACAGGTGCGGAGCTGCACAGGTGGGTTACATACCTTTAGCACGTAACTTACACCCATTAGTGCATAATGGCCATTATTAAACAAACTCTGGTCAGAGCCACTATGGCTGCTAATACAATAACTTGATAAGGGTGTTTCATTGGCTTAAAAGTAAAGATGAATTGCTGTAGTCAACTTTGTGTGTATATTTAATTTTTGGTAAAGTTAGATCATTTATCTGATTCATCCTATATTTCCCATGTGTTTAAAATGCAAGCAGCAAGTGTGTCTTGTTCTATGTGGGGAAAGAGAGGGATCTCTGCACCAAGGCCTTCAAGTTATGGTAGATGAAATGGTGCAGAGAGGAGAGGTATGGCTACAATGGGGACTGATGGCCAACCTGGAAGGATAAGAGCCTATACTGAGGTGATGACCAGCTTCTATTAAGGAGGGAACCATAGTCCTCAGTGCATGGTTGAAATATTACTTTGATGGACATTTAGCATTGAAAAATGCTTATTTTGTTTGTTTCTGTGTAGCTTTTAAACTAGTGAACAAGCAGAGATGTGGAGTGCATCTCTCCTGGGCTAAATGCCTAGGCTGAGTATGCAGCTGCATGTGCTTTGGTCCCCTGGTGCTTTAGTTTTTGTCTAGGCACACAGAGCTGTCTGTACACAGCAGTATTGCACCTCTTGCCAAGCCTGCCTTTTTCCTTAATCGAGGGTGGGTGAAGGCTGGACTCTTTAACATGTTCATGCTCTGTTACGCAGTTGACTCTTCACAGAGTGCAGGAGGCAGTCTCTGCAGAGGTTGAGACTTTGGGCATGAAAAAGCAGCGAGTTTGTACAGGAGGCCTGATTCTTATGGCTTAGATAGTGCATAACATAAGAGACATGACATCCAATTTGTGGACCCAGAATTATATATAATAAACTATGCAGCATTGTAAATATGTATATGTGTGTGTGTGTATATATATATATATATATATATATATATATAGAGAGAGAGAGAGAGAGAGAGAGAGAGAGAGAGATAGAGATAGATACATACATACATACACATATATATATATTGCAAAAAACATTAATGCATCAGTTCAGGTCAAAGAAACAAAAGTAGGGAAATGTGGCATTAGGGTTTCCAACCCTAACACCCCATTGACCACCCTGCACAGACCCACTGGCAGAGGTGTTCTGTCTCGTGGCCCACGAACTGTAACGCACACCCCATTCCAGTACAAAATCAGGTGACATGGGTACAGAATAGCTGAATGGGATTTGTGTTAGGGTTCACGGGCCCCAAGACAGACCCACCCACCAGAAGGTCTGTGCAGGGTGGGCAATGAGGTGTTAAGTTTGGAAACCCTAATGCCACATTTCCCTACTTTTGTCACTTTGATCCCAACTGATGCATTAACAAAGTTTTTTGCAATTTATTTCCTTACTTTTTTAGATAGTATGATAGTATCCTTATTTAATGGTGGGAGCACAGGGTCCTTTGGACCCTGCACTCCCATCCCTCCATTGAGATAGTACAACAGTATCCATATGTTATGCTGGAATCACAGGGTCCTTTGGATCCTGCACCCCCATCCCTTCATTGAAACAGAATGACAATATATTTATTTGCACCCAAATTTTCAACATAGCCTTTTTATGACCTCACCACATGTACCCAGGACAGAACATTTTCAAAACCCTGCCAAAATATAATTCTGCACAATCACAAAGCCATCTATGCCACAGGTGTGAAATCACATTTTGGACAGGATTTGACAAATGACAGCTGTGATACACATGAGGTGGGGTAATAAGAACAGTATGTTGAAAATATGGGATGAAAATATTGAAAATCTACAAAGTTACAAGCATGCATAGTGAGATTGTGCCAAATGTCCATAACGCAGTCATTTTTTTAAAGTTTGACCCCAGATTTTCAACATAGCCTTCTTACGACCCCACCTAATGAACAATGTGAGTGTCATTATGCAAATCCCACTGGAAAGGTGATTTCGCCAACCAACCATGAAATCACCTTTCTGGCAAGAGTTGCCTAATGACAGTCATATCGTTCAGGAGGTGGGTCCCCAAAAGGCCATGTTGAAAATTTGGTGTCAATATGTTAAAAAATGTCAGAGTTTTGACTGAAAGTTGAACCCCCCCCATTGAAATACATAGCACCACATTTACCTTAGTTCAGATTGATTGCAGTCTCCGGTTCCAGCAGCAAGACATGTCTTCAATCATGGGAGCGGGTGTCAACACAGGGACCTCCTCAGTTGAGTGGTGGTCTGGGGGGATATCAGGGGGTGTGGGGAGATGGGTGCACAGTGGGGGGTCTGGTGGGGGGGTACAGGTGCAATTGGCGATGGATGGTTTTCTTGTTTGTAGGGCAAACAGCTGCAAAAGACAATGAGGAACAGTTTTCTGCATTTTAGCACAAAAAAAAGGGAAAGAAAGGGACGGGACCCACTGCCACCAATGATAACTCTGGCAATGGAGGATGGGGGGTACCACTGGACACCAGGGAGACATGGCAAGTAACCACATACACTGAAATATAAGTGTGGCAATGGAGGGTGGGGGTACCACTGGACACCAAGGAGATGTGGCAAGTAGCCACAAAAATTTGAAAAATATACAAAACCAAGGCATGGGCTTGGCTTAGGGGGACATCCAGTGCCTGCCCATGACTTTGGTTTTGTGTTCTTTATTTAAAAAATTATCATTTTAAAATGTAAAATCCCTGTTCGTGATCCCTTTTTCATCAGCTGATTCTCATGTAAAGGGATTGGCTGGTGAAAAGGGATCACAAAGAGAGATTTTTAATTTTTAAAACTGCCATTTTTTTAAAGAAATGCACAGAACCAAAGGCATGGGCTGGCACAGGACATCCCCCTAAGCCAACCCCATGCCTTGGTTTTCAAAACAAATGTCCCTGGGGCAAGTTCAAAGATTTGTTTTCTCCCCCTCGCTAAGTAAAGAAACCAAAATGGTGACTGATAAATAGGGATTTTCTCATGTAAAGCGATCCCTTTTTGTGAGCCATTCACAACCAGGAATCCTTTTTCAAAATTGTGCATCTATCCCAAAGACTGACCTGAGCATGGTCAGATCCCAAATTTGTTAAATTTAATAACTTTAGAACAGATAAATATTTGTTCACCAAACCAATGCTGGATTATTTCTTTGGATAACCTCGTTCTACCCTGAACATTTCAGGGCAAAATTCTGAATGATGTGGTTGCAGCGCAAAGAGGAAAAAACAGGAAAATATTTGGCAAAAACTGGACAAAACTGCATAGTTTCACAATTCACTGCACAAAATCCACAAATCCGACCAAATGCACCATAGCAATTCAAGAGATCTATTACCTGATGTCTATTCCAAATTTGGTGCAAATCCACTGAACAGTTGCAAAGTCATTAATGTGCAAAATTTGGATTTGAATCCGTATATGTACTGTATGTATATGTATATATATATATATATATACACACACACATTGTGTGTGTATATATATGTATATACTATGTGTGTGTGTGTGTGTGTATATATATATATATATATATATAGATAGATATATACTACATGTGTGTGTGTGTGTGTGTGTGTGTGTATATATATATATATACATACACATATATAGGGGATAGGACATTGCATGACTGAAGATATCATATTTATCTTCACAAGAGGCCAATGATATCATGATATCTCAAGAGTGGTGAAGCCACTTGTGAGATATCTTGACGACATTGGCCTCGAGTGAAGATAAATATGATATATTCACTCAGGCCATGTCATGTTTTGTTTATACAACTTATGTGCCGGGTCCCCAACACGACCCCCAGATATGCTTTGCCCCCCCCCAAGCTCACCACAGTGGACACTTAAAATAATACTCCACATAAGTTATGAGACAGGACTAGATGCCCCCCATCCTGTGGCTTTGGTCCTGTCATAACTGGTAAAGATATCATTTTTAAAAGTAAATTAACCTGTTGATTTTGTTATTTCCCCCTGGTCTCACTGAGGAGTTTTAGCATAAGTTTGTAGCTTGACCAAAGGTTTTCAGTGATGAATGGGCAGACATTTAATAAATGGATTTACCTTGTAGATAGAGAACAATCTATGTGGCTTTTAGAAATATATTAAGTTGCTGAAAACCTTATCAGGTTGATCTTGCCATTTTGCCTTTGTGTCATCAAAACAATTTAATTCCTGACTTCCTTGATTTGTAGCGTGACCAAGTGGTTTTAATACATTACAGAGAGTAGCTAAAACAAGGCAGTTTCACTTCAAAATGGTATAAATCCACTGAATTTTTATTAATTTTCCTGGGCTGTTACAAACAATCTACCGACAGTTGAAAGACAAGAGAGAGTGAGTAACCTGCCATATCATCAGCTTCAGAGAAGTGAAACTAAGCACCAGCAAGTGATGCTATAGTAACATTCACGCTTGCTTTCACTTCTCTGAAGCTGTCGACATTGCAAGTTGCTCACTCTCTGTTCTGTTTTGACTGCTGGTAGACTGTGTCTTAGCAAGCCAAGGAAAATTAATAAAAAAGGTGTGGATTTGTGCAATTTTGAAGTGACAGTGCCTTGTTTTAGATGTTTGTGAGGTACTTACTGTAATGTACTGAAACCACTCGGTCATGCTATGAATCTAGGACATGTAATAGATAATCCACTCTTAGGTGTGCGGTCGAGCTCTGATATACGCATGCCTTAGTGTGTGTCAACCACCCAAGGTGTGTATATATCAGAGCGTGACAGCAAACCATAGAATGGGTTATCTATCTTATAAAATGGCAAAATTATTTTACAGGAGAGTAAAACCGCAGATGTGTGGTCACGCTGTGATATATGCACAGTCACCTGATGGTGTTTGTCCAGTGCCATTGATGCCATTGATTCCTTTTTTCCTTACTAATTTTATAAATATATATATATATATATATATTTTTATAAAATGGGGTGGTAAAATCATATAAATTCCACTAACGTGATTGGACAGAATGCATCACATGACCGTGCATTATTTCCCAACGACCGCACACCTCCCAGCGCGACCACACATCTGAAATACTTTTTATCCTCCAAAACCGTCTCACCAGTACTCACATCATTCCACATCTACCACAGATAGTCACCCACAAGCCAAAGTTCAAACTAACATTGACTACAAAAAAAAAAGAGCTTTGTATTCCTATTTCTTTTCAGTTACTATTCTTACAATAAAGCCATCCTCTTTACAGGGAGGAAAACAAGTGGGGACCACTTTCACTTTTATTAGTGACATGTAGCGTGACCGAGCGTGGTCAATAATGGTACCTAATAACCACCCAGACAATGAAAGCATGTCCCTCAGTGTGAAGAAGGACAGTAACTGTATTTTACCTTATTTTTATTCAGAATTGTTTAAGAGAAGTAAACAGCTCAAGCAAGTTGCAGACAGGACTTTCAGTTTTATCACTGACGTGTAGCGTGACCAAGCGTGGTGAAAAGTGACACGTAATGTGCAGCCAAACAGTGAAAGTAAGTGACACTTTGTAGTAGAAAAGCAAAGAAACTCTGCATTTCAGGTTATTTAAATTTAAAACCATGTAAAAAAGCTGCCGTGTGAAGCAGCCGGAGAACTAGCGCAAACCGAGAGTGTTGGCAGCGTCGGAGACGTTACGCAGGACAGAGCCAGTGTTCCTTTAGCAACAGTTGCTAGAGCAACACTTGCTCTGCCCTGCATTACATCTCCGATGCTGCCAACACTCTCAGTTTGTGCTAGTTCTCCGACTGCTTCACATGGCAGCTTTTTTACATGGCTTTAAATTTAAATAACCTGAAATGCAGAGTTTCTTTGCTTTTCTACTACAGAGTGTCACTTACTTTCACTGTTTAGCTGCACATGTTGTGTCATTTTCACCACGCTCGGTCACGCTACACATCAATGATAAAACTGAAAGTCCTGTCTGCCACTAGCCTCAGCTCGCTCCTTCTTTTACACAAATCTAAATAAAAATAAGGCAAAATGCAGTCCTTCTTTTACACAAATCCAAATAAAAATAAGCAAAATGCAGTTACTTTCCTTCTTCACACCGAGGGACTTGCTTTCAGTGTCTGCCTCCACTGTTCCCCACTCTTTCTCCTCCATCTAACTACATCAAAATAAAAAGAAATACAAACCTTTTTTCTTTTTTTTTTTTAATTCTTATGCCACACAGGGACTACTTTTTTGCTCTCCCACAAAAATATTTATTTCCATTTTATAAGATAGATAATCCACTCTAGGGTGTGCGGTTGCGCTCTGATATAGGCACACCTTGGGTGGTTGAACGAACTCGACCTTCGGCCTTGTGTGTCACAATGCACACCAAGGCGTGCGTATATCAGAGCGCGACCACACACCCTAGAGTGGATTATCTATTACATATATGCACACATATATATATAAATGTAATGTTTATGTTATGCTTGCCTGTGATTACCTTATGCTGTGCTTTGCCTTATATCCTATTAGTGATTAATGTTTGTTATTATTTAGAAACATAGAAACATAGAAGTTGACGGCAGATAAGGACCACAAGGCCCATCCAGTCTGCTCATTTCTTTTACTACCTTATAAATGTGCCATCAGCCTTTGCTCTGTTAATGGCCTACCTATTCATACTCATCTGTATTGCTCCCTTATGCCTATCCCATGCCTCTTTGAAGCCCTGCACTGTATTCATATCCATCACTTCTTGAGGTAGACCGTTCCATGCATCCTCCACCCTCTCTGTGAAAAAGAACTTCCTCACATTACCCTTTACCAGGCTTCCCTCTAACCTCATGCTGTGTCCTCTTGTCCTGCTATTTTTCTTATACAGAAACATGTTAGACTCTTTCACCTTGTTAATGCCCTTAAGGTGTTTGAATGTTTCGATCATATCACCTCTCTCCCTCTCCTTTGCTCTTGGGTATACATGTTGAGCGCCGTAATCTGTCCTCATATGTTTTCTGATGCAGTCCCTGCACCATTTTGGTTGCCCTTCTCTGGACTGTCTCAATTTGGTTAATGTCCTTGTGAAGGTGTGGCCTCCAGTACTGCACACAGTACTCCAGATGGGGCCTAACCAGTGTCTTGTAAAGAGGGATTATTACCTCCCTCTTACGACTAGTGATACCCCTACTAATACACCCCAACATCCCCCAAGCTTTACCAACTGCTTTAGTGGTCTGCTTGGATGATTTCATGTCATCTGACAATGCCTAATGGTTGCCACTGTCTTACCTTCTCCTGTTTGTGCTCCCCACCCCATGTTTATGTGAGGATCCTTTGTAAATGAGCTTTTTAGCTCAAAGATTGTAATTCCAATTACTTAATAAATAATATATATATATATATTACACACCCTTGGTGTGAGATGCCATCACAAACCACTCATGGTTTATGTGGTATCACATCCCTTGGTATGCCCTATACATTATTAATATATGCATTATACCCATCCTCTGTTGTTGTATGGTCTTGTATTTTTTTTTTTTTTTTGGCAGGGAAACACACACTGGGCCAAAGCCAAAACTTGTTTGCAGGCATAAGCTGGGAGAACAGGGAGGTTAAGTGGCTTGTTTAGTATCACACAGTATGCAAATGGCAGTTGTATTCAAACTCTAATTTGCTGCAGCTGTCTTCCACTGATTTAGGATTATGTTTCCTTTGGTAATGTATAATGTGTATAATGTGGAGGCAGTATAGTGCAGTGGTTTAAGGCTCTGAGCTGCAAATCTGGAGACCTGGGTTTGAATCCCACAGACCCCACTTGCATACTGTGTGACCCTGAGCAAGTCACTTAACTTCCCTGTGCTCCCAGGTCGCACCTGTAAGCAAGCTTTCAGCTTAGTGGGTTACTCCTGGTAAAACAACGGAAAAAAAAATGTGGACACAAAATCAATATACTAACCGAAACAAAACAAACAAAAAAAATGCATTAGAAATACAAACTTTAATGGGGATTTTCTTCTGTCTGGCAATACATTTATTTATGATTATTGTTGTGCTTTCTGTGAAGACACACTGATGTCACTAACACAGGCAAGACAAGGCAAATTTTATTTTTCAGGCACCCAATCCCTGAGGCTCCGGGCACTGTACAATCAAATACAACAAAGAACAGTTAAAACACAATAAATAAAATAAAACATTCTAATTAAATACTTAAAAGCAGACTGCCCAAATTGGGGGGCCTGACCTAGCAGCAGAATCTTAAGGGGCCATTTTTCAGAATATCTCAGGAGCAGTATCTAAAGGACAGTGTCTGAGAATGCCCAGCTGAATAAAAAGGTCTTGAGGTGGGCTTTGAATGCCTCAACTGAAGCAACTGTAAGTCAATTGTTAATAATCAGGCATTTTCAAAGCACACAGAGAAGTAAATAATAGTTTATATAGAATTATTCAACTGACTGTGGTACTGAGATGTAAAAAACATGTTAAACTGTAAATCTGCAAGGTCCAGGACTTTTTTTTAGAATATATCTACAGGCACATTCATGCAAAGGCTTCTAACCTAAAAAAATGTAAAAGAAGGGAAGGAATGAAAGAAGGAAATGAAATCAATTTTATATACAATAACTTTCATACATATTGCATCCAAAAGCTCTTTAGAAGTGATGAACAGCTGCCAGTGGCCATTATGTGTGCACAGAGAGGATATGAAATTAAGGGAGTTTAAATCAAGTACAAGACGGTTTAAGGAAAGAAAGAAAGAAAGAAAGAAAGAAAGAAAGAAAGAAAGAAATCCTCCCATCATGCCATAGTTATCACCACCGCATTCCAGGCAAAAAAGCACACAATTTGAAAGATACTGTAAGAAGGGTTGTGTTAATAAAAGACAGACACCTTTGTTCTAAGCCCTGAGGCAATGAAGCTGGGCTCAGAAAAAGGCAGAGAGAATTGAGGGGGGTAGATAAGGTAGGAGGGGACTAAGAGCGGGGAGGGGTTATGACATCAGAGAAGAGGTGGAGGCAAGGGAAACGTGAACTAGGCTGTTTGGTGGTATGGGGAGAGAGACAAAAGGAGAATTAGCATTAAGGGGAGGAGCATAAGGCCTTAAAAGGGGCTGCTCAACTGCAGATCCACCTCATTTTGTTAGTAAAAAATGTTGTTTTGATCAGCTCATCAGTCAGTGAGAGACGAATTTGAACTTGTTGTTTCAGGTAAGTTGTTTCTTTGTTTTCTAGCATGGGGCCCAAGGAACTGTGAGTATAAAAAAAGATACACACACACACACACACACACACACACACACGTGGCTAGTTTTCCATTAGCAGGTTATACAGATCTGCCACTAGAGGGATTCTTGGTCTTTCATTAAAAAAAAAAAGTATACCCTCTGAAAGACACAGTCCCTGGCTGCCTGGCCTTCCTGGCTGTATCCTCACTTCCACTGATCCAGCTACTGCTCTTCCACCCCCTTCTCCTAGCCCTGCCAGCCTGTCTTAACCCCCTCCCTCCGCCTACCCCAAATCCTACCTTAATCATGCGCCTCCACCGTTCTCTACCCCTATTCTATTTCTTCTTGCCTGTCTTCCTCCCCTACTGCACACCCCAAAAGCCTGCTTTCCTCCCTCCCCCACAGCTTCCACATTTCTACATCCTTCCTCCACTTAGGCACACTGCACACTGGTCACTGCCCCTTTCCCAGGGTCCATCCTACCATCATGAAACTGTCCTACACCCACACCGATCCTAGCCCTCCACTCTGGTCCCCCCTGTCTATGCTTACCCTCACCCACTATCATCAATGCTCGGCAATTTCCTGAGATGCTAGCAGGCGAAAGCATTCCCTTAAAGAAATACACTGCAGCTCCGTGAGGCTAGTCCTCCTCCTCCTAATGCTGTCAGGCAACGTGCACCCAAACCCTGGCCCATTCTGCTCTAAAGCCATTAATCTGAGCAAGCCTTCGGGTGCCCTCTCATTCATATCACTCAACATCTGCAGCCTCCTTCCTAAAATGGATGCCCTACAGGCCTTCACCAGCCAGCACAGCCCTGACATCCTGGTGGTTGTCAAAACCTGGCTCATGCCATCAGTACTGGACCATGCAATCAGCCTTCCTGGCTACAACGTCTTTAGGCTAGATTGCCCTCTCCAAAAGAGGTGAGGGCTGCTCTCTCTACCTAAAAAACTCCGTACAGGGGCACCACATCATTACCTCACTCCAACCCACAACTGCTGAGATACTGCCAGTGAGAATCTTTCTCAGAGCCCAAAACAAAACCCTCACTGTTGCCACCATCTACAACCCTCCCAAAGAGCAGGGAACTGGTCTAACAGCTATATTTGACTTTGTAAAAGTCACTCCCACTGGACACCAAATCCATCCTCCTAGGCGACTTCAACATCAACCGGCCTGCGGCCGATGCTGGTGCAGACAGGGATACCGTTGCTACGGCAGACCTCACACAAATGGTTGACTCACCAACCAGGAAAAATTACAGGACTGGCACCAGCACACTCTTGGACTGGATCCTTACCAGTCACCCATCATGGATATCTAACACTAATGTCCTCCCTGACTCTCTCAGCAATCACTCCCCTGTAAGCTGCACCTGGTTAAATAAATTCATCAAACAACCACCAAAAACTATCACAAGTAGGGTTCTACCCAGTGGTCACCTTCCTCGACTCAAATCCCACCTCCTCCATCAAGACTGGTCCTCTATCTTCAATGCAACCAACGTAAACACTGCCCTTGACCACTTCTCTATGCTGACGATGCTGTGATCCTCACCTCGGACCCTGATCCAATCCAATTACAAAATAAACTTCAGAATGCCTTTTCCTCCATTGAATCCTGGTTTCTGAATCATAAATTGCTTCTCAATCAAAAAAAAAAACAAGTCTATGGTCTTCTGCAGCCCCCACAACAAAAACAAACAACTCCATTTCTCCACTGCAACCAAACAAGGAGCCATCCTAGAGCAAACGCAATCATTCAAGTACCTCGGCATCACCCTTGATCCCCACCTCTCATACACTGTCCATAACAGCAATGTTGTAAAGTCTGCCAATGCGAGGTTAGGCATATTATTCCAGCACAGGAAACACCTAACCCCAGAAGCACTGGCAGTGGCCATCCAAAGCTCCATCGTCAGCATCATAGACTATGGTCTTATCATATATGGGTCTGCAACTACCTCTGCTCTCAAACGTATCGCAACCTCCCTGAATAAGGCCTGTTGTCTCATCACATTCTCACATCACAGTACCCACACATGTGACCTTTATTCCCAATCTGGATGGCTTTAACTGGACAAACGCATAAAATACCAAACCTGCATCACGGCCAAGAAAAGTATAATGGGTCTGGCCCCACCTGGTGTCTGTGCCCTCATTAAGCCTAGACATAGGAACATCACTACAAGGAGATCCAATTTTCATCTACTACATATGCCACGATGTCGCATGACCCAAGGACAAAGATCATTCGCCTATTGGGCATCTAACTGGATCAACTCTCTTGGCAGTGACATAGCGACTGCTCCAACACTCAGCCTCTTCAAGTCCAAGCTGCATCTCTCACTGCTTGTATCCTGTGATTGCCCATCTTAACATTTCCACTGTTCCAGCTGCAAATGCCCCAGCACCCAGCACTTATAATCAGTCTTTGCACCCCTAGCACCTTAGCTTCCCTCACCAAGGCCCCCTAGCTGCACTGTCTCCCACTCTCACCCACCACCCCCATATCTCCACTCCTGCCCCTGCCCCAACCACCTCCCATACTCCCCCTTACCCCCTGCACCTCCTTCCTCCCTCGATCTTCTACCCTCACTTCCCCAACCCCTCCTTCTCTTGTCTTGCTCATAGCTCAAGTCTTTGTACTGGTTATTACATGTCTGTAAGTCAATGACTATATGTTTGTAACTAAAAATGATGACTGTTGCACACGCTGACATGGAGCCTTTGTAAAAGAGCCTTGGCTCAAAGGTATTGTAATCCTAGATTGAAATAAATAAATATATATATATATATATATATATATATATATATATATATATATATATACACACACATATACACACACACATATATATACACATACACATACATATTATACACATACACACACATATATTCTTTGCAAAAATGTTATTAATGCATCAGTTAGGGTTGTTTCCACAGCAACAAAGTGTGGAAATTCAATGTAGGGTTACCACCCCACCTCCCCACCTCCCCATCCCCGCCCCATCCTCCACACCACCATAGAAACATAGAAACATAGAATTTGACGGCAGATAAGGACCGCTTGGTCCATCCAGTCTGCCCATTTCCCTGCCTACTGGATAAGCTGCAGATCCTAGTTAACCAGCAGCCTACTTCTTCCTACCCCCACCCCCTATAATTGCCTTATGACTGTCCCATGCATGCTTGAATTCCACCACTGTTTTTGACTCCACAACCTCCTCCTCCAGAAGGCCGTTCCATGCATCCACAACCTTCTCTGTGAAAAAATACTTCCTCAAATTACCTCTGAGCCGCCCCCCCTCTATCTTCAAATTGTGCCCCTTGTTCTTGCACACCTCTTTTTTTGAAAGATGCTACCCTCTTGGACTTTGTTGATTCCCTTGAGGTACTTGAAAGTTTCTATCATGTCCCCCCTCTCCTCCTTTCCTCAAGGCTATACATATTAAGCTCCTTAAGTCTCTCTTCATATGTCTTCGTGCAGACCCTGCACCATTTTAGTTGCCCTCCTCTGGACAGCTTCCATCCTGTCTATGTCTTTGTGAAGACTGGGTCTCCAGAACTGCACACAGTACTCAGATGGGGTCTGACCAGCTGTCTGTACAGAGGATAATAACTTCCTGTTTTCTACTGGTGATGCCTCTCCCTATGCATCCCAGTATCCCCCCAGCCCTCCTTGCTGCCCTCTCACATTGCTTGCCCACCTTTAGGTCATCTGATATGACTACCCCCAGGTCCCTTTCTATTTTTGTTGTTGTTAGTATCTCACCCCCCATTGTGTACTCTTCCCCTGGGTTTTTGTTTCCCAGGTGCATTACCTTGCACTTCTTAGCATTGAATCTAAGCTGCCATACATTTGACCATTCCTCTAACCTTGCCAAGTCCCTTTTCATCCTTTCCACCCCACCTTGTGCATCAACTCTGTTGCAGATCTTTGTGTCATCTGCAAAGAGACATACTTTTTCTTCCAGTCCCTCTGCAATGTCGCTTATAAAGACATTGAAGAGGACCGGTCCTAATACTGAACCCTGTGGTACCCCACTACTAACCCCCTTTTTCAGAGTGGACTCCATTTACTATTACTCTCTGTGTCCTATTCTCCAGCCAATTTTTTACCCAGGCTGTCATCTTGGGACCCACTCCCAGGCTAGCTAACTTGTATATTAATCTTTTGTGTGGGACTGTGTCAAATGCCTTGCTAAAGTCTAGGTAGGCCATGTCCACAGCCCCTCCCTGATCTACTACTTTGGTCACCCAGTCAAAGAAATCTATCAGATTTGTCTGGCATGACCTTCCTGCTGTGAATCCATGCTGCCTTGGGTCCTGTGCCCCTCTGGCCTCTAGATACTCGACAATTCTTTCCTTCAGAAGTGATTCCATCATTTTCCTACCACTGAGGTTAAACTAACAGGTCTGTAGTTTCCTGCTTCTGCCTTGCTCCCACTTTTGTGAAGGGAATCACATCTGCCCTCCTTCAGTCCTCGGTACCACCCCATCCTCCCATGATTTGTTAAACAGGGTAGTCAGTGGTGTCACTAATTCTACCCTTAGTTCTTTTAGAATTCTGGGATGAATCCCATCAGGTCCCATTGCTTTGTCCACCTTCAGTTTTTAGAGTTCTTTCAGAACCCTTTCTTCTGTAAATGGGCTGGTATCAACTTCTGTATCCAAGTGTTTCTACTGTTTGTTTTAGGTACCTCCCCTCTTCCTTTGTAAATACTGAGCAAAAATATTTGTTTAGTATCTCTGCCTTTTCACAGTCACCTCTGCCCACCCTCCCCTTTATTAAGCCTCACTATCCCTCCCTTGGTCTTCCTTCGCTCCCTGATGTACCTATAAAAGGTTTTATCCCTTCTTAACTGAGTTGGCTATCTTTCCTCGGTTTGGGCCTTTGCTGTTCTGACTGCCTTCCCAGCTTCCTTTGCTTTAACTGATACAGTTCTCTGTCCTGCTCCTTCTGTGATTCCTTGTACTTCCTGAAAGCTTTCTTTTTCTCTTGAACCTTCACTGCCACTTCCTTTGAGAACCATAGTGGTTTCTTACATCGTTTAGTTTTGTTTATTTGCTTCACACAGAGGCTTGTTACCTCTGTGATGGCAGTTTTTATTATTCCCCATTGTTCTTCCAACCCTTCCTTCCTGCCCATTTGCTAGTGCATTCCTTAGGAACTCACCCATTTTGGCAAAGTCAGCCCTCCTAAAGTCCAGTACCTTTGCCTTTGTATGGCTTGACTCTATTGCTGTGTTTATTGTGAACCATACTGTTCGATGGTCGCTAGTTCCCAGATGGCTACCCACTTCTACATCTGTGATCCTCTCTTCATCTCCATTTGAGAGAACCAGGTCTAAGATTGCTCCCTCTCGAGTGGGCTCCAATACTAGTTGTCTAAGGCATGCCCTGTAGGGCATCTAGAATAACCCCATTCTCAAGTGGCTGCTGCAACTGCACTCCAGTTAACATCTGGCATATTCAGATCGCCCATCAGCAATATCTCCCTTTTCTGCCATACTAAGTATACTTTCTATCATTCCTTGTCCATTTCCTCCCCTGAGAAGTCTGTATCTAACCCTGTGTGGATTGTGGTGCCATTGCCGGTCTCCAAATTTACCGACAGTGCTTCTTCTCCTCCCTGTTTTCCTTTTGTTCTGTTGCTTTGATTCCTTCCCTTATGTAAAGAGCTACTCCTCCTCCTCTTTACCCTCTCTGTCCCTCCTGTAGATAGTGTATCCTGGTATGTTTATGTCCCAGTCATGGTTTTGTGTGAACCATGTTTCTGTGACTGCCATGATATCCAGATGTTCCTCCTCCATCAAGGCCACTAATTCAGGAAGCTTGTTACTCAGACTACAGGCATTGGTACTCATTGCTTTCCATTTCTTGATGGCTTTACCTTCTGTTGCAGCATCCCCCTCTGACCTTTCTACTTTGGTCTTTTTCTCATTTAGTACCCTGTTTTGTAGGGAGAGGCTGGGATTTTCCTGCTGCTTATCAGTGCCTCCCCCCCTTGACTAGTTTAAAAGCTTGCCAATGAAGCATTTAAACCGATTGCTCAAAAGACTTGTTCTCTTCCTGGACAGATGCAGACCATCCTGCCAGTATAGGCTGGTGTCCCTCCAGGTGGAACCCCAGTCCCCAATGAAGCCAAACCTGTGTGCTCCACACCATTTTTTCAACCATTCATTAAACTGCATGATGTAAAGTACCCTTGCCTCACTCATGCCATTGACAGGCAGCACCTCTGAGAAGGATACTGTGTGTGCTACTTGTCTTAGGCCCCTCCCCAGTTCTACAAAGTCCTTCTGCACTGCTCTAATCTCATGTTGAGCCAAGTCATTTGTCCCTAGGTGGACAATGATGTCCAGCTCAGACTCCTGTGCAGCTGTTCTCATGATCCTGAGGATGCGCTTCCTGTCCCTCCAAGCCGTGGCACCAGGCAGGCACCTTACTTCAGTTTTCCCTGCTCCCCCCAGTTCTATCCCCCTAATAAGTGAGTCCCCCACCAGGAGCTGCTTCCTTTCCTTGCGGTGTCCTCTGCCTCCTTCCTGTGAGCCTCCCTTGTGACAGGTGTCCTCAGCCTCTTTAATCTTCTCTGTGGGTGCATCCATAGGGGAGCTGTGCTCCCAGAATGGTGTATGGACTGTGGAGTGGAACAACTGACTGGTGTGCCTCTGTTCCACCATCCTCACCCTCCCTGAGCCCACTGTGGTCCAACTGCTGTGCTTTTGCAACCTCTAGGTAGTGGTGGTGGCTCTGGTGCTCCTGGATGAGGGAGGTTCCTTCCTACCATCCAGTCTGGCCTGGGGAAGGTTCCCTTACTGCTGTCCAGTGTGGCCTGAAGATGGGCAAATTCCTCCCTCAGGGCAGAGAGTTGTCTGCAAATAGGGCAGCATCTCAGCCTCCAGAAAGACTCCCGGAAGACTGCTGCCCCACAGCCATTACATTGCACTACTCCCCACATGATTATGTACTTTTGTGTGTGTGTGTTTGTGTGTATGATTGGTTTATTATATAGAAATATATATTATACAATGTGTATGCTTATATTTTCAGTGCTGTGTGATAGAGGATATGACATTGATATGCACCTTGCACTCCTGAGGAAATGATGTCAGAACCCCAGGTATAACGGAAGAATTTCCAGGGGTGGGTGGGTGAGGGGTGGGAAGGGTTGGGCCTAAACTGTACCCTCACAAAACAATCAGCTAAGAGCTCTGACCCACTGCTGCATGAGTGCCTTCCTGTCAGCAAGATACCATACACAACAATTTGACAGAGAAAATCCCCTGCTAATCAAACAGAGAAAAATCCAGACATCCAAGTCAGACACAGGTAAACCTCCCCAGCCCCAAAACAGCCTGGTGGTTTGTGCTCTGAAAGCAGTCAGCCCCAAAATAAGTCAGCTGTGCTTTAAACTCTTCCTGCACTGAAAATCTTACGAATTGTAACAAGACTGTCTTTTCCTGATAATTCTAAGTTCCTTATTTCACCTTTCAGTTAGAAGTAGCCTCCACCTGCAGAATATCTGCTACAAACCAAAGACAATTGTAAGGTTCACCTCCCTCTGTTGTGAGCACAACTCGCTTTCTTCCAAATCCTATGTTCAGTATTGCAGCTCCCAGCAAGCTGTAGTTTGACTTGAAAAATATTAGCTGTTCTATGTTTCTATGTTTCCTGACTATCCAAGTGGAAAATCTGTAAGTACCTCCTCTTGTCTGTTGTGTGAGGAGATGCCTGTTACCCCCTCTGTTCCCCAGGGATGTCATTTGATATCCTGGAATGTGAAAGGACTTAACCACCCGGTCAAGTGTACAAAAGTCCTTCAGCACCTGAAATTGCTACAGGTGGATATTGCCCTTTTCCAAGAAACCCATCTGATGGCTAATGTACCAATTGGTTAAAGAAAATGTGGGTGGGATAAGTCCTGGCCAGCTCTCTGACTACTAAATCAATAGGTGTGGCCATTCTTATCTGCCGAGCATCTCCTTGGGTGGTGAAAGAGGTCAAAAAAGATGCTCACGGTAGGTGGCTTGTAGTGAAACTATATTCTCCTACAAGTACTGTTTTACTGGGGAATGTGTATGCTCCCAATACTGAGTATGTCAGCTTCTTTCCAGCTCTAAGTCAGGCGCTGTCGGATTTACAGTCGGGTGGGCAGAAGCTCCCTGTAATACTAGCTGGAGATTTTAATATGGTAGGGGACATATTTTTGGATAAGTCTCAGCCTACTCCACATGCTAACCCTAGAGCCAGACAATCCTTGCAAATCATGATACAGGAATGGGCCCTCACCAACATATGGCATAGGGATCATCCTGCTGGCAGAGACTTCACTTTCTATTCGGCACCACATAATTCCCATAGTCATATAGACTTTTGGTTAGCTAACCAGCCTGTAGCTAGATGCCTTTCTGATGCCAAGATTGGCTCGATACTAATATCAGACCATGCCACTGTCTCATTTAAGTTTATCCCTCAGGGCCACCGCCCATATGGCACTCACTGGTGCTGCAATCCCCTCCTATTCCAGGATCCGGATTTCCACCCCCATATAGTACAAGTGGCCAAAGATTATTTCTCTCTGAACACCGGCTGTGGAGTAGCCCCTGGTATGGTGTGGGAGGCATTTAAGGTGGTGCTATGGGGACATATTATTGCCTTCTCAGCAACTAGGGATTGGAAAATTAAGGTGACCCTTAACCAGCTCCAGGTGGAATTGGGAGCCCTAGAGCACCATTTCAAATCTGCCACCTGTACTGCCCCAGACAATCCCCTACACTGACAAATAGTTAGTCTTAAATATCAAATAAATGTCATTCTGCACCAAAGAATGGAGTGGCACCTTTAGAGACAGAAACAGGCCTTTTAGGTGGGAGGGCAGCATGTAGGGAATATCCTTGTATATAGTCTTCGCAAGTAGCAAGCAGCCACACGGATACATGGTCTCCATACCCAGTTAGTTACTATAGCAACTAATTTCATGTTAATTAATACTACTATGCAGCAATTCTATCACACCCTGTATCAGTCCCATTCTCCAAATACAGCCCAGGAATTGCAGGCTCTCTTGGCTAAATTTTGCCAGCAAACCCCCTTACCAACTCTCACTATAGAACAGGCCACACTTTTGGAGTCCCCAGTTTCCAGTGAAGAACTCCATCTGGTGCTCTCCCAAATGGCTAGGGTGAAGCCCCTGGCCCAGATGGCATGTCGATGGAGCTATACCAGGCCCTGGGCACTGACATCATCCAGCCTCTTTAGCATGCCCTCCAATCAGCCCACATTGCTGGAACTCTCCCCCCCACTATGAAAGAGGCAATTATTTCTCTTTTGCCCAAAAAATCATCCGACCCTCTAGTTTGTGCCAACTTTTGACCAATATCCCTTCTTTCAGTAGACACAAAGATACTAGCCAAAGCGTTAGCCTCAAGATTAGTGTCCATTCTTCCCTCAGTTATACACCCCTCCCAAACAGGCTTTATGCGGGGCAAATCAGGTATAGATAACACCAGGCTTCTTCTCAACCTTAAGTGGTTTGCCTCTAAATCTTTCCTCCCTTTAGCAGCCCTGGCAATTAATTTTTCAAAGGACTTCAACTCCATCGAATGAGGGTACCTTTATGAAGTCCTCTCCAAGTATGCATTTGGCATCCATTTTATGCAATGGATACGTACCCTTTACAGTGCACCCACGGCATGCATTCTTACTAACAGTGAGATATCCCCTCCTTTTGAACTTCAATGTGGCACCAGGCAAGGCTGCCCATTATCCCCCTTACTATTCCTGGTGGTGTTGGATCCTTTGATAAGGGCCTTTGTAGCCTCTCCACAAATTCAAGGTATACTAGTTGCTGACCATCCATATTTGGTGGTGGCCGATGCGGATGACCTTCTTTTAACCCTGACAAATCCTCAGCAAAGTCACCCAGCAGTACTCCAACTCCTAGATGACTTTGGGTACTTTCTAGACTATGTGTTAATCAGAAAAAAAACACCTTGGCTCCTTTAAATTGCCCTGCACTAAGACCTGCATCCAAGGTACTAATTTGACCTGGGTAAATAATGGGTTTAGTTACCTTGGTATCTGTATACCAGCAAACTGGGTGACAATTGAATCTGCCAACTTCTCTCCACTATTGACACAATTAAAAATAGAAATAGAGAGGTGGCACAAGCTGCAACTCTCTCTACCAGGAAGAGTACCAACCATTCATATACTGCTGCTCCCTCAAGTCATGTACTTCCTAAATAACCTCCCTATTGCTATTATGCCCAAACTCTTTAATTTTTTGGAAAAATTAGTGATTAACTTCTTCTGGGACTCCAAACTGCCCAGGTGGAGCAAGCATAAGATGAGGATGCACTGGTCTCAAGGTGGCCTGAATGCCCCTTGGTTTGCCTGCTATCGGTTATCCTGTATAGCTGCCCAGGCAACTAAATGGTTCATCCATGCCGCAGTGGATCCCCCACTTTGGGTCCAGTTAGAAGCCGATTTGGCAGGAGTTATGCCCCTTTATACACTCCTTACCCCACTCGCATACTTGCCACACTCCCTCCCACCAATAGTGTCACACGCCCCACTCTTGGAAACATCTTAGGACCAAATCATGCCTCCAAGCGAAGTTCTGGACTCCCCCCATACAGTATGCTCCCTGATGGCACAACAGTCTTATTAAAATCGATGAGGCACATATATATTGACCTTCTGGGTATGACTCGGGAATCCACAGAGTTCAAGACCATTCCCCCTCAGGCACATACCCTTTGCTCCCCTTTGACCAGCTACAGAGGCAAGTCTCATTACCACATAAAGACTTTTTGGAGATACTTATAAATTAGAAGTGCCTTGCAGCCCCTTCTACCTGAGTGCCAAGAAAATACACAATGGTCCTGGCTGGCTAACTTGCACCATCTCCCTACCACTCGAGGGATCATGGGTTCATTCTGTACCTCATGGAGAGAGTCACAATCTAATGCAACTCTGTCCTGCAAAAAAAATGGGAATCCTATATTGGCATACCCATCTCTGAAGACCAATGGAATTCTTATCTCAAAAGCACACATCATACCTATGGGGTCACCATCAGCCATTTTTTGCAGCTCAATATTTTGCTTCTGTGGCACCGTACCCTGGCAGCCCTCTTTACACATGGCTTGTCCAGCCATAGTAAATGCTGGTGCTGCTCACAAGCAGAGGCACATATTCTTCATATTCTTTGGTCCTGCCCTAACTTGGCCCCATACTGGAGAATGGGTAGCCTGAGATATTTCCTCAGTACTCAAACATCATATAGTTCTTTCTGACCCCAAACTGTGTGTGGGAGATACTACCTTCTTGGGTCAGTTAGCCAAACCACTTAGAGACTGGATCATGGTAGCCATCCTAGAGGGTAAACGCCTTCTCCTTAGACACTGGCATCAGTCAGTCATCCCTAGTTGCTCTGCTTGGCATGCAGCACTGGCAAAACTTTCCATCTTTGAAAGACTCTCGCACCTTCAAAAGGGCAACGTGTGCCTTTACTACAGGAGATGGGAATCATATCTCAAGTCCTCCTTTTACAAACTCCCAGTGCCACCTTCCAACCCTCCAACTTGACAGGCTATCTTGAAACTCCTCTATTCCATCTTTAGACTAATACTTCCTTAGTCTGGATATTGGATTTTAGATGTAAGCATTGGCTTTCACTTCTAATAACTCCTTTTATCTACTTAGAATATATTTTCTAGTAAGCACTAATATCCTAGATTAGCTACATCATGACTGTTATGAAGGGATTAAGCATTACAGAACAGTCTGTACAATGGATGACACTTCTTTTTGAAGTTGCACTACTTAAAGATGTATTGATGTCATTAAGTGGCTGGCTGTACGACTCATCATTTGTTGTATTAAAAATATTCAGAATCTCTCAATAAAATATTATACAATAAAGAATCCCACTGGTTCTACCCACTGCTTTGTCACACTGCTCTGCCACTTTGAGGTCTCAGTTATGATAACCCCAAGGTCCTTTCCTGCTTAGTGAATGCCAGCATCTCCCCCATCCTATACTCAGCTCCTGAGTTCCTATTCTCTAGGTGCATGATTTTGCACTTTTCAACACTGAACACTAACTGCCATGCTCTTAACCACTCCACAAGTTTCCCTAGGTCCCTGCACATTGTTTCTGCCCCCTCCTGAGTTTCCACCCTTTTACAAATTGTGTTGTCATCTGCAAAAAGGCATACCTTCCCTTCCAGTTCTTCTGAAATGTCACTTATGAAGACATTGAAGAGGACTGGTCCCAGTGCTGATCCCTGCAGTACCCATTGGTCACTCTTCCCTCATTAGAGTAAGTGTCATTAACCACTATCCTCTGTTGCCTATTCAGTAACCAATTCCTTACCCAATTCACCACTTTGGACTCCACTCATAGGATGCTCTTTTTCTTTATCAGTCTCCTGTGCAGCACAGTGACAAAGGCCTTGCTAAAATCCAGATAGGTCACATCCGCAGCCCTCCCCTGATCTATTTCCCTGATCACCCAGTTGAAGAAATCAATCAGATTCTTCTGGCATGACCTTCCTCCTGTGAATCCATGTTGCCTTTGGTCTTGTAGCCCACTGGAGTCTATATACTCTACCAGCCTTCCATTTAGCAGAGTTTCCATTAATTTCCCCACCACTGAAGTGAGACTGACTGACCTCCCTGCTGTTGGTCTTACGGAGAGTGACCACATCTGCTCACCCTCAGTCCTTCAGAAGCGCACCTGTTTCCAGTGAGTTTTTGCACATGTTAGCACCTCCATGAATTCCTTTAGTACCTTTGGCTGTATCCCATCTGGTCCCATAGCCATATCTACTTTCAGTAATGCAAATCCCTTCAGGACTCTTTACTCTGGAAATGGTCTTGTGTCCATCTCCTATTCCTTGTTCCTGCTTCTCTCTGGTTGCCTGTTTCCCCCTTCCTCCACCTTAAAGACTGAGCTGAAGAACCTTTTCAGGATGTCTGCTTTTCCTTGATCCTCTTTTGCACAGTGTCCTCCTGTCACCTTCCTTATCCTCACTATCCCTTCCCGTGCTTTCCTCTTCTCACCTATGTACCTAAAGAAATTCTTATTCATCTTAGCTATCCCTTTGGCTATCCTTTCCCCCCTCTCTGGCTATCTGTTCCTCTTACTACCTTTCTTGCTTCCTTCTGTTTTACTTGATATACTTCCCTGTCTTCCTTCCTCATCATTTCCTTATACCTTCTGAATTCCACCTCTTTCTCCTCTCATCATCTTGGCCCCTTCCCTAGAAAACTGTAATGGTCTTTTTTTGCTTCTACATTTTACTCACTTCATTCATGCAGAGGTTGGTGTCCTTAGTTATGCTATCTCTTATTTTTCCCCCCTGTGCTTCTACTACCACTACCTGGACCCCCCCCCATGAGGTGGTTTCTGAGGCAGTCTCCCATTTCTTTAAAATCCAACCTCCTAAAGTTCAGGACCCTTGTCCTCATGTGGTTTGCCTCTGTTGCTATTTTAATGTTAAACCACACTGTACGGGTATCACTAGTACCTAGAGGATGGCCCACTGTGATGTCTGCAATGCTGCCCCAGTTTGTAAGCACCAGGCCTAGCAATGCCCTGTCCGTAGTGGGTTCCTTAACTTGCTGCCTGAGAAAAGCTCCTTGTAGGGAGTCAAGAATGACCTTGCTACTTGTTGAAGCTGCAGTTGGAAAGCTTCAATCAACATCTGGCAGATTGAAGTCCCCAACTAGCAGCACCTCCCCCTTACCTACCATCTTCTTATTCGGCCGGGGAAGGGCCGAGCCACCCACCCCCATCCCCAACCACCCCATGCTACATTCCTTTTATAGAGTAGCACAGTCATCACATTTCCTGTAGCAAAGCAGGAAGGGGAGGATCAGAGGGGTATCCACACAGTGACCTCACTTACAGGGGCACAAGTAATTTAACTTGTTATAATAAGTTACACAAAAAACAAATAAAAAAAAACTTTTGCTTTCATTTTTCTCCTTCTAATTACTTGGACCAGGTTATAAACTTGGCAGCTCAAATGGAATGGATATTATTAACTGCAGGCACTGCAGGACACTTTTCAAAAAGGCAGTTGTACAGAATTTAAGACACTGTCCGAAATGCTGAACCACTGGAGATCTAAGGGCTCAGCTCCAGCAACATAGGCAGAGATTGCATGCCTCAAATTGCATATTCAGGAGGAAATATATTATAAGAACTGCCTGCCATTTCCCCCAACATCCAACTGAAGCACCTCAACCACAGAGGGTAGTTGGTTCAGGAGGTTGGCAGGTGGTTAGGAAGGGCAAATCAGGTGCCCCATCACTCAATGCTTTCAAACGTATCACCTCCACAAACCATATAAACACTACAAACAGGTATCTGCCTCTATGTCCAAAATCAAATACAGGGGTAGAGGACACAGCAGATAAGGGCACTACTGCACAGGGCCTAGCAGTACAAAACTCAACCAAAACAGAGACCAAAACAAAAAAAGCAAAAAGGAAATCTAAAAAACTTCTGATCATAGAAGACTCCATGATTCGAAGAGTTGATACCTACCTCCAGCCAGGGGTAATGGTCAAATGTCTCCCAGGTAAATCAGCATGGAGAAACACTGACCACATTGCTATAATTGTGCAGGAAGCAGGAGAAAACATTGATGTCCTGGTACACATAGGTACTTATGATCTCACCAGCCAGTCAGTTGTGGAGACCAAGGAACACCTGACCAGGCTGGGAGACAAACTGTGATCCATTCTGTCCAGCATCTTCTCTGAGATCCTGCCAGTCTGGGAGAGGGGGGCAGATGGATGGAAGGTCAGTGAAGGGGAGATAGGGGAGCTAAAGATGTGGCTCAAGGGCTGGTGCCCAGAAAAAGGACACAAATTTGTAACTGGAAAACAGTTTTGGGAGCAAAAGTTCTTTAAAGTGTTTGGGCCAAGGTGTGTGCTTTTGTGGGTTTTAGGTCCTGCAGTGAAGTAGTTTTTAAAATATTTAATAAAAATGTTCCTTTTCTGAGCATGTCCAGTTCAAAGGTCTCTTATGCTCTACCTCTGCTGCCTACAACCTGCTTCCCTCTTGTTGTGCTCTACCTCTGCCTTGTGCAGGCAGGGTCCACAGCATACTGGAGGGGCCAGACCTCGGCAGACTGTTGTCTTCCCCCTTTCTTCCTTCCTGACATGCTCTAACTCCCACCGCCTCAACCTGCTTCCCTCCTGTTCATGCTTGACATCTGCCTGGTGCAGGCAGGATCCCCAGCATTCTGGAGGGGTCAGGCCCTGGCAGACCCTTCTCCTCCTCCACTCCTTGCCTTCCCCTCCTCCAAATCCCTCTTTCCACCCCCTGCTTTCTGCCTATATGACCACCACCCACCTCCCCTCCTTCCTAGCCATAGTTATTGGCTAACCCCTAATCTCTAATGCACTTATAGTCAACCTTGCACTATTGTTACACCTTGCAAAGTTTGTTCTATCTGTGTCTCTCCTTGCAATCGTGCCCTAGTTCAACTTCCTTGTATGCTTGGGAGAATTCAAGAATGCATGGGACAGCCAGAAGGCAATTTTTTTTTTATAATTCATATTTTATTAACAGATGTTCATAATACAGGAGACAGAGAGTTAAAACAGACTCTGCATATGTTCAAAGTGTTACATGAGCTGTCCCCATCCCCCTTCCCCCCACCCATACAGCAGCAGAGTCCATAGTGTGATAAGATAAGCAATACTATATAGTGTCATAAATTAAAGATCATTGTTACAGTAACTCATTTACCTGATCTGGTCATGATTAGCATGTGAAGGGGATCCCAAGTATTCTTGTACCACTGCAACTTATTGTGGAGGCTCGCTATCGCTTTCTCTGTACGAAGGTTAGCTAGAATTTCATTAACCCATTCCTGATATGATGGGCTTACTGTGTCCTTCCAATGCCGAAGTACAATTTTTTTTTAACGGATACTGCAATCATGGAAATATGAAATCTCCTGATTCTCACTTTGATAGAGGATAGATCTTCCAACAAACATACGTCTGGGGTGAAGAAATCTTGCAAACCTAAAATAGGATCTAGGTTAGTCTGTATAGCTACCCACAAAGACCTTACTTGGGGCATGACCAAAAGATGTGAAGAAGTGTGCCATCTCCTGACATCCTCTGGTACACACCCCCGATCTTATAAGGCCCCATTTCCTCAGCTTCACAGGGGTGTAATACATGTTATGCATAATGTGGTATTGCATAAGTCGGAGTCTGTCCTGAGAAATGTATTTATGACAGAACTTCCATAAAACAGACCAGTTGGGAGTGTATTGGGGAAAGAAGGAAACCCAGAGCCTAGTGGGGCCTTCAGGTCTCCCATATTTCCAATAAAATAAAACTCGGTATATTTTGGAAATAACGCCTGGTGACCCCAACAGGGAGGAGAGATCAGACACAAATAGAAAGGCAGGTGGGCGAGGAGGAATATTACCAAGTACTGTAGACAGCAGATGTTTTAATTGGACCACCCTGAAGTAAAAAGCTAACGGGACGTCAAATTTACAAATTATATAAGAAATTGAGAGTCATTCCCCTTCCTCATCCAGAAAAGCAGAGATTATTCCATCCCCAATTTGGGGCAACCATTTATGAGAAATCATCCTTTTATTTATTGTGAAAGACGGGGAGTTCCAAATAGACTGAGACAAGTCCAAGTGTGGGGAGTACTGCAAAAATGAACAAAGCTGTACGTGAACTCTTAGAGACGTTCGGAGGATGAGACAACTACAGGTGTCAGAAAGGGATGCAATTTTAACATAAAGCATAGTCAGGGGGTCAATGTTCTAGGACTGGATAAAATCTAACTCAATTTTGAGCCAGACCAGTCTTAGGTGTTCCGGACCCGGATTCACCCAGCCCATATATTTTGCAATATGACTTGCCCAGTAATAAATTGCCAGATGGGGGATCCATAGTCCTCCATCTATTTTCTGAGCAGCTAGCTTATGATATGCTAACCTGGATTGCTTATTGGACCAGATAAAATTTGTGAAAATTATGTGCATTTTCTGAAACCATGATAAAGGAATAAAGGAATTAAGGAGCGAGAGGGGATAAAACAAGTGAGGAAAAACATTCATTGTAATTATATTGATGCGACCCCAGAGAGAGACAGGAAGTTTAGACCATCTATTGAGGTCCTGAACTATCACTTGGGAAAGGGGCTCCAAGTTTTCTTTAAACCAGGAAGAGGGACTACACATCAAATTGATACCCAGATATCTGAGAACACGAGGAGACCAGCCGAGACTAAAAGGGGAGACATCACTTTTGAAAACCTTATGGTTAAGAGGGAAAATGGAGGATTTATTGACATTCAGTTTATAGTTTGAGAAAATACTAAACTTGGCGATTTCTCATAACATGACGGGGATAGATGTTTTTGGATGAGAAAGATGGAGGAGAAGATCATCAGCGAAAGCCGTGATCTTCACCACATTATTACCTATCGGGATACCTTGTATCTCTGGATTACTGAGAATATTTTGGATAAGGGGCTCTAAGTATAAATTAAATAAAAGAGGGGAGAGGGGACATCCCTGCCTAGTACCGGAAAATAAGATAAAAGGTTTGGAGAATGCTCCATTGCCGGAGACTCTGGCAGAGGGAGTTCGATATAAGGCCCAAATCCAGTCTATAAACCTGACCAGAAAACCAAATACTTTTAGGACCTGAAACAGGAAATTCCAGTTGACACAGTCAAATGCCTTCTCGGCATCCAGGGAGACCAATCCCGTGGGAAAGGCGGCATCCCTGGACACCGAGACGACGTGTGCCAAGGTGTGTAAATGGTCAACTGATGAACGCCCCTTGATAAATCCCACCTGAGACATACTAATCAGGTCTGGAAGGACCCAAGTTATTCTATCAGCCAATATCTTCGAGAAAACTTTAACATCTTGGTTCAATAAAGAAATTGGGCTTCAAACAGATGTGTATCTGTTCTTGCACCAGAAAGAATGTGACAATACAACCGGTGAAGAACCGGTAATAGCTGTGTTTGAAAAGTTTTATAGATTAAAGCATAAAAAACGTCTGGTCCCGGGACTTTGTCTGAGGGCAAGGCCCCGATGACCTCTGATATTTCCTCCAGAGATATTGGGGAGGATAGGAACTTCCTCTGTGGCTCAGATAAAGAGGGTAGAGAAGAATCCCTCAGATACACCTCAAGCGCTTCTAAGGGAAGGGGATTATCCATGTCCCTATATAAATGCTCATAGTATGAGGCAAATTCCTGCACAACCTCAGAAGGGGACACCTTCAGTGATCCATCTGCCTGGGCTCTGATTGGAGGTATGAACCTACCAGATTCCTGCTGTTTCAACCTTAAGGCTAGCAGGCGACCTGCTTTTTCCCCCTGGTCGGTATAGCTCACTTTGGTGCAAATAATAGAAAACAATGCTTTCTCCCTCAGCAAATCTAAATATTTATCTTTAGCTACCGAGAGCCTCCTCATATCGTCTTCTGAGGTATTAGAGGATAACTTGGTCTCCAGAGACCTAATTAGAGATAATGAGGCTAGTAATTCCACCTCTCGAACCCTTTTCCTCTTTGTGGCTAAGCTAATAATAATTCCTCTCATGTAGGCCTTGAAAGCACCCTACAAAATATCAGGTGCCATATCCTCAGAGGAGTTAGTAGAAAAAAAGAAATTAATCTGTTCTTTTATTAGGTTACAGTATTAGCCAGAAGGCAACTATAGAGGGGGTTAGGAGGAAATAGGCTGTTGGTAAACTAGAAACTGCAGCTTATCCCATAGGTAGGGGGAAATGGGCAGACTGGATGGGCCAAGTGGTCCTTATCTGCCATCAAAGTCTATGTTTCTATGTTTCTATCCAGCCATTTTCTAATTACAAATCTATGTCCCACCAAGTGTTTGCCAAAGATATTTGTGCTATAGTATCTCTCTAGTTCAAGACTTAGCATTGTATCCATCTAGTTCATCCCTGTTGGAATTCATCCTTTTCAGTACTTCTGTATAGTCTGCTCACTTCATTGAATGTAATCAAATTGTATATCTATATTGTGTGCCAAATCTCTGTATACTATCCTCATGTTCCCCTGCCCCCCAGGTCACACTGGGAGATGAGCAACTTGTTGCTCAGCATGCCTTCCTGGTGAAACATTTCAATAGTGAAAGAAAGAAAGAAAGAATCAACATTCTATTCATAACTGAATTTTTGCAAAAGCAGCAGTTTGCACTATATGACACAACTATCTTTATTATATGACAACTGTGTCAAAAAGTGCAACCCCTGCTGCTGTTGCCACTTGTAGGTCAGGGACAGGGCTCTCATTGTAGCTTGTAGCCCCTGCCATCCTGACTAAGCTGAACATGCAATGGTATCTGCACATCAGGGACCTCAATCCCTGGTGGCAGTGTGTGTATTTATTTACTTATTTATTTTTATTTAGCCTGCTTTTTTTTGTAATTCACCCCTTCCAACAGAGTGGGACACTGGGGAACCCACTCACAGTGTCCTGAAATAGATTAATATTATTTGTATACCTGCAGAAAAAAAAAATGTTCCCCGACATCTTTTTTTATTGTTATTTAAAACTGAAATAAAGAAAACATTCCCAGCCAGCCCGGTGGCACTGAGGGTTTAGGCACTGGATGCCACACCTCATGCCACACTGGTGCCCTGGGTTCAGGAACAAGTCAGGGCTGCTGGGGGTTGGCAGGGGAAGGAAGGGATCGAGTGCCCAGAGGATGGCTCTCCCTTCCCTGGGAAGGGTTCTGGGGTTGCGCCACTCTGCAGTGGCACCTGGTGATGGTCAGATGCAGCACAAGCAGTGGTGGCACTTACAGCAGGGAGGAGCTTGGCGGGTGGCAGCATGCTGTGCCTAGCTGCCATTGCACGTCCAAGCTCCTCAGGGCCTAACATGCAGAAAATTCCCTACCACATCCGTGGAGATGATGGGGGTTCCAGGGATGCAGCCCACATCCTAACTCTGGCCCTGTGCTTAGGGGACTCCACAGCTGACCTGCCATCCAGGTAAGGCCTCTCTAATCTCAGAAAGGACATGGCGGGAGGACAGGCCCACCCTGGGGGGTTGAACTGGGGGGGGCTAGTTCTGCCTGAGTGGTCAGAAAAGTCCCTCTGAGGGGATGCAGGGTTCAGGCCCAGAGTAGAGGCTGCCGTCAAGAGGATGCCCCAGAAGGATGCCCGGGTGTGACGGCAAAGAAATAGAATTTAAAAAAATATATAAGAAAACATTCCCTCGTCTTGGCTGCTGTTCCCCCCCCATCCCGACCCTCCCTCTGAGTGCCCACCACCCCACAACCCCCCTTACAAAATACTTACCTTCGGAGGGTAAATGCTGTCATCTTCTGTGGACCGGGACATGTCTGCACTCTGCAAAGCCGAACCGCGAACTGAGAAATAAAGCTTACTGCTTCATAATGTATTTGGTAGCTAGGAGCTGGTTGCACTATACAACACAGCTATCCTTTAACAAATGACAGTGTGTCATATATTGCAACCCTTACTACCGTATTACATATTTGTTGGTTTTTGCTCTATAGGATACAGCTGAGTCGTATATTCCAAAAACTATCAAATACATTGTACGGCAACCAGCTCCAAACCACCAAATACATTATAGGGCAGTAACTTGCATTTTTTTTGTTTTTTCCTCTCACTGGACACAGCAGTGAACCTGTCACAGTGTCCATTGCCTTGCAGTACTCATGGTGCTTAAGGTTATTTAAAGACAGGGGGAGTCCCCCCATACCCGCCACACAATAGCACAGCAGTATTTGTCACAAGACAGTGCCTTACCCAAGCAAGTGACACAAACAAATTTAACTGTGATGTGAACTATACTGCACAGCTGTCATTTATTAAAAGGAAGCTATATAGTACTTGCACTGTATGACACAGCCGTCATTTAATTAAGACAGCTGTGTCGTATACTACTTGCACTACATGACACAGCTGTCATTTGTTAAAGACAGCTGTGTCATATGGTGCAAGTACTATATGACACAGCTGTCTTTAAGAAATGACAGCTGTGTTGCATAGTTCAGGCTGATGTTATGTCGACAATAGATCAGACAGGGCTTCTGTCATTGTAGCCCCACCAGCCTGGCTGTGGACCAATGAAACTGTTCTCTACCACCAGGTGCCCCAATCTCTGGTGGCAGTATATGTATTTATTTATTTATTTATTTGTATTCACCCTTTGGACCCAACTGCCAACATCAGGGGACCCAATCCCCATGACGGCATTACTGCCCACAACAGCAGTGTGGCACACTGGGGAGCCCAACCCCAGTGTGCCTAAATAGTTTACTTTCCCTCTTTAAACAAGCACTGACTTAATGTGCCTTTCCTGGTTAACAATTTCCCCGAACTAAAAAAAGTCCCACAACTTTTTTTTTTTAATCTGGAAAAAGGAAAACTGTCCCTCATCGTCCCTGCCATCTCCCTAACCCCACCCTACCATCCCACTGCACACCCACCACCCCATAGCCCCACTTATACTATACTCATCACCGGAGTTTGGGCACTTTCATCTTCTCTGGACCAGGACATGTCTGCACTCTTCAAAGCTGAACTGCGAACTGAAGAATACAAGTAAATGCTGTATAATGCATTTCAATGGCATTTTGAACTTATGTTGATAACGTTGTCATTTCTTTGAATTTTTGGACCAAATTTTCAACATGGCCTTTTGAGGACCCCACCTCATGAACACAGTCAATGTCATTTTATTAATCAGGCCCGCAAGGTGATTTTGCAGTCGCTGTGTGTAATCACCTTTCGGTACCCATTAACAAAATGACAGTGCCAGTGTTCATCAGGTGTGGTCCCAAAAACCCTATGTTGAAAATTTGGTGAAAAAAATTCCAAAAAATGATTGTGTTACAAGCGTGCATTGCACAATTTCTACACAGGTGCATAACTTTGGTAATTTACAATATTTTGACTCAAGATTTCCGTCATGTCCATTTTTTAACACCAGCTCCTGAACAGTACAGCTGTCATTTTTCACATCCTGTCCAAAACAGTGTTTTCATACTTGTGGCACGGAATGGTGTTTCAGCAAGGATTTGAAAATTTTCATCTGTGGGGTTTATGAGATGGGGTCATAAGAAGATGTTGAATGTTTGGGGTCAAAATATTAAAAACAAATAGTTTATTAAGAAACATTGATTTCAGGGATGTCCGTTGTACCTCTGGGAGCACGCTGCCTTACCATGCCAGTGAGCTGAGTTCACGTATGAATTCAGTGAACCAGTTTACTGGGACAAGGCTGATGGGGAAGATGCTGCAGCATGTAGCACCAGTCTTGGCCTGCATAGGGATGGAGCAGTGTTTTGGCACAGATGCCACACCCAGAGATAGGTAAGGGAATTTCACCCACAGGGTATCTAGATGTGTGCTGGGATCTGCTGGCCCCATGCACTGCGTCATGACTGTCTCCAATATTGTATTTAGGTCATTTTGCGGAGGTCCCAAAGGGACCTGTGCAAATGAGGATACAATTCTAGGACTGTCTTCAATAATGTATTTATCTCATCTGGGTCCTGCACAAATGAGGACACAGTTCCACTATCAGAAAAAAGAAGGGAAATTGGTTGCAAAAAACTACATTTATGCAGAGATTAGGACTGTAAAAACAGCAAAATGTACAAAGACAGGAAATAAAAAAACATTAGGGATTTGGGTCTCCGGGGTACTGGCGAATCAGTGGTGGGTTCTTACTTGGGGTTGTTATCCCTAATGCCCCCCCGCCCATAGCCTTCTGTCAAAAGATTAATCTACAGTCCTTAAAGAACTAAGAGAGGTGGTGGCTGAACCTCTGGCTATCCTGTTCAGCCAATCACTGGAAACATGGGAGGTACCCAAAGACTGGAGGACAGCAGATGTAGTCCCCTTATACAAAAGCGGGAACAAAGAGGAAGCAGGGAACTACAGACCAGTCAGCCTCACCTCGGTAGTGGGAAAGATCATGGAAACAGTACTGAAGGAGAGATTGGTGGAACATCTGGTTGTCAATGGACTACAGGACCCAAGGCAGCATGGTTTCACCAGGGGAGGTCATGTCAGACCAACCTCATTGAATTTTTGACTGGGTGACTAGGAGGTGGATCAGGGAGGGCGTAGGACATGGCCTATCTGGAATTCAGCAAGGCCTTTGACACTGTGCCACATAGAAGACTATTACACAAACTGGGGAATATGGGTGTGGGCAGGACAGTAGTGTGGTGGGTAGGTAACTGGCTGGGTGGCAGGACACAGAGGGTGGTGGTAAATGGCTGTCACCCACAGAGGGAAGAGTAACCAGTGGGTACCACAGGATCAGTGCTGGGAACGGTCCTATTCAACATCTTCATCAGTGACATTGCACAGGATCTAGAAGGCAGAATTTCACTGTTCGCTGATGACATAAAGCTCTGTAACAGAGTAGACACACCAGAGGGTGTAGACAGAATGAGAAGGGACCTGCAGAAACTTGAAGAATGGTCAAGGTTTGGCAGTTGAAATTCAATGCAAAGAAGTGCAAGATAATGCATATGGGGCACAAAACCCTGGCACAATATATCAGTTGGGGGTGAGGATATAGCATGCACCAAGCAGGAAAGGGATCTTGGGGTTGTCATCTCTGATAACCTCAAGGTAGGGAAACAGTGTGACAAGGCATCAGGTAAAGCAAATAGGAAGCTGGGATGTATAGGCAGGGGCATCACCAGTAGGAAAAGGGGAGGTCATAATTCCGCTATACAAGACACTAGTGAGGCCCCACCTGGAGTACAGTGTACAGTTCTGGAGACCATACCTACGTAAGGACATAGACAGGGTAGAGAAGGTTCAGAGGAGGGCAACAAAGATGGTGCATGGGTTGCATCACAAGTCCTATGAAGACAGGTTGAAGGAACTGAACATGTACTCCTGGAGGAGAGGAGGGAGAGGGATATGATAGAGACATACAAGTATCTTACAGAGAGGAACAGAGTGCAGGAAAACACTATTTTTAAGCGAAAAAGATGTTTCAGGACTAGAGGGCATGGGATGAAGTTGGAGGGAGGACAATTCAGAGGAAAATGAGAAAGAATTTCTTCACAGAACGGGTGGTGGACAAGTGGAACACCCTGCCAGAGGAAGTGGTGGGGGCTGAAACAATCACGGGATTTAAGAATGCATGGGATAGACATAAAGGAATTCTAGAGGGCAGGGGTAAGGGGAAACAGACTTCTAGGAAAACAAACTGAACTTACAAGCTCAAATGGGCAGACTAGGTGGGCCATAGGCCCTTATCTGCCGACACTGTCTATGTATCTATGTATCTATGTATCTATGTAGCTCCAACCTAGCACCTCATAGTGATACAGTACGGCCAATATAATCTGTCAGAGCTTTCTTCACATGGGCCCTGCATGAATACATAACATTTGACCGCTTGTGATCCATGGTAGGGGTGGGCATTTGGGTTTATTTATTTTTTTGCTTTTGGTAACCGGGTAAGCACACTAGACAGCTAGTGCCTATTTTCAGGTGCGACCCGAGTTGACAACCCCAAGTAAGAACCTACCATTGATTCTCCAATACTCCGGAGACCCAAATCCCTAATGTTTTTTTAATTTCCCATCTTTGCATGTTTTGCATTTTTACAACCCTAATCTTTGCATTAACGTTGTTTTTTGCAATATATATATATATATTTTTTTTTTTTATAAAATAGGTAGAAAAAAGTAGCTCATCTAGTGTACAATCATCATCACATGACCATGCGTATATCAGAGTGTGACCGCCCACCTGCACTTTTACCCTCCCAAAAATTTTTTTTTGCCATTTTATAAGATAGATAACTCACTCTAGGATGTGGGGTCATGTTTGATATACGCATACCTTTTGGTGATTGACTTCAGCCCGCGCCCCGCGCGCATACAACACACCAAGTCATGCATATATTAGAGCGCAACCGCACACCTATGAGTGGGGTACCTATTATATATATATATATATATATATATATATATATATATATATATATTATAGTAGCAACGGTAGTGCCACTATAGTTAGAGTTGAGGAGCCATTTCCATGTTAAACCCAAAATTTTGCACCTTAATAACTTTGCAACCATTCAACAGATTTGGCTGAAATTTGGAATACGCAATCAAGATACATACACCTTTGGATCTGCCAAGATTCATACTGGTCGCACATATGACTGTGGAGTTATTAAGCATGATCTGTGCATGCATTTACGCTTTTCTGGAATTTTACTGTCGTCTCTACAGGTCGCACGGTTTATGCGACCGGTACAAAAACTTCAGGGAATATGTGGCCGGGGTCTCCGATGTGCTTTTTGAAGATTTCGTGAAAAAATATTAAACGGTTCAAAAGTTATTCAAAGAACAAGTTACCATTATAAGTCAATGGGAAAAGTTAACAAAAAGTTTGACAGTGTCGCAAATGCAGTTTTTAGTTTCGGAAATGGCCCTTTTACTGTCGCAAATCTGACATTTTGTTTTCAGTTAGCGATCAGAAAAATGCTTGCCATTTAAAATTGGGACCATCTAGCAACCTAATTCTTTTTGTATTCACCTAGTCAGACCCTGAGGATGCTAGCCATGTCTTTATTTTGGGGTAAAACACCCAAAATATGTTTTTCAGTTTCTGGAAAAAGTACTTTCATAAAGTACTGTTGCATTCTGTGACGCTTGCTCTAATGAATTTAAGGGAGAGCTCTCACAACTTCTTTACAGTACTTTTCTAGGCTGTGGGAAAATGACAGTACCCTTGGCACCCTGCTGCAAAAGAAGGGTTTGGTCTTTTGGCCTGAAATTTGAGGAACACAGCCAACATCTCACAGATGTGCCTTTCAGTGTTTTGTTGAAAAAATATTACATGGTGGCAAAGTTACGGCACTCCAAAGTTGACGCTTTTCCCATAGGATAACATTACTGCGTCCAACGCATTACAGGAATCCTTTGGAGCCCTGCTGCAAAATAATGGTTTGGTCTTTTGGGCTGAAATTTGGAGGGAACACAGCCAACATCCCACACATGTACCATTTTGTGGTTCAGTGAAAAAAGATTACAGGGAGCCAATGTTATGGCACTCCAAACTTCTCTTTTTTTCCCATAGGATAACATTATGGCGTTCGCCTCGCCTTTCAGGGTCCGTATCTCGGAAACGGTGTGAGATACGGACTTTTCGTCGGAAAAATGCTTAGTCCCCTAATGAGAAAAGTTAAAAAAAAGTTCAACAGTGTCGCCTGATGGGGGCTAAGTACAAAACTAGCCAAGAAAGTCATAAATCATATGACTTTTAAATTTTTTTCTACGTCATACGGTTCCTGAGATATAAGCAATTTAGTATTCCAACTCCTCATTTTCTGCTCCGAGAACCATTATTATTATCCATACATTCTTTGTACTCACTGCCTTTCTCTATGCAGCTTTTGGGGAAAACCAGCCTGTGTGCTTACATTACTGTTACCGTTATTGTTTCCGCTTTCGGTTCCATTCCTGTTTCACTTAACATTCACATCTATGCCACCATGTGCGTTACCCTTTGCATTGTCATTTGCACCTGCTTTTGCATTGTTTTTAACATTTCTGTCTACACTAGCAGGCATCATTCTTCTGCTGGACTGAGGCGGTTGTCCCTCTTTCAAGGGTACTTGAAAGGCTAAACAAGATGGCGGCTGAGCTGAGCCGGCCAGAACACTGATTTTATTGCTTGTCGTTTTCTTCGTCTATATTTCGTTTATATTTGATTAATTTTAAAGAATTTTAGCCCTTTTGAGTTTTTTTTTTTTGTATGTTTCTGTTATGCGGATTAGTCCGATTACAGCAGCGTGAAGTTAATAATTTTTTTTGTTGGGTGTCCGTTAGCATCTTCTGAGTGTTTTGGAGTGGCTAAGAGCGTTTTGTACTGTTGGAGCCTTTCTATTGTGGTATTGCCCTGGAATTGGAATCCTGCACGCATACCTTTGAGTCCTGCATCTACTCGAACTAAGCTCCGTGGCGTCTGCGTTATCGACTTTGGATCCTACACTATTTTCCACTGTTACGCTCTCCGGCTGTGTTGTGAGAGGCTGTGGAGTTAAGGATCACTGGGAAGAGCTTCGGAAGCCAGGATTGCAGGAACCTGCTGCAGGTTCCTGCCGGTGAGTGAGTGCGTGACTCTGGATGGCGAATGGTGCCTGAATTTGCGGCGTAGAAAAGTTATGCACTGTGTACTGTGATACTATGACATACTATGAAGGAGCTCTTTTTGGATGTTGATGCACCGACATGGTGTTGCCCCCAGTGACTCTGTTTGTTTGATTTTTGGGAGTCTGGTCGCAGCGTGACGACTAAAGGAGGATCTATAGTTTGCTGCTGAATATAAGGTTGTGCAGCTGGGGACTGGAAAAAGCACTTTGTTTGTTGGCTGTTCCCTTGGAAGTGTTGAGTTGCAGGATTGAAAGAAGAAGAAAGACTTAAGGAACTAGCCTAGTTGTTCCTAAGGTGGGTGCGGGGTGCTGCTGTTTGTACCTGGGGGGGCTGGGAGCACCTGCCGGAGGGTTGGTGTGTCTTGGGGCTCCGGGGGATGCTGGAATAACCTGGCAGAGGCCGGGCTATGTCTAGCATCCCATGTAGGGAAGACAGCATCCATTTCCGCACCTCCTCTCTTGGTCTCACTAGGTCTTACTAGGTGAAGAGTGTTTCTCCCTGGCTGTTCCACGCCAGGTATATGAGATGTGACTGCAGTACAGTAACTTTGTTATATGGGGCTTATGATCAGACTTTACTAAGTTTACGGACTTTTAGGCAGGGTTTTAAATTGTGATTATATGTGGATTTTATGTTTATATATAGCGAGAGTGTTAATATTTTGGGTAGGGGAGTTTTATTTTATTTGTTTTGTTTGTTTATTTTATTTTGTTTTGTTTATTATTTTATCTTACTTATTAAGTATATGATCTTGTATGGGTCTTGATTTGATTATATGATTTTTATTTTATTTTTAGGTTATTATATTAATTAAGATAGGTTGTTTTGCCATCAATAATGTGTTTGATGGGGCTTAAGATGGTCAGGCGCTATTCTCCCACTCTGCTCCTGGACCTCTGTCCCTTTTATTGTCCTCGATTATCCGATATTGCCTTTAACAACTGTCGGAGAGCTGGGATATTGAGAAGGCATTTAGGGAATGGATGGGCTGGGCAGAGTGGGAGAATGGAGAGGGGTGGGCGGATAGGGATAGTTGGGACAAGGAGACACCCTGGGGCGAAATGGAGTCAGGAGAGGGGTCCTCCTTGCCTGATTTCCATACCCAAGGGCTCCACAGATTGTGGGCAGGTACTGCGATCCTCTCCGAAAACTCATCCAACTCAAACGGTGTTATGTAATGCCAGGTCGATTAGGAACAAGACTGCTATTATTGCAGATCTTGTTGCAACATCTGACCTGGCATGTATTACCGAGACCTGGCTGGAAGAAAATGCAGGTCCTATCTTAGACTCTGCTGCTCCAGCTGGGTTCTCGGTAATGCACCGTCCGAGATTGGATCGTAGGGGCGGGGGAGTGGCCATCTTCTTTAGATCAGAGCTGAGTCTTGTGGAGGTGCCAGTGGGTAACACCAGATCCTTTGAGTGTATCCTGGCAGCAGGTGCAGAGCTCAGGATTCCTCCTCATTACCGTCACCCCGGTGATGGTGGTGAATTCCTGAAGGAGTTCGCGGACTTCATCGTTGACATGGCACTGGAGTCGCCTAGATGGCTAATTCTGGGTGACTTCAATGCCTGGGTCGACGATGAACTCTCGCACTTTGGAAAGAACTTCCTCCAACTTATGTCTATGTTGGGCCTGTCACAGGTAGTTACCTCTGCTACCCATATAGGTGGACACTCATTGGACCTGGTGTTCCTACTGGATTTGGATGTTTCACATTTGGAGGTGGAACCAAATGCATGGACAGACCATCACACCATAAGATTCAGTTTTGGGGCACCCCCTAATAGGCCTGTCCCTACGGAGATGTTCCAGTATTGCCCCTTAAGGGAAGTAAATCCAGAGGGCCTAATGGTGGTACTGGACCTATCGGGTGTTTCGGATGAGAGCATGGGTCCAGGGATGGTTATCGCCTATAACAAGGCGGTGACCGGGCCCTGGATCGAATTGTTCTGAACAGAAATTGGCCCACTCACTCAGCGCCCAAAGACTCTCTGGTTTGATGAGTCTTTGAAGGAGCTGAGGAGAGTGGGGCGAAGCTAGAGAGAGCATGGTGGAAATCTTGCCTGGATGCCGACAAACTTAGATTGATGGATCATTATGTTATCTATCAATCGGCAATATCCCTAAAGTCAGAATTCCTGTCCAGGGAGATTGCTGCCAGAAACCACTCGCTCAATTCTTTCGGACTGTTGACAGATTGTGCAATCCACTCTGTCTACAGTCTGGAAGAGATTTTTCACAAATAAAGTGTGATGAGCTTGCTCGATTTTTCGCTGATAAGATTGCCGGCATTAGGGCGGATCTCGGCCAAGCTCACTCTACAAGGGCTTGCAGTGATCGGCGAGGGGAAGCAAACACCTGTGTCACCTGGTCTGACTTTGGTAGGCCGGAATTCATGGACATTATGAGGATTGTCCAGACTGTACGTCCAACCAGTTGTAGTTTGATCCGGGCCCCTCGCCACTTTTATTGGGTTGCGAGATATTATCTGTCCGACCATTGCTAAAATCGCCTGGAAATCTTTGGAGCAGGGATCTTTCCTGAACCCTTAAAGGAGGCGGTCATTCAGACCACTCCTAAAAACCTTCATTGAATCTGGACTGTCCAGCTAACTACAGACCTATCTCTAACCTGCCCTTCTTGGTAAGGTTATTGAAAAGGTGGTTGCACTGCAACTGGATGACCATCTTACAAATCATAATGTCTATGATACTCTTCAATCGGGATTTAGGAAAAGACATAGTACTGAGACTGCTCTTGTCCGGGTTCTAAATGATCTCCTGATAGCGAAGGATCAAAAGGCTTGTACTATTCTAGTCCTTCTTGATCTCTCTGCAGCTTTTGACACTGTGGACAATGGTGTGCTTCTGGAACGCCTGCAGTTCCATTGTGGACTGTCTGGTATGGTTCTACAATGGTTTCAATCTTTTCTCACAGGGCGGAGACATAGGGTTATCACTGGAATTTATTCCTCTGATGCCGCCTCTCTTGCCCTGTGGGGTTCCGTAGGGTTCCATTTGGCACCCATGTTGTTCGCTGTCTATATGCTGCCATTGGGAGACATTATTAGGCAATATGGCTTGGGTTTTCACTGCTATGCAGATGACACCCAGCTATATTTGTCCTTTAGCCCCGGGCAAGAAGATGCAGTCTCTAAACTTAACAACTGTCTATCCGAGATCAGTGATTGGATGAGTGCCAGCTGGCTAAGGTTAAACTCGGATAAGACTGAGGTGTTGGTTGGGGACCCAGGTCATCGTGAGGCAGATTGTAGGGCTGGTCTTCCTTCGGGCATATGGATCGATGGAGCCCAGCTCTCAACCTCAGACCGGGTGCGTAACCTGGGCGTTATTATTGACGACAGTTTGACGCTGAAATTCCAGGTGTCATCTGCCATCAAATCCTCTTTTTACCATCTGAGGAATATTGATTGGGTGAAACACCTTGTTCCTCCAGCTGACCTCCCGACATTAGTCCATGCCTTTGTTACTTCTCGCCTTGACTACTGCAATGCCCCGTACCTAGGGCTGCCAGGGGTTGATATCTGCTGCTTGCAGCTGGTGCAGAATGCTGCAGCCAGGCTTTTGACGGGGACATCTATAAGGAATCATATTACGCCTGTGCTGCGCGAACTGCACTGGCTGCCGGTTCAGTGGCGGATCACCTTTAAGGTCGGTTTACTGACCTATATGCCCTACACGTAACAGGGACCGTGATATCTTCAAGATCTGCTTGTTCCTCACTGTCCCTCCTGCTCACTCCGGCCACCTACGAGGATTGCTAGAGGTTCCAGGGTTCTATAAAACATCCGGCACGAGCGCTTTTTATGCTGCCCCTACCCTGTGGAACTCTCTACCTCGTCGGATACGAAGCTGCCTGACCGTTGAAAGCTTTAAGTCAGAACTGAAAACCTATTTATTTCAAAAGGTGTATGGGGAGTAGTTATTACACTGTATTGAAATTATATTTTATTGTTGTTTGTTATGCTATATGTATGTTTATATGTATTTAACTATTTTATTGTACAGCGCTTTGATTTCGAAAAGCGCTTAAAAATAAACTTTCACTTACTTTTTACTTACTTACTTACTACTGTTTCTCTTTCTGTTTTGCTTTGTGTCACCATGTGCATTACTATTTGCATTTGCTGGCACAATGTTACTATGTGACAAGACATCACGTGGCAGGAGCACAGCGCCCAAAGGGCCCCACGCTCCCGCTGTCACATTATGTGGTGGCCTGCCGCTGCATTACATTCACTATTTCTCATTATCATTCTCAAAAAGAAGGGAAATTAGAGGAAAAAACTCTGTTTAATGCATTAGTTAGGGTTGTTCCACACTGACAAAAGCGGAAATTGCAGTTGAAAGCCCCTGATCCCTAACCCATCACTCTCAATCAGCATGGTGTGCATTAGGGTTGTCAGTCCTAACCCTCACCCCATTCTCCTACACCTCTGCTTCTTTACACATGTGATGGGGTGAGAGTTATGGCCGGCAACCCTAATGCACACCCTGATGCTGGTTCGGAGTGTGAGCAGGGGGTGTCCAAGGGGGGCTTTCAACCCTAACACCAAATTTCCACACTTTTGTTGGTGTGGAACAACCCTAACTAATGTATTAAATAGATTTTTTTGTCTCTAATATATATATATATATATATAAATATATATGTGTATCTGTATATCTATATCTATATATAGGGAGCGAGAGAGAGAGAGCAAGAGAGAGAAAGAGAGAGAAAGAGAGATATTAGTGCTGTGTAGAATTCTCAACTTCTGGCAGAACTAAATTTTGTGGAATTTTTGAAATTCTACCAAAATTCTGCCAAATTTTGCCAGAAATGAAATGGCAGTATTGTGCAGCAGAAAGATGTGGAATTAGTTTTCTCTGCAACATTTCTGCAGAGATTTATTCTGTGGATCTCAATATTTTCTGTGGAAATGGTTGCAGAATGATTTTCCATGGAAAAATGCTGTTCCACAGAATATTATTCCATGGACCACAGCATGTGGAATTCTGCAGAAGAATCAGCAAACTTCTAGTGGAAATTTCTCTGGCAGAATGATCTTTTTGTGCTAATTTTGCCAGCGGAATGCAGAATTCCACAAAGCATATATATATATATATATATATACAGGCACAATAGCTTTATAGAAACATAGAAACATAGAAACATAGAAGTTGACGGCAGATAAGGACCGCAAGGCCCATCCAGTCTGCCCATTTCTTTTTCTACCTTATAAATGTGCCATCGGCCTTTGCTCTGTCAGTGACCTATCTATTCATAGTCATTTGTATTGCTCCCTTATGCCTATCCCATGCCTGTTTGAAGCCCTGCACTGTATTCATAGCCACCACTTTGTGGTAAGCCATTCCATGCATCTACCACCCTTTCTGTGAAAAAGAATTTCCTCACATTCCCCTTAATCGGCCTCCTCTAATCTCATGCTGTGTCCTCTTGTCCTGCTATTTTCTTATATTTAAACATGTTAGACTCTTTCACCTTTGTTTATGCCCTCAAGGTGTTTAAATGTCTCGATCATATCACCTCTCCCTCCTTTGCTCAAGGGTATACATATTGAGCTCGCTAATCTGTCCTCATATGTCTTCTGATGCAGTCCCTGCACCATTTTGCTGCCCTTCTCTGGACTGCCTCAATTTGGTTAATGTCCTTGTGAAGGTGTGGCCTCCAATACTGCACGCAGTACTCCAGATGGGGCCTAACCAATGTCTTGTACAGAGGGATTATTACCTCCCTCTTACGACTTGTGATACCCTTACTAATACACCCTAACACCCCCCTAGCCTTACCTACTGCTTTAGAGGTCTGCTTGGATGATTTTAGGTCATCAGTGATGATGATGCCCAAGTCTCTTTCTTCCTTTGTGACTGCTAGCAACTCCTCCCAGCCTATAAGTGGCTTCAGGGTTTCTCTTCCCTATGTGCATGATTTTGCACTTCTTTGCATTAAATCCCAGTTGCCACTCTTCTGACCATTCTGCTAGTTTATCCAGATCTCTTCTCATTCTGCCCACCCCATCTGGATCATCTACTCTGTTGCAGATCTTGGTGTCATCTGCAAACAGACAAGCCTTACCCTCTAGTCCATCTGCGAGGTCACTAATGAAGATGTTGAATAGGACTGGCCCCAGGACTGATCCCTGAGGTACCCCACTTGTGACTTGCATCTCTTCTGACTGTATACCATTTACCACCACTCTCTGTTTTCTGCCAGTCAACCAGTTTGCCACCCAGTTGACCAACTTCTGACCCACCCCGAGCCTACCTAGCTTATTTATCAATCTTCTATGTGGAACAGTGTCAAAAGCTTTGCTGAAGTCAAGGTAGGCGACATCAACTGCTCCCCCTTGGTCCACCACTCTGGTTACCCAGTCAAAGAAATCTATGAGATTAGTTTGACAGGACCTTCCTTTTGTAAACCCATGCTGTCTTGGATCCTGTGCCCCTATGGATTCCAGGTGTTGCACTATTCTTTCCTTAAGGAGTGCCTCCATAATCTTGCCCACTACTGAGGTAAGACTGACCGGTCTGTAGTTCCCGCCTCCTCCTGCTACCACTCTTGTGGAGTGGGATCACATGAGCCCTCTCCAGTCTTCTGGGACCTCTCCTGTGCTCAGAGACTCACTAAACAATTCTGCTAATGGCTCTGCTAGTTCCTCCTTTAGCTCCTTCATACCCTGGGATGTATGCCATCAGGTCCCATTGCCTTATCCACCCTGAGCTTAGCAAGCTCTTGTAGGACCCTTTTTGTGAAGGAGTAGTAGCTCACCTCCCTCCCCTGTGTCCATGATGTTGAGCTGTGGGCCCTGCCCTACCTTCTCTTCAGTAAATACTGAGCAAAAGTATCTATTTAGGATAGATGCCTTTACAGGGTCCTCCTCCTCACATGCTCCCCTTTCTCCATTAAGCTTAGCAATACCCCCTCTGGACTTTCTCCTTTCACTAATGTATCTATAGAAAGTCTTGTCACCTTCTTTTACTGTTCGTGCTAGTGTTTCCTCAGTTTGGGACTTTGCCTGCCTTACTGCCTTACCTGCTTCCCTTAGGGCAGTTTGGTATGCCTCCCTATCTTCATCCCGCTGTGTTCCCTTTATATTTTCTGAAGGCCAGCCTTTTGGCTCTGACCTTTTCTGCTACTGTATTTGAGAACCAAAGTGGTTTCCTTCTTTTGCACTTCCTTTCTGTCTAACACAATGGGATGTTGCTTCAAGTATTGTATCCCAACGCTTGCCCACTTTGCCTGTACCTCCTCACCTGTGTTTCTTTGCCAGGCTAGCTTAACTCTGTTGGCCATCTTATCAAAGTCAGCTCCTCTGAAGTCCCATATTTTTGCTTTGGAATGGGATGATTTAGATGTAGTAGCCAAATTGAACCATACCATGTGATGGTCACTGGCCCCAGGTGACCTTCTACCTGGAGATCTGTGATCCCTTCTTTGTTAGTCAGTACTAGATCTAGGATAGCCCTGTCTCTTGTGGGTTGCTGTACCAGTTGTTTGAGGCCCTCCCCTGCAGGGAATCCACTATGAGTCTAGTTCTGGCAGATGTTCCTGCTGGTATTGACCAATCTGTATCTGGCATGTTGAAGTCTCCCATTATCAGAACCTCCCTTTAGCTGTCATGTTTTGTATATCTTCTAACAGTAATGTGTCTATGTCCTCCCTCTGGTCTGGGGCCTGTAGACAACCCCAGTTCTTATGGCTGTCCCATTTCCTGTTTCCAGGGTGACCCACAGTTCTTCTGGCTCCTTATGTGTATTCTGAATTTCTGTAGCTTTGATATTTTCATTAACATACAGGGCCACCCTCCCCTTTTGCACCTCGGTCTCTTCTGAACAATACATAGCCAGGTACTGAAGTCTCCAAGTGTGGTTACTGGTAAACCACGCCTCACTAATTGCTACTATGTCCAGTTTAGCCTCTGACATTATTGCCTGCAGGTCTGGGATCTTATTTCCCAGGCTGTGAGCATTTGTGCATGATTTTCCATTGGCCAGATTTTGTGTGTTAGTTGTTGGGTGAAGTTTGGCCTTACCCCTGTGCATCATATGGGGAGACAAACCTTTTTCTTACCTGGTGATGCAAATGAGCGGCAAACCCGCTTGAATTCCTGTTTGACCTATTTAGCTGTGGGGGAGGGGTGTTCTTCCCATTCGATTATGTTGGGTGCTGCACCCCTCTCCCCATTTGCTAGTTTAAATATTCTGCAAAGACGCCAAACTTCTGCCCAATGCACTGACTCCTCTTTAGTCAGATGCAGTCCATCAAATTTAAAGAACTCTGCCCCAGAACTGTTGCCAGTTCCCTACAAATCTGTGTCCTTTTCCTGGCACCAGTCCTTGAGCCTACGTTTAGCTCCCCTATCTCCCTTTCTGACCTTCCGTCCATCTGCTCCCTTCTCCCAGACTGGCAGGATCTCAGAGAAGGAGATGCCGGACGAAATAGATGATAGTTTGTCACCCAGCCTAGTCAGGTGTTCCTTGGTCTCCACAACTGACCGGTTGGTAGATCATTAGTCCCTATGTGTACTAGGACATCAATGTTTTCTCCTGCTTTGTGAACAATTTTAGTAATGCGGTCAGTGTCTCTCCATGCTGATGTACCTGGAGACATCTGACCATCACCCCTGGCTGGAGATGGGTATCAACTCCCGAATCATGGAGTCTCCTATGATCAGAAGTTTTTGGATTTCCTTTGTGCTTGTTTAGTTTTGGTTCCTGATTTGGGTGAGTATTGTTGTGCTAGCTCCTGTGCCACAGTGTCCTGTTCTGCAGTGTCTTCTGCCTCTTTATTTGATTTCAGAGATAGAGGCAGATACCTGTTTGTAGTGTTTATATGGTTTTTGAGGTAATGTGTTGGAGAGCAGAGAGTGATGGGGCACCTGATTTAGCCCTCCTAACCACCTGCCAACCTCCTGGACCAACTACCCTCTGCGGTCGAGGTTTTTCTGTTGGATGCTGGGGAAATGGCAGGTGGTTCTTATAATGTATTTCCTCTTCAATATGAAATTTGAGGGTGCAATCTCTGCCCATGCTGCCTGGGGCTGAGACCTAAGATCTCCAAGGCCTCAGCATGTAGACAGTGTCCTAAATCCGTAAGACTGTCCTTCTGAAAATTGTTCCACAGTACCTGCAGTTAATGAAATCCATTCCAAATAAGTTGCTGGGTTTGTAACCCAGTCAGAGTAATTAGAAGGAAAAAAATGCAAGTAATGGTTTAATTGTGCTTTGTTTAACTTGTTATAACAAGTTAAATTACTAGTGCCCTGTAAATGAGATCACCTTGTGGAGGCCCCACTGATCCGCCTCTTCCTGCTCTGCCACAGGAAATGTCACAACTGTGGTACCCTATAAAAGGAGTGTAGCGTGGGGTGGTTGGGGATGGGGGTGGCTGGGCCCTTCCCCTGCCTAAAAAGAAGAACCACGGACGAAAGAACAAGGAGGTAAGAGCAGAAACAATCAGTCAACAACAAATGCAGTAACCCTGAAAGCTTATCCTAATGTTAGATAAAACTGTAAAACCTGTAAAGCACCACCTGTAATAATTTCAGAGAAGATATACCCTGTAAGAAACACTTTGCTCCAGAGAAAAATAAAGCAGTAACAGAAGATATACCTTGCAAAGACAATTTGAATCAGAAGATTACAGCAGTAATCTGTTAGCACACACCTGTAGGCACACCTTGTAATAATGCAGAAGAAGGTATACCAGCAACAACAATTTGAATCAGAGAAAAATAAAGCAATGAAATGTTAGCAACAAACAGTAGCAATCCCTGTGAGTAAAAAATAAAAACACCACCACAGTAAATCTGCTTAGCCAAACTAAGTCTTAATCCATTCTCCCTTGCTCTGGTAAGTTTCTCCTCTGCCTTTCAAGCAGTCTTAGAAGGAAAGAGCTCAGGTGAAGCTAGGTGCCTTGGCCAGCAAACCAAGTCTTCTACCTCCAAGATATCAACTAACCTGACTTTTTAACCCTTCTTTCTGTTGGAAATTACTGACAGTTTGCCAGCTCCACCCCCACATACACACCTAATCCTTTGGAAAAGCTAACTTTCAGTCCTGCAAAAGGGATTATCGTTTGTTCCTACACAAGACTCTAAACCATTTGAACTTTATTTTGATCTTCATCATTTTACAAGAAATTTAAATTTAAAGGTTTTCTTCAATAAATGAACTATGTGCTTGGGACAAGCAGTCAATGATGTCATTTCTGAAGATACATTATTGGCCATGCCTGAGGTAAGAAAATGTAAACCTCATTCTACTTTTATGCCTCCATATAATGATGTGGTTAAAGTGTTTGAAGCTACCTGTGAGAGGCAATTTGGGACCCTCCTTGATAGGGACATTCGACCCAATTATGTGAATATCACAGCTGTCGAAGCAGAGGCCCTTAAAAGTCTGGAATCAAACATGGATCTGACCATTAAACCTACTGATAAAGGTGGATCAGTGGTAGTGATGAACACATCCAATTATATTGCTGAAGTCAAAAGACAGTTAAGTGATGTGGCATTCTACCAATCACTGACTTTAGCTCCCACAGAACGCTTTAAGCAGGAAATTGATGTATTTTTGTTTGAATCAGAATGTGAGGGTTTAATTGACCATGGGGAAATGCTGTACCTTACTGTAGCAAATCCAATTAGAGCTAGTGTTTACACACTACTGAAAGTACATAAAAATCTGCAGTATCGCCCTGGGCATCCCATTGTGGTGGGTATAGGTTCCTTGGTTGAACCATTGTCCAAATATGTGGATTTCCACATTAAAAATTATGTCACTGCCTTGCCATCATATGTGAGAGATACAGGTCAGTTTTTGGAAATCTGTGATAATATGTAGATTGAATCTGATTGGCTTCTTGTTTCAATGGATATCACCTCACTATATACCAATATACCCCATGAGAGGGGTTTACAGGCATTGGATTATTGGTGGGTACAAGATACTAATATAGACCATGGCAAAAAGAACTTTCTTTAGGAATGTGCAGAACAGGTTCTCACTAAAAAGTATTTCCTTTTTCAAGATTCATTTTACTTACAAATTAAAGGGATGGCAATGGGTGCTACTTTCACACCCAATTATGCCAATCTTTATTTGGGCAAGTGGTAAAAATGAATGATTTTATGACAGTCACATCAAGCCTTTTTATGAAAGGATTGATATTTGGCACCGCTATATTAATGATATCTTCATGGTGTAGCGTGGCACACTACAGGAATTACAAGCATTCATTGGATATCTGGAAGAAAGTGATGAAAATTAAAAATTTTCAGTGCAGCAAGATCTTCATTCAGTCTCCTTCCTGGATGTTAGTGTTTTCAAAGATGAAGATGGTTGCCTTGGAACCAGACATTTTAGAAAGGACACCGAAAGGAATTCTCTACTGCTAGCCTCTAGTTGCCACCCACACCATATGATATTGAACATACCCAAAGCCCAAATGTTGAGAGTGAGACATAACTGCAGCAGTGATGTGGACAATCTCACTTATGGTATGGACCTTTGTGATAGGTTTCTTGAGAGGGGTTATGCTTGTCATACAACACAGGAAGCTTTTAGTGAGGTAGGGAATATTGAGAGATCAGATATACTAAGACCCAAAGTGAGTAAACAGGAAGATTCCAGAATAAACTTTATAACAACTTACACCAGACACACAAAAGAAGTAGAGAACATCATTAATGTTAATTGGAACATTTTGCAAGGGGATCCGATGATGGCAGAAGTCACTCAGTTTAAACCTAGAATGGTGTTTAAAAGAGGGCCTAACCTACAGGATAGGCTAGTACACAGCTATACAGAACTCCCTGTGATGAGTGTTAAAACAAATAGGCCCCCTCTTACTAAAGGCATGTACAACTGTGGGAATTGTAAATATTGTAGCTTGGTATTAAAGTGCAGTACTTTTGCTAGTTGCTACAGTGGTAAGTCCTATGAGATTAGCGACTTTATTACATGCAGCATAGAGAATATGGTTTATTTAGCAACATGTCAATGTGGTGTTTTCTATGTAGGTAAAATGACTAGAGCACTTAAAGTACGCATGGGTGAACATCTTCGTTCTGTAGCCACTAATGACACCAGAAGTGCACTTGCTATTCATTGTAGTAGGAATAGGATTGCAACCAAGAACATGTTTTCAAATTTTGTGATCTGGAAGTTGTCAAACTTGGTCCAAGAGGAGGTGATCCGGATGACAAATTGAAATATAGAGAATCATACTCAATTTATACTTTGGGAGCTCTTATTGTTCCAGGATTGAATGATATAATTGATCTACTACCTTACCTAAAAAGGAATAAATAACAACAATACTGTTGCTTGTTATAAAATGTGATTTTTCCATTTGTTCTTATTTTTCCTTTCACTCTTTTCAATTTTTTTCCCTTAATATGTATTTTTATTTTTCATATTTATTTATTATTTTTTTTATTTTCACCTTCCTTCCCCTCCTTCTTCCTCCTTCTCCTTCCACTTTTCAATTCTTCCCCACCTTCCGCACACCCCCACCCCAACACCCTTTCCCTTCTTTCCCTCCCTTTTCTCCCCTCTCCTTTCCTTCCCCCCTCCATTTTTCTTCCCTTCTTCTGTTTCTCTTTCCATTTTTCCCCTTCTTTTCCTTTTTCCCTCCTCCTTCTATTCTTGGTTTTTGTTTTCTTTTATTTTTTCCTTTTTCTTTTCTTCCTTTTTATGTCTCAGTAGTATGATTAGAAAGACATACTATGATCATAAAAAAACATTTAGTATTAACTTAATGGATTGAAGTAATATGGCTATATAGCCAGTATGCACTATTTGCATTGTGGCTATATTTATATGTGCCTGCTACTTATATTTTTCCTATTTATGTATTTTTTCCACTTCTGACATTCTACTGTGACATGGAGCACTGCAATGAGTGTCTTGGATGCTGGGAGCTGCTCTCTAGTATAGTTTTTTGTATCCAATGTCATAATTGAATTGAACCATGTTCTGCTGTTTTTTAACACTTGCTATCTGTAGGGTGATTGTTGTATTAATAATTATGCATCACAGTTACAAACAAGGGAGTGATTGTAACATTAGAATTATGTATGTTTATATGAATTATTGTGATGCATATATAAAAGGATCTGTTGCTTTAAATATCACCTCATTTATGTAGTGCTTTTAGATGTAATGGACCACCCCCTGGTGACGTACTGCTAGTATGAAACCGGTCGGGACTTTGTGTTGTGTATCCTGATGTTTCGCTTATTATAGTGTTTGCTTGTTTAATTAATAAATATATGCCCTGTGTGATGCCAAGCAGAGGAGTGCTGATTTTTGCTGTTCATAATTTAGATTTTATCTCGTGCACCCTCCTACAGCAGTGGAGCTCTTTTTGTCTTTATTTTTATATTAGTGTTAAGTAAGCACTTCTATGTTAAACTTAAATTATTGCAGCTTAATAACTTTGCCCCCTTTCAACTAATTTTCATGTAATTTGGAAAGCTCAACCTCTATGCCAGGATCTCTTGATACTGTAAATGTAATGTAGATCTGTTCAGGGGAGGTGAAGTTACAGATGTGCAAAAATTATGTACATTTTAAGACTTTCTTTTGCCATCTGATAACTAAAAAAATGGGAGGCTTTGAAACTTTTAGGTTAGATATAGGTTGGTCCAACATGCGTGCTTTTGAAGTTTTTAGGTCCTGCTGTTAAGAAGTTTTTAAAATATTAACTAAAAATGTTCCATTTCTAAGCATGCGCAGTTCAACAAATCAGCATTCTTTTCATAACTGAATTCTTGTGAAAACAGCAGTTTGCACTATATGACACAGCTGTCTTTATTAAACAACAACAGTGTTGTATAGTGCAACCACTACTGCTGTCACCACTTGTAGGTCAGGAACAGGGCTAGTGTCATTGTAGCCCCACCATTCTGACTGTGCTGTGCCTTCAACTTCATCTGCAAACCAGGGGCCCCAGTCCCTAGTGGCAGTTTGTTTGTTTATTGATTTTTACAATCCGGGGATGGAAATACCATGTCAGATGCCCCTCACAGTATACAGCCCATTATTTTGATAATGTTTGCCGACATCGGGGGGCCCAATTCCCATGCCAGCAGTCAAAATTAATCCCTCCCAGCAGAGTGGGACACTGGGGAGCCCACTCTCATTGTCACAAAATAGATGTATATTTATACCTGCAAAAAAGAAAACCATCCCACAAAGTATTTTTTTTAATTTAAACCTGAAATAAAGAAAACAGTCCCTCCTTGACATAACCATTCCCTTCCTGCTGAGCACCCACTGCCTCCTACGTACCCTATACTTACCCTTGGAGGTTGTAGGCAGTCATCTTCTGTGGACCGAGACACATCTGCACTCTTCAAAGCCACACCACAAAGTAAAGAATTAAGCTTACTGCCACATAAAGTAGCCGGTTGCACTATACAACACAGCTTTTGTTTACTGAAGGACAGCTGTGTCACACAGTTTGCACTATATGACACACTAGTTCTTTACTAAATGACAGCTCTGTTGTATAGAACAACTGGCAGGTGTCATCATTCACTTCCCATCCTGACTACTGTCATCTGCACACCAGGGTCCCAATCCCCGGTGGCAGTCCTTGTTTGTCTGCAAATTTGTTGCATTTTTTTCTGTATAATCCAACACTGTAATGGCCACCCCCTGGTGTAGGCCCCCAGCTAGTTGTTTTATAAATGGTTGCCAACATTGGAGGCCCCAATCCCAGTGTCAGCACTTACTAGATCTCCTCAGCAGTATGGGACACATGGGGAGCCCATCCGCAGTGTCCAGAAAGAATGAAAAAAAATTGATAAATACCGACATGGGTTGCCCACCCCCAGTGTCAGACCCCCACTCAACCCCTTGTTTAATTAGGTTACTGACATGGTGGTCCCAATTCCCATGTCAGAATTAGCTATATGTCCCCCCTCAGCAGTATGGGACACTGGGGTGCCCACCACCAGTGTTCTGAGATACATGTATTCGATTGTTACCTGCAAAAAAAGGAAAACAGTCCCTTGACATCTTTTTTATTTGTTTTTACCTGCAAAAAAAAGAAACCATCCCTTGTTTTCCCCACAATCCCCTTTCCCCCAATCCTGACCCTCCAACTGATCATCCACCACCCCACATACCCCCATCCTATACTTACCCCCAGAGGTCAGCTGATGTCATCTTCTGTGGACCGCTACATGTCTACAGTCTTCAAAGTGGAACCGTGAACTGAGGAATAAAGGTAAGTGCCATATAATGTATTTCAATAGGGTTTTCAAGTTATGCTGCTCTCGTTACCATTTTTAGCTATTTTTCCACCAAATTTTCAACATGGACTTTGTGGGACCTCACCTCATGAACCCTGGCACTGTCATTTTGTTAAGCAGTTCGTGGTTGTGAAATCACCTTTCAAGACTGATAAACAAAATGACAATGCCTGGGTTCATGAGGTAGGGTCCCAATATGCGCATGTTGAAAATTTGGTGTAAAAATTCCCAAAAATGGCCGTGTTATGAGCATGCATAGTGCAGTTTCTACATAGGTGGACTTTGGTAATTTACATTTTTTTTACTCCAGATTTTCAACATACTGATTTTTTCAGAACCACCACATAAACAGTATAGGTGTCATTTTTCACATACTGTCCGAAACTCGTTTTCATAATTGTGGTGCAGAATGGCGCAGTCACTGTGCAGAATTACCTTTCAGGACCAAGTAACAAAATGACAGTGCCAGTGTTCATGAGGTGGGGTTCCAGAAAGCTCATGATGAAAATCTGGTAAAAAAAAATTAAACTGGCAAGGTTATGTGCGTATGTTGCGCAGTTTCGTCACAGGTGTGCAACTTCGGTAATTTAAAATATTTTGACTCCAGATTTTCAACATACCCATTTTTTTCACATTCATGAACAGTATACTGTAGCTGTCATTTTTCACATCCTGTCCAAAACAGGCTCGATCGAGATGTGTGATGGGGTCTACTGGGACCATGTACTGCATAATGGCTGTCTCCAGTATTGTATTAAGCTCATTTTATGCAGGTCCCAAAGGGACCTGTGCAAATGAGAATACAATTCTAGCACTGTCTTCAATATTGTATTTATCTCATTTTGCATAGGTCCCTTTGGATACAGTTCCACTATCACAAAAAGGAGGGAAATTAGTTGCAAAAAGCTATCACTATACGGCACTAGGTTGTAACTGTAGCTTGTGCTTAGGACAGGAGGCTTCAGGCTGGGGGAGTGTGCATTAGGGTTGACAACCCCAAGTAAGACCCCACCACTAATTCGACAATACTCTGGAGACCCAAATCCTTAATGTTTTTTCATTTCCCATCTTTGTATGCTTTGCGCTTTTACAACCATGATCTTTGCATTAACGAAGTTTTTTGCAACTAATATATATTATACAGGTCGTGCCTGTGTATTAGGGTTGAGCAAGCACTTCTATGTTAACCCAACTGTTCGCATCTTTATAACGTTGCCCCTGTTTGACCAATTTACTTGAAATTCGTAAAGCACAGCCTCTGTGCCAGGATCTCTTGATCCTGTAAATTTCATGTGGATCCAATCAGGGGAGGCAAAGTTACAGAGGTGCAAATAACTGCAAAAGTCTCCATTTCTGAACATTTTAAGACTTTTTGGCCCCCTGTTAACTAAAACAGTAGGAGGCTTTGAAACCTGAGGCTTTCAGGTTTGATACAGGTTAGTCCAAGGTGTGTGTTTTTGAGGTTTTGTGTATCCCACTGTTAGGTAGTTTTTAAATTATTTAAAAAAATGTTCCATTTTTGAGCATGTGCAGTTCAAAAAATCAACGTTCTATTCATAACTGAATTTTTGCAAAAGCAGCAATTTGCACTATATGACACAGCTGTCTTTAATAAATGACAACTGTGTTATATACTGCAAGCTCTGCTGCTGTCACCACTCTTAGGTCAGGGACAGGGCTACTGTCATTGCAGCCCCACCAGACTGACTGTGCAGTGCTTCAACTGCATCTGCACATGAGGGGCCCCATTCCCCGGTGGCAGTGTATTTATTTTTTTGTTTGTTTGCATGTACAATCTGACACTGGGATGCCCACCCCCCTGTGTCAGATTCCCCCTACCTCCACAGCCCATTGTGTTATGTAATTTACCCCCCCAAAACTGAGTGGGACACTAGGGAGTCCACCTCAGTGTCTTAAGATAGATTATATGTATACCTGCAAAAAAATAATCCCCAACGTCTTTTCTTTTAATTTAAACCTGAAATACAGAAAACAGTCCCTCATCATCACCGTCCTTCCCTTCCCCCATCCCCACCTTCCCATTGAGTGTCCACCACCCCACACCCCCACTTACCCTATACATACCTGCCAAGGTCATATGCTGTCATCTTCTGTGGGCCGGGACACATCTGCATTATTCAAAGCCAAACTGCAAACTGAGGAATTAAACTTTGTGCTGTATAATGTATTTGGCATATAGGAGCTGATTGCAGTATGTGACACAGCTATCATTTACTAAAGGACAGCTGTGTCATATAGTTTGTACTATATGACACAGCTGTTTTTTTAGTAAATGACAGCTGTGTCGTATTGTGCAACTGGCTCCTATCTGCCAAATACATTATATGGCATTAAGTTAAGGTGCTGCCTTATAGAAACATAGAAACATAGACTTTGATGGCAGATAAGGACCGCTTGGCCCACTTAGTCTGCCCATTTCCCTACCTACAGGATAAGCCGCAGATCCTAGTTAACCAACAGCCTATTTCTTCCTACCCCCATAAGAATTGCTTTATGTCTGTCCCTTGTATTCTTGAATTCTCCCACAGTTTTAGACCCCACAACCTCCTCAGGAAGGCTGTTCCATGCATCCACTACCCTCTATGTAAAAAAATACTTCCTCACATTGCCCCTGAACCACCCCCCCATCTTTAAATTGTGTCCCCTTATTCTTGCATGTCTCTTTTCTGAAAGAAGCTACCCTCTTGGACTTTGTTGATTCCACTGAGGTATTTAAACATTTCTATCATGCCCCCCTCCCTCCTTTCCTCAAGGGTATACATATTAAGCTCTTTTAGTCTCTCCGTGTATGGCTTCTCTTGCAGACCCTGCACCATTCTAGTTGCCCTCCTCTAGACTGCCTCTATCCTGTCTATGTCCTTGCAGAGATGGGGTCTCCAGAACTGGACACAGTACTGCAGATGTGGTCTCATCAACTGACTGTACAGAGGGATAACTTCCTGTTTTCTGCTGGTGAGGCCTCTCCCTATGCATCCCAGCATACCCCCAGCTCTCCCTACTGCCTTCTCACATTACTTGCTAACCTTAAGGTCATCTGATATGATTACCCCCAGGTCCCTTTCCTTTTTTGTTTTTGTTACTACCTCCCCCCCCCATTGTGTAATCTTCCCCTGGGTTTTTGTTTCCTAGGTACATTATTTTGCACTTCTTTGCATTGAATCCTAGCTGTCATACTTCTGACCATTCCTCCAACCTTGCCAAGTCCCTTCTCATCCTTTCCACACCTCCTTGTGTATCAATCCTGTTGCAGATCTTTGTGTCAACTGCCAAGAGGCATACTTTTCTTTCCAGTCCCTCTGCCTCCCCAGCCAGTTGTTTAATAAATGGTTGCTGACATCAGGGTCCCCAGTCCTTATGTCAGCATTTATTACACCTCACCCCATGATTTGGGACACCTGGGGAGCCCACACCCAGTGTCCCAAAAAAGTTTGTAGAAACATTTCATATACTCCAACTCCCAGATGCCCTCCTCCCTGGTGTCAGACCCCCTCCCCGCTCCACAGCCCCTTATTTAATAACCACTGTACTAACACCAGGGGCACCAATCCCTGTGTCAGAATTAAGTATATTTCTCCCCATCAGTACTGAAACACTGAGGAGTCCACCCCCAGTGTCCCAATATAGATATGTTAATGTTAGTTACCTGTAAAAAAGGAAAATAGTCCCTGGACATCTTTTATTTTTGTAACCTGCAAAAAAAAAAAGAAAACTGTCCCTCGTCATCCCTTCTATCCCTTCCCCCATCCCAATCCTCCCACTGAGCACCTATTGCCCCCCCACCCTATACTAACCTCTGGTAATTGGCTGATGTCATCTTCTGTGGACCAGGACACGTCTGCACTCTTCAAAGCCGAACAGCAAACTGAGGAGTAAAGGCAAGTGCCGTATAATGTATTTCAATGGCATTTTCAACTTATGTTGATATCGTCACCATTTTTAGGTGTTGTTTCACCAGATTTTCAACATGGGCTTTTTGGGATGCCACCTCATGAACACTGGCACTGTCATTTCGTTAATCCATCCCAGAAGGTGATTTCCCAGTTGCAGCATGAAATCACCTTTTTCGGTGCCAGTGTTCATGAGGTGAGATCCCAGAAAGTCCATGTTGAAAATTTGGTGAAAAAATTCCTAAAAACTGAAGCATTATAAGTGTATGTTTTGCAGTTTCTATGCAGGCACATAACTTTGGTAATTTACAATATTTTGACTCCAGATTTTCAACATCCCCATTGCTTCACACCACATCATGAACAGTAAAGCTGTCATTTTTCACATCCTGTCTGAAATTTTTTTTGCACTTGTGGCATTGAATGGCGTTTCATCATGGATTTGAAAATGTTCACCTATGGGGTTTAAGGTGGGGTCATAAGAAGAATATGTTGAATGTTTGGGGTCAAAATATTAAAAAGCAAAGAAATTATTAAGTACAGTGCCTTCAGAAAGTATTCGCCCCCTGGATTTTGTCAAATTTTGTGATGTTGCAAACTCAAATTAAAATACATTTATATGGGATTTTTTTGTCACGTATCTACACAAATTACTCTATAATGTCAAAGTGGAATTAAACTTCTGGAATTTTTTGTACATGTAATTTAAAATAAAAACCTGAAATGTGTTGATCTAATAAGTATTCACCCCCTTTGCTATGACACTCCAAACTGAGCTCAGGTGCATCCAATTTCTTTGTGAGATCACTCTAAAACTTGAATGGAGTCCACTTGTGGTCAGTTCAAATGGTTGACACCTGTCTATATAAAGTCCCACTGTTGACAGTTCATGTCAGAGCAGAAACTCTACCATGAAGACCAAGGAGCTGTCCATACATCTCCGTGATAGAATTGTGAGGAGGCATAGATCTGGGGAGGGGTATAAAAACATTTCTAGGGTGTTGAAAGTTCCCAGAAGCACAGTCAAGTCCATCATTAGGAAATGGAAAGATTATGGAACCACCCAGACTCTTCCTAGAGCAGGCCATCCTCCCAAACTGAGCAACCAGGCAAGAAGGACCTTGGTCAGGGAAGTGACCAAGAACCCAATGACCATCCTGACAGAACTACAGAGTTCCATGGCTGAGATGGGAGAACCTGTCCAGAGGACAACAATCTCTTCAGCACTTCACAGATGTAGCCTCTATGGGAGAGTGGCTAGATGGAAGCCACTCCTGAGAAACAGTCACATAATAGCATGCCTGGAGTTTGCAAGAAGGCACGTGGCAGACTCTGAGACCATGTGGCACAAGATTCTCTGGTCTGATGAAACAAAAATTGAACTCTTTGGCCTGAATGCAAAGCGCTATGCCTGGCGCAAACTGAACACAGCTCATCACCCATGTAACACCATCCCTACCATGAAGCATGGTGGTGGCAGCATTGTGTTATGGAGATGCTTTTCAGTGGCAGGGAAATGGGCACTTGTCAGGATAGAGGGAACAATGAATGGAGCCAAATACAGGCACATCCTTGAGGAGAACCTGCATCAGTCTGCAATAGACCTTGGACTGGGACGAAGATTTACATTCCAACAGGACAACGACCCCAAGCATACAGCCAAAGCAACACTGGAGTGGCTTCAGAACAAGAAGGTGAATGTTCTTGAGTGGCCCAGCCAAAGTCCAGACTTGAATCCCATTGAGCATCTGTGGAAAGACTTAAAGACTGCGGTTCACCGATGCCTCCCATCCAACTTGACAGTGCTTGAGCAAATCTGCAAGGAAGAATGGGTGAAAATCCCCAAATCCAGATGTGCAAAGCTGATACAGACATACCCAAGAAGACTCAAAGCTGTAATTGCTGCCAAGGGAGGTAAATACTTAAGTAAACAAGATATTTCAGTTTTTAATGTTTCATATATTTTTGTTAGACAATATAAATATTTTTGCCCCTTTAAATTGTTGAGTATGCTGTGTGAATCAAGCGGGAAAATCATTTCAATGCATTAAAAATTCTGGTAGTAACACAACAAAATGTGACAAAATCCAAGGAGGGGTGAATACTTTCTGAAGGCACTGTAACATTGATAGTAAAGATGTCTGTTACACCTCTGGGAAACGTGCTGCCTTACCGTGCCAGTGAGCTGACTTCAGGTGTGAATTCAGTGAGTTGGTTTACTGGGACAAGGCAGATGGGGAATGTTCTGCAGCATGTAGCAGCAGTCATGGCCTGGGTAGGGATGGAGCAGTATTTTGACACAGGCCCCACACCCTGTGGTGGGTCAGGGAATCTCACCCACAAGGTACTGAGATGTGTGCTGGGGTCTGCTGGGTCAATGCACTGCATCATGACTGTCTCCAATGTTGAACTATTACAAAAAGAATGGAGATTCTTTGCAAAAAAACTATGTTAATGCAGACATTAGGGTTGTAAAAATGCAAAGCGTACGAAGATGGGATATGACAAAACATTAGGGATTTGAGTCTCTGTAGTATTGGCGAATCAGTGTTGGGGTCTTATCTGGGGTTGTAACCCTAATGCCCACCCCTGCCCTGGATCAGATGAGGCCAAATGTGATGTCTTCAGGCAGGGCCCATAGGGCTCTGCTTGAAGAAAGCTCTGACATATTATGTTGTCCATACTGTCTCACTATAAGGCACTAGGTTGGAGCTGTATCTTGTGCTTCAGAAAGGAGGCTATGGGCTAGGGGGTGGACATTAAGTTTGACAACCCTAAGCAAGACCACACCACTGGTTCACCAGTACCCCAGGCACCCAAATCCCTAATGTTTTTTCATTTACCGTCTTTGTTCACTTTGAGTATTTACAACCCTAATGTATGCATTAACATAGTTTTTGCAAAGAATATATATATCCACACACACACACACACATATATATATATATATATATATATATATATATATATAGATATATATAAAATACTGGTACAGTAGTGCCAGCATGGTTAGGGTTCAATGGCCACTTCTATGTTAAACCCCAAATTCTTCACTTTAATAACTTTGCAACCATGTGACCGATGCACACAAAATTTTTCATGCACTCTCAGGTACCATAGATCTCTTGATGTGGCAAGCTTTGTTCCAGTCAGATGCATGGTTGCAGAGATGCAGAGTGTCAAAAAATGTAATATTTACCATTTAGGTGCAAATCCTTTGCTGCGTTGCATCTCCAAAATGGCTTGGGGAACCGGTTTAAAATTATTATGTTGTGTGGGGTCTGGGTCACAGATGTGCTTTTTGAAAGTTTGGTGAAAAAATATTTATCCTTTCAAAAGTTAATAAAATGTGAAGTTTCCCATAATATCCTATGGGAAAAATATATGTGCCATGCAAAAACAGTTTCTACTTTCGTGAAAGCACTTTTTAATGCCACAAATGGGTTTTGTAGTGTTGTGCAGCTGACATCTTGTTTTCAGTTAGTAATGGGGAAAAATGCTTTAATTAAAAAATAGTTCCTCTTGGTAAACACCACTTGGTGTTTACCTAATTGGTGCCTGAGAAACATGATTTTGGCATTATTTTTTTAACATTGTGGTCAGAAATATGGTTTTTGTGTTTGGCCATTGGTAGTGTCACAAATTTGTGGTACTATTTTTGTGAAACTGCCACAAATTTCATCAGTTTTTGTGCAACTAACAGCACTGTTACACAAAAACTGCCACAAATTTGCAGCACTTTCCCGAAAACTGTTGCAGATTTGCAGCACTACTTCAATGACAAATAATTATCTGCCCCTGAAAAAAACCAAAAAAAACTTTTCTAGCCACTTTTTAGGCCAAATAATTACAAAATTGTGTTCCTCAACCCCCATTCAGATAAACACCTGTTGGTGTTTACCTATTAAAAGGAGTTTTTTCTACTTCTACTGCCTCCAAGGAGGCAGAGGCATGTTTTAATAATTAAATATGTTCTACTAATAAGAAATGGTTTGCTGACATCGGGGTGCCCAATCCCTCTGTTGGCCTTTACTGTCCCCCAGTAGTGTAGGACACTGGAGAGCCCAATCCCAGTATCCCAAAATAATTATTTACAGCTTATTTCTGACACTGGAATGCCCACCCCCCATGTCGGATCCCCCCCAAGCCCATTGTAAACTTTACTGTTTGCCAACGTCAGGGTGCTCAGTCCCCATGTCCAGATTTACTCCTCACCAGTAGTGTGCAACACTGGCGAGCCCACCCTCAGTGTACTGAAATGCTTAGTTTTTTTTACTGTTTTTTTCCCCAGATACCAGGATGCACACCCCTGATTCTTGAAGCTCCACCAAGCCCGTTGTATCCTTTATGTTTGCTGACATCAGGGTGCCAAATTCCTGTGTCGGCATTATGAAGACTCCCCCAAGCACTGTGGGACACTGGGGAGCCCACTCCCATTGTCCCAAAATAAAGATTCTGGCCCTGTACAAAAAATTAAAACTGTCCTCCAGCATCTTTTTTTGTTTAATCCTTTAAGAAAGAAAACAGACCCTCATCATCTCTTCGTCCCCTTCCCCCATCCTGACCCTCTGACTGAGCAACACACCACCCCACCCCTCTTGCCCTATACCTACCATAAAAGATCATCTTCTGTGGACCAGGACATGTCTGCACTCTTCAAAGCCAAACTGTGAACTTAAGAATCATGGTAAATGCCGTATAATGACTGTCAATGATGTTTTCAACTTATCGTCCATTTTTCAGTATTTTTTCACCAAATTTTCAACATGGACTTCTTGGGACCCTGCCTCATGAACACCATCACTGTCATTTTGTCAATCAGACCCATAAGGCGATTTTGCAGTTGCTGTGCAAAATCACCTTTGGGAACTGAGTAATGAAATAACAGTGCCAGTGTTCATGAAGTGGGGCTCCAGAAAGCCCATGTTGAAAATTTGCTGCAAAAATACCAAAAAACACCCACATTACATGCGATCATTGATATTCTTTCTACACGCACTCATACCTTTGGACATTTTTAATATTTTCACTCCAAATTGTCAACATTGCCATTTTTTAGCACTGCCACATAAACAGTACAGCTGTCATTTTTCACATCCTAACCAAAATGTGTTTTTGCACCTATGGCGCAAAATGGCACAATCACTGTTCAAAATCACCTTTTGGGACTGAGTAATGAAATGACAGTGCCAATGTTCATGAGGAGGGGTCCCAAAAAGCCCATGTTGAAAATTTGGTGCATAATTACAAGAAAATGCCCAAGTAATGCGTGATCATTGACATTTTTCTACACACGCGCTTAACTTTGGCAGTTTTTAATATTTTCACTCCAAATTTCCAAGATAACCATTTTTCTACACCACCTCATGCACAGTACAGCTGTCATTTCTTACATCCTGCCCAAAATGTGTTTCCACACCTGTAGTGCACGATGGCATTTTGCCATGGATTACCCAATTTTCACCTATGTGGTTTATGAGGTGGGGTGATAAGAAGACTATGTTGACAGTTTGAGGTCAAAATATGGAAAAATGACAAAGTTATGACCATTCTTTGCAATTTCAATGCAGTCATTCGTAACTATGGGAATTTTCTATATTTTAACCCCAAATTTACAACACAGACTTCTTATTACCCCACCTCAAGTATATCACAACTGTAATTTTTCAAATCTTGCCCAAAATGTGTTTTCACACCTGTGGCAAGGAATGGCATTGCAGTTGCACAGAATTGTGTGTTGGTGGAGATTTGACAGTTTTCTGTAATCAGGTGATGATGGTGACATTTTGCTTATGCATCTATGGAGTGATGGGAAGGACCCTGTGCTCCCACAATAAAATAAGGTAAATCATTGGGCATAGGAGCGCAGGGTCAGAAGGGCCCTGTGCTCCAACAGGGAGATGAAGGTTAATTACAATGTCTCTACACTTACCCAGAGGGCCCAACAATCCAATAAATAACTATGGTATGGTGATACTTTCATAAAATGTAAAGGAATTCATTGCAAAAAACACCATTAAAGCATCAGTTAGGGTTCATATTGCAGTGCCAGAAGTATGGAAATGTGGTGCTAGGGTTCCCTGGGAAGAGGGACCGCTAGACTACCAGGGTTATCAATATGAATGATAAAGAACTACAGATCGGGGTTGGGGGCACTAGACTACCAGGTATATAATTAATAAATATATATTAAGACACATCGGGGGACCACTAGACTACCACTGATAATAAGTAAAGATATTTATCTCATACTCATTGGGGGGGCCACTAGACTACCAGGGATAACAGAAATTATTATCTACATTGCCATGATGGGAAGGGGTCCACTAGACTGCCAGGGATAATAAAAACTACAGTTTTTTAATGCACATGTGCTAGAGTGAAGCCCCCTGAGCAAAACCCACCCTTATATTAGTTTATAGAGCACCCCTGGGCTACAAAACACTATTTTTAAATCTGGCCATCTCGTCCCTCACTCTTTGTTCATGAGCGAGCAATTTCTTTGACCACTAGCATGTAAATTCTTTGATTGCGAGATTCTTTGATCATGATTGTGCATCGTGAGTGAGGGACGAGATGGCCAGATAAAAAAAATAATTTTCTCAGCTCAGGGGTGTCCTAGGAATATAATGGAGGGTGGGTTTTACTCAGGGGGCTTTGTTCTGATGCGCCATGGAGGTGGATTACTGCAATTGTGTAAATTTTGTTAATTACACTAGTTTTTATTCTTTGATTGTGACCATGCAAATTCTTTGATCATGAGCCTGCAAATTCTTTGATTGTGAGATTCTTTGATCGCGATCGTGCATCATGAGGGTAGGACGAGATATCCAGATTAAAAAATCAATTTTCTCAGCCCAGGGGTATCCTAGGAAGTCAAATGAGGGTGGGTTTTAATCAGGGGGGCTTCGTTCTGTCAAACCATGGTGGTGGTTTACCATAATTCCTTTTCAAGTTTTAGTTTTATAAGGTTTTTAAATCTTTGTCCATGAGCCTGCAAATTCGTTGATCATGAGCCTACAAATTCTTTGATCATGAGATGTTTTGATCACCATCTTTGATCACAAGGAGGGATAAGATGGCCAGATTTTTTATAATGGAATAGATAGGGGACATTTTAGTAATCTTTGATATTGAATATCTCAGAAATAGTTTGGTCTTTTTACTTGAAATTTGGAGGGTGTTTACAGCATGTCCTGTAGATGTGAATTATGATGTTTATGTGTCAGAGAAAATTTATTTTGTGGAGATATTGCATGACGCACTTTACATTTGCAGACAGTGTTTTGCTTGTGGTTGTGGCGTGAAATTGATAGGATACCTAGCCTTAGTGTCATGGATGTAGTTTTTAGTCGCTGTGTGTGTTAAATGTCAACAGGTGCGGAACTGTGCCAGTCTGACGAATGAAAATTTCAAATTTTGATATGTCATTTCTTGGACACAGTTTGGTCTTTTTACTTGAAATTTTGAGGGTGTTGACGGCATGTCTGGTAGATGTTAATAGAGATGTTTACATGTTAGACAATATATTTTTTGCAGACATATTGTGTGGTGCAGTTTACATTTTATGGATAGTGTTTTCTATTGTTCTACTAGATAACATTTGTTTGGTGGCTGGCCTTGCTGTTGTGAATGTACTTTTTAGTCTTTGGGTGTGTAATGTGGCCTGACACTTACAAGGCCCCACGCTCCCACTAACTTGTGCAACTTTCTACTTTTCTATTCTTTCTTAAAAAGTAAGGAAATTCTATGCAAAAAACTTCATTAATGCATCAGTTTGGGTTCTTCTACAGCAAAAAAAGTGAGGAAATTAAATTTTAGGGTTCCAACCCCTTGCACCCCACCCCAGCCTGCCCCCACCAACAGGCATCCGGGTGTGCATTGGGGTCCTTGGCCTAACTCTCACCCCATTCTCCTACACTGCACCACCTCAGCTTGTTTACACATGGGATGGGGTGAAAGTTAGACCAGGACCCCAACGCACACCTCAATGCCTGTTGGTGGGGGTGGGCTGGGAGGGTGCAAGGGTGGGAACCCTAAAATTCAATTTCTCACTTTTTGCTGTAAAGAACCCTAATATATGCATTAACTTCGTTTTTGCATATAAGATATATACATATATATATATATATATATGTATATATATATATATATATATATATTCATTGCAAAAAAAAAATTCCATTAATGCATCAGTTAGGGTTCCCACTATCAAAAGTTGGAAATGTGTTAGGGTTTTCAACCCTAAGACCCTACCCTACCCACCCCACCCTCCACAGACATCGGGGTGTGCCTTGGGGTTGTCAGTCCGAACACTCACCCCATTCCATGTGTGAGGAAGGTAAGGTGTTACAGTATGGGAGAATGGGTGAGCATTATGGCTGACAACCCCAAGGCACACCCCAAAAGCCTGTTGGTGTGTAGAGGGTGAGGGTGGGGTGGGTTGTTAGGGTTTGAAACCCTAATACCACATTTCCTAATCTTTGATAGTGAGAACTGTAACTGATGCATTAATGACATTTTTTGCCAAGAATTTCCTTACTTTTTGAGAAAGTATAATTGCAGCCTTATTTGCTAATGGGCCCTGCACTCCCATGTATCCATAAGTGTAGAGAGATTGTAATTGACCATGATTTCTCTGCAGAAGCACAGGGCCCTATGCTGCCATCGGTCCATAATGATATTCATATGTCCATGTGTGAGCAAAGGGCCCCATTCATGCATATTGTAATTATCCCTCATTTACATGAAGGACCTCTGCTCCCATCAGTCCATAATGGTATCTTTGTGTGGGGGTGGAGTAAGCCTTGTGCCTTACTCTTCCCCCCAATTTTATAGTAACACATGGCATCTCATGCCTTGCTCCACTCTCCAGGAGCATAGTAAAGGTCAAGGATCTGTTTTCTAGGGGGTACTCACCATACAACATACACCTAATTGAAGGCAATGCAGTATAGCTCACACGTTGTGAATGCATGTCACAGTACTGCAGTCACCTTAGACCCATTTGCTACAATTCTCCTGCAGCTTTAAACAAGGCCTGTAAACATGCAAAATGGTTTACTACATCCAATCCATTTTTGAGATATGCTGTAGCTGTCGAAACATGCCCCAACCATTACAATATTATCCTATGAGAAAGTATCCACAGCGTAAATTGTTTATAACTACATAGCACATTAATATTTTTTCACCACATCACTGAAAGGCACATCTGTGGGGCAAGCCCTTTGCACCCTGGAAATTTCAGCCCAAAATTCCAAACCTTTTCTTTGTTATGAAGTGACAAAGGAACAGCTATTTAAAAGTTGTTATGAAATCATTAACAATGAAGGTAGATATATTGTTATCCATGGCCATCTTGGCCCATCTGAAATTCTTTTGGGTTCAACAGAGTCTAATGAAGCAGGTATGTTTTTAGGGCTAAACAGTGGTGCAGATATATAACAGCATTTACCGTAAGTAGTGCTAAACTCTCATGGTGCTTGGTGGTTGGAGAATGGATATAATTAATATGGTAACCACAGGACAACTTAGAAATTCATTTTTATGTCCTACAGGTGGTTAAGTGAATTAGAAGCAAGTACTTATGCATTGTGAGAAAAGAATTGTCAGTTCAGCAGTTAATAAGATACAGAGATACATAAGTCAATCTGGTAATATTGTTAAATGAGAAGAGTAATGTAAGCTTTAAACTTGTTTTGAAACAGATGAAGCCCTGTGAACAAGATCTTACAGAGTGAAATGTGGGGAAGCAACAAATGGAATTTTGAACTGAGTCTGGGACCAGAATCCTTATTTGTGAAGATATTAAGCCTCCCTTTCTTGTTGAATATTTTGGATGTTCCAGGGAGACCAGCCTAGATGCAGTGCTGGTCTCCCTGGATGTGGAAAAGGCATTTGATAGAGTTTCATGGCCCTATTTATTTTGGATTCTACAGCAATTAGGCTTCCCTGACTCTCTTATTCATCGGATACGAGTCTTCCCATCCTATGGCTAGAATTTTATGTAATGGGGTTCTTTCTGAACCCTTTACTATATCTTGGGGTACTCGTCAGGGTTGTTTCCTCTCTCTCTATTTCTTTTTAATTTATATGTTGAGCACTTAATCCATAAAATCAATGTAACTTCTGAAATCTCACAAATTCCTGTGGGCACACAGAAATTCAAAATATCAGCTTACGCAGATGACATCTTGTTGCATCTTTTTAACCTTTTCACCTCCCTTCAGAAGGCTCTATCCCTTATCCAACAAGTTGGCACTTTTTCTGGTTATAAATTGAATTTAAATAAAACTGTTGTCTTTCCCCTTCCCCCAAATGTATTCAAACTGGATTTTTTTGCGTTGTGGCTTAATTGGGAAAACAAATGTTTGAATTATTTGGGCATTAAAGTCTCTTCGAATATCTCCCTATAAAAAGCTTAAATTTAGACTCCTTGGTGAAACAGACTGCCCAGGATTTAGATAAGTGAACTCTTTACCTCTCACCTTGTAGGGTAGGGTGAATGTTCTAAAAATGAACATTCTTCCAGGAATCTTATACCCCCTTGGAATGTCAAATATTGTGTTACCTGTTAGCTGGTTCATGGGCCTAGATGCTATGATTTCAAGATTTCTTTGGACAAATAAACCACCCTGCTGTGCTTGTTCCTTATTTATATTTACCCCAACACAAACTTCTTCATAATCTCAGATTCACTCCACTGTTCTGGTCCCTCCACGCCCATGCACAGCTTTGTAAGCACTTGAAGTTGTCATATGTTAAAGACTTCTCTCAACCTCTTCTTAATCTTAATATTACTATTGGTAATCTACCCCGACTGGCAAAAACTGGTCACCTGAGATCGTTAACTCCTAATGACCTACTAGAAAATTGAGTTTTTATCTCCTTTGACCAATTTTGGGATACAGTTAATGTCCCTGTTTTTAGGGTTTGTTCAGTTCTACCAACTACGTCATTGCCTTACTAATTTTCTAGGACCTTCTCCATGGTCAAATGGCACTGGATCCTTATTTCTAACATGGTCAACCCTGGTTCACCAAAGCCACCTGATATCCCAGCTTTACAAAGTTATCAGCCAGGTGATATGGAATACAATTCCTTCTGTAGCCTGTTATTGGGCTAATGCTTTAGGTCTCAATAAAGATAAATAAGTTCTGGTTTCATGTTTGGACTGCCATCTTTAAATATGCTAAGCAAGATATACTTAGGTTGCAACAATTTGACATACTTCATAATTTATATTTTACACCTACTAAATTGTATAGAAAGGGGAAAGCAGAGTTACCTATTTGCCCTAAGTGCAAAGAAACAGATGGCACCTTACTCCATATGCTCTGGTCTTTTCCTTACATTACCTCATTTTAGAGCCTTATCCAAACTAAACTCGATCCCATACTTGGACTTCAAGATGATTTCACTCCAGAAATTTGTATTTTGGGTAACTTTAGCTCTTTGGTCAGAAGCTCTCGTACAGCTAGTATGGCCTTAATGTCAGCTGTTAGCAAATTATTATTTTTGAGGCACTGGATTGACCCTGCTCTCCCCAAATGGTCTGAATGGCTTACTGAAATGTTATCATCCTTAAACATTGAAAGATCTATTGCTTGTGCGTTTAAGTCTCTGCATGTCTACCAGTCTAGACTCAGCAACTTATACACCCTACTTTCTATATCTCCCATCTAAAAGTTTTTTTTTACTACCATCATGAACTCACAGGAATCATGGGTGTGTGTGGAGGGTGGGACTCAGTGAGTGGGTTGGAGGGTGGGGGAGGGTGTTTTGTTTAATACTGGTATATGTATTGTGTTTGTCTTTTTCTTTTTCTTCCCTTTTCCTTGTATTTTGTGATTATATGTCTCTCTTTTTCTTATTCTTTGTTATGACTAGTTTTTATTGTTCTGTATTCCCATAGTGCTATTTTATTTGTAACATCTTGTTAGTATTTCAAAAATCTTTTTTTCAATAAAGTATATTAACTTCCCCCCCAAAAAAAGAAGTGACTGTTGAACCCTAACTATATTAGTGCTACTGCGCCACAATAATAAACATCATTGCGCGGTATACATGTTATTCAATGTGTACTGCATTTGAACAATGTTTGGTATACACACTACCAGTAAACTTTGTGTGATTACTACTATCTATATATATATATATATATATATATAGATATATATATATATATATATATATATATTATGGTAGCACGGTAGTGCTACAATAGTTAGTGTTGAGGAGCCATTTACATGTTAAACCCAAAATGCTGCACCTTAATAACTTTGCAACCATGTGACAGATTTGCCTGAAATTTGAAATTCATGATCAAGACCCATATACCTTGGGATGTGCCAAGTTTCGTACCAGTCGGATACATGACTGCGGAGCTATTAAGCGTGATCTGCACATGCGTTTACGCTTTTTTGGGAATTCTACGATTCCACCTACAGGTCGCACGGTTTGCATGACCAGTCTGAATTCTTCAGGGAATGTGTGGCCAGTGTCTCTGATGTGTCTTTTGAAGATTTCGTGAAAAAATATTAAACGGTTCAAAAGTTATTCAAAAAACAAATTCCCATTATAAGTCAATGGGAAAAGTTAAAGAGTTCGACAGTGTCGCAAATGCAGATTTTACTTTCACAAATGGCCCTTTTACTGTCGCAAATCCACCGTTTTGTTTTCAGTTGATGATCAGAAAAATGCTTGACATTTAAATTTGGGACCCTCTAGCAACCTAATTCTTTTTGTATTCACCTAGTCGGACCCTGAGGATGCTAGCCATGTCTTTATTTTGGGGTAAAACACCCAAGAAAAATGTATTTCACATTTCTGGAAAAAGTACTTTCGCAAATTACTTTTGCACTTGCGATACTCTCGAATGAATTTGCGAATGCTTTCGCAAATTACGACAGTACTTTTCTAGGCTGTGGGAAAATGACAGCAATTCTTTGGCACCCGGCTGCAAAAGAACGGTTTGGTATTTTGGGCTGATGTTTGAAGGGAACGCAGCCGACATCTCACAGATGTGCCTTTCAGTATTTCATTGAAAAAATATTACATGGCGACAAAGTTACAGCACTACAAAGTCAATGCTTTTTCCCATAGGATAACATTACGGCGTCCGATGCATTGCAGCAATCCTTTGGCGCCCTGCTGCAAAATAATGGTTTGGTCTTTTGGGCTGAAATTTGAAGGGAAGACAGCCAATATCCCACAAATGTGCCTTTTAGTGGTTTGGTGAAAAAATATTACAGGGAGCCAAAGTTATGTCACTCCAAACTTCTCTTTTTTTCCCACAGGATAACATTATGTCGTTTGCCTCGCCTTTCAGGGCCCGTATCTCAGAAACGGTGCGAGATATGGACTTTTTGTCGGAAAAATTCTTAGCCCCTACTGCAGACTATGTACAAAACTAGCCAGAAAAGTCATAAATCATATGACTTTTAATTTTTTTTTCTACGTCATACTATTCCTGAGTTATAAGCAATTCAGTATTCCAACTCCTCATTTTCTGCTCCAAGACCCATTATTATGCATACATTCTTTGTACTCACTGTCTTTCTCTATGAAGTTTTTGGGGAAAACCAGCCTGTGCACTTCCATTACTGTTACTGTTGCCCTTTCGCATGCAGTTCCATGTGAACGGGCGTGGGAAGTGATAAGCCAGATCAGCCTGACCATAAAAAAAATACATTGATTGAGCTTGATTATACCCAGAATGAACTACCTCTTAAATAGTTTCACAAGACAGAAATAAAGCGTAATTGAAACTCAAGGGTCTAACCCCTCCCTTCTGGTGCTGACTTGCCACACCTGTACCCTATAAATATATGTTAGGAGCTGCCACTGGCTCCTTAGAGTGCAGTACCTGCAGCAAGTGAGACAGTAAGTGGACCAGGTAAGGGCTTAATTTCTTACATAAACACGCAAGGAAAATAACTATTTAACCTTATATTTCTTGTAAGGTACCTCATTTTATTATTAAACTGCAGCATAACTATATTATTAAACTACAGCATAACTATGTGCTTGATACTTGTTTGTTTTGGAACCTAACTGGGGCTGCTTTATTTTATCACCATGCCTGTTTACAATGGTAACCTTACTTTTCAAAACACAGGCACCACAGGGACAACAGAGAACATTAGAGGGGTAGAAAAGAAGAGATACCATGACAGGAGGCCACCCCTTCATAGTAGAAATGTGAAATAAGACAGAGGACAGTGGAAAAATTACTACTGCAGTAGATTTGAGAGAATACAAGGGTAAAGAGGAGAGGAATGTCCCGTGGTGCTGGGGGTTACAACTATCACACACCCCAATGTTAAGCGAAAACCACCATTTATTTCAATAAATCCCAGAGTTTTCAAGACAACCTACCCAATCCCTGAGGGTAGGATAGAGCTTTCACCCACCCTCTCTTTGAAAGCTCCACCCCAGGGCACCCATTTCAAACATTAGAATTATCTTTACAGATAGATGTGAATCGTCAAAAGCATAAACGTCCACATTTATTAAATAGCCCTGGGGTGTCATGACTGTATCTCTTAACCTTCTTTCCTATGTGTTAAACATTGATACAGATTTTCAATTATCTATTTTAGGGCTGGTGGTACTGCTTCGCTTCATGTCTGGACAAAATCTGCATTCATATGAGCTGAGCCTGCTCTGTGTTGTACTGTAAAACTATAAGGTTGCAGGGCCAGGTGCCATCTCATGATTCTATTATTTTGTCCTTCATTTGTGATAGGAAGCATAGAGGATTGTGATCGGTTATTAAAGTAAATGGGGCACCCCATAAATAAAATTTCAAGGACTCAATGGCCCACTTGGCTGCCAGACATTCTTGCTCGATGGTAACATACTTTTGTTCCTATCGTGGAGTTTCCTTGAAATATATATTACAGGATGTTCCTCTCCATCTATCGTTTGGCTCAACACTGCCCCTATACCTGATTCTGAGGCATCTGTATGTACCTCGAATGGGTATGCGAAGTCAGGACTATGCAGGACTGGGGAGGAGCATAGGGCTGCCTTAATTTTATTAAATGCTTCCTCACATTCAGGAGTCCATTTTATCTGATTCTCAAATTCTTTTTAGTTAAATCTGTCAATGGAGAAGCAACAGAAGCAAAGTTGGGAATGAATCTTCTGTAATACCCGGCAAGACCCAAGAAAGACCGTGCATTTGTTTCTTGGTGCTGGGTATGGAACACTGGCTACTGCTTCCACCTTCGATATCTCTGGCTTAATGACCATTTCCCAGTATGAAACCAAGATATCTTGTCTCTTTCATGGCAATAGTACATTTTGTGGGGTTGATAGTTAGTCCTGCTTGTTGGATAGAAGAGAAAACTGCTTGAAGATTTTGAAAATGAGTTTCCCAGGATGAACTAAAGACAACCACGTCATCCAGGTATGCTGCACAATAGGCGTTATGAGGTGCGAGTACCTGGTCCATAAACCGCTGGAAGGTAGCCGGGGCCCCATGTAGCCCAAACGGCATGGTTCGAAACTGGAAAAGACCCATGGAAGTACTAAAAGCAGTTTTTTCCTTGGCGGATTCTTCTAAGGGGATCTGCCAATAGCCTTTTGTGAGGTCTAGTGTAGAGATATACGTGGCTTTGCCAATTCTATCCACTATATCGTCTACACGTGGCATAGGATAAGCATCAAACTGTGCCACCTGATTTAAGCCCCTGAAGTCCAAGCACAGTCTAATTCCTCCTTCCTTTTTGGGACAATTACCATGGGGAACCCCATGGACTCTTAGAAGGTTCTATAATCTGTAATGATCTTAGTTTCTGTATCTCCTTTTACCTCCTCTCTGAGGCGTTCTGGGAGTCTGTATGCCTTTTCCTTATGGGTTTAGCATCAGTACATATGAGGTGTTCTACACCTTTAGCCATGCCCGGGGTATTAGTGAATGTTTTGCTAAACTCATTCAACAAGGACCTTACTGCCTGTGTTTGTTGTACATTAAGTTCTGGGTTTATAATCATCTACTCCTGTTTTCTTTTCCAGTCTGCCATATGCCAACTCTATTTCAGTTTCTCTGGGTTCTGGAATTACGGAGAGACTCACCCCTGTAGTTCCTTTTTCGTGCCAACATTTCAATAGATTGGCATGGTAAATTTTCTTTTTTTGTCTTTTGTCCGGGGTTTCAATTTCATAAGTAACAGGCCCTGCTTGTCTAATTATTTTGTAGGGTCCTTGCCATTTCATTAAAAGCTTATGTGTAGAAGTGGGCAAAGGTAACAATACCTGTTCCCCAGGAGAGAAGGATTTATTTTTGGTCGTACCTTGATCATAGTATTGTTTTTGCTGGATTTGTACCTTAACTCCCATTTCACGAGCCTTTTCAGTATATAGCACCAATCTTTGTCTTAATTGCTTCATATACTTTGCTATTCCTAGAGATTTTAGTTCTGTGTTGTCCTCCCAGCACTCTTTAACTACATCCAGGGGTCCCCGAGGGTTTCTTCCAAATAAAAGTTCAAAAGGTGAAAACCCTGTGGATGCTTGGGGAACCTCCCAGTAGGCAAAGAGAAGGAAGGGAAGATATAAATCCCAATCATGCCCCTCTTCATGTATGAATTTCTTTATCATACGCTTAGGGGTTTGATCAAACCTTTCAACTAAACCATCCGTCTGGGGATGATAGGGAGAGGTTCTTACAGCTACTATCCCCAGAAGGTGGTATAGTTCCCTTAGTAGTTCAGCGTTAAAGTTAGACCCTCTATCAGTGAGAATCTCTTTAGGTATTCCAACTCTGCTAAAGAGTTTCACCAGTTCCTCTGCGATTCTTTTGGTCGTGACCGTTCTCATGGGTATAGCTTCGGGATACTTGGTGGCATAATCACACACCACCAAGATGAATTTGTTTCCCTTTTTACTTTTATCAACAGGGCCCACAATGTCCATTCCAATTCTCTCAAAGGTGTAGTCACTAGTGGCAGGGATTAAGTGGCATTACCTCCTTTCTAGTGGCTTGGGCGGTGATTTTACATTTAGGGCATTCTGACAGTATCGAGCTATGTCCCATGTATCCCAGGCCAAAAGAATCTTTGCAGTATTCTACTGGAGTTTTGTCTCTCCTGTATGCCCAGCCCAGGAACATCATGCCCCAATGCTAAAATATCCTGTCTGTAACATTTGGATACTAATAATTGGTCCACTGTTTCTTGGGTAGTTAGGTTGGTACAAACTCTATATAATAACCAATTTTTCTCCTGTATTTCAGGGGTACCTGCTTTCTCTCTTTTCCCCACCTGTAAAAAAAATGGTTGCAGAAAGACATCCTTTTTCTGTTGCTCTTTCATTTCTGCCTTAACAAATACAGGATTATTTTCTACCTTCACTCCCTGTTGTTCCTGTTGCCACTTGTGTTTTAATAATTTCATTGCTTTACGGGTTTTCCTACCCTTCCCAGGGGGGTTGACTACTTCTCCTTCAAAAGGAAACACTTTTCCTAGCACAATCTCTTCTTTACTCTGGGCCCTTGTAGTTACAGCTGAGACAGCTTCTTGTTCCAGTAGTAGTGAGGCAAACCCAGGATAGTCATGCCCAATCACTACGGGAACAGGGAGATGTGGGACTACACCAGCAGAAATGTCAGATGTTAACCCCCGTATTCCCATAGACAGTCGTACAGTAGGGTATTGGTGTGAATCACTGTGCACACAAATGACATGCATAGGAGCCCCTCTTTGCATTGTAGATACTAAATCTTCCCTAATCAGAGTATTCTTACTACCAGAATCCAAGAGTCCCATGACATTTTTTCCCTTTTATTATAATATCAGAAAACATATACCCAGAATTTAGTAAAGCTAAGTGTGCCATATTCTGTTTTCTTTGATGGACAAAACGGCAATATGTCCTAGACCTTTACAATTGTGACATACAATGTTAGATGGAACAGTTCTCATTCTTTGTCCACTCCTCCCTCTTCTCTCCCACTCTTCCTTTTTGGATAGGCATTCTGAACATTTCTTACCAGACCAGTCTGTGGTTTCGTTAGATTCAGATTGTCTCTGTCCTCCTTTCTGAAAGGTTAATGGGCTGTCAGAAAGTCCTCAGCCAGTGTCACAGCTATTTCAGCAGACTGAATTATGTTCTTTGATCCAAATCTGGACCTCATTCGCAAGATTTGTAAAATTGTTCCAGTACAAAAAGTTCTAAAATGTCAGTTCGAGACTTTCCTTCTGGCTGAATCCATTTATTACATAGTTCTCTGAGTCTTATATATGTTTTCCGAGGAGGATCATGGGGGGAATGTTTCAAGGCACGAAAATGCTGCTGATATGTCTCAGCATTAATGTCATATCTTTTAAGAATTTCCTGTTTCACCATGTCATAGTCCTCTGCAAGATGGGGATCCATATTCCTGTATGCTAACTGGGCCTTCCCGGAGAGGTTGGGGGCTAATCACACTACCCATTGGGATTTAGGCCAGTCACATGCTTTAGCAACTCTCTCAAACATGGTAAGGTATGACTCAATATCTTCACTGATAGTCATCCTAGTTAGTTTAATGTCTCGGGGATTGTTGGGGTTAGTGTTATTATTTCCCCCATTTCCCTGTCTGGTCCTGGACTGAATTAGTTGTAAAGTTTCTGCCCACCTCATATCTTGGCGCCGGCGCTCTCTCTCTCTTTCCTGTGCATCAATGTCCCTCGGGCATTCAATTTCCAACTGGCAAACTGCCAACCAGTGTAGCAGATCCGAAAGGCCCTCAGGAGGTCTGTCATCTACCTCTGGTCATCTCTGCTGTCACTCTTCTTCTTCACCATCACTAGTGAACTGTTCCTTTGGTAACTTTTGCCTTACTGAAGTCTCCAAACCAGGATGTAGGGGTACACCAGTTCTCTCTGTCTGTGACCGAGTCACAGCTCCCATCGTTTTGGTATCATCTGTGCCAGTTGCCATTGTTCTTATTTATCACAGTACCAGGTCTGGTACTAAGCTGGTTTCCCCCAATATAGCTTGGACAACCAGTATATCCCACTTCTAACACCACTTTGTGAACGGGCATGGGAAGTGATAAGCCAGACACAGACGTTCTTTAGAACACACAAGACTTTGTGTGAAATTTATTTACAAAAATAAACTCAAAATAAACTTTTCAGAAATTAACTGTAAAGAAATAAAGACAACAACATGAAAAAAATGGCTTTCTCTCAACTTGAGACTATCAGTACTTTTAACAGCTTGAGTACTGCCACAGAGTAGATGAGCTTAGCCCCAGCACATCTACTATCCTCTGTGCTCCTATACTACCTGCTCTCTTGCACAAATCTCCACCTTATATAGGTGAACACTTTGACATCATTGATCAGCTGATCCACCCCCTATTCTAATACATTTAATCTCTACCTTAATACATTAAGTAGGGGGATCAGCCTGACCATAAAAAAATACATTGATTGAGCTTGATTATACCCAGAATGAACCACCTCTTAATTAGTTTCACAAGACAGAAACAAAGTGTAATTAAAACTCAAGGGTTTAACCCCTCCCTTCTGGTGCTGACTTTTCACACCTGTACCCTATAAATATATGTTAGGAGCTGCCACTGGCTCCTTAGAGTGCAGTACCTGCAGCAAGTGAGACAGCAAGTGGACCAGGTAAGGGCTTCATTTCTTACATAAACACGCAGGAAAATAACTATTTAACCTTATATTTTGTAAGGTACCTCATTTTATTATTAAACTACAGCATAACTATATTATTAAACTACAGCATAACTATGTGCTGTGATACTTGTTTGTTTTGGAACCTAACTGGGGCTGCTTCTTATTTTATCACCATGCCTGTTTACAATGGTAACCTTACTTTTCAAAACACAGGCACCACAGGGACAACAGAGAACATTAGAGGGGTAGAAAAGAAGAGATACCATGATAGGAGGCCACCCCTTCATAGTAGAAATGTGAAATAAGACAGAGGACAGTGGAAAAATTACTACTGCAGTAGATTTGAGAGAATACAAGGGTAAAGAGGAGAGGAATGTCCCGTGGTGCTGGGGGGAGGTTTACAACTATCACATTCCATACCCGTTTCACTAACCGTTCACGTCTACACCACCATGTGCATTATCCTTTGCGTTTTCATTTGCGCTTGTGTTTCCATTATTTTTTACCATTTCTGTTTCTCTTTCTGTTTTGCTCTGTGTCACCATGCCCATTACCATTTGCATTTGCGGGCACCATGTTACTATGTGACAAGACATCACGTGGAGGACCGTTCCCGTCTACGCCACCGTGTGCGTTACCCTTTCTGTTCTCATTTGCGCTTGCATTACCATGTGTGCCACTGTTAGCACTTCTGTTTGCATTGCTGTTCCTGTTACTATGTCACAAGACATCACGTGCTCCCACCGCCGCATTACATTCACTATTTCTCGATATTATTCTCAAAAAGAAGGGAAATTAGAGGCAAAAAACTCCATTTAATGCATCAGTTAGGGTTGTTCCACAGCCACAAAAGTGAGGAAATTCAGTTGTTGGGGTTGAAACCCCCTTGGACCCCAGCCCACTCCCTCAACCCGGCATTGGGGTGCGCATTGGATCTTGGTCCTAACTCACCCCATTCTCTTATACCTCTGCTTTACACATGTGATGGGGTAAGAGTTAGGCTGACGACCCAATGAGCACCCCAATGCCAGTTGAGGGGTGGGCTGGGGGTCCAAGGGGGTTTTCAACCCTAACACCGAATTTCCTCACTTTTGTCACTGTGGAACAACCCTAACTGATGCATTAAACTGAGTTTTTGCCTCAATAAATATATATATATATAGATACAGTATATCTAGCTATCTATCTATCTATATATATATATATATATATATAAATATATATATATATATATATATATATAGTGAAGCCCACCGATATGAAGCCCAACTAGGCAGAATTCTGCAGAAGAGTTACTGCAGCAAACAATGCAGTTTCAATGGGAGTTAATCCCTTTTGTCATGCAGGAAACCTGTGACACTTAGCTTCATCCTGGCTGTCTTCACTGTATGTATACCTATATCTATATGTAATAGATAACCCACTCTTAGGTGTGTGGTCGCGCTCTGATATATGCACACCTTGGTGTGCGTTGTGCGCCGCAGGGCTGCAGGCGAGTGCGTCAACCACCAAAGGCTTGCGTATATGTCACAACTGCCATCTAAGTGGGTTATCTATCTTATAAATGGTAAAATTGTTTTTTAAGGGGTAAAGTGCAGGTGTGGTCATGCTCTGATATACACACGGTCATGTGATGCTCATGCTCCAATAATAGAGCAGCAATTTCCCTACCCATTTTATAAATATATATATACATATATATTTATAAAATGGATAAATCTAGTAGCGCCAAATCCAATCTTCTGATTGTATAAAACACATCACATGACCATGTGTATACCAGAATGTGACCACACACCTGCACTTTAACCCCTCTAAAAAACAATTTTGCCATTTTATAAGATAGATAACCCACTCTACGATGTGTGGCCTCATGCGTACAATGCACAGCAAGGCGTGCAAATTTCAGACCGTGACCACATACCTAAGAGTGGGTTATCTATTCCATATATATGTAATAGATAAACCACTCTGAGGTGTGTGGTCACGCTTTGATATCGCCGCGCCTTGGTGTGCGTTGTTACGCTCGTCGTCGTCAATCATTTCATAGGTATATAGAGTCAGATTGGTGATCACATTTAAGAGTGCTATTACATATTACGGCGTAATAGATAAACCACTCTGAGGTGTGCGTCACACTCTGATATACGCACGGTCATGTGATGGTAAGTATCCAATGTATCCCAAGCAATTTTCCCACCCATTTTATATATATATATATATATATATATATGTATTTATATATAGAGATATATGTGAGCTGTCAGATAAGCAATTTATCTACATAAGTGCTGTCTGACCTTGGGTAACCTCCGAGGTCAAACAACACAAGTGTAGATAAATCATTTATCTGACAACTCACCATTGTATATTTCATGTATGCAATAAGGATGCTTTCTGTTAGTGCAGGAACATTTGGTTTTGACTGTTTATGTTTTTTTAGATAATTTCTGGAAGTTTTGGTTAAGTTTCCTAGAGTATGTTCACCTAGCATAGTGGTTGCTATTAAATGAAACACTACTCGTTTTGTAGAAAACTTCTTGCTGAACAAATGCCATGCTTACAATACCATGCTACCTTTTTCATTTTAAAGTTATTCGCATTTGTTTGTCAAAAAAGGGAAAAGAAAATAGAATTTTATGCTGGTTTTTGCTAATTATAAAAAAAAAATTATAAGGTATCTATAAATGAAACACCGCTTATTTTGTAGATAATTTTGTGCTGAACAAGTTTCATGCTTACAGTACCATGTTACCTTTTTTCGTCTTAAGGTTATTCCCATTTGAATATGGTTAGTACTTCTTCTGAGGCCAAACATTCTAAATGAATTCCAAAGAGATTTGTGACATAGTAACTGTGTGTATAAATGAGTAAGTGTGTGTATAAGTAAATTTATACACACAGTGACTCAGATAAATGGATTTATCACACTCTGTTTATCTCCACACATATTGCAAAAATATATATATACACACACACACACTGGACCAGATATTCAGAAATGCACCAAACGCCGGCACAAGTCCGGTGCAGTGCAACTCCAATGGTACATGGTGCAGTGATTGCAATATTCAAAGGTTGCACATGGTGACATGTGCCAGCGCAACACAGCTGAATATTGCAGGGATGTGCCATGGCGCACCCAGAGAGCAACCAGACCTGTGCCATAGCACAACCAGAGATGTGCCAGGGAGCAAAGGGACAAGTGCCAAGGCACACAAGGACCAGCTCCAGTCATTGGTGGGAGCATAGCAGCAGAGGGAAAGTGTGAGGCAGGCAGAGGAACACACCTGGGGATAGTGCCAGGGAGGCACGGTGGTAGGCCACAGATGACCACCAACATTAGGGTGCAGACAGGCATCCAGCCCCCCCAGCACCATGGTACAGGATGCAGGGAACTGGTAGCACCAAAGGCCAAGGGATGTCCACCACTGGATTCCCCCACTGCATGCCATATCCCCCCATCCAGACCATGGCCAGCCACACCCTGGACCACGGCACCCAACACACATGCCACACATCCTGGACAGCCTGCCCATGGCCACCCCAAGGCACAGCCACTGATCAAGGGGCAGGACACCACCATGCATGGCCCACACAATGGTACAGGCACACCACACAGACACCCGCCATGCCACTGCAGCATGGCTCCACATGCCAGCTGCAAAGCAGACATGGACACAGGCAGTTAAGCAGGAAATCTGTATTAAACATAACTATATACAATGGAATGGGGTGGGAAAGGGTAGTAGAGTGAGGGAATGGGACAGGGAGCAGATACTGTACAGTGGGATGGGGAAGGCATGGCAGGGGTAAAAGGGACATAGTGGGGTCCAACTATGGGTAACCATGGCCTGCTGCCACCTGACTCCTCTGCCATTGCCTGTCCTGGAGCAGTATCCACCTCATCTGCTGTGCCACCTCCAGGGTCATGGATGTTATCAGTAGGATCTGCAGTAAGAGGTGGCAATATAGGGGCAGCTGTGAACCCCTCTGGATGCCTATGACAAAGGAATGGACAGGTGACCAGTGCAAGTGCCTAGGAACCATGCCCTCTCATTGTGCATAATGGGCAGTGGGAACACACACACACACCCCTGGAGTGGCACCCTGGCCACCCACAGTGTGAGGGCCAACACCTGTCAGCATCCCAGCATGCCTCGACTGTGCACAGTGGTGGATACCACCACCCAGTGGCCATCCGGCCATGCAGTGACAGGCAATTGGCACAGGGCAGTAGCAGCACCACAGCAGCACCAGTGGTAGCTGGGTGCACACCCATCCCACCAACACCTGGTACACAGTGGCATGCACACCGGACAGTGTGCAGCACACAGCTTACACGGCACATGGCACAGGTGGCCATGGCTGCACCCTTACCCCCACTGACTACCCGGTACTGAGTAGAGGAAGACAACAGTGCCTACCTGCATGCTGTGGCACCACTCACACCTGTCCTGCTGCCGCTCCACCTCCAACAGTCAGACCCGCACCTCCACCAGTCAGTCCCACAGTGGCCTGCTGTACCCCACCAGGCACCCCCACCGCTCATGCATGGCATCGCTCCTCAGGCCCTAGTGATGGAACACAGACTGACACACATCAGAGACCAGCCACAGCATGTACCCACCACCCCACCCCTGTGCACAGTGTGTGCCCTAGCCTGACATGACCCGTAAGGCAGTAGCACAGTGCACCTGGTAGCTGGCAATGCCACACTGCAATGCACATGCTGACAGTGCCCCTCCCACAGGGCATGTCAGGCAGCCCAGCCAATACCACAGTACAGCGGTTAGGCACACATGCAGCATGTGATGACTTACCTGTCCATGGCACGGCCCCCCTGTGGATGCGTGCCTGCAGCAGCCTCAGTCTCTCTGGGTCCTGATGCATTATGTCCCCATACCAGTGGCTGCATTGCTCAGTGGTCCATGGCACCCCAGTGTCCCGAACCAGGCCTGCAGCGATGGCCTGCCAGATCTCTGTCCTGGCCTACTGCAGGGGCTCCTGGCCAAACAGCCCATGTGCATGTGGCTGCACATGGGCCACAAGGTTGACCAGCTCCAGGTCTGACCAGTTGTGGGCATGTCACTTACCTCGCCACACCATGCTCTCCTCTCAAGGTGCTGGTTCAAAATGGCAGCCCGTAGCACACGTGTGCACAATGTGCATAGGATGTGTGCCTTGTGTAGGCATGCACCACATATGCCAACTACGCATCGCCATGGATGTGAGGCATGGGCATGGCCCACCCACGATGTGGTGGTGTAGTCCCAAGGGTCATATGGTAAGGTCATGGATCAGGGATCACCTGGCGCACAGTGCGCCGGAGCACAATAGAGGCCATGGCACACAGTGTTCCATGGCCTCTATAGCACTCTGAGTGCACAGTTCAAGATAGGTGGTAGCACCGGCCACGATGCATGCATACTGAGGATCAGCGCACTGCATATATCACTGCATTGCACCACGGCATGCGCCAGAGCAAATCCATTGCACATGGAGCAAGTGCATGATATTCAGCCACCACATGCTAATGAGCTCATCAGCCAATCTGCGGTGCACTGGGGAAAATAGCATGTCATTACCGCTGTACTACAGGTCATTTGCATGTGATGCACTATAAAGGTGACGCAAAACAGCACAGGCCATGGACTGGTATTGCAACCATCTGAGGTAAGTTGCACCTGCTGTGGGACCAGCCAGCACAGCAAGGTGGATGGGGTGGGCAGCTACAGTCAGTGACACACATGTCCTTGTCCACAGGTAGCACCATGTCCGAGCGTGAGGAGAATGAGGAGCGTGGGCCTGCCAGCAAGTGCTGGCCCAACTTTATGAAGGCAGAGGCCGATGCCCTGTTCAAGACCTACCTCAACAGGGAGCAATTGCTGAGTGGTGCCACTGGCACACCACAGGCCAGGGCTGCGGCCTGGGTGGAGGTCGTAGTGTCTGTGAACCTGCAGGGCAGCCACCAGCGGCCTGTGCAGGAAAAAGGTGGGCACTGATAAACACCACATAAAAGAGTGGTGGCCATATGGGCAGCCAGGATAACCACTGGAAGGGCCATGCTGATGTGCCACAGCTCATGGAGCACCATGCGTTGCAGCACCATTGAGGGTGTGTTGGGTGGTGGCTTCCAGACAGGAGGGAGCCCATCACTGCATGGTACATATGCCATGCCTGGGGGGGGGCCTGCTGAACTTGCAGCACTAACACATCTGTTTTCTCTTACAGCACTGGCATGCCAGCATGGGCACCAGCGGCAGCCAGGGGGGCAGGCCCAGCCCCAGAGGAGCAGCCATCCACCTCCATGTGCATCCAGGGGCCCGATCGGCTGCAGCACACCACTGCCATCCAGCTGGATGTCCTGGGCTTGGTGTTGGACGAGGTCCTGGCTGTGTTACAGCAGGATGCAAGCCATGGTGCATTCTGCATGGAGACACAGACTGGGGTGGGGTGTGACACTGGTGATGACATGACCATCATCCTGGACAGCATCGGTGGTGTCATGGGGAGACACCCATACCTACTACCATCACTGGCAGTGTGGCCAGTCACCTGTCAGTGGTGGAACAGCTGCCTGCCACCACCACTGATGCTGCCATGTGCACAGCCATGGCAGTGCCATGTGGTGGTGGTGGTGCATCTGCTCAGGTGCTGGCCAGTGTACAGGGGCCAGAGGGGCAGCAATGGCAGATGGCTGGGGACATTGGGTGGCCAAATGTAGTGTCCACTGCCGGGGCACCAGACAGTGACCTATCCCATAGGTACCCCACTGTGCAGTGTCCACCTGAGCAAGGGGCCATGCAGCATGGCCGTACACCACTGGTAGGAAGGCATGCTGCCCAGGCTTCCTTGGGTGCCAACCCATTGTCAGAGCACACCTGATTGCTGAGGGCCTCAGTGGAGCAACAGGTGCTTCTTGTAGCTAGGGTGCATGCACTTCATGCAGAGCTGAACTGCATGAGAGGGGCACTGCACAGGTCCTGGAGGCTATAGAGTGCCTGCGGGAGGACACGACCGGATCCTTGGATTGCACTGCCAATGCAATCTCGGGTGGCCTTGCACCACTGGCTGCCACATGGCATGGCCACCAACCACAGACACTGTGGAGTGCACTGTCCCCCCCATGGACCTGGCATCGAGCAACACCCTCCATGTCAATGCCGGGCTCTGCTGTCAGCATCCCAGGCATGCCTGGGGTGGGCTTGTTTGGGTGCCTACACACCCCCAGGTGAATCCAGTCACATTCCCACAGTGCAACCCCTGGGGGGCAGTTGCATACACCCCCTGTGACCATTGAGCAGCCAGTGGCTGCTGAACAGCCCTGGTGCAGCCACCCCCGTGTCTGCGGTGGCCATGGTTCTGCATGGTGAACCTGATGTGCATGCCGCCGTGTCTGCAGTCTGCTGCCACTACCCTGTGTGCACATGGGCAATGTGTGTGGGTGCATGCCACAGTTGTGGCAACTGTGTGTCATGCTGCACGCTGCCAGTGTTCAACCTGCCTGGCTGCTGGCCCATGGGGTGTGTGTGTGATGAGAGCAGAAATGTACTGGTTGCACCTGCGCACCGGCACCCTGCATCTGATCCACGCCACATTTTGGTGCCTTGGCACATGTTCGCATGTGTCTGTGTGTGTGTGTGTGTGTTGCTGTCCATTGCTGCATGCTATTGTGTGTGGCTGTGTGGCATTGCCACCCCCACCCCTGCCCCACGCCTCTGTGTGTGCATGCCCAGTGTCATGCCTGCTCATGCCTGTGTCTCGTACCATTGTGTCTGGCCACTGCATGGGTGTTGCTCCACCTACCTGCATGCACCATAGTGCTCCTGTGCAATTGTGTCTCGGTGCTGGCATGCCATCCTTTGGAGCTGGGGATCCCTCCACCCGGGGAGGGCTGCCCACTGCTCCCCCAGCCCATTGCCCTCATTATCCCCACTGCTGTCCACCTCTTCGGTCTTGACAGCTATCCCATGGTCAATGGCCATGTTGTGCAGTATGCAGCAGGCCAGGAATAGGCCACAGGTTTTCAAGGGGCTGTACTGTAGGACACTGCCAGACCTGTCAAGGCAATGGAATCATGCCTTCAGCATCCCAAACACATGCTCACTGATGTTCCTCTTGCTGGTGTGTGCCTCATTGTAACAGTCCTCTGCTGGGGATGAGGGGCACCGGTAGGGGGTGAGCAGCCAGGGCCTGAGTGGATAGCCACTGTCACCTGTGTGGACAGATATATGGTTAGCCTAGTGTCCTATGTCGCTGTGATCCTTGCCCATCTCTGGCACTCCTGCCCTCCCTGCCCCATCCCATGTTCTGCTGTTCCCAGCTCCACATGCCCATCCCAAACTCACCCACTAGGTGGCCCATGGGGATGTCCCCATATCTGAAACAGTGGCACAGCGTGGAGCTGTGCCAGATGAATGTATCATGTGCACTCCTGGGGTGTGTGGCACAGACATTGGTTATGTGCCCCCTGGTATCACACATCACCTGGCAGTTGACACTGAGGTAGCCCTTCCTGTTGACTTATTCTACTCCCTCAGGGCCAGGTGGCATGTGGATGCCCACATGGGTGCAGCAATTCCCCAAGGCACACCAGGCATCCATGCTACCATGTGGAAGTCCTGCATGGTTGATGTACACTCTGCCTGTGTGCTGGGGAACTGGATGTATTCTGCGGCATGTGGCAGCAGGGCATTGAGGAATTTTGTGAGGATGCATGATGTGGCCTACTGGGTTATGCCTGTGGTGTCTCCTGTTGGTCTCTGAAAGGTGCCCATGGTGAACATGCACATGACGGCTGTCACCTTCATCTCTACTGACAGGGCATGGCTCCGTCAAGTGGGTGCCTGCATCTCCTCACTGCACACCTCACAGAGCTGGCTCAGAATCATCCAGTTCAGGTGATACTGGCCCATGATCTCCATATCAGAGTAGTTCTCAAAGGTGATGTGGTTACGGTACCACCTGTTCAGGGAGTACCATGGACAGGCCCTTCCATGGCCATGTCACTCTTCCTCAGGCCTCCTCACTCCCCTCATTATGGCCTCCATCTGGAAGGCTGTGCTGGCCGGCCATGGTCCCTGCTGTCCTGTCTCCCCCTGGGTGGTCAGCTCCTGTGGTCTGCTTGCCACCATGGGGCAGTGCCTTTCTCTCTGCCTGGCTCTCTTTGTTGCTTCCCTGCTCCTGGCTCACACTCCACTGCCACCTCTGTCCCACACCCCTGTGGCTGCCTGTTCCACTCCCTCAGTCCCTCACAGGCTCTGTCTCCCTTGTTCCTTCTGTTCCCTCCCTCCACAGTTTAGTGGCTTGCGCTCTCTCTCTCTCTCTCTCTCTCTCTCCCACCCCCGGTACAAGTGCTGTCCCCGTGCTTGCACCCTGTATTTATAGGCTCAAGTCTGCTCGGCACATCTGGATGTTGCTCCACACTTGCGCCATGGGTCAGAGTTGAATATCGCACTGTGCCACATATTCATTGGCACACCCCCTGCCCTTGCACATACATTCATTAGGGTTGCGCATTGGTGCATTGCTACTTGCGCTGCGCACTGACTCCCATCGAATGTCGCTCCATGGTGCATTTCTGCAGTTGCGTAGGTGCAACTCAGTTGTACCATGCGCAACTGCTTTGAATATCCCACCCATTGTATATATTATGGGGCACATTTCAGCTAATAGTTTTTATAGTTTCTATATTTAGGGTCAACTTTTTCTTTATAGCTACAGTATGTGCATTAACATGAAAAACAGATCACTGTCCAGACATTACCCAACCATCTTCTTATTGCACATTTCAGTTTTGAACTTTATTTATTAACTATTCATGTCTATTTGAGCACAACTACTTGAGGTCCTTCTCCCCTCCTAGCTGGACTGGGACCAGGCTGGGTTTGTACATAGGTACCAAGCCCATTACAATGTTACAATTACAATGGGCCCCTTTAAAACTAAATTTCGCCAGCACCTACTCTCTGTGAATAGCTGTGACTGCTCCTATCTATTACTGGTCAATCTGGGACTGCTCATGGCCTGTCTCTCAATTTCCCCCTGCTCCTCCCCACCTTATCTTGGTATAATTTCTCCCTCCCCACTCTGTTCACCTCCTGCTCTTTACCCATCCTTTACTTGCACTCTTTCCTACTCCTTCTCTACACCTTATACCCCTTTATTCAGCTTTTCTTCCTACTCCTCCCAGCTGTCTCACAGCTCTCCTTAACTGACTTCCTTTGGGTCTCCCTTTCTTTTCTTTAATTTCCTATCTGTTTATACAGTTAGCTAGCACTGCCTGCACCATGTTTGTTTTATTGTCATGTACTCCTCTCTCAGTTATGATGCACTTATGTATAATGCACTGCATTACTTGTGTACTTTTATCCTATGTGTTATGTATTATATTAATTTCCTGTAATGTTTCATATCCTGTCTGTTTTAAATCTACTCACCATTTTGTTTCTTTGCCATGTGGTCCACCCTCATTTATGATGCAGTTATGTATAATAGAAACATAGAAACATAGACTTTGATGGCAGATAAGGACCACTTGGCCAACCCAGTCTGCCCATTTTTATTTATTTTTTTATTTTATTGAAATCTAGGATTACAAATACCTTTGAGCAGGAACTGCTCATTTACAAAGGTTCCACGTCGAAGGAATGGGGGGTATACATTCATACAAAGGTCAACATAATAATACATAGTTACACAATAAAAAGAAGTAAGAGACTGAGGCTTAGGAATTCTAGTAATTCAAAATGTGCCAAATGTTAGGTAGCATGACATATCAGCCAAGGGTAATCTTAGAAATAAGCACTGCAAGTGAGAGAGAAGGGGGTATGCAGGCAGAAGGGCCATTGTCGGAGGGTAAAGGGTGAGGGTAAGAGCTCTAAAGGGAGGGAGGGAGGAGGATAAAAGTCAGGAAATGCCGGGGGAGGAAAGGAGAGGGGCAAGGGGTAGGCAGGTAGAAGGGGGCAAGGTGGGAGAGGTAGCTGTCAAGACTGAAGTGGAGGGCAGGAGCGTGGGCCCCTGATTAGGCGAGGCAGTCACAATGACTAGTTGAAATGAGATGAAGTCGGAGTTGTCTTTTAAAAGGGCCAAGAGCAGCAGCAGTAAGAGTTTCTTTGTTGAGAGTATTGTACCACTGTGGTGCTCTGTGGGCAAAGGCCCTCTGGCCCATGGTAGTCCGGCATCTCGGAACAAGGAAGGTTAGTTGTTGTGAACTTCTAATTCGCTGGGTGCTGTGGTGGTCAAAGAGGAGATTTTCAATGCCTGAGGGCATGACCCCGAGGAGGACTTTTTTGGCTAAGAGGCAGGTTTGATACTGTATCCAGCTGATGAGAGGAAGCCATTCTGCCCGAGTGTACAGGTCACAAGTGTGTGTAAGTTGGTCAGCCCCAGTTAGCAGCCTGCATGCTTTGTTGAGTGCAACTGTAATACTTCAGAGGGCAGAGGCGGAGGCAGAGACATAAATTGCTAGCCCGTAATCGATGATGGAGGTGACAGAGCTGTTGATAGCCAACTGGAGAGTGTCAGGAGTCATGCAGTGTTTTTGCCTGTACAGCAGGCCTATACGGATGTTGGTGGCTTTGGCGACAGAATCTATGTGCCAAAGGTAGGAGAGTGAGCTGTCCAATGTGACACCTAGGTATTTAAAATCAGGAACATGTTCAAGTAAGGTGCCTGTTTGGTTTAGGATGGTGAGGTCATGGGATTTGTACTTGCTCCTGGTGTTGTAGAGGGTCATAACCTTTGTTTTGCTGTAGTTCATGACAAGTATGTGTGACTTGAACCATTCTTCGATGCGCATGAATTCAAGCTGTAATTGTTTCTCAAGGAGCTCTGCATTTTGGTGGTTGGGGAACATGACTGCGTCATTGGCATAGAGCAGTAATTTCTGGTGGTAGACACTGGGAAGGTTATTGAGAAAGAGGCTGAAGAGTAGTGGCGCCAAGATGGACCCCTGTGGGATCCCTGAAAGGACTGGCTTTTCTTCCGAGGTGACACCGGCAATCCTAACCCGCTGGACCCTCTCCCCAAGGTAGCTTGAAAACCAGAGCAGCACTTCATTGGAGAGCCCAATGTTTGATAATTGCTTGAGTAGGAGTGGGTGGTTCACAGTATCAAAGGCTTTCGTAAGGTCGATGAATACTGCCCCTACACAGTTTCCTTGATCGAGCGTGGTATGGATTTCCCTTCCTATTGGATAAGCTGCAGATTCTAGTTAACCAACAGCCTACTTCCTGCAACCCCCCACTACAATTGCCTTATGTCTGTCCCATGCATGTTTGAATTCCCCCACTGTTTTAGACCCAACAACCTCCCCAGGAAGGTGGTTCCATGCATCCACCACTCTCTCTGTGAAAAAAAGATTCCTCACATTACCCCTGAGCCGTCCCCCTCTATCTTTAGATTGTGCCCCCTTGTTCTTACACATCTCTTTTCTGAAAGATGCTGCCCTCCTGGACTTTGTTGATCCCCTTGAGGTACTTGAAAGTTTCTATCATGTCCCCCCTGCCCCTCCTTTCATCAAGGGTATACATATTAAGCTCTCTCGGTCTCTTTTCATATGGTTTCTGATGCAGACCCTGCACCATTTTAGTTGTCCTCCTCTGGGCTGCTTCCATCCTGTCTATGTCCTTGCATAGATGGGGTCTCTAAAACTGCACATAGTATTCCAGATGGGGTCTCACCAACTGTCTGTACAGAGAGATAACCACTTCCCTTTTTCTACTTGTGATGCCCCTTCCTATGCATCCCAGTATCCCCCGACTCTCCCTACTGACTTCTCACATTGCTTACCCACCTTTAAGTCATTTGATATGACTACCCCCAAGTCCCTTTCCATTTTGTTGTTGTTAGTACCTCCTCTGCTATTGTGTACTCTTCTCCTGGGTTTTTGTTTCCCTGGTGCATTACTTTGCACTTCTTTGCATTGAATCTAAGTTGCCAAATGTCTGACCATTCCTCCAACCTTGACAAGTCCCTTCTCATCCTTTCTACTCCCCTTATGTATCAACTCTGTTACAAATCTTTGTGTCATCTGCAAAGAGGCATACCTTTCCTTCCAGACCTTCTGCAAGGTCACGTATAAAGATGTTAAAGAGAACTGGACCCAGTTCTGAGCCCTGAGGTACTCCACTAGCAACCCCCTTTCTTCGGAATGTGTTCCATTCACTATTACCTTCTGTGTCCTGTTGTGCAGCCAGTTTGCTGCCCAGGCTACCACCCTGGAACCCACTCCCAGGCTGGCTAACTTGATTGTTAGTCTTTTGTGTGGAACTGTGTCAAATGCCTTGCTAAAGTCTAGGTAGACCATATCTACAGCCCCTCCCTGGTCTATTACTTTAGTCACCCAGTCAAAGAAATCAATTAGATTCATCTGACATGACCTTCCTGCTGTAAATCCATGCTGCTTTGGGTCCTGTGCCCCACTGGCCTCTAGGTACTCAACATTTCTTTCTTTTAGAAGTGATTCTATCATTTTCCTTAACACTGTGGTCAAACTTACAGGTCTGTAGTTTCCTGCTTCTGTCTTGCTCCCACTTTTGTGAAGGGGAATCACATCTGCCCTCCTCCAATCCTCAGGTACCATTCCATCCTCCCATGATTTGTTAAAAAGTGTGGTCAGTGGTGTCACTAGGTCCTCCCTTAGTTCTTTTAGGATTTTGGGGTGAATCCCATCAGGCCCCATTGCTTTGTCCACCTTGAGTTTAAGGAGTTCTTTCAGGACTCTTTCTTCTCTAAATGGACTGGTGTCAACCCCCCCTACCCAGAGTGCTTCTATTGTCTGGTTTAGGTAACTCCTCCTCATCTTCTTTTGTGAATACTGAGCAAAATTATTCATTCAGTATCTCTGCCCTTTCACTGTCTCCCTCTGCCCACCTTCCCTCTCCTTTATTAATCTTCAGTATTCCTCTCTTAACCTTTTAATGCTCCCTAATATACCTATAAAAGGTTTTATCCCCCTTCTTAACTGAGTTGGCTATTTTTTCCTCGGTTTGGGCCTTTGCTATTCTGACTGCCTTCCCCACTTCTTTCTGCTTTAATTGATACAGTTCCCTGTCGTGCTCCTTCTGTGATTCCTTATACTTCCTGAATGCAGCCTTTTTCTCCTTAACCTTCCCTGTCACCTCTTTTGAGAACCATAGTGGTTTTTTACTCCGCTTTGTTTTCTTTATTTGTCCCACACAAAGGCTTGTTGCCTCTATGATAGCAGTTTTGATTTTTCTCCATTGTTCTTCCACCCCTCCTTTTTGGCCATTTGGTACTGCATTCCTCAGGTATTCACCCATTTTGCCAAAGTCAGCCCTTCTAAAGTCCAGTATCCTTGTTTTTGTTTTGGCTTGTCTCCATGGTTGTGCTTATTGAGAAGCACACTGTGCAGTGGTCACTTGTTCTCAGATGTCTACTGGCTTCTAAATTTGTGATCCTCTCTCCATTTGAAAGTACCAGGTCTAGTACTGCTCCCTCCCAAGTGGGTTCCAATACTAGCTGTCTAAGGCCTGCCACCTGCAGGGCATCGAGAATGATTCTGTTCTTGAATGTGGCTGCAGTACATGTCATCCAGTTAACATCTGGCATATTCAGGTCCCCCATCAACAGTAACTCCCCTTTTTCAGCCATTTTGAGAATGTACTCTATCATTTTCTTGTCCGTTTCCTCCCCTTGAGACGGGGGTCTGTATAAAACCCTTGTGAGGATTGTGATGCCATTCCCTGTCTCCAAGGTGATCCAGAGTGCCTCTTGTCCTCCCCCTTTACTTTTTAGTTCTGTAACTTTGATCCCTTCCTTTATGTATAGAGCTACTCCACCTCCTTTTTTACCCTCCCTGTCCCTTCTGTAGATTGTGTACCCCGGTATGTTGACACCCCAGTCATGATTCTCCATGTACCATGTTTCTGTGACTGCCACAATATCCAATTTTTCATCTTCCATCAGGGCTACTAGCTCAGGAAGCTTGTTTCCCAGACTATAACATTGGTACTTATTGCCCTTCATTTAATGTTGGCTTTATCCTTTTTTCCCCCATCCCTGCTCTTATTGCCTTGTCTATTTTTCCATTTATCCCTGTTCTGCCCTCTGTTGAGCTCTGTACCTCAGTGTTTACATTACTACCTGTCATGTTTTGTGGGGGGAGGCTTGAAATTTCCTGCCTCTTATCAGCACTCCCCCCTTGGCTAGTTTAAAAGCTTGCCAAGGAAGCATTTAAACCTGTCACTTAGGAGCTTGGTTCCCTTCATGGACAGATGCAGACCATCGTGCCAGTACAGACCTTCATCTCTCCAGGTGTATCCCCAGTCCACAATGAAACCAAAGCCCTGTGCTCTGCACCAGTTTTGCAACCATTCATTAAACTGCATGGTGTGCAGTACCCTAGCCTCACCTCTGCCATGGACTGGCAGCACCTCTGAGAAGGTAACCATGCTTGTTACCTGTCTGAGGCCCCTCCCCAACTACACAACTTCATCCTGCACTGCACTGATTCCATGCCTAGCTAGGTCATTTGTCCCAAGGTGGACAATGATATCTAGTTCCCTCTCCTGTGATGCTGCTTCTGCAATTGTGAGGATTTGCTTCTTGTCCCTCCAAGCCATGGCACCAGACAGGCACCTTACTTCCCTCTCCTCTCCCTTCCCCAGTTCTACCCCCTAACAATTGAGTCCCCTATCAGAAGCTGTTTCCTTCCCCTGTGGTGTCCCTTGCCACCCTTTTGTGGGTCTCCCTTGTTGATGTCCTCAGCATTCTTCTTGGTCTCCATTGAGGGTGCCATCATAGAGGAACCTTGCTCTGCCAGACTGGTGTATGATTTGTGTAGAGGTACAACTAGGGGTCTTTGCCTCTGTTCCACCACCCGCACCCTCCTATAACCCACTGTGGTCCATCTGCTCTTCATACTTGCCAACATCTGAGGCAGTGGTTGTGGCAGTGCTGCTCTTTGGGTGGGGGAGGCCTCCTTAGTCCTTGACAGTTCAGCCTGGAGGTGGGCAATCTCCTTCCTCATAGCTGACAGTTGCCTGCAAATAGGACAGCAACGCACTTTCCAGAATGTCTCCCAGAAAACTGCTGCCCCACAGCCAGTGCATTGCACCACTCCCCACATGTCCCTCTCCCTTATAATATACAGTATGTAATATATATACATGTTTTTTTTTGGTGCTATGTGCTTACCCTTCATACACTGTGATGGGTTATTAAGAATATGACAGTTCTGCCCCAAGACCTGTTGAGGAAGTGATGTCAGAACTTTGGCTATAAAGGAAATGCCATGCCTGGGGGTGTAGGGTGTGGGGAAGGGGAGGTGGGTAGTCCAGAATCACAGGTGACTGTTAGAAACAATCAAATACACCACTGCTCCACCACCCTGGTGAGTACTGCCCTTTATAGTAATTCAACTAACCTCCAGTAACTTATTTAAAAATAGTTTAACTATCACAAAATCCTACACACCAGTAAATTATTTAAAAATAGTTTCTGTCCCAAAATCCTAGTAGTCAATCCAGCTACCCCCAAGGGACAACCAAAATGCAGTATTCAAATCCTTGCGAAGTTACTTCCAAGATAAGCAGAGTTTGCAAGCTCCGTATTCACTCCTCAGCCACGTGTAATTTATTTAAAAATAGTTTAACTGTCAGAAAATCCTAGTAGACAATCTAGCTGTCTCCAAGGGTCTACCCAAATGCAGTATTTAAATCCTTCTGAAGTTATTAACAACATAAACAGAGTTTGCAAGCCCCTTCTTGGTCAAACACTAAATAAATAGGTAAATAAAAAGCAATTGCCAAGGGTAGTTAGTTTCACCTCCCACAGAATTGAGCAAACATGCACATTGTTTCAGATATCAAAAGCAATATAGAATTTCCCACACAGCTCACAGCTGAATACAGAAGTAGTGTCCTTCCAGGTCAAGAAGATGTGCTTTGAGTCAAAGACTCAGACTAATGTACTGTATTATTTGTATACTCATATCCTATGTATAATGTGCTGTATTAATCTCCTGTAATTTGTTTTGTAACATGTTTGTAAATCTGATGTGGAGCATTTGCAAAAGACTTTGACTCAAAGGGTTGTAATTCCAAGACTTCAATAAATAAATAAATAAATAAAATATTTATATAACTCTACTTCTTTTAGATTATGTACATCATTGATCGATGCCCATGGACCTGGCCAGCTTGGATGTGGAGAAGGCTTTCCACCATTATCCTGGCCCTTTTTATGGGCTACATTAAAGACATTTGGCTTTCCCTTAGACTTTTTAAATATGTTACAATCCCTCTATCATTCCCTGTCTGCCTTAGTTAAAATCAATGGAATGGTCTCGCAATCTTTTATTTTAGGGAAAGGTACCCAGCAGGGATGCCCCCACTCCCTGGTATTATTTGCCTTATATATAGAGCCATTATTTTCCCATGTATGACATTCCCTGAATATACAGGGTATTCCCTTAGGGGGACAGGATTATAAAACAGCATTGTTCGCTGATGATATTTTGCTTATAGTAAGTGAACCAACTACATCCCTCCTGACAATCACTGAAATTTTAGTCAACTTTGAGTATATTGCTGACTTCTGTTTACATATACATAAAATGAAGGTATTAACGTTTAACTATTCCCCACCTCATCATATAAAATAATTATTTAATATCAGGTTTTAATTGAAATTCTCTAAAATATCTTGGGGTACACCTTACCAAACATTTGGAGCACTTAGAATGACTTAATTATGAGCCCTTGACATCAGCAGTGGCAGAGGATTTGAGCCCTTGGTTATTGCTGAGTCTTGCTTTCTTGCAGATGGTAGAGATCATTTGTTCCAATATACTACCAATGATATTATTTTATTTACAAACTCCTCCTCTTTACCCCACTAACTAATAGTGTACTTTCGGGATTGACATTGATTGATATCCTGCTTTATATGGAAAGGACATAGGCCTAGAATTAAATCCTCCCTGCTACATCTCTCCCCAACATAAGGTGAAATTAATTTGCCTAACCTTCGGTTAAATGTATTAGTATGCCAGCTTTGCATACTCTGCTATTAGACCTCAACAAACTACCACACGTATTGGAAGGACATAGAATTTATACTAAACCATCTTCATGATGTTAGCCGTACTCTGTTTTCCTCTCCCCCACGTTATCTTCCTTTTTCTCTTTTTTTCCTCTATACAAAAAATGACACTCTGGCTATGGTATTCAGTTCCCATGAAGCATCACGGGGAGGAGGTACCTCTCATGGAATCTTGACATGGATGAGAAACAATCCACTAAATACCTCAGACATATTTGATGACGGTGGGCCTGACAGGGCCTAACTTATTTACATCAGCTCCTAGATTCTTAGGGGGTTTGCTTTTTTTAAGAACTCAATGCTACATACTACCTACCAAGTTTTGATCATTATAGGTATTTACAAGTTCATGCATACATACAAACTGTACCCCTCCCCATACAGCTGTCTCCCTAATCCACTTCCTCCGCCAATTGCATCAATCCTATTCCATCAACAGGGTGGATTATAGGAGCACCTGATAGGTGGATTTTATAGAATACTTTGAGGTTGATCAAACAATTCTGTGCTTTTTATTTTAAATCAATGGAACAAAGACCTATAGATCTCCTGTGACCCCAACCTGTGGGTGAATTATTTTCTTCCAACATATAAACTTTCTATGTCACCTTATTTGAAAGAGTTTGTCCGGAAGAGTTAAATGAGATTTTTTGAATCCCCAGTAGTACTAATGAAATATCTTGGGGAACATGCTGGCGCCTGTTGGTGGACATGTGTCTAGCCTAGGGCAAATCGCACCCATGTCTTTTGGTTTTGTCCAAATTTGCAGTCCTATTGGACAGTTATCTCATTGGTTCTGGCATCAATGTTCAATATTCCATTATCCCTTTCACCCATGCTAGTCCCTTTCCATATACCCCCTGTTAGATCAAACATTAGACACAGACAACTTAAGCTTTTATTAACTCTTCTGGTCTGTGCAAAAAAAGTCATTACCAAACTATGGCTCCAAGCACAGCCTCCTCAGATGCACTAATGAATGACCATAGTGGATTCCATTTACCACCTTGAGAAATGCACATAACATTTTTTAAATATAATGTCAGTATTCGAAGAAACCTGGAGACAATGGGTACTTTTCATGCTGGAAACAGATTCAACACTTGTTCCTTAAATGTTTTGCTCAGTATTTTGGGTCTGATATTTCTGTTACTGCAGAGCTGACAGTAGCTATATCAACTTGTGACTGGGTTATAATTTGACTTTACCCATGCCTTACCTCAAAAATAATGGTCGTAAAGCTTCTTAGTTTTTTTAGTATTATTGCCTGGGTTCTTAGACATTTTTTTCCCTTCTGTTCCACTGCCTGATACCTTATCTTCCAATATGCTTACTCAGTACATAGTTCAGCCGATTGCTGTTTGTTGTTTGTTGTTATATTCAGTTCCCTGATTTTGGAATTCTATTTCCTTTTCAACATGCTGGATGTTTATGCATATGGTTACATTGTATTATCTTTTTCTTCAATAGAGATTTTATTATTAAAAAAAAGAAAAAGAGATCAGTGCCTGCTAGACTGAATCCACTCTGTCTGCTTGTCTACCCCTGAAATACAGTAATATGCTGTACAAGACAGTATAATAATTTTTACAGCAACAGACTGTGCTGTTACATGCACTGGGATCCCCTTTGCTCTCATACATGTGTTGCTCCATATCCTGTGGTGGTAGTAGCATTGAGTACTGAGGTTATAAAATCCCACCTGCCACCAGTGGCGTTGTCAGAGTACATTTGTGTATTCCTACCTCCTCTCCCCCCCCCCACACACACACACACAACTGGAGCATTCCCCTCTGAGGATGAGCAGGCAGTTAACGAAGGGATTTCCACAAGGAAAACCATGGTTGGTAACATTCAGACTGGGCAAAGTTTTTCTAGATACTGTACATTTTAGTAATTTTGCTGGCCTAGCAAATTAGTGAAAAACGGAGCGAAGGCTCTCAATAGGGTGCCAGAATGCCTGGTAAATCTCTTTAAATACTGTCACTTCAAAAGCTACTTTTAAAATGGGAGTCCCTCTTTAATGGCAAGTTTCCTGGAAGCTGGTGATAGTTTAATATTGCAATCCATGTCAAAGTGTGAAAACTCAATAGTTGGTTATAAACCAAATTGATTAAACTTTGTAGTCATGTCAGTTTAGTAATTTAAAAAGATTTGTGTTTCATTCATTCTGTTTTTCAGACTCTCAGTTTGTGTCTACCTTTACTATACATTATTGAAACCTGAAATGTTCTGTTTTCAGGGCCTGTCCACAGTAAAGTGTGACAATATCTCTGTTTTTTGTCTGATTCAATAATAATTAAGTAAATTATTGTTATCATTGGTGAGCAACATTTAACTACTCCTCACAGCTATTACTATACCACTGTGTTAGTAAATTAAAATGTCAGTATCTGGGAGACAGTCAATTTAGATGCATCATGATCATGTCTTGGGGTGCCCTAAGGCATTAGTACTGTAGCTAAACAGCATCACCTAATATTGAATAAACAGGTATGTTAGATATTTTTAAATATTTAGAATACTTGTGCATGTGAAAGGTGACAGATTAGATACTAAAGTCCTCTATCCATGATATGTGCAGCACTGGCAATCACAGAGCCTGTTTCCCCACTCTGTCCCCACTAATATGCCTCAATCCGGCAATTCAGGGACCACCAGTATGGAGTCTGAGGGTAATTAAGACTGAGTGCACATAAATGCCTCAGCACAGTATGATGATGGTTTGGGGTTGTGGACAGGTGTCTATGTATGTATGGATAGCCATACTAGGACTTCTGTTTTTATAAACTGGCATGTAACGTCTCAGTCCTAGGGAATAAGGACTTGCCAATCTTCAAAACAATAGGCCCATTAATTTTAGCATTACTGAACATGGAAATTACATAAAAATACCCCAATTTAAGACACTTATGCACACAGATAACAAAAACAGAGCACTGATTTAAAACCTTAAACATTCAGGTTTGTAGATGTTGCCCTAGAATAGGGCCTTTCATTTCTTTTGCAAAGAAAAAAAATCCAAATTAAAAAATTACGTGTTAATTTACTACCACAGTATGCACACATTTGCAAATGACAAAATGCAACAGACAAAATATGTGAAAAAATACGAGCTCAGTTTTCATTTGTGATTAACTACACAGGAAGTCAATGACAAATGGCAATAACAATTCCATGTTTTTTTTCCACCTGTAGGACAGCATACCCCCCCCCACCCACTGTATTGTCTGATGTCAGTTGCCCAGACCCTGGGCTAGATTTACAAATGGTTTGGGACTATCTGCCACACCGCAACTCCAGTTGCAGACCAAAATCCTTGTAATTGTGGAGATTGCAATTCACAACACAGCACCTGCAGCAAAAGTTTTGGGAGGTCCCACCAGGCTGTAACAGTTTTCTGCAGCTGGGGGATTTCCCTGGCAACACCACCTGCTAGCTGCTGTATATCATGGATCCTGTCATAATCCAGCTCCACCTTTGTGAGTACCCAGTGCTGCAGGAAAACTGTGGCAACCTGCGGATCCACAAGTGGCAACCCACTCGTGCTGGATTTTTCTCGCAGCTGTGGGAATTTCTGATGTTTTGTGAATCCTACCCCCATGTTGAATAATTCCCCTTTCCAATACTGAGTGCACCAGGTGTTGGGTGTTTGTTTAATATGTTTTTTATTTATGTGGTCACCAGGTGGTCAACCCCTCTGGCTCCCTTACACAACTCCCCCACAAAGTTAAAGTTACCCAAATTCTCATCCCTCCCGTGCCATCTATGCCATCCTCCTCCCCTCCACCAAGTATTTAGGTGTAAATAAGTTTGCGGCCTATAAATAGTATTGATTATCCTGTGTCGTATTGTACCCTATTGCATTAATCTGTTTATCTCTGCACAAAGTGTTGTACTTGTTTGCTGTAGTAGCTTTATCCTGTTCAACTTTTGTGTCAGCTGCTATACTCATTTGATGTATGAGTTATCCTGTACAACTGTTTTATCAACTGCTGCACTATCAATTGTACTGCTCTTCCCGGGTCGCCCCTGAAAAAGGGGCTGTCATGTCTCAGTGGGCTTACCTGGTTACCAAAATTCAATAAAACAAAATATGTAACTCCCTTCCCTGCACTGTGCAAAACTTTGCCCAATTTCTTCCTCTATCGAACACCCTGAGAATGGAACACCCAGCTCTGAATGCACATAGGGGTGTCAACATCCATGACACTGTGGGTCATTTGTACCAGTCACACTTCACATTTTGGTATGTAATAAACTTCGTATTTGAATGCTATTCCTGATGCTTTATTTACCCATTTAGTCCAATCCCAAAACATTAACCCCCCCAAACTCACCTGCCCTCTAGCCCTCATACTATCCTCCTTCAACACATAGACACACAGCCACCCTGGTGCATACTTGTTGTACATATCTCCTACATATCTCCTACAGTGAGTGAGCACACAGTCCTCCCTCTACCTTGGCTGGTCACTGCCTTCTGTCCTGGTTCCACACTGTTGATTAGTATCATTAAAGAAAATAGTGACAAAAAAGTAAGGCCAAAAATCTTACCATACAGGTGTAGGGTCTTAGGGCTTTTTATTTATTTATTTATTGAATTTTTGTTGACCCGGTAAGACCACTGGGCCTAGAGGACCCTTTTTCAGGGGCGACTGGGGGGAGGGGGGGGATACAGATGGTAGCCAACTGAAATTTGAACCAGATTAAGCTGTTGGTGGTATTTTTAGTGAATGGGGGAAATTTGGACAGGACACCGGGGAAATTCCCCTACTCTGACAGTAGGGGGACTCACCATCCATATGCAGAATGGCCACTTTGGCTGGAGCACCGGAGGGTGCAGACATCTTGCAGAAGGGAGAGCAGGCCTCCTCTCCTGATCTGAGCTTGCCAGAAGCTGAAGAATGTAATTTAATTTCTTTTTCTAAAACTTGTGATGAGGACATCACTGATGTTTATGTGTCAACAGAAGATTTGAGTTTTGAGACAACTATCACCAAAGAGAATGAACTAGCCTGCAATTTGGATAAAACGCAGCAGGAAATATTGGCTTTGGTCCATTTTGAAGATGAACGTCATAAGTTGGAATGTGAACGCCTTGTGGCACGACTAGCTTTGCTACACTCTGAAACAGCTCCTGTCATCCCCATGGCTAGGCCTGTCAAATGGCCTGATGATGCAGTACCTCCTGACAACGCCCTGATGGGGCTGGGTGAGTCCAATGCATTTATCCTATTCTGACCTCTAAACAGGCTGGCAGTGTCAACACCTTTCCTGGTGTGTGCTGAGAGCCTGAGCATTCTGACTGTGTTTACCCCATGCACATTAAAACTGTTTCTTCTGTTTTAACCAAGCGGAGCTCGTGTCTGGACTCACCACAACCCGAAAACCCTGTGCTGCCTTCCTCAGTGGTAAATCTGTCAAAGTCCGATATAGTTCCTCCTATTTCTACATCTAAACAGGCTGGCAGTTTCAACACCATTCCTGGTGTGTGCCAAGACCCTGAGGATTCTGAAAGTATTTCCCCCATGAACTTTAAAACTGATACTTCTGTTTTGAGCCAGCGGAGCTCATGTCTGGATCTGCCACAAACTGCAAACCCTGTGCTGCCTTCCCTGGCGGTACACCTGTCAAAAACTGTAGGTTTGTGTTTAAACAACCTCAGGTTGTGGGAACAGAATCAGGGGTAATTTATCAAATGACGACCACTGCTCAAGAAGGACTTACTAATTTTACTTTTTCTGGAACCGGATTACATAAGGGGAAATCACAGGAGAGGAAGGAGTAAAGGGCTGCTGAACCCCTAGCCCATAGAAATCTTCTAGCTCCATCAGCTATGACTTTGGGTACAGCACCATCTAATGACCACTCTACTAATTCCTTGCCCAACGATAAGTGGTCACCTCAGAAGGCCCTCTCTGGCACAGGATGGCAGCAATCTCCTGGGGGTATCTGGATTCCTGACCCCTCATGGGACTTTCTGATTTCTCAAGCCTCTTCAGAGTGGAAACCAAAAGTGAAGACATGTTCAGACCAGGGTGGTTCATTGCCTCCTGATCATCTCACACCTATCATTAATTTATTTATTACATATTCAGAGAGTACCTTTGAGTCACAGACTCATTTACAAAGGTTCCATGGCACATAGATTGTATACAGACAGACATTACAGCAAATAAACTCAGAGACAGATGCAGATTGTTTACAAGGACTCAACCAAGCTAACATTTGAAATATTAGGATTACTTATTAGAGTAAATTACATCATACACATATGACGTAGTCATGAGCGACACTGGATGGTCACTAAGAGAAGAGGCAGGCCAGTGGCCATTGTCATATATTAAGGAGGAGGTGGAGGACAGGGATTCAGTTGCAGTTACAGTTATTGGAGGATAGGAGGTGAGCCCTAAGGAGGGTTTTAAATTGTCCTAGTTTTTGTTCATTAGCCAGGGTTGAGGGAAGGCTGTTCATCCACACGGGGGCCCTATAGCTGAAAGGCCTTTGAAATTGAGAGGTACAGCTGGAGGGAATAGAGAAGAGATGGTGGGCTGAGCTACGGGTACACTTGACCTTGGGGTTTGGGAGGATTAAGGGGGTGAGTCCAGGGGGGAGAGGCCTAGGTTGATTATTTTAGCCATCAGAGAGGTGTGGAACCTAATCCTGTTGTCAAGATTAAGCCAGTTGGTAACACTATAGAGTGAGCAGGTGTGTATAAGATGGTCACATCCTAAAACAAGATGACTGGCTTTGTTTAGGGAGATATGGAGTCTGGCTAGGGATGAAGTGCTTGCTGTCCTGTATATCAATAGGCCATAATCAAGCAGGGAGAGGACCGAGGAGGTGACAGGGAGCCTGAGGGCATCAGGGGTGAGGCAGTGCTTGAAACGGTGCAGAAGCCCCATCCTAGCATTAAGGGCCTTGGATAGTTGGTGGATGTGTTCGTGGAAGTTAAGACCTGGGTCTAATGTGATGCCCAGATATTTAAAGGAGTCCACCTGCTCCGGAGGGGTGTGGTTAGAAGTTAGAACTTGTGGGCATAGCACCTTTCCAGTGTTCTGCGGGTGAGAGAATAGCATAACTTTGGTTTTGTTGTAGTTGAAGATAAGGCATTGTGCAGTGAACCAGTTTTCAGTACAGCTGAATGAGGACTGAAGGGAGCGGTGAAGTTGTATAGGGTCAGGGCTGGAGGAGAAAATTACTGCATCATCCGTGTATAGTAATAGATTGCCAGGGCAGGGCTCAGGGAAGGAGTTGAGGAAGAGGCTAAAAAGCAGCGGTCCCAAAATAGACCCCTGAGGGACACCAGAGAGGACAGGTAGTCTATTTGAAACTGTGTTACCAATTTTGACCTGTTGATGTCGGTTCAAGAGGTAGTCAGAGAACCATCCCAAGACATCCCTAGAAAGACCCAAATTGTTCAATGTGGTTAGTAGGAGGGAGTGGTTGATGGTGTCAAATGCCTTTATAGGTCAATGAAGACAGCTCCAGTGATGTGCCCCTTATCCAGTGCAGAGTGTATGTGTATGGTAAACATAAGAAGGGCAGTGATTGTGCTGTGTCCCTTGTGGAAACCATGTTGCTGCTTGCAGAGCAGGTTGTATTTGTTGAGGTGCTCTGTGAGCTGATCAGAAACAATCCGCTTCTAATGCCTTAGAGAAGGGAGGGAGTATGGAGATGGGGCAGAAATTATTTGCATTGGAACGATCCCCTCCTTTAAATATTGGTGTGATGGAGGCAGATTTCCACTTGGTGGGGAATTTACCTAGGCAAAGGGAATGGTTTAGGATGTGAGTAAGGGGGCAGAGAACCTCATTTAGGGTGAGACAAAGGAGCTTCATGTCCAGAGAGTCAGAGTTGTATGAGGAGTGGCTAAGGGCTGCTTTGAGGTATGGCTCTGCAGTCAGAGTCATGATACAGCGCAGGTAAAAAGGGAGGGCTGCAGGAGGGTGAGAAAGGGTGTTAGCTGCTGGAGGGTCAAAGAAGTTAGGAGGGAGAACATTACTAAGGTTAGTGAAGGCATTATTGAAGGCAGAAGCGATATGAGAAGGGGTCAGTGGTCAATGACCCGTTAACCATGACCTGCATTGGAATTGGGTTGGCAGTCTTACCACAGATTTCATTAATGTTGTTCCAGAACTAGCATCTGGAGCCCCAGGAGGAAGTTAATGAGGATTTATAGTGCTCTGCTTTAGTTTTGTGAATGGCCCAGGTGCACTTATTCCGGGCCTCTCTGTATTTATGCCTGTCAAGTGGGAGTCCAGATTCTATGGAGCATTGCCACAATGAGTTTCTTGCCTGCAACAAGGCTGTGAGGCAATCGGTGAACCAGGGCACATGGTTGCCTTTAACTATTCTTTTGGTGAGTGGGGCAAATTTGTCACATATGTTATTGAAAGACAGGATGAAGAGGTCAAGGGCTATTTCCTGGTTGGGGGAGCTAGTAATGAAGGACCAGTCCATGGCTCTGAGGTACACTCTAAGAGCAGCCAGTTTACAAGGGCCAAGTTTGCGTTGGGTTATGAATTTGGGAGGGGATCTAGGGGCTTTGCAGGACCAGGTGCAGAGAACTGGGGAGTGGTCACTAAGCGTGTCTGGGAGAACAGAGACATTAGAGATTTTGTGTGGATGATTGGTGAAGACAAGGTCAAGCAGGGAGGAAGACCTAGTGCACAGGTCATGCCTTCCTACCCCAGACCCATCATTGAAAAATGACTCTATCGATTCTTTCACTCCTTCCCACTGTTGGTACCTACTCGGATTTCAGGTACAGATTCTCCTCAGCTACCGAACACTGATAAATCCCATGAATCAAAACCTTTATTATCGGAACTTTTCTCAAAAAACAAACAAGAAGCAGCACCATGGAGGAATGCAGTACGAATTCGCTATAAGGGGGGATTGCAGGACAGACTGGATAGATATCATGTGGGGAAAGTGCTCTTAAAAGATTCTTTGCATTTCTCTCCATGGGAGGTTTATGCCTTCATAAACATCTCCGGAGAGGACAACTATGATGTCAGCTTTCACACCTCCTATGCTTTAGACTTGTTTTGGGAATGGTATGGGCAGGTTAAGACATCTCCAACATGGACCCCCTTCCTTGTCATACCTCTGACTAAGCCCCTCGTTAAATATGTTACAGTCATGTTTCTCAACGAGGGAGTCCATGTTGAAGATATCACTTATTGGATTTCACAAAAATGTGAAGTACTGAATGATCCTGAGGCTATTCTTGATAATGAACTTTTCTAGACCGGGGGATGGAAGTATAAAGTCAGGCTTTGTCAAAGTGATACTGGAACAGAGCACATTCCTAATTACCTTATGCTGGGTAGAGATCGTGGAGTATGTTTTTATGCAGGTCAGCCATGGGTCTGCTATAAGTGTGGCTCTCGAATGCATCTCTCTAGCACATGTGATGAGCCTAGATGCAACAATTGTGGATAGGTGGGTCACAGTACGATGCAATGTGCTAATCACACTCGATGCAATCTCTGTGAAGAACATGGGCACATTTTTGGGGAATGTCCCTGGGCAGCACAGAACAAGGCATCTTGTATTAGCCCAGAATTACTTATTCAGCAGGCACAAGATACTGCTAATACAGACCCTGTTGCTGCACAAACCCTCAGGCCCCTTCCCCCCAGAACCTCTCCCTTCCCCTATCCAAAGAAGCTCATCTTGATGAGCCCATTGTTATCTCTGATAACACTTCAACACAAGCTAGCATATCACATGATACTGGGCATCAGATCGTCACCCCTGGCATTCTGACTCCGGTTTGTTATGATGATCCTCATTATGAAGTACCCTGTTGAGGGTCCTAGCTTACTTATGCAGGATCCTTTACCTCTCAGGAGATCCTTCAGGTTTTCAAAATCTATTCTCTCTGACCCTCCCACTCCAGTTGAAACCAAAAACTCCTACTCTGCCTTGTTTACTTCTTGGGGGGACTCTGAAATGGAAGTGGGTGATTCAGATTCACAAAAATCAGTAACTGAACAGGGCTCACATGCTGTAGTTGAAGGGGATTATAAAGGAAAAAAGAAGAAAAGGAAAAAAATGTTGAAAAACAACTCCCTTTTTTTTGAATGGCTAAAGGCACTGTTTGTTCTCTTAATGTACGTAGTCTCCTAAATCCTGTTAAGAGATGTGCAGTGTTGGGACTTCCGGTGATGTCACCAAAGAGACGGCTGACTGATACTTAAGCACTCCCAATGCAGAGACCAAAATCAGCTTCCACACAGACTAGAAAACTCAAAAAAAGAAAGTATGTACTCCAAAAACAGTGGAAACTCACAGAGAAGCAGATCCAGCTCAAAACAGCGAAAATTGAAGGCGGATGGCAGCGAATGTCAAGCGATTGATGCAACCCCAGGCCGAACAGCCTGTCCGACTAATATGACTGGAACAGACATGGATACTGAAGCAGAACAAGACAGGTTGACAAGATCTCGTTTTGAGATGATAATGGCAGAAATTAAAAGCTTTAGAAACAAAAATCAACAAGAGTTCTCGAAACTAAATTCAAAACTTGAGACAAGGGTTCAATCAGCAGAGGAGAGGGTTGCGACTACAGAAGACAGCCTAATTCAGCTTACAAAGGCAGTCCAATGCCTAATAGACCAACAAGAACAAACAGCCTCTAAATGTTTGGATTTGGAAGCGAGGTTGCCCCGGGATAATCTCCGAATTTACGGTTTACCGGAAGGTACAGAGGAAGGGGCAATGGAAGACTTCTTAATGGACCTACTGAAACACACGTTAAACTTACCGCAATCCTTCACCTTTAAAATAGAAAGAGCCCATCATGCATTAATGCCCAAGCCAACGGACCCTAAATCAAGACCACGGTCCATCATAGCCAAATTCTCGAGTTTCAGAGATAAGAAATGAATCCTCAGGCAGTCTTGGCAGCAGAAGCAGGTACAATATAATGGAAATCGCCTTTTTTTTACCAAGGTTACCCCACGGTGATAAAGCAGCAAAGGCAAGCATATGCCTCGATTTTAAAAATGCTATGGGCGAAAGGGAGCAGATTTCAAACTCCTTATCCATCGAAATTAAAAGTTTTTGGGAGCACAGGAACAGAAACGTACCCGGACTCAGAAAAAGTGAGGCGAGCATTAAAGGATAGAGGATGGGAAATAGAAGCCCAAAAGGATGACGGACTTAGAAGGCCCAAACCATCGCAGTGGCAACCAGCAAGCAAACATAATGCGCGCTCGCAGGGAAAGCGTTCAGCCCCAGCAGTAATTCAAGATATTCAGAGGCTTCTACAGGACATCACGACCACAAAGAAAACCCATACAATGGCAGAGGAAACAGAAGGACCTACCTGAAAGAAAGAAACTGTGTAGTGAGTTGATGCCCTTATTAATTAAACGAGAGACTAGGAGTGGGGGAAACAGTAGCCTCAAATGCTAAAATGAGAATTATAATTAGGAATTACAAAGGGGTAACCTAACATCCACAGCAAGATGAACTTAATGAATATATAACTCTTCAGACTGGAGACTTGAGTAATGGGGTCATCGTTGAAGTCTTTAAACATATAGCCATCCTAATGGGTTACTCAGAAGCAACTTAAAACTGCTTGCAATAGGGTTTTTGTTCAGTCATGAGGTTAAAGGTAATTCCAATCGAAGTGATCCGACTAAGGGTGCTTCCTGCCGCGACAATTTTTTTTTTTTGAGAGTGATTGGTGGGTCACAAAGCATAAAGGATGCAAAAATGTCTAGTTGAGGTAGAACAGAAGGCTGAAGTTGCTCTGAAAACTGAGCCACAAATTTAAATAATGATGTTTGCAAATAAAGGTCTACATCCCTCCTCCACTTTGGAGAGGGATATTCTGTATGGGGGGGGGGTTACAACGACTATGGAGAGGAAAGGTAATTCCACTGATTTTTCAGCAGTATTGCTGGCCTTCATCCTTCTTCATTGCGATCGGAGAACCATCGAAGGGGAGTCAGCGAGTGCTGACCCAAGAGGCTACGAGCGAAATGACAACACGCTGCCTCTTAGCCAGGTCCCCCAATTAATTTGGGGCAAACCCTGGCCCATTAAAGGGCATAGATTTTTGCCCTTATACCTTGGGAGTATGATTATGTATAATAGTTTGCTCTGTTAGTTTTGTTGGTACATGTGTCAGATGAATCAGATATCCAGGAGACCCTAGGGAATAGGGTAATTAATATAAGGTTAACTACAATTAAGGAGTGGGACTTAAGGATACATACTTGTAGAAGCTCATACTTGATGCATCTTTGCAGACAAATTATACACATGGTAGACAGAGAAAGCCCCACACAGTCAGCAGTTCTAAATACATGTCCCTATGGGTAAAATTGTGATATGTTCTTGTAATGTGAATGGTTTAAATAATCCTGTTAAGAGGTACAAAACGATCACACTAATGAGGAAAAAACATCCAACTTTCATCTTGATGCAGGAAACTCATCTTTCCTAACTGGAACATAAAAAACTATCACGACAGGGCTACCTGCATGTTGCTTCTTCCTCATATAAACAGGGGAAAAGAAGAGGCACTGCCATTCTAGTGTCAAAAGCTACTCAATTTCAGGTAAAGGCTTCCTATGCTGACCTGGGAGGACGGCTAGCAATGGTGAAAGGGGAATTAGAGGAAAGTTTGATAACAGTGGCCAGCTTATACCTCCCGCCAGGTGTAGAAAGGCAATCCACCATAACTCTCCTCCTGAATATAACAACATTTCAGGAAGGAATACTAATAATGGGGGGGGACCATAATATGGTATATGAAAACAGAGATACAACAAACCCCAACCCACAAAGGCACACCACTGCTCAGAGAGCGACTGTAGCTTATATGAAACAGGTTAAATGGATAGACACATGGAGGAAGCAGAATCCCACTCAAAGAAAATATTCCCATTATTCTGCCCCACATAAGATCCACACCAGAATAGACTATATACATATCTCTAATGAACATGCTCACCTAATCCAGAATTATGAAATGCATTTTTTCCCACCATCGGACCACAGTATGATTGAATTAACTCTGAGATGGCAAAGGGGAAAAAAAAACACTTTATGGAGATTCAATAATTTTTTGTTGAACCTTCCGTATTTTAGGGAGAAAATGGGAAATCTAATTCCACAAATCCTAAAAGAAAATGAGAATCAGGAAATTCAATCAAGTATTCACTGGGACACTTTGAAGGCAGTACTACGGGGGGAGGTGATAAAGTACGCCACACATTATAAAAAGAAACAGGAGGAAACTTTACAACACTTACAGGCACAGCTTAAAGACTTACAGAACCAGCACCAAAAAGGAGACCACGCAGTATACCCCCTACTAACAGCTACTCAGCAACGCCTACAGGAGCATTTAGACTTAAAAACAGAACATGCCCTACAGCACATAAAACAAAGGTATTATGAAGGGGGACCAAGAGCTGCCCGGATATTGCCAAATCGACTTAGGTTGAAAACAACCCAGACCTCGATCACCCAAATTTACTCAGAAGCATTGGCTGGTAGGATGAAAGACCCCATAGAGAAAGGGGAGGCTTTCCGGCAATTTTACTCAAACCTCTATACTCCAGAATCTGAGGTCACAGGAGATGTGATTCGATCTTTCTTAGAACATCTGCAGTTATCTAAAATAACTGAAACACAGAGGGCAAAACTTAGAGCCCCTATCACAGAGGAGGAACTTGAAATTACAATTAGAAATTTAAAAATTGGGGAAAGTACAGGCCCGTATGGCTACTCTGGGGAATTTTTTAAGCAATTTAGAGGGGCATTATAGCCCATACTCTTGAAAACATATAGAAGCATCACACAGGGAGAGGCAACACCCCCCTCTTGGCATTATGCGGTAGTGGCCAGTATCCCCAAGCCAGGAAAGGACCAAACGATCTGTGCCTCATACAGACCAATATCGGTCTTAAATATAGACTATAAAATCTTTTCAAAAATATATGCACAGAGATTGGAGGGAATGCTGGGCACTATCATTAATCATGATCAATGTGGGTTTATCCCAATGAGGCAGACTCAAGATAGCATCAAAAGAACTCTACACATATTACATCATGCTGCCCGGTCAGGGGCCCCTTTCCTCTTGATGAGGCTGGACGCGGAGAAGGCCTTCGACCGGGTGGAATGGCCCTTTTTATATGCGACCCTAAGGGCATTGGGATTTCCGGAGGCCTTCATCAAAATTATAGAGGCGATGTATAATCAACCAAAGGCTTATATACGTATAAATGGGTCAATAGCTTCCTCAATCAACTTGTTAAGAGGTACAAGACAAGGCTGCCCTCTTAGTCCTTTGCTGTTTGCAATCTATTTGGAGCCATTGGCACAAGCAATAAGACAGGACAGAAACATAGGAGGGCTAGAAATAGAAGGGGATATGCACAAGATCGCGTTATATGTGGATGATTTGTTGGTATATCTGACAAATCCAGAATTATCTTTACCCCCACTTTGGGGGATACTAGAATCCTTTAGTAAAGTGGCAGGATACAAAATAAATACACATAAAACAGAGGTTCTCCAAATAAATTATACTCCCTAGCAGAGAACAACCAAGCAGTTCCCATTTAAATGGGATCTAAAATTTTTAAATTATTTGGGGGTTAATCTAACTCCAGATCCAACAAAATTATACGAATATAACTATCTCCCCTTGTTAGATACAATATATAAAGATCTTGAGAGATGGAAGGAGTTACCAATTCCACTAATACAACAGGTAGAGGCAGAATATTATACTTAGCACAGACGATACCTATAAATCCTCCAGAAAAATTTAATGTAGAATTAAATAAAAAAATTTCCAGATACCTATGGAACAACAAGCCCCCACGGATTAGATTAATCACTTTACAGCTCCCAAAACGGGATGGAGGCCTAGCACTTCCAGACTTTAGAAATTACCACATTGCAGCACAATTAAGAGTGTTGTTTTTATGGCTACATAAAACCTATTATGCGAAATGGAGAGAAATTGAAGTCAAAGCAGAAGATATTACCAATCCTTATCAGATTTCCTTTCCTCTCCTAGACCCCCTCCATTGAGTCAGATGGATAACCCATAAACAATCAGTACTCTGGTATTATGGAATAGGTTTATTGCATCGAAGCAATTTTATTCAGTCAGAGAATTAATCTTTTCTTTAGCTAGAAATTCACAGTTTAGACCTGCCACTCTAGACAGTGGATTCAGAAAGTGGGAAAAACAAGATATTATCATTCTCTGGCATTTACTAGAGAAAGGCATCTTGAATGACTTTGAGACATTTGCTCGAAGGTTTAATTTAACCCCATGGGACAGATTCAGATATATGCAAATGGCTGCTTTTGTTAGGAAGCTCCCACAGGAAAACCTAATTCAGAATTATAGTGCCCCCATTGTTGACCTTATTAGGAAAGCACTGGAGGGTAAGGTCCCCCTGGCACACCTGTCATCTCAGATATATAATGCTATAATGAGCTTAAAGAAAAACACAACACTCTATATAAAGCAGAAATGGGAAGCAGACTCGGGTTTCGCGATTCCATCGGAAATTTGGGAACAGAACCTCAGACAATTACACACAGTTACAGCCTCCCCTACCTGGAAAGAGTTTAATTGGAAGGTATCTGTTAGGTTTTTCATAACCCCAGCAGTTCAGTTGAAATACACCACAGAGTTTGGCGGACTCTGCTGGAGGAAATGTGGTACTTCACCGGCCACTCACGGGCATATTTTTTGGACATGTCTGCAGATCAGACCTTTTCATGGTAAATTACAAGAAGCCCTAACAGAACTGTTTTCTTCCCCGATAGTAATCTCAGGAGAGTTATTTTTTTTTAATGATTATGCAGACAGGCATTTGGAACTAAAGTCTAGGAAAATTATGTTAGTAGCTATTTTAGCGGCAAAAAAAATGATTACAAGACATTGGTTGTCAGCAGACATTCCAACAAATAAGGAGTGGCAAAACATGATGAACGAGATTTATAGGATGGAGAAAATCACAGCTTGGGTTCGCCGTCAAAGAGAGCAATTTGAAGTTACCTGGAGACAATGGGTATTGTACATAATGAAACATAACTCTACTTTTGTGCCCTGAAAGCAAACTGGGCAAAAGTACCTTGGCATAATGTAATTATTCACATATGAGACAGTCTTAGAAGGAGTAGAAGTGGAGAATGTTAAGAAAAGGGAAGGGATAAGGAAATTAGAATGAGAAGAAGGGAAAGAAAAAGGGGGAAGAAAGTAGAATGGAATAAAGGGGGGATTAGATAGGGGGAAAAGAAGGGAAGGATAAGAGGGTTGGGGGAATCACAAGGCAAAGAAACGAAAGCACATCCTGGGTTTAAAATAAGAAGGGGAAACACGAAATCGAATGAAGACCTTATACTGTAAATAATGATTTATCTAGAATTAAAGATATATATAAGAAAGAATTTCTAGAAGAACTGAACATCTGAAATTCCCCTTAAATAAAGTTTACTTGATCCCCTGATCCTACACAGAGGAGTGGAAGAGTCAGAGAGGGAATGGAGGAAGCCAGGGATAGGGAGGGAGGGAGGTTAAGAAAGGGAAATGTGTGAGTCCTGTATCCTTCAATATATTTTCTTTGTGGTTTTGTCTGTGAAGTCAATGTAATTAATTCTGACATCTGTACCTGTAAATAAGTTGTTAATTTGTGTATGATCTTGTATTCAAAGGAGAAAGTAAAATCAAATAAAATAAAAAGTTAAAAAAAAAGAGATGTGCAGTGTTTCAGTATTTCCATGATATGTCTCTTGATGTTTGCTTACTCCAGGAAACCTGGATGTATACCGAAGACCATGTTCGAATGTTCAAATGGGAATGGGTTTGGGGCCCATCTTATTGGTCCTTTGGGTTGGACTCTGCCAATGGGGTGGGGATCCTCTTTCACGCCTATAATTTTACGTTAAGTAAATTAATAGATTTAATCCCAGGGAGAGCCTTGATTTTGGATGGCCTCTGGAATGACATGGAATGTAGATTCATCTCAATTTATAATTTGCAAGTAAAGGCAGAAAAAGTGGGTCTAATGAAAGCAGTCCAGCCTTTCTTGGTTTCTACTTACAAAGTTTTCTTATGTGGGGATTTTAATTGCAGTCTTGTTACTGATAGAAAATGGAAACGGGATGAGAGGGGAAAAAATATTCCTCTCAGATTGCCGCTGTTAAGGAGGCCATGACTGTATTTCAATATGACAGAGCTCAGACAATTCAGTCATTCTTACATAATAAAACTACCACCACTCCCATAGGAGACCCCTATGAGGCCTGTAAATCTATTAAAAAATGTTTATGGAATCCTTACTTTCCTGGGCAGGCCAGAGGGTGAGCTCACCTGAGCATTTGGAAGCTGTAATTCAGCATCATTATGAGTCACTAAGGCCACAGGCGCCTCCCAGGAAAAAGATATAATGGATTTTTTGCAGACTATTGTTGTTCCGAATTTCCCATCCGAACTCCTTAAGTTACAATCCCCTATTACTAAATTGGAAATAATACAGGCCATTAAGGCTTTAAAAAATCATACTGCACCTGGTTTGGATGGTATTCCACGTATGTTTTATAAAACCTTTTGCCAGCAAATTACAAATGGATTGTTAACAACTTATATGCATTGGTTTAGCAATAATATCATACATCCCTCCTTTTCTGAAGGATTATTGATATGCCTTTATAAGAAAGGGGATAGAACTCAGATTAACAATTGGAGACCAATTGTTCTCTTAAACACAGATTACAAAATTTTAGCACACATCTTGAATACCCGATTAAGGGCTTATGCTACATTGGTGATTTCCCCATATCAATATTGTGGGTTGCTGAACAGAAAAATTCAACAGGTCTTAATGACTCTGAGAGATGTAATAAATCATTGTAATGTTTCTGGTCTTTTCAGTTGCGTGGTGACAGCTGACCAGGAGAAAGCATTTGATCGGGTTTCCCATCAATATCTATTTCTAGCTTTAAAAACCTACAAGATACCCTTGTCTTTTACTAAACAGTTGCAGTTATTATACTCCTTTTTTTCTGTCCGACCACTCTTAAAAGACTTTGTTGGTCATAGCTTTGATGTACATTATGGGGTTCAACAGCGGTGCCCATTGAGCCCCCTTCTGTATATTTTCTTACTAGATACACTGCTTCGCTCTGTTACTATGCCACCGAAATGGGAAGGGTTAGTGGGGCTTGGAATCCCACAAGCTATATGCATCCAGGCCTATGCAGATGACAGTTGTGCATTTTGTTTATATCCAGAGCAGATTAGTTTGTTTTTACAAGAGATTTTAAAGTATCAGTCCACTTCCAATGCTAAACTAAATACAAATAAAAGTAAAGGGCTATTTATTGGGTCAAGAATGGCCGCTTCCACCCTCGTGCAAGGAATTACTGTTTCTCCCTCCCCCTTGGAAATTTTGGAGATCATTTTTGGATCTCAGAATCTGCCTGATGATAATTGGGAACTGGCTTTACATAAAGCTGAATTGAAAGTTAACAGATGGAAGCAGTGGAGGTTCTTCAAACTTAAACGGGTTGCAATTTTGAAAAAAATTATTTTACCATTATTGCAGTATGTGGCTCTCCTCTACCCCTTACCTTTCCATCTGGAGTCTAGATTGTACAGTCTATGCTTTCAAATGCTGTGGGGGTACAAAATTAAATCCCATCAAAAGATATTACACATATTTGGAGATCAAAACTGGAGGCTTAGGTATGATAGAACCTGTAGTCTTCCTACATGTATTATTTTTTAAACATTCAGTTGGTAATGCACTTTATATTACTGAGACTGTACATAATGCTTGGATTCATAAATCTCTTGCTACATACCTTAAAGCATGGCTTCAGGTGGCACCTAAATTGCATCCCCATATTCATATTCCCCTTTACTTTAAACCAGCAGCTCAGAAACTGTACTAATGGGGAATCACAAAAGATTGTATCAAATTGAATAACATAAAGACATTGTATCAGGCAATAATGTCCAGGATTTATCCTGTGGAACCCAGTTTTAAGAACTGTCCCTCAGCAGATAACCACTTCATTCTCAAACAACTCACCCTTCATAGGATTCCTCAAAAAATGTGGGAAAATATTTGGCTCACGGTTTATGGTAGATTAAATCTAAGGGAGAACGCAAAGCATAAGAGCATGGTAGAAAGAAACTGTCCTTAGATGGAGTGTGTTACATTGTTTGAGACCATGGAACATTTTTTATTACACTGTTCTTATGTTACTGCCTCGTTGGATTTTCTAGCCAGTAAATGGAAAATGGATTGGCTCCGATCTTTATCTTATGATTCTCTGGTCTTAGGAAAATATGGGACTGGTTTGATACAATATCACCCTGATACATTAATAGTGTTTTTTTGCTGCATCAGATATTATATGTGGCAAGCCCGATGTCAATGGTATTACAGCAAAAAAGGATGTCCTATGACTGTCTCAGTATTTTAGTTTCCATTGAACTCAGGAACGTCTGTAACTCAGATTGTTGATTGTGTTCATCACAGCAGGTGTCACATTGGTGGGGGGGGGTCAAATATTTCATTAAATATAAATAGGGCTATTATAGGACTTTGTAGGATGATTTAGTATCTGTGTTTCATAAATTTTTCTGTTATGACTGAATGTATTTACTTTGTTTTCTGATGCTATTGCTTTGTCTTTTTGATATTTTTATTATGTGTTTCAAAAAAAATCTCCCCTACTCTTTTCGATTGGTGCTATGGGATTGTTAACATCCACCTGAGCTACCACCAATCCAGGCAGATGGGACCTCAGTTTAACATCTCATCCGAAAGACGGCACCTCAGAAATGCAGCATTCCCCTCATGCTCCACTACAATGTCAGTATTGGGATATTAACCTAAGTGCCAGATGTGGGAACTGAACCCACAGCCCTCTGATCTCCTGACCTCAGAGGTGAGTGTGCTACCTGCTGAGCCACTGACACCGACAAAAAAAAAGGTTGAATTTAGCATTCCTGAAAATGTATTTTGGCTCCAAAACTGTGTGGTAGGGTGTTTGGGGATGGGAAGCACATTTCCAAATTACTTGTTATCATAAGTTTTCATTTCCCTACTTTTTATGCTTTGTACGTCAACCAAATAGATGCATTAATGTAGGTTTTTATGATACAGTACATACTCTATATTTATGCACCACGCATAGACACAAAGGCATTACATAAATTCTGATATTTGAGCTACCGTGTACATACATTTTGTTTATGTACTACATGTAGCTACATCATCTTGCACTTATGTATATAGTAGCTACATGACTGACACTCCTCTCCTGGCTGCCTGGCACTACTTCCTAAATACCATCAGTAACCACTGTAGCTCCCACTCAGTTACACAGTTTTTAGTCAAGCAGCATTCTTCTAACTTGCCTTTGAACCACAAACAGCTTAACCAAAGGAAAAAAACAACACTTTATTTTGACTTTTATTTAATAAACTCATACCTCAAGCTGCTTGTTTCCACCTATGGTCCAGCTGCCTACCTGCCTGACTGCCTCAGCTCTGTCTTCTAGAACCAAACACTGGGCCCTATTCTAGAAGGGTGGTGCAAGTCACCACCAAGCACAGCTTGCACCACCCACAACTGTGACAATGACCTTGTGCCCTGTTCTAGAAGGGGCAGGGTCTCAGCGTCAGAGTCCTGTGATTTGCAACATATGGCCAGGTACGCTGAAAAGCAGGCGCACCTGGCAAGCATGTCGCAAGATGCAATGCAGATTGCAAGTGCCCCCCCATGTCAGTCAGCCACAATAGTCACCCCACAGGGCTGCCCACACCCCCTACCCCCTGAATCACACAATGATTGCCCTCTAGGGCTGCCCACACCCCCTGCCCCCTGAATCACACAATAACTGCCCCAAAGGGCTGGCCACACCATCCACCCCAAATCCCACATTGCAAAATGCCCCACAGGGTGGCGCTGTCATCTCCCCACCATTGTCCTGACCCCGAGTCTCTTGCTGCAATTGCGGCATACACCCTGACACTTCCTGGTAGTCTAGTGGCCCCCCACACCCCCATCCAGCCATGCCAGTCCACTCAGCAGCCCCCCACACCATTGCTGATTTTAGGCATCAGCGAACGCTGCGGTTGCTGGGGCCCGCCCTGCTCATGTGGGGCCCCCCAGCCAAAGCAAGTGTGATGGATTCATTTTCAATCTGCTAAGTCTTGTTTTATTGAAACTATACTGAAGAGCATCACTGTGCTGGGCACTGCCTTCTGTACCATCCCAATTTTATAAAAAGTACTCTCTGAGATATGACACAGACACTCAAACGTAGACACACAGACATTGGTGTGTATGGAGGCCCCATGACTAATATTGCTGCCTCCCCTTGAAAATACATACAACTAAAGATAGATGTCACAGGTTATGTTGAACAAATATGCTCATTAAGCAGAATTAAAGACATGGCTGAAGTGAACCGAGTGGGAGTCTCAACACTGAACTCTCCTCTTACAAAACTAATGATGCCACAGGTTGTATTAAAAATATGTGATACACATTAACAAACATGGATAAAGTGAGTTGGGTGGGGGGGCAATGATTTATTGCAGCTCACTGGGGTCCCCAAAACACTAAAGCCAGCACTGCCCCCCACCTGTCCGCAGATGGTAACTGGCACAGCCCACCTCTCACCTCCATGGCCAGCCGCCGACTGAGTCCTATAGCAGTGCCACAGTAACAACGCACTCAGAAATTAATTTCTGAGCATGTCTTTACAGTAGCACTCCTATGGAACTCAGCTGGTGGCTGGCAATGGAGATGATGTGGGCTGTGCCAGTTGCCAGTTGGGGACAGGTGGGGAAGTGCTGTGAAACTGTCATGGCTGGGTGGAGGGTGAGGGGCCACTGGACTACCAGGAAGTGTCAGGTGGTGTGCTGCAAATTGTGGTGGGCAACTCAGGGTTGGTGCATGGGTGGGGGATGATAGCGCGCCTGTGCAGTGTTTTCCTAATGGGGATTTGGGGCAGATGGTGTGGCCAGCCCTGCAGGGCAGTTGTTGTAGGATACAGGGGGCAGGGGGTGTGGGCAGCCCTGCGGGGCACATAATGAACATGTCAGGGGCGGGTGGCACCCACTGGGTTATGCTGGGCATGGGGGGGTGGGAAACTGTGGTATACCTACTAAACTGAAGGTCAGTCTACAGAACCCCAAGGGGGGGTGTCTGTAAGTTACACCAGCTAAATGCTGGTGTAACTTATGTTGCTGGTTCTCCTTCAGGGGTTCTTGTAGAATCCCTACCTTGGGGACTTTGATGCTGCCCTTCTGGAATGGGGCGCAACTGCTGCTGTAAACCCCCTAGTGCCATGTCGGAGGGGGGTTATGATGCAACTGCCAGCGTAACAGCTGTTCAGCGCAAGTGGCCTGCACCATGTCACAGTCCACATTGTAGAATCAAGCATGTTGCAACTGCTGGTGTAAGTTGCTACATGCACCATTCTATTAGGTGCAGCTGCTGTTATGCCAGGCGTAAGTATACTAGAATCAGGCCTACTGTCTTTTTGCTATCTTATATACAAAAAGCCATACTTTTCTGAATACTGTTTGTTTTCTGTTTTTCATCTGCAGTGTCCAGCTGCCTGCACCACTTGCTACTTTTGACCACACTCCTTATCATCCAGACTACCATTTTATTTCTGCTCCACTCCCAAGCTGCAGGCACTCTGCTGTCCTCTGCTCACTCACATCTCACTCAAGGGGCTCAATTCTCAAACTGGGCTTAGAGTGGTGCAAGCTGTGGCAAACAGCAGCATGCACCAAAGCCCACTGCACCAGAAAAACTGCACCCATTTCTCCATCTGACAGGGTTCCAATGGCAAAGTCCCATGGTGTGTGGCAATTGTAGTGGTGTGCCAAATAGAAGGTGCACAGGGCAGGTTAGCCACAGGTAGTACACTGCTTTAGTCCCTATTGATCTGGCGCCCCCCACACACAAGCCTGTATATGTACCTGGGTGCAACAATATCACCTGGTGATGTAGGGCCCCCTTCCCTGATCCCTGATGTGGCCTGATATGTTAATAATAAGAAATAATCTCCCCCACCTGGTAGTCTAGTGGCCCCCCTCTCCGAACCCCGATGTGACCCTGTATGTACATAATACACATAATTCCCCTGCACCCCATAGTCTAGTGCCCCCCAAGCTCCGATCTCCCATAATAAAAATCTAATTTTCCCTGGTGGTTCAGTGGACTGCTCCAGCCCTGATCCCCCATATAGTGCAAATACCAAACACCTGGTAGTCTAGGGAACACACCACCCCTCATTGCCCTACCACATTGCTGCCTCCTCCTGTAACTGAGCTGGCAACTGGCACAGCTCACTGCTCCCCACCATGGCCAGCTGCCGACAGTTCTGAATGAGCTCATACCATATATAGTACATGTTCAGTGAATGACAGCTGCTGTCAATCAATGAGCATGTACTGTATATAGTACGCGCTCATTCAGAGCTCAATCTGCAGCTGGCCATGGTGGTGAGTGGTGGGCTTTGCCAGTTGCTGGCTCAATTATGTGGTGGGGGGTGGTAGGGCACTGTAAGGTGGTGGGTAGGGGGTCCACTAGACCACCAGGTTTTTGGTATGTGCACTACTTGGGGGATTGGAGCTGGAGCAGTCCACCAGACCACCAGGGATAGTTTGAGTTTTATTTCAGGAGACTGGGGCTTGGAGGTGCATTAGAATACCAGGTTCAGGGTAATTATTAATTATTAACAACATACCAGGCCACATTGGGGATCTGGGAAGAGGACCGCTAGTCTATCAGGTGCAGGGAAATTATGTTTATTATGGACATAATGTGCCACATCAGGGTTCAGGGAGGTGGGCAGCTAGACTACCAAGTGTGGGGGGGATTATTAATTATTATGTATTAAAGTATTAAAAATAAATTGGATGAGTTACAATATCTAATGCTTACCCATGACATTGATATATGTGGGGTACTAGAAACATGGTTATGTAAGGATGTTTGGCTGCAGGGAATACCTGGATATGATTTACTTCACAATTCAAGAACTAATAGGAAGGGGGGAGGAGTTGGCCTATTTATATCAACTGCATTAAAAGCAAACATTTTAGAAATGCAACAAACAAATGATATTATGATAGAGCAGTTACAGACAAAAATTAGTAAAGAAAATAGAACTATCATATTAGAGTTATGCTATAGGTCCCCTAATTAGAGTCAAATAGAGAATGACCATTTCCTAAACACGTTGGATAATATAATAACAGTTAAAAACTGTCTAGTGTTGGGAGACTTTAACTTTCCTAATATTGATTGGGGGTCCTTTTGAGGGTAACAATAGTGCTGAAGAGAGATTCATCGGAATCTGTTTAAATAACTCCATGGGACAATATGCAGTAGAACAAACAAGAGATAAACATATCCTGGATTTACTTCTTTGTAATATTGAGAGGGCTATTAGAAATGTTACCGTATGGTGGACCACATGATGCCAGTGATGAGCTAGCAGTACTCCTTCAGAGCTCCTCAGCATCAAGCCATTATTTTTATTGCAAAAACCTCAATTTTAGCACTTTGGAATGAGGGACTAATCAAAAACAATCTTACAGTGTCGAGTGGCTGCAATATGTCAACTAAAGAAGTTAAAATGGCAGCAGCAACACCACAAAATTCCCAGCTAGTGCCAGACCAGGAAGAGGAGCCCTCAGTAACCCTGGAGGCCAAGCACCCCCGTCGGAGCAGTTCTCCAATACAGTCCACTCTAGTGAAGACAGCTGATCTCTTGCCAGGACAAATTTACTCTGAACTCTTGGAGATCAAGCAAGCTGTCCTACAGCTGATAGCTGAAATGAAAGAAATTAAACCTACCTTGTGGGAGTTATCGACCAGAATGTCCAACACAAAAGCACGTATTTCATCCCTTGAGGACCACTGAACCTGATCCGAACCAGAGATGATATAAATTAAGAGATCCCTGGCAGCACTTCACTCTAAGATCAATGACCTGATGGAGCGGAATCAAAGCAGCAACATCATAATTCTTGGATTACCAGAGGGGGACGAGGGACAAAACACCTTGGAATTTGTGCAAAAGTTGTGTGTCAAACTAGCAGGGCCTTCTCCCAATGGTCCCCATTATGTAGTGGAGAGAGCCCTTAGGGTGCTTAGGGTCAAACCCCCTCCAGAGGATCCCCCTCACCTGATTATTTTTAAATTGTTGAACTTTCTTGACAGAGACTATATTCTTAAGAAAGTAAGGAATCTGGTCTTGGTTCAGTGGGCCGGCTGGCGCATAAGAATTGCACAAGATCTCACAGTCAAAGTTCGCCAAGCCAGAGTGGCCTACTGCCCCTTGCTGAATAAACTCTGGGCAGCCCAAATCAAACACAGGCTCCTCTACCCCTCACAGTTAGAAGTAACCACACCATCGGATAAACACCACTTCGACTCGGTGGACCAAGCAGCAGCAGCAATGTTACCCCAGCTTTTTCCAGACCTATTCCATCCTAAAACCTGACTGGGGCCAATGTAAATCAGCTATGTTTTTTCTTGCCTCATTCCTGTACTTCACTCAGGGATGTTATGTTACTTAATTAGAACACCAGACACACAGGTTACCCCTGGACTTTCCCCATGCGATACTGGAGTTATGTTTGGTCAGTGGAATTTAATCTTTAAACTTGTCCTGTCTTCAGTGCTGAAGAGCACCAAATTCATTTTGCAACCCTGTCTAATTGCAGCTATTGCCATAGTTATGTATGTTTTATTTTGCAGCTTGCATCCTGCTAATTGTGAAGCGAGTCTTTCCTTTTTATTTACTGAAGTGCCACCTGCTGATGAAGATTCTTGAGACCTAACTTTGTGTACTGATCTGTTATCTGTGCACTGCTCACAAATCAGGTCTTGAGGGGACATTTCAGGACTTAAGCAATTCTGTTTTTTTATTTTTGTTCATCAGTTAACTTCTCAAGGAGGTGCCATAACTGACTTTAAACAGAATGGATGGGTACTATTCTGTTGCAGGTTTATGGAAAAAGTTAACCTAAAGGGGGGACATTCCTTTCATTGTCTCTGGTGAACCAGCCATTTATATATTGGCTTCAGTTAACGGAAAGGATATGATGGCTTTTCATGTCCCCTGTTGTAGATCCTTGCCTTTGACTTGGCCCACACTCAGAAGGGGCTGCTATATTTTTTTAATTTACCCTTTGGTTAATGTTCACTCTCCAATGAAAGCGAAACCAGATATTTGAACAATATAAAGATGTTTGTAACAATAGATTTGGCTACAATAGATACAGGCAGTTATTTCCACCCTTGTTTCTTTGTTACCATTTTTGCTATTATCTTGTTGTTAAACCTCTAAGTTTACTAGAAATTGATAGGGAACTGAAGTTCTCATGTGCATGTTATGTGTAACAGTGCTGGGGCTAGCTCCGTCCCATCTCAGATATTTACAGTTAGGAGTAGGCACCTCTCCTGAGTTAGTTAGTTAGTGTATATACTTTGTTTTTTTTCCTCTCCTTAAAAGGAGGACAATCATTTTAAGTTTTGTTAGGGGCTCACTGATGAGGGTTGTTGGGGCTGTATTGGTTGTTTGTCTGGGGGGTGCATCGGCCTAGGTAATGCTAGGCATATAGACTAGGAACTGGTTTCTTTTATCATGGCTAGTCCTACTTTGTTACTTTGTTTATAACTTGGAATATTAAAGGGGGGAAGAACGATAGAAAAAAAATACATTCAACTGAGACATCTGCAGGAATTTTCTCCCCAGATCGTATTTGTGCAAGAAATCCACTTGATGGTTTCACAGATGTCCTTCCTGACCAAATCTTGGGTATGTAAGGAATTTGGTGCTGGCAAGTGCATGCCAAAGAGGTGTGGCAATTCTCATTTCCAAATCTGTACCTTTCACTTTATTGGCAGACATAAAGGACCCAGAAGGGCACTTCAAATTGGTGCATGGCCATTCAGAGAATCTAGAACTCCTTTTGGGATCTGTTTATGGCCCCAGTGCTGATACCCCTAAACTAGCCACAGCCCTGGCTCCATTTGGTCACCTGCTAATCATATTAGGTGGTGATTGGAACCTTGTCCAAACTAATGATTTAGACCGCACTTATAGCATGAAGGTTGGGCTATCTCTGGGGTAGCGAGCCCTGAGTGAATTCTCTGATGCTTTGGATTTGGGGACACTTGGAGAAGCCTCCATCCTAACACCCAGGATTATACCTTTTTTCCTATACCTCATAAGGTGCTCTCTAATAGATTTTTTTTTAATAAGCAAGCACTTAATACCAAATGTTCAGTACAGCCAAATACAAGCAAAGGTTATTTCAGAGCACTCTCTGGTTACCCTAGTGGTTGACTTAACATCAGCTCCCAAATGGCCACACACCTGGTTATTAAATAACAAGTTGCTGCAAGACCGAGAATTTGCTGCTAACTTTAAACAGTACATGGAGGTTATTATCCAATGTAATAAAAATACTTCTCTGCCCTTTGATATAATTTGGGGTAGTCTCAAAGTTTCATAGAGGGGAGAACTTACTAGGTTAACCTCCCTTAGAAAATGGGAAAAACAGGCGCAATTGGCTGACTGGCTCCATCAAATTTGTTCAATCGAAAATACCCTTACATAGTCATCTCCAACCAGACCCAGGAGAAATTAGCTCAGCTTCAGGCCTTATGCTCCGAACATCTTTTAGAGAAAGTAGACAAAACAGCTGCTAGGTAAAAAGCTACATATATTGGGCAAGGCAACAAGGCAGGTAAGCTGTTAGCCCTTAGAACTAAGCAGCAATCCAGCTTTAATTGGATATCCTCACTAGATGATCTGGAGACAGGTTTACCAACAACAGATTCCCTAGCGGATGGCTACAATCTTCTTTAGTTTTTACCATACGCTTGATATCACCCCTCCATCTGACCAAGATAATATAGCCAATCGAGAATGGTTCCTCTCAATGGCTCAACTACCTCAACTCTCTGAGACTCAAGCCCATTCCTTACTGGGACAGATCTCAGAATCTCAGGTGTCTGCAGCCATAGATTCATTACCTCTAAGGAAAGCCCCTGGCCCTGATGGGTATACTGCCCTTTTTTATAAAACTTATACAGTCCTATTAATTCCTTTACTTACTACTTTTTACAAATATTAGGGCACTCAAGCCCCCTCTGATAAATCACTTTCAGAGCTCAAATAGGGTTGCTGCCAAAACCCAGGAAATGCCCGAATGTACCAGGCAATTATCGTCCCATATCTTTGATAAACAATGATATAAAATGGTATGCCAAAATATTGGCAACCAGGCTTTCATAAGTCTGGACCTCTCTTCTGGGTCCAGAACAAGCAAGCTTTGTGGCAGGGTGAAATGCAAGTGAGCACTTCAGTAAAATTTTTCATCTTCTTTCTGCATCTGGGAGGGCCCTGCAGGAGTCAGCTTTGGTCTCCCTATTTGCAGAGACAGCATTTGACTGTGTCTCCTGGACATATATGTTTAGAGTTTTGGAGAAATGTAATTTTCTGGTAGAGTTTCTTGATTGAGTAAGGGCCCTTTACACATTCCTTACAGCACGCATCTTGTGTAATAATGAGTTATCCAGCTCCTTCTCCTTATCTAGAGGCACCTGACAGGGTTGTCCTCTATCCCCCTATCATTTCAATCTATACCTCAAACCCCTAACTAGGGTCTTGAACTCAGCCCCGTTGGTTAACTGGATAGAGCTGGGGCGGTATCCTACAAAATGTCATCATTCGCTGATGACATTCTACTTCACCTCTCAGATTGGACTACGTGTTAACCTAAAGCCCTGGAAATTATCTCTATTTTTAGCTTTTCTCAGGCTATAGATTTAATCTCACCAAGACCATTGTGTATCCCATTTCACCCACCAATCCCAAACCCCTTTATGCTCAACTTGGCCCTCAATGTGAGAACCTGATGCTGAACTGCTTGGGTATTAAACTCACCAGGGACACGTCTATACTCAAAGCATTGAATTTAGACCCTGTGGTCCAGCATATTGAACAGGATTTCCTTAGATGGTGGCATGTACCATTATCCCTTTGGGGCAGAGCTAATCTCATTAAAATGTGTGTTATCCCTAAACTAATGTACCCCTTTGGTATGTTAATTATTTACCTCCCCAAGCAATGGTTAAAAAAAATAACCACCCTATGTTCTAAATTTCTGTGGCTACACAAACCCCCTTATGGAGCTTATAAGAAATTATGTGGACCCTTTAAGTGTGGTGGAGTACAATTGCCGAATCTCTACATGTACTACAGTGCCTTGCCCTGCATGGAGCTAAGTACTTTCGTTGGGGAGATACCACAACATCATCCTTTCAACAACCCTGTTGGATGGAAGTTGAACATACCCTTGTTAAAAAATGTCACCTGTCTCTGGATTCCCTACTATACACTCCATACTTTAAGCTTCCTGGAGTCCTCCACTCCTCCCCCATTGGATGGAGTGTCCAAGTCCATTCTCAGCTGTGCCAAGTATTGAAGGTAGATAGGACCAAAATATTGACACAACCTCTCTTCGATAACTATAATATTTGAATCACAGGTAAAGCTATTCTAGCCTCCTTTTGGGCTGTATTGTCTGTCCTTAAGGTGGAAGAGTTGGTGGTTGATAATAAAATATCTTTTCCCAGTATGATGAGGAAATATCAAGTTTCCCACAATTTATTTTTCAGATACCTGCAATTGTGTAATTGCCTTAAAGAATGTGTAGGTCCTACCCCTTGGTTACAGACTTCTACACTTCCTTTTCAGGAGTATATTCAATTTGCTAATCGATGGAAAGCCATTTCTAAGATTTATAAAGCTCTGTTACTTCATGCCCATGTCCAGGTTTCCCCAGTTGCCTATTACTGGCATAATCTTTTGGAACTCAATTGGAATTATCTCCATTGACATACAGTTTGGACCAGTATCTATGCTTTTATAAAACAAGATAGGCTTTGACAGTTGCAGTTTCATATACTGCACAACTTTTACCACACTCCACATGCCCTATTCCAAATGTCACTATTGCCTTTGCCAGTTTGTTCAATTTGTGGTGAGGCAGAGGGTACCCTATTTCATATATTATGGGAATGTCCACCAGCCAAGCAATTATGGGCTATGGTTACTACAAAAATGTCCCCTCTGTTTGGCTCTAACAACTACGTTATCCCTAAAATATGCCTTGTGGGGGATTATTCTAACATTGAAATCTATGCACATAAATACTACATAGCCCTTCTCTCCTTAGCTATGAAGTTAATTATAGTCAGGCACTGGCTTGGCAAGTGGACCACCTCTCTTTTGGAATGAATGCATGAGTGCCTGACTGCTATTTCTGCTGAGAAGGCAATCAAGAACTAAACCATATTCTCACTGGAAACTAGGACCCATTGGACAGAGCTGTATTCCTATCTTATACAATAATTAATGTTTAAAGTAATATTTCTGCAGCCTAGTCAGTTACAGAGTCTAATGCACCTGGGAGGGGGATGGGGGTGATTGGAGGATTATATATGATGGGGGAGGATATTTGGATCTTGTTTTGTCCTTGTTGTTCTGTTCCTTCTTTTTCCTGATTTTTGATTGTATTGTTCTAAAATTTGCAATAAAGTATATTGAGTTGCAAAAAAAAAAAAAGAAATGTTACCATATTGCAACCACTGGATAACAGTGATCACCATATGGTTGCCTGTTCACATACAGAAGAAAAAGTAACAGTAAATGGAATAACCAATATAAGGGATTAAGGCACACCAATTACAGCACAATCGAACAGATCTTAACCAGCTGGAACTGGCAGGAAGACCTAAGGCACCTAACTATGGAGCATGTTTGGGAAAAGATTCAGATAAATTAAATTTCTGTTTAAAGGAATGTGTACTTTTAATCCAAAATATAACAGTAAGGGCAGAGTTTCTAAATAGTTTAATACTAGAATATGAAAATTGATTAGGAAAAAAAAAAGCAGGGCCTTTAGGAAATATAGAGTGAATCTGTCTGTGGCTAGATTATTTAAATACAAGAAACTAGTTAGCCATTGCAAGAAGGCAATAAGGAAAGGCAAAATAAGAGCAGAAATGAGGTTGGCAACAAGCAAAAAGAACAATTACAAACAATTCTATAATTATATCGGTAGCTTAAAACAGGGTCAGAAATCAACAACCAGCCTAAAAGTGGGAAATTAAACTATTGATAATGGAATTTGCCTCTAAGGGCAGACCAGGTTGTCCTGGTAACCACACAAGAAGGGCCAAATGAATGACATAAAATAAAAGGGGAGGAGCTAAAAGTGGTGACTCAGAGGAGAAGAAGGAAGGAACGGGAGGGGGGAACAAGGAGATGGCATCACAAAAGGGTGGAGTTATTGAGGGTCTAGAGTAGCAAGTAATTGGCTAGGATAGGCAGGAAGAGGAGGGGCTATGATGGCCTTTTAAGGGGCCGCAGGGAAGGAAGAGCCCTCTTTTTAGCTTGCTACTCACCAGATTAATAACAGCTGGGAGCAGCACATCAGATCAGCATTTTCAGCCTGCATAACCTGCAGGTGAGCTGTATTAGAGCAGCACTTCAGATCAGCAGTCTCAATGGAATTTGGAGCCATTGTGCAAGCTTGTTTTAAAAGTTCCACCAATTTATTTATATATAAAAAAATGGGTTTTGTTTGTTTGGAGAATGGATAGGAATCCAACAAAGTCTGAGGGGAGGAGAAAGGAGACACATGGCAGGTAAGCAGTGGGCAAGTTGCAAGGGGCACATAGCAAATGCAGTATATGAGTTGTTCTTATTGAAAATAGGCAATTTGCAAGTAGCATGTAGCATGTAGCAACTGCTGCCTAATTATTGAAAATAGGCAAGTCGCAAGTAGCATGTAGCATGTAGCAACTGCTGTCTAAGAGTTTGTTTATTCAAAATAGGAAAATTGCAAGTCACAGCTAGGAATGCAGCATTTGTTTTACCTTTAGGTTCTTTTGAGCCTACACCACAGCACTGGATCCTGGAGGGGGGGCACGAGGGGCGTGCGGCAGGAAAGCAAGAGGTGAGTTTCAAGCATTTTGGAAGAAGGTGAATGACCTGCCATGAGACAGGCCCAAAGAGAAGCCTGCCACTGCCATATTGGATGACGTCACACCACATGGCTGGGGAGACACGCAGTGGAGATTATATATTGCAAGTGCATCTAGCAAAAGCAGTTTATGTACTGGGTATGTGTTAGTTACTCCAAGATAGGCAAGTCACAAGCTGCATCTAGAAAATGTGGCCTATGAGTGGTTCTTATGTAAAAATAGGCAAGTTGCAAGTAGCACGTAGCATATGCAGTCTATGAATTGTTTTCATTTAAAAATAGGCAAGTTGCAAGTAACATGTAGCAATTGCAGTCTATGAATGGTTTTCATTTAAAAATAAGCAATCGCAAGTAGCATGTAGCAACTGCTGCCTAATTATTGAAAATAGGTAAGTCATAAGTAGCATGTAGCATGTAGCAACTGCTGCTTAAGAGTTTGTTTATTCAAAATAGGAAAATTGCAACTCACAGCTAGGAATACAGCATTTGTTTTACCTTTAGGTTCTTTTGAGCCACAAGAGGAGACTTTCAAGTGTTTTGTAAGAAGCATGATGAGCTGCTCCAAGGTAGGCCCAAAGTGAAGCTGGCCGATGCCATATTGGATGATATCACACCACGTGGTCAGGGAGACATGCAATGTAGTTTACATGTTGCAAGTCACATCATAGCAAAAGCAGTTTATGTATTGGGTTAGGTGTTAGTTATTCCAAGATAGGCAAGTTGTAAACTGCAGCTAGCAATGCAGCCTATGAGTGGTTCTTATTTAAAAATAAGCAAGTAGCATGTAGCAAATGCAGCCTATATGAGTTTGTTATTCAAACTAGTCAATTTGCAAGTCACTTCTAACAAATGCAATCTATAAGTTGAAAAAAACAAGTCACAAATCGCATCTAGCAAATGCAATCTAGGAGTTAACTATGTGAAATAGGCAAGTTGCATCTAGCAAATGCAGCATACATTATGGGAGCAAAGATACAAAATATGCATATAGATATATTACAAAGTTAAGGACAAACCTGGGAACAGTACACATAGGGGGGTTACTACAAAGCCTCAAGGCCTGGAAGGGGTGCAAACAACACAAAGGCTTTAAAAAAAAATCAAAAAGAGAAGGCACGAGGAGGGAACAGCTGACAAAGCTGGTAGGCACTACAGAAAGGGCAGAAAGGAGCATGGGAAAGAACAGGAGGTCAACAACCCCATGTAGTGGCCATTTTGGACCAGGCCAAGAGTCTGGAGAGGGAAGGGGACATAGAGAGGTACAAAAATGAGGGAAAAAGGCATAGAAAAATGCTAGAATACTCATATCGATGCAGCAGGGGACAGCACAAATATCTATCGAAATCCACAAATAAATAAATAAAAAGGACCACAAAAAACAAACAAAACAAACAAAAAAAAACTCGGAGACCAAAAGAAAGAAGGTATGAGAGAGGGTAGGGCGTGCACCCATACTCATGGAGGTTATGGACCATGGAGGAAGGTGTCACAGCTGCTGGGGGGGCACTGCATCGGGAGACATTTGGGGGCCCATCAATGACAAAGAGTGAAAAGAACCATTTACAACCAGGGATGGTAGACCACCGGTGATTAACATGTGGTTTGTCTTTTACAGCAATTTTACTAGCATTAGGAACAAAACCAGAGCAGAGGACGATGGCACCAAAAAAGAACAAGCTGACTAAGGAGGAAGCTTACAAGGCTATCATCAAGTTGACCGAATGGGCCAACAGGGTATTGGAGTGGGTAGAGGCAATATGGGACATAATGTGAGCAGTAGCATAAAAGAATATGTAGAACAAATGATTATGGCCATGAGACAAGGTGGGCTAGGGCAGCTGGAAAAGGTACTAGGAGAAATCAAGACAGGGAGGGGGGAAGGGGCAGGAACTGGGAGCATGTCAGATGCTGGTATTCTGCCTGGGGGTCTCAAGACATTGGTTCACCAGGGATGAGAATAGGCGAGCATGTCCCCATGGCAATAAAAGAAAAGATATGGAAGGGAGAGTATGTAGATGTTTTTGCCCTGGTAAATAGGGAGGCAGTGTTGAAATATGATAAAAAGGAGAGCATTGGGAAAGCAGATATGGCAGCAGCAGTGGTCCTTCTCAGGAAGAAAGAGGAGGACAAATTCACCACAGGCAAGACATGGGACTGCTGGTCTGTGGGTTTCTCCCTGTACGTAGCCACAGTGTTAGAGAAGAAGCCCGAGTGGGGGATCCCCTTGATAACCTATCAGCTCATAATATGGAGGGCAAAAGCCAAAAGAGGAGTGGGGTGGATATAATATGATGAATTTTTTAGACAAAGGATGCCACCTACAGAGACGTTTCGTGGGATACCAAACAACTGGATCTGTGGACAGACTATGTCACAGACCAGTCCACACCAGATGGAGAAACTAAGAAGACCCCGCTGATACAAAAATGTTGCTGGGGCTACAACCAAGCCTTTTGCTCCTGGCTGCAGTGTAGATTCCGCCATGCATGCTTGAAATGCAGGGGAACCCACCCAGCATCCAAAGGCAGGACAAACTGGGTGGCTGGGGGGCAACCCAATGGGCCACAGGGCAGTGCCAACCAATCCTTTTGAGGGGACCAAGGAGGGTTAGCCAGGAGCTAGGGTTTTTTGGGGAGAGGGGAACAAGTATTAAAGAACAGCCTAGTAGAGTGGGGGAGACAGCCAGATATTTAACATGGTAAGGACACCGATCAGTATCAAGATTTGGGAAATAGCATTACAGGGATGAAAGGCACTCCAAAGTGACTTATGCGACCCTGGAAGGGGCAGTGGAAATCATTAAAGCAACCTCACAAGCATAGCTAGCAAAGACTCTCATTAGGCTCCTTCTAGTGTGCCCTCTAGACTGGGACCTGTTGGGCTTTAAGCTAGATGGGGAATATTACTTTGACAAAGCCATGCCTATGGGTTGTTCCACTACTTGTGCCTCTTTCGAACTATTTAGCACATGCCTACAAGTCATATTTCAAAGATAGTCAGGGCATAAGACAGTGATGTACTACCTCAACGATTTCCTACTGATTGGGAGTGGGAGAGAAGAGATTGAGGAGATGCGCAGGAGCTTTCAGACACTCTGCAGAAACCTGGCAGTCCCTTTAGCACCAGAAAAGATGGAACAACCTAGCAGGATCATTGAGTTCCTGGGCATAGAGATCAATGCCCAGAAAGAGGTGTTTAGATTACCGGAAAGCAAACTAACTAAGTTGAGGGGGCTCCTGAAGGATCATAAGCAAGGAAGGAGAAAATAACTGAGGCAGATTCAACAGCTGATAGGACACCTTAATTGTGCATGCCGGGCCATCAGCCTGGGGACAGCATTCACCAGGCGAATAGCACAAGCCACACGGGGAGCGACTAAGCCGCGTCACTGGGTGAATATCACAAGGGACACAAGGGAGGATGGGAAGATATGAGACACATTTCTAGATGTAATCAGTGGCACATCTTTTTGGCAAGATGATTGGGTATTTAATACAGATTTAGACATGTATGCGGATGTCGTGGGGGGGCGTGGAATGGGGAGATACTATAGAGAAAAATGGTCTTCTGAAGCATGGAAGAAGAGATGGATAGATTTAGGTCTGACCAGGGACATCACCCTGCTTGAAATCATGCCAATCTGGGCCTGCACTTTAGTGTGGGGACCGGAGCTTTGGAACCAAAGGGTGACTTTTTGGTGTGACAACAGGGCAGTGATGGATGTCCTCAACAACAGGAGGGCATTGACCGGGACAGTTCTTCAGGTACTAAGGCAGTTAGTATTGCAAGGGCTGAGACTTAACATGACATTCAGGACTAGGCACATAGAGGGGATCAAAAACACTATAGCTGACAGCCTCTCCCATCTGCAGCTGGACAGAGTCTGGGCCTCATCACCGAAGGCAGAGGCACGACAGAAGCCAATACCAGAGGACATATGGTAAGTTGGTTGGAACGAGCCGAGGTCCTGTTTTGGAATTCCTGGTCCCCCAGGATGCTCAGGGCCTACAAAGGGGCATGGCAGCATTCCAGAAGTTCAGGGAACAGCACCACAGGAAGGTAAGTGGGCAAGGCATGGCCAACCAAGTGGGAAAGCACATAGTGCACCAATGGGAAAAGGGAATGGCACATGCCACCATAGGAGTCCACCTGGTGGCCATCAGCATAGTGTGTAACCTTAGATAAGGGCAGGACCCAACAAAGCCCTGGTTAGTATGGTGCATGGTCCAGGGTTGGGGAAGGCTTAGCATGAAGGCAAAGGATGAATGGAAACCAGTATCACACAGCATGATGGACGGTATGGGGCAAGCAGCGGCAGCCATCTTCAGCACAGAATTTGAAACATTATTATTTCAAGCAGTATTTACAACAATGCATTATGGTGCACTAAGGGTGAGAAAAGCAGTAGGGCATGACAAAGGAAGCCTGGGGGGTGGGTTGGAATAAGAGGAACTTACCTGGCAGGGGGACACAATTGACATAAGGATCAGAAAATCAAAAATGGGCCAAGAAGGCAAGGGGGCCCAAGTACAACTAGACAGACAAAAGGAGCTGGCTAACTGCCCAGTCAGAGAGCTGTGGTCCTACGCCACAGTGCATCCACCCCCAAGCAGGCCAGTTCTTTATTCATAGGGATGGTAAAAGAGCCATGGGTTATCAAGTGACAGTGGTGCTTGAAAGGTGCGTGGCATTCCTAGGGGAGAACCCCAAGAATTTTTCCTCACATTCATTATGAATTGGGCGGGCGTCACAGATGGTGTCAGCAGGGGGGTCCATTGCACAGGTGCAAGGGGTCAGATGGAGAAGTCTGACTGTTACAAACAATACATAAGACCATTAAACAAATGAGTAACCGAGTCTCTAAATTTTTCTCCACTGGTTAAGGGAGGGCTGGGGGGATGGGGGGTAGTTTGCAAAGATGAACGCATTGGGGGGACAAAAAGGGATATAGTAGGAAGCATGGACAGCAAGAATGTCTCATTAATCACACACGCTTTGATCTCTCAGCAGATAAGGGGCAGCATCTGGAGGTATGGATATATGGACACTCTTATATTTATTGGTCAGAAAGCAGAGTGTCCAAAAAAAGAAGGGGGCAGACAATTTTACCAAGACCCCAGACAATGCCGGGTGACATGCCAGGGCATCAGGGACATGAAATGGGCTCAGCTGCTTCCAACATTGAGATACATGAAAGAGAGAGAGACGACCACCCCCAGACATGATTATTATACAATTGGGAGGCAATGACATTGGATCCAGGCCATGGCTGGACAGTTTTTTACAGATTAAGTATGATATGGGCATAATAAAGAAATGGTGGCCAGAAGTAACCCTCACATGGTCAGACATGGTACCCAGCATGGATGGAGACATGCACACAGACATCTTGCAATGGACAGAGTAAAAAAAAAAAAAAATGAACAGAAGAATAGGCACATGGTTCATAACCCATGGGGACAGGGTCATTAGGTAGGGCATGGAAGAGCATGTGGACGAGTTCAATAGACCGGATGGGGTACACCTATCAGATGTATGGGTTGACCTGTTTAATTCAGAGACCACAGGGAATATTGAAGACTGGAGGAGGAGCCTTGGTTAGCAAGGAAAAGGGCCCAGTAAAGTGGGGGGGAAGGCCATCATCCAACACAAGCTGGAGATGGCCAAATGGCGAAAAGATTATAATAGCTGCCGGGGGGGGGGGGAGGACACACACAAATGAAGAACAAAGAAAAGAGGAGAAGAGATGTGGTAATGGGTATCACACCATTACCTCCCAAGAAGAAGGAGAAGGGCCCCCCAGATTCTACATCCTGGGGGGGTGAGAAGATGAAGAAAGAGGAAGAGGAATACATAAGAAATTAATAATCAATGTGTGGAACTTTTGTATAAAACGAAATGCACATAAGCTGGAAAATAATGTACAAAAATTGGAAAGACATTGGAAAGTTGGGACCAATGATCTTCAAGTTTGTAAATATGATTTTATGAAATTATGATATATGGGTATATATATATATATATAAAGAATAAATATTGGCTGATCTGAGTACCCACCACTACTGTGTAAGCCTCTTTCTTGGGAAATCCAGGACAATGAGAGTGACATAGCTACAGTGTTTAATAACCATTTCTTGGAGTGTTTACCAGAAGCCAGAGACTTCAAGTATGCCAGTAAATGTAGCCACAGATAATCCTAGTCTTGTACCTGAAATTCCTGTTAACCAGGTTAGAGATTTACGTAGGGATCTAGATAAACTCAAATCTGGTGGCCCTGATGGTTTACACCAAATGTTTCTATTGAATATAGCTGATGAAGTAGCCAGGCACATTGCTGTTCTTTTTAACACCGCTATAAGGGAGGGTAGAGTCCTAAATGAATGGAAGCAGGCACATATTATTTCTGTCCACAAGTCTGGGGATAAAAATAATGTAGATAATTTTAGACCTATCAGTATAACATCAGTTCTGAGAAGGTTAATGGAAAAATTAATTAAAGATTTCCTGGAGGAAAATCTGAAGGAACTAGAAATATTTGATGAGACACAACATGGCTTTGCCCCAGAAAGATCATGTGTTAGTAATCTGCTTCATTTTTTTGAACCTGTTAGTTAGGCGCTTGATCAGGGTTTCCCATTAGATGTTGTGTATTTAGATTTTTGGAAATGTTTGCTTCTATTTCACATAAATTCTTGTTGAAAGTACTACAAGAGTTTGGGGTGAAAGCATGCCTATTGTCATGGATTGATTCATGGTTACATGACAGATCACAGAGGGTGCAAATACGGGGAGTTCTGTCAGTTTGAGGAAGGGTAACCAGTGGGGTCCCTCAAGGGTCAATACTGGAACCACTTTTGTTCAATCTCTTTGTTTCCAACATGCGAGTTTCTGGAGGAGCGTGGCTCTGCAAATATGCAGATGACACAAAGGTTGGATCAATTGTTAATAATACAGCATCTATACAAATGTTTCAGCAGCAGTTAACTAAACTGGAAGACTGGACCTCTGATCATAAATTAACATTCAATGTAAATAAGTACAATGTAATGCATTTCGGTCATAACAACATGAACGCACAATACAGAATTAATAATAGAATTATAGAACAAACAGAGAATGCGAAGGATTTGGGAGTCATTATCTCTAATACTGTACATTAACCTTCGACAAGCATAATAATGAAGCAACCAAGCGTGCTCATAAAGTAATTGGAAATATTCTAAGGAATATTATTAAAAGTAGGAATAGGGAAGTCTTCGTGCCCTTGTACAAATCACTTGTTAGGCCAATCTTGGAATATGGTTCTCCTCTCTGCAGCCCACAGCGTTGCAAGTAACAAACAGGTTGAAAGAGTGCAAAGGAGGTTGACAAAAAGGGTGTTTAAAGTTAGAGATAAACTATATAAAGATAGGATACAGGAATTGGGAGTTTTCTCTATGAATTACTGTAAAATTAGAGGGGAACTCTGCTTTGTTTTCAGAGTTTTAACTAATGATCTATTATGGGAATCTGCAGGACTCTGTAGAAAGGAACACTAGGGAAGAGCATCTAGGCCCCATCCATTCCAGCTTAAGGGTGATCAGTACAAAACTACAAAAAGAGTCAGATGGTTTAACCAAAGAGTGGTCAATCTATGGAACTCACTTCCTATACCAGTAGTTACTGCAAATAAGTTATCTTCTTTTAAACATTTACTGGATCAGCATATGGGTAACAAGAAATGGGAATTTGTCCACTAAGTGGCGACAAGTCCTTAAATGGCACTAGCTGCTCATGGACTTGTTATAACCTTTATGAACCTATGAACATACTGGGCCACATCAGGGATCGAGGAAGGGGGCTCTAGACCACCAGGTACAGGGTAATTATTAATTATTAACAACATACTGGGCCACACTGGAGTTCAGGAAGGGGGCTTCTAGACTACCAGGTGTGGGGAAATTATTAATTATTATCTACATATTGGGCCACACCAAGGATTGTGGAGGGGAGACCACGGTAAATTGTCACACAAAGACCAACTCTCCCAGAGGAGAGTTTTCTAAGTCTAAGCCCTGGATGGTCTAAGGATACTTAGAAAAGTTTCCTCTGGAACAGTTTACAGAATCCTGTTTTCTGGTATGTGGCACCTTATGTCTGCCACATGCCCTTTAACACCAGGTCTTAGCCCATTTTGGGGTACACCGGGGGCACAAGCCCTGTTTGGAGCAGGCAGCCTGTAGTTGACACAGGCTGCCTTCATGAATAGCTCAGGGGATAGTTTTTGATGCAAGGTGCCACTTTCACCATTTATGTTTGGTGCAGGTACCTTGTGTCAATATCAGGGCTTGGAGAATCGAGCCCAAGCTGTTACAATTTGCCACTCATTGCCCTTCTGCTGTGCTCCCATCGAACAATATAATAGTACATTTCATTCAGACCTGAGTAACTTTCATTTTAAATGCACTTTTCTGTTCAAGTCACATCCTCTGCAGCTGCCAGTAACACTCCCTCTCTCACAGCACTCTGTAGCACTACTCCATTCCTGGCACCAGCACCCCATCAATGGCAACTCATTAATTAAAAAAACAATAAAACAACTAAAAAAAAACACAGAAACACAACCACAGGTCACTGACTCCAACTTGATAACATGCTGAGCTGATGCCAACTCTGATCCCACTCCCTAAATGCTGCTACCATTTTCCTTTGAATTTTTTGCAAACCTACAATTTCAGCCAATGAGTGCTGATGCAGCAATGTCAGCATGGGCGTCATGACAGCACATCCTTGACAACAGCCTGCACAAGAAATGAAGAAACACTGCCAAAAAGTCCCACATCATTTATGTATTTGAAGAATCCTAGAGATGCTGAATATCTTATAAGGTCCCTGCCTGTTGCACAAATAAGGACCTTATGGAATAAATGTTTTATTTTCACTCATGCTGTTTGACCTTGGGCTCATCAGTCATGGCTTAAGTCACTCATGAGGTTACTCAATATCAAGCAGCACAAGTTAAAATAAATAATTTATTCCACAGGTCCCTGTTGTGCATCCCTTATATATTATAGGAGTGCAGTGGCACCCCTATAGTTGGAGTTGTGAAAGAGGTTCTATGTTAAACCTCTAACTTTGAACCATAATAACTTTGACAGTGTTTCACGAAATTAGCTGAAAGTTAACATATGTTGTTTAGGAGTCAAGGTCTAAATCTGTGGAAAGTTTTGTTATGGCAGCTTGTGCAGTTTCTGAGATCAGCATATGTAATTTTCCTAATAGATGTCTATTTTTTTTCCTGTGTTTAACGTGGGATTTGGTTTTGCTCTCACGTACCACCTACATGGAATTAATTTTTTTTACACAAAACATTCATGGTAGAAAAATGCTGTGCCAAGGTAGTGCTTTTGGAAGGATTTGTGAAATAATATTAAAGGGTTCCAGAGTTATAAAGATTTAGAGATTGTTTTTTTCTGTTCTGAGCATGCTCAGTAGGGTTTTAGTGCTAATGATCTGACATAACACCAAAACTTCTGTGTCACAAGACCCATTTTGGTTTCTCACCACTTGCTTCTCACAGCACAATTTTTCTTTTGTGCTGTGAGACCTGCCATCTTGTTTTTCCCTCTTGAACTAAAAAACATGGAAAATACATAAAATGGAGTATTTTGTAAGAAACAGACACCTGAACCTAGCTAAATTGGACCGGTTTAGCTAGATTCGGATGTTTTTTTTTTTTTCAAAATAATGGCCAGAAATACCTTTTCTGGGCACCCTAAAATCCAGGGTACCCAGCTTAGTGAGAGGAGCTGTTCACCCACATTATCTGTATGAGAACAGTGGGACTTTCTTGAATGTTGAAGCCACAACTGGAAGTCATGCTCTTGGCTTCACCTGAAGCACTGAGTTGGTGATGCCCTGTTCCCTATGTCTCTTTCTCTGTCTGTCTGTCTGTCTGTTTATCTATCTATCTATCTCTCTATCTATCTGTCTGTCTGTCTGTCTGTCTGTCTGTCTATCTATCTATCTATCTATCATATCTTATTTCATATGATATCAAATCATAGCATATTTCAGAGAAAACTCCTGCACAAGAACAAGGGGGTATAATATGAGGCTGAAGGAGTGGAAGGCTCATGGGTAATGTTAGGAAGTACCTTTTCACTGAGAGGGTGGTGGAGCCATGGAACAGCTTCCAGCAGAAGTGGTGGGTGTAAAAACAATACCACAGTTGAAGAGTGCATGGTACAGACATAAGGGTACCCTGGAGATGTGCAGAGCAGGAGAACTGCAGATCAAATAGGATCTGGGACTGCAGCAGTGAGTAGGGAAATGGGCAGACTAGGTGGGCAGCATAGTCCTTATCTGCCGATAGATTCTATGTTTCTTCCTTTTTATCTATCTATCTAGCCATCTATCCATCTAGCTATCTTTCTAATGGTATCTTTCTATCAAAATCTAACTTTACAATATATCTTAAGTTGATCTGCGTGTCCACCCCTGGTACCGCTTCTTTCTTCCCCCTCCCCTCCAGGTCACCCCCCTGCCATTCCCAGTACTTATGTATTTTTTTATAATGTGCAATTCCCTTTTATAATGGATGTAGTAACACTTCTCCAATTATAAATTCACCCTGCATAGATTATATGTTCAAACTGATATAGCTAATAAGGGAAAAAGCAGATAGGGCCACTCCAAGAGAAGCTGTGGTGCTGCCAGTACCCAGACAATACAAAAATAATAAACCAAGCACTCACAATACCAAGGAAAAAAACATCATTACCAGGATGAGTTCTCGGCAACATAGGTCAGATAAACTGTCTTATGTTTTGAGTGATAGTGCTTCATCAGAGGTCTAAGTCTGCTGAAGCACTGATACGAGAAAAAATACTTTTTTTCTAATGTGCCACTTCTTGGACATTTGCTGCACTGGTAAATGAACATATTTTGCACAGAACTTATCCTGACAATAGTGTTGTTGTGTGTAATGGTTGTGAGTGCTCAGTTTATTATTTTCTTATAGCTAATAAGGGCTTGTTTCCTGGGAAGGTCTGATGGCATCATGACATCACACAATGTCATGTGTGATCTACTGTACATCAGCAAATCAGGCTTCTTCCTAAGTGAGCACCATGCTGTTGTTGTGACTGCAGCAATCTTGCCAAAGTCTGTTAGGGCCACACTGGCCCGAGATCAGCAGTTTTCCTCCAGGATAACAGAATAGTGTCGCTGTGGAAGTGCATAAGTTTTCACATTCTTAAAAAAAAAAAATGTTAAAAACACTTTTCCAGTACTGTAGATACCCTGAAAACACAATAAGTCATAACTTGCAGTGGCCTAGATACCCTGAAGACACAATAAGTCATAACCTACAGTACACTAGATACCCTGAAGTCACAATGAGTCATAACATATATTAGCCCAAATTAGAAATAAAAGTTATGGATAGAGCACAGTGGGATATACAGCACTAGTAGCAGAGAGATGATGCAGAAGTAGTGACTCAGGAGACTGGAAGAGAGGGAAGGGGAGGGTGAGGATTTTGGAAGGGTAAGGAAAAGGTTGAGCTGCGGAGGGAAAAAGGGGCATGAGGGTTGGGGAAAGGATGGGCTTAAAGAACAGGAGGAATTTTAGGTTAGATGATATTGTGTATTATTATACAGTGAAATGTTAATGCTGCAAATGTAGTTATTACACACAATCTTCTCATAAATTTTACTAGAAATGTTCATGTGACTGTCCAAGAAGAAGAGATACAGTACTAGTCTGCATCTTCATTCATTCCTTTATCTGGATCTCAGGAATGTTAAGATGTAATCCACCACATTTCTCTTTTTCTTAGGTCCGAGTCCCAGTTTGCTCCTCTGGTAGGCTCTTTGACCAATCTAGGGCCCAGAAATTGAATGAAGTTGAGTTATGTTCCACTGTGTTGAAATGATTCACAACAGAGGACTTATTTTGCCTTCCTACTTTGGATCTCTTGTGCTCCTGAATATAAGCCTTAAGTTTCTCTTGTCATTTTGCCCATATATTGATGGTCACATGGACATGCTAACATATGCGGCCCAGTTTTCAAATGGTAAAGTTTGATGTAAGGTGCCTGCACCAAATGGGTATGATGCAAGCAGCACCTTGTGTCAAACTTTGTGGCAATCCTGAATTTCAAATGCAGGCTGTGTCAAAATCAGGATGCCTTGTGCACAACCTGCCCTGTACCACCCCTGCGGCAAAAGCAGTCCTGCACCAGGTTGCACCACAGTGGGGCTGCACCAGTCCATTTTTTGGAATTTTGCAAGCTGATCTGTGGACACAGCAAGCGGCTCCATTTAGACCAACCAGTGAGTGGTCTAAGGGGATTGTGCCAGATCCACACATTGTAGCAAAGGGGACAGGATCTGAAAGTGGACTGCCAGAGGCAGAAGAAGAATGGGGTGCCATAGGAACATTGGAGAGACAGTAGGCATTCAAGGGAGTGATGTGACACCCGGCAGGGGTGCCATTTCAAAAGCCAATGGGATGGGACTACTGGGGGGCTCCAGGGACAGACAGTAACATGGCCCCAGGTGGGCACAGCCTTGGCAGCTGTCCCATCTACCTATGGAACTACTGCCATGGCTGTTACCAACTGGGGTCATGGCACTGTCAGACCCTGGAACCCCATTCCCAGTGGTCCCATCCCATTGTCTTTATGGCTATTGAAATGGCAGCTCCACTGGGTGCCACATCAGTCCCAAACATTCCCACTGCCTCCCTGACACCCCTTAATTTATTTATTGGAAAAAAAAGAATTATAACCTTTGAGTCAAGGACTTCTTTGCAAAGGCTCTACGTCAAAAATAAAATTACATAACAGGGTACAAGAAAAGATGAGAGCAGAGCAATATTACAATGTTAAAAAGAGGACAAGTTACAAATTCAAGGGCAGAGAGGTCCAGCCCAAGTCAGACAGTGAGCAGTAACTGACAATAGTTATTGTACCAAAAGAGACAGTGTTCAATAAACAACAGTCTGGTTACAATTTCTGCAGGGTCAGGCAATAAAGGGGCAGACCCCAGGTCAAAGGAGAAGTGAGGGAAAGTGGTGGGTGCCTTGCATCTGCATTGAAGATAGGGACTAATCACAATCACAGCAGGAGTGGGAGAGAATTTCCAAGCGGAGTCAGGATTTAAAAGGGCCTAGACTCTGCTCCAGAGGGACAGCAGGAGGTAGTTCATTCAACCAGAGGGGGGCCCTGTAGAAAAAGAAACATTGGCCCAGGGAAGTCCTGCAACAGGGTACTAGAAGAGGGGCAGATGGAGAGCTCTGAGCTGTCTGGGGTTGGGTGGAGGGCTGCACTAGATGGTGAAGTCCCGGGGGGGGGGTGAGCAGAGTGAGAGATTTCTGGCAAGGAGACAGGTCTGGTATCTGATGCATCTGTCAAAGTTAAGCCAATTGGTGCAATGGTAGAGCTCACAGGTATGGGTCCACCAGTCACAACCTGTGACAAGTCTGCAGGCTTTATTTAGGGAGACCTTAATATGGCATAGGGCTATAGGGTCAGCAGAACCATAGATGGCAATCCCATTGTCGATAAGTGAGAGCACCATTGATGTCAGCGCAAGGTTTAGGGCATGAGGGGGCAGACAACCCCTATGTCTATACAAGAGCCCTAGTTGAGTGTTGACAGAAGAGCAGAGGAGATTGATCTGCTCTTGGAAGGTGAGAGAGGAGTCACGGGTAATGCCTAGGTATTTAAAGGTGGGTAGAAGGTCAAGAGGGGAGCCTTTGGAGGGGAGGATGGTGAGGGGAAGTTTCTATGTTTGTTTTGTCTGTGGTTGAAGAACATGGCTTTGATCTTTTCGTAGTTCAAGACTAGGCAGTGTTCTGAGAGCCAGGCTTCAGCCTCAAAAAAGTAGCAGTGCAGGGAGGATTGAAGGGAAAGGGGGTCAGGGTGACTGGCGAATAAGACCCCATCATCGGCATAGAGAAGCAGTCGACCCGAGCAGGCCTTAGGGAGGCTGTTCAAGAACATGCTAAACAAGAGGGGGCCTAATATAGAGTCTTGAGGGACCCCAAAGTGAACTGGTTTACTGGGTGAGAGTGTGGAATTTAACTTGACCCTCTGGGTTCTACTGCTCAGATAGCTTTTAAATCAGGCAGTGGCTTCCACAGATAGCCCCATGAAGGCAAAGATTATAATAGAAGTGTGTGGCAGACAGAGTCAAAAGCCTTGGTTAAATCAATATAGGTAGAGCCTACCAAATGTCCTTGGTTCAGGGCTTTGTTGATGATTGTGGTATATTCAAGAAGGGCAGTAGTGGTACTGTGTCCCCTCCTGAAGCCATGTTGTTCAGGGCAGAGCACGTCATATTTGGTGAGATAGTTGGTGAGTTGGTCTGACACTATTTTTTCTAAGACCTTGGAGATGGGGAGAACTGAGATGGGAAGATAGTTGCCACGGTAGGTATGGTACCCCTTATTCCTCCTGGCAAGCAGTTTCACCCCGCCAACTCTCCCGGTCACTCTAATGTTGCACTAGGTGGAGGGGGAATGAATCCCTGTGGCAATTCCCACAGGTGCACCAGCTATTTGGTGCAAGCCCGCAGCTGTAGCAACTCCTGAGTTTTTGGAACAGGGACCCCCCCTTTTATAAATATGGGCACAGGGTCCCTGATGCACCCAGAGTTGACCATAACCCTTGAGTGACTCAACTTGCATCACACTATGGGCTCTTTGAAAGTCGAACCCTTAGACTACCTCTGTACTCTGACAAGTAATATGGTCATGAATACAGTCTTCTCTTCCTTTTAATGAATTTACATATGAACATACGAAGAAGCCAGCAGAAGAAGGCCATTTGGTCTATCAAGTCTGCTCATATTGCAGGGTCCACAGCTTGAGCTAATGTCCCTGCCCTCCCCCCACTCCTCCCTTTCTTGAGGTAGGGTATGGAAACACACCAAGCATCTACCACATGAGATACATCCTGATTTCACAGGGCCCAGGAGATATTGTTGTTTTGGAGGTCCTGGAGGGTTATGAATTTTGTTTATTTATTTATTCATACATCGGTTTGCAACCTTTGAGCCAGAGGCTCATTTCCAAAGGTACCTCGTCACATTGAGGACAAAAAACAGACAGTAAAATTTTGGTTACAGTAAAGTGTTACATACAAACATAGAAAGACGATACATTTTTGATTACAGCCAGAATGTTACACACTTAGTTACATAGAGTGGTTCAGTACATTTTAATCAATTTGTTAGAATATTACAATGATACAGCCGATAGTATGCTGGTAATAGCAGAGGGATAAGGCTATGGTGGGGAGAGTTCGGGAAGGGGAGTTATAGTGCTGCCTAAATGGCATTGTCAAGTGTGTTTGGGTCAAGGTGCTGTTTACAGACAGGCGTAGCTGTGGTTGCTAAACAGTTTGCTCTGCAAGGCATTTTTGAAGGTGGCGATTGTGGGGCCTTTGGAGATGGAGGCAGGGAGAGAGTTAAACCAAGATGGGCCTCTGTAACAGAAGGACCTTTGCCCATGGGAGGTCCTGGATCTGGGCACCAGAAGACTGGACTTGCTAGAGGTTTGGGTAGGGATGGATGGCTGGGAGTGACGGATGGAGGCTGTCACCCAAGGGGGGGACAACCCAAGTAGGGTTTGTTTTGTGAGAAGGCAGATTTGATAGTGTAGCTTTCATCCACGTTTAGTAATTTTGCTTCTTCATAGAGAAGACAAGTATGTGTGAGCCTGGGGGCACCAGTAATCAGTCTGCAGGCCTTATTTAGGGTAAGTTGAATTTTGTTGAGGACGGTGGTGTCAGACGCACCATAGACTGGCAGGCCATAGTCAATGAGTGACAGCACTGAAGAGGTGACTGCTAGTTGGAGAGCATCAGGTGGGAGGCAGTTTTTATGGCGGTAGAGGATGCCAAGCCATGTATTGGTGGCGGAGGCAAGGGCATCGATGTGGGTGTGGTTGGTGAGGGCTGAGTCAAAAGTGACCCCAAGGTATTTGTAGGAGTTTACTTGCTCAAGCGGTTGATTGTTGCTGGGGAAGATATGAAGTGGGAAGTTGCGGGCTTTCTTTTGGGGGTGGGCGAAAAACATAGTTTTGTTTTTTTTAAGATTAATGACTAGCCTGTGCTCTTTAAACCATGCCTCAGCATCGTCGCAGGATTTTTGGAGAGTATCCTGTAGTGAGATGGGATTGCGGTGGGTGGCAAAAATGACAGCATCATCGGCATACATAAGAATATTACCAGAGCAGGCATTAGGCAGGGTGTTTAGATAGATAGAGAAGAGTAGGGGCCCCAGGATGGAGCCTTGAGGTACCCCCGAGTGGAAGGGACGGGTTGCGGAGAGTGTTCCATTGATTTTTACACATTGGGAGTGGGTGGATAGATAGCTTGCACACCAGGCGAGGGGGCCAGTGGAGAAACCAGTGTGGCCTAGGGCATTCAGCAGAAGGGGGTGGGAGACAGTTTCTAAAGCCTTTGAGAGGTCATCGAACACTGCACCGGCTAGTGAGTTATCATCCAGGGAGGAGTGTAGGAAATTGGAGAACTCAACTAGCGCTGTGCCAGTACTGTGACCAGCATGGAAGCCGTGCTGCTCTGGGCATAGGATGTTATGTTTGGTAAGATATTCTGTAATTTGTATGGACACCATTTTTTCAAGGGCTTTGGAGAGGGGCGGAAGGATGGAGATAGGTCGGTAGTTCCCGGTGGAAGACCTGTCACCCCTTTTATGGATGGGTGTGACCGTAGCTGTTTTCCATGCAGTGGGGAATTGCCCCAGGAAGAGGGATCTGTTGAGTAGGCTGGTGAGTGGGTCAAGAACTTCATCCAGCACCAGACGGAGAATGCTGGGGTCCAAGGAATCGCTGCTGAGGCTGTTGCCTTTTAAAACTTTAATTAGGAGTGATCTGGCTTCCTGGGCAGATACCCTCTGAAGATGGAAACTGGGGCATTGGAGGTCAGGGGGAGGCAGAGTAGGGGGAGGGTCAAAGAAATTACTAGGAAGGACAGAGCTAAGGTCAGTGAATGCGGTATTTAGGTGGTTAGCTATGCTAGCGGGGTCGATGAAGATGGTGCCATCAATTGTGAGCTGGGATGGAGGGGGAAAGCGAGATTTCCCATTTAATTGTTTAACATTATCCCAGAAAGTCCGGGCACACATCCAGGAGGAGGTGAGGGTGGCCTGGTAATGGTCAGCCTTGGCTTTCCGGATGGCCCATGTGCATTTGTTCTGGGCAGCATTGTAGGCCTGTCTATCTGTCAACCATCCTGTTTCAGTGGCAAGGTGCCAGATGTTATCTCTATTTCTGAGCATTCGTAGTAAGGCAGGGGTAACCCAGGGTGCATTGTGTTTTTTGGGTCGACCTCCTGTGAGGGGTGCATAGAGGTCACAGGCCTTGTGAAAGGTGTGGGAGAAGAAGGAGAGGGCAGTATCTATGTCGGGTGCGAGGCGAATGGGGGACCAATTGATCTGGGTGAGAAAAAGCTTGAGTTTCATCAGGCCGCCAGGGTGAAGGCTCCTGTGGGATCTGGTCAGGACAGTTGGTTTGGGAGCGGGGGCCAGCCAAAGGAATAGAATAGGGGAGTGGTCACTTAGCGAGTCTGGGAGGACCTGGATGTTATGAATTTTATCAGGGAGGTTGGTGATAACAACATCCAGAAGGGTACTGGTACCTCTCTTTGGGTTAACTCTGGTGGGTTTGGAAATGAGTTGTGTCATGTCTAGGGTGGCGAAAGAGTCTCAGATAGTAGATGAGGAGGAGCTAAGCCAGTTCACGTTTAGGTCCCCCAGTATAATTTGTTCCGCCTTGTGGTGGTGGGTTGCAAGATATTCTGTTAAAGATATCAGTGCCGGACTCTGGTGCTTTGGGGGAATTTAGGCGGCGGTGAGATATAGAGAGCCCCTGGAGGGGTCAGGAGCAAGTTTGAGGGTGAGGGCCTGGGCCCCATATACAAGAGTAGGGGCAGGGAGTGCTTGTCCGATGATTGTGTCCCCAGTATAGATAGCACAGCCACCCCCGCGTTTGCCTACTCGGTCCTCGCGGTATAAGGTATAGCCTGGGAGGGAGACAAAGGAGTCTGGGGTGGATTTGGACAGCCAGGTTTCAACCAGGGTTATGATGTCTGGTTGATGCATCATCACCAGCATTGGAGGGCATCACATTTTTCATAAGGCTGCATATGTTCATGGAGGCTATCACGGAGACCATTTTGCCCGGCAGGTGGGTTGGAGGAGACTGGGCCAGGGTTTGGATGTATATTACCCGATAGGCGAAGTAGGAAGACCAAGGCCCTGATCAGGGGGTGACAGTGTGTAAGCTTACAGTGGGTACGCAGGGATGGGAAGGAGGCCATAGGGGAACAAGGAGTGGATAGGGTTTGACAGGTAGGGAGGGCAAGGACAAGTAGCGGCAATGTGGAGGTAGGGTGGGCAGTGGAGAGGTTTCCAGGGGGTGGGTGCCGTGGCCCAGGGTACATGGGCAGTGTCAGGTGGGATAGGTCAAGGTCAGGGAAAGTAGAGGGTGCTGGTAAGTGTGGGCCAGGTGAGATGTGTGGCAGGTGGGATGAGGGTAATAGTATGAAGAAGAGGTGGAGACATTTGAGGAGGATGTACTCAAACATAGTGCCTGGGTGGTAGTGGGGTGGGGAGTTTTCAAATATCTTGGCTGCCCCTCCAAAAGAGTAAATACCACTATGGAGTAGTGGTACTGTCACGGACTCTGGTGTACAGGGTACAAGGTTCAAAACCCTGGCAGGGCAGTTCAGATATGCCCTGGCAGAGGGCAGGGATCCAGGTTCTAGGTGACTTAATCTGGTTGGCATTGGGCCAGGAATTGGGGTAGAAATAGTGACTCCTAGTGGTCACTGGAGTTAGAGGCAGGCAGGGTGTGGGTCAGGTGGAAAGGCAGGGTCAGTGGGTAGGGCTAGCCAGACAGCTGGGTGAGGTGTGGGCAGGGGCAGAGATGGGCGTAGAGAGAGAAGGCCTAGCAGGTGGAGAAGTAGAGAGGTTCCAGGAAGTAGGAGGTGAGGGATTCTGGTAGGGAGACTGAGGTGGATGGTCAGAGGGCCCCTCTAGTGGCTAGCAGGTATAACCTGCAAATGGAGAAGTGGGGACTTAGTAAAAACAACCAACAGGATATGATGTCACAAGAAGGTGCCTATAAAGGAAATGCTGAACCAGGGTGGGTGGGCAGGGCAGTCGACGCATGCAGCGCATCGATGGGCTAACCCCCCTCACAAAGGTTCTGCAGCTAGAGGTAGCTTATTACCTCTCTGCTGGCCCGCCTGGTATCCACTCCTGGAGGGAGCTCTGTGGGGGAAATTGGCTGTTGGGGGCTTGGGGATCCACATACACACATGGTGTGTGTATGTGGGGGGTGGCACCACCTGCTGGGGTGGGGGGGGCCTCTAGACCACAAGGCATGTATGTTTTGTGTGATCTACATCAAAGGGAGGTGGGGTACCGCAGGGTTCAGTATTAGGACTGGTCCTCTTCAATGTCTTTATAAGCGACATTGCAGAAGGACTGGAAGGAAAAGTATGTCTCTTTGCAGATGACACAAAGATCTGCAACAGAGTTGATGCACAGGGTGGGGGTGGAAAGGATGAGAAGGGACTTGGCAAGGTGAGAGGAATGGTCAAATGTATGGCAGCTTAGATTCAATGCTAAGAAGTGCAAGGTAATGCACCTGGGAAACAAAAACCCAGGGGAAGAGTACACAATGGGGGGTGAGATACTAACAACAACAAAAATGGAAAGGGACCTGGGGGTAGTCATATCAGATGACCTAAAGGTGGGCAAGCAATGTGAGAGGGCAGCAAGGAGGGCTGGGGGATACTGGGATGCATAGGGAGAGGCAACACCAGTAGAAAACAGGAAGTTATTATCCCTCTGTACAGACAGCTGGTGAGACCCATCTGGAGTACTGTGTGCAGTTCTGGAGACCCAACTCCACAAAGACACAGACAGGATGGAAGCTGTCCAGAGGAGGGCAACTAAAATGGTGCAGGGTCTGCACTGGAAGACATATGAAGAGAGATGAAAGGAGCTTAATATGTATAGCCTAGAGGAAAGGAAGGAGAGGGGGGACATGATAGAAACGTTCAAGTACCTCAGGGAATCAACAAAGTCCAAGAGGGTAGCATCTCTCAAAAAGAGGTGTGCAAGAACAAGAGGGCACGATTTGAAGATAGGCGGGCGAGAGGTAATGTGAAGTATTTTTTCACAGAGAGGGTTGTGGATGCATGGAATGGCCTTCCGGAGGAGGTTGTGGAGTCAAAATCCGTGGTGGAATTCAAGCATGCATGGAACAGTCATAAGGCAATTCTAGGGGGTGAGGGTAGGAAGAAGTAGGCTGCTGGTTAACTAGGATCTGCAGCTTATCCAGTACGTAGGGAAATGGGCAGACTGGGTGGGCCAAGCGGTCCTTATCTGCCGTCAAATTCTATGTTTCTGTTTCTATGAGGCACTGGGGAGAGTTATGGAGGTATTTTTACTACCCATTCATACAGGCAGCATTACAGAAGGGAGGGGGAAGGGGGTCTATCACTTACTGGTGCACTCCAGCATCAGGGAGGGGGTTGAGGCATTTTTTACTTATACAGTTATGTGCTGCATTGGGGATGGGGTGGCACTGGAACACCAGGGATAGGGGAATTAATGAATTTATGAATAACGGGATAGTACTATAAATATAAGTAATGGGTTGGCATCGGTCAGGGGGAAGAGGGGATGATTTCTTACAGAACCAGGCATTGGGAGGTTGGGAACCGAAACATATTGCCACATACAGTCAGCTTTCCCAGAGGAATAGTGCCCTGACTGGTCTAAGGGTTCTTGGAATTTCTCCCTCTGGGAGATGTCTATGAATCACAATTTCAGGGATGTTGCAGCTTGCGTCTGCCACATGCCCTCTTGTGCCATGTGACATGTTGCAGCCCATTTTCAGGGAGGCTGTTCCAAGCATCCACTACTCTTTCCATGAAAAAGTACTTTCTCACATTGCCCCTGAGCCTATCCCCCTCTAGTCTCATATCATGCCTCCTTTTTCTTGTATGCCTTCTTTTCTGAAACATGATACCTCCTGTACCTTGTTTATACCCCTGAGGTACTTCAATGTCTATCATATCCCACACTTCTACTCCAGGGAATACATACCGAGGTCCTCTAGTTTTTCTTATATGAATTTAGGTGCAGTCCATGCACCATTTTTGTTGCCCTTCTCTGGACTGTGTCTCTTTTGTCTATATCATTCCACAGATGCAGCCTCCAGAACTGGACACAATACTCTAGATGAGATCTCATTAGTGATCTGTACAGTGGCATAACTACCTCCTTTTTTCTGCTGGTGATACCTCTCCCTATGCATCCTAGCATCCCGCTGGCTCTCCCCACAGTCTTCTCACATTATTTGCTTATCTTTAGGTCATCAGATATTATTATCCTTAGGTTCCTTTCTTGATTGGTGGCAGTCAGTACCTCTCCCCCCATCTTGTACTCCTATCTTGGATTTCCATGCCCTAAATGCATGATTTTGCCCTTACTTACATTGAATCTTAGCTACCATACTTCTGACCACTCCTCAGGAATGTTTAGGTCCTTTCTCATTTTTTATACCCCCCACGTTTTGTTTACTTTTCTGTATGAATCAGTCATACATAAAATTGTTGTAAACTTGTAATTAAAAGTTAAGGTGTGATTGGCAGCCCTATAAAAAGGACTGGCTGAGCACAGTCTGGTAGATGAGCTCTGACCTATGCAAGAGGAGAATAGCCGGTGCTGGGATAGTCTCATAAAGACTGACCAGTGGCAGTGCAATCCAAAGCTGGGAGGTCTTGGACAAGACCTAAGTTGTGCAGTTGGAGGGGTGATTAGGCTACCTGAAGTTTGGGCTGCAGATGATCAGGTGCAGGTAGGACTACCCCCAGGAACTGGTCTTGTCCTTGTGAGCCTTCTGGATGAACAGAAACTGACAGCCCTTTATGCCAGGTTTTTATAGAAACCCAAGCTCATTCTCACAACAGGTACAAACAATTCAGACTTTCCAGATTTGCATTGTAAGAACTATTTATTTCTTTGTCCTGTGTCTTCAAGCTGCTATTTAATAAGGTACACTGCCCTATGAACTTATTTTTACCTTCTTTGTCTTCACTCTATCCTGCAGTCACACAATCTGACCATGTCTTTGGCTTTAACTGTAAACAGAAGTCTTTCATTGCTTTTTGATGGTGGTCTGCTCTATAATGTAGCTTTATGCTCAATGTTCTCCAGCCTTTCTTTTGCTGCAGGTGCTGTTTTTTTTCTTTTTATCCTCTTTCCTTAAACCTTCTGGCAATGGTTTTACTTTCCTGTTGGAAAGTCTCTGGGGTAATGCAGTTTCATTCTGACTCTAACGAATTGGGAAAAGGGGATGCTTTCTATAAGTGTAGGTAGTGGAAGCTTTCTCTGTGTAATATAATATTTATGTCTGTGGTTTTCTGATAGTGTGTTCTCTAGTTTGCCCTCCTTTATATGGCTACAGTGATTGGAGCCTACAGCTGTCTTGCTGTAGCTGAGAAAATGGGATACCAAAGAGCACAACTTTTGGAGTTGCATTACGCTTCAGCATCTCCAAATGTGAACCACTTATTCCATACAATTCAATGGCTCAACCCCCCCACAGGTGCACTACTTTTCCTGCCATTTCTGGTTTCACTCTCACAGGTGACAGCAGAATACAGCATAGTCCGTCGTGTCCAAGATGGCCAACAAACTGTATAGAGCATGCACGACTACTCTGCATGTGCAATAGAGGTTGGCAGCCATATTGGACTGGCGGACTGTGCTGTGTCCCATCATGACCTACACAAACTCAACTGCAGCCATATTGGCTCTGGCCAGAATTTGTTATAGATTGCAACATCAAGGAATGAACAGATTCAGTGCCAGGAGTTATTCTGGGTCAGTGCTGGATAAGGCAATGCAGAGAACAGAATTAAAAGAAATATGATCAGTTACTGAACAGGAGTCACAACACAATGGCTGATTCTCAGGAAAGACTGAATTGTGTGATGACTTACACCCTTCTTTCTGGCACAATGACGGAAGCTGTCAAACAAAACTGGTACGTCTTCCCATCAGATGGCCATTAGATATAACTAACAGGGGCAATTTACAGATTATTTTTGTTCAGCTTGGGCAGTTAAACAGGGCTGCCTCCTTGCCCCTATACTTTTTATTATTTATATTGATTCCTGATTACAAACTGAGAAGCCAGGATTCTTTGACTTCCCCGAGATCATAAACAAGACTCTCCCTATAATACCATACGTGGATGATTTAGTACTATTTTCCCTTACCAGCAAAGATCAACAAAGTCAGCTAAAACAATTACTTATTAAATGTTAAACACTGGATCTAAAAATAAACCTCAAGAAGACAAAGGTAGAAATTTTTGGGAAAACTGGAACAAAACATAAATTCAGCCTATTCAAGGATAAAATAGAAATTGTTAATGAATACATATATCTAAGATTAAAGTTTACCTCCAATGACAAATGAAATTCACACTGTAACCAGCAGAGTATTAAAGAAAACATACCTCAAAGGCCCTAATCCATTTTAATTATACATTTGGTGGCTGTACTATTCTACCAGCTCTATGTGCAGGGGACGGCAAGCTAAACTCACTCTTCCTATATGGGGCTGAAGTTTGGGGCACTCAGTCAACCCTAAATCTGGAAACGCCACTTGTTTACTTACTATAAGTTTATTTTACAGGTTCCGGTATCAATGTCCTCAGCTATATTCAGAGCAGAATTGTGTAAAATAGAGATTGCCTATATAATAGAACTTAGAATTATCTTCTACTGGCTATGTTTAATAATGAACTCTGCTGACTCTTTACCCAAAGAATGTCTACTGGAAAAAAATGACTAATTATCCAAAGCCATTTCCTTAAACTGGTTAAAAAAGCTTTTGAACATTTTCAAAAAAACAAATACACTCGACTTGTGGAAAGATTATAACAGAGATATAATCATCTCCCCACCATTTAAGGACACCTTTAAAAAAAAGTTGTTCTGGCTGGCTCAAAAGAAGGACATGGAAATGGTAAAATCCCCAAAACAGGCCCCCCAGTTTAGCGCCAACAAATAAGTACATGGCTTAGAAGATTATTTACTAATCCGTTCTAAACCATATTTAAGAAAAACTTATAACATGGACAAGATTTGGTATTATTACTTCTCAATTCAGTTATTTTAGCAAAATAAGGAAAGATGACATGCTCAGTACAGAACAATACCCCTGTCATAGTGGATTTCGACAAACTATCGAGCATGTCATCTTTCAATGTCCTCTTTATCATATACCCAGGAATATGATACTGAATGAATTTTTCAGAAAATATGTGGAACTAAACTATGACCCAGTTTTCATTCTTCTACAAAAACTGAAATGGAATTAGAAATGATAGCCAAATTTATTTCAACTGTCATTACAGGCAAAACAGAACATCCAGTGCATACCATTATCACATAATGTATTACTATCTGAAATTGTAAATCCATTGTTTTCATTCTTGTACCCTATTGGTGCTCTATTGTATAAATGAATAATCTTTTTAACTTATTTATAACTATGTGATTGTAATGTCCTTAACATTTTTTGGATGAACAATAAACTTTTACTACAACTACCATCGGACCAAACTTTGTGCAAACATACAAGTGGCCCACCCAGATTTGTCTTTAGATGTGCAAAGAACATCAGGTACATGGTTTCAAGTAGCATGCAGGGGTCTAAAAGGATGACACTTGGAATTCTAATCCCCCATTTTGCACACATAGGTGTAGAAATTGTGTGCAGTGCCAGGTTATCAAGAATACTTCACATTGGAGTCACGCAATGCTGTGCAAGGAGTAAGCAGCATCTCTTGGGAGCTCCCTTGTGACCTGTGAAAATATATATAATTTTTTAACTGTCTCCCAAGTAGAAATTTTGCTTTTTCATACTGTTTTTATTAGCTGAGTACTGACGGCACAACATGGAAACTGAAGTGATGGAGCAGCAGCCATTGGACATTTATCTATAGTTAAAAGATTCTCATGGAGAGCAGGAGCAGGCCATACTTTGGAAGCCGAGTGACTGCGCCAAAGTAATTCTCCTCCCACACCGACACTGGACATGGTAACATCAGTCACAAATGAACAATTTTATGCAGAGCTCCACACAATCAAAGTAGCTGTGTTCTCACCCATTGATGACTTCAAAGAGTTAAAACCTACAGTTCAAGAATTGTCCCATAGGGTATCAAATGTAGAGGCTCAAGTTTCTTCAACTGAAGATCAAATGTCTAAGATGGAGCCAGAAATAGTTACTCTGTGCCATACTGTTTCAAAAATGGAAATTGAAATAAATGACTTGGAAGGTCAAAGTCATCATAACAACTTGATTTTATTGGGTTTGCCAGAAGGAGAAAAAGGTCCAAATGCCATAGAATTTTTATGGAACTTCTGCTGTAAATGTGTTGGTCCCCCTCCTAATGGCCCAACCTACCTGTGTGTAGCAGAGAGGGCAAACCAGGCACTCAGACCTAAGCCTACACCAGGCAATCCCCCAAGACCTCTCATCTTTAAATTATTAAATTACCTGGACTGGAACTTTTTGTTAAAAGAGACTCAGAAAGTAGAGAGCTTGTAGTGGGAAGGAAAAAAACTAAGACTTGTGCAAGATCTAACTTTTTTTTTTTTTTTGAAATTACTATTTATTCCTCCTCCCCAGCCTGCCACCTCCGACCCTTCAGGGGGGACAACTGGACATCCCACTGCCTGGAACCCTACCCAAGCAGACCCCTAGGCCCCATGGAGCCGCGGATTACCCCCCGGGCGGGGACGAGGCAGGGGACTCAGACCCTGTAACCTACATTTCGTCTGTCTGAGGTCTGCTGGGCAGGCACAGGCAAATCGTGGGCACGGCCATGGTCCTCCCATCTTCCCGGCTGAGGCAGGCTTGTTTCCATGTTTTCTCCCTCCCCGAGCAGCAAGTAACCTCCCCTGACGTCATGACGCATGCGCCGACATCCATGCTGCTCAATGGCCGCCCATCCCCCAATGGAGCTTGCAGTTCCTCTAGCCTCCGCTCGGGGTCATGCAAGTGTCGGGCATCGGCCGAATCCCTCCCCGGAGAAGGCGAGCTGTCATTGGATGCTCAAGCCTATCTCCCCCCCGGCCGACCCACCGATGACCCGAGTCCGTTCCCGAACCTGGGTCGCTGGCATGGTGTGAGGTGTGGCGTCCGGTGCCTCAACCCTCAGCGCCACCGGGCTGGCCGTAAGATCTAACTTTTAAGGTGAAGGAGACAAGAGCAGTTTACCACCCTATACAATCTAAACTTTGGGCTGCAAACATTCGGTATATGATGATATACCCTGCTAAATTGGAGGTGCATACCGTTAGGGGCATTCATCACTTTGAGTCAGCATCTCAATCTGCTACTGAGCTTCCCTGGCTTTTACCTGATTTATTTGAGCAGTAGGGGTGGGTGAAAGTTGTCTTTTCTGCTATAGCAGAACTTTTGCAAAATTTTGCAATTTTTGCAGATGTTTCTGAACCTCCGCCTGTGGTGGAGCGGAAAACTTCCGAAAGAAATTTGGTGAAATTTCACCCTTTTCCACTCACCTAGAGGGAGGCTGCAGAAGAAAGAAAAATATTGTGTGGTGCCCCTGTCCAGTGCTGCCCACACTCCCTACCCAAAATAAAAAATAATAAATTCCTAGTGGCTAGTGGTCCCTCCCCCACCCAAAAATCTGCCTGTCATTAATAAAAAATATCCCTGAATTCCCCGTAATCCCTGGTGGCTAGCAGTTCCTCCCCCCACCCATCACCCACCTGACATTAACAAAAATATCTGGTGGCTAGTGGTCCCTCCCCCCACCTGATAACCCACTTGACATTAATAAAAAAAAATCCCAGAATCCCCCATAATCCCTGGTGGCCAGCAGTCCCTCCCCAGCCATCACATGCCCGACATTAATAAAAAAAGCTTCCCTTGTAAACCCTGGTGGTTAGTGGTCCCTACCACCACCCAATCACCCACCCAACCACGTCATGTCAACACCTCCCCATTCCAATCCCCCACCATACATTTAGACAAAATAAATTCAATAAAATAAACTACTTTTCCATGGTGGTCTAGGGACCCTGCCTACCTCCAACCTGTGAATCAACCATTTCTTCCCTGGTGGTCTAGTGTACCCCCAGCACCCCCACCCATGCAGGCAATTTCCCTCCAGTCCCACCCCACTCACCCCCATCCCAAACCCAAGAGAGCCCCTGGCACAGCCCTACTCCCTCCTCCACAGCCCACAGCCTACTGATATTATGAATTAATGAGTGTAGCTGTGCCTTCTGGGTTAGTGCCTGAGGGTCTCCCCACCTTGGGAGGCTTTTTGCCCTACTCCTCAGTGCCCGCCCTGTCCTTCCTCTTCTTCTCCTTCCCCCTTTTGTCCCTATTGTCCAGTTCAATGTCCTCCACAGTGTCTAGCACCTGATGAGTCCTACCCACCAAATCCATGATCAATTTCATGGCATCCTCCTTCATAGACCAATTTCCACTGGTATTCATTGTGTCTGCAAGAATCCTCTGCAAAAAAAATAGAAAACAGTGACTCTTTATGCCTAATTTTCTTCTTGTTCCCCAAATTCTTGTCCTCTTTTTTTTTTTAAATAATATACCTGTGTGCAGCCTGGGCCATCTTAAAACCATCTAGAATGCAGGGCTTTTTTATGTTTATTTATTTTTGTAATTTTTTTTTTCTTTTTTGATCTTCCCTGCTGCCTGGTGCTCCTTAGTTGCCTCCCCAAGGACTTTCTAGGATGTCTCGATATCCACAGCAGGAAAAACACCAAACCAGTCACCCCTAACCCATGTCTCTCTTTGTTGTGTTAAAATTTCTTTCACTTTTTAAATTTTTTTTGACACCCCAAATATGCTAATGTCTGTCGCATCTGCTCCCTCTCCAATAAACATTAAAACCTTACGAACAGTGTGACTCAGGCTTGTGGAGCTCCCTTTCCTTTTACCCCACTTAAATAGATTTTCATTATTGCAATAACACTCCTTGTGGATCACTTTGGTACCCCTCATCCCCTTTTGTAAAATGGCGTTGCACCGCAGTGCACCCATGTATACAAAATGCCATGTGGTCCACACAAAATAGTCGCCGCTTTGTGGCATCCCATTTGTGTATAGGCCTTATTCAGGTTTTGGCCAACCCACCCTATGCCACCATGCGCTGCGAAAAGCAACAAAAAAGGTTGTCCTTCTGGAACAGACCCACAAAAAACCCTGAGAGCCAAACAGGAACACCTCATAAACTGTGCATTTAACAACACTTTAGATTTCCCTCGCTAGCAGGCTAGTTCAAACAAAAACTGCCAGCAATAACTAAACAAGTCTTCTCCTTCACCAAAACCTTGCTGAAAAACACAATAAGCCTAAGCTTGAACTGTATCCTACAAAAAAAACACATTAACACTTTCCTTATCCCAAGGCCTCTGTGCTCTAAAATGATATGCAGATATTTGGAGATATATATATATATATATATATATATATATATATATATATATATTAGAGGCAAAAAACTCCATTAAATGCATCAGTTAGGGTTGTTCACAGCGACAAAAGTAAGAAATTTGGTGTTGGGGTTGAAACCCCCATGGACACCTCCATCCCAACCCGCCATCAGGGTGCGCGTTGGGGCCGTCAGCCCTAACTCTCACCCCATCACATGTGTAAAGAAGCAGAGGTATAGGAGAATGGGGTGAGAGTTAGGACCGATGACCCCAATGCGCACCCCGATGGCGGTTGGGGTGCAGGCTGGAGGTGTCCGGGGCGGTTTCAACCCTAACACCGAATTTCCTTACTTTTGTCACTGCGGAGCAACCCTAACTGATGCATTAAACAGAGTTTTTTGCCTCTAATTTCCCTTCTTTTTGAGAATGATGACGAGAAATACTGAATGTAAAGCGGCAGCGGGAGCGTGGGGCCCTGCCACGTGATGTCCTGTGACATAATAACAGGAACAGCAATGCAAACGCAAGGTGGAAACACAAATGGTAACAGTAATGAAAATGCAAGGGTAAATGACAATGCAAAGGGTTACACACATGGTGGCGCTCACGGGAACGGTAACACTAACAGGTACATAAATGCAAGGGGAAACAGTAACTGTAACAGTAACAGAAGTGCATACCTTGTTTTTGCTGAAGAACTGCATAGAGAAACACAGTGTGTACAAAGAATGTATGCATTGTAATTGCAACAGATGCTTAAAACAAGCATTGGAAGTACAGTACTTCATTGCAAATATCTCAGCAACCGTACGACATAGAAAAAAAAGTAAATTTCACAGAAATCGTTTTCCTGGCTACCGTTTTGTATTATATAGCCCATAGGCTATGTAATCCCATAAGCTATGTATATCTGACTGGTACAAATCTTGGCAGATCCCAAGATCTATCCACTCGCACCAAAAAAATCCTTATCATGCATCGTTTTCAAGATACAATCCCCGAAAGACGCAGCATATGCCACCATGTTAGTCTATGGGAAAAAATGTAAATTTTGGAGTACTGTAACTTGCCACCAGTGCAATAGTTTTTCAACAGACCACCAAAGTCATATCTGTGACATGTTGGCTGCCTTCTCTCCAAATTTGAACCCAAAAGAGCAAACGGTTCTTTTCCAGCAGGTTGGCAAAGAACTCCTATCATTTCGGCCATAGCCTGGAAAAGTAGTGTCGCAATTTGTGACACTTTTGCAAATTTTGCAAAGTGTCACAGGTCATACTACTATGACACTACTTTTCAGAAATTTTAAAAACATATTTCTGGGGTGTTTAACCTCAAAATAAGGACATGGCTAGCATCCTCAGGGTCCGACTAGATGAACACAAAAAGAATTGTGTCCCTAGAGGGTCCCAATTTTAAATGTCAAGCATTTTTCTGATCTCTAACTGAAAACAAGATGGTAGATTTGTGACACTTCTAGGGCCATTTGCGAAAGTAAAAATTTGCGACACTTTCGAAGTTTTTAACTTTTCCCATTAACTTATAATGGAAACTTGTTTTCTGAATAACTTTTGAACCGTTCAATATTTTTTCATGAAATCTTCAAAAGGTACATCAGACATCCTGGCTGCATGTTTCCTGAAGATTTGGGACCAGTAGCCCAAACCATGTGACCTGTAGGCACGAGCAAAGAATGCATAAAAAAACATAAATGCGTACATGGATGTTGCTTAATAACTCCACAACTGTATATCCAACTGATACAAATCTTGGCATATCCCAAGATCTATAGCTATGCCCTGTGCCTGCAAAATTTCAGACAAATCCATTGAATGGTTGCAAAGTTACTAAGGTGCAAAATTTTACCCTTTAACATTAAAAGGGCTCCTCAACCCTAACTATGGTAGCACTACTGTGCTACCATAATATATATATATACATATATTATAGTGGCACGGTTGCGCCACTATAGTTAGGTTTGCATGGTCAGTTACATACTAAAGTCAAAAGTTTGGGTGTTAATAACTTTGGACCTGTTCAATGGATTTGCCTGAAATTTGGTACACACATTGAGGCACAGTAGATCTCTTGATTTGCCAAATTGCGTTTTGGTCAGGATGCCAATCTTTGTGTATGAAAGTGCTGAACAATGCGAAATTATCCTTTTTTGGAGGCACCTTTTGGCATTCTTAATGTGGTCCTGCACGGCTGTCGTGCGGTGTGCCACTCTGTGAGATGGCTCATTTGAAAGAGCTTTAGTGGCCGAACATGCTGCTTTTTGTTTGCTGAAAAAATATTAAGGCATTCAAAAGTGATGGCACTTTAAAGTTCCCATTATAAGTCAATGGGAAAATGTATATATATGTCTTGCGATCAAAGAATGGGGGTTCTGGCCATCTCGTCCCACCCAGCAGTCAAAGAATTTGGAGCCTCATGGTTCAAGAATCTTTGTTCCTGAGGAATTTCAAAAATTCTTTGACCGCGCGGTCCGACATCTTGTTTTCAGTTTTCCGATTGCACAAACACATATATCTCGGCTCAGGGGTCACTTCTGAAGTAAAATTTCGATGGGTTTTACTCATGGGACCCCGATCTATCAAGCCATGGCTTTGGTTCCATTAAAATCAGTCCAAAAATAGAGTTATTAGGTTTTAAATTCTTCGTTCTTGGCTCGCTAACGATCTTTGATCACGAGCCGACAAATTCTTTGATCGCGAGAATCTTTGATCGCGATCGTGCATCGCGAGCGAGGGACAAGAAGGCCAGATTTCTAAATGAATTTGTGTAGCACGGGGGTGCCCTACAGTGATAAACTATGGTGGGTTTTGCTCAGGAGACCTCATTGTGCCCCATCTGCATGAGAAAATAATGTACTAACTATCCCTGGTAGCCTAGGGCCCCCCATCACAATAAAATATTAACAACCCTGGTAGTCTCGAGGCCCCCCAATAAAATATATAATCCTATGTAGTGCCCTGGTAGTCTAGTACACACACCCCCTGTATTTTGTCACATCCCTGGTAGTCTAGTGCCCCCCCAAGCTGTATAGTATTATTATAAATAAATGTTTATATCCCTGATAGTCTAGCGCCCCCTGCATAATGAAATAAATAATGATTTATTTTACCTGTGAGTCTAATAGCTTTACCCATTTCATACCAGCCCACCCAGCACCCCACCTTTGCCAGCGAGTGACTGGCACTGCCCACCTCTCACCTCCACGGCCCAGCCAGCTGTCTGCATAGCAGGCACTAATGCAAGAGGTGCTCTGAAAATATTTATAGGCACCTCTTTTGCATTACCGCTTCGTAATGCAGACGAGTCGTGTGGCAGGGTGAGGAAGAGATGAGCTGTCGCTTGCTGGCAAAGTAAGTACTGAGTAGGCTAGCATGAATGGTGAGAAACATACCAGGTAATAGAAATCATTATTTATTTCATTATGCTAGAGACACTAACTACCAGGGATATAAACATTATTATAATACCATACAGCATGAGATACTAACCACCAGGGATGTGATAAAACTACGAGGGGTAGAGGCACTAGACTACCAGGGCACTACATGTGATTATATATTTTTTGAGGGGCCACTAGACTACCACGGCTAGTTAGTACATTATTTTGGGTATGCAGATAGGGCACAACGAAGCCCCCTGAGCAAAACCCACCTTAATTTAACACTATAGGGCACCCATGGGCTACACAAATTTATTTAGAAATCTGTCCATCTCGTCCCTCACTCTTTATTCGTGAGCGAGCAATTTCTTTGATTGCGAGCATGCAAATACTTTGACCGTGAGATTCTTTGATTGCGATCGTGCATCATGAATGAGGGACAAGATGGCCAGATGAAAAAATCTATTTACTGAGTCTAGGGGTGTGCTACAAAGAGAAATGAGGGTGGTTTTACTCAGAGGGCTTCATTCTGATGAACCATGAAGGTGATTTACCACGATTCTGTTTATTTTTTGAATTTCAACAGTTAAAATTTTTTGATCATGACCCTGCAAATTCTTTGATCGTGAGCCTACAAATTCTTTGATTGCAAGATTCTTTGATTGCGATCGTGCATCGTGAGTGAGAGATGAGATGGCCCAGTTAAAAAATCTATTTTCTCAGCCCAGGGGTGTTGTAGGAAGTCCAATGAGGGTGGGTTTTACTCAGGGGGCTTCATTCTGTCGAACCATGGTGGTGGTTTACCGCAGTTCCTTTAATTTTTTGATTTATAAGGTTTTTAAATCTTTGTTCATGAGCCTGCAAATTCTTTGATTGTGAGATTCTTTGATTGCCATCTCTGATTGCGAGGGAGGTACAAGATGGCCAGATTTTTTATAATGGAATACGTAGGGAAATTTTAGTAATCTTTCATATTGAATATCTTGGGACCGGTTTGGTCTTTTGACTTGAAATTTGGAAGGAAGAAAGGCAATATCCCGCAGATGTGGCTTTTGGTAGTTTGGTTAAGAAATAGTACAAGCTGGCAAAGTTACGACACTACAAAGTTGACATTTTTCCCGGAGGATAACATTGCGGCATTTGCCTCATTACAGGAATTCTTTGCTGCACTACTGCAAAATAACAGTTTGGTCATTTTGAGCTGAAATTTGGAGGGAAGAAAGCCAACATACCACAGATGTGCCTTTTTGTGGTTTGGTGAAATAATATTACAGGCTGGCAAAGTGACGGCACTCTGAAGTTGATGCTTTTTGCCATAGGATAACATTACGGTGTCCGTTGCTTCTTTCAGGGCCCGTATCTTGGAAACAGTGTGAGATACAGACTTTTTGTCAAAAAAATGCTTAGGCCCCCCAAATGGGGGCTAAGCAGAAAACTAGCCAGAAAGTAATAATTCATACAAAATTTAATTTTTTTTCTACGTTGTACGGTTCCTGAGATATAAGTAATTTAGTATTCCAAGTCGTAATGTTCTGCTCAGAAGTCAATTATAAAGCATACATTCTTTGTTTTCAATGTGTTTTTTCAATGCAGTCTTTGGCGAAAAGAAGAGTGTGCCCTTTTGTTACTGTGTCAGTTAACGTTTCCAGTTGCACTTCTGTTACCGTTCGCATCACCATTCCCATCTATGCCATCATGTGCATTACAATCTGCATTTTCGTTTGCACTTGCACTTGCATTTACATTTTGTTTCTCATTATTGTTGCTGTTACCGTTACCATTTGCATTTGCAATTGCGGTACCATGCCCGTGCGTGTTACGGTTTGCATTTTCGTATGTGCTTGCATTTCTGTTTCTGTTGGCTTTATTGTTGCTGTTACTGTTACCATTTATGTTTACAATTGCTGTACCATGACCTTGCGTGTAACGGTTTGTGTTTCAGTATGCACTTGCATTTCTGTTTCTGTTGGCTTTATTGTTGCTGTTACAGTAATGATTTGCATTTATAATTGTAGTTCTGTGAGTGTGTGCGTTAAGCTTTGCGTTTTCATACACGCTTGCATTTCTGTTTACTTTGGCATTATTGTTGCTGTTACTGTTACCATTTGCATTTACAATTGTGGTACTGTGAATGTGTGTGTTACCAGTTACGTTCTGTATGCACTTCTGTTTGATGCCTCTGTTTACGTAACTGTTTGATTTTGTGTCACTTTCTGCTTGCATTTCTATTACTCTTTGTGTTACCATTTACATTTGTGTCACCATGTGTGTAAGCCTTTGTGCTTGCATTTCCATTGCACTTGCTGTTACTATAGTCACACAAAATCACATAGGGCCTGAAGGGCCCTGCGCTGCCACCAGCTTGTGCAACTTTCTACTTTTCTAGTCTTTCTTAAAAAGTATGGAAATTCTATGCAAAAAATCTTTGTTAATGCATCAGTTAGGGTTCTTCTACAGTGACAAAAGTGAGGAAATTGGACATTAGGATTCCCACCCCTTGCACACCACCCCCACCCTACCCCTACAACAGGCATCGGGAAGTGCATTGGGGTCATTGGGCCAAACTCTCACCCAGTTCTACTATACTGCACCACCTCAGCTTATTTACACATGGAATGGGGTGAGAGTTAGGCCTGATGACTCCAACACACACCCTGATGTCTGTTGGTGGGGGCGGGGTGGGTGTGGGGTGCAAGGGGTGGTAACCCTAACACCAAATTTCCTCACTTTTGTCACTATGGAACAACCCTAACTTATGCATTAAATGAAGTTTTTTTGTCATGACTATATGTATGTGTGTATATATAGATATAGATATATATATATATATATATATATATATATATATATATACACACACACACACATATATATATATATATATATATATACACACACACACACACACACACATATATATACATATATACATATATATATAAATATATATATATATATATATATATATATATATATGAGATACATGATGGGCAGGAGTGGAATATAGAAAATATTCTCACTCCTGCAGAGTGAGCTCTGTATTCTCATGATTACTGAAGGCAAGAGTGAGAATGAACAGCTTACTCTGCAGGAGTGACAATATTTTCCACATTCCATGATCTGCACATCATGAGTGCTATTTATACAATGGGGTAGGAGCTTCAGAAGTGTTGTTATTTTTTTTGCATACTTTTTCTGTTTCTGTGTACTCTGTCTTTTTATTATTTTAGTGTTTGATAACTGGGCAAGTTTTTAAAGATGACTTGGGAGCATTATGCACTTAAGTGAATTGTTCTGAATCACACAGTGTGGAAGTGGAGGTTGTGAGAATCAGATCCAGGTTTGTTGTGCTGGATATAGCAAGCTTGCTCAAAGCCCATTACCCTAACCTCTGGACTATACTGAGAGCACTGTTTGTGTGTGTCCTTAGTGTGTATAAGTGTTTCTGAATGGGCTGGGAGTGTTACAAACACTATGAGAAACAGGTGAATGTGTTTGGCAGTGCTAATTGCGTTAGTGTAAGCAAGCAGTGAGAAACAAACTATGAGGCACTGTGATTTAGAATGCAGGTTTTCTTGAAAATGACTGTAGCATAGTCATAGGCTGGGAGTTTTACACACACTGTGGGAAAGAGCTGAATGTCCTTTGCAATGTTCAGTTACTTGCAAGTACTGTAGTAGTGATAAACAGAGACTGTGATGCACTGTTATTTAGAATGCAAGCTTTCTTGAAAATGACAGTAGCATGGTAATGGGTTGGGAGTTTTACACACACTATTGGAAACAACTGAATGTCATTTGCAGTGTTAACTGAGCTACTTGCAAGTAGCAGTGAGAAACAGAGTTGTGGAGAAGTTCACTTTAGTATGCAGGCTGTAGTGAGTGAGTGAGTAATGACATCAGCAGAGTAGGTATACTTGTAAGTTATTTTAACTCTGGTGATGTCATCGTAAGTTATTTCACTGCAGTGGAAATATGTAGGGGTGTGATTGCACCCCTATAATTAGGGTTGAGCAGGTACTTTAATGTTAAACCTGAAAGTTTGCCCAAAAATGTGCTCGCCATGGTTTTCACAATGCATGCATATACTTTCCCATTAACTATAATGAACATGTGCCACAATTCAGCATCCATAACTGCCACCAACATGAAACTTGTCACAATTAATCTTTCTACATTCCAAATTTCAGACTAATCAGATACACAGTTCAAAAGTTATTGAAGTGGAATGAACAACATTTTCATTCATTGGAGTGGCATAATTCTGCACATGTTTAAGTTTTACACACCAAAACATCGAAAGGCACCTCTGTGGCACTAGGGCTACTTACTCTGTAAATTTCAAGCCAATTACACCATGCATAATCCTGTGGGCAAAACATTAAATATGTCACTCAATATCTTTTCAATTAATTAATTTCCCAACACCTAAACAGCATCAGTCACATCTCTAGGACATCCCCTCAACCCCTTCCAAATTTCAATTAAAAAGACCAAATCATTTCAGAGATATTTAATTTTAAAGTTTTATCATCTTTAAAAATTATTTGGTCACGAGAATCGGCCATGACCGCCACAAAATGGCAGACTTCGTGGCTAAAATGGCAGACCTGGTGGATGAATATTCTTTGACCGTGAGGTGCAGCAACTTGATATGCTTATAACTCTGACACAGAATAAGAGTTTTACACCAAATAAAAAGTGAAATGTTCCCTGAACAAAGGGCTGTCTACATCCCAAGTTTCAAACCAATTAACTAAACAATGGCTGCACAGTGACACAGTCAACACAGTGTGCAAAAGTAGCAAAAACTGAATTTTTTGTCACTTCGCTGTGCAAAAACCGTATGTCTGACTGAAATGAAAAATGGTAAATGAAGAAATGTATCATGCCAAACCAAGTATACCAAATGTTATCCATATCTGTTCAATGGTTGCACAGTGGCATCAGCAGAAAACTGTGCAAGAGTGATGAAAAGAACATCTTTGCCGCTTCACTGCACAAGAACCATATGTCTGATGGAAACAAAATTGCACATCGACATGAGCAAACAACTGCACAGGAGTGGTGAAAAGTGCATTTTTGGCACTTTGCTGTGCAAAAACCATGGCCCATATTTTCAAACTGCGCCATTCTGAGGTGCAAGCCTCTGCGCTGCTCAAAATAGTTGCTCAGGGGTGTGGCCGGGGTGATATTCAAAGGATTTGTGCTGTTGAGCAACTCCTTTGAATATCACCCCCCAGCCACAGCACTTGCACATGGCGCAGTGGAACTTGCGCCACCGCAAGTTGCCAGAGTTGAGCATTAAACTTGCAGTGGCGCAAGTACCATTGCGCCATGCTCAAATTTCCGATATTCAAAAGGTGACATGCAAATGGGGCCATAATTTATGCAGTGCAGGGGGCCATTTGCATCTATTTATGGCCCCATTTGCATGCCATTTGCATGTAGGTGCGCCGATCCCCGAGGACTTGCTCCTGGCCACCCTGCCAGGCAGCAGCCGTCGGGGACCGACGCACAATGCAGCCCGATCGCGGCCATCACAGTTACATGAAACCCCCACACATATCCCACAGCCCGATCGCGGGCAGTACTGGTACATGAAACCCCCACACATATCCCACAGCCCGATCGCGGGCAGTACAGTACATGAAACCCCCACATATCCCACAGCCCAATACGTGGGCGGTACAGGTACATGAAACCCCCACCGCACATCTCCCACAGCCCGATCGCGGGCAGAAAGTATGAACCCCCAGTGCCCGATCGCGGGCAGAATGTAACCCTCCCCAAGCCCGAATATCTCCTGGTGGTCAGTGGACCGTAAAGCCCGATCGAAGGCAGAATGTCATCACAACCCCAAACATCTCCTGGTGTCATCATGTAGGCGGTTGCACGCCCATTGGCTGTAGCTCTGCACCAATGGGCGGCAGCCCCACCGGACAGTCAGTCGGCGGGGCGGGCGGGCGGCAGGCAGGTGGATGCTGTCGCCCGCCGCCGCGGGGGAGCGGGTGGAGGGGCTTCGTGGGTGGGTGGGGGACACTAGACACCAGGGAGATGTTTGGGGGTTGTGATGTGACATTCTGCCCGCGATCGGGCTTTACGGTCCACTGACCACCAGGGAGATATTCGGGTGGGGAGGGTTACTTTCGCCCGGCGATCGGGCACTGGAGGGGGTTCATACACGCCTGCCCGCGATCGGGCTGTGGGAGATGTGTGTGTGGGGGGTTCATGTAACTGTACTGCCCGCGATCGGGCTGTGGGATATGTGTTGGGGGGGGGGTTTCATGTAACTGTGATGCCCGCGATCGGGCTGTGGGAGATATGTGGGCGGGGGGGGTTCATGTTACCATACCTCTCAACCTCTTGTGTCATGAATCAGGGACAAGGCTTAAAAAAATCAGGGACAAAGATGCCAAGTCAGGGACACATCTTAACAATTGGTAATATTCACTCAGAAATCTGATAGAATAAGGGGATTTGTATAAGATGCATTTCTGAAGAAGAACTAGTCTGTATTTTTAATGTTTGATATTATTTTATGCTTACAGTCCCCACTGTTCTGTCACAGAAACACGAATTTCGAGAGACAGAGGAAACTTCTGTAAAATCAAGGACATCCCTGAAAATCAGGGACAGTTGAGAGGTATGTGTTACTCTATGCCAGCGATCGGGCTGGTGAGGGGGCACAGGGACCGAGTTGGGGGCCAGCCAGGGGTGGCAGCTGCTGTGTTGTGCCCTGCAATACAGCAGCTCACCTGTGGGTGGCCCTCAACTTGATCCTTTTTTTTTTGGCTCAAGGTTGTGCAGGCGCAGGTTGGGGGTTGCGCATGCACAACTCTGCTCAACCTGACTGAATATCGGGTTGCGCTGGTTATGCATTGTTCCTCCCCCTCCTGATGAGCATGCATTCATTTGCATTGCTCTTTTGCGCAACCTGTTGCCAGTGGAGCAACTGCCTCCTGCTGAATATCGCAGAATGGTGCAATGTAGGACTTGTGCATGCGCAACCCTGTTGCGCATGGAGCAACCCTTTTGAATATCTGGGCCCATATGTACAACTGAAATTGAAATTGATAAATCCACAGAGTTACCATACCAAACCAAGTATTCCAAATTTCAGGCAAATCCATTCAACAGTTGCAAAGTTATAAGTTAGCAAAAATATGTTTAACTTTAACGTGCCTACTGAACCCTAAAGATAGGGGTGCAATTATGCAAAAACACACACATCAGTGGTACCACGACCTGGCACCCAGGAGATATGGGCCCAGCAGCACAATGAAATGGTATAACAGAGTCTCAGCAAAAGAAACACCCTGCACAATGCTTTACAGACATCTTGCCACATGAGCAAATGTTTTCACACAGCACATATTTATTTTTTACCCATTGACTATCATGGGAGACAAAAAGTAGCATAACTGTTCAATGGAGCAATATTTGTTTCACAAAATCTTCAAAGGGCAGCACCACAGTCCAGGACCCATGCATATAAACCAATCAGAACCCACTCAAATAGATTCTTGTTGCATAGAAAAAATATGTGATCACATTGTTTTCACAATGCACTCATATATTTTGCCATTGACTATAATGGGACACCAAAAATGGCATAATTTCTGAATGAAGCAAGATTTTTTCGCAAAATCTTTAAACAGGAGCACCACAGCTCAGCACTCATGTATACAAAATAATCTGAAGTCAGTCAAATATATTCTTGTTGCGCACCGAAAAATGACCTCCACTGTTTTCACAATGCACATATATATTTTCCCATTGACTATAACGACAGACCAAAAAATGGCATAACATTTGAACAGAGCAACATTTTTTCATGAAATCTTCAAAGGGCACCAGCACAGCCCAGCACCCATGCATACAACCCAATCTAAACCCACTCAAATACAGTTTTCACTGTTGGAGGGAGTGCAGGGCCCAAACCTGCCAACTTGTACATTTCTGCATAACATCACAATATAAGTACTGAGTCACATATATTGGTGGGAGCAGGGGGCCTGACCACATTGTCCAGCACGGCATAACAATATACTTCTGCCATGCCTTTTGAGAGGGTCCCGTGTCCCACCACATTGCCCAGCACTGCATAACAATATACTTCTGCCAAACCTTTTGAGCAGTCCTATGCCTTATAATGGGATCTTCCTACACACCCACAAATGTGCTCACCATGGTTTTCACAATGCACATATATACTTCCCTATTAAGTATAATGAGCACATGCCACAATTCACCAATTGTAACTGTGACCACCATGAACATTGTAACAATTGAAGATTTATGATTAATCTTACTACATTCCAAATTTCAGGCAAATTGGACGCATGGTTCAAAATGTATTAACATGGAACAAACCAAATTTTCATTCATCAGAGTGGCATAATTCCACACCTGTTTAAGTTTTAAATATCAGACCACTGAAACGCACCTCCGTGGTACTAGGGCTACCTACCCTATAAGTTTCAAGCCAATAGCACCATGCATAATCCTATGTGCAAAATGTTAAGTATGTCTCTCAATATCTCCACAACAAATTAATTTTCCAACACCTAAACAGCATCAGTCACATCTCTAGGACATCCCCTCAATGCCCTCCAATTTTCAAGTACAAAGACCAAACTGTTTCAGAGATATTTAATTTTAAAGTTTTACCACCTTTAAAAATTCTTTGGTCTCGAGAATCGGCCGTGACATTGTGACCTAAGATCATTTTCGGCCATCAGGGGACATCTGGTTGTGAAAGTTGGGCTATCTGGTCCCTCTCAGGGAGATCTGGTCCAGAAAAAACCTGGACATCTGGTCGGGAAGTCACGAAAGAAGGTCGTGAACAAAAACGATTTCACGACCAAAGGATTTGCAGGCTCATGATCAAAGATCGTCAGCAAGCCGCGACCAAAGATTTTCAATGTTTAAAACTCTCTTTTTTGACACAACTGAATGAAACCACAGGCATGGATTGATAGAGGGAATCACCCTCAGCAAAACCCATCCTTCCTTTACTTCAGAATTCAGCCGTGGGCTGAGATAATTTGTTTTTTTCCAACTGAAAACTGAAAACAAGATGGCGGTCATCACGATCAATAAATTTCTCTCTACCAAAGATTTTTCAACTGCGAGCCTGTAATTTTTTTGGTCGTGAGGATAGACCAGGTGGCCAGAACCCCATTCTTCTTTCACAAAACAACCATATAAATTTTCTCATTGACTTATAATTGGAGCTAAAAACTTTAATCAATTTTGAATGACTTAATATTTTTTCACCAAACCAAAGGTGGCATATTCCTTGATCCAAACTCTTTCCACGTACCAAGTTTTGGACTGCCACACCACATGGCAGTCACGCAGTGCCACAGACAAAATCCCCCAAACCACCCTCAAAACTGGCGAAAAGTGTAATTTTGGTGTTTTACGGTGCAAAAACCATATGTCCAAAATGAAACTTGGCAAATCAAGAGATCTACAATGTCCCACCGTGCATATCAAATTTCGTGCAAATCCGTTGAACGGTTGAAAAGTTATTAATGGGCAAAATTTCAGGTTTAACATCAAAGTACCTACTCAATCCTAATTATAGGGGTGCAATCGCACCCCTACATATTTCCACTGCAGTGAAATAACTTATGATGACATCACCAGCGTTAAAATAACTTACAAATATACCTACTCTGCTGATGTCATTACTCACTCACTGACTCACTACAGCCTGCATACTAAAGTGAACTTCTCCACAAATCTGTTTCTCACTGCTACTTAAAAGTAGCTCAGTTAACACTGCAAATGACATTCAGTTGTTTCCAATAGTGTGTGTAAAACTCCCAACCCATTACCATGCTACTGTCATTTTCAAGAAAGCTTGCATTCTAAATAACAGTGCCTCACAGTCTCTGTTTATCACTGCTACAGTACTTGCAAGTAACTGAACATTGCAAAGGACATTCAGCTCTTTCCCATAGTGTGTGTAAAACTCCCAGCCTATGACTATGCTAGTCATTTTCAAGAAAACCTGTATTCTAAACCACAGTGCCTCATAGTTTGTTTCTCACTGCTTGCTGACACTAATGCAATTAGCACTGCCAAACACATTCACCTGTTTCTCATAGTGTTTGTAACACTCCCAGCCCATTCAGAAACACTTATACACACTAAGGACACACACAAACAGTGCTCTCAGTATAGTCCAGAGGTTAGCGTAATGGGCTTTGAGCAAGCTTGCTACATCCAGCACAACAAACCTGGATCTGATTCTCACAACCTCCACTTCCACACTGTGTGACTCAGAACAATTCACTTAAGTGCATAATGATCCCATGTCATCTCTAAAAACTTGCACAGTTATCAAACACTAAAATAATAAAAAGACAGAGTACACAGAAACAGTAAAAGGATGCAAAAAAACATAACAACACTTCTGAAGCTCCTTCCCCATTGTATAAATAGCACTCATGATGTGCAGATCATGGAATGTGGAAAATATTGTCACTCCTGCACAGTAAGCTGTTCTTTCTCACTCATGCCTTCAGCAATCATGAGAATACAGAGCCCACTCTGCAGGAGTGAGAATATTTTCTATATTCCACTCCTGCCCATCATGTATCCTATATATATATATATATATATATATATATATATATATTTATACATATAGTCATGGCAAAAACTTTACATATAATGCATGTTAGGGGTTGTTCCATAGTGACAAAAGTGAGGAAATTCAGTGTGGGTTACCACCCTTGCACCCCATACCCACCACCCCACCAACAGGCATCAGGGTGTGTGTTGGGGTCATCAGGCCTAACTCTCACCCCATTCCATGTGTAAATAAGCTGAGGTGGTGCAGAATAGGAAAATGGGGTGAGAGTTAGGCCTGAAGACCCCAACGCACTCCCCGATGCATGTTGGTGGGGGCAGTGTGGGTGTGGGGTGGAAGGGGTGGTAACTCTAATACCGAATTTCCTCACTTTTGTCACTGTGGAACAACCCTAAGTGATATATTAAATTGAGTTTTTTGCCATGAATTTCCCTTCTTTTTGAGAATGTGCAATATAAATAGTGAATGGAATGCATGCTGCCCATGTCTGCATAATAACTGTAACAGTAATGCTAATGCTAACAGTAATGGTAATGGTGAGTGAAACACAAACACTAATGGTAACTGTAACGCCAACAGAACTGTAAATGCAAATGCAAACAGTAACTGTTATGGTAACGCAAATGGAAATGCAAATGCAACTGGTAATGCAAACAGTAACGCAAATACAAATGTAATGGTGACGCAAATGCAAATGCAAAAGGAAATGGTAATGGTGACTGTAACATAACCGCAAATGCTAACAGTAATGGTGATGCAAATGTGAATGGAAACACAAATGGTAACAGAAATGCAAGCACAAACACAAACTATACCACAAACAGTGAAGGAAATGCAAATGTAAATGGTAATGTAAATGCAAGTGCAAATGGAAACGGTAATGGTAGCGCTAACATTAACAGAAATGCAAAGTAAAGTGGTAACAATAACCAAGGCCCCATGTTTACTGCGGCAAAGTGGACCTACATTCTTTGGCAGTCCATCATATTTTCTGCGGCAGGGCAAATGCAGATTCTGCAGCAATTCTACAGTAATTCTGCAGCTGCAGCCAAATTCTGTGGCACTTGCACTCACATTCCACTATTCTGACTGCCCCAAACTATTTTGTAGTCCATTAATGTATTGCCAGCTGCCAGAATCCTACCCAGACTCTACAATTTTGGCATATGTTCCCAGTGGAATCCACCAAATTCATATCCCGTGATTATATATTTTATTCAGTTGCACTTACTTTGGGGTTTTCAGAATGAATTAGATTTAACATACAACTGTTCATTTAGTGTAATACTAAAGGCTAAAGGCCCCTTCCCCGAGCTCATTTGATATACAATAGTGAATAGTGGGATGCTCTTATGCATGGAATTCCATGCCTGGAATATGCTTGTTCTGCTGCAGTAGTGACATCATTATGTTGTTCTGCTGTAGTAGTGATGTCACTACTGCAGCAGAACAACTTGGAATGCTGTCACATAGTTGCTTTCCTTTGTCCAATCCGGTGGTAGAATAGCATTCTAGAACCTCTAGAGACTTCACAAGTCAATTTCAGTTGGAAAGAAAAAAACACAATGCACACATTCCACATAATACTATACACTGTAAAAAATACAGGATGAGCAACTTTATGCATAACCAGTGTGTTCAGTCACCTCGGGGTTCTGATTCCCATGGACCTCTCGAGCTGCACTCTCAAGGTCAAAGGGAATCAGAACCCCTCTGTGGCAGAACACACTGGTTGTGCACAGTTGCCCACCCAGTATTCTCTATATAATGCACAACTTAATTCATACACTGCCAAATTATATGCAACCCCCCAAAAAAAATCTTTCCACACAAAATGGGAATCCCAGAATGAATCATGTTAGAACCCCCTTTCCTTATAGATAAATACTGTATTTCCCTAACTTTTCTTAGTGGAATAAAGTAAAAACGGAAGTAGCATGTATTCTGGATCATCCCATATTGCACCTCAGTTTCAGAAACTGCTTAGTTGAATAGCTTAAATCTGCTGGATGTTCAAAACTAGATTTATTTATATAATTCCATTCTGAATTATTAAAACTACATTCCCATCTTTTTACATTGCATGGCATATTCGATACTCACTGCATTTAACGTAGTTGTTCTATCAGTCTGTCTGCCTGCCTGTCCATCTATCTATTTATCCATCTATCTCTCATGTAGATATCTCCAACCATGCAGTATATGTATATATATAATGGTCTAAAAACACTTTAAGAAGGTTTGGAAACTGTGTGTTACTTCTTAATGACTAGGACTTAAAACAATAATTGGAGAGGCCTGAACGACATAACAATAAAGGTGAACTGTAAAATTGTATTCAATTACTGTGCAATTGCCATAGCTATACCTCCTGTCACCATACCTGGGAATTATGCATAAGTAATAATGAAAGTTCTACTCTGCAATTCTGGGACACATTAATAAGCTCCCATGCACATGAGTCACTCCAAACATGCAATTCCTCACTGAATGAGTGACAGCTAACCCACGTTTGTGCTTGTTGTTGTCCCTTTAAAAATCTGAATCCAAGGGTAATGATTTATCAAACTCTTATTATCAAGAAAATGTCAGTCGAAGGGCATCTTGCTTTGCGCTGACGTAAAGGCAGTCTTTCGTTAGGAGGTACAGAAAGCTTTGCTTTTGCCTGAGTTAAAATCATTCTCTATCTGTATAAGCTACTACTGCCATTTTCTCCATACCTAATCTGTTACTGTTTAAAACCTGGTAAGTGCACATTTTCCTTTCCGAATTTGCTGTAGTATGCTTCAAGTTCGATGTATGTATGTGTAAAGTTCTGGATTCACTACCATATTAGGCAAAATACCAGTTGCAAACCTCAGCTCTTGCATTATGAAGTATAGGGAAGCTAGCCATGGTACTGCAAGTACAGTATCAAGTAAACACAGTGGATTGCTCCCTAGTTTTTAATCGAGTACTTTAATGGATTTACTAGCTATTGTATCATGATACAGTGTAACTGGTTTAAACCATGTTGAAGAAGGGTCGATCAAGTATATTTAATCTTCAAGTCTGACACTTTTAACAGTTTCAGATTTGAAGTGTTTTTTGTAAGAAGTCGTATTGCTGTGTAGTTTGTTGCCATTTCAGTGAATACTGAAATAGAAAGCTGCTTAAGTCGATTAAGCCCTATTATACTGTAACAAAATCTGAAGTATTTAAGTATTTCAACAGATCAAGTGACCTTCGGCAAAGACTGCTAATCTGTTAGCATCATAGAAAGGGAGATATAGTGGTGCAATGTGCTATATTTAAATATAATTAAATGTAATGTACACATAACTTTCTGATTTTTTCTGCAATTTCTATGTTTTTCTGTGTCAGGTGTCTAATTCCATGGGTGACTACGATTTCTGTGGCAAAAGCCATGGCCACAGAATTGTGGTAAACACAGAGCCATGACAAAAACACTAACACTAATGTAAACATAAGCGCAAATGGTAATGCAAATGTAAGCAGAAATGCAAATGCAAATGGTAATGGTAACAGTGATGCAAAGGGAAACACTAACGCAAACAGTAATGGAAATGCAAGCACAAACATAAATGCAAACGGTAACGGTAATGGTAATGGTAACGTTGACGGAAACACAAAGTGAAGCAGTAACATTAATGCTAACGGTGACACAAATGTAAACACAAATGCAAATGATTAAGCAAATGCTACTGCAAACAGGAATGCAAACAGTAACGGTAAAGGTGATGCAAATGGAAACGCTAATGCAAACGGTAAAGGAAATGCAAGCAGAAATGTAAATGCAAATGGTAACGCTAACCGTAATACTAACGTTGATGAAACACAAAGCGAAGGGGTAATGATAACGGTGACAGAAACAGAAACATAAATGCAAACGGTAACGCAAATGTAAATGCAAATGCAAACGCAAATGGTAACGGTGATGGTGATGGTGACAAAAATGGAATCGATAATGGAAACGTTAACAGAAATGCTAGCACAAACATTAACACAAACAGTAACACTAACCGTAATCCTAATGTCGATGGAAATGCAAAGTGAAGAATTAACGTTAACAGTAACATTGATACAAATGTAAACAGTAACACAAATGATAATGCAAATGCATATGCAAATGCAAACAGTAATGGTAATGCAAACAGAAATCTTAACGCAAATGATAATGGAAACGCAAGTGCAAACGATAATGGTAAGGTAAATGCAAATGGTAATGAAAACAAAAACGGTAATGTTAACACAAACAGAAATGCAAAAGGAAACAGTAACGCAAATGAAAATGCAAACGCAAACGCAAATAGTAATGCTTTAATGTTTTAATGTAATGTTTTCTGACTCCTCTGTTATTTCAGGTATATGTATTCTCTTTGAACTGATGCAAACGGAAAAGCTAACGAAAATGGTAACAGAAACCCAAATGGTAACACAAATGTGAATGCAAACGGTTATGCCAATGGTCATGCAAAACTTAACAGTAACAGAAAAGGTAACATAAATGCAAGCCCAAACAGAAATGCAAATGGTAACAGACACGGTGATGCAAACAAGAAACTCTAATGCAAAGGGTAGTGGAAATGCAGGTGGAAATGTAAACACAATTGCTAATGGTAACAGTAACGCATACGCACACGCTTTCTGTCCCAAACAGATACATCCACAAGCACAGTGAATACAAAGAATGTGGGCATGATAGTGGTCCCCAGACCAGAAAATGAGCACTTGGAATACTAAATTGCTTATATCTCAGGAACTGTACGACGTTGAATAAAAATTAAAATATCATATTATTTATGACTTTGCCAGCTAGTTTTGTACTTAGCCCCCCCCCAGCAGGGAACCAAGCATTTCTGTGATGAAAAGTCTGTATCTCAAACAATTTTAAAGATACGAGACCTGAAAGGCACGGTGGACGACATAATGTTATCATATAGGAAACATTGTCAACCTTGGAGTGCCATAACATTGCAGTCCAGTAACAATTTGTCACCAAACCACCAAAAGGCACATCTGAGGGATGCTGGCTTTCTTCCCTGCAAATTTCAACCCAAAGACCAAACTGTTGTTTTGCAGCAGGGTGGTAAAAATGTCCTATTGTTTTGGCCATACTGTAGCAAACTACTTTCACAAATCATGACACTTTCGAAAAAAAAATCATGAAAGTGTGACATTTGCAAAAGTACTTTGCGACACTACTTTTTAAAAACATATTTCTGGGGTGTTTTACCCCCCAAAAAAGACATGGCTAGCATCCTCAGAACCCGACTAAGTGAACACAACAAGAATTGTGTCCATAAAGGGTCCCAAATTTAAATGCCAAGCATTTTTCTTACCACCAACTGAAAATAAAATGGCTGAATCATGAAAGTAAAAGGATCATTTGCGACAGTTAAAACTGCATTTGCAACACTGTAGCATAGTTTGTTAACTTTTCCCATTGACTATAGTGGGATTCAGTGTTTTTTGAATAACTTTTGAACTGTTTAATAATTTTTCATGAAATCTTTGAAAGACACATCAGGGTCCCTGGCTGTATGTTTCCTGAAGTTTTTGGACTGATCACGCAACCCATGCAGGCTGTAGGCATGAGCAAAGAAACACACAAAAATGCATAATTTATGTGTTTTTTGGCACACTCTAGCTCCACAACTGTACATCTGACCAGAACACAACTTGCTAGATCCAGAGATATATGATGCCAGACCATGCATTCCAAAGTTCAGGCAAATCCATTGTATGGTTGCAAAGTTATTAAGGTGCAAAATTTGACATTTACCCTTAAGTGGGGTACTCAACCCTAACTATAATATATATTAGAGGCAAACTTCCATTTATCGAGTTAGTTGTTCATATCGAAAGTGAGGAAATATGGTGGTTGAGTTCTGAACTCTCGTTCATTTTCAACCAGCATCGGGTGTTAAGTCATCGACCCTAACTCTCACCCCATCACATGTGTGAAAAATCAGAGGTATAGGAGAATGGGATGAGAGTTAGACCGACGACCCAATGCGCACTCGATGCTGGTTGGGGGGTTGGGTGGGGGGTCCAAGGGGGGTTTTAACCCTAACACCAAATTTCCTCACTTTTTGTTGCTGTGGAACAACCCTAACTAATGCATTAAAGAGTTGTTTGCCTCTAATTTCCTTCTTTTTGAGAATGAAGACAAGAAATAGTGACTGTAATGTGGAGTTGGGAGTGTGGGACCCATTGTGCCCTGCGCTCCTGCCATATGACGTCTTGTGACATAGTAAGAGGAACAGCAACACAAACAGAAGCACAAACAGTGGCTCACATGGTAATGCAAATGTAAATGGTAAAGGAAACGTTAATAGAAACGCAAGCACAAAGTGACGCTGAAGTGAACAGTGACACAAACAGACATTAAAGCACATACAAAAATGCAACTGGTAACATGAGCAGTGATGGTAGTGGTATTTTAAATGGAAATGTTAAGTGTCACAGCAAAAAGAATGCGAAAGGGTACAGAAACGGACATGCGAATACAGTGCACACGTAAACGCAAACCGTAACGTGCACAGGCATGGTACTGCAATTGTAAATGCAAATGGTAAAGTTAACATGAAGAATAATGCCAAAGGAAAGAGAAATGGAAATGGGAACAGAAGCATGTATGGCAACGCAAACTGAAACGTGCATGGGCACAGTACTGCAATTGTAAACGCAAATGGTAATGGTAACAGCAACAATAACAGCAAAGTAAACAGAAGTGCAAAAGGAAATGGAAGCACATATGGAAATGCAAACCGTAATGCGCACGGGCACTGTAACGCAATTGCAATTGCAAATGGTAACAGTAACAGCAAGAAGATGCAAAATGAAAAAGAAATGGAAATGCAAACGAAAGGGTTGCCTTAAATGCAAATGGCAATGCGTACAGTGATGCAAACAATGCAAACAGAAACAGTAGTGGAAACAGAAATGGTAACAGTAACGAAAATTCAAGCTCGAATGACAATGCAAAGGGTAACGCACACGGTGGCGTACACGGGAACGGTAATGCAAACAGGGACATAAACACAAGTGGAAACAGTAGCTGTAACAGTAACAGAAGTGCATCACCTGTTTTTGCCAAACAGGTGCATACAGAAACACAGTGTGTACAGAGAATGTACGCATTGTAATGGGGATATAAGCTTAAAAAGAGCATTGGAAGTACTTAATTGCGAATATCTCGGCAACCGCACGACGCAGAAAAAAAAATTTAAATTTCACAAAAATCTTGATTTTCCTGGCTAGGTTTTTGTTATTATATAGTATCTCACACCGTTTTTGAGATACGAGCTCCAAAAGGTGTGGCGGACACCACCATGTTAGTCTATGGGAAAAAAGATCAACTTCAGAGTACTGTAACTTGCCAGCTGTGCAATATTTTTTCACCAAACCACCACAAAGCACATCTGCGAGATGTTGGCTGCCTATCCTCCACATTTCAGCTCAAAAGACCAAATCGTTCTTTTGTAGCAGGGTGGCAAAGAATCCCTGTCATTTTGGGCAAGTCTGAAAGAGTAGTGTCACAATTTGCGGCAATTTTCCCAAAATTTTCCAAAAGTGTCATGCCTGCCACACTACTTTGCAACACTACAGATTCCAGAAATTGGAAAAACATACGTCTGGGGTGTTTTACCCCAAAATAAAGACATGGCTATCATACTCAGTCCGAGTAGGTGAACACAAAAAGAATTGTGTCCCTAGAGGGTCCCACATTCAAATGCTAAGCATTTTTCTGCTCACCAACTGAAAAAAATGGTGGATTTGCGACACTACTAGGGCCATTTGCTACACTAAAAAGTGCATTTGTGAAAGTGTTGAATATTTTGTTAACTTTTCCCATTGACTTACAATGGGAACTTCTTTTGTGAATAACTTTTAAACCATTTAATATTTTTTTGTGAAATCTTCAAAAGGCACATTGGGGACCCTGGCCACATGTTTCTGAAGTTTTTGGACCAGTCGCTCAAACCGTGCGACCTGTAGGTGAGAGCAAAGAAATCGCAAAAAAGTGTAATTGCGCAATTGGTTGTCGCTTAATAACTCCGCAGCCATATATCTGACTGGTACAAATCTTGGCAGATCCTAAGATCTGCTATGCCCAATTGTGCTTACTAAATTTCAGGCAAATCTGTTGAACGGTAGCAAAGTTATTAAGGTGCAGAATTTGACCCTTTAACCTTAAAAGTGCTACTCAACCCTAACTATGGTAGCACTACCGTGCTACCGTTATATATATATATATATATATATTCATTGCAAAACTCAGTTTAATGCATCAGTTAGGGTTGTTTCACAGTGACAAAAGTGAGAAATTCGATGTTATGGTTCCCACCCCTTCCACCCATACGCCCCAACAACAGGAATTGGGGGAGTGTGTTGGGGTCGTCGGTCCTAACCCTCACCCCATCCCATGTGTAAACAAGCTGAGGTGGTGCAGTATAGGAGAATGGGGTGAGAGTTATGACCGACAACCACAAAGTACACCCTGATGCCTGTTGGTGGGAGTGGGGTGGGTGTGGGGTGCAAGGGGTGGGAGCCCTATCATCGAATTTCCTAACTTTTGTCTCTGTGGGACAACCCTAACTGATGCATTAAATGGAATTTTTTGCATGAATTGTCCTTCTTTTTGAGAATGTGCACTATAAATAGTGAAGTAACGGTAATGCAAATGCAAGCACAAACGGTAATGCACATGGTGACGCAAACATCAACTACAATGCAAATGATAATAGAAATTCAAGGACAAATGTTAATGAAAACAGAAATGCAAATGCAAGTGCATACAGAAAGGCAAATCGTAATGCGCACGGTCACAGTAACGCAATTGGAAACACAAACACTTATGGGAACAGCAATGATGCGCCAAAGGAAATAGAAATGCAAATGGAAGCGTATACGGAACTGCAAATGGAAATGCACATGGTGATGCAAAAGAAAATGCAAACAAAAACAGTAATGGAATTGCAAATGTTAACAATAACGCAAACTCAAGCACAAATGAAAATGCAAAGGGTAACGCACATGGTGGTGTATACGGGAACGGTAATGCAAATGGTTACGGAAACACAAGTGGAAATGCTAACTGTAACAGTAATGAAAATGCACACCCTTTTTTTCCCCAAAATTTGCATTGAGAAACACAGTGAATACGAAGAATGTATGCATAATAATGGGCCTCGGAGCAGAAAATAAACACTTGGATTTCTAAATTGCTTATATCTCAGGAACTGTACAACATAGAAAAAAAATAAAATTTCATATAATTTATTACTTCCCTGGCTAGTTTTGTACTTAACCCCCTAGTGGGGGGGCTAAGCATTTTTTCAATGAAAAGCTCGTATCTCAAAGCGTCTCTGAGATACGGGCCTGAAAGGCGTGTCGGACGCCGTAATGTTAGTCTATGGGAATAATCATCAAGTTGAAGTACCATAACTTTGCAGCCCTCTAATATTTTGTCACCAAACCACCAAAAAGGGATCTTGGCTTTCTTCTCTCCAAATTTCAGCCCAAAAGATCAAACCATTCTTTTGCAGCAGGGTGGCAAAGATTTCCTAATCTTTTGGCCATAGTGTCTCAAAATAATGTGATTTGTGACACTTTCACAAAAAAAAAAGCACAAAAGTGTTGAATGTGCGACACTACTTTGTGACACTACAGTGTACAAAAAAATTTAAAAACATATTTCTGGGGTGTTTAACTCCCCCAAAAAAAGACATGGCTAGCATCCTCAGGGCTCGACTAGGTGAACACAAAAATAATTGTGTCCCTAGAGGGTCCCAATTTTAAATGCCAAGCATTTCTGTGACCACCAACTGAAAACAAAATGGTGGATTTGTGACACTGCTGGGTCATCTGCGACACTAAAAACTGCATTTGTGACACTAACTTTTTGTTAACTTTTCCCATTGACTATAATGGGAAACTTGTTTTTTGAATAACTTTTGAACTGTTTAATATTTTTTCATGAAATCTTCGAAAGGCACCTTGGGCACCCTGGCCACATGTTTCCTGAAGATTTCGGACCAGTTGTGCAGACTGTGTGACCTGTAGGCATAAGCAAAGAATGCACAGAAAAGTGTAAATACAACATTATATGGCGCTATGCAGTTCTGCAACCATATATCTGACTGGTACGAACCTTAGCAGATCCAGAGAGCTATGGTACCGCTCTGTGCATGCCATATTTCAGGCAAATCTGTCATATGGTGGCAAACTTATTAAACTGCCAAATTTCACACTTTAACCTTCAATGGGGTACTCAACCCTAACTATATTGGCACGGTGATATAGATAGATAGATAGATAGATAGATAGATAGATAGATAGATAGATAGATAGATAGGGGATACATGATGGGCAGGAGTGGAATATAGAAAATTCTCACTCCTGCAGAGTGAAATATACAGTGCTCATGATGCAGGAGTGAGAATATTTTCCATATTCCATGATCTGCCCATCATGTGTGCTATTTATACCATGGAGGTGAGGCTAATTTCAGTGAGAAAGGTATGTTTGTTGTTATGAGGTTCATGTCACTTTAAATGATGCTGGTGCTGTGGTAGTGTGTGTGTGTGTGTGTGTGAAGTTTTATGAATGAGTTGTTGTAATGAGCTGTTGTTGGTTGGTGTGTGTGTGTGTGGGGGGGGGGTCTTGATTGGGTGTGTTATGTTTTGGTAATTGGTTGCCTGAGGGAGGTTCTGTTCTGTGACAAGCTGGATGTTTGAAATATACTGGTTATTTGTTGTTAGTTTTGTAGGTCAATATGTGGCAATGCAGGATTCAGTAATGTACTAAACTTGGGTTTTGAAATGCAGCACAAGACATTTGGAGATTGTTACATTTAGAAGGAGTGTTGCAACTGACTGTCATTATCAATCTTAATTGTGTTAATTTCAGTGTAGGGCTTGTTTTAGAACTCAGCAAATTACAGGGGTGTTTCCTAGTGTTTTCAGATGCAGGTGAGCGATGTCAACAGAGTAGGTATAAATGGTATTTGTTGTTCGTTTTGTAGGTCAATATGTGGCAATGCAGGATTCAGTAATGTACTAAATTTGGGTTTTGAAATGCAGCACAAGAGATTTGGAGAGTGTTACATTTAGAAGGAGTTCTGCAACTGACTGTCATTATCTATCTTAATTGTGTTAATTTCCATGTAGGGCCTGTTTTAGAACTAAGCAAATTATAAGGGTGTTTCTTAGTGTTTTCAGATGCAGGTGAGTGATGTCAGCAGAGTAGGTACTGTATAAATGGTATTTATTTTAACTCTGCTGATGTCATCAGGATTTATTTCACTCCAGTGAAAATAACATGGTTTATTTCACTGGAATTGATCTCACCCCCATGGTGTATATATATATATATATTTTAAACCTCAAAGTTTGCACTTTAATTATTTTGCAAGCGTTTGTCTGATTGGCCTGAACATTGGAATGCATAACTGCCTACCTTAGATTTCTGGATCTGGAACATTTCATTCCCATCAGATGTACAGTTGCGGAACTGTGGGACACTCAAAATGTGAAAAATCATGCTTTTGCACATTTTTTGGTAAGCCATAATGGACTGAAGAATGCATTTGAGTGGCTTCAAATTTGTTTGTCTACTGTACATCTGGCCTGGGTTGAACTGATGCCTTGTAAAGATCTGGTGAAAAAACATTGCTCCATTCAAAAGTTAGTCCATTTTTCCATGTCCCACTATAGCCTATGGGAAAATTTAAATGCGCGCTGTGAAAATTTTCACAATCAAATTTTTTGTTGTCGAGCTCCTGAAATTGTTTTTGTGCTGCCACCATCTTGTTTTCAGTTAGCGAGAGAGAAAAAACATTGTAAGTCAAAAAAATAATGGCCTTTGGTAAACACCAACAGTTGTGCCTACCTAATTTGGCCATGAGGAACATGACCCTGGCATTAGTTTTTCATCAGCTGGTCTGGAAGTATGTTTTTTAAACTTTTTCCACCATTTTGCCATTTTCCTATCATGGCAACATTTTTTTGTTGCCGCAAAAACAATCATGATCAAAAATAAAATAACCACAACAACATTTTTTATGTGCTCGATAACATTTCCATTATAGAGATAGGAGTGCCACAAAACCATTAAAGTAATCACGGTAACACTGCATGAACATATTTTGTAATGTGTTGTTTTCTTTGTCACTTCATTGTGCCAAGGTGGATTGTGATTGTGGCATGAAATACGCAGGGTGGCAAGCCCTGGTCCCACAGATGTGACATTTGGTGGTTTGGTATGAAAATATAAACAGGCACATAGTTATAGCATTCCGAAGTTGAGAAATTTTCCCATAGGATAACATTGTGCACCCGTGACACCTTTTGGTGCCTATCTAGAAAATGGTTTGAGATACAGATTTTTTTGCCACAAAAATTCTCAGTCCCCCTATAAGGGACTCGCTACATAAGTAGGTTGGAAAACCATTAATTCAATGAATTTTGAAATTTGTTCTACCTTGCACATTTACTGAGATATTTGGAAATTAGTATTCCAATTGCTCATTTTCATGTCCGTAGGCCACTATTACTCTTTATTATTATTATTTATTATTATTTCTGGACTGCGGGATGAGGTAGCCAGACTCAGAGCGGAAGTAAACTGGGTCAGGGAGTACCATCACCCCTATCCAGAGACCACTCAGTCCAATGCAGCTGCCTCAAAGGATGCAGAGAACGAGGAGTACTTGGATGACAGTGGGCTCAGGGAGGGTTAGACCAGTCAGGCAGAGGCACATCCCAGATCCTATTCCACTCAAGAACTCATATGCCACACTACCAAACAGGGACAACCAAATAGAGGTACCCAGAGAAATGGAAGGAAAGGATGTGGAGGTTAGCCAAGTGCAAAAGATGGAGATTAACGCCCAGGAGGTGGATAGGCAGAATAGGGGCAAAATTCAGCAGAAAGGCAGACAGCAAGGTGAACCAGAGCTAAAGGACAACCAAGAAAGGGGCTGGAGTAGAACAGCGAAACAGTCTAGGGAGGTCAAATCATGGAAAGTCATGTGTGCAAATGCCAGGAGCCTTAGCAACAAGATGGAAGATCTGGAGGCTGTCATGGTGCAGTCAGACCTGGACATTGTGGCCATCACTGAAACCTGGTGTAATGATAACCATGACTGGGAGTTGGCCATACCTGGCTACAACATATTCAGAAGAGAGGGCAGGCAGGAAGGGAGGAGGAGTGGCACTGTATGTGAAAAATGACATAAGGGCCACAGAGATCCAGGAGGAACAAAATGGGGGAGAGATACTGTGGGTTAAGCTGGAAAGGAAAATGGGGCCAACCATCTGCACAGGTGTGGTCTATAGACCACCAGCCCAGGAGGAAGAAACAGATAGGGAGCTGATGCTAGCCATCCATAGGATGGCAGACAAGGGTGAGGTAGTACTGGTTGGAGACTTCAATATTCCAGACGTGGACTGGAGCATCCCAGCAGCAGCATCAACTAGGAGCAGATTTATCCTGGACTCCTTCAAGGTGCCTTCCTCAAGCAACTGGTCATGGAACCAACTCAGCAGAAGGCAATACCGGACCTTGTGCTCACAAACAGGGACAGTGTGATGGGGTAAGAGTGGGGAGCACCTGGGGAACAGTGACCACCAGTCACTGTGGTTTGAAATCACAGAAAGAGCAGAACCAAACCACACAAAACACGTATCCTGGATTTTAGGGGGCAAACTTTAGAAAATGGGAGATACTTGAAAGAGGCATTAAGGGGAATGGGCAGGAATCAGGGTTGAGGAACAGTGGGAAGTATTTAAAATGGGGATTACAAGAGCAACAGAATTATGTATTAAGCAGGTTAGCAAGAGGAAAAGGAAGAGAGACCATTATGGTTTTCCAAAGAGGTAGCAAAGAAAGTGAAAGCCAAAAGATTGCATTCAGGCAATACAAAAAGACACAGGCAGAAGGGGATAGGGAGAAGTACCAGGAGAAGCAAAGGGAGGCAGGGAGGTCAGTAAGGGAAGCCAAAGCTCAGACAGAAGAACAGATTGCAAAATCAGTGGGTAGAGGGGACAAAACCTTTACAGGTACATAAGTGAAAAAAGAAAGGCAAAGGGAGGGATAGTGAGACTGAAGGGGGAGGATGGGGTGTGTGGAGGATGACAACAGTAAAGCTGACATATTGAACAGGTATTTCTGCTCAGTCTTTACTAAGGAAGAGGAGGGTAATGGGTCTGAATGGAGTACAAGGGTGAGAATGGTGCAGAAATGGACACAAGTCCCTTTACAGAAAGGGTCCTGAAGGAACTGGAAGTAATAAGAGTTGATAAAGCAATGGGGCCAGATGGGGTGCACCCCAGGATCCTTAAGAACTAAGAGAGGTGGTGGCTGAACCTCTTGCTATCCTGTTTAGCGATCACTAGAAACAGGGAGGTACCCAAAGACTGGAGGATAGCAGATGTAGCCCCTTATACAAAAGTGGAACAAAGAGGCGGGAACTACAGACCAGTCAGCCTCACCTCGGTAGTGGGAAGATCATGGAAGCACTACTGAAGGAGAGATTGGTGGAACATCTGGTTGTCAATGGACTACAAGACCCAAGGCAGCATGGTTTCACCAGGGAAGGTCATGTCAGACCAACCTCATTGAATTTTTGACTGGGTAACTAGGGAGGTGGATCAGGGGAGGGCAGTGGACATGGCCTATCTGGACTTCAGCAAGGCCTTTGACACTGTGCCACATAGAAGACTATTGCACAAACTGGGGAATATGGGTGTGGGCAGGACAGTAGTGCGGTGGGTAGGTAACTGGCTGGGCAGCAGGACACAGAGGGTGGTGGTAAATGGCTGTCACTCCACAGAGGGAAGAGTGACCAGTGGGGTACCACAGGGATCAGTGCTGGGACCGGTACTATTCAATATCTTCATCAGTGACATTGCACAGGACCTAGAAGGCAGAATTTCACTGTTCGCTGATGACACAAAGCTCTGTAACAGAGTAGACACACCAGAGGGTGTAGACAGAATGAGAAGGGACCTGCAGAGACTTGAAGAATGGTCAGGGGTTTGGCAGTTGAAATTCAATGCAAGGAAGTGCAAGATAATGCATATGGGGCACAAAAACCCTGGCACAATATATCAGTTGGGGGGTGAGGATATAGCATGCACCAAGCAGGAAAGGGATCTTGGAGTTATCATCTCTGATGACCTCAAGGCAGGAAACAGTGTGACAAGGCAGCAGGTAAAGCAAATAGGATGCTGGGATGCATAGGCAGGGCATCACCAGCAGGAAAAGGAGGTCATAATTCCACTATACAAGACACTAGTGAGGCCACACCTGGAGTACACTGTGCAGTTCTGGAGACCTTACCTACGTAGGACATAGACAGGGTAGAAGAAGGTTCAGGGAGGCAACAAAGATGGTGCATGGATTGCATCACAAGTCCTATGAGGACAGGTTGAAGGCACTGAACATGTACTCCCTGGAGGAGAGGAGGAGAGAGGGATATGATAGAGACATACAAGTATCTTACAGGGAGGAACAGGGTGCAGGAATGCACTATTTTTAAGCGAAAAGATGTTCCAGGACTAGAGGGCATGGGATGAAGTTGGAGGAGGGCGATTCAGAGGAAGCGTGAGGAAGAATTTCTTCACAGAACAGGTGGTGGACAAGTGGAACACCCTGCCAGAGGAAGTGGTGGGGGCTGAAACAATCACGGGATTTAAGAATACATGGGATAGACATAAAGGAATTCTGGAGGTCAGGGGTAAGGGGCAACAGACTTCCTGGAAAACATAAACTGAACTTACAAACTTAAATGGGCAGACTGGGTGGGCCATAGGCCCTTATCTGCCGACACTGTCTATGTATCTATGTATCTATGTATTACACCCTCAGAGTTAGCATTCACGGCGCCTTTCGGTGCCTGTATCTCAGAAAGAATGGGAGATATGGATTCAGTCAATTTATCTTACATGGACGTCTCGTTGTCACGATTACTACAACACTTGAATTTTTTTCCTACCTGCTATGGTTCCTGAGATATTGGCAAATTTGTGCTACAAGACTTCCTTGTCCTATAAGGCAGCTGTATGGCTTGGGCCTGTGCTCCCACAGACATATATCATTATTCAGAAATGGGCAGCTTGGTGGGAGCATGGGGCCCAAAGGGCCCCACATTCCACCAACACATACCATTGACTATATATATTACACTGCTTCTAAAATAAAGGAAATTCTTTGGAAAAAACTTTGTTAATGCATCAGTTAGGGTTGTTCCCACAGCGGCTAAAGTGTGGAAATTCAATGTTAGGGTTACCACCCAAGCACCCCACCCCCACACCCCATCCTCCACAGACAAACAGACTTTGGGGTGTGCCATGGGGTAGTCATTCCTAACTCTCACCCCATTTTCCTTTACTGTAGCATGTCAGCTTGCTTACACATGGCATGGGGTGAGAGTTGGTACTGATGACCCCATGGCGCACCCTGAAGTCTATTGGCAATATCCACCTGTAGCGATTTCAGGTGCTGAAGGACTTTTGTACACTTGACCGGGTGGTTAAGTCCTTTCACATTCCAGGATATCAAATGATATCCCTGGGGAACAGAGGGGGTAACAGGCATCTCCTCACACAATAGACAAGAGGAGGTACTTACAGATTTTCCACTTGGATAGTCAGAGAAAGAGGTATTGGGTGCCAGGGCCACTAGATACCTTAGGAAGAAGAGGGCTATCAATGTCTGCCCTAATTCGGAGGAAGATATAAGCATTGCTTGTTATATTCTGATTATTAGTCCTCGGCTATTCGGAAGGCTGTAGCAGTAATTCTAAAAATAGTGACAAACAGACAAATGATATGTACTGAGATAATGGTAAACGAGCAACTAGCCCGAAGTCAAACAGATAAGCGTCAAAAGGGAAACACTCAATCACAACAATGTGAGTCTGAAGGCCAATGCTCAAGAGAGCAGTACAAACGTGTGTATCCCCTACAGCTGCGCTAACTTCAGCACTCAACTTGAGGGGGTGTTATAGGAATGAGTTATCCAACCAACTCATCCTAGACCCACCTTAACTGTAGGTCGGACACCCGACCCATGGGGAGAAGGGGAAGGAGGGTAGGGAGGGAATGTGGGGGGTTTGGGCACACCCACCTGCTGGTTACTAGTCAGTAGCAATGAACCACCCTCAGTGATGTAATGGGAAGGGGGCCATAAGCCCAGAACCAGACCTAAAGGACAGAGCTCGAAGGCTTAATCACTAACTTAAGTCCTTAAACACAAAAGATTGGGGAAGGGGGCTATTCACACCCATGTAATCATTAGGTAAAGCCGGGCCATGCTTAGGACTAAGATCTTGTTTGTAGCTCAATATCTATCCCGGCATATCTGTCTGGGTTTGGCCACGCACTGCGAGGGGGAGGGGAGGGAAGCACTCACCTTGTTATCGGTTTAGTGCATTTGGTAAAGAGCATTTATCCTTGATTTGTCCTGGGGGGGGTAGACCAGTGAACCACTCTTACTGTGGTGAATTTGTTCCCCACTGTAAAGCCCGTAGCTGAGGTACTTCCCTAGCATACGGGGACCATAAGCATAACCCTGCCACCCATCAAATACTGAAAAGAAAGCAGAAAAAAGTCAGGGTCCGATGGTTTGGCTTTCGACCAGCTCGGGGGAGCTCCAAGGGGTACATCCAGGATCCATAAGCGTCTTCACTACCGCAGCTGTGTAACTGATGAGACCAGGTCATACAGGAGAGAGGGTGTCTACAAGTTCCACCAGCGACATCTCTGACAGGTCAGCCCAGTCAGTTGATTTCCCTGTGTCCATATCTGGAGAATCATTGTTAAACTGGTTGAGCGTTGGAGTGAGATCATCCCTGGAAATCTTTGCAGGAGGTGCTGCTGAGAGTTTAGAAGGCGAGTGTTGAGGCCCACTTCTAGGTCTTTGCCTAGACTTTAGTGGTGGGTTTAGCATCTGCTGAGTGAGAGAGGGTTGCATACTAGAAAATTGTGAGACAGGGAGCAATCCTTGGGCAGCAGTATGAGCAGATTGAGCAGCTCGAGGGTGACTATTCAGTGGGGGACTCGTTTGGTGTGGGACATGACCTGCTGGTATCAGGGTCGTGAGGGAGCCATAGCTGGAAAAAAGGTGCCTACCAGGAGGTGCTGCAGTCAATGGCTCCCAGAGCCTTCTGGGATTTGCAGTAGGACACTGTAGGCCTGGCTAAAACCTGTTAATCCAGCGCTCAATATCTCCAGGGTGATCAGCTGTCAGCTCATGTCCCTCCTTGAAGACACACAGTCTAGTAAGATGTTTAAATTTGAATCTAAAGTCGTGCTGATATAGAAATCTTTTAATGGGTCTGAATGCTCTCCATTTTGCAGCTGTTTCTTGGGCAAAATCTCTATAAATAGCAACTGTAGTGCCTTGCCAAGAGAGCTCCCCCAAATCCCTTGCAGCACGTAGAATCCTCTCCTTAGTGGTGTATCTTAACAGGTATGCCACAATTGGTCTGGGACTATTAGTATTCTTGTTAGAGCGAGCTGAGACTCTATGGGCCCTTTCCACCTCGATTGGTCTCCTCCACCCATCCCCTAATATGCGAGGAAGATTCTCATTTAGAAAATGCTCCATTGACTGACCTTCCACTCCCTCTGGGAGCCAAATGATCTGCAGTTTATTGCAGTGGCTCTGATTTTCATGATCTTCTGCCCTGTCCCAAAGTACGGCCAGCCTCTCTTCATGTTGTTATAAATGTTGCCAAACCAGTGCCGGCCGTGCTTCACATGCCTCAGCTCTCTGTTCCGTGACATTCATTCTATCTTGTAACTGTTGAACATCTTTTGTGGTACCAGATAGGGATATATTGATGTCATCAACTCTGGTAATTAGGGTTTCCAAAAGTTTGGTAGTATGTTGCAGTGATTCCCCCATGGCCACCGGTTGCTCCATTTTCTTCTGGTTACAAGGCAGTTGGCAGTCAGGACAGCAAGGGTGGGGTATTCTAAAATATGATCAGTTAGGTAGTAGCAGCCACCCAAGATTTGTGGTAGTAAGTGCAGAGGGAACTACAGAGCACAGCACCAAGTAGACAGCCTGAACTGCGGTGAGCATGAGGCCTACATAGCCAGGGCAGGCCCACTTAGTTTCAAAGTCCCGGTGCTGCCAAAGACTGGAAAATACTCAGGAATCTGCTGAAAGAACTCACCGCTCCCCAAAAAGGGGGGGTGTTACCCATGCATTAAGCATTTGTTTTGTAGTGGACGCTCCTCAGGATTGCGGCATCCAAGCTCGGATGGGCTGAGGTCTGGATGGAGCTAGGGAGTTATGCTGCCATCTTCTTGGTGGCTAGATCACGCCCCCCGAACCAGTGGTATTCTAAGATTCTTAGGGAGGTATCTCCAGCAGAAGGTAGGAGATTAGTGTTGCCACTGTGTCCCTCCCTGAATTGTGAGACTCCACCTGGAGTATTATTTCCACTTCTGGAGGTCACACCTCAGAAAGGACACAGACAGGGTGAATGCAGTCCAGATAATACTAACTAAAGGGGTGTAGCGGTTGCAGCAAAAGCCCTTTGAAGAGAGACTAAGGGATCTCAACATATATGCCCTGGAAGAAAGGAGAGTGAAAGGGGACATAACAGAGACCTAAAGATACCTCTTATGGGTGAACAGGGTGCAGGAGGGGAGACTCTTTCAAATTAGAAAGAGCACCAGGACCAGAAGGCATGCGATGAAACTGGAGGAGGGAAGTTTAAGAGGGATGTGAGGAAGCTCTACTTTACTGAATGAGTGGTGGATGCCTTGAACAGACTGCCAGCAGAAGTTGTGGAGACAGAAACAGTAGGGGGCTTCATGAATGGGAGAGGCATGGGGAATATTAGTAAACAGGAAAGGGAGGAGGTGGGGTCATTGGAGACCAGTTAGTGTCTGTGGAGAAAGGATAGGCAGGAATCACCTGGGCAGACTGGATAGGCCAAGCTATCCTTTTCTGCCAACAAATTATGTTTCTATGTTTGAAATGTGTTTCAAGGAAGGGGTGTAGTGCTTTATGTGAAGGAAAGCATAAAAGCAATGGAGGTACAGGGAATCTGGGGGGGTGGTGGTGGTAGAGGTACGTGGGTCACCTTGGAGTCAGGGAATGGAACCACTATTTGCACCATCATGATCTACAGCCCTCCACACAGGGGGAGGAGTCAGATAAGGTACTGATAGAAGTCACTGGCCAAATGGCAGAAGGTGGGGAAGTGCTGCTGAATGGGGACTTCAGTCTACCAGATGTAGATTGGAGCCTCCTAACTGTGCCTTCAGCAAGAAGTAGGGACATTCTGGACTTCCTGCAGGGGGAATTCCTCAGCAACTAGTCAGTGAGCCCACTTGTGATGAGAAAACACTGGGCCTGGTTCTGGGAAGCCAGCTGGGGACGAGTGATCACCATATAGTGTGGTTCAGTATAAGGATAGCTGTGGAATCAAGCCATACACCTTGACTTCAGAAGGGCAGATTTTATAAAGATGGGTAAATGGAGTACATGCACAAGCCGAGAAAGGGAATGGTAGCTTAAGTGACAGCTCTGTTCTATCTGCCGCTGTATTTACCCCCAAAAAATTGATCCAACATAGTCTCAACCTTGTACTTGGAATTTTTCGATTAAGGAGCTGTAGTCCTAATGAATTTGAAAAGGTGGAGAAGATATCTAGTCTGGAAGGCTTAGAAAGATGACTTACAGTTTTCAGCATCTCAGACTGCCACGCATTCGATCACAATGGCTGCGGCAGCACCAAATGGACAGACTGGCACCAACAATTCCAAGAACTCATGGAGCTAAAAATAATGATGCAACAGGTACAGATTGAAATTAAAATATACAAGGTCTCAGTCACTGTTAAAACATACAAGGTCTCAGTCGCTGCATTGGAAGATAAGGTCCAGGCATTAAACCATCGCACATTAGATGCCGAGACCTACCTCTCCTACATACATGAAAAAGACTCTGGGCATGAGATTAGAATTCAAGAGTTGGAGAGCATGGTACAGCTTCTTTGGTCCTGAGCCGAGGATGCAGAGAATCACAGCTGGAGAAAAAAATTCCAGTTAGTGGGATTCCCTGAGGGAGCAGAAAGACGAGATGCTACCAGATTCCTACAGGCCAAACTATCCCAGCTACTAAAGTATGAGTAGCAACCTGCCCGAGAGGTAGAGTGGGCACACCGCACACTGGCTCCGCCACCCAAGGAAGGTGGCAGACTCAGGCCCATCCTTGCAAAGGGACCTGGGGGTAGTCATGTCAGATGATGTAAAGGTAGGCAAGCAATGTGAGAAAACAGTAAGGAGGGCTTGGGGGATACTGGGATGCATAGAGAGAGGCATCACCAGTAGGAAACAGGAAGTTGTTATCCCTCTGTACAGACAGTTGGTGAGACCCCATCTGAAGTACTGCTTGCAATTCTGAAGACCCCATCTCTGCAAGGACATAGACAGGATGGAGGCAGTCCAGAGGACAGCAACTAAAATGGTGCAAGGTCTGCACCAGAAGCCATACAAAGAGAGACTAAAAGAGTTTAATATGTGTACCCTCGAGAAAAGCAGGGAGAGGAGGGACATAATAGAAACTTTCAAGTACCTCAAGGAAATCAATAAAGTCCAAGAGGAAAGCATCACTGAGAAAAAGAGATGTGCAAGAACAAGGGGGCACAATTTAAAGAGAGAGGGGAGATGACTCAGGGGCAATGTGAGGAAGTATTTTTTTTCATGGAGAGGTTAGTGGATGCATGGAATGGCTTTCCTGAGGAGGTCATGGGGTCAAAAACAGTGGGGGAATTTAAGAATGCATGGGATAGACATAAAATATTTCTAGTGAGAGGCAGGAGGAAGTAGGCTGTTGGTAAAACTAGGATCTGCAGCTTATCTGATAGGTAGGGAAATGGGCAGACTGGGTGGGCCAAGTGGTCCTTATCTGCTGTCAAAGTCTATGTTTCTATGTTAAGTTGTTGCAGTTTCCGGAGAAAGAATGCATCCTGAGCCTGGCCAAAGAAAGGGGGCAGCTGATATATCAGGGTCACTGAATCTATATATTTAACAATTATTCAAACAAGCTAGCCCAGGAACAGAAGGCTTTCACAGAGGCAAGGAAGATCCTGCAAGGTGTCCAGGTCCAATACCACCTCATCAACCCTGTCAAATTGCAAATTCTAAAAAATGGGATCTACAATACTTTTGAAACCCCTGAGGAGGCGATGGAGTACATTGAGAGGCAGTGGCCATCCTGAAACCCTCAATACAAATTGTCACCTTGAACAAGATTGCCACCAACCCCACAAAAAATGCAGGGTCAAAATCACCAGGATGTACTTAACAGATTTGCAGCACTAGCAGAGGTAGACCAAGGGGGTACCATGGAGTTGCTCACCTTTAAATCCAAACAAAGACAGTGGAGGAAAAGCCCACAAGCAGGGTTCTAGAAAGGCTCCTGATAAGCCACCCAGACAACGCAGCAGATTCTTTCATGACAGGGTTGGAATCCTTAATAGAACCAGCACTGAAGCGACAGGAACAAGATCTGATCCTGAGCCCCTAGAGGTTTCAGCGTGGGACAACCATGGGCACCATCCCGCAGTCTGAAATGGATGAAGGAGCCTTACAAAAAGAAATTATCCAATCTTGGGTGGTTGTAGTGAGCCAAGTTCTGCCAGAAGGTACAAACATTGAGCACAGCCCATTGTAGGTTAACAGAATCTGGAGCATCCCACCAAACTGGAGCTACTCGGTGGTTGGAAAAGAAGTCACCTGAGCAGCCCTTCGCCTGCTACTCAGCACTTGAAGTGGACACTGTTGCTGAAAAGCAGTTCTCCTGAATGAGACTTGTAAAATCTGCTTGAGGACTAAAATTGTGTTTTGCTGCCATGATAGCCATTGTAAGTATAATGGCAGTGGTCCATCTTCCTCTGTCTTCCCTTTTCTCCCCCTTTCTACCTACCTCCAAGGCATCCCCATTTCTATCTCTGACCAGGGTCAGTCCATCCCTCCCTTCTCTCTGCATCCCCCCATTCAAATGGGATAAGCAAGATATCCCCCTTCTTCTCTTTCCTCCTGTCTGCTCATACCTTTCCTCCTCTGTGATTATGCCTATTTCTCTTCATTTGTTCAAGTCAAAGTGGGGACTATTGCTAAAGGAGGTGGTCTTGTGTACATAGATGCATACAGGGGGTGGGATGGGTTCAGGGTTAGTGGGGACAGTGTTTTTCTGAATAAAAGGCTTATGCTGACCATAAGGAAGAAGCGATCTAGAAGGATCACTAGAAATCTAGGTAAGTAGAGCGGGCTGTCTACAGCCAAGGAGATCTTCTTGCTAATCGAGACACTAAATGTTGTATTGGGCTAACGTGATCCCCGGGGGTGGGAATGAATGGAACCTTCGAGGTGTCTGGGGAGGAGAAGGCATGTTGCTGCAATGCGGAGGGTGCCCAGTCCCCCAACTACCTTCGCTCTCTCCAGACTTTCAGTGACCACTGCTCTGGGAGCAGATGGCTGGGGGACAGCCGACTCCTTGGGCAACGGGTAAAGGGAGCGGCTGTTTCCCACGTATAAGCCAAGGCCAGAATTACAGTCCAAAGAAAAGGGAAATGAGCAAATGTGCAGCAAGACACCGGTGGCCTAGCACCTAAATGGCAGTTGCTGCTGGGCTCACTGTGTTCCCAAATGGACACAGTGTATAGCAAAATTTGAAGCAGGCTGATAAATGCCAAGACCTGCCACAAATTGTCGAGGGGAACTTGGCGCAGGGAGGTTGTCAAAACGACAGTGACATGTTTTCTCATTGCTGTCACCCCCCCCCAAGTTGCCATACAAGAGGGGCACAGTCAACAACTTGCCAAGAGTGCCAAGGGTCAGTCTGGAGGCACAAGCCTCCCTCCCTCCCTCCCCCATAGTTTACTCACTGATGCCAAGGATGTCTCACACACATATTCACTTTGGGGCAAACAAAACTGTACGCTGAGTATCAGCTCCCCCAAGCCTCGCAGTTGTTCGTAGGCTCCATGGCCCCTGACAACAAATACATAGCAGCAAGTCTGTATAAGTTCAGATGGCTGAGGAGCCAGAATAACTGTGGGAACCACAGACAGCTAGCAGGACCACTGAACAGCAGGTTGAAGGAGGGAGGGGTCGCTACAGCTGAGGGATGCCCAGTTGAAAGCCCAGGGTACAAGGCACAGAGCTGCAGATGACTGCCCTCTCTCCAGCCCTCCCCCCTGTTTCAGCAAATACTTAGACCCTGAGAGAGAGGCTCAGTGAAAGTCTTTTCTATTTTAAGGACACTTGCAGAGGGAAGGAGATGCGTTTTTCTGATCAAATTGGCCATCCTTCACAGATACTCATCCCCCCACCCTTCCTACTGCCCATAATAACGGCAGTAGATCTAAAAAGTGCACAAGATTACGCTGACCCTCCCCAAGGCTTTCATACACACTGAACAAGGAAGGAAAGAAGGAGGAACGACAAGACTATTCCAGGCTCAACCCCCCCAACCCCTTCCAGACCAGTCTCTTCCCTCTCCACCCATAATAGGAATCAATTAAAGGACTACTGAAGATGTTCCTCTGGAAGCTAACAAGATAAAGGTGGGTCGACCTCAACCAATGGTAGAGGATACCGACTCCGTCATGCCTGAGGTTAATGATGGGAGTATCTGGGCTTACTGCCCCGCACTAAAACTCACATTAACTGTGAGAAGGATTTCATCTAGCTTGGTTATACAAAGCATGTTACTATTCAATTTGTTGTTATCCACAGTGCAAATACCTACTGTTTATTGGTAATTAGAGTTTAAAAAAAGGAAACAGAACTATCTGGGAAGGGGGGACCCAATCCCCCATCATGTAAGGCCATCAGCTGCAGGACTGACATTTGATAGAGTGAGACATAGAGCAGACTACCCACAGATGACAAGGATCACCACTAGAGCCTTGAAGGGCAGGCCAACTAATATACCCACATATAGTCACAGGAGAACCACAAAAGGGGTGTCCCTAGGCCTAGCTCCCCCAGGTGCAAACAATGGGCAATTGGGATGGGATGGTATTCACTATATGTTTTTGGACCTAAAAGCTGATCCTGTTGACCACAACTCAATTAAATATGGCTAACACTGGGATAAAATGGGTGTCATGGAATATTAAGGTGATCAAGTCCCCGGTGAAGAGAAGAAAGCTCCTGGACAATCTTAAAAAACAGGGAGCAGGGTTTGCTTTCTTGCAACAAACTCACCTGATGAAAGGGGAGACCCAGAAACAGGAATGGCTGGCATAGGTTTTGGGTCAACTTTTAACTCCAAAAGTAGAGGGGTAGCGATCTTAACCCTTAGGCTGCCGGAAGATTTAGAATGCATTGGTTTTTAGGACAAGATATCTTGTCGGCGGCAGCCTAAGGGTCAATACACAATCAAATACCCTTTCAGTTGCATAAGGTCAAAAGCAACCCAGAGGGCAGATTTGTCATAGTGCAGGGGGAACTCATGGGATTGGAGGTCACCCTTTGCAATGTATATGGGCCAAACAATCAAGAGGCCTCCTTCTACACATGCCTTACCCAATCACTCCAGGAAGCTCACAAAGGACAGCTAATGGGGGGGGGCATGAATACTAAACTGGATGACCTCCTGGACAGGAGTAAGCCCTCAAAGGGCCCACCAACCCATGCCTTCAAAGCCCTAAAGGCCCTTACACAGGAACTAAACCTGGTGGACATTTGGAAGCTGGTCAACCCCATGGGGAGAGACTTTTCTTACTACTCAGCACCACATCAGACACACTCTTGGCTGAATGTGTGGCTCACCACAAGGGTATGGACACCCCACATAACTTGACACATGCATTGGCTTCATTCGATTTTGGACCATGCACCGGTGCCCTTTACATGGCTCCCCCGCCACTGTAAACTAGGTGAGCAGGGGTAAATGGAGGCTTAACACAACCACGCTGAGGGACCCCAAGTTTTGTACTAGCCTCCAAATGGAAATTAGGGATTTCCTGATAAATAACAGACCCAGGGACACCTCAGCAGCCACCAGATGGGATGCCCTTAAAGCATTCATATGGAGTAGGTGCATCAGCCATTCCTCTTATGTGCATAAGCAAAAGAAGAAGATCATGGACTACAAGAAGGACTTGGAAGCCCTAGAGAAACAACCATACAGCACCCCAAGCCCACCAGAGAGTCTGTGGGTGGAGGTCATGGGCCTGAGATGCAAAATAGACATGCACCTACACCAAAAAGCTGAATATGCCCTCTTCAACCTGAAAAAAATGTTTTAGGAAGCAGGGGTGAAACCAGACTAAGTCCTAGCCTACCAACTTAAAAAGCAGCAGGAGCATTCCAGAATATTGGCAACCAGAAAGGAGGGTACAATGACCAGAGTAGAGGATGAGATTAATACGGAGTTTCTATCCTTCTATAGCTCCCTATACTCTCCAAGGTACAGTCACCGAAGGAGGCCATTCAGGATTTCCTAGACAAACTTGATCTCCCAAAGCTCAGTCAGGAAAAACTGGACTAGCTTGATAGACCTCTAGAAAGGGGAGAGATGGAGCAGGCTCTAAGGACCACTACCACAGGGAAAGCCCCAGGAGGAGATGGGTTGCCGGCTGAATTCTTGGGGGCCTTCCAGGATGTCTTTCTACCCCCTCTGATGGAGTCAGTGGAAGAAGCAGCTACCATGGGAACCCTTCTGGCATCTATGAGAGTAGCACAAATGTCTCTCATCCCCAAACCAGGGAAGGAGCCTATAAATTGTGGCAGCTACAGGCCAATTTCCGTAATAAATGCTGGCTATAAATTGTGGGCAAAGGCCATGGCCACCAGACAAAAAAACCTTATTACTATACTCATGAAAGAGACCAGGTAGGCTTCATCACAGGGTGCAAGGGGAAAGACAACACCATAAGACTAGTGAACCTCCTGTGGAAAATAAAAAAGGTCTCTCCCACAGTAGCACTTTTCTCTTTAGACACCAGAAAGGTGTTCAACAGAGTAGACTGGAACTACCTCCTGACTACAGTTGTGAATTTCAACATAGTTCCCATTTTCAGATCATGGATACAAGTACTGTACTCAGATGCAATGGGCGGGTGTCTGCACCTTTTGGGCTATACTGAGGCACTCAGCAGGGTTGCCCACTATCCCCACTCCTTTTTATAGTGGCTTTAGTGCCTTTGCTCAAGGCCATAAGAAGGCATGGGAACATCAAAGGAGAGGAAATGGGGGGAGAACACAAGATAATGGCCTATGCCAATGACATCTTGCTTACCCTCAGAGACCCAGCTGAGTCCATCCCTGCCCTAATCAATCTGATAGACACCTACAGTGCATTACCAGGGTATAAAGTGAATGTAGCTTAATCCCAATTTATAGCCTCGGATGCATCAATTAAAACCTTTCCTAAGTATCCCTGGGAAACTGCGCATGCCCCCCAGCAGCTTAACTATTTGGGAATAACCTTCCATTGGAACCTCCAGCAGCTAGGGAAGGACAACCTAATCCACTTGCTGGTAGAGTTAGAGAAGGACATCAGGAGGTGGGAACTGCTACACCTGTCCCACTGGAGTAGAGCTCAGGCCTTCAAAATGATGGCCACCCCCAACTTCCAATATATATGAGATTAGACAACATACCTCTACACATAGAACCCAAGGTACTTAAGCTACTCCAGGCCAAAATGAAGTCCTTCTTCTGGAGAAGGTATCCAAATCATCCCAGCTGGGTAAAACTCAGAAGCCCCCTACAAAAGGGGGCGCTTAAACTCCCTGACTTTCAGTTCCGAGTAATGGCTCACACCATACTGCAGATTGCAAGGCGGCCCCTCGGGCCACAGACTCCCCATCACTGTGCTGGGCAGAGTGCGAGGCCTCAACACTGAACCAGCCCATGTTGTTGGCAACACAGTTCCCCAGCCTCCCTAAAGGGAAGCCTATATCTCCCACCACAGAGTGGACATTTGGAATATGGAAGGTCTTTTGCTCATTGAGTACCTGGAAACCAAACCAGGTGAAATTTTATTCACTTTGGGACAACCTTTACTTAACAATTGGAACAAAACCAATGGTGGACAAAATTTGGGCCAGTAAAGGTATTAGATATCTCAAGGACCTTAAACTTAAGGAGCTAGCAACCATGATGAGCTTTCAACAACTGCAAATTGAATATAATCTACCCAAACAACACCTTTGGAGATATCTCTAAATTAGACATTCTGTCACAAGAACAGAACCCTAGGCATAGAACCCTAGGATCCAAAGCCTGAGAGAGGCATTATAATGAGCTAGACACACTTTTATGGCCAGATAAGGGACCAGTCCGAAGTAGCAGTGCTATATATGGACACATTATAGATTTGTTCCTGGGCACCACACTCAGACTCAGAGAGAAACGGACAGAGGAGATAGGCATGAACATCACCACCCAAATCTGGAATTCCTGTTGGCAATCACTTAAGAAGTCCACAAAAGATACTCAAAATAGATTTGTCCAATTTAAAGTGCTACATAGGTGGTACAGAACTCCACACCAGCTGTATGCATGGGGTCTGTCACCCTCAGACAGATGCTGGAGTTGCAAGATGGACTTCGGCTCAATTACTCGTATTCTGAGATCTTGAGCCTCACTAGCTCCATATTGGAGCTCAATTGAAAATAACTTGAACAAGATCCTGTCAAATCTAATGCCACTATCCGCAGTTTTAGTGATGCTGAACTACTACTTGCCCTTAGCCGTAGGGCCTGGATTCCGTGCTGGGGAAAATGGATGGCTAACTGGTGCTCTGACCATGGCCAAGAGAATAGTTCTTAGACACTGGAGGGACACACAAGCCCCAGACCCTCAGAAGTGGATCCAGGAGTTGAGGAAACAAGCAAGCTATGAAAAGGTACACCACACAGTTTAAGATAGGATAGCCCTATACCAGGCCACCCGGGGAGGATTCCTAGCATCCCCCCTGTGCAAACTACAAGAATCAAGTGCAGTGTCAGCACTGCACCCCCAGGCCAGGACAAGAGCAGGGATATAGACATATAAACACAGAGCCTTGGGACATAAACATATTGGTATATATACAAGGATCCGTACTGCTGCCCGACATGTAACTTGCTGACAAACTATTTCCAAACATCGATTTCCCAACTGGGTTAGTTTGCCGACAAATTCTATCCTGTAAGAACAATTGCCTGACAATAAATCATTATGCCCTAACAATTGCTTATGTATGTGTCTTTTTTTATTGTTTAAATCTTCTAAATGACTAACAAATTAATTTTTTTAAACTGCCTTCCAGCTTCACACTATCACTTTTCTGTATCAGGAGCCAGCGCGTGCTAAGCCTGAAATGTCCACGTCGCAGTTCCCCAATAGAGAAAAGTGATAGTGTGAAGCTGGAAGACAGTTTAACTTGTAAAGCGATCAAGTAAGAAATAGAGATGGTGGTGGTGATGAGCCGATCGGTTTTATACCAAACGCTGCTAACTTCAGATCTTTAACTCCTGAATAATTGCAGCTGTTTATTTTTGCCATACTTGACATATGTAAAGGCTGAGGCTGACAAAACCAAAAATCACACTTGTAAAGTGACCAAGGAAGAAATAGAGATGGTGGTGATGATGAGTCGATCGGTCTTATACCAAATGCTGCTAACTTCAGATCTGTAACTCCTGAATAATTGCAGCTGTTTATTTTTGAACTGTACCAATTTTTATTCTGTCTTCCCTGGTTTCCAGAGGGTCCTTCCCCATGGTACTAACCTCTATCTCTTGTGGAACAGACCAGATACTCAGGCAGTGTTATTATATTTTTCATAGAAAATATTCGGCCAGCCACACAGCCCCTCTTTCAGTTTCTCATTGGCTGCTGACAGGTTATGCAAACCGCAAAGCAAAAAACGTGGCTAGACAGCAGCCAGCAGGGGAAGTGGCAGGAAGGCTGCATCAGTCACTTAATAACTGAATGAGCATATACTTAAAAATTTATTAGGAAAGCTACTCTATTGCCCCGGCCCCCCAGGTTAGGTGAATATTTGTTTTCCAGCACTAGCATACTGGTCGGCAAAGGATTCTGTCAGCAAATGATACCGACTGGGCACTCGGTTTTTGGGAACTTACAGTCAGGAGGTAAATTGTCAGGAGATCATCAGTCGGGAAATCATACCAGACCCTATATACATACATACCATAGAGGTGCGGGGGATCTGACCATACAAGAACCCTTGGCGGGTACTTCCCCACCAGACAGGGGAGCAAAGAGAGCACTCTCCCATCAGAATAACAAATTCAACATCAAACTCACAACTGCAGCATAGAAATGTGGAGCACACAAGTCCTAGAGCTACTGTATGCACAGGTACATCCAAAAAAAGGAATGATTGTTATGTGGGTTCTTGTTTGCAGGTTAAAAACCTGCGGTCTGTAAATATATATGATGTTCATTACTGTGTTCAGTAAAAACAGGGGAAAGCAGGAAAAGTGGTAAGGATTGCAAAGGTGCAAATTGAAGAGAGAATAGCCAAGTCAGTATCAAAAGTGGGCAAGACATTTTTTAGGTATGTAAGTGAAAAGAGCAAGACAAACCCTCGGGGAAAGGAGGGAGAGGGGGACATGATAGAAACTTTCAAGTACCTCAAGGGAATCAACAAAGTCCAAGAGAATAGCATCTTTCAAAAAAAGAAGTGTGCAAGAACAAGGGGGCACAATTTGAAGATGGGGGGGCGGCTGAGAGGTAATGTAAGGAAGTATTTTTTTCACAAAGAGGGTTGTGGATGCATGGAACAGCCTTCTGGAAGAGGTTGTGGAGTCAAAAATAGTGGTTGATTTCAAGCATGCATGGGACAGTCATAAGGCAATTCTAGGGAGTGGGGGTAGGAAGAAGTAGGCTGCTGGTTAACTAGGATCTGCAGCTTATCCATTAGGTAGGGAAATGGGCAGACTGGGTGGGCCAAGCGGTCCTTATCTGCCATCAAATTCTATGTTTCTAAAGGCAGGGATTTTAAGGTTAAAAAGGGAAGGGGGAACTGTACATGGGGGAACAGGAAAATGAAGACATCTTGAACTAATACTTCAGCTCAGTGTTCACAGAGAAAGGGGATGGGGAAGGACCACAAAAAAAGTTACAGGAGCTTTGAAGCTGAGAGGTGGACACTAGTCCTTTTTCAGAAGAGACAATCCTGAATGCATTTACTAATTTGAAAGTGGACAAAGCAATGGGACCAGAATGGGCTCATCCAAGGGTGTTGGAACTCAGGGAGGTACTGGCTGCTCCTCTGACAGTCCTATTGAACAGATCACTGGAAGTAGGAGCAATTTCTGAGAACTGGAGGAGGATAAGTGTAGTCCAACTTCACAAAAGTGGTAGCAGGGAAGAGGCTGGCAATTATAGGCCAGTCAACCTGACATCAGTGGCGGGACAGTTAATTGAAACACTGCTGAAGGAAAGGATTGTGGAATATCTTGAATCCAACAAGTTACAAGACTCGAGAGAGTATGGATTGATGGGAGGAGATCATGTCAAATAAATCTGATAGATTTTTTTTGATGAGGTGACCAAGGAATTAGATCAGGGAGGTGCAGTGGATGCGGACTACCTAGATTTCGGTAACACTTTCAACACCATTCCACACTGGAGACTGGTAAGGAAGCTGGGTAGCTTAGGGATGGATAAAATGGTGGTAAACTTGGTAAGAAGTTGGTTAGGGGATAGGTGACAGAGGGTGATGGTAAACAGCATTCTCTCCAAGGAAGGGAGGGTGGCCAGTGGAGTACCTCAGGGATCAATGCAGGAACCAGTCTTCTTTAATGACTTTGTTAGCGACATTACAGAGGAGGTGGAAGGGAAGGTCTGCCTCTTTGTGAATGACACCAAGATCTTCAAGAGGGTGAACACTCTGGGTGAGGGGGACAGAAAGAATGAGCAAAGACCTGAGAAGACTAGAGGAGTGGTCAAGGGTATAACAGCTGGGTTTCGATGTGAAAAAGTGCAAAATAATGCACTTGGGGCACAGAAACTCAGGTGTGAAGTACAAAATTGGTGGAGCGGCATTGATGACTACGAAGCAGTGAAGAGATCTGGAGGTAATCAGGTAATCATATCGGATGACCTAAAGTTGGCCAGGCAGTGCTACAAGGCAGTCGGGAGGGCTAGTTGGATGCTGGGGTGCATAGGTCAGGATTTCACCAGCAGAAAGAGGGAGGTGGTGTTGCCTCTGTATAGATCACTGGTAAGACCCCAGTTGGAGTAGTGTCCAGTCTGGAACCAACATCTCCAGAAGGACATAGACAGAGCGAGGACAGTCTAGAAGAGGCAACTAAAATGGTGTAAAATCTGCACCAAAAGTGCTGTGAAGAAAGACTAAAGGACCTTAATATGTACACCCTGGAAGAGAGGAGGGAGACGGGGGATATGATAGAGATCTTTAAATACCTCACGGGGGGTAAATAAGGTACAAAAGGAGAGTCTTAATTTATTTATTTAGAAGAGATTCACCAGGAAAACAACATGAACTGGGAAACATCTCATTTCCAGAATCATCCTGGGGGAGGGGGATACATAAGATCAAGGAGGAAGTCAGCAAGCAGGAGAGTATTGTGCAGAATCATATACATTTCTCTGACAACTATGTAACAAAAAATCAAGTACATAATTAGAAATATACAGACAAAATATGCAAAAATATTCAAATATACAATTAGTACAGCAAAACCAGTGACTACTTAGTGCCAATACAGCAATAGTTTAGACACAACAATTGACTTACTCCTAGTGATAAAGCCAGTTTTTGAAGACAGAGATGACTGGCAGCTGAGAACAGTGCTACTAGTTGAAGGGTTAGTTGTAAGATGAGGGCAGTCAAGGGATGGAAATGAATTGTAGAAGGGGGGAGGGGATTACTAGGCTCCAGTCATTATCCCTATGTGGAATACATAATGGGAAGAAGCTAAGGAGGAGAGGAGGAGGAGGAGGGGGAAGGTGTAACCAGGGCCTTCACCCCCTCAGGATTCTGAGAACCGTGCAAGGGGGAGAAGGACCATGGGAGAGAAGGAGGAGGAGGAGGGGAAAAGTGTAACCAGGGCCTTCACCCCTTCAGGATGCTCAGAACCCTGCAAGGGGGAGAAGGGCCATGGGACATAAACATAGAATAGAGAAAAGGGTAGGGGGAGAAGGACAGAAGATGAGTGTCAACATGAGCAGTTGAGCTCAGGGAGCAGTTTAAAGGAGTAAAAATGAATAGAGGAATTAGAGAATAGAAGTAGTTAAAGGAAAAGGGGTAGCCCAGAATTTCACCCCTTCAGGATGCTGAGAACCTTGCAAGGGGACAGGGAGTAGCAATGGAAGATGGAAAAGAAGAGCAACATTTATAAGTGTGACAGTAAGGTGAAAGAATGGAGGAGGAAGTAAGTGGTGGAGGGGAGGGCAATGTATAGGTAGGGATGGTGAAAAGTTATATTGTCTAATGTCTAGAGGGGTGTGGAAGTAGGATAGGGATTAGTTACAGTTGCAGCAGTGTACTGTGAGCTTTTGAAGGAGGAGTGCAAGGGATTGGCGAGATTGGGTGGAGTGAATTTCGAGGGGGAGAGAGATCCAGGAGAAAGGGAATATGTATGAGAAAGCATTTTGACCAGTTGATGTATGCTGCAGCGGGAGGGCGAGCATTCTGTATCTTGAGGATTGGAGTAACAGGAGGTGGGGGGATCGACAAGAGGGGGGACAGATAAGATAGCAAAGATCCTAGCCAATATTTACCTACTAGATTAGCTGTGTGGAACAAGAGCCTGGCAGTGAGGGAGGGGAAGGAAAGGGAGGTATAAAAACTGCAGTGGTGAGTGAGAAAAGGCAGCTGAGGACAAAGCAGCAGAAGGAATTGAAGAGGGTTTCCAGCCTGGCTAGGGTGGTCTTAGGGGCAAAATTGTAGACAATGTCCCCAAAGTCGAAGACTGTGAGAATCATTTTTGGACAATTTCATGCTTGGCTAGTATGGGCATGCAGCCACGGTGTCTGTATAGGGTAACAAGCTTAGGGAGGAGTTTTTTTATGAATGGCATCAATGTATACACCAAAGTCTAGATTTTTGTCTAGCCATAGCCCAAGGTACATAAAAGAAGAGACGTTGTCCAGTTCAGAACCAGACAGGGTATGAACGCTGTTGGTGGAATTCAGTTTGGACAGCTTTTCTCTGGTACCAAAGGTCATAGAGATCATTTTTTTGACATTCAGAGAAAGGCGGTTAGCACTAAACCAGTGCTGGACATTGTCAAAGTCCAGTGGAAGACTGGTAGTCACATCGGCCGGGGAACTCCCAGAGGAGAATATCACAGTGTCATCAGCATACATGTGGAAGCTTATGGATGAGCAGGCATCAGGGAGCTCATTCAGGAAGATGGAAAATAAAATGGGTCTGAGTACTGAGCCTTTGGGGGCACCTGTGCTGATTGTGAGTGGGGATGGGAAGTTGTATTGTCAGCTATGACAGATTGGGACCGGTTAGTGAGGTATGACTGGAACCAGTCAGTAGCTGTATCAGAAAGCCCGACAGCTGTCAGTTTGAAGAGAAGGAGGGAGTGGGTGACAGTGTCGAAGGCTTTGGCTAGGTCGACAAAGATGACAGAGGTGATGCATCCCTGGTCCATCCCACTGAGAATGGAGTCAGTGAGCTGCAGTAGGGAGGTGGTCATGAAGTGTTTTTTTATGGAACCCCAGACTGGAAAGGGGTGAAGAAGGAGGAGGAGTCAAGGAAGGTGGAGAGTTGTTCCTGCGCCACATGCTCTTGAACCTTAGCTAAGATAGGTAGTGGGATATGGGGTGGAAATTGGTAGGGTTGGAGGGGTCACACCCTTTGGGAAGAAGGACCACGGTGGTGGACTTCCAAACCTTAGGCACAGTTGTGTGTGAGAAGGAGAAGTTCAGGAGATCTGTCGGGGGATGACAATAGTGTATGCGGAAAGATGTAGAAGATTGGGGTCAAGACCATAAGGGTTCTTTCCTTGGTTGGGATTCAGGGCAAGTAATACTTGCTGGGTGTCATCAGGGTGAACCAGTTTAAAGGTGAAGCATGAGGTAGTAGGGGAGTGTAAGTACGGGGGCACATTAGAGGGTGGGAGAGCTATTGGTGGAAGAGCAGCAAGGAGGGAGGAGGCACAGGTAGTAAAGAAGTTATTGAATTCCACAGCCACAGTAGGTGGGTCATCAATGAAATGGGGCCCAATTTTTAGGACTGAGGAAGGGGGGTTGAGGGGGGAGAACATGGCATGGATAACTTTCCAGAATTTGGAAGGGTTATTTATATTGTCATGGAAGGAGGTGTTGAAATAGTCCGCTTTAGTGAGATGAATGCCATGGGTATAGCATTCCGGAGTGTGCGGTAGCACTGAAGGTCTTGCTGGGTGCCTGAGGTCTTGTACGTGGCCCATGCTTGATCACGTACTCGTTGACAGGTAATGAGTTCTGCAGAGACCCAGGGCAGGTGGCTACCTTGGATCCTTGCATTTCATAGTGGGGTGTGGTGGTCCCAGACTGAATGGAATTACGAGGTAAAGAAGGACAGGGCTACGTCAACTGAGTGGGCAGAGGAGATGGGTGAACAGTCAATACTGGTAATCTCTCTTTGGACAGCAGAAATGTCGAGGGAACGGATTGAGCGAATATTAAAGATGATAGGTGGGGACTTTGTACCGTGGATCTTACGCATGCAGAAGACGATGTGATGGCCACTAAGAGCATCAGGGAGTATACCAGACTTGATTATGTGATGTGGGTGAGAGGAAAAGAACCCAGTCAAGTAAGGTGTGTTTAACGGTTTTAAGATTTAGGCGCTTGGGGTCATCTATTAATTGCTTTAGGTTTAGGGATGCTGCGTGGGTGCAGACTTTGGACAGTTTGCTGGTGAGCCAGTTTATGTTAAAGTCCTCAAGTAGGTACAATTCCCCAGGGGTGGCAAGGGATGTGATGGTGGAGAGGAGATCTGGGATAGATGATAGCTTGGAGAGAGAGAGAGATGTTGGGACAGTAGTAGACCCCAAAAAAGAACCTATGTAGGTAGGTATCCAGGGAAATGGTGATAGTTCTGGTAGGGTATGCACCTCTGAGGTGTCCAAAATTCAAGAAAAAAAAATGTTGTGGGATGCAAAGAAATCTCCAAGCGACTTCACACTGTTTTTTTTTCAAAACCAAATTCTTTTTATTTTGCTTGATAATAAGCCCAAACGTTTCACACTGTTTCAAAGTGCTTTTTCAAATGGCTTTTTATTTATCTGAAAACATAAAATACATGTTTCAATATTCACGTTGAGATACTTTTTAAATGTATATTTTTAATTTTTTTTATATCTTAACTATTTTTCTATTCTTTTCTTTCAAGAGCAAAATATTTACCAAGCTGTTTTTGCAAGAATTTAACATTTCATCAGTTATTGTAGAGAGAGAAACAATTAACTGGCAAAATAATAGAGAAGATCCTTCTGAGAAATAATAAACTGTCAGCATCTCTTGAAAAAAAAATAAAACAAAAAACATAAAACAAAACCATTTGTTTGCTTTAAAACACCTTTAGGTACTGTATATATGCTATAATTAATTTAATGTTTCTTTTAAATACCTGCATTCATCTTTACACCAGTGACTTTCGAATGTATTCTTAATTCTCAGTTTGTAAACAGTTGTTTTCTTGCTATACAATTAAAAAAAAATGATCAATAATCACAAGTGAGTCTTTACCTTCAAATAAAAACAAAAATTCATTTTTTGAAATATTGCTGATACTGTTATGTCGCTTACTGAGTTAGTATTAATAAGTATCAGTTTCTGTCCACATCTTACAAAACATGTCAGCACAACACTATCTGCTGCTTTAAGCTTGCTCATCTTAACCAGGTTTTCACTGACACAACACTGAGTGTAAATTACTCACAAAAATCTACAAGCAAGGCTTGTTAACATTCAGCATGCTTAATGTTGAAAATGCTCTGAATGAGCTTCACTAACCCTTATATCACAGCCATCATCAAATCTCCATACAGTGTTAAAAAACAGTGTTTGTTTAAAGAGTTCTTGTAAATCATTGTAAAACTGTGTATCAAAAGGCAATCTATGTAAACAGTTTTGTATAACTTCTTTGAGTCTCTGTCATATTAGGTTCGGGCCAGGAACATCGTGGGATAAAACATCATGGATGGAAATGAAGCAGACAGAACAGCGCTGCCCAGAACACCGAAGGCACAATATAACGCAGGCAGCAACAGTGCCGAGCCACAGACTGCAGGGGGAAACACTGACAGCAGCCACAGAGGCAGAAAACACACACCCAGGCAGCCATCGGCATAACACAATGTGGGCATCGATGGCGCCAGGAGGGAGACCGCAGGGGGAAATACTGACAGCAGCAATAGAAGCAGTAAACACACTGCCACCCAAACAGCTGCCGGCACAACACAATGCGGGCATCAGCTGCGCCAGGAGGGAGACTGCAGGGGGAAATACCGACAGCAGCAATAGAGGCAGTAAACACACTGCCACGCAAACCGTTGCTGGCACAACACAATGCAGAAAACCACAGTACTGGGCAGAAAAGAGGAGCCAAACACAACATGCACCACACACAATTAGTGTGGCACAGAGGCAGGCACTTGTGCCTGTGCAGGGCACAGGGGAAAAGACAAGGGAGGCCAATGGGGGCCATGCTCCACCTGTGTGCGCACAGCACCGCCCCACCACCATGAGTGCCAATGGGCATGGAGTCCAAAGGGGTATGATCCCCAGACAGTGAATAACATGGTGGCCACCCTGCAATGAGGCAGTGGGAGTGGAATGGTGGACCTCTGCCAGCTGCGTGGATGCAGTGCCATGGGGGAGGTGCTGTATGGTGTGTTGACCGGACAGCGGTGTATACCCGACACCACACATGGCAGTTCAGGATGAGAGGGACATGGTCAGGATTGTGGGGAAGCCACTGTGTGACAGGGTAATGATGCACATGCACACTGCACAAGGGTCCCCTCAACAGGGGCATGCCATGCCGACTCTGTGGCCATGGATGGCAAGGGCCATGCACAGCATGTGGACACCTGCATGGATATGGGTCTCAGGACAACCACAGGGGCACAACAGTGACCAGGACAGTCGGCAGCATGCCAGGGCACAGGGACACAGGGAGACCAGGGTAAACCACTGTGGTCTATGGCAGTATGGAATGACCAACAGACACACATACATAATGCTGTAAGTGTTTAAGGGGCAATACACACATGCACAACACCAGTAGTCACACAATGCCTCCCCCGACCACAGGCACAAGTGCCATGCAACACCACAGTGTAAAACACCAACCCACCACCAATGCTGGACCATGTGCTGCACAGGACAGGGGCCCGCAAGAGCATACAACCACAGCATGGTACAGGCAGAGTCATGCAGCCCACATGGCGCATGCCCTGGTAATGGTGCACTGTCCTAAGAAAGGCACAGGCATGGCACCACCACATGCACCACATGTACCAGCACTGGTGGGACCCCACTGGCAGGGTGCAACAACCAAACCACAGTTGCCAGTGTGAGGGTGCACCCCAACAGTGATAGTACCACAACCCCAGCATAGGCACATTCCCCCCCCCCCAGCAGAGGACGTTCCATATCCCATCACAGGCACACCCCCAGCAGAGTACATTCCATATCCCATGACAGGCACATCCACTCCCAAGCAGAGGACATTCCATATCCCATCACAGGCATAGTACCCCCCAAGCAGAGGATATTCCATATTCCAGCACAGGCACAATACCCCCCCAGTAGAGGACATTCCATATTCCAGCACAGGGACAGTGCCCCCAGCAGAGGGATCTGACCCTCTGCCACTGTACATGTACAGCCCCCCCATGTCTGGTACCCTGCCACCCCACACCGGTTGCACACCTATTCCCCCCCAGGAATGGTCCACCTGCATGCAGCGCAGGTGTCCAGCAGTCACTGGTGCACACAGCGGAATGTTGCCATGGGTGAGTCATTGGTCATCTGCAGCTGGCACGGTGTTGGAAGTGGTGTGGCATTCGGCTGCATGTGCTGGTGCATGCAGGATCACACCTGCAACTGGAAGTTCTGTGCAATGCCTCGGAGATAGTCATAGGTATTCCGGGTACCGTACTCCCCAACTATCTGCTGTATGAGGTCAGCCGTGTCCTTGTACCACTTCTGTGATGGTGGTGCATAGCGACCAATGATGCACCGTTCAATCTTCAGCTCATTGAGCCTCTGCTCTGCCTTCAGAGCATCAATGAATTTCCAGAAGCTGGGGTGGCATGCACCTATGAGGGTGCTGAAGGCACGGTGCCACCCCTCAACAGAGTTATTGGTGCAGCACTGCCAGTCCTGGTTGCATCATAGCAACTCCACATGTCAACAGGGAACAATGAACACCTGCAGATACTGCTGTGGATTGGCCAACCCACCCACATGTCCTCAGAGTAGTCGACAATAGGTGCCAGCAGCTCATCATGTGTGACAAACCACAGCACTTAGAAGACTGTGGACACCTCCCCAGGTGGCATGAAGGCAAGAGTGGGCAGCAGGCACACATGAAGCACAATGTCCTCCTCTGCTGTGTACTGTCACATGGCCTCTGGGACCTCCTAGACCTTCCTCCACAGGGCCTGGCACAGATGGAAGAAGCAGCCCTGCTGGGTGACATCCGGGAAGACAGTGGCAAAGGATATGACTGCAGCCTATTCAAAATCCATGACTATCGCAGATGGCTTGAGGCCAGCACTCAGCTCCTTCAGTGCTGTGAACACCACACCAGTCTTGTTTGGCAATAGTATGAACACGGTAGGCATTACAGCGCAGGATTGGGCCCCATGGATGGTGTACAGCTGTGCACATTGTGATGGTGCAGTCTTGAATGTGCCATCTGTGTACCATGTTGTGCACTGTGATAGGAGCTGCAGGTTCTTGTCTGTGGTGTAGATCAATATCCTAGAGGCACTGCCAATGTCATGGAGCAGGAAGTATGCACCATTATGTATCATGGTGTACACCTCAGGGATGGAGAGGTCCTCCAGTGATGTCAGCAGGGGTGGTGGCTGGCATGCGGCTGCTCACACACGGCAGACTCTCCTTTTCAGGAGGTGTATGCTGGGCATCCTGCCACACACGGCAGTGGGGATGGTGCTGCTGCATACTGCCACCACCTGGTGTGGTGTCTCCATCATTTGTGCTACCCTTTGTTTGATGTCCGTAACAGCCTCCAAGACACCTATGGCCCAATGGTCTGGGACATGTTTGTGGCTGTTCACAACCCTGGCTACCTCCTCCCCTGCAGTGTGGACATGGCTGGGGCATTTACCACTGTAGTAGTCATCTGCACATTTGCAATATGTTTTCTTGCCGAGGGTGCGTTCCTTATAATAGAGGTAGCACTCGTACTGCAGTAGGGTTTTCCCCTTTTGGCTGGTCACATAAGTCAACAGCATGGTTCAGTGTCCTTCCCTAGCATGTCACACACACTGGAGCACCTGTGCATGGCTCCTGCATGTAACTCTGGTCCCTCTGTGTGCTGAGCTGCATTATGGGCCCACTGCTGTGTGTGGCATGCACCTGGTGTGGCCTGCCCCCACTCTGCTCACAGGTGTGCCCTATTAGCAATACATCCCTCCAGTGTGGCTGCACCCTCACCATATGTGTGTCCTGGTGTCCATGTGTTTCTGTGCAGCATATGCAGCATTCAGCCCCTGCTCATGTCACTCAGGGCACGTTCCCCTTGGTGCGCGCAGTGGCACTATCCATGTGTGGCCATCTGCCCTTGCGGCTGTGTGTAGTGCTTTGGTGGGTGTGGGTGTCCTGTTGTGGTATAAACTCCTGTTGCCCTCCTCCTGTTCTCCCCTCCCCACATCCTGCACTGTCGTTCTATGGCAGGGATTTTTGTGTGGCCCTGCAGCTGCTTGGTGACCAACACATTCTGCTTCCCTTGTGCATCCCTGCCAGTGGGCCCTGTGCTGTGCTCACCTGTGGCTTTGGCCCCCATCTTGGGGGCTGTCTGTTGCCCTGTGCACATTATGCAGACTCCTTCTCCCTCTGGGCAGCGAATGCCTTCCCCCCCTTTGGTCCAGCGCTGTCCATTGTGTGGCCATCTGCCACTGGTTCATTCTGTGTCTGGTTCAGCGACTTTCCTTCTGGGTCCACACTGCTGACTTTTTCCTGGTTTGGGCTATGCTGGCATCTCCTCCTCATGCTGTGCCTAGTGCTTGCCTACAGTGCTGCTGCTGTGTTGTTCTGCAGCGTTTGGAGCTCAGCGAGGATTCTGCTGTACTGTGTTTTGTCTGCCGCAATATTTTTGTTTGCATTGTTGCTTCCGTGTTGTTCTTCCCGGGAAGATTCATCCGCGATGTTCCTGGCCTGAAGCATTATATTAATAGTGGTCAAAAAGTGCTTACTTTAGTTGTTTTGGGTGATTCTGGTTTAATGGCTGCTCTCCGCATGCAAGAGCAAGAAGCAAATGTGCACTTGATAGCGCTGGCTTCTTGTTCATGTGGAAATCTCTGAGTCACATGACTGGGATTTCAGTATGCATCAGTAACACCATAACCAGGCACTCACCCAGACCACCAGGAATCAAACTGACACTGCAGTATTTTAAAACATTTATTAAAACTCAGAACAGTCTGATGTGTTTCTGGTCGCCATGACCCTTGCTCAAAGACTGAATAACACTGACAATCACACCAATAAATACACATATTCATTATGACATCACAATTATTAATCATCCATTGTCCAATCAAAGGCACAATATAATCAAGCATTTTTTAAAGAGATAAAAAGAAAACACAGACATACAATGATCACCACAATTAATACTTTAGATAAATTTATTTCAACAGGCTTAAATCAGCAAAAGCTGTTTGCTAAACACTAAAAACCTTAGATGAAAAAGATATAGAAAGGGAGAATATTTAAAATAAATAATCCAAGAATTGTATTCATACAATTTTAAAGTTTAGCTCCTATTGAATTTCCAGAAAATCTAAATTAATAAAAATAAGCAAGTACCTAAATGAGTTCATAAACACAAAGGCCCAGATATTCTGAAATGTGCCAAAGACCGGCGAAAGTCCGGTGCAGTGCAAACCTGAAGCACCATGGCGCAACAGGAGCCATATTCAGAGGTTGCACAGGCCGAACTGCACCTGCGCAACCCGGTTGAAAATGGCAGAGTTGCACCATGGTGCAGAATTGCACCGTGGCGCAAACAGAGTTGAGCCGTGGTGCAAAAAGAGATTCTCTAGCGCAACTGTGGGAGCAGAGCAGCAGAGCAACAGAGGGGGGGGCACAGCACAGAGAACAGACCCAGGAACAGAGCCATGGAAGCACAGTGACAGGCCACAGGAGGCCTCCACCAGCAGGGCACAGTAGGGCACACACAGACACCCAAACACTTGACCCCAGAACACAGCAGTGTCACAGATAGCAGGCAATAGGAGGTGTAAATGGCCAATGGAGGGCCACCAAGGAAGCCCCCCCACCAGCCACTGGACATGCCCCCCCCTCCCAGACCATAGCAGGCCACACCCAGGACCATGCAGCCAAGTGCTTACACACCACACAGGCACACAGGAAGCCCACACAGTAGGCACTGAATGTGCTGGGTGGCAGGTAATGTGGCAGACCACATGGGACAGGCCACACAATGCCAAGCAGGGGCCCCAACACAGCGTGCAGACAGTACCTGACCACTGACCATGGCTGTGTGCCACCACTACACACACAACCGCCACACAGCACTGCCAGCTGGCCCATGGGCCCCCCAAGGCACAGACACCGACCCAGAGGATGGACACCACCACAGTGGGACATACCACAGCACACAGCAGTGAACCACAGAAGCACAACACATGCCCCATCACATGCACAAAATACGGACAGACACTGGGCCACTGCAGCATGGCTCCTCATGCCACCTGCCAAACAGTCACAGACACAGGCAGATAAGTCAGAAAAATATATTTGCAATCAAACTACATAAAAAACACCAAGGGCTGGGAAAGGGTAGGTACAGTGAGGGAAGGGAACAGGGAACAGGGACTGCAGAGTGGGAGGGGGGACTGTAGGGAAGGTACATCAGGGGAAACTGGGGACAATAGGGGCAAAACTAATTGCAGCCCTGTCCAGCTGCCCTGGTGAGCTGACGCACCCTCTGATCAGCCAGCAACAACCTGCGTATCTGCATCACTGCCTCCATGATCACTGAAGTCCGAAGCCACAAGCAGTGTCTGGCACAGCAGGTGGCTTAATATCGCCCGTGGTGGTCTTCACCACTGGACACCTATAACAAGGGAGAGGACAAGAGATCAGTGCAATGACCCAAAGAACCATGCCCACCAACAGTGCACAATGGGCAGCGGGATCACACACCACTGGAGGGCACATAACGGCCACCCGCAGGGAAGTGGGCCAACACCAGTCAGCAACTCGGCACACCACGACATTGCACAGAGGTGGTCCACACTGCACAATGGCCACATGACTGTGCAATGACAGTCACATGGCATAGTGCACCAGCAGCACCACAGCAACAACAGTGGCAGTCAGGCACACATCCACCCCACTAACAGCCAGCACACGTGTCCAATGGATGCGCCACAGTGGCATGCACCACACACATTGAGACACACACAGCTGCCATGGCACAGGTGGCCATGCTCACACCCACTCCCTCAGCCACCACCCATGTGCAGTGCGAATGACCTTGACAGTGCTTACCTATCCCCTGCAGTCCTGTTGGTGCCGGTCCTGTTCTGTCACATCCCGCTGCACCCTGTTGCACTGCTGCAGCCTGGGCCCACCATCGGTCCTCCAGTCCTGGGAATGGAAAGAAGACAGGGGCACATCAGTAACCGACAACAGCAGCAGCCCCCACAACCCCTGTACAGAGGGTGTGCCGCTGCCCGACACTTCCCACATGCCTGCAAGTGGACACTGGCAATGCCACTTCATGATGTGCACAATGACAGTGTAACCCACTGCAGGGCATGCCAGGTAGCTAAGCAAACATCACAGTATTGCACCAGGGCAGACATGGAACATGGGATGACTTACCTGGCTGTGGCACAGCCCCATGGCTGGCACGTGCCTGAAGCCTCCTAAGCCTGTCTGGGTCCCGCCGCATCAGGTCACCATAGCGGTGCCTGCACTGCTCCCCATTCCTGGCCATCCAAGTCCTCTGCTCCAGCCTGGCAGCAATCTCCTGCCATACAGCACCCCTGGTCTGCTGCAGGGGCACCTGGCCAAAGAATTGGGGGAGGCATGGGGCTCAACACAGGCCACAAGGTTTGCCAGCTCGACCTGTGTCCAATTGGGGGCACATCTGACTCATCCCTGAGCCATGTTGTTGAATGCGATATTGGCGGTGAAAATGGTGGGAGGAGGCACACGTGTCCACGACATGCACCTGATCCATGGGAGTGTGCACAGTGCCCACCCATTGTGCAGTGCCAGAGATGCATGGAATGGGCATGGCTATTTGGGGACACAGGGTCAGAGGTCTGACCCAGGGTTCAGAAGTCTGACCCAGGAGTCAGGGGTCACCCACTATTGCGCACGTGCACAACAGGGCATGGCACCCCATGCTCAGCCATGCATGTAGCTGGCCATGCACAATGCCATTGCATCTGGAGGAGGGCCTGCAGATGAACCCACACTAATGCTGCAGGAGGAGTTGCTGACCACCACCAAGCACTGCATGATGGTGGAGGGTGTGCCTAGAGAAGGATTCCAGATGGGTGGCAGCCTATCACTGCATGGTATGTATGTCAGACACACACTGCTGGTGGCATGGAGGGTGCATACACAGACATGCTGGCGTGCATGTGGCTGGCATGCATGCCATGTACGTGTGTGTGCACCCACGCACATGCCGTGCTGCAGAACACATGCAATGACAGTGTACGGGGGCATATGTGGGCACTGCATCACTGACATGCCATTTGTCTCTTGTAGCACCAGCCCTCCTCCATACAGATGATGGGGAGCTAGCAGCAGCAGCAACAGTGGATGCTGGTATGGCCCCGGAGGACCAGTCATCCACATCCACCAGCATCCAGGGGCCCAATAGGCTGCTCCTCAGCACAACAGTGCAGGCAGATGTCCTGGACCAGGGGACAGACGAGGCCCTGGATGTGATCCTGCAATTTAAACCTGGATTAACATGCCCTTTCAAATTCACAATCCAGAAAGTTTCTCTACGTAGAATAACATTTCTAAAGTCCCCACCTCTAGGATTGGGACATACTTTCTCAATTGTCACATATTTAAAAGTGTGTTCACTATTCTCATCCTGACTTGCTACAATATGTGCCGCTGTAGCGTATGTAGCATCCTTGTTTATTATAGCTCTCTGATGCGCCCCAATTCTAATCTTGAAACTCCTCTCCGTTTTTCCCATGTAGAATGCCCCGCAAATGCAGGTTGCCAAATAAATTACCCTTGTAGTGCTACAATTCATCATTTTTCTAATTGTAATTTTTATTATTTTGTGAGAAACATTTCTTACTTGTGGATACAAATTTACAATATACACAATTTTGACCTGTAAAGCAGCCCACAGATCTATTTAACCATGACTGCTGTTCTTTCATATCTACGAAATGCTTATGTACCAAATTATCCTTTAAGCTCATCACCCTTTTGTAAGAAAATCTTGGTGGACATGCTGAAACCTGCTGAAGATTTTCCTCAACTGTTAGGACACTCCAGTGCTTTAGAATTATTTTGGAGAATGCTGACGCATGTGCAGAAAAAGTTGTTACTACATTAATTCTCTCTCTTTTCCCCCCTGGTTCCCTTCACTTTTATCTTTTATCTTTTAAAAGCATATTTCTATCTATTTTTTGAGCATTCAATATTGGCAGTGGAATATTATTTCTACCATATCCTCTTACTGAAAGATGGTGTTCAAAAATATCAACACTCTCTTGATAGGCACTTTCATTGCTACAGTTTCTCTTTGTACATAAAAATTCTCCCTGTGGGATACTAGCCAATGTGTGAAAAGGATAACAACTCGAGGCTACCAGAACTGTGTTTCCATCTACCTGCTTCCTATACATGTCTGTACTCAGATTCCCATTGTCATCTTGTATAATCTGAATGTCTAAGAATGCTACTCTCTCCTTACTAGCTGTATATGTAAATTTAAGATTCTGATTCGTGGTGTGCAGAAAATCCACAAAACTCTGCAATTCTGGTACTGTTCCAGTCCAAAAAAAAAGTACATTGTCAATAAATCTCCACAGAAAAATAAATCTGTGGAAGGGATTTCTTGTGCCATCAAAAATGTAGGAATGCTCCCACCAACCCACATACAGATTAGCTACTGTGGGGCACATTTTGCCCCCATTGCAGTCCCTTTAATTTCAGTGTGTAGTCTCGTGATTTGTATTGCTTACTGTTGCTAAGCGCTGTGGGCAGGATTCACAAAGAATGCCAAAAATCCTGCAGCTGTGGGAAAAAGGCCTGCAGCACTGCAGAAACGCAGTTGCGTGATATTCATAAAGAAATTTTGAGCAGGTGCGGAATTTCGTAAAAGCCCCACAGCTGTGGAAATTCAGCAGCTGCGGAAATTGCGCACATGCTGAAAATCTGTAACAGCGGATCCACAGCTGCAGAAATAGCTTAGGAGGTACAGCAACAGTGAACATAATTAGCTGGAACAGCACACTTTAACAGGGCTGCCATAGAATGAAGCTGAAAGCACCCACAATGAGACCAGCAACCAGTCCCTCAACTGGGACCAGTGCAGCACCACAGGTACCAGCAATACCATGGCACAACAGTGGTCAACTGTCAATGCTGGTCCTCCTTCCCTGGGATGTTCCTGTTGCCTGCAGAGGTAGCTTTCACTGCAGGTTGGCCAGGCTCTACTGTCTGTGGGGCTCCATCATTGGCTGCACTGTGTCTGGTGGTTGTTGCCTGTTGCCATATCATGGCAATGTGTGCTTTTGTTGCTGTTACAGCAGCCACTGTTATACTATCTGGGATGCTGTTACCTGTGCCTCACCCCCACCTTAATTGATTCCAATTGCTGGGGCACTACTGCAGTTTGCTGAGGGAGAGTTACACCTCATTCCACTGTGTGTAACATTTTTTCCACAGCTGCAGAAAATAAATGGTTGTGAATAGCCTTTCAGGGGCTGTGCCTTACTTATCTCACACCTTTTTTTCCTCAAGGACTTCCACAGCTACACTTTTTCCACAGTCCTTAGTGTTGTTTTCTGCTGCTGTGGAGGGTTTTGTGAATAGCACCCAGTGCAAATTCCCCTTTGTTTCCATAGCTACTGCAGTTTTGGGGACTTAGGGAAGTTTTGCACCTTCAGAAAGCTTTGTGAACCTAGTCCATGTGTGTAGAGCCAGATGGCTGTAGATAGAACTTTTTGCTGTGTTGTCATTTTTCAAACCTGTCTTTATTGTTTCTTTAAGGTTGTAGTAGTTTTATTTTTTGTACACTGCACCAATGTTTTGTAATACAGTGAACTCCATGTTTCTTTCATTCTGAATCAAGTTAATTCCTAGTTGTTCTCCTATGGATCTCTCAGTTAAATGTTTTTAGATTTAGTAAGTAATCCTATAACATTTATTAAATGGTATTTTGCTAAGATCCCGGTAAATAGATTTCAAGTGTTGTCAAATGAATATAAATAGCCATTTTCAGTGTTCTAAGATTTTTAAACCTGTATGTACTATAGGTTTTTATTTTTAAGGTTTTACCATGTCTGTAATGCAGCAGTACAATATTATGGTTCTGTCTTCATGAGATAAGCAAAGTTTTCAATTAGCTGCTCTTGCAGCTCCATAGTAACTGCTTGTGTTATTTAGAATCTAACTTTATTAGGCAATCAGTGAGATCTGGAAAGCTAAGTACAGTCACAGCTAAAGACATGGCCAGATATTTCCTGAAATTTCTGTGATATTTCTAGAGAAATCTCCTGCTTTCTTCATTTACACAGTAGGGGTAGCAGAGAGAAACTCTGGAAATTTCACGAAATATCTGGAAATTTCTGGCCATGTCTGTGTCTACTACTGTATTTCTTGTTCCCACTCAACCTACCAGCCACTAAGATTTTAAAAGGACACATACACAAAAAGGGCGTGGTGTGTTGCTGAGCAACATAACTGGGGTGGTCGAGCAGGCTCATTATGTGATAGCATGTATTAACAGACGTACTATGGAAGATACTATATTTTTGGTAAACAACCTGTTTTAAACCTTTATTGTTGAATTTCATGAACTAGCGAAATGGCTAACTGAACCCTGTCAAGAATTAATGCCAACGTTCTACAAGATGGTATATTAGGTCTGTCGGCCATCTCATGTGACAGCTCAAGCATATGTATATTGCTCATTTCAGTGATAAGCTCCTTCTGCGTAGTTGTAAACCTTAAAGTGACACACTATGTAAAGGGTTGGGGGTTGTAAGAAAAAATCCTCATGTAACAACTTTAAATATATGTACAATGCTCATTGTGATTGGTTGGCATCCATGGCACTCCAGACATTACCTCATGGGTTACAGCCTACCTGATAGGCTAATGATGCACATGACCCAGATCAGATTTCCAGTATATCCAGGTCACAGGAACCCCTGCTCTCCAGTTTTGAATTGTGCATCTGAACAGGCAAGAAGCATACCAGGGACCCCTGTCTGCTCTTATACAAGGTAGGAACCAGAAATCTAATTCTTTTTGTGCAGTTAGTTGCTCTTTCTGCTGCTCACTATAATGAAATGACCTAATTAGCAGAGCTCTCTTAAGAGCCAGTTATATTGTAAAATCTGAAAGTTTTTATGAAAGTTTTTATTAGCCTGCTAATAAATGCCTGAAAGTTTGGTCTAGCTGGCATATCCTGCCTAAGAACGCTGTTTTTTCTGTGCTAAAAAGGCTACTGAGGCTCCTGTGGTCGAGCCCCTAATTTGTGTCTCTCCCTGAGGTTCTTCTCCTTTAAAAGGGCTCATTTTTTTATTATTTGTTTGGCCTCTTGGCCCGTTGCTTTCCCAGCCGCGCGGCTCCTCTGCCACGTGTGTGACCTGGCTATCGCAGAGTCGCCCCCCCAACCCCCTAACCGCCGCGCTTCTTGGCGTGTTTGTTGGCTTCCCCCGGCCCTCAAGGCCACGTGGTGTGCTTTTCTGGCCTAGGGGCTCCCCCGCCCACCACACCACCGCGCCCGCTCCAGGCCGAGCTCTCCACTCCTCGGTGCCTGCGCAGCGCGGTAGGGCTGAGACTCCCTCCCTCCCTCCTCCCTCGCCCCTTGTGGCATCTCCGCGGGCCGAGTGCGGCCTGCTGCCTCAGGTGCTCGGTCTGGCCACTCTCGGTAGGCCGCCGGCCTACCTCCTCCCGCCACCAACCGCAGGCTTCCTGGGAGGAAGCAGAGCAGTCATCTCTTCGGGAGGCCAGAGCCTTCTCGATACCCCCCGCCCTCCGCCCCCTTCTCTTGCAGGCCGTTTTCCTCAGGAGGTGGAGAGGCATTTTTCCTGGTAGCCAGTGGTCTTCGTGGTCCTCTCCTCCGATGTACGAAGGGCAGGCCTTCAGCGCATTCCTCACGGACCTCCTCCATCGCCTCCATCGCCGGTTCCCTCGGGATGCAGGGCACTGCAAAAAAAATAAATAAATAAAATTTAATAATAGCTTTCTAATAAATAGGGGCACAAAGGACAGAAACCAAGGGGTTCTCCGCCAGCAGTCATTCATCTCCTCAGGAGCTGTGGTAGGAGTGTTAATGCTGGGTCCTATGAGGGAGCAATTCGGGGACCACAGCAATCCTCCAGACCTCCGTTTTTAAACCTACAGCCCCCCCCTTTGAGGCAGTATAGTGCAGTGGTCTAAGGCTCTGAACTGCAAAAACTGGTGACATCCAGCAGACCAGACCCCGTCCTCTTCTCAGTGGTTTTATGTTTAAAAAAAAAAAAAAAAAAAAAGAAAAAAGAAACCTGCTTGGGTCCCTCCCATAGCGACCCCAGTAGAGTCTTGTGGAGTACCTCTCTCCGCATGGTGGCCCTGGCCCCCCTCCCACAGCGGGCCTCGGCTCCACCAAGGAAAGAAACATGGCTTCCTCCTACTTGCTGCGATAGGGGTCCTCACATAGCACCCCTACTCTCAGACACTCCCTCAGTCCCCTCCTGCCACCTGTCCCCCTGGTCCAGATGGGGACGAACGAACGGCAGAGTGGATATTCTTACAAAGGGACAAAGAGGGGGAAAAACGGAGTTATCAGCCTCTTCACAAGTCTACCTTTTTTCTCTCTAATTCCAGATGGTAAAGGCAAAGAAGTGCTCCGCATGCAGCGCCAACCTCCTCCCCCAAACCCAGGGGCCCTTGTTCGTGGCCTGCCTTTTGGACGACGATCTTTCCTCAGTGGAAAGGACACCACCTCTGGCACCTTCCAACCCCGGCCCCAGCAATTCAACGTGGGTGGACCCGGGTTCCCTATTGATCCAGAACCAGCAGGCAGCAGTGGCCATGATGGAGAGCCAACAGAACTTCATGCTCAAGATCATGGAGAAGCTGGAGGCCCTCACCCAACACAGAGCGAGACCACCCAGCCTGGAACACCCCCGGCCGAGGAGTGCACCAGAAGAGCCGTCCATTCCTGAGGACTCCCGCCCCATCGCACCACACCATGGCACACCAGAGGAAGAGAAGAAGGATGACGCGGACGAGGAAGAGGAGGAGGAGGAGGCTGGATTGTATTTGGACACAGAGGACATGGACCTGCAAGCAACTCCGTCCTTGACTTCCAAACTGTGCTCTTTTGACACCATTCCCAGGCTCATGAAGATCATCAAAGCCACCATGGGGCTGTCCACTGAGGAGCCGGAAGAGGGCAAGCCGGAGTCGAAGCTCGATCCCATGATTCAGCTGAGACCCACAACCATAGAGACATTCCCAGTATGCCCAGCTATTGAAGAGGTTGTTAACATGGAATGGCAGTCCCCCGACCCGGGCAGAATGCTGAACCGCAGGAAATTTAACAGAATGTACCTGGTACAGGGCGACAAATCCGATGTTTGGTGCAAGGCACCCACCATTGATCCACAAGTGGCGGCCCTGAGCAAAAAGACTGTGCTACCATGTGGCACCATAGCCCTCAAGGACCCAACAGACAAGAGAATTGAGGACATGCTCAAGAGGACCTTCGAGATCGAGGGAACCATGGCCAAGGCAATGACCACTGCCATCTACACCTCTTGGGCTCAAATTCACTGGCTCAAGGAGCTCCAGGAGCAGGCTATCCCAAAGTCTAAAGAGGCAGAACTACTGGACTGCACCCTAGATGCAGCAAAATACCTGGTGATACGGCAGTGGACTCTCTACGCCTTCAGGCCAGGGCCGCCGCCATCATCAACCGGGCCCGCAGAGCCTTGTGGTTAAAGCTCTGGGACGCCGATTCAGAATCAAAGACATTATTACAGAACTTACCACTCAAGGGGAACCATGTCTTTGGGGAGGGACTCCAGAACTATCTGAAACAGAGGGAGGAAGGTAGGGACCTCCTTAGGAATAGGTCAAAATCCTCCTATCTGCCCTCCGCAAGACGGAGGTTTCGGGCCGGGATCAAGGGCCAAAACCGTAGAGACTCATTTCCACAGAGCCACTCCTTTCGGGGTAGGGCCTCCCCTTCCAGCTCCCGCTGCCACTCCTTTCACAGTTACCAGTCCGCCTCCTTCAGAACCCGGGGACAAAAATCCGGAGAGTCGAGGTAGAGGCTTCAGAGGAAAACAGTGACTCCCAACCGCCCGACTTTTGCGATCAGGTCCCGAACCCCCCGGTAGGTCAAAGACTAGCCCTGTTCGCCCACCGGTGGTTGGCCACCACATCGGACAGGTGGGTTCGGGATGTAGTCTCCAAGGGATACGCCATCGAGCTATCCCATTCCTCTGTACTGCACTGGTTCGTCTCATCCCCAGTCTCCAGAAGGAGAGCCTCTCCCCACCAGGTTCAGCGGATTCTAGCAGAGCTAATCCAGAACAGGGCCATCCAGCCCGTCCCGAGCCAGGAACAAGGAATGGGCATGTACTCCATCTTCTTCCTGGTCCCCAAAAGTCTGGGGAACTAAGGCCCATCCTGGACCTAAAACTACTGAACCGATACGTGGTCCCTCACCGGTTCAAGATGGAGACCATCCGGTCCACCTTACAGGGCATCAGGGTGGGTGACTTCATGACATCCATCGATCTGAAGGACGCCTACCTCCACATCCCCATCATCAGAGGACACAGGCAGTTCCTCCACTTCCACATTCTAGGACACCATTTCCAATACAAGGCACTCCCCTTCGGCCTGTCTTCGGCACCCAGAGTCTTCACCAAGGTCTCTATAACTCTGGTGGCCAGACTCAGGGAACAGGGGCTGGACATCATCCCGTACTTGGACGATTGGCTCATCCGCGCCCGTTCCGAGGACCAGGCACGAGCGCATACGGAACTCACCTTGCAGGTCCTCGAGGATCACGGCTGGGTGGTGAATCGGGAAAAGAGCCACCTCCGCCCCACCCAACAGATAGAGCACCTCGGGGCCATCATCAACTTGGCCGAAGGATGGGCAAAACCATCACCGGCCCGAGTCCGCAACTTACGGGAACTGGCGCGCGAGTTGAAGTCACACACTCACACCACAGTGGGGAAGGTGGCGTGACTTCTGGGCTGCATGGCCTCCTGCATTGACCTCATGCCCTGGGCCAGGTGGCACATGTGCCCACTCCAGAACTATGTCCTATCTCGCGGGGCACCAAACGAGAACAACCTCAAGTGCGTGGTGCCACTGCCCGTAGTGGTAAGATCATCCCTGGGCTGGTGGACGGCACTGGAGAATCTGACCAGGGGAGTCCCCCTGGAGGCCCCTCGCCCGATGCCCATAGAGACGGACGCAAGTCTCTCCGGCTGGGGGGCCTGCTTAGGGGCCGCGTCAGCACAGGGAACGTGGTCTCCCGCGGAGTCTCAACTCTCCATCAACATTCTGGAAATGAGAGCAGTATTCCACGCCCTGAGGGCGTTCAGTCATCTCATCCTGGGGCGCTCGGTCTTGATCAAGTCCGACAATCGCGTGACGTGGCCTACATCATGAAACAGGGGGAACCAGAAGCAGGATTATGTCAAGGGAAACCACAAGGGTGATGAACTGGGTGCAGACTCACCTATCACACCTGGGAGCGGTGCACTTGGCAGGGAAACTGAACGTCAGGGCGGATTGGCTCAGCAGGCAGCAGATCCACCCGGGAGAATGTCAGTTGCACCCGGCCCTCTTTCAGACAATCCAGGCAGCGTGGGGACCCGTGTCTCTAGACCTAATGGCATCACAGGACAACGCCCAGGTCAACATGTACTACTCCTGGTTCAGAGACACCCACTCCCAGGGCACGGATGCCCTGTCACAAGCCTGGGCACGGGAGTACGCGTACGTGTTCCCGCCGCTCCCTCTACTCCCACAAGTACTGACCAAGATCTGAGAATCTCATGTCACCATCATTCTGGTGGCTCCTTACTGGCCATGCAGATCATGGTTCGCAGCAATCAGAGAGATGTCGCTAGCCAGCTTCCGGATTCCCGTCCGACCGGACATGCTGTCACAGGGACCGGTTCTCCACCCGTCCCCTCAGACCCTAAAGCTCACGGCCTGGCTCCTGAAAGGGAACATTTGACGGCGACCGGGTACCACGAGTCGGTCATCGGTACACTTCTCCAGTCTAGACGGGTCTCCACCACGTCCACGTACGAGAGGCAATGGGCCATCTTCTCGCAGTGGTGCCGTCTGAGGGGGTCAGTACCAGAACAGGCCGACCTGCCCACCATTCTCCTGTTCCTCCAGCAAGGGGTGGACAAGGGGCTAGCCCCCTCCTCCCTGAGGGTGCAGCTGGTGGCCATTGGGGCGGCCAGAGGGCTCGTAGAGGGGCACCCACCGGGAGCTCACCTGGACGCCATACGCCTCAGGAGAGCGGTAGAGCTCCTGCGTCCCAGGACCAGACCAACCATCGCACCTTGGGACCTACCTCTGGTGTTGGGCTCTCTAAAAGCATCACCCTATGAGCCGCTCCTGGAGGCAGACCTCTTCTGGGTCAGTCTAAAGACCGCTTTCCTTGTAGCCATCTGTTCGGCCAGAAGAATCGGGGAGCTCGGCGCCCCGTGCGCAGAGCCATACACCGTCTTCACCCAGCAGGGGGTCAGGCTGAGAATAGTGCCGGCTTTCCAGCCAAAGGTTTCGACAAGGTTCCACAGGGAGCAACCCATCGACCTGCCTACCCTGCCACGTGAAAGTTCTCAGGGCGAGGGCAGGGCCCCCGACTCCCTGGACGTCGGGTCGGCTCTATCGGTCTATCTGGCCAGGACTCACCTCATCTGTAAGATGGAGAGGCTGTTCATCGTCTCAAAGGGCCAGAGAAGGGGGCTCGCGGCCTCCAAGACCACTATCGCAGGATGGCTCAGACGGGTCATCCAGCATGCCTACACGGCAAATCAATTGACCCCACCGCAGGGAATCAGGGCACACTCCACCAGGGCGGTCACCACGTCTTGGGCGGAGAGAGTCTCGGTGTCTTCCGAAGATATATGCAGAGCGGCCACCTGGAGCTCCTTGCACACCTTCGATAGGCACTACAGGCTGGAACAGCTCCGGGACTTCAGGTCAGCCTTCGCAACCCAGGTCCTGGCAGCGGCCTCTTCATCCAGACACTCCGACTCACCTGTCTCCCACCCAGAGTGCTAACTGCTTCTTATCTCCCATGAGGTAATGTCTGGAGTGCCATGGATGCCAACCAATCACAATGGGTGTTTACTCACCTGGTAAAGGTGATTGTGTTGGTTGGCATCCATGGCACTCCAAGGCCCATCCCTTAGGAGTGTTCAGAGCGTCCGCCACTAGGGCAAACAGGAGGTCCCTACTCACTCCGGTGCCTCAAGGAATTTGCCATTACTGCTAAGTTCAGTCGAACCACTGGTTCGAGTTAGGATGTATATAATAGGAAATAAACGCAGGCATCTGGCCTTTCCCTTTGTAACATGTCATGGTGGACCTCTTTTTGTGCGTGACTATATATATACGGTTTGTTTTGTGTCTCTTGTACTAACTAACTTCCTTTCAGCTATGGAAGATTCAAACTGGAGAGCAGGGGTTCCTGGGACCTGGATATACTGGAAAGCTGATCTGGGTCATGTGCATCATTAGCCTATCAGGTGGGCTGTACCCCATGAGGTAATGTCTGGAGTGCCGTGGGTGCCAACCAACACAATCACCTTTACCAGGTGAGTAAACACCCATTTCAGTTGTTAGATTCTTATGCATAGTCATAAACCTTAAAGTGACAGACTATGTGAAGGGTTGGGGGAGGGCTGAGAGGAAAAAGCCTAACCTTCAAGTTTTGTTTTAACTCAAATGGTATTGTGCTTATTATATTCTAGTGGAATTTGATCTCATTGATGTTTATAATGGTATAGTCTTCCAATGTTCTGACCTTAACTATGCCATGCTGCTTTATGGTGTTATTGCCAACAAGCAGGCTAGTTTGCATCAGTTTTTTCATTCCTATAGTGCTGTCCAATGATTTCATCAAGAAAATCCATTTCATCTCACATCTGTCCAATCTATTCTGATAGTCACCCCCTCTTTCTGGTGGGTAGACATCATCCAGTCCCCAAAACCGCAGTGAAGCCCCATTGTGTCCTGCTTGATTAAAGGGTATGGCTACTTGTGATTCCTGATCATGTCTCCTAACGTCTCCCTTGTGTTCTTGTATCCTAGTTTTTAATTGTCTGGTCATTTGCCCTATGTAAATCTTATTGCAAGGGCATTGCAAAACATATATTGCCCATTGTGTTTGACAGTTAATTGGCTGTCTGATGTCAAATGATTGATATGTATGTGGGTGTTTGAAAGTAGTTTTTCTGCTGGTCCTGTATGTCCGCAGACAGAGCACCTGCCACATGGTGTCATCCCTGGCTGCAAATGGCCTAACAATACTTGCTGCCCTGGTTTTTGTGGTGTGTAAAACTGAGATTTTGCTAGCTTGTCATTTATTGTCGGGACTTTTTTGGCTACCATTATTGGGTTTTGGGCTAGTGCTGGAATGTGATGATTTTCTGTACTGAGTAAGTGCCAGTGTTTGTGAATAATCTTTTTTATTTCTGGCATTTTATTGGAATACTTTGTTGCAAACACCAGTTTGTCACACTCAGCAGCTTGTCCTTTCTCTTCAAGTACTTCCTGTCTGTTTTTGGTTTGAAATTTTTGTTCAGCCTGTCTCAGAATTGTTTTACCATAGCCCCTGTTTTGAAATCCTTGCATCATGCCCTGTTGTGCTGCTTGAAAGTCTTCCTCAGTGGAACAGTTTCTTTTAACTCACACTAACTGAGAGTATGGCATGCTTTTTTTAAAGCTTTGGTTAATGGAAACTATTCCCATGTAATAATGTATTTATGTCTGTTAGTTTACGATACAAAGTAGTCAGTAACTTGTGCTCTTTTTTAATGAGCATAATGTCTAAATAGGGAATTTGGGTGGTGTTAAATTCCATGGTAAATTTCAAGTTAATATTAATGAGGTTCATATATTCATGAAATTCATGCAGTCTGTTTGGTTACATAGATACATAGACAGTGTCGGCAGATAAGGGCCTATGGCCCACCCAGTCTGTCCATTTGAGCTTGTAAGTTCAGTTTATGTTTTCCTAGAAGTCTGTTGCCCCTTACCTCTGACCTCCAGAATAAAAATGTATCATCAATATTATGAAGCCACGTTAATATTTCATGGAAAAATGGATTGGTGGTTGGGTCAAGTGTATTGGTCACTTCAAATTAATGCATATAAGCATCTGCATAGGTGGGAACCATGGTGCTCCACATGGCCATCCCCCTGATTTGTAAAAAGAATTAATTGTTGAATTCAAAATAGTTTTTTCCTAAGACTAACTCTGCTAACTCCTGTAAGACTCCAGTTTTAGGATTCTGTAGCTGTCTTCTGTTGTCTAATATTATGTCCATTGTTTCTATACCTTCTAAATGGGAAATAAAGGTGTAAGGGTCAACGACATCAATGGTAAAAAGATAGCAGTTTGGTGATAAACCCTGAGTAGAGAGTTGGTTTAAAATCCTGATCATGTGCCCGGTGTCTTTAACATAAATGTTAATTTTTTATATTTCTGGTTGTAAAGTTTACATATTGTGAAATAGGCTGTAACAGAGCCTATTGCAGAAACTATTGGTCTGCCTGGTGGATCTATTGCATTTTTGTGTATTTTAGGTATGCTATAAAAAGTAGGTGTCCTAGGAAATGTGCTAAGCAATAGCTCACTTTCCCACTCTTTAATCTAGTTCATCACTGTTAATTCTTCTATTGTGCTTGCTATGATGTCAAATTCTCTGGGGGGACCATTAATTAATGTCAAATAATTGTTTTCATTGGCCAGTAATTTTAAACACTGGTACTGTGTGGTTTCCATAACTACTATGCCCCCATCTTTGTCTGCCTGTTTGATTGCGATTGATTTGTCATTGGCTAAAGTTTGTAGTGCTTATTTTTGATGTTTGTTAAGATTGTGATATTTAGGATTGTTTTCTTTGTTGTTCTCAAATAATTTCTCTATATCCCTTTGTATCTGTACATTATGTTTCAATACCATGACTCCTACCCATTGGTGGGTTAAAAGATTTAATGTTCAGATTCTGTTTGATCTCTCATTCATATTTGTTATTGGGGTCATTAGGAGTATGTTCTGATTCTCCAAACATGTTTTTTAGCCTGATGTTTCTAAAGAACTTTTGTAGATCTGCTTGAAGGTCAAAAATGCCCACTGAATGGGTAGGATAAATAATAAAAAGCCCCTTGAAAAAGCACTTTGAAATACTGTGAAATGTTAGGGTGTATTATCAAGCAAAATAAAAGAATTTGGTTTTGAAAAACCCAGTGTGAAGTCGCTTGAAGATTTCTCGGCATCCCTCAACATTATTTTTTTCATGAACAGTAGTAGACCCCACCAACATATATGGGGAGGGAGGAGGGTAGGCATAGTTTTATTAGGAGCAACTCATAGACAGAGGGGGAGGAGATAGATAAGCAGATAGAGTAACTGATAGAGGAGGTGATATACATAGCGACACCCCCAGCCCTGGACTTATGGTCTTGGCAGATGATAGAGTACCCAAAGATGGAGATATCTGTGTTTGGTATTTTAGTGCTGAGCCATGACTCAGAGATGATGAGAATAGAGGGTTTTAATTGTAGTACGAGTGGCTGCATGAGGTCTGTTTTTGGGAGGAGACTTCTTATATAAGTGGGCTATACTTAACCCCTTAGGGAAATTAATGATTTTGATAAGGGAGGAACCAAGGATAGGCTCAATGTCACTAGCTAAGAGAAGTAGGAGTAATTAGAGTGACCAGGATACTATAGCCAACCATTTTTTTTATCTGTGTGCATGTCTGGCTGGAGGAGGGGATGGTGTCAGTTGTCCAATTGTGGCACATGCTAAAGGCTCACATGGTAGTCAATTGGAGCCCTGATCCATATAGGAAACCAGCAGAAGAGTGCCAGGGTGAGTGAAGGGCAATGGATAAGCAGGGGTATGTAAGGGTGGATGAGAGTGAAGGAGGGCAGATTGGTGTTGGGAGTGGGAGAGAGGGTTCAGAAGAATGAGGAAGGGATATGGGAGAGAAGAGAAGGGGGACACAGGCTAGGAAAAGGAGCAGCATGATTGAACATTAAGTGACAGCAGAATTATTGGGTGATAAATAGGTAAAATTGGTATTTATTTTGATTGGAGAAAAAAACAGGACGTTTCACAAGGCCTAAGCAGGAAGTGTGGTGAAAGGAAGTATACGGATTCATACCCACATTCACCTAAGTCAACCCTCAGAAACAGGAGCAATTCACCCACCTATCCCACTAGTAATAGTGGATCTGAATTAGAGGAAGCTTTTTTAGACGAAGAACAGTCCGAACAGATGGGCTTGCAGTGGACTATTCAGTTTCAACTGCCAAGTGCTGACAGGGGCAACAAAACAAGAGATCATGGGAATTATCAGGATATCAGGAACCACAGCAGGGACCAAAGAGGAAGACCACTTGATGTGGGGGGGGGGGAGAAAACATTGGCAGCAGGGTCCAAGGGAGATGACAAACTTAGGATTTGGACAGAGACATCAGGGAGAAAACATCGTAATTATCTTGGGACAGGAACTTTTGGGAATTCAACTTCAAGTTTTGCAGAAGGGATTATCCTTTGTACTGACTCAGGACTCTCGACCTTTCAAATTGTTTGTGGATTTACATCGCTTCACTAGGACTCTAAATCTTAAAGCTTTGTTTAACAAAGTGAATATGTGTCATGGCAATTTGCTAGTAGAACCATCGAGGGGGAGGTAAGCACTTTCAACACACCATCTAATTATATGCCCCCATGAAATGAGACTATGCGAGTCTTCGAGAAGGCGTATGAAAATGGCTTCCAATGAATGTTTGACACTAATTCAGCAGCAAGCTATATAAACATTTCTAGTGATGAAGCAACTGCCCTCAGGGAATTGGAATACGATTCCAAAATAGTTATTAAGCCAGCTGATAAGGGGGGCTCAGTGGTTATAATGTCCAGAGAAATGTACACAAAAGAGCTCACTAGACAACCAGGTGATGCAGATTTTTACATTCATTTAAAAAAATGACCCTACTGTTAAGTTCAAACAAGAGATAGATGTATTTCTTAATGAAACTTTACTTGCAGGGGTGATTATGGCATCTGAAATTGGTTTCCTGATTGTTTCTAACCCTGTTAGGGCAAGTATTTATAATTTGACCAAAATCCACAAGGATCTCAATAATCCACCTGGGAGACCCAGTGTTGCAGGTATTGGCTCACTTACTGAGCCATTGTGAAACTATGTGGATGCACACATTAAACCCTATGTCGTGGCATTACCATCTTATATTAGGGATACCACCCAGATGCTAGGCATAGTATAGGAGATGCAGACTGAGATGGAATGGTATCTTGTCTCTATGGATCTCACATCTCTCTATACTAATGTCCCCCATTCAGGCAGTATCTCAGCTCTTGATTTTTGGTTGTCCTTGGATGATATCATAGAGGACACAAGAAAACAATTTTTGCTAACATATAGTGAACATGTGTTGAATAAGAAAGTTTTCATGCTTGGTACTGATACGTATATGCAAACTAAGAGTACGGCCATGGGGCTACATTTGCCCCCAATTATGCCAACCTTTATCTGGGCAGATGAGAGAAAATATCTGTCTGTGATGCTCAGAACAATCCTTTTAGCGATAGGTTTGATATCTGGCATCACCTTCTTGACGACATATTCATGATATGGGCAGGCACACTGTATGAAATGGGAAAATGTATAGAGTACCTTGAATCTACTGATCCCAATCTTAAATTTACTGTACAGAGTGACCAGAAGTGTGTTTCATTTCTGGATTTAATGATCTCTAAGTTATCTGATGGGACTTTAAAAACTGATCTGTTTCATAAGGAAATTGATCGTAATTCCCTCCTTCATGCAGCTGGTTGCCATCCACGGCATTTGATTAATAATTTTCCCAAGGCCCAGTTATTGAGAGCATATAGAAATGGTTCTGAAGTCAGTGACTTTATGGTAACAGGAAATGACATGTGCAATAGATTCACTGAGAGAGAGGTTGTCCTAATAAACTGGTAGAACAAGCCTTTACTCAATACTTTCAATATCGAGACAGAGAATCTATTAGTAGTAAAACCTAAAACAGATGGCCCATCAAGAACTAACTTCATCACAAACTACACTAGACACACCATGAGATACAAGCTATTGTGAATAATAACTGCCATATTTTGGAGAATGAAAGGCTATTGACTGAAGATGTTAGACAGAAACCACGATTTGTTTTCCATAGAGGCAGAAACTTGCAAGATAAGTTAGTACACAGCTATCTACCTGATAGAGAAGGGACCACACTAGGTAAAACTTGGCTGCCTCCATTGCCCATAGGTAACTTTAGCTGTGGAAATTGCAAGTTTTGCCCCCACATTCTTAGAACTGACACCTTCACCACATGTAACAACACTAAACTGTTTAAGATTAAGGAATTCTTCAGTTGTAACAGTAGCAATGTTGTTTATCTTGCCACATGTGAATGTGGCTCTTTCTATGTAGGAAAGACTAGTAGACCTATGAAGGTTAGAATAGGGGAACATCTTTGCTCAGTTTCAAAGAAAGATGCCAAAAATGAACTAGCATGTCATGTAAACAGTAGTTGTAGTTGTAAACATTCTTTTAAGTTTTGTGCTCTCGAGAACGTTACATTAGGACCACGTGGTGGTAACCTTGATGTTAAATTACTCCATCGTGAGTCATTCTGGATCTTCACATAGTGGGGACTCAAACCACCAGGACTCTATGATAGAACTGAACTTCTACCATGTACACAGAGAAAGTTATAATGGTTTGCCTTTTTTAGTATAAAATTGTGTTTTGCTTCTCTTTTTACATGGTTTCACTCTGGTCTCTTTTCTATGTTTCTCTTCTAGTTTACAGAATTAATTGCCGTCTACACACATGCAGCATCATATTCTCTATTTTGAACAATCATAGAGTCGAATTTGAAATTATGGTGGTAACGTTAACTGCTAAATATTTCATATTTGAGCTTTCTATTTCTTAGATACCTGCATGGTTACCTTTTATATGCATATATGCCTCATAGGATGTCTTATGCCTGCTTTTTAGGGCTATACATATAAGTATGCCATATATCTATTTATCTGCTAACTATCTTTCCTTTAGTTCTCCTGTAGTACATGATATTTAACACTGTTTTTAATGGTTATGGATTTTACAATGATCATGTGATATGTATGATGTTTTATATGCCCTGTCACTTTAAACTCACTATGGTTTTGTATAAAAGGGTATCATATATCTGAATCGCTATCCTCCTGATGACACATGTTTGAATGCAAAACTGGTAGAGGTTTATAGCTGCATCCCTGATGCACTTTGCATGTATGGCAGTGTTTTTTATATATTTTTTTCATTAAAAAGCTGCTAATTGGAAGTTTTCTCTGAGTGGTGCGGTTTCTTGCCATGTTTTTTCATATTTATAATGGCCAGGTTGATTAGTTCAGTGAATAAAGCAAATTAATACTGGGTGTCAAAATAGGTATTTGGTATTTATATTGGCTGATTTGAGTTGCTTTGTGTATAAAGGAGAACTAGGATTGTAAAAAGCCAGAGAGAGAGAAGGATATGCTGCTTGATTCCTAGGGTTAAGGTCTTACTGCCGCCTGCCGGCTGACCATGCTCCCCCAAGCCAACTGAAGTAAAATTGCAACAGAGAACAAAAGGCACTCCTTGCGCCACATTTTCCTGCCCCAAATCCACACCGGTGGTTCAGTGAAAGTCAGCCCGCCATGTGAGGTTGTGCCCTGCTGGGTACTACTAGCCGAGCCACTCCCACTGGCTCGCTGGATGCCACAGAGAAGGATATGCTGCTTTATTCCTTGGTTGAGGTGATACTGCCAGCTGCTGGCTGACCACACTCCTCCAAGCCAACTGAAGTAAAGCTGTAACAAAGAAACCAAAAGTACTCCTTGCGCTGCATTTTTCAGCCTTGAATCCACACCGGTGGTTCAGTGAAAGTCAGCCCACCCTGTGAGGTATGTTTTTGCCACAAGCCAGAGAAAGGACAGTTGATTTTTTGATTTTTTGGCACCTACTGAGCGACTGGCGCTGTCCTTACGAGCCCTTCCTGTGATTGGCTACTGCTTTGAACTGAACTCTTCCTGTTAAGACTATTGGATGTTTCTGTTTCTTGCCATTATACCTACACTAGTGAGGCTTGATTTAATTTTTGAGTTGTCCAGCTAGTGCATTTTGTGCTGCTTACAGTTGTTATATATTACTGCAGCTTACTTGTTTCTTAGAGTGCTAAGTTTCTTTTACTGCATAATGCCTTACAGTGCTAAGTTTTCTCTTTTTAAAGTAGTAGTATTTAGTGTCTTAATAATGTACAGAGTGCTAAGCTTGCCTGAATGATTTCTGCTACTTCCCAATTGATCCCTCTGATCTGATCTTGCTTTCCTTGTCCTATTTCTTTTCTGTTCTCTACCCTGCTCTGATCTGCATATCTGCTCTGTTCTTTACCCTGGCTTTGACCAGGTCATGCAGAAGCCAAACTTTACTCTGACTTCACTCTCTCCTGCAGCTCCTCATTTTGTTACTCTCAGCTGTCCAGTAACATAAGATTTCTGACTCTAATTTCTCAGTCTGGGATAAATGTTTTAGCCACGCCCAGTGGAGCAGGCTGTCCCACACTTATTCTTCCCTGCTGCTCTCAAACCCACCCCGTCCTGTTCTTTTGTTTGCTGTAAGCCCTCCTATGCTAGCCCCCACTCTCAGACCCACCCTGTCCTGCCCTGTTCTTTTGTTTGCTGTAAGCCCTCCTACTCTAGCCCTTACTTAATGCTGCTCAGTTTCTCCTCTGCTAGGTTGTGCCCAACTGGGTGCTACTAGCCAAGCCACTCCTGTGGGCTCACTGGATGCCAGAGATCGAAGGATATGCTGCATGACTCCTGGGGTTGAGGTGGTACTGCCAGCTGCCGAATAACCATGCTCCCCCAAGCCGACCGAAGTAAAGCTGCAACAGAGAACCAAAGGTGCTCCTTGTGCTTCATTTTCCTGCCATGAATCCACACTGATGGTTCAGTGAAAGTCAACCCACCCTGTGAGGTACATTTCTGCTGCAAGCCGGAGAAAGAAGGACAGTTGATTTTTGACCCACCCACCTACACCCACCCCGGCCTCTATTAAATGACTAAGCCTTGAGGCAAGCCCTCCTCTCACTTCCTATTGGCATTCCCATACCAAGGTGCTGCTCAAGCTAAGGAGCATCACCAACAAATCGGTCTTGCCTCTTAAAGAGACTATGTTCTCTAACCAAGCTCCAAATTTTTAATCTTACAAAAATGTTCACAACTGGGGCACTAACACTGATAACTGCTCTATGCCCAGCCTGGTAGTGCTGAGGGTTGAGGCTCTGGATGCCACACCTTGCACCACGCCAGCGACCGAGGTTCGGGAGCAAGCCTAGGTCACTGGGGGGCGGCGGGGAAGGGAAGGATTGAGCATCTGGAGGACAGCTCTCCTTCCTTGGGGGGGCCAGGGATTCTCTGCCTGGCACTGCAGCGGCCTCTGGTGGAGACTGGAGGTACCGAAATGCTCAGGGCCAAGAATAGAGGGTTGCAGAGTTACGCCAAGACGTTCCCTGGTGTCATTGCATGCCGGACTCTGTCAGGGAGAGGGAGGGAATAACGAGGGAGGGGGTGGGGACAAAGCAAAAATACCCAGCCAAGTGGATAGGCGACGGCACCTGTATCCACCAGGACCACACTCCACCGCCAAGGGTACTCCTTACTTGGGCCAAGCCCAGCCCAGCCTGAATTTGCAGATAGAGTGCCCTGGGTGGATAGGGCGGCCCAACCTCGGGGGGCTCAGAGCCGGGGGGATAGCCGGGCTGGTGCCAGGTTTCAAGAGGCCTCTCAGGCACGGAGGTAGAGTCAGGGGGTACTACAGGATGCCTGAGAGAGTTCCACGGGTTGGAAGAAAAAAAAGAATTCGAAAAAAAAGATAACTGCTCTACTGCTCACTATACTTTCATGTCCATTGGACCTCAGTCACTATTCTCATGCACACACTGACCTGACACTGTGTGATATGACCCTCAGTCCATACAGCAGTGTAAAACTTTCTTATGGAAACCGCTTGCACTCATTGCCCCTATGACCACCCACAAACAGTCTTATATAGCATATATTACACTGTCTGGAGTGGCTGTACCCCTTGCTCTTTTCCCAGGGATCTTCAACACGCATGAAAGAATTATATATTCCCATAACAGGAGCAGGCGAAGAAACGATAGCCACAAACAACTAAAACAATACCTCTTCTGCCTAGCGATCTTGCTACTCCTGTTATCTGGGAATATCCACCCTAACCCAGGCCTCCCCTACTTCTCTCTTCTCTCTTCTACCCCTTTATGATGCAAGGGACAGCTTATATTTGGTTTAATAAATATTTGTAGCCTCTTACCCAAAATGTATTGCTTGAAGACCTGGGTACTTCAACACAATCCGGATATTCAATCAGTGGTAGAAACTTGGCTCTCCCCTAAAGTAAAGGACACAGCTATCACAATTTCTGGATACACAGTCTATAGGCTAGATTGATTGTCCAAACATAGGGGTGGTTATGCTATCTATATCAGGAATAGCCTCCAGGTGCACACCCTTACATTACTGGATATGGATGCTAGCATGCAAGCCATTGTACTAAAATTACTTCTTGGGAAGTTCAATAAAACTATGACTGTTCTTACAGCATACAGTACAAATCCCTCCTAGTCAGAAAGCCACTGGTCTTGACTCACTGATGAAATACCTTTATGTGCTCAATCTTAACAATGAAACAGTGCTACTGGGAGACTTTCATGCCAACTGGCTCTCTCCAGCTGCTAGACCATATAGAGATGCTGTATCCACAGTGAACTTCACCCAGCTAGTCACCTCGACCACCAGGATGAACTACAAGACTGGTACTTCCTCCCTGCTGGACTGGGTCCTGTCCAACTGACCTGAGCATATCTATCAGACCACAATCCTGCCTGATTCCTACAGTGACCACTCACCTGTACTGTTCTGTTGGTCAAACCACTTCATCAAACCACCAGCCAGAACAATCACAAATATGGTCCTTAGGCCTAGGCACCTTGAGATGCTAAAAGCAGATCTCAGCCAAAAGAACTGGGATAGCATCAACTCCACTGGTTCTGTTGATGCAGCCCTTAATCAATTCATTCAACTTTTTAATGGCACATGTGATCAGCATGCGCCTGTTAAGACACAGAAAGTCAAAGGTCGCAGTACCTTGTGGTGCTCTATAGACCTCCTAGAGCAATTGAAATGGAGGGATCACCTGTGGTGGCAAGCCCGTACCTCTGGCAATCAGGTGGATCTCCAAAGGTACAAGAAAACACAAAATGACTGCACAAAGGCTATACACTCAGTGAAAAATAACTACTACAAGGAAGTTCTAGAGAACACCTGGAGTGATAGCAGGAAATTCTGGGCCAACTTCAGCAATCTCTTAGGGAAAGAACAGAAGTCAGCACCAACAATGCTCAACATTGATGGTGTTCCCACCACAGATCACAGCATCATAGTAAAATCATTCAATAATGCCTTCACTGACCTTAGTGGTGTATTCTCACCTGACTTGTTCCTTCCTGCTCCCACCCCTCTGACTACCAGATCTGATAGCCAACAATCCTCCCACCCACCCTTCCACTTTAGAGCCCTCTCCACTAGCAAAGCTAGAAAATACCTCCTAAAGTCCCAGGCAAGACACAATCCAGTGGAGACTCTCTTGATCTTAAATTCATTGGACTCACCCATGACACCCTTCTTTTACCTCTCATGAACATCATCAATGCCTTGCCTAGTCTCTCCTAAATCCCACATCTTTGGAAAACTGCCCTAGTGACACCAATGTTCAAGAGTGGGGACAGAGCACAACAGAAAAATTACAGACCCATCTCAATTCTCCCACCACTATCTAAGGGCCTTGAAAAAATAGTGGTGGATCAACTAACTGAATACCTGGAAAAGTATAACTTGCAATGTCCACAGCAACACTGTTTTCAGAAAGGGCACAGTACCTGAAGAGCCTTACTAGAGTTCGCTGGGTACATCCTTAACTCACTCAATAATGGAGCCCTCACTGGAACAGCATTTATAGACTTGTCAAAAGCATTCAATACAGTCAACCATGTCTTGTTGCTTGAAGAACTTGCATTCGCTGGATTCTCAAAAGGATGTAGTTCAATGGTTCAACAGCTACCTCACCAATCAGTCCCAACAGGTTAAGATCAACTGCACAGTCTCTGATGGTAGACTTGTCCTATTGGGGGTTCCCCAGGGCTCAGTCCTGGGGTCCCTACTGCATGGGATATTCCTAAGTCAACTTCCCTCTGACAGCCACTGCCCTATACTACTTTATACAGATGATATAATACTATTCACAAGTGACAAGGACCTCTGGTCACTTGAGTGGAATCTCCAGGTTAGCTTCTCAACAGTTGAGAAATGGTTCAAGGGCCACAAGCTTGTAATGAACTACATGATGTACTACAACCCACAAGGCAGACATCGAAATTTCTCTCTCAGTATATATAACATAGCAGGGGTCCCACTAGAACTAGTTCTCAATTTTAAATACTTGAGCATCACCCCCGACAGTGCTCTGTCATATGCCAATTACATTGACACTACAACCAAGGCAGTCAACATCCACGTTGGTCTGCTGTACAGACACAGGCAGAACCTTACACCCAAAAGTCTCAACCTGGCAATACATAGCTCTATAGTGGCACTTGTGGACTATGGGCTAGTAGTCTATGGCTCAGCAACAGACTTAGCCCTCCATCAGGTCACTATCTCTCTGAACAAAGCATGCTGTCTCCTCATGGGGGCCACAAGGCTGACACATACCTGTGATCTATATGCCCAGTCTAACTGGCTCCAGCCCTCAGGTAGACTAAAGTACCAAACCTGTATCTTGGCTGTGAAGGTTACTCTGGGCCTTGTGCCACCAGGGGTGCAGCAGCTCCTCTCCTCTTATGAAAGTAGCTGCCCAACAAGAAGTTCAGATACTATGACCTTTAAAATACCCCACTGTCGCATTGCCCTGGGGCAAAAAGCCTTTGCCTATAGGGCTCCCAAATTGTTTAATAACCTTCCACCAGCACTGTCCTCTGAAACCAAGATTGGTACCTTCAAGTGGGATCTCAGGAACCACCTTTTCTCCCTATCTACTTGTGACTGCTTCATCTAATCCTTGACAGACTGGCCAGGCTGTGGCCCCACCATTTCCCCAGATTGATTGCTCTGTAAGCTCTTTAATTCACATTTTCTTTTATTACCTGTCTACTGACCTACTTCACTGATTCAATACACCCTCACCTTACTCCCCTGTCTTCCCCTTTCAATACTTCCTCACCTTACCCTCTCCTTCACCCCTTTCTGCAATCATTAACTCAAAAGACACCATGACTCTGGACATAGCTCATCTAAATATAAACCTGATGTGGCCTACTCCTGGCTGATATCTTCCTAATCCCCAGTATTTGCCATCCCCATGGCCCTAGTGGCTACTCACTCTCACTTCCCTATAGCATCTCACCCTGCTCTCTTTTCTACTTTGCCCCCCACAACTTACCCTACTGTATATTTACAGTATATCTGAATCATTAATCTACTTGTAGGCTTGTTACTATCCTGATTTAGATAGTCTCATATAGGTTTATTTACTGTATTTACAATTATTTATGTCTTACAAATATCTCTTTGTTACCTTAATTGTAATGGCTGTTCTAATCTGTATAAACTCTGATATGGAACCCATGAAAAGAGTTATGTTTTACAATTATCTCTGTGTTACTTCATCTTTAATGTATGTTTTGTTCTGTACGAACTGTGATGTGGAACCTATAAAATTAGCTTGTTCTCAATGGTTTTCATAGATCACAATAATATTTGATATTAATATAGGGATAGGTGATAGATGGTAGTATGGCCAAGGAGTGGAGCTTAGTGAGGTAAAGAAATAAATTAGTATTGGAGGAGGAGAGGGAGCTCTGTCATTAAACAGCAAAGTTTCAGTAGCTGGTGAGCGCAGACTAGAGAGAGTAATGTAAGCTAGAAGAGTAACTAGCAGACAAGACAATGTAAGATGTGGCATACAATTAAGCTGGATGCACTAAAAGGAAAAAACATTTCTAATACATTTAGTAGAGACTATGAGGTGGCAGTTAAGCAGTAACCAATTAGGATTAAGAGCTGAATGAGCCAATGAGTGGGCAGAGGAGAGAATAAGGGGGAGCTAAGGTCTATTTAATAGAGGTTAGGGCCAGGGTGGGCAGGCAGGGCAAAATATGACGTACAGAGATTTCGTACAAGTGCAGCAGTAAAGTCAGTTCAAACAGCAGGGACTGGTCAGCAAAATTTAAAAAAAAAACTGATGAAAAGCCTATAGATTCAATTGGACTAGGCAGCCACTAGTGGAGAAGCTGGAAGCTCGACTAACCAATCAGAGAAGTGAATTTCAAACCACGGTTTCCCAATGGAAAAGCATACCTTTTTGTAGTTTAGCAAGCAGGTGGATGATGCTGTGTGGCCAGCAGGGGTCTGAGCCAGGGCTGCAAGCCCATTCAGGACTGGTTCTGAAAGAGAGAGAGAGAGAGAGAGAGTTAAAGGCTTCAGTCAGTGCTGGGCATAAAACAAGGGGAGGTCCTGAGGGCAGAAAACAAAAGGCAAGGGCAGACCTGCGAGAAGTAGGCATATGCAATAGGTAGGGAGAGCTAGCAGATAGGGGATGTGTCTGGGAGCAGAGGGGGAAGACAAGAAGAGCAATTAACTAGAGACAAAAGGAGAGGACAGAAGTTAGTATTCGGGGGGAAGAGAAAATGGCATCAGAGAAGCAGCTATGAAAGTCAGAAGGTCCAAGTTCAAATCCTGTGTTCTGAGGTAGAGGTGGTAGCCAAGAATCGCAGCTTAATAGTACAACTTACAGAGCAGGTTAAGCAGAAATTCACTCAGGTACTGAGAGGTTATAGGGAGAAAAAAGAAAGAGAAAGAATTTGGAATGGTAGAGTGCAGGAGGGGCTCAGCGAGGTTAGCGAGTGAGAGGTACAACTTAAGTAAAGTGAGCAGCTTAGGCAAAAGGCTGCCAAGGTACAGAGAGGACTTGGGGAAAGAAAGAAGAAAGGAATTGGAATTGGAAGAGAATAGAAGGCAGGGCAGTAAGGGTGAAATTATAGGTTGAGGACAGATGCAGACATTCAACAGTAGCACTGCTAGATGAATAGTAGTATTAGGCAGGTTCAAGTTCAGAATTACATTGGCATAAGAGTTAGCTAAGACTAGTAGATGAAATAAACAGTATGTGTCCTTGACAGTAACCCCAGCAAAATAATATTAGCTATACAAATTGCATATCTTAACACACATTTCAGCTGCAAAACATGGAGCACAGAGAATTTGTGCAAATGCAGCAGTAAAGTCAGTTCAAACAGCAGGGACTGGTCAACAGAATTTGAAAAAAAAGCCACCAAAAATCCTATAGCTTCAGTTGGACTAGGGAGCCAATGGTGGATCAGCTGGAAGCTCGACTAACCAATCAGAGAAGCGGCTTTCAAACCGCTGTTAGCAGATGAAAAAGCATACCTTTTTGTAGTTTAGTAAGCGGACAGATGATGCCGTGCGGGTGGCAGGGGTCCGAGCCAGGCCCATAAGCCCATTCAGGGATGGTTCTTTTTGTAGATTAGTGAGCAGGAGGATGATGCCATGCAGCTGGCAAGGGTCTGAGCCAGGGCTGCAAACTGGTTCAGGGCTGGTTCTGAAAAGAAGGTGCTCAAGAACAAGTGGACATGCTATGAATCTGGAAGGGGGTAGATTCTGGAGAGATGTGAGGAAGTACTTTTTTACAGAAAGAGTGGTGGATTCCTGGAACAGCCTTCCAGCAGAGATAGGGGAGTTCAAGAATGCATGGGATAGGCACAAGGGAATCACAGTGCATAGGAAAGGAGGAAGGTCAAAAGGGCTGTAGGTCAAGTGGGGTCTGCAGCGAGAATGTAGGTGGGGGAAAAAGGGCAGACTGAATAGGCTAAGTGGCTCATATCTGTTATTAGATTCTATGTTTCTAGGTTAATTAATTGACACATAAACAGGAAAAATCATTGAATCTAAAATCCAGAAATCCACAAATGTAGCACTTTAGGTAAGAGTTTTACCTACAAAATGATGTGCTCCATTTGATTCAAAAATGCAATTTTATGCAGTTTTATCAGCTTTAAAAGATGCCCAGAAATATAAGCAAACTGAGACTTCTAACTAAACGTCATGCTCCAGTAGATGCCTAAAATAGCTGCGAGATCAGTGCATGATGACATCATCAGAGCAACCCTGCAAGCATTCACTTTGTATAGGGACATTATAAGAATAGTTTTGTTATTAAATTGGGATTCAATTTCTCATCAGAATCCTTTATTGTGTATTTGTGAAAAGATACCAACAGGGGTTTAAACCATAAATGTATTTTATTTATTGCCTAAGTAGCAGCATCAGCATTGGGCTCAGCTGTCAGGCTGCCATGTGGTGTGTATGTTTTTCTGGCTGTGGGAGGAGTATATAGCCATTTTGCTATCTGTAGCTTGAAAATGGAGTTTCATGGAACACATTTCTGGGACTTTTCAATGTATCCTTCCCCATCTACAAATCACTAAGACAACTAAAATAAAATAATCCCTTCTTTCTGTTTAGAATGTTGGAGACATAACTCCAAGCTGCTTATCTGATGCCCATTAGGAAACTGAAACAGCTTGTTAAATATTGGTTGCCTATTAAACAGGAGATTTGTTTACCCCCTTCAAAACGCAGCAGCTTGCATATTTAAATGATTAGCATTTAAACATGTTTTGCTACTAACTTCAGTTGTAGATGAATATCTTTCAAGAAAGATTCATACCTCATAAGTGTTACCCTTTCCCAGCAAATTTTTTAAAGATGTACACTGTTTTTAACCTCTTAAGACGTATCTAATCAAACAAAAATTTTACTGTGAACTACCCAGACTAGATAAATAAATTTATTTTTGACAGAAGGGCTGTGGCCTGCTTCCCAAACATAATAGATAAGAGCTACTGACATCTCTTATAGTAAGATTGTGTGTGTGTGTGTGTGTGTTGGGGGAGGGGTGAAGAAACAGTCAAACTCCTGACCAGTGAGACCTCATCTAGTGAATTAACTGCTGACAACCATAAGTGACACAGAAGCAAATGATTTGATACCTTTTATTGGACCAACATAGATGTAACAAAAAAAACTTACATTGTTTATAAAATTCTTGATCAAACAATTGCATACAGAAGACTGTTTTTGTCATGTTATGATATGATATACTGAGTGTGTATTTACTAAGTTGCTGGATCAGGGCCGTGATAAAATGATAACATTTATTTAACTCATTCAAGATTCCATCAGGTGGACAGAAAAAAAGTCTATGAGAATTTGTCTGAAAACCAACAACTATAAGATGCAAAAATAGCATATATATATGTGTGTGTGTGTGTGTGTGTGTGTGTGTATATATATATATATATATATATATATATATATATATAGTGACAAGGCTCAACCTTGCCACAGGATTCAGGATCAGCTTTGTGGTGGTTAAGGAGTCCCAGGAAGACCAGTTTGTCAACATCAAACCAAACAGGTATATTTTTATTTTCTTAATATGGTTGGTGACACAGAACTTTGGGCTTCTGCCCGTTTCCTTTTTAAGTCCCACCGGGGAAAATGAAACAAAAACAGAAATGAAGAGGCCTAGTCCGGGTGGGAGCGCTGACTAAACAATCCCCAACCCTAACTAGAAACCCCCCTATTCCAGAAGGCTAGACCTTCTGGAAGAACATAAACAGTAAAATGAAAAATTCACAATGGAAATAACTTTTTTCTTTTTGTCTTAATTCAGAAGACCACTCTCCTGAGGGTTGCTTAAGGGACTCCTGTTCTGGAACACATCCAAGCAGCTTGTCAGGCCTCTACCCCTGCAGCAACTGCCTGCTGGCTTTTTCTTCCTGTTTTTAAAGCTCTCCTGTCTGTGCAGCTGCAGCCAATCAGCCGAATCAGCTGCAGCTGTACCCTGACTATCTTACTCAAGGAAACCATCTCACCTCCAGTACCTGAGTTTACCACTATATATATATATATATATATATATATATATTAGAAGGCAAAAACTCAGTTTAATGCATCAGTTAGGATGTTCACAGTGACAAAAGTGAGGAAATCCGATGTTAGGGTTGAAACCCCTTTGCCCTCCAGTCCAGCCCCCAACTGGAATCGGGTGCGCATTGGAGATCGATGGTCCTAACTGTCACCCCATCATATGTGGAAAGAAGCTGAGGAATAGGAGAATGGGATGACAGTTAGGACCGATGACCCTAATACGCACCCCGATTCCAGTTGGAGGGGTGGACTGGAGGGGTGCAAAGGGGGTTTCAACCCTAACATCGAATTTCCTCGCTTTTGTCACTGTGGAACAACCCTAACTGATGCATTAAACAGAGTTTTTGTGCCTCTAATTTCCCTTCTTTTTGAGAATGATAATGAGAAAGAGTGAATGTAATGCGGTGGAGGAAGCGCGGGGCCCGCCACGTGATGTCTTATCACATAGTTACATTGTGTCCACAAACGCAAATCGTAATGCGCATGGCGAAGCAAAGCAAAACAGAAAGAGAAACAGTACTGTAAACAGAAATGTTAAAAACAACGCAAACGCAACCGCAACCGCAAATGAAAATGCAAAGGGTAACACACGTGGTGGCGTAAACGTGAACAGTAAGTGAAATGGGTATTGAACCGCAAGCAGAAATGGTAATGGTAACAGTAATGTAAGTGCACAGGTTGGTTTTCCCCAAAAGCTGTACAGAGAAAGACAGTGAGTACAAAGAATGTATGCAAAATAATGACTCTCGGAACACAAAAATGAGGACTTGGAATAGTAAATTGCTTATATCTCAGTAACCGTACGACATAGAAAAAATATTTAAAAGTCATACGAATTACCACTTTCTTGGCTAGTTTTGTACTTAGCCCCTGCCAGGGGGCTAAGAATTTTAGATACGGGCCCTGAAAGGCGCAGTGAATGCCGTAATGTTATCCTATGGGAAAAAAACAGAAGTTCAGACTGCCATAACTTTGCCTCCCTGTAATATTTGTTCACCAAACCACTGAAAGGCACATCTGTGGGATGTTTGCTGTGTTCCCTGCAAATTTCAGCCCAAAAGACCAAACCGTTATTTTGCAGCAGGGCGCCAAACGATTGCTGCAATGTGTCGTACGCCATAATGTTATCCTATGGGAAAAAGCATCAACTTTGGAGTACCGTAACTTTGCTGCTATGTAATATTTTTTCAACAAACCACTGAAAGGCACATCTGTGAGATGGCTGCTGTGTTCCCCCCAAATTTCAGTCAAAACTCCAAACCGTTGTTTTGCAAGCGAGGTGCCAAAAGAATTACTGTTATTTTTGGGCATAGTGTATAAAAAGTAGTGTATTGATTTGAAAGCTTTACAAAATTTAACACTTTCGTGAGTGCACACTACTTTGCAAAGTACTTTTCCAGAAATCTGAAAAACATATTTCTTGGGTGTTTTACCCCAAAATAAAGACATGGCTAGCATCCTCAGGGCCCGACTAGGTAAATACAAAAAAATTAGGTTGCTAGAGGTCTCAATTTTAAATGCAAGCATTTTCTGATCACTAACTGAAAACAAAATGGCAGATTTGCGACAGTAAAAGGGCCATTTGCGACAGTAAAAAGTGCATTTGCGACACTGTCGAACTTTTTGTTAACTTTTCCCTTTGACTTATAATGGGAAATTGTTTTTTGAATAACTTTTGAACCTTTTAATATTTTTTCATGAAATCTTCAAAAGGCATATCGGGGACCCTGGCCGCACATTTCCTGAAGATTTGGGTGGGTCGTGCAAACCATGTGACCTGTAGGCACGACCATAGAATTCCAGAAAAAGCGTAAACGCACACACAGATCACACTTAATAACTCCGCAGCTGTGATTCTGACCAGTACGAAACTTGGCAGGTTCCAAGGCATATGGGTCTTGATCATGTATTCCAAATTTCAGGCAAATCCATCAAACAGTTGCAAAGTTATTAAGGTGCAAAATTTTGGGTTTAACAGGTAAATGGCTCCTCAACCCTAACTATAGTGGCACTACTGTGCCACTGTAATATGTATATATATATGGAAATGTCTCTATTTACAATAAATGTGTTTACTGGCATTACTAGTAACTTTTGAAAGATTGTCTGACTGGTGATTACTAAATTTGAGTAAAGTTCATGAAATAATGAGCTTGATATTTGTTATTTCATATAGTCCCCCATTATGCCTAATGCATAGCATATAAATACAAATCATTCCAAGGGCATCTTGACATATGATATTACCACTGAACAGCAAATCAGAGCTCTTTTCCTAATAAAAGGCTGCTGATATAATAAATAAAGAACAAAGTCATAAATAAGGAAGCAGTGGCTTAGGGAAAAATCTACTGCGATTTGACTCTGCCTTTGTGGGGAATACACAGGGACAATGAGGGCTTCTTACAGAGTAATGGCTATTTGGATCTGGGAGCACTGAATATTTCATATTCTATATTTTGTAACCCAGATAGGCAGGGGAGATGCTACATCTCATTGTCACAGGGATGTTCATTTACACATTTTTGCACTGTATTTACTCAGGCTTTCCCGGATTAGATGCAATATCTTGTTTTCAGTGGGGTCATGATTTTACCATTTTTATAATATATTTATTCAGACTATTTAGTCCAGGGCCCCCGTATTCAAAGGAGATATGTAGTGCATCCTGGTGGAAAAGAGAGATGTGCCGCACAGCTCCAACAATGTGCAGCAGTGTGATATTCAAACTTGCAGGATGTGCCAGCCACAAGGAAATGGGCCAGTGCACACACAAATGGTATGCCATATAAGTCAATGGGGCAATCCCATGCATATGCCATGCTGCAGCATATTCAGTGGGAATATGCCCCTCACAGTCCAGAGCACCATTGCCCACAATTAGGCCATGAATAGCTGGCCTAACCCAGCTAGCCACCCACAGGAAGGCTGCAGATGTGCACCCAGCTGCACAGCAGCTTGGCAGCCCTGGTGGACTAGAGGTACCCCATTTCCATCCACAATCTAGCCAACCTCATCCCTGAAGAGCTCCATAGTGTAGGACCCCCCCCAACATGATTGCACTAGAGGAAACCATGTTCCATATCCAATGTCTAGAGGACTCCCATCCACTGCCCCAGTACACAGACACCCACACTCCCCCCATACCCAACCTGTTGCAAAGATTGGCACTGCCCTCCACACCCTGCCATGGCCTGCCATTGACTGCACTGAACCTGGGCTGGGGACCTGCACTCTGGAATGACCCAACTGGCTGTACTGTGCATGGAGGCACCATGCCAGCTGCAGATCCACCTGTGTATGCAGTCATGTGTAAGTCTCTGGCAAACTGAAGAGGGAATTTACATACCTCCAATGCATGCCTTGCCAAAGCTGCATCTTCCTGCTGTCATACACCACTGCAAGTCCACACTATCCCATGTTCCCCTGTGTAACATGCCACCCTTCGGACTCCTGAAGTATCCCAGGTGCCATGGGGTGCAGTATCCTGTAATGCCATTTGCAGTGTACATGTCAGGCTATAGATAGTTCATCTGCAGTTCCACAATTGTGCAAAAGAATGGGTTGTCAGCTGTAACATACCTGTTTTACTTCCTGTGTGACTGGGTACAGCATCAGCCATCACCCACACTGAGAAGTGCAAGGACACCATTATGATTGATCCACATGTGAGTGCCTGAGGAGTAAGGCCACTGGGTGTCATCACCCACACACAGCTCATGCCTATGTATAACACATTCCAGCATCCTACTGCAAGTGCTGTGCCACCCACCGATAGACTGGTATGATCCCATTACAGAGCCAGTCATCACAATGGGATGGGCTGGGGGGCAGGAAGGGGGTTGTCTTTGAACCATTGAGGGGGAGCAGGGACCACTACACTATGGACACGGACTGTAGGTGTATTCAGGTGCAATTAGGGATGGCATTGGGGTCCCTACAATATGGAACCGATAGAGCCTGGGCTCCGGTATGATTGGGGCTGGTGGAATGGGTAGGGGGGTGCCACTATACCACCAGAGACTTTAGAGTCTGTCCCACACGGAAGTGATCGGGGTCAGGGCTTGGGGGCGAGAGCTGCTGCAGCACATTCATCCCCATGCCAACATGCAAATGGACTGGTATTGAGCATGCATAAGGCCCCTTTGCACCCTGCATGCTCAATTAGTTCATTTGCATACTTGGGCTGAATATCGCCCATGGGAGCTGCAGTGTATACTGGTATGTGCCATGCATTCCTCCTGGAAGGTACTCAGTCAGGGTTACCCTGGATGCCCTTGACTTGGCAGCCTCCTGCAATGCAGTTCCTGTCCAGGGTCACATTTTCAACAGGAACGATGAAGCCCTCCAGGATGAAGTGCAGTGTCACAGGTTTACTGCATGACAGAAGGGATTAACTCCCTTTGAAATTGCATTGTTTGCTTCAGTAACTCTACTGCAGAATTCTGCAGTGCTGCACTTCATCCTGGTGGGCTTCACTGTATGCACACCCTGTACCAGTGGCGCATTCTCTTTGAATATTGTATCAGTGCCGAGTGGCACACCCTCTCTGTGCAATGCATCTTTCTGCTCTTGCATCGATCCGGCACTTAATATATGTCCCCAGATGTAAAATACTGTTTTTAGTGCTTTTTGGTTTCACACAATGCAGCATATTATTGTGTAGATATAGAGCCACACTGAAAATAAGATATCATTTCTTCTGTGAACTATCCAGGCTAAATATATAGCAATCAGCAGGCATATTCTAGGAAAACACATTGTAAAAATGTATAAAATGAAAACCACATTGAAACTGCATCTCCACAGTTCTGCATTGTGCAAATTCATTAGAAATAATGAGTAAAAACATCCCAAAAGTTCTCCACAACCATATTCGCTCTGATCAGAGTTTGTTTAAAGAGTAGTTGCAATGACCCATAGAGCTATGTATGACTCAACTGAGAGCTCTTGCTTGCCAGCGCAAAAGTTTGCAATCACAAGCAATGCATGCTCAGTGAAAAAACATGAACCAGAAGGAAAATTGCCTTTGACACTTATCCTACAAAAGTTGTGCAATCGACTTAAACACTTTTCCTGAAGGAAAGTGGTGCAAGTGCACATTTTTTTTAAATACAAGATTTCTAAAAAAATATCTTATTTCCTCAGCCATCTCAATGGCACTGAGCAGTGAGGGAACTGTCTAGCGTGCTGTCAATCCTGTTTTACACCCCAATCCCTGGGTGTCAGGATCAGCCTTGAAGACCAGCAGGGAGGACTAGAGCAGCCATTCAGATGTTGTCCTCCTCATGGAGCACCAGTGCAGCACTGCTTACAGAACCACTCCTGGTGGAGGGTTGTTGGAGGCATTTTTGGCAGTGTTGGTGACCACACACAGCCAGTATCCCCCCCCCCCATGACCATCATAATCATGCATGTTCAATACCTGAGACACAAAGAGGCAGTATGGCGCAGTGGGTTAAGGCTCTGAGCTGCAAATCTAGAGACCTGGGTTTGAATCCCACAGCCCCCAAGGTGCATACTGTGTGACCCTGAGTAAGTCATTTAACTTCCTTGTGCTCCCAGGTTGCACCTGCAAACAAGCTTTCAGCTTAGTGTGTCTCACCTGGTAAAATAATTGGTAAAAAAAAAAGATCCTTTTTTCATGCAAATATCATTAGTTATAAAGAATGAGGGGAGAAACAGAGGAAATGTTTTCAACAGAAGCTGAATTGTGTCTAAATGTTTTAAAGAATGTTCCTAGAGACTGAAAAAATGTATTTCACTAAAGTTTTACCATGGAGCATTTTCACAGGAACATATAAATTGCTGGCAGAAAAAGCCAATTAGTCCATCCAGTCTGCCTTGTTTTACCCTGCCCTACCCTGGACCTAATATCTACTCGGGGTTATTGCCCTCACCTCACTCTTGCCTTCCTGGATGACTTTTTGAATAAATATTCAGACACAATTCAACTTATATTTCATTTTCTGTATTTTTATCCCTTCCCTCATTCTCTATTACTGGGCACATTTATAGGAAATAAAAACATGATTTTTGACCACAGGATTTCATCACATCCTGCTTCGTCCTTGTTTAAATCATAATGCACTAATTATGACTTCAACAGGGAAAATTACAGAAAGATGAAATGAAGGCTAAGAAACAAAGATCCTGCTTTGTACTTCAGAATAAAGATTATGGGGACCCAAATACAAATGTTAATTAAATGTTGGTGGAATTTTGGATGAATATTTTATTCCTAAAAGCTTTGTCTGGGTCCTGATAAATCACTGCATTTAGGGAAATCCTGGAGTAAGAAAATTGTTTGGAAGGTGTCTTCAAGTGCAAACTTCTGCACTACTTCAGGACAGGTTTTTTATCACAACTAATTTAATTGATTTCTTCTCGGGGGTCCTATGGTTGGCTTCAAGGAGGACAGTCAGACCTGCTCAAGCCCCCAACAGAATCTTGCATTTTCATTAAATTAGCCCATCCTGACCCTACATTCTGGATAAAGCCATCATTCAATAACCATTTTTTATGAACCCCAGGACTAAAGCCTCTCTGACTCTTCCCCCAACAAACACACACAAGTAATATAATCAGCAAATCCTAGACACTGTTGGTACAGTTGTATAACTCATGGTTTTGTTTGACTGTGCAGCTCAGACATGGTGAGAAAACAATTAAGGAATCAAGTGGACCAGCTGCGCAACTTTGACAAACAGCGCACACACCTGTTTATCCAGGACTGCAAGCACAAAGCTGATTATAATTGATGAAACAGAATGTTACTGCAATATCAGGGTCCCATATTGTGGCTTGAAAAATTAAGATGCAGTCAAAAAAAAGATAAAATACATAAACTGAATAAATAATAGGATGTCACAGGAGAAACAACAGGCCCCCTCTGTCCAGTATTTCTTTTTCACTGAATTGTAATGAACTAATTAGTGATTAAAACTAACTTATCTAAACATGTAATTAGGGCAGGGTAATTAATATTATGCAAAGCAGTGCTTTGTGTGCATACTTATTTAAGCTGTATTTCTACTGCAGGAATTTGAAACGAAAATTTTTTTTAGCAACAAGGGCATAACATTACCTTTTTGTATTGCATATATAGTGCGCACTTCCCAGTTAGTCATCACAGTCTTTGGCAGTCATTTTTTTTTAATTATGATTATATGAAATTTCAGAGGTGCTATAAGCATGCAAATAGATAAAAACATTAATTACTAGAAGGCAACACTTAACAGCTTACCCTTCCCCTACCTGAACTACCAGGTCAGACATTACTCTGTGAATTATTTTTCATATAGCACAACTCCTTGTTATGTACAGTACTTGCTTTTCTGAATCTTTTCTGATGTACTGGGTATGCAGCCTGGCAACAGAATGGCAGCATGTTAAATAGAATCATAGACAATGTCAGCAGAAAAGGACCACTTGGCCCACCCAGACTTCCCAGATGGTCTCTGCCTAGAATGTCTCGACAAACTCTAACTGGTCTCTGGCAATCCTTCCTCTTCCCTGTCTGTTTGCTAACATTCCCCTATGTCTAGCCCATGAAGGCTTGAAGCCCCCTACTAATTTCACCTCCACCACTTCTGCTGGCAGTCTATTCCAGGTGTCTAACACTTACAATGAAGTAATACTTTCTCACATCCTTCTTTAACTCTCCCCCATCTTCATCATATGCCCTTTTTTCCTGATGTTCTTCCTCATTCAAAACAGACTCCCCTCCTGCACTCTATTCACTCTTGTGAGGCACCTGTAGGTGTCTATCATATCCTCTCTCACTCTTCTCTCCTCCAGGGTGTACATATTGAGATCCCACAGTCTTTCCTCATAAGACTTTTGAAGTAACCCCTACACCATTTTAGTTACCCTCCTCTGGACTTCATCCACCATGTCTATGTCCTTTCTGAGGTGCAGCCTCCAGAACCAGACAGAATACTCCAGGTGTGGCCTCACCAGTGAGCAATACAGTGGCAACACCACCTCCCTCCTCCTGCTGGAGAAACCTCTCCCAGTGCATCCCAGCATCACACTGACCATACATTGCTTTGTAACACTGCCATGCTACTTTGAGGTCATCAGATATGATAACCCCAATGTCTCTTTCCTGCTTAGTGACTGACATGATCTCCCTCACCTTATACTTAGTTCTTAGGTTCCTATGCTGTAGTGTGTAATTCTTCATTTGTGGCATTAAACCCTAACTACCATGTTCTTGATCACTCATGAGGTTTCCCAAGATCCCTACACATTTGTTCCACCCCCTCCAGAGTGTCCACACTACTGCAGGTTTTGGTATCATCTGCAAAAAGGCATACTTTCCCTTTCAATTCATCTGCAATGTCACTTTGAAGAAGACATGTCCCAGTACTGAGCTATGTGTCACTCTGCTGGTCACTCTTCCATCATTAGAGTGAGTGCCATTAACCACCACTCTCTGTCACCTGTCCGTTAACCAGTTTCTAACGCAATTCACCCCTTTGGATCCCACTCTGAGGCTGCTGCATTTTTTTATTAGTCTCCTGTGTGGCACAGTGTTGAAGGCCTTATTAATGTTCAGATAGGCCTTGTCCACTGCCTCCCCAATCTATTTTACTGATCACTCAGTCAAAGAAATGAATCAGGTTGGGCTGGCACATTGACCTCTTACTTCAAAGAATCTATGCTGCCTTGGTCTTGCAACTCACTGGATTCAAGGTACTTAACCAACCTTTGCTTTATTAGTGTTTTCATTAATTTTGAGTTGTTTATTGGAATTATTTATTTATTCTCATTAGACCATGGGCCAAAGACCCATTTTCATGGTCGACCCAAGTACAAATTACATAATGCATAATAAATACAAACTCAGTAAAAAACATAAAAAACATAGGGTACAGACTATTATGCACATTATAATCAGATCATCAACTCAATCTAAAATCTAAAATTTAGGTTACACAGTACATTCACATTCATTTTCCTTTATCAGATAGTTTTTCAGTAATTTTTTAAATCTGCATACTGTTGTTCCAAGACAGTCCAGTTTGGTCATAATGGAGTTAAAGAACATTGGTAATTTACACAAAAAAGTCCTTTGTCCAAACACAGTGTTCAACTTTGGTACAGAGAAATAACAATAACCTGATGTTCGGGTAGAGAATGGGTTTGTATATTTTTTTAAATAGGAGATAAAAGTTGGCAGGAACTCTATTTATAGAAATTTTTTGTGCTAGCAGACCTATATGTAGTTTAAATCTTTGTTTCAGAGAGAGTATCCCAGCTTGTTTAAGAAGAATGAGTGATATGTTCTCTGTGGAAACTGGGTAACAAATCTAGCTGCCTGATTTAGAAGTGTTCTAATCTTTGAAAGTAACCAATCACAGCCAGTGTGGTAAAAAATCAAACCATAATCTGTAGTTGTTAATAGAAAACTCTGTGATAGTAATATTTTAGTTGTTGGAATAAACAAGGAATTCAGTCTGTAGAGTGCTCCCAGCCATTGATGTACAATTTTAACTAGATTTAAAATATGGTGTTCATAGCTCAATTTTGAATCAACAATTAAACCTAGGTATTTAAAGCAATTAACCTATTCTATATCTGCCCCTGTAATAGAATGCAGTGACAGAACAGACTCTGATTCAAAATTTTTCCAATGATTATAAAACATTATAGTTTTATTTTTTGTTTTTTGTTTTTCATTCAATACCAACCTATGGTCATAGAACCAAGTCTGAATTTCCAAGAAATCACTAGCCAGGTCAGCTTGTATGCAATCAAAACTAGGTCCACGCGTGAAGATCACTATGTCATTTGCATACAAAATAATCTGAGACTTAAAACAAACCAATGGCAGTGTATTCAAAAACAAACTAAACAAAAGAGGATCCAAAGCAGAACCTTGAGGTATACCCATTAGCCCCTTTGCACATAGGGATGGGAAGTATGTGCCAGTGGTGCGTATCCCACCTGCAGAGATCCACACCTGTGGACAGGTGTGCACTGGCCTCATTCATGGCTGCTGGTCACCTATCCATGGTCCTGCCCCCCAGCATGCAGGACTCTGCAGAGTGGCCAGGGAAGGGGTTGCGAGTCTGGCAGGGCATCCAAGCAGATGCCCAGACTGGGCACACAGTGGATCACCTACACAGTGGGATGCACATTGGCAGTGCACCCCGCAGATGCCCAATGGCTGGCAACTGAGGAGGTGAGAGGAGGGATCTGCCACTGGCCATTGCCTAGGGTGCCAGGAGACAGTATTGAGTATGGGGGAGTGGGAGGGTTGACGGTGGTGAGGGCATGGTCCACCACAGGAACTGTGGGAGACAAGGCTCAGGGTTACCATGTGTTGGTGCAGGGGGGGCTGCCAGAACCATGATTGGTGATGGTTTAGGGGGCACCTGCCAGTTCCATGTAGAGGATACTGTGCTAGTGGGCAGGGGAGTGCCTCCAGCCATTCAGCGAGGGTGCTGCTGGTTGTGCATGGGACATGTAAGGGGCTTATGGCAGGGTTGTCCCTGGCATACCCTGCACCCCTCCACACACCCATGGCCAGCACTATGAACCTTTGTGCATGGCCATAGTGCTGGCATGCCCCCAGCCCACCCCCAGCATGGACTGGGAAGATCAGGTGCATTGGCCTTGTCTGCCCCCCATAGAGCATCCCGGATGGGGGGGCACATTGGGTGCAAAGTGGCTATGCACCCAAGATACACGGTGTGTAGCCACTCTGCCCCTTCATACATAGGGGCCATAGTGATTAAAGCAGGGGGAGAAAGGCAACCATTAACCTTAGTTCACTGAGTGCATTCTGTTAAATAACTTTTGCACCACCTGACAACATCATGTGATACCCCAACTGGGGACAAGAGCAGAATTTAGTAATCCATGGTAAGCTAAATTGAAGGCCTTAGTGAGGTTCACAAACAACTCTGCAGCAATCTGCCCCTTATCAAGGGCCCCATGCACAGTGCCCGTGAACCCCCACCAAGACCAAAGTAGTGCTATGTCCCAGTCAGAATCCATGCTGAGTTGGTGTCAAAGCATCATGCTTTGTTAGATATTCCACCATTTGATCAAAAACTATTTGTTCCAATATCTTAGAAAGAGGTACCAATAGTGAAATAGATCTGTAATTTTGTGTACTGGAAAGATCACCATTTTTAGATATCAGTACAATGGTTGATTATTTCCATATATTGGAGAACTTAGAAAAACGTAAAGACAGATTAAAAATAATAGATAATGGATGACACAGGATGTCCGCAGTGATCCTCACCAGCCTGAAATCAGTCTCATCTTTGTACACTGAAGGGCGTGGGTTGAACCTTAGTATATTCAAGTACCTCTGCTAGTTTTAAGCATCTAAAGTAAAACTTAAGATGAGCCATTTCCATATCACAATAGTTATTAATTGACCTGGAATTCTTATTAAATATATCACTACTGGGATACTTTGTGAGATCAGTAAAAAATAAACTCCTGGGCTATCACAGTTGGTTCAGTCAGAACACCTGCTACAGTATTTAAATATTGTATCTTGGATGAGCATTTTTTACCTAGAAACGCGTTTAATAAGTCCCAAGTAACTGAGGTACCCCTGCCCTTAAATTGATTTGTTTTTCAGTGTAATAATTTCTCTTACATTTTGTGACCAATATTTGACATTTGTTCCAAGCTATTTTATATGCAATTTGAGAATTAATATCCCAGGTCTTCTGATAACTTTTTCTTCTATTATCTCTTTCCCTTATTTTGTTCCAGTAATTCTGATGTAACCCATTGATGCTTATTGCCCCAGATTCTTAATTTTTTTATTGGTACGTAAGTATTGAAAATGTTTTGGAAGATAACACAGACACTCTCTAGTGCCCTATTTACATCATTTGTTTGTTCCAAATTACTCCAATCTGCAGTTGATATGGCAGTTCAAAATTTATCCATATCCATTTTTTTCAAATTTCTTGTGGTTGTGAAAATCAGAGGGATGTTTTTAGATCTTGAGCTCCAACAACAATATACCAGGCTATGGTTGCTGACACCATCTGTCAGAACACTAGACTGGACAATCCTGGCTGTGTTAGAGACCATAACCCAATCAAGCAGTGAGGAGTGTCCCGTTTTATAATGTATTTTGGTAGTGGCATCAATAATTTGGGTGAGTCTAGAGCTGACAACCATTTTCCTAAATTTTAATACATTTTTACCTAGCCAATTAATATTTGTATCACACAATATTATTATCTCCCTATTATTGGGTAAAAAAAATCCCTATACGCTTGTAGAAATTTTAAGATCTCCTCCTGATACCTTGGTGGCATGTGCAATACCATAAGGGAAAGTATTTTCTTCTTTCCTAAAATTAATGAATGGGCCTGAAAATCATAAGGTGTGGTAAATGAAAAAGACATATGCTGTATAACATTTAAATGATCCCTAACATAAAACAGACATCCCCCTTAGCAAGTCTATCACTTATAAAAACAACATTATATCCCTTTAATCCAAATATATATTATTTGAAACTTTAATAGTCAGCCATGTCTCAGATAATGCAATTACCCCAAATTGGTTGTATGTTGCCCAAACATTGAAACTATCCCATTTAGCTAATAAGCTCTGTACATTCAATGAGCAATATTAATAGCATGCTTTGGAAAGACATTTGATGTACCATCTATTTGTAGTCCTGGGTTTGGATATACTGAGCTAGACATCAGAAGTAATAATAGAATTACAGTAGATTCCCGCAGAATAGTAGAGAGCGATGGATTGACTTAGTAGTGTCCAAATCTGTGTGTGTAGTGAACTGCCTAATTGACAATAAGGTACTGCATAACTTTTCCCAGTCGCTAAGATGTTTTAAATATTCACTGCTAACTTTTACCCCAAAATAGCTTTTAATATAGAAGGCAGTAAAAAGTATCTCAGAGAGCCTACATTCATTAGGTCAGAAAGACAAAGTGTCCAACAATAAGGATGTATCAGTTTTACAAACCTGGTACTCATAAATTAGACAAAATGTGCAAGTAGTTCCTATCAATGCAAAAGAGCCTAGTAAAATCACAAGAAGCAGCATGATTAATCAGTCAGGGGGAGACCCCCCCCCACCCCAAGCAGTCCACTGTTATATCAACTCCAGCAATACAAAGGACCACAGAAAGCTGGAACAGCCTCAGGCAGGGAAAGAACTATCACTTTTATTACTAGCCACAATAAGGATTACCAGCAAGGGTCCCCAGGAAAGCTGTTGTAAAATATATTGAAAGCCTTTAGAGTGGAGCCTGCCATGCATCCACCTGGCTCTAAGTCATTTAGAACAAAGTCACCTCTGACACAGGAAGAGTGTGTCCCACATGAGCAACCAATTATTCTAGCAGAGGCCTCCAAATGACTGGCTCCATATCCACTTAAAAATGTCTCCAGGCCCACAATAATATCAAATAATTCTTTTTTTTCTGCAACTAAATATACTTTATTGAATATTTTTCAGTACAAAGTACAACCAAGAGAACAACACAATTAGAACATAACAAAACAGTCCTGAAAATAAGAAACCCTATCACCATCACACCCTTCCTATCCCCACTCCACCCCACCTCTGGTGCATGTATATCAGCTTCCTGAATACTAAAATAGACGAAAAGGGATTTTATCTTATTGAACAAGAAAGAAATAGAGTTCTGCCCAGCGCAACCAGGCATTAGTTGTAGTACCAGTTAATTTCCCTATGGCTTTTACGGCTGAAATGACCATCAGACACTCCTGCATCCATTCTGAAAGAGATGGAGACCATTTGCCTTGCCAATGCCTGACTATAACAAGCTTAGTTACAAGAGAAACCAAGGCCATATAATACTTGTGCACTGCCACTTTAGTGGTCGAGTAGTCCCCTATGAGACATACTTCTGGAACAAAATAATTACAGTGGCCAAATAAGGGGAATCATTTTTGGGTCACCTTGACCATAGTAACTAGGCTGCTGGGCATTCCCACAATTTATGGAACAACGTGCCTTCCTCCATGTTGCAAAGAGTACAATGAGGAGAGGATAACTTTTTCATTTTGAAAAGGACGTAGGGAGTCCAGAATAGGTTATGCAAAATATTGAATTGCAATAATCTGAGCCTATCCTGTTTGCTATAATGATAGGCAGAGGTCCAGACTTTATGCCAATCAGAGTAGGTCTATTTAAGACTTAATGTGTTCTGCCAATAATAAGCTACTGGGGAGGCCAGGTTGCAATCATGGGCTATCAAAGCTTTATATAAACCAGAAATTGTTTTCTTTTCATTAGCCAGTTGAATACTGTATGTTCTTTGATGAAGGGGCTGAACTCATATTTCCAAGGAGCTGGTCCCAAAAATTGTTTAATACAATGACTAATCTGCATGTATTTAAGAAAGGTATTGGAAGAAACCTGATAGGCTGTCTTCAAGTGCAGGAAGGATATAATCTTATTATCTATAACCATGTCACCCAATGTAACAGTAGACAAATCTGGCCAAAAGGAGGGAGGAATTGATTTTCTCAGAAGAAGCCAGAAGGGGAAGGAAGGAAACATATTCAATTCAGTGCTTTAGAGAAACTGGTAATTGCTATTTTTCTTTTAAACTTAGATTGTGGGCTTTTAGTGACACTATACTTTCTTTGTTGTCTTTACTTATAATTGTTTTTGGGCTGTTGAAAATTTAAAACATAGTGGTGGTGTAATTCTGTGCTGTCTTTAATTGCTGCAAATTTTCACCCCCCCTTTCCCCAACTCTTAATTATATGCCCTGTTAAATCTGATTGACAGGAGCTAAACACAAGGTATAGTAGGGTGTGAAGTAGAGGAGGGCATAAGGGGGAAGAAGCCCACCCTCAGCGACAAGTGTTTTGATTCATTTATTTATTTATTGGTTTCTTTTTCTTTAAAAAAAAAAATATCTGAGGATCAGTGGCAGGATTTTTAGGACAGTAAATTAATAAAAAGGGAACTAGGAGAGCTTCAGTAGCAGACAAGTAGTGGAATTGCAGTATAATGTGGGGAGTGGTGCAATGCAGTGGCTGTGGGGCAGCCATATTCAGGCAGACCTTCTGGACACTGAGGTGCTGCCCTATCTGCATGCATCTCTCTGGACTGTGGGAGGAGGTAGCCAGACTCAGAGTGGAAGTAAACTGGGTCAGGAGTACCATCACCCCTATCCAGGGACCACCCAGTCCAATGCAACTGCCTCAAAGGATGCCGAGACGAGGAGCACTTGGATGACAGTGGGCTCAGGGAGGTTATAGCAGTCAGGCAGAGGCACATCCCAGATCCTATTCCACTCAAGAACTCATATGCCACACTGGCAAATGAGGACAACCAAATAAGTACCCAGAGAAGTGGAAGGAAAGGATGTGGAGGTTAGCCAAGGAGGTGACCTCAGTGGAGAAAGCAGTGGACCCCAGAGGAGGAGGAGGAAGCGAATCCTGGTGGGTGACTCCATCATAAGAGGATCAGTTAGGAACACAGGAGGGAGGACAGGGAGGTGAGGTGCCTACCAGGTGCCCGAGCATGGAGGATGGAAGGAAGATCCTGGGGATCACTAGGAAGGCAAGGACAGGAGGGTGAGCTGGATGTCATTATCCACCTAGGTACTAATGACCTGGCAAATGAGGGAGCCAAACAAAGTTCAGGAAGAGTTTAGGAAACTGGGGAGAGGGTCTCAAGCAAGTAGCTACTTCTGTCACTTTCTCAGAAGTACTACCTGTGAGAGGCAAGGGAGAGCATAGGAGTGCATGCACCAGGAACTTTAACTCATGGTTGAAGAACTGGTGCTGTGAGGAAGGGTTTGGATTGATTGGTGACTGGGGACCCACCTGGAGGGATGGAGGTTTGTTCAAGCCTGATGGCCTGCATCCATCCTGGAGGAATCAAGCACTCAATGATAAGTTTAAATGCTACACTGACAAGCATTTAAACTAGCAAAGAGGGTGGCAGGCCAGCAAGGAGGTACCTACTTGCTCACCCCCCACAGCTAGCAGTGGAACCAGTGAACAAGAGCAGTGGCTATCTCTGCAAAGCAGTGTGCAAAAGATGGAGATTAGTGCCCAAGAGGTGGATAAGCAGAAAAGGGGCAAAATTCAGCAGCAGGGCAGACAGCAAGGAGAACCAGGGATAAATGACAACCAAGGAAGGGGCTGGAGTAGAACAGTGAAACATTCTAGGGAGGTCAAATCATGGAAAGCCATGTGTGCAAATGCCAGGAGCCTTAGCAACAAGATGGAAGATCTGGAGGCTGTCATGGTGCAGTCAGACCTGGACATTGTGGCCATCACTGAAACCTGGTGTAATGATAACCATGACTGGGAGATGGCCATACCTGGCTACAACATATTCAGAAGAGACAGAGCAGGCAGGAAAGGAGGATGAGTGGTGCTGTATGTGAAAAATTACATAAGGGCCACAGAGATCCAGGAGGAACAAAATGGGGGAGAGATACTGTGGGTTAAGCTGGAAAGGAAAATGGGGACAGCCATCTGCACAGGTGTGGTCTATAGACCACCAGCCCAGGAGGAAGAAACAGATAGAGAGCTGATGCTAGCCATCCAAAGGATGGCAGACAAAGATGAGAGTAGTACTGGTTGGAGACTTCAATATTCAGACTTGGACTGGAGCATCCCAGCACAGCAGCATCAACTAGAACAGGTTATCCTGGACTCCCCTTCAGGGTGCTTTCCTCAAGCAACTGGTCATGGAACCAACTCTGCAGAAGTCAATACTGGACTTTGTGCTCACAAACAGGGACAGTGTGATGGGGTAACAGTGAGGAGCACCTGGGAAACAGTGACCACCAGTCATTGTGGTTTGAAATCACAGAAAGAGCAGAACCAAACCACACAAAAACAAGTATCCTGGATTTTAGGGGGCAGACTTTGGGAAAATGGGGAGATACTTGAAAAGAGGCATTAAGGGAATGGGACAGGAATCAGGGGTTGAGGAACAGTGGGCAGTATTTAAAATGGGGATTACAAGAACAACAGAATTATGCATTAAGCAGGTTAGCAAGAGGAAAAGGAAGAGGAGGCCATTATGGTTTTCCAAAGAGGTAGCAAAGAAAGTGAAAGCCAAAAAGATTGCATTCAGGCAATACAAAAGACACAGGCAGAAGGGGATAGGGAGAAGTACCAGGAGAAGCAAAGGGAGGCAGGGAGGTCAGTAAGGGAAGCCAAAGCTCAGACAGAAGAGCACATTGCAAAATCAGTGGGTAGAGGGGACAAAACCTTTTACAGGTACATAAGTGAAAAAAGAAAGACAAAGGGAGGGATAGTGAGACTGAAGGGGGAGGATGGGGGCCACGTGGAGGATGACAACAGTAAAGCTGACATATTGAACAGGTATTTCTGCTCAGTCTTTATTGAGGAAGAGGAGGGTAATGGGTCTGAAGGGAGTACAAGGGGTGAGAATGGTGCAGAAATGGACACAAGTCCCTTTACAGAAAGGGTCCTGAAGAACTGGAAGTAATAAGAGTTGATAAAGCAATGGGGGCCAGATGGGGAGCACCCCAGGGTCCTTAAAGAACTAAGAGGTTGTGGCTGAACCTCTGGCTATCCTGTTTAGCCGATCACTGGAAACAGGGGAGGTACCCAAAGACTGGAGGACAGCAGATGTAGTCCCCTTATACAAAAGTGGGAACAAAGAGGAAGCAGGGAACTACAGACCAGTCAGCCTCACCTCGGTAGTGGGGAAGATCATGGAAGCACTACTGAAGGAGATTGGTGGAACATCTGGTTGTCAATGGACTACAGGACCCAAGGCAGCATGGTTTCACCAGGGGGAGGTCATGTCAGACCAACCTTGTTGAATTTTTTGACTGGGTGACTAGGGAGGTGGATCAGGGGAGGGCAGTGGACATGGCCTATCTGGACTTCAGCAAGGCTTTTGACACTGTGCCACATAGAAGACTATTACACAAACTGGGGAATATGGGTGTGGGCAGGACAGTAGTGTGGTGGGTAGGTAACTGGCTGGGTGGCAGGACTCAGAGGGTGGTGGTAAATGGCTGTCACTCCACAGGAGGAAGAGTGACCAGTGGGGTACCACAGGGATCAGTGCTGGGACGGTCCTATTCAACATCTTCATCAGTGACATTACAGGACCTAGAAGGCAGAATTTCACTGTTCGTTGATGACACAAAGCTCTGTAACAGAGTAGACACACCAGAGGGTGTAGACAGAATGAGAAGCGACCTGAAGAAACTTGAAGAATGGTCAGGGGTTTGGCAGTTGAAATTCAATGCAAAGAAGTGCAAAGATAATGCATATAGGGCACAAAACCCTGGCACAATATATCAGTTGGGGGTGAGAATATAGCATGCACCAAGCAGGAAAGGGATCTTGGGGTTATCATCTCTGATGACCTCAAGGTAGGGAAACAGTGTGACAAGGCAGCAGGTAAAGCAAATAGGATGCTGGGATGTATAGGCAGGGGCATCACCACCAGGAAAAGGAGGTCATAATTCTATACAAGACACTAGTGAGGCCCCACCTGGAGTACAGTGTACAGTTCTGGAGACCATACCTATGTAAGGACATAGACAGGGTAGAGAAGGTTCAGAGGAGGGCAACAAAGATGGTGCGTGGATTGCATCACAAGTCCTATGAAGACAGGTTGAAGGAATTGAACATGTACTCCCTGGAGGAGAGGAGGGAGAGAGGGGATATGATAGAGACATACAAGTATCTTACAGGGAGGAACAGGGTGCAGGAAAACACTATTTTAAGCAAAAAGATGTTCCAGGACTAGAGGGCATGGGATGAAGTTGGAGGAGGACAATTCAGGGAAACATGAGAAAGAATTTCTTCACAGAGCGGGTGGTGGACAAGTTGAACACCCTGCCAGAGGAAGTGGTGGGGTCTGAAACAATCACGGGATTTAAGAATGCATGGGATAGACATAAAGGAATTCTGGAGGTCAGGGTTAAGGGGCAACAGACTTCTAGGAAAACAAACCGAACTTACAGGCTCAAATGGGCAGACTGGGTGGGCCATAGGCCCTTATCTGCCGACACTGTCTATGTATCTATGTATCTATGTAATAGGCTTGCCAGCTATGCATAGATTTAAACTACTCAAAAGTGTTTGTGTTAACAATTTAGCGCACGGCACTTTCAAAAGTGGAGTCAACTGGGAATGCACCCATACATGCCACCCTATGGGAGAGAGACGTAGGGCTTCAGGGAGCTTAAAGTAAGGGGTATAGAGCAAGGAATGCAATGAGACAGCATGTTGTTTGGCCATATAAAATAATTCTAAAATCTTGTACCAAATTAATTTAAAACATCTAATATTAATATCCCAACCCCTAACATATACTTTCTAATCAACCCAAATAATAACCCCCTTAACCTATTCAACAGTTATAATAAACACAGTTTATCAATTATGTGAGTCAAAGTTGGTTTTCTTTACCAAGCCACTCATGCTCATTCCCATGCTCATGCTTGTGCGAGTAGCATGGGGCTTTATAGAGAGTGTCTGGTGGCCACTGACTCGCCCCTGAATCCCCACGCTAGCCATTTTATGTAACAGACACAGCAAATAGTCTCACAGTTCTGCTTGAGATGTAAATTCAGGCACAGGTTCACTGATGAGATAATGCAGTCTAGATGAAAAAGACACTCTCACCGCTGCCTGGCATCCTAGGCTGTTGCTGTAGATCAGTATTCTGAGCAAGCAATGTGGGGCATTATAGTTGATAGCCCCAGCTTGAGTGAGTGTCTGGTGGCTGCTGACTGGTCCCTGAGTCCCCACGGCAGTTGTTTTACCATAACAGACACAGCAACAGTCTCACATTTCTGCTCGAGATGTAAATTCAGGCACAGGTTCAGTGATGAAATAAAGCAGACTGGATGAAAAAGCTGCTCTCACCACTGCCTGACATCCTAGACTGTTGCTGTAGATCAGTAACAGCCTAGGATGCCTCCCCTGAGGTAGGGCTTACTGACCTAAAGTTGCTAGTCTGTTCCATGCTGCCTCTGTTATGTAGAAAGACCACATCTGTTCTCCTCCGCAGACCCTACTTGATCTTTGGCTTTACCCTCCATTTCCTACCACTAAGGTTCCCCTATGCCTATCCCATGCATTTTTGAATTCCATTACCATTTTTGCCCCCTCCACCTCCACTTGGAGGCTGTTCCATGCATCCACCACCCTTTCTGTGAAAAAATATTTTCTCACATTACCCCTAAGTCTACCCCCCTCCAGCTTCATATCATGACCCCTTGTACTTGAGTATCTTTTTATCTGAAAAAAGCTTTCCTCTTGTACCTCATTTACTGTATACCCATGAGGTATTTGAAGGCCTCTATCATTTACCCACTCTCCCTCCTCTCCTCCGGAGTCTACATGTTGAGGTTCTTATGCCTCTCCATAAAGCTTTTGGTGCAGACTCTGCAGCATTTTGGTTGCCCTCTTCTGAACCACATCTACTCTGTCTATTTCCATCCAGAGATGCAGCCTCCAGAACTGGACACAGTACTCTAGATGAGGTCTTACCAATGATTTATACAGTGGTATCATCACCTGCTTCTTTCTGCTGGTGATCTCCCTCCTTATGCACTCTAGCATCCCACTGGCATTCCCCACTGCCTTATCACACTCTTTGGCCACTTTGAGGTCATCAGATATGATTACCACCAGGTCCTGTTGCTGTTTGGTGGTAGTCAGAACCTCTTCCCCCATCATGTATTCCACCCCTGGGTTTCTGTGCCCCAAATGAATGATTTTGCACTTCTTCACATTGAATCTTAGCTGCCACACTCTTGCTCACTCCTCAAGCTTACCTAGACCACTCCTCATTTTTTCCACCACCCTGGGAGTGTCAACCCTGTTGCAGATCTTAGTGTCATCTGCAAAAAGGCATACCTTCCATTCTAGTCCCTCTGCAATGTCAGTAATAAACAAATTAAAGAAGACCTGCCCCAGTACTGAGCTTTATGGCACCCTGCTGATCCCCCTCCTCTCATCATAGTGAACTCCATTACCATCACCCTCTGTTTGCTATCACTCAAACTATTTCTCACCCAGTTTACCACCTTGGCACTCACTCCCAGGCTGCCCAGCTTGTTTATGAGTCTCCTATGTCTAACAGTGTTGAAGGCCTTATTAAAAGCTAGGTAGACCACATCCATTGCTCCCCTGATTTAATTCCCTGGTCACCCAGTCAAAAAAATCTATCAGATTTGTTTGACGTGACCTCCACCCAGTGAATCCATGCTGCCTCGGATCCTGTAATCCGCTGGATTCAAGATATTCCACAATCATACTACTAAGTCTCATACTAAGGTGTGACAGGGAGCTAAAGGCAAGGTGCCCATGAGCAGCTTCCATCTCAGAACTTTTATCAGTACTGCTCTTCTTTTTTCTAAAAGTCAGTGATCAAGTTTTTGCTTAAAAATATATTTATTTTTACTGGTAACTATATCAATCCTTTCCTTTTGCAGTGATTCCATTAATTTTCCCACTACCGAGATCAGGCTGACTGGCCTATAGTTGTCAGCCTCCTCCCTGCTTCCACTTTTTTGAAGAGGGACTACATCTGCCCTCCTCCAGTCCTCTGGAACCACTCCCATCTCCACAAAGTGGTTAAACGGGGCTATCAGTGGTGCTGCTAGCACCCCTCTAAGCTCTTTTAATATCCTTGGATGTATTCCATCTGGCCCCATTGCCTTGTCCACCTTCAGTTTTGTGAGTTCCTTCAGGAATCTCTCATCTGTAAATGGACTGGTGTCCACCTCCCTTCCATTGATGCTCCTGTTGCTTATCTGTGGTCCCTCACCTTCCCCTTCTTCTGTGAATACTGAACAAAAATATTTGTTAAGGATTTCTGCTTTTTCCTGGTTTCCTTCCACACACTCCCCTCCTTCCCTTCTTAGCCTTACAATCCCACCCCTGGTCTTTCTTCTTTCACTAACAACCCTGAAAAATGTCTTGTCCCCTTTCTTTACTGCCTTCGCTATTTTCTCCTCCATTTGCACCTTTATGTTCCTGACTGCTTTCCTGGGCTCCCTCTGCTTCTACAGATACACTTCCCTGTCCTCCTCCCACTGTGCCATCTTAAACCTCCTGAAAGCTAACCCTTTTGTCCTTACCTTCACAGCCACCTCATTTGAGAACCATAGTGGTCTTTTTTCCTTTTTTGCTGTTGTTTGCTTGTCCAGTGCAAAAGTTTGTTGCTTTCACTATGCTCTTTTTATTTTTTCCCACTGTTCCTCTACACCACTAAAGTCCCCCTCCCCATGAGGGCATCCCTGAGGTAATCCCCTATCTTTGCCAAGTAAGCCCTTCTGAAGACCAGGACCCTCACATTTGTGTTCAGGATGTCTGCTTTTTCTTGGTCTCTTTCTGTGCAGTCTCCATCTGTTGCCCTCCTTATTCTCACTATCCCACTTCTTGCTTTGCTCTTCTTACTTACAGTGCTTCCTTCTAGTAGTTTTAAAGACTTCCCTTTTAATTGGAGTGGGTGTTCTCTAGTATTAATAGTGATTTGTTTAAAATTCAAATTCTAATCCATTAGCAGGTATAGATCTTGCATAATATGAAACAGGGTTAATAAGTGCCAATGTAGTCATTGTTGCTTCAATGACATTACATTGAGTAGTTTACGTCTTAATATGTATGGTAGATCACGAATATTGCACATTGCTTTGGTAGCTTTTCTTTGAACATGTTCAACCAGTTCAATATTTTTCCCATTTATAGGGACGCCATACTGGGGCTGCATAGTCTAAAAGAGGCCGCGCATATGCTCTATATATGGGAAGTATTGCTGAATCATCCCTAGAACATATGTGCCTTTTGATGGCACAAAGTGCTTTATTTGCTCGGGTGATGGCGGAAGTTGTCTGAATTCCTAGGTCGAAGTTATTGTCTATAATCATGCCCATATGTTTCTCATTGTGGGTAAGTACCAACAAATTACCACACATTGTACTGTATATTGGAATATTCTATTTATGTGACCTAGATGCATCACTTTATTTTTTTTTGGCATTAAATTTCTTCTCCCATTTTGAAGACCATACTGTTAATGTGTCAAGATCATTTTGTATCAACATGTGATCAGCTACCATGAGGCAGTTGCCCCTAATTTTGTGTCATCAGCATATCTGACTATCTATGATGACAGATAACTAACTGAATCAGAAGGAAAAATATGAAAAATTATTGTCCCCAAAATTGACCCCTGAGGAACACCACTAGTTACATTATGGCTACTGGAAATTAATCCTCTAATGATTACACTCTGATGTTGGTCTATAAGTCAGTCACTAATTTATTTAATAAGTCTTTTGTTGATATTACATTTGGATAGCTTATGAATTATGGCCCAGTGCTGCACAAGGTCAAAAGCATTAGAGAAGTTGAAATATACTATGTCCAATGGAATATCACAATCTAATGATCTGTTGATTTTCTCATAGAAGCTTAGCATATTTGTAACACATGATTGGCCAGAAGTGAAATCATGTTGTTCCATGTCTATACTGACAAACGTTGTAATAAGACTTTTAATTATACCTTCTAAGATTTTACCTGCAATAGAAGTCAGACGTATTAGTCTGTTGCTATAAGGATCAGACATATTACCATTTTCATAGATCAGGGACACAATTACCAATTTCCAATCTGCAGGGACCCATCCATTACTGACAGAAGCCTCAAATATGATCTTAAGAGGCAGGATGATACTTACACAAGCTAATTTAAGCATTTTAGCAGTAATATTGTTAGGTCCCAGAGCTGAGTTCTTTTTATGGCTGCAGTGGGAGTAGTCCTGCAGATTTTTTGTGATTACAGTAGAGAAAAGGGAGCTTACCTGATATCAAATGGACTTTTTAATAGTGGAAGTGAATGGCAATCATTGCATGTCCACTGCACTATTTTGTCCCCAGCAGAACACGACTATGGCCGCTGTGCCCAAGATGGTCACTATAGTTCTCTGAACATTTGCGAAAACTCACACATGCTCACTGAACTACGTCAGCATGGCAGTAAAGTCTGCAGTGTCGAAGACTGCCACTGGAGTCCTAAGTGCATGTGCTAGTCGTCACGCATGTGGGGCGGCCATCTTGGACATGACAGATAGTGCTGCCATGCCGCCTCAGTTCAGTGCACATGCGTGAGTCATTGCGCATGCACAGAGAACTCTAGTGGGAATCTTGGACATGGTGACCAGTGGCATGTTCCTCCCTGATGTTCGGCTGCAGCCATACCGGCTCTGGCCAGAGTTTGTTTAGTTTGTCAATACTATTTCTAATTTCTTCAGAGGTTACGGAAATGAGAGGAGAGTCAGAGGTATCTACAGATGGTATCAACCTAGAATTGCTAGCAAAGACTTTGCAAAATGTGGTATTAAAAGCATTTGCCATTTCTAAAGGATCTGAAATAATATCATTTAGTAACACTTGACCAATAGAATGTCTTTGATTCTGTAAAGTGGAGATATAACTATACAAAGCTTTACTGTTAGTTTTATTAGCTTCCAGTGCCAACCTAATCTCAATATTTTGTTTAGCTTTTTTAATTGTCTGTTTGGTCTTTTTTAATAAGGACTTTTACTTATCCCATATGACAGCAAAATTATGCATCAAACGTTTTATAAACCTAGTACTTTTACTTGTCTGATAAGATAGCAGAATTATGCCTCAAACATTTCTTTATAAATCTTATTTATTTTATTAATTAAGGATTGGACTTTGTTGCTAACCATTTAGGCCTTGTCCTGCATGTGCCATACTTCCTAATGTTAGATATACATATATATATCTATATATATCTATATCTATATATATATATATATATATATATATATATATATATTACATACTTGATGTAAAGTATTTTTAAATGTTATCCACATCTCATTAGGATCTGTGTTAAACAATGTCCTATTCCAGTCTATTTTATTAAATGAGGTATTCTTGCCAAGTACATCTGCTTTGTAGTATAAAAATATCTTAGCTAACCATGTGGTCTTCTTTTTATTTTGAATATTGAAACCAAACATGATAGACTTATGGGAACCTATTCACGAAGGTGAAGAATGGCTACATGCCACATAAATGTGACACATAGCTATCCCGCACCTGACTGCACCTACTGCACCCCCTGCACAGGAGTCACCGACCACTTATGCTCCCCGCACACTCAATCCCCTGGCTGATCACAGTGCTCCACACTGGGGTGGGCCGGGGCAGTGCGGGGGCCTGTCAGCACTCCATGGCATTCCCCATGGTGTGGAGTGCTGTGCACAGGGCATGGATGACTATGCCAAGTAATGGCAGCCATAAACCTGTTACATGCCCACTGGGTAGCAGCCATCGGCCACAGCAGTGACAGTCGGGAACTGTGGACTCCCCAGATGGATGCCCCTGCTGTTGGGGCACTCTCCGGTGGGCCACAGGTGGTGAACCAGGTACATTCCCCCAGTGCAGTTTGTGCACTGCATGCTGCTCACCAACACGGTGCCCAGTGGCTGTAAGTGAATCACTTTTGGTACCCAGGCTAGCAGCTGATTGGCGGACTGCCCAGGTCCACCACTCTGCACCCCATCACCCCCAGGGATCCTGTACACTGGGGGGCAGGGCAATGGAAGAGAGCTACATGGAGACCACAGTTGGTGAATGCAGCCCCCACATGGGTGTGGAGCTGTGATGGTGGGATACGCACCTTTGGTGTGTAGTTGCCACCCCTTTGTGAATAGCCCCATTGTCACTATTGGCAAGGGGAGGTCCAACAAGACATGAGTTAATATTTATAGAATGTGCACTTATAACAAGATCTAAAATATTATTGCCTCTGCTAGGATTTTGTACATGTTTAATCAGATCATGCTGATCAGTAGTAGACAGAAAAAGTTTTCTTGCTGTGGTTGAAGCAGTATTATCCCTCCAGTTCACATCTCCAAGATTTAAATTCCCCAGAAATAATATGTCACCTAATTCACTAGCTTTCTGAATTTCAGAAAGTATCTCTAAAGTTATATCAGTGCTGGCGTATGGTGGCCTGTGGCAGACTCCAATTATAATGGGAGAGGCAGATGCTGTAGTTAAACGGACCCATATAGTTTCCATAGAAGTGCTTCCTTTAATTTTTTGAGCTATTTCAGCAGTTTTTTAGCTTCTCTTTTATAACGAAAGTGACTCCCCCACCATGTCTATTGGGCCTGTCCAGGTGAAATAGGTTGTATTCTGGTATAGATTTACCCAAGTCACAATTGCTATCACACCAAGTTTCCATGATGGCAGTGAGATTAAAGTATTCCGTGACATTCAATGCAATTAACTCATCCATTTTATTAAATATGCTTCTTGCATTTATGAGTATACATTTAATTTGTTCACATGATGAGGGAACTTATAGCCGGCCTGGTGGTGCTGAGGGTTGAGGTACTGGACACCATACCTCACATCTCATCAGTGACCCAGGTTCAGGAGCAGACTCTGGCTATCATGGGTCAGTAGGGAAGGAGAGGATTGAGCATCCAGAGAACTGATCTCCTCTCCTGTTGTGGGATCCTGGGGATTCTCCACCTTGTAGCGGCTCCCAATGGAGATCAGGGGTACTGCACTAGGTGGGGATGCAAGTCAGGGGAGGTGGTGGTGGACGTCTGTGGGAGGGGGTGGTCCATTCCCTCACCGTGCTGCTGTCATTGCACATCCACCATCTCGGGGGCAACCATAAAAGGTGGAAAACCCCAGTACCAGGAGGTAGACAGTGGTCACCGGGGCAGACACCAGTCCTTACCAGGTCGACTCTCTCAGGTCCTCTCCTCACTCTGTGGCCTTGGAGGGGATGACTCTGTCCCTGATTCCTCATTGGGTGGGATTCAGGCAGGGCAGTAGTGTCTGTCAAGCAGGTCTTGCCTGAAGGGGCACTGTTCCAGTGACCAGGAGTAAAGAAAGTTAACAAAAAGAAAATGTTGAGGGACCTTTATCATGGTTGATGATGCCTGAAATGTTGGACCTATTGATGTTAGTCAGACTAAAGGCTACGCTATCACCCCTCAGTTTAAATTGACCATGTCAAAGTATCCTAGTATTTCCTTGCCCAATTGTTCATCCCCTTTCTTATTCAAATGGAGACCATCCCTAGCATACAGATGCACCTGGTTGTTAAAGGTCCCCATGTAATTTATAATTCCAATATTTTCATGTGTACACCAATTTGCTAGCCTGGTGTTGATTCACTCAACAGTTACATTTTTTTCAGTGCAAGGCCTTGGTTCAAATAAAATTCCAGACACTGCCACCCTTCAACCTTTAGATTTAAGTGTACCACACAAGATTAGAAGGTCATTACAGATATCCTTCTCAAGCATTTTTCCTATGTCATTTATACCTACCTGTAAAACAACATCAGTATCACTGCTTATTATTCTATCAACTCTATTTGATATATCCCCAGTTCTAGCTCCAGGGTAGCAGTTCACTAATGTCTTTTCATTATCGAGTCTACTGTACATATAGTGCAATCGGTATACCAAATTATGGAGTCGCCTATTACTACCTTATTCTTTCATGTTTCATTACTAACACCAATAGATTCCTGCTCAGAATTTGAATTTATATCACTGTTCCCTGATAGAGGTGTGTCCAAAACCCAGTATGTATTCGTGAAGGGAATGTCTCCACAAAAATTAATGGCACGTCTCCCTTTTTCTTTCCTATGGTTTGAAGGATCAGCCATATAGCATTCAGTTGTGTTGTCATTAACTTTTTTCTTGATTTTTTTGTTACAGGATTTGTTTCTGGTGTCAAAGAAGTTTCATCGTCTTCGTCCCTATTTCTTTTTTTACAATCCCCCTGTGCTAGTTTGGTAAGGGTGGGGTTATCAGTTACAATTGTTTGTACAAAGGAAGTGATCTTATTGATTTCTGCATTTTCTTTGAGAGTTTCATTCTTTAGCTTCAAGGACTTTATCTCATCAATCATTAGATGATAGGCAATGCATTTCCCGCATGTAAAACCTTCGCTTGTTTGGTACTGGGATTTTAGAGTGCACATGTGGCATTTGTCACAAATAACAATAGGGCCATTTGCACTTAGAGATTTGAGTAATTATTCAGCATGATCCATTTCCTCCACTACAAGTGCAAATTTAGTATGACTGTACAAACACATACAAACAGCAAACAGTCATCTCAATGCTTCAGATATTCAAAGCAATAGTTTCACAGCATTACCAAGGATAGTGTAAGCAGTTCATTGTTAGTTTGTATGTGTAAATGCAAACATTCAAGTATCCAGAGTGTATCAGCTCAATCCTCCCCTTTTTTTTTAAAGTAACTTCAAAACTAAGGAATCAACACAGAAATTTACTCCCTGTCTTGTAACCAGCTACACTAGTTTGGGCATGAAAAACAAAACATTTTAATTGCCAATACACTTGCAGAAATGTGCAGCATGGTGAAGAAACAAAGTTAGCACCAAAAAGTCCCAGCAATTTGGCTGCAGTTACAAAAGATAAGCTACCCAACAGTGATTGCAGTATGTCCTTTTTTCCAATTTCCTCAACAAGTATGTAGTTTATAATTTGTATACTACAAACATAAGTTACAATTTAGAATGATAACCTCTATAATACCAGGAGAGAGACAAATAGAGTACCTGGCCCACAGTCCCACCAGTCCCACCAGAAATGCCAGACACGCACTCTTGTGTCAGCATGTGTCTTCATATGTGCTTGCAGAGTGGCAAGTTTTAAACCCCAGGATCTAGAAATCTGCTGGTCACCTGACCTTGGTACGGGGACATAAACTAAAACAACCACAGCCCTTCTTGATTTCACTGGAGCTTTGCACAAATCCCTTGACAACGGCCTTCTCACAGGGGCTGTTTTCATCGCCCTCTCCAGTGCCTTCGATACAGTACACCATGGACTACTAATTGACCAACTACTGAATGCTGGGCTATCACCTGACTCTTCTCTCTGGTTTAAAAGCTACTTAGAAAACCAGTTGCAGAGAGTAAAAATTGCTGACGCTCTTTCTGACACCCTGCCTGTTCGCTCGGGTGTCCCACATGGATCCATACTGGGCTCCCTCCTTTTTAGCCTTTTCTTAAACTCCTTCCCTTACCACTGCTCTAAGCAGATCATACTATATGCCGATGATGATGTTGTATACTCCACTCACAAAGATTCTGCAACTCTTCAACACAACCTTCAACTTGGTTTCAGTTTTGTAGAGACATGGCTTCTTAATCATAAACTGGTCCTCAATGACAGGAAAACCAAATCTGTGCTGTTCTGCAGCTCTCATAACCCACACAAGCTACACCACTTGGCTATCTCCACCACCCAGGGGAACACTCTAGATCAGGTGGGGTCCTTCAAATACTTAGGGATACAGCTTGACCCTAATCTCTGTTATGGACCTCACATAGATAATGTAGCTAGAGCTGCTAATACATGGCTTGGTCTCCTCTACAAACACAGACAACACCTCATGCCAGAAGCTTTGAACATTGCAATCCTGAGCTCTGTGATCTCTGTAATAGACTATGGTCTCATCATTTATGGCTCAGCCACAACCACAACCCTTAGACGCCTCTCAACTGCCTTAAATAAGGCATGTCGGCTCATCATGGGTGCTCACCGTCTCACCCACACATGTGACCTGTACACCCAGACCGTCTGGTTCCAACTATCAAACCACATAAAGTTTCTCACCTACTCCATGGCAAGAAATATCCACCTTGGCCTTGCACCTTCTGGGGTCTCAACTCTGTTACAGCACAGAACCAACAAACGGTGCCTTCAGAGATCCATGCTACAGCTACTGAAAGTCCCCCCCTCTGTCACACTTCACAGGGACAATGATCTTTTTTTTTATTTAACAAAACTTTATTAAATTTTAAGCACCAAGTTAGATACATCAGGTAATCCAGCAAAGATGAAACATCAGGTGCAAACCCATCAACACAAAACAGTCCATTCCCCCCTACCCTTCCCCCCTGACTACATACAATTATTAGCCATTTAGATGCAGCATTGATGGAATCCCTTGTCATTTGGGTTTCCAGGTTGTCAGGATAGTCTCTGAGCTACCCCACAAAGAAGTAAAAGCTTTGACTCTATCTTGCATGCGTGCGATGTGCCTTTCCAGTTGCAGTGCCAGGACACTCTCCCTGTACCATTCCATTATCGTAGGAGATTTCTCCTCTGTCCAGTGCCTCATTATTATTAATTTGGCTATTGCAGTGATGAGTGTCATATGCACTTTCCTGCCTTTTGGAGTGCCAACTGGGAAATAATTTATCAGACAAACTTCGGGTGTAAATAAATCTCTCTCAAGCCAAGGATAGGGTCCAATGCACTACTAATAGATTGCTAGAATGTCTTTATATAGGGACACAGCCATAACATGTGATAGAGTGAGCCAGTGTCATTCTTACACTTATTACACGTTGATGCAGCTAATGTCCCATATCTAAAGAGCTTAACTGGTGTCAAATAAATATTATGCATAATGTTATAATGGACTAATCTAAGTCTATCTTGTTTAATAAATTTATACATTGATATCCAAAGTTTTTTCCACAGATTAGTATCTTCAGGAATACCTAGTTCTCTTATCCAGTGGGGCAAATTCAGATGGTAATCTATGGTCCCAATCCTGCAGAGTTTTGTATAGGTTAGAGACTGCATGAGTTGGGAAGCTACCTGCAGAAGTGTGATTAGCGCTCTTTCTCCTGGATCCGTTAATGGGGCCAGAAGGGAGAACGAGGTGAGGGCCTTGCTGACTTGAAGATTTTTAAAGGCTTCATTGCCTAATACACTGACAGACTCTTGTAATTGAGCAAAGGGAATCAGTTTCCCACTCGACCACATTTCTGAGACTTTACATTGAGTCAGACGAGGCCAAAAGGTAGGGGTTATTGGTGTGCCACCAATCTTGAAATGCGGGTTATCAATAATTGGCTGGTCTGAGGACTGGTACCACCTTACTGCGAGGTATTTTTGGGCCTGGTGAGAGGCCTTCAATGACCAACCCATGGGGTTACTTCTGAGAGGCTTGGGAATGTAGGATGGGGAAACATATAAAAGGGCCCACAATGAGCATTTCACTCGGGTTGCCAAATATCTTTCAATAGGTAGCCACAGAGGGGAGTATGCTGTATCTTCTGTCTCTTTGTGCCAGAAAAACAACTTACTCGTGTGCTGTGCAATATAATAAAAAAAAAGAGGGGGCTGCAAGGCCTCCTCTTAATTTCAGGGCTGTCAGTTTTAGATAAGATCTGCGAATACTCTTCTTGTTCCACAAAAAGGAGTTTAGCATGCTTTGCAGCCTGGAAAACCATACTTTTGGGAGGTATGCACCCAGCATTCCTAGAGGATATAGTATCCTCAGCAATAGATTCATTTTAATTATACTTAGTCTACCTCATAAAGAGATAGGGAGTAGTCGCCATCTCTCCAGGTCCCTAGTTATTGTTTTAGTTAGGTTATCAATATTGTTTCACATTATAGTCCCAAGATCCCTAAAGATCTTAATTCCTAGATAAACTATGGACTTTGTTTCCCAAGCAAGGCCCAGAGGGGAAAGCTCTGCTTTATTCACTCTATAATTCAGGGGTATCATCTTTGTTTTAGCTCGATTTAGCTTATAATAGGATATTTTAGAATATTCCTTAATTTCCCCTAGGACGGCAGGGACTGAGATACCTGGCCTCTCTAAATGTGATAAAATGTCATCTGCATATACCGAAAAAGCATACCTTACTTCTCCTACTTGGATTCCTTTAATGTTAGTGTTACCTGCCATTCTGAGAAGCAAGGGCTCTAGGTATATATTGAACAGTAGTGGGGACAGGGGACATCCTTGCCTAGTGTCTCGAGCTAATTTAAAGGGGGGAGACAATAATCCGTTACATTTTACTCTGGCCGAGGGACAGGAATATAAGACTCTAATCCATTTTATAAATTCTTTCGGAAAGCCAAAAGAAGTTAAAGTGCAAACAGAAAATCCCAGGAGACTCTATCAAACGCCTTTTCGGCGTCTAATGAGACCAGCACCATTGGTAAATTGGAATCTCTAGCAGTAGCAATGGGGTGCAACAGCTTTCTCACATGGTCTTGAGATGACCTTCCAGCCATAAATCCGACCTGCTCGTGTCCTATTAAATTATCTATAATTTTAGTGAGTCTGTTTGCCAGTACTTTGGCCAATATTTTTGTGTCTGTATTTAATAAGGATATAGAACGGTAACTACTGAGGTTTTGTGGATCCTTTCTGGGCTTTAAAATTAAGGATATCATGGCCTCTTGAAAACTGGGATCTGATATCCCACTATTAAACCAGTAAGTGAAAAGATCCTGTAGCACTGGTGCTATAGCAGTTTGGCAAGTTTTATAAAAATTACTTGACAAACCATCCGGTCTGGGGGATTTGTCCAGAGGTAACTGTTGGATGGCCTTCTGGATTTCTCCTAGGGTGACTGGGGCACTCAAGAGGGCTGCTTCTGTAGCAGTGACTTTAGGCAGATTCACGGAACTAAGATAGAATTTATATCTGTGATTGGAGCGTGAGAATGGGGCCACTATGCAGATCTGAAAATAAGAACAACATTTCCGCCATCTTTTGGGGGTCGGTACAAACTTGGCCATTTTTTTCGGAGTAAATTCCAGCAATAAATTGTGAAGCATCTATTTGGCGAATATGCATCGCAAGCATCTTGCTTGCCCTCTCCCCCACGTCCAGATATTTCAGTTTGGTTCTATGTAAAGATAGCTCAGCCCTCTGCAATATAAAGCCTGCATACTGGGCCTGCAATTGATATAATCTGGTCCACGTCTCTACAGGGGAGGTACGAGATAGACTGTATTCTAGTTTTTTAATAGATGTTAAAAGGGCGTCTAGCTGAGCCCTTTGATTTTTGACCCTTTTGGAGACCATTTTAATGAATTCTCCTCTCAAGGAGCATTTTAAGGCTGCCCAAATTAAATCATATTTATCTACTGTCCCCTGGCTGCAATTGAGGAAGAAGGCAATGTGTTCTGGACAATGCTCTTTTGCTTATCGAGCGCCACTCTGGTTCAATGGCTTCAGCCCCACCATCTCCTCTGCCCCAGCAATTGGTATGTTTAAAACTAGGCTCCGGGACAATCTCACTACCAACAGCTCCTGTGACTGCCCAACTTAACCTAGTTTCTCCACTTCCCTGCCTGCTGTAGTGGCCTCCTCACTGGATTCTACCCTCACATCTTTGTACCCCAATGCAGCACTTTTCACCCTCTCCCCATCCTACCTACATTCCTTCTCCTCCCTTCCCCACTTCCCTCTCCCTGTGACTCTAGCACTTCTTATCTCTTGTCTGTTTTCTCTGACAAATACCGCTGGCTGCCTTGCTTACAATGCTACCCTTGAATTGTATTAATCTGTAACCTGTTTGTAATGTCCACATTGCTATAATATCTGTCTTGATGTTCCCCATAATTTGCATTTCTCTTATGTGGAACCTTTGTAAAAAAGCCTTGGCTCAAAGGTATTTGTAATCCTAGACTTAATAAAATAAAAATAAAAAACAAATTTAAAACAATAAAATAGTGAGAGAACTATCTCTTAATAAGTAATTACAGGCTGCATCACCCTTCCTAAAAATGAATTAATCAGATTCAAAAGATTTCAAGGGACCCAGCCATCTTTTGTAGTTCCTAGGGCTCACTAGGAACTATAGCTCTCAATGCTCCTAGGTTGGTTACTGAGGTAACAGTACACACAGTAGCCCTCCGGCTGCAAGCAAATCTCGATTGCTTGTCTGGACTGCAGCAACTTTAATACACCAGCAAATATCTATTGCGTTTTGTGGCTTAGATAGTACACTTTACACAGTTTGGCTACACAGAGTAAAGGGGTCCATTGCACTCAGCACACAGCAGACTATCACTCACCTTTACTGTGTGCCACTTCACCATTCTTCTTATTTGTTTGCTTGATGTGGCCTGGCAGAAAGGAAATCCACTCCCAATATGGTCTAATCACAAAACAGTTAGTTTATACCATAACACCAGGGTGAACTAATTCAAAACTAAGCAGATGTGGAAGAACCTGATCTGGTTTGATGGACCATGTTTGTAAGGTTAGTCTTTAAAAGGTTTGCACAGCTCTGTTTGTAATGACTGTATCTGAAGCCTCTCTCTTTGAACATTAAAACAATCAGCCTCAGCATGATAGTCTTTCTGTTGATTTATTTACATAAAGATATATACGCAGTGATACATTACAGGCTGATGCCCCTACACTCCCCCCTAGTTCAGCAGGCAATTTCATATGATATTGTTAAACTTCACCAGGATTGGTAAAGCAGCATTTGCATGTCATGCATGTTAAGAACACAGAAACAATGAAAATGTCAATCAGCTGCAAAGTGTGATTTTTCATAATTAATTAGTCATGTAAAAGCAGCTCCAGATGTTGCCATTTAGTTAAGCAACAGGAGAAACCTATCATTATTAATCTTTATGCTTCAGCCAATGCTGTATCACCATATGCAGATTACTTCTGCAACACTTTTGAAGAATATGAAAGTTCGCAGACACATTTCTGACATGTGCTCCACAAAACCAAAGTAGAATATTGAGGACAACACTTCAATTAAAAGGCCTTACAAGAATGTCATTGCTGAAATGCTTATCTATTATACAGCAAAATGTAACATCTGACCCCCCCCCACACACACACTGTTGGAAACCACAAGAATGAGAATCAGGTAGTTCAGGTAATGAGGGGATCAATGTGAGCTATACTAATCACTAATGTCTTTAACATAAAGGCATTTGAGTAATATATTTATAGAATATATGCTAGTCTTTTGTGGGAGCAATGATCAGTTTTGAAAAGGGATTACACTTTGTATGCTATTTTCAAAGACTGCATCTGTATTTTAAAGTCTTATTTCTTGGGAATAAATGAGAGAATGGCAGGTGACCTGCAGCATAATCCAGCCAAAGCCTGAGTATGTCAAAGAAGAACTGCCTGATCCACACACTGGAATTTCTAGCTTTGAAATGGGCCCTAGGAGACTAGTTCCACAACTATATTTATTCAGCCAGGTTTGTTGTGCTAACATGCAACAACTAGTTGACATACAATATGTCTTTACTATAGCCAAGCTGGATGCTACTGAGCCTAGTTGGATTGCTGTCTTGTCATCCTACAATGTCTGACTAAAGTATCATGCTGGAAAGAACAGATTGATGCAGATGCCTTGTCCAGATGTTCCCATTATACTCCACTCACAGGGAGTCCCTGGACCTACATTTCAGAGGACAGGGTATGGATGACTGGACAATTGCTAATGCCTGAGGTTTAGCCTACCATTGCCAATCCAAACAGAGCAGCAGATATTCTTGGAGTGCATCCTAACCTTTGAGGTCTATGCCCTTATGGACATACCACATAACACTTCTCTGCTGCATCCGAGCTCAACAGACATGAGGCCAGTTTAGAGGACAGACCCAAGTTTAAAGGACATTATTGTGATTTTGGAAAAGGGTCTAGAGTCAGTCAAAAAGAAATCAAACCCCTTGATGTACCACTTCTTTACTGTGAGTTGAGAAAGTTGGTAACAAAAAATGAACTGTTGCACTGAATCACTAAGAGGCAGACCCCTTTCCAAAAAAAGCAACTGGTTCCAACCAGGTACAGTAAAATGGTCCTGAGAGCCTTTGATGATAGGGATCACCTGGGATATGACAAAATGCCGGACCTAGTGTGTGCCTGATTCTATTGGCCTCATCGTGCAGTAGAAGTAGAGTAGTAACAATCGACGTGATGAATGATATTGGCCAATTCAGCTTGCAGTGGTCCGCTGTAAGGCTATGGACAGAAAATCTGAGGTCAGAGCAATAAATGCTGACTATTGTAATACCTCTGTCTGCCTCTAGGTGGCTTTTGATCCATTGTTCTGTTAGGCTTGCTTACTGACCCACTGGCAACAACATATTACAAGCAACACCTTATGCACATCTGCATCTGAGAGCATCTTATTTAGTATTTTATTGAAGTTCATTCTCGCAATACTTCCTCATCTATCTAGAAAGCATGACAAGCAAAGAGCAGATTACATGCATGCTTTTTCCCTTGCTGTCACAACCTGTCCCACCCTCCCTCTCACACATTTTTATGTTATTTATTTATTAAAGAGTTTTTTGGAAAGCATACTGAGCAGGGTACCACTCGATTCCAGATGCACCTTGGGGGTGTGGGGGATAGGGAGAATACATATTTTAATACATTTTTGATACATTCATAGGACCAGTGTTGAGAACAGCATTCTTATATACAGAGTAGTCAACAACGGAAGTAATATCTATACAGGCGAATAGCCAGCAATACATACCTTTTTGCAGAGTAACAACAGCATTCATTTATGCAGAGTAGTCAACAGCAGGAATAAATATACAGATGAGATGGTCAGCAGACGACATGCCTGCTTGGGCTTCAGCAGTGCAAATTGCAAGGGCAAGTAGTGGCGAAGTGTGTCTTGAGTAGTGCGATGAGATGCGGTGTGCCGGTGGAGTGCCGAATATCAACTGACAAGGAATTCCATAAGTTTGACATCCGGAAGCTGAAAGCAGCCTGGCCAGATGCGGTGGACATGTGGGGGATGTGAAGAAGCCAGGAATCAATGTTCCTGAGTGAGTAAGCTGGCGGGGGCATTACTGCTATGGCATCCGCAAGGTAGGAGGGGAGTGACTGGGACCAGAATTTCGCAGTAGTTCTAACACAGTGTATCAATCTCCGATTGTGGAGAGATGGGAGGCATAAGGAGCGGTAGAGGTCACAGTGATGGGTAATGGGAGGGCAGTCCAGGAAGAAACAACAGAAAGAGTGGAAGAGAGGATCTAGTCTAGCCAGGGAGGACTTAGAGGCTACACAGTAGACTACATCCCTGTAGTCCAGTATTGGGAGGATCATCTTTTGAACGATTGCCAGGCATGTTGGCAAGAGGATGCAACTTTTATTACAGTATAAAAACCCAACATGGGGTGCAGCTTCTTACATATAGCATCAATTTGCACAGTAAAGTCAAGGACCCCAAGGTATCTGAAGGAAGTACAAACCTCCAGGGGGGAGCCATCTAGTGAGTGGAAAGTTGGGGTGGTGGGGAGGCTGGAAAGTTTTGCTCTAGTGCTGAATGTTAGGGAGACCATTTTCTTGGGGGTTAGGAACAGCTGATGAGAATGAAACCAGAGCTGGACATTGTCAAAATCCTGCTGTAGACAGGCAGCTACTGTGGAAGGAGATGGCCCAGAGGCATGCAGAACTGTGTCGTCTGCATACATGTGAATGGACATATGAGGGCAGGCCATAGGGAGATCATCAAGGAAGATGGAAAACAACAAAGGGCCTAGGACAGAGCCTTGTGGGACCCTGGTGGTAACAGGGAGTGAGGTGGAAATGTCAGAACCAATACAGACCGACTGGGACCTGCCCACCAAGTAAGACTGGAACCAGCTGGTGGCAGGCCCAGTCAGTCCATCTTGGGCAAGCTTGGACAGAAGCAGGGCATGAGAGACCGTGTCAAAGGCCTTAGCCAGGTCAGTGAAGATAGCTGCAGTGATTTCCCCTTTATCCATTCCTGATAGGATGGTGTCAGTGAGTCGGAGGAGAGAGGTGATGGTGGAGTGAGTTTTCCTAAAACCAGCCTGGTATGGAGTGAAGAAGGAGGTGGAGTCGAGAAAATAGGAGAGCTGGGAGAGTATAAGGTGCTCCTGAATTTTGGCTAGGTTGGGGAGCAGCGAGATAAATCGGTAGTTGCCCGGGGAGGAAGGGTCACCGCCTTTGAGGAGGGGGATGACTGTGGCATACTTCCAGCTAGATGGGATAGAACCAAGTCTGAATGATAGGTTAAATAGAACGGCCAGAGGACTGGCTATTGTTGGGGCAGACAGAAGGAGCATTTTGGAGTCTAGTCCCGAGGGGCATTTACCTTTGGAGGGACTGAGTGACCAAAGTGTTTTAATACCTCTGTTGGAGTAACAAGGCGAAAGGACAATTTGGCAGATGGGGAAAAGGCTGGGGTGTCTGGGGAAGGGTGCCTGGGGTGAGAGGATAAGAGAGAGGATGTACAGCTTGAGAAAAAGGAGTTTAGCTCTGTGACTACAGCTCTTGGTTTAGTGATAGTGATACCTGCTCTATTGAGGGTTGGTGTAGGGGGTTGGACCGAAGGGGAGAAGAGGGATTTAATTGACTTCCAGAATTGGGCTGGTTTTGTAAAGTTATTGTTGAAGACAGACTTGAAATAATTAGATTTGGCCTGCTGGATAAGTCTCGTGCAGGCATTCCGTAGTGAGCAGTAGTGTTGCAGAGCCATTTGAGAACCTGTTACCTTATAGGTTTTCCAGGCTCGGTCCCTGACAAGAAGTTGCTCTAGGAGCTTAGTGGTCACCCAGGGTAGGTGAGCGCCCTTTACTCTGGATCTTCTGAATGGCACATGGGAGTCCCAGATAGCGAGGAATCTGGACGTGAAGAAATCAAGGACCTCGTCCATGGAGGGAGCCCGAGGGATGTAGGACCAATCAGTGTTAGACAGGTCATTTAGGAGTGTGGTCTGGTCCAGGGATTTGTAAGATCAAGTAATCAGTGTACGGGGTGGTGCGGCCTTAGGTCTGAATATTTTCCGCACCACGTAAATCATGTGGTGATCACTGAGAGAGCCCGGCAGTAGGCCCATGTCAATACTACGATGGGGGTGGGAGGTTAGGGCCTAGTCCAATAGATTATGTTTCTTGGATTTGTGATTTAGGTGAGTGGGTTCAGTTATTTGTTGGGACAGGTTTAGCGCATTTACATGGCTGTGTAATTTAGAGCTTGCACTGACTAGCCAGTTCAGGTTGAAATCCCCAAGGATATGTAGCTCACCCCCAGCTGCGAGGGACTTCAGGGTGCCCAAGTGGTCTAAGACAGCAGGTAGCAGTGTGTCCGTAGAGCAGTAAGACCCTGCTACATACATAGGAATTGAGTGAGGGAGAAAGATTTTGATTAGTAGTTAGTCTATTGACGATGTGGGTATGGAAAGCCTGATAGTGGTGTGCTGGAGCTTGGAGGAGATGAACATGGCAGTACCACCACCCTTCTTTTTACCCTGATGGTCCTGCCTAATGAGGGAGTAGCCGGGTATTGAGAACTCAGCATCGAGGTTGTGGGGCTTCAGCCAGGTTTCTGTAATGATTAAGATATCAGGGCATAGGGATAGGACGCATGTTTGTAGGGCTGCGAGTTTATTCAGAATGCTGCATATATTTAGGTGTGCTATTTTGAAACCTCTTGGTAGGTGGATTGCGGGGAGGTGTCCATTTATGGTGGAGGTTGGACCAGGGTTTCATTCCACGTCTCCGACTATGAGGAGCAGGATAGACAAGAATTGTTTTACTAGGTGCATGGTCCTTTGTGGCTTGCAGCTGATAGGGAGGTGGTGAGGAGTATTCGAGGATGGCATTGGGTCGATTTATTTATTTAGATCTTGGATTGCAAATACCTTTGAGCCAGGGCTCTTTTACAAAGGTTCCACATGATGAGTTACAACAAGACAATACATAATCATCAATTTATAACATATTCGGAGGTACATACAGAAAGCATTACAGGAAACAGTGCTAGAAGGGGCTTTATATAGGAGGGGGTATGAGGAGGAAGAAATAAGGGGGGGGAAGAGGCAATAGTCAACAGAAGGGGTAGTGGGAGCAGTAGAGAAAAGGTGGAAAGGGGAGCAGGAAGGATAGGTCAAAAGGGAAGGAGGGAGAAGTGGAAAAAAGGAGGGGCTGCAGCCGTAGAGGCATTGTCAGCGAACAAGAAGTGCCGGAGTTAGGAAGGGTGGTGGAGGTAAGAGCTAGGAGGCTGTGGCCCTCATTGATGCTACTGCCAGGGGAGCCGGGGAGTAAAGGATATGTTCATCATCTTGGGAGTCCAGAAAAAATGGTAGTACAGTTGTTAGAGATAGCAGTCACAGGTGCTAGAGGCAGTCAGTGAGTGGCGGAGTCTGGTTTTAAAGGCGTTGAGCGTGGGGGTGGTGGTGGTGGTGATGTCATTAGAAAGTCTATATAGCCAGCTGGTGGCCCAGTATGGGAAAGCTCTTTGACTTTGGGTCGTGCGGCAATGGGGGATTTGGAACTGCAGAGGTTTGGCTCCCCTGATGTTTTGGCTGCAGTTTTTTGGTCGTAGGAGAGTAGAGACTCCAGGAGGGGCAAGTCCCATCTGAATTTTCTTTGCGAATATGCAGGTTTGGCATTTTATAAGTTTGTCGAGTTGCAATCAGTTGGTTTGGGAGTAGAAGTCACAGATGTGTGTAAGATGTTGAGCGCCAGTCATGAGCCGACAAGCTTTGTTGAGGGAGATGGTTACTCGTTTGAGTGCAGTAACAGTAGCTGTAACACATTTACTTTATAACCATGCAGTACTTTATCAAGCATTCTCATGCTAAATTAGTGGCTTTTATTTGTCATTATTTGTTTTTACATACTGTATTATACCTTTGCAGTGATGGCATCTATGTATACATTTTCTATCTGATATTTTTCAAAAATAACAGATATAGAAGTCAAATTATTTTAAAAGCCTTTATTTTCCAACAACAGAAACAGCCATAAGGCTTATATAGAGAAGGGTAAAATAAAAAAGAATTCTGACAAAAACACTTAAACACTACAGAACATTTAAATAAAATAGTTTGCAGAACAGAAAATGCAAACAAAACTGCATATACAAATGCCAGACACAAATACAAATACAATATATAGTATGCATTTTATATCAGTGGGTGCCATCACCTTTGTGCACCATTCTTACAGTATCTGTTCATTTATCCAGTCCCTTATTTTTCTCATAATAGTTGTATTCAAATCAAAGTGCCACCTTGCATGCAGTAGAAATTACATTTATCAAATTTCTGGATAACCTTTCTGGCCTCTTGAACTATCATCATTTTCTTTATTTGCCCATTGTACATATGGTATAGGTCAAATAACACAAGGCTGCAAATCTTTCTAGCTTGTCATTGAACCAGCACCTCAGTTTTTTTTTTTCTTTCTCACTTGTGAGACACACAATGGCCTGATATTCAGAAAAGTGTAGATCAGAGCACAAAGGGTTGGGTTGTGCTTTGCAATTGCCCAGGGGTCTGAGGATGCCATATACAGTCAGATAGTACACTAGCACTATCCAACTGAATATAGTGCCATGTCAGTGCAGCAGTAAGTTAAGAAGTGCTGCCCAGACACGGCTCCAGAAGTGGGCCTCAGGTGTGAAAAATGCTGGAGTACTATCTGCAGCTTTCAAAGGGACCCATGCAAATTAGTCCTTTGGGCATGCAAGGCACTAAAGGGCCATTTGCCATTTGCCTGGGTAGCAGAGGCAGGTTAGTGGGATGTCAATCCACCTTTCCCCAGTCCAAGACAGTTGTAGAAATCCCTGGTGCCTTGTGGTCCCTCCATCCACTGATCACTGATCACTGGTCTGTAACAGAAAAAGAAATGGTGCTAGTGACCCCCCTCTCTCTGATTGCTAGTCCATATAAAAAATATCTCCCTGGTGCTAGTGGTCCCCTCCTTCCTCCAACCACTAGCCAGTAGTATGACTCAACCCCCCTCCTGGTGTCCAGTGGTTCCCTCCCCTGGCACTGATCAATGGTATCTCCAGTCCCACATCAGTAATCCTTAGTGTCTAACTGTCCCCCCCATCATGGTATCGAGCACCCAACCCCCGGTCATCTAACCATTACCCTTGATGCTGTGGGTGCACACACAACGACTGGTGCAGCTCTCCTCACATCTCCTTGGCCGGCTGCCACATGTCCAGGCAGGGGGCACATGTCTTATTTATAGTATAAACAAGATGCATGCTCCCTGCCTGGACATACAGTGACCAGTTGAGGAGGTGTGAGGAGGGCTGTGTTGGTGGTCATATGTACACCCCTGGCACCAAGGATACTGGTAAGGTATCGAGGGGGGTGCTCAGTGCAGCAGTGGGATGTCCACTAAATACCAGAGATTACAGACGTGTGACCAGAGGTACTGGGGATTGGTGCAAGGGGAAAAACATTGGATACCAGGTGGGGTTAATTTATACTACAAGCTGCTGCTTGGATGGAGAGGGGACCACTAGCACCAGGGAATTTTTTTTACTATGGGATGGCGATCGAAGGGGGGACCACAAGCACCTGGGAGTTTTTTCAGTAAGGTCTGGCAATCAGAGGGAGGGGAGATAACTAGTGCCAGGGAGTTCTTTTCAGTAAGGGCTGGTGATTGGAGTGAGGGAGGGACCACTAGCACCATAGATTTTTTTTTATTGTACAGGTTGGAAATTGGTGGAAGGAGGGACCACTAGCATCATAGAGGTGTTTTTTAACAGGAACAGGAACATTGTTTAACCAACAGTAGCACACTAAGCCAAAGCTTGTTTTCAGATGTGACCTAGGAGCACAAGGAAGTTTAAGTGACTTGCTCAGGATCACACAGTTTGTACCTACGTGGCTGTGGGATTCAAACTCAGGTCTCCAGATCTGCAGCTCAGAGCCTTAACCCACTGTGCCATACTGCCTGCACTATTAACTATGTGGTGGTGATCGGGGAAGTGCCATGGACTACAGGGATCGGGTGTGCTCCCCCAGTTACCATCCAGCTAATTGGCTGCATTACCTCCAGCAGTCACTAGGGTTGTGCAGAATAAGAGGGGATTTTGTTCAGCGGTATTTGCATGGTGCAAAAGGACCACACTAATCCCTTTTGCAAGGCACAGATCTGCTGAATATTGGTTTGCACCGATATTCCTGTCCCCGCCCCCCCCATTTGCATACCCCCACATTTTGGATTGTGCAGATGCTAACTCTACTTGCCAGCACAACCAAACCTTTTGAATATTGAGCTGTAGTGCAAAACCCGGTTTGGGTAGGCAAACACCAGTTCGCGCCCATGCAAACTTTTGAATATTGGGCCCAATGTCTATATCTGGTATAAAGACCCACCAATTCATGGTGTGTCCATGGTGAGGTGTGGTGTGCTCATGTCCCCCTTGTGCAGGTCCATGCACTGTGGGTTGATTTACATCTGCCTGAAGTGGCACAGATGGTACACCTGCTGCCATCGCTTCTATCATAGTATCCATGATTTCCACTGTATCAGCACAAGGTTGTCTGCATCTGGTGGCATTTCCTCGGCCTCTGCAACAATGTCCTCATAAATACTAGCAGGTGTGTGCCTTTCCATAGGCATCAATCTCCATGATGTTTGCACTGGTAGTCATATGTTCCTCAATTTCCTTCTCAGTTTTTTCTTTGGGAGGTTGTGACGAACAAGTACAAATTAATATACTGTTAACAACGGAAGGTGATTTTATAATTTGGAGAGTGGTGAACTTTTTAGTAAATATACAAAAAATTAGGAAAATGAGAATGAAAACAAGAATAATTTGAACATGGCATGCAGGTGCATAGTATTATTGTATTGTTTATGTACTTTTAACATTATGTGGAAGGTTGTATATGGTGTCTATCATCTTATACTTTATTGTATGAAATTGTAATGATCTTTTATGATTGAACAATAAAATTATTACCATACCATACCTTCTCAATTCTTGCATCATGGACCACAGCTGGAATTGTCTGGCCCTTATATGCACCATTGTGTCCCTCATCTGTTGGCTTTCCAGCTGCACTTGTTTGATGCTCTTCCACACAAAACTTCTGAATGTGCTCATTTTACTTCTCTGTGCTACCTTTGCTTTATATTGCAACTGTGGCCACTCTGTGTGTTCTGCCCTCTACTCTGGTTGTGGCTGCTCATCAAGTGCTGCCTTTTCCTAGGGATGTGCCCTCACTTCTGGATGTTACCCTTTGTGTTCTGCCATTTTCTCAGGATCTGCCTTCTCTGGATGTGTTCGCTTCTCATGTGCTGCCATTTCCCCAGGATGTGCCCTCTCTTACGGATGCGTCCATTGCTCATGTGCTTCCATCACCCCGGGATGTATTGATTTATTGATTGACTTGAAAATTAGTGAATGGTAAAGGTAAACTGAGCCAAGGTCAGGGGATGTAATAAAACATATACCATAAAGATTCCTCAGTATGGTTAAAGTTTGTTCAATGTAAAATATGACATGATACAAATGGAAAATTAGAGCAGCAAAGCAGAATGCTCAACAATAATGTACATAGAAACATAGAAACATAGAAACATAGACTTTGACAGCAGATAAGGACCACTTGGCCCACCCAGTCTGCCCATTTCCCTTCCTATTGGATAAGCTACAGATTCTAGTTAACCAACAGCCTACTTCCTGCAACCCCCCACTACAATTGACTTATGTCTGTCCCATGCATGTTTGAATTCCCCCACTGTTTTAGACCCAACAACCTCCCCAGGAAGGCGGTTCCATGCACCCACCACTCTCTGGATGAAAAAAAATTTCCTCACATTACCCCTGAGCCATCCCCCCTCTATCTTTAAATTGTGCCCCCTTGTTCTTACACATCTCTTTTTCTGAAAGATGCTACCGTCCTGGACTTTGCTGATTCCCTTGAGGTACTTGAAAGTTTCTATCATGTCCCCCCTGTCCCTCCTTTCATCAAGGATATACATATTAAGCTTTCTCAGTCTCTCTTCAAATGGTTTCTGATGCAGACCCTGCACCATTTTAGTTGTCCTCCTCTGGACTGCTTCCATCCTGTCTATGTCCTTGTGTAGACAGGGTCTCCAAAACTGCACACAGTATTCCAGATGGGGTCTCACCAGCTGTCTGTACAGAAGGATAACCACTTCCCTTTTTCTACTTGTGATGCCCCTTCCTATGCATCCCAGTGTCCCACTGGCTCTCCTTACTGACTTCTCACATTGCTTACCCACCTTTAGGTCATCTGATGTGACTACCCCCAAGTCCCTTTCCATTTTTGTTGTTATTAGTACCTCCCCTGCTATTGTGTACTCTTCCAGGTTTTTGTTTCCCAGGTGCATTACTTTGCACATCTTTGCATTGAATCTAAGTTGCCAAATGTCTGACCATTCCTCCAACCTTGCCAAGTCCCTTCTCATCCTTTTTACCCCCCCTTGTGTATCAACTCTGTTACAGATCTTTGTGCCATCTGCAAAGAGGCATACCTTTCCCTCCAGACCCTCTGCAATGTCACCTATAAAGATGTTAAAGAGGACTGGACCCAATACTGAGCCCTGAGGTACTCCACTATTAGCCCCCCTTTCTTCAGAATGTGTTCCATTCACTATTATCTTCTGTGTCCTGTTGTGCAGCAAGTTTGCTACCCAGGCTACCACCCTGGAACCCACTCCCAAGCTGGCTAACTTGATTATTAGTCTTTTGTGCGTGACTGTGTCAAATGCCTTGCTAAAGTCTAGGTAGGCCATATTCACAGCCCCTTCTTGGTCTATTACTTTGATCACCCATCAAAGAAATCAACTATATTCCTCTGACATGACCTTCCTGCTGTAAATCCATGCTGCTTTGCGTCCTGTGTCCCGCTGGCCTCTAGGTACTCAATAATTCTTTCTTTCAGAAGTGATTCCATCATTTTCCCCTACCACTGAGGTCAAACTTACAGGTCTGTAGTTTCCTGCTTCTGCCTTGCTCCCACTTTTATGAAGAGGAATCACATCTGCCCTCCTCCAGTCCTCAGGTACCACCCCATCCTCCCATGATTTGTTAAAAAGTGTGGTCAGTGGTGTCACTAGGTCCTCCCTTAGTTCTTTTAGGATTCTGGAGTGAATCCCATCAGGCCCCATTGCTTTGTCCACCTTGAGTTTTAGGAGTTCTTTCTGGACTCTTTCTTCTGTAAATGGACTGGTGTCAACCCCCCTACCCAGAGTGCTTCTATTGTCTGGTTTAGGTAACTCCTCCTCATCTTCTTTTGTGAATACTGAGCAAAAGTATTCATTCAGTATCTCTGCCTTTTCACTGTCTCCCTCTGCCCACCTCCCCTCTACTTTATTAATTTTCACTATTCCTCCCTTAACCTTTCTATGTACCTATAAAAGGTTTTATCCCCCTTCTTAACTGAGTTGGCTATTTTTTTCTCGGTTTGCGCCTTTGCTATTCTGACTGCCTTCCCCACTTCTTTCTGCTTTAATTGATACAGTTCCCTATCGTGCTCCTTCTGTGATTCCTTATACTTTTGAATGCAGCCTTTTCTCCTTAACCTTCCCTGCCACCTCTTTGAGAACCATAGTGGTTTTACTCCGCTTTGTTTTCTTTATTTGTTTCACACAAAGGCTTGTTGCCTGTATGATAGCAGTTTTGATTTTTCTCCATTGTTCTTCCACCCCTCCTTTTTGGCCATTTTCTAGTGCATTCCTCAGGTATTCACCTATTTTGCCAAAGTCAGTCCTTCTAAAGTCCAGTATCCTTGTTTTTGTATGGCTTGTCTCCATGGTTGTGCTTATTGTGAAGCACACTGTGCAGTGGTCAGTTGTTCCCAGATGTCTACTGACCTCTAAATTTGTGATCCTCTCTCCATTTGAGAGTACCAGGTCTAGTATTGCTTCCTCCCAAGTGGGTTCCAACACTAGCTGTCTAATGCCTACCCCCTACAGGGCATCCAGAATGACCCTGCTCTTGGATGTGGCTGCAGTACATGTCATCCGGTTAATATCTGCCATATTCAGGTCCCCCATCAACAGTATCTCCCCTTTTTCAGCCATTTTGAAAATGTCCTCTATCATTTTCTTGTCCATTTCCTCCCCTTGTGACAGGGGTCTGTATACAACCCCTGTGAGGATTGTGATGCCTTTCCCTGTCTCCAAGGTGACCTAGAGTGCCTCTTGTCCTCCCCCTTTACTTTTTGTTCTGTAGCTTTGATCCCTTCCATTATGTATAGAGCTACTCCACCTCCTCTTTTACCCTCCCTGTCCCTTCTGTAGACTGTGTACCCCGGTATGTTGACATCCCAGTCATGGTTCTCCATGTACCATGTTTCTGTGACTGCCATAATATCCAATTGTTCATCTTCCATTAGGGCTATTATCTCAGTAAGCTTGTTTCCCAGACTATGGACATTGGTACTCATTGCCCTCCATTTAATGTTGGCTTTATCCTATTCTCCTGCATCCCTGCTCTTATTGCCCTTGTCTATTTTTCCATTTACCCCTGTCCTGCCCTCTGTTGAACTCTGTACCTCAGTGTTTACCTTACTACCTGCCATGTTTTGCGAAGGGATACTTGAAATGTCCTGCCTCTTATCAGCACCTCCCCCCTTGACTAGTTTAAAAGCTTGCCAAGGAAGCATTTAAACCTGTTGTTTAGGATCTTGGTTCCCTTCATGGACAGATGCAGGCCATCATGCCAGTATAGACCTTCATCTCTCCAGGTGTACCCTCAGTCCCCAGTGAAGCTAAAGCCCTGTGCTCTGCACCAGTTTTGCAACCATTTGTTAAACTGCATGGTGTGCAGTGCCCTAGCCTCACCCCTGCCATGGACTGGCAGCAACTCTGAGAAGATAACCATGCTTGCTACCTGTCTGAGGTCCCCAACTCCACAAATTCATCCTGCACTGCACTGATTCCATGCTAGCTAGGTCATTTGTCCTAAGGTGGACAATTATATCTAGTTCCCTCTCCTATGATGCTACTTCTGCAATCCTGAAGATTCGCTTCTTCTTCTTCCAAGCCATGGCACCAGACAGGCACCTTACTTCCCTCTCCTCTCCCTTCCCCAGTTCTACCCCCTAGCAATTGAGTCCCCTATCAGAAGCTGTTTCCTTCCCCTGTGGTGTCCCTTGCCACCCTTTTTTTGGGTCTCCCTTGTGGATGTCCTCAGCATTCTTCTTGGTCTCCACTGAGGGTGCCATCATAGAGGAACCTTGCTCTGCCAGACTGGCATATGAGTTGTGTAGAGGTACAACTATGGGGGCTTCACCTCTGTTCCACCACCTGCATCCTCCCAGAGCCCACTGTGGTCCAACTGCTCTTCATACTTGGCAACCTCTGAGGCAGTGGTTGTGGCAGTGGTGCTCTTTGGGTGGGGGAGGCCTCCTTAGTCCTTGCCAGTTTAGCCTGGAGGTGGGCAATTTCCTCCCTCAGAGCTGACAGTTGCCTGCAAATAGGACAGCAATGCAGTTTCCAGAATGTCTCCCAGAAAACTGCTGCCCCACAGCCAGTGCATTGCAACACTCCCCACATGTCCCTCTCCCTTATAATATACAATATGTAATATATATATATATATATTTTTTTTTTTTGGTGGTGTGTACTTAGCCTTTATGCACTGTGATGGGTTATTAAGAATATGACAGTTCTGCCCCAAGACCTGTTGAGAAAGTGATGTCAGAACTTTGGCTATAAAGGAAATGCCACACCTGGGGGGTGGGTATGGGGAAGGAGGTGGGTAGTCCACAACCACAGGTGACTGTTAGAAACAATCAAATACACCACTGCTCCCCCACCCTGGTGAGTACTGCCCTTTATAGTAATTCAACTAACCTCCAGTAACTTATTTAAAAATAGTTTAACTATCACAAAATCCTACGCACCAATAAATTATTTAAAAAATAGCTTCTGTCCCAAAATCCTAGTAGTCCATACAGCTACCCCCAAGGAAAAACCAAAATGCAGTATTCAAACCCTTGTGAAGTTATTTCCAAGATAAGCAGAGTTTGCAAGCTCCTTATTCAACTCTTCAGCCACCTGTACTTTATTTAAAAATAGTTTGACTGTCAGAAATCCTAGTAGACAATCTACAGTAGCTACCTCCAAGGGTCTACCCAAATGCAGTATTTAAATCCTTCTGAAGTTACTCACAAGATAAACAGAGTTTGCAAGCCCCTTCTTGGTTAAACACTCAATAAATATGTAAAGAGAAATATAGGAACTTCTTGTCTTAGAAAAGGAGATCAGGAGCTAAAAGGGCACAGAGGCAGTAAGTAAGTAGGGGAAGAAAAAAAAAGAAAAGAAACAAACAGAGGAAAGAGTAAGTATTCCAAACAACAGTTAGAGGGCCATAAAAAAGACATGATGGGAGTGGCTGTGTAGCAGCAGTGTTCCGGAAGACATTCTGGAGGATGCAGTGTTGTCTCATCTGCAGGCACCTCTCTGGGCTGAGGGAGGAGGTTGCTCATCTCCAGCCTGAGTTGGCCAGGATTTGTGGGACCTCCTTTCCCACCCAGGGACCACCAGGGTCACTGCCGTTGCCTCAGAGGTTGCCAAGAAAGAGGAGCGGTTGGACCACAGTGGGCTCAGGGAGGGTGAGGGTGGTGGAACAGAGGCACATCCCTCCAGTTGTACCTCTCCACAATTTCTATGCCTTTCTGGAAAAGTGTGGTTTCTCTATGGAGGCACCCACAGTGGAGACCAAGGAGGATGCTAGGAACCTCCACAAAGGAGACCCACAGGAGGGTGGCATGGGACCCCACAGGGGAAGGAAACAACTCCTGGTGGGGGAACTTCATTGTTAGGAAGGTAGAACTGGGGGAGGAAGGGGAGAGGGAGGTAAGGTGCCTGCCTTGCGCCATGGCTTGGTGGGACAGGGAGCAAATACTCGGGATCACAGGAGCAGCTGTACAGGGGAGGGAGCTGGATGTCATTGTCCACTTAGGGGCAAATGACCTGGCTAAGAAAGGGATCAGAGCAGTGCAAGAAGTGTTTGTGTAGATGGGGAGGGGCCTTAGACAAATAGCACACATGGTAACCTTCTCGGAGGTGCTGCCTGTCTATGGCATGGATGAGGCTAGGGTGCTCCACACCATGGGATTCAATCAGTCATTTAAAAACTGGTGCAGAGCCAGGGATTTGGCTTCATTGGGGACTGGGGGTCCACCTGGATGGATGCAGGCCTGTACTGGCATGATGGTCTGCATCTGTCCAGGACGGGAACCAAGATCCTAGGTGATAGGTTTAAATACTTCATTGGCAAGCATTTAAACTAGTCAAGGAGGGAGGCACTGGAAAGGAGCAGGTAAATCCTAGCTCCCCCAAAAAAATCAGGGTACTAAGTGAGGTAGACACCAACATAGAGATGTCAAGAGGGAGAAGCGCACGGGTAAATGGAGAAAGTGATAAATGCACTAAGGACAGGGATGGGGCAAAAAGGGGTAAGGCCATCAAGAAATGGAGGGTAATGAGTACCAAAGCCCATAGTCTGGGCAACAAGCTCCCTGAACTGGTGGCCTTGATTGAAGAGGGATGCCTGGATATCATAGCAATCACAGAAACATGGTACACAGAGAACCATGACTGGGATGTTAACATACCAGGGTACACAACCTACAGGAGAGACAGGGAGGGCAGAATGGGTGGAGTAGCTCTCTATGTAAGGGAGGGGATAAAAGCAACTGAACAAAAGAGTAAACAGGGAGGAGAGGAGGCACTGTGCATCACCTTAGAGACTGGAAATGATGCCACAATCCGCACAGGAATTGTATACAGACCCCCATGTCAAGGGGAGGGAATGGACAAGGATATGATAGAAGGCATACTTAGGATGGCAGAGAAAGGGGAGATAGTGTTGATGGGGGACCTTAATATGCCAGATGTTAACTGGAGCACCTTTGCTGCAGCCACATCCAAAAGCAGGGCCATTCTTGATGCCCTTCATGTGGCATGCCTCAGACAGCTAGTTTTGGAACCTACTCATGAGGGAGCAATCTTAGACCTTGTACTCTCAAATGTGGACAGTGAGAGGATCTCAGATCTAGAAGTGGGTAGCCATTTGGGAACAAGTGACCACCAAACAGTGTGGTTCATGATAAACTCAGCTACGGAGTCAAGCCATACAAAAGTGAGGGTTCTGGACTTCAGGAGGGCTGACTTTGGCAAGATGGGAGAGTGCCTTAGAAAAGCACTAGCAAACAGGCTAGAAGGAGGGGTGGAGCAACAATGGGAAAATATCAAAACTGCCATCACAGAGGCAACAAGCCTTTGTGTGAAGCAAATAAATCAAAATGAAAGAAAAAGCCACTATGGTTCTCAAAAGAAGTGGCAGTGAAGGTTAGGGAGAAAAAGATAGCATTTAGGAAGTATAAGAAAACACAGAAGGAGCAGGACAGAGAACTGTACCAGTTAAGGCAGAAGGAAGCAGGGAGGGAAGTCAGAATAGCAAAGGCACAAACTGAGGAAAAGATAGCCAACTTGGTTAAGAAGGGGATAAAACCTTTTATAGGTATATCAGGGAGCATAGAAAGACAAAGGGAGGGATAGTGAGGCTGAATAGAATGGATGGTGGGTGGGCAGAGAGTGACAGTGAAAAAGCAGGTATACTGAATGAATACTTCTGTTCAGTATTCACAAAAGAGGAAGTGGGGAGGTGCATAATCCAATTAACAGAAGCACTCTGGAGAGGGGTCGATCCCAGTCCTTTCACAGAAGAAAGGGTTCTGAAAGAACTTCTAAAACTGAAGGTGGACAAAGCAATGGGGCCAGATGGAATTCACCCCAGAATTCTAAAAGAATTAAGCAGAGAACTAGTGACACCACTGACTACGCTTTATAACAAATCATGGGAGGATGGTGTGGTACCTGAGGACTGGAAGAAGGCTGATGTGATCCCCCTTCACAAAAGTGGGAGCAAGACAGAGGCAGGAAACTACAGAATTGTCATTTTGACCCATGTGGTAGAGAAAGTGATGGAATCACTTCTGAAGGAAAGAATTGTTGAGTACCTAGAGGCCAGTGGGGCACAGGACCCAAGGCAGCATGGGTTCACAGCGAGAAGGTCACGTCAGACGAATCTAATTGATTTCTTTGACTGGGTGACCAAAGTAGTAGACCAGGGAGGGGCTGTGAACATGGCTAACCTAGACTTTAGCAAGGCATTTGACACAGTCCCACACAAAAGATTAGTAGTCAAATTAACCAGCCTTGAGTGGGTCCCAGGGTGGTAGCCTGGGTAAAACATTGGCTGAACAATAGGACACAGAAGGTAATTGTTAATGGAGTCCACTCTGAAGAAAGAGGGGTTACTAGTGGGCTACCGCAGGGTTCAGTACTGGGTCCAGTCCTTTTTAATGTCTTTATAAGTGACATTGCAGAGGGACTGAAAGGAAAAGTATGCCTCTTTGCAGATGACACAAAGATCTGCAACAGGGTTGATACACAAGGAGGTGTGGAAAGAATGAGAAGGGACTTGGCAAGGTTGGAGGAATGGTCAGAAGTATGGCAGCTTGGATTCAATGCAAAGAAGTATAAAGTAATGCACCTGGGAAACAAAAACCCAGTGGAAGATTACATAGTGGGGGGGGGGGAGTAACAACAACAAAAACGGAAAGGGACCAAGGGGTAATCATATCAGATGACCTTAAGGTTGGCAAGCAATGTGAGAAGGCATAGGGAGGGCTCAGGGGATACTGGGATGTATAGGGAGAGGCATCACCAGCAGAAAACAGGAAGTTGTTGTACCCCTGTACAGACAGTTGGTGAGACCCCATCTGGAGTACTGCGTCCAGTTCTGGAGACCCCATCTCCGCAAGGATATAGACAGGATGGAGGCAGTTCAGAGGAGGGCAACTAAAATGGTGCAGGGTCTGCAAAAGAAGCCATACAAGGAGAGGCTAAAGGAGCTTAATATGTATACCCTTGAAGAAAGGAGGGAGAGGGGACATGATAGAAACATTTAAGTACCTCAGTGGAATCAACAAAGTCCAAGAGGTAGCATCTTTCAGAAAGAGATGTACAAGAACAAGGGACACAATTGAAGATAGAGAGGACAGCTCAGGGCAATGTGAGAGTATTTTTTCACAGAGAGGGTGGTGGACACATGGAACAGCCTTCCTGAGGAGGTTGTGGGGTCTAAAACTGTGGGAGAATTCAAGAATGCGTGGGACAGACATAAGGCGTTTTGTGGGGGTTAGGAAGAAATAGGTTGTTGGTTAAATAGGATCTGCAGCTTATCCTCTAGGTAGGGAAATGGGCAGACTAGGTGGGCCAAGCGGTCCTTATCTGCCATCTAAACTATGTTTCTATGTTTCAATTACCAAGGGTAGTTAGTTTCACCTCCCACAGAATTGAGCAAAAGTTCACGTTGCAGATATCAAGTGCAATATAGAATTTCCCACACAGCTCACAGCTGAATAAAGAAGTAGTGTCCTTCCAGGTCAAGAAGATGTGCTTGTATACCATTAAAGAGACCTGCACAGGGGGAATTATGGTAATGCAGAAGAAGAGAGGTAGGAAGCTTGATGCAAGCTGAGGTAGAAGTCAAGATGAGGTTCAATAACATGGACAGTAGGGGCTCCAAGCAGGGGAGGACCAGAGAGATGGGTGACAGGAGCAGATGGGGTGGGGTGGGAGATTCACCTGGTGACTGAGGGAGCCAGGGGAGAGGGAGAGGGAGAGGTGGAAGGAGGAGGGGAGGGGAGCAAGTTCAAGAATGAAGGAAGGTGATAGGAGAAGGCATATTATCCAGCAGAAGAGTGGGGATGAGGAATGGAGAAGGTGCAATGATCCCTGGAACAGAGAGAGCATGAGGTGGGCTAGATGGGAAAGAGGAGAGAGGAGAGAGGAGAAAAGGAAAGGTAGGAGGGAAGGGATCCAAACCAGTATTAGGAGATAAATGAGGTGCAGTGAGCCTGGCAACTTGAGGATAGGGGGAAGATGGATGGGGAGGTGAAGAAGAAGCAGTGATGAGTTCAAGGGGGTGAGCTGGTATCAAAGTGGCAAAAGGCATCACAGAGGGTGTTCATCTGGCAAGGGAAGTTGAAGGGGCAGTGCCATAGACCACATCCTCATAGTAGAAGACCGGGAGCATTATTTGAGTAACAAGCTCCTAGTGGACCTGCGGAGACAAGCAGTCTTTGTTGCAGTACAAGTCACCGAGTTTGGGGCAGAGCTTGGCAAGGATGGCATCGATGTGGGCAAAGAATTCAAGTTTACTGTCCAGCCACACACCAAGGCACTCCTAGCTGCCTTTCACTGCAGCTGCCCACCGGGCGCAGCGGCTGGATTCCTGGGCCATGCACGCCAGCCACCCAGGTTCAGGAACGAGCCCGGGAGCTGGAGGGCCGTCCGGGAGGGGAAGACTTGAGCGTCCCAAGGACCACTCGTCCTCTCCGGGGGAGGGGGGTACCAGAGCTCAGCTCTTGTCTGACCCCGGGTGGAAACCTGAGGTACAGCAAGCCCGATGCTCCAACAAAGGGGGCAACGTGCCAGACGTCGGTGCTTCAGAGCCTTGACGTCCGGGGACCTGGCACGTCGAGAGAACATAAGGAAAAAACCTTGCAGCCTCCCGGTAGACGGAACACCAGGCCCCGACCTTCAATGCTCCTACCTACCCGGAGACAGCGTGCCAACGAAACACAGAGAAGCATCGGGGTGTAAGGGCTTTCACCCCATACCCGTCTGGGGGGTACAACCACAGATCCATGGGGCATGAACTGCACAGGTCACCAGGTAGGTGAGCGAGGGCTGATAAGGCCGTAGGTGTCTCCCGAAGGGCATAGAGCTGCGAGGAGGGGGAGAATAAAGAGAAAGTTAAAAAAAAAAAAAAAAAAAAAAGGTCTTCACTGCTTCATGAGGGTGACATCCAAGGTGGAGAAGACAGGGACAGTGGGGAGTCTGGCCAGTTTCTGGCTAGTGTCAAAGGTCATGGACACTGATTTTTTAGCATTGACCCGGAGTTGGTGGAGTTGAACCAGCGCAGGACAGTGGGAAATCTTGTTGAAGCAAGCCTTTCACTGCTGCAGTAGAGGGACTGAAGCTGAAAATGACTGTGTCATCTGCATACATGTGAGTATGCGAGTCATTTAGAAAAATGGAGAAGAGGATCGGGCCCAAGATGGAGCCCTGTAGGACCCCAGCCTGGATGGGTAGTGGGGGTGGTAGGACATCTCCAACCAGTACTGACTGTTGATTACCTGTTATTTAGGAATGGAACCATTCAACAGTGGGAACTGAAAGGCAAAAACAACTCAGTTTGTCCAGGAGGAGCTGATGGGCCACCGAATCAAAGGTGTTTGTTAGGTTGATGAAAATGACTGCCGTAATGTGCCCCTGATCATTTCCTGAGAAGAGGGAGTCAGTAACACACAGCAGGGTGGAGATGTTGAAATGATGTTTCCAGAAGCCAGACTGGAAAAGGGAGCGGAAACTGGAGGACGTCAGAGACCCTAGAATAGATATGTTTCTCTTGCAGCCTTAAAAGAGATGGCAGGAGGGAGATGGGGGGTGAGATACTAACAACAACAAAAATGGAAAGGGACCTGGGGTAGTCATATCAGATGACCTAAAGGTGGGCAAGCAATGTGAGAGGGCAGCAAGGAGGGCTGGGGGGATACTGGGATGCATAGGGAGAGGCATCACCAGTAGAAAACAGGAAGTTATTATCCCTCTGTACAGACATCTGGTCAGACCCCATCTGGAGTACTGCGTGCAGTTCTAGAGACCCAATCTCCACAAAGATATAGACAGGATGGAAGCTGTCCAGAGGAGGGCAACTAAAATGGTGCAGGGTCTGCACTGGAAGACATATGAAGAGAAACTTAAGGAGCTTAATATGTATAGCCTTGAGGAAAGGAGGGAGAGGGGACATGATAGAAACTTTCAAGTACCTCAGGGAATCAACAAAGTCCAAGAGGGTAGCATCTTTCAAAAAAGGTGTGCAAGAACAAGGGGCACAATTTGAAGATGGAGAGCGGCTCAGAGTAATTTAAGAGTATTTTTCACAGAGAGGGTTGTGGATGCATGGAATGGCCTTCGGAGGTGGTTTGTGGAGTCAAAATAGTGGTGGAATTCAAGCATGCATGGGACAGTCATAAGGCAATTCTAGGGGGTGGGGGCAGGAAGAAGTAGGCTGCTGGTTAGCTAGGATCTGCAGCTTATCCATTAGGCAGGGAAATGGGCAGACTGGGTGGGCCAAGCGGTCCTTATTTGCTGTCAAATTCTATGTTTCTATGAGGAGGGAGGGAGGGCACAAATAGTGAAGAACTCATTGACATGAGCTGCAACAAGGGAAGAGGTCAAAACAGGAGAACCATTAACCATGAGTACTGGAGAAGTGGATTGGGTAGGAGGCTCAAAAAGTGAGTAAATTACATTCCAGAACTCAGCTGGGGCAGTAAGGTTGTTCTGGAGATTGACCTTGAAATAGAGGGATTTTGCAAAAGAAACAGATGGATATATCCTCTCCTCTGGATACGCTCAATTCTGGAGTGCTGCCTTTTTCTTGGGATGTGCCCTGTGCTCCTCAGTGATTGTCTCCTGTTCAAGTGCTTCTGACATTTCCTTCTCTAGTTGTTCTTCCCACTCTTTATAGAATGATTGCTCATTGTCCTTGGTGATGATTTCATACTGTGTGGAAAACAGAAATATTTGTTGAGAATACTGTACAGTTAATAATGATGCAAAGAACACAGCCAAATCTAAATTCGTTCAAATTATTTTTGTAATTTTTTTTTACTTTAAAGTAGCCCACTTTGATATAACCCTTATGTAAGAGAGAGGGATGCATTTATACAGTATCTATATTTATATGCATTATACATGTACAGTGCAAACCAATAATCTGAAAACTTTCTATGTATTGTTTGGTGTCCTTTCTGAATTTAAATGCATATTTTGCAGGTCGAGCTGCATTTCCTTTATCCTCTCACTTTCTGCTTACTTGTGTGCTGTTTAGCACTTGTAGTGCCAATGCCTTCTTCATTCCCAATCTTGTTGCCTTGGGTGTCCCAGAAAACCTCTCTGTATCAAATCCGGAAGCCATCTTCGGTCTGATATACAGTTCAGTGCAGTGGTACGGTTTATTGCCTGGCAGTCTGATGTCTGTAATAGCAATCTTCAATCTCCAGAAAGGTCTCCATAAATACTGTTCCCCAAGTGCAAGACATCCTTACACACAACTGTTGACTGAGTAGCTGTTTTTTTCTTCATTGCCACCTCATATTTACATGCTTCCCAACATCTCCCCAACAGCTGACTGGCTAACTTCAGTATCCCCAACTTATTATTAGTTCCATTTTACAGACACATACATTTTCCCCTCTATACGTTCAGTACAGTTTAGTGGAATTTCATCTAATCTTTTTGAGATAATTTGAAACACGAGAAACCACCTCCTTTACACTATCATCGTGACCAAGAAGCTGGATGCATGAATGAATCTTGCTGTTCAAGAAGTACACAAAAAGGAGATTCCAGTGAAGGCAATGCAGAACTACCTTGTAGCAACCAGAATTCTGATGACTGTCTCTGGCATTTACAGTCACCTTTCTCCATGCAAATAACATCTGCACAAGCCAACAGTGTACACTAGGTGGGCATCTGTCACACCATAATACATTACGGTTGTGCATTGTGCTGCCTGAGTGGCCTTGAGTATACCACATTTCAAGGCAGTGAGGTGATACTGTGATGCCTAAGTGGCCTTGAAAAAGTCGCATTACAGGGTAGTAAGAAGGTACTGTGCTGCCTAACTGGCCTTGAGCAAGCCACAACACAGGACAGTGAGATGAACCTGGGTTTTGCAAATGAAGTTAAGCAAGCCACATTACCGGGCAGTGAGATGATACTGTGCTGCTCGAGTGGCCTTGCCATTGTGTAAGCCACACTACGGGGCAGTGAGCTGGTACTGTGCCGCCCAGTGTGTCACATTACACAGCTTTGCTGCAACAGTTGCCAGAACAGAATTTTATTTTTTCCTTTTGAATGAAGTTTCCAACATTGAGGATTAGCTTATAGTGGAGGATGATGAGAGCAGTGCTTGAGGGGCCCACTATGCACTCAGGGAATGGGGCACTTTGTGACAGAATTATCAATCTGATGGATAAGATGCATAAGGAATGGACCCATAGCAGAGTAGGTCTTTACCTACTGTTAGCCATTGTCACCTATTTCTATTATTCCATGATTCTGTCCAGTGTCTATTTTGGGAATATACATTTTACTTTTTGGAATTCTCAGTGATAGGTACAGTATTATAGCACCTGATCCTGGCAGCATATTTTTATGCCCCACTGTAAATGCCCTATTAGCCATGAGGCAAACAAGACTAAGTGGCTGTAGCAGGCAAAGGCATGGGTGGAGGCAAACAAAAAGGTCTCTGACTTGATTTTTGCAAATGGGAGTACTATATCTATGCAGTTCCGTCTCATCGCTATCAGGGAAAAAAGGTCTCCTGTTAGTTAAACCACAGCCCAAACACCCACTGAAAATACATATCTAGGCTACCATCTCCTGCCAAGGGCCTTGAGTCAATACTGATATTCACAGGAATCATATAACGTGATTTCTTCAGGGAAGATACATTTGTCAAATACACTGGTGCCTTTTATCCGACATGTATTTGTGAATGGTCATTGGCTTTTCCAAGATAAAGTACAGAATTAAACTTGGGACATCAGTTACTCAGCACAACTGTCAGTTTTTATCTAACAGTGCACATTACTTTCACTGCAGTTGTATACTGCCAGGATTCCTGTGATCAGTCCTTGTCATTAAAAAGTATATAGGGTCACGTGATGGTAGCTTGAGAAGCAGCAGCAGCCTTCCATTACACCGTGCCTCCGCTACTCATTTCAGTTCTCCGGTACAGTTTTTCTGCTTGCTAGTGAGTTAAAACTGCATTTTTTCAAGTGTTGAACATCTGGGACTGCAGCACACCAGTTCAAAATATGGAGGTTTATATGAGAAAGGCGCCGCTGAGGCATTCACCAGTGTAGTGACGAGGAATGCATCCGATAGTGACGAAGCTTATTGCCGCGAGAACTCTGTTTTGTATGAAATGTCCAGCAGTGCTTCAGGTGAAAGCAGGGGATAAATGGGTTTCCTTTGAAAGACAAGATCAGGTGAATCAAGAGCTTAAAATCCTTTTCCCGGACCACTTTAAGTGAAAGGGCTGAGAAGATCATGTGGAAATGCTTTAGCGGTAAATAAATATGCTTGCTTGCTAACTTTGAATGGTCTGACCCGACTTGTAAAAGAGCTGCCTGGTTCTTAAGGGATGAATGCCTTCGTTGATTGCCAGGACTTTTTGTTGGACATATCCTGAATCCTCATTCAGTACATCTGGTAAATTTTATACTGGAGCGTTCCTTGTGCAGTGCTTAGTTACTTTTTCTTTATGGGCATCGCAGAAACTTGAGCAAGATTCACGGAGGAAATTGGCAACGATTCTCAATCAAGGCGATAGCATGTTGCTGATTATCAGCAAAGACACAAACTCTCCGCTCACCAGGCCATTTATGTTTGCTTTTAACTGAACCTTCTTTTAAAGCCTGAAACAGAGAGTAACTGCTATTGGATCCCTAACTCCTTACTTATTTGGATGCTCTGATTTTGGACATTTAGGAGGATATTGGATATAGTCCATATCTAGAAAAGGTTAGGGGATGTTCCTTCCCCCTTTTTTTCCTTTTTTTCCCCCTAACCCTTTAAGAGAGCACATGTGTGTTGCTGAATTCCTGCTACAGTTTAAGGTTTATTGCTATGCTTTTACTAGTAAATAAAGTAACTAGGCCTCATTAGATAGACATTATCTGCATGGTGTTCTGCAGGTATAATTTTATAGGGTTGTTCACATCTAATGCTATAATCGCTAGATAAGTAGTTAGGGCAGGGTGGAGACGAAGGAGGGTTGGGGGGGTTCTGGTGCAACCCATTATCTGCACTAAGACATCACTCACCTGAGATTGGATAGTGGTGCAGTTGATTGGAACTGGGGTTAAGAAATTGTGAAGATTACTGTTAGGGCTTCATTTTAATTTGTGTGCGATTAGGGTTAAGGGATATGATGACAAATAAGTTTTCTTTCTTTATTGTTATTAGGGGAGTTGGGGGTAGCAAATCAAGTATGTTTTTCTATGGTTGATTTTTTATTAGTGCTCAGTTGGATAAACATTGGAACTCATTTATATCAGATCTGTTCAGTTTATCCATTGTCTTGTTTGTAAAGCCAAATGATGAGTAACCATTATAAGACTGTAAGCTGGAATGTTAAAGGTGCACCGGACAAATGTAAGAGGTAGGTTATTTCTCAGACACCTTCACCAGTTACAAGCTAAGATTGCTTGTCTCCAAGAGACGCATCTTCGAAGAGAAGATGTCAGCCTGCTACTTAAGACCTGGGTGGGACAGGCATATTGAGCAGGGAAGTCCACATCTAGTGAGGGAGTAGTAATATTGATAGATAAAAAAATTCCCTTCAAACTTGATAAAGAAGTCTGGGATCCTAAATGTAGATACATAATTTAACATGGATCTTTGGAAATGCGACAAATTATCTTAGGAGCTACATATGGGCCAAATTCTGAGTCCCCTCACTTTTTTACTCATTTACTGAGCCTAATAGTTGCTAATCCACCCATTTTAACCATATTGAGAGGTGATTGGAATGTTGTGCCTTAATCACATATAGACAGATCTGACTCCTGAAAGCGGGGTCTATCCCCCTCACAAAGGGCACTACATGGCCTCATGACAGGTACTGATCTCCTGGATGTATGGCGAGTTCTTAATCATGGAGAGCGCCAATATACTTATTTCTCACCCCCATATAAATCTTTCTCCCGTATTGATTTTTTTCTCTTGAGTTCTTTTGCATTGTCTGGTGCAATACATACAGATATACACATGAGAGTTATATCAGATCATGCTCCAATTTCCCTTACATATCTCCTTGGGCAAAGCATCCAAAGGGATGCTCTTTGGAGGTTGAACAATCAGTTGCTCCAAAAACTGGATTCTCTCCAACACATTAAAAACTTTCTCTCTAACTTTTTACTGGATAACAGAAAATTGGTTACCAGAACAGACATGATTTGGGCAGCCCTAAAATGTTCTCTTAGGGGAGAGTGCTTTAGATTATCAGCCATGAAGTGTTGTAAGTTTCATGCCCAGCGAAATGCCTTGCTCCAAGTGATACAGCACCTGGAGCGCACTTCACTCGGCACTCCCCAGATGCTGACTTGACAACGTTGCACCAACTGCAAAGCCAATACTCGGACCTCATGTACCAAAAGGCAGAGCTCTCATTGAAATGTGAAAAAAATAAAATACCTTGATACTAGTGAGAAGGCTGGTAAACTATTAGCCATTTGACTCAGGCAAAACACAGCCTCTCGAGCTATTCCATGCATCAAATCGGTTGCAGATGACAGCCTGGTTACATCCCCCAGAGAAGTGTCTGAGGTTCTACGATCTTATTATCAAAAGCTTTATTCTGAAGCTCAGGAGGATAGACCTGCAGCTTTAGATATTGCTGCATACCTCGATGTTACTGATCTTCCTAAATAAGAGGCCTCTCGAGGTGCTTCTCTTGGAAACTTGATTACAGTACAGGAAGTTGTAACAGCAATTGAGCAGCTTTCACTTGATAAATCCACTAGTCCAGATGGCCTTTCTAATAATTTGTATAAGAGCTGTTCACAAAAGCTTGCTCCCTTTCTGAATGAAGCCTATAATTATTGGTTAGATGAAGGAATGTCAGAACCAAACTTCCTTAATGTGTTAATTACTCTTATTCCCAAGTCTGGCAAAGATCCCATATACCTGGGAAGTTATAGACCTATTTCTTTAATTAATACTGATGTTAAAATTTTAGCTAAGATCTAGGCTATGAGATTGGGTCCCCTGCTTCCCACGCTCATAAGTAGAGAGCAAATAGGTTTCTTGAAAGGTAGGTTTTCAGTGGATCATATGCGTAAGTTATTGTACATCCTCTCAGCATCCAGGGACTCAGATATTCCTGCTGTGCTGATATTCCTGGATGCCAAGAAGGTTTTTGATAAGCTTTCTCGGGACTTCCTTTTTATAACCTTAGCCCATCTAGGTCTTCCCTTGGGTTTTCTTCGATGGGTTAGACTGCTATATACATCCTCTTCGGCCCAGATTTGGTCCAATGGTATATTGTCTGATCCCCTTCTACTCCAGAGAGGGACCAGACAGGGCTGCCCCCTCTCCCCACTATTATTTAATCTCTACTTAGAACCTCTGTTCAGGAGGCTGATAACCTCCCTAAAACTCCAGGGGATTAAAATAGGAGAACAACGGTATTCCATCTCTGCATATGCAGATGATCGTTCTTTTACATCTCCAATACCCCGCAACAGGTATTCCAGAGCTTCTTGCTGAGATTGATTGGTTCTCTGCAATTTCCCACTATAAGCTTAATGAGTCTAAGACAAAAGTTTTTCCCCTAAATAATAACACCTCCCAGTCAGTGCTCGAAAACACTAATTTGATATGGGAGTCTAAGTCTCTTACACATCTTGGGATTAAGGTTGCCAAAGAGATTCCCACCATACTTAAATTAAACCTTACAGACTTAGTGAGTACAATTAAATCTGATTTAGGCAGATGGGGATATCTTCCTCTTTCATTATGGAGAAGAATAAATATTGTCAAGATAAATGCTTTGCCCCACGTATTGTACCCCTTGGGGATGCTAGGCCTGTTTCTTCCCAAAAAATGTTTTTTTAAGCTCCACCAAATGCTAACTGCCTTCCTTTGGAAGGGTAAGAGTGTTAGATGCTCTTATTTGAAGCTCTCTGCACCTAAAAAAAGGGTGGACTAGCAGCCCCTTCCTTTTTCTCTTACTACTATGCTCATCACCTTAGCAGGCTGTCATATTGGTCAAGGGAGATACTAAGGGACGAGCAACAGACATATTTACCCTTGTGGTTAGATATTGAACAATTTTTAGAAGCTCAATATCACTGTACCCTACCTACCCTGTTATACACTATCCCCAAAGCAATCCCAAAACCTCTCCGGAATACTCCACTAGGTTGGTCCATTAGGGCTTTACTCCAGCTGCAAATCCATTTATCCCATAACTGGCATTTTCTGCTGGAACAGCCTGTTGTGGGAAATCCCCATTTTCAAATTGGACATAAACCCATCTTTCTGGCTTTTTGACCTCTTCTAGGCAATATAAGAGTCGTGTACATATATGCTGATGGTAGAGTAATTCCCTTTGCCCCTTTCAGATATCGATTTAAGGTGCCTGTAACAGCTTTTTTAAGTATGAACAGCTTAAGAAGGCTATTGTTGCTCATTTAGGCTGGGGGGGGGGGTGAGCCAGGGGTCTGTTGATGCTTTTAATAATCTCCTGCAGGCAGCTGGAAAACTCCATGCAGTGTCTGCAACATATAAAGTAATCCAATTGGTTGACCCTCGACTGCCTCAAGGAGTTTGTTATTATTGGTCACAAGTATTCTCTCTTGGTGCTGAACATGGTCTCTGGATTAAGCTATGGCAGACCTTATATAAATTTGTCAAGCAAGATAGGCTGCGTTTGATACATTTCAATATCATGCACAATTTATATTTTATGCCACTCAAGCTTTGTAGATTGGGAAGTCGGCCTTCCCCTAATTGTCCTAGATGTGCAAACCATATAGGGATGCTATATCATATGCTGTGGACCTGCCCTTCGGTCCAGAAGTTCTGGCAAGTCATCAGAAGGATGCTTGAACCCTTTTTGGGTCTTGATTCCTATGTTACTCCAGAGATCTGTTTACTATACCTATTCCCAGAAGGTATTCCCAATCTTAGAAAAGCACATTTGGCTTTGATCTCAGCAATAAGCAAGGCAAGGCAAGGCAAATTTTATTTAAGAAGACGCCCATCCTGGAGGCTCTGGGCACAGTACATCAATCAAATAAAAACAGCACAGCATAATAACAATCAATAAAATACACTGCTCCAAACAAGTTAAAACAAAATTTGCTACACAATTTGCTTCATTCAGCTACAGCTACATTTGAAATCTCTAAAACTAAAATAAACCTTAAAATATTAAACAATATAAAATATAAAACATAGTCTGGAAATGCCTGATCATACAACAATGCCTTGAGTTGGGCCTTAAAAACCTCAACAGATGGGGCCTCCCTAACAACTAAAGGAAGCGAATTCCACAGGACGGGGGCAGCGACACTAAATGCTCTGTCACCAGCAGTTTTTAACCTCGTCCTGGGAATAGCAAGGAGGCCTCTAGAAGAGGACCAGAGGGAACGGACCGAGACAGCAGGTGCAGGAAGGTCACTCAGGTAGCCAGGGCCCAGGCCGTGTAGGGCCTTAAAGGTGAGCAAACCCAGCTTAAAGAGGACCCTCCACCTAACCAGCAGCCAGTGCAGATGACGCAACACCGGAGTAATATGACTGTATTTAGACTGTTCTGTCAACAACCTCACCGTCGCATTCTGCACCAGCTGTAGTTGGTGCAGGGTACTCCCAGAGAGCTCGAGATAGAGCGCATTACAGTAGTCAAGCCTGGCCGTCACAAAGGCATGCACCAGAGTGGGGAGGTCCAGAGGCGGAACTAAGGGCTTGATTCTGGCGATATTCCTCAGATGATAAAAGCTAGTATGGACAACAGAGGCCACCTGAAACTCAAGTGTCAAACTGCTGTCAAGAATAACACCCAGATCATGCACCCTAGAGGAGGTCTTCAATGGTATAGAGCCAAGGCAAAGTCCTGTCTTTGCACCAGAGGTCAACCTATCACATCCTCTGTGCGACTCCACCACCAATACCTCCATCTTACTGGGGTTAAGTTGCAACTAGCTTGAGGCCATCACGTCATTGATTTCAGCAAGGCAGCTGTTAAGCACTTCTACTGCACAGGATGTTCCGGGGCAAAGGAAAATTACAGCTGGGTATCATCAGCATAGCAGTGAAAACTCAAGCTGTACTTCCTAATGAGCTCTCCCAGGGGTAGCATGTACATGGCAAACAGCATCGGTGGCAAGACCGAACCTTGGGGAACTCCACACAACAGGTGGTTAGGGGAGAAGGAGAAATTCCCCATCACTACCCTCTGCCTCCTGTTGGATAAAAAAGACTCAAACCAATGGACAATAGAGCCGTCGAGTCCACAGAATTCCCTTAGGTGGTCAAGTAACACTCGATGGTCCACCGTGTCAAATGCTGAAGAGAGATCGAGGAGAATGAGAATTGTCAACTCCCCTCGGTCTCTAGCCCTAAGGAGGTCATTGTGCACCCAAACTAGTGCAATTTCTGTGCTATGCCTTGCACGGAACCCAGACTGGAGCAGTTCATAAAGATTATGGGCCACGAGGTGCTCCTCAAGCTGAAGCGCCACCACCTTCTCAACAATCTTACCTAAGAATGGAAGATTGGAGATAGGATGGTAATTTGCCTTGATGTCAGGGTCCAACGTTGGTTTTTTCAGAAGGGGTCTTACCAATGCCTCCTTCAAGACATCAGGAAAGACACCCTCTGACAAGGAACACCAGACAATCAGGGCAAACACCAGGCCAACAGAGTCAACACATCTCATTAAGAAACAAGTTGGCACTGGGTCCAGTTCACAAAAGGTGTGCCGAAGCTTGGAGGCAATCTCAATGACCGCAGCCACCTCCACCAGTCTAAACTCACCCCAAACAGGTGGAGTGCTCTCCAGCAGCCCATGGCGACCACTGTCAACCAGATTCTGGTCCACTGGCAGAATCCCCTGCCTGATAGCAGACACCCTGTCCGAGAAAAAATGAGCAAACTCATCGCACAATGCATTCGAAAAGGCTACCTTCAGCTGTAGACAGGAAGGATGAAGAAGCCTGTCCACAGTCCGAAAGAGCACAGTGGGTTGGTGTCTCCTGGCAGCAATCTCCCTGGACAGGAATTCTTCCTTCTTATGGTTGATTGCCCCCTGGTATGCACCATAGTGCATACTTAGGGCCAGTTTGTCTGCCCCCAGGCCAGACCTCCACCAGCAGCACTCTAATCTCTGTCCCAAGGTCTTCATCTCCTTGAGCTCTGCATCAAACCAAGGGGATCTCAAGTGAGAAGACCTGGGTCATACACGGGCTGGTGCGAGGGAGTCAAGCGCACCAGAAAGCACCTTATTATAGGCATCCACTACTGCGCACACACCCCCTCCGCATGCATTGTCCATGCTAGATAGGTCAGCCACTGCCAAAAAGCCCTCAGGGGTAAGCCCCCTCAAAGGGCGATAGCTGACCATCTCTGCAGGGGGAGGGCTATTGAGGGGGGGCCCTAAACCGGAACTTCACTGTGCAATGATCGGACCAAACAACCTTATCAACACTGAGACTATTTATCTCAACCCCCAGTGAGAACACCAAATCCAACATGTGGCCACCCTGATAAGTCTCGGAAGAAACTCCCTGTGCAAAGCCCAGAGATGACATCATCTGGAGGAAGTTATGACCAAGCTGAGAGGATTCATCCTCGGCCCAAACATTGAAGTCCCCCAGCACTAAACATCTGGGGGCCTCCAATGTTTCACCGATGATGAAATCGTCCACTTCCTGCAGGAAATCTCCCGTCACCCCAGAAGGGTGATAAATCAGGAGGACCAAGCAGCCTGCGCCCGGTCCCCCACGGATGGCCACATGCTCAAATGAATGTGGTGCTCTCACCCAGTGCACGGTGAAGCCCAGCTCAGATCTAAAACAGATGGCAACCCCCCCCCCCCCTGCATTCCACTCTGGGGCAGTGCACTATGGTATACTCGAACGAGATGGCAGCCTCTAAAACTGGGCCAGCATCATCACCAATCCAGGTCTCTGTAATGCAAGCCAGATCGGTCAAAGAAACCAAGTCCACCATAATTGCAGTCTTGTTTTGCAATAGCAAAGTTAATTATCATGAGACATTGGAAGGATAACTCAGTCCTGTCAATTATACAGTGGCATAAAGAAATGCTATTTGCCCTCCAGTTAGAGAAACACATTCTAACTATGAACAGCCATTCACATGTCTATCAGATTAGATGGGGTCCTCTAGATGCCTTACTCACTGTATGGAAGCCATGATAATTTATGGTATAGAAAGTTTTCTATTAATATATTTTGATGACTGAGTATGTACATGCTTGATGGGGGTGGGTTAGAAAGGTTTCTTAGAGGCTTACAGAGAGAGGATGGCAGGGAGGGAGGGAAATCCCTTTTTTATTCTCTTCCTTTTTTGTGTTTTGGAAATGTATATTAGTTTTGCTATTATAATTTAAGTATGCTATGTACACAGATAACTCTCCTGTTTGCCTAACTGCTACCCATGTTTGTACAGTATTAAAATCATTTGTATGTTAATAAAAGCATATTGAATTATAAAAAAAGTAAATCGTACTCTGTATTTCAGGACAGTGATATACAGTTTATTATTTTTATTTTTTACTCACCTTCATTCTTTATACTTTGCTGACAATGACCTAAAATCTGTGTTGACAGTTGTCTATGTAAAGGGCAAGAGAGTGAACTGGGGCAGGAAGCCATCAGAATCACACGACTTTACCTAAAATGAAGCACTATATAAGGAGGCAGGTTAAATCATGGAACCATGCTCAGCTGATTTGTGGAAACAAACACTTCTGGAGGAGAGTGCTGACAGTGAAGGCCTGTAACCATTAATTTGACCACCTTGCCAAGGTTATGCCAGCTGTTGTTCGTGTCAATGGTTGTACCACTGCTATGTGACCTAAGTAAAGAAAGGGTATCTGACCAATTAATAAAATGAATCTCTTTTTTTGAAATTCAGTGTACTTTATTGCATTTCACAGCAAAACAGAAGAAACAAACAACATACAACATACATCCAACACCAAGTCCCCTTCCCCCTACCCACCCCAAGTGGAGTGTATAGCAATAAAACAGTACCTCAATATAATACAGTCCAAGATCTGAGTAAACAATGGGCCCATCATTTGAAAGGTATGTTAAATCTGGGCACAGTATTAAAGACGGTGATTTTCCCAACCAGTACCACTCCATGGGAAATTAAAGAGAGTACAAAGTTGCAACCTGCTCCACTTCTTGTTGTATGAAGCAATTCTATTACAAATGCTAGCTACCATCTTTTCCAACCAAAGATTACTAAACAGTTCTGTTCCTGCTGCCCTAGTAAGGGCTGAAGTAGGTTTAGTTAGCCTACTAGCATATGCCCATTCTAGGTTAGTGAATTACTGGGTGAAGTTGTTAACACTAGATCACAATAGATTGCAAGCCCTTGCACTAAAAGAAAAGTGCATTTGGGAAGAAACTGGCTGTAAAAAGTCGAATTGGCTGACTGGGCTATATGTAATTTTGGAAACAGTAAGGCTGACCTTTCTGAAGAGATATATGGATAAAAAGATTTCAATCAGTCTCAAGTATAAACCATATATTACAGAAAAGGTCATGAACTACTTCAAAACTTTGGATTTGGATACCATCTCAAATCTGAAAATAGCCCCATGGATTCATCAAAATGACATTACATTTCAATATAGAGAATATTTAGATGACCTAACTAATTCAAAACAGTTACAGCTTTTCACAAGTTTAAACTGGAAATGTTCCCCATTAAAGTTTTATTGGCCAAGTATAATTAGGATACAGAACACTGCCCTACCTATTGTACCTGTACTAATGAGAGCTAGAAGATTTATTTCATGACATCATTCCATGCCTATGGTACAATAAACCCAGAGAGGCATGGTTAAAACCAACATGGATGGAAATTATTTCAATGGACCAGAGTTTGCTACTGAGTGTTCTTTTTACTTCAACTGACGAACATATAATATAGAAAATGACAAGGTATCTTGAGCCTGTAACAATAATTAGAATGAAATATGTGTAACCAGCTGCTCTCAGGTTCCCTATAAAGCTAAGAGAGTCTGCATGTCCATGCTTAGATAATTCATTTTCAAAGTTCAATTCACTGCTGATTTTGTCAACCTTAATATAGCATTGCACTGTTTGCACTTTTTTGCACAGGTGACTGAAAATTATGTTTTATTAGATGTGACTGTATTAAGATGTGCCTATGCTAATGCATTTTTACATTCGCTGGTGCGCATATGCAAGGAACGTCTTGCAACAGTGTGCCTTTTGGAGGTGTGTGACCCTCAGTGTAGAAAGTGCGACCCTAGGGGACCAATACATGCCAAGCTGTGTATGACAGCAGTTTCGATGTGTTGGTCTTCACTTCTAACAAAAGGTCCGCTGCAATCAGTGGTGGTAACATGTATGCAATTAGCATACACGTCATTCGAACTGCTGTCATGCACAGCTAGGCTTCAAAGACTTCCCATTTCCTCCCTCTGCTAATGTCCTCCCCTTCCCTGTTCTTCCCGGCCCCCACCTTGTGTGCTGAGGTGGTGCCCAATCCCCCTTGGCTCATGCTCCCCTCAGCACACTGTGTGGTTGAGGGGGGTACCCAATCCCCCATCAGCTGCGGCCCCCCACCCCCAAAAAAACCTAAAAACAGTTGACATGCTGGAAGCACACCCCAGAGTGCTCATGCTTCCCCACCCACACATGCACTGTATAGCAGGCAGGGGTGCCCAGTCTCCACCGGCTCCAGTCCCCCCCCCCAGCAAACACATAGGTTGCATGCTGGGAGCCCGGCAGCATCCTTTTTTGTCCCTCACCACCGCCGGCCAACCCGTGCCCACCCTCTGTTCTCCCACCTCCCCACACACCCCCTCACCTAGGTGGCATGCTGTAAGCCCACCCCAGCATACCAAAAGCCTCAGTTTTCTTTATTTTTTTTAAATCCTGTAAAACAAGAAAACAATCCCTTGGTGAGTCCTTGGCTCCCCTGCCTACTCACGCCCACCCTCTGTACACCCACCTCCCCACACCCCCCTCACCCCATACTTACCTCTGGAGCCTGGCACAATGATCTTCGGTGGACCGGGAACATGTCTGCACTCTTCAAAGCCAACTGTGAACTGAAGAAATGCTGGTAAGCTGTATAATGGCATAAAAAGTGTTTTTTCAACTTTGGTGCATATCTCGGCCATTGTTGGGAATTTTGGCACCAACGTTTCACCATGGGGTTATTATGACCCCTCCTCATGAATTCAGTCACTGTCATGGTGTTATTAGTTCCCTAAAGGTGATTTTGCAGTCACTACATGGAATCAACTTTCGGGACCAATTAACAAAATGACGGTGTTGGTGTTCATGAGGTGGGCTCTCAAAAAGCCTATGTTGCAAATTTGGTGAAAAAATTCCAAAAAATCACTGTTTCAGAAGCGTGCATTGCACAGTTTTCACACACTCTCATAAGTTCATGAATCTGTAATATTTTCACTACAGATTTTCAACATACGCATATTTCCACATCTTATGAACAGTGCAGCTGTCATTTTTCGCATACTGCCCAAAATGTGTTTTCGCGCTTCCAGCGCAAAATAGCACGGTCGCTGTTGGAAATCAGTGTTCACTACAAGGTAAGACAATCACAGTGACACTGTTCATGAGCTGAGGTCCTAAAATGCCTATGTTGAAAATCTGGTGGCAAAAGTCCATAAAATGGCTGTTTCGAGAGTACGTTGAGCAGTTTCTATGCACACTCATAACTTTTTGAATTTCTAATATTTTAACTCCAGATTTTCAACATTGCCATTTTCCCACATCTCCTTATGACCAGTGCAGCTGTCATTTTTCACATCCTGGCTGAAATGTGTTTTCGCACTTCTGGCATACAATAGTGCGGCCGCTGTGGGAAATCATGTTCGGTACAGAGTTAGAAAACCACAGTAACACTGTTCATGAGCAGACATCCTAAAATGTCTATGTTGAAAATTCAGTGCAAAATTCCAAAACATGACTGTTTAAAGAATGTGCCTTATGCAGTTTCCACGAGCACTCATAACTTTGCAAATCTGTCATATTTTCACTCCAGATTTTCAACATTTGCATTTTCCCACACCTCCTTATGAACAGTACAGCTGTCATTTTGCACATCCTGGCTGAAATGTGTTTTTACACTTCCAGCACAGAATAGCATGATTGCTGTGGGAAATCAGTGTTCGGTACACAGTAAGAAAATGGTAGTGACAGTGTTTATGACCAGAGGTGACAAAATGCCTATGTTTAAAATTTAGTGAAATAATTCCACTGAATGACTGTATTACGAGCATGGGTTGTGCAGTTACCATGCAAGCTTGTACCCTTGAGCACACCCAGGATGTTAGGGTTCCTAAGACAGACACTTAAGAAGCATGAGGGTAAAATGTTGATCCAATGCAAGAGAAGTTGCTGAGAGGTACTCTTTTGGGATATGGTTACTGAAGGGACATGGATTGGATACAACTGGGAGGGCCCTGCACAAATGCCAAACACCAATGCAAATACCTGCAACTGAACATTCGGCATTGACAAATGCTTGTTATAACTGACTATTGTATTATATAATAATATGCGATGATGTTTGTGATTTATTTTAATTGTAATGGTCTACGACTGATCAAATAATATGTACTACTACCAAAGATTAAAAAGGAGTTCCTGCAACCATTCCTGGTATGTAGTCAAAGTCTGATCAATCCAGTGGTGGAGAATAACCTGTTTTATTGATAAGGAAATCATAATCACATAGTGTCTCCTTTCCTGTATAAGTATGTCTATCCCACTGTAATCCCATACTCAGACATCTGTCCCATCTTTTCTGGGGTTCCCCAGGGCTCCATTCTGGGCCCCTTACTATTCTCCCTTTACCTTAACACCCTTCCATGCTCTTGCTCGGGGAACATTCTATTGTACGCTGATGATGCAGTCATCTTTGCCTCAAGTCGTAACCCTATTGCCCTCCAGGACTCACTGCAGAAGTCCTTCGCTGAAGCCAAGGGCTGGTTCAAGGAACATAGATTGGTGATAAATCTTAAAAAACAAAACCATGTTCTTCACTCATCCTCAAAACAAGTCCTGCAACTTCAAACTCCTCATTCACTCTGGGTCCTCTTTCCCACTTGAACAAGTTTGCTCCTATAAATCCTAAGGGATCCATTTTGACCCCTCCCTCTCCTTTCATGGACACATCGCTGCCCCTACCACTGCCACTAATATCCGACTGGGCATCTTACATCGGTATAAACACTGCCTCCCCCGAGGCTCTTTCGACTTAGTCACCTTTCTATCCTGTTCCTAGTGGACTATGGACTGCCGGTGTATGGTGCTGCTGATCAGACCGCACTCCATAAAATTTGCACTACTCTGAATAAGGCCTGCAGGTTAATTACTGGGGCACCTAGGCTAACACACACCTGTCTACTGTACGCCAAAGCGCTGGTACTTGATCTTGACGAGCGCCTCAAATATCTGACCTGTACCCTTACAAAAAAGACCCTCCTTGGGCTATCCCCACCAGGATTGACCACCACCATATGCCGCTCTGTCCCACTAGTTCATACTCAGACCTCTGGGAAAACCTCTCTTGTTATCCCTAGAGCTAGGACCTCTCACGGCCAAAGAGCCTTCAGCTTTAGGGCCCCCTCCTGGTTCAACACACTGCCCCCCTCCATCTCCGAAGCTCCAACTATATCGTGCTTCAAAACTTCCTTATGTAACCACCTTATTAACACCGAGCTGTAATTGCCACTAGTCAAAGTCAGACTAACACTCTATGACAAAGCTTACTACTAAGCTGCTAAGGACAACATAACTCTGGTATTGTTTGCATCAATCCTACCTGTACCAGCTTGTTTGTATCTATGTCTTAAGTTACTGTTATACTGTGTTGTACTGTTATAGTGTATTTTCGTTTGTCTTACTGTGACAAGGTACCTTTGTAACTGAGCCTATGGCTCAAAGGTTTTCCAAACTGCTGTTTAAATAAATGAATAAATAAATAAATAAAATAAATATGATATAAATTTCGGAAGTGAAAAACCCAACTAGGCCTAGAAGGGGGTCAGCCCTAGCTTTAATCTGCTCCAGAAGGGTGCCACTTTAGAGCAATCCCAGACAATTTGAAGCAGTGATCCTTCAGCTTGCCCACATCGTGTGCAAAGAGGGGAGTTTAGTTTCCCCATCTTAACCAGTTTTAACGGTGTAAAATAAATATTGTGCAGAATATAAAATTGGATAAGATGGAGCTTATCATTAGAGATGTATCTAGAGATGTATCTTCCCAAACTTTATTCCAGTTCAAAATACATTGTGGGAAAGCTGAGGCCCAATATGTAGAATGACTGGTAATATCAGGAAAGAGTTTAGGGGAAAGGAAGGTAGAGATATATGACACTGAGTGTGGCTGCACTGCCAGCTCCATGATTGATTGCAAGAATTCACTGTGGTTACTATCCCAAAGATGGGACCAAACCATTGAAGCAAAACTTGATGAAGTTGAAACACCTTGAAAACAAACTAATTGTTTAATTGAAACAAGGCCAGAATATTCTGACATGACTTGAGGTGACCATCGTGAAGTAAATCACACACCCTACTCTCTACCAAATGGGGCAGCCAAGCCTCCATCAACATTGTTCCCCCTATTTTGAAGTTAGAGTTATGGAAGACTGGCTGAGGTATATCTTTGAGAGGGTTGTAGCATATGTGTTTGTATAACTGAGCATGCGGACACAGGAAGGTACATATAGCAGAGTCTTGAAGCTGCACAGGCAAAGACTTGAGAGAGCTATAAAACTTAGCATAAAAAAGAAAATCCAGCTTCTTTAATCAGATCTCTTTCTAGCTTCAACCAGATGGGAGTGTAGGAGGATGCACCCTCTTCCAAAGTCTAAATTGGCCACCTAAACTATTTACTGGCATGACTTGCAAGGTAATAATGGAAAACATTGGGGACCCTAAGTCTGTCCAAAGCCTTAGGCACTGATAAGCAGTTATATGCACTTCTCGGGGGGTTTCCCTACCAAATAAAATCAGAGATTAACTTATGGATGTGTTTAAACCAGGACAATGGAAGCATAACATTCAAAGTGTGGAGAGGGTAAAATACTCAAGGGAGCACATTCATTTTAATAATATTTATTCTGCCCCAAAAGGTCAGCAGCAGGGATATCCATCTCTTTAAATCTTGTTGTGGTTAACCTTGGTGGTTAACAACTCCTCTAAACTGAGTTTCTTTAACAGTGCTATGGTCCATGATTCCAAGATACTTAAGTCGTGTGGGAGCCCAGGCCAGTCCCATTTCTAAAATATCTAATTAAAGGACATTAGAGGTTAAGGGCATCACTGCAGTTTGTCAATATTAAGTCTATAATTGGAAAACCTACCAAATTCCTTAATAATTGACAAAACTGCAGGAATAGAATTCTTAGGATTAGTTACACGTAATAAAATATTGTCTGCATAGGCAGATAATTGCAAGTCTAACACCCCTACCTGCATCACCATTGGATTTGGAGACCCACTGAGTTAAGCAACAAAGGCTCTAAATATAAATTAAATAAAAGAGGAGACATGGAACACCCCTGCCGCATCCCAGAACATAAGGGGAAAACTGAGGAGAAAAAAACATTGCAATAAAATGTTAGCACTGGGACAGGAATAGAGAACTTTAATCCAACCAAGAAATTTAGATGGAAACTCAAATCTTTTAAGGGTAGCAAACAAAAAAGCCCAATCCACTTTATCAAAAGCTTTCTCCACATCAAGAAAGACCAGACCTATAGGGGCACTGGCCTCCTGGGACACGGTGAATATATGGGACAGCTTATGGAGATGATCAGCTGAGGAGTGGGACTGCATAAAGCCAACCTGTTCATGGCTGATAAATCCCTTCCAAATTTGATTAATCTGGGTAGCTAGGATTTTGGCCAGTATTGTAATTGTTTATTTTCTTAAAAGAGATTGATCAGGAGAGACACACTGAGCCACAAGGCTTGTTTTCAGTTGCATCCAGGGAGAAAGGGTTAGGGATAAGTTCAGTTAGGTAGAATAACATTGATACAATAATACATTAAATGGATAATAATAAACAATAAACATATAGATAAGTGATAATAATGCTTGTTTAAACAATCAGAAGAAAGAGGTAACCAGGCACACACACGGATGTAATAACCAAGTAATAGACAAGAAAGGTGGGTAAGTAAAAAGGAAAAAGGGGAGAGAGAGGGGTAGGTCAGAGGATAAGAAGGGTGGGATGGGGAAAGGAGAGGAAGAAAGGAGGCAGAAATAATGTTACAAGGTAGAGGGAGGTGGAAGAGAGTGGAGTGAAATAATACTGAAAAGGGGGAGGAAGGGGTGGATGGGAGTATAAAGGAAAATAAAATTGGGAGACAAGGGAGAAATTGAGAGTAGAAAGAAGTAATGGGAGAAGATGATAAGAGTAAATGGGGATTAAAAGTAGGGAGGGAGGAACAAAAGAGGAGGTGGAAAAAAGGGGGAGGAAATGTAGGGCATAGGACTAATGGCAGTTACAAGAGGGCGTAGTGTAACCTTTAGCAGTTTGGATAAGGAGCGTTTGGTGGGGGCAGAATTAATTGGGGCTGTGAGGGAGTTCCAGAGATTCTGAAGGCAGAATGAGAAACCAGATTGTCCGGCCATGTTTTTAAAAGAGGCAAGCAAAAAGCAATAATAATCTGAGTTACGGAGGGAGTAAGTATAGGGGGGCATTGGGGAGAGAAGAGAGTTGAGGTGAGAAGGGAGCAAAGTCAACCAGAATTTAGAAATAAAGGATGCACAGTGGGTGAGATGATGGTCATCCAAAGAAGGGAGAGATCAGAGTACAAAGAACAGTAGTGATTGCAAGGGGAACAAGCCAAGGCAAATGGCAAAAGGAGTGAAAGAGGGGTCCAGTCTGGCCAAGGTAGACTTTGGAGCAGCACCATAGATTATATCACCATAATCAAAAATAGGTAACATCATTTTAGTGATGATATCTCAGTGAGCAAAAATAAGAATACAACTTTTGTTCATATAAAGACACCAAGCTTATAGTGGAGTTTTTTATACTTATAATCTATGTGCTGAGTAAAACCAAGGTGGTGGTCGATCCAGAATCCTAGGTACTTAAAAGAGGGTACATCGTCAATTTTACTCCTGTTGAGAGTGTGGAAGAATGAGAAAGATGGGATTCTTGACAGCCTCTGACAAGTGCCGAAACATACAGAAACTGTCTTTGTGTTAAGGGACAATTGTTTAGCCCTGAACCAATTCTGAACAGAGTCGAAATCTAGTTGAAGTCCAGAAGTTAGCTCAGAAAGAGAAAAGCCAGAGGCACAGAGAACTGTATCATCTGCATACATGTGAATGGATGCAGAGGAACAGTCTGGGGAGGGGGGTCATTAAGAAATATGGAGAATAATATAGGGCCAAGGACAGATTCTTGGGGAACACCAGTGTGAACTGGAAGGGGGAGAGAAAGAATCACCAATTCTCACAGAATGAAATCTACCTATAAGATAGGAGTTAAACCAGTTTGTAGCAGAGTTGGAAAGACCAGCAGACTTTAGCACATCCAGGAGAAGGGAGTGAGAAACAATGCTGAAAGCTTTTGCTGGATCGACAAAGATAGCGGCTGTCATGAGGCCTCTCTCCATGCCAGTATGGATATAGTTAGTGAGTCCGAGAAGACAGGAATTGGTGGAATGTTTGTGAAATACAGACTGAAAGGGGGTAAAGAAAGAGGAGGTCCAAGGAAGGGGGAGAGTTGAGATAGGACTATGTGTTCTTGTAGTTTGGATAATGTTGGGAGGAGGAAACTGGGGCAGAAATTATCAGGAGAGGAGGGATTGCCTCCTTTAGGAAGGGGAATGACAGTATCATGTTTCCAGGTATCAGGGACAGAGGCAAGAGAGAAAGATTGGTTGAGCAGGTAGGAAATGGACAGGGCAATAGCAGGTGCAGACAGATGCAGGTGTCGTAATTCATAAGAGAGATAGGCTGGTAACTGGCAACTCTGTCTGGGGGCTTCCCCAGTTTGGGCAATACAACTATCATGGCTTTAAATAAAGATGTGTCTGTTATACCAGATTCACAGAGGGAGAGAAAGAAGTGGTGCAACAGGGTGACCAGCTCATTGGAAAAAATTTTATAAAAATTGTGGAAAGTCCAGGAGCCTTATCCACAGGTAAAGATGTGATGGCATCCAAGATTTCTTACTGAGTGTTGGGTTATTCCAGGCATAACTGCTGGGTGGGCATTAACATAGGGAGGGGTATCGCATCTAAATAAGCTTGTAAATCAAGAGCTGAGGGTGGATCAGATGCAGGACCTTAAACAGACTGATAATAAGTCTCAAACTCGAGTAATTTCTCAGGGTGAAGTTTTAGAGGATTTGTCTACTTCAGATGTTATGGAAGAAATAATTCAAGATGCCGCTTGCTTCCGGAGACACAAGACAAGGAGATGCCAGCCTTCTCTCCCTGATCCACATACTGTATGTGGATTGGGTCTTGAAGATGGCATATCGGACCTCTCTCGTAAACACTCCGCATATTTAGCCCGAAGAGACATTAGCTCTCTACGATCCTCCTCCAAAAATGCAGGGGACAGTGGTTTCTCCATGTCCCTAATACGGCTCAAAAAAATAACTATCTCAGGCTCCCTGCTTTGCCTTCCTTTTGTCACTAGTCAAATAAATTCACCTTTAAGGAATCATTTAAAAGCACTCAACTCCAGGTCCCCTCTTTCAGTGGAGTCCATATTGTGAGTGACAAAAACTTCCATCAATTCCTTGATTTTAACAATAAGGCCCATGGGGTTATCTCACTGCCCAACACCCCACCCATGACGTTATGACTTATCAAGAAGTAATCTATCCAGGAGTAAGAGCCATGAGCCGGTGAGTAATATGTTTAATCCTGGACCGATGGATATAAAATATGCCAGGGATCACATAGCCCTACGGTGTCCACCATGTCCAGGATAGAGCACTGAGCAGGAGACAATCCAGCTTGTGTTCTATAAGTTCTATCCACATCCTAAGTAAACATGACATTCCAGCCCCCCCCCAATATAACAGGAAGGGAGAAGAAGGGGGCCAGAAGAGTGGTCAACTCAGTAAAAAAGAGGGTGTGCCCACTTAAGGCCTATAGACACTACCTAACAGCACTTTGGTGTGCTCTAAAATAACTTTAACAAAAATATATCTCCCCTGTGAATCCTCAAGACTCTGTATACACTGGAAGTAACTTCCCTGGAGACTAAAATGGTTACCCCTTTGTTATTCATGTTATTACCAGCCACAAAAGCCTGTTCTATTGATTGCCTTCGAAAGAGAAGTCCTTCCGAAGTAAGCAAGTGGGTTTCTTTCAGAAAAGCAGTATTACAACGTATATATTTCAAATGTTTTATAATGTGATGCCTTTTCACTCTGGAACGGGCACCTTTTACATTCCAAAATGCATACTTAATGCTGCAAGACATGTTGGTATTTGCTCAGAGAAAAGAGAGCACAGGGCCCTTGCAGAAGTAACAGATAATACCAGATCAAAAGACCATCACTCTACTGCCCTGCCCTCCCCCCATCTACTGATACAAATCCACCTTGGATCTATCCCCATCCCTAAAACCAAATAGCCATTAGCTACATTACTAACATAAACTCTTATCCAAACAATAGTACCAGAAAAGATGATCCAAGATATAATAAAATGTATATAAGAGGAGAGCCCTACCCCCACCCCTCCCATTCACCAAATCCCAAATACACAGAACAGCCCCAATAAATACCCCCACACAAAAAAACACCCTATTAACCAAAACTTCCCCTGGTCCTAACATCTGCTTTCCTAAAAAGTCCCCACCCATGATGTAGTTTCCCCCTCGCTGATCTAGCTGCTAACACCCAAAGCACACACACTCTCCTCCATGTACCTAACCTCATCTGGTAACTTATTCCCAAAAAATTAACAGTTCCATGCAGAGTAGTGTTAAAAACTAACATGGCAATAAAGCTTATAATGATCCATGGCATCCCAACCTAGGGGAAAGGGAGCGATCTCTTACACAAAAACTCCAGCTTGGACAAAAGGATGAAACTGGACCAGCTATACAAAACAAAAGGATGCCTTAATATCAGACTAGTACACATCCAACTAGTTCACTCCCTTTTACAAATAGAATGGTAAACCACTATACCAGGCTGTTCCACAAGTTGTAGATAGTAACAGGAGTGGGGCCATGAAGTACCATCTCCCCGGGTCTAGTGAAAATCCCCAGACAAGACCATTAAAAAATACAAATTAAAATTGAGGGAGCAACTTAACTGGATAGCTAATTCCACTGACCTACTACAAATACCATATGAATCTCTTATAAAATGGGCAAATAAAATCCTTAAACCTGATTGGCTGAAATGTTATTGGCTGAAAGTTATATCCTCATCAGCTGATAACCATTCAACCAGCATTACCATCACCAAACTGACCCAACAACAACATGGTATCACTGTGCCATGGTGCCATCTTCAGAAAATCTTCCCAGCACTGGGCACACAGTTCGTCTCTCCCACTGCATCTGCACAGCTAGCATATGGCCAAACTGAAGGCAGTGTCACCCAAACAAATCACCATATCCAAAGTCCCCCCTTCCTGTTTCACTGTAAATTATTAAAGTAATGGAATATCATTTCTTTTTTTACTGAACAGTGACCCCTGCCTGCTTCTCCTACCTAAATACCTTCAGTTTCTGTCCTGCTATTCTCACCACCAGTGCTAGAAACCGGTTGTTTATTTCACAGCCTGTGTCCAGTAGTACCCTTGGATCTCTTCATGTTCGGCCATCCCTGACAGTCCTCCGTAATCCTCTTTCTGTGAAACAGTAACGTTCTTCACCGTGGCATAGCCCCATACCGTTACAATTTCAGAACCGCAAATGAGGTAACTGCTGTCTTCTGCAGCCAGCAAGGGACATGCTTGCTCCCGATATTGCTGCCGACTCCTTTACCTATGTTTAAGAAACAAACAAAAAAAAAACCTCCATAAAAAAGTGAACCCAATTTTTATTTGTGACTGGGGGGGGGGAGGGTGGACTGATAGGCAGCCACATTGTCAGACAGGGTCACAGGCTGGCAGCTGTCAGTGAAGGTGCGCACTCGCTCTCAAGGGAATACTACCCTCCCCACTTAAAGATGCAAAAAACACCACAAAAAGCACAATGTGAGAAGGGGATCTAAACCAGTAAAAACAACAGTGACACACAGATAACCTCAAAAGAACACATTGTGACACTGTACTGTCAATGAAACACTTTTTAAAGTGACTTGAGGGACTATTTTTTTACTATTTGAAGTATTAAAACCTCCTTTTTTATATTTTTGATTTTGTTATCATAGAATCATAGAATCGTAGAATCATAGAAACCTGCCGGCAGAAAAGGACCATACAGCCCATTGAGTCTGCCTTAAAAATGATAGCCCACCTCCCCCTCCCTTTTACCCCTTCCCCCTGCCCTCTCTCTCCACCCATGCTTAGCCCCATGTAGGTATCCCATGCCCTTTTGAATTTCTCCACTGTATCCACCTCCACTACCAATTTTGGCAACTTATTCCAAGGCCCTACCACACTTTGTGAGAAGTAACACTCCCTTACATCTCCCCGATACCTGCCCCCCTCCAGCTTGAGTGCATGGCCCCCGGTGGATTTGTTTTCACTCAGTCTTAAGATGCTAGGCCCTTTGGCCTTATTTATTCCCTTCATGTATTTGAAAGTTTCCACCATGTCCCCCCATCCCTTCTTATCTCCAGTGTATATAGACCATGCTCTGCCAGCCTCTCCCCATGTTGTTTCTCATTCAGCCCCTTGATCATTTTAGTCACCCTTCTGTGTACCGTCTCTAGCCTGATCTTATCTCCTTGTAGAGGGGGCCTTCAGTATTGTACTCCATACTCTAGCTGTGGTCTCACCAGGGTCTTATACAGTGGCATGATTACCTCCCTCCTACTTGTGAAACCCCTCCCTATGCACGCCAACATTTTTGTTGCCTTACCCACTGCCCTTTCACACTGGTTTCTAATCTTTAATGTGTCAGTGATCCAAATACCCAGGTTCTTTTCTTGCTCCGTGACCTGCCGTGACTCACCCCCTAGGCAGTAATTTGAGCTTGGATTATTTTGCCCTATGTGCATTATTTTGCACTTCCTTGCATTGAATTTCAGTTGCCACTTTGCCACCCGCTCTTCCAGCCTGGCTAGATCTTGCCTCATTTTCTTCACACACACACACACACACACACACACACACACACCCCGGCATGTCTGTCCTGTTATATATCTTCATGTCATCTGCAAACAGGCATGTTTTTTCAATTAGACCCTCCTCTAAATCCCCCACATACACTTTGAACAATACTAAACCCAGCACCAATCCCTGTGGTACCCCACTCTTCACCCCTAGTTCCCTGCAGTGCCTTCCATTTATTACTGACCTCCGAGGCATTTCTCCCAGCCAGTCCTCCACCCACTTAGTAAGCTTTGCCCTCACTCCCAAGCTGGCTAACTTACTTTCCAACCCTCTGTGATGGACAGAATTGAACGCCTACCTGAAATCCAGGTAGGCCACATCCACCGCCGCCCCTTTGATCATACACCTTCATAACACCCTGGAAGAATTCTACCAGACTGGTCTGACAAAACCTAGCCCCTGTGAATCCATGCTGGTTGTCGTCACTTAGCCCCTTCTCCTCTAGGTGTCTTACCAGTCTCTCCTTAAGGATGGTTTCCATCAGCTTGCCTACCACGGAGGTGAGGCTGACTGGGTGGTAGTTTCCAGGGTTCCAACTCCTCCCTCTTCCAGTCTCCTGGGACCTTCCCTGTTTTGAGGGATAGATTAAACAGCTTGGCAAGAGGACCTGCCAGCTCCTCCTTCATCTTCTTGAGAACTCTTGGATGTACCTGATCTGGCCCCATAGTCTCATCCATTTTTATTTTTCTCAGCTGCTCCATCACCGTCTCCTCCATGAAGGGACTCGTGTCTGGCTCCTTGCCCTCAGTACCCCTTCTCTCGACTACTGGCCCACCACCACCCTCTTCTGCTATGAATACTGATGCAAAGTATTTATTGAGTAGGGTCACCTTCTCCACATCCCCTTCAACCAAATTGCCCCCTTCCCCTCTAAGTCTTGGGATCCCTTGCCTACTTTTCCTCTTGTCATTGACATATCTAAAGAATCTTTTGTCTCCCCTTTTTACCTCCCTAGCTATTTTCTCCTCTGTGCTGACTTTTGCCTTCCTGATTGTTTTACCCGCTTTCCTAAGTTTTTCTTTATAGACCTCCTTTTCCTCCACTCCCTTTGATGTTTTGTAGGCCTTGAACGCCCCTTTTCTCCCTGATTGCCTCCCTGACTCCTGCTGTAAACCACAGAGGCTTTCTTCCCCTTTTGCATCTGCTAATTTTCCAGATGCATTGGTCCATGGCTTTTAGGATTCCTCCCTTTATTAGCACTTACAGCTACTCTACCTTCTCGAGGTGGTGGATCTCTTCCATTTCTCTCCTCAGGATGCTCCTCATCATCCCAAAGTCTGCCTTCCTGTAGTCGAGTACCTTGGTGAATGGCCTGCCCAATTTTGGCCCTGCCCAGATGGAAAACCTGATCATTCAGTGGTCACTGTCTCCCAAGTTTTCTCCAACCTCTACCTCCCCCACGCTGTCCCCGTTGGTCAATACAACATCGAGTGTTGCCCCTCCCGGGTAGGTTCTGTGGCCAGCTGATTTAGGAGAGCATCCTGCATGGTTTCTAGGAAGTCCCTGCTTCTTTCTGATGTGGCCAATGGGGTTTGCCACTCCACATCAGACAGGTTTAGATCCCCAACTACTAGGAGCTCCCCCTTTTTGACTTTCTCCTGCATGGCCTGGTCACCTCCATATCCACTTCCTCACTCTGGTGAGGTGGCCTGTATACCACCCCTACCCTTATTGCCCTACCCCCCTCTCTGCCCAGGGTAAGCAAAATGATCTCAGCAGATCCTTTTTCCTCCGTACCCTCTTCTCCTGCTATTCCTTCTCTCATGTACAGGGCTACACCCCCTCCGTTTTTCCCCCTGCATGTCTCTCCTAAAAAAGAATGTACCCCTGTAGCTCCACCTCCTAGCTATGGCACTCTGTCCACCACGTTTCTGTTATTGCGATTAAGTCCTGGCCTTCAGCTCCCACCACTGTCTCTAAGTCTGCCATCTTATTACCCAGGCTCCTGGCATTTGCTAGTATACAATTTCACCCTTCCCTGACTCTAATCCTGCCATCCATTGTCTCTAGCCTCGAGAGAGTGTAGGCTGTGTTTACTTTGCTATTTTGAGAATCCCCTTTTCCCCTAGTGCTACATTATCCCCTAGCTAGTTTAAATTTATGTCTATTCTCAGCCTTCAATCAATGTACCCCTGCAGCTTTGCTCTCAATAGATTGGCCCCTGCATTACTTATGTGTAAGCTGTCCCTTGCATACAGGTGTTCATCCACCCGTGTATCCTCCCAGTCTCCCAGATATGTGAAGCCTTCCTCGCTGCACCACTGCCTTAGCCTTAAGTTATGTTCTTTTACTTTGAATTGACTGGCCATGCAAGCACACTGCACTGGCAGGACTTCCGAGAAGGCAAGGGAACTGATGAGTTCTCTGCATCCCTCTGTCAGTCCCGTAAACCTCCTTTGAACCACCTTCTCCTTTTCCTCTTCTAAATCATTTGTACCCAGGTGCAAAATTATGTGCAGTTTTCCCCCACCAGTTGATGTAGTCCATTATCCTGGGGAGCACGCTTCTAGCCTCCATGCCTAGATCACAAAAGACTGACCTCCCCTTAAAGGCTATTTTCCTCCTTTGCCAATGATTCCCTTTTATGATTGACTCTCCATACACCAGAGCGGCCTCCATATTTTCTCTCCTCGATGGTGTCTCATTGATCACATCCTGTCCTATCATGCACCCTCCACCCACTGCAGGCTCTTTCCTCTGCTCTCTCTCCTCTTCATCCTGATCCCCTCCTGTCACCTCTTTTTTTTCCTGTCTTTTCCTTGCTGCTGGATATCCACCCTGTTTTCCTGCGACCAACTTTCCATTTCTGATATCCTGCTCTCAGATCCTTCCTCCCTCCCTCCAGTGCCCTACCTTGTCCCTGGCCCTCTACTCCATTTTCCCCATCGCTGTCTGCCACAGCTGCCCTCCTTACACTGTCACCATGTCATCATGTTATTTGATTTTACCCATTAAATAATTAGTTGGGGGCCCATTTTAAAAGCACAATAAGACACTCCGAGGTGTGTGTTATGACCTGATAAGAGCACTTCCCAGGTGCTAAAGGCACTAGATGCAAGCACCTCACACCTCATAACACACCTGGGGAGTGCTCTGATCAGGCCATTATCCACCTTGTTGTATCATACTGGCATAGGAACCTAAAGCATATAGTTTCCTTGAAAATACACCTCTATGGGGGGGGCATGGCCTGGCTACCTAGAAAATGGCAGCATAACTTCTGAGCTCATCCCCATCTGAGGACAATCTGCAGCTGGCCGGCCTAATCCCAGGATGTGAACCCTCTCTTATCACTAAACTTAGTTCAGGAAACCATACCCAATCATCCGGTGCAACTTTTTTGGGTGGTACCACAGTACAATATACCTTTTGCAAGCCGGTTACTTTCGAGTCGCTCCACTCAGCTAGGCCATGGAGGCTTCAGTCCTAGTCCTCGGAAACCCTAGTGCTTCGGTCCCACTCAGCCTATCAACGGGGACCTATACCAGCACCCCAACAACTCAATCACCTCAGACTGATGTGGCGACGGGGGGTTCTCTACCTGCGCTGCCTTCATCACAGAGTGCTACTACGCAGCCGACTTCTGTATGGGACTCGTTAAACTACATCACTCGTATGCTAGGAATGGTACTGATGCGAGTTGATGATATCAGTACAACCTTAACAGACACCACTTCAGATGTACACTAACTACAAGACCGCCTCAATGTGGTGGAGCAATGAGTGGAAACCCTTGAGATGCAACAGTTTAAACTTGAGCAAAGAGTGCGGATGCAGGATCTAAAAATCGAAACCCTTCTAAACAGAGTGGAGGATCAAGGAAACAGGGGCCATCGTAACAACCTCCATATTATTGGCATCCCCAAGGGCTCCGAAGGTGCGTTCATGGAGAGATTTCACAATGACACACTCCCTATGATGTTAGGGGAGAAGTGGAGAGGCCCAGTCAAAATTGAAAGAGCCCACTGTATTACTGGTAGAAAAGAGAGACCGACACAAGCCCCATGGCCAATTGTGGCATATTTTCGGAGGTACTCTACCAAGGAACGCATATTAAGAGCTGCTCGGGATCTGGGTGAAATTCGGTGGCAAGGGGTGTTGATCTCCATATATAAAGACTTTGTGCAAGAAACATCAAGCAGGTGTAGAGCCTATGGCCCCATCAAAAAATCCCTGGCTGCCCATAATTTCCACTACTGATTTAAAGGACTTACCAGGCTTTTGGTGTCCAAGAAGGGGAGGGAACTGCTGGCAGATACACCTGAGGAAGTTGAACGTTGGGTCTACAAGTTCAGGCCTAATCTACCTCTTCAAACTAAATATCCCAGAAAGCTCTGGAATTCCTCTGATAAAAGTACTAAGAACTGAGAATCCCAGGCACAAAATCCAAGGGGCCGCTATGTAATCAAACCAGGTCCCCTACCTTAATGATTCCCCAGAGCGAGGACTCTCTTTAGAGGGCATCTGCTTGCACCTAAACTGTCTGTCTGTTCAGAGCAAAAAATCCTCCCTCCTAGGAATGCTAGCTCAACTACATGCCAGCGACAACAATCCAGAAGTGGCCAGCTTCTGTCTCCTGATCGGCGAAGGGAAGCTCCCCCTGCAAAGATGTCCAGGGACGAATCCTCCCTGACCCGAACAGAATGCTATTTGAACATGCCAGAGTTTTCTTCCAGAAGCCACGAGAGTTATATGGACTGGGCTGACATACCGGAATCTTCCCTAATAGAAGCAGTGGACATTTCCAGACAGCTCAAACCAGGAGACAAGTCTTACTCTGCAGCTGTCTTAATGGTGCCCCCGGTTGCTTCCAAGGATGTTCTTGACACCAGCTCTGTCTCCCAACTGGCCTGGAACCATGATGTGGAGTCCCCTGGCTGATCTCTAGACTGTATTATGCAATGACTTATTTGGAAGGGTGTATCTTATTTGTTTCTCTACGGATGTATGGGGTTATCTCAGGAGTTCCCTCTTCCATTACTGGATCTATAGAGTCCTCGGGTTAAGCTGCCTTAATTGGATGAACTCCCCCCATGTCAATGTAAAATCCTAGGGGACAGATGATCCCTCCCTTACTCCCTTATCCTTTATCCTGCCAGTCTGGTTGGGCCTACTACCTACACGACGTTAGGTCCTCACAACTTGCAATTTGCAAAAGCAAGGTTCCTGCACTAGGAACTTAAGCGACCTGAGGACAGTCCGGCCCTTATGTTTTCGACTGGGGAAGTTACCAAATTCCCCTCACTCCTCTCCCCATCCCCTCCTCCCTTCCCACCTCACACCTACCCCCCACCGGGCTTATGCTTTCTCCCCAGGAATTGTTCCTCGGATGAGGAGTAGTGAGTTCACTCTAGGTTGTCTCTCCCCTCTCCAACCCTTGAACGTGGACGCCAGCGTAGCTGAGGATACCGGTTTTGTTGTATCCTCTTTCACCGAGGCATCTATAGCTCTTAGTGTTCAATCGCTTTTTGGATTTGTTGCTTTACCCTTGCCTAAAGGGTTCTATTTAGGTAGGGCAGTTATTTGTGTCTGGTTGTTTATTCACCTGTTTTCTCCTCTTTGCAGGACTAGTTCCTAATTATTCTTGAATACACTTCCTGAGGATACTATTATCAACTGGTATTTTCTCTCTCATCTCAGTGTGTCGTATCTCCTTGCTATTTGCCAGCAGGTTACAGAGGGTCAGATAGGTTGTAACCTTTGAACACATCAGTAGTGCTGTCTGTGTCCCCCCTAGCTGCAACTGGGTAAGTCACGCTTTACTTCTTGTTTCCATATTAGCATGTCCTTATCTAATGTACAGGGTCTACGTCTGGTGTTGTGGAATATAAAGGGCCTTAACCACCCCATAAAATGTACTAAGGTCATCCAGCATCTGCGTTCCCTGCACACAAGCGTGGCCCTTCTACAGGAAACACACCTCCTCAGTAAATCCATCCTATGGCTCAGAAAATCATGGGTAGGGGTCATCCATGCCAGCTCGGCTCCATCTAAATCAAAGGGGGTAGTTATTCTTATTCAGAAATTGAACACATGGACGGTTGAAGATTCTCGCTCTGATAAACAAGGGAGGTGGGTAATGGTTAAATTAAAGTCACCCATGGGAAAGTTGATAGTGCGTAATCTCTATGCCCCGAAAACAGACCAGGCAGAATTTTTCCCAGGCCTGAGCCAAACTGTCTCCGTGCTGTTACAACCAGAACCCAATACTCCCTTGCTCATAGGAGGAGATTTCAATTTGGTGCCAGATATATTTCTAGATAAATCTCATCCTACACCCCAAACCCATCCGAAAGCACATGCTGCTTTACAAGAAACGATAGCAGAATGGAACCTAGTAGATATCTGGAGGCGTGACCATCCCTCAGGGTGAGACTACTCTTATTATTCCCCCCCACACGGGGTTCATAGCTGTATTGACTATTGGCTTGCTTAGCATCGGGTGCAGTCTCGAACAGCTCCATAGGTAATATCATTATTTCTGACCATGCCCCGGTGATGCTCACCTATGCCACTTTGGGGTGCCGCAGCACCGGTACAAGATGGAGATGTAACCCCCTATTGGTTAAGGATCCTGAATTCCAACAAACCATGCGGGAAGCAACCTGAGAATATTTTACCTTTAACTCGGGTGGTGAAGTCTATGCAAGCACAGTATGGGAAGTGTTTAAGGCCACATTAAGAGGTCACATCATTGCTTTTGCAGCAAACCAGAATAAAATCCGGAAAAAAGAGTTAGGGATGTTACAATCAGAACTCACTGACCTAGAGGGGAATTTTAAAACTTCCCAAACTTCCACTGGAGACCACTCCCTGGTTCGCAGAATTGTGGGGCTCAAGTATCGAATAAATACTTTGCTGCACCATAGGGCAGAATGAACCCTGCTCAGATCCAAGCATCAATACTGGGAAGGTGAATATAAGGGGGGAAACTTCTGGCTTACCAATTGTGTAAGCAGCACGCCTCTTCCAAAATCCATGCCCTCCGTACCTCCACTGGCTCCATTGCCAGTGACCCTATGGGTATCAATGAGACCATGAAATTATGTTAACAGTCCTTGTACCAGTCTAAATCCACACACACGCCAGAGCAGCTCTCCCATAACCTGCACCAGTTTTGTCAGGGATTTACAATACTGACATTGTCACAAGGGCAAGCTGCCCTTTTAGACAGTCCTATTTCAGCTGCTGAGCTACAGCAGGCCTTATTACAAATGGCTAAGGGGAAAACCCCTGGCCCAGATGGAATGACCATAGAACTGTACCAAGCACTAGATCAAGAAATTGTGCCCCCCTGTTACTCGCCCTGCAGTGTGCTCACTCCTCAGGCTCTCTTCCTACCACAATGAATGAGGCCCTGATTACACTGTTACACAAAAAGTCTGATGACCCCCTTAATTGTTCTAATTTTTGCCCTATATCACGTTCACCACTAGACATGAAGATTCTGCCTAAAATCCTGGCCACCAGGATGCATAACAAAAGGAAAAGGAAGAGGAGACCATTATGGTTTTCCAAAGAGGTAGCAAAGAAAGTGAAAGCCAAAAAGATTGCATTCAGGCAATACAAAAAGACATAGGCAGAAGGGTATAGGGAGAAGTACCAGGAGAAGCAAAGGGAGGCAAGGAGGTCAGTAAGGGAAGCCAAAGCTCAGGCAGAAGAACACATTGCAAAATCAGTGGGTAGAGGGGACAAAATCTTTTACAGGTACATAAGTGAAAAAAGAAAGACAAAGGGAGGGATAGTGAGACTGAAGGGGGAGAATGGGGACTGCGTGGAGGATGACAAACAGTAAAGCTGACATATTGAACAGGTATTTCTGCTCAGTCTTTACTGAGGAAGAGGAGGGTAATGGGTCTGAAGGAGTACAAGGGGTGAGAATGGTGCAGAATGGACACAAGTCCCTTTACACGAGAAAGGGTCCTGAAGGAACTGGAAGGGCTAAGAGTTGATAAAGCAATGGGGCCAGATGGGGTGCACCCAGGGTCCTTAAAGAACTAAGAGAGGTTGTGGCTGAACCTATGGCTATCCTGTTTAGCCGATCACTGGAAACAGGGGAGGTAACCAAAGACTGGAGGACAGCAGATCTAGTCCCCTTATACAAAAGAGGAACAAAGAGGAAGCAGGGAACTACAGACCAGTCAGCCTCACCTGGATAGTGGGGAAGATCATGGAAGCACTACTGAAGGAAAGATTGGTGTAACATCTGGTTGTCAATGGACTACAGGACCCAAGGCAGCATGGTTTCACCAGGGGGAGGTCATGTCAGACCAACCTTGTTGAATTTTTTGACTGGGTGACTAGGGAGGTGGATCGGGGAAGGCAGTGGACATGGCCTATCTGGACTTCAGCAAGGCCTTTGACACTGTGCCACATAGAAGACTACTACACAAACTGGGGAGTATGGGTGTGGGCAGGACAGTAGTGTGGTGGGTAGGTAACTGGCTGGGTGGCAGGACACAGAGGGTGGTGGTAAATGGCTGTCACTCCACAGAGGGAAGAGTGACCAGTGGGGTACCTCAGGGATCAGTGCTGGGTCCAGTCCTATTCAACATCTTTATCAGTGACATTGTGCAGGACCTAGAAGGCAGAATTTCACTGTTTGCTGATGACACAAAGCTCTGTAACAGAGTAGACACACCAGAGGGTGTAGACAGAATGAGAAGGGACCTGCAGAAATCTGAAGAATGGTCAGGGGTTTGGCAGTTGAAATTCAATGCAAGAAGTGCAAGATAATGCATATGGGGCACAAAAACCCTGGCACAATATGTCAGTTGGGGTGAGGATATAGCACCAAATAGGAAAGGGATCTTGGGGTTATCATCTCTGATGACCTCAGGTAGGGAAACAGTGTGACAAGGCAGCAGGTAAAGCAAATAGGATGCTGGGATGTATAGGCAGGGGCATCACCAGCAGGAAAAGGAGGTCATAATTCTGCTATAGAAGACACTAGTGAGGCCCCACCTGGAGTACAGTGTACAGTTCTGGAGACCATACCTATGTAAGGACATAGACAGGGTAGAGAAGGTTCAGAGGAGGGCAACAAAGATGGTGCATGGATTGCATCACAAGTCCTATGAGGACAGGTTGAAGGAACTGAACATGTACCTGGAGGAGAGGAGGGAGAGAGGGATATGATAGAGACATACAAGTATCTCACAGGAGGAACAGGGTGCAGGAATGCACTATTTTACCGAAAAGATGTACCAGGACTAGAGGGCATGGGATGAAGTTGGAGGGAGGACTATCTGAGAGGAAAACGGAGGAAGAATTTCTTCAAGAACGGGTGGTGGACAAGTGGAACACCCTGCCAGAGGAAGTGGTGGGGGCTGAAACAATCACAGGATTTAAGAATGCATGGGATAGACATAAAGGAATTCTGGAGGTGAGGGGTAAGGGGCAACAGACTTCTAGGAAAACATAAACTGAACTTACAAGCTCAAATGGGCAGACTGGGTGGGCCATAGGCCCTTATCTGCTGACACTGTCTATGTATCTATGTATCTATATATCCTCGCCACTATAATCCATCCCTCCCAGGTAGGGTTCATGCCTGGAAAGGTGGGATCGGACAATGCCAGATTGTTGTTGAACTTGAAGTGGCTAGCGAGTAGAGTCAAGACTCCTATGGCAGCCCTAGCCGTTGACCTTGCAAAGGCGTTTGATTCTGTGGAATGGAATTATCTCCATGAAATCCTTCATCTATATGGCTTTGGACCTCAATTCCGCCTTTGGGTCTCGACTCTTTACAACTCTCCTAGGGCCAGGATTCTAACTAACTCTAACATATCTTCCTCCTTTCTATTGCATAGGGGTACCCATCAGGGCTGATCCCTGTCCCCCCCTTCCTGGTTGCACTCAACCCACTACTCTGAGCCCTTATTACTATTGAGGGGCTTACAGGTATCTCAGCACATAGTGAATCGTATACTGTGGCTGCATATGCAGATGACCTGTTACTTACCCTATCTAACCCTCAGGAATCCCTACCTGAAGCCTTCTCAGACCTTAAGAACTTCACTTCAATCTCAGGCCTACAGAACAATCAAAGGAAAGCCATTCTAGCCCCACTGAATTCACTTTGTACATGAGACTGCCTTCAGGGCACAGCACTTAGTTGAGCTGCACAAAGCTTTTCCTGCCTCGGGGTCTACATACCTACCAACTGGGCAGACTTTGAATTTACCAACTTTCCCCGCTTTTAAAACAATTGAGCACAGAGATTGAGCACTGGCATAAATTACGCTTAACACTGGTTGGTAGAGTGGCTGCGGTCCGAATCCTTTTGCTGCCAAGGGTCCTATATTTATTTAATAATCTTCCAATACGTCTCTCTCCCAGACTCTTCTCATCACTTGAGAAGATGGTATCCTCCCTTGTATGGGAAGGTAAGGTACGCAGATGGGGGAAGGACAAATTGAGAGCACACTGGTCTAGAGGAGGCCTCGGGGCCCCTTGGTTCCAGAGTTATCACCTAGCAAGTGTGGCTGCCCAAATTACAAAGTGGTTTGTGCCTACAAATGCACCTCTCCCATTGTGGGTATGCCTTGAGACAGATATGGTGGCCCCAACTCCACTTAGATCGCTGTTGGGACATGGTGGCCCTACAGATAAGGGCCTCCCTCTGGTTGTGTGCCAATCTCACTATGTTTGGTGGTGCATTACGACTCTGTCTCACACTCCTAATGATGCTTGGGCTCCACCCTTGAGTTATGCAGTTCTGTGGCATAACACCTTCATTACTCTAGAGGGGAAACTGCTTAATTGACCCTCCTGGGAGCACAGGGGAATTTGCTATGTGAAAGACCTTATGCTGCCTGACTCAGACTCCTTATTATCCTTTACCCAATTAAAGAGCAAATTTAATCTCCCCAGCACTGACGTCTGGCGGTTCCTTCAACTATGTAGCCTCATTAATGCCCTCTTGTCTCAAATCTGGCTAGATAACAATTGGAAATGGCTTACTAACCTACAAAAAGAAACCTCTACATGAAGCCGTATAGGCAAATGTTATGCTATATGCCAAGATTCTCAACCTGACCCCACTGGGCACTGCAGAACCCACTGGGAGGCTGATATGGGCATGACTATATTTGAGACTACATGGGCCCGCTGCCTCCAAAATTCACACGAACTACATAAAGATTCTAAAAGCCAGCTAATACAGCTTAAAATTTAACTATGGTGGTACAGAATCCCAGCTGTTTTATGTTCCTCAGGACTGTTGCCCAACTCCAAATGCTGGAGGTGTCAGCAACCTGATGCTCATTTGTTTCATATATTGTGGTCATGTCTGCAAGTTTTCACTTTTTGGTCTGCTATTGGGCGGGAGTGCTCTAAGGTCCTGGGTACTGGAGATTTACAGCTTGATCCTAAATTATTGCTAGGTGACCTCTCTGGGCTTACTTTTTTTGCCAAGGGCCCTTCAAGAATGGGTTATGCTAGCCTTGTTAGAGGCCAAGAGGCTCCTCCGAATGCATTGGTGGCAGACTAACAACCCAAGTATAAGCCTGTGGCATGCAGCTCTGGCTAGGTTGGTCCTAATGGAGTGGCTAACCTATATCCATCAAAGTCAACTGGATTATTTTCATAAGAAATGGGATGCTTACCTTAACTCACCACTGTGTAAAACCTCTCTCTCTCTCTATGTAACTTCCCCTTTCTGAATCCTAGATGGTTTGACTAGAGTATTTAATTTATCCTGCTGGCAAATGTGGAGTTATAATCTGGACTGTTATAACAAACTGTTGCTTTATGCATTGTCTGCTTTTGATAAGGACTCTGAGGATGTGCTGAGAACTGTAAGCTTACTTAAAAGAACATCCTTATGTCTATGTATGGACTGTATGAGAGACATGTATATGGAAGTATGTTTTAAAAAATTGAAAATCTCAATAAAATTTTCTATGATAAAAAAAGAAAATGCACCTCTATAATTGATCATAATTAGTGAGTACTGACCTAAATTTGCCCATGGTGGAAGACTAGGTTTACTTGCAAAGTCACCTACCTTCACCTTCTAGGTTTGCTTGTAAGGACAGAGCAAGGAACAACATTATCAAAGCAAGGAAAAAAATTAAATATATTTTTTTGTCTAGACAGATTTATTGTGTGTTACTATCTTTTTCTTACATTTTACTGATTTATTGTTCTCTGATTCAAATTGCTGTTGCACGGTATCCATTCTGCTGCATTGTTACAGGGTGTGCCTACAGGTGTGTTACTGTTTTGTGCTTACAGATTAATGCTGTAATCTTCTCTGATTCAGACTGTTTTTTGCAAGATATATATTCTGTTAAAGTGTTCTGCAGCTTGTGCTTACAGGTTTTGTTACTTTCTCTGTAGCAAATCATTGTTTGCAGGGGTATATCTTCTGTGAAATTGTTACAGGTTGTGCTTACAGGTTTTACAGTATTATCTATAATTAGGCTAAGCTTTCAGGGTTAATGAAGGAGCACATACGAGATACAGATTGAGGGATAGTGACTGCATTTGTTGTTGATTGATTGTTTCTGCTCTTTCCTCCTTGGTTCTTTCATCCATTGTTCTTCTTTTTCAGCAGGGGTAGGGTCAAACCATCCATCCCCATCCCCAACCACTCCCTGCTACACTCCTTTTACAGAGTAGAACAGTTGTGACATTTCCAGTAGCAAAGCAGGAAAGGGAGACTCAGAGGGGTAGCCATAAAGTGACCTCACTTACAGGGGCACAATTAATTTAACTTGTTATAAACAATTATATAAAAAAACTAAAAAAAAAGTAAAAAAAAAAAATCAGACTTTTGCTTTAATTTTCCTTCTAATTACTTGGACCAGGTTATAAACTCAGCAACTCAACTGGAATGGATATTTTTTAACTGCAGGTACTGCAGAACACTTTTCAAAAGGGCAGTTACACAGGATTTAGAATGTTGTCCTACATGCTGGACCATCGAAGATCTAAGGGTTCAGCTCTGCGCAGCATGGCAGAGATTGCACACCTCAAATTGTATATTCAGGAGGAAATATATTACAAGAACTGCTCAACATTTCCCCAATATCCAACTGAAGCAACTCGACCGCACAGGGTAGTTGGCATGGGAGGTTGGCAGGTGGTGAGGAGGGGCAAATCAGGTGCCCCATCACTCAGTGCTCACCAACATATCACCTCCACAAACCATATAAAGACTACAAGCAGGTATCTGCCTCTATCTCTGAAATCAAATAAAGGGGCAGAGGACACTGCAGAGAGGGCCACTGCAGCACAAGAGCTAGTGCTACAAAGCTCACCCAAAACAGGGACCAAAACAGAAAAGCAAAAATGAAATCCAAAACACTTCTGATCATAGGAGAATCCATGATTCAGTGAGTTGATACGTACCTCTGGCTGGGAGTAATGGTCAGATGTCTCCCAGGTATATCAGCGTGGAGAGACACTGACCACATTGCTAAACTTGTGCAGGAAGCAGGAGAAAACATCTACATCCTGGTACACATAGGGACTAATGATGTCACCAACTGGTCAGTTGTGGAGACCAAGGAACACCTGACCAGACTGGGAGACAAACTGTCATCCATTTCATCCTGCATCTCCTTCTCTGAGATCCTACCAGTCTGGGAGAGGGGGGGCAGATGGATGGAAGGTCAGAGAAGGGGAGATAAGGGAGCTAAACATGTGGCTCAAGGACTGGTGCCAGGAAAAAGGACACAACTTTGTAGGTAACTGGCAACAGTTTTAGAAGTGAAAGTTCTTTAAATACGATGGACTGCATCTGACCAAGGAGGGAGTCAGTGCATTGAGGCAGAAGTTTGATGTCTTTGCAGAATATTTAAACTAGCAAATGGGAAGGGGGATGTAGCACCCAATACATTGAATGGAAAGAACACCCCTTCACTCTCAGCAAGTGATCAGACAGGAGTTCAACATGTTTGTAGTTCATTTGCATCATCAGGTAAGGAAAAAGGTCTGGCTTCTCATACGACGAGCAGGGGGAAAGCCGGACCTCACCCCACAACTAATGTACCTAAATCTGGCCAATGGAAAATCATATACACAAATACTCACAGTCTGGAAAACAAGATTCCAGACCTGGAGGCAACAGTAACAGAGGCCAAACTGGACATGTTAGCCATTAGCGAGACATGGTTCACCAGTAACTACACTTGGGAGACTTCAGTACCCAGCTATGTACTGTTCAGAAGAGACTGATGTGCAAAAAAGGGGGAGGGGGGAGTGGCCAGTTATGGCAATGAAAATATCAAAGCTATAGAAATTCAGAATACACACTAGGAGCCAGAGGATCTGTGGGTCACCCTGGAAACAGGAAATGGGACAGCCATACGAACTGGGGTTGTCTGCATGCCTCCAAACCAAGTTGAGGACATAGACACATTACTGTTAGAAGTTATACAAAACACGACAGCTAAAGGGGAGGTTCTGATAATGGGAGACTTCAACATGCCAGATACAGATTGGTCTATACCAGCAGGAACATCTGCCAGAGGTAGATACATTGTGGATTCCCAGCAGGAGGAGGGCCTCAAACAATTGGTACAACAACCCACAAGACATAGGGCTATCCTGGACCTAGTACTGACTAATGGGGAAAGATGACAGATCTCCAGGTTCAAGGTCACCTGGGGGCCAGTGACCATCACACGGTATGGTACAATTTGGCCACTAGTACTAAATCATTCTATTCCAAGGCAAAAATATAGGACTTCAGAGGAGCTGACTTTGATAAGGTGGCCAACAGAGTTAAGCTAGCCCTGGCAAGAAGAAATACAGGTGAGTGGGTACAAGCAAAGTGGACAAGCATTAAGGATGCAATATGTAAGCAACATCCCATTGTGTTAGGGAGAAAAGCAAGAGCAAAAGAAGGAGAAAACCTTTTTGGTTCTCAAAAACAGTAGCAGAAAAGATCAGAGCCAAAAGGTTGGTCTTCAGGAAATATAAGGCAATGCAGTGGAACGAAGATAGGAAGGCATACCACACTTTCCTAAGGGAAGTAGGGAAGGCCGTAAGGCAGACAAAGGCCCAAACCAAAGAAACACTAGCATGATCAGTAAAAGAAGGGGACAAGACTTCTATAGATACATTAGTGAAAGGAGAAAGTCCAGAATGGGTATTGCTAAGATCAAAGGGGATAAGGGGGAGTGTGTGGAAGAGAACCAAGAAAAAGCAACGATCCTAAATAGATACGTCTGCTCAGTATTTACTGAGGAGAAAGTAGGGCAGGGTCCATAGCTCAGCAGCATGGACACGGGAGGAGGGAGGTGTGCACAAGTTCCTTCACAAAACAGAGGTCTGGCAGTATAGCCTAGAGGTTAGAGGAACGAGGTGTAAACAAACTTCATACATCCAGCAGACCAGACCTAAGTTTGATTCTCACAACCTCCACTTGCATACTGTGTGACTCTGAGCAAGTCACTTAACAGCTCTGAAAACAGGCACTTGTACCTAGTGAGCCTTACCTGGTTACCAAAGACCAAAAAAATAAATAAATAAAAAAGTTCTACAAGAGCTCGCTAAGCTCAGGGTGGACAAGGCAATGGGACCTGATGGCATGCATCCCAAGCTACTAAAAGAGCTAAGGGTGGAACTAGCAGAGCCATTAGCAGAACTGTTTAGTGAGTCTCTGAGCAGAGGAGCGGTCCCAGAAGACAGGAGAAGGGCTTATGTGATCCCGCTCCACAAGAGTGGTAGCAGGGAGGAGGCAAGGAACTACAGACCAGTCAGTCTTGCCTCAGTAGTGGGAAGATTATGGAGGCACTCTTTAAGGAAAGGTTAGTGCAACACCTGGAATTCATAGCAGCACAGGATCCAAGACAGCATGGGTTTACAATAGGAGAGTCCTGTCAAATTAATCTCATAGATTTCTTTGACTGGGTAACCAGAGTGGTGGACCAAGGGGTTGCAGATGATGTCACCTACCTTGAATTCAGCAAAGTTTTCGATTCTGTTCCACATAGAAGATTGATTAATAAGCTGGGGAGGCTCGGGGTGGGTCAGAAGTTGGTCAACTGGGTGGCAAACTGGTTGGTGGGCAGAAAACAAAGAGTGGTGGTAAACAGTATATAGTCAGAAGAGATGCAAGTCACAAGTGGGGTATCTCAGGGATCAGTCCTTGGGCCAGTCCTCTTCAATATCTTCATCAGTGACATTGCAGATTGACTGGAGGGTGAGGTTTGCCCATTTGCAGATGACACCAAGATCTGAAACAGAGTAGGTGATCCAGATGAGGTGGGCAGAATGAGAAGAGATCTGGAAAAACTGGCAAAACAGTCTGAGGAGTGGCAGATGGGGTTTAACACAAAGAAGTGCAAGATCATGAACATAGGGAAGAGAAACCCTGAAGCTACCTAGAGGTTGGGAGGGGAGTTGCTGGCAATCATAAGGGAAGAAAGAGACTTGGGCATCATCATTACAGATGACCTGAAATCATCCAAGCAGACCACTAAAGCAATAGGTAAGGCTAGAGCGATGTTGGAGTGTATTAGTATGGGTATCACAAGTTGTAAGAGGGTGTAATAATCCCTCTTTACAAAACACTGGTTAGGCCCCACCAGGAGTACTGCATGCAGTACTGGAGGCCGCACCTGCACAAGGACATTATCAAAATGGAGGCAGTCCAGAGAAGGACAACCAAAATGGTGCAGGAACTGCATCAGAAAACATGCGAGGACAGATTAATGGAGCTCAATATGTATACACTAGAGCATTAGTTCTCACGTTTTGTGAAAGTGAGCCTCCCCAAAGCCATGAAAATGATTTCAAGCCTCCCTCAAATTCAGAAAAAATCTTGAGCCTCTCTCTCTGGAAAAAATATCATATTTTGCACAATACACCAAGGGCCAGATATTCAAAAGGGTTGTGCCACGTGCAATAGGGTTGCGCATGCGCAAGTCAGAAATTGCGCCATTCTGCGATATTCAGCAGGAGGCAGTTGCACCACTGAAAACAGGCTGAGCAGTAGCGCAATGCAAATGAAGGAATGCGCAATCAAAGGGGGTGGACCCATGCATAAACAGCGCAATGCGATATTCAAAGACTTGCTCAATGCGCAACAGCGGATGAGCAGGAAGGTGCACCACGCCGGAAATGAGCCAATATAAAAAGGCTCAAGGAAGAGGCACAAGAATGATACAGGGATGCCAAGCAAGACAGAGAGAGAGAGAGAGAGAGGCAGTGAAAGTAAAGAACAGGGCAGGCAAGGGAAGGTGCATGGGCCATAGGTCGCAGGGGCCAGTGGGGTTACCCGGTGCAGTGGAGGCAGCAGTCAGGACAGCGGGGGTAACAGAGCTAGAGCAGCCAGGGGGTCACAAGCCAGGGAGATGGACAGTGCCAGCTTCCACATGGAAGCTGTAATGAGGGGGGTGAGAAGGCAAGCTGCAGGGGGACGTGGCCGTGGAAGGGCCCGTCGGTGGTACTCCCCCAACAGGCAGTACCGTGCACGCATCAGCTTTCAGCTGTACACAGATGTAGAGATAGTGGGCCAGTACCACCTGAACAGGGCAATACTGAGGCGGCTCTGTGAGCTGTGCAGTGATGTGATGCAGGCACCCTCACGACGGAATCACGCTCTGTCAGAGGAGACTAAGGTAACAGCCTGCATGTGCCTGCTCACCACGGGTACCTTCCAGAGGCCGACAGGGGACACCACAGGCATCACACAGTCGGCCACGTCATGCATCCTCACCCAATTCCTCAGCACACTGCTGCCACATGCTGCAGAGCACATCCATTTCCCCAGCACCCGCGGCAGAGCGTACAGCAAACATGCAGGAGTTCCACAGGGTAGCACGTATGCCTGGCGTGCTAGGGGCGATAGACTGCACCCATGTGGCTATTTGCACACCACCTGGCCCTGATGGGGCCACCTACAGGAACAGGAAGGGTTTCTTGAGTGTCAACTGCCAGGTGGTGTGCGATGCCAGTGGGTGCATAATCAATGTCTGTGCCACACACCCCTGGTGGAGCACATGATGCCTTCATATGGCACCAGTCCGCACTGTGCCATCGATTCGAGAGTGGGAACATCCCCACAGGTCATCTAGTGGGTAAGTACACATGTGGGAATTGCAATGCTGGGTCAAGGGTGGGAATGCCACAGGTGCCATGATAGTGGCACATAGGGATGTGGGCGAAATGGACCTGAACATGTCACTAATCACCACCATCTCCACACAGGTGACTGTGGATCCCCTCAACCTGGCTGCTCACACCCTACCGGCACCCCATGACCCCATGGCAGCTTGCTACAATGAGGCACATGCCACCGCCCATCATCGGCGGGTGTTTGGGTTGCTCAAGGCACGATTCTGATGCCTAGGCACCTCTGGCGGTGCGCTACAGTACAGCCCCTCAAAGGCTTGTGCGATATTCCTGGCCTGTTGTATCCTGCACAACATGGCCAAAGACTGTGGGATAGCTGTACAGGTCGAGGAGGGGGACAGCGATGGAGACACCAGCAACGCCGGTCATGATGGTGATGAGCAGCCCCCCATGGACGGAGGGACCCCCGGCTGATCCAGCAGGCCCAGCTGCACCGGGATACCATAACGGAGGAGCATTTTGCACATCACAGGTAAGTCAAGGTGCCATGTTCAATCAACACTGTCCAGGCGCTACCCACAGGCACACAGTGTGACACACCAGGGGTGCATGATGGCAAGAAGGGGAGTGGAAGGGTCAGGCTGAAACACACCATCAGGGATGGGTGAATACCTACATGCCATACGGACACACACACACACACACACACACACACACACACACACACATACCACAGGCACACAGCGTACATGGGCAGGTGCACAGCACAGCAGGAACAGACATGGCAAACACACAGATCCACGGACCACCCACACCACCTGTACTGTCCAAGTACATGTGTCAGAAGCTGGGCACCCTTGCACCTTGGTGTACAGTACAATGCAGGCATCATCATGCTACGCACCTGTGGACAGCAGTCGGGTGGGTGTGCAGGTGGTGTCTGTGTGTCGGCGTGTTGGGCAGGGCGCCGCAGTGCACTGCCCGCGATGACACATTGCACACAGGGCAGCACAAGACAGGACCCACACTGGGAGACAGCTCAGTCACGTGGCACTACGCCACGGCCACCTCGGATGCATGGGCAGCCCCGCCATGGCCCAGCCACACTGGCAGTCCGAGCATGGGCCACATGTGGTGGCACCGCCGTACCACCAGGGGTCCCACTGCACGAGTGTGACCTCGTCTGCACAGGTGTCTGCAGCATGCCGAACATACCTGCACCAGGTGTGCTCGGGATGCCCACAGCAGAACCCGGCGTCGACAGGCTGGGTGTTGCACGACGCCGGGAATGTGGAGTGGAGACCATACTGTGTGGGGTGTGCGGTACAGGGGCACCTGACTGAGTGCCTAATGCAGCCACAACAGTGACCAATGCCTAGGTCTGCCTGTCAATGGCGGCGGTCACATCCCTCCGCATTTGGACCATCTCTGCAAGGATCATTGCAGTGTCCCTGCTGTGCTGCTGCACAGCCATGCACAGTGCCTCCACAGACGTTGCAACCCACATCTGCTGCTGTACTGATGCCTGCAGCAGGTGGGTGTGCTCATCTAATGGGTCATCTGCCTCATCGGCAATCTGTCCCCCAGGGTGTGGAAGGCCCTGATGCTCAACACCCCTTGATGGTGGGCACTGTTCACCAGGACCAGGTATGGCCATGTCAACAGGCAGTGTGCATGGGCCACCACTGAACTCTGTACCCCCAGACCTGGTGGGTGACTACTGCTGCTGCCCCTCCAACTGCTGTGCCCCAGGGACCAGTCGTTCCACTGCTGTGTCCGTAACAGTGCCAGAGACCTTCACAGCCACCGGTGCTGCCCACCTGTGCTGACAGGCACAGCCTGGGACTGTGCTGATGTGCTGGCACACACGTTGGAACCAGCTAGGTCCAGGCACACGTGCTGTCCTGCTGTGTGTCCATTCCGAGACACACATGTGTCACTGCCCATTGCAGTCCTTGCATCATCAATGGTGCAGATCCGTGCAACAGCCACAGTCACAGCATGCTGGCATGCTTGCATGCCAGACTGCAGTGACACAGGATGTGCACCCCCCACACCTGACTCACCGACATCGGGGATGGCAGCCAAGCGTGCACACTGCTGCAGAGCTAGTCGACTGGATGCAGAGGTGGATGGACCCTCCTCCAACTCCAGCAGATCATCCACACTGTTTGAGCCACCACCACTGTCCCACTATCCGCACGGGATCTGTAACAGAGACTGGGAACATGTTATTGCATGTGATCAATGCCCCCCAACACCACTACCATGTCATACCATGCAGTGATGGGCTTCCACCCATCTGGAAGCCACCCCCAGGTACGCCCTTGATGGCACTACACTGCATGGAAGCAGTCAGAAGGTCCTCCACCGGGGTCAGCTGCACCACCTCTAGCTGTCCCCCGCCTGTGGCTGTGTGTGCCGCCCTGAGGGCTGCCACCTTCTCCTTCACCCGTCGTCTGTCTGTCCCCATCTTCTTTTTGCATTCCTGCATGGAGCACTGGTGGCTTCCGTGCAGGTTTACGGCACGTGCCACCTCCTCCCATGCAGCAGCATGGGCCTGCGGGGTGCCCCACCGTCCACTGAGGAGTGACTCCTCTTCCAGGTAGGCCTGGAAGAGTGCCTCGGTCTCGGCTCTGGTGAAGTTCGACCTCCTCTTTCGCCCACCATCATCCTCATCCTCTGCACCTTGTTCAGCCATATTGGTCTGTATGGGTGGAAGTGGACACCTGTCACTGTGCAGTGTACAGCATATTCACATGAGCATATCCAAGAACATCACACAGCATGCAACTCACCTCTCAGCTGCAGTAACCGACTCTGGCCACCGCAGCCCACTGTCGCACATTTATAGGCGCAATGCATGCAAATTAGGTGAGGAGCAACTTTAATGGGATGTAAATCGCTCCACTGCGCCTTTGAATGACTGATCAGATGATTTGCATGTAATGGCCGAATATCAGGCCGTTGGCGCTTACAATACAGTTGAGCCAGCTGGGCAATGGGCGCACTTCGTGACTATGTAGTACACTGCATTGCGCATGCCCAGGTAGCCTTCGCAGGCATCTGCCATGCTGATGACATGCTGTGCGCGATCTGCAATACAGGACATGGCCAACATTGTGCCAGTGGCGCTGCAGCGCTGGGCACCAAATGGCGCTGTGGCACAACTGCGCAATTGTCCACTGTGGCACTGGCATGCAGGTGATGTTTCACACAGGATGTGCAGATGTCCGTTGGCGCTGTGCGTGTCCTTGCACCACTGACCCCTGACCTTGTGTCAGACCTCTGACCCCTGGCACTGTACATCTGGCATGTGTACGGCTCTATCGCGCTGTTCGGTGACAGCGCAATAGGGAATGGCAGCGCCTAAAACGGCCAGCACGACAGGGAATGCGCGGTGATGTTCCACACAGCACTTCCACGTGGGGTTGCTGCGCTCTGCCGCCATATTGTCTACTATAGCATTTCAGATGGCGCAGGGGAGACCCCTCAGTGGGATGCCCTTGAGCTGGCCAACCTTCAGGCCACTGTGGAGCCAAACTATGGCCCACTGTTTGGGGAGGTGCCACTGGACAGGGCCAGGTCCCAGGTCTGGGAGGAGGTGGCCACTGACCTGGAGGTGGCCACTGGCCACAGGAGAATGGCCGAAAAGTGCAGGCACCGGTATGGGGACCTGAGACGGAGGGAGCCGGAGCTACTGGCACGTCTACTGTCACGTGCCAGGAGGGGCGTGGTGCCTTGTCCAGGTGGGTGATACGTCTCCACACTTGTATGGTCCATATGGGTAACACTGTCACATGTGTCCAGCACATGAGGGACAGATGGTCTAGGGTTGGCTGTGGTGGTGTTTACAGGGTATGGGATGGGTGGGTCTGGCTGGGTGGGTGGGCACACACATTGGGGCAGGAGGAATATGCTTTGGGTTTGTACTGATGTATTTCTCTCCTTTTGTCTCCCACAGGCATGGCCGAGCATAGGAGGAACTATGAGCAGCAGCGGAGGGCGGGGGATGCTGCACGGGGGCATGTCGGGGAACAACCCCAACGCCAGCAACATCCCGATGAGGGTGAGTGCCATGACACCATGATTGCTATTGCAGGCTGTGTGACAGGGTGGGGGGCAGGGCATGGCCACCATCCATGGACACCATTGCCATGCACGCGACATGTGACAGTCAGCACTGTCCAGTGGCACTGCATGTCTGGGAGTGCATCAATGGTGGACCATGCGTGCACTGGGCACATGGCTGTGGCACTGCCTGCTCACTGCATAGCCATGTTACTGTATGGCTTTGGTTGTGCTGTGCTGGACATGGGCGGTGGGTGTGTGCAGTGGTACACATGGCTGTTGCTGCCTGGTTGGGCATGTCTTGTGGACATGGTCACTGTGGGTGGGCGCACACCATCACAGGAGCATGGCACATGGCTGTCTGCCATGCATAATGGGTGGGCTGCAGGGGAATGGTCAGTCACACCCATTGACTCTGATCCCTTGTCCTAGGTGTGCAGATACTCCTGCAAATGCAGCATTCCATCCAGGACCTTGTGCGGGTGGCACATAAGTCCCTTGACATCCTGCAGGATCTGCAGCGGCATGGCGTGAGGAGGAGGAGGTGACCCAGGCAACATCCCCAGGCAGCAGAGGACCAGGCTGGCCACCAGTGATGATGGATGACCTCCCCCCTTTGACCAGCCCTCACACCCAACTTCCCTCCCATATGTTCACCCATGCCCTTACCCCACCCCACCTTGTTCCTGTACCTCCACCCCATGTTTGTACATATTTGTAAATAGTTGTTGTTATTTGTTTGAATACAGTTATTTTGATATGACTGCTGTGGTGGTCTCTGCACTGCAGCTGGCTATGGTGCTCAGTTGCAGTGGTGTGCATGGCATCTGGGGTGGTTCAGTCATGGGTATGTGTGTGTGTGATGCGTGGGGAACTGTCTCTGGTGTGGGAGTGGCTATCAGTCGGTGTTTTGGTGTGTGTGTTGTCTCTGTGCATTGCATTACTGTGTGCAGTGGTCCATGGTGCCTGCTCTGTGTCCATTGTGCTCCTGTCAATCCATCCTTGGCCTGTGCAGCTGACATCCTTGCATGTCTGTGGCCTGCGAGGTCTGCTGCCTTGTCAGTGGTGGCTGTCTCTGCAGGTCATCCACTATGACCATCACAATGCTGGGTTGCCTCCTGTCAATGGTGTGGTGCATGTTTGCCTCGGGTGACACTATGGCCTCCGCAGTTGCTGTCCCACCTCCATGCTGTGGCTTGTGTGTATTGCAGAGGCTGTGCACCACTGTCTGTGACTTGTGATCCAGGCAGATGCTGGTGGCGTAGAGGGCCACAGTTCATGCACAGGGTGGGTGTCAGCCCTGTGCCATGAGGGACTGCAGGCTGTGTGTGCACAGTTTTCATGGGCCCACACTGGGGACTTGGTTGCCACACTACTGCATCCCTGTGTTAGTGTCCCCATGGGTATGGGTGTGTGTTTGCCCCTGCACTGTGTTGCATCCAGTGTGCTGCATGCTTCCACACACCACTGTGGGTGTCTGTGCTGGCTGCTGTGGCTCATGGTGGGTCTGGCTTGTATGGTTCTGTGGTACATGAGGTTGCAGTGTGGCAGTGGGGGGTGGTGGTATGCATGGGGTTTCCCACAGTGGTTGTCACTGCTCATGGGGGGTGTCTTGGGGTCACAGTGGAGGGTGTGCTGTGCACATGGGGGGCTGCTGTGCCATGGGGTGGTCCGCCCTCCTTGTGTGGCAGTTTTGGCTTGCCAGTGGGTGTGCTGGGGCACCATGGCCCAGCTGTGCTTTGTTTGCTTGTCCCCATGGTCCGGTGGCTGTTCCATCCTTCCCCCAGTTATGCTGTGCTTGGGGTGTGGGGGTACATTGTTGGTTCTGCAGTGTGTCCCTGTGCCCATCTGTGGCATGGGTGGTGGGCCCCTGCCTACCACCCTGGTTGTGCATTTCCATTGCTCTGCTGCTGAGGGGCTCCCTGCTTGTGCTATGGCACCTCTGGGCTGCTCAGCTGTGCAGCCCTTGTTGCACCATAGCGCATCGTCTCTGCTCAGCTTCCCCTTCCTGGTTGCGCTATGGCGCATCATAACTGCTCATCTTCCCCTTCCTGGTTGCGCTATGGCGCAGTTTGTGTGATATTCAGCTGTTGGCTCGATGCACAATTGGCCTTGCTCCATGTTTGAATATCGCGACAATTGCGCATGTGCGCAAGTGACTTGCGCTTGCTCCTGCTGTTGCGCACTTTTTAGGCGCAGTTTGAATATCCGGCCCCAAGAATAAAGTGAGGCTAATAAAGTTGACTGAGTATATTATCTTTTTATTCCACTTATTGTTCTCCCCCCCCCAGCCCCACACCCCAGATTATCCTTGTCACTCCACTTTTTGACTGTTTTACCCTTGTTACCCTGTTGCTCATTTAGCTTTTCTGCCCTGCAAATTACCCCTGGGTCAGCACTGCCTCCAAGGCAGCATCTTGTTTTTTGCATATATTTTTTCTTCACAGCTAAGTCGCTTTTCCTATATATTTACTATTGTACAATGGCAAGAAAATTTCTTGCTGTCTGATTGGTCAGTTGGTGCCTGGAACAGTATTATCTGAGCATAACATCACTGTATGAAGTCCAGCACACACATGACCCTCTCACGTGAAAAATCCCTGTTAGAAATCACTACACACAACTCAGTTTCCCCTGATCTGTCCCACATATGATTCCACAGATTTTAACATTTCAATTTCTACCTTCAGTATTTTTCCCACGCATAGCAACCATCTGTGTCCTGTGTGCCCCAATGCAAACCACAACTAGAAAATTTAAAATAAATTAAAAAAAATGCTGTAACTGAAATCGGCTCTTTTCTCTGCTCGACAGCTCATGACTGTGGCTTCTCACTTATATGCTTCTTCCCCCAACTTGAAGGTGCAAATGAGACCCCCACCCCGCAGCACCAGTCCATAACATCTTAAGAGACAAGTCATAGGCAGGAAAGCGAGCTATAAAGCACCTCGCTTAAAGCAGTATGTCTAAATTACAAGTTCCACCATACTGCAAACTATTTTTCCCTCCTCAGCTCGCTGTAATGTGCTGCTTCTCAGACGTGGCTCACAGTACAGAAGCACGTGCTAACTCCTGCAGCTCAGTTTCTTTATTTTTTTTTTTAAACAAAGCAAAATAAAACACTTTGTACCACCCCCTGCCACCCTCAGGGTTCTGGCTGAGAGATCCAATAGTGACACAGCAGCCGCCAGCGGAGAGCGGGCGGGGCTGGCAAGAGTGGGGACGGTGGAAGGCTTCCTCAAAATCTGTCACCACAATCATAATCTCCCTGTATTGTACAATAATGAAATACAGCAACAAGTGTACTGGGAGAACTGCAAGCAAGACGGGGTGGGAGGCACAGGGAAGCATATGTAACCACATGGGGGACCAGGAAGCAGAGGGACCTCTGCAGGCAGCATCACTGAGAAAGCAGCTCCACCTACTGGTGGAAAAATATCCTGGACTTTTTCTTGAAAACATACCTCCACACACAAAAAAAATCAAATAAAAAATGAATACAAATGTTTTTTATCTTTTCCTTTTTATTAACAAATGAGCCATTGTATAATAGCAATAATGCACCCAAGGGTGTGGGGCTTGCTGGGATAATGTCAGTTCTTGGGTGTTGGATGCACTCGGCCTTCATCCTCATAGCCAACCACCCAAGGCTTGACATTATCCCAGCATGATACACACCCTGTCATGCATCATTGCTTTATTGTAACACCATGCCACCATGGACCACCTCTCAAGTGAAATTCGCCTTTAGGCACCGCAGGAGGGGAGATTAAAGACCTGTCCTGTCTGGGGTGCACACGCAGCATCAGAGGCAGTGCTGACCCTGGAGTGACTTTCATTGCAAAAAAGCTAAATTACCTGCTCTTTCTGTTTCCCCTCTATCTGGAATAATTAACCTAGCCACCTTAATCTCATCCCCTTGTACCCTGTTGTTAAGCAGCTTCTTGTACCCTTACCCCAGGTCACACCTGAAAACAAGTGTTGGCTTAGTGTGCCTTTCCCAGTCACCAATTTACATATAAGCACCTTCTGTAGAAACAAGCCTTGACTCAGGGTGCATTTCCCAGTCACCAATTTACATATAAACACATACTCTAGAAACAAGCCTTGACTCAGCATGCCTTCCCAGTCACCAATTTACATAAATACACCTACTGTAGAAACAAGCCATGACTCAGCATGCCTTCCCAGTTATCAAGTTAAATAAACATTATCAAGTTACATATACACATACCTAGAAACAAGCTGTGACTCAGTAGGCTTTTCCTGGTCACCAATTTGTGTATGAGTAAAGAAATTCAGCTGTCATTATCCATATTTAGTTTTCTTGATCCTTTCACACGAAACATCCAAAACTTGAAATTTAAATACTGCAGATTTTCAGACTTGACAGGGCCTCCCTTGGAACAATCTGGGGCCTCCTTGGGGAGGCTGGCCTCACCATTTGAGAACCACTGCCCTAGAACAAAAGAGGGAGAGAGAGGTGATATGATCGAAACATTCAAACATCTTAAGGGCATTAGCAAGGTGAAAGAGTCTAATATGTTTCAATATAAGAAAAATAGCAGGACAAGAGGACACAGCATGAAATTAGAGGGAGGCCGGTTAAGGGGTAATGTGAGGAAGTTCTTTTTCACAGAAAGGGTGGTGGATGCATGGAAAGGCCTACCTCAGGATGTCGAGGATATGAACACAGTGCAGGGCTACAAACAGGCATGGGATAGGCATAAGGGAGCAATACAGATGAGTATGAATAAATAGGCCATTGACAGAGTAAAGGCCTATGGCACATTCATAAGGTAGAAAAAATGGCAGACTGGATGAGCCTTGTGGTCCTTATCTGCTACCAACGCCTATGTTTCTATAGTACAGATAATACTATGTCATACCATTAGTTAATCTTTCCTGTTTTAATTCCAAAACACCCTCTCAATAAGCATGTAGAAAATAAAATCCATAAGAGGCAATCGTCATAAACTAAAAAACTGCATGTGAAAGTTATTTTTATCGTATAATGTTTTTTTAGATTTTGGTACAGTGTACATCAGATGTAAGTACAGATATACATAAGTTCAAATATCACATCATCATTACAAACTAGGTATAGCGGATGAAATAGGCACATAATTAAGTATAATGGTTATAACTAAGTAGCATAATAAGACAATCATATATGACCACACAGATGCTTACACTTTCTAGTGGTGGGCAGCAACAGTCCTCATCTAAAAATCCAACCTTAATGTGAATTAGGTCATATAAGGGGGGGTTGGCAGGTGGAGTAGAAGGTTTGCATAGTTCGGATTGAAGATATGGCTCCCATTTGGCTAGATAATAACACATATTATTCCCTTGAGTGTGTGAAAGTCTTTCAAATAAGGACAGATGATTAATTGCTGCATGCCAGGCATTTTGAGTTGGGGGGGTCACTTGGCACCAGTGCATGAGGAGTAAACATTTGGCTTCCATGAGGGTGAGAAGTACCCAGTCTTGAAGGGGCTTAGATATGCCTGCTAGGGAAGCGGTGTCCCCCAGAAGGAACTTGGTGTCTGTAAGTGCAATAGGGGATCTGAGCACTTTGGAAAGATCTGAGGACACTATTTTCCAGAATGAGGAGATGTGGGGGCATGTCCAGAGTATATGGAGGAGGTGAGCATCAGGTTGTGAACATCTCCAACACTGGGTATGATTAAGTAATCCTCATGAGTGGAGAGCCACCGGTGTGCGGTGCCAAAATAGTAAGATTTTTAAGTGAAGGAAATGACTTTTAGTATCCCTGTAGATTCGGTGACCATCCTTGAGGTAGAGGTTCCATTGGGTCTCTGATATAGGGAAAGCCAGAAGTTCCGCCCATTTTAACTTGCTAAAGGAAGTGGCATTTGGCTGAGCCTCCCTCCAAGAAGTATAAAAAAGCCAAGTAATACCTTTGGGTGGAGGGGATCTATGAAGAGCCTCTAGCCATTGTCATGGAGTATTAGAGGGGCAGCTGGTAAGGAGGGGTTGTAGAAGGATTCGGATCTATAGGTACCTCCAGAAGTCTTTGTGGGGGAGAGAGAGAGAGAGAGAGAGAGAGAATTTGGCTTGTAGTTGAGCGAAGGACAGCGGAGAGGTGGCATTTGTGGTACAGAGGTCCTGCACGGTTTGGATTCCACATTTCTGCCAAGAGGTCCAATACAGTGGGGTCCCATCTATTTGAAAAATGGGATTGTGCCATAGTGGGGCATATCAAAGTGGTGGAGGCCAGGCCTGCTTTGGTGTGTGCGATTTATGCATGAGGATTCTCCAGGCAGCAACTGTGTCAGTAACCGTGAGGGGTAGTGATTGGGCTACGAGAAACCAAAATGTGAGGAAGGAGTAAAAGGTGAACCCTCCTGCTAGACCCATTTCTAGTTGGACCCAGGATGGGGAATTCAGAGAGCTAGGTACAAATCATTTGGTGGCATGGGCTGCTTTGCAGGCAAGGTGGTAACCCAGGAGCCATGGGACACTGAGGCCCCCTCCCCCCGAGTCCAGTGTACCCTTGGTTTCTGTCTACTCCACCTGGGTGATTTATTTTCCCATAAAAAGGTAGAGACTATATGTTCCAGCAAGGAAAAAACTTGGGGGAGAGTGAAATGGGCAAGTTATTGAACAGGTACAAGAGTTGGGGGAAGAGAAGCATACGCACAGCTGCTACTTTACCTGGTAGAGAGAGTTGCAGCTTGCATCATCTCTCCACCTCTGTGGTGAGCTATGCAAGTAAAGGAGAGAAATTGGCTGATTCAAGAGTGGACCATGAAGTAGGCAGATGAATACCGAGATAGGTAAAGCCCTGAGCTGCCCATGTAAGGTAGGTGCCTTGGATACAGGCATTTGTACACCCGAAGTTCAAAGGGGCCACTGTGGTTTTTCTTTGGTTGACTCATAGGCCAGAGATACTCACAAATTGCTTGAGGACCTGAAGTGTTGGTGGGATTGACTGTTGGGGGCTAGAAAGGGGTAAGAGTAGGTCATCTGCATATGCGGCCACCAGGTAAGTGTGGGTGGCAACTTCAATGCCATGGATTAAGGGGGAGGCAGTAAGGACATGAATGAGAGGGTCCAGAGCTATGAGACAAAGGAGAAGGAACAGCAGGCACCCCTGTCTGGTGCATCTATTCAGGGGAAAGGCAGGAGAGATGTAACTATTAGTAAGGATACAAGCCATGGGAGAGTTGTATAGGGTGCGGACCCACTGCCTAAAGTAGGCACCGAATCCATAGAGATGGAGGATCTTGTGGAGATAGTCCCATTCTATAGAATTGAATGCCTTTGAAAAATTGATCGCCAGGGCTGCCATGGGGAGGGGCGATTTAGAGGCAAACCATTTGAGGTTCAGTAGGAGCCTAGTATTGTCTGTTCCATTTTTGCCTCGCATAAAACCTGCTTGTGTATGGTGGATGATGGACGAAAGGACTGTCATCATTCTAGAAGCTAGGACTTTGGCTAAAATTTTAGTATCGACTGATAACAGAGATATGGGATGGAAATTTACACAATCCAAAGGATCAGAAGACTTTTTGGGAAGTAGGGTGACAAGTGCATCTCGCATGGTGGGAGGGAGAGAGACGGCTTTGTGAGAAGCTTGTAAGGCAAGTTGAAGGGGGCGAGGGGCTGCAGGATGTTCAGACCCAGAGCTTGATATAATTCCACTGACATGCCATCTGGCCCAGGGACTTTACCTCTGGCCAGCTTGGACAGTGCTATACGAAGTTCTTCACAGGTAATAGGGGCATCAAGAATGGCTACCTGTTCAATGGTAAACACAGGGAGAGGGGTATGCTGAGTGAAGTCAGTAACTTTTTGAGAGAGAGATGAAAATCCAAATTAATTGAATGTGATTGATAGAGAGATTCATAAAATTGTCTCATGGTAGCAGTAATGTCTGTGAGGCTGGAGGCTATAGAGACGGTATGGGTATGAAGGGCATGGATGGGGGTGGCTGCCCATTGCTTATGGAGCTGAAAGGCAAGAAGCTTGCCGGATTTCTCTTCACTGTCCCAGTATGCATGTTTGGACAGAAGCAAGAGCCATTCGGCTTTCTGATGCAAGATACCATTAATCTGGTATTTAAGTCCTACGATTTGACGATTCAAGGTGCCATCCATGGGGGCAAATGGTGTAGCCTTGAAATGCTGTTCCAATGCTTGTAAATATGCTTGTAACCTGTTTAGATTCACTTTGTGGCCTTATCGCGAGCTGCTGAAAAGGCAATAATGCAACCACAGATGACAGTCTTAAACGTCTCCCAAATCATGCCATGCAAAACCCCACAATCTGAATTATGAGCAAAATAATCTTTCATGGCCTGAATCAACATGGGACAAAAATCAGGATCTGAAAATAGGAGGGAGGTGCACCGCCACCTCACCCTGGGAGAGTGGTTGTCAGATATGAGATCTGGGTAGTTGCATGATCGGAGATTATGCTTGAGCCAATTGACAAATCAATTATGCCCTGGGCTGCGAAGTCATTGGTCAACCAAAATTCTATACTACTGTGCGAGCAGTGAAGTGTGGAATAAAAGGTATATAGTCACACCCCGTGGGATGATCCCTGTGCCAGACATCGATGAGGGCCCACTCCTCCATAAAGTCTTGCAGTGACTGCCTGCCTTTGGGGTGGCATGTGGTGTAGGATGAGACTTATCGAGGAAAATGTCACCTATCATGTTAAAATCTCTGCCTATTACCAATGGAATGGGTGGACCATCTGGATGTAAGGCAGTAAGGGCCTGACTGACCACTGGAAAAAAATCAATATGGTCCATGTTTGGAGCATATACTAACAACGGGCCTGCAGGGGAAGACAGTTTGGCTAACACCCATCTGCTTTGGGTATCCTTCTTAACGCCTTCCACCTTCCGGGGGAAGTGTAGTAGAGAAGGATAGCTACCCCCTTGGTTTTGGTTGTAGAGGAGCTGACTAGAACCTCACCCACCCAGGATTTTTTAAGCCATGAAGTTGTTCGGGTCAAGAGGTGGGTTTCTTGTAAAAGTGCAATATCAGCATGGAGAGAGCTCAAATGCCATAGCACTTTTGTGCATTTAATTGGGTGGTTTAATCCTTTAACATTCCTGGACACCCAACTGTTCACAGCAGGTGGTGATGAATCTAGAGCCATAGATTGATATTGAGGATAAGTAAGGGTACTTACAGTGGACCCCGGGCAGAAGGGAGGCAGGTAGCCTGGGAGCACAAGGGCATAACAATACCCTAAACCAACCAATACCATCAATCTGAAAGCCCAGTAAGATGAAGGTGTAAGCATTACTGAGATTCTGGTGTATACTGTGTTAGATATGGAAGCTGCAAAGAGAAAAACACACAGAGAAACAATTACCATAAGGGTATTATAATACATAAAAGTCTGAAAAGCCTAGCAAGCAATTACCATAAGGGTATTATAATACGTAAAAGGCTGAAAAGCCTAACAATCAGTACAATAATATCAAATAGAACACTGTAGCATAAATGCGCTAAGAATGTGGAGGTCAGAGCAAATGAGGGTAGAAGATCTGCCCTACAAATATGCTATCACCAACACTCAGTATGGGGGTATAAGATGGAGATCCAAATAGTGGAGTCTTTCTGGACTGAGAAACCATTCAAGGTTGGGCTCTCTGAACACAGGGAGAGGGGGCGGAGAGGAGGGGAGAAGAGAGTAGGCAGATGGAGAGGAGAGGAATAAGGAAGGGCATTGTGGGGCAGGGAAAAGAGGGTGGGTGCACCCACTCACCAGTATGTCAGGTTAATGGCATGGCACATAGGTGAAGTGACTTACAGATGGAGCCTAAGGCACCAGTTGTCTATGTTATACACTTAGGTAGAGGCCAGACACTATAGGAGAAGGAAAAAGGGGGTGGGGTTATTCTAATGTATTACTCATATTTGAAGAGTCCAGTCGGAGGGAAAGGGGGGGGTGACTATATGGTGCCCTACCTAACTAAGCAGTTATAAAGAGAGGGAGAAACATAGCCATAGTTCATGTGGAAAGTCCTTTGGCCTTCTCAGGCAAAACCCTAGGAAGGGCTCCATTGTCCAAGCTGGTTTACGTGACAGCTGCAGCATAGCTAATTAACCCAGGTTTCACAGGAGAGACATTATCTAGCACTTCGACCAGTGATGCATCAGAAAAATCCACCCAGTCCACTTGATGAGATGTGTCCATTTCTTATACATCTGGCAGGTTCAAAATATCTGAGTCAGCAATAGTGGGTACATCTTCCCTGTAGATTTTTGCTGGTGGAGCTGTGGAGCTTTTAGTGGGCGAATATTGGGGCTCACTCCTGGCCTGTTGGCTGGACTTAATGAAGGAGCTAGTCGGGTGCTGTGATAGAGGGGACAGGAGAGGCTAAGAATTCAAACGTCATGCAGAAGCTGAGCCTGGAGGAGCTAGGTTGATGCCCATTAGCGGTGGGGGATTGTTATGTTGTGGGACTGGTCCAGCAGTTAATGAGTCCCTTGGAGTCCCATCTTGTGAAGGAATGTTGCTATTGGGAGGTCCTGCCTGATGGGGTTCTCAATGCCTCCTGGGATTTGTAGTTGGGGCATGCAAGGTCGGACAAGATATTGCAATCCAACATTTTAGGTTGGAGCCGTAGTCTGCTGTCAATTCACGCTCATCCTTGGAAACACACAGATTGGTAAGATTCTTAAATTTAAAATGAAAATCATGCTGGTAGAGAAACCGTTTCATAGGGCCAAATGCCCTCGTCCATGCAGCCATCTCTTGGGCAAAGTCCCGGTAGAGCGAGACCTGGGATCCTTGACAGTGAAGTTCTCCCAAGTCTCTGGCAGCCCGAAGAATGCATTCTTTCATAGAATAATGAAGCAGGTAGGCTATGATGGGTCTAGGAGCGTCTGCAGCTCTATTGGGGTGGTTAGAAACCCGGTGCTCCCTCTCAACTTCTACAGAGCCTCTCCATCATTCTCCTAACATAAGGGGTTAATTATCATATAGAAATTTTTCCTTTGAATGTCCCTCAGCCCCCTCAGGAGGGTCGGTGATCCGCAAATGATTGCAGCTGCCTCGATTTTCCTGGTCTTCTACTCTATCCCAGAGGGCTGCCATGCATTCTTTCTGCTAACAGAGCCATTGCCAAAGTTGTTGCTGCTGTAATTCACAGTCCTCCACCATTTGCTGTGAAAAATTCTGGTGGTCCTGTAATTGGCAAACCTCTGAGACTGCACCCACTAAGGAAAGATTAATGTCATCCACTCTTAATAAGACTGCTTCCAGCATTTTTGCAATGTATTGTAATGATTCGCCCACTGATGCAGGTTGTGAGGTAGGGGGACTGGCTGGGCTTGGGGGTAAGGTTACTAGCAGGGGATCTGCGTCTGCCAATATGCTAGGGCCCGAGTCTCATGCGTGAATATATTGCAGTACCTGGTGTTCATTCATTCATTCAGTAGTCGGAGGCTATGGCAATCTGGCAGGGTCTGTGCGGCCTAGCAAGGCCAATGACACCACAGAGAACAGTGCTGCAAAAAAACACAAATCACGCTGAAATTCACAGTGATATGCTCCACCCGGCAAGTAGAGCATTACCCATGCATCAATTTAGTATTGTGGGGTTATAAGTCCATGGGATCATGGCGTCCAAGCTCAGATGGTTCTCAGCCAGATCGGAGCTTGCAAATTAGGCTGCCATCATGTCGGTGGCTAAACCACACCCCTCTGCATGTAAAAGTTCTATGGGGAAACACCACATCTGGCCCCCTAAAATATGCCAGTACACTATTTGGTATAAAAAAAACATAATCCAAAGAAACAAATGTTATCCGACGTGTTATCCTAAAATGAACTATAAATCTTAAAGACTAAGCACATTATTTTAAGCCCAGAAAGCAAAATAAGATCAACAATTAGTACTAAAATTGAATACAGTTAATACTCAACATTTAGATGTCACAGTCGGTTTACATTCACCACATTCAGAAATCACAATAGTGAACTAAAATATAGTTCTGATAAGACTTCTGAAAGAGCAAACGATAATTCTGTAGTTGGGAGCCCCAGTCCAGATTAATGAGGCATTGCTAAAAATACAGCACAGCAGTCAGTTGAAAGCTAGATGCCATCATGAAGCCTTGAAGAGACAGCAACCAGGACCATCACTTGCTTACAGAGAAAAGACCATATCCAAGAACTAAAGCGGCCGCTTGACCAACATTTGTCTAAGTCCCAGATCTGAAGTGCAAGTACCTCGTAGCATGCTTGAAAGGTGAATCAGGCAAAGTTGACTGGTAAGTCAAAATTCCAAATATATTCGAGAAACAGCATACATGTAGCATGTACAGTAGTAACAGTTGCAGTGTGCCACAAAGCTGTTCCCATCCAATTAACAGGCAACACTGAAAGTCCCAAAGCAGTAGACCCCCCCCCCCAAAAAAAAGATAAAACAGACAGGGCTAGTAGCTGGAGTCATTAAATCTGTCAACCAGCTCAATAGCGGGGAGCCACCTGGGGCTTTATAGATGTCAAAGGGCAGAATCTTCCAGCGAGAAACTGATGGGTCTTCAAAGAAGGGATTCCATGTCAGAAAGTTAAAGCAGTTGCCTGACCAATGTGTAGCCCAGTAAAAAACTCTGAGATGTGTTTTCCAAGTCAGGCTTCAAAGATGGATAAGGCAGAGCTGAGCAATAAAGCAGAAATCCAAATACACTTGTAACATCAATAAGAGATGGCCAACCCCTGCAAAAGATTCAAAGTACAATTCCTTCAGTCTCACCCAACTATATAGTTTGCATTGATATAATTCAGTTGGGATAAACAGTAAGGTTAAAGCAAGGCTCATAAAAAAATACCTATTACTGAAGCTTTTCATCCAGTCAATACAGTAACGGATAGCCTCACAGAGCTTTGAAGGGGTCAGAGAGCAGGATCTTCAGGTCTGAGGTAGCTTGCTCCACCGTATCATAAGATTTCCAGATCCCTTGATGTTGGATTTGTAACTTGGTCAGGTCATGTTTATTGTTCTTCCATAAAATAATAAAGACATCACAATCATACAAAGTACATTAACAAGAATAAATAAAGATCATTACAAACATTAACATTCCTTGTACTTACATTGTTACTAATTACAGTAGATTTCCATGGGTGGAAATAGTAAATTTCCCTCATATATTGAAAAGTGATAGTTAAAGTGATTTTAAATTTCAGTCTTAATTTTGCTTTTCCAGGGCAGGAAGATTTCTTTTTTAGACTTCATCACTTCATGAAAAAAAAAAATTTCAGCCATTCTCGCATCCTCAATTGTATGTGGATGTAAGAGGACAAACAACAGATCATATTCTGCATTTACATATCATACAAGAAAATGATTTAATAAATTTGTCCGTGGAGTTTTATATAATGGACATTGTAGCATAATATGATAGAGATTTTCCTATAAAACCCTTATTGTACCTACAGATTTCAGGATGGCAGCTAACAGAAGCAGTTCTATTAAAATGTGCATATTTAGAGCAAATACCTCCCATCCTTGCCCATGTAATATTTTTCCTATCTAAAGGAGTACGAGGTATAACTAAATAATTCTCTAAAAAAAACATCTATTTTATTTTGAGCTAACCAAATGGCCTGACATTGGCTTCTAACTCCATTTGTTTTTCCTGAGCATACCTTATAAGTTTCTTTTTAATGAACTGCTTGAACAAAGGAGATATTACAATTGATTTTTCAAAATCTAACCAAAAATGTTGCATAGATATTCTTCCCAGAATTCTTTGAAGAGTTTTTACCCATGGGGATATATAATTTTGTTCATACCAACTAATATTTTCTTGCAAGCACAGAAGGGTCAAGGGATTAGTCTGATTGTTAATAATTTTTATCCAGTAGCCCACCTTTTCGTAAATCAATTATCATAGCACTGGGAACGCTTCCCAATTCAGCCCTTACTATGATATTAGACATAGCTATTGGAACCTGTAATAAGGATTTATAAAATAGGGAAAGCAGAATTTCTAGACATAGAGGGGAATTTATACCCAAAACCTCTGCACCATACTTAAGAATGGAGTTAATTTTAGCTTCACCAGTCACTAAGGCGGGAAGAACCAAATGTCCCCCCTATTTAGAATTAAAATGTAACAATGCTTTGGCTATCAATCTTGCCCTTGCTACCTGGGCCATCCAATGCGATGACCATGCTCCATTTGAAGTAAACTTGATGCCCAAATATGTATATGAAGTCACCATTTCTATAAGATTATCATTTAAATAAAGCTTTGTTTTGTTTATTTTTCTGAGCTGTGAACCAAAAATCATTAACTTAGTTTTCTTAAGATTTATTGTTAAATCTAATTGTTCACACTTGGTGTTAAGTTGCATTATTTTGTTCTGAAGTCCTTGACTAGAGAGTGCCAACAGAATCAAGTCATCTGCATATGCAAGAGTGTGTATAGAGACTGTATTGATTTTAGAAGAATCTAGACAAGGTACCTCATTATATGACAAAAGGGAGTCAATATACCAGCTGAATAAAAGAGGTGCCAAAAGGCATCCTTGTTTCACTCCTGCCGTTGTTCAAAAGTAATCTGAAATGTTACCATTACTGTCATGTCTGATAGCAGATGAAGTAAGTGTATATAACAAAAAAATTGGAACCAAAAGGTTCAAAGGAAGCTGTTTATCGACTAATATTTCCCAAAGTTTACCTTTATTTACGGAGTCAAACACTGCTGAAATATTAATGAACAGCACATATAACTTCATTTTATGAAATGACGTATACTTTTCCACCAAGTATGAAAGAATAAAGATATTATCTATAGTCAAAAAATTATGTCAAAAACCAGCTTGGAATATAGATAAGGGGGAAGTTGCCTCTGTCCAGATCTGGAATTTTTGTAACAATATTTTGGCAAAAATGTTTCCACTAATATCTATCAAACTGATTGAATGATAGTTAGAAGGCATTTGAAAATGTCCTTTCTTATGGATTATGTTTTTGGTCCATGAAGGAGGAACAAATCTCTCCCTTAAACATATGTTAAAGAAATTTGTAAAAAAGATTACCCAATATTTCAGATTTATAAACTTCTCCCAGGATTAGATCAGGACCCGGGACTCTATTATTTGAGAGATTCATAATGGCATCTTCTACTTCCAAAAATGTGAACACTAAGGGTAAATACTCCACCCTTTTATGATAAATATCCACTAGATCTGTCCATATATTAGATTCCTTATTAAGTAATGATTTATAATATGTTATCCAAGTTTCTTTTGGAATACATATAGGTAAAATTGACCCCTGTTTTTCATTTCCTTTTGCTGCTAATGACCCAAATAGCCTAGAGTCATTCTTTTTGATGGCTTGATACATAACTTCCCACTGTTTATATGAGCACTCAATTTTTTTTTGTGCAAGGAATTTTTTATAATCCCTGCAAGCTTTATTACATTTTTTCCATTCAAACTTTATTCACATTTTACAATACATAGAATAGAGCCAACATGAATTATACATAGCTTGTGGAAACAGAACATGTGAACATACTGGTTCCATTCTCTCCATCCACACCCACCACCCGACCTCCCCCCCCCACCCACTAACCCAGCACAGATTTATATCTGAGGTCTTAACATGAGAGATGTTAGTTATACTGGGAGAATCCCAGTGTCTTGCAGGGAATACAATGATAATATAGGGCCCCATATTATATTACATTTCTTGGATTTACCCTGAAGATTAGCTATGGTCCTTTCAGTCTTAAGGTTAGTCATAAACTCTTGTAGCCATTCCATATATATAATTTCTATACTATCTTTCCAGTGCTGAAGGACCACTTTCTTAAGTGATAAGGCAATTAGAGCCATGTGATATCTCCTATTATGGACCTCAATTACCGAGAAATCTCCAAGGAGGCATGTTTCTGCAGTAAATAATTCTGTCAGGCCCAAAAGTAGATCAGTCCTTTGTTTAATAACTGATCAAGTTGGGGCTTCCCTGGGACAGGTCCAGAAAATGTGCAACAGGTCCCCTACAACCTGGTGACAATGAACACATGTTGAGGAAACAGTAATACCTAGCCTGGCTAGTTTTTGGGAAGAGTAGTAGATATTGTGTAATTTTTTAAATTGCATAAGCCAGAGTCTAGCCTGAAGTAGAAATTTATGGCAATTCATCCATAGCCAAATCCCAATCAAGCTCCCGAACTGGGAAGAGTTCAGACCAGTATACAACTGGGCCCAGGGTGGTAGGATAACACCAACTATATATCGCACTATAAATTTTTGAGACTGCCTGAGGTAGACCCGCAATTGGGCTTAGTTTCATCTGCAGCCCTATTCTTGCAACCGGGAGGGGGGGGCCCAAGACCTTTATCACAAGGTGACGGAGCTGGTAAGCCGAGCTTTATTTAATTTTTAAATCACACTCTTTATCGGTTTTTATTTTGTTTGTCTAATAAGCCTCCCCAGATTTCTTTTTTTTTTTTTTTTGCACGTTGAGGGTCAAACCAGGATGATAACTTATGCTTATTATTATTTGTGCAATGTATCTCCTTATTTATTTGTTGGCAACCTATATTCAATAACTGATTAATTTGCTCACTATTTAAATCATTGTCAGTGCTTGGAAAAAGGAGCTAGAAGGTGGGAGAGTAAATTAGATTTGATACCCAATTCATGGTTTTAATATTTATCATCAGCCTCGATTTCCCTTTAGTTTCTACATCTGCCATCTGTTTAGTCAGCATTAGAGTTCTATTATCATTATTCATAAATGAAAAAGTATTGCTGCATGATCACTTTCAGGGCACATGACCACTTCCAATCTCTTAAAGAGATGATAACTGAGGGGGGAACAAAGTATAAAATCAATCACACTCCTTCCTACTGAAGAAAAAAAAGTGCTCTCCCCCTCATGATCTCCTTCCAGTCTCCCATTAAGAATCAAAAAATTATTACCCATGATGAAACTTTGAAAACATCTCCCTGCCTTGTTAAGTACTATATATGTTGTTTTTCTAAGTTCAAGATCTGCCATGTATAGTTGATCTTGCAGAAAAGGTAGATTATCAATATTTGCTATTCTGACATTAAAATCTCCTGCTAATAATAAAGTATCCACTGTGTTTTGCTGTGTAAATACATCCATCTCAGTGACTAATTTCAACCAAATGTCATATGTAGGATGAGAGTGAAAATTCAGGGGAATGCAGACATTCACAATCAGAACTATACTAGCATCCCAGGTAACCAATACTATAAGACTTTCTGGGGTAGGAGAATAATTCAATAATACCCTCAGTCCATCCCTAATCCTTATGAAAGTCATTAAACCTTGTTTCTCCCATGAACTTTCCCTTTAATTGCTGGAACATAACAGGATTCAAAGCCATTAAAATAGAGCTGGGTTACTGCCCATGTTTCCTGAAAAGTGATGGCTTCAAATCTAGAGACAAAATTAACCCATTCAGAGTATGCATATTTATTATAAATTCCTGCTATGTTCCAGCTAAGAAAGTTACAACTATTGATACTTGTTAACCCTCAATCGGGTTCTGTTGTTATATCCTGTTCCTGACTTTCAGATGTTTGTAGTCATGCAGAAGTCTGTCTGGGTTGAGCTTGAAACTCCCACTTATTTAATGCCACCAGGTAAATACACAGCTCATCCAACATATGCATATTTTCTAAAAGCAATGCAAATAACTGCACAGAGCAAATATAACAATCAATCTGAGTTCCCCCCTCTACCCTCAAGGACTCTTTCTACCTGAACTAATTAGTCACTGTGAATTTGAATTTTGATGATAGTTGAAAGAATCACCCTAAGATGAGAAGCTAAATTAACAGAGTTTTCCCCCTCAATGGCATCTATTCCAAATATAGAAAACGCATACAGTGAGGGGGTAACTCCAAAGTCCCAGTTCAACTGAGCCAAAGTGGAAACAAATTTGTCAAATGCTAAAATCTTTTCAGGTTTAACCCCATTGTAGGCATATTTCCAAATGGTAGCCCATGTAACTGGAGATTATATCAGCATACCTAATGAATTTATCAGGCCTTGATTTTCCCAAACCTGTTTCGCCGTATCCATGTTATGTAACATGAAGTAAACTGGATTATCAGAATTTAAGCATTCCCTGCTCACAAAATTGACAGCAGCAGCCACCAAAGGAAGCCCTAACTCCATTCTTAGCAGGTAGGCTATCAAGTCCATCAGTGAGCCGTTTGTTTCATTTTTTTTAGCATACATCTGATCCAATTTAAATACTACTTCATTACCTGTGCTTATTAAATTATAAGGCATGCCCTCTTCCAAATCAGAAAGCTGGGCATCCTCTAATAATAAAGGTAACTTAGGTCCAGGGGAAGATTTAACCTGGCCTCTAATTATAAGATTCTCAGAGACTCATGTTCCTAGATCCACTATAGGACTGAGACCACCTGAAGTATGTTCCTTTAGAGTTGCCTGCTTTTTAGATAAGCCCCCATTCACTGTTTTTTTAATCTACTTTCATCTTATTTGTTAGTTGAGAGTTTTCTTGATCCATCGCTAACCCATCTGGAGGATATTGTCCCTTAATCTCAGCTATTATAAGGGGCCACTCATTCTTATTTTCATTTATGGGCATCCTGTTATTGTTGTTTTTCTTGGCTTTATTGTTTTTAGCTCTTCCAAATTTTGTCATCTCCTTCAATTTTTTATTTTTATACGACCTATTTTTCCTTTTATCTTTTGGAAACTCAGGAATTTATAGTGATGAAAATCATAGGTTATGCTTTATTCTATGATCATCATTTTGTTCGAGCAACTGTGTAGTCCATTGCTCAAGCAAAGAAAACCTCTCAAAGCAGAGGCATAACAGATTTTCTAAGGCAGATTTAATACCATTATAGGCTTCTAATAATACAATATTAGACATCACAGGATGGGCTAAAACCTTAATAGTATACTTGGATATGGTATCTGGGCACTGAACAAGGAAATCCTGGTCCAACTGAATATTCTGTACCTCTTTATCCATTCTCTCAAAAACCTCGTTAGGGGGGCCATCTAAGGTTTCATCCCTATACACTTCCTTGTCAGTTCCTGAACTATTGAGCTCATCAGATATCTCCAAAGAGCTAAACAAATCAATTCTAGAAGAGAAACACGAAATGCCCGCTCCCTTCGAGACAGAATTCCCCAGGCTTATATTCGATTGAGAAGATGAAACCTCTGATTTCCCTTTCTGCATTTCTAAGATAGAAGTCCATGATAGATCTTTTTTGTACAGAAAAAAAATCTGTTATTTTAGATTGATTCCTTAAAGTGGACACATACCCACTTGTCTGTGGTGCCACTAAGAATGGAGTACCAGAGGCTTCTCTTGGGTTATAAATGTTAAGTAATTCAGCATTAAAATCAGTTGGACATAATTCCAACTTACTGTCCCCACTAACAGCCTCATTATTGACAATAACTTGGTTAAAAGTCGTCCCTTGTGAAGTCGGGGTGGACATAACAATTTGGAGGTCCTGTGAATAAATACAGTCATTTCTACATTTCTTAGAACCCCCGTGACTAACCCTGCATCCCACAGGCTCCATGGGGGGGGCCAGAGGTTGAGTTTTATCTATTTGCCTACCTCTAGAAGTCTTAATTACCCTCCTTTAATTGAACAAGAGGTCTTTGACTTTTTTATAAGAACTTTGCCACTTCTAGTTGCCATCATCGAGGAATTTAGACATTCGGACATCTCCTAATAAAATGTTAATAGTTACCTAAATTAGTTAAATTAAAAAAAAGCCAAAATCAGAAGCAGAACAACTAGCGTTCAAGTAGTCCAATCACTTGTCTTTATCAAATAGAAGATCCCGCTTGTTCATTGTAAATGAAATAAAGCACACAAACCTTCCAAGCCATTCTCTGCAGTTCGGTTCAGAACAGTTCAGAATAGTTATTATTTCAATACTTCGGTTCCTTTTCCTTTGTTTTGTCCAAACTGTCCTTAAAAAAAGAATGAAGAAATCCTTGTACATCAACTTCCCTCAGCTCTCTTCCAAAATACGCTAGTATTCCCTCCACCTGATGTAAATTGATGAATCCCTCTCCAAAAGCCTCCACAATTAAGCACTGGGACTCCTTTTGTGGTGTTAAACTTGAACCAGCAATGCTCCTGCACCACACTATGAAATGGGAAGGGGGGCAAAGAAAAAATAAAGGTACAAGATAACAGCTAATAATAGCAAGGGCATGTAGCACAAAGAATGCAAAACAGATAAATTTAGACTTTCAAAAAAAACAAGCTAAAAACTACAAGAGAAGTTCAGCAATAACAGCAGTAACAATACTTATTTATAAAATCAGCTGTGTGATCAGCTGTGCAAAATGCAGATTCACTATAACTAAAGCAGTAATAACAGGTATCCCTGCCTACCCTTCTGAATACAGCACTTCAGGTACTTCTCTAAAAACTATCCCTATCCAGTTCTCGAAAGTCCTATAGGAGGCAGTTTCTCAGAGAAGACACTTTGATGATACCCCTCAAAAAAAGTAGTAGGAGATAGCGTTTACTTTTTAAATCCTTGAGACCCTCTTACACTGATACTCATTAAGTAGAAACAACAGGGAACGTGTCAGTGTAGCAGTGTAGCAGCGTGCCAGCGCGGTGTCAGCAGTATCAGCAATATCATCAGCAACTGGAATCAACAAAAGAGTTTAACAGACTTGGAGAATGGAGATTAAAGGAATCAAAACCAAGTTTCCCTATATTAAAAATAGAGAAAAGGAGCAGCATTCAAAGGCCTCTAAAGCCTTCACGCAGCAATATTGCCAAGTCAGGTCAGAGCATTAGGCGAGATGGAAAAAAGTGTTCGAGATGGTATTTAAATCATATGATCTCTAACACCTGTAACTAGTTGCTGCATCCATTATCACCACTACTCCCAATAAATATAATCAGTTCCAAATTAGCTATTTACCAAATTATCAGCACCTCATCAACACCTCAACTCTCCAGTACCTTATTCTCCTTACCCCCTTCCCATACCCACTTAAAAAAGAAGAAAAAATAACTTCAAATGGGGCTTCAATCAGATAGTAATTTACTCCAAATTACCCCTCCGGTAACTCAAGTAACTGTAGGCAACTCCAAACAGAGTCATCCCTCTTAAGATCTAATACACTGACTGTTTCTTAAAGAAAGAGAGTCTCGCCCTCAAAAACGGGGGGGGGGGGGCAAAGATAACAAATACAAGAGTTGAGTGCTAAAAATGTTAAAAGGCAGATCACAAGAAGCAAAATCAACTATGCAATATCTGTACAATAAAAACAGTTTGAGTAACTCATTCAGCGCACATCACAAAGACACGCACAAACAGCATAAGCAGCCCGGACGATCTTAAAAAGAACATAGACAAAAACAAAAATAATACAAAAAGGAGAGAGACCAAAAATATTTACATTTTTAAGGTTAAATATCTCCTGGTGACTGTCCCTCCTCAGGGACACCCCACTGAGATGCTGCGGTTCAGGGGCTCCGCCACTGCCCGGACTCAGCCAAATCAGCAGTCGAATCATGGAACCAGGGGTATTACTACCATTTCTCTTACTGCAGCACAAGGTAGACTGGAAAGGTCACAGAACTATCCCCTTTGTTGTAGGCAACAATAGCATACCTGGTCTAAAAGTGAATAAAGTGTTTCTGTTTCCCTGCTATTCCTTCTCCTCCTCAGAAGGACAGCATGCAGCTGCAAAGTCTCTCTCCTCTTGCATCAGATCAGCATCATCACAGGTCCTAGCTACCTTGTAACTTTGTTGAATATAGCATCCAGTATCAAATTCCAGCAACCACGATTTTGGAAACAACTGAATGAAAAGCTGCTCTCCATTTACGAATGGCTGTCAGCAAATCTTGGGCCACACGGATTCTCTAGCCTTCCCATAACACTTCCTGTAGATCCCGCACCTTAGCCAGCAGGTGCTGGTGATCCAACAAATTCAAGAATTTAAAAATAAATGGGCAGGATGGTGCTCCTTCTGCAGGCATAGCTCTCAGTGCTCTGTGAGTCCCCTTGATAATGTAAACAGGGCCATTCAGGGAAGTGCCAGCCAGTTTTCCACCAATTTTTTAGCAAAGAGAATCACTTGATGGCCCTCTGCCCATTTTGGAAGAACAAGGATCACTACATTATTCCTCCTGCTTCGCCGTTCAAGGTCCTCCAACCGGTCTTCCAAGCAGGATGTTTTCTGGCATAGAGGGATCACTTCAGGGTCTATCTTGCTATGCCAGTTCTCAAGGTAACTGTTGTGTGCCTTGTTTTCCCTGAACCAGCAGCTGAGGGAGTGTAACAATGAGCACATAGCTTTGACTTCTTCTGTAAATCCATTAATCATGTCCTTTAGTGTCCCAAACTGCTGGGCAAATGTATCCTCAGTGAGAGCCAGTCAAGAAGAGATATTACAGCTGGTAGATGAAGCTTGTGCTTCTGAGCATTTAGATGCTTTATCTCACTCAGGTGTAGCTGGTGGGGTATGCCTCAGTGGTGCTCATTTAATCTCTGCATCCATTCTTTAAAGAAAAAGTAATGATTCATCATGAATAGATGCAATATCAAGCCTCTATCACTCAAATTTTACTGATGAGGAAGGTTATTTTAGGTTTAAATTTATAAATTAAGTACAAGGAGATGGGAGTGCTTAAAAATGCAGCTATCTTAGACAGTGCATCATGTGACCTCCCAATAAAATTAATCTCTGAAATTTAGATGTGTTGTATCCTTACTTTTTGATATTCCACATCACTGTGGTATCATATTGTAACACCTAGCTAGGCAACATCCAAAGGTGTAATTTCTGGTTTTCTAACCCAGACTGTGGGGGCAGGGGTGTCAAAGGAATCCCAGGTTGGTTTCACATTCTGAAGAACAGTTTCAGATTGTTTTAAATAGCTAAGGGAGTGTACAAAGTGTACAAGGTGCAAAGGTCAGTAGGGAGCAGGACAGGGGTGAATGGAGAAAGCAAAGTCAATGAGGACAGGGAGATTGCTACAAGAGGTAAAGCCATCAAAAAATGGAGACCAATGAGTACCAATGCCCATAGTCTGGGCAACAAGCTTCCTGAATTAGTGGCCTTGATGGAGGAGGAACATCTGGATATTGTGGCAGTCACAGAAACATGGTACACACAGAACCATGATTGGGATGTAAACATACCAGGATACACTATCTACAGGAGGGACAGGGATGGTAAAAGAGGAGGAGGAGAAGCTCTCTACATAAGGGGAGGAATCAAGGCTACAGTACAAAAGGGTAAACAGGGAGGAGAGGAAGCACTGTGGGTCAATTAGGCGACAGGCAATGGCACCACAATCTGCACAGGGGTTGTATACAGACCCCCATCTCAGGGGGAGGACATGGACAAGAAAATGATAGGAAGTATCCTTAGAATGGCAGAAAAAGGGGAGATATTACTGATGGAGGATCTGAATATGCCAGATGTTAATTGGAGTACATTTGTAGCAGCCACTTCTAAGAGTGGGGTCATTCTAGATGTCCTACAGGGGGCATGCCTTAGACAACAAGTATTGGAACCCACTTGAGAGGAAGCAATCTTACACCTGGTACTCTCAAATGGAGATGGCGAGTTGATCACATATTTAGAAGTGGGTAGCCATCTAGGAACTAGTGACCATCGAACAGTATGGTTCACAATAAACACAGCAGTAGAGTCAAGCCATACAAAGGCAAAGGTACTGGACTTCAGGAGGGCTGACTTTGCCAAAATGGGTGAGTGCCTAAGGAATGCACTAACAAATGGGCAGGAAGGAGGGGTGGAAGAACAATGGGAATAATCAAAACTGCCATCACAGAGGCAACAAGCCTTTGTGTGAAGTAAAGAAACAAAACAAAATGATGTAAGAAACCACTATGGTTCTCAAATGAGGTGGCAGGGAAAGTTAGGGAGAAAAAGAAATCATTCAGAAAGTACAACGACTCACAGAAGAAGCAGGACAGAGAATTGTATCAGTTAAAGCAAAAGGAAGCTGGGAAGGCAGTCAGAACAGCAAAGGCCCAAACCAAGGAAAAGATAGCCAACACAGTTAAGAAAGGGGATAACATTTGAGGTACATCAGGGAGTGAAGAAAGACCAAGGTGGAGATAGTGAGGCTTAAGGGGGGGGGTGGGCAGAGGGTGACTGTGAAAAAGCAGAGATACTAAACAAATATTTTTGCTCTGTATTCACAAATGAAGAGGAGAGGTACCTAAACCAAACAATAGAAGCACTCTGGATACAGAAGTTGATGCCAGCCCATTTACAGAAGAAAGGGTTCTGAAAGAACTCTGAAAAACTGAAGGTGGACAAAGCAATGGGGCCAGATGGGATTCATCCCAGAATTCAAAAAGAACTAAGAGTAGAACTAGTGACACTACTGACTACCCTCTTTAACAAATCATGGGAGGATGGGGTGGTATCTAAGGACTGGAGGAGGGCAGATGTGATTCCACTTCACAAAAGTGGGAGCATGGCAGAAGCAGGCAACTACAGACCTGTTAGTTTAGCCTCAGTGATAGGGAAAATGATGGACTTACTTCTGAAGGAAAGAACTGTCAAGTTCCTAGAGGCCAGAGGGGCACAGGACCCAAGGCAGCATGGATTCACAATGGGAAGGTCATGTTAGACAAATCTAATCGATTTCTTTTACTGGGTGACCAAAGTAGTAGATCGGGGGGGCTGTGGACATGGCCTACCTAGACCTCAGTAAAGCATTTGACACAGTCCCACACAAAATATTAATATACAAGTTAGCCAGCCTGGGATTGGGTCCCAAGATGGTAGCCTGGGTAAAGAATTGGCTGGAGAACAGGACACAGAGGGTAATAGTAAATGGAGTCCACTCTGAAGAAGGGGGGGTAACTAGTGCAGTACCGCAGGGTTCAGTACTAGAACCGGTCCTCTTCAATGTCTTTATAAGTGACATTTCAGAGGGACTGGAAGGAAAAATATGTCTCTTTGCAGACGACACAAAGATCTGCAACACAGTTGATACACAAGGTGGGGTGGAAAGGATGAGAAGGGTCTTGGCAAGGTTGGAGGAATGGTCAAATGTATGGCAGCTTAGATTCAATGCTAAGAAATGCAAGGTAATGCACCTGGGAAACAAAAACCCAGGGGAAGAGTACACAATGGGGGGTGAGATACTAACAACAACAAAAATGGAAAGAGACGTGGGGGTAGTCATATCAGATGACCTAAAGGTGGGCAAACAATGTGAGAGGGCAGTAAGGAGGGCTGGGGGGATACTGGGATGCATAGGGAGAGGCATCACCAGTAGAAAACAGGAAGTTGTTATCCCTCTGTACAGACAGCTGGTGAGACCCCATCTGGAGTACTGTGTGCAGTTCTGGCGACCCAGTCTCCTCAAAGACATAAACAGGATGGAGGCAGTCCAGAAGAGGGTAACTAAAATGGTGCAGGGTCTGCACCAGAAGACATATGAAGAGAGACTTAAGGAGCTTAATATGTATAGCCACGAGGAAAGGAGGGAGAGGGGACATGAGAAACTTTCAAGTACCTCAAGGAAATCAACAAAATCCAAGAGGGTAGAATCTTTCAGAAAAAGAGGTGTACAAGAATAAGGGGGCACAATCTGAAGATGGAGAGGCAGCTCAGAGGTAATGTAAGGAAGTATTTTTTCACAGAGAGGGTTGTGGATGCATGAAACGGCCTACCGGAGGAGGTTGTGGAGTCAAACACAGTGGTGGAATTCAAGCATGCATGGGACAGTCATGAGGCAATTCTAGGGGGTGGGGGCAGGAAGAAGTAGGCTGTTGGTAGACTAGGATCTGCAGCTTATCCATTAGGTAGGGAAATGGGCAGACTGGGTGGGCCAAGCGGTCCTTATCTGCTGTCAAATTCTATGCAAGCCTTGTCTTGAACTGCAGTCAGCAAAGGTGATTAACAATTCAAATCACTACAGGGAAATGCAGACAAATAGTATGTGAGTTCCTCATACATTCAAATACATCCATGCTGCTATATAACAAATATTTTAATGTATGGGAAAACAAAACACCTAGTAGCTGACCAGTGTTTACATGTGACATACTAAGTTAATCTTGTAGCACAGAGTAAACACATTGATTTATAAGTGATGTCATTGCCCCTTTAAAATATACAGAGCATCGTGGGGTTTCACTTCTCACATACAGTGCTGACACTCCCTGCCTTGATGTTGCACCTAACATTGTTCATTGGGCAGCATGGCGTCGTCGAATGGATACACAGATTGCAAGGAGGAGACAGAGTCTGTTTGTCCTGCAAGATTGAACAGGCCTGCATAGCTGAGCAGGCCACGGCACCAAATTTAACTGCAACCTGCTGCCATCAGCATTTAGCTGAGTTGGTTATCTCCTGTACAAGGGCAATAAGGACCAACTGTGGCATGTTAGGAAGACCTAAAAGTTGGGTAAGATTTTAAACATTAATGGGGGGCTCCAGTGCCAGTGATTTGCACACATTTTGTCCACTCAACTGCCTGCTCACATTTATAATTTTTTTGATATTTTAACCATCTAAGGGAATGCCTGTGGAACTGGAGATCAGGGCCAGGGAATCAAGTGACAGATCAAGGTGGCCATGTAGGGAGCTGCAGATTGCAAGGGAAATGCACATAACCCCTGGAAGATAGCAGCTGATAACTGCATACTATATGGGCAAGTTTGGGAAGTGTTGGTTCATGGTGGTAACACCAGAGGTCAGATTTAAATGTTATGTGATCAAGCAAAATAAAAACCAGTACCAGGCACCACAAAGATAGGAAACATACACTTAATTGAACTGAGCTATTCAACTATAGCCAATGAAAAATATAGGGTATAAAAAGCTTCCCTACCAGTTTCACAAAGATTTGTATCTTCAGGGGGAGTGGGAGTTCAGTATGTGATGACTATTTAAATCTAGGATTTAGACGTGTATTTAGTATTTAAACTAGCAAATGGAGAGAGGGGGGTGCAGCACCCCATACATCAAATGGGAAGAACATCCCTCCCTCCTCAGCTAGTAGTCAAACAGGAGTTCAGCATGTTTGTAGTTCATTTGGATCACCAGGTAAGGAAAAAGGTCCGGCTCCCCATACAATGCACAGGGGAAACGCCAGACCTCGGCCAACAACTAACACACAGAAATCTGGCCAATGGAAAATCATGTACACAAATGCTCGCAGTCTGGGAAACAAGATCCCAGGCCTGCAGGCAATAATGACAGGCTAAACTGGATATACTAGCCATAAGCGAGACTTGATTTACCAGTAACTACACTTGGGAGACTTCAGTACCTGGCTATGTACTGATCAGAAGAGACTAAGGTGCAAAAAAGGGGGGTGGAGTGGCCCTTTATGTCAATGAAAATATCAAAGCTACAGAAATTCAGAATACACGTAAGGAGCCAGAAGAACTGTGGGTCACCCTGGAAACAGGAAATGGGACAGCCATATGAACTGGGGTTGTGTATAGGCCTCCAGACCAGAAGGAGGACATAGACACATTACTGTTAGAAGATATAAAAAACATGACAACTAAAGGGGAGGTTCTGATAATAGGAGATTTCAACATGCCAGATACAGATTGGTCAATACCAACAGGAACATCTGTCAGAACAAGACACATGGTGGATTCCCTGCAGGGGAGGGCCTCAAACAACTATAGTACAACAACCCACAACAGACAGGGCTATCCTAGGTCTAGTACTGACTAATAGGGAAAGGATCACAGATCTTCAGGTAGAAGGTCACCTGGGGGCCAGTGACCATCACATGGTATGGTTCAATTTGGCCACTAGAACTAAATCATCCCATTCCAAGGCAAAAGTATGGGACTTCAGAGGAGCTGACTTTGATAAGATGGCAAAAAGAGTTAAGCTAGCCCTGGCAAAAAGAAATACAGGTGAGGGGGTACAGGCAAAGTGGGCAAGCATTAAGGATACAATACTTGAAGCAACATCCCATTGTGTTAGAGAGAAAAGGAAGTGCAAAAGAAGAGGGAAACCACTTTGGTTCTCAAAAACAGTAGCAGTAATTGTCAGAACCAAAAGGCTGGCCTTCAGGAAATATAAGGGAACGCAGCAGGATGAAGATAGGGAGGCATATCAAACTTCCCTAAGGGAAGCAGGGAAGGCAGGCAAAGGCCCAAACCAAGGAAACACTAGCACGAGCAGTAAAAGAAGGTGACAAGACTTTTTATAGATACATTAGTGAAACAAGAAAGTCCAGAGGGGCTATTGCTTAGATCAAAGGGGATTAGGGAGCATGTGAGGAGGAGGAGGACCATGTAAAAGCATCTATCCTAAATAGATACTTCTGCACATTATTTAGTGAAGAGAAGGTAAAGCAGGGCCCACAGCTCAGCACAATGGACATAGGGGGGAGGGACATGTGTACTAGTCCCTTCACAAAAGAAAGGGTCCTACAAGAGCTCAATAAGTTCAGGTGGACAAGGCAATGGGACCTGATGACATACATCCCAGGGTACTAAAGGAGCTAAGGATGGAACTAGCAGAGCCATTATCGGAACTGTTTAGTGAGTCTCTGAGCACAGGAGAGGTCCCAGAAGACTGGAGAAGGGCTCATGTGATCCCGCTCCACAAGAGTGGTAGCAGGGAGGAGGCAGGGAACTACAGACCAGTTAGTCTTACCTCAGTAGTGGGCAAGATTATGGAGGCACTCCTTAAGGAAAGGATAGTGCAATACCTGGAATCCATAGGAGCACAGGATCCAAGACAGCATGGGTTTAAAGAAGGAAGGTCCTGTCAAACTAATCTCATAGATTTCTTTGACTGAGTAACCACAGTGGTGGACCAAGGGGCAGCAGTTGATGTCACCTACCTTGACTTCAGCAAAGCTTTCGATACTGTTCCACATAGACAACTGATTAATAAGCTGGGTAGGCTCATGGTGGGTCAGAAGTTGGTCAACTGGGTGGCAAACTGGTTGATGGGCAGAAAACAAAGAGTGATGGTAAATGGTATACAGTCAGAAGAGATGCAGGTCACAAGTGGGGTACCTCAGGGATCAGTCCTGGGGCCAGTCCTCTTCAATATCTTCATCAGTGACATTGCAGATGAACTGGAGGGTAAGGTTTGTCTGTTTGCAGATGACACCAAGATCTGCAACAGAGTAGATGATCCAGATGGGGTGGGCAGAATGAGAAGACATCTGGATAAACTACAGTACCAAAATGGTCAGAAGAATGGCAACTGGGGTTTAACGCAAAGAAGTGCAAGATCATGCACATAGGGAAGAGAAACCGTTATGCCACCTATAGGCTGGAAGGGGAGTTGCTGGCAGTCACAAGGGAAGAAAGAGACTTGGGCATCATCATCACTGATGACCTGAAATCATCCAAGCAGACCACTAAAGCAGTAGATTAGGCTAGAGGGATGTTGGGGTGTATTAGTAGGGGTATTACAAGTTGGAAGAGGGAGGTAATAATCCCTCTTTACAAGACACTGGTTAGGCCCCATCTGGAGTACTGCATGCTGTACTGGAAGCCACACCTTCACAAGGACATTAACCAAACTGAGGCAGTCCAGAGAAGGGCAACCAAAATGGTTCGGGGACTGCATCAGAAAACATATGAGGACAGATTAACGGAGCTTAATATGTATACCCTAGAGCAAAGGAGGGAAAGAGGTGATATGATCGAAACATTCAAACACCATAAGGGCATTAACAAGGTGAAAGAGTCTAGCATGTTTCAATATAAGAACAAGCACGTGTCAATGCCGAATGTTGTCGTGCTGGCATTGGCTTTGGTAGTGCAGTGCAGAAACACATTTTGGGCAGGATGTGAAAAATGACAGCTGTACTGTTCATAAGGAGGTGTAAAAAAATGGCAGTGTTGAAAATGTGGCATGTAAATATTGCAAATTTGTGAAGTTACAAGGGTGCATGGGAAATGCACAACGCACACTTATAACGCAGTCATTTTATGGACTTCTGACACCAAATTTTCAACATAGGCATTTTAGCACCTCTGCTCATGTACAGTGTCACTGTCATTTCCTCAAACTGTCCCAAAAAGTGATTTCGCACAATGACCGTGCTATTCTGTGCTGGACATGGGAAAACACATTTCAGGCAGGATATGTAAAATGACAGCTGTACTGTTCATCAAGAGGTGTGGAAAAATGCCAATGGTGAAAATCCAGAGTGAAAATATTACAAATGCACATTGTTATGAGTGTGCGTGCAAGCTGCACAACGCATGCTCGTAACACAGTCCTTTTAAAGAGTATCATCACCAAATTTTCAACATAGGCATTTTAGGACCTCTGCTCATGAACAGAGTCACTATCATTTTCATAATCTTCCCCGAACACTGATTTTCCACAGTGACCATGCTATTGTGCACCGGAAGTGCGGAAACACATTTTGGCCAGGATGTGAAAATGACAGCTGTACTGTTCACAAGGAGGTGACGAAAAATGACAATGGTGAAAATCTGGCGTGAAAGTATTGTGAATTCGTGAAGTTACAAGCGTGTGTAGCAACTGCGCAATGCACACTCGTAGCACAGTCATTTTATGAAGTATTGTCATCAAATTTTCAACATAGGCATTTTAGGACTTCAGCTCATGAACAGTGTCACTGTCATTTTTGTAATCTGCCCCAAACACTGATTTCCCTCAGCAACTGTGCTATTGTGCGCTGGAAGTGAAGAAACATATTTCGGCCATGATGGGAAAAATGACAGCTGTACTGTTCACAAGGAGGTGTACAAAAATGACAATGTTGAAAATCTGGTGTGAAAATATTGCGAATTTGCGAAGTTATGAGCATGCGTAGCAACCACACAATGCAAACTCGTAAAACAGCCATTTTGGGTTTTTCCTAAATTTACCACATAGGCTTTTGAGAGCCCACCTCATAAACACTGCCACTGTTCTTGTGTTAATTGGTCCTGAAAGGTGATTCCGCACAGTGACTGCGAAATCACCTTTCAGGACTGATTAACGTCATAACAGTGACAGAATTCATGAGGAGGGGGTCCCAAAAACCCCATGTTGAATATTTGGTGCAAAAAGTCCAACAAATGCCCGAGATATATATCAAAGTTGAAAAAACCCTATTTATTCCATTATACAGCTTACCAGCATTTCCTCAGTTCATGTTCAGGTTTGAAGAGTGCAGACATGTTCCTGGTCCACTGAAGATCATCACACCGAGCTCTGGAGGTAAGTATAAGGTGAAGGGGGGGGTGGTGAGGCAGTGTGCATAGTAGGTGGGTGCGGGTGGTGGGTAGGGAGACTACGATGGACCGTTTTCTGTTTACAGGTGTGAAAAAAAAAAAACACTGTAGACGGTTTTCTTTTTCCTTTTTACAGGTGTTTTTGGGGATACAGTGGCTGACAGGAGTTGGGCACCCCATCTGCAAATAGGATTGGGGACACTAGCTGGGGAATTGGGCATCCCTCAGCACAGAAAAAGGGAACATCATGCCGATGGGTGGCTGACCCCATCAGCACATTAAATGCAAAAGGGAATGGATGCCAAGAGTTGGACACCCCTGTCGGAAAACAAAAAAAGCGGGGCCGCAATGAGCCGAAGGGGATTGGGCACCCTCAGCCAGAAAAATGAGGAGGGGGGGACACATGATGCCGACGGGGAGTGGGCTCCCTCGTTGGCACATAGATGAGGGAGCAGGGTAATCCGACTGGGGGATTGGGCACCCCCAAAGTTAGCAGTTTAGCAGCCACTGTGCCGCAATGTTTGTAGCTGGCGAAGCACATAGGAAGGTCCGCTGCATGTGACGAGCAGTGGACCTTTCCTTAGATGTGCTCGCCACATTATGTACGCATGGTGTGGCACCAGCATGCTGGCTGATTGGGGAATGAGGGACGCACCTAATGGTGCATTCCCTGCATTCGCCCAACAGCGACCGCACCTCCAAATCTCCACTGCCACAAGATGTTGGCTGTGCAAGCTCGCCAACATAAAAATAGCAAGACGAGAGGACACAGCATGAGATTAGAGGGGGGCCAATTAAGGGGTAATGTGAGGAAGTTCTTTTTCACAGAATGGGTGGTGGATGCATGGAATGGCCTACCTCAGGAAGTGGTGGATATGAATACAGTGCAGGGCTTCAAACAGGCATGGGATAGGCATAATGGAGCAATACAGATGATTATGAATAGATAGGCCATTGACAGAGCAAAGGCTGATGGCACATTCAGAAGGTAGAAAAAGAAATGGGCACACTGGATGGGCCTTGCGGTCCTTACCTGCGATCAACTTCTATGTTTTTATATTTCCAAGTGTCAAGAAATAGTGCATGCATTATTAATTACATAATTTGTATAATGCACAGGTGCAGAACAAGACTGCCAATACAAAGAAGAATATTAAAAATCAAAGATCTAGCAATTAATAGCATAAGTGTTCGCTAGCTAAATTATCTCCATGGTGTCTGCTGCTGGTTTTTGTTTTCCTTGACTTTAGCCTTTCTGAAAGTGGCACGGACCTGAAGTGGAGTTGGGTTTGTTTTGTTCCAAATGTTATACAATGTATTTTATAAATTAGATCCAGTGTTCATTTTCTAAAAATCTGGTTTCATACCAGTCCTGCACACCATCAGAAAAGCAATGAATGTAATGTGTAGATGACAAAAAAGTCACTTTGCAAGTTTAGTTAAAAGATTTAGAAAGAAAAAGTTTCATGAATATTTTATGCCTTTTTTGTAACATTTCACCGGTTGCATTTGGTTCTGGAAAAGTCTGCTTTCACACCAGTCCTCCATACCAATGCACACAAGATGGGAAAGGCACTTTGCAGGTTTAGTTTAAAGTTTTAGAATGAATATGTTTTAAACATATCGTATTCAGTGTTTGTAACTTTTTGTTTGTTGCTTTGTGTCTGGAAAAATCTGGTTTCATGCCAGTCCTGCACACCATCGGTCTGAAAGTAATGCACAGATGACCTAAAAGGCACTTTGCAGGTTTAGTTTAAAGGTTTTCTTTCTTTCCTTCTTTCTTTCTTTCTTTCTTGAGATGTTTCACCAGGAAGGCACACTGAGCAACAAGTCTCTCATCTCCCGGTGCGACCTGGGGAAAGGGCTACAACTGGAATGAGACATTAAACATTCAAGTTACAAGATCAACATTAACATACAGTTGTAAGGTGGGTGTTACAAACAGTGTTACAACAATGTTGCGCATTTCATGTAGAAGAGTGGACAATAATAAGTGCCAGGTTAATAAGTAAGCAAGTGCTTACGTGAAAGAAAAGGGAAGGGAGGGAGGAGGGGTGAGGTGGGAAGGGAAAGAGTCATGTCCTTGGAGACCCCTTCAGGATGTGAGGACCACTGGACCACTGCAAGGGGACTGGGGTGACCGGAGAAAAGGGGATAAGACAGTGTCCAAAGACACCCCTTTAAGATGGTGGGGAAAGAGAGTAGATGAGAGATACAAGCCCCTTGGGGGGGTAGAAGAGGGATCCATGGAGAGAATTCAGGTCCTTCACATTCTGTGAGAGATCAAGGGACGCCCATAAGGGGGAGCAATTACGGGAGAGGGATGAGGGCTAGACATTTGGGGGGGGTGTGCACAGGGTAAAATGAAGGTGCGGGTGGGGGTAGGGTTTGTCCAGGGCTTAGAGGAGGGAATTAGGAAGGGACATGGCAGGAGCAGCTAGGTGCAAGGTAATTATTGAGGGCAGAGTTGATGGAGTAGGTGGATGAGTGATGGATTTGGGGGAGATTCCACATTTTTGGGAGGCGGTGAGAGTAACCAGATTAGCTGATTTGGGTAGATCTGCGTGGGACAACCAGGATATGGGAGTCAGTTGATCTAAGAGTATGGGAGGGTGGGAGATGTTATAAAGTAGGTGAGGTAGGAAGGGAGCTCACCCAACCAGTGCTTGGAGGTGAATTTAGCACAGTGGGAGAGTCGCCTATTTGTAAGCAAGGGGAAGGATAGGGCACCATAAAGATCGCAGTGATGGGTGCAAGGGATGGCATCCAGGGCAAAGTGGCAGAAGGAATTGAAGAGGGTGTCCAGTCTAGCCAGTGAAGACTTAGCGGCAGCACCATAGACTATGTCACAGTAGTCAAAACTGGGTAGTATCATCTTCTGAACCAGTTCACGCCTAGCCATAGGAGGGATGCAACTATGGTTCCTGAACAGGGCACCAAGCTTGGGGTGCATTTTTTTCTGGATGGCATCAATATGTCCAGAGAAGTTTAGGTGTTGGTCCCGCCAAACACCTAAGTACCTGAAGGAGGATGTGTCCTCAAGTAAAGTCCCCTCAAGGGTGCAAAAAGTGGGTAGGGAGGGAAGCCTAGAGAGTCTTTACCTTGTGCCAAATGTCATGGAGACAGTCTTTTTGGTGTTGAGGAAAAGTTTATGGTTAGCATACCAGAGCTGAACCTTGTCAAAGACTTGCTGTAAGCTGGTTGTAACCTCAACAGGAGAGGAGCCAGATGCATACAGGACTGTATCATCGGCATACATATGTATAGCAGAGGATGGGGAGCAAACAGAGGGAAGATCATTTAAAAAGATGGAGAATAGGAGGGGCCTTAATACCGAGCCCTGGGATACTCAAGTGCTAATCGGGAGGGGAGAAGAAGTGGCGTCCAAGATCTTAACTGATTGGATTCTACCAATAAGGTAGGCCTTGAACCAGTTTGTGGTGGAGGGAGATAGACCAGCTGCTGGGAGTGACTCGAGGAGAAGGGAATGAGAGATGGTGTTGAAGGCCTTGGCTAGGTCGACAAAAATGGCAGAGATAATTTGGCCACTGTCCATCCTGGTTAGGATGGAGTCTGTGAGCCGTAGGAGAGAGGTGGTGGTTGAGTGTTTTTTCCTGAAACCAGACTGGACAGGGGTGAAAAAGGAGGTGTCAAATAGAAAAGAGGTGAGCTGGGAGAGGACAATGTGCTCTTGAAACTTGGCAAGGGTAAGGAGGAGAGAAATGGGGCGATAGTTGCCTGGGGATGAGGGGTCACAGCCTTTGGGTAGAGGAAGGACCACAGCATGTTTCCATGAAGAGGGGACTGAGGCAGTAGAGAATGAGAGATTTAGGATTATTGAGAGAGGGTAGGCAATGGCTGAAGCAGAGTGGGAGAGGAGTTTTGGGTCAAGGCCATCAGGGGAGGCACGTTTAGAGATGTTGGTGATGACAAGGGCACTTAGGGCATCATCTGGGTTACCATAGCGAAAGAGAAGGGAAAGTTGGAGGGTGGTGGAGGGGGCACACCAGTAGAGGGTGAGAAGGGGGAAGGGTAGAAGGGAAGGGATTCATTCTTTACTATGCTTCCTTCCCCTGGCTCACACCTGGAAATGAGTCTTGACTCAGTGTGCCTTTCTCAGTTACCAGTTTTCAAATAAATAAATAAATAAACATCCAGCAGACAGAAGTCCCCCACCAGCAGCATCTCCCCTTTTTCTGCCATTGTGCTAATGGCTTCTAAGAGTGCCTTATCTAGTTTCTCCTCTATGTTGGAGATCTATAGATCATGCCAGTGCTAACAGTAACTCTGGTTCCTGTCTCCAGGGTGACCCACAGTATATCCAACTCCTCCTTTTCCCCTGGATTCCCTGTGTCTCTGTCATTTTTCCCCTCCCTTACAGGCAGCACTATCCTGTCTCCCTTTCTTCCTACCCTGTCTTTCCTGAACTGAATATAGCCTGGTATTGTCATGTCCAATTCATTGTTTCCTGTGCTCTGTGACTCAGTAATGGCCATGATATCCAGGTCTGCCACCGCCATGATGGCCTCTAGGTCTGGAATATTTTTCTTAGACTTCTTGAGGTTGCACACATTGCCTTCCACACTTTGTTTCCACTCTGCCCGCTACCCCTTTTTTCCTTTTTACCCTGACTCTTTTTTTCCCCTCTCTTTTTGCAACTAGTGTTCCCATCCCCTTTGTTTTCTACTGCACTGTTTTTTCCTTTATTTTTCATCCTCCCTCCTCTCTGATTTATTCTTTTGGGGGGCATGCCTCCCTTATTCCTTCCACCACCACCCTGAGCTAGTTTAAATGTTCATCAAAGTAATATTTAAACCATCCACTGAGGACTGCATTCTACACCCAGATGGATGCAGCCAATCACCCCTGTACTGGCCTTTATCCCTTCAGGTTGGTCCCCAGTCCTCAAAGTAGCCAAACCCCTCTGCTGTACACCATTTCTTCAACCATGAGTTGAAGCTACTGGTGTGGAGAACCTTATTCCTCCCCCTCTTCCCGGTAATACACAGGCAGCACCTCAGCGAAAGCCACTGAGAGTGTGTGCTACCTGACTAAGACCATTCCCCAACTCCCTAAAATCCCCCTGCATAGTCCCAGCACTGTCCCTAGCCTGGTCATCAGCCCCCAGGTGGACAGTGACATCCAGCTCCCCCACTGCCCTAGCAATCCTTAGAATCAGCTTTCCCTCCCTCTGAGTTGAGGCACCACGTAGATACCTCATCTCCCTCTTTCCTTCCCTTCCTGTTACCAAGTCAAACCCAATAATGATCTAGACCCCCACCAGAAGTTGTTTCATTCTCTGTTGGGGTCCTCTATCTGCCACCTCGTGGCCTATCTTACGGAGGACCCCACAGCCTCCCTGGCCACTTCAATGGGTGTCTCTCCTCCCAGCAGCCCCATCCTGCCAGAGCAACAAATGAGTTTTGTAGTGGCACAGGATTGGGAATGTACCCCCCACCCACCACCCCACCCTCCCGGAGCCCACCGCAGTCCAGCCGGCCTTCCTCCTAGGCATACTCTGGAATAACAGTGGCAGACTCAATGGCTCCTGGGTGACAGAAGAGAAACATAAAATTTGATGACAGATGAAGACTGATAGGCCCATCCAGTCTGCCCAGTTCTTTCTATCGACACTATGAACTCAAACCGTGCTCTATCTACAGCTCTTTCTCCCTTCCCCCTTCCTTTCCACTATGATTACATTGAGCTTATCCCATGCTTTCTTGAACCCCATCACTATATTCTGCCCCACCGCCTCCACTGGAAGGCTGTTCTAGGAATCCACCACTCTTTCTGTGAAGAAGTATTTCCTCATATCTCTCCGGAATCAACCCCCCTCCAGCTTCATAGCATGTCCTCTTGTTTTGGGTATCTTTTCTTTTGAAAAAGACTTCCCTTCTGTACCTTATGTACCCCTGTGAGGTATATAGAGGCTTCAATCATATCCCCCTTTACCTCCTCTGTTCAAGGGTGTATATATTGAGGTACTTTAGTTTCTCCTTGTAGGGTGTTTGATGCAGAACCGCCACCATTTCATTTGCCCTCCTCTGGACCACCTCCATTCTATGTCCTTCCAGAGATGTGGGCAGGATTTTCAAAGACTTAGATCACAGCAAGCCCTGGGTCACTGACAATACGGCGCATGGGGCTTGTGGCAATTTAATGAGATTTTCTATCTCATTCAGCAATTGCCACAGGGGGCCTTTTTTATGGAGCTTGTGCCAGGTATTGGTGCAAGCTGCAGAAAATCAGGAAAACTGTGCCTGAGATTGTAAAATCAAATGCAGTTGTGGTGATGGAGTTTGGTGCTGTGCCAGAACCTAAGTCTCCTGGTGCAGACTTGGTGCAAGCCCCGTGCCATGCTTTGAAAATCCAGCCTCTGGTCTCCAGAACTGGACACAATAATCTAGGTAGTGATCTATACAGAGGCCACACCACTTCCCTCTTTCTGCTGGTGATGCCCCCTCCCCACCTTTAAATAGCAGTGACTCCTCTGCATTCACAGAATGCTGTGTGTCCGAGACTACTGATAATTTTGTATTTTATTGTTCTCTTCCTCTCAGGTTACGTGCTTCATAGACCAGAGTCTGAAGCTCAACTGCCACTTTTCCCTACAGGTAAAAGTGAACAGAGTTGGTCAAACAAACTGCCATACTGAGTCTCACAGGGTCACCATGCTGACTAAATACAAAGCAGACTACCTAACAGTGAGCTTCACACAGGCAGTAGGGGCTGTGTTCAGATTTTATCTAAAGGTGCTGTTATACAAAGGAACAGTTTAACCCTATATTTAACTGCTATTGTTTTGGGAGCCTAAGGGGTATCACACAGCTCTGGCAGCTCTCAAAACATCAGAGTAACCAGGGCATGTCATACCAGCTGCAGCCAATTGGGAGCAGCTCTATATGGCTGCAGATTTTCAAACTGGAACGAGGAGCTTTGAATAGCTGCAGCTCCTCTGCATTCACAGAACACCGAGCATCCACGCACACTACTAAGTTTGTTTTTTTATTGTTCTCTTCCCCACAGGTTAAGTGCTTCACAGACTGGAGTCTGAAGCTCAACTTCCACTTTTCCCCACAGGTAAGAGTGAACAGAGTGAGGTCGAACAAACTACCATACTAACAGTCTTACAGAGTGACTGAGCCTACTAAAAGTGAAGTAGACTACCTAACTGTAAGCTTCACACACACCTTACAGTAAACAATCTCTTAAAGTCCACACTCTCACTAACAGGAAGGGTGCATACTACACTTGGCACCCCTCCACTCACCTGGTTCCTGTGACATTGATATTGGCTGTGACCTAATTGACAGCAAGGTCTCGCCCTCCCTTTGGCAGTCCTCACTGGGTGACACATCTGTCTCAGGAACCTTACTAGCCCAGAAGGATCTAGGCTTCTCTCTACTTCCTGTCTATGGTGGGATCTCCTGTTATTGCATACAGAACATGCACTGAGCTGCCAATCAAGTAGGAGAAGGGAAGGAAAAAAAATTCTAATTTCTTTTAGTGTAAACTGACCTTTAGTAAAATGGACCTGTTAGTCTGCCAGGTATGCAGCGCAGTTGTCGTCAGGAGTCTTCTCTGGAGGATGGGACAGTGCCCTATGTGTAGAAACCTGACATGTCTCAGAATTCAGCTGGAGGCTGCCAGAAGAGACATCATGAAGCTTCATCTTCTGCTGAACTGGAGTTCACGTCAGCCTCATCCTTTCCCACAGAGAACCACTAGTCCAGGAGGATGGAATGTTGCAGGTTAAAGAAGAAGGCAAGCTGCTGATAAGGCTCAGGTGAAACTGGATCAGCCCTGCAACATCTCAACTACCAACCACTTAACCCTCCTGGAGAAAGATCAAACTCAGGACACAGAGAAAGAAGACTCCAAGGCAGAGGAGGAGGAAGAAGAAGGAAGACAGTGCATTGACTCAGCACCCTGTCCTGATGGAAAGAAGCAAGAAAAGCAACAACAGGTGCATACAGTTGTCCTTGGTGACTCTATGGTGAGGGGAGTCAAGTCCCACTTCAATGGAAGTCAGAGTTCCAGGGTGTTAGTCAGGTGCCTTCCTGGTGCTTCAGTCAGATGGGACAAGGACCGCATCACAAGGATTGTAGACAAAACAGAAGGTGAACATAGGCTGCTGATTCACCTGGGGACAAATGATCTGGTGAATCAGACACTGGAAGAAACCAAGGAGAACTTTACCAAGCTGGGTGAAATGCTGGTAGTATGTTCTACATCACTTACATTCTCAGAGGTCCTCCTGGTGTGGGGTAGAAGGGGTGGCATGAACAGGATCAAGAAAGAGGAGACTGAAATGTTCAACACATGGCTGCACAAATGGTGTCAGGAGAAAAGGCACTATATCATAGGTGACTGGGGAACTTCTGAGAGAGAACACTTTTCAGGAATAATGGCTTCCATCTAACAAGGGAAGGTGTGAGTGTGTTGGGGCAGAAACTTGATGTGCACATTGAATGTCTAAACTGGGGGGGGGGAGTCTGGCATTAGAGGTCCTATCTGCAACCATTCTGCAGATGGGAACTTAACCATCATTCCCCTTAAAACAAATTGCTTATTCCCACAACAGATACCCAAAAATAGACTACAAAAAGGAACACAAAAATCTGCAAGATGGGCTATCATGATAGAAGCCACCAGAGAAACCAGAAAGATAGGAAGTACAACATGGCCCATGGCCTGAGGAAAGGTGTATACCTCAATGCCAGAAGACTGAGCAATAAGATCAATGATCTTCAGGACATGATGGCAGAATCTCAGGTGGTCAAGCAAAAGACTTCTGCACTCAACAGAACCAGATGAAATTGTGGTACCCCTTAGAAAAATGCAGTCTTAGACATTTGCAAGTTGAAATAAGTTGTGATACCTTTTTTAATTCAGTTCAACATTTCCTTCACAACAACAGTGACCACAGGCAATACTCACTCCTGCACTTCACTCCTTCAAGCTTCCTTAAGGGGTATCATTTAAACAGCATTCTGGCCTTTTATACATAGGTAATCGTGACATCATTAATTAAATCCCATTACTACATCATTAGTTACTTTTAAATTTAAGTGTACAACATTTTGTTAAAGAAAACAAATGTTAACCTTTTGCTGTTTTTGTGTAATAATATCCCTTTGTAAAATCAGCCTTTAAAAATGCTGTACAGTGGTAATCATATGAAACTTTTGGAAGTGCTGAGGCATACCTTGAGGTACCACTGAGGCACTCAAGTTCACGTGGTGATTGTATAAAAGTTTGGCAGTACTGAGGAGGTACCTGGTACCTCAAGGTATACCTCAGCACTGCCAAACTCCTATACAATCATCGCATGAGCTTGAGTGCCTCAGTGGTTTCTCAAGGTATACCTCAGCACTTCCCAACTTTAATACGATCACCACTGTATATAAAAAATAAACATAAAAAAATGTATTGGGACCATTAAATTCCATTTTATATTGTTGCATATTTTTTTCATTTTATATCTAGCATTTTTAATAGATCACTGATCTTGTTGAAATAACCAAATAACAAACAGGAAAACAAATTGCCCAAATCAAATGAGTTATTACTCTATCACTGTATATTTTTTCCTTTTTTAACTTCTTTAACAGTTAACATAGTATACATGCTAACTACATTAATAGTATCTCAATCACGCATCTTATATGTTTTCATATTATAAAGAAAGAGAAACTTCTTGTTTTCTTATATATAATGTCTCCTTTAAACCAGAGCTACTAGTGCTGTCTTAAAAATTTTTAGTCTGATTTCTGGCCATGTGTCAGACATATATCAAATTAATAGACTCACAAATGAGTTTCAAAAATCCATAACAGAAAAAAACTTTTCCTTAAACCAGATAAGGGAGCCAAAACAAAACACAATCAATGTCAACGCTTGTCTATAGATTTGCCATGGTTTCTACAGAAAACCCTGTGCTCTCCAATCAGCTCAGATGTACTGAAAACATAAGAAAAAAGAAATCAGTTAAACAATTAGATCTTTTAAATCTATGAATACCATTGCTGGTATTTTTTCACAAATCATATCTTTTAGGCAAAGTTACCAAAGTTACAAAAATAATCATCAAAGCACCCATTCTTATTTCGAATATTTTGAATAAAACCTTCAAATCAGATATGCTAACAAATGGGGTTGGGGGGGCCGAGGGAATGCATTAGAAATCTATATTTGGTTATAGTGAGTTCAAGTTAAAAATCCATTAGCTTTCTCTAAATAGTAACCTGATTGGAGGACATCCACCCCTCTTACCCACGAATACCTGTTCTAACCCCATAAACTTTAAATCACTTGGATCATGTCTATGTGTTTTGAAAAAAATATTCTGCCACTGGATTATCTAACTTACAGTTTTTAATATCCTATATACTGTATGTTCCTGGATACGCTCCTTTAGTTTTCTAATGTTTTTTTCCCCACATAATGCTTATTGCAAGGGCACCATAGGACATATGCCATGAACATTGAAGCACACAGTATGAACTGTCTGATTTCAGCTTTTCTTTCTGCAGTTGTTATCTGAAATGAAATTCTCTGAAAACAGCGGTTGCAAACACTACAATTGTTGCAATTAAACATACCATTCAGTCTTTGAGGTATCCATGTCACATTTTGTGCTATTTTTGGTTTGTAGTGACTTGCAACCAATCTATCCCTTAAGTTCCTACCTCCCCAAAAAGACACTTTTGGCTTTGAGCCTATTTGTGTTGCTAGTTTTTCATCATTTTGTAATATGGGCCAGTAATTTGTTCAATTTTCCCTGCCAGTCCATTATACTTCATTACAAATTAAATTACATTACTCTCTGTCTGTTGTTTTTTTTTTTTTTTAAGAATAAGCATATTCTTTCTTTCTATTTTATTAACTTTATCCAAAGCTTTGTTCAGTACTGAAATTTCATAACCTCGTTAAAGGAATCTTTCTTTCATTAACTGTGCTTGCTCTTTAAACACCATTTCATCTGAACAATTCCTTTTTAGATGCTGAAATTGGCCAAAATGCATAGAATTTTTCAGGGATTTGGGGTGTGAGCTTGTGGCTAACAAATAATTGTTATTAGCCATGGGTTTCCTGTAGCTTTTTGAATGCACTTTGTTATTTGTTGCTCTATATAGTGTGATATCTTAAAAAAAGGTTTACTATCTGGGTCCGTTTTGTGTGTGAATTTTAGATTTAATTCATTTTGTCTGAGTCAAACCATAGACTCATCAATCTCCTGTTTAGATCCACTCCACTGGAATTTAATGATCCCAACACTTTAAATTGTTGAAAGACGTTTTATTTATTTTTTAATGTTTATTTTGTATACACAGCATTTCTAAAGGCTGACATTACAAAAGTATATTACTACATTAAAACAGTGAAATGTAAAGATTTGTTTTCTTTAACAAAATGTTGTACACTTAAATTTAAAAGTAGCTAATGATGTAGTAATGGTGATGTAATTAGTGACGTCATGATTACCTATGTATAAAAGCCCAGAATGCTGTTTAAATGACACTCCCTAAGCAAGTTCAAAAGAGTGAAGCACAGAAGTGATTATTGCTTGTGGTCACTGCTGGTGTGAGGAAGAGTTGAACTGAATTAAACAAGCATTTATCAATGCAGAATGTTGGTTTGTTGGCATTGGCATTGGCAGTGCAGGAGTTAGAGAGATGCATAATGTGAATGGCAGTGAAATATTGAACATACGCCAACCCCACCCTCACACATTGATGCCTGTCACTGGCTGCAGGGTGCGGGCAGAATGGCATGAGCATTACGGCCAATGATCCAAAGTCACACCCCCCGATGCCTGTCAGTTTACCCACATACTATTGTAACTGATCTTCCTTCACAACCCTATGTAACCCCCTTCCCCAAGTCACACCACAAGATGAGCAATTGTTCAGTCTGCCCTCCTAGTGAAACATTTCAATGAATAAATAAAATAAAAAAGTATCTACAGAGCAGGGCATTATGGTTGGAAACCCTAACATCCCAAACATTTGTTGGTATTTTCACTCCAGATTTTCAAAATGGGCTTTGTGTGACCCCACCTCATGAACAGTGGCACTATAATTTTGCTACTCAATCTTAAAAGGTGGTTTTACACAGCGACTGCACCATTTGATGCCACAGGTGTGAAAACAATTTCTGGCAGGATGTGAAAAATGACAGCTGTACTGTTCATGAGATGGTGTGAAAAAATGGCAATGTTGAAAATCTGGAGTGAAAATATGAAAACTTGATGAAGTTACAAATGTGCGTAGAAACTGTTCAATGCATGCCTGTAACACAATCATTTTTTGGACTTTTTTCACCAAATTTTCAACATGGCCATTTTTGAACTTTTACTCATGAACATTAGCACTGTGATTTTGTTAATCTGTCCTGAAAGTTTATTTCCCACAGTGACCACACCATTCTGCACCACAGGTGTGAAAACACATTTTGGGAAGGATATGAAAAATGACAGCTATACTGTTCATAAGGAGGTGTGAAAAAATGGCAATGTTGAAAATCTGGAGAGAAAATATTAAAAACTGGCCAAGTTTCAAGCGTCCTTAGAAACTGCTCAATGCATGCTCGTAACGCAGTAATTTTTTGGAATTTTTTCACCAAACTTGCAACATGGGCTAATTGGAACTTTCCCTTAGGAACAGTGGCACTGTCATTTCACTACCTACGTAAGGACATAGACAGGGTAGAGAAGGTTCAGAGGAGGGCAACAAAGATGGTGCATGGATTACATCACAAGTCCTATGAAGACAGGTTGAAGGAACTGAACATGTACTCCCTGGAGGAGAGGAGGGAGAGAGGGGATATGATAGAGACATACAAGTATCTTACAGGAAGGAACAGGGTGCAGGAAAACACTATTTTTAAGTGAAAAGATGTTCCAGGACTAGAGGGCATGGGATGAAGTTGGAGGGAGGACGATTCAGAGGAAACATGAGAAAGAATTTCTTCAGAGCAGTGTGGTGGACAAGTGGAACACCCTGCCAGAGGAAGTGGTGAGGGCTGAAACAATCACAGGATTTAAGAATGCATGGGATAGACATAAAGGAATTCTAGAGGTCAGGGGTAAGGGGAAACAGACTTCTAGGAAAACAAACTGAGCTTACAAGCTCAAATGGGCAGACTGGGTGGGCCATAGGCCCTTATCTGCCAACACTGTCTATGTATCTATGTATCTATGCATCTATTATTTGCTCCCAAAATTGGTTCTGCACAGCGACCTCAAAATCACCTTTCAGGACTGAGAAACTAAATGACAGTGACATGTTCCTGAGGTGGGGTCCCAAGAACTCCATGTTGAAAACTTGGGGCCAAAATTCAAAAAAATGACTGAGATATCAACCTACAGTGGTGTCCCCAGAATGAAACCCATTTTTAAAGCAGTATTCAGTATGCTTCAGTAGATGTACTGAATAAAGCAATGTAATTTCAAAGGCAATAAGTCCCTTTTGTCACACAGAAAACTGTGGCATTCACTTCATCTTGGCACTGTCACATTTTCCTGAATGACAAAAGGAACTAATTGCCATTGAAATTACATTGCTTTATTCAGCAGGTCTGCTGCAGCATTCTGCAGAGTGCTGCAAAATGCTGCAGAATTGGGTTTCATCCTGGGGGATGCCACTGTAAGTTGAAACCCCCCATTGCCTCCCATTATAAAGCTTAAAGTTATTTCTTCAGTTCGCAGTTCAGCGTTGAAGACGTGTCCTGATTCAGAGAAGATTGTGGCTCCCGACCTCCGGAGGGTAAGTATGAGTGAGGAGGAGGTGCGGGTGGTGGGTGCACAGAGGGAGGGTGGGGACAGGGAAGGGGAATGAGGGAGACAACAGTGGACTCTTTTCTTGTTTGCAGGGGGAAAAAAAAAGACCACGAGGGAAGGTTTTCTTCATTTACATGTTACACACAAAAAAATTGGCATACTGAGGTGGGCTCCCAGTGTGCCACAATTCTGAGGGGGGTGCCAACACGGGGTTGGGGCACCCCGATGTCGGCAAGGCATATAGATGGGTTGGGGGCATGCATCCAACACTGGGAGTGAGCAGGAAAGAGAAAACTGTTTAACCAGGAAAGACACACTAAGAGGGGGGGATGCTGATACAGGGATTGGGCACCCTGATGTCAGCTTTTTGGGAGTGTGTGGGGGGCAGTTGGAGCCAGCATGTTACGGTGTGCTATGGCTATGTACATACTGGCAGTCCAGGTTTATAACCATTTTTTAAAATGATTTTAAACTCACCACGGATGACTCTCCACACTTGTTACTTCAGGCTTTGTGATCATTTTTAAGTTTTTTTTTTTCCAATTATTTATGTAATAAATATGGTCACGCTACTGCCTTCATATCCACATTGCAGCCCTGTAATGATGTAAGATAGCATGGTTTGAAGCAGGGATCAATGGAAACATGGATCACTCTCCCATCCACACTGTAGGGTAAACTGTGCTTGGTTTGAAACCGTGTTACAAACTGATTTTAAGCCTAGGTCCCTTGCAGGGTTTGAGCATGGTTTTTAAACATGGTTTCAAACTGTACTAGGTGTGGATGCAAATCATGTTTCCTCTTTTTAAAACAATTTAAACCACTTAAAACATTTTAAAAAGCCTAGTATGTACATAGCCAGAATGTGTGTGTGTGTGGGGGGGCACATGCCAAAGCAGGAATTGGGCACCCTGATGTCAGCTTTCTGGTGATTGTGTGGTGGATGGCAGGAGCCACCATATTTTTTGAAATGTTTCACCAGGAAAGACACGCAATGGAGGCACATCATCTGCCACTGCAATGCCGAGCCTGTCTCTGACTGCAGAAGTAGATTCATTTCAACTCTTTGGCTCTGTCTGAAACTGTTGTCATTGGCAGCATGCTCCCTGATTGGTGACTGAGGGACGCACCCACTAAAGCATCTCCTGCATCACCAAACACTGACACACCTCTGAAATGTGCTACTACCACAAGCTATTGCTTGCGTGTGAGCGCAAACCAAAATAAAAAGGTATCAAAACCTATTTCAACTTGCAAATGTCTAAGACTGTATTTTCCTAAGGGGTACCATGATTTCATCTGGTCCTTTGGAGTGCAGAAGTCTTTTGTTTGATTGTGTGTATTAAGAAGTGGCAGTCTTTCTCCTGCACCAATCCTTTCCATTGTAGCACTGCACTGTGTTGAGGACAGAGTCTCAGGTGGACCTGGTGGCCATCATGGAGACTTGGGCTTCAGATAGAAATGACTGGGATCTTATGGTAAATGGGTACACTCTCTTAAAGCAGGATAGAGCCAAAGCTTGGGGGGGGTGCACTATATTTGAGGGATGGGCTTGAGGCTACATCACTAGATGATGTAAGAACTGATGGTGTAGAACCACTGTGCTCACAGCTGAGGTCTCCAGCTGGAAAAAAGGTATACATTGGGATGGTATACAGGCCCCCCAGCCATGGTTGGGACAGAGAAGAGCCTGAACCTGTCAGACATTGATTGGAGCATTCCAATAGCTGGCTCAGGAAAACGTCAGTCCACGGTGGATGGCTTTCAAGATTGCCTCCTTACACAATTGGTAGGTGAGCCAACTAGACAGGGCATCATATTGGATGTTATCCTCACCAACTCTGATCTAGTTAGTGTTGTCAGAGTTGGTGAAACTCTGGCTAACAGTGACTATAACTCTGTCTGGTTTGACCTGTCTATTGGGAGTATATAATCTCAATCCAGAACAGAAGTTCTGAAATTTTAGTAAGGCGATCAAACTAGCAATCAAACTAGCTATCTCAGAGTCTACAAGGTCATGAGTAAGGCTAGTAACTAAGAATAGGAATAACAGACCAATATGGTTTACAAGTCAAGTGAGTAGTCCTTTTCAGAATGCAGAATTCCACTGATGGAATTAGTGCGGAATGACCATTCTACTGGCTGAATTTCTGCAGGAATTTCACTGGTTCTGCTGCAGAATTCTGCTTACTGTGAGCCACGAAATAATGTTCCATGAAACAGCAATTTTTCCATGGAAAATTATTCTACAACAATTTCTACTGAAAATATTGAGACCCTTGGAACAACATTTTTCCTCAGAATATCATTCCACAACTGTTTTCGGCCACGGAATTCCATTATTCCATTTCTGGTGAAATTCAGTGGAATTTCGGTGGAATTTTGAAAATTCTATGGAATTTCATTCTACCGGAATTTGAAAATTATACACAGCACTACAAGTGAGTTCAGCATTAAAAGCCAAAAAGAAGGCCTTTCTCAACATCAAAAGGCTGGTGGTTGATCAAAATTGGGAAGATTATGTACAGAAGAACAGAGAGGCTAAGAAGGCTGTGAAACAGGTGAAAGTGGCAATGGAACAATGAATAGCAGAAGGGGAAAAGATGGGCAATAAACAGTTCTTTCGGTAGATTCAAGGAAAAAAAGAAAAGTGGGAATGAGGTCAAGCTAAAGGTTGGGGACAAGATAGTGGAGGGTGACAGGCAAAAAGCAATGGTCTTGAACAAATTCTTCTGTTCAGTGTTCACTAAGAAACACCTAGGACCAATGCAGGTAAGTGGTATTAGGGCAGCAGACAAGAAGGTCTCACTTACGGAAAAGATAGCTATTTCCACGACTAGAGTCAAGGAGGCACTAAAACACATAAAGAAGGACAAATAACCTGCTCCAGACAAAATCCTTTCAAGGATACTGAAAGAGCTGGCAGGGGTGCTGGCAGACCCACTAGCTCATTTGTTGAACTCATCACTTCAGATGTGTGACACTCCAGAGGGCTGGAGGTAAGCAAATGTGGGCCACATCATAAGGGTGGAAGCGGGGAGGAAGCTGGTAATTACAGACCAGTCAGTCCAACATCTGTGGTGGGAAAATTATGGAAAGCTTGATCAAACAAGATTTAGTGGAATACTTAGACAAAAATGGCCTTCATTATGGCAGGTAGCATGGGTTTATATCTGGAAGATCATGTCAGATGAACCTGATTTCATGATTGGTTAACTAGGGAAGTGGACGATAGACATCCAGTAGATCTCCTTTATTTTGACTTCAGTAAGACCTTTGACTCTGTACCACATAACCACCTGCTGAGGATGCTAGAGGATCTAGGCACCAATAGGTGCATTGTTACATGGGTAGGTAACTGATTGAAAGACAGGAAATAGAGGGCTTTCATCAATGGGGAGAAATCAGGCTGTTGGTGGTGGTGAGGGTGGGCGGCTGGCCTCCTGAGCCGTGGCCACTCTGGCGGCAGAGGCGTGCCCAAGTCAAGGGACGAGATCTGGCTTCAGGATCTCCTGGGCAGCCATTGGTGGTGCTGAGGGCAGGCGACTGGCTTCCTGAGCTGGGGCCACTCTGGCAGCAGAGGCGTGCCTGAGTCAAGGGCCGAGATCCGGCTTCAGTATCTCCTAGGGCAGTCGTTGGTGGTGGTGAGGACAGGTGGCTGGCTTCCTGAGCAGCAGCTGCTCCGGCGGCAGAGGCATGCCTGAGTCAAGGGCCGAGATCCAGCTTCAGGATCTCCCAGGGTGGCCGTTGGTGGTGGTGAGTGTGGGAGGCTGGCTTCCTGAGCCACGGCCACTCCGGCGGCAGAGGCGCACCTGAGTCAAAGGCCGAGATCTGCAGGCAGAGAGGGGAGAGATTATCCCTCATGACTATATCTCCCAAGAGGCTTCAGAGTGCCTTCCTCAAGCAACTGGTCATGGAACCAACTCAGCAGAAGGCAATACTGGACCTTGTGCTCACAAACAGGGACAGTGTGATGGGGTTAACAGTGGGGGAGCACCTGGGTAACAGTGACCACCAGTCATTGTGGTTTGAAATCACAGAAAGAGCAGAACCAAACCACACAAAAACACGTATCCTGGATTTTAGGGGGCAGACTTTGGGAAAAATGGGAGATACTTGAAAGAGGCATTAAGGGGAATGGGACAGGAATCAGGGGTTGAGGAACAGTGGGCAGTATTTAAAATGGGGATTACAAGAACAACAGAATTATGCATTAAGCAGGTTAGCAAGAGGAAAAGGAAGAGGAGACCATTATGGTTTTCCAAAGAGGTAGCAAAGAAAGTGAAAGCCAAAAAGATTTCATTCAGGCAATACAAAAAGACACAGGCAGAAGGGGATAGGGAGAAGTACCAGGAGAAGCAAAGGGAGGCAGGGAGGTCAGTAAGGGAAGCCAAAGCTCAGACAGAAGAACACATTGCAAAATCAGTTGGTAAAGGGGACAAAACCTTTACAGGTACATAAGTGAAAAAAAGAAAGACAAAGGGAGGGATAGTGAGACTGAAGGGGAGGATGGGAGCGTGGAGGATGACAACAGTAAAGCTGACATATTGAACAGGTATTTCTGCTCAGTCTTTACTGAGGAAGAGGGGGTAATGGGTCTGAAGGAGTACAAGGGTGAGAATGGTGCAGAAATGGACACAAGCCCTTTACCCGAGAAAGGGTCCTGAGGGGACTGGAAGTAATAATAGTTGATAAAGCAATGGGGCCAGACGGGGTGCACCCCAGGGTCCTTAATGAACTAAGAGAGGTGGTGGCTGAACCTCTGGCTATCCTGTTTAACCAATCACTGGAAACAGGGGAGGTACCCAAAAACTGGAGGACAGCAGATGTAGTCCCCTTATACAAAAGTGGGAAAAGTGGGAACAATGATGAAGCAGGGAACTACAGACCAGTCAGCCTCACCTCGGTAGTGGGGAAGATCATGGAAGCACTACTGAAGGAGAGATTGGTGGAACATCTGGTTGTCAATGGACTACAGGACCCAAGGCAGCATGGTTTCACCAGGGAGAGATCATGTCAGACCAACCTCATTGAATTTTTTGACTGGGTGATTAGGGAGGTGGATCAGGGGAGGGCAGTGGACATGGCCTATCTGGACTTCAGCAAGGCCTTTGACACTGTGCCACATAGAAGACTATTATACAAACTGGGAATATGGGTGTGGGCAGGACAGTAGTGTGGTGGGTAGGTAACTGGCTGGGTGGCAGGACACAGAGGGTGGTGGTAAAATGGCTGTCACTCCACAGAGGGAAGAGTGACCAGTGGGGTACCACAGGGATCAGTGCTGGGACCGGTCCTATTCAACATCTTCATCAGTGACATTGCGCAGGATCTAGAAGGCAGAATTTCACTGTTCGCTGATGACACAAAGCTCTGTAACAGAGTAGACACACCAGAGGATGTAGACAGCATGAGAAGCAACCTGCAGAAACTTGAAGAATGGTCAGGGGTGCAAGATAATGCACATGGGGCACAAAAACCCTGGCACAATATATCAGTTGGGGGGTGAGGATATAGCATGCACCATGCAGGAAAGGGATCTTGGGGTTGTCATCTCTGATGACCTCAAGGTAGGAAACAATTGACAAGGCAGCAGGTAAAGCAAATAGGATGCTGGGATGTGTAGGCAGGGCATCACCAGCAGGAAAAAGGGAGGTCATAGTTCGCTATACAAGACACTAGTGAGGCCCCACCTGGAGTACACTATGCAGTTCTGGAGACTATACCCATGTAAGGACATAGACAGGGTAGAGAAGGTTCAGAGGTGGGCAACAAAGATGGTGCATGGATTGCATCACAAGTCCTATGAAGACAGGTTGAAGGAACTGAACATGTACTCCCTGGAGGAGAGGAGGGAGAGAGGGGATATGATAGACACATACAAGTATCTTACAGGGAGGAACAGGGTGCAGGAAAACACTATTTTTAAGTGAAAAGATGTTCCAGGACTAGAGGGCATGGGATGAAGTTGGAGGGAGGACGATTCAGAGGAAACATGAGAAAGAATTTCTTCACAGAACGGTGGTGGACAAGTGGAACACCCTGCCAGAGGAAGTGGTGGAAGCTGAAACAATCATGGGATTTAAGAATGCATGGGATAGACATAAAGGAATTCTAGAGGTCAGGGGTAAGGGGAAACAGACTTCTAGGAAAACAAACTGAATTTACAAGCTCAAATGGGCAGACTGGGTGGGCCATAGGCCCTTATCTGCCGACACTGTCTATGTATCTATGTATCTATGTAGGCTTTGGGCACCGGGACCTAGATCACTAGAAGCCCAGAACAAATCTCCTAATGACAGCTCCTGGGAGAACTCCAATCTTAACCGGACTGTGCCACATTCGAATACCTCCCCCAGGTCTCCTCCTTGTAAGCCTTCCAAGTTAAATAATAACTACAAGCATACACAGTATGGGCCAGTAACTTCTTTCTCTCCTGCTCTACCTCAGCGTGGCACACACCAGATGACCAGAGTTCATCAACGCTCACTCAATGATCAGGGCTTTCCCTCTAAGGGCCCAAGGGAAGCACCTCCTGCTAAGCTGACAAAGGATGAATACCCTAACAAAGACCAAACGGAGGAAATTCTGGATGAGATTCTTATGGAAGTGGCCAAACACACATCTTGGGTGGACTTTCACCCAGATCTTGAGGGATTCCAGGACTTTTCCAATGTCCCTTCGCAGAGGTGATAACTTAGGACCCCCCTTCATAGGCAGAGCCACTGGACAAATTAAATGAGCTAAGTCCAAATGACTGAACTACAGACAGCAGGACTTTGACCCTTGTTTTTTCTTCGACTTCCCTGTTTTGGGAATGCAGCCAGATAACCAATAGTGAATGCAGTCCTGTCTAACGTATACTGGCCCCCCTCCCATTGAGGTTGCTTAACTCATTCAGGCCTAGATACACCTGTAGGTGGCATCTGAAAGCATAGCCACTCAGGACAATAATGCCTGTTGATGTACTCGACTGACTTTCACTCAGGCCTAAAAATGTCTGAGGAAGTCAGCAGTTTTTACCTAAATATTAAACAAACTGAATTGTTTAGAATTGATTGCATAGCACCATTAGAAAGGTAATTTTGTGCTGAACAATTTTGCTGCTTTTACTTTGTGTGTATCATGTATACTTTAGGAGTTATTTGCATTTGTTTAAGGTATGATGTGCATGGCTGACATTTGTCTTTCAAGTCTCACCTAAGTACCTTGAATAAATCTGAAAAAAAAACACAATTGTTTGGTATTTCAGCTACTATAAAATAAAAACTAAATGTATTACAACTGATTGCATAGCACCATTAGAAAGGTAATTTTGTGCTGAACAATTCTGCCACTGATACTTTGTGTCTACCATCTGTACTTCAGGAGTTATTTGCATTTGTTTAAGGTATGGTGTGCATGGCTGGCATTTGTCTGTCATGCCTCACCTAAGCACCTTGAAAAAATCAGAAAAAAATCAGTTGTTTGGCATTTCAGCTAGTATAAAATAAAAACCAAATTGATTGCATAGCACCATTGGAAAGGTAATGTTGTGCTGAACAACTTTGCCACTCATACTTTGTGTGTAGCACTTATACTAACATACTAACATACTAAAATGCCAGCAGAATAGGCCTAATGGTCTTTCGTGTCTGCTCGTTTGGTCAGTCCCCAACCTGGGTGCTGACCTTGCTTTCCCCCTCGCCTTCTCTGGCTTCTCCCTTCCCAGTTCCGGATATTCTTGCTGCATTGGATTTTGCTTCCAGAACCCTTCCTCTGTACCTGTCCCACCCCCTCTTGAACCCCTCCACTGTCTCTGCCTCCACCAGCCCCCTAGGCAGTGCATTCCATGGCTCCACTACCCTCTCAGTGAAGTAGCACCTCCTCCTTTCTCCCTGAATCTTCCCCCCTCCAGCTTCCAGCCATGCCTCTAGTAGCCCCTTCCTCCTTTCTTCAAGCACCCTGACTGTTCCTCCCCTATTTACCCTCTTCATGTACCTAAAGACGCTATCATGTCCCCGGTCCCTTCTCTCTTCCAATGTGTACATATTTAGCTCTTGAGCTCTCCTCATAGGTCCTGTCCCCAAGCCCCAAATCATTTTGGTTGCCTCCTCTGGACCCTCTCCAGGAGGCTAATGTCCGCTTTAATGTGGCCTCCAAAACTGCACACAGTACTCCAGGTGCGGCCTCACCAAGCAGTTATACAGAGGGAGTATCACTTCTCCTTCTGGAGGTGATCCCCTAGCGATGCATCCCAGCATCCTGTTGGCCTTGGCTGCTGCCCTCCTACAAGTCTCAGGAGTTGTTCATCTGACATCCACCACCACCCCAGGTCCCTCTCAGCCATCGAGACTTGTAGCATTTCCCCAGGGTGTACACTTGGCCTGGGTTTCTGGCCCCAGGTGAGTACCTTGCATTTCCCTGCATTGAACCTCAGCTTCCACTTTCTAGACCATCTTTCCAGAGCCTCCAGGTCCCTCTGTAGGCCACCTCCCCATCTCCCCATCCACCACCACCCCAGTTTTGAGTCATCTGCAAAGAGACTCATCTCACCCTGATTCCTGTCCTTATGTCCAGATACTAGGCGTTAGACAGAAGGGCCCAAGGACTGATCCTGTGGGACCCCACTAATGACCCTCCTTGGGGATGAGACTATCCCACCAACTACGACCCTCTGGGTCCGGTCCTGGAGCCACTGCCTATCCATCTGATCATCTTGTTCCCCACCCCCATTTCTCCCAGCTTATCCAACAGGCCCACGTGAGGAACAGAGTCAAATGCCTTGCTGAAGTCTAGAAAGAGGACATCCACTGGTCTACCCAGGTCCAAGGCACTTGTCACCCAGTCATAGAACTCCACCAGGTTTGGCTGACATGATTTCTGGGATGAATCCATGCTGTCTATTGTCCAGGCACCCTGACTCTATCCAGGTCCCCCTAGCCTCTCCTTGACAATGCCCTCCATCACTTGCCTACCACCAAGGTCAGGCTGACAGGCCTGTAGTTCCCTGCCACCTCCCTGATCCCCCTTGTGGATAGGCACCTATGTGCCACCTACAGTCTTGGGGCACCCACCCTGTCCTCACAGAGATGGTGAAAAGCTCTGCCAGGGGTTTCCAGGACATCTGCAAGTTCCTTCAACACTCTGGGATGTAATTTATCTGGCCCCAGTGCTTCTCCATCTTAAGGGAGCTGAGGGCTTCCCCCACTCTCTGCTGTGATTTCCTTCCGTACCCTTCTCCTGCTTAGCCCTCCCCACCTGCCAGTGATGCCTCCCCTCTCCCCAGACCTGCCCGACGGTGAGGGTCCCCTCCTCAGTATCTCTGTCTCCTCCCATGTATGATGCAGCACCCCATTTTCCCTGGTAAAAACTGTGAGGAAGTACTCATTTAGTACCTCAGCCTGCTCCCGGGTCTTGTGGCCATCTCTCCCTGATTTAATCCTGCTAATCTGCCCCTTCACACTTCGTTTTTCCCAATGTATCTAAAGAACCCTTGTTCCTCTCCTAATTTCCCTGGCCAGGTTCTGCTCCTTCCTTGCCTTAGCCGCCTCACCACTCTAGTGGCCCTTCAGCCATCAGCCTGCGCCTCCCTCGATCCCTTTCACTCCTTGAGCACTTGAATTGCTTATAGGCTGCTTTTCTTTCCCACACCTCCTGGACCTCCCTGGTCCACCAACAGGGTTTTTGGGCCCTACCGCATTTTCGTCTTACTCTTGCACAGGTGCTGGTAGCATCCTGCACCCCTCTCCTGATGATTTTCCACCTACTATCAGCGTCCATGTCTGACCCCAATCCCATCCAAATGCTCCTTAAGGATCCTTCCCATTTCCTTAAAATCCACCCCCCTGAAGTCGGTTACTTCCGTCTTTGTGCAGCCTTCTACCCCTCCTAGGTCCAGGCAGAACCAGACCGTGGCATGGTCACTCCCCGCCAATGGGTCCCTTACCTCCAGGCCCCCAATCTGGTCACTGTCTGCCAGGACCACATCCAGTACCCGTGCCTCCCTGGTCGGTTCCCTCACCTGCTGAGTTAGGAACGCGTCTTGAAAGACATCCAACAACCTCTGTTCCCTGGTCACAGAGGATGTCATAGTCTCCCAGTCTGTTCCTGGCATGTTTAAGTCCCCCAACACCACCACCGTTCCTCTGCCCAGTCTGCAGTGTCTCCTAACATCTGCCACCAGACTGTCCTCCAGCTCCTCCGCCAGGGCAGGGGGTCTATACACCACTCCTATTTTTACTCTCTTGCCCCCCCTTGTTATCAAGGTGACCCAAATCGCCTCCATGGTTCCCTCCACCTCCTCTACTCCCCCTATGCCAATGCAGTTTTTGACTATCATTGCTACCCCTCCTCTCCTTCCCTCTCCCCTGTCCTTCCTGAACATAGTGTATCCCTTCAGGTTCAGGTCCCAGTCATGTCTTACAGTGGCCCAAGTCTCAGTGACCACTGCCACATCCACTGCTCCCTCAGTTAGCATCACCTGGAGCTCAGGCATTTTATTTCCCAAGCTCCTGGCATTTAGCAGGACTACCTTCCACCCTTTTCCTATAGTTCCATTTCCCCTGCTCATGTTCCCATGGGGATTCTGTTTTCCCCTGGTCTGCATTTTGCCAGTTGGCCTTTTCTTGCAATCCTCCTGGTCCCCAGGGAGTGGAGACAGAGTCCCTCCTTTATCGGCACCCTTGACAGCCTTTTCTCCCATCCCACCCCTTCACAGTTTAAACCCCACTTTCACCAATGAACCCCTCTATTTTCAACTTAAGGATTCCTTCCCCTCCAAATTGAGATGTAGTCTATCTCTAGCATACAGCTCCTTATCCTCCCAGGTCTCCCCCCAATCCCCCATCAACCCATACCCTCTGGCCTCACACCACTCCCTGAGCCACTGGTTTATCTCCCTAATTTTCCTTTTGTGTTCCCCACTAGCCCTTGGCACTGGCAGGATTTCTGAGAAAGAGACTGTGCATCCTATGTCATGGCAGACCCTGGCGAGCTCCCTGAATCTTGCCTGTATCTCTAGCTCGCTATTTCCCTCAATGTCATTTGTACCCAGGTGGACCAGTATGTCTGGGAACCCCCACAATCCTTTGCCAGCTGATATACCTCGTGCTTAGCCCTGTGCACCGTTAGTCCAGGGAAGCATCTTGTTCTAACGGCCAGGCTTCTCCCTCCTATCCCATTTGATACCCCTGATCATAGAATCCCCAGCAGGAGCACTCTGACCACTCCTTTCCTCCATTCCCCCCTTCCATGTCCTCATCCTTTCTACAGGCCCTCCACCCAGCTGGCTCGTGTTCCTCCCCCTCTGGGTGCCACATGCAACCCCTCCTTATTTACCATGGCCACCCCCCTCCAATCCTATGCCTCTCCTCCTCCTGAGTATCCTTCTGTACCTTGCTAATTCCCCCCTCACTGCTCACAACTGGTCCTTCTCCCCCCATCTGCTAAACTAGCCTGGCTCATCCTCCCTTCCTTCCTGTCTCCATTTAGTTCCTCCTTGGTAGTCGTGTTCCCTGGCCTAACCCTCAGCATCCTTTACTGAATCCTCCTTGTACTTCTGGTCCTTCTCCTTACCTTTCCTCCCAACTGGTCCTTCTCCTTGCTTTCCTCCCTCTTCCCCTGCCCTCCTGCTCTGATTCACTGCTCCCCATTCTCCTGCATTCCAGGTCCCCCTGTTCTTCCTGCTATCTGGCCCCTGCCTCCTGCCTCCCACTCCCTTTCCATCTCTAACTACCCCTGTCATGGCTACATCACCCCCCTCATCCTTGAGCAGAAGAAGAGAATTGATGCTTTTACTGAGTGTAAGGTCTGATCCACCTCCCCGCCTTGCTTCCTTCCTTCTGTCCAGCCCTGGCCATCTGCCTACTTCCCTGAGAATGTTGTCCCTCCATCCCCCCTTTGTGAGGGCCCCCAGTTTCCTGCCTGCTTCCTTGGTGGTGTCCTTTTGGACCCCCCCTGCCAGGTTCCCTATGTGACCCCTGAGTATTCTCCTGCACTCCTTTCCCTATGCCCCCACTCCCAGTGCTTGGTGCAACCCTGTGGGAGATTCCCAGCCCCCTTCCCAACCATACCACCTCCCTTCCCCCAGCTTTCTCCTAATCCCCACAACCTCCTCCCTAAGCTGTGCTAGCTGGTAGCACACTGGGCAACCACCGAACCTCCAAGCCCAGTCCAGTATCATGGCTGCTCCACACCCTGTGCACTCCACCACCCTCCCAAAGATGCCGGCCCTAATGATGTGTGGTTCCATCCCCTTCCAAATAGGTTTCCTTGGATGAGCCACCAGGTTCCCCCCTAGTCCAAGATACCCCTACTGCCTCATCAGGTCACCCACTAATTTTACAGACAGTCCCACTGTACACCAGTAACCCTGTTACTAGGTGCAATACAACACATTAAACTTATAAGGAAATGAACAACTCCCAAAGCTCCTCTTTCCCAGCCTTTAAATCCTACCCAGTGGCTAGAACTACATGAGCTGCACCTGCAGCCTTTTCCTCCAATTGCAGGGCACGTGTTCCCCTATAAATTTGCAGACTTCTGGGGAGGGAGGGTGGGGAGGGTGGGTCTTGGGCAGATACCTGACTCGAGAGAGAGTGTATCAGCCCTGTGTCTCCCCTCCAAGCCCAGCAGCCAAAGAACCAGGCCCAAGCAAATCCCACCAAATAGGTTTTAAATCAGAAGAAATAGGCCTCTACCAGCGCAGTCTGTTACACAGTGAAACACCCACAAAATGAGCCCCACTTACAGCCACCAAATCAGTTTACAAACATCCAGCAGCACCAAAAAACAATACCCTGCTAGCCCCTTAGAAGTAAGAAAGAAAAGAACTAACCTACCAAGTAAAATCCACAAGAAACCTGTGAAAACAACAGCAGCAGCTACTGTCCTGGAACACAACTGATCCTGTCCCCTTCCAGTTCTTTCTGAACTCCCCTGCCAGGTATTCACATTTGTTTGTGGCATGCTGATTATGGCTTGATTTTGCTTAGAAAGGCCCAGGATGCAGTACTAAGAGTATACAGGGCACAATTGGTGGAAGTCTCAAAGAGCTCTTGTGGCGTGAATGAGTTAAAGTATAGAGATAGCCCAACAATGTTGCAGGTGGCTGCAGCACTTTGACAGATGGTTATAATCCCCTCTCGTAAGCAGCACTAGTCTCCCCCTCCCTTCTTTTTTACTTCTTGGGCTGCACCTCCTGACACACTTCCTTTCATACAGTAAATGATACCTGCAGCAATTAGGGGATCTCTAGATTGCTGGCTGTTGGCTTAAGATCCTGTCTTGGGGGCACCAGGGGACGGGGGACTGTCGGTTATGGCAACTCTCCAGATATGGTACACCCTCTACCCTCAAGGTAATGAGCCCTCTCCCCCCGTTCCTTTGTCCCTGAATGTTATATATCTATATATATATATATAGCTAGGGATGGAGATGGGCGTTTTCGAAGGATAGCACCTTGTGTATATACCCATTCACCTCTAGCCTAGTGCTTAACTTAAACTTAAAATTTGTTAATTTATACAGTTAAGGAGTTTAGCTTATATATCCTGGTAAGGGGAAACCATTAAAGTTTATATTTTCTTGTTAGCAAGTCAATTTGTGACGTGTTTAGCAGTGTAACTTAATTATTTCTCTCTCTATACCAGGCTTCTGTTGTCACTTCTACTTGGTTATAGACTGCCTTGCTACATTAGTCATCTAATCTTCTCTCCTCTGTTTCCCGCAATCTGCTATTTACTGCTCCTCTATTTCTTCTGGACAAGAGTGGTGCATATTTGTACAATACCTAACCTTGGGGAACGATGCAGAATTCTAACGTAGGAGTAAATCTTGTATCATGGGATGTGAAGGGTTTAAATCACTCTGTCAAATGGTCTATGGTTCTCAGGTACTTACACTTCTTGCAGACAGATGTTGCACTCATCCAAGAAACCCACCTCACTGCAAGAACTGTATTGCGGCTTAAGAAGGCATGGGTGGGCAGGGTCCTAGCGATCTCAGCTCTCACTAAGTCCAGGGCGGTGGCCATTTTGCTTAAAAAAATCATGCATGTGGGTTCTAGAGTAAGTTATCACTGACAATCTAGGTCACTGGATAGTGGTCCATTTTTCTTACTGAGGGGGACGGGTGGTGGTAGCAACCACATATGGACCAAACCTGGATAACTCCAACATCCTGCTAGATCTTAACAAGGCAGTGGAGTCCTTCTCTGCTGACTATCCGCAGATCCCTATAATGATGGAGGAAGGGGGATTTCAACCTTACCCTAGACATGTTTCTTGACAAGTCCAAACCAACTCCCCAAACGCATCCTCAAACACTGTTGGCACTGCAAGAGATCATGGCAGAGTGGGGTATGATGGATGCGCAGGGACCATTTGTCAGGACAGGATTACTCCTTTTTCTCCACGGTACATACTACCTATAGCCGGATAGATTTCTGGCTTGCTAATTCCTCTGCAGCTGGTGATGTCTCTAGTACCAGAATTCACAATATCCTGGTCTCAGATCATGCACTGGTATCATGTCTATACACCCCCTCTACACAAGGGAGGTCAGACACTAGATGGAGATGCAACCCATTACTCCTTCATGACCCTGAATTTCATTTCATGATGAGGGCAACAGCTAGGGACTATTTTTCTTGCAACAAAGCTGTGGACACCTCCACCACTACGGTACGGGAGGCCTTCAAGTCGGTGCTGAGAGGGCAAATTATTGCCTACTCAGCACATCTCAACAAAAATAGATGAAAGAAATTGCATAATCTACAAACTGAACTTTCCTTATTAGAAACTAGGTTCAGAAACCCCTCAACCCAAGAACCTGACCCAGTTCTCCTTCGAGATATTGTCGGGTTGAAATATCGTATTAATACTTTGCTGTATCAAAAGGCAAAGTGGGCGCTCCTCAGAGCTAAGCACACTCATCAGGAAGGAGGAGACAAAGGAGGAAAACTGCTAGCATAACAACTGTGGAAGCAGCAGGCGGTCTCCTGTATCCATACCCTCAAATACATGAGAGATCAGGTGGTCACAACACCCCCAAAAATCAATGAATGCATGCAACAATTCTACCAATGGCTATACCAGACACATGCCACCTTAGACCCCGGCCAACTAGAAGATCACCTGGCAGATTTCTGCACTGCTGCTGAAACCCCTCAATTACCTGAGGGTCTCAGGATTGCCCTAGACAAACCATTTACAGAAAGAGAGTTACTGGATGCCCTAAACCAGTTGGCCAAAGGTAAATCTCCTGGTTTAGATGGCATGACCACTGAGCTATACCAAGCCATGAGCACAGAAATTAGCACTCCTCTCCTTTCGATACTGCAGGAGTCACACTCGACCAGCATTCTTCCCCTGTCCATGTGTGAGGCTCTAATCACTCTTCTTCCAAAGAAATCAGAAGATCCCCTTAATTGTGACAACTACCGTCCAATCTCCTTAATCTCAGGCGACAACAAAATTGCAGCCAAAATGCTGGCCACACGTTTAATAGAGGCCTTTCCCTCTATTATTCATCCGTCCCAAGTAGGATTCACCAAAGGACAAGCAGTGGCTGATAATATTAGACTAGTTTTGAACTTGAAATGGCTGGCAATGCAATCCAATACCCCTATAACATCTATGGCAGTGGATTTTTCCATGGCCTTCATCTCTGTCGAATGGCCCTATCTTCATGGAATCCTTCAACACTATGAGTTTGGGCCCTACTTTAGACAGTGGATTTGAGTGTTGTATAATGCTCCCCTAGCAAGAATTCCTTCCCCCTGCAAAGGGGGACAAGACAAGGTTGTCCTCTCTCCCCTTTACTGTTCTTAGTGGCCTTGGATCCCCTCACCAAAAACTACAAGCCTCAGAGGACATTAGGAGCATAAAGGTAGGCCAAGGCACTTTCCTGATGACCCCATATGCAGATGACTTGCTCTTAACACTAGCCAGTCCTAAGGAATCTCTCCCCACTGTTTTGGAGGTCCTGAATGAGTCTACACAACTGTCCGGACTGCAAATCAACCAAAAAAGACTAGTGTAGCTCCCCTCAACTCGGCATGCACAATCTCTTGCCTGCAAGGTCTAAACCTAGCCTGGGCTCCATGTAGCTTCTCGTATCTCAGAATAAACATCCCAGCCAAGTGGCAACACCTTAAAAGTGACAATTTCGGTTCCCTAATTAATCTGCTAACGGCGGAGGAAAACAGCTGGTGCCACCTTAATCTCTCCCTTCCTGGCAAAGTAGCAGAAATTTGTATGCTGCTTTTACCCAGAGTTGCTTACGTCCTCAATAATCTCCCTATTGCATTATCGGGCAAAGTGTTCCATCCGTTAGACAGATTGATTGATTTTTTCCTATGGGAAGGTGAAATGCCTTAGTGAAACTGAGGTAAGATGCGGGCCAGCTGGACTAAGGGGGACTGGGACTTCCATGGTTGCAGGGCTATCACTGGGCATACATTGCTGAGCAGACCACTAAATGGTGTGTCCCCTCTCCATTTCCCCCTACTCAGCTAGTTCAGTTCAAATTCCAGTTGATGCAGAACAATCCCTTGGGTCTTCTCTTATCCAATGCCCCTATAAACTCCAGTATGCTTACTCTGGTTATGATCAAGACTAGAAAGGCATGGCTAAGACTTATGGTGGCCTCCAAGACCTCAAAGCCGGTAAGCATTATACCACTCCGGTATATGGCCCTTTGGCATAACCCATTTCTTGCAGTGGACAATAAACCATTGGACTAGCCGACATGGGAAAACAAGGGGATACATATTGTTCAGGATTTATACGTGCCCAACTCCAGCACGATGATGTCATTTGAACAGCTTAAGGCCCGATACTCCCTTCAGTCTAAGGACTTCTGGAGGTATCTACAACTCCACAATGTGGTTCAAACATTCAAGGGTACGCTTGCAGTTGACCCAAAGTGGAGTTGGTTATCTTCAATACACCTTAGAGCCTCTTTTCGAGGCCTAGCTAGATGCTTCTACAGCACCTGGTGAGAAGCGCAGCTGGACCACACTGAAGCCTGTAGGGTTACATGAAGTGTGGATCTTCAGACCCCCTATTACCACAGACACATGGTCCTGATGCCTTTATCTAGCTCACTCTGCATATCAGGATATTAGGAGTCAGCTGATACAACTTAAGATTCTCCTTAGGTGGTACCGCACACCTGCAGCTCTCCACTCATGGGGAATTCTTCGCCACGCAAGATGTTGAAGACGTAAGCATGACCCGGCAAACATACTGCACCCCCTATGGGAATGTGAGGCCCTAATCCCCTTTTGGTCTGCCATTGCAATGGACTGTTCTGGAGTGCTGGGACTACCTATTGACATCTCTAACCCATTACTCCTCTTGGGAGACCCTAGTCCCCTGGCCCTTTGCCGAAGCTGTATAGGGATTGGCTCTTAGCAGTCCTTCTGGAAGCAAAAAGGCTTCTACTTCTGTCCTGGAGACAGGCACTACCTCCCTCTATCACTGTATGGCACTCTGCTGTTGCAAGATTAGCCACTTTTGAAAGACTCATGTCTGCCAACAGTGGGCAGCTTCCTATATACTACCAAAAATGGGGAGCTTACCTGAACTCCGCTTTATGTAGGGTTCCCTTCCCTTCACCGCTTAATCCCCCTGAACAGTGAAACACAGGGTTAATCAAGCCCGGAGATTGTGGTACCCTGTAGGATATGCTTTAAACTGTTGAGGAGCAGTTATACTGTATGCTACCTAATAATAACCTATTTTCTTTTAAAACTGTACCTATGCTTTGAAATCTCTAATATAGTACCTTAGGGGGAACATATAATACTCATAGAAAGACTCCAATAGCAAGGAGGAATATTGGTTTATGCAGTATTTAACTTAACTTAACCTATATAGACAAGGTTGTTCACCTAAACTGTTTGTAAAGAACCTTTGAGGAGTAGTCAGAAGTTAAAAAGTACATGTCACTCCTAACGATGTTCTGGTGAGATTTGCTTTATTGGAAGTGCTATACCTAAGATGTAATACTAAAAGTTTAGTGTATACACCCTGTGCCCTTTTCCGTGTATGTACTGACTTCTTGATGGAAAGAAAACATAATAAAAATTATTCAATGATAAAAAAAAAATTACCCTGCTGTAAATAGAGTGATTTTTGTTTTCCCATGTTTGCTTCTCTTTTCCACTTTGAACCCTAACCCTAGATAGGGTGTTACCTCTTTTTCCACACCACAGGAAATTCTACTTTTTCCCTTTTAACTTTACCTAAACTAATTTGTACTCTTACCCTAGATAGGGTGATTTCTCCTTTTCTGCATAACAGGTAAATATTGTTTTAAATTAGCTGTTTCCTCCCTGCTGTTACCCTGTTTACTTTTTTCTGTATTTTCCTACTCAGGCATCAACAAGTATACAGGTACTTTACCTTGCTTTTGTGGACCATCATAGTTTTCTGCATGACTGCTGTCACCTGTGGATGCCTGCTGACATCTAATATGTCAGTCTTGTTCCACTCCTGTGCTGCTCTACTCATGTGCTGGAACACACTGGGAGAGCTGTTTAAATTCCCTCACAGAGCTTCTTGGTCTGCTCTGATTCAATGTGCCCAGTCACCTGGTGTCTCAGATCCTCAAGTTTATTAGCAGGAATAACTCCATTGAGCACGCTGTTTTACAAAGAGGTCCTGAATGGATAATTTGGTACAAGATATACAACTAGCAAATGGTACAAATATAGAAGTAATATTTTACAATAGTCAACACATTAGAACAGGTTAGATACATGGATGAACAATAGAGAAATATATATATATTTTTTTTACGTCATTTATACAATTGAAATAGTCCCATTAGTCATTATGAGGGCTGCCACAACTGCAAGGGTATAAGTATTGGACTTTCAGAGGTAACTGCTTTAACCTGAATAATGAGAGCTTTTACAACCACAGCAGGCAAGGGAGATAGGTATGTTCAGGTAGGAATTTGGTGATGAGATAGACATGAAGATAGGTGATGTGACAGAGGGGCTAGATAGAAGGATAGGCAGAAGGATAGAAGGTGTAAGTTTGGGGTGCGTACTTATCCTCTTTGTAGTAAGTTGATGCTATAGCCATCTCTGATGAGAAGAGGGTGGCAATTTTTAATGACATAATTAGGAGAATAAGTATATGATAAAGTTATTTTTGAAATTGGCATGTACAAGAGTTGTACAATTTGCTGTTGACTAGGTTTTTAAAAATATTTAGTGCTGCTGTTCTGTTTTAAATGTTATTGATTGGTTATTTGACAATTTCTGCAAATAAAATAGCATACACACATTTCTGATGTTATACAATTCATCACAAAGTCAAAAGATAAAAGGCAAACAATACATGTTAGAAATAGCATTATTACAAATATATAAATAAGTAGCATAGACACAAATGCTAAAAAACTAAGGACTAATTTAATGTGCAAATTCACTGTATATACATTCTCTTTATTTTCCCAATTTCTTTCACTCTATTAGATGCTTATTATGTTTAAGACACATTCTCGTAATAGCTTCCAAGTATCCTGTGATGGCTTTAATTATGAATTCATCACTTGTTGTGAGAAGTATTTTCAATAATAAATCCTGCTCCTTAGTTTATATAAAGGACCAAATTACAACTAGGCAATGGTCTCTAGGTTTATTATACTAGTGTCAGATAAAAATGACATGAAATAGATTTTCTATTTGCTGGTAATTACAAGAACAGTAATATGATTGGAGTATACTTATATTATTATATCTTGCATTCAAAACATTACTAGGAAATTGTTCCAACTGATATTTAGTATACACTTCCCTTTGATTATATTCATTTAACACATCAAGGTAATATCTGTATTGATATGCTATGTCATTTTGTATCAACCATGGCATAATATGGAACCTACTAATACCAGCTATAGCTTGGATTTTAAAGTATTTAATTTTTCTGTGGGTGACAAACATTTGATATTTTAGACTTATTATAATGCCTTTAGATACATAATTTTTCATAAAGTCAAGATTTGTTTCTTTCAAACTATGATACACTTTCCTTAGCCAGCTGGATAGCAAAATTCCTAGTCTATTCCAGTCATATTTTTCTTTCAGGCAAAGAAGTAGATGTCTGTGTGTTTTCGTGTGAGATATTTTAATCCAATACTTGACTTTTCTTGCATAGAATAATGCCATTAGTCTAGGAACTCCCAATTTTGCTCTTATCACTGATGCTGGGACAGAATAACTTAAACCTAAACTAGTTTGTATAAGTTTATTTGGAGACATCTCTAGAATAACAAAATTGTCCATATCCCATATTCCGGCATTATGTAGAGTTTTAGCATAATATTTAGTTTTAACAGCAGTAAGAGTGGCTTGATGGTATTGCCCTCATATTTTCTATTAAATAGATTCAATGAACTGGCAGTTTGTTTAAGTTTCATTTTAAGCAATTAATATGTTTGGACCATCTACCATCCATTGAAAGCTACAAACATAGAAAGGTCTATTGAGTCACTGTTTTCAGCTTTTTAGCCCCAATCTGCCATACTTTGTATGTTTTGATCCTATCATAATCTGACTTTATGATTCATTTATTTTAAGTTTATATTCTTTTGCATAGGTATGTAAGATATTTAGTTTTGCTGATAAACCAAACTGTGTCAATGAAAATAACACCAGATCATCTGCATACGAAAGTGTGGCACTGTTCCTAGAAAGAATTTTAGGGGAATCAGTGATCTAGTGTTCAAGTTGTATCAATAATTTATCAATGTAAATAGAAAAAAACAAGGGCACAAGAACACACCCTTGTCTAACACCCAAATTAGTTGGAAAGTTGTCCATTCACATCAAACCTAACTTGAGCCCAAGTATCAGAATATAATCCACTCACAATTGCTACAAGTTCATTTGATATTCTGCATTCTCTCATAAGATTCCAGAGCAGCCCATGTGATATAGTGTCAAATGCTGAGCTGAAATCTATAAATACAGAACACACTTTTTGTTTTTGAAGTTTGACATATTTCTCAAAGTGGTGTCTAATGATAACACGATTATCAGTATTCAGTCCTAAATCCATCTTGATAGTCTGGTTGCATAATTTGCTCTGATAATCTTCCTAATATAATTTTGGAGAAAATTTTCCCAGATTATCTAAAAGTGGAATCGGCCTATACATAAGTGATTTATTTGTGTCACCCTTTTTATAGATAGAGATAATTATTGCTCCTTTCCATGAGGATGGAAAGTCAAGAGTAGCACAACAGTAACTGAAATATCTAGTAAGAATATTATCCCATTGTGAGGAAGCAGTTAAATAAGCTTTTGCATGTATTAGATCAGGTCCAGAGGCCTTATTTCTATTTAGAGTGTTTATTGAAAAGTACACTTCAGAATTTTTGATAGTTCTTAAGTGTGTCATATCATCTATCCTTGTATTGAGAGTCAATTTAATGGTTAAATCATAGAAAATGTTAGTGTTATGTGCTACCCACACATCCAAGGGTATGTGTGTGTCTATCTCATATTTAAGATTATTTGTTCCTTTTGCAAGTAAAAGTCAATAGGAATGACTATCATTATTTTCTATTATTGTTAAAATTTTATTCCATTGTTTAAATTGGAATTCTTTTTGTTTAATGTTCAGAATATCTTATAATTTTTCACAGCTTTGTTTAATGTTTTATATTTTTCTTTGAGATATAAGTGCTTAGAAGATCTGATTAACCAGTGTAATTCTTTTTAAGTTCTCTGACAGTCTACATCAAACCAAGTAGTTTTTTTTTTAATTTTTGGGAGCTGAGGCTAACAGGATAGATCTTATTTCCTTAAAGCATGTCTGCATTATTTTATATACCTCAGTTCAACTAGCAGCCCTGTCCAACAAAGGTATATCTGAAATTATTGTTTGAGAAATTAGTGTCTCACATGAATTTAGCCATTTGATTCTATTTTCGTAAGATTCATAGGAATTCATAGCAAAATACTGAGCTTGCTTAGACTTGTGTCCATTATGCTCACCAAGTATTTTCAAAATAACCTCTCCTTAAGTTTGCAATACTCTCTGCATATACCAATGTTGTCTTTTTACTGAATTATTTCTACTCGTTTTTAGCTGAAGCCCATGTGATCTCATATTATGATGCTGAATTTTTAGTTCTAAAGCTAGACTTTCCCACAATGAATCATCTTTGAATGCTCTATAAAGTAGATACATGTCTCCTCTACACCTCCTATACTCTAGGAAAAACAAGTTCAGCTCTAACAATCTATCCTCATAAGTCATGTTAGACATTCTGGCTATTGATTTAGTTGCTCATCTCTGAATTTCTCCTTTTTTATATGGGGCCCAAACCTGAGAACAGTATTTCATCAAAGGCCTCACCAGTGTGCCATACAGGGGCAACAAAACCTCCCTTCTTCTACTATCTATGTGTCTTAAAATGCAATTAAATGTTCTGTTTGATTTTTGTGTAACTATGTTACAATGTGATTTAAACTGAAGGTCATGTGATACCACAATGCCCAAGTCTCTCTTTTCTGTGACACATTTAAGGGGTTGATCATTTATGGTATAACTATACCCATGATTTTTGTGCCCCATGTGCATGACTACACATTTATTAGTGTCAAGAGGGAGCCTGTGGCTGGTAGTCCATATTTCTCTATGACTTAAGACATCTTGGAGAGTATCTTTGTCTGTTTGGGTCCTTATTATACCCCCAGCCTACAATCACCTGCAAATTTAGTGATCCAAATACCATCCTGATTATACTGAAGGGAAGATATGTAAACATTAAACAAACAGGGACCCAACACCGACCCCTGAGGCACTCAACTGGTCACCTCTGCCCAATTTGATATAACACTATTAACTGAGACCCTCTGTTTTCTGCCAGTGTGCCATGCCCCAATCCAATTCTTTAACTAAGTATCTAAACCTATGTCCCTTATTTCTGTTATCAACTCAGGGTGTGTAAGTAAGTAATCTTTATTGTTGTACTAAAAAGTCGTACACAATTTCAAAGACAATACAATTACACAATTTAAATAAGCAATAAATAAATAAAGTACAAATACATACACAGAAACCCCAGACTGCTTACATATTAGTAATTATTGCATTACATTTCATATTGCAGTAGTCTCAATACCTTTCATTTTTTGTATTTTAATGTTACTGATTTGATGAGAAAAGTTTGCTACCATACCATAGTATAGTCATCTTCTGTATTAAACAGCACAGTAGTAAGATATCTCTTATCCATAGTATTCCGCAAATCAATTATTGGACCAAGCCAATGAGCTCTATCTTTAGTATACCAATCACATTCCCAAATAGCATGGAATACATCCTCTTTTTCTCCTAAAGTGCAATAGCATTTTTGTGCAACTAGTGGAAGCCTTTTAAATCTCACATCATTCACATTATTATCAAAACATTCAAACTTATATTTAGTATATATTTTCCTTAATTCCTGCTCAATTAAAATATCTAAATAATACTTAAAGCCATGACCTCCTTGGATTAAAACAAATCAGGATGAATATATTGAACAGTTGATAGAATTAATTTCTGATTCAACTGTTTTGATTTTTTTTCTTAATGTATTTGGCATATTTCCAGCTAAGCACAATATTCCTATCACAATATCTTTTTAACTACAGAATATCATACTTCTTTAATAAAATCAAGATTTTATCATACCAACTAGTTATATTCAGTTTGTTCTTATACCTCCCTACTTTTTCAGTAAGACACTTATAGGGTAGCCTTTCTTTAGGCATTCTGGTAATTTGTATCCAGTCATTGATTTTTCTAATATTTTCTAATATCCAGCAATGCTGTGACATCAGTCAAACCTGAGCTATCTTTGAACCTGTGCATCTGCCGAAAGCAGAGAGACGGGGGAGGCAGTGGGGGTGTATACTGTGTGCTGAGATAAACTTTTATACACTGCTGTAATTTGTTTGAACTAGCAACGGACTGTGGCAGGAAGCACTCCTGTGACCTGTAGTTTAGAAGGAGAGGGGTGAAACTACAGAAGCAGTGAAACACTGTATTTTTTTCTTATTTGGGCACTAATGTGGGCTAAACAGCTAAAGAGCTGATTACAGAGTAGCCAGGTGCAATTTTTAAACTTTGTGAACAGTTTCTGGCTGCAGTGTGTGTGATCATGATCCTAGCTACTTCCGGGTCACGGCACATATAGGGCAGCACTAAAGCGAGGGCCACGAGCTTGACCATGTGTCATCGAGTGCAGAGATGTGCACTGAGACACATGCATCTCATGCGTGATAAAGTGTGTTCACACGGGGGCAACGAGGCTGAAGGCCCAGAGTCAACAGGCAGAAAGATACAGCAAATAGCTCAAGGATACAAGGAAGGAACTTAGGCAGGAAAAGCTCAAAAACAGTCCTGGTAGGATTACTACAAATATATTACAATTAAATAATGGAAAACATTATTGTGGCCCTGAAGTCGGATGAACTGGGTGTGAGATGTAAAGCCTGTAAGAAATTCAGTGTTGGGGAAAAGGTTAACTTACCTAAATACAATGTGGAGAAATCAAGGAACTACAAGCAAAGATTTTTGGGTTAGAATTGAAAGTGAAATGTTACCAAACACAGGATAACAGGAAGGAAGGCACACAGGTGGGGGAGCATAACAACAAATGTGAACAAAAACAAGATGGGGAGAGGAAACAGAAAATGAGTGGGAAGTACAGGCAAATTCAAGAGCAAAAAAAAGGTGAGGAGAGCAATGACCTTCCAAATAGCATTGCAAAACAGTTTTGGATTGTTAACAGTGCAAGATATGTCTCAGGAAGCTCAGAAGACAAATGAACTAGTTCATATGACAAACAATGATGGATCACAAGAGATAGAAAGTGCTGGTGGGGATGGTTTAGTTAATGAAGAACAAACAGAAAGGTGTAACATGCAAGCAACATTAGAGGGAAATGAAGAGTGAAATCAAGAAAGGTCAGGAGAGGATAGAAGTAGTGATAATAACACTTTTCAGAATGATCAGGATACAAGGATGAATGTTGATGACAATATGAAGGTGGGATGAATACATATTATTGGTGATTCAATCATCAGATATACTGATGACTATACTACAAAAGGGTTAAAAGACAGAGTTATGAGTTTGTACTTGCCAGGTGCTACCCTTGCAGATATTAACACTATCATCCCAAAAATGGTAAAAAAAAGGTATTGACACCCCACTAATAACAGTGCACAAGGGAACACATAATCTATACATAACTTGGGAGCATCAAATATACCTGCAGTTAATGACTATTGAAAAAAACAGTGCAGAGAATAAATGCAAATGTTGTGTTTTCAGAACTAACACCGGTACCAAAATCAGGTTTTAAGATAAATGAGAAAATAAAAAGAATAAATAATTGGATGAGGAGATGGTGCATTATGAACAACATAACATGTATAAATACATGGGAGGAGTTTGATTTAAATACACAGTACTTTGCGCAAGATGGAGGACATTTAAGTAGGAGTGGGTCAAGGGCCCTGAGGTTAGCTTTTAGGAACATGTGGATCAATATTTAAACTGATTAAAGGGGAGGCAAATAAAGGAGAATATAAACAAGTAGGTGACAGGATGAACAAGAAAGAAGGAATGAAATTGCTCTTAGTAAATACAAGGAGTGTGAAACAAAAGAAAGATGAACTCAGGTACATTCTTAATAGGGATGATATATATAGATATCTGCAGCTTAACAGAAACTTGGCTTAGACATGATGATTGGATAGATAACATTGAAGGTTATGATTTGTTTCATAAACCGAGGGGATGGGGAAAGGGTGGCGGGGTAGGAGTTTATGTACCCTCACATCTAAAAGCAAAAACTGTGGATTTTGAAAATACTGTATGTAATAATGTAGAGCAACTATGGATAACCATTTGTATGGGAAAGAGAAATATAAGAGTGGGGATATGTTGAAGGTCACCTAATTTGACTGAACAGGAAAAAAATGCATTTCTTGATTTATTGGATAGTGGGATTATAACAAGTAACACCATTATTATGGGAGATTTTAATTTTCCCCGAATACTATGGAGGACAATGGCAGTTGAGGGGTTAAATGAAGGGAAATTTGTTGAGATATGTCAGTTACACGGCCTTAAACAAATGGTGCGTGAAAATACCAGAGGACTGAGTCTTCTAGATTTGATTCTGACTAATATAGATGGAGGAGTAAGGAACATGGAAGTAATTGAGCCACTGGGCAGTAGCGACCATAATATGGTATGGGTAGAGTTAATAGAGATGACCCACAATGTCCAGGGGTCCAGGGAAAAACAACCATAAGAAATTACAAAAAAGCTGATTATGTTAAGATAAGGCAAATTTTGGGAAATTATAATTGGAAGATGTTGGATGGTATGTCTATGGTACAGTCTTGGCAGATTATAGACAAAGTGCTTCAGACATTTATCCAGAAGTATTCACCATTAATAAAAAAATATAATAAGAAAGGCAGGGTGCCAAAATGGATGACATGGACAATACGAAGACAAATAAATAAAAAGAATAAGACATACAAGAAATATAAGCTAAAACCCTCACCCAGTAGATTAGTAAAGTATAAAACTTTAGTTAAAAAATTCAAGACAAGCATTAGAAGGAGAAAAGAAAAAGCAGAATTAGATTTAGCTTTAAGTAAGGAAAATGGTAAAAAATAATTTTATATTTATGTGGGTAGTTTAAGGAAGACCAATAATAATCAAATCACAGGTATAAGGGACCAAGACAAATTGGTAGAGGATGAACAGGGAATGGCAAACCTGATGAGTGCCTATTTCCAAACTGTTTATACTAAAGATACTACTGTTCCTGTAAAATAAATAGAAGTGCCAAATAGTGAAAGGGAGATAGAATTGCCAAATATATCAGTTGAACAAGTAAAGGGGAAGTTAATGAAACTAAATGCATTTAAATCTGTAGGACCAGATGTATACCATCCAACATTTTTGAAGGAACTTGCAAAGGAACTGTCTGTTCCCCTGGCTGCTCTTTTTAATACGTTCTTAAGGGAGGGAGCTGTATTGAAGGAGTGGAGAATAGTGAGTATCACACCTATTTATAAATCAGGTGATAGGACTAGACCTGAAAACTACAGCCAAAGAAGTATAACCTCTATTGTTGGTAAAATAATGGAGGGATTTATAGAGGAACTGTTGGAAAATAACCTAAAAGATCTGAACCATCTGGATATTTCACAACATGGGTTTTCAGGTGAAAAATCTTGTACTACCAATCTGCTGCATTTCTTTGAGCCAGTGAGCCAGGCGTTAGATGCTGGATTACCCAATGATGTTGTGTATCTGGATTATAGGAAAGCCTTTGATTCTGTATCACATGGAGTCCTGATGGGGATTTTGCAAGAAACAGGAGTGGAGGGATATCTTAGAAAGTGCATAGCATCTTGGCTGTATAATAGACATCAACGGGTTTTGGTTAGAGGCTATCTTTCAGAAGAGGTGAATGTGACTAGTGGAGTTCCTCAGGGATCTGTACTGGGGCCAAAGCTCTTCAATTTCCAGTATGCAGGTATCAGAAGGAGTATGGATCTGCACATATGCAGATGATGCAAAAATAGATGCAATAGTAAATAACAAGGATGATGTAGCTATTTTTCAAGAGCAACTGACACATCTGGGGAATTGGGCACAAAAAAAAATAGAATTTAATATTACAAAATGCAAGGTTATGCATTTAGAGCAGAATAATAGTAGAACACAGCATAAGTTAAATTCCAAAATTAGTAAAGCTACAGGTAGTGAGAGAGATCTGGGGGTAATAGTTACTGACAAATTAGATTTTGACAAACACAACAGAGCTACTATAAATAAAGCAAATAGGATCAATGGAAACTTATTGCATAATATAAGAAGTAGGAAAGAGAGTGTCATGGTGCCCCTGTACAGATCCCTGGTGAGACCTGTGCTGGAGTATGGGACTCCTTTTTGCTCAGTACAGAGCATCAAGGGAGGAAAAAGGGTGGAACAAGTGCAGAGGAGTTTTACTAGAAAGGTTAAGGAAGTGGCAGGTTTAGAATATGGTTCCAGATTGAAGAGTCTGAGACTTTATACAATGACTTATAGAAGGGTAAGTGGGGATCTGTGTTATGTGTATAGATCAATGGGCGATAGTATGCTATGTGAAGCAAGAGAATTAATTTAGAAGGAAAATGTGAGGTCCAGTATAAGGGTTCTTGATAAACAGCTAAGAGGGGAGAAGTATAGAACGAGACAAGGGAAGTGGTTCAGTCAGAGGGTGGTAGAAATATGGAATGGTCTTCCTAAATAGGTGGTAGAAGTGACAAGTTTGTTCAGTTTTAAGAACTTATTAGATAAGTATATGGGAGCAGATAAATGGAGTTATGCCCACTGAGCTAGTGGCAGGCTCTTGAAGCTTATGGACCTGAATTTATCTATGAACCTATGAACAGTATTAATCCTAATTCACTCCTTGTGCAGGCAGAAGGACAGAAACTGCTTACTCCTAATGAAGCTTTTAGCACTTTATATATATTGGGACCATTATCTTCTCCAAGTTTTTGTGCTTTCAAACCTCTGTATCATAAAGAATTTGAGCAAACATTGTGGTCCTTATTGCAGTGAGGAGGGGTCTTATTGAATTACCTCCATGTAAGTACCTAAATTTATTCAACCAGTGAGTGCTTTTTACTGTCTGATGTGAAAGGTGATTGAGTTGTGCTAACCAACTTAAATTTGAGGAAGAAGTAAGGCCCAAATAAGTATAGTTATTCGTATTCAGAAGTTTATCTTTGCTGAGAAAGCAGGAGCCATTGGGCTTTTTCTGCACAAGAACCATTATCTGGGACTTTTGCATTTTAACTTTCAAATTCAGACCACCTGACACTTCTTGATTTTCTTGATTTAGAAGATTTCACTTTTTTTTTGAAGTCCTAACTTTGATAAGGACATCAAAATAATGTCATCTGCATAAGCTAGCATAGAGCAGGAAACTATACCAATTTTAAGGGAGTCAGAGATCAGGTTATTAAGTTTTCTTAGGAGACCATCTATATATGGCAAATAAAGTTGGGGCCAGTACACGCCCTTGGCACACCCCTTTGTTAATAAGAAATTGGTTTGAGACTTCACCCTTGGTGCCCAGACTTCTTATAGCCCAATAATCTCTGTATAAATTAGAAATTATAGCAATTAGGGCTGGATCAGTACTCCTATGTCTCATCAGACACCGTAATATTTGTCTTTCTATTGTGTCAAATGCTGATGAAAAGTCAATAAATGCAGACAATATTTTTTTGTTTTCTTAAAATTGCATATTTTGGGGGGTCACGTGATGGCAGCCTGAGTGGTAGCAGTGCACCCGCGGAGCTCCGTCGCCAACCAAGAAAAATATTACAGATTTGAACTTTTCTTATCGGAGTTAGCCCACAAATTGGTCAGAGAAAGTCAAGGAAAGCCTCTTCAGTCGATTGCTTGGCCCGAACTATGGAGGGATACGTTAAAAAAGTGAGGCCGAAACACACTCCTCCCCAGACTCCAGAGAAGGAAAAGGCCGCTAAATGAGCGAAGCAACAGGCCGCTAGCTTGTCAAGCCTGCCCACGGCAGATGCCCCACTCTCTCAGAATTCAGGTTTCTCAAGCTTCTACAACCCTTGCAGGCCGCAATTGCATCAGTGGCTGAAGATATGCAGGAAATTAAAAAGTCGATGGATTCCTTGACCCGAAGGGTGGGTGATACCGAAACGAAAGTAATCTCATTGGAGTCTAAACAGGCAAACTATGATTCTGAGCTAACACTTGTAAAACGAAGGTTTAAAAAGCTGGAGGACAAGTTAGAGGACTTGGAGGGACGCAGCAGGTGCAATAATATCATTATAATCGGGGTCCCTGAAAAGGAAGAGGGAAATGCTCCAATCTTTTTCATTCAGAAGTTATGCTCCAAGATTGCAGGTTCCCCCCCTGCTGGAGGGGATTACGTTATAGAAAGAGCACATAGGGCTTTGCGGCCTCCTCCTGCACAGGGCCAGCCCCCCAGGCCATTAATTGTCAAATTTCTTAATTATTTGGACAGGCAGCACGTGCTGGACAAAGTGAGAGGGGTGAAGGAGCTACTCTGGGAGGGCAAACGAATCCGCATAATTCAGGATCTCCCCCACTCAGTGAGAGCAAAGCGTCAAGAACTGCACCCGATTGTAACCAAGCTTATTGCTGCATCCAAACAATTTAAAGTGAAGTATCCTGCTGTCTTAATGGTCAATTTAGATGGGAATTGGCTCTCATTTGAATCCTATTCTCAAGCTCGTCAAGAACTGCAACGGCTCCTCCCTGATCTTTTTAAGTGAGCATATACTATGTGTTTCCTGAGTCCTATCAGTAATATCTGGATGATTATGCCTGGGTATTAAATCATGTGTTTGCCTTTTTTTTTTTTTCCTGTGAGAAGCGTGTGGACACTGGTCTGAAGCGTGCTTGTTTGGGACGAGACCTAAGAATGGCCTTCATAAAGTTTGTGATGGACACTTGAAGACCTCACAATCAGCCCCTCTGGATTTCCATCTGCATAATGTATTTAAGGGGTCTGTGGAGTTGTGTATGGGCCAGTCAGTGTGGGATTCTGGGTCGATCCGGACTGTAATGCAGACCACATTCTGGTGTCATTGGCAGATTTTCCTTCATGAGAAGTGGCTCACAATTGGACTCCTACTTGCTCCGGATTTGGACTAGATGTTTTTGGACAGATATATAACTGAAATTGGGACTGACCTCTCGATCAACACTGAAAAGGACCTGTTTTTTTTTTCTTTTCCTCTTCATTCTAGATTTCGGGGGCTATTCCTGATTTAATGGAGTAGATATAATTCATTGATGTGGCGGGCGGGGGCTCTAGGGTGCGTGGCTGAACATGTTGGGTTGACTGGAAGTAGATCATGTGGCAGACTTTATTTAAGAAAGCAGTTCAACGGAACTGGGGGGCAGATAATACTGGGGGGAGGGGTGTTTACAGTGTTGTTTTATTGTTGGGGGGGAAGTATTTGGAGTTTTGATAATTCAGAGGGTTGGGGAGGGTAATAGTAATAATCAAGGTTACAGCTTGTTGGGAAAGTACTCTTTTTTTAGGCACGAGGATGCTTTTATTTATTTAACTGGCCCTATTTATAGTGATAATATTTCCAGACTTCTCTCTATGCACATTTTGATTCTTACCTTAATATACATATGAGTCAGATATATAAACTCGTTAGCTGGAATGTTAAGGGAGCCAAGGATAGGGCTAAACGGCAAGTGGTTTTAAGGCACCTACATCACTTGGGTGCACATATTGCCTTCCTTCAGGAAACTCATTTAAAGAAAAGTGATGTACAGTATTTTAGGAGGGCATGGGTTGCCCAGGTATATGGGGCGGGAGCCTCAACTAAAAGGGCTGGGGTGGCCATACTAGTAGCCAAAAGTGTCCCCTTTAAACTCCTGAATGAATATTGGGATCCTGAAGGCCGATATATATTTGTGCGAGCACAGCTGGCCTCTCAATCTTTATTGCTAGGCTCTGTTTATGGCCTAATAGTGACTCCCTCCTTTTTCTCAATGTTGCTGCAGCGGTATTCTCAGATACACATCAACTGACAATTATTGAGGACTGGAATTTAGTACTGCAAAACGATCTAGACAGAACCTTTAACAGGTGGAAGGGTTTATCCCGCACAAAGGGCTCTGAAGGGTCTTATTGATAATACAGCATTAGTTGACATATGGCGTGTCCTTAATCCTGGGAGGCGACAGTACTCTTTTTACTCCCCAGTACACAATTCTTATTCAAGAATTGACTACATTTTAGTTAGCTCTGAAGCGGCCCCTGACATGATACAGGCTGACATTTCAGCTAGGGTCATCTCGGACCATGCCCCGGTTAGTGTATTGTTTAGACCATCCTCTCTGTCTTGGCGATCACCGCAATGGAGACTAAACTGCCAAATTTTAAAGGAAGAATCACATCTAAAAATAATTAAGGATTATACTAAATTGTTTTTGCAGACTAATCAAAATTCAGTAACTCAAAAGGATATGATCTGGGTGTCTTTGAAGTGTTCCTTAAGGGGGGAATTAATTAAGATTACCTCTAGGAAAAAGCTCATTCAGAGGAATAAGATGGACTCCTTATTAACCCAGATTAAGCAAATTGAGTATAGTTTGTCCCAACACTCGTCCGATACAGAGAGGATTAAACTGCATAAGTTGCAGGCTCAGTACTCAGGGCTAGCTTTACATCAAGCTGAGCTTGCATTGTTTCGAGCAAAGCTTCAATATCTGGATACAGGAGAGAAGGCCGGAAGGCTGCTTGCAATGCGGATAAAACAATTGGATTTAGCTCATCACATTGCAGGAATTCGCACTTCTCAGGGAGATCAAATTTGTACGGATCCATGTATTATGACGGAAGCCTTTAGAGGGTTTTTTCAAAAGATATACTCGAAAGATACTCATTTTGAGGCCTCAAAGTTGGATATTAATACTTTTTTAAAATCGGTCTCTCTCCCAAAGATTTCTCCTGAGGAGGCTACAGATCTAGATGCCCCAATAACAACTTCAGAGATTAGTCAAGCTATTCAGCAGATGCCCCTTGATAAGTCCCCTGGGCCTGATGGCTACCCAAATAATTTTTTCAGAGTCCTTTCATCAAATTTAGCCCCAATTCTGTTAGAGGTTTTCTACTATTGCTATGACCACGGGATATCGGATCCGAGTTTTTTCGAGGCAACAATCACTTTAATATTGAAACCAGGTAAAGACCCCTCAAATTTAGATAGTTATCACCCTATATCGCTATTGAATACTGATGTAAAAATTTTAGCGAAGATGCTCGCAAGCAGACTGTCTAAAATAATGGATAGGTTGATTTGCAGGGAGCAGGTTGGCTTCATGAAAGGGAGGATTCCTCAGGACCATCTCAGAAAGTTATTACATCTCATGGCGGAGGTTAGAGAGTCCGGTGTTCCAGTGACGCTTCTCTCTCTCGATGCCGAAAAGGCATTTGACAGAGTATCCTGGGATTACCTGTTCCTCACTATGTCAGCTTTTGGCCTACCTGATGGCTTTATAAAATGGGTTAAAGTCCTATATTCCTTCCCTTCCGCCAGAGTTAAATGCAATGGGGTATTATCACAGATTATTAAATTAGAACGGGGGTGCCAGGCAAGGATGTCCATTATCCCCACTATTATTTAATCTATATCTGGAGCCGTTCCTGCATAAATTAATGGGGAATCCATTTATAAGGGGTATCAAGGTGGGGAGAGATACCTATATCTGCTCTGTCTATGCGGATGATGTGTTGTTACATGTCGAAAATCCGTATGTCTCTATACCAGCCATACTTGAGGAAATTGACTACTTTTCAAAGATTTCGGGCTATAAACTAAACCGCACAAAAACTAAAATCTTTCCCCTTAAATAACAAAGTGATAATGGCTGATTTTCACTCACTGGGTTTGGGTTGGGAAGATAAGTCATTATCGTATTTGGGTATCAACATCTGCATAAGCCTTTCATTGATGATTAAAAAGAATTTAGATGTTCTTGTTCAGGCTATATCGGAGGATCTGAATAGATGGCGATCAGTCTCCTTGACACTGTGGGGTAGGATAAATCTTTTAAAAATGAACGTTTTACCTAGGTTACTATACCCCCTGGGAATGCTTGGGATATACCTCCCAAAAAAAAGGGTTTATCAAGCTGCAAAAAATGTTTGATACTTTTCTATGGCAAGGAAAGCAAACTCGCAGGTCCTACCATAATTTGACAGCCCCAAGGCATAGGGGTGGATTAGCCGCTCCTTCTGTATTTTTATATTATGTGGCACATCATGTCTGTAAGCTGGGTTGGTGGAATAGAGATAATATGCATTTAGATTACAGGCCCCTTTGGTATGGCATAGAGTATGATTTAGCGAAAAGGGTGAAATGTTCCTTACTGGCCCTTTTATTTCTTTCCCCTTCTGATATCCCTAGGTTATTTAAAAATAATCCTATGGGATGGTCCCTAAGATCCCTTCTTCAATTACAACAACATCTTGGACTTAGGTGGTGGACTTTGGATGCCCAACCTATATTTGAAAATATTCATTTTAAACTTGGAGGTACCACAATACCCCCTCTCTTTTGTCCACAGATAAGCCACTTCTCAGCTGCGGACTTGTTGGAACAGAATAAACTACGGCCCTTTGATGATTTGAAGAGGCGTTATGGGTTCACGGATGGCTGTTTTTTCAAGTGGCTGCAGCTAGGAAGGGCTCTGTCCCAGGTTCTCCCTTCCCTCTCAACTTCGGTCCTCAGGTCAGAAAACATTGCCCTCCTATTAACAGCTGCAGTACAACCACATGCAGTATCCAAGGTATACAAATTGCTTCAAGAATGGGACTCTAAACTCCCATCAGGGGTTTGTTACTATTGGGTCAGTGAACTAAATGTTAGGAACACTCCGGAATTCTGGAGGAAGTTCTGGACCTCTATCTATCGATATGTTAAACAAGATAGACTCAGGCTGACTCAATTTAACATTTTGCATCATCTTTATTTAACACCCACATATTTGTTTAGATGGAAAGCACGTAGCTCTCCGCTCTGTTGGAACTGTGTTGGAGGAGGGCTCTTTGCTCCATATGCTTTGGACATGTCTGAAGATTCGAACTCTATGGGAGGCCCTCGATAAACTTGTACGCCCTATCCTTGGCTCTTACATTATGAACACTCCTGAAATTTGTCTACTGCACATTTTTCCTGAGGCTACTCCAAGGTCCTGGAGAACCCAAGTGTCTCCTATTGTTGCTGTTATGAAACTAATAATTTTAAGACACTGGTCTCCTGATAGTTCCCCGTCTTTACTGGAGTGGCATCATGAATGCACATTAGCATTACAGCTAGAAAGGCATATAGCACATGTTCGAGGCCAGTCAAAAGCCTTTACATCACGGTGGGGTCGTTTAGACCTCGTGCTGAGATCCTGGAACTCGAAAACTTAATTTTTGATGGTTAGGCCAGTTACTTTACTCACTTTTTCTTATTTCTTAAAGTAACCTGGGGGGGGGGTGAGATAAAGGGGATACACTAGAGTAGATAAAGTGTTGTTTCCTCTGTCTTTTTTTTTTCTTTTGGGGAGAGTTTACTGTAATGCACCCCAATTGTTCTATGACAATTGATTATGGATGTCTGAGTACTAATTGTTATAAGTGTATGCTTTTGTCTATCTAATGTTTGCTGGAGTGGCATATAAAAGTAATAAAATATTAATTACAAAAAAAAAATTGCATATTTTTCAATTATATGTGTCAGGATAAAGCAATTATCAATAGATGAATAATTATTTCTAAACCCAGCCTGAGCTTCTGTATGGCGTCCTGTGCACTCTAGTTGAGAGTTTAGTTTTTCCAACATAACGATGGATGATTTTCAAGTTTATGTCAAGTAAACTGATCAGCCTGTACATTTTAGGATCATCTACTTTCCACTTTTTATGTATCAGGCAACCAGTGCCCCCTTCCATGATTCAGGGAAATATTGCTCCTGAATACCTCAGAATACCCCTGTTAAAGTTTTTTTCCAGAACCTCACACCAGCTTGTGGTGTTAGCCAGATACACTTCTGCTGGGATTCTGTCCAGTCCAGGGACTTTATTAGATTTTAAAGTTCTTATTGCAAAATAAACAACTTGTCTAGAAACTAATATTTGATTGAAGTTAGTGTCACCCAAAGGATAGCTATTATCAAGCTGACTATCATAGAAAATTTCTGAAAAATACTTCATCCAATTATCCTCTGAGATATACATATATGGGTCTGTTTTATAAGTATTTGTGCCCTTGCTTACATATAGTCAGAACTTTTTTGTATCTTGTTTAGTAGTAATGGAAAGCATTTTTTCCCATTGGATTTTATAATATTGTTTTTTGTTTCTGTTTTAAAAGTAATTTATACTTTTTCCAATCTTGATTTAAACTATTGACCAATAATTTCTCATTGGTTTTCTTTATTTGTCTAAGCTTTGCCAATAGTTGTCTTTTGAACAGTCTACACTCTTTATCAAACCAGCGGATATCCTTTGTTTTGGTTTTTGTTTTGCTTATTATTTTATCTTCATACAGCTCTTTGCATAAATCAGCAAAGATGCAAGCCAGATGAGCCACCAGTACCCTACCTGATTCCAGATGAAACTTAGTAGAGAGCAAATTTGAGTATATATGAAGTATGTTTTTTAACAATTCTTCTAAGTTGATTGACCATGAAACCCTTTAATTTTGAATTGATTCCACCTGAACTAAAAGCTGGTTAACATGTACATTACTGTCTTTTGATAATCCAGTTAGTACTAAGGGGAGGTGGTCACTCTCCAGTCTACTTATAAACTGAAGTCCATACCAAACCGTACTGTGGCCAGACCAAAAAGCTATGTCTAGAATTGAACTGCCCATACCATTAATATATGTACTGTAAAATTGTCCGCTTTGTACCCACTAAGTCTGCCATTTAGTGGGTACATTTCTGTTTCTTTCAGGATATTCGTTAATTTTATTCCAAAGTTATTTTTTACTAAATCCTTTGAATTCTTAATATTAACAGGACCCGTGGAATCATCATACATGAATACAGAGTTGTCATAGTACCCTTCAAACTCTACAATCCTAGAATTAAAATCCACCAATAACAGCATCTCAAAATCTGGGTGATCAGTCTTGCAATCATGGAAAAGAGCTCTGAGTCTGTCCCAAGCATCTGGTAGGAGAAATTTAGAGGCCTGTGGTGGAATATAAACATTAACCAAGAAGATGTTATTTGTATTACTAATCAATTGTAAACACAATAGGTGTCTATCAGCATATTTCAGTTTAGTATCATGGAAAATACCAATTTTAATAAAAGAGGTTAGACCCCCAGTTCTTCTTCCAAAGTTGCGGTACTTTTCCCCGGGTACATAGAAACACTCATAGCCGTTCAGTATACTAATATTTACTTCAGCATGCCATGTTTCCTGAAGACAAAGAACATCAGAACTTAGCAAGAAATCGCTCCATTCAGCTATATTCCAAGAGAGAAAAATTATTTTGTACTCATCAGGCTTAAATAGTATAGAGTACCACAAGGATTCATATTTGGTCCCTTATTATTTGTGATCTATGTAAATAACATTGATGAGAGTATTAACAAGGCCAACATATACCTGTTTGCTGATGACGCGGTTGTATATATAAGTTGTCTGACACCTGAAGCCACTTGTGCTGACCTCCAGAAGGAATTAAACCAGCTCCAGAACCAGCTTTTCCATAAAAAACTTCTTCTAAATGCTAAAAAAAAGCAATGTTGTTTTTGCCCTATAGCCATGTGATGAATCCAGCCAGCTCTGGAGCACTCCCTCAGATTATTACAATTCTTGGAGAGAAATTGAAGTTTGTCTCAAAGTTTAAATACCTAGGTGTGTGGTTAGACCGTAATCTATCATTTACTGAGCATGTCAAAGACCTTGTAAAGAAGTTAAGGCAGAGGCTGGGGCTATTCTTTAGAATTAACCAGTTTCTTACTAGAGATGCAGAAGTACGCCTTGTCCAAACTACTTTTCTTTCACTGATCGATTATGCAGATTTCCTTTATAGTTAATGTCCCAAAGCCTCACTTGCAAAGTTGGATATGCTTTACCACAGGGCCATCCAGTTTATTACTGGTCTCCTCATCTCTACCCATCATTGTTCCTTGTACAAAGCCATAGAGTGGTCCTCTCTTATGTTTAGGCATAATAGAAATGCAGTCCTCTGGACTTATAAAGTCTTCTTGAAGTGGCTTCCACAATATATAATAGACTGTCTCCCATTAAGTGAGCCAGGAATGTATGCCCTAAGAAGAGCATCCTACATCACATTATGCATGCCCAAGGCTTCCTCTCGATATGGCAGAATGGCCATTAGTTTCCTGTTGCCAGCATTGTGGAACAAAGTACAAAAATTATTGAAAATTAAGCTGCCTCTGCAGTATGAATGCTTTTAAATCTCTAGTTGCTCAGCATGTGTGTGAGCCATGCAATTGCTACCCCAGCCTCTAATTTTTGTCTGAAGCATCAGGCTGCTGCCCTCTGAGCATAGTTGAATTTATGATTGTTTGTAAACTTTGGTGACCTTAACTCTGTGAGTGTCTTATGCCTTAAATGTTTTTCCCCTCTAGAAATCCCTGTAGGGTTATTATCTCATCATGCCTTCATGGCTGCTACACCTTACTCACCCTGTTGTCTTTTACATATTGCTTAATCTTTGGCTCTTATTCCCCTACCCTGTACCATTCAACTGCCCTATTTCATTGTTGTTTTCCCCTTTCCACTGCATTCCACTCTTACTGTCTCTTTCCTCTGTCCCCTAACTCTCTTCCCTGCTGTAGACTAGCCCTTTAGGGGCTCCCTGCCCCTCAGGTGGGAGACATGCGGATACTGGGTAGTTGTTGCTTCCATAGCCACCACCTGAGATACCTAGACTGGACTCCTTACAAGTGAGGTGCGGCATTGCCGAAACCCAGTCAGAACATGAGCGCTTTTCTGCTCTGGTGTCTAATTGGCTCCTGCAGTCTGATCCTGTGTCTCCCTCAATACCAAGCTAAAGTCTGATTTTCTATCTAAAACTTGCACAAAAAAGAGCTGTACTTACTAATTGTCTAACATTTTTGACCTCTATTTTTTTTCTGTTTAGAGTGTCAAGAGCTGGGACTCTGTTTGATTACACTCCTTTCTGAATTTTTGTGGTTGGGACAGTCTTTAGGTGTCAAGGAATACCCAATTCTGTTGGCCTGCTGTTTTGGTCCTCCCGCTGGTTCAGATGTTCCATTGTCCATGGCCCAGTGCTTAATACTGACCTCTTCTTCCATCCCCTGCCAAGGATATGCTCTCTACTAGCTCCCTGCCCATAGGTGTGGAAAACCCGGGCACCAGGCAGTCAGCGCTGCCTCTACCACTGCTTGAGAATCTAATTCCCCATTAGCAAAGCATAGCATTAGCAGCCATCCAATCGGAATGTGAGCACTCTTCAGCATTGGCTTCCGATTGGTTACTACAGTCTGCTTCTGTGTCCATTCTAAACCAAGCATAAATCTGATTTCCATGCCAAAATTTGCCAAAAAAGAGCTGTAATTACTTTTCTTATTGACTGTTAAGACCCTTATCCTTCTGTTTAGAGTGTTACATTTAGGGATGCTGTGTGATTACACTACTTTTGAAATTCTGTGCTTGCGTCAGCTTCCTACACTAGTGGCCGATCACTTTTACCCTACTGAAGTTCCTACTAAGCCCCATCTTATGTCCTCCTTAAATATTACAGAAGCAGTCTGAATTGATATGACTGATGTAACATTGAGTACTTACTTGCATTAATTGTGTTAATTGTTTTTTACTTGTGTTATTTGAATCTATTGTAAATATCTCTGTATGCATTGTACCATTTGACCTGGAGCTAACCAGGTCCATCTTGTAAATGAGCTTGCTCAATTATGTTCATCTAGATAAATAAAGATTTTGATTATTTTTTATTGAAAGAGAAGAAAGGAAACATTAGTTTTAGAATATTGATCCAAGTCTTCTACCACCTTTAGTGAATTAGTAGCTTCAGCAATATTGGGAACCAGGTGACCATTGGAGTTACTCAAAATTATATGAGTATCCTCCTTAGAATAATTACTAAGTCAGTAGAGCACATTTGGTGAAGCGCCTGTGGGTTCAGCAATATTTGTATATGTACGTCCCTCATAGCTAGACTGATTCTATTTTTCGAGAAGAAGAGTCACCAAACACCTCATTGACTTACACTGGTGAAGGCCCAACACAGCTAATTGAGGGCTTTTATCCAATAATAATTTAGCAAGTTTGGAATCCCGCACCAAGATTCTATTTGTGATGAATTGGATTGTCTAGTTACATTCTTAAAGCCCATTTTACCCAATTTAATTTTCAGAAATGAACTAAATAGATTGCATAATGATCCAATTAGTTTTTTATTATTTTCTCTGGACATAAGCTACATTCCAAAGAGGCTAAGGACAACCGTCTCTTTCTTATACATCCCACTTAATGATTTCTGATTAAAATCTTGCCTGTTAGGGAACATGATAAAGTAGCCTTTTCTCTCAATGGTCTCTCCATTTTATTATATATTACTGGCAGTCCTAGGAGACTGAAGAAAAACTTCTATGGAGTTTGTTCTCCCATCCTGAGAGTTTCTTACTTCAATAATATCTGTCTCATCTATTTCTAAATCCATCTCTTTTGATAAGAAATTTGTTACAAATACTTTGAGTCTGTCCTCGCTCATTGAGGGCCATCCATTTAGGGCAGTTATTCTTAAACAGGGCAAAGAGGATTTAGGTGAGTCAGTGTTGGGTGTGATAATTTATCAAACACTTTTGCAAAATCTAAAAATATAACATCTACTTCTTCACCTAGGTCTAAAGTTCAGCTGGTTTTCTTATAAAATTCCAACATATTGGTCTGGCAAGATTTAGTCTTTGTAAAACCATGTTGTGTTTGGTCTAGTATAAATTATTAACCTCAAGGTGATCTAATATGTGTTCTTTAAGAATCCCTTCTAATAATTTGCATACAATTGAAGTTAATTGATTCCATATCTCTAGATGATTATTAGCAGTTTTAATTAGAGATTTCAGTTGGATTACCATGGGTAAATGATCACTATCTGCTTTAGAAATGACTTGGCAAGTATTCCAAAAATTGATATCGCCGTTCCAAAATATGTAATCTATAACTGATGGTCCAAATGGTCCATAATGGTATAATTCCCAGTTCTATCTCCTTCTATTCTACCATTTAATGGTGCTAAATGATATGTATTAAGAATATCAATTAGTCTCTGTCCGACTTTGTTTACTTTAGCATCTCTTGCATTTCTTATATATTCATGGGCCATATCATGACACCAGTTACGTAAATTATTTCCTGAGTAACCATCATATGCACCAATTCTTGCATTAAAATTCCCACACAGGAGGATATTTTCACAAGCTGTGCTAATCCAGTTCCTGTTTGTGGTGTCATCCAGCTTGCATCAGATTCCATCATGATAATATTTGGAGCTAGAAGGAGGCACATAGGAATTTATTATACAAAAATGTAATTGATTGAATTGCACTGAGAGAACTTGAAAGTTTTCACTAGACATTATTAATTTTATCTTAATTCTATCAATCTTAACCCATGTGGCTAAGCCACCTATAAGTCTTCCTGGTTTTGTAACTCTCTTACCAGGGACTTGGAAATAGCTGTAACTATTCAGACCTATATCAGAATCAACAGAATGCCAGATCTCTTGTAGGCATATTATAAAGTGTCTGTTTACAAAATCCAACCAGTCTCTATCTACAGATTTAGTCAGAAGCCCTGAAACATTCCAGATTAAAAATAAATAAGAATCATTTGTATATTTCATAGTCTCAAAAGACTGTCTATTCAAGAGTAAATTTTCTTGTGTTTCCAAAGCTTCAAAGTTGTTTGAGAAAGGTATATTATAAAACATGTTCCCTTTAAGGTTTCTGGGTGGGTACCTGTCCTTTTCTAGTTCATTCAGTTCATATACCTTTAGTGGAGACTCTATTAGGTCAGAGCTGAACTTATCAGTAAGCGATGGTACAACACAATGTGGTGTAATTTCTCTGCAGGACCAAGATCGTTCCAACTTAATGCATCACATTTGAAGCATAAAGCATGAAGTAACAAAGATTCCTTGGAAAACAAGAAAAGAAGAAGATAAACATTTCTAATGGGACTTTATAAATATTGAGTTAGTCTTATATGTTTGTGTTTTTTGAAATTGGTATTTTGTATCGTGTAAAAGTATTTTGGGGTTATGTATCACTCTTTTTATATTGGATCTAATTAAACTTTAGTGCATATAACTCACATTTTCACATTTTTCATGCACCCTTCTAATTTGATCATGGATTGGTGCTAATTAAATCTTCAATAAAATGGCTTAGTAACTTAATGGGTGCATGCCTCTGATGAAACTAGGCTATGACATGGTGAAAGAAAGGTGTTTTTCCACCATGAACATGATGGTTGTCTCTGCTGTTTATGGATTGTCCCTGTATGTGCTATGCTGTGCAATCTTTTTAAAACTGCATTTTGGAAATTTTTATAATGATGAATAAAACAACAAGAGCTATGAGTATGTTGTTTTGCTTGTTACTTCATATTAGGGGCTATGGAGATTTAAACCAGCATATAGGGGTTTGAGTGTCTAAGGGTGATACATTTAGAGGTGGGTGCACTTTCCTTTCTAGAGTATGGACATTTACAGTACAAGCCACTTAATCAGGATGACCCAGTGGTGGGCTTTTTGTCACAATTAAGTGGTTGTCCTGTTTATTAGAAGCCCATGCAATAGGCTTTGTTAAACACCAGCAGGTTTGCCTGATTCCCCCATTTTCACATTACACAGTTTTATTAGTTTTTTAACATAAAACTCAAAACTGTTACCATTTTTAATAAAGTGTGCAGTAGTAACTTACTCTCACAGCTTGTCTCCCACCTCACAAAGTCACAGAGTCAGCATCTTCCTTCAAATATGGTACTGTACTGCCACTTGAATGGAGTTCAGTCCTAGTAGTCAATAGAGAAAAGTACACCTGCTTTTAACTTTTGGGACTGGAAGTATAATCTAAAGGTTAAAGTAATGAGCTGTGAAAGAGCTTGGTACATCCAGCAGACGGACCTGGGTTTGATTCCCATAACCTCCAATTGCATACTGTGTGACTCTGAGCAAGTTACTTAACCTCCCCAGTGCTCCCAGATCACCCCCTGAAAACAGGCATCTGTGCCTAATGGGCCTTACCCGGTTACCAAAGAATAAAATAAATAAATAAACTCTTAACTTTTTAACAACATTTTTACAAAAGATTTCCACAAAAAGGCTCCCACATCCCAGTCCCTCCCCCATGGCTTGCCACCTGCCTCAATTATTTTTATTATTATATTTATTATTCTTTGGTAACTGGGTAAGGTCCACTATTCACAAGTGCTTGTTTTCTTGGGTGACCTGGAAGCACTGGAGAGGTTAAATGACTTGTTTAGAGTCATACAGTATGCAAGTGAAGTTTGTGGGACTCAAACCCATGTCTGCTGGATGTTCCAAGAACTTACTCAGGTGTTAGCATGATCCCTGTGAGCTTTTATTTATTGTTTTTTACTTTTGGTTCTTTCTAAGTCCTGAGTGCAGAGAGGTTGTGGAAGGGCTGGGGAGGGGTAAAACTGTGCTCTATTAAAACATCAACGCACAGCTTGAGATAAGTTTGTGGTCATATACTGTGCCTGAAATATGTTGTGTTTTTTAATGCAGTCTGCTGGGCCATGTGGACTAAAGAATGCAAACAGCATGCAGCAGCATGGGTCAGTTCAACTGCAGGAGCCAGCTAGCAGCAGGTACACTTGGGTGGGGCTGTTGTACTAGGTAGGTGTACTTGGGGATGAGGGCTGTACCGTAGTGCAATCTTACCATCCTGTATGCATTTGTGTTTTACAAATGGGAGCAGATCAGTATCACCTATGTGAAGCCATTCTACCTATAAACAGCAGCTGTAACATGTGAGCGTGTGACTGAATCATTCCCATTAGCTGGTGTCTCCATCCTGATAAAGTGACTACAGCTTACACACAGGAATACATAGCCACTTAATTGGTTCCCAGCGTGGGTCATCCAATAAAGCAGATGCCCCCATTAACTGCATCCCAATTAAGTGACTTCTACTGTAGTTGCTACAGATTCAAGTTTGAGGACTGTGCCTGCATGCTTTCCTTGTGAAACTGACAGTAATCGAGAGCAGGGGTTTAGTGTAATGAATAATGTATGAGATGCCAGCCAATAATACTTGATCCCCAGATATTCTGTAGATGGAGGACACGTGAGAAAGAGCCAGACCTCTGTGGGAGAGTGAAGGATAGAGACATGTGAGTGAATTCAGCAGTCAGCCACCAGGTTGAACACAGCTATTAAAAAATATTTGCAAAAAAGATTTTCTGTTCCCTACTAGGACAACACAAAAGTGTATGCCCTTAGTGTTGTGCACTGTCAGGGCTTGCCCTGTCAGAGGGCCTGAGTCACCTGAGGCATTAAATAATTGCCTACCCTTCGGGGTGTATGAGGGCAAGTCCCCTGTTGGATGAAGTTGATATCAGAGGACATAAGGAGACCAGCACAGCCCACACCCCTCACCACCAGAAGCGCATTGAGCCATTGCACCTGTGGCACTATCTGTATCTGCAACTCAGAGAGAGATGTTCCAATACACCCATCCTGCAGAGTTTGCTAAGGTCATGAGTACTGGGTCAGTACCCCAACCATTCTTCTGTGAGCCAGGATCAGATACAAATAATTGCTGGGCATTTCTGAATGCTTGTTACTTAAAGCCCATTTTAGAACTGCAACAGCCAGGAGCAACTAACATCTGTGTTTAAATATTTTGTTTGGGATTAACAACCCAAATCTGCCTGCAGTGTGCACACAATTAATAAACTGTTTTGGGAATTCTCAATGGATTGTGGGGTACTGAGGTATTATTAGGGGGAATCAATAAATATTGTGTGGGTACTCACCAGAAGGTGATAGGATTTCTGATGGAATATCTCTAAAGTATTGCTCTGCTGCATTTAACCCATTAATTTCTCCATTTAGATGCTCCTTTCTCCCAAGTAAATATCCCTTATTCAGAATTGCAGTTTGCTGCGCTTCTGCATATTATTGAGTTTTCTTATTGTGCATGCTTAGTGCAAAGGTTTGGAGGTGGTATAAGCATATAGGTTTCTTATCAGTGAGGGTGGGGATTGCAATCATTTCCTGTGAAACAACATCCTGGCAGCCACCTGTCAAAAGAATCCCCATAGACTGAGGCACTGCACCACTTCATTATTAGGTCTTATACCAACCAAGCCCAGACACCATTCACCCAAAGGCTTTACAGACTATGACCAGATACCATTAGACAGGCAGAGTCTCACATCTCATAAGTAGAAGTGGTTGGAAATGGAAGAGACTGGTAGTTTGGTAGCTGTATATTGGCTAGTGATGCAGCAAAATTTTATTTTGCCTGCGAAATTCCAGTGAAATCGCTAATTTTGCCACGCAAAATATGTCACGAAATTATGAACGCAAGGCAAAATTTCACCAGTAAATTTCTCCTTGCATTACTATTTGGCAAAATCAGGTGAAATCAGGTGAAATTGGGCTTTCCACATGACTTATTCTCTTCAGGTCACATGGGGTGACTATGCAGGCAGGAAGTGAGTGATTCATTTCCTTTCTGTGTAGCTGGAGACTTGGAGAGGAGAAGCAGGCAGCTAGCAGCACAGACTTTAAAATCTTTACTTGGTCTGTGTGTGTCACTGTTCCATTGTGTGTGTGTTTTTTACACCCTTTTTTTGTTTAAAAAGTATATATTAGACTGTGTTTCTGTTCTTTTCTTACAGTTTCGGTTTGGTGTCGGTAGTGTAGATTGTGTGTGTGTGTGTGTGTGTGTGTGTGTGTGTGTGTGTGTGTGACTTCTTCTCTCTCCCTTTCTGTTAGGAATATTTGTTTCCTTTTTTGTTGTTGTTGTTCATAGATAGAAAGGATGGATGCTGATAGGAAGCATGGATGCCAAACATCATGGCATGGTGATTGGGAGTAAGGCACCCACTGTTCACCTTAACAGGCAGGTGTTTCAGCAGGAACATGTGCCCACCCTAAACCGGTGCATGTGGCCCCACTCACCAACAGCAGCAGCAGCATGAGCCTGTTGCCTCCCAGCAGCAGCCTGACCATGAGGATGATGTGGCCCCCAGTAATAGCGAGCCACAGAATCCTGTAGCCCCCCCCAGCAGCAGCAGGAGCAATTGGCCCCCACCCCCATCAGCAGCCAGATACTAATGCACCCACCGCCTCCCCACAGCATAAAGGGCCAGCCATATGGTGTTTCATTGAATGAAACACCAGTGACAGCATGTTTGTGATCTGCAAGCTGTGTGGCGGATCCATGCGAAGGGGAAAACAAGGGGGCCATTTTGTAACTGGTGGCCAAAGGAGGCAACTGCAGAACCACCATGCTGCAGAGTGGCTCCAGAAACAACAGGACTTGGCAACAGTAGGAGGCAGTGGGGCCCTAGAAGAAGAGGGCCAGCAGGAGGATGGGGCCAGTGGTCAGGTTGAGCCTGGAAGGCACTGCAGCAGCAGGAGAAAGCAGCAAAAGGCAGCAGCATCCCCATCCACCTCACCCCACATCCACCAGGGTCATCGGGTTCATGGTGGTGGTGAACCCGCACAGCCTGCAGTAGATCCAGCTGCCCCTCCTGTTAGCCATGAAGACCTGCCAGCTGTATGAGCAAAGGTGTCCGCTCTCCATTGTGATTTTGATAAGTTCTGCCAGGAGGACAGGGGGATCTCAGAAAACTAATGGATGAGCAACATAAAGTGTTGGACCTCCTTGTGGGACTTCATCATAGGGCGATTGGTGGTGGCCGGTCAGAATTAATCTGTGCCTGTTTCTGACGCCGTTTAATTACAGTCTGGAAAGTGGAAAAATGTGCTTGCTAATTTGCAAGTGAGGCAGGCAGTACAGCACCTGAATTTTCTTCTCTTTTCTTTTTCCTGTCCTTGCTTTGCTACTGTCACTCTTCCCTCATGCACACCCTCGAAAAAAAACAAACCCTCCCCCAAAAAATAAAATTAAATTCTTTGCTGTCCTCTTCCTCTTTCTATATCCTTGTGTTTCTTTTTTGTGTCCAGCATTTTGCGTGTTATTATGTAATGCTTATGCTCCCTCTCTTTCCTATTTTTTGAGTACTAGAGCTTTGTAGAATATAAAAGTCCACCTGTTGAATGCTTGCGGAAAGACCATTCTGATTGCATGGAATTCCACAGAATTTCACAACATTTTATATTTCAGTTATTTCACTATCATTTTAAATGCATACATCTAAATAACACAAAATGTGGAACATGAGCAATACACTACAACATACAAACATGTACCAAATGCCAGAGTTGTAGATTGAAATGGGGCAGAGTTATGTATGGTGAAACATTTAATCAAAATTTAATTTTCAGTTATTTTGAGATCATTTTAAAATTTCTTATCCAAATTTCTCCACAATATCAGTATTTAGAGAAGCAAGTAGACTGCATGTATGCACCCTGGCCTGGATATTCAAACTGCGCCAGGCTGTGCCACAAGAATGGGCGTAGCTCAACTTTGGCTGCGCAGGGGTGTGGCCTGGGCGATATTCAAAGGAACTGCAGCATGGCTCAGCAGCTTTGAATATCGCAGCCTGGCTACCCCCAGTGTGCATGGTGCAGTGGCACTGCACCAGCGCAAGTGGCCAGAGTGGAGCATGGAGATGCGCTAGTGCAAGTGCCATTGCGCCATTCACAGCACCCACGATAATTAAAAGGTGACATGCAGATGGGGCCATAATTTATGCAAGGTGCACATGGGGCCATGTGCATGTCATTATGTTCCCATTTGCATCCCATTTGCATGCAGGTGTGCCGATCCCCGATGACTTGCACCTGGTGCCCTGCCAGGCAGCAGCTGTCGGAGACTGATGCCCCCCTGCAGCCTGATCACAGGCATTCATTTAAAACATAGATCCCTGTCCTATATCCCTGGTGGTCCAGTGGACCAGTCTCTGCCCGATCGCTGGCATGTTTAAAACATAGATCCTCATCCAATATCCCTGGTGGTCCAGTGGACTGCTATGTGCCCGATCAAGGGCATGTGTAAAAAAGAAAACCTCCAATATCCCTGGTGGTCTAGTGGTACCCCTCCACCCGCCCACTGAGCCCCACCGCTTCACTCCACCCGGTCACCCAGCGGGCGGCAGCACCCCACCTGCCTGCCACCCCGCTGCCCACTGACTGACACCTCAGTAAGGCTGCACACCCATTGGTTCACAGCATGAGCCAATGGGCATGCAGCCCTTACTGTACTACACATTCCAGATATTGTGATGTGGTGCCCCCCCCCACCACCACCCAGACATTAAATTGCTGTTTTGGGCCATGTTTAGCAATCATTTCAGTCTGAATCTCAGTGCTGCTTGTGCCAAACAGGGCCTACAAGTCCAGAAATGTTTCCAAAAAAATATTACAGTAAATTCAGACAGAAATCAGGTCTCAGCCATGTTGTTATATGGCATCCAAACCCCCACCCGAACCAAAACATGGTGTTTGGTCCACTGTTTACCAGTCATCTCTTGCTGAATCTCTGGTCTGATAGTGCAGAACAGACTGTACATGTCCAAAAATATGACAGGAGAAATGGCACATAAAATTGAGACAGAAATATGATCTGAGTTAGGATGTGATATGGTGCCCCCCCACCACCACCACCCAGATAATACATTGCTGTGTGGGGTTGTGTTTAGCAATGATTTCAGCCTGAATCTCAGTGCTGCTTGTGCCAAACAGGGCCTACAAGTCCAGCAGTGTTTCCTATAAAATATTACAGTAAATTCAGACAGAAATCAGGTCTCAGCAATGTTGTTATAATATGACACCCAAGTCACCATCCGAACCAAAACATGGTGTTTGGTCCACTGTTTACAAGTCATCTCATTCTGAATCTCTGTTCTGCAAATGCAGAACAGGCTATATGTATCCAGAAATATGACAGGAGGAATGGTACATAAAACAGAGACAGAAATATGGTCTGAGTCAGGATGTGATGAGGTCCCCCCCACTACCACCCAGACATTAAATTGCTGTTTTGGGCCATGTTTAATAATGATTTCAGCCTGAATCTCAGTGCTGCTTGTGCCAAACAGGCTCTACAAGTCCAGAAATGTTTCCAAAAAAATGTTACAGTAAATTCAGGCAGAAATCAGGTCTCAGTCATGTTGTTATATGGTGTCCAAGCCACCACATGAACCAAAACATAGTGTTTGGTGCACTGTTTACAAGTCATCTCATGCTGAATCTCTGTTTTGCGAGCACAGAACAGGCTGTACATGTTCCAATATATGACAGGAGAAATGGTACATAACATTGAGACAGAAATATGATCTGAGTCAAGATGTGATGTGGTGCCCACCCCACCCCACCACCCAGATATTAAATTGCTGTTTTGGGCCATGTTTAGCAATGATTTCAGTCTGAATCTCAGTGCTGCTTCTAACAAAAAAGGCCTTTAAGTCCAGAAATGTTTCTGAAAAAATGTAACAGCAAATTCAGACAGAAATCAGGTCTCAGCCATGTTGTTATATGGCACCCAAGCCACCACCTGAACCAAAACATGGTCTTTGGTCCACTGTTTACAAGTCATCTCATGCCGAATCTCTGTTCTGCGAGTGCAGAACAAGCTGTACATGTCAAGAAATATAAAAGGAGAAATGGTACATAAAATTGAGACAGAAATGTGGTTTGAGTTAGGATGTGATGTGGTGCCTCCCCCACCACCACTACCACCCAGACAATAAATTGCTGTGTGGGGCTGTGTTTAGCAATGATTTCAGCCTGAATCTCAGTGCTGCTTGTGCCAAACAGGGCCTAAAGGTCCAGCAATGTTTCCAATAAGATGTTACAGTAAATTCAGACAAAAATCAGGTCTCGGCCATGTTGTTATAATATGACACCCAAGCCACCACCTGAACCAAAACATGATTTTTGGTCCACTGTTTACAAGTCATCTCATGCTGAATCTCTGTTCTGCAAGTGCAGAACAGGCTGTGCATATCCAGAAATATAACAGAAGGAATGGTACATAAAACAGAAACAGAAATATGGTCTGAGACAGGATGTGATGTGGTGCCCCCCCCACCACTACCACAAAGACATTAAATTGCTGTTTTGGGCCATGTTTAACAATGATTTCAGCCTGAATCTTAGTGCTGCTTATGTCAAACAGGGCCTGCAAGTCCAGAAATGTTTCCCAAAAAATGTTACAGTAAATCTAGGCAGAAATCAGGTCTCAGCCATGTTGTTATATGGCACCCAAGCCACTACCCGAATCAAAACATGGTCTTTGGTCCACTGTTTACAAGTCATCTCATGTCGAATCTCTTTTCTGTGAGAGCAGAACAAGCTGTACATGTCAAGAAATGTTTCCCAAAAGATGTTAAATCAAATTGAGACTGAAATCTGGTGTCAGTCCTGATGTTAAATGCTGTGCCACCACCTCACGGATCTGAAATGGGGTGCCATGCAGAGAAAATTAATTTGTCCTGCAAAATGCTCCTGGTACTCCCAATTGTTTCCTCCTGCTGATGCTTTTTCAACTGATTGAGACAGACATTTTGAAATTAAAGCAACTTTATTAAAATGTTCTTAAAAAAACAACCACAAATAACATAATTTCACAATACATTGAACATGACCAACAGAAATCCCCCCTCCCCATCCAGCCGAAAGTCCCCCCTCCCCACAAAGTGTGTCATAAAACACAGGGAAGGAGGCTAAAAGGTAAGAATGCCACAAGGTAAGCATATATGTTGGATAGCCAGAGAAAGGCCTGAAGAGAACCATTAATTCAGGTAAAGGGCATAAAGCTTGCCCCATTTTTAGTTAAAAAGAGGCATTCAATGATGAATACTGGCAATCAGGCACTCAGTACAAAGACAGAAGGAGAGGTCATGTAACCATTCACATTATGAGATGGATGATTGGTCCAACCAGTGCTTAAGAACCAATTTTTTGACAGCCAGGAAAATGAGGGCCATGTGATACCTCCTTTCCATGACCGTAATCTGAGTGTAATCACCAATAACACATATTTCTGTAGTGAAAAGGCCTTCCAGCATGAATAGGGGGTCATCCCATTCTTCAATTAGCTCCCATAAAGGTGAGACCTTTTCACAGCACCACAAGACATGCAAGAGTGTACCATCTGCTTTGCTACATCTGGAACAGGTGGGTGAGGGAAGGCATCTCATCTTGACTAGCTTGACGGGGGTGTAGTTCGTGTTGTTTAAAATATGGTATTGGGTGAGCCGTAACTTGTCTTGAGTAAGATATTTGTATAGGTCTTTCCAGATACAAACCCACTTTAGTGTAGAGTCTGGCATCAAGGTCTCCCAGTCCCTAAGGCCAGCCTGTGGGAATGGGTGGTGAGTGGCAAGCAAAAACAAACATATGAAAGAAGTCCTATGGGGTCTGAGTACTAGATCCTGTATCTGAGTCAGTAAGTTGCCGAGAATAGAAGCCGTTGGAGTGCAACCAAACTGCTGCAAAACCAGGTGTCGTAACTGATAGATTTGGAAGATACACGCGGGGCCCAAATGGAATTTTGCTAGTATCTCCGAGAGGAGAGGAGAGAAAAGAGTTCTGGGAGTAGAAATCCGAGACCCTGACCTCAGGATGCTTGAAAGTCAACTGGGAGAGAGCAAGCTATCTCCGATCTTAATGTTTGAGTTAGAGAAGATAGGTTGGGAGACATCTTTGGAAGGAAGAATCTTTAGGGAAGCGCATATTTGTGAAAAGATTTTGATAGACGCACTGATTGGGGAAGATTACAGGGGCACCGGCAAGGCTTTACAGGGGGAGAGAAAAAAATAGTGGAGGGAGAGAGATTGTGGGCAGAATGTAAGTGGGATTCTATCTGCAACCAGATTGGAATATAGTCATCAGAGTCCGAGGTGTGAGAAGCATAGTGCTACCTTCCACATTTACGAAGATGGCTGGCCCAGTAATAAAATTTAAAATTGGGCAATCTAAGTCCCCTTGACTCTTTAGGTAACTCTAGCTTGAGATAAGAATGGCTAGGGGACTTGTCTAGCCACATAAAAGTTGTGATTAGGGAGTGGATGCGTTTAAAGAAGGAGAGAGGAAACCAGACATTAAGCATATTTAAGGGGTAGAAGAGTCTAGGGAGAATATTCATTTTAATAATATTAATCCTGCCCCGGAGGGAGAGGGGAAGAGCCTTTCATCTTTGTAAGTCTTATTGTATAACAATTAGATCCTTGTGGTTCAGCTTCCTCATGAGAGAGGAATCAGTGGCTAGAGATGCTCCCAGGTATTTAATAGACTTAGGGGACCACTACATGCCAAAACCGGTGAAAACATGTCTGTAGACCAAATGATTAATGTGAAAAATCTTGGTTTTTCTGTAACAATTTGTAGTTGGAGTAATGACTTAACTGGTCAATCACTTTCAGGGTGGCAGTGAGTGAGGTGACAAGCTGAGAGAGATGCAGCAGAATATCATTGGCATATACTGAGAGAGAGAGAGAGAGAGAGAGAGAGTGTTGAATCCCCAACAGCAATGCCATGAATATTAGGAGAAGCTTTGAACTGCCTAATGAAAGGCTCGAAATATAAATTAAAAAGGAAGGAAAAGAGAGAGGGAAGCCCTATTGGGTACCTGAATGTAGGGGAAATGAAGAAAATACTCCATTGCAGTATATTTTAGCAGATGGGGAAGAGTAAATTACTTGAAGCCATTGCAACAATTGAGATAGACATGTAGAATTATCATTTTCCTATGCTGCTTTCCTGATTGGCTGTGTTGACTGACTCTGTGGCTGTAACTTGCCTGGCAGTGCGGAGGGAGTGAATGACATTTTGGGGCACTGTAGTTTGCTGCCTGCTGCTGTCTCTGATTACAACTTTCCAATTTGCCACAAGAAGTACCATTTTGGATGGTCGATGGTGGATCATCTTCACAGAGTCCATACGCTGCTGCTGCACACATAAGTATCTGTCTTTATTTTTTTTCCTGTGCAACATAAGGGTGTTGGTGGGTTGGTACTGTGGCATCTTGAGTTCTAATATGTTATGTTATGTTAATAATTCTGCTTTTATATTATTTTTCAGTGTGCTATGGATGACATCATCACACCAGACTGGGATTAGGATCTAGGGATTTTGGAACACACCACATTTCCAATCCCAAGGAAGACAGGAAGTATTTAATTTTTCATTACTAGTTGGGTACTTCTGTTACTGCCATCTGGATGTGTGAGTTTGATAGTAATTATGTTCTTTTTTGCTTTTGCCAACATCAGGAATTCCGACTAAGTTAAGTCTTGTTCCTGCTGCCGCTGCTGCTGCTGAACTAGATCTGGGGGATTTATTTAATTGTGCAATGGTTCCACTTTCACAGTACCTGAGGTAAGTATTTCTTCATTTTTTATGGTCTTCTGTGGGGGGTGTTGGTGGTGGGGGTGGGGCTGGAACGTTTTACAATCCTCAAAATGTGTTCTGCTTTTTATCTTATTTCCAGGTACGTAGTACCGATAGGGGAAGGGGAATGCCTATTACTGTGCTTCATCATCGTCTGGAATCATGTGCCCCACCCAGCATGTTCTTTCTGGGGGCAATGTTTAATGACATCATGGGGTATGGTAAGTATATATTTTTTCTCTGCTTTTTCTAATTTGTTTGTGAAAACCAGGTATGCAAATGGATGAGTAGTCATCATTTTTTCTTACCTTTGGTCTTGCTTAGGTCATTTTCCTCTGTTGAGGTTTCATCCTATCTCTGTGTGATGACTACATCCATCCAGGTGCTGCAGGAGCTGTGTTGCATGGAAGACAGAGGGTGTTGCTTGAACTGCAATGTTGGCCACTGGTGTCCATATCATTGATGAGTAAACACTTAATTTCATTTCATTTCATTTTTTACCTCTGTAAGTCTGATAAGCAAATTGCCCATTTTCACAGATGACAAACAATACATGAAACAAAAAACAAAGAACAATAACAAGTACAATACATTAAAACAATTCACATATAAACATTTAACAAGTGCTCTCTTGAGTACACTGTGGGTACTTTTTAAACTTTGCTTTAAAAGAAAATACAGAATTGCAGATTGATATATCACATGGGAGTGAATTAAAATAATGTGGTACCTTATATAACAATGAACGTTGTCCTGAGGTTCTCTTAAAGAATGGAACATTAAATGTAAACTTTGACTGAGTTCTAGTGTAATTAGGGTTAACATATTTAGAAAAAAGTGAGTCCACTGAATTAGGTAACAGCCCAGCTTTGATTTTGAATAGAAACAAACACATTTTAAACTGAATTCTATTTAAGAGAGAGAGAGACAATTAGAAGACTTTAACAACAGACAATGGCGAGTTCGAGCAGGAACAGAAAGCATGAATCTCAATATAGAATTACATGTTACTGTCAATTTTACCAGAAATTTGGAAGTCGAGGGAACATATACCACCAACCCATAATCCAAGACAGAAAAAAGAAAACCATGTGCTAACAACCTCCTGGATTCAGTTGTTAAGTAGTGCTTAACTCTATAAAGACATCCAAGTCTTTGATGTACTGCTTTTATAATGGAAGACACAGGTGGTTCAAAAGTGAAATTAACATCAAAAATGATCCCTAAATATTTAAATGTGTTAAGAAATTCAGTGGTATTTCCCTTAATATCACAGACTGGTGGAAGAGCAGACAAATTAATCTTTTTATTCAAAAAAAGCATAATTTTTGTCTTTACTGAATTAAGCACAAAGTAATTGGCAAGAAACCAAATGTGGAATAAATCAAAACTAACCTGAAGCTTATCCAAAGCCTCCTTAGGGTTAAGACTTTCCTCACGAATAACTGCATCATCAGTGTACATTATAATAGAACTAGATGGACAAGAAGATGGAGCACCATTCAAGAGAAGAGAAAAAACAAGTAGGCCCAAGATGGAACCCTCTGGGACACCACATTTAATAGCCTTAGGGGAGGATAAATGACCTTCAATTGTTGTCACATGTGACCTGTCTGCATGGTAATGGGAAAACCATTTAATCACTTCACAGGAAAAATGCATTTCTTCCATAATATGAGGAAGCACTTTGTGCTCCACCAAGTCAAAGGCATTGGTGAGTCCACAAAAAGAGCAGAAACTGAGTACCCTTTATCTAGTGCTGTCTGGATGCCACTAATGAACCTCACCAAGGCCATTTCAGCATTATGCCCTATTTTGAAACCATGCTGACAGGGGGTTAACAAATCACTTTTATTAAAATACTCCAAAATATGGTCCAAAATAATTTTCTCAAGAATCTTTGACAAAGGTGGCAGGAAAGCTATTGGATGATAATTGAAAACCAATGAAGGGTTACCAGCTTTGTGTATTGGTCTAATGATTGCATGTTTCCACTGCTTTGGAAACACATTGTGAACAATTGAAAAATTAAAAAAAGTGGTTAACGGAAGAGAAAATGTGTCAATACCTAATCTAAGAACGTGAATATCTAAAGAATCAGTTAACAAGAAATGTTTAGGATCGTTATTGAGTATGTATTCCTTAACTATCTCAGGTGTCACTTCACTAAATACAAATTTAGGAAACAATTCAACATCAGCTTCAAATATAGTAGCAGTTTCGGAAAATGTATTAGACCGGGAACTGTTACATTTGCAAGGTCTCCAAAATAATTATTGAAACATTCTGCCACCAAATTAGGACTATAGATAAGCAAATCATAATTTTAAATAGAGATTGATTGATCTTTTTTCCCCCTGCCCATCAAATTATTTAATATCTTCCAAGTATGTCTTAGACTACCAAATGCTTTTTTCTGTTGTCCCAAGAAAAATTTTACTTTTGATTTTCTAATTTCTGATTTACACCTATTTCTTAGAACTTTATAAGCCAGAAAAGAATCATCATCTTTATTACATTTGTAATATTTCCAACTCCGGTTTCTTAATTTCATAAACTCTAACAACTCTTTCTTAATCCATTCATGCTTAGTAGAATGGATATGCATTTTTTTCAAAGGTGCCAATTTATCTAACAATGTTGAATACAAGGTAATAAAAGTATCTAACATAACATCAATGTCCTGAATAAGTTTAAGCTGTGACCAATCTATAGCTTCACTGGCTATAGCTATACCCTCTGGGGTCAGAGAAGAAATTCTCCTAAATTCAATGTACCTGGGGGCTTGTTTAGCATATGTAATAGACCAGTCACACACCAGTGGACAATGATCACTAATACTATCGAACAAGCCCATTGCATTAGTAATTCTATTGGGCTTAGTTACCAAAATCCAATCAAGGATTAGGCCGAATTAGCTTTATAGTTATGCCTAATAATATCATGAATCATTTGATGAAGGCCTAAATCAATCAGTAAATCACGAATGCCATCTGTTTCATTAACTTTCCAATTATCGTTAAAGTCTCCCAACAATATCCACTCTCTATTAAAGGGGAGATGAGATTTTAAATGAGAAACCAAATCAATACCATATTTAAATTTCCCAAATGGTATATAAATGGAACTAATAACTAATTTCTTGTCCTGGCCAAATAAAATCTCTATTGAAACAAGATCACAAACAGCATCATTTATATTATCAAGAATCCTTATTGCACTAAGCTTAGAATTAATATATATAAATGCCCCCCCCCGTTTACCTACCCTATCCTGACAAAACAGATTAAAGTTAGGCAACAAAATTTCAGAGTCTGAAAGATTACTATTTAACCATGTCTCAGAGAGAGTAATCACATCAAACTCATTCAACTCTAGCCACACCAAAAATGTATCCCACTTTGAGGTAAGGCTGTTAATGTTCAAATTAACAATTTTCAGAGTTGAATGAAAATTTGAGAAGACAGTATTGCTAGTCATGTCAGGACCAGGTTTCACCTGGCCCGGACAATGTGGGCCTGGGTGAGGATGAACTGAGCCAGAAATGAGTAACAAAAGAGCCAGGAGTCACCTAAAGTGAATTCTGTTAACCACCTTCTTTTCATTTCTGGTGGCTGAATAATACATGTTAATCCTAATGCTAGAAAAACAATGGTCAATCAAGAACCTCTAGGTATTAAAAGAGACAGGATAAAAAACCCATGTGTTATATATGTTAAACCATCATTAACTAATATGATTATCATAAAAATAGTTCCTATTATTCTGTCTATCAAATTGAAGGTCAGAAAAGGAGGAGGAAACACCATCTCCTTCACCAGACCTATGACCTACTAAAGTGCAAGCTAATACAACATAAATGGTGCTTAAGTTAAACATTTTAGCACTTTAAACATTAACCAGACCTCAACCAGAAGCAAACTATCCCCAGATCGAAGTTAACACAGATTTTAATAAAACCTTTTTCTCTCAAGAGTGGCACTCGTGCCCCTCACGCTCATGCCACAGCGCTCGCACTATGTGCGAGCGCTAAATTTAAATGTCCTGGTCCCTCCTTTGCACCAGAGTCACTCCCCATTGCTCCTTCCCACAGACCTGTTCACTGGCTTGCTTTCCAGAACAGGGGGCCCTCCTGAAAAGCGGAGCGTGAATCGATTCAGGTGGATGCTGCAGTCCAGTTAGCAGACCTGCAGATAAGAACCACACACAAACAGATGTCAGCAGGTGAACAGCTGCAAACAGTTCTCTCAGTGCAGGATAGTAAGGCGCTGTGTGCCTACAACCAGGGAGGAACTATATGTGGAAATGGGTAGTTAAGATGGTGTTTAGTAAATAATAAGGTGGAGGGGGCTAATGTCTTGTATAACCATTTGAGGTGGCATAGCTGCAGTAATCATGAAAATGTGGGATCCAAACTGAGGACAACAAGCACCTCCCCTGCCTTGCCCCCCCCCCCCAGGAACCATCACAGTTTTGGTACAAGAATGTTAACCTGGTAGTATAGCATAACTAACCCTTTTGGGGGAATTGGATGTGTAAGTTGTTAAGCCTTTTCATGATTACTTTTGAAAGTAATGACTTGCATCATTAAAGATGGCCACCATTCACAATTTCTCAAAATTTGTTCAACTTGTGGTGTTAACAGTTGAATGAGTGTGTTAAACTCATATGCTTCTTGTACTAAGAGCCAGGGTTCTTCAGCATATCACCGATAGTAAGTGGCAGAAAATATTTTTTTTGGTCACATGGAGTGCTTGGGTGTGTCAGGAGGTGGTGATGGGGGTTGGGGGCTGGTGTGGCATGTGCAAGCATGGGCACTTTTAAGGACATCAAGACAGTATATCTTGCTGTAAGATAGGGTTGATAGTCAACATGAAAAGTAAAATGTGTATCTTGATATTTTTGGCAGCAAAACATTGTAACTATAATCATGCAAAATCTTTATGGTTATGATAATTTCATTGCTCCTGCTTTATATAGGCTGGGGACTGCTGGGGACCAAACAATGGGTTATGGCAAAGGGTGATCAAATGAACTGATTCACACTGCAGCAGATAACACATTACCATAACCAATCCAATGGTACATGGCTAAAAATAAGTTATAGCACTATACTGAGCTGAAAGTGCTGGTAGGGTGGCCTTCGAGTAAACTCAGCCTTTTTCCACTTCCACATCATCCAAGAAGCACCCCTCACAATCTTCATGACTGGAGTTCTTATCAGGAGGTAATTCTCTCACCATTGCTGTATCATTCACCTCGCTGCTGGTGGATGCCTTAGTTGAGGGATTGTCATCATCCTCATCACTGAGACACAGTTCCTGTGGCAACACCACTGACATCACTGTGTTGTGTGGAATGTGGCTTTTAGTTTATTTTGATGAATGTTAGTATGGACACATTTGTTTTTTTTTTAATGTCTTTTTCTCCCACCTATGGCCCAAGTGGATCCGCCCCATCAGGAGTCACCATTAAAACCCATCCCAGCCACCTTCTTACCTGCTGGTCGGGTCCCTCCATCGTGCCGCACATTTCCCCCAGGGTGGGGGCAGGATGGGGCAGGACACCCCTGTACCTTAAGTGCCTTGTCAGGTCCCTGAGACAGCAGCAGATGGTGGCACATCAGGACTGGGCTCGGTGCTCCATCTTCCTGGCTCCAGAGGATGATTATTACCTTTTCTGTGGGACATTGCATGCCCTAGTGTCAAAGTGAGCGTGCCAATGCCCACAACGTCCATTCCCCTCCTTCCGTGAAGGAGCTGTCCCCAAAGCTGACTGCTCCCAGGCCTACACCTGACCAATCATGCCCCAGTGACGTGGCTTGCTGTAGTGTCCCCAGCCTTCACCAAGGGTCACCACTTGCCGGACTAGAAGGCCCTCCCACCCTCTGGAGAAGGCGAGCTGTCATCAGATGCTCAAGCCTTTCTCCCCCCGGTCAACCCCCTGTGGCCTGAGTTTACTCTCGAACCCGGGTTGCCGGCATGGTGTGAGGTGTGGCGTTCAGCACCTCAACCCTCAGCACCATCAGGCCAGCCTTTATGGACACATTCTTGGGTGACAAATTAGTCTTACGGTCACTCACAATGGCCCCAGTTGCACTAAACACTTGTTCGGCACTAACACTGGATGGTGGACTGCTCAGGTATTTCACAGCAACCAATGTTAGTGCTGGTCAGTCAGTCATTTTGCTGCTTCAGTGCAGCAGTGGCTTGTTATTAATGGCAAGGTAATTTGGGTCCCCCATGTAGGCCTCCACCATTCATTCTGCTGCCCTAAGTTCCAGTTGCTTCATCCGTCTCCTCCTCCTTTTCCTCCATACCTTCCACTGCCACCTGAAAGAGAACATCCCAAAAAGGATTGCTTGCTCTTTCCTGCTGTGCCTTGCTCATTTTTTCTGATTGGGTTGCCTGTGAGCCACTAGTGGTGGTAGCAACAACTGTTTTCACCGCAGTGTGTGCCTTTTTCATGTGTGCAGCATGTACCATTCTATTGAGGTTCTCTGTCAACTTTCATACTCGCTGACGACCTCCTTCAATGATAGAAGGCAGGCCACATTTGTAGCATGAATTCAGCGTGGTGGCGATTGGAAAGTCAACTGACTGTAAAATGCTGGATACATGGTTATTTGTGTCCAGCATGTGTAACATGTGATTCATTAGATCACAACTGTCATGATTCCCACTTGCCTCCATCTGGTGTCTCACATTCACTGGTGTCTGCCTCAGCACACATACAAGGGGTATGGATTGATTTATACGAGCAGTGTCCCCACTCACTGCCTGTGTAGCATGCTTAAATGGATGGAGAATGTATATTAGACCATCCATTTGGTGCCACTGCTCTATTATTAGAGCGATGGACACTCCAGCACTGTCATTCTGATGCAGCAGTATACTGTTCATACAGCCAGTCAAACATGTACAGTGTGGAAGTTCCACCTGGTCACAACATCAAACTTCATCCAGGCAGATGGTTATTGTGCTGTAGCTGATGTAGATGGTCATGGGCCTTTGCAGAATGGGCGAAGTGGACACAGATGCGATGGGCGACAGTAACTGTTTCCTTAAAGAGCTAGTGTACTGCCTGGAAACTGGCTGCAATTAATTGTAACTTTCAGATGTAGTCAGCTATCGTTTCTTATATCTCCTGTATTTATTCTTTTCTGCTTGCTAATTAGGAAATTTTCCACCTGGCAGTACTGGGGTGATGTGTGGAGCAGCACTCTGTTTGGAGAAAAAAAAAACTGTTTTGTTCCTCCCACTACATCAACACTGAAACTACACTGACTATGACATCACTAGTAACCAATGAGAAACATTTCTCACTGTTGGGTTTCATTTTCGCATGAAGCAGCAGGGACTGGTTCTTCCTGGTTACTAGTGATGCCACAATTTCCTGCATTTTGATTGGTAGTTTGTGAAAGTCACTGCTTAGGCTGCAAGGATTGTGGCGCCTCAAGGTGTTTGATCTCATTTCTGACAATGTGGTGGGAGGAACAGAACTGACTTTTTTCCCTCCAGACAGAGTGCTGCTCCACATATCACCCCAGTACTGCTAGGTGGAAAATCTTCTAATTAGCAAACAGAAAATAAAAAAATACTTCAGATACTGCAAGCGATAACTGACTGCATCTGAAAATTACTATTAATTCCAAGCAGTTCACTAGCTCTTTAATGTTGCATGAATTGAGAAACTGCTGAACAACAAGATTAAGGCAGAGTGCCAGGCAGGGCACCCTGAAAAAAACACCATTGCTAATGCACTTCACTAGACTGGAGCCATTATCACTTGCGATGAATCCTGCTATAAGTGACTGTGTGTGTAGACACCGATCAATCTCCAACAGGAGAAAATTAAGCATTTTCTCAGCTGTGTGAGAACCAGTAACACTTATACTCAGGGTCGCATGCTGCCAAATACCAGGTGTATTGCTACCACCAAAATTTTGCTCCATGCAGGTTTTGCCAGGCCCAAAATCAAGTACTGCCCCAGGTAACTGTGCCCAGTGTGCTGTTACGCATAGATACAAACTTGCTGCTGTTTGTCCACTGATCCACATATCCATGCTAAGATGGATATGTTGTTATGCACTATGCTTCAATGCATGTCTAATGGAATCAGCCACTCTACTGTTCAGCTCTGGCATGGCACGCTTAGTAAAATAGGTTTGTGATGGAACCTGCCATTTGGGAAAGGCATGGGCCATCTACTTACAGAAACCAGCATTCTCCATGAACAAGAATGGCAACAGATCAATGGCCTGTATTTCAGCAGTGGCAGCATTTAATTTTTGTGCAGCAGCATGATTGAGGGGGTACTTTGTCTGCCACTCAAGGATGGTCTTCAGAGTGGGCTGCATCTCTGGGGCTGTTCGACCAGAAAGCTGCACTTGTGGCAGTGATGATGTTCTTTTAGGCATGACACTTGACACTTAGGGCTGTGTAGACCACATGAAACCAGTTATTTTGGTTGCTTATGGGTGTGGTGGTGTACTTTTCTGACTCAAGACACTGGGACTGGCACGTCTGCTGCTATGCCCACTACTCAAGAGAGCAAAGGACTGCTCACCTTCCTCCTCTTCCACCACCAACCCACTCTGCCCTTCCCCGCTCTTCTTGCTCTACTACATTTAACTGGCTGAAGGAGATGCCACCAACAGCTCTGGCATCTTTTTGGTGTTGCTGCATTCTCAGCAGGTGCTTGTTTTTCAGGTGGGCGTGTTGGCCACTGGTGCCTATGTGGTTTCCCTTTTCCCCCCAACTAACACGTGCTTGACAAAGTTGGCATATTGGTATGGTCTCATCAGCAGGATCAAGTACATGAAAGTCCCAAACTAGGGACTTTTAACCTCTGGACTTCAGATGCTTCTGGGACTGGAATAGTACAGAAACAGATGTGGAAGTGTGTGTTTTTTGGGTTGCTCTCATCACTTCCATATGAATACTTTTGGGAGGGTGGGTGACTTAACTGCTTGGAGGTTTGCTAATAGGCTTGCTGACAGACTGGCCCATGAGCTGTGCTTGTAAATGGTCTACATCACCCCTGACCTTTTTTAACTCAGGCTCCCATGTGGGATCATCCCAGTCGTCATCATCACCAGGAATAGCGATGATGTCTTTGTCCTCTCCTCCTCCTCCTCCATATCACTGTTTTCTTGCAGCATGGCACCATTTTCTATCTTTACAACCATCTCAGGGGGCTGAGTATCTCTATCTCCAGGATTATCAGATTCTGGTTGAACACTATCATCACCAACTCCTACAGGAACAGGGACACTCACACTGACAGACTTATCACCCTCCTCCATCCTGGATGACTGTTCATGTGCTGGTGTCAGTGCCTCCCTTCTTCTTACTGTCATCATCCCCCACTAGTATGAATGCAACAGTCTAAGCCTTAAAAAAGTAAGACACAGGTATGCCAGTGCTGCCAACAGCTCCTTTGCTGATACCTGCTGCACCACCAGAGCCCACAACAGAAGACACTCAAGCAGACATATGTGTGCTTTCGCTGCCATGGGGAACTGGAACTGAAGTTGTACTCTTTTCAGCAGACTTCTTAGCTTCCTCATCCCCCCTGCCACATTTCCCCCTTGTACTGGGCCATCTCTTAGCAGGCATTTTTGCTGGCTACTGCTTCAAAGCTTCCCCTTTCTTTGGGAGTATATCAAGAGAGGAAGAGGATGTATTACTAACTGTGTGAATAACACCTCACACATCACACCTATAGTAACTGGCTTCCTTACAAGTAGTGGCGGGTGAAGTGGGCTCAGTCTGCTTCACGAAGCATTTCATGGAGCACAGGCGGATTTGCGGAGTGCTTCACAATGCGAAGCAGAGTACTTCACGTTATAATGAGGAACATGAAGTGCATTGAAAACAGTGACTTTGCGTTACTCTGTCTCCACTGGTCACTACTCTTGTAATTTTAAGGTGAAGTACATTGGTGGCAGTTCACTTCGCCTCACTTCGCCTTGTTTTTGAGCTCCAAAGGCAGATTTTGCAGCGATTCATGGGAGTTCAGGTCACATGGGCTGTATATTGATCTGCACAACCTCAGTTCGGGGTAGTATGAGTAGGAAGGCGTAGAGGACAGTGTGCTCTGATAGCTGTCTGTAGGAATCTTTTAAAAGCTGTTCAAAAAGCATTTTTGCTTTTTTGAGGGGATCCAGCTGTAGTTCATCCATTGTAGGAAACCCTCCTGTGCTCACATCATCGAGCATTTTTGTTTGTGTGCAGATTTTGAATGTAAATTTACAACACTGAGTGTGTGTGGTGAAAGACAGTGAAGTGTGCTGTGTGGGGGAGGGGCATATCTGTGTGTATATAGATTTAAGTTGGAGAACTAGCGATTTCTTTGTGTTTTGATTATATTTTTGTTATATAACTGACTGTGTTACTGTACACATAGTAAAACTGTCAGTAATAGTACAAATGTTCTTGCTGTTTGTTGTGTGAATGTGGTGCAGCATTTCATAAGGTCAGCTTGTTTAAATTACAAATTTACATTACATGGCAGTACACTGAACTTTTGCATTTGCATCGCATTCCTCATTCAGCATTGTACACAAAGTGTTCTGTGTTGTGTGTACAGTGTTGCGTGCATCAAATATAATACACCTTTTAAAATTTGTGACACAGATTAGTGTAAGTGCAGCAGTGTGAACCTGCTATCCACTGCAGCGGCCTGATTTTGTACTGCGATCGTGTTCTCTGTTCTTAGTTTTGATGCTTGTAGTGCCGTAAAAATCAACACTGTCTGTATTCAGTGCCCTCCCCACCCCCACATTGAAAAGGCATTTTTTACTAGACTGGATTGTTTTTGTGACCCCATCAGCACCACTGGTTACTGACGTTGTTTTAATTCCGTGGCAGTGTCACAACACAGTAGTCTCTTATCTGTTGCTGAAGCCATAGTTGTTTATTTTGCTTCACATCCAGCCAGAGTCCCTCCAGTCAGAAAGTGAACACATCAAAATCTGAATTTGGTAGCAATATTTGTGGTTGATCCCCCAAAATGCCTGCAAAGAAACGTGCAAGTAATGCTGTTTCTGGCCATGGCAATATTGACAGTAAGAGAGTCTGTGGGCGTGGTAGTAGTATGCGGATGGAGAAGTGCATTGCTGATGTGAGGAAAGGTATTTCTCCTGCAATGTTTTTTTACAGCCCAGTCAGTAGCTTCACTGACAGTTGGAGGAGATGATGTTTTCCCAGCTGGTGGTGTTAGTGTTACTGGTGTTAGTGGTGGTGGAGGTAGTTTTAGTATTGTTGCATCAAGTTCTAATTCTGACCAGTGTACTGTATCCAATCATATTGAGTGTGAAGCAGTGCAAGTGAGTGACAGCATAGATGAAGTCATACTTCCCAGTAACATTCCATTAACTGAACCTGATTCTGATGATCATGTCAATGATAGCATACAATGTGATATTCCATCCACCGTGGCACTTAACGTCATGCATTTTCCATGCAGTGATTCACAGTGTGGTGAAAAAATATCAGGTGATGGTGGTGTAGATGCTGATGAGGAATGTGATGATGATGATGTTGCAGTTGTTGCAACAACATGCAGTCCACATGTTCGCATCCAAGCAGAAGATGTGTATGTGTGTGACAGTGACGTTGATGAATATGATGATGATGTAATTGACCCCAGTTGGGAACTGGAGAAAAAGAAATTAAAAGTGGCTGTGTCTGAATCTATTTGCAGGAATCACCTGCTGTAAAAACTTGTGATTTACTGGTTTTAGTGGATGATGATGATGATAATGATGACCCAGTAATCGATATGATAGGTAGTCGTGGTGGTTAGTTGCAGTCCAAGTGTGCAGTGCCAGAAACATCACATGCCCCCCCACTTCAGTGCTTAAAATAACAGATTTAAGTAAGCCACATCATCATGGACATGTTAAAAGCAGAGCATCACAGTCCCTTTTTGGGATTTTTTTGTTCAAGATGCAAATGATGATTCAGTTGTAATCTGCCAGAATTGCCATGAGCGTGTGAGTCGAGGTAAAAAGGGGAGCCATCTTGGGACAGGAGGACAGCATATGCATCTTAAGAATAGGCACTTGGCTCTGTGGACCCAGCACAAGCTGTCAGCTAATATCAGACTGGGGTGTTCACCCATATCACCGGCAACAGTAGCCAGCATGTTATCCCCTTCCATGACTGTTAAGTCCAGTAGGAAATTAAACGTGTGCAGTAGTGTGGTAATAAGATCAGAGGATTACTACAGGCATGATGAGGGGGAGGACCATAATGACTCTAAAATGTTGCCCAGTGCTGGTGAGAGTAGCAGTTTAGTGGTGGTGGTGGTGGTGGTGAATGCAGTATGTCTAGTGCAAGTGGTACATCAACCCCAGTTGGCAAATCTGAAAAAATAACATCATTTCTGGGTTTGTCATCATCATCTGTGCAACTGTCTTCATCAAATGTCCACACTCCACCCCCTGCCAATGCCATTCATCACAGAGCACAACCATTTGTGACCAACAACACACCCCGTGTAAAACGTTTAAGGCAACCCATGTTACAGACTGTTTTTTCGCATAAGCTGAAGTACTCCCCCAATCATACAGTGTCACGTGAACTTAATGCTGCTGTAGCGGAAATGCTGGCAATCGATCTTTTGCCCTTCTCCTTTGTGGAGAATTCTGGGTTCCGGCAGTTTTCTGCCTATGCCTGTCCAAAATGGAAAGTCCCATCCAGGACATACTTTTCTACCCGTGCTGTTCCCGAGTTGTTCCGCACTGTCTCAGACTCAGTAAGACATGCCCTTCAACATTCGTCCTCTTCATTCATCCATTTAAGTATGGATATGTGGACAAGTAGCAAAAAAGTGGGGAGTTCATATCTGTGTATAACTGCACAATGGGTGCAGGTGCCGGGGGTTGTTTGTAATGCTGGTAGTGTGAATAATCAGTGCAGGAAGGTGGATTGTCACCGTAGCAATCTTCCTGGAATTCGCCAGCATGCAATTGCTATGTGCAGTGTGACCTGTTCACACACTGGTGAGAACATGTTGGACATGGTACTGACTGAAATTGACAGATGGCTAAACCCTCTGTCCCTGAGAGCTGGGTTCATAGCAAGTGACGATGGGTCAAATGTGATGAAATGCATCACGAATGGTGTTTTTTTCATGTTCCATGCATGGCCCACTGTTTAAATCTTGTGGTTCAGGAGTTTCTGCAGCACCCTAACATAAAGGAAATGCTGACCATTGCACAATGTATCTGCTGTCACTTTTCAAGATCTGGAAAGGCCCGTGACCAACTGCGGCAGTTGCAGATACAAAACAGCTTGCCTCAGCACCGCTTGAAACTGGAAGTTGTCACCCTATGGAACTCCACTTTATACATGGCAGAGAGATTGTATGAACAATACAAAGCCATCTCAGAATATCTTGTTATGCACACTAGCCGTGACAGTTCAGGGGCCTCCATGTCTATGACAACTAAACAGTGGCACCTCATGGACTCTGTAATAACAATTTTGCGGCCTTTTGAACATGCCACACAGGCAGTGAGTGGCGAGTCTACCTCCATTATCAAATCAATTCCACTGCTGCAGGTGCTGAGGCAGACATTGGTGAATATACAGCAGAGTCTTGATTTTGCCAGAGACGGTGGTAGCAGTATGTTGCTGCAACACATGCTGACAGTATTCGACCAGAATCGTCACATTGTGAGCATTCAGCGTAGTGACAACTTTGCCATGGCAACAATGCTGGACCCACGACACAAATGTGGAATTGCATCAGTACTGGAGGGAGGGCCTGAACAGGTAAAAAATATCAGTGGTCAACTAGTTCACTTGGTTCATGGTGCACAGAAGTCATGTGTCAAGGTTTGCAAACCTCAGCAGCATAATCCAGCTGAACGTGTAGCTGGAGGACCAGCAAGCATATCATGCAAGGGTAAGGGGACTGTAGTTCCTGGTGGTCTGTCATCCAAAGTGGTTGGCATCAACCCGCTTTGGGAGGCTTTGTCCCAAGTAGGTAGTTGTGAAATTAATGATTCCGGGCAATAGGCTGATGCATCAACAATTGGACTTAGTGCAGCACAGAGAATGGTTGAGTCATATTTGTCTGAAAACAAGCATCTGACAATAAGTGAAGATCATCTTTTGTAATGGAGTGGAAAGGTCAGTGAATGGCCAGAGCAGACTGCAGTGACACTGAAGTACCTCACATGTCCACCCTCCAGTGTAAGTGTTGAGAGGGTATTCAGCTCAGCAGGTGCAATAGTCAGGGATCGCCGGACAAACCTGTCTCCTGCAAATGTTAGTTTGCTAACATTCATTAAAATGAGTGAGAGGCACATACTGTACCAGCACAGACTGCAACCTTGGTATTCGTACCCCAGCCTAGTCATGGTGGTCTTACTGATGTGGAAATGGAGCATCCTGGTGGCACTGGCAGTGGCTGCCTGAACTGGCCCACCACTGACGTAGATGATGACACAGTGGAGAAAGAATTTCCCAGTGGTCAGACTTCAGACATCAATGACTGTGAGGGCAGTTTTCTTTATGAGGATGATGATGTGGTTAATGTTGACAGGTTTTAACTGCAGTATTTAAAAGGTGGTGTGCCCCCCCCACCCTGGACCACCACCACCAGGACTGATGTAATCCAAGTCTGCTGCCACCATGAGTCTGTCTGCCCCCCACAGACCACCACCACCACTGGGACTGATGTTATCCAAGTCTGCTGCCACCATGAGTCTGTCTGCCACCCACAGACCACCACCAGGACTGATGTTATCCAAGTCTGCTGCCACCATGAGTCTGTCTGCCCCCCCACGGACCATCACCACCACTGGGACTGATATTATCCAAGTCTGCTGCCACCATGAGTCTGTCTGCCCCCCACAGACCACCACCACCACCAGTGGGACTGATGTTATCCAAGTCTGCTGCCACCATGAGTCTGTCTGCCCCCCACGGACCACCACCACCCCTGGGACTGATGTTATCCAAGTCTGCCACCATGAGTCTGTCTGCCCCAATGGACCACCACCACCGGGACTGATGTTATGCAAGTCTGCCATCAAGAGTCTGTCTGCCCCCAACAGACCACCACCGGGACTGATCTTATCCAACTCTGGTGCCACCATGTGTCTGTCTGCCCCCCACAGACCACCACCACCACTGGGACTGATGTTATCCAAGTCTGCCACCACGAGTCTGTCTGCCCCCCACAGACCACCACCACCAATGGGACTGATGTTATGCAAGTCTGCTACCAAGAGTCTGCCTGCACCCCACAGACCACCGCCACCACCACCACTGGGACTGATGTTATGCAAGTCTGCCACGAAGAGTCTGTCTGCCCCCCACAGACCACCACCACCACTGGGACTGATGTTATCCAACTCTGCTGCCACCATGAGTCTGTCTGCCCCCCATGGACCATCACCACCACTGGGACTGATGTTATGCAAGTCTGTCACCATGAGTCTGTCTGCCCCCATGGACCACCAGTCCACCAGTGCACCACCACTACCAGCTTCTTAATATTTAAACCATATAGTGAGTATGTGCACTCATGTTTATTATGCTGCCTGACTTCCTTAAGTTGTCTGTTTTGTTTTCTGCAGCTTTTCAGAGCTGCAGTGGCAAAACACATACAGTACACTTCTTTTGTTTCTTTTACAGGAGAACAAACACAGGCTCCATCGTTATTACTCATTGGGAAAGATGCTGTAGCTATACCGTACAGAGAGGAACAGATGAAATGTCCATGTGAAATCCATTCTGGTAAGTATGATGATTTTATTTCATCCATTTCATTGCTTTGTAAAGACTGCTGGAAATATTGCACACCACAGGTTATCTTAGTAGTTGACAAGATGTGTCTCTGTAATGTAACTTGACAATAGGGATTGAGATTTGAGAACCAGGGAGGGACACATAATAATGATGTTGTAACATTTAAGAAGTCATTCATTTCTTTTTTTAGGAAAATTTGTGATACTTTGTTGTTCTGTCAAAGTGGCCTTATCCAAAAAAGTTCTTCAACATCAGGCACACCCTTCCCCCAACCCGAGCTTGGGCACAAATGCAACACGCAGAAGTTGTCTCCTTCGTTGACCATGACCATCATTAACACCGGACTCAGAAGGATGTTGATGAAATCTGTGAAGAAGTAAAAAATAAGAAACCATTACAGACAAAACTGAAAAGATGATTCCCCAAAAAGAAATACTTATCTTCATGTGTGAGAGTTATCCGTTTCCATTTAAGTGCAAAAATTCTCATTGAGCACTGGAATGTGCACAGCAACAGTTTGGAGTCACGTGTGTGATGCATCTCAATAGCATGAGTACATGTCCATGTCAAGTTCAACCCCCTCATCATCACCTACAAAATACACAACCATATATCTATATCTATATATATATAGATATAGATAGATATATAGATAGATAGATATATATATATATATATATATATATATATATATATATATATATATATATATATATATACACTCAGCAAGGCTACTATTAGTGTACATCCAAAGGGCACCTTTCAATCCAGTTGAGATGATCACATTTCATTTGGTGGAATCATCTTGCACAACACATTGGACCAGCAACACGAACCTCACAGTCATCATTTTATACTGGGGACAGGGTATGTGCTGAAGCAGTCTCATTTCACTTCATTACCACTTGTCAATTTTCTGCACACAAGGAGGATGCATCGTGGGCCTGCAGAACAAATCTGGGGACTCTGTCACCGCTGCATGCATGACTGAGTGCACCATTAATTCTGGGGGACTTTGTATGTGCTGAAACAGTCTCTTTTCACTTCGTTACCACTTGTCAATTTTCTGCAAACAAGGAGGACACATTGTGGGCCTGCAGAAAAAATCTGGGGACTCTGTGCCACTTTCGTGTGTTCTGTGATTGTTGCTGTGAGCTCATAGTCATGATGTCATAGTGACATTTTTACAATTAAAGCAGCATTTCAAGAATGTTCTTACAGTTCTAAACTATACTTTTTTACGCTACTTTAAATTGTCACAGCAACCACTACTTACATGTGAGTCGTCAGTCACTTGAATGATACGATTCTTCTCACAATTTATGCCTACTTCTCTTACTCCTTCTTTTTTCATGTATGAAAACAAAATGAGCACGTCTTCCAATATTGTTCTGACCTGCTTTGTATTTATTTGCAGCTGCTTTTCAATAACTATTGTTCCGTGGTGTCGTATAAAACACTGACTGATGCATAACTGTTAGTTAACAACAGAAGTTATATTTGACAACTACTTGATGTGATGGAGAAAAGCAGAGGAAAACAATGAAAAAGACCTGATCATGCTCACTGTCAGCAGCACCAATTTAAAAGGAATGCTTCTTTCATTATTTCACACATGAAAAAAGGTAGTACAGCACACTCAACTACTGAAAATTATCGTATCATTCCAGTCGGTCAGGATGTAAGTAAAGGAAGTTGTAACATAGCATTAAAAAATATAGGTCAGAGTTATCAACAGATTGTTGCGCTGCTGCTTTACAGACAGTCATCACATTACATAGTTATGGTGATGCACATAAACTAATATGTGGGGGCATTACCACCACTGGAATATTTCTTGCTCCACAGAGTGAAATATATGTCTGTGAAAACCACCCATAATTTCTTACATCGAGTCACATGATGGAGGAATTAACTATCCGAAAAGCAACCCACAGTTGCGCCACACTTCCTCAGCAACATTAAGATGTGATGGCAGGAGGAGCGCAGGTGCATGCTCCACTATACTGAATGTCCAACAGCTATCCCAAGCAATGTTTCCCAATGTTATAAGGTTCACTTTGTGGTGAAATGTGGGATGTTTCCACTACCAAGGCTCTTCCTACTGGCAACGTAGCCACACATTTCACAACAAACTGACCATTAACATAAAGAAACATTCGCAAACCTGCACATTCCGATATTCACTGTAAGGAGCATGCACACGCGGTCTCCCTGCCATCATGTCCTAATGTTGCTGAGAAGGGAGGCAAAATGTGGGCAGATTTTCAGAATGGGAATGTCTCTGTCACTTGACTCACGGAAATGCATTTACGCATTGTTTTCAAAAAAATGTATTGCACTATGTGGTGCAAGAAAGATTCCCCTGGAAGGGAAAATGTGTATGATTTAATAATAACAAACAAAAATCACACAATAAAAGTACAACACCATAGTGGGGTGGGGTCAGGGGGATGGGGTGGGTGTGTGGGGGGGGCAGAAAACAATACCTGGACTTACTATGGCCGTGGGATGCCATGGTGGTCCAGCAGCAGGTGCAGCACTGAAAGTATTTGCTGCTGTTGTGCTTCCACTCTAGTAACCTGCTACTCCAAATTAATGAAATGCTTGTTGTTTTCTTCCAGTGCTGCCCACACCAGGAGGAGGTCAGACTGGCTAACAGGGACTGTGCCGGGGTTCACTGCAGCGGCTAATCTAGATAGTGGGGCTGGTGGCTGTGGTGGCTGTGGTGGCTGTGGTGGCGGTGGTTGTGGTGGTGGTGGTGGTGGAGCACCTGATGTAGCCCTCCTCCTCCTGCTGCTGTGGTGACTGCTGCAAGGCACATCTACCACCCCAGCAGCACCCTCTGCCACTGCCATGGAAGGGCCAGCAGCTGGACACGTGGCCCCTTCCGTGGCAGCCTGCCACTCTGCCCTGTGGTGATTCATCATGTGGGTGCATTGGCTACCGGTCCCCAAATGTGTCCCAGGGGGACCATGGCACACCAGCACACCACACACATGGCACTGCTCCACTGTGCTGTCTCCCCCCACACAATTAAAATACTCTCACACTGGGGAGCTGTGGAGGACCAGACACAGTATGCACTTGGTGGGCACGAGTCTCACCACCGCCCACTATTGCCAGGGCCAACTCCTGTGGCTGTGGATGTGGTGGATGGGGTGCTGCTGGAGCCCCAACAGCTTCTGCTAGTGGTGGTGGTGGAGAAGGTAGACGAGCAACAGCCACCAGTGGCATTGGTGCTGCTGCTGCTCCTGTTGCTTCTGTGGGGGAAGCAACACTGGCCAGGAGTCTGGAGCGGTCCAACATAACATGACCGCCCTGCCCCCCCATGGGTCTGCACTCCTCCCCTCCTAACGATCCCACGTTCCAGCGACTCACCTTCCCTGATTCCAAACTAACCATCCATCCTCTTGGGTCCAGGGGACCACACACACACACACACACACACACACACACACACACAGTCAGTCACACACACAAAACAAAAACAAAACTTATACAAAAAAATTCACTAACCAAAAAAACACTAACACAATACTAACACTAAATAAAATAGCTTTTAAAAAAGCTGTTTGAATTGGATTGGCAGTAACGACTCCAAGAGCCAAGCAAACTCCTCTCACCAAATAATTTTGCTTTCTCCCTGTACAAATGCAAAGGAGAAAGTGATACTGCTTCTCTGACTCACTTTCTTCCTGCCTGGCTAAAGCATGTGACTTACAGTACTGCAGGCCATGTGATGTGCCTATTTTCTACTCACTTCGCCTTACTTCACATTAAGGCATAATGAGAACATGAAGTGATAATGATAACACAAAGTGAGCACTTTACAGGGTACACTTCACGTTGTGCTCTGCGGACGAGAAGTGGTCACTTCGCGTCCACTTCACAGGTGGATTTATAATTCGCTGCATCTCTACTTACAAGTCCAAACACAATCAGTACAGGTAGCAGCACCTAAAAGTACAACTAATACTGTATATGGTAGGTAGCCTATTCTAGCAAAACCAAAAAGGTAACTTTTTTCTTACCCCAAACAAGAATTAAAGCAACACACACAAGGAAAAAGTGCACAAGTGACAGACTTTAAATACAGATCACCTGTGTCTGGACAATTAAAATGCTGTAATGTGTTAATACTTAATTAATACCACAATTTATTTTTATTATATAAGGGCAGAGACAACCATTAAACATCAACAAAGGTGAGTACCACAATATGGTAGTGGTCTGGATAGGAGGGATCAGCTAGCAATCTATTGAAAACTACTATATTAATATATAGTTTTTTTATACTGCGTACGTCAGGTGTTAAACAAACAATGCTGTAACAGAGAAAGGGTAAGGTAAGTCAACTAAAACAACAACATCATGCAATGTGCAGAGGCAAATTCCAGCAGTAAAATACAAGTGAAAAGCAGTGAAATTGTAAATTGACATGTTCAAGTGACCAAGTAAAAGTACTCAAGTTTCCATACAAAAAAATACAGAACTGTTGATTTTCACAGTTCAAGTGACACAAGTTAGTAGTCCAGAAAACAGAACTAACCACAAACAAATAAAAGTAAAATAGCAAATCGGTTCTGTGTGTTTAAAACTTTAGAATTCTCAATCACAACTAAAAGTGGAAGAATGGTATATATAGCACAGGCTAAGAGTGGCAGGACCTCTCAGACAGGACAGAGTAACTTTTCAGAGAAAAAAATTGTCAAGATATAACAAAATTAATAAGAAATAACAGTAAAAAATAACTCAAAATTTGTGAGTAATCTGTTTGTAAAAGGCTAGAAATGGCCTGCAATGGTTTACACTCCTACCCTACACCACTCAACTCCTTCAAAGACACAGACACAAGTAAAACCTAATTAAACTAAGTATTATGCAAAAATCCACAAAATTAGAAAATGTTCTCTAGCAGCACTAGGAAAAAACTGTATATTTTGGAGCAATTAGCTCTCAAAAACAAGTTTTAAAGAGGTTTTAAAAGGCTGTATTGGTGCTGATGCACCATAACAGACTGCTCTTTGACTCAACATACAGCAGAATGAGCTGTGAACAAGCTATACATGATATTTGACCTATTTACCCACAGTGCACTGCAAATTTCCTTTTGGGAGCAACATTTTGCTGGCGAAATCAAAAGTTACACTGGCAAAATTGTGCCACAAGGTGAAATTTTAAGCATTAATGGGCAAAATTGAGTATCCAAAACATTTTATGCAAAATGTCGCCATTACTCGAAATCGGAAAACCAGGCAAAAAACTTCACGTAATTGCAGTATTATGTGAAATATTTCACCAGGCGAATTATTTCAGTTTTGCACAACACTAATACTGGCAGACATGGCAGCAGCCATTACATACTGAACTACCCACACAAAATCATAACAATTATATTAGGACCTGTTTGATGGGAAAAGTTGGAGAGGACAACAGGGTAATTCCCCACGTTCATCCTAAAATTACTTCAGTGTTTAACTATCACCTTGACAATCATCAGTTCATAACTGGGCCATGGTTTGATGAATCAGCTGAAGGACAGCTGCTATAGCAGTGGATCAGCCTCTCCATGCAGTACTGAAATGCCATTAGGTGGGTACATACTCAGGTCCCCATTGTGGAACTTAGACCCAAGACCTTCTGTTTCAAAAGTAAGAATTCAACCAGTGAACTGACTGGTATTGGCTAGGAACACAGACCTTTGCTAAGCATACAGACCTATAGAAGAATTAAGCCCCTTGCCATCAGGCATTGAAACCGTGATTATGAAACCAAAACCCATTGACACCTTTAAAACTGTTAAAAGCCATTTCTTTATAAGACTTTCAATCGATGTTATGTTGCTTAAAGAAGTCACACATTCACTCCAACCTTCAGTCAATTGGGTATTAGTACATGGATATAAACTCAAAGAAGGTACATGTAAGAAACGTACTCTCTGGAAACAGTTGGGGGCTGTGTTTGTTTCTTACTTCAGGAGAGAAAAGCAGGCAGCATCATAATTGTCAACCTGTTAGTAATACAGTGAAGAGGAATGGTCTTTAAAATGCAGAGCATGTGGACCAAATTCATAGCAAATTTCATTTATGTAAGTAATTAGGTGCTTGCTAACTTACTGTATGAGGCAATGATGTGATTGTTGGGTGAAAAAAGTACAAGGCCGAAGGCTAAGTACTTTATTCTCATCAAAGAGTTACATTATTGCCAAGGATAGTTATCCATTTAGGAAATTATCAACTAGTATTGATCATGTGCTTGCCAAAACCAATGGTACTGTTTTTATCCCCAGGATTTTGTTTTCATTTGTGATAACTCCTCTCCCCCTCTTCCTGCACTGCACTTGTTTACAGTTTCTACTGTGAGTGTAGACTAGGGGTGTGTGAATACCAAATATTTATATCTGGGACTCCAGATATTGGTTATTTATTATTCGACCCCAAATAAGCTTTTTTTTTTAAATAAGACATTGTCCACCACTTCCTTCCCTTTTGAAGTACAACAGTTAATCCTGCCATGAAAATCCCCTAACAGCTGTTCAGCAGCCTAAAAAGGCAACAAACTACTGCACTGGTCAGTGGTCAGGTGACAGATGGTCATCATAGATGGACCAAAGGCTGTAGATGAGGTGATGTCTTGTGTCTTGTCTAGGGCAACTATAATGGCACTCTCATAAGTGCATTGTATGTGCACCCTGGAAGAGAGGAGAGCAAGTTATGCCATGATAGAAACCTATACAAGTACCTCACAGGGGCGAAGAGGGCACACAAGGGGAGTCTCTTTCAAATGAGAAAGAACTCAAGTTCCGAGGGCAATGGGAGCATGAGATGAAGCTGAAGGGGGAGTTCAAAGCAGATGTGAAGAAATATTTATTCATGGAAGGCATGGTAGATGCCTGACACAGATTGCCAGCATAAGTGATGGTGATGAAAACAGTGCGGGGCTTCAAGCATGAGTGAGATAGGCATGTGTGTATTTGAAAACAGGCAGGGAGGCAGCAGGGTTGATTAAGGGTCTGCAGAGGAGATCAATAAGGCAGGGATGGACAATCTGGGCAGACTGTGTGGGCTAAGCGGTCCTTTTCTACCAACAGATACAGTAATTAGTAACTTAAAGTACACAATAATAAGTGCACTTAAACGTGATACAGTACTTAAATGTGTCTAGTTTAAGAGGGGCCTCATCATGGTCCTGCAGTTATATGCCAGGGAGTGGAGAGTTACCCTTTAAATTAACTATTTAACATGATAGAAAAAAGAAAAGGTAAGCCAAAAAAAATATAACATTACCCTGTCGTAACATTAGACAGATAGCGAGCAGTACTGTACCACCAGTTTTATGTGGGCAGATATATTTGTAGCCAACTAATTGTAAGTTTAGCTTAATAAACACTAGCTGGTCAATGTATTGAGGGTACAGCTTGGAACAGTGTGGGTCAACAATGTCACCAGCAGTGCTAAACATCCTCTCAGATGTTACACCTGTAGGAGGGCAGCCTAGGTATTTTAAAGCAAGTTGTGTCAGGTGAGGAGAGGAGTTCATTTTCTGAATCCAGTAGCCCAGTGGATCAACTCCAAATGGCTCAATTGATTCTACAAAATAGCCATTAAGTATTTTTTCTGCAGAGAGAGGCTGAGACTGTGAGCATTTGTGTTGCTGTTGATGCAATGATGTGCTGAGTAATGCCCAGTCACTCTCTCTGCACTGCCACTATGCCATCTTTCCTCATCTCCACCAGTACCATCCAATTCCAAACCACCACATGCCTGTTACTCTTCCTCAGGACCCTGAATTGAAGCATATTCTTCCCCTTCTGAGTGCCTCACTGCCTTCATGGCACTATTTAACTCTTCACTCAGCTGTTGCCTAAAATGAGTCACTCTGTGGCTGTCTGTGGCTTTATGAAAGATCTCGGATTTGAACCTAGGATCCAACATGGTAGCAAATACATGATGGCAGTTATCCATAACTGTGGCAAACCTTGTATCAAGTTCTGCATCAAGATGAATAACAAGCTCAGTGACCTCGTGTGTATTCATTGTATTGTCAGCCAAATATCATTGTAATGATCTTTTGAGAATATGCACATCTGGGATAGCCTGGCTAAATAAGGCTGTCGTAGCACTTAGGTCATGTGTACTCCTCTCAAATGGTGCAAGAACCTTCACCATGCCCTCAAGAACTAAGCAATCATGATTTCCTAGGACCCCTACAATGTCTGCCCCATAGACATTTTGTGTATTACCCACGTTTACTCCAGTAGCCTTGAAAGCATCAGGTATGAAGAATTCCACTGAGTGCTAACATCTTGTATTACATGATGTTGGGGAAGATCAAGGCTTTCCTGAACTTTTCATAATTTGTTAGTGGCTTTTACAGAGTGAAAGAAATGGCTGCAGATAGAAAGGGCTGTGGATAATATGTTGTTTTTCCTAGTACTGTTACTCAGTGCATGAGTCACCACTAAATTCAGTGTATGTGCAAAGCAACAAATACTCACAAAATGGCCATCATTGATGGCTTTCACCATGTGAATGCCATTGTCAGTAACAAAAAAAAAAAACTTTTAAATTGGTGTTAATGCCAGTCAAAGACTACAACATGTCTTGCAGGAATGTAAGAATAATATGTGCTCTGTGGCCTTCCTCCATCAGTTCAACATTCAGCAAGGCTGACCTAATGTGACTACCAGACTGGGGTGGCAAGGCTCAGCCACAAGGTGATGCATCGGAAACAGCAGCAGTGGGTTGTTGCACATACCAGTGTGCGTTAAGGAGATATAGGCATGCAGGAAGCTATCACTAGTCCAGATGTCTGATGTGCAGTGAAAAACATCACCAGCAACAGCAGATTGCACGCCATCATACAGTCATGGCAATACACTCTGTGAAAATGTAGTATGAGATGATATTTGATAACGTGGGTGTAAATAGTTTAGAAGCCACTGAAAGCCAGTATCTTCCACAATTGAGCTAGGCTGGAGATCCAACGCCATCATCTCGGCAATCAGCTGTGTGATTTGTTGGGCTGTTGGATGTGAGGCATGAAACTTTGTTCATGCATGAAGAGCATTCATTATTGGAACTGCCATGGGAGACATCAATATGGACTACTTCACTGGTGGTGTGCGTAGTGCTGATGACTGTCTCTGTCTCGTAGTATCACTGGAGTCAGAAGTGACCAGAGTAGAGGGACTCTGTGTTGGCGAGGTGGAAGGAGTGCCGTGACTACTGGATTGCTCGAAATCAGATCTGTCAGTACCAAAACCACTGTCAACAGCACATGCCTGTCCACCAGAGGGTTTAGGTCTTGGTGAAACCAAGGACCCAGATCCAGACCCAGATGAGCTTTGATGCAGTTGAGGGTGCTTAAGCTTCAGGTGGTTCTGTAATGATGTTTTGGTTAAATTAGAGAGTGATTTCCTTTTGCTTACAGTGCTGTTGCAAAAAGAACAGACTGCATTCCTTGAGTACTTCTCTAACACAGTGAAATGCAACCACACAACACTCTTAACACTGCAGTTACCAGTGATTCTAGTAGCACCACATCCCCACTTTTTTCTTCTACAGATGTGCCTGTCTTGTCCTCGTGTTCTTGCCCTGTGATTTCTGGCCCTGATGGTGCCATGCCAGTGATGCCATCACTTGGCTGTCCTTCAGGCAGTGATGGAGCCTGCCAAAGAAACATCAGTGTTGTTTGTTTAATTTTATTGGGTGGAGGAAAACTCTTACACTTACTGCTACTTCTACTACCCTGGGCACTAGAGCTACTCCTAGAGGCTCTTTTGCCAGCCACCTTTTTTCTGCCTCAAGGTACCTAGCATAGTCTGCCTCATCCTCAAAGTCACTCACATTTGCCCCTAATGAAGAAGATGACGTGTCACTGGACAAGTCATGTGGAGGGAAATACTCAGAACCAGGCAATTGGTCCTCTTCTACAACTTTTTCAGGAGTACTGAGAAGCTAAGAAGCAGAAGGCATGACTGAATCAACTGTAGTGGTCATACTGGTGATATTTACCTTGGCAGGGATAAAAGATTATGGTGATAGTGTTATAGTAGTGGCAGGGTTCGTAGTGTCAGTAGTGACTGGAGTGACAATCACAGTTGCAGGACTGGCTGTTGTAGTCATGCTGCCAGTTGGTGTGGAAGACATGGTTTCTATGGTGTTGGTGATGGCAATGACAGATGTGATGGTACTGGTGAGAGATGAGGACATATTGGTGGTTGTGGGAGTCGAGAACAGTGTCCTTCTGCTTGTGCTTCTTGTATCACTTTCTCCTGTACCAGCCACAGTACTATTGTTGCTGGAAGGAATAGGCTTGGAAGGGGTAAAGAATAATTTTGGGCATCAAATATAGCCTGACCATTGTTCACATTCAGGTTCACCATCAACTTGTTCCTCCACTGTAGATTTGCATGGGCTGGACCAAATATGATTTTTACCACCTGTACCTGCCATTGTCTATGCCAACAATTTTTAAACTCTCTCAAGCACTGTAATACTTCTAAATATACATAATTACTGATTTATTTTAGAACAAATAAATTCTTGCAAGCAGTACACAGGGCAAGCTAGTGTGTTTGGGCAGTGCAACTGTATGGCGTCACTACCTGGCCCTAAACGGTGGGTGGTGGGAGTGCAGTCAGCTGACTGCCCTCTGAGACTGCTGGCTGCTACTGACTTTAGTGAAACCTGAGCAAAACCTCAGATTACAGAACCAACATTTTTAAATATGGATTTCTACAGCAGAACTACTGTAATACTTTTTATTATTAAATGTACAGATTGAAATAGTGATTTTTTTTAGCACAAAACAATTCTTGCAAGCAGCATGCAAGGTAGGCAACGGTGTATGTGCAGTGCAACTGTGCCTTGTCACTACCTGGCCCTAAACTGTGGGCAGTGGGAGTGCAGTCAGCCAACTGCCCTCTGAGACTGATGGCTGCTACTGGCTTTCATAAAACTTGAGCTGCCCTCCCCCCAGTACTTATTATTTACACCACCAAATTAAAGACAGATTTTATTTTTAAATAAGTACAGCAGTCAAGCTAGAAGTTAGAACTACTGTAATTAATAGATATAAAATAGTTTCAGTAACACTGTCTTCTTCTCCTTCACCTCCACAGAGCACAGAGGCATGTGAAATCAAAGTAGTGAAACTGCAAATCAGTCTCTGGCTCTGCACAGCTCCTGACAAATAAATCACTAGATCAGATGATTCTTCTGGGGGAAAAAACTTCCACTAGTACCAGCCTAGCACTAAGAAACACAGTACACTCCTTCACCTCCACAGAGCACAGCACAGAGGCATTTGAAATCAAAGTACTGAAACTGCAAGTTTCTCTTTGCACAGCTCCTGGCAAATAAATCACTAGATCAAATGATTTTCCTGGAAAAAAAAAAACTCCCTCTAGTACCAGGCACTAAGAAACATAGTACACTAATGAAAAAGCAAAGCTTTTGTGATGTAAATATAATTTGCTAGTGTTTAATCTGTCCCAGTCTCAGAGCTCTCTCAAGCAAGTATTTCTCTGCTGTAATGTGTCAGTCACCTGATTTGGCTGTGGCAAATGCTCAGTGATTGGCCAACAAATCCTGTGAGATCTTAAAATCCTACGGTAAAGCTGACTCTAATACTTGCTGAATAGTTCCGCTATACGGTATTTGTGTTCCGAATACTGAATAGCGCATTATTTGTGGTATTTGGAATTTAATATTCATTACACGCACACCCCTAATGCAGACCAATCAAAATGTAAGGTAGGAGGAGGATGTCACTACTATTCTTTCATTGACAATAAGAGTGTTCTTAGCTCTCAGCAGTCATTTTACATGGAATAAAATGACAGCTGTGAGTTTTTTGTGGAATGCACTGTTTGTAACTCTTGCTTGGGACTGAAGGAGGCGGTCCACATATAGTATAAAGAATAAGGATAACATGTTATTTATTTATTTATTTAAACATATGGTAACCAGGAAAGACATGCTGAGCTGAGGCTTGGTTCCAGATTCGACCTGAACAAAAGCGTGTATCAAAATTTTAGTGATAACAACTGTTGGTATGGTACATGAGCTAGTCTGCCTATCTTCAAATGCATGCATTATGTATTTTGATAGTCAGGCCATTAGAATCATGCTGAAGATTTATCAGTGTGCTGTAATACCCTTGGATTTGTATTCTTTATGTCTACACTATTGTGAACAGTTGTGCTTTCTGTGCTTAACACAAGTCAGCAGTTAATATTTTATTTCTTGATATATTTTCATCAGGATATGATTCTAGTCATAAAAAAAAAACATCTGTTAACTGTATGCAGGTCAGCTTGTTGTAAGGATTCAATCTGGATATAACCATCTCCCATGAGAGCTTGTCCATGTATGTGTTGTGTTGTGTTGTGTTGTGTTGTGATGGGACAAGAGGTGCCCACAGTCATCAAACTCTGGTATTAGATGTTTTGACTTACACAGGGCTGACCAGGTAGAATGGAAAGACACCTTCAGTTCTAGCTGTGATTGTCACTCTCCTTTGGGTTTGCTAGAGATGGTAGAGACCATTAGTACTGGCCATGGTGCCAGCTCTGCCAGAATCTCCTAGTGTGGGCCATACCTCTTAATTTCTCATCACAAACTGTAAATGTGGGGCACTATCCCTCTAAGCATACAGAAAAGGGATAGTACATGGGATGTCTCATCCAATCATAGTGATAGAAGCTTAAAAACAGTGGAAATGAAAGCTTACGTATATATCCTTTTCTTGGACAGATATTCCTTCAGCTCACGGGGAATTAAACCTGGGATTCTGTGTTCCGAAGGCAGGGGTTCTAACCATTTAGATAAAGGGAAATTCCCAATAATTGTTAATCAATAAGTGCATACACTATACAGTACGAGCTCAGGGACAGTTCAATTGGCATCTGGCTTTGGAGGTGACAGCAAGGCTGTACCGGTTGCCAGCTCTGTTTTGGGGTGGGGGAGCAGGGTGGTGGGCTCTACCTGCAGGAGTGGGGGTCCACTAGACCACCACGGAAGGAGTGCTATATTATAAATATCTAAAGGTGAAATCAGGGATCAGGGAGGGGTGCCTACTAGACCACCAGGGAAGGAGACTTTATTATACATATTTCCAGGCAACATTAGGTATCAGGGAGGAGGGTCCATAAGACCACAAGGGAAGGGGTGTTTATTTATATTTATGGGTGACCTCAGGGGACAGGGATGGGGTCCACTTAACTACTAGGAAATGGGTTTAATATTAGTTGTCATTACTAGTGACAGTGGGAAGGGGGGACCACAGCACATTGCCTGCATGCCACAAGGTGCTAAATTCTACCAGAGGGATTATTAATAAATATCTTAGACCAGCCTGTACTTAGAATTTCTCCCTCTGGAAGAGTTCTGAGAATCCCACTTTTGGGAATGCAGCATTTTGCATCTACCTCATGCCCCCTAGTACCATGCCACAGCCCATTTTGTGGTGCACGGGTGGCACAAACCCCATATTGAGCAGAGGCCTGTGGTTGATGCAGGCTGCCTTTGAGAATCACTCCCGGCGCATCATATGGTGCAAGGGGCACTTTGCACAATTCATTGTGTCACAAGCCACTTGCGCTGCACCAGGAGCTTTGAAAATTGGGCATAGAAACTTAGAAACATAGAATTTGATGGCAGATAAGGACCGCTTGGCCCATCTAGTCTGCCCATTTTCCTACCTAACAGATAAGCTGCAGATCCTAGTTAACCAACAGCTTACTTCCTGCTACCCCGCACTAGGACTGCCTTATGTCTGTCCCATGCATTCTTGAATTCAACCACTGTTCTTGACTCCATGACCTCCTCAGGGAAGGTGGTCCATGCATCCACAACCCTCTCTGTGAAAAAATACTTCCTCGCATTACCTCTGAGCCTTCCCCCCTCTATTTTCAAATTGTGCCTCCTTGTTCTTGCACATCTATTTTTCGAAAGATGCTACCCTTTTGGACTTTGTTGATTCCCTTGAGGTACTTGAAAGTTTCTATCATGTCCCCTCTCTCCCTTCTTTCCTCAAGGGTATACATATTAAGCTCCTTTAGTCTTTCTTCGTATGTCTTCTGGTACAGACCCTGCACCATTTTGGTTGACCTCCTCTGGACAGCCTCCACTCTGTCTATGTCTTTGCGGAGATGGGGTCTCCAGAATATGTTTTAGCTCCCACAGTTCGCTATAAAATACATTTATGTTTGCTTGTGCATGTGTTCAGCAAACTTCTTTTATGATGAACCATATTTCAGAGGTGTGTCACTGTTCTGTCCAATGGAAGTCAAGCTGCATTGAACTCATCAGTGACAGACCAATGACCAGGCAAGCCGAACATGACACTTGTCACCGTTTGGTGGGTGGCTACTTCTTGTACAGTAGTTAAAGGACTGAAGCATTCATATGAGACAGTGTTTGCTTCAGTCCTTTCCTTTGTATGAAGCTGGCCAGCAGGCAGCTGAGCAGCCTTATGACATTCTGGTGCCATGCTGTGTCTGTTTTATGTAGTTGGTTTTAAAATGACAGTTAGTGAACCTTTTGTTTGCTATGTCTGTTCCAGAATCCTCCTCCACATTGTTCCTATGCTGTGTGTGTTTACATTGTCCCGACAAGCCGTGTGACAAGCAGTTTAGGCAGCCATACCATTTGTAATGTGTAGGTGGAGTTGCTGTTTTTTTGGTCTGAGGTTAAATAAAGTCAACAGAAGAAAGCAATTCCAGCTTGCAAGGAAGAGAAATAAATACAGATTTTGTCCTTCCTCTACCAAGTCATCCAGGCCAGCTAAGGTGCTTGTTGACAAGCCCCCAGGGTAAAGTAAACTGATGACTTCTGGAGTGCAGCCAGTCCTGTAGTAAGGTGAGCTGCACCTAGAATGCAGCTCTATGAACCTTCCTGAAGGAAGGGAAAAAATAATCACCAGGCAGCACAGCCTCAGGCCCTCTTCTCCCAGACCCAGAAGGGATCAGGTTACTGTGCAGAGCGGAGAACAAGGAAAGGAAACAGTGGAGCCTGCAGCAGAGAAAGGAACTGGACCAGCCATCACTGTGGTAGGGATCAGTGACACTGCACACCACCTGAAGGTGAGGAGGAGAGACAGGCATCTGTTTATTGGGTAACTTCATATACGTCTCTCCTCCCATGAAAACTAACAGTTGTCCCATTGGGCTTGGTCAGTTTCCAGACCTTCACCTTGAAATGATAGTGTTAGTTGTGAGACGGATCAGACGGGGGGGGGGGAGTCACCATAAAGGACAGAGCTAGGGGCTCCTGTGATTGTTGGCTGGGGGGAAGTACCATACTACCGGAGTGCACCCCTCCATCTGTTGCTGGCCTTGGGTGCTGGTCTCCCTGGGAACTCCCATCCCAGCTCTTTGGGTGGATCCTGTGCTGACATCAGTTTATCTTTAAATATAAAATTGGAATGGGTGGTGTTTCTGTGACTTGGCCCTTACTCTGGGGAAATGCTTAAAGTTTACACTAAAGGAAAAAGGAATATCAAGTGATACATTGCCGTTGTTGTTACTGCTAGAAATATTCTTTAGGAGTGTACAATCTCACTACTTTACTTACATTCTTATGAAATTTCTTTAGGAGTTTACAATCATACTGTTTTACTTAGTGTCTTAGGAAGCTCCTGAAACTTTATATTTCTAATGTGGACTGCCTGGTTTGCAACCAGAAACTGGTTGAGCTCATTTTAGTGCCCTTTTTAAAAAGAGGTGGTGTATTTCAGCTGCAACTAAAAGATATGGTTGCTGGTCTGCCTGATGGCCTGGTGGGTAGTGCAGTGTGACCCCAGGATCCCTGGGGAGATGCTGCTGCAGCACTCCCAGTCAGGAAAGAATCACATACAGCTTCTGCCACACCAGTGACCCCTGTGGTAGGCAGGGGAGCATTGACCTCTGCATGGGCACACTGACTGCATGAGAGGTCTGCAGAGACTATGCCAGACAATGGGGTGAGGACTAGAGGCAGGAAAGAGAGAAAATAAACACCCAGTGAGCACTGACCACCATTAATGACATCACTGGTGTCACAAATTCACTCAGCCGGCCAGCCCTCTACTCCCAAAGTGCCAACCTCTGAAGTATGATTTGTGTACAGTGAACAGACAAGGTAACCCTCTTGTCTGTTTTGTGGGTTCAAGTCACCTTAGTCTCAAGCTCTGGAGAGATTCAAACTGATAACCTCTTGTTAGCATACCCAATTATCAGGCTTAGATAATTCTGTCTTTGGCGGGCCAGATATCTTTGCCTACAGGCACCCAACCAGATCTTTCAAATGAACCATTAGAACTCAATGCAGGCTTTTAGAGAACTCTATCCATTTCCCAGTTTGGTATACAATAAGCCTATACACAGTGTACTTATAACCTTTAAAAGCTCCACTTAAAATAAAAAGAATTGTCAAGGCACTCCAGCAGTTTCGTTTGTAAAAAAAATGTCTTTACTTTAAAAATATCAAAACAGAACAATAATTACAGAACTAATTATGTATCCCAACACATATAGCCTTAAAACAAACAGGAAAAAATACAGTTCCTAAAATACATACATTTAGACTGGTCTAATCTTACTGTTTTTCAGTGCTGTGATGATTCTCCCTCAGTCAGATAATATATTCTCTTGTGTCAGTCAGAAATATTTTCTTGTGTGTCTCTGTCAGGTTCTTTCAGCACTTAAACACACTTCTGAGCCAGCCTTCTCATGAGGTCACTAACTCTGCCTTGGTGCATCAAACTCTATATTTTACAATACAGGGTCTCCAAATAAAATATTTAAAAAAAAAGATATAAGATGACCTCATTGACTTTCCTCTCCACAGGTTAACTGGTCAGAACTGGTTTGTGCTCTGCTACATATACATCTCAAAAGTTTCTTTGATCTAAGTCACTGTATTCAAAGCAAAAGTGTACTGGCCTCTTTAATCCCATCTGGACCTTGGAATCTATACCTCAGGGCTTTCTGGTGTAATTCAAGGGTTCCCCAGGAATGTATTTTGTACCTTTCAAATCCGTCTGGGTCCTCCCTGGCTTAGACATCAAACCTCTTCAGTGTCCATTCTGGCCTCTTTCGACACTCCTCCCCACAAGTCCTTCCTGGCAAATATGCAAGTCAAAGGATCTCCCTGAGGGCATTATGAATGGCTAATCTTATTTCCTGGGATGAAAGCAAATTGACAAGATAATTGCACCCCAGATCTCTGCAGTTTAAAATACTTTCTGTCCTTTGAACTTATCCCTGGGGGTTCTTGATGTGTCAGTTCCAGTACGACAACCTTTTCCTTGAACTGACCCTTCCCTTCACATATTTTATTTGTAATAACAAAAATTAATACAGCACTCGAGCACTCAGAGCTGGCTGTCTAAGTCACAGCTGGCACCCTTGGACTCAGTGTCATGTAGTTCCCAGCTGCCTTGACAGCAAGGGAATGATGGTCAGGGTTGGAGGAGCTAGAGATTTACCTGAGCCAGGCATATGAGGGTGATCAGTGGCCAAACAGATGAATACTAAAAGTGTGATTGCCAACTTGCAGGCTACCAGTGGCCTTAAGTGAGGCTAAGGGTTACAGATGTAGTGAACACAGGGAGAGAAGTACTACCCAAACCACATCTGGAGGAACTCTGAAGTCTGCTACTAGTGTCCGGCTGTCAGGAGTGCAGTACATAAATATGACCCCACCACAAACAAACTTGGAGGAACTGTAGACTGTTATCAGAATCAGGTGTATCCCTGCTCCCCCTGCAAAACTATGATACTGACTGGCAGATAGGTTATCACTATGAAAATTTTCATTTGTCAGTTTATGTAGTTCTGTAGAGCTGATCTGCATAACACAACCAGATCATATTGCAATGAAAGGTCCCTATGCATGAATGAGTGAGTGGGAATTATGCACCCAAGGTGTGTATCCTGCCCACGTAGTTCCACAGCCCTGAACAGGTGCAGGGTGCATGGTATGCACTATCACATGCGCCCACAGGGCACCTGTCCATGGCCTGGCCCCCTTGGCACACAGGACCATGCAGGGTGGCTAGGGCCAGAGTAGCAGACCCAGGTGACCATCCAATAAGATGCACATACTGAGTCCCAGAGTGGATCATTTGCACCTAGGACCATGGGTCCAGGTGCATGAATAGCACCCTGGCCTGTGTGGCCATGCCCCCATGTCCAGCAGCCCAATAGAAACTCCCCCCTTCCCACCATACAGTAGTGCCCCAGCCCTGGTGATTTTTGAAGGGGGCAATTTTGGGAGTGCTGGAGATTTTATTTTATTTTTATTTATTTCGTTTTTGTTGACCAGATAAGTGCACTAGACAAATCCTGCCTATTTTCAGGCATGACCCAGGGGAGGGGGATACAGATGAATGCCAACTGACCTTGAACCAGATTAATCTGTTGGTGGTATTTTTAGTGAATGAGGGAAATTTGTCCAGGACACCAGGGAAATTCTCCTACTCTTTTTGATAAGTGCCATGGGATCTTTAACATCCACCTGAATAACCACCAATCCAGGCAGATGGGACCTCGGTTTAACGTCTCATCCAAAAGACAGCACCTCAGAAGTGCAGCACCCCTCTCATGCTGCACTACAGTGTCAGTACTGGGATATTAACCCAAGTGCCAGATGTGGGAACTGAACCCACAGCCCTCTGATCTCCCGGCCTCAGAGGTGAGTGTGCAACCTACTGAGCCACTAACACTGCAAAGATGAAAGTATCTTATCAATGTGGGGCAGAGGGCTACTTTGATATAAAATGAACTGGCATCTGTAATGTTAGATGGCTGAGAAGTATTGTGTAGGCAGGAAAGATTTTTGTTGGTCACTGGGCCAGCTCTCACCTTGATGCCTGTGTGGTCAATAATAAATGTGACTGACCTATGCCAGTGAAGCTTATTCAGGACTCCAAGAGCTTCCATGCTGCCTTCTCTGATGCCTGTGCCAGACTTAGTTCCAGTCACCATGGTGACGGTGTCCATCAGATAGGCACTATTTACAGTACTGGTCAGTTGCTGTACACACAACAGCATGAGGCTCTGGTATTCCATGGCTGCACATGTCAACTAGAGTAGCATGCCTTGGCCAGGCAATCCAAGAGCTCTACTGGTAGTATAGCAAGTATAGCAGAGTAAATACTAGCAGAGTGTGCTTTCATAGGGCCTTATTTCCCAAATGTGTTCTCCCATGTTATACTTGTAACAAAAATCCTTGGAGAATAGAGCATTTCGGGAACACCCAAGAAACTGTAATGAGTTACTATATATACCATTTAAAGGACCCTTCAATCAGTTTTAAATCTATTTTTAATAAGCTGATCCCTAATATCAGGGAAAATACAGTGTTACATATGTTATTCATGATATAAACAGCATATGAAATGATAAAATAAAATAACTGTTTCGACCAAGTACACTAACTCCCATGTAAATTATTTGCTTATGAGCTGTTATGCCCAGTTTCTCACTGATGACATATGATACACAGTTGATTTCTCTGTTGAATTTCCTACCATGCCCTGAGGATACCAAGCATGTGCTTGTTTCCAGGCTAGTATTCTTAAAACTGACTTTATGCCACAGGCCCCAAACCTCAAGGTAAAGATGTTAACCTATTATGGACGAATAATAAATTGGCATACTACTGTGACACTTTGATCAGCATCTTGATGAGCAGCTGTAATACAAACAGAAATACATTTACATAATTTCAAAGCTCCCCTGCATTCCTCTTTGGCACTTTCCATGACACTGCCTGCTTCACTCTGTTAAGAAGATGGATAGTACTCTAGTATGGACTATGACATCATTGACTTTCCGACTCTTACCCTGAATCTCTAATAATAAATGCAATAGGAAGTATGGAGGCTGTCAAGGTAATTAGTTCATTGGTGAAGAGATTGCGGGTGATTTATAGAATGGTGTCTAGTTCCCTTCTATGCCTAAACTGATTGGTTACAGTGTGCCAGCTACAGTGATTCATTATCACTTTGTATGGACTGAGGAACTGCAGATGTTCCTCAGGATAATTAGTCAAAGTGATCTGTAACCCAGAGCAGGAATGTGCTTTCTTGGCAGATAGCAACGTCCATCAGAAGTGTTATCATTTTCTTTTAATTAAGGTGTTGTTGTAAAGGCAGTTTTGTAGGCTTAGTGAAAGGATCCATCCAACATGCAATTAAAATAAGACAAAGTGTTGACAAAACACCAATTAAAAGTTTTAAATCTATGTTTTTCTGTTATTTAATCAATACTCTTACCTGCATTTAAACAGTGCCTTTTTGGTTATCAGCAACTTAAAAAACCTCTTAATGTTAACTCAGTGCTGCTGCTGTGGTCTTTTACTTTTACAGATATAGATGAAGCCTAGAATTTATATAGAAAATCATTTGTTTTATTCTCTGTGGGGCTGAGAACTTGTTTGCATCTCTCAGAATGCTGTTTTCTTGCAGAAAGAGGATGTCACTGTGACTGCTGATGCTGAAGTAGTCTATATTCATTTAAAAGAGTATTTTGTGTATAAAAAAGTTTTACCCGCTAAAACTAAAGTTGCTTCTTAAACAACAAGGGCATGTTATTTAAACTGGATTTTTGCTCAGTGAATTAAATAGTTATTTGTTATGAAAACAAAGATTAGTAAGTGCAAACTGCTTGGGTATAAAGCAAAGTGGCATGGCTGCAGAACATTGCTCTGCCACTTGTGAGGGTAAACTTTTTACTGAGCCCCTGCATCATACTCTGGGGCTGTGGGGGGGGGGAGATGAGCCAGTCAATGTAGAGGGAGGGAGGGAGGAAGGGAAGGGGGCACCATCTACCTAGAGTTTCTGCACAATTTGTCAGGTGACCAATGAGTGATGCTAGCATCAACACTAATGGCACCTCCTCTCCCACCCTCTGTGGTTGCCCCAATTGTTGCACCTGGAAGCAGGATGGAAAAAGAGGATGGGGAAAACAAAAAAACACACACAAATGCATATGCACACTCACACACATGGATGATATGTGGAATTTTCAAATTCCGATGGAACAAAATTACACAGAATTTTTTAAATGTCCACCTAGTTCCACAGAGTTCTGTCAGTAGGGCAATTCCAAAACGTTGAAAGCAGAATGTTTTCCACAGATTAGTATTCTGCAGTTTACAAAACTGCAGATTTCTTTTTCACAGTCCCTGGAAAAGTATTTTGTGATTTACATATTCCATAGAAACATATTCAGAGGTTTACATAGAAATGCTTCTTAGAATGATGCTGAATTCAAAAAGAAATTCCAAAAAGCATTTCAGAAGTGGATTTATCATTCCCCATGAAGGCAACCAGTAAAATTCTACATTCAGCACAGCTCTAACACACACACTGAAATGTACAGGGACCACCGCAGCCAGATACTTAACAGTAGCCTAATCCTTCTGCAGCAATAAACTCGGATATGCTGACAGATATAAACAGTACAGGATTTGTGCCCCAAAAATGCAAAATATAATCCTTTGCTGCAGTACAAATGCTGGCTTCTATACCCTTTAAAAAGAAAATAATTTCTTGAGGGTAACATATTTATCATTTAGTTTGATAAACATAGTGCAAACATAGGAACATATGAAAAGTGCCATCTGAATAAGGCCTGGAGGTCTATCAAGTCTCTGTGTATTATGAAGTCCCAAGTGGCAGCAAAGGACTCCACCTCCATTCCTGGAGGTTACCTCCCCCCCCCAGACATTTTTCTTTTGGCCTCTACCTTACCCTTTATTCTGTCCCATCCCCTTTTGAAGCATTTCACAATCTCTAGTGATACCACTTCCACAGGAAGCCAGTTCCACCTTGCAGCCACCCTCTCTATGAAGAAATGCCTCCTGGACTCTCTCCTGAACTTCCCCCTCCAGCATAAGACAATTTTTCCTCATGTTTTTATTTCCATGGAGCTTGAAGAGGTTCTCCTTCTTCACTTTGTTAATGCTCTTAAGACACCTAAAGGCCTCACCCATGCCCCTCTTTCCTCTCCTCCAGGATGTAAAAGCTCTGGGCTTCCAGCCACTCTCCTCATATGTTTTGCCCTGCTGACCTCTAACCATTTTTGTTCCACTTCTCTGAACCACCTTCGGCAGGTTAGTGTCCTTTTTCAGACAGCAATGCCAGTACCGCACACTATGCTCCAGGTGCTGCAAGGCCGGTGATCAGTACAATGGCAATATGAATTCTTCCCATCTGCTGCTAGTCCCCCTGGCAATGCAGCCCAACATTTTGTTGGCTTTTGCCACTGCTTTGCTGCATTTTGAGGAGTGCTTCAGCTCACTAGTGATCAACACCCCAAGGTATTTCTTTTCTTCGGATTTTGTTACCTAAAACCCTCCTAGGCTGTACTCTGTCTTCAGGTTCTTGGCTCCAATTTGCATGACCTTACACTTCTTCAAATTAGAGAAATGTTTCTAAATTCTGGACAACCTCTCAGACTTGACCAGATCTTCCTTTAGGTCCTGGATCCCTTTTGCTATATCCACCCTCCTACAGAGCTTGGTGTTGTCCATGAACAAGAAAATTGTGTCCTTTACAGTATGCTTTTTCCAATGTTATTAATGAAGACATAAACAGCACTGGCCCAAGTAATAAACCCAATGGGACGCCACTGGTGACATCCCTAGATCCTGAGACCTCCCTCTCCCACTACGACTTACTGGGTCCTGTCTTTCAGTCAGGCAGCTGTGTCTCCAGTGAGTTTCTCTCCTACCCCCAGATCTTCCGACTTTCTTAAGATGATGAGGATTGCTCTTTTAGTTAACAGTGGTCTCAGTGTCACTAACGCCATATTGTGTTTCAAGACATAACAAATCCCCATAAATTTGTACATATGGTGGACCATCTGACAATGATAACAAATGGATTTTAAGCAGCAGTGAAACTTTGCAGATAGGTGGGTGGCAAACCTGCCCTTATCTTTTTTTTTACTGTAAAATATTTCAGATATGTTCAATCTTTATTTAAATTCATGATTCTATATTTAAACCATTATTATAGAGGCATGATAGTGCTCCTATTATTAGGGTTTGAATGGTCTTGGGGTGCAAATTTGGTGTCACCCTAAAATCAGAACTGTCTTGTCACACAAAGTAAATGACACTGCAGGGTTTACACAGAGAGTGACAATATTAGGGTAATGCCAGCCCTGCATTGTATGATCATTCAACACCTGAGGAACACCACACCACCTATTTGCTAGGGTCTCAGAAAACTTCAACCCTAGTTTTTTTCATTCCCCGACCATTGACACTGTAACTCTAACAGATACTTTAATGTAGCTTTCTCAATTAATGCATAAATATATATGAAATATTTAAATCCATTTTTTCTGTAGAAAATCTTTGGTTGCTCTCAGCCTTGTTTATCATTGTCTGTCCCATAGCTTTCACAGCTGGTTTCCATGTGCACTAATCCCTGTAGTGTCAACATGAGGAGTTTTCATAAAATGGGTGCTTTGCACTTTGTGAAGAAAAACTTTTCACTTTGTCTCTTCTTGGGAAAACAAACATCTCTGCAAAGTAGTGAATTAGTGCACTTAACATATATTTTCCTATGTGAAGTGTGAAGTTTTGCTTAATGATTCCCATAAAGTGCAAACTTAGAGAAAAATATATGCAAAATTCTGCACTTTGCCATAAACTACAGGAATTGTGGGGCCAGATATTCAAAGCAGTTGCACATGGCACAACTCAGTTGCACCGGCACAAGTCCTGAGTTGTGCTGTCAGGCGATATTGAAAGCCACCCGTGGTGCAGTGCAAATCCCATTGCATCAATGCGCAACTGCAATGTATGCAGTGAAAGTGCATGGGGGCATGCCCAGGAATATATGGCGCAATGGCATGTTCAACAGAAAAGTAAGGCACAAGTGTGGAGCAAACACCAAGTTGTGCCACACAGACTTGAGCATATAAAAACAGGCTCAAATACACAGATAGCAGATGAGCAACAGTGTGCACAGAGAGAGTGGGAGTGAGAGAGTGGAAGAGAGAAAGAGAAAGAGTGGAAGAGAGGCAGATGGAGTGGGAGCGAGAGAGAGAGACAGACACAGACAGACGGAAGGATGGAGGGACAGTGTACCACAGGAAGCCAGGGACAGGCACAGTGGCTGAAAGATGGACAGTGGCCCATTGTTAATGGACACCATAATAAGGTGTGTGAGGAGGCAGGAGGAACACTTGCATGGTCGACGAAGGTCCCGGCGGTGGTATGCCCAACATAGGTGGTACCATGCCAGGGCCACATTCGAGAACTTCAGTGACACGGAGATAGTGGGCCAGTACCACCTGAACAGGGCAGTTCAAAGGCAGCTATGTGAACTGTGCAGTGAGGAGATGCAGGCACCCACCAGACATAGTCATGCCATGTCAGTAGAGACCAACGTGACCGATGTGATGTGCTTGCTCACCACAGGCACCTTCAAAAGACAAACTGGGGATACCACAGGTATCGCCCAGTCGGCCATGTCCTACTTCCTCATGCAGTTCCTCAATGCTTTGCTGCCACATGCATCGGAGTACATACATTTCCCCAGCACACAGGCAGAGTGTACAGCAAAATGCAGGAGTTCTATCAGGTGGCTTGCATGCCAGGCATTATTGGGGCCATTGACTGCACTCATGTCAGCATCTGCACACCACCCGGCCCAGAGGGCCTGGTGTACATAAACTGAAAGGGGTATCCTTCCATCAACTGCCAGGTGGTGTGCGATGCCACAGGGCACATCATCAATGTCTGTGCCACACACCCCTGGAATGCACATGATGCCTTCATATGGCACAGCTCTACACTGTGCCAAAGGTTTGAGTGGGGAGACATCCCCATGGGCCACCTTGTTGGTGAGTAGGACATGTGCCATTGTGACCATGAGCCACGGGGGAGATGGCAGGCAGGGAGGGCAGGCCATTGCCATGGCAGAGAGTGAGCATGGGGAAGCACAGCAGTGGACTAACCAAATGTCTCTTCCCACCCAGGCAACAGCGCATACCCCCTAAGGGCATGGCTGCTTACCCCTACTGGAGTCCATCATCCCCCGCAGATGACAGATATAACGAGGCACATGCCAGCACATGCAATATCATAGAGCATGTCTTTGGCATGCTTAAGTCATGATTCCGTTGCCTAGACAGGTCAAGCAGTGCCCTACAATACAGCCCATCAAAGGCTTGTAGCATATTCCTGGCCTGCTGCATCCTGCACAACATGGTCATTGACCGTGGAATAGTTGCCAAGGCTGAAGAGGACAACAGTAGTGGGGATGATGGTGATGAAGGGCTGGAGGGTAGTGGGCAGCCGCCCCTGGAAAAGGGACCCCAGAGCAATGCAGAAGGCAAGGCAGCACAGGGACACAATTGCAAGAGAGCATTTTGGCCAATGCAGGTGGGTGGGTGTACAAACACAGTAGCATGGGTATCACAGAACAGTAATCCACACCATGGCAGGTGTGTGCACAATGGATGGCATGCAAATACCACTGTGCACTACACACAGCAGAGTGACTGGCACACAGGTGCATGGAAACACCCATGCAGCACTGGCATGCACACAAGGGGACACAGATACACACATGTTGTGGGACATGGCATGGATCAGAAACATGGCACCAGTGCACAGGCACCACCAGTGCTGAGCAGCCCTCATCACTTCCATGCCACACATCCCAGCAGCACGGTCCACACACACAGGGCACATGTGGCACAACACACATGCAAGCCACCACATTCTGCACCAGCACCACCCAGGTATGGGTGTGGCAACAACAGTGGATAGCAGGGCAGGGCAGCACACACGACACTATGACTGCACAGTCCCATGACCACCATGGCCATGTGGGTGGCCATGCTGTGACTGAGTGGCAGCAGCATGCTGCACGTCAGCCCCGATGGGCATGTCTGATGCCCCTCCAAGGGGTTTGAAGTGCGGGACTGCAACCATGTCTATGCAGTGGGGTAGAGGTGGCCAAACAGGCCTGTCCCAGGGGTGTCTGGGATGCTGATGTCAGACCCTGGTGCCTGTCATGCTGGAGTCACCAGACACTGGGATCATGGGGAGGAGAGTTCACTATGGAGTGTCCCCTGTGCACAGCCAAGCCTAGTGGCCACCAGTGATGCCAGCCCAGTTGCAATGGCACTGGTCATGCAGTCCAAAGTCATGGTCATGGCCTCCTGCATCTGTCTGAGCTCATCAATGATCTGTGCAGTGCCTCTGTCCTGTTGCTCTGCCATGAGATGCACATCAGCCCACAGTGCATGCACCTCAGAGGCAAGCAATGCCTGATTCTCCATGGATGCCTGCAGTAACTGGGTGTGTTCCGCCAGATGCTTGACATCCCAGGCCACCTGGGCCATCTGTCAAGCTGCAGGGGGTATCACAGCATGCTGCACAGCCTCCCGCTCAGGTGGACACTGCACAGTGGGCTGTACAGGGGGTATGCATGTGTCAGGCTCACTGGCAGTGTGCACCAGCCTCAGTGTCCAGTGTCACCTGCATCCAGCAACTGCTGCCCGACCATCTGCTGGTCAGTGCCCTGTGCCTCCACTGCACCACCAGCACCTCTGCCACCCACACTGGACACAGCAGTGGTGACACACTGCAGCCACGGTGTGGCTGAGGGGCAGTTGTGGAGCCACTGGGGCAGCGCTGGGCCCTGATGATGCCTGTGTAGTGGGTAGGGGCGTTTCTGCTACCTACAACCCTATGCTGTCCATGATCAGTGTGATGTCATCATTGGTGTCTGACAACATCCCTAGCTGGGTCTCCGCACACAGCACCACCAGACTGTCAGTGTCCAGGATCCCAGCAAGGGCATCATCAAATGCCAAGTCCAGCATGTCCACATGCCCTGCACTGCCAAGGCAGGGTGTGTCCCTGCTCCAGATGCCCGCTGATGTTGACGGTTGGGCATCCGTGTTAGCTTCCACCTCCACCTCGTCCACAGCTGTTGCTAGCCTTACTTGTAGAGCAGAAAGCAGCTAACTAAAAGAAGCTACATTTTCTTATTAATTTAACACTTATATCTCATCAGGAGTCAGTGTCTGTTGAGATTAAGCAAGACAGATACTTTATTAGAAGTAGAAGTAGAAGGGGGTCTTATTTAGGGTTAAAAAGAGAAAGAAAAGAAAAGAAAGAAAGTCAGTATGTGTTCTGTGCTGTGAAGGGTACTGAGAGAGCTTAATTGGGGGTGTGGCTTAGACACTTTAAAAGCAGGTGACTCAAATTACAACTTCCTGTTGCTAGCCTTTTTTCTTACTAATTGCCCTCCATCCCACCCACCCTAAGCCAGTTCTGCTTTTATAGCCTCTGGATTTGACTGTCAACAGGAACTTTCTGTTTGGCAGTAGGAAGGGAAGGATCATAGAAAACACTGGTTTTGTCAGCCTAAAGGAAAAAGTAGCTCACTCTTCCCCTCCCCCGCTGGTGGTGGTCTGACACTGAGAGCAAAAAGGAGGCTACTGAAGAAAATGAAGTTGCTGTCCCAGAACAGGAAGGGTGAGTTGTAAGGAGAGGAGAGAGTAAGCATACAGAGAAACAGGAGAGGGGACACAAAATAAGACATGATAGGAGTGGTGCAGTGCAATGACTGTGGGGCAGCAGTGTTCCAGGAGACATTCTGGAGGCTGTGATGCTGCCCTATTTGCAGACAACTCTCTAGTCTGAGGAAGAAGGTTGCCCATCTCCAGGCTGACCTGGCTAGGATTCATGAAACCTCCTCACCCACTCAGGGACCACCAGGGCCAATGCCACTACCTCAGAGGTTGCCAAGAAAGAGGAGAGGCTGGACTACAGTGGGCTCAGAGAGGGAGAGGGTGGTGGAACAGAGTTGCATCCCTTCAGCTGTACCTCTCCACAATTCATTCACTCTTCTGGTGGATAGTGGTTCCTCTATGGAGGCACCTGCAGTGGAGACCAAGGAGGATGCTGGAAACCTTCACAAAGGAGACCCAGAGGAGGGTGGCATGGGACCCACAGGGGAAGGAAACAACTCCTGGCGGGGGACTCAATCATTAAGGGGGCAGAAATGGGGGAGGAAGGGGAGAGGGAGGTAAGGTACCTGCCTGGTGCCATGGCTTGGAGGGACAGGAAGCAAAACCTCAGGATGGTAGGAGTAGCTACATGAGGGAGGGAGCTGGATGTCATGGCCCACCTAGGGACAAATGGCCTGGCTAGGAATGGATCAGAGCAGTGCAAGAGGAGTTTGTAGAGTTGGGAAGGGGCCTTAGACAAGTAGCACATACGGTAACCTTCTTGGAGGTGCTGCCTGTCTATGGCAAGGGTGATGCTAGGGTACTCCTCACCAGGGAATTCAATAAATGGTTGAAAAACTGGTGTGGAGCTCAGGATTCTGGCTTCATTGGGGACTGGGGAGCCACCTGGAGAGATGCAGACCTATACTGGTGAGATGGTCTGCATCTGTTCGGGGGAGACTAGGATCTTAGGTGAGAGGTTTAAATGCTTCATTGACAAGCATTTAAACTAGCTAAGGGGGGAGGCACTGAAAAGGAGCAGGGAAATCCCAGCCTCCCCCCACAAAACTCAGTAATTAGTGAGGTAAACACCAAGGTGGAGAAGTCATTAGGGAGAAGGACAGAGGTAAATGTAAAAAAAGGCAAAGGCAGTAAGGACATGAATGGGGCTAAAAGGGGTAAAGCCATCAAAAAGTGGAGGGTGATGAGTACCAATGCCCGTAGTCTGTGTAACAAACTCCCTGAACTAGTGGCCTTGATGGAAGAGGGTTGTCTGGATATTGTGGCAGTCACAGAAACCTGGTACACAGAGAACCATGACTGGGTTGTCAACATACCAGGATACACAATCTACAGGAGGGACAGGGAGGGTAAAAGAGGAGAAGGAGTAGCTCTCTATGTAAAGGAAGGGATCAAAGCAACAGAACTAAAGAGTAAACAGGCAGCAGATGAGGCACTCTGGGTCACCCTGGAGACAGGAAATGCACCACAATCCATATGGGGGTTGCATACAGACCCTCATCTCAGGGGCGAATGGACAAGGAAATGATAGAAAGCTTCCTTAGAATGGCAGAAAAAGGGGAGGTATTGTTGATGGGGGACCTGAATTTCCCAGATATTAACTGGAGCATCTCTGCTGCAGGCACATCCAAGAGCATGGTCATTCTTGATGCCCTACAGGGGGCATGCCTCAGACAGCTAGTATTGGAACCCACTTGGGAAGGAGCAAACTTAGACCTGATACTCTCAAATGGGGATGGAAAAAAAAGAATCTCAGATTTAGATGTGGGTAGCCATCTGGGAACAAGCGACCACCAAACAGTGTGGTTCTCAATAAACACAGCCATACTATCAAGCCATACAAAAGCAAGAGAATTGGACTTTAGGAGGGCTGACTTTGGAAAAATGAGAGAGTGTCTCAGAAAAGCACTAGCAAACAGGCAAGAAAGAGGGGTGGAGGAACAATGGAGAGTAATCAAAACAGCCATTACAGAGGCAACAAGCCTTTGTGTAAAGCAAATCAACAAAACACAAGGAAGGAAAAAAACGCTATGATTCTCAAAAGAGGTGGCAGGGAAGGTTAAGGAGAAAAGGATAGCATTCAGGAAATATAAGGAAACACAGAAGGAGCAGGACAGAGAACTTTATCAGTTAAAGCAGAAAGAGGCTGGGAAGGCAGTCAGAATAACAAAGGCCCAAACTGAGGATAGGATAGCCAACTCTGTAAAGAAGGGCGATAAAACCTTTTATAGGTACATTAGGGAGCGAAGAAAGACCAAAGGAAGATACTGAGGCTTAACAAAGGGAAGGGAATGTGGGTAGAGGGTGGCAGTGAAAAGCAGGGATACTGAACGAATATTTCTGCTCAGTATTCACAAAGGAAGAGGAGAGGGAGGTACCTAAACCAAATAAGAGAAACACTATGAAGACGGGGGATCTATACCAGTCCATTTACAGAAGAAAGGGTTCTGAAAGAACTAATAAAATTAAAGGTGGACAAAGCAATGGGGCCTGATGGGATTCACCCACGAATTCTAAAGGAACTTAGGTTAGAAGTAGTGACACCGCTTACTACTCTCTTTAACAAATCATGGAAGGATGGGGTGGTACCTGAGTACTGGAGGATGGCAGATGTGATTCCTCTTCACAGAAGTGGGAGCGGGACAGAGGCAGGAAACTACAGACCAGTTAGTTTGACCTCAGTGGTAGGGAAAATAATGGAATCACTTCTGAAGAAAAGAATTGTTGAGTACCTAGAGGCCAGTGGGGCACAGGACCCAAGGCAGCATGGATTCACGATGGAAGGTCATGCTAGACAATTTAATAAGATTTCTTTGATTGGGTGACCAAAGTAGTAGACCAGGGAGGGCTGTGGACATGGCCTACCTAGATTTAGCAAGGCATTTGATACAGTCCCACACAAAGATTAATACACAGTTAGCCAGCCTTGGAGTGAGTCCCAAGGTGGTAGCCTGATAAAAACTTGCTAGACAACAGGACGCAAAGGGTAGTAGTAAATGGAGTCCGCAGTGAAGAAAGGAGGGTTACTAGCAGGGTACTGCAGGGTTCAGTACTAGGACCGGTCCTTTTTAATGTCTTTATAAGTGACATTGCAGAGGAACTGGAAGGAAAAGTATGCCTCTTTGCAGACGGCACAAAGATCTGCAACAGGGTTGATACACAAGATGGAGTGGAAAGGATGAAAAGGGACTTGGCAAGGTTAGAGGAATGGTCAGATGTATGGCAGCCCAGATTCAATGCAAAGAAGTGCAAGGTAATTCACCTGGGAAACAAAAACCCAGGGGAAGAGTACACAATGGGGGTGAGATACTGACAACAGTAAAAATGGAAAGGGACCGGGGGGTAATTATATCAGATGACCTAAAGGTGGGAAAGCAATGTAAGAAGGCAGTAAGAAAGGCTGGGGGGATACTGGGATGCATAGGGAGAAGCATCAATAGTAGAAAACAGGAAGTTGTTATCCCTCTGTTCAGACAGTTGGTGAGACCCCATCTGGAGTACTGTGTGCAGTTCTGGAGAGCACATCTCCACAAAGACATAGACAGAGTGGAGGCTGTCCAGAGGAGGGCAACAAAAATGGTGCAGGGTCTGCACCAGAAGACATATGAAGAAAGACTAAAGGAGCTCAATATTTATACCCTTGAAGAAGGGAGAGAGGGGACATGATAGAAACTTTCATGTACCTCAGTGGAATCAACAAAGTCCAAGAGGGTAGCATCTTTCAGAAAAAGAGATGTGCAAGAACAAGAGGGCACAATTTGAAGATAGAGGGGGGACAGCTCAGAGGTAATGTGAGGAAGTATTTTTTCACAGGGAGGGTTATGGATGCATGGAACAGCCTCCCTGAGTAGGTCGTGGAGTCAAGAACAGTGGGGAAATTCAAGAATGCATGGGACAGACATAAGGCAAACCTAGAGTGGGGTAGGAGGAAGTAAACTGTTGGTTAACTAGGATCTGCAGCTTATCTGTTAGGTAGGAAAATGGGCAGACTAGGTGGGTCAAGCGGTCCTTATCTGCCGTCACATTCTATGTTTCTATGTTTCTCTGCCCAGAGGCATGCTGGTTCTTCAAGACAAGAACAGAGGGCCAGTGTTGTTACTTTGTCCAGGGCTACCCCCCATAGCCTCCCCTTCCTTCCCCCCATTGCCCACCTCCTACCATCCCTCCCACAACCACCTCCTACCATGATCCACCCCCAGTATGTAGACATTTCCATCTGGCACTGCAGTCCACTCTGCGGCCACAGACACACTCACAAGTGGTTGGTGGCACGTCAACAAGCATACACGCGCAGCACACACACACAGGCCCGCTCATACTCACCATGCAGTGAGGGGATGCCAGCTGTCTGGAACCCTCCACCTGGCACACCCTCCAATGATGCTCTGTAAATGCTGGGTGCCACCAACTCCTCCACGGCTGTCAGCAGAGGCCCTGCTGCTGGGCCACCACCGGTCATCCTGTGGGATGCCTGGATGGTAGCTATCTTCTCCTTAATGTGCCTCCTGTCAGTGCCAGTCTTTTTCTTGCACTCCTGGGATGTGTGATGGTGTCAGCCATGGGTGTTGACGTACCATGCCACCTCATCCCAGCCACAACCCGCTCCTGCAGTGTGCCCGTGACACCACGGAGAAGGGTCTCCCTGTCCATGTAGGCCTCATATAGGGAAGTGGTCTCAGATGCTGTAAAGTTGGGCCTGCACGCTCTGATTCTCTGCACTTTCCTCACTTGACAGTCTGTCACCTGTGGAAATGCACACTAGTGTGTGTTAGTAGCAGCAATGAATGTTACAACTATCAGTTGCACAGTTGGAGTAGGCCTCTGTTAATCCATGTTTCCAGTCACTTGTCTGAAAGGTTGCAATACTGGTCTATGGCCTGTGCTGTTCTTTGGTGCTTTTATGGCTCAACGTATGCAAATGAGGGCGAGCACAATTGTAGTGATATGCTCATGCTCCCCAATGTACCATGCATCGGCTCATGCAGTTATTTACATACCGTGGCTGAATATCACAGACATGCATGGTGTGCATTTGTGTTGCACCGGAGCTCCCAAGGCACAATTCTTGCACATGCACAGTGCACATGCCCGCAGTGCACATGTGTGTGCCACATCCCATGGTACAATTGTGCAACATGCGCAGACTGTGTGATGCATCGGGACTGCACATGTGATGCAGGTGCGGACTCACGCATCCTGGCATGCACCTATCATGCACATGCGCACTGCATGCTAGGTGCTGACCTGTGACCCACGGGTCACCTACATAACCGTGCTAGGCCATGGCATACAACGCATGCCCATTATTGCGTAATGGTCCCTCACTGCGCATCCTGGCTTGCAGGCACATGCTGTGCAATAGCAGTCATTCATATCCTATTGTGCATCCTGCACCTCTGGCAGACACGTGCTCTTTTCACTGCCATGTACAGTGCCGCACCAAAAGCTGTCCATGGCACAGGGAATGAGATGCCGTTCCCTCAACTGGTCAGACATCGAGATAGTGAACTTCATGGCTGCCATCCAGCCATATGAGGCCCAGATTTTTGGGCAGGTGCCCCGGCAGCAAGCCAGAGGCCTGGTGTGGCAGTCCATATCGGATGCCTTGGAGAGGAGGACTGGTGTGCCACTCACAACAGAGCAGTGCAGACACTGTTATGGTGCTCTGCAGAAGAGAGACCCTGACTGACACCAGAGGCTGCAGGCACGCATCTGGCATGGTGCAGTGCTAAAGCCAGGTAGGTGTTTGCATGTTGCATGTCTGCCCTGGTGCAGTACTGAGGTGTTAGCATCACTGCTTGGCATGTCCTACAGCGGGGTACATTATAATCCTGCCCATCACTGCATGCCATGCTGCTGCATGCATTGCAGCTGTGCTTGCTTGTGGGCCATAGGATAGACAGGGGCATGCCCAGTGCACAGCAGGCTGTGTGGTGGAGGGGGGGATGGCTGGAATGATCATGTACTGATGTCCCCCTCTCTTCTTTCCATTCCCAGGGATGGAGGACTGCAGGCGGGCCCAGGCAGAGGCAGAGCATAACAGGGTGGCATGCCCTGATGGTGGACAACCGGTGTCAGCTGCACCACAGGAGGCAGGTAAGCAATGTCATGGTCATTCCCAATGTACATGGGGGGTAACACTGGGAAGTGTTTGCGGCCATGGCCACCTGTGCCATGTGCCATGACAGCCGTGTGTGTTGCACAGTGTGTCATGCATGCCACTGTGGCCCGACCATTGGACCCGTGTGATGGCTGTTGGTGGGGTGGGCATGCACACAGATACCACCAGTATTGCTGCAGTGCTGCTGTTGCAGTGTGTCCTGTGATCATCACTTTGTGGTCATGTGGGCGCTGCATGGTGATGCCCACCTCTCTGCACCACCATGGTGTGCTGTGTTGTTGGATGGCATTGCATCCCCCCATGGATGTCCATACCAGGCTCTCTAGGGGTGTGTGCTCCTGCTGCCATTGTGCACTGTGGGTAGGCATGGTTCCCTGGGCCATTGCACTGATCACCTGTCCTTTCCTTTGCCACAGGTGTCAGGTGGCCAGCAGCCCAATGACCTCAGAGTGTGCAGATGAGGCTCCTGTGACAGATCCTGCTCATCGTATCCAGTATGCTGGAAGTGGTCGTCACCATCAGATGCATGACAGCTGCACACAGGCATGAACGGAGGCATGGTAGGGTGTCTGGATGTGGCTGACGTTGAGTCAGATGTATATAGCCCCAGTTATCCCTGTTGCCCCTGTTCCTTTACAGTCCTCCTTCCTGCTGTACAGATCCTGTTCTCAGTCCCCATCCATCATTGTACCTACCCTGTCCCTAACCCCTGCTGTTTCTATTGTTGTCCACGTACTACTGTTATAATTGCATCGAACTATTACAGTTCACTGATATTATCAGGATTGTCCAGGGGATGCACCTTACATGCTGTAGTTTAGACTCAGGCCCTACCTCCCTGATTTTGAGTTGTAGTGATATCATTGACCCAGTCTTGGCTCAGATTGTCTGGTGCTCCTTGGAATTGTGTGAATTTCCAAGCTTTCTGAAGGAGTCAGTGGTGACACCCCTTCTGAAGAAAGCTTCTTTGGACCCCATACTCTAGCGAACTACAGACCTATCTCGAACCTTCCTTTTGTGGGAAAGGTAATCGAGAAAGTTGTGGCGGCTCTACTGGAGAACCATTTGACCATCCATAACATATACAAATCTCTTCAATCTGGTTTTCGTAAGAGGCATAGTACTGAGACTGCTCTGGTTCGGGTGCTCAATGATCTCCTGATGGGGAGAGATTGGAGAAACTGCTCCATCCTGGTAGAACTTGATCTGTCTTCAGCCTTTGACACTGTGGACCATGGGGTTCTGCTCAAGTGCCTGAGGTCCATTTGTGGGCTGACTGGTACAGTTCTCAGATGGTTTTCATCTTTCCTCACCGGTAGAACTCAAAGAGTTGTCTCAGGAATTTTTTCCTCTGAGTCTTTCTGCTTTGTGGGGTGCCCCAGGGCTTGGTGCTGTCCCCCATGTTGTTTGCAGTGTATATGCTGCCCCTTGGAGACATTGTAAGATGGTATGGGCAGAGGTTTCACTGCTATGCTGATGATACCCAGCTCTACCTTTTGCCCCTGACCAGGTTAGTGCACTCTCAGTATTTAACAGCTACCTCACTGAAATCCAAGACTGGATGAATTACAGTGGCTTAAAGTTGAACGCAGGTAAAACGGAGGTTTTGGTAGAGGACCCGGGACACAGAACTGAGGGGTTGAGGACTGATTTGCCCTCCGGTTTATTCTTGAGGGGCCCTCAGATCCTTACCTCTGAACAGGTACATGACTTGGGAGTGATACTTAACAATGGGATGACCCTTCATCATCTGGAGTTGGCAGTCATTAAGTTAGCCTTTTACCATCTTAGGAACATTGCCAGGATCAAGCACCTTGTTCTGTCCAGTGATCTGCCTGTTTTGGTCCACGCCTTTGTCACCTCACACCTCGACTATTGCAACTCTCTTTACCTAGGGCTTCCCGGGGTTGATATCCACCACTTTCAGCTAGTACAGAACACAGCCGCATGTTTATTGACTGGGGTATCTGGGAGATCCCATATTACCCCAGTGCTGTGCGATCTGCACTGGCTGCCGGTTCAGTGGTGGATCACCTTTAAGGTAGGTTTGTTAACCTACAAAGCCCTACATGACTTGGTCCTGACTATTTGAAAGAACTTCTGACTCCTTACACCCCTGTGCGACAGCTCCGCTCGGCTGACGAGGGGTTGCTGGAGATCCCGAGGGTTAGTCTGACTTCATCTGGGGCACGCGCTTTTATATTTACTGTCCCAACCCTCTGGAATTCTCTGCCCCATCAGCTGCAGGAGTGCAGGAAAGTGGGGAACTTTAAGCAGGCACTGAAGACATTTTTCTGGAGTAAGCATTTCCTGATTTGCTGTGATTTTAACTATGTTTTATTGAATTATTTGTGAATTTGTGAAGCACCTTGATATTGTGAAAGGCACTCAATTAAATTAAGTTATTATTATTATTAACCTTTTTCACCTAAATGCCTGTGTCTGTGTCTGCTTTGCAGGTGGCGTGTGGAGTCATGCAAAAGTGATCCAGCATCTGTGCATGGTGTGTGCACAGGGGTTGGGAGGCACATGGGGCGCTACCGTTGTTCCCTGCTGTGTACAGTGGTGTGTCACATTTTGGTGGGGGCCATCCCCTGCTTCAGTGGGAGTGCTGTATGGCTTTGGGGTCTCCATAGGGCGGTGGTCAGGGGTGGGCAGCAGGTGTATGTGTGGTGGTGGCACACAGCCATGGTCATTGTTCTGCACATGTCCACATGCTGGGGTGAGGACCTCTGCATCCCCTGTTGGTCACCCTGTCCTGTGTGGTCTGGCACTCTGCCTGGGTCCTGACTCATTCACTGCCCAGTGTGTGGGCTACGTGTGTGCCTTTGGGGCATGTGTGTGTGCTTGGCTCCATGGTCCTGGGGGTGGACCTCCAATGCCACATGGTGATGGGCATGGCAGGCTGGCTGGGTGCTGGGGGGCACCCTTGCCAGCTTTGCATTGGCCATTGTCCCCTCCTGTCACCTGCTGGCAATGACACCATTGTGTTCTGGGGCACAGTTCATGGGTGCCTATGTGTGCACTGGTGTTCCCTGCTGGTGGGGGGGGGCTGTGGCCACTGTCACTGTGCTTCCCTGGCTGTGTCCCTGTGTCTCTTCTATGTGCGCTGCCCCCCTGTGTTGATGCCCAGGTCTGCTCTGCACTTCCATGGTTGCACCGGTGCATTTCAGGTTGAACTGTGGTGCATGTGTGTCATATTCAGCTGAGTTGCACTGGCACAGTGCAGCCTGTGCAACTTCTGAATATGGCACCCACGGTGCCGTAGCACATCTGAATGTTGCTGCGCTGGACTTGCGCCTGCCTTTGGTGCATTTCTGACTATCTGGCCCCTGGAGTTTTTTCACCTCCTCACACCCACATGTAATGTGTTTCACATTGTAATTCTTTATCAAAGAAAACATTTAAACTGCAGATTTGTTTTCCAAGATGTACAAAAACCATGAGTTAGTTTTGAGTGGCAAAGCCACACATGAGATAGCCAGCAGCCAATACCCTGAAATGAACATAGGTATGATATCTTAAGTACAGATGCAGTGAAATTTAATTTCACTGGTGAAGTTCTGTCAAAATCAGGACTTTTACTCCTCAAAGTATTTCGAGAATTTTGCACATTTTGCAAAATATTTTGCAGGTGTAAAATGCGAAAATTACACATTTTGCAGGTGGAATTTCATATTTTGCACCTGAGCAATATTTCTCAAAATGCACAAAATTCATGAAACATTTTGCAGAACAAAATATGAGGACTTTGGTTACCTCTAATCTTAAGCCAGGTCATGTCATATCCAATTTACTGTATATTACAGGTATTTGGGTAGTTTTATGATAAAAACTGTAAACATCTAAAAAAGAGAAAAAAGTACAACATGTAAACTGTGCCCTTCTGTTCAATGCTCATGATAAGTAAGGAGTAAGACATGATGAGGTGTGGTTTATGGCCTAATAAGAGCATGCCCCAGGTGTGTAATGAGGCAAAAGGCATTTGCGCTGAGTGCCTTTAGCACCTGGGTGGTGCTCTTATCAGGCCATAAACCACATCTCAGAGTGTCTTATTCCACTTATTAAATGGGTTCCTCAGTAAAAAAGTTCATTAAAAATACAAATAAAAATTGTACATAAAAAAAGGAAAAAGTATGATGATTTCATTGAAAAAAAAAGTAGTCATTGTTATTGTATTGTAAGGGACATGGTTAAATAAAATCTACTAGAGGGCTGTGGTGTCTGTCTGCCCTCCCCCCAACCCCACACACGCACATGCACAAAATCCTTCCCCATACATTTTTTTCTTTTCTTTTCTGATTTCTTATTTGGGCTGTTTTATGATATCCCAGAAAATGCTCACCAAGTTTTAGTGAGAGGAGCCGGAGCAGATGTGTCCCATGTTAGGTGTTGTAGTTAGCAGTCATTTACTGTTACTTTTTCTTATAGAAATGTTTTCATTGTAGTGTAGTTTTTTTTTTATCATTGTATGGATCAGCACCTCAGTAACTAACTGCATGCCAGCAACTAGTTTGATGTCGAGAGAGCATGTTTCTTAGCAGCTGCAGTACTGAGTGGTTTGTGTTTCATGCTTCTCGACTGAGCAATTTCCCGATCACTACAGTTTAATCGGGGCATTCCATCCAGTAGTTAGCTGGTTTGGAGTTAAAAAACATTTAACAATTGTGAGTTCTGTGGCAGGAAATGAAATGTCATGGCGAGCTGATGGATGGCCAGATGAGTGGGCTGAGTTACTCGAATACCATAGTCTGAGGATCACTTTCAGTAACAGTAAAGCTAGTCAGCCAGGAAATTCAGTTTTAAAATGTAAAGTTGTGTTTGTTGTAAAACAATTTCATAAATGCCTGTTGTACAGAATGGGGGACGTTGCACAATGACTTGTGCCATGCTCACACAGCTCTCCCAGTGCAGCTGTTGCACTTCCACTGGATTCCAGTTATGGAGCTGCAGCAGAGGAGCCATGGCAGGCATTGATTTTGGAATGTGCTGTGTTTTGGTTTGTCATAAGTAGTACCAGTTGTCGGAATATGTCCTAATAAGGACACAGCAAATGGTACCTCTTATGCACTCAAAACACAAAAAATGTTCTACCCATTTTATAAGACCAACTAATCTATATAGGAACTACTTAAAAAAATAAATAGCACTTCACATATGAGAATATATATCTGAGCAAGCTGAGCTTGTCCAAAATGAATGAAATACAGTTCTGATCATGCTCTGAAACCAGTTTCATTTATTTTACTTGTGCTTCCCAAAATAGATTGTTTATCCTGTGTCGCACCTGAATATAGGCATTTGACTGTGTGGTTCTGCTTACCTGGTTAATAATAGCTAAATAAATAAATAAGTAAATGTATTCTCATATCTGCTGTATAAATATGTATAAATAACACCAGAGGTAAACAAATGGGGTAAATAAATCATGTTGCAGTATTTGTGGATAATTCATATAGAATACATGATTCTACTTTGGTCATGTTATTTGCACTTAGAATCGGTAACAGAACATAGAGAACAATGGATAAGGTAAAGAGTTAATGGAATGAATGCAGTTTTAAGCTAAAACACATATACAGCCACTAAAAATAGAGTAGTGTACATATGAGGGCTGCTCAGGAGCCAAATATTTTTCCTGAATATCACAAATAGTAGGGCTCCCAAGTATTCAGGAGCCCATCACAAATAGGGAATTATTCATATTCATTAAAGAGTATTCAGCCACTTACAAAGGAAAAAAAAGAAACAGCACCCTACCCTTCTCACTCCACCCAAAACCAAGTAAAATGTAAACTTCATCCCCAATCTTCTATAAAAAAGTTCAGTTCCACCATTCTTTACTCAGCATGGGAAACAAGATCCCAGACCTTCAGGCAATAATTTCAGAGGCTAAACTGGACATAGTAGCAATTAGTGAGACGTGGTTTACCAGTAACCACACTTGGGAGACTTCAGTACCTGGCTATGTATTGTTCAGAAGAGACTGAGGTGCAAAAAGCGGGGATGGAGTGGCCCTCTATGTCAATGAAAATATCAAAGCTACAGAAATTCAGAATACACATAAGGAGCCAGAAGAACTGTGGGTCACCCTGGAAACAGGAAATGGGACAGCCATAAGAACCGGGGTTGTCTACAGGCCCCCAGATCAGATGGAGGACATAGACACATTACTGTTAGAAGATATACAAAACATGACAGCTAAAGGGGAGGTTCTGATAATGGGCGACTTCAACATGCCGGATACAGATTGGTCAATACCAGCAGGAACATCTGCAAGAACTAGATACATGGTGGATTCCCTGCAGGGGGAGGGCCTCAAACAACTGGTATAACAACCCACAAGAGACAGGGCTATCCTAGATCTAGTACTGACTAACAGGGAAGGGATCACAGATCTCCAGGTAGAAGGTCACCTGGGGGCCAGTGACCATCACATGGTATGGTTCAATTTGGCCACTACATCTAAATCATCCCATTCCAAGGCAAAAATATGGTACTTCAGAGGAGCTGACTTTGATAAGATGGCCAACATAGTTAAGCTAGCCCTGGCAAAAAGAAACACAGGTGAGGAGGTACAGGCAAAGTGGGCAAGCATTCAGGATGCAATACTTGAAGCAACATCCCATTGTGTTAGACAGAAAAGGAAGTGCAAAAGAAGAAGGAAAACACTTTCGTTCTCAAGTACATGTAAGAAAAGGTCAGAGCCAAAGACTGGCCTTCAGGAAATATAAGGAACACAGTGGGATGAGATGGGGAGGCATGCAAACTGCCCTAAGGGAAGCAGGGAGGGCAGAAGGCAGGCAAAGTCCCAAACTGAGGAAACACTAGTACGAACAGTAAAAGAAGGTGACAAGACTTTCTATAGATACATTAGTGAAAGGAGAAAGTCCAGAGGGGTATTGCTAAGCTCAATGGAGAAAAGGGAGCATGTGAGGAGGAGGACCTGTAAAGCATCTATCCTAAATAGATACTTTTGCTCAGTATTTACTGAAGAGAAGGTAGGGCAGGGCCCACAACTCAGCACCCCGTAGACACAGGGGAAGGGAGGTGAGCACTACTCCCTTCACAAAAGAAAGGGTCCTACAAGAGCTTGCTAAGCTCAGGGTGGATAAGGCAATGGGACCTGATGGCATACATCCCAGGGTACTTCAGGAGCTAAGGGTGGAACTAGCAGAGCCATTAGCAGAACTGTTTAGTGAGTCTCTGAGCACAGAAGAGGTCCCAGAAGACTGGAGAAGGGCTCAAGTGATCCCTCTCCACAAGAGTGGTAGCAGGGAGGAGGCAGGGAACTACAGACCAGTCAGTCTTACCTCAGTAGTGGGCAAGATTATGGAGGCACTCCTTGAGGAAAGGATAGTGCAACATCTGGAATTCATAGGGACACAGGATCCAAGACCGCATGGGTTTACAAAAGGAAGGTCCTGTCAAACTAATCTCATAGATTTCTTTGACGGGTAACCAGAGTGGTGCACCAAGGGGGAGCAGTTGATGTCGCCTACCTTGACTTCAGCAAAGCTTTTGACACTGTTCCACATAGAAGATTGATAAATAAGCTGGGTAGGCTTGGGGTGGGTCAGAAGTTGGTCAACTGGGTGGCAAACTGGTTGATGGGTAGAAAACAGAGAGTGGTGGTAAATGGTATACAGTCAGAAGAGATGCAAGTCACAAGTGGGGTACCTCAGGGATCAGTCCTGGGGCCAGTCCTCTTCAGTATCTTCATTAGTGACCTTGCAGATGGACTAGAGGGTAAGGCTTGTCTGTTTGCAGATGACACCAAGATCTGCAACAGAGTAGATGATCCAGATGGGGTGGGCAGAATGAGAAGAGATCTGGATAAACTAGCAAAATGGTCAGAAAAGTGGCAACTGGGATTTAATGCAAAGAAGTGCAAGATCATGCACATAGGGAAGATAAACCCTGAAGCCACCTATAGGCTGGGAGGGGAGTTGCTGGCAGTCAAAAGGAAGAAAGAGACTTGGGCATCATCATCACTGATGACCTGAAATCATCCAAGCAGACCTCTAAAGCAGTAGGTAAGGCTAGGGGGATGTTAGGGTGTATTAGTAGGGGTATCACAAGTCGTAAGAGGGAGGTAATAATCCCTCTTTGCAAGACACTGGTTAGCCCCATCTGGAGTACTGTGTGCAGTACTGGAGGCCACACCTTCACAAGGACATTAACCAAATTGAGGCAGTCCAGAGAAGGGCATCCAAAATGGTGCAGGGACTGCATCAGAAGACATGTGAGGACAGATTAACAGAGCTCAATATGTATACCCTTGAGCAAAGGAGGGAGAGAGGTGATATGATTGAGACATTCAAACACCTTAAGGGCATTAACAATGTGAAAGAGTCTAACATGTTTAAAGATAAGAAAAATAGCAGGACAAGAGGACACAGCATGAGATTAGAGGGAGGCTGATTAAGGGGGAATGTGAGGAAATTCTTTTTCACAGAAAGGGTGGTGGATGCATGGAATGGCCTACCTCAGGAAGTGGTGGCTATGAATACAGTGCAGGGCTTCAAACAGGCATGGGATAGCCATAAGGGAGCAATACAGATGAGTATGAATAGATAGGCCACTGACAGAGCAAAGGCTGATGGCACATTTATAAGGTAGAAAAAGAAATGGGCAGACTGAATGGGCCTTGTGGTCCTTATCTGCCATCAACTTCTATGTTTCTATGTTTCTATGTTATACAGTATTATTTACAGCAAATCCTCTGATGGGCGACCAGCTCAACCTGCCCATCTCCATGGTCAGCCACAATCTTACTTAATGTAGAGCTTTCATTTGCACTTAAAATACATAATTTATGTCCCCACTATTCTGGCACAGCACCCTACTCCCACCCAGCACCCAGTTCACAATGGGGGCTATTCACAAAGGTGTGGCATCGGCATGGGCCCCGTAACTCCTGCACATAACCCACCTTGCTTCTGCTTGCACCCATCTTCAGCCAGTGCACCCCCTCCACACAATTCAGAAAATAAATACGCCCCTTCAACACACCTGATACCCTGGCTGATTGTGCAGCTCTGCATCAGGGCAGGCCAAAGGGTGGGGTGGGGGCCATGCCAGCACTCCGTGTGATTCACAAGACTGCAGGGTGCTGCGCATGGTGGCCACTGGCTACACAACCCTGGGGAATCCATAACCCTGAGTGTCTGGTTACCCACCCCCCAAGGATGCAGCCACCAGCCATGGCAGAAACAGCAGGAGGCATCGGCCCCAATATGGATGCCCCAGCCATTGGGGTACACTGGGAAGAACAGAAATGGTCAACCTGGGTACCCCCCAACACCTTGGTCAGGGCACTGCACACAGGCAGACAACATGGCACCCCACTGGTGCAAGAGATCAACTGCAAAACTCGGACTGGGCAGCCAATTGGCTGCCTGCCTGGATCTGCCACTCCACACTCTCTTGCCACCTGGACCTGCATGCTGGGTAGGTGGGGCTGTGTAAGGGAGCTGGGCAGGGGCCGGTGTTTGTGAATGCAGTCACCACACAGATCTCCTAAGGGTCTGGAGCTGTGTGGGTGGAATACATGACTCCTGCGCATATGTTTCACCCATTTGTGAATAGCCCCCAGTATGAGGATTCAAGATTGTAACTAGCTCAATTCACCTTCCTCCATGGCTGGTACCTTCTCATGACTGAAAGTGCTCACGTGCTTGTTACAGTAAAATCAGCAGTTTCTTTCACCATCTTGAGTTCTCATATTAAGAATTGGGTGCTAGGTGGATTTAGGGTTCTGTGCCTGGGTGGTGGAGGAAATAAACTACTATATATATATATATATTTATGTGTGTGTGCAAATTAGTGTTTTACATTAAAGATCATGTGCAAAGGTTTTTGCATGTTGTTAATAAATTTTGAATTTAAGTCCCTGTGTCATGATTAAAGTTTCCTGAAAATTTCATGCTGTTTGGTTTTGCAGTTTTCTTTAAATCAGCATTTGTTAACTTGCTCTACAGTGGCTGAAAACAGTGGAGTTATTTCCGTCGCTCTCATTCAGGCTTGGAGAGTTAAGACATCATCGTGGAGTACTCAAATTTTAAAAAACAAAAACAAGGCACTGCGTCAGCATGTGGTCTAAAAGTAAAACAAAATGGTTATATTAAATGCACGCTGAAAATAGAAAATAGAGTTAAAAATCTATGTTTCGACCTTAGGTCTTCTTCAGGAAATATCTGAAAGAGAAAAAAAAAAAAAATCTTTTTTTTTTTCTCTTTCAGATATTTCATTTTTAACTCTATTTTCTATTTTCAGCGTGCATTTAATATAACCATTTTGTTTTGATTGTGGAGTACTGTAGCTTACTGCTTCAGATTCCCAATGACAGCAGGCTGTAGAGTTAATAGTTTGCTCACCAGGTTTGTTATAAACTCAGTCTGTGGTCTGTGTTTAGATTAGCTTAAGATCTGTCATTCTCTTCTTATAAAAGTTGATAATTGGAGTTTCAGTGCTGAACTGCAGTAGTGGAAATCTTTCTCTGTGAGAGATCAGCTAGTTTGTATCACAGCTCTCCATTCTTTCTCATCAAAACTCTGATTTTTTTCTAACTTTATAACACATTTTTTAATGAATATAAAATAAATCTAAATTTTGTTCATTCATAGAAATAGTTTGTCCTTGATGTAGCCTTCATAAATACATGCATGTAAGAACATTTTTTTATGTCAGGTTGACACAGGTGCCTGTCACATTCTACTATTTCAAGCACATGTCCTGCCTGAACTCACAAAATTCAGTCCTTTGATGGTTTCTGTGTGAAAATACATCATGTATGTGTATGAACAGAAACACTATGTGGCATCCCAATGTACCATGCCTCTTCCCCACAGTTGAGGCAGCTGCATTCTGCTGCCACCAGTCCCCTGCCCCACAAGCGCCCCTGCCTTCTGCTTCACATTCAAGGCTGCTGCACAATGCTGCTCACTGTCTTCTCCCACAAAGTAGGGGACTGTGAATCCTGCTGACCACTGTCTTCTTACACACAGTTGGGGACTGTGCACCCTGCTCTCTCCATCTCCTGCCTAAGGAATCAGGCCTGCTGCATCCTGCCCAAACAGTTGGGGTTGCTGCACCCTGCTGCCCTCTCTCCCTCCCCTCACAGTCAGGGATGCCACACATGTTGCCCCTGTTCCTGTCTCCACACTCAGGGCTGCTGTGCTGTACTAAGCCCTAGAGTCCTAGGTCCCTCTGCCTCCACAGTTGGGGTTGCTGCACCATGCTGCCCAAGGCCACCAGAGGGGGGGCTTTTGTTGCACCCCGCTACCAACTTCCATTTCCCTCCAAATGGGCAGGGCTGCTGCACCATGTACACCATCTCACAATCAGGGCTGCTGCATCCTGATGCCCCCTGTGTCCTGTCTCACAGTCAAGGCTTCTGCACCATGCTGCCTTCTGTCCCCTGTCACCATAGCCAGAGCTGCTGCACCCTGCTCCTATCTACACAGTTGGGTTTGCTGTGGCCTGCTGTGCCCTACAGCCCCATGCCTCTGTACTTAGGGCTGTCATCAGGGTAAAGCAGCCCAAACTGTGGGACAAGATACAGCAGCCATGCCTGTTTGGGATAAGGGATGTGGGCAGCAGGGTGTAGCAAATAATCTGACTCTGGTAACAGGGGAGCAGGAGGGTGCAACTGCCTGAACTGTGCAGGCACACACCAGGGTGCAGCAAATGCCCTGATGCTTGTGGCAAGTGGCAGCATGGTGCAACAGCCCTAACTGCAGAGGCATGGGGCTTTAAAGCACAGCAGGCCACAGCAACCCCAACTGTGTAGACAGCAGGGTATAGCAGCCCTAGCTGTGGTGACAGGGGACAGAGGACAGCATGGTGCAGAAGCCTCAACTGTGGGGATAGGTACAGGGGACATCAGGGTGCAGCAGATCTGACTGTGAGACAGGGAGCACATGGTGCAGCAGCCCTGCCCATTTCAGGCAATGGCAGTGGGAAGCAGGGTGCAGCAAAAGACCCACCTTAGGTGACCTAGGGTAGCATGATGCAGCTGACCTCACTGTGAGGGCAGAGGGACCTGGGACTTTAGGGCTTAGCAGAGCACAGCAGCCTTGACTATGGAGACAGGAACAGGGTGTAAGAGGTGCAACATCCTGGACTGTGGGGGTGGAGAGATAGGTCAGCAGGGTGTAGCAATCCTAACTGTTTGGGCAGGGGCAGAAGGGTTCAGCTACCCAGATTCTTTAGGCAGGAGATGGAGGCGGCAGGGTGCATAATCCCTGACTGCGTAGGAGAAGACAGTGGGCAGCAGGGTGCAGCAGTGTTGAATATGGAGAAGAAGGCAGGAGGATTGTGGGGCAGGGGACAGGTGGCAGCAGAATTCAGATGCTTCAACTGTAGAGAAGGGGCATGGTGCATCAGGATGCCAATAGTGTTTCTATTTATACGCATACATGATGTATTTTCACACAAAAACCACCAAAGAACTGAAATTTGTGAGTTCAGACAGTACATGTGCTTGAAATAGTACAGTGTGACAGGCACCTGTTTGTCAATCTGACATGAAAAAAAGTTCTTGCATGAAGGAATTTATAAAGGCTACGTCAGACAGATTATTCCTATGAATGAAAAAAATTTAGATTTATTTTATATTAATTAAACAAACCTGCGTTATATAGTTAGAACAAATCAGAGTTTTGATGAGAAAGAATGGAGAGCTGTGATACAGACTAGCTGATCTCTCACAGAGTAAGATTTCCATTACTTCAATTCAGCACTAAAACTGAAATTATCAACTTTTATAAGAAGAGAATGATAGATTTTAAACTAATCTATCCAAACACAAACAACAGACTACGTTTATAAGAAATCTGGTGAACAAACCATGAACTCTACAGTCTGCTGTGATTGGGAATCTGAAGCAGCAAACTACAATACTCCACAATTATGTTATCGCTCTCCAAGCCTGACTGAGATAGACACAAATAGCTCCACTGTGTACACAGTAAGGAAGTTAAAATTAGGGTCAAAAGTCACTGGAACCTTTGCAAATCCATGTTGTGGTGTTCCTCAAGGTTTTAATGATTCTGCAATGCAGTGTTGATGTTACCCTAATATCATAACCCACTATGCAAGGGTAACGTCAACCCTGCTTTGCTTGATCATTCAAATCACAAAGAACACCACACCACCAATTTGTCAAGACTCCATGAACTTTTGATATTCATTTTTAATTGCTCTGCTTTGTATGTATTGTGATTCAACCCTAATAGATACATTAATTCGGATTTTTGCAATTAATTTCCTTGCAGAAAAAAAATATAGCACAGTGATGTGAACTGCATCAGACCTGTAGTTTGCTTCACAAGTAGCCTGCAGGGCCACTCACAAAATGCTGACATAATGAAATTTGTTGTGGCAGATCTGTGGCTTACTTTGTGAAGTACTGTATAGTGGCACTCATTGCACCAGACTCCACAACTATAGCTTACTTCACAAGAGGCCCTGACTCACAAAGTACTGCAAAATGACACTCATTGTGACAGCTGTGTAGTTTGCTTCACCAGTGGACCTGACTCAAGAAGCAGTTGCATAGCCGTGCTCATTGTACTACACCTATAGCTTGCAGGCCACTCACAAAGCATCTGAATATGTATTAGAGTTCAGCTGTATGTTCACGGACATGGTCCTACAAAGCCATCAAGATTTTTCTCGTTTTGAGACTGTTACAAAAGTAAGGTTGAATCTCATGAAAGTGGTTTTGTGAGTCATGAAAGCATGATCACTGGTGACAAAAGCAGGGCCTGCTTTTGAGACATGCTTCAGTCTAACTTCATTAATATTTTAAAACGTATTTTTGTTAACAAACATGAATGAGCCTTACACCTTACATCATTAACCACACACGTTTCAGGCTTAACTTCTTGTTTTTGATGAGCAATGCTTTATGTTCTTCCCCACTTTTGTCACTGATTAGAATCATGAAAGTGAATTTGTGAGTTATTAAATCAGATTCATGACACACAGAAGCAGATCCCGTATTTGTGAGAAGCAACAATCTAACTGCAATAATACTTAAAAAAAAAACTCTTTGGTTGTTTAACACAAAAAAACTTGAAGCATCAACCTTGCTCCCCTACAGTAATTTTATTTTTTTTTTATTTTAGTTTTTGTTGACCGGGTAAGTGCACTAGACAAATACTGCCTATTTTGAGGCACAACCCGGGGGAGGGGGATACACATGAGTGCCAACTGACCTTGAATCAGATTAAGCTGTTGGTGGTATTTTTAATGAATGAGGGAAATTTGGCCAGGACACTGGGGAAATTCTCCTACTCTTTTCGAGAAGTGCCATGGGATCTTTAACATCCACCTGAACTACCACCAAACCAGGCAGATGGGACCTTGGTTTAACATCTCATCTGAAAGACGGCACCTCAGAAGTGCAGCACCCCTCTCATGCTACACTACAGTGTCAGTACTGGGATATATTAACCCAAGTGCCAGATGTGGGAACTGAACCCACAGCCCTCTGATCTCCCGGCCTCAGAGGCGAGTGTGCTACCTACTGAGCCACTGACACCGCTATCACAATATCAGTCAAACACATTTCAGACTTAACTTCCATTTTGATGTTTTGATGCATAAGGGTTTCATTTCTTTTCCCAACCACAATGACTCATGATAACCGGGCTCTTGTCTCACAAAATAGGGGTTCCAACTCACAAAGTGATGTATGTCAGTTTAGCAAAAATCCAGTAATGAACATTTGGAAAATGTTTTAATTTTTCAGTAAAGCAACTCACCACAGAACCAACCTTTGGGTAAATTCTAACAAACCTGAAAGTTTCAAGTTTCAATTCTCAGCCATTTTTTATGATATTGTTGAGCAACACAAACTCTTAAAAACTGTGGGCAAGATTTTCAAAGCATGGCAGAGAGCTTATGCCAAGCCTTATGCCACAACATTTATGTTCTGGCAGTGTGTCAACCCTGTCACCACAACTGCACCTGATTCCACAATCTTGGGTGCAGTTGTGACAGTTTTTACGATTTACAGCAGTTTGCACCAAATATCTGGTGCAAGCTCTATAAAAAAGACCCCCAAGGTTGCTGCAAGTTAGACAAGTAAAAATTTCTCTAACTTGTGGCAATTGCCATACGGGGTAGAAACTCACATTAGATTGCTGCAAGCCCCATGCGCCGTATCATCAGCACACTTGGAGCTTGTGGTGATCTAAACCTTTTCAAAATTCTCCCACTTATTTTAATGATTCTCAATCTAGGATTTTCAAAGGGCTCAACCACCCATTACCAAATTTACAGGCTCCAGAGATCTTGACGCCAACTATGCACGTCTCATTTCACGAAAGTCTATCCAGGGATGGGTGTTCTATTAAGGTGCAAAAATTGGGGGTCTAACATTGAAGCCCCAATTTAACCTTTGTATAGGGGAAGTGCCATGCCCCTAGTATATATATTTCTTACATTCAGCATATTTATGAACTTGATAAAGCAAATGCTTGACAGTAGAATCTTGATAAAAATATATAAATTAGAGCAACAATTACTGATACATGTCCTGGACTTTCAAACCTTAAACATAGAATTTAACATAATTAATTACCATAAATCAGTGGCCTTGTCTATTTGCAGTACCACTAGGGAGCTGCCCATCTGCCTCTCAGACCCAGGAAACTCCCTACACATCTGCCTTCCTATGTGTGCAAAAAGTTGCAATACAAATCAAATTCTTTATTGCATAGGTGAATGTCTTTAAACTGTGACAGCTTGGTCTGCCTAATCTCTAGCCAGTGTTAGTCAACCTTCTTAAAGGAACAAGGCCAGCCTTCATAAGCTCATAATATTTACAGTATAGGTGTGAAACACATTTTATGAGTGTGCAACTTTTGTTTATTTTTGTTGATGTACATTGGCTGGTTGTTTTTTAAACTCCTTCTTAATAACACAGAAAACCATGCTACTGCTGTAACCAGATCAAAACATGTGTTGTTCGTAGTGTTTGTTCTTCTCTCAATGAATATTTCCTGAACTTTAGGAATGGCCCCTCCACTCATGATATTTATTTATTTATTAGCTTTTGGTAACTGAGTAAGTGCACTAGATAAAAAACCTGCCTATTTTCAGGCACGACCCAGGAGAGTACAAGTTGACAAATACAGTAGTGAACAACAATTGGGTACATAAAGTCGGTTAACTGTCAAGGCAACAATTACATCAGCAGAAGCACATTACAGGACTTAACAGCACAGAGATAACATCAGGAACTGGTTGAATACAACTTGCATAATCGCACAATGATGGCATAATGGCAAACAAACAGTCATATTGCCTAGCTAGGGGAGAAAAGACAGGAAACACTAGCACACATAAGGCTTACATAAACAAAGGGCATGTATACAGCTGATTGGACAGAGCTGAGAGACAAGCAGCAGTTAAGTGCATTCACAGGTTCCAAGAGCATAAAGGTGAGAGAACAGAGCATGCTTGAATGTAAGGTGAGATGAGGAGGTCTTAACATGTAGAGGGAATGAGTTCCAGAACCGAGGTGCAAAATATGAAAAAGCTTACTCACTCATTTTAGTGGAGCATGGCTGAACAGTGAGCAAGGGGGAGGTGAAGGACCTAAGGAAGCGAGAGTGAAAGACAGGGGTAATCAGGTCACCCAGAGAGGAGGGGCGAGGGGTTCTGGATAGGGAGTCAACAAAACACCCAAGAATATAAAAGCATAGGGCTTTGGGTGACAGCCAGTTTAAAGCTGAATAGAGCTGGCAGTGATGGGTTAAGCAAGGAGCCCATAAGGCGAATCTACAGATGTTGTTGTAAGATATGTCTCATTGGCGAAGAACCCCAGCATTGGCATGAGAGTACAGGGAGGGCATATAACAGTTGTGGGAGTAAAACACCTTTCACTACTGAGATCCTAGCAGCTGGAGTGAGAGAGTGACGCACTCTGTAGGCCACACTAATCTTGGCATTGACTGATCGGCATACCTCACTGACGTGAGCAGCAAAATCCAGTACCGGGTCCAGAGTAACCCCAAGATATTTGAAGGATAAGGTGTTATCAAGAGCGGTCCCATCGCAGCAGTGTACCAGGAGCTTGGGGGATTCAGCAGGTACCTTTCTAGAGGACCCAAAGAGCATGGCCTGGGTCTTGGATAAATTCAGGATTTGTAAGTTAGAGGAAAACCAGGCTTGTAGGTTCTGAAAGGCAGATGAGAGATGTTGATTGATGTCAACAATAGACTTGGAGGCAGACTAAAGCACCAAGTTGTCTGCATACATGATAATACTGCAGTGGGTAGGCACAGTGGGGATATCATTTAGGAAAAGAGAAAAGAGAAGAGGACCAAGAATCAATCCCTGTGGAACACCACAATAGATAGGAGCAGGGGAGGAAAAAGACTTACAGAAAGAGACAGCCTGAGATAGATTTTCTAGGTAGCTGCCAAACCAGGATAGGGTAGTGTCAGAGGCACAGAGTGAATGCAGTTTAGCCAGAAGAAGGGGGTGATGCACCATGTCAAATGCTTTGGAGAGGTATATGAACCAGTAAGTAAACCCTTGTCCATGTTGCATTTGACATCATTGCTAAACTGGGTGAGAGCAGTAGTTGTGCTGTGCCCAGACCTAAAGCCATGCTGTACTGGAGTTTGGAGGTTGGAATTGTGGAGGTGTGCAAAGACCTGTCAGTGAATTAGTTTTTCAAGCAATTTACTGAGCGTGGGCAGGAGTGATATAGGGCGGTAGTTCAGTAAGACTTTGATGTCTCCTTTCTTAAATACTGGAATGGTTCTGGCAACTTTCCAGACTAAGGGGACAGAGGCAGAGCAGATCAAGAGGTTGAAAAGCCTGGTCACAGGAGCCACCAGACATGAAGCAAACTGCCTATGGGTCCTAGGATAAATACCATCAAGTCCAGCACAGCCATTTGCTGGTAACAATTTTTAGTAGCATAAGGACCTTCTGACATGTAACTAGAGTCAGCGCAAGAATAGGTGAAGCAGTGGTAAGCAGAGTTGAGGACACAAGAGAAATGTTGGGTAATGAAGGGGGTTGGAAGTGAGAAAAAGAGGGAGTTAAAGGCATTCGCAATGGTGAGAGGGTTATTGCAGTGGGTAATGTTGACTAGCATTTCATTTGGAGACATTGGCTTGTTGTTCCAGAGGAGTTCCTTGATTTGTGACCAGTAAAGTTTCGGGTTAGGGGCAGAGGAACTGAGCAGATTGCGGTAGTAGATGCTCTTTGTCAATCAAATCTCCTTTTTACATGTGTTGCGAAGGGATCTGTAGGCCTCAAAGTCAGCTAGAAGGAAGGAAGACTTCCACATTGCCCAGAGTTTATCCCTCCATTTTAGCAGCTGGAGAGAGGGACACTTGAGCCATTTGGTGACTTTACCTTTTACTCTGCTAGTGATGACTGGGACATGTTGGTGTTGAAGACAGAGTAGGGCAGTGTTGAAAAATTCAGCTGCTATGTTGATATCATTGTTTATGTTACGCCTTCCCACCCCTTGAATCGCCTATGGAAAAATGTGAAAAGTACTGTTTATCTGTCTTAATACCTGTTTACCCTTGTGATTCCTGCTGTCTCTGTGCCCAACATTTGATACCTACTCCCCAACATGTATCAGCTGTTAATCTTCTGTTACCCCAAGGTCTATGTATGTATTCATTGTAACTAAATATGTATTCACTCAATACTACTGTATTTTACACCTATGTATGTATTCATTGTAACTAATCCCGGGTCGCCCCTGAAAAAGGAATCTCTGGTCTCAGTGGGCTTACCTGGTTACCAAAATCTAAATAAATAAATAAAATGTAGAGGGGAGACCAGTCAATCATTTTTAAATCCTGTAGGAATGCATAATGGTTGAGCCTAGAAATGTTGGAAAAGGATAAGACTTTACAGGGAAATGAGGGGGAGATGATGTCCCAAATGCAGTACACTTGACAGTGGTCACTTATGGAGTCAGGTAGAACTCCAGCCAAGGGGAAATTCACCTTCCTATTTGTCAGGATCCAATCTAAGAGGATGGAGCAGGAACCACGATGGGAGATCCAAGTGGGGGTCTGGATAAGTTGGGTGCGGTTTGCCTTGCTAGTAATTGTGGAAAGGAGGGAGGAACAAGGCCCAGCCCAGTCCAGATTGAAATCACCCAAGCAGATTACTTCATTTTTCCCTGTCACTGATGGTAATAGTTTGATAAACTCATCCAGACCAGGCCTAGTGGTTCTGGGAGGCATATAAATGCAGAAGATGTGTATTTTTTTAGCACCCCAAGCAATAGGAGGGAATGAAGCACTTCACAATTGGCCAAAGGGGGACTATGTAAGATAGTCACATTGAGATGATACTTAAAGTATAGTGCTAGGTCCCCACCTCTTTCGGAGGTGACTTGATCTGCCCTAAGCAGATTATGGCCTGGAAGGGAGCAGAGGGAGTCAGTAATGGATGGCTTCAGCCATGTTTCGGATAAGGCAAGAATGTCAGGTTTATTCAAACAAACCCAAGCCTCAAGTTCTGAGAAGCTGGCAGAAAGGCTCCTAATGTTTAGGTGAGCAAAGGTGAAGCTAGATGACTGGGGCAGGCAGTTGGATGGGTGGGGCTGGGTGGTGTTATAAGCTATAGTCAGACCAGGATTTATTTCACTGTCCCCAGCAATGGTAAGCAATAGGGTAATGATCCATAAAGATGCAGTCAATATAGCCTGTGAAGCATGACTACAGGATATAGAGTAAGATATAACAAAGTAATACACCTAGGTGTTTATAATTCAGAGCCAATAGAGATGATGGATTAGTGGTGGGGTCAGATAGTAAATTGGAGTAGCAGAAGTTATCAAGTGAGTATGCATGTCGAGAGGAGGGATAATCAGTCGATCCTGTTAAAAATATCAACAAAAACATTATGCCAAATAATGGCAGGAGGTGTAATATAGCCCCAGGATTCACGGAGGGAGGAAGGGAGGAAGAGTGGGAAGAGTAAAGAGGGAGGTAAGACTGGAATAGAGAGAGTGGAGGAAAGAGAGAGGATATAGTGCAAGTAGGGGGAGGTGAAAGATTATGAGCAAGGGAAACAGGGGAGAAGGAGAAGAGGAGTAGGAGGCAGTGAAAGCAGGGAAAAAAATAAATTAATCCCAGAAAATGGTGAGGAAAAAATAGATCAACCAGCCAGAGAATCAGCTACCAGGGGAGGGGAGCTTGGAAGAAGGCTGGGCTAGAGATAGACCTGTAGGTTATCAGTGTGGTTCTGGAGACCTCTAGTGGAGAACCTATATTACGAGCAAACGAGAAACCATGGAGATAGAGAAAAAAGAAATCTCATGAGAACATGGCGTATAAATGTAACACCAGCTAAGGGTGGGAGGGTATTGGGGGCAGGTGGGGAGCTGTCATGAAGCGACTGCGGGGCTTAGCCAGTCACGTACGGCTGAGGACAGAGCCATCTGCCAGGTGTTGAGAAATTGTGTTCTGAATTAAACTGGAGCTGACTTACAAAAGCTGCTTGCAGTTTTAAGTGTCAGTTGAGTTACTTCAATAATTTTAAGGGCAGCAATTACAGTGCAAAACTAAAAGAAAGGTCCCACAGCTGGTTTCAGATATGTTCCTCTTGGCTAGCTTTGCCTTTAGGCCATGAGAGCGAGCAGCGGGTTAAACTAAAAAGGCGCCAAGTTTGAAAATAGAGAGACAGGAGCAGAAGCACGCTCACAGCGTCCTCCAAGACATGCCTTAACGGGTTCAGCTTGGCGAGTGGGAGTTGCTCCACAGGAGGTCCAGCAGTTGCTCTGAAGTGGAAAAGAAGATGAGGGCAGGTGAATAAGTAGGCAGTAGAGGGTTGGGCAAACAGTTTAAGCAGCAGGAAAAACATTGGGGAGGAGCAAGGAAAAAGAAAAGATGAGGGTTAGCAAGAAAGGGGGAAAGGTTAAGTGTGCTACAGGAGGGTCAATGGAGGTGAGCAGAGATGTGAAAAAAACAGAAGAGAGGCATAGAATAGAGAAAAAAAATGGAGAAACAAGTTGTACAACTTAATACATTACCCTAAATCAGTGCTGGCTCAGTGATGTATTATTGAACCAAGGTAAAATGCTGTAAGCCTACACAAATTAAAAACTATTCACAGGAATTCAAAATTAAACAACCAGTCACATACGGCTGAGGACAGAGCAAGTTGCCAGGTGTTGAGAAATTGCACTCCGAATTAAACTGGAGCTGACTTAGAAAAGCTGCTTGCAGTTTTAAGCATCAGTTGAGTTACTTCAATAATTTTAAGGGCAGCAATTACGGTGCAAAACTAAAAGAAAAGTCCCACAGCTGGTTTCAGATCAGTTCCTCATGGCTAGCCTTGCCTTTAGGCCATGAGAGCGAGCAGCAGGTTAAACTAAAAAGGCACCAAGTTTGAAAATAGAGGGACAGGAGCAGAAGCGCACTCACAGCATTCTCCATGGCATACCTGAATGGGTTTGGCTGGGTGAGCGGGAGCTGCTCCACGGGAGGTCCGGCTGTTGCTTTGAACTGAACAGGTTCGGCTGAGTGAGCGGGAGCTGCTCCACAGGAGGTCCAGCCTTTGCTCTGAACTGAACAGGTTTGGCTGGGTGAGGGGGAGCTGCTCCACAGGAGGTCCAGCTGTTGCTCTTAAGCACCAGAGTTTTCTCATTGCATTATAAGGGACAAAACTGTGTGGGGCTGTTTATATGTTCAGGAAGGATGCTGCTGCAGTCAATCAAGAACTGTAAAATAGTATGAATATGGTAAACAGTTTGTTTTACTTTGTTTTTTTTTTAATATTAGCAGAGTATTCTTTATCCAATATAAATTAAATGTGCATGTTTTGTTCTGATGGGTATGCTTATCTTACTGAGAATGTTTTCTTATTTGAAAATATTCAACAGCAAATATGATTACCACAAAATGTACTCATAATAATTTCTCATAGGCCACCAGCCTTGAGAAAGTCCATTCTTATGGCAAAATGTTGGCTTTATTGATGTGACTAGTTTTGATATGATTGACATTGGTAATAAGATAGATTTGACAAATATTTGGTGATTGAGGAGCTTGTCTTTCAATTTAAATATCAAATTATGAGGTCTTGACAAGCACTCATTCTTGAAGATCTACTCTCACCTTTTTCTTTTTTACTTCATTATGTTAGTCTACCTGAACCTCTTCCCATTTTCCTGTGGCTGGTTAGTTTGACCCTTTTTATGAATGGGGAAGTCTGCTGAATGGAAAGGCCTTTTATACAGCAAAGAGGTCTTAATGTGTAAGTCTCAATCGCTATAAACATTCTGGCCAAATATTCCAGATTCAGTCTTATTTTTTAATTACACTGATTTCACGTAAAATCACTGGTCTTGAAGTTTGTCAAAGTAATACATTTCAAGATTTATATAATTGGGGTTTTGTACCCATCTTCTTGGTCAAAGAAAAAGCTTATCACAACAGGCTCTAAATAAAAACAGAACCTGACCAAGGTAGTACTTATCGAAATGGACCTGCTATTTAATAGTGCTGTACAAAACTAAAATTCTGCCAGTAGAATTACCATGAAAGTCATACTTTTGCTTCCACAAAATTTCAGAATGCACATTGCAACTTTTGTAAAATTCCAACTTAGAACAATGGAATGAATGTATGAATTGTCAATTACCATATTACACTGTTGAAAGGAATTCTGCAGAACTGATCAGTGAACTGTAAGATGATTGGTGTACTGTGCACTGTTGTATTAAACTGTGGAATAGAATTCCACAGAACTGTTATTCCTCAGTTTCTGTGTATCATTTCACAATTCAGCCTGAAAATTCCATGGAACAGTACAAACATTTTCCAAACACATTCAGAGGATTCAGATTTTGCCAAGGTTGGAATTTCAGAAAATTTCACCTTTCCACGAATTTGTAATTCACAGTTTTCGCCCAGCAATATCCCCAGCATGTCATGGTGAATTTTTAGAGCAAATGTTAAAAAAGAGTAACTACTATATGTAGGCAGAAAAAGGAGCTGATACTGCCTCTCTATAGATCACTGGTGAAACTGCATCTGGAATACTTTGCCAGTTCTGGAGCCCCCACCTGAGAAAAGACAAGGGCAGGCTAGAGAAAGTACAATGTAGGGTAACCAAAAGGATTCAGGACCAACAGGGCAGATTCTGTCTGGATCGGTTTAAAGCCCCGAATATATACTCCCTGGAGACCAGAAAGAAGAGGGAGTCTGTGACAGAGACCTTCAAGTTTCTGAAAGGAATGAACAAGGTAGATGTGGGGAAATATTTAGTAGGACTGGTGAATAAAGAATACATGGACATGACTGGAACCTGGCAGGAGGGATGTCAGGAAGTTTTACTTTACAGAGAGAGAGAGAGTTACAGAGAGAAAGAGAGAGAGAGAGAGAGAGAGAGAGAGAGAGAGTAGCTCAACCATGTAACAGCCTACCAGCAGAGGTGGCGGATGTAAGAACTTTTAATGGTTTTAAACACAGCTGGGACTGAGTAAAAGGCTTAATCCAGTAGTTACACGGGGAAAGCAGTAAGGCAGGGCCAGGAGGGATAAGGGCACACTCAGTGTGCGGTAAGTATTGTCAATTGGTGTCCTAACTGCTCAGCGCCAGAACACTGTGCATTCCAAGGATGGAACCTCTGAAATGAGCACTTGGGAGCTATAGTAGCCAAAAAGGTCCTTTTGACTTGATTCCTAACAGGTTAGCCAAATATCATATTCTTGACTGGCAACCAATGAGATATGGGCACAACTTGTTCTGAAGAAGGAAAAAAACAGAAACTGGTGTTTTTTTTTTTAATTTACAACTATAAAGACCCCTCTTAAAAATATTCTAATAGCTCATACAGCAAATGAGCATGCACTTACCATAGAATGAAAAGTGAATTATGCAAGTTAATGGGTTAAAAAAGGAGGCTTAAAACCAAGAACTAATTAAAACCTTTCTGGGTTTGAATTAAAATGGTAAAAGTATTGCCTGTCATTTTATATCAGTACAAGCTCCCAGACGTTACTCTCTCAGGTGTGCTAATGCAGGTTGCCATCTGCCCAGCTGCATTTATTTCCACAGGTTGCCCTTTGCCTGTTTCATGTACATTATAAATCAACAATCAGCTGTGATGGTTCACTTGTGCATAAGGACCTTATGTCATTTTGTGTTGTTACCATGCACCTCCTTAGTAAGTACACCATGGGGTACAGAATGCAGGGGGACAGGGCAACACACTTTTCACCATTTACTTTAATTTGTTTTGCAAGGTTCTATAAGTGGACAGAAAAAAAGTTAATTTTCAGTCAATCTGGCATCCTAAAAAGAAAGAAAATACTGTAATCACACACAAGGCTATAGATATAACTGAGAGGCAACATAGAGGGTTCTGGTTTACACATTTTATTTTCCCTGCAACACCTAAGCTCTCAGGTAGAGTGACACTAGTTGCTCCTTTCTTGGCTGATTGGAGAAAACAAAGAAGCACGGGACTGTGCTCATTGACTAAGGTAAGGCACCTGTTCATTCCTGCTGTTGCATTCACTTCTGGGAAAGCCAGAAGGTAAAAGGTATGCCTAAACTAGCAGTAGGAGCAACACCTTATCTAGGATAACAGTATAAGGGGAATTACACCAGGTATGGAGGAACACAAATACCAACACACAATAACAAACTGTGGTCAGAGCCACTACGGCTGCTAATGCATTAACTTGATGAGGGTGTTTCATGGGCTTAAATGTAAAGATAAATTGCTGAAGGCAGCTTTCTGTATATATTTCATTTTCAGTAAAGTTAGCTCATTTATCTGGTTGATCCTGTGTTTCCCATGTGTTTAAAATGAGAGCGTTAAGTGGGTCTCGTGCTGTCTGGAGAAGGAGAGGGAACTTCGCACCGTAGCCTTCAAGTTACGGTAGAAGAAATAGCGCAGAGAAGATAGGAATGGCTACAATGGGGACTGAGGGCCAACCTGAAGGATAAGAGCCTATACTGAAGTGTTGGCCAGTTTCCACTAAGGAGGAAACCATAGTCCTCATTGTGCAGTTTAAATGTTACTTTGATGGACATTTAAAGTAGCCGGGGGTGATGAATAAATGAGGGAGGCAGAGAGTGGGCCACCACAGGCTGAGATAGAGAGTAAGGAGCTCCCAATCTGGTGGTTAGTAAGGGAGGAAGGGGGGAAAAGAGTGATCAAAGAAGAAAGGTGAGGAAGGAGGAACAATTGGAAAAAGGAGAAAGTGACAGGAAGAAACCTGAGGGATGTCAAAATGGTGCAAGGTCTGCATTGGAAACCCTATGAGAGGAAGCTGACAGAGTTCAATATGTACACCATGGAGGATAGAAGAGAGAGTTCTGATATGATGTGCCCTTTAAATACTTCACTGGGGTTAATAAGGTACAGAAGGGAGGTATGTTTCAGAGAAAAAGGTACTCTAAAACAAGGGGTCATGATATGAAGCTGGAAGGAGGTAGTTTCAGAAGGGATGTGAGGAAGTACTTTTTCACAGAAAGGGTGGTGGATTCCTAGAACAGCCTTTCATGAGAGGCACTGGAGGTGAAACCAGTGGTGGGTTTCAAAAATGCCTCAGATAGGCACAAAGGAACCCTTGGAGGAAGGAAGGGGATGGAAGAGAAAGTACTGTAGATCAAGTTGGGTCTCCAGCAAAACTGATCATAATGAAAAATGGGCAGACTGGACAGGTCCAAGTGTCATTATCTGCCATCAGTTTCTATGTTTCTATGTATGAGAGGTTATGTGATTCAAATAGATACAATGTAAAGTTACTAACATGCACAGTGTCAATACTGTAAATTGTGTGGTACAGATAATTCATGCTGTACTATGTTACACAGATATGATAATCACATCAGTACTAATATATGCATTGAGCAAGGGAGAAAAATATCAAGGGAAACATGTTTGAAGGAATATACTACTCATAGAGTTGTGACATCATGATAGGTATACACTGTATTAATTTACTGTATCATGATTGTACCTAGCTGTATACCAATGCTGAGTAAGCTACAATACAGGATTTTATTTATTTTTAATAATCCAGAAATTGTCTACACAGTAATGACAGATAGCTAAGGGTGCTCTTTACAGTTTGCAACCTTTTTGTGTTTGTTTGTTTTTTGTTAAGTCATTTTTGGAAAATCACTTGTAATAAGACTGTAATTCTGTTCAACCAATTAACTTTTGGGGGATGGAAGGAAGTGGAAGAGACAGTGCTGTAGATCAAGTTGGGTCTACAGCAAAAGTGGACATAATTAAATATGAGCAGACTAGATGGGCCCAGAAGTCATTATTTATCATCAGTTTCTGTGATTCTATGTATGACAGGTTATGTGATTCAAATGGCTTCCTGGTACAGAGCCACTACTAGAGATCGGGTTCCTCATGACAATATGTACTGAATATCAGAGACAGTCACAGAACTCACAGCTCCACAAATAACCAAATGGCCAGTCAGGCTTCTTGCATGCTTAAAATGCTTTATTGCCAAACTCCACAGTTGCTAAAAACAGGTGTACAAAATGAACTGACATCAGTTCATCTTGTACAACTGTTTTTGGTGTCTGTGGAGTTTGGCAATACATCTGTTTTAGTCTGCAAGAAGCCTGAGTGGACATTTCGTTATTTGTGCAGCTGTGAGTTCTGTGACTGTTTCTGATGTGCTGATTCAAATGGCAACAGTGTAAAATTCATTATATGCACGACATTAATACTACAAACTGTGTGGCACACATAATTCATGTTGTACTATGCTACACAGACATGATAATCAAGGGGTAATAGAGGGTAGAGGAGTTGAGACAGCTAGGTGTTGCAAGCTTAGTGACAGCTGGTCACATGTATTTTCCTGTGGACAGAGTGCAGAGGGATGCCCACATACCTGCCATCCATGTACAGTCTGATGTCATGCCTCTACACAACACTGTAGGTATGAAAAACTGATAAGAGCTTATTGTTTTCCTGTTTCCAAGGCTGTTTTCTCTAATACTTGAGAGTTATTACTAGGAATTCTGAGACAACAGGAGATGTTGTATGTCTGTATTTAGTTAAAGGAATAATACATGACAGGGCGTGTGTCATGCTGGGATAATGCTATGCCTGGGGATTGGGCATGAGGCCACAGGCCGAGTGCATGCAATGCCCCAGGTGTGGCTTATCCCAGTACGACACACCCTGGAGTGCATTATTCCTATTATACAATGGCTTGTTGTTCTATATAAAATAAAAAAATAATTTTAAAGAATGTTTTTATTAGTGTAGAAAAATATTTTTGTTTCTTAAGAGGAGTTACAAAAAAGAGCATAGGCTCATGCTTCATATGGTCATCCAAATGGGTTCACAGTGCTGAGACTAGACCTGTGGTGTTATGCTGGGATAATGCCATGGGTCCAGCCCCAAACTGACCAGTCACAGTCCAAGATTCTTTCTTGTCATTGTATAATGTTTCATAATCATTTAAAATGTTCATTTAGTTATATCCCATGCATATATGTGTTTAGCTTTCTCTAGATTTCTTATTCCCACAAAGGGATGTGATAAGGAGTAAGAACTGATAGAAATTGCTATTGTCCAACTCCAAAGTTTAAACAACTATGATGTGGGGAGGATTTCAAAATATTCCTTTACACATCCAGCAACTGGTCCAGTGCTGCTTAGTGCCAGCTGAATAAATGCTAGGGTCTAAAAATTAGCCACTGGCTAAAATGCACCCAGTGTTTTAGCCACTTGTGAACTGAAGTAGTCACACTACAAACATGGTCTGATTTTGCTTTCCTGTCTCTGTGACCCAAACATCCTGTGGTTCTCCACTGTTTGGTGCCGGGAACTGACTGACAGATACCATGTTCTCAAGCAGCAGTGGGTGAACTTGCACTCTCTAGCAGGCTTTGCTTATGATTTTTGTAAAGACTAAAAAAAATGATCTGCTGCATGGCACCAATCACCAAACGTGCTGATGTATGTGACAGTGTCAGCCTGCAGTGGTATGGTGTGACAGCCAGACATATTCAGTTACATTCATCAAAATGTCTTAGCCACAGTGGCGAAAGGGATCCTATAAATGTTAGCCACATTGATTTTACAGTAGCCATTGATGATGGTGGTGATCCTTCATGCACACTCAGTGCCAGGAAGAATAAAAACTGACCCGTATTAACAACTGAGATAAATAAGGAACAGGCTCTCTCTCTCTTTTCTTTCCTTAATATTTATTTTAAACGGGTCACTGTCAGCCCTTTTTGCATCATATTATTTCTAATTGAAACCCCATCTTTTTTAATTGCTCATCCTTTCTAAAATGTATTAATGATGCTGGTTGTTTTATCTGATCCTTTCATAGTAGAACTAAGATGCATACTAATTGTGTTACTATACCTAGAGCTGTTTTGTTTCAAATCCTTGACCTCCATTTACAGTATACTCCCTGAACTCGAAGAACATCCCCAAACAATGCAGCCACTCAAGATGCCATATTCTCCTCCCCTCTATCTGCATAATGATGTTTTTTGGGGATGGAGTCCCAGGTCCAGGAATGATGCGGTGGAAGTTGACCAAGGACTGTAAACAAACATGTTTTGACAAACAAGAATCTGAGGTCACGAGTTGAGACTGAAGTGGGAAAGGTTTAAGAAGAATGGGAGGAAATTCTATTTTATGGAAAGGGTGGTGAAGCTGAAGAACAATCTGCCACTGGAGGTGGTTGGCACCAAGACAATAAATGGTTTCAGGCATGGCTGGGGTGGAGTGAAGGACTTGGTGGTTGCTCAAGTCAACAGCATTAAGGAGGGGGGCTGGGGGTGCTCTGTATGGACAATAGGCCTGGGGCATATAGGGAAGTCTAGGCAGACTAAATGGACCTTTGGTCTTTTTCTGCTGTCATTGTCTATGTAATAATATACACATAGATACATAGATACATAGACAGTGTAGGCAGATAAGGGCCTATGGCCCATCTAGTCTGCCCATTTGAGTTTGTAACTTCAGTTTATGTTTTCCTAGAACTCTGTTTCCCTTTACCCCTGACCTCCAGAATTCCTTTATGTCTATCCCATGCATTCTTAAAGTCCGTGATTGTTTCAGCCCCCAACATTTCCTCAGGCAGGGTGTTCCACTTGTCCACCACCCGTTCTGTGAAGAAATTCTTCCTCACATTTCCTCTGAATAGTCCTCCCTCCAACTTCATCCCATGCCCTGTAGTCCTAGAACATCTTTTTCACTTAAATATAGTGTATTCTTGCACCCTCTTCCTCCCTGTGAGATACTTGTATATCTCTTTCATGTCCCCTCTCTCCCTCCTCTCCTCCAGGGAGTACATATTCAATTCCTTCAACCGGTCCTAATAGGACTTGTGATGCAATCCATGTACCATCTTTGTTGCCCTCCTTTGAACCTTCTCTACCCTATGTCCTTACATAGGTAAGGTCTCCAGAACTGTACACTGTATTCCAGGTGGGGCCTCACTAGTTTCTTGTATAGTGGAATTATGACCTCCCTTTTCCTGCTAGTGATGCCCCTGCCTATGCATCCCAGCACCCTATTTGCTTTACCTGCTGTCTTGTCACACTGTTTCCCTACCTTGAGGTCATCAGAGATGATAACCCCAAGATCACTTTCCTGCTTGGTGCATGCTATATCCTCACCCCCCAACTGATATATCATGCCAGGTTTTTTGTGCCCCATATGCATTATCTTGCACTTCCTTGCATTGAATTTCAACTGCCAAACCCCTGACCATTCTTCAAGTTTCTGCAGGTCCCTTCTCATTCTGTCTACACCCTCTGGTGTGTCTACTCTGTTACAGAGCTTTGTGTCATCAGCAAACAGTGAAATTCTGCATTCTAGGTCCTGCGCAATGTCACTGATGAAGATGTTGAATAGGACCAGTCCCAGCACTGATCCCTGTGGTACCCCACTGGTCACTCTTCCCTCTGTGGAGTGACAGCCATTTACCACCACCCTCTGTGTCCTGCCGTCTAGCCAGTTACCTACCCACCACACTACTGTCCTGCCCACACCCATATTCCCTAGTTTGCATAATAGTCTTTTATGTGGCACAGTGTCAAAGGCCTTGCTGAAGTCCAGATAGGCCATGTCCACTGCCCTCCCCTGATCCACCTCCCTAGTCACCCAGTCAAAAAATTCAATGAGGTTGGTCTGACATGACCTCCCCCTGGTGAAACCATGCTGCCTTGGATCCTGCAGTCCTTTGACAACCAGATGTTCCACCAATCTCTCCTTCAGTAGTGCTTCCATGATCTTCTCCACTACCGAGGTGAGGCTGACTGGTCTGTACACATTGAGCAAGGGATAAAAAAATCAAGGAGAACATGTGTGAAGCAGTATACTACTCATAGAGTGGTGACACCATGATGGGTACATACTGTATGAAGCTACTGTATTATGATGGTATCCAGCTGTATACAAATGCCTAATAAGCTACAATATGGGATTTTATTTATTTTTCTTTCATTTTTAGTAACCCAGACATTGTCTGCACTGTAGTATCACACAGACAATGATGTTGCTTACAATTTAAGACCTTGGGTTTAAGCAATAAACCATGACAGGATGTGGGTGATGCTGGGTTTACCTACGCCTGGCATGGTTGGGTCATGAGGCTGCAGGCTGAGTGACCAAACCTCGCCAATCGTGGGTAAATCTCAGCATCACCCACACCCTGGAGTGGTTTATTGCGATTATACAATGTCCCCCCCGAAAAAAAATAAATTAAGAAAATTACATTTTGTTTCCCCATTTTAAACATTTTTTTGTCGTATTTATTCTTGCGCCACAAAAAATAGTTCCCTGTTGCTTGTTAGAGTAATTACCCACCCAGGTCTCAGCAAAAGAGAAGAGCACGTGAGGGACCAGGGTTAATTTTCTTTTTTTTTTTTTAATCACTCTCCCCCCCCTTCCCTGCAGCTCAGTGAGCAGGTCACAGCAACAATATATTCAGTTTATTTAGTGTTATCCCATGTGACAAACTGACACCTCGCTGCCTCCCACAGCGATAAACTCTAGAGCCCTTGTGCTCACCTGCCACCATCCCCAGTTCAGCTAAATAAATATTTTATTACTTTGGTGATTGCTGAACTGGGGAAAGTGTTCTAAAAACTAGTGTTGAACATTATTGAAAACCTGTTTGAAAAGCGGAGCCGTGAAATTGGACATGCGCTTATGAATATGCATGAGCACTGAGGTATGCATATGTACAAGCGCATGCCTATTAACATGGCTCACTTTTTGTTTTGTTTTTCCACATTCTTCTTCAAAGCAGTTCACAGAGTGGCACTCATTGGTAAGGTGCTTACCTTATGGAGGTGACGAGATGTTGGACTTGTGCTAGGAGGTGACAGGTATCCAAACAGTTATCCAACTTCCCTGCACTTCTGAACACCGGCCGCAGAAGACTAGAGAGTAAGCGAGTTAGGGAGCGAGTGGGTGGGGGTGGGGTTGTAATACAGGGCATGGCACTGAGTACAGAGAGAGCCGTGATCTGAATTACAGTGGCAGTTGCAGCTGTATTTGAAAAATAAATTAGATCCTCTACTCTGCTCGGGGACATCTTGCAGAAAAAAAAAAAATACTCATAAGCCTATATTTAAACTTACCGAGTTACTGGCGAACCAATGTGGTGGTTTCTTGCTTCCAGTTTTGGTGGTTGGGGTGATTTTTAAAATGCAGCTGATGGGCACTTCTTCCCGTGGGTAATGTCAAAATTTACCATGGCTGTGATGTGCCAGTTAGCCAATCGGATAGTGAGATTTTAAAAGTTATTGTATAATTTGTTTTAACCACTTTATTCATTTTTGGGAAATCACAAATCGCTTGTACCATGGCTGCAATATATTTCCCTGACACATCCAGCAACTGGTTCAGTGCTGCTTCATGCCAGCTGAGTAAATGTTAGGGTCTAAAAATTAACTACTGGCTAAAATGCACCCACTGTTTTAGCCACTTGTGAACCGAATTAGCGACTCTACAAACATGGTCTGATGCTGCTTTCCTGTCTGTGTGACACAAACATTCTGGGGTTTTTCACTGTTTAATGCCAGTTCTGAACTGTCAGATATCATGTTCTCATGGGGCAGTGAGTGAACTTGCACTATCTAGCAGGCTTTGCTCATGATTTTTGCGAAGAAAAAAAATTTCTGAGCCGCATGTGGTCAATTGGCCAAACATATTGCTGGATGTAACAGTGTTGACCTGCTGTGGTGTGGTGCTTCAGCCAGCCACATTCAGTTACTTTCATCAAAATGTGTTAGCCACAGTGGCAAAAGGGAGTCTAGTAATGGTAACCACATTGATTTTACAGTTGCCATTGGTGATGGTGGCAATCTACCATGCACACACAATGCCAGGAAGAATAACTAGAGGTTAATGAGCTAGGAATGAGCTTGGTATATCCAACAGACCTGGATTTGATTCTCACATCCTCCTCCTCTTGCATACTGTGTGATCATGAACAAGTCACTTAACCATCCCAGTGCTCACAGGTTGCCCTTGAAAACAGGTACTTGTGCATACTGGGCCTTACGCAGTTACCAAAAGACCTGAAGAAGAGAGTTTTATCTCTTGAAAGCTAGTCTCTGAAATAATTTTGTTAGTCCAATAAAAAGTATGACCTGTAACATATTTGCTGTTTTTTTTCTCTACATTGTTGACTGTACTAGTATGACTACCAAATTTCTTTTTCTCAAAAGAATAAAAAAAAAAACTGATTACATGAATTATTTTGTGAGGTATGTTAGCAGTGAAACATTGATACTAATTTTATTATTATTATATGAATTTCAGCCAATTCCCTTATGAAGTAGTTTTCATAACCTTGAAATGTTGCCTGGTTTGGAATGAAGAATATTGGTTGTTGAAAAATAAAACTACGCACTTCATGTGAAAGTAGGTCCCTGATCTGATTTCTCAGTTATGCTTAAACATGCCTGGCCTGTTTCAGGCATTTTAACACAGCATCTGAAATCAGAATCCTCTTTCCTCACTCTCAATTAAACTTTATGCTTGGGAATGCCAGAGTGACTTGACATATTTTATGAGCCTAGATCTCCTGCAGTGATATGACAAAACTTCATTATCTGTTGATCTGAGAAATATGAATATCACTCCTCACTGGGAAGCAGTGACTAATAGAGAAAAAAACAGTGCTGTTAACAGACTGCTGAATGCAGAAATTGCTATAAAGATCCAATTAAAAAAAGTCTGTTAGACATATGGTGAGCTCCTTGTTTCTATTGTCCTAGCAAAATCTCTGCAGAGCTCCTCCCTGAAGCCACAAAAAGGGGATGCTAGGAAGCGCAGAAGGTACTGTACAAGATAGGCCTAAAACTAGGAATAGGTGCAACACTCTATCTAGGATAACAGCATAAAGGGATTTACACCAGGTACGGTGAAACAAAAGTACAGTAGCAACAAACAAAAAAAGGAAAAGCTAGGAACATAGTGTCAGGGGTTAGGGTACATGAGTATTTCCGGGTAACACAGGGAGCATAGAAGCTGGAATTCTAGGAGTGGTGCAATGCAGTGGCTCTGGGGTGGCAATTTTCAGAGAGCTCTTCTGGAGACTGCACTGCTGCCACATCTTCACGCACATCTCTGGGTTGAGGGAGGATGTCGCTAGACTCCAATCCAAGTTGGCTAGGATTTGGGGGACCTCTGCTCAACCCAGAGCCAACAAGTCTACCACAATTACTCCAGAGAATGCTAAGGAGGAGGAATAGTTGAACTATGGTGGACTCTGGAAGGGTTGGGGGTGGGAGAGAGGCACCTTCCTCAACTGGTACCACTAAACAGTTCCTACACTGCTCTGGTGAGGCAGGACTGCCAGGAGGAGGCACCCATGATAGTGGCAGGGGAGGCCATTGTGGATCTCCAGAGTGGAGACCCCAAGGAGAGAGGAAGAGGACCCTTGAGGTGGAAGAAGCAACTTCTGGAGGGGGCTAGTTTTTGGAATAAGAAAGGTGGTGTAGAAGTAGGTTAGGTGCCTATGCTGCACCACAGCCCAGAGAGATGGGAAGTGGATCCAGAGGCTTACTAGGGCAGCAGGATAGGAGGCAGAGCTCAATGTCATTGTCCACCTGAGGACTAATGACCTAGCTAGGGAGGGGGCTGGGATTGTTCAGGTGGAATTTAAGGATCTGAGATGGGGTCTTAGGTAGCATGGTCAGTAGCTTTTGCTGAGGTGCTGCCTGACTATAATGAGGGTAGGAGAGGGATAATTGCATCAACACCTTCAACTCATGGGTGAAGGAATGGTGCAGACAGGAGGGGTTTGGCTACAGTGGGTGCTGGGAATCAACCCGGAGAGTTAAGGGCCTTTACAGGGTGATGGCATGCATTCATCTGGGAGGGGATCTGCAGTCCTCAAAGGATGGTTTCAATTTTACTTTGATGAACATTTAAACTAGCTGAGGGTGGTGGAGGTAGAAATTGGGAAGGCAGTAATTGCCCCCCCACAGGCTAATACACAAAGTAGGGAGAACTCAAGGGGACTAGAATCTCCCAGTGCAGAACTTAATAAAGGAAGCAGGGTGATAGAAATGAAGGGGATGGGGCCAGAAGCATTAGAATGAGAAGGGGGAAGGAGAGGGGGCAAAAAGGAAAGAAGGACAGTACCGAGAAGAGTGGTACGAAAATCTGGAAGGCCACGTGTGCTAATGTTAGAAGTCTAGGAAATAAGATTGCAGACCTAGAGGCCATATGGCAGATGCACACCTGGCTATTGTGTTCATTACTGAGTTATGGTGCACTAAAAATCATGACTAGGACAAGTCCACACTAGACTTTACTCTGTTCAGGAGGGACATGGTGGGAAGGAGAGAAGGGAGTGTGGTGCTTAATGTAAGGGAAGGCATAAAAGCAACAGAGAAACAGGGAATACAGGGGAGCAGAGGTACTGTGGATCATCCTAGAGATGGGGAATGGAGCCTCTGTTGAAACTGGGATGACATACTGACCTCCAGTACAGGTGGAGGAGTTTGATATGGTACTGGTGGAAACTATTGGCAAGATGGCAGAACAGTGGGAGGTGCTGCTGGTGGGGGACTTCAATCTGCTGGATGTAGATTGGAACCTCCCAGCTATGGATTCAGCTGGAAGCAGGGACATCCTGACCTCTCTGCAGGGGGTGTTCCTCAGGCAACTAGTAAATGAACCCACTTGTGATGGGAAATACTGGACCTGGTATTCATTAATGGCTACAGTGCAGAAGACTTCAAGGTAGAAGCCCATCTGGGGTTCAGTGATCACCAAACAGGAGATTCAGTATAAGGACGGCTGTGGAACTGAAGCATACAAAGTCAAGGGTCCTGGACTTCAGAAGGGCATAAATTTAAAAAAGAAGAAAGAATGCCTCAGGGATGACCCAAGTTATGTCACCCCCCCAAGTAGGTATATTAAATTTGCCCTCTCCCAACATTGTCACCCATCCCAAGTTGCGCCCCCCCCCAAGAGAATATTCCTCCTCCCAAGATTCTCTCCATTCCCAAGTTGCATCCCCCCAGTGATGAATATATATTTTTCAGGGCAGTTCAGGGGGTGGGTACAAAGCCAACTGAAAGATAACTGTAGACCCGGTGGCTGGTTTCAATTTTTTTTGGTCCTGTGCTGTTGTGCTGTCATGGTTGTGGAAGTCACTGTTTTTCACTCACTTGTTTTTCCACACCATTTTGCCAGAGCTTTTTTTGACATGGAACCTTTCTACAGGTGATACCCCTTCCTATGCACCCAAGCATCCCACTGGATCTCCCCACTGCCTTGTCACACTATTTGGCCACCTTTAGGTCATTGGATATGATTACCCCAGCTCTGTTTCTTGTTTGGTGGTCCCCAGTACCACTCCGCCCAATGTTGCATCCCACCCATGAGTTTCTGTACTCTAAGTGCATTATTTTGCACTTCTTCACATTGAAGCTTAAGCAGTGTTTGCTCGATCACATTTGCACTGGAGTAACCCACACGCTCCAGTGCAAATGTGATGTGTAGACATGTACCTGATTGGGGTAAGTCATTCGTTAAGACACTCCCAGATTCTCTGGTAAGCTGGGGACACCAAGAGGAGTGAGCAGCTTACAGCAGTGTAAGTGGCAGTGTGGACTGCCTGCACTGCAGCAACCCAGCAGATGTCCGACTCCCCTGTGAAGCATGGCCCCTCACCAGCACAGATTGCAGCAGTGCAGAGAAGGGCCATGTAGACACACAAACTGTGGGTGGCAAGTGGTCCAGACTGCGCTGCTGCAGTTTGTATTTCCAGTGCTACTGCCATGTAAACACGGCTTTAGTTGCCATACTCTTGATCACTCCTCAAGCTTTCTTAGATCACTATTCATTTTTTCCAGCACCCCCACCCCCTGTAGTGTCTACCCTGTTGCAGATCTTCGTGTTATCTGCAAAAAGGCATACCTTCCCTTCTAGCCCCTCTGTAATATTGCTAATAAAGATGTTAAAGAAGACTGGTCCCAGAACTGATCCTTGTGGCACCCCTCTGGTCACCGTCGCTTCCTCAGAGTGAACTCCATTTGCCACCACCCGCTGTCGCCTACCCACCAACCAATTTCTTAACCAGCTTATCACTTTCGGACCCATTCCTAGGTTGCTCAGCTTGTTTATGAGTCTCCTATGTGGAACAGTGTCAAAGGCTTTATTGAAATCTAGGTAGGCCACATCTACCACTCCACTCTGATCTAATTCCCTGGTCATCCAGTTAAAGAAATCTATCAGATTTGTTTGACATGATCTTCCCCTAGTGAATCCATACTGTACTATTTTCAGTTTGCCTCATTTAATGCACTGTATAGTATACCTTCTGTTACTATGATTATTTATACACATACAAAGAGAATGACAGTAGAACACTGGTAAAATCTGAAAAATAAACTTACAATCACCTGTGCAATTCTTGGAATTTCATTACTTCAATCACCGTAAATCAGTGGCCTTCATTAAAGGCCAGTCAGCCTAACATTGGTGGTGGGAAAGTTAATGGAGTCACTGCTGAAAGAAAGAATTGTGGACTGTCTTGAATCTAGTGGGTTACAAGACCCAAGACACCATGGATTCATGGGGGGGGGGTCATGTCGAATGAATATAATGGATTTCTTTAACAGGGTGATCAAGCAATTAGATTAGGGTATTGCAGTGGATGTGGCCTAGCTAGATGTCAGTAAGGCTTTCAACACTGTTCCACACAGGAGGCTAGTAAACAGGCTGCATAGCTGAGGAGTGGGTCCAAAGGTGGTAAACTAGGTAAGAAATTGATTAGGTGATAGATGGGCAGAGGGTGGTGGTAAATGGAGTTTACTCCAAGGAAGTGGGAGGTGACCAGTTGGGTGCCGCAGGGATCAGTGCTGGGACCAGTCCTCTTTCTTAAAGTCCTCATGATAATCTCAGACTCCACCTCCCTGCTTCTTCACCCTCTACCCCTCTGTCCCCTCCCACATCCCCTCTGCCAAATGTGTCTCACCCTATCTGTCCCTTAAACACCCACCCCTGTCTGTCCCCACTTTTCTCCCCCTCTCACCTGAGTCCTGCATTGATAGATGACACACTTTACCTGCTTGGAGCACTTTTGCGGTTCCACCCCACTCGTTTTTCCTTCCTTTTTACACAACTTTTTTTTCTCTCTCTCTTTTGCTCCCAAAGTGTACATTTTTTTCTCTCTTGCTCCCAAATGCTATGTATAACCTGCAAAACTGTTGCTTCTGTTTACCATTTTTTCACATTGAATTCTTACCTCTGCATTCCTGTTGTCATTTTTTTCTTTTTTTTTTTGACTGTGTTGATCCTTTACCATTCTCTGTTATTTTCACACTGGACATTTGTGAAAATGGGCATTTTTGCATGCATACTTTCCAGTATACAAATACCATTGATTGATTGATTAATGTCTTTATAAGTGACAATGCAGAGGAGCTGGAAGAGAAGGTCTGCCTCTTTGTGGATGACACCAAAATTTGCAATAGGGTGAACAATCTTTGTGTGTGTGTGTGTGTGTGTGTGTGTGTGTGTGTGTGTGTGTGTGTGTGTGTGTATGGAAAGAATGAGCAGAAACCTGAGAAAACACAAGGAGTGGTCAAAGATATGGCAGCTAGGTTTCAATGTGAAAAAGTGCAAAGTGATATACATGGGGCACAGAAACCAAGGGCATAGTACAAAATAAGTGGAGTGGTATTGATGACCACTAATCAAAACAAGACCTGTAGATATTCATATTGGATGACATAAAGGTGGCCAGGTAGTGCGACAAGGCAGTTGGGAGGGCTAGTAGAATACTGAGGTTCATAGGGAAGGTATTCCAACAGACAGAGGAAGGTGGTATTGCCTTTGTATGGATTGCTAGGAAGACCCCACCTAAAGTACTGTGTCCTGTTCTGGAGACCACATCTCTGGAAGGATATAGACAGAGGGGAGGCTGTCCATAGGATGGCAACTAAAATGGTGCAAGGTCTGCATCAAAGCCCTATGAGGTGAGACATAAGGACCTAAATATATACAACCTGGAAGAGAGATGGGGAGGATTTGATAGAGACCTTTGAATATCTCAGGGGGGTAAATAAGGTACAGGAAGGAAGTATTTTTCAGAAAAGAAGGTGTTCAAGGACAAGGGGGCATGATTAGAAGTTGGAGGGTGGTAGAGTTGGAAGAGATGTAAGGAAGCACTTCTTTACAGAAAGACTTATGGATTCTTTCAGTGGAGGTAATGGGGGCCAAAACAGTGGTGGGGTTCAAGAAAGCATGGAATAGGCGTTGGTAATATTAGGGAAAGGAAAGGGAAGGTGGCATGGATGAATAGGCTAGAGATCCAGAAGGATCTGTGGTGATACAATAATTGGGGGAAAAATGGACAGAATAAGTGGGCCAAGCAGTACTTATCTACAGGCAGATTCTATGTTTCTGTCCCCTGAATAAAGTACAGTACCTAATAATAATAATAAAAAGCTTTATTTATATGGTGCTTTTCAAGAACCAAGGTGCCTAACAAAGTTTAAAAACACATCAAATAGCTCAGTGTCTTAAAGTTATAAAAACAACTATAAAAACAACTGATACAGTTGGAGAAAGGAAGTTAACCACCAAATGCTTGACACCACAAATATGTTCTCATGGCCTGTTTAAATCCCTCCACAGTCACGCAGTCCCATAACTGATGGGGTAGAGAATTCCAGAGGGTAGGGGCCACATGCATAAATGCCCATGCCCCAGAAGATTTTAAGCACACCCTCGGGATCTCTAGCAACCCCTCATCAGCTGAGCAGAGCGATCACACAGGGCAGTAAGGGACCAGGAGCTCTTTTGCTCTTTCAATTAGTCCGGGCCCAGTCTATGTAGGGCTTTAAAAGTCAGAAGACCAACTTTAAAGGTGATCTGCCACTGTATTGGCAGCCAATGCAGTCTGCGCAGCAATGGCAAAATATGACTGGACCGTGAAGTTCCTGTCAAAAGTGGGGCCACTGTGTTCTGCACCAGCTGCAGGCTTCACATAGTGAAGATGCTCAAACAGTGCAGTAACTTCTCTGGATCACTATCCATGGATAGCTCATGTGTGTGTATTTGGGTGGATAGAAGCAAATAATTTCACAAGATTATTTGGACAGTTTATCAGAAAAATGACCCAGATACCTTACTAACTGCTCCTGGCATAAACCTTAGGACCTAAAATTTGCATTATCCTGGTTATCCTGAAGATCCTATGTACTGTACTATCCAAAAATCTTCTGTAGTGTGCAGTAGTGCTGTATGAAAAGTGTAGTCCACTAGCAAAGTTGTTGTGAAATGGCAATGGACATTCATTAAAATTACACAAAAAAATGCATTTTTGGGGTGAACATTTTGCCTGCCTCCTTCCTTCCTTTCTTTCTTTCTTTCTTTCTTTCTTTCTTTCTTTCTTTCTTTCTTTCTTTCTTTCTTTCTTTCTTTCTTTCTTTCTTTCTTTCCTTCTTTTTGTATTCATACTACATAACTTCACTGCTGAAGTACTGTGCCTTGCCAGCTGGCTTTGCAGCTCAGCTGAAAAAGGAATTCTGGGGCAAGCCAGGGTTCAATTCCATGCTTGACCATTATTTCCTAAGTATGGTGATATCCCAAAACCATGGCTTTTAAAAAGTTATCAAAGGGGCACTTCTGCCCATAAGCATGTTACCAGTTTTGTTGAAATTCATATATGGACTTATGCATTATGCTGCTTCCACATCTGAAACTTTAGGAACTGTTTTCATTGTTTTGCCTTGTGTGCACTGAATCATGTAACTAATGTTAATTTTTGTATTGTTAATATTGTTGCATTATTACTAATCTTTTCTTGTTTGTGTAATTTCCTCTGTAAATGTTTGGGTTACGCTTTGTGTCAGTTAACTACACTTTAGTTACATTGTACTGTAACTACACCATAACTGCACTGCAACTGCAGTGTAGTTGCATGCAACAAACATACTATCCAACTACAATGTACTTACCCTTTTACATGTAATTAATGATTCATTATATTGAAACAGACACTTAAAATAAAGTGCAACCAATTTGTGATTAACTATATTTGTCTCCTTGACTGTAAATAATTCTGTGTCAACCTGAAAAAGGGATACCATATCTCAGTGACGCTATCTGGTTACCAAAATTCAAACAATTAAGTAATGCCATAATAAGTTAAATAAAGTTTGTTTACTCTAACAAAGAGGTGCCAGTGGAACATGCCATGCTTCCATATGGGTCACCCGGATTCACTGTGTGGACTTGCCCACCTGCCCTGGGCCAGTGAGGTCAGGGAAAGCTGAGGAGGAATGGTTCTCAGATTTTGGGAGGCAGGGTAAGGGGCTCAGCTTTGCAAGCAACTCCAGTGGGGGAGGAACTGGGGAGGCATTGAACTTCATGGCTGGCAACACAGTTTCCTACCACATTCCTCATACTGAGTGTGTATAGCAACCTTTTCATAAAATGGGGCAGAAAACTGGGACTCAAAAGGTCACCACCTACTGTACATGAATGATGCTGCTAAATACACTTCCTCCAGGCATACAGGGTGAATTCTGTGAAAGTCCAGAGGTTTTGTCCATCCTTCTCCTCCTTCAGGGTTCACAATAAAAAGTCAAATGCAATTAATTAAAAAAGAAACTAGAAGTATATTGACTTAGGAGTACAGGCTGTTTTTTCCAATGTACTGCTAGTTTCTGGCTTTTGGCCCAAAGCACCATCTAAATTGAGAGGTAGTTGTAATTTATTGGCATTTAGCTCACACTGTTTACTAGAGCAAAATTCTTCCCAGCTTTACTTTGGATTTCTTCATTAGAAATCTGCAGACTAGCCCTGCTCAGCCAATTTCCTTTCATTCAGTTAGATGTTATTATTCATTTTGGTCAGGTTTGTTTTAAATAAGAACCCCACTTCCTTGGTACCTGTACACTCAGGTGTGTGGTTATTTACAGGATAACTTCACACCCTCTTGCATTTTCACGTGACTGTATTCACACTGTGCCCTAAGCATCATGGGATGTATATGCAAATCAACATGAGCATTTAGACTGGTTCTGCTTTAAACAGCAGTGCATACATTTTAATTGTGATTTTCATAAACAGAACACATCCCACGATGCTTTGTATTATGGTTTTTTTTGTAATTTTGTATTTCTTTGAAACCTGACTTTGTTGCCAATGCCTTTTTCGGGTAACATTTGCCTCAGTGTGTGTTTGCTGAACGTCTTTGTCTTTTTAAAATGTATACAACAGGATATAGTACAATTTTCTAAGTATGTGTATTGATGTCATCCTCTACCTAGCTGCAATGATTGCACACAGATTTGTTCCTGGGATTTGCAATCCTAAACCTTTACTGGAACAAAATGATCTGATTATCACCCAGCTGCATAATGCATACTGTTTGTATTTGTGATGTTAATTTGCAGGCCCGCTTTCTCATCCAATGGCCTTGGGAATTTCCAATAAATAATGCACATTGAATGTAATTTGTATTATCCTGTAAGGGGAGGCATACATGAGCAGGACTGTAGCCATTCATTTCTTCTGTGGCATCAATAAACTTCTGACAACATCTGACATGACAATGTGGAATTTTACAATGGAGACCTCAGGGGTAGTAGAGGCACCAAACTAGTACTGGGCTACTGTGAAGTCATAGAAAAAAGACACAGTCCGATGATCTTCAACATAATGAAGCAATTTCAGGAACCGCTGGATAAAATGTGCTCAGACCTAAAAATGGCACACATTTCTAAAACAAGTAAAAAAGCTAGCCTTATATGATATGGTTGGAAGACCTTTTAGACTTGAATTAATCAATAAAACTTACTGTATATAACTACCACTATTGTCAGATGTAAGCATGATCCTCAGCAACCAAAAGTAGCCACAGCAGGCTACAGCATATTCATACTCATATTTGTAATAAACTTGTAACATCTTGTTCCAACTGGACTGCCCTCCCCCATGGTGCACTTTGAAAAATTATTCACTACATCCAATACTGAAGTTTAAGGATATTTAAATCCCCTTAAAACCATTGTCACAAAATTGTGCAGAGCATTAAGAAAGCATTATTATCCATTCATATTTGAACAATGCACTGTTTACATGGTTGTATCAGTTGTGACATAAATAAACAAACCAACTTGCATTTTCAAAATGAGTACTTCTTCTTTTCTTTGTTAATTTTTATACAGGGATTTTTTCCCCCAGTGTGCAAGCTGGAGCTGTCGGTCCCTGCTCAGTCCTCCAACCAGTCACAATCTCCTCCCAGGACTCACCTTCCTGAAGTCCCCCACTGATTGCCCTCCCAGCCATGGTGGGCCTAGGATGGAGAGGACCATAACCCTCCTGGAGTCTACATCCAGATTTCCACGTTGTCCTCAGGTGATGCCACGAGTGTGCCTGCTGCCTTACCACCATATCTTCTCATGGTGGTAGTGCAGGGGTGGTGCAGCAAGTCCCTCCTCCACTGGGAAAGAGATCTGTCAATGGATGCTCAATACTCTTCCCCTAGCCAACCCCCAGTAACCCAAGTATGCTTCTGAAGCTGGGTTTCCAGCACGGTTAGTGGTGTGGCATCTAGTGCCTTAACCCACACACCCAATAACGGCGAAATTATTTGCACTGCTACTTAATCTATAGGATGCAGATTCTAATACTGCAGCAGTCCCCTAGTGTGGTATGGCAATATCAGCATTGAGTGTGAGCCAGAGGGCCCTATTTTTCAAAGGATGTCTCCAGTTCTCTGCCTGTCACAAAAATCTTTGGAAAATATGATCAACTTGATTCCATTGGCATCAGATCAAGTGGTGAGACACTTGTTTTCCAAGTGTTGAGAGCCATACTGACACTACATGTTTTCATCAGTTGACTTTTTTGGGGTTTTCTTTTACTTATCTATTTGTTTGTTTGTTTATTACATTTATTTACAAAGTTGTAAATGGGAAAAGCGCACTAAGCTAAGAAGGCTCATTTCCAGGTGTGACCCAGGGGAAGGGGAACAGGGAAGACTGAAACGCAATCAAACTATAATGGTTCAGAAAATAAAGTACTAGCCAGACAAGCCCCAAAGTCATACTGGCACAGTAAACACATGTCATCTAAGTCCTCTATATGAAAATGTTTATCTCTTATGTAGGGGGAGAAGGCATTTCTCCACCTAGTTACCTGCTGTATGGATCTTACCTGCTTGGTGAACTTTTATCCTGCTTTTGGTATATGTCTACCTTTTTAACATTTAATACTCTAATAAAGGATTTTTATTGAAGCTGTACACTCCTGTCCGCTGACCCTTCATGCTGGGTGGTGACCATGATGCTGGGTTCTTTCTTTCAGTGAGTATATGCTACCTGTGTATGGCTGGGGGAAGGGTGGGGAATATCCTGTCAGGGTTTTCAATGACTGGTTAAAGGCATGGTGCAGGGAGGAGGGATTTGGCTACACCAAGGATTGGGCTCCTTCCTAGGGGAATAGTGGCCTGTACAAGGGAGATGGCCTTCATTCATCCAGGAGAGGAATAGCAGTCCTGCATGGAAAGTTGAAATGCTACTTTGATGGTAATTTAAATTAGCTAGTATGGAGGCAGTAATCAGGAGGGAGGTAGTGAATGTAGACAGTATGCATGCTCCCTTTACAGTACACAGGACACATACTCCCTGTAAGTCCATACAGTGGCTGGCCAAGGTGGTGAGATGAGGGCTGTGCCGGTTGCTATATTGTATCCATGTGTCACTGGGGACAGTGGTAAGGGGTGGCAGCGTGGTTTGCTCAGTACCAGTGGTGTGGGAGGATGCTAGGCAGCTTGCCTGACATGCCAGCAGGTGATTGGAGGGTGCGTGGTGTCACTAGACACTTGGGAATATTTAGACATGTACAGGGATGGGGATCTGAGGGTGGGGATGCCACAAGACAGCAGGGAATACTTAACAGAGTATGAGAATGGGGATTGGAGGGGGTGCACTGCACACCAGGTAATACTTAACATAGTACGGAGATGGGGATCTGAGGGTGGGGGGTAGCACTAGACACTAGGGAATACTTAAACATATACAGGGATGGGGAATGGAAGGTGGAGGGAGTGCCATTAGGTACCAGAGAATGCTTAAACATGTACAGGGATGGGTGATTGGAGGGTAGGGCATGCCACTAAACACCAGGGAATATTTAAACATGTGCAGGAATTTGGATTGGAGGGTGGGGGGTGCCAGTAGACACCAGGGAATATTTAAACATGTATAAAGATGGGGATCAGAGGGTGGGGAGCCACTAGACACCAGGAAATGCTTAAACATGTATGGGGACTGGCAGTTGGCGTGGGGGGCCAGTCACCACTATGCCTGATGTTGCAGACAGCCACAGGAGGGATGCAAACCTTCCACTGCTTCCCATGCAAATACTGCTCATAATGGGCTTCATATGGCCCCTTAGCAACTTTCATGCCCTATGGGCTCATTTGCATGGTGCTGGTTGAATATCACTCTGGGGGCTCCAGGTGCTAACAGATCTAGGGGAGTAGTTTCATGCAGTTTGGTATGGGCTGCATACAGCCCAAATCCATATCAGGGTAGCGCTACTCAGCTTTGTGCTGCCCTGACAAGGCCCTTTCTACTTTCATTTACACACACACACACACACACACACACACACACACACACACACACACACACACACACACAGACATTCTCCTTACACAAGCTGTTCTCTTGTTTTGTTTTACAAAACATTAACCTACACCTCTCCAGTGTGAGTTGTGAGCAGCTGGGTGAGTTATTTTAATAATTAACAATTTAACACATGATTTCTTGGGAAGGAAAAAGCTTATTTTTGTTTAGATTTAAACCGTATACTAGACAAACATACAAATATTCTGGCAGATAACGACCTTATGGTCTACCTATTCTGCTTTAATGTGCAGGTTCCCACCCCCATGTCTACAGAAGGACCTGTATCCCTCCCCAAATCCTCTGACCCTTTGAGACCCCCCCAACTATTAGAAACTTTTCCCTTTACTCTGTCACATCATCTCTTGAAGTTATATACCATTTTCAGGGACACCACCTTCTCTGACAACCCGTTCCACTTGGCCACCACCCTCTTATTGAAAAAGGGCCTCTTAATCTCTCTCCTGAATCTTCCCCCTACCAGCTTTAGGCTATGTCCCCTAGTGGACTTGTCCCCACTACCAGCTTTGGGCTATGTCCCCTGGTGGACTTGTCCCCACTAAGGCAGAAGAGCCTCTTAGTATTCACCATCAAGGTCTTGATGATATCCCTTCTCTCCCTTCCGTCCTCAATAGAGTACATGTTGAGCCCCTTGAGCATCTCTTCATAGGTGTTGCCCTGCTGACCTTGGATCATCTTGGTGACCCTTCTCTGGACTGCCTCTAGAAAGTTAACATCTTTCTTAAGATAAGGGCACCAAAACTCCCCACTGTACTCCAGGTGTGGTCTCACCAGTGACTTATACAGCTCTAGCATGACCTCTGCCTTCCTGCTGGTAATCCTTTTGGCTATGCAGCCCAGCATCTGGTTTGCTTTTGCTGCTGCTCTCTTGCAGTGTACTGAGTACTTGAGATACAGTGGTTGTCACACAAAATTTGACTGTTAGCACAGTATACCATGCAGTGCATTAGCATGGTAGCCATTTAATAGCATATATTGCACTACCATGCATACCACTCAATACTGTGCTAATGGACAACTTTTGCACGATTATCACTGTAACTCATGATTACCCCCGGGTCCTTTTCTTTCTCTGACTTGATTACCTGCTCTTCACCCAACTAGTATTTGGTCTTTTGGTTCCTTGCCCCAAGCGCAGAATTTTACACTTTTTAGCACTGAACACCATTTGCCAAATGCCAGACTACTTCTCTAACCTAGTCATTTCTTCCCAGAGTTCCTGTCTTCCTCCCCTCCATGTCTAGCCTCCCACAGAGCTTTGTGTCATCTGCAAACAGGCAGATTTTGTCTTTGGTCCCATTTGCTATGTCACTAATGAAGATGTTAAACAGCACTGGACCAAGTACTGAGCCATGTGGGACCCCTCTGGTCACTGGCCTATCCTCTGAGAACTCTCCCAGGACCACCACCTTTTGACTTTTGCCTTGCAGCCAGTTTTTGACCCATCTAGCAAGCTTGGCCCCCAACCCGCAGGTCCTCCAGCTTCCTGACCAGTCTCTTATGATGCACACAGTCAAAGGCCTTGCTGAAGTTCAGATACATGACATTAGCTGCTTGGCTACTGTCCACTGTCCTGGTCACATGGTCAAAAAAGTCAACCAGATCAATCTGGCAGGACTTTCTGATACAAACCCATGCTGCCCTTCATCCTGCAGCCCATTTGCCTCAAGAAAGCTTACCAGTCTTTCCTTCAGTATAGTCTCCATCAGTCTCCCCATTAATGTCAGGCTGACAGACCTGTAATTCTCTGGTTCATCCCTTGGACCACTTTTGTGGAGGGGCATCACATATGTAAGACAGCACATGTTGTGCTGCTCCACACGAGTGGACCGAGGGATGACCCGGGAAACTACAGACCGGTCAGTCTGACGTCCATAGTGTGGAAACTGATGGAAGCCATCTTGAAAGAAAGGACAGTGGAGTTCCTGGAGGCAAATGGCTTTCAAGATGAAAGCCAGCATGGGTTCATCCAGGGAAGATTGTGTCAGACCAATCTCATCGAATTCTTCGATTGGGTGACAAGGTCCATGAACAGTGGAAGGCTGATTGATGTCCTGTACTCGGACTTCATCAAGGCTTTCGATTTAGTCCTGCATGGAAGGCTGATATGTAAGCTAGGAACCTAGGGGTGGGAAGAAAATGGTGGGCTGGGTAGCAAACTGTCTCAGCAATGGGCAACAGAGGGTGGTGGTAGGGAGAGAAGCTTTGACTCCCAGAAGTGTCATCAGAGGGGTCCCTCAAGGATTGGTATTGGGCCCAATCCTGTTCAATGCTTTCATTGCGGACATTGGGGAGGGAATTAGGAGCAAGATGTGCAAATCTGCAGATGATTCCAAAGTGGTAGCAGTGGTAAACAGAAAAGAGGGTAGGAAGACACTTCAGGAGGATTTGGCAAGGTTGGAAAGGTGGGCACACACGTGGCAGTTGGGGTTTAATGCTTGGAAGTGCAGTGTACTACATCTGGGATTCAGGAACCCTTGGTATAACTATCATTGGGGGGGGACAGCTGTTGATATCAAAGGGGGCAAAAGCCCTGGAGGTGGTCATAGATGCCAAAATGAACAGCTCAGAGCAACCCCAGACAGCAGCTGCTAAGGTAAATTAAATGCTTGGGTGTATCTCCAGGGGGATAACATTGAGAAGAAGGGAGGTCATTCTGCCTCTGTACATTTCCTTGGTGAGGCCTCACTTGGAGTATTGTGTACAATTTTGGAAACCTTACTTAAGGAGGGATGTTACCCTTTTGGAGAGGGTACAGAGACGAGCCACAAGGATGGCCAATAACCTGGGGGGAATGTCTGAAGAGCGACTTGGGGAGCTGAACATGTATTCCCTGGAGGTCAGAAGGGACAGGGGGGCTATGATAGAGGTGTTTAAATATATGAAGGGGATCAATAGGTAGACACGGATGGTCTCTTTACATTGAAGGGGGAGGGAAATATGAGGGTTTGAGTTTCATTTTATTGTATGAAAAAAATTAAAATGTTATCGTTACAACAATTTAAAACATATAAAAACCACAATCCATGTAACTTTATACACAACAGTTAAAAAAGTTCAGCATACATATAAATTAATGATTAAGAACCCCTACATCCATTATTCCTGTCCCCGTTCATAAACTATTCTTCAGCATTTTCATTTATCTTTTTCTGGAATATTTTTAAAAATGTGTTTCTGTTTTCTTGCAGTGATCCTACAGAATCTTGCTACTTTATTTAGCAACTCCTTATTATTAGTCTCTAGAACATGGTTTAGTTGGTATCTTGGCTCCATGTTCAAATCTGCTAGTACATCAACCATAATTATCTCTCTCTTTCTTTTTTATACAGAGGGCATAAAATATTAGAAGATGTAAAAGATCATCAACACCAATCTTACAGGCACACACACGAATTAGTTTGTTTGTAAATTTTTCTCAGTGACTGGCGGGGTGTATACCCAAATCTCAATCTGGTCATGGCTTTTCTATCATTTGGGTTCCTTACTTTTATTAAATACTCCTCCATTGAAAATTTATTTTTTTATTATTAGCTAGCCAGTAACTTAGCTTGCAATTATTGGCCATACTATTCTCCTTTTGTAAATGTATATCCTGAATTCTAAGCCTTATTTGCTCTTCTATAATTTTGTGCAGTGTCCTGCAAGCTTGGTCAATACAATCCAATAATCCATAAATTTTAATATAGGAATCAGCAACTACCATGCTAGGAAGAATGAAACCTCTATCATTATAGTCGATTGCTTTCTCTAGACAAATGCTAGGTAAGCATTCTTCTTGCATGTTATACACCTTTATACAATATACAGTAAACATAATCTCTGTTCTATGTTCTGTGTCATAGTAGCTTGACCTAGCTGTAGTCTAACTAGGCTAGAAGCCGCACCCTTTGGTAATCCCAAGACTCTTTTATAGAATCTATTCATGGTCACTTCTAATTCTTGTCTGTTTCCTAATCCCCATATTTCTGCCCCATATAAAAGCTGAGACCTTATTTTGACATTTAGTGCTCTTATAATTCCTTTTACTGATTGCCCTGTATATTTATAAGAAAATATTTTCATTGATGGTATAAACTATTTAACTTTTGTATACTATTCTTAATATGTCAAAATACAAGGGACATAACCTTAAACTAGTAGGGGGAGGAAGAGGGGGGAGGTGAGGAGACACTATTTCACAGAGAAGGTAGTGGCACCTTGGAATGCCCTACCAGGGGAGGTGTTGGCAAAGGAAACAGTGGAGGGATTCAAGGTGGGGTGGGACAGGTACATGGTCAAGGTACAGGTTAGGGGGGATGTTAACAACAGGGTGCTGAGAGGTGACTAGGTAGAAAGGAGCACAATACGAGTGGGGGCAGCTGCTGAAACTTAATTAGGAGCTGCATCTCAGGCAGATGAGATAGACCATTGGGCCTAATCGTTCCATGTCATAATAGCAACCGCCAAACAGTGATCGCTGTTAGAGTGAGTGTATAGCACCAAAAATCAAAATGGCATTGTATACTCCCAGTGAAAAGAACAACAACAAGGGCTTCACCCCTCCATACCCCTTCACTATAGATTGTCAACTCCAGGAGGGTGCATGTCAGGGAGGGGGAGACACTCATTAAAAAACCAAAAAAACAACAAATTCTCTCACCAGTGCAATTCCAAAAAAAAAAATACCCCTCCCCAGCCCCTGCACCTACCGCACTGTAGTCAACCACCCTCACCACCACGACACCACATGGTCCGCTCAGCAGCATCACACCGCACTACCTCCCACATACTTTCTTCCTTATCCCTCCCCTTCAGGACACCATCCTACATCATCACTCTTCTTCCCTTGCAACCCTATACCCTTGATCTTCTTCCCTTACTACCTTTTCAGGGTAGCTCACATAATGGGTGCTGAAATCTAGTCACTCATATCTGAGTCGCTCAATTTCAGTCACCCATATAATGATATACTGGCCTAATCTGCTGGCAACTTTGTATGTATGTATGTGCAGTTCTCTAGTCCTGTGGCACAGTCCCAGATTCCTGAAAGGGTTTAAACTGATCTGCCAGGGGGTCCACCAGCACACTCCTCCAGTTCCTTTAGGACCCTTGGAACCCTATATAAAATAACACATGGGCACCCACGTTTAAATTAGCTGTGTTTCTGTCTTGGAGTTCAGATGAGATCTGGTACAGTACCTCTCAAGCTTTGCTCTTGAGGTCTATATGATTTCATCACTGGTTGTTCATGGTTGCTCATACGTTATTCTCTATGCTCTCCACTAATGACATGTATGAACTGTTACTCATAAGTAGCAAAGCCACAAGTTAGTCATGAAGGTTTTAAAACTCATGCTTAGAGATGTTTTATTCCACTGTAACCCGTTATGTATTTAATATATACCACACTATTGTTAATATTTTTAATACTGTATCACCTTGTTTTAGCTAAAAACTGCCTCTTTTCCATTGCAAACTCTATTTGATCCAATGTTCTCTGTGTTGTTTCCAGATTCTAATGGAAATGCCATGTTCTACATGCAATAAAGTGTTATAAGTGTAACACATGGGTTCTAAGTGAAAACAAATATTTTTCACAAAATAATATAATTTACTTACTCGATTTAGTTACTTTTAATGTGGCATATACGTTTACAATTTAATCACCCAGGATAGCCCAGCTGAGATACAGTATCTCTTTTTCACTGGAGTTCTGCATCTATGCAACTTCACATCTGGGAGTACAAGGGAACAGGAAGGTCTACTAATTTGTTCAAGGTTACCCAGTAAGTAACTGGCTCTGGTGGGATTTAAACCTGTGATGTCTTGTTTCACAAGCCTGTGCTCCCACCACTGGACTACACTCATAAAACAATATTTTTATGCATATCCAATTTAGTGAGAGAGGGAATGAATTAATGTGTCCTTATGTCTCATGGAAAGAAGGCATCGCAGACTAGTCTCTAGACTTCACCGTAGTGGAACTTTAAATCTGGAGATCACAGGTTGAAAATGGCTATAGTTACTGGCTGTCTGCATAACACTGAGTACGTCACTTGATATGTCTGTACTTCAGTCCTCCAAAATGTGAATAAAATGGATAGACGTAGTATCCCCCTTAAAAAGAGTTGTTGCATGTTACCTGGACTATCCTAAGTAGATAAAGAGTAACATAAATTAGTGGATGTCATACCCTGTCCCCAGGACAATATAGCTGGAAAAAGGGAGGGGCTACTCATCCTTACCCCCTCTACAGAACATACTTTGCACTCACTGTTGGAGCCACCCATGAAAAACTCAGCTACTCTAGGAGGTGAGCAAGGTCAGGTGATCCTATTTTCACTCTCATCCAGACCAGTAAGGGGCATGCCACTACACTAATTTCAAGAATCCTTGACAGGAAACTGATAACCAAAGTACAGAAAGGCTGAAGTCAGTCACATGCCCATAGCATTCAGAATGAAACAAAGAGCACCAAAATGTGTGTCACCATGGATGAAGAGCAAAACACTGCCCTTTCATTTCTGAGAACAAGAAGGTGTAAAGAGGTAGACTCTGCAATTCACAACAAAGCAGATAATTTCCCATTTTCCAATTTATTTATTGAAAATTAGTAACCAAGAAAGGAAAACTGAGATGAGGCATATTTCCTGGTTTGACCCATGGGGAAGGATGCAGGTTATAAATATATATAGCAAAATGATACAGGCAAAAAGAGTGCAGTTAAATACGGCCATGAATAAATAAAACAGTGCAGACTGTTGGGTCAAAAGTACAAATTACAGAAAGGTATAAACACAGAAAAACAGAATAAATACGTTGTAAATTAGTGCAATAACATATTAAGGGCCAGCTATTCAAAGCTTTGTGCTGGGCAAAAAATGTTTGCATGGGTTTAGCACCAGATTAGAGCAGGTTTGCTATATTCAAAAGGCCAAATAGGACGCACAAACCGCATTAGCACTGGGCAAACCATAATGATATGCTAGGGGCAAAGTGACCGTGAATACAGGCGCAATGAGATATTCAGCGACTAGTGCCGTGCTGAGGTGTTTAACTCGATTTAGAGCGGCCCATAGTGCAGTACAAATTACCGCCCAGGAAAAGCTGGTCTAAACCCTGGGCAGTTTTTCATGTCATTGGTACATTGCGCAGTGTTTGCGTGGGATTTGCTCTACTTACGCGACCCTAACATAGGAATATGACACTTAGAAAATGCCAGACATGGAGGATACATGCTGTTCACTGATGGCACCACCATAATGCAAGCAGCTGCCACCAGTCCTAGCCAATCACAAACAGTAAGGGGTGATCCAACCCACAGGGGACAGCATGGTAGTGTGGCCATATAGCACACACCTGCAGACAATATGTCTGTGGTGCCTAACAAGTGCCAGCACACACATGCAGCACTGTGGGCATGGTGGCCAGTGGGGGAGTGTGTATGGGTGGCCAGACCTCACCACAGCCCAGGTGTGGCCACAAGGCTGGGACACATCACTCAGTGCACATGGGCCAGTAGTGGGAATATGCCCCCACCTGTGTGCCTGTTGGATCTTACATGCCCCTCCAGCCACCTACCACACTAGTGTACAGATGCCACAGCACACACAGCCGGCCATGTATATGACACTGTGTGCACCCCATACCACAGGTGCAGCATCTGTGGATCACACAACAGTGTAATAGTACTGTCCACTGTCAGTAATTACCTGCAAGCTGGGCCTGTCACTGTGTACAGTGCAGTGGTCATCGCCACCCTACATACCATAGGTATTGCTGTGTCCCTCACACTACCGGCCCCCTTGCTACTGTAGTGTCTGCTGTGCACTGTCGCATGACCTACAGTGTGATGGTTGCATGCAGCACCACCACCACCTGTGCCTATGCTGTGTTGTGCCCTGGGGTACGATATGCTATGGTATGCTGTACTGTTCACATGTAGCCTGCAGCTATCATCATGCACTGCCTGACTGACCTATGGGTAGAGCTGCAGTCAGACCTGGCCAGCCCCTGTACTTCTAGACTGACCTACAGGTGGAGCTGTGGGACCCTGCAGTAACGCTGGGCAAACTGCATGCAAATCAGGGCATGATAAGATGCTAATGTGGCTGTTTGCCCAGAGACTATCTAAGTAGGCTCATTTGCATGTCACTTTTGAATATGGCAAAGTTTAGCAGAGGGCTAACATGTTTGCACCGGGCAAACCGCTTAGCTCCATGCTAAAGCCGCGCTAACAGTTTGGGGAATATTTTACAGTATTGATCACTGATCTTTCACATCTGCTGCTGCCTGCAGCTGTACTGGGTACACGCATTTGTTGGCACACACATTGGCCACATAGTTCCTTTCTACCTACCCTCACATCGCTGTGCACTGTGTTGTTGTTGTGGTTTGCACTTCCTGGTTGCTATATTCAGTGCTGTCATATTCCAGGGCTACGGTTACCCTGCACTCCCAGCCCAGTTTGCACGGCCTCTTTCCCATGCTATATTCAGAGGCTGTTTGCCCCAGACTATTCCTTTTGAATATAGCTTGCTGTGTGTTCCAGGCTATGTTTGCCCACCAGGCAGTGTTATCTTAGCCCAGGGGCAAAGTTTTGAATATCTGGCCCTAAGACTGTAATATAAATAATGTCCAGGATACCAACTCCATGGAACAATGCAAATAAATCTTCACATACCCAGGGCTCATCGGAAACCAGGTAAGGGGGGGAAGCTAGAGACATCTCCATGTGTTTTTTTTTTTCTGCAGTACAATACCCAGATGTGCAAGGATGGAAATGGTGGATGCTTTCAAGTGGACAATAACTCACGACAGGGTGTGTGTTCATTGGGAGAGATAAGCAGTCCTGTGGTGTGTGCTGAAATGCAAGACCACAAGCTGATTGCTTCTCAATGCACACATAAGGAGACCTCCCTGTCCCAATAAATGAAGCACCCTGAAGTGTGTTATTAGATTTATAAAGTGTCCTGGTGTTGTAAATTTTGACTAAGAAAATGCAGCACCTAATGTGCACAGATAGTCATCTGGTTAGTCCAATTTACCATCAGTATCTGCAGTGGCCATTTTGACCTATTTTAAAGAGTACATTCCTTCATACTGTTTCAGTCTTGTTATCTGTATAAAAATGGTTCCAGAAAGGAACAGCTATAGACCATGGCATACATGCCCTAAACTTCCTGTTCTGACAAGAATTTATTCCTTGATGATGATCTGTTTGTCTTCTAGTTTGAGATAAAGGCTGAAAGGTTCATGCTTACAATGCCAAATATAAACCTTTAGAGAATATCCCCACAGCACCAAAATGAAAGTTGAAAACTCATGGATAAAAAGGATGATGGTTCCTCAGAGGGCACCATTTTGTCTGAGCTTTCAACTACTGGGGATTCTTAAAAAAGGAGAGCACTGAATAATCCTTTAAGGTTTGTGAATTCATCTTATTGGAGGAAGACAATCCTCCAGGATTAGTAGTAACTCAACAGTGACGCTGGCTTTAAAAAGTATCTTAAAACTTTTTACAGTGGTTATATTTTCTAAATCAGCAAAAACACATTATTGAAAGCATTGTACTCAGTAAGTGTACACTACATTTGTAACTCCACCCCCAAAACATGAGGGCCTACTAGACTGCATGGAACCCCTGCCAGATACCACACCCACCTTGCCGCTCCCTTCAGCCCCTGAAAACTTGGACAGCTGGAGTGGGGACTGAATTGAGCAGAAGGAAATCTTCAGCTCCTTTTGGGTCCAATTACATAGCAGGAACACAGTTTCCCTGCCACCAATCGAGAAGGGATAGCTCTTCTGAAAGAATCTTCAATGTCAGCCTAGATTAAACTGGAAACTCAAACAAAGACTTGTGCAGATACAAATAGAGAACAAACAATTTAGTAAGAAAAAGAGCTCTTTGGAATACTGTTGGAGTTAGTGTCCTTAAAAACCACAAATATGGATGTCATCATGAACAGTCCTGACCCAGACTGACCAGGCAAAAGTGTCAAAGGATGTATCAGTAGGCAATCAGGCTTCTGAACCTACTAGGGAGCCACATAGGGGTCATGGGTCACAGGATGACCTCATTAATGCACCTGAGAGCTAGATTATGGATCAGCCATTTACAAAACAAGACAAACCCTCCCAAGAGACTGACACTAGGATTTAACCAATCAGGAGGCTGTCTTCTCATAGTATGACTAAGGAATCTTTGATCAGTTCCTGAGTCTGCAGGAGACTGAGATGGAGAGCAGACCTACCACCTGCAGAGGTTAGCTGCATTGTGCATGTACTTTGAAGACTGAATAGACTGCTACCTTCAGCACAAGAAAGAAAGACAAACAGAAGCTACAGCTGAGGAATTCAGCCTGTAACATTAAGCCATCCTGCAGCTGAGCCTCAGTGTACAGCCTATAGACTTTGTCTCTGATGCAACCAGAGGCAGCTGTGACACAACCAGCTAGGGCCTTTTCATGATTGTCACCACTGCCAAGGGACAATCTGCAAAGGGTGCTGCCTGGGGGTTTACAGAGGTGAGCTGCAAAGGCCTGGGATCCTCAAGAAATCCTGAAAGACTGGTGGAGTGTGAGCCTGGTTGAACCTGCATAAGGTGCCAGGTAGGACGACTAGCAGAGAAAAGTAGAGAAAGCAAGCAGAAGTACATACTGACCTGCAGAATGGAGAGAGTACATCAAGTCAGAGAAGGAGGTCCACCACCCTCAGGGTAGCCATGAGTAACCAACAGGGACTCATGGGTCCTAAGACACATATTTTGTATAGTTCTGCAATGCACAAGTTAATTTTAAGTTGGTTGGACTAGGCCATCTGGCTAGGATTACAATTATAACTTAGTGTTAAAGCATACCAGCACCAGCCAACCATGTTCAATGATGAGTGGACCTACACTAACCCCTTACCTAGATACTCAGGCTTCCTTTGAAGCTCCCTTGGACTTAGGGTAATTTGTTGTGTTAGTGGGAATTGGGGTAGTGGCCCAATAGTACAGCTGAGCTGAGCACTGTTCTGGTTTGTGGGATGGCTGTGCTACAGGACTAGACAGCTGCTGGGTTTCTGTTTTCCTTCCCCAGGACATTGTTCTTGATAGCCCCAACAAACCCCTTATCATTTGTTTAAATCCTTGTGCATGAGGATACTATTGGTAGAGCACTAAGTGTTTTTTATTTGGTTACATCTGTGTTTGCAATGTGTGGAGCTGTTCGGGCTGTGCCAGTGGGGACCTTATTAGATTGGTATTGTTTCTCAGGAGGAAGTGCTACAGTAGTTTATTACCTAGATCACTTAAGCTTTTCCTGGGTGGAGGCACCATGCAGTTTGCACCTAAACTTTACCTTACAATCACTGGGTAATGAATCCTTACATGAATTATTGACCCAGGACCTCAACCTTGTTGAGCCAGTAAGGCAGAGGGTAGTATAATGTCAACCACCTTGACCTGCTATGTGTTTATTTTTTATTCTGTAAAATTGAGGCCATCATGCTAAAGATGTAAAACAGTTGTTGTCCAGATCTATAGCACAATAAAAAAGAAATCTGTGGGCACATCTCTGTGTGTAAGTGCTCAGCTGCACAAAACCAAATCAAACCCAAAATCAAGATTATAGAATACTGCAAGTAACCTGGAAAAACATGACTTCAAGTTGCTCATCAAGTAAAGGCAGACAGGTATAATTTACTAATACATTTATTTAGTTATTTAAATTATATTATAAAGGAACACAATCACATATGAATCGCCTCTTTTTCAAAATTGGCTTGGGTTCAATAAACCTGTATGTTTATAGATGTCTTACAGAACATTTGCAGTGTTTATAGCAACTTCTAGGCAAAGCAGCACGTAATCCATAATTCATAGTGTCAAGCTCATGACTAAAACATTCAGAAGGCTTGTCCAGGAATTTGTATTTGATTGCAAACAATGCAGGGAGATACTCATGGGATTTTATACTCCCCTTTCATATACAGTGTATTCAACAAAGCTTTGGTGTTTTGTTAAAAGAGAGTTTAAGGTTATATGGTTAGGCTTATCCATTTGATGGGTCTCTTGTTTGCATTTTGAGGGAAAGAAAGATCGTGGTTACTCTGGAAACTACCTTGTGCAATGAGACATATCAAGATATCAAGGCTGAAATATCTTTTTTCTGTCCCTTATTGGCTTGGTATGAGTCAACTGCCTTGGAGAATAGAATATAGCTTGTTACTACATATCCCTTCATTCTTGTTTAATGGATTTGTAGGACTAGGACTATTGTTCCAGCAGTCCAGCTTGTCCTGCTTTTTGTAAAGGACCCCATAGTTTACCTTACTACATACAGTACAGTCACCAGTCCTATCCCACCATGAATTGTAGCTGTTCATGAAGGTACCAGATGTGTCAACAATGGGGCAATTTACATGCTAATGTATATTTTATTAATTTTGAAATTTGATTACCAGATAGGAGCAATTGAACCAAAGGTCCTATTCAGCCCAGGCCATAACAAGCATTTGTCAATGCCGAATGTTTGCTTGCTGGTATTGCATTGGTATTGCATGAGTTAGAGAGATGCATAATAGGAATGGCAGTGATGTATTGAACTAACGTCAATCCTCACTCCCACCCTGCAGAAACTGACAGGCGTTGGGGTGTGCCTTTGGGTCATCAGCCATAACGCTCACATCATTCCACCTCACCCCACCCTGCAGGCACTGGCAGGTGTCACGGAGTGTCTTGGGGTCTTTGGCCCTCATGCTCACCCCATTCCATAAGGAAATAAGCTGAGATGGATGCAGTATAGGAGAATGAAGTGAACATTAGGGCCAAGGAGCCCCAAGGCACACCTCGGAGAATGCCTGTCAGTGGCTTCCAAGGAGTGAAGACAGGAAGTGAATGGCATGAGCATTATGGCCGATGACCCCAAGCCACACCCCTGATGCCTGTCAGTCTATAGAGGGTGGGATGTTATGGTTGGAAACCCTAATGCTTTGGGTGTTTGTAGGTATTTTCACTCCAAATTTTCAACATGGGCTTTTTGGGATCCCACTTCTTGAACAGTGGCACTATCATTCTGTTACTCAGTCCTAAAAGGTGATTTTGCACAGCGAATGCAACATTCGGCGCAACAGGTGTGGAAAGAAATTTTGGGTAGGATGTAAAAAATGAAATCTATACTGTTCATGAAGATGTGTGAAAAAATTACAATGTTGAAAATCTGGAGTGAAAATATGAAAAAGTGGTGAAGTTACGAGCATGCATAGAAATTGCGTAAAGCACCCTCATAACACAGTCATTTTTTGGAATTTGTTCGCCAGATTTTCAACATGGTCTTTCTGGGACCTCCCTTCATGAACAGTGGCACTGTTATTTCATTATTCTGTCCAAAAAATTGATTTTGCAGAGTGACTGCACCATTCTTCATCACAGGTGTGAAAACACATCAGGCAGGATGCAAAAAATTACAGCTGTGCTGTTCATAAGGAGGTGTGAAAAAATGGCAATGTTGGAAATTTGGAGTGAAAATATTAAAAATTAGCAAAGTTATGAGTGTGCTTACAAACTGCACAATGCACGCTCAAAATGCAGTCACTTTTTGGATTTTTTTCACCAAATTTGCAACATGGCCTTTTTGGGACCCCACCTCATGAACAGTGGCACTGTCATTTCGTTAATCAGTCTCGAAAGGTGATTCTGCACAGCAACCATGAAATCACATTTTGGGACCAAGAAACGAAATGACAGTGCCAGTATTCATGAGGAGGGGTCCCAAGAATCCCATGTTGAAAATGTGGGACCAAAACTCCCAAAAATGGCCAAGATATCAACCTAAGTTGAACCTCTCCCCCCGATTACCATTATAGGGCTTACTGTGATTTTTTCAGTTTGCGATCTGCTTTTGAAGAGTGCCGACATGTTCCTGGTTCACAGAAGATTGCAGTGCCGTACCTCCAGAGGTATGTATGGGTGAGGGGGGTGTGGAGAGGTGGGGTGCACAGAGGGAGGGTCAGGATGGGGGAGGAGGCGGCGAGGACAATGAGGGACCTTTTTCTATTTCTTTAGGTTTAAAAAAAAAAGACCTTGAGGGATGGTTTTCTTTTTTACAGGTTAAATACTATGAAAAATAAAGTTTGGCACACTGGGGCAGGCTCCCAGTGTGCCAAACTACTGGGGGGATCAATGCCGACCCAGGGATTGGGCACCTGAGGTTGGCTGGAAAAAAGGGGGATATGGGGGGGCACATCCAACACCAGGAGTGGGCATCCTGATGTTGGAACAAGATAAGAATTACTTTGGCACACTGGGGTGGGCTCCCAGTGTGCCACAATAGTGGGGGAGGGGTCATACCAACATGGGGATTGGGCACCCCAATGTTGGCTTTGGGGGGAGTGTGTGGTGGGTGGCAGGAGCAGCCAATTATGCAAAGCTACAGTGGGGCTCATTTATTTATTTCACTAGGGAAAAGCACACTGAGCAAATGAGTTGCTCATAAGTCCATAAGTCCAGTAATGCACATAGCTGAAATGTGCCTGGTTGCCAGGAAGTGGGGGGGGGGTGGAATCTGCCACTGCAATAACAAAACTGTCTATGATTAGAGTGGCAGATTTCTTTCAAGTATGGCACTCACTCTGAAACTGCTGTCATTGGCAGCATCCCTGTTGATTGGTGGCCGAGGGGCATGCCCATGAAAGCATTCACTGGATTGGCCAAACATTTTCACACCTCTGCAATGCTCAACTAACTTCAAAATGTTTCTTGTGCACTGCGCACACAAGAAAACAAAAATGTCAGTATTATTGCCATTCCTGCTGGGATGGCAGCTGAATGCAAGTGGGTTGGTTGAGAGCACCAGTGGGATGATTGCATAGGTTAAACTAGCACTGTCAGCTGATCTGCTTGTGTTCTGCTGCTGACTTAGCAAGAACGATGATTACATGCAGTTGCATGTAAATCTCCCCAAAGACAACACTAAAGCACTCAGACATCAGAGTGATGTTCCAAGTGTAGAACTAAGAATACCTTGAATTTGTGAATTATGTTTAATGTGATAGGTGTGCCATATGAAAAGAAAGTGGAAGCCATGCCACTTAACTTCCCTGGCAAGTGCTATTAACTATAGCAATCTGCTGCATCCTTCTGCCTGGTTGTCTGTTCTTCCATGTATCAGTCTGTTTATCAGTCTGTCTGTTTCCTCACAGTAGCTTGCTCTCCTCATCTCTGTGAGTACCAGGTGAATTCAAGGGAGGTTAGGAGTGCAGTAAGGGCTGCAAAAGCAGATACAGAGCTGTATACTGCAATGGGGGTTAGGGGCAGGGCAAAACAGTTTATCAGATAGATTAGGGAAAAAAGAAAGATTTGAGAAGGAATTTTCAGGTTCACAGAAAGGTCATGGTAATACAGGAGGACTTTCAGAAGGCAGCAGTTCTTAATGGCAACTTATTTTCAGTTTTTTTACAGTGGAGGATGGAAGGTCTTTGCCAGAAAATGGCATACTCTAGAAGTTGTTGATATGGGATCCAGATATGAGGCAGAAGATATTTGCAAGTGAAAGAGTTGCAAAAGGGCTGGCAGTCCTAAAGGTAGATAAGGCTTCAGGGTCAGATGGGATACTTCCAAGGGTGTTCAAAGAACTGGCAATAGAATTGGCTGAACCTTTGGCAAGGTTATTCATCAGCACAATTCGGTCAGGGGTGGTTCTGAAATACTGGAGGGGTGGAGTAGATAATTTGGTTCCATAAAAGTGGGGACAAGGAGCAATCAGGTAACTACAGGCTTCTCAGTATTATGACTGTTGTGGATAAACTGACAGAGACAGTGGTCAAAGAGCACCTAATGAACTACCTGTAGAGTAATGGCCTTCTTGACAGTAAACAGTGCCAATGAAATCAACACTCTAAGGCAAAACTAGTCACACACAAATCTGATATAGTGCAAATGCAAAATGTGTTATTATTATGTAATTATCTATTTCACCTGTTCACAATGTACTTGTAGATTTAAAAGTGATCATTATGCTGTTCTAGTCACACCCTCTGATGAAGGCAGTTTGCCAAAGTGCTGGGGTAACTGGCATTTGCCTTGCTCATGTGTAGCCACAATACATTTTGCATTTGCACTATATGAGATTTGTGTGTGGCTATTTTTGCCTTGAAGTGCTGATTTCCTTGGGACTGTTTCTTTGAGTTGGGCAGGCTGCCCTTATCAGCATCCACCTCACACTGCTGCTCATGTTGGCTCCTTGTTTGAAGCTTTTGATGGTAAATGGCACAGTTTCATGGCAGGAGGCCTTGTGAGACTAACCCAATATTATTCTTTGACTGGGTAATCAGGGCAGTAGATAAGGGACAAACAGTAGATTTACTCTACTTTGATTTCAGCAAGGCATTCAACTCAGTGCCAGACACAAGGTTACTGATGAAGTTAGAGGAGCTAGGTGCAGCAAAGGACATAATTAGATGGGAGGGTGGTTGGCTGGAGGGAGAAAGCAGAGGGTATTGGTAAATGGAGTTAAAGCCAAGGAGAAAGGTCACAAGTGTGGTGCCACAGGGTTCAATCCTGGATCCAGTCCTTTTCAATATGTTTATCATCAACATAGGAGAAGGAATTTGTTTCAAGATGTGTCGCTTCACAGATGATACTAAGCTCTATGGTTGGGTATAGAGTGTGGAGGAGGGAAGGGAGTTGCAGAGGACCCTGCAAAAGTTGGAGAAGTGGTCCAAGATTTAGCAGTTGAAGTTCAATGCCAGAAAGTGCAAGGTGATGTACACTGGGAACATGAATGCCAAGACAGAATGTTGGATGGGAGGGGTTAAGCTGGCCACTACTGCTGAGAAAAGGGAATAGGAGTCAAATGTAACTCCCTTAAACAATGTAACTAATGTAACAAGGCCTACAGGAAGGCAACCATGATGCTGGAGTGTACTGAGTGGAGATCTGACAGAAGGAGAAAGGAGATATAACAACCTCTCAATAGATCACTGGTGAGGTTACACATAGAGTACTGTGGCAGGTTCTAGAGCCCTCACTTGAAAAAATACAGGGACAGGCTGAAGATGGTACAGCACTGAGTAAAAAAAATGACTAGAGGGCCAAGACATCCCTCACATGAGTGACCTCAAAGTGTGACTGCCTTGAAGTAGGACTGGGGCATTTGCAGGGCATCCACAGAGACGACTGCAGGCCACAGGCCATGCTGGTCAGAGGAAGACTGGCAAGTGTAAAAGTAGGGCAGGAAATACACTGTTTAGTGTTGGAAGAAGACTACAGTCGATCCCATTCTAGGGTCAGCTTACATTCGTACTGAGCATCAAGGAAGAGGTAGGTGTAGGAGAACTGAGGGGGTTTGGAGATATTGTAGACAATCTCAACTGGCTTATATATGGAAATACATATCTGGTGAGTTAGGAGAGGTGGCAGAGCTCTGGAGAATGTAGAGGAATTGGAACATGTACAGGCATCAGGACAGTGTGAGGATAGTGATGTACTGTAATGGTTGTGGGGCAGCAGTCTTCTGGGGATGATGTGGGGTGCAAGGGACTGTCCAATGTGAAGGACACTATAGCATCTAAGTGTAGAAATGTGCAGGGGCCTTGAACAGCTAAGGCTAGAAATAAGGCAGCTCAGATGGGAGCTGGGGAAGATAGAGTGGATAGTAGGAGGAGCAAGGCAAGGAAGAGAAAGACAGATGGGGGATGCCCAGGGCAGCAAGGTCAACAGGCCAGGAAAGGAAAAGTGAGGATCATCCAGAATCCAGGTGAACCTCTACCTCAGAGAGACAGGAAGCCCAGGGAGAGAGGGAGACTGACAAGTAGTAGGGGGAGGGGTGGGATTACAAGGGTTCAACAGGAATGGGATCATTTGAAGGGGTGCCTTTAAAGAATAGATGTTACCCACTGTCTGGAAATGAGTAGGGGAGTAAAGGAGGTGGGGTAAGAGGGTGTTTTGAGATAAATGGGTCGGGGTAGTAGGGCAAGAGAAAGGAGGCAGGACTCTGCAGGGTAGTCAAGGTAGGTAGGCAAGAGGGAGAAGGGAGACTGGAGCAGAGGGTGGGAGGTAGGGGGAGGGAAGGAGAAGTATCAAGTAAAGAGACAGTGAGTATGGCTAGATGGAAAGGGAAGGACATGGAGGAGAATGGAGAATCAGTTGGAGGGGTAAATAGATGCTGTGGTGGTGTCAGGCGAGCAGAGCTTGTAGAAAGTAAGGTTATAATGTTAACTAAGGCAAAGTGGGAGCAATTAGGTGGTGTAGATGCTCATATGGCAGTCAAAGAAGGAAGGGATTCATCCCAGAATTCTAAAAGAAATAAGGGGAGAACTAGTGACACCACTGACTACCCTTTTTAACAAATCATGGGAGGATGGTGTGGTACCTGAGGACTGGAGGAAGGCAGATGTGATTCCCCATCACAAAAGTGGGAGCAAGGCACAGGCAGGAAACTACAGACCTGTTAGTTTGACCTCAGTGGTAGGGAAAATGATGGAATCACTTCTGAAAGAAAGAATTGTCAAGTACTTAGAGGCCAGTGGGGCACAGGACCCAAGGCAGCATGGATTCACAGTAGGAAAGTCATGTCAGATGAAGCTAATAAATTTCTTTGACTGGGTGACCAAAGTAGTAGACTAGGGTGGGGCTGTGGACATGGCTTACCTAGACTTTAGCAAGGCATTTGACACAGTCCCACACAAAAGATTAATAAACAACTCAGCCAGCCTGGGAGTGGGTCCCAGGGTGGTAGCCTGGATAAAACATTGGCTGAACAACAGGACACAGGGTAATTGTAAATGGAGTCCACTCTGAAGAAAGGGGGATTATTAGTGGGGTGCTGCAGGGTTCAGTATTGGGGCCTGTCCTCTTTAATGTGTTTATAAGTGACATTGCAGAGGGACTGGAAGGAAAAGTATGCCTCTTTGCAGATGACACAAAGATCTGCAACAGTGTTGATACACAAGGAGGGGTGGAGAGTATGAGAAGGGACTTGGCAAGGTTGGAGGAATGGTCAAAAGTATGGCAGCTTAGATTCCATGCAAAAAAGTGCAAAGTAATGCACCTGGGAAATGAAAACTAAGGGGAAGAGTACAAATTGGGGGGGAGGAGGTTACTGACAACAACAAAAATGGAAAGGGACCTGGGGGTGGTCATATCAGATGACCTAATGGTAGGCAGGCAATGTGAGAGGGCAGTAAGGAGGGCTAGGAGGATACTGGGATGCATTGGGAGAGGCATCACCAGTAGAAAACAGGAAGTTATCATCTCTCTGTACAGACAGTTGGTGAAACCCCATCTGGAGTACTGTGTGCAGTTCTGGAGACCCCATCTCTGCAAGGACATAGACACAATGAAGGCTGTCCAGAGGAGGGCAATTAAAATGGTGCAGGATCTGCACCAGGAGCCATACAAAGAGAGAATAAAGAAGCTTAATATATATACCCTCGAGGAAATGGGGGACATGATAGAAACTTCAAGTACCTCAAGGGAATCAACAAAGTCCAAGAGGGTAGCATCTTTCAGTCAGGGTGTGCTCTGACATGTTGTCTTTATTGATGTATGCAATATACAGTAGCACCTCTCATTTAGAATCCTGTATCATTTTGTGAATGAGCAAGGGTGAGCAGTTAACATTGGATAAAGTTTGTAAATGGAGAAGTATGGTTTTCTCTTTTAACTAGCTCCCCAGCAGTTACCTGCACATTGGATGGGGATCACTCCTTAATTAAGCCAATTTTAGGCTGATGCACCCTATAAAGGTAAGCCATTTGAGGCAGCTGCAGTTTAGAGGAGGGACCCAGCTGATGGGTGGTCTACCTCAATGTTGGTAGCTGGGTGACTTTATAGGAGGTCCCTGAAGTGAATACTCCAACTACTTTTGCAATCAAATCAGTAAGTTGCCAATCCAAGCTGAAAAAATATGCTTATTGTTTCATTTACCTCTGTTTGGGGGAGGAGAGGAGGTCAGGGTGTACTCTGACTTTTTTTTGGGGGGGGGATTCAAGAATGCATGGGACAGACATAAGGCAATTATAGTGTGAGGTAAGAAGAAGTAGGCTATTGGTTAACTAGGATCTGCAGCTTATCCAATAGGTAGATAAATGAGCAGACTGGGTGGGCCAAGTGGTCCTTATCTGTCGTCAATGTCTATGTTTCTATGTTCAATGTTTCTATGAGAGGGATACCAAAAAGAAGGGGATGGAAGTGTACCAATCCAAGGGGACTCCATAATTAAACGTATTCACTGGGGAAGGAATGAGGACCCAAATACAGGAAGGAAGGTGAGTTGAATACCAGGGATGACAGTAGGGAAGGTGTGCCCTGGAATTGAGTAGTTGATAAAAGGGGTGGGAGGTTGGAAGGAGACTAGTCATTGTTATACACCTAGTTACCAATGACCTAGATGAGGAGGAGGAGGTGGGGGCAGTACAAGATACTGTAGCTTCATGGTGATAGAGGAGACCTGTAGGGAGGTAACCAGATCACTGACATTTTCAGAGCTGCTACCAGTGCTGACAGCCAACATGACAAGGTAGAAAAGGATAAAGGAATTCAATGTCTAGCTGAGGGAATGGTGCCAGGAAGAAAGATATGACTATATTGAGGGCTGGGGGAGACCTGATTAAATAAAACACTTTTGCACTAGGCAGACTATACCTAAGCAATGGGGGATTAAGGATCCTCAGAGACAAACTGGGGGGCACATAACCCATAAAGTTAATTTAAACTACTGAGTGAGGCAAGCAGGCTACAGGCCCAACAACTCCAAGAGGAGGAGGTCAACATACCAGTAGAAGGTGTCTGGAGGGTGACGATGGAGAGGAAGCAAAGGGGTTATCATGTCATGCATTATAGATCAGTTTAACAAAAAGCTTGGTGAGATTGAACAAAGCCAATTAGATATGGCTGACCACTTCAAGGTTCATCTTCAGGCACACCCAGTGCAAAATGTACCAGACTCTTCTTGTACATAGAATTCTTTAGTTAACAATGCAAACTGTGATAGTACCCTTAGCCATGTATACCTTATTACACCAAATAAAAAATAGGAAGGGAAGAAGATAGTACTAATCCAGAGAATGTTTGGTATCAGGTCCAACACTTAAAACATCCAAAAAAAAAAAAAAAAAGAGAGACAGAAAAGTTAATCACTTCAGTTTAAATATTTCTAATATATTTGACACCTTAGCCCAAGATGTCACTCAGGAAGAAATAGTGAGTGCAACAAGCAATTTAGAGGAACAAATAATACCTCCTCCACTCATAGCAGTAAACAATGTGACTCAAAATATGGGCACAAATCTAAGGGATAGCTCCCCAGAGATACCATTAATAATACTGGACACCACATCTGATGCTTCAGGGCAATTTGATCCTAGTATTTCATGTATAAACATGGAAGTTGAGGTAATCCAGCAAAGAGAAACTGAAGTTTTTGTCCTAGGAGACTCTATGTTAAAGGACTTGACATAGCAATCTGTGACAAAGACAAAGCCCATATAACTCTATCCTGCTTTAGTGGAGCTAAAATATCCAATATAACAAAAATGACTAATGACATGCTTTGCCCAAATAACACTAAAAAAACTAGTGATTATTCCTGCTGAGGTTAACAATGTTTTTCATCAGTGCTCCCAACAGATAAAGCAGGAAATAGTTAACTTAACCAATAAACATAAATTTAGGCTGTCACTTTTCATTTTCAGAGATTCTCCCTATTCCCAGAGCAACATACCAACAAAAATGTATTCTAAAGGAGACCAAAAACTGGCTTAGACAGTGGTTCATGAAGCAAAGCATCAGATGTATAACCCATTGGAAAGAATTTGCTGACAATAGCCAACTCTGTAGTGGTGATGGGCTACATTTAAATAAAATAGGGATTCAAATCCTTGGTCAACAGCTGAAAAACAACATAGACAGAATTTTAAACTAAGATATGGGGGGAGGGGGATGTACCTAAACTTTCATCATTCCTAAACAAACATTCAAATAATCAAAATAAAATAGTGTTTAAAAGGAGAAATAACAAAAACAAAACACAAAGGAAAAAGAAAAAGACAGGAAACACAAAACCTGAACAGAATATCTTAAATACAATTTCAAATTGTGGTAATAATATATTGGCTGAAAACTCTGTCCTCCTAAATAACTCTAAGGAAATCAAAATTTTATTAACTAATGCAAGTTCAGCAAATAAACTAGACAAACTAAGACACATCCTTGATAGTAGAGATATTGTCATCCGTTGCATCACTGAAACTTGGTTGTCAGATTATGATTGGAATATGGACATATCTGGCTATGCTAAATTCCTCAAAAATAGGCAGAATAACAGAGGTGGTGGTCTGGCATTATATATGTCTAATAAATTTAAGAGTTGTGAGACATTCCTAGATGACAATTCTACAGAAATACTATGGGCTAAGATTGAGATAGGACATGAAACTTTAACAGTTGGTTTGTATTACCGGTCTCCTAATTTAAAACAAGAAGACAATCTAACTTTTCTGAAAATAAGGTGGTTCATGGTAACTTAATGTTACTAGGAGACTTCAAGTTTCCAAACTTTAATATGGATACACTAGAGACAAATGGTCTCGTAGAGAGAAAATTCCTGGAAACTACTTTTAAACTGGCCTTAGAGCAATTAGTCTCTTACCCTACTAGGAATAATAATATTCTGGACCTAATCTTCACAAACAATACTGACCTATGTTCATCACCTGTTATATTACCACCTCTGGGTAATAGTAATCACAACACAATTGCATGCAATATTCTAAGACAAGTGCATAGTAATAAAGGAATAACAAAACTTAAAAATGATTATAAAGCTGATCATAGTAGCATTAAAAGGCATCTAGACTCAACAACAACAAAAGTCAAGATAGACTATTGTACTAACATCTGGGTTCCTGACAGAGTCAAATATAATATAAATAATAAACAAAGAATACCTATGTGGTGGTCTAAGGAAATAGAGTGTACTATTAAAAAAAAACATAGAGCATGTCATAAATATAGCAAAAGTCATAAAGATTCTGACTGGAACTAATTCAAGATACTTGCCAAAAAGACAAAAAAAAAAAAACTAATAAGAATGGCAAAATAAAAGTTAGAAAAAAACCTAGCCAATGATGTTTAATGATGTTTAATTTTTTTTATTTCATTTATTTTATACTGAAAAAAATCTCTGAGCAAAAAATGCCCATTTTCACAGATGTCCAGTGACAAATAAAACGACAATATACAAAACAAAATTACATAAATACATCAATAAACATCTTGTTGCAAATACATTAGAAACAATTACAAACAGTCTCTGACAAAAACTTTTGTTCAAACAAACTTTTAAAACCTGACACAGTACTACAAACAATTACATTAGATAATTGATTATATTGAATCAACAATTCAAAATGAATCGAGTTCTTCATAAAATTTGATCTAATCAATGGTAGCTTAAACTTCCTACTTACACTGTTTCTAGTCATAACAGTGTGCACAGAGATTGGGAACATATTAGCAACACTATCAGGTACAAAACCTAATTGAATCTTGTGCAAAAAGGTTAAAGACCTATGTTTAAAGAAAATACTAAGAGGTAAGCAACCAGATTCTTCATGAAGTGTACAATGATGAGCAAGGCCACTGATTTACGGTGATTAAAACATTGAAATTCCATTTTCAATACTTCCGATTCCGGAATTGCACCAATGATTGTTATTCTAATTTCCAGATTTTACCGGGATTCTGCGGTCATTCTTTTAGTATGTGTATAAATAATCGGAATGAAAGAAGGCTTAATATACAGAGCATTAAATAAAGCAAATTGAAAATAGTTCAGGAAGCAATTATAAAAAAAAATACAAGTTTTGTAGAATTACTGATCTAGTATAAAATGGCAGTTTCCATGAAATCTTTGTTTTTACCGGTGTTCAGGCAGCCCTAATTCCTGAATTTTACCAGGTTTTCCAGTAAAAACCAAAAAACAGTGGCCTTGATGATGAGTCATCCTAGATATGCCAGTAATAAAATGTAGAATACTGTGATAAGTACTGTTAAGTTTGTTTAACATTTTAACAGTTGAACATGAATAAACAGTGGAACCATACCTGAGTAAAGAAAACAAAAAACAGTTTGCCAATAAATTCCTAGACTCATTATCAAGAAATTTTTTGACACAAAACAACATACCAAGTCGCTGATGTAGGCGAGTAATCAAAAAATCAATGTGTTGATTAAAATTTAAGTATTGATCCAATGTTATACCCAAATACTTAAAGGTAAAAACCCTTTCTATTATATTGCCAAAATTATCTTTAAGCACAAAATTATAATCCGTATGATTTCTATGACCAGAAAAAATCAAAAATTTGGTTTTAGTAGAATTAAATGTTAATCTTTGTTTAATAAACCAGGAGTGTAAATTGTTAAAGTCCATCTGAAAATTATCCTGTAATTTTTGAACATCAGTACTAACACTAAATAATACTGCATCATCTGCAAATAAGACAATCTCAGTACCGTTACATATTTCAGGCAATGTATTAATAAACAATTAAAACAACAGGGGTCCTAAAATGGACCCCTGCAGAATCCCATATCTTATTAAGTTCTCCTGGGACAATGAATCACCAATATGAATTCTCTGGTTTCTATCTCTTAAATAATGTCCAATCCATAATATCACATCATCAGAAAAATGAGCCTTCAACAGCATTGGTGAGGTCCACAAAGGCAGCAGGCACAAAACCACTACTATCAATGGCGGAATAGGCACTGCCTGTGAACCTCACCAAGGCAGTTTCAGTATCATGACCTACTCTAAAGCCATGTTGAGCAGGGGTCCAGATATTATATTTCCCTATAAACTCATTAATCTGATCACTAACAATCCTATCTAGGACTTTTGACAACGGGGCAATAAGCGATATAGGACAATAATTGTTTAAATCAGTCTTTACACCAGCTTTATAGACATGCTTAACCAAAGCACACTTCCAAACATGTGGAAAAACACCAAATGAGAGAGAATAATTAAACAATTTAGAAATAAGTGGAGCCATCACATCAGCAACTCTCTTGAGAATCCAAAAATCAACATTATCAGAACCAATATAGGGACGAGGACTAAGTTTGGACAAATATAAAAACATATCCTGAAAATAGAACTTAGAAACGACACTACCTTCACCTTGCATTAGTTCAAAAACATTGTCAAAGACAACAGGAAAAAGTTTTACAATTATATTGGTTCTCTTAAACAAACCCAGATAGGAATTGGTCCTTTAAAAATAAATGATAAATTCATTACTGATGAAAAAGAAATAGCTGTAAAACTTAACCAGTATTTCAGAAATATATTTAGCCCAAAAGAGAAAATAGCTCTTGAAATACAATCTACACTTGACTCCCCTTCATTATTTACTTAACATGATATTCTGGATGCCATTAATTTAATCAAATATAACACATCTCCTGGCCCAGACTGTATACATCCTAAATTTTTAAAGGAACCCTCAAAAGAGTTTCCCAGCCCCTTTACCCATTTATTTAATATATCAGTGAAGGAAAGAAATGTATTATAAACCTGGAGAGAGGCAAATATTACTCTCATTCATAAAGGTGGGAATAGACAATTAACAAATGATTACAGGCCTATCAGCCTAACCTCACTTAATAGTAAAACTATAGAAAGATTAATACAAAACAAAATTATCAATCATAATAGGGAATACTGGTTGCATAGACATTTCCTATCATGGATTTACTCCTGGAAGGTCATGCCTAACCAATCTTAGCAGTTTCTTTGAACTGGCCAGTGATGCCCTTGATAAAGGTATGCCAGTGGACATCGTCTTTTTGGATTTCAGAAAGGCTTTTGACACTGTATCTCACAAGATCTTGATTGATCAACTGTTCAATATAAACTTGGACATCAAATTAATTAAATAGATCTCATCATGGCTACACAATAGACAGCAAAAGGTGGTCATTCAATGACATGAGTCTGACTGGAGTCCAGTCGGTTGCCCCCCCCAACAGTGACATTTCACCAGCAAGGTCCCCCACAGTGACTACAGTGCCAAGCTGCAGTGGGAGACCCGCTGGAACCTGGTGCAGTCTGTCAGGGGTCCTGCACCCCCCCAATCAGCTCCAACTGGAGTTGAGAATCCTTAAGTGGGGGGTGCGGGGGGCACAGCCCCCCATGTGGGGGGTTTGGGGGGTGAAGCCCCCCGTAGAAAACAAGAGAAGAAAGTGCGAACCGGCAGCCGACTGCAGAATGCGGTTGACATGCTGGTGTCACTGACGGGCCGTTCCACAAAATGTTTGTCGGACTCCCATCATGGATCAGAGTCCAGTCACTAGCGGTGTGCCCCAGGGATCAGTTCTTGGCCCCCTTCTTTTTAATGTACTAGTTTCTAGTATGCAAACATCTGACAAGGTCTCGATCAAGAAATACGCCCGATGATTGTAAACTGGGTTGTATAGTTAACAACACACAGTCTGCAGAAATCTTACAAGATAACTTAAACAAATTATTTACTTGGGCAGTGAACAACAAAATGAAGTTTAATGTAGCCAAATGTAAAGTAATGCACATGGGGAAAAACAATACTAGGTTCATTTATTCAATTAATAACATAAAATTATTGGTTACTACAGAAGAAAAGGATCTAGGCATTACAATATCTGATAATTTAAAATTCAATACACATACTAACAAAACAGTTAAAAAATGTTGTATGATTCTTGGTAGCATCTTGAAACATTTTAAAAGCAGGAATCCCTTAGTTGTTTTGCCATTATATTCTAGCCTTGTACATCCACACTTGGAATATTGTGCTCCTCTTTGTGCCCCAACATCAACTAGATGTCAAAGTATGACAGAAAGGATACAGTGCAAAGTAACCAAAATGATTCATAACATGTCTGATAAAGACTATCGGTCCAGACTCAAAATACTACAATTATATTCCTTGGAATACAGTCTTAAGAGGTGACTTGATTTATACCTTCAAGGCCCTAAAAAATTAATATATGTTAAACACAATTGGCTTGGAAAAACATTTGACATATAACAATACAAGATCCCATAATTTTAAACTTAAAACTTTCCTTTGTAAAATCACTAAGAGTTCCAGATTTTTTACACAGGGGGCCAGATATTCAAGAGGGTTGCGCCATGCACAATAGGGTTGCGCCTGCACAAGTCCGAACTTGCTCCATTCTGCGATATTCAGCAGGAGACAGTTGCGCCACAGAAAACATGCTGAGCAACAGCTCAATGCAAATGAATGCATACTGAACTGGAGGGGGAGGAACCATGCATAAACTGCACAGCCCGATATTCAGCGGGCTGTGCAGAGTTGTGCAGGCAACCCCAACCTGCGCCTGCACAACTTTGAGCCAAAAAAAAAGGATCAGTGAGGGCCACCACAGTGAGCTGCTGCATTGCAGGGTGCAACACAGCAGCTGCCACCTGTGGCTGGCCCTCAACCCACTCTCTCATACCTCTCAACCTTTTGTCCCCCAAATGTGGAACATTGCCTCTCAAAATGTGGAAAGAATGCGCAAAATGAGGAACACTTAATCAAATTGTTACATTAGAAGCTCACAACACTGTGAAAATGTTTGCATTTATGTTCGGAAAGTCTGCTATTAATTAGAATTATATATTTTGCATCATTTACTATGGATTTTTGCTTTAAAATGTTGACACTGAATGTGGGACAAGTCCTCACAATGTGGAACAGGGAGCTTTTGTGAAGTAAAATGAGGAACGTTCCTCATAATGTGGTACAGTTAAGAGGTATGCTCTCTCTGTGCCCCCCCTCACCAGCCTGATCGCGGGCAGCAATGTGTCCCCCCCAACACATCCCTGGTGGTCCAGTGGACTGATAAGCCCGATCGCGGGCTGGAGTATTCAAACACACACCCCCACCTCCCGATCATAGCCCTGGTGGTCCAGTGGACCGATAAGCTGAGATCGCGGGATGTAGTTGGCAACCCCCAAACACATCCCTGGTGACCTAGTGTCCCCCACCCACCCACCCATGACCCCTACCACCCCGCTTCCCCCACAGCCGGCGGGCAGCAGCATCCATGCCTGCTGCCCCGCCACCCACCGACTGACTGCCCAGTAGGGCTGCATGCCCATTGGTGCAGAGCAAGAGCCAATGGGCATGCAGCCCATACCGTCTAAGACAGTTCAGTTTGTATGAATGAATTCATTCACAAAACTGGACTGTCATCTGATGGGCTCGCCCGTGGCTCTTGCTCTGCACCAATGGGCGTGCAGCCCGGGCGATCAGCGGATGGCGGCAGGTGGGATGCTGCGCCCGCCTGGCTGCGGGGAGTGGGGTGGTGGGGGGTCCGTCGGTGGGTGGGTGGGGTGGGGGACACTAGGTCACCAGGGATGTGTTTAGGAGGGGTTGCCAACTACATCCAGCGATCAGGATTTTCGGTACACTGGACCACCAGGGATATGATCGGGAGGTGGGGGGGGTGTGTTTGAATACTCCAGCCCGCGATCAGGCTTATCGGTCCACTGGACCACCAGGGATATATTCGGGAGGTGGGGGGGGTGTTTGAATACTCCAGCCTGCAATCGGGCTTATCGGTCCACTGGACCACCAGGGATATATTCAGGAGGTGGGGGGGTGTTTCATTATGTCAGCCCGTGATTGGGCTTATCAGTCCACTGGACCACCAGGGCTGTGTTGGGGAGACACATTGCTGCTCGCGATCGGGCTGGTGGGGGGTATTCACGCTATGCCTGCGATCAGGACAGTGGGGGTGGTGGAGTGGTTTTTACACTCTTTGCCCTTGATTGGGCTGCAGGGGACATCCTTCCCCGATGGCTGCTGCCTGGCAGGGTGCCAGGCGCAAGTCCTTGGGGATCGGCGCACCTGCATGCTAATGGCATGCAAATGGGGCCATAATCAGATGCAAATGGCCCCCCCTGCACCTTGCATGAATTATAGCCCCATTTGCATGTCATCTTTTGAATATCGGGATTTTGCGCATGGCGCAATGGTACTTGTGCCACCGCAAGTTGAATGCTCCACTTTGTCAACTTGCAGTGGTGCAAGTTCCACTGCGCCATGCACAGTGGCTGTGGCTGGGGGGTGATATTCAAAGGAGTTGCTCAGTAGCACAACTCCTTTGAATATCACCCTGGACACACCCTTGCGCAACTATATTGCGCAGCGCAAGGGCTTGCGCCTATGAATGGCGCAGTTTGAATATCCAGCCCAGAGGGTGCCATCCTTCTGGAATACACTCCCTGAAGATCTTGTAAAAAGTGATAATGTTGAACAATTTAAAAAAAGACTAGACTCCCATATGGGTGATAGGAAATTTTCCTTCCACTTCCAAAATGCTGGTGACAAGTTCCCAAATGGGCAAATGCCTCTTGAACTTGTATACATCTATGATTCTATGAATAGAGGGTGGGGGTGTGCAAGCAGAGGAGAGAAAAGAGAAAAACAGAAGAGAGGTAATGGTAGAAGGCTCAGAATCAAGGTGAAAGGTGTTGTCCCTGAATGTACAAGATCTTGGAAACAAGATGGATGACCTGTAGACATTATTGGACATTTTGGCAGTCACTGAGACCTAGCCACACCAAAACATGACTGGGACCTCTTCATCCCTGTGTAGAAATTATACTGGAGGGACAGTGAAGTAAGAAAAGGGGGGTGGTGATTTACATCAGGGAGGGTATGACATGTATGATGGAGGAGTCAGAGAAGGGGAGGGTGGAAGCAATGTGGATTCTGTTACTGTTTAATAGAAGGATGAGGGTGAGATTGGAGGTGGTTTACAGAGACCACACAGCCAGGAGAAAGAAAGAAACAGGGAACTAAACTTTAAAATATTGAATGCTGCAGGGAAGGGAGAGGTGGTAATAGTGGGAGACTTCAACATGCCCAACAGCCACTGCCTGCACCACAAGTCAGGTGATCCTAGATGCACTGCAGAGTAGGTTCTTGGCTCAAGGCATCACAGAGCCCACCAGGAAGGGGGGCAGCCCTTGATCTGGTGTTAACAAATGGGGAGAACGTACAGGACATAACAGTCAAGGAGCCCCTGGAAGGAAGTGACCATTGCACAGTGTGGTTCCAGTCAGACATGGGCAGGGAAGAGGACTCCACTAAGACTAAAATCCTGAATTTTAGAAGGGTAGATTTTAGGAAAATGGGCAGGTTGCTAAGAAATCACCTGGGAAAAATCAGGATAGATATGGAGGTGGACCAAAGGTGGTCCATCATTAAGGAGGAAATAACAGTTGTCACAGAGGTACATATCAGGCTCAAGGGGAAGAACTCAAGGGTCAAAGCACCTAGCTGGTTCAGTACTGAGGTCACCTAGGCAGTAAGAGTCAAGAGGTTAGCCTACAGGAAATTCAGGAGGACCAAGAGAGAGGTCAGGAGGAATACCTGATAATAGCTAGTGAAGCATGTAAGGAAGTCTGGTGGACTAAGCCACAGAAGAAACTGCAGATACCTGAGAGAACTAAGAAACTGGAGAAAGTCTTTTTTTGCTATATAAGTGAGAAAAGGGACAAGAAAGATGAGATTGCTAGGCTCAGGAAAGAGGATGAGTGGGTGGATGTGAATGGGAGAAAAGTGAAGGTACTGAATGAGTACTTCTGTTCCATCTTTACCAGGTAGAACAATGGACTGGTGCATCTAGGGAGGAGAAGAGGAACGGGGGCAGAGATCACAGATGTGGAGAAAGAGGTAAATAGGGTGAAGACAGGGCTGCCAGCATTGAAGGTGGACAAATCCCCAGGACTGAACAGCATGCACCCAAGCGTGCAGAGGGAACTGGCAGAGGAACTTGCAGAGCCATTGGCTGGCTTGTTCAATAGTTCACTGGAGTCAGGCATGGTACCACAGGACTGGAGAATGCATATGTAGTGCCCTTCCATAAGAGGATGACCCAAGGAATTACAGACTAGTCAGTTTGACCCCAATCACATGTAAGCCCTTGGGGATCATACTTAAGGAAAGGTTGGTAAAGTACACAGAAGAATATGGTCTACAGGCTGTGAGGCAGCATGGGTTTATGGGGGAAGGGTCATGTCAAATGAATCTGACTGACTTCTTTAACTAGGTCACTTAAACAGTAGACAGGGGCCAAGCAGTGGATAACTTTTCCCTAGGCTTCAGCAAGGCCTTTAACTCTGTATCCCACAAGAAGTTGATCAGGAAGTTGGTGGATCTTGGGGTTAAAAGGAAGTTTACCAGATGGGTGGAAAAAACAGCGTGGGAGCAGGTCCCAAAGAGTGGTAGTTGGGGGAGAGCTATCAAGTACCAGGGGGGTCACCAGTGATGCCCCACAGGGCTCGGTGCTAGGACCGGTGTTGTTCAATGTCTTCATCAATAATATTGGGGACGGCATTAAGGGCAACATGTGCCTATTCACAGACAACACCAAGCTATATGACAGACTGGACACAGCAGAAGGGATACAGGACCTAAAGGAGGATCTGGAAAAACTACAGAGGTTATCTGGGGTTTGGCAGCTTGGCTTCAGTTCAAAGAAATGGTGTGGTAGAGGCATAAGCCAGGAAGTATAGGCAGACAAAGAAAAGTTATAAAATTTGCAATAAGCATTGCATCAGGTGTGTTGGCAGGCATACACACTGTACTCAGCAAAGCACAATAAAAAAAATCAGGCAGGGGCAACAAAAAGAGGAAAGCAAAGACATTGAGAGTCACATTGTGTCTGGGTCATGCTGAGCCATTTTGTCTTTGTTGTTTGCTATGGAGCACTGATGCCACCAGCCAATACACAAACAAGAACAACTTACCAGGCAGTCCGAAAAACAAAGGAAGGAGGATTACAGGAAGAAACTGATCATTTGAATTCAGACATGGCAAATGGGGGAGCTATTATAGGTGTGGCATGTCAGCGCATATTTTGATTAATGTTTACATAATGGAGGGCAACAGTGCATCAGTTCTGAGTACAAGTTTAAAATTCTTGACTACACCCCTGCATTTTATTATTATCAAAAACAATAAAATAACAAAAATAAAATTGTAGAGGATAGCTCTTCTTAAAGGCAGTACAAACAAAAACCATAGTCTTTCACCAGAGATTCTCTTTAAAATCTCCAGCTCTGTGTCAGACAATACATTGCTCTCTTTTTATAAAATTTATTTTCTTGGCAGTTTAACCTTTGGATAAACTTTGGTGTAAATTAATATCCTGTTTCTCACAAAAAGTCTCAGAACTTTGCCAGTTTCTTTCCTGTGACCAACCTGAAGAGTACAGCCAGTTTCTAGAGGTGCAACAAAATAGAGCATTCTGTCCTAGAGATGGTTTCCTGTTGAAAATTCTGTTAACAAGCTTTTGGAGGTCAAAATACATCTCAAGGTAACCCCCCCCTCGTGTTCCAGACTGTCATCTCCTGTAATAAACCCAAATAGTTTTCAGCACTCATTTCAGCAATATAATTATATGCATTTGCAAACCAAGGGATCCCAGCTTTACATAAAGATTCACATACACCTCTTTTAAACACAGAGAAGTAAGGGAAGAAAGAAAGAATAGAAACAACAAGTGAAGGAAGGAAGATAACAGGAGAAATTGTGGGACCATAGGAGTGGCCTATTCCTACAGTAGATGCCACAAGGAAAATTATATTGTGCAATCAGACAGGCAAGAGATAGACAGTGGCAGAATAGGAAAGGACAAAATAGATCCTTGCTTTTAACTCTCTCTGCATAACAAATGGGACAGGGTCTTAACCCAATCCTGTCACAACTGAAGCCAAGAACCCAGGACTGAGTACAATTTGGGAGGGGTCCAGGTATCTGCATCAGAGGAGGAGAAGCATCTCGGAGTGCTGATCACTAGTGATCTGAAGCACTCCACACAGTGTAGGAAAGCAGCAGTAAGGGCAAATAAAATGTTAGGCTGCATTGCCAGAGGGATCAGTAGCAGGTAAGAGAAGGTTATACTTCCCTTGTACAGGTCATTAATTGAGCTGCATCTGGAGTACAATGCACAGTAATGGTGCCCATACCTATGTAAGAACATTAACCTGATGGAGACAGTCCAAGGGAGGGCAACAGAGATGATCATGGTCCAGTTGGGTAAAACATATGAGGAGAGGTTGGGAGCCTTGAACATGTACTCCCTGGAAGAGAGGAGAGGGAGAGAGGGGACATAATTGAGATCATCAAGTATTTGAAAAGGATAAATAGAGTGGATAAGGAGGGTCTCTTTAAGTTAACTGATGACCAAAACAGAAGGGGACACAGTGATAAGCTGGGGGGAGGTTCAAGAGGGAGGCTAGGAAACATTTTTTCATGGAGTGGGTGGTGGAGTTTTGGAATGCAATGCTGGAAGAGGTGACTTCATTGAAGACAGTGGGTAGCTTCAAGAGAGGCTGGGATAGAGTTAAAGAGAATATAAGGATTAAGGGTGTGGCAGACAGAAGGGATGAATGGTTTTGGGGGGGACAGGTCAGTAGCTTTGGCTGAGGACCCTACGATATGAGCAGACTAGATAGATTAAATGGTCTTATTCTGCTGTCTTGTTTGTATGTTAAAACTCTGAACTTGTACTCACTGGAACCCAGAAAGGAGAAGGGTGATATGACAGAGACCTTCAAATTCCTGACAGAAATGAACAAAGTAAACTACAAAGAACTATTTAACAGTAATAGTCAATCTTGGTATGAGGGCATGAGTGAAAGCTGGTGGGAGAGAAATTGAGGAGAGATGCAAGGAAGTTATTTTTTACAGAAAGAGTGGTTTAGCAGTGGAACAGCCTGCTGGCTCAGGGCATGGGAGCCAAGACCATTAATGGCTTAAAAAACAGTTGGGACGGGAGGTCACGTGATGCGCCGTATGAGATGAAGCGCGGGTTTCGGTCTCCGCTCACTCCGCGTTTATAAAAGTTAATTTTAGCCCACAAAAGACCCCGAATCGGCGGCGTGAGTGTCTGTAAGGTCTCCGGTGGTAGCAGGGCTGTCTAGAGTATCAGTAAAACCGGAATCATTATGGAAAGCTCTGACCAGGAATCGGAGGCAAAACGGCCCCGCAGAAGCGAATCTCCAATGACGCCACAGGATGAAATCAATCCTAGCAAGATATACGAGGACTTAACATCCATTAAAGATGCTTTGTTTAAACTGGTTGAAGATGTGGCTGAATTTAAGCCTGCACTTACCCAACTAGCGAGGAGAGTAACAGATGTGGAAGCCAGAGTTTCTTCAGTGGAAAGGAAATAGGAGAAAATGGGCCTAGCTGCTACAGAAACCAAAAGAGCAATTGTAAAACTTGAAGATCATTTGGATGATCTTGAAGGTAGGAGCAGGCTGAAACAATTTAGTGCTCTAGGGCTACCAGAGGGTGAAGGAGCCCCAATGCTATTGTGTTTATGCAGAAGCTTTTGAATAAATCGGTGGTCCCTCCCCAATGGCCCTGAGTATATAATAGAGAGGGCTCATCGTGCATTGAGGGCTAAACCCTTACCATCTCAGCCTCCATGACCCATGATTTTCAAGCTGTTGAATTATCTGGATCGGGAATTTATCCTGAAGGAATCTCGAAACTTGCCTTGTTCCAGTGGGAAGGCAGGAAATTGTGGCTAGCCCCAGATCTGACATGGAAGATACGGCAGGCTAGACTGAGCTTCCGACAATTACTCGAAGTTTTGGGCCGCGGGTATCCGCCATCGGATGTTATATCCTGCCAAATTAGAGGTTTCCTTAAAAGAAGGGACTAAGAGATATGAATCTGCGGAAGAAGCGCTGCAGTCTTTGTCTGTCTCTTTGCCGGATCTGTTTAAAAAGGGGTGACAGCATCTGATCTCCAGTAATGTTCTACAAGGGATCCGACAAACCAGTGGGCAATTACCTTTTTAATTTATTTGGCACTCACCAAATGGGAAGTCTTATTTAGACTGCTGGCTTGATTCCATAAAACTAATGGGCCTGTTTCATTTATGATCTTGGTGAACTGAACTTACTGACTGAGACAATATGGGAGTTAAAATTTTCTTAGCCAAGTACTTTCATTTAAGGGAATGGGCTTGAGGGTCCGGGTGAGAGATCCTGTAAACATTGTTTACCTTTTATGTTTTGGCCCAAGAAGTTTGGCCTTCAAAAATACCTTTATTTCACGGAACCTCCGGATATTTTCTTTCCCCTCTAGGAAGTCAAAATATTATTTTCAATCAGAGGATTTTTGTTAGCTGTTATTGTTCTCAGAGCTATGAGTAATTCTATAGTAGGAGGGCCCTACAATATTAAGAGGGAATTTAACTAATATTGTACATGCTCTGTGTTTAATGTTTTCTACTCTCCTTATTGACAATCTGTCAGAACCGCAGCAGGTGTGGTGCATAATGTCTATTAGGTAACAGATCTAGTTCTGGAGATCTAGAATTGTCTGTATGTTTTGTGGGGTAACGTTTTTGTTAGGGGTAGACTCGAGGGATTCGGCTCTATGGCATACTATGGTCCTAGCTGGAGGTGAGCTTGCGCCAGAGGCTTGCCCAGTGGGTGAGCCATTGGTTTCCTTATTCTTTTGTTAAAGGAGGGAGGGAGGTTATATTTTATGGGAGTTTTTTTGGGGGGGGATATCAGCTGCCCGCATCGCGTGCTAGGCTTTTGGCTTTTCAAGCTGGCCAGTCTATTAAATATTTTATCATGGAATGTGAAAGAGGGGGGAGATACCCGGAAGAGAAATGTAATTTTGTTCCATCTAGCTAATCTGGACCCAGCCATAGTTTTCCTACAGGAAACTCATGTGATCCTAGACCACCTTCATTACTTTAAAAGAAAGTGGGTCAGCCAAGTTTTTGGCGCAGGGTGTTCAACGGGTAGTAGAGGGGTAGTAGTTTTAATAGCTAAGGGAGTTCCATTTGTTTCATCCGACGTTATTTCAGACCTGGAGGGGAGGTTTGTGTTTGTGATAGGTAAACTGGGGGAATAGATATAGTTTTTGGCTCGATATATGGCCCTAATACTTAAACAGCTTCTTTCTTTGCACAACTATATGCTATATTAGCACCCTGTAGAGACCTTTACATCATCTTGGGGGGAGACTGGAATTTAGTCCAATCCATCAAATTAGACCGTTCAAGTGTTAGGTCCTTGAGACCTTCTCCAGCGCAACGGGCCTTGTTAGAATTTAAGGAGGATATGGGTCTAGAGGATCCTTGGAGAATCCACAATCCAGCCGCAAGGGAGTTTACTTTTTTTCTCCAATTCATAGATCCTTTTCCAGTATAGACTACTTTTTAATTAGCAAGAGCCATTTAGCTGAGGTGGATGGGATGGTGTTTTTTCCTAGGGTGATCTCAGACCATTCTTTAATTAAATTAGGACTTGCTCCCCTCTCTATCCCACCTAGATCTTACTCGTGGTCCTTAAACAACAATCTGTTGAGAGACCTCCAATCTTTAGCCCGTTTCCAAATTTTTGGGGAACTCAATAAAAGAAATTGGGGATCCTGGATACAGTGGATGTGGTATGGGCTGCTTTAAAAGCAACATGGAGAGGAGAACTAATTAAGAATGGCTTCGGTAAGAAAGCAAAAACAAGACATTCGTTCAATAAATGTTTTAAAAAAATAGCGCAGTTGGAGGCCATTGATGATTCAATTGGGACTCAGGAACAAGAGCTTGAATTAGTAAATTTGAGAAGCTGGTACGAAACTACCCTGCAGGATAAAGCAAGCAACTTTGTCTCTAAATCAAAGGCAGCTTATATAGGTAGGGGTAGTAAGTCAGGAAATTTGTTGGCGTGGCAACTAAAGAAAAGGTCAGTGCAAAAGTGGGTAGTGGCCTTAAAACACCCCGTTTCGAATGCCTTAATTATGGATCCGAAGGGTATTTTGGAGGTTTTTTACGAATATTACAAGGACCTATATACGAGTCAGTCACAGTCGGCTCTCAGTGAAGTCAAAATGAATGCTTTTTTAGATAAAATAATCCTTCCACAGGTACCCAAAGAGGCAAAACAACTTTTAGCAACTCCTTTTACATACGAGGAAATTGCTGCTGCAATTGACTCATTGAAATTAAATAAAGCCCCGGGACCGGATGGCTTTACTCCCCTATTTTATAAGTCATTTAAGGTAAATTGGTTCCCCTCTTATCCCAGCTTTATGCTTATTGGCATGGTTATGGTGTAAGTGAGAATTCTTTATTTGAGGCGAGGATCATACTGTTACCTAAACCGGGTAAATCTCCAGACTCAGCAAGCAATTACAGACTTATTCCTTTGTTAAATGTGGATATTAAGATATATGCAAAGATTTTGGCTAATTGGTTAAAAGATATGTGGAATATTCTGCTGAGTCCGGAACAAGCCGGTTTTGTTGCAGGCCGATCCTTGGCAGATCATTTTAGAAAATTGTTCTATATGATTTCAGCGGCGGAAGACCCTGAAGTTGAAGCCTCCTTAGTGTCACTAGACGCTGAGAAGGCCTTTGATACGGTTGAGTGGAGCTTTATGTTTACAATCTTGTCTAAATTCGGCTTCCCTAAAGAATTTATTCAGTATGTAAGTATATAAGGTTCCATCTACAAGAATTCAGTGTAACAACCTAATCTCAAATGTGTTTCCTTTATTGAGAGGTACTTGACAGGGCTGCCCCTTATCGCCATATTTATTTAATCTATATTTAGAGCCTCTGATAAGAGCTATTCATGATGACCCAGTAGTTCAGGGAATGCGCCTCGGTATCTCAGAGTTTAAAATTTCCGCCTTTGCTGATGACCTATTGCTACATATTACCAATAGTATTACCTCACTTCCCGAATATTGTCAATAATCTCAGATTTTAGTGAATTTGCAGGCTATAAACTTAATAAAAATAAAACAGTAGTTTGTCTCTTCCTACGATTTACACAAGGGTGGTGCTACATTAGGACTGCAATGGCAGCCTGGCCTTTAACCTATCTGGGTATCCAGATATCTAAGGATCTGGAGAGCCTATTTTGCTTAAATTTTAGGCCTTTAATAGATGAGATCAGGGCTGATCTCCAGAGGTGGAAGAATCTTCCCTGACCTTTTCAGGTAGAGTTAACATAATCAAGATGATGGTTTGACAAAATTTTTATCCATTAAGGAACCTTAATATATATATACCTAAAGCTTTCTTTGATCAGCTTCATAAGTTTTGTACTGAGTTTTTATGGAGGGTAAACCTCCCGGAGACATATACAAAGTTAACGTTGCCTCATAGTAGGGGTGGGCTACAGATTCCAGATTTCTACCTTTATTATCTTGCCATTCACATAGCCAGTTTTGCGCTCTGGTCTGGGCAAAGTGACTTCTCTTCACTTGGACTAGATCTAGACCGCAAAGCTGTGGATCGGGCGAACATAGATTTGGAGTCTTGTTTGTATCTGCCATGGTCTAGAATACCTAAATGCCTAAGGAATACTCCCTTGGGCTGGAATGTAAAGGCAATGCACCAATTATTTTCAAAGTTCCAAATCTCGCATGTGTATGACCTGTCTCAGCCTATTTTAAGGAACCCTAATTTATTAGTAGATACCAGGCTCATAACTAGGTTATACAGAATTTTCTGGTAAACCCCATATTGTGCCTTTTTCGGATGCCCATCTTTCCTCTTTACAGGAATTGATTGGTAAATTTAAAGTCCAACTGTCTGACCTTCTGCGATTTTCCAGATTTATAAAAGTATAAGCACCTTCTTGGGCAAAAGGACTGGGTCGGATGCTGCGGTCTCTTAATTAGGACTTTGTGTGGGAAGGCAGGGCTTGATAAGCCAGTTTCTAGAATATACAGGTATATAATTTCAGAGTTGGGGCCCCAAAGACCATCTATTCTGTCCATTGGGAAACCAATCTGGGCCTGGGTTGGCCGAGGAAACCTGGGAGGGAATATGGAGGATTTATATTCTTGCGTTAAGCAGAAAGGCTCCATGAGATCCAGTTTAAATTACTGCACAACTTATATTTGTCACGGTAAAATTGTATAGGGTAAAAATATGGCTCTCCTGACTGCCTTGACTGCGTGATCAATTAGCCACTATTTTACATAAGTTCTGGGAGTGTCCTAAGATAATTAAATTTTGGCAGGAAATTGAAAGGTGGATATCACCATAATGTGATCTGTCTCTCTTTTGACATGGAAACTTGTATACTTGGTAAATATCCCCACCTCTGTCAGGTTCTCAAAGCATGAATTGCTTTGGTGGCGTCGGTGACAAAACTATTGATTTTACGTCATTGGCAAGGCAACTGGACTCCCTCCTGCAAAGAGTGGTGGGAAGAGTTTCTGAATGCATTAAATGCAGAAAAATCAGTTGCAATAAGTTTTAATGTTTATACTAAGTTTATACAATGTTGGGACAGCTTGACTGGCAAATTGAGACTGAAATTTGGGTACTAGCCTTTCACCATTAGATATATAAATCTTCAACTTTTGACCTACGGAAAAATATAAATATATATGCTAAGCCCTTAACCTTCCTTTCGATTTTTCCCTGTTCTATCTTTACATTAACTATAGGTGTAAGTTTCACCCCCATAGAGACTGAGTGGGTTATTATTTGTTGGGGACTGAAGATAATAATCTCGTAGGTTTCAGCGGTTATGCAAGGTGCGGGCAGCTGATGGGTAATGGGACAAGGGATGGGGGGTGGGGGATTGTCTTTTTTTGGAGGGAGGGGTAGGGGTTTTCGTTTTTTCTCATCCTCTTCTATGTATTGTTATTGATTGGCTTAGTAGCTATTATTAGGATGTTTTTATTTTTCCATGTGAAACTTAATAAAATAAAGTGATTTGCAAAAAAAAAAAAAAACAGTTGGGACGGAGTTAAGGGTTTAATAGTCATGCAAGGGGCAGAAGAAAGGCAAGGAAAATGAGGGTGGGTAGCGTGGGCATAAACCCAGTATTGGCACTAGGTCTTGATGGTAGGATAGGGCATTATGGGCAGATTAGTTGGACTAATGGTCTTTTTTTGCTGTCAACTTCTATGTTTCTAAGTTTCTATGTCAACTCTTCAATATTGATTTAAAAGTCTCATTATGTCTGTATGTCTGTGTCTGTCTGTCTCAGTCTGTCTTCCTTATCTGTCCCCACTGGGTACTCGGTGGTTCACAGCCCAAGGAGAGAATGTGGGGTGGCTGTGTGGCCATCTGTTTTAGATCCAGTCTGAACTTCTCTGTACACCCGGTGGTTCTAACTCATCATTTAAATGTGTGACGGTGAGTGGGGGCCCAGGTGCAGGCTGCAGGATTCTCCTTGTTTCATGTCTTCTGGGATCGGGAGGAGAATTCCTGCAGGAGCTCGTGGACTTCATTGCCGACAAGGTGTTGGAGTTCTCTAGATGGTTGATTCTGGGGGACTTCAGTGCCTGGACTGATGATGAATCCTCTCAATTTGGATATGACCTCCTCCAGTTGATGACATCTCTGGACCTGGCACAAGGAGTTGCTTCTGTGATCCACCATCACGGCCACATCTTTAACTTGGTATTCTTAATGGGCCTTGTAGTTACCAATCTTAGGAGTGATCGGGTTACTTTGTCCAATCATTGTTCAGTGGAGTTCACATTTGGCCCCCCCAATGGCCCCTCCCCTGTTGAGATGGTCAGCTTTTGCCCTTTAAGGGGATTGTCCCCAGAGGGACACTTGGTAGTAGTTCACTTTTCTGGTGTGAGTGCTACATGTGTGATTGGTGTGGGTGAGGTGGTGATGGCCTATAGTGGGGCTGTCTGCAAGACACTCAAGACCATTGCACAGGTCTTTATATGACCCAGGTCTTCTCACTTGAAAACCCCATGGTTTGATGTGGCTCTCAAGGAGATGAAGACCAAGGGTTGGATGTTGGAGAATTGCTGGTGAAGGACATGGTCCCTGGAAGATTAATTGACTTTGAGAAATCGTTATAATGATTATCAAAGAACAACTGACCATAAGAATGTAGAGTTCCTGTCCAGGGAGATTGCTGCATGGAAGAACAAACCAGCTCAGCTCATCTGGACTGTGGACAGACTACTTCACCCAGTCTGCCTACAGCCTAAAAGAGCCTTTTCAGTCACACTTTGTGAAGAGTTTGCTCTGTTCTTCTCTGACAGGATGTCCTATATTTGGGCTGGGATCTCGCCAGTGGGGGAAGATTTGCCCCACAGTGGGGAGCCTGATTGGAACGAGGGCACTCCTATTGTCTGTGGGGAGTTTTGGATGGTGGAGGTGGCTGAGGTCATTGAGGTGATTTTGAAGCTGTGGCCCACCTATTGTGAGCTGGACCCTGCCCTGACTCATCTCCTAGTGGGATGTGTCGCAGACATCGGTCCAGTGTTCACCAGGATAGTCCAGTTCTCGATTTCAGAGGGGATCTTCCCTGATGCCTTGAGGGAGGCATTGGTGAAGCCTCTCTTGAAGAAACCATCTCTCAACCCTGACATCCTGGTGAATTTTAGACCTATCTCCAACCTCCCATTCTTATGGAAACTTGTAGAGAAAGTGGTGGCTCTGCAGCTTGAGGTACACCTTGTGACTTTTGACATCTATGAGCCATTCCAGTCTGGATTTAGGGCAAGGCATTGCATTGAGACAGTACTAGTTTGGGTGCAAAATGACTTCCTCAGGGCTAGAGATAGAGGGGAGCAGTCAATTCTTATTCTCCTCGGTCTCTCATCAGCATTTGGCACCAGGAACCACACTGTGCTTTTGGTTCACTATAGTATTATGACCTGTCATTGACTGGTTCGAGTCCTTTTTCTCAGGCAGAAGGCAAAGGGTGGTGATGGGGAATTTCTCTTCCTCCCCAAAGCCCCTGTCATGTGGGTTCCTCAAGGCTTGATCCTATTGCCAATGTTATTCGTGGTGTATATGCTGCTAATTGGTGAACTCGTTAGATGTTACAGCCTGGGTTTCCACTGCCATGCAGATAACACTCAGCTGTATATGTCATTTGCCCCCAGAATAAATTGCACTGTTCAAGTGCTGAATAAATGCCTTGCCAAAATCCAGAATTGGATGTCCTCTAACAGGCTGAGGCTGAACCCTGACAATATGGAGATCCTGGTGATTGAACCTGGTCACGAACATGGTGAGGGTGCTTCTGAGGTGGTAACAGGACTAGTCCTTGGATCTACCCCATAGGAGGCATCCTTCAGGATGAAAAATCTGAGTGTCATCCTTGATGACAGATTGAAACTTGATGCTCAGGTGTCATCTGTTGTCCAAAGTGGTTTTTACCACTTAGGAAATGTTGCCTCGATCAAACCTCTGATTCCACCCAAGGACCTGCTTTCACTGGTACATGCCTTTGTGACATCCAGGCTAGACTACTACAATGCTCTTTACTTTGGAGTCAGTGGAGGGAACCTCTGCCAACTACAGCTGGTGCATAATACAGCAATCAGGTTGCTGTCGGGTGTGCGAAGGTCTTGCCATAAGATCTTGGTCCTGCAGGACCTGCATTGGCTTTCTGTCTGGTGGAGGATCCACTTCAAGGTGGGTTTCTAACCTATACGGCTGTATATGGCTTGGGCCCTGGCTACCTGTCAGACCTCCTTACACCTGCCATTCTGGTGAACTCCCTCTGCTTCTTCACCGAGATCCTCCTCGCAGTTCCAAGGACCAAACTGTAAACCTTGGGTGACTGCTCTATCGAGGTGGCCAGCCCAGTTCCCTGGAACTCGCTTCCCAAATCTTTGTGGGAGGCCCCATCGGAGGAGGCATTTAAGGGGGGCCTTAAGACCCATTTTTGTAAGAAAGTCTACCCTGAATATTTATGCTGATTTTATATTTTTTTTACATTTAACAATTTCTCCTTCCCACGTAACCACAGTCCTGCCTTACCTCCAGCCACCGCTCCTCCGTTCCACCTCGGACCCCAAAACTCCATGCCCAGCTGGCAGATGCATCTCTGCCTGCGAAGGGGGCCCCCTGAAGCCCCCACACCTGGCGCAGATCCATTAACTGCACATGTCCGGGCATTGTCGGCTGGTGAAACTACGCCCATCAAACTGCTGAGGATCTGTGTGTTGCTCTTTCCTCCATTGTTTTTCCCTGGAAGCATGGACGTGCAAGAAAGTCAGCGCACTAACGTGCAGATGTTTGCCATGCTTCTCCCCCCCAACTAGCACCCATGCTACTGCAGTACCACCGGGCATCCCTAGAGACCAGTAGAGCATGGTGTGCATCCCTCCCTTCTCCCCAGGGCTAGGAGAGCTGTCATCAGATGCTCAATCCTAGTCCACCCCTGCCAACCCCCAACGACCCAGGCTCATTCCCAAACCTGGGTCGCCAGCGTGACTCAACCCTCAGTGTCACCGGGCCTGGCAATGCTGATTTTATTAATGTTTTATTTATGTATTAATTTATTATGTAATTTATATGTTCTGGTGTTGTCCGTCTAAATCTGTTTTTATTGTTTGTAAAGCGAACAGAGCCTCTGGGATCAGGCGTCATGTAAAATATAGTTTAATTATGTGCTTATTACTTCCTGTCTGTTACTCTATCCAAAGGACAATATCTGTCCATGTGTCTCCTTGCCTAGTGTACAGTATATGTATGTGTGTATGTGTGCGCGCGCACGCACGCGCGTGTGTGTGTGTGTGTGTGTGTGTGTGTGTGAGAGACACCTCTTTTGCCTACAATATTGAGCTGTTTGTCTGTCTGTTAGTGATGCTGGAATTCAAACTTGAAAGTCTCCTGATTCAAGAAATTACAGTGCTATAGTGTGCTAGTGTACAGAGTGAGACTGCCTGCTGACTTTTCTTCATCATAAAAACACCTGGTCCAACTGCATAGATTTTACCAAACAGAACATGCAAATGCCAGGTACACTATTTAATATAATCATTGACTGCTGATTATGTTTAATATGGGTCATGGCTACTGAATATTGCTAAGAGAGAGATAGAGAGAAAGGAGAGAGAAAAGAGAGGAAAGAGAGAGAGAGACAGAGAGAGAGAGAGAGAGAGAGAGACTGAACAGATGGAGCATGGCTTTCATAATACATCAAGTTTATTATATGATTTTCTTGGCTTTAATTACAGCTTCAAGGACAGTTTCCAAATGTGGCGTTTTGGTATTTGGTCTGCCACTAAAGGACTGCTTACCTTCCGATATTCTGCTTTCCCATCTGGTGCTTCTGCTGCAGGAGTCACTAGGTTCTGAATGAACTGGGTCAGATGCACAAAATAATGAACAAGATAAGGTTTATTTAGGAGCTTAGGAAGGCACATCTCATTAGCACAGGGAACATGCTAGACTGACCAGAGGACAAAGGAATTTGCCCTTCCCTAGTCCCAGCTGGACACTAATTAGCATAACATGTGACCATAGCTGGCTGCCCAGTACTGTTCCTAGTTAAAGGGGCAGCAGCTAATCTTTAGCCCCATGCTCAACTCTGTACTTCACATCACCCTGGGTATTGTAAATGTGAGTACCACTCGAACAAGTAAAGACATCATTATGCATGAACAACAATAGGAATTAGCAAAACCATAGTAACAGTAAGATAACATTTAACAGTATTGTGGAGACATTACTAGAAGACAATTGATTAGTTGATTGATTGAAAATGCTAAAATTCAGAAGAGAAAAAAATAAGATCATACAGGAATTGAGATGCAATTTGCAGATTAAGACAAAGAATTAACAGAATCACTGCACTGAGTCCAAATAATACGTTGACTGGATTCTGCAGCTTTTACAGTCAGTTGGGATTGCTGAGTGGGTGGCTTGAACTAGTTCTTGACAGGATGCGGTCAAGTCAGAAAAGGGGACCCATGAGTTGTGAGCACTGTTATACCCACACCATTTAACACAGTATGAACAAGATCCATTGATGTACTTTTTGCACAGAATCTTCTCCATCTGATAAACTGTTTGGGATATAAGAGAGTCCTGAGAAGATTCAAGAGGCTGAGAAGTTCCAGAAAGTTCATCTGGTTGGGCAGGAAGAACAAGATCTGGCTGATAAGTGTCATTACCATAAGGTGCTGGTGGAACTGTTGTCAAGTTGTCAGCAGGAAGTTCAGTTTTCGAAAGGATTGCAGGTTCCAAAGAAGCTTCTTTACTTGGGGACTGGGATCATCAGGGAGGGAATCATGCAAGTACCCATGCTTCAACCTGTTAATGTGAATTTTATTGTGTACCAGCTTCCCATCTGACTTTCGGTGCAAGCGAACATGAACTAGGGGAAGCTTTTCCACAATGTAAAATGGCCTAGGCCAGGGGCAAAGCAGTTTTCTGGTGGCGCCTGGAACAAGGACAGGTCGATACAAATATACGATGCCCCCCCACAGAAAATGAAGGATCGTGACACTTGGCTGCAGACATTTTTTGCATTGCTGTTTTTCTCTGTCCCAGGGTGTCAATAGCAACCCGTCTCGCAAGTTCAAGCTGTTCCAACATTGGGATAATGAAGGAGAAAGGTGACTTTGGGACCTCTAGCAATGAGAGATTTTTGTCCAGAGTTGTTCTTGGGTGATGTCCATGGACTAGAAAAAACAGGGTGTACTCTGTGCTGTTGATACAAGGGCTGGAGTTGTATGCAAACTGAATGAAGGGAATAAAATGATTCCAAGTGCCGTGAGTCTCATCCAGGTACTTGGAGAGTGTGTTAAGAATGGTCGACATCATTCTCTTACATTGTCCATTGCACTGTGGATGGTAACTGGTTGTATGAGTCTTTCTGATGTCGAGAAGTTTGCAGGTTTGCCACACAATAGATGAGAGGTAGTTAGTGCCTCTGTCTGAATGCAGGTATGCTGGGATAAATACCATGAGGGCAAATGATTGTATTGAGGAAGGCACTTGCCACTGTAGCAGCTTTAATGTCTTTTAATGAGATCAGTTCCAAGTATTTAGTTAGGTAGTCCACAAAGACAAGAATGTGCTTGTTGCCAGAGTCAGGGCAGGTAGGCAGGGGCCTAAGAATATCTGTGCTGACTCTTTGGAAAGGTTCTGTGGCTACAGGCATTGGAACGATGTGTGCCTTGGTTGGTTTGGCGGGAGGCTTTCTTTGGGAACAGGGCTGGCAGTATTTTACAAAATGAACATTGTCCTGGTTCGTGTGAGGCCAGAAGAAGTGGAGCCTTGTCTTTTTGAGTTCTGTGGATACCCATATGACCTCCACAAAGTGGAGAGGCATGAGTGGATTGAAGAACTTCAGAGACTAGAGAGGCTGGCACAACTAACTGTACACGAGTTCTGTCTGTGCGATGGTCCTTGCCCTTCTTGGTCCAAATGTCAAAAAGCACTCCGTCATTGAGAAAATACTGTGATGCAAAGAATTGTACATCCTGATGGTGTTTCTTTTGTTGCGGGTAAAGTTCCAGACTCAAGATAAGTGATGATGTCTGTAAACTGAGGATCAGTTCTTTGGAGATATTGGTGCTGGAAGTTGTAAGAAGCTCTTCAGCTGCTTGCAATAGTTGAGGACTGGCACTTTTCTCCGTAGAAGCATTTGGGAGCAGCAAAGTGACTTGAGGTGCTGTAGGAGTGTCCACAGGGAGCTCATCTGTGGAGCAGAAGGGGAGAGCTTGTAGGCAGGCTTCTTCATCAGGAGAGGTTGCTATGAAGGGATACCATATCTGGCTTACAGCATTGGCATTGGAGTGAAGTTGGATTTCAAAATTGTAGCCTTGCAGTATGGCAACCCATCGGGCAAGCTTTCTTACTGGTTCCTTCATTTCAAGCAACCACCTGAGGGCTGAGTGATCCATGATGACTGTGAAGGAGGAGTAGCGAAGGTAGCAGTCAAACTTCTTTACAGCAAAGACCATGGCTAGGCATTCTTTTTCTGTAATGTCTTAGTTTTGCTCAGCTGAAGAAAGAGAGCTCCCTGCATAGGAAACAACTCCTTCTGTTCCATCTTGGATTTGACACAGCACCGCACCCACTGCAAAGGAGCTAGCATCTGTGTAAAGTCTGAATGGCTGGTCAAAGCAGGGATAGGTCAATACTGGGGAAGAAATAAGTTTGTCTTTCAAGGTTTCAAAGGCCTCTTTGCAATCATAAGTCCATATGCATTCGCATCCCCTTTTCGTGAGAGCATACAAGGGAGCTGCAATGTTAGCATAGTTGCAAATGAATTTTCTGTAGTAGCTAGATAAACCTAGGAAAGTGCTAAGGCCTTTGAGGTTTGTGAAGTCTGGATAGTCTTTTACTGCAGAATGCTTATCTGGGTCTGGTGAGATGCTGTGTGAACTGACCACGTGTCCCAGGTAATGGATTTGGTGATGAGCAAAGCAACATTTCTCTGGACGGAGTTTGAGGTTGGCTTGCCTAAGACGTTCGAACACCTCTTTGAGATGCTGGAGGTGTTCTTGGAAAGTTCTGCTGAAGACAATAACATTGTTGAGATACACTAGGCAAGACACTCCATGGAACACAGCCTCCATGACACGCTGAAAGGTGGCTGGGCTGTTCTGAAGTCCCATAGGCAGACGTTTGAACTGGAAAAGCTCCAAGTGGCAGCACCAGGCTGTGTACGGACGTGAAGCTGGATCAATAGTAACTTGGTAGAATCCACTCTGGAGATCTAGGGTGGTGAAGTAGGCTGGGCTGGCCACACCCAGGCTCTCTAAGGCATCCTCTGTGGTAGGTAAGGGAATGGGCATCCTGTATAGTAAGGGCATTGAGCTTTCTGTAGTCCACCACAAACCGATAGCCTTTGTCCTTCTTGACTACCAGCAAGCAAGATGCACCCCAGGGGCTGGTGGATTCCTCAATAATGTCCTGTTCAAGCATAGAAACATAAAAACATAGACTTTGATGGCAAATAAGGACCACTTGGCCCACCTAGTCTGCCCATTTTCCTACCTAACAGATAAGCTGCATATCCTAGTTAACCAACAGCTTACTTCCTCCTACCCTCCAACTAGGACTACCTTATGTCTGTCCCATGCATTCTTGAATTCCCCACTGTTCTTGACTCCATAACCTCCTCAGGGAGGCTGTTCCATGCATCCACAACCCTCTCCGTGAAAAAATACTTCCTCACATTATCTCTGAGCTGTCACCCCTTTATCTTCAAATTGTGCCCCCTTGTTCTTGCACATCTCTTTTTCTGAAAGATGCTACCCTCTTGGACTTTGTTGATTCCCTTGAGGTACTTGAAAGTTTCTATCATGTCCCCTCTCTCCCTTCTTTCTTCAAGGGTATACATATTAAGCTCCTTTAGTCTTTCTTCGTATGTCTTCTGGTGCAGACCTTGCACCATTTGGTTGCTCCCTCCTCTGGACAGCCTCTACTCTGTCTATGTCTTTAGGGAGATGGGGTCTCCAGAACTGCACATAGTACTCCAGATGGTGTCTCACCAACTGTCTGTACAGAGGGATAACAACTTCCTGTTTTCTACTATTGATGCTATCCCTATGCACCCCAGTATCCCCCCAGCCTTCCTTACTGCCTTCTCACATTGCTTGCTCACATTTAGGTCATCTGATATAATTACCCCCAGGTCCCTTTCCATTTTTACTGTTGTCAGTATCTCACCCCCCATTGTGTACTCTTCCCCTGGGTTTTTGTTTCCCAGGTGCATTACCTTGCACTTCTTTGCATTGAATCTGAGCTGCCATACATCTGACCATTCCACCAACCTTGCCAAGTCCCTTCTCACCCTCTCCACTCCATCTTGTGTATCAACCCTGTTGCAGATCTTCATGTCATCTGCAAAGAGGCATACTTTTCTATCCAGTTCCTCTGCAATGTCACTTATAAAGACATTAAAAAGGACCGGACCCAGTACTGAACCCTGCGGTACCCCGCTAGTAACCCTCCTTTCATCACTGTGTACTCCATTTACTACTACCCTTTGCATCCTGTTGTCTAGCCAATTTTTAATCCAGGCTACCACCTTGGGGCCCACTCCAAGGCTGGCTAACTTGTGTATTAATCTTTTGTGTAGGACTGTATCAAATGCCTTGCTAAAATCTAGGTAGGCCATGTCCACAGCCCCTCCCTGGTCTACTTCTTTGGTCACCCAGTCAAAGAAATCTATTATATTCATCTGACAGGACCTTCCCATCATGAATCCATGCTGCCTTGGGTCCTGTGCCCCACTGGCCTCTAGGTGCTCAACAATTCTTTCCTTCAGAAGTGATTCCATAATTTTCCCTACCACTGAGGTCAAACTAACTGGTCTGTAGTTTCCTGCCTCTGTCCTGCTCCCACTTTTGTGAAGAAGAATCACATCTGCCCTCCTCCAGTCCTCAGGTACCACCCCATCCTCTCATGATTTGTTAAAGAGAGTAGTCAGCAGTGTCACTAGTTCTACCCTTAGTTCTTTTAGAATTCTTGGGTAAATCCCATCAGGCCCCACTGCTTTGTCCACCTTCAATTTTATTAGTTCTTTCAGAACCCTTTCTTCTGTAAATGGACTGGTATCTACCCCCGTCTTCAGAGTGTTTCTCTTGTTTGGTTTAGGTACCTCCCCCTCCTCTTCCTTTGTGAATACTGAGCAGAAATATTTGTTCAGTATCCCTGCTTTTTCACTGTCACCCTCTACCCACATTCCTTCCCCTTTATTAAGCCTCAGTATCCCTCCTTTGGTCTTTCTTTGCTCCCTAATGTACCTATAAAATGTCTTATCCCCCCTTCTTAACAGAATTGGCTATCCTTTCCTCGGTTTGGGCCTTTGCTATTCTGACTGCCTTCCCAGCCTCTTTCTGCTTTAACTGATAAAGTTCTCTGTCCTGCTCCTTCTATGTTTCCTTATATTTTCTGAATGCTATCCTTTTCTCCTTAACCTTCCCTGCCACCTCTTTTGAGAACCATAGCATTTTTTTCCTTCATTGTGTTTTATTGATTTGCTTTACACAAAGGCTTGTTGCCTCTCATAGGTCTCATAGGTAAATACAGAGCCATATAGACGTTCGTCCTTTTGCTCACCATTTAATTAGTAACCCCGAATAATATGTTTAAATAAAAAGCTATCTAATCTGTTTTTAAATGTTTTCATAGTATCGCTAGCTACTACTTCTAAGGGTAGTTTATTCCAAATATTGGTGGCCCTCAGCGTGAGCCAGGATTTCCTTTTGTTCATTTTTGGACATTCAACAAATAGTTGTAGTGGGTGAGATCTGGTATTATACATAGGTTCCCTGTATTTCAAGCCAAGTAGTTCCCATAGATCTGGATCGATAGTTGATTTATATATTAAACACATATCTCCCCTTAAGCATCTATATTCCAAAGAATTCAGACCTAAAGTGTTTAATCTTTTTGTATACTCTAAGCCTTTGACCTCTTGTATGTATCTGGTGGCTCTCCTTTGTACTCTCTCGAGTGCCACTATTTCAGTCTTACCCATGGGTGACCAGAACTGCGCACAGTAATCCAGGTGAGGCCTCACCAAGGACGTATACAGGGGCAGGAGAACATCCCTACTTCTTGATGTAATATGTTTATTGATACAGTGTAGAATACTGCTTGATTTTTTAATAACTGCATTACAGTGCGTTTTAAATAATAGGTCATTCGTAATCATAATTCCCAAGTCACTCTGTTGTTCGACGATACTTAGCATTTTACCTCCAAGTATATAGGGTATCTGCTTTGTTTGCCTTCCCAAAATGCATAACACAACACTTGTCTACATTAAACGTTAGTTTTTTCTCTACTGCCCAAAATTCCAGTGTATCTAATGCTTCTTGTAGTGCTATAGCGTCATTTTGGTTATTAATTGGAAATCCAACCCTGGTGTCATCAGCAAATTTGGAAACCCAGACCCCATTATTGACCTTTAGTGAGGCAATGTATGTATTGAATAAGCAAGGCCCCAGAACAGATCCCTGGGGAATCCCGCTTGTCACTTCGGCCCATGCTGAGTTGGTCCCATTTATGTTTACTGATTGTTTCCTGGAGGTAAGCCATGCATCTACCCATTTTGTTATTGTTCCTGGTAGGCCATGCAATATTAATGCGTTGATGAACTCACCATGGGGGGACCTTATCAAAGGCTTTTGAGAAGTCAAGGTATACCACATCCACAGGCTGCCCCTCTCCCAACACCCTGCTGACCCTTCCATAGAATTCCAGGAGGTTGGTCTGGCAGGACCTTCCAGTGGTAAAACCATGTTGGATGGGGTCTACCAAGTCTATCTCCTTGATGTGTTCCACAATTTACTGTTTTAGGATACCTTCAAATATTTTTCCCAGGACTGACGTCAGGCTAATGGGTCTGTAGTTGGATACGTCATTTTTATTCCCCTTCTTATATATGGGAACCACACTTGCCAGTCTCCAAGCCTCCAAAACCATCCCTTTTCTCAGTGAAGTTTGAAAGATTACTGTCAGGGGGTCCCGCCAAAAGGTCTGCCAGTTCTTTTGTTATTCTTGGATGAATTCCATCCGGACCTCGGGATTTATTTTGATCAATTTTAAGTAGCCTTTTGAGTATATCTTCACTAGTTATCAGTGATTCTATATCTAATATAGTTGGCAGATGTTCAAGTTTAGGGGAGGATTTGTTGTTGAATACTGATATAAAGAAGTCATTGTACAACTGGGCTGTGTGGGACTGGTCTGTAATTGTTTTACCATCATTTGTGTGTAATGGGCCAATAGATCTATAAGTTCCCCTTTTTATTATTAATATATGCGTAAAATGATTTATAATTATCCTGGACTTTTGTTGCTAATTTTAATTCAAATTTTGATTTAGCTTCTTTAATACATTTTTTGGACTATTTTAGTAGGGTTTTGTAAGTATTCCACCATATGTTACTTCCTGATTTTTTGGCCTTGTAAAAAGCTCTATTTTTTTTTCTTTATCAAAAGTCGTATTGATTTGGACATCTATTTGGGTTTACTTTTATTGGTAACATCCGTTTTCTTTATTAGGGGGTGAAGGTTTGAGTGGCAAAGGTTATTTTACCCACAAAAAGATCCCGCATAGACTCAAGTGTTTTGTTCTGGAAGTCCTCAACCCAATTCCAATTTTTTAGAAATAATCTCATGCTAGTAAAGTCAGCTTTATTATAGTTAAATTTGCTAGCCCTACTTTTAATATTATCAGATAGTATGTCAAGGGAAAAATAAACCATGGAATGGTCACTGGATCCGAGAGGAGCTATAACTTACAGGATGATATAATACCCTCTAAATTACTTAATACTAGGTCTAATATGTGGTTATTTCTGGTATTTGAGTTAACCCATTGGTTCATCCTGATAGTAAACATGATTCCAAATATCATGATTCTATGGTATTACTTGTCTGTAGGGTTGTCCAGTTTATACCTGGTTGGTTGAAATCTCCAACTACCACATTATTCTTTGTTCTACCTATCGTATCCAGAAAATCCAGAAGTTGTTCCTCTTGACCTGTTGTTACGGATGGGGCTCTATATATTACTCCAAGGTTAATGGCATGTGAGTCGCGGGGAGATATTTTGACCCATAGAACTTCTATTTTGTCCCATTTGGATGTATCAATTTCTTCAGAATCTATTTTGTCAGAAATGAATAAGGCCACTCCCCCACCTTTTTGGTTCTTCCTATCCTTATGGTACAAATTAAAACCATTTATTTGTTTATCCCATGAATCATTTGGGTTCCACCAGGTCTCGGTCACGGCACATAATCTTATGTTTAATTGTTCAAGGGTTAATTTTAATTCGTCCATTTTATTATTTAAGCTTCTGACATTTAAAGAAAGGAAATTATATGGGGTACAATCGTGTGTATCTTTATTTAGAAGGGAAGCAATTGGCCTACACTCCCCCCCCCACGCCAAGTTTAAATTTACTTCTAAAGTATGTCTAAGGTGGTGGGCAAAAATTTGTTTCCCTCTTCTGTTTAGATGAAGTCCATCCTGTGCGTATAACATTGGGTCCATGAATTTTGTCCCGTGTTCAAGAAAGGTATGACCCTCTCTAATGCACCATCTTTTCAGCCATCCATTTAACTGTAATATATCATTATTTACCGCACGTGTTACCCTAGGTATTGGTAGGATCCCAGAGACAATAAGATCACATCCATCCCCTGTAAGGGTCCTTCCTACCTAATCGAACTCTCTCTCTGAATTTCTAGGAGCCTTCTTTTACCTGCATCATTTGATCCCACGTGTAGTAGGACCAGAGGTTGATGGGTATTTTCTCTCAGGCCAGGGAGAAGATTTTTAATGTCTTTTATACCTGCTCCAGGGAGTGCACTTACTGTGGTTGTTAGTTTTTTTTATATCTAAACTACTCAATAAACGTACCCTCAGATCACTTATGACCTTCACATCAACCCTATTACCCGATCCGTACCAAAAGAGAGAAGAGAGAAAGGGGAAACGAAGTAGGAAAAGAAAAGGAGAAAGATAAGGTCGGTAATTAACCCCTTCTTCTTCCAAAACACTAAACAAAGGCTAAACTCCTACACCTCCAATTTTGACAGACGGACCTAAAGAGGTCTTTGCAGCATATAGATTGTTTCCAGAGAAGACCACCTCTTGACAAACAAATTGCTGTTCCCTTCCCCCCCAACTGTCTCCTTAATCTGCCCAATGTGACTTCCAAGTCTCGTACCCATTGTGAGCAAGTATACTCCTGATCATCCTTCCAATGCTGAACCACAAAGGATTTCACTATTGCAGACATCAGCGCCAGGTGGAATTTGGGGAGAACACCCGACACCTCTGAAAAATCCCCCAGGACACAGACCTCTGGGGTAACATAGTCTGAATAGTTCAGACAGGGGTCCATTCACTGTCTTATTTCAGACCACAGGGCCGAGATTCTGCAGCATTCCCACATCACATGCAATAAATCTCCTATCCCTGTTCTGCATCTGAAACAAAGGTCCGTCTGTCTTAGCTTCCTGCCACACAGCTTTACTGGGGTAAAATATAAATTAGAGACAATAAAGAATTGTATAATCCTGAGTTTAGGAATTGGAATAAACTTATGGGCTTTCCAGATTGAATCCCAAGCAAGCATCCTGGGAGCCATTGTCCTGTCCCAATAGGCTACCTGTAGGGGTGAGGGTGGACTATTGACCTCCACCAAGATTCTATAGATTTGAAAAGAACATTTGCCTCGGATTTACCTCTTTCATAGAGTCCCAAGTGATTAAACCATCTGTGTATCCTCCAACTCTTTTCCCACCCCTCCAGCAAAGCGATAATTGCAATCTTTTAAAAAGGAGTCCCATCGTCCAGGATGGCATAGAAACCTTTCCACCTTGAATAAAGTCTCTCACTTTAAGACCCCTCACCTGAATGGCCCACCTCACACTGACCATCTGGCCTCCCAACTTAAAGGTAGGGTTGCCCACCAAGGATTGGTCCCAAGCTCTCACTTGGGCCTTCCTCTGCGTAGGGGTAAGGAAAGACCACCATGCACTCAAAGATTTCCCAATTGGATTCCCCCTCCCTTTGATAAATTCTTTCACGAAATTAGCATACAGTAGCGTCTCCGATGAAAACCCCCGCTCTTTCAGCAATTGCCGCTCTATTTGCAACCAAATTGGTATATATACTTCCCCCTCTGTCTCCCTAACCCATCGGAGCATAAGACCCAGCTGTCCTGCCACGTAGTATATTTGGAGATCAGGCAGTTTAATCCCACCCATTGATTGAGGTAAGATTAACAACCCATATTTCTTCCTAGGAGGCTTAAAATTCCATAGAAAATCGGAAATAAGTTTCCTAATAACCCTGAACCAAGTAGGCTGAAAATCATAGGGGGCAATATATAAAGGATACAACAGCCTAAGCAGTAAGTTCATCTTAATGAGGCCAAGTCTAGCCATAAAATTCAAGGGAAGCTTGTTCCACCTCATTACATCTCCTCTAACTGCCGAGAGCACTCCTCCCATATTCGCCTCAGCCCCCTTTTCACTGTCCGCTAAAATTCATATACCCAAGTATTTAATCTCATCCAGCCTCCATTGAATATTCCAAGAAGCAAAATCCGCCCTAAATACACACGGGGTCAGAGGAAGAACCTGAGTTTTTGTTAAGTTCAATTTATAGTTTGCCACCTCTGAAAAATTACCCTTTCAAAACTAGAGGCCGGGTCTTCTAAATGCAGCAATATGTCGTCGGCAAAAACCGACAATTTAAGCTCCCTTCCTCCTAAGTTTACCCCTTTTATTAGTTTATCTCCATTTATAGCTCTTAAGAGGGGCTCTAAATAAATGTTAAATAAAATCAGAGACAAAGGGCATCCTTGCCTTGTCCCATTTTTTAACATTATTTCTCGTGAGCTATACCCATTGCACAATATCTTAGCCTTTGGAATAGCATACAAATGCTTAATACCTTTGAGCAAGCCATCCGGAAACCCCATCTTCCACATTGTAGCAAACAGAAAACCATGTGAGACCCTATCGAACACCTTTTCAGCGTCTAAAGATATCAAGGCTATCAACAGGTGGGAGTCCGGAGCGTAGCTAAGAATATGGTGCAATTTCCTAAGAGCATCTTGAGCTCCCTTCCCTGGCATAAATCCCACCTGGTCTTCACTGATTAAATTTGGGGCAATGTTCAAAATTCTATTGGCCAAAATCCTCGTTAGTATCTTGATATCCTGATTCATTAGAGCTATGGGTCTGTAGCTGTCTACCCTGTCCCTGGGTTTATCCGGTTTAGGTATCAAAGATATATATGCCTGATATAGTGGCGGATGAGGCAGCCCCTCCTGCATAATAGTGTTATAAAACTCTAACAAGAGTGGCACTATAGTCTGGATGTATAATTGGTAGAACTTGGCAGTAAGGCCATCTAGACACGGTGTCTTGCCAGAGGGTAAAGATTGTACCACCTCCAGTATCTCCCTTTCCCTAATAGGAGCTGCTAACGCTCTAGCCTGATCCTCCCCTAACATTGGGAGGGGTATTCCATCAAGAAAAGCCTTGATTTCCTCTTCTCCTACCGTGTTTCCCACTCCATATAAGTCTGTATAATAGGATGTGAATGCATCTGCCATTTTTTGAGGGTCTGTAAGCAGCTCCCCCCCATGCCATATAGAAGTGATGGTTCTACTAGCTTCCCATTCCCTAATCCTGGCTGCTAATAAACGGCCGGGACATCCCCTGCAAAAGATATTTTGCCTGAATCTTCTCCAGCCAGTACTGCACTCTACCATAGCATAAATCCGCCCATTCCCCCTGCAAGGACTTAAGTTCTAAATCAATTTCACCCAAGGAAACTTCCAAGGGAGATAATGATTCTATCGCCCCCATAATGAATTCTTCCTTTACCTTCCTCAATCTATTTCTCCTAGCTGCCAGAGCCTGGAATGCTCCAGCATATAAAACCTTACACGTCGGCCAAGCCAGCTTGTAATCTTGTAAGGATGGTAATTGAGATTGAATAAATCCCCTCAAGGCCTCCTCCAACTCACCCTGTATCACAGGCTCAGAAAGTAGGGAATCATTCAGCCTCCATCTAGCTAGTCTGGGGAGCTGGGGTTGGTTCCATAACAAAGAAATAGGGAGTGATCCGAGAGGACCCTCACCCCTGTCGTCATATCTACCACCTCCCGAAGAACAGGACCACTGACTAAAAAGAAATCAATACGGGAGTGAATTCTATGGGGAGGCGAAAAAAAGGTCATAGCTCTGACCTTCTTAGAGTGGGTCTTACTTGGGTCCACTAGGGCAGGCGCCTCCATCATCCTCTGTAAGGCCACCTGCGCTTTATTCAGGGGCCTATTCACCGGGGGTATCCTGTCCTCTAGATTATTGAGACATACATTCCAATCCCCAGCCAATATAAGAAAATCTGTGGGTATGGCCGCCAAATCTTTTTCCATCGAAGCGAAAAAATCCTCCGATGGTGGGGTGGGGCCATAAATAGAGGCCAAAGAAAGTGACTTACCCGCTAGAACCCCAAATAAATAAAGCCCCCTACCATCTTCCCTTAGGAACACTTGCTCCACCTTAAAGGGGCAATTGGTACCAATCAAAATCGCCACCCCTCCTGATGCCTTTTCCTTACCCTGACCAAAAACCTGGCCCACCCATAGTTTCTTCAAACAGCTTAGTTCCTCTGTTAAAAGGTGGGTCTCCTGTAAGGCAACTATATGGGAGCCCAAGCATTTAATATGTCACATGATTACCATTCTTTTTCGTCTACCCCTAAGACCTTTAACATTCCAGGACGATATGATAACACTACTCAGCCTTCCTCAGATCGAGAAGTAAAGGAAAAAAGCCATATCGTGTGAAACTAGATTCCCTGCCCTCCCCATTCGAGCTTCCCTTGTTATTCCTGCCGAGGACTCTCTCTCTCTCCTATACCAACCCCCACCACCCCCCCCCTGCCCCGATCCTCCAATCGACCCCTAGAAATTCTCCTGTCATGGATGAACCTTCCTCCGAGTACCTCCTGCCCCTTTTCCCAAACCCTGTCTTAGCCAGAGTCTGTAAGTATCATAAACATCCACCCCTCACAAAATTTTCTTATTGTACCATACTAAGTCCCCAGTAATATCTCTCCCAGTCCCAGGAGTTATAGAGTCATAATCAAATAAGGATCTTAATTAAAATTAGTCCCACAAAAATTAGGTCCATTGACAACTGCTTCGTCCAGCTGTAGAATGAATCAACCATACAGTCTTAGTGTAATACTTGGTATATTGTGATCCAAATATAACCCCCAGATTGAACCCAAACAAACCCGAGCCGTATCCCAAAGGCCCATAATCCAGATCTTATGAAACCCCCATTCTAGTCGGGTCAGCTAAAAATAGCCAAACCATGTCTCGCCCTTTAAATGGAAAATGCCAAAGTAAAGTAAATAACCAATATTACAACAAGAAAACATCATGTAAAGTCTGTATTCCTCTAATCCTCATAAGTTAGGAGTGCCATCACTGAAAGCAGGAGTTCCACCTCAGGACTGAGGCTTAAATAAATTAGGAAGCTCCAGATGTAGATTTTCCAGCGCGTCCCTCGCAGTCTGGTACCGCTTTTCACCTGATTGTAGTTTCACCAACAACGTTGCCGGGTATTGCAGGTGGAATTTAATGCCCGCCAAGTAGAGCTTCTTCTAGATCTCTATGTACTCCCTTTGTTTTTCCCTGATTGAGGGGGTTTGATCTTGAAACATCCAGAGTGTCGCCTCGTTCCACTGAAGAGATCTGAGCTGCCTCGCCTTCGAGAGCACATTCATCTTTTCTTTAAAATTAAGAAATCTCATTATGATCACCCTAGGACGAGCACCCGGTGGAGGTATCTCCCTCAGTGCCCTATGAGCCCTCTCTAGATTATATGCCTCTCCAAAGGGTGACTGGCCCAGTAACTTAGAAAGCAGATCTTGCATGAAGGAGACACAGTCCGCCCCTTCTGATCTTTCTGGCAGCCCAGCCACAAACAAGTTATTTCTTCTACCTCTCGATTCCTGGTCCTCGATTCGGTCCTCCAGCCTCTTAATTTGTTTTCTTGCAACGATTAATTCTTGTTCCAAAGTCACCGACTTTCTTTCCTGAGAGGCAATCCTAGCCTCCGCATCCCCCATACGCTGTGCGAGCGACTGTAGCACAGGTTTCACCGCTGCAAAATCTGCCACCAAACCCTGCAGTAGTCTCTTGATGTCCTGCAAGTCCTTGCTGGTCTGACCCGTTGCCCCCCCCATCAATCTCCATTTCTGGTTCTGTAGGAGTGGGGGATTGTGGGGGGATTGTGGCTTAGGCCTTTTAGATGCAGGGGATCTTGCCGCTAGCTGTTCCATGGCCTGAGGCTCCATTACTGCCTGCCGTCTCGGTCTATCGCCCTTCCAGGCACCATACTCCAATCTGACCGAAAAAGTTGCAGCACCCAGGAAATTTTCCGAAATTGCAGCTCGGATTCTGGTCTGTATGCTTCAACACACACCACCGGACACTGTTTGCTCCCCGATTAACCAGACTCTCAGCAAAAAAATGCTAAATTAAGAGCTCGGGCCTAGGAGCGACTCGGAAGACGTCTAACCCGACTCAGCACATCACGTGACCCACCTACTGTGGTTGTTAGTTTATGATTTTTACAAATAATGTGGTCTGTGTATTTCAGCATGGAGTCGCCCAATACCAAGATGTCTCTTAAATTGGTCTCTTCATTTCCTGCTAGATTGTTATCAGTTGTGTGTTTGCTCTTTCCTACTGGTGTGTGCGATAATAATTTATTATTTTGCATATTTGTGGATGAGCGGAGAGATTGTGTAGTATTTATTCCATTGTTAAGTGGAATAATCTGTAATGGACATGGCTCTCCTGGCGTGGAGGGGGGAGGTCACCTTTTGCAGACATATTGCATACTGCATCTTGATTAAAAATGGATAACCTGTTAAGTGTTAAGATATTTGAGGAACCTCCTATGTTCCTTCTACCCTTTTTCCTGTTTTTTATTAGTAATGTTTGTTACAAGACTCCAGTCCTCCTCAATCACATGTGTTTCATTCTGGTGGTTAAGTTCACATGACAATGTTATTGCATCTACAGCAGAATCAATGTATTGTTCCAGATTACTAATATCAATCTGTACTTGAACCCTTTGTTTTAACACCTGTATTTCGGTTTGTAGGATATCAATGAGTTTGCATTTGTCACAGATAAACCCATCACTGGGCTCATCCTCAGTAGACATTAAACATCTAGTACACAGCCTCATTATTATCACCCTGAGTTACTGTACCTTATGAGTTTGTTTAGAGTCCAGAATCCCTGCTATCCCAGTGGACATCTGCACGTGTCTCCATGCGCTTCGCCGTGCGCCCTACACGCGCTCGCCCTGCTTGCTGCAGGGTGAGTGTTACGTGATGTAGGTGACCTGGAAGTGTTCAAAAGGTCATGGGGCTCTTGCGACATTTTTTAAGTCAAATTAAGCTTAAAATAGCCACTCAGCATCTACCACTCATTCGTGGCACAGGCAAAGGGTTTTCAAGAACTTTTAGTTAAAATTTCAGTTTAAATACAGCCTTTGTATTTCGAGTGCTGCCTCCAAAAACTACAGGCTGTCTTCCTTTTTCCTGTTGCACAGGACAGGGCTCCACAGTGACTGTACACAAACAAACACAATGATTAAAAAAGAAATCCTTTATCCCCAGAACTGTAAAGCAACCCAGGGGTGTTGCTGCAAGAAGTGCCTCGGTGCTGGCTGTTTTGATTACTCCCTATTGTTCCTCCACCCTTCCTTCTTGCCTGTTTGCTAGTGCTGTTCTAAGGCACTCTCTCATTTTCCCAAAGTCAGCCCTCCTAAAGTTCAATACTGTTGCTTTTGTATGGCTTGATTTTATGGCTGTGTTTATCGTGAACCACACTGTTTGGTGGTCGCTTGTTCCCAGATGGCTACCCACCTCTAAATCTCAGATTCTTTCTCCATCCCCATTTGAGAGTACCAGGTCTAGGATTGCTCCCTCCCAAGTGGGTTCCAATACTATCTGTCTGAGGCATGCCCCCTGCAGGGCATCAAGAATGACCCTGCTCTTGGATGTGCCTGCAGCAAAGGTGCTCCAGTTAACATCTGGCATATTCAGGTCCCTCATCAACAATATCTCCCCTTTTTCTGCAATTCTAATGAAGCCTTCTATCATTTCCTTGTCCATTCCCTCCCCCTGAGATGGGAGTCTGTATGCAAATCCCATGCAGATTGTGTTGCCATTTCCTGTCTCCAGGGTGATACAGAGTGCCTCATCTGCTCCCTGTTTACTCTTTAGTTCTGTTGCTTTGATCCCTTCCTTTACATAGAGAGCTACTCCTCCTCCTGTTTTACCCTCCCTGTCCCTCCTGTAGATTGTGTATCCTGGTATGTTGACATCCCAGTCATGGTTCTCTGTGTATCATGTTTCTGTGTCTGCCACAATATCCAGGCAACCCTCTTCCATCAAGGCCACTAGTTCAGGGAGCTTGTTACACAGACTACAGGTGTTGGTACTCAACACCCTCCACTTTTTGATAGCCTTACCCCTTTTAGCCCCATTCCTGTCCTTACTGCCTTTGCCTTTTTTCACATTTACCTCTGTCCTGCTCCCGAATAACTTCTCTACCTTGGTGTTTACCTCACTAATTACCATGTTTTGTGGGGGAGGCTGGGATTTCCCTGCTCCTTTTCAGTGCCCCCCTTGTCTAGTTTAAATGCTTGCCAATGAAGCATTTAAACCTCTCACTAGAATCCTGGGTCCCCGGACAGATGCAGACCACGCACCAGTATAAGTCTGCATCCTCCAGGTGGCTCCCCAGTCCCCAATGAAGCCAAAACCCTGAGCTCCACACCAGTTTTTCAACCACTCATTGAATTCCTGGTGAGGAGTGCCCTAGCATCACCCTTGCCATAGACAGGCAGCACCTCTGAGAGAAGGTTACCATATGTGCTCTTGTCTAAGGCCCCTCCCCAACTCTACAAACTCCTCTTGCACTGCTCTGATCCCATTCCTAGCCAGGTCATTTGTCCCTAGGTGGACAATGACATCCAGCTCCCTCCCTCATGCAGCTCCTCCCATGATCCTGAGGATTAGTTTCCTGTCCCTCAAACCCGTGCGCAGGAAGCACTTACCTCTCTCTCCCTTCCTCCCCCATTCTACCCCCCAATGATTGAGTCCCCCACCAGGAGTTGTTTCTTCCCTGTGGGGTCCCATGCCACTCTCCTGTGGGTCTCCTTTGTGAAGGTTCCCAGCATCCTCCTTGGTCTCCACTGCAGGTGCCTCCATAGAGGAACCACTATCCACCAGAAGAGTGAATGAATTGTGGAGAGGTACAGCTGGAGGGATGCAACTCTGTTCTACCACCCTCTCCCTCCCTGAGCCCACCCTGGTCCAGCCTCTCCTCTTTCTTGGCAACCTCTGAGGTAGTGGCATTGGCCCTGGTGGTCCCTTGGTGGGGGAGGAGGTTTCACGAATCCTAGCCAGGTCAGCCTAGAGATGGGCAACCTCCTCTCTCAGACCAGAGAGGTGCCTGCAAATAGGGCAGCATCGCAGCCTCCAGAATGTCTCCCGGAACACTGACACCCCACAGCCATTGCACTGCACCACTCCTATCATGTCTTATTTTGTGTCCCCTCTCCTGTTTCTCTGTATGCTTACTCTCTCCTCTCCTTACAACTCTCACCCTTCCTGTTCTGGGACAGCAACTTCCTATCTTCTTTAGTAGCCTCCTTCTTCCTTGCTCAATGTCAGACCACCAGCAGCTGGGGGAGAGTGAGCTACTTTTTTCCTTTAGGGTTGACAAAACCAATGTTTTTCTATGATCTTTCCCTTCCTACTGCCAAACAGGAAGTTCCTCTTGACAGTCAGATCCAGTGGCTATAAAAGTAGAACTGGCTTAGGGTGGGATGGAGGGCAGTTAGTAAGAAAAAACGCTAGCAACAGGAAGTTGTAATTTGAATCACCTGCTTCTATAGTGTCTAAGCCACACCCCCAATTAAGCTCTCTCTCCTCCTACTGGTTTAGCAAAGTCAGCTGATACAATACCCTTCCCAGCACAGAACACACACTGACTTTCTTTCTTTTCTTTCTTTTTTAACCTAAATAAGACCCCTTCTACTTCTAATAAAGTATCTGTCTACTTAATCTCAACAGACACTGACTCCTGCTGAGATATAAGTTTTCAATTAATAAGAAAATGTGGCTTTTTTAGTTAGCTGCTTTCTGCTCTACAAGCAAGGCTAGCAACAGGAAGTTGTAATTTGAATCACCTGCTTTTATAGTGTCTAAGCCACACCCCAATTAAGCTCTCTCTCCTCCTACTGGTTTAGCAAAGTCAGCTGATACAATACCCTTCCCAGCACAGAAAACACACTGACTTTCTTTTCTTTCTTTTTTTAACCTAAATAAGACCCCTTCTACTTCTAATAAAGTATCTGTCTACTTAATCTCAACAGACACTGACTCCTGCTGAGGTACAAGTTTTAAATTAATAAGAAAATGTAGCTTTTTTAATTAGCTGCTTTCTGTTCTACAAGCAAGGATAGCAACAGCAATGTCCATAATTAAGGTCTCTAGGATTTGCTTTTGTTTGTGTCCCACTTGTAGGCTCACTGACGAATTGGCTTTTGGTTGGGCTGCACCTCAGTGGTGTGTTGCAGGGTATCACAGCATCTGAGCTTATTATCAGGGCAGACAAAGACATTGGAGTGGGTTTCCAGGAACTCCAGAAGTTGCTGTTTCTCTGTGGGACAGGCTGGAAGGTTTGAGGCAGAGACACCTTGGCTGAAGGGCATGTGCATTTCTTGTGAAGTGGGGGTGGTTGTGATGGTACTGACAGGACGACTGTTAATGGAACCAGGTTGAGGTTCAGATAGAAGCTGAAGCCAATCCCCTGAAGGCAGACAAACAAACTTCCCAATACTGGCACCCTTGGAGATGACCACTGGTTCACCCATGAAGTTGCAGCACTTTTGGAATACTGAACTGCAGTGCACAGCAGACAGGGTGTTTCCTGGGAGGAGACCTGAGGAGTGCAAAGTTGGGGATCCCGTGACGATGCCAACAACACTTTGGGGAAGGAGGTCACCTTGAATCTTGGCAATCAAAACAATCTCTGACTTAGGAGGTACAGTGACTGAGTCTGTAGCTATGAGTTGCCTCTGGGGATCTAGTGATAGTTTGTTTGAGGCAAAGTCCAGTATGGCTTTGTGCACCTTGAGAAAGTCCAGGCCAAGGATCACGTCTGTTTGAAGTTCAGGCACTAAGTAGAATTTAACCATAGCTTGCTTTGAGCTGAAGTGGAGCTTAAGATGGACCATGCCAGTGATAGGTACTGTAGCAGTGCATGCAGTGATGATGTATTTTAGGTCGGCCGAGCAACAGTAGGTACATGGTGAACAGCTGGATTGTCTAGGATACTGCTGTGGATCACAGAGATTTCTGCTCCAGAGTCAACCAAGGCATGCGTGGACCAATTGCCAATAGTGACGGGGACACAGTTTGCAAGGAGGGGTGATCTCATGACAGGAACTTTGGCTCCTTTAGGCAAGATTGTGCCTGACTTAGTAGCTGAAGGGTGCTGTTTGTTTGTTTGTTTGTTTGTTTGTGTTATGCAAGTCAGTGGGGCAGTCAGTTGCTTCATTTTCCTGCCCAACAAGAGTCCCTAGTTTGTTGGGCAGCGCTCATTCCCTGGTCCTGTGAATAGTTGCTAGCATATTACTGATTGGGCTGTGGCGGATGCCTGTGGCTGTCTTGAGTCCTATGAAAGTTTTGCAGTTTTCGGCAGACTGCAGCAGTGTGACCCCTGAACCCGTACTACTGACAGATCACTGGCTCCCGTGAAGATGGAGGTGGCTCAGGTCACTGTGGAAGTGGCTGTATGGCATTAACAGGAGTTGCAGTGGGAGCTACAGTGAGGAAATGTATGCTGTTGACAATTGAAATGAGCTGGTCAATCATTTTTTGTTGCTGTTGGATGCAAGTAGCAAGTGAAGTCAACTGTGAGGACTGTGGGTCCTGAACAGTGGTGGGCGGAAGCATGGAAACAGACTCTTGGGCTAACCAGGCCACTTGGATCATGTCTAGCCAGGTGGTTGGCTTTTGTTGGATAATGTAGGTACAAAACTGTGGAGGCAGGTCCTGGACAAATGCTGTAATCTGGTCTTTTTCTGATTTTTGTTGACGTTTGCACCATGATTCAATGTCCACTATAAATGCTTTCAATGATTTGGAGGGTTGCATAGTGTGCTCCCATAGTTGCTGTTCTAACAACCTGGGTGGATGAGCTTGTAAGAAATAGTCCTTGAAGGTGGAATACAGAGTGACATTGTTCCCTCTTGTCTGGTCTGGAAGGGCACTGAATCACGATATGGCCGTCCCTCTCAGGAGCAAGTGCATAGCATTGGAAATTCACAAGGGATCCATACAACCATTGAAAGAGATCCAAGCCTGAAATTGCTTGAGCCAGACAACAGCATCTTCATGAGGTAGTGCTGAGAATGGTACTGGCTACAAGCTGGAGTGGACTGTTGAGTTTGTGGAAATAGCTTTAAGGTAGGTGAGATCATCCTGGATGGCCTGTATAGTGGGTGTCCCTTGGGCTGGAATGGATGACCAGATGTTATGCAGCATAGTTTCAATCTTGGGACCCCATGCTCTTGAGGTAGGTGAAGGTGGAGCCCCAGAGATGGCAGTGCTCAGGATGTTGGTGTCCTCGGAAGACATGGTTGGAGAGGGGCTGCATAGCCCTGAATGAAGGTCATAGGGATGAGTAGGAGTGGTTGTCAAGGACAGAAGGAGATGCCTTGGAAGAAATGATTCGTTGAGAGAATAAAAAGTTATTTTTTTTTTGTAGACAAGTACACTTATATGTAAGCAATTTTCATCAATGGACGTCTCAATAAACAACTTCCACTCTAGTTTGGTGTTGTCTGTAATTGAAATAAACTTTTCTTTTACAAGATGCAGCTATTTGTTGCAGTGTCCATTCATTTCAATGGGTGCCTCGCAAAACCATGGCCGCCATTATTTCCCTTGGAGTGAGGTGATTTTGAACAAGCTGATGCCCCTTGCAAAGATGGCCACTGGACCTGTAACATAGGCTTCTTGGCTAATTTGACATTCCCAATATGGCTGCCAACAGGGGGAAGGGTTGCTTCCTGTTTTGTAGTTGTAGGCAGTGGCTTGTATCAGGGCAAATGAAAGAATGCAAGATGGCCACTCTGCAGTCTGTTCAACAGATAAATAGCAGGCTTTGGTTTGGCTGAATGACTCCCATCCGGGCTATCCAAAGTATTTGCATTGAGAGATTTATTGCTGTCTTCAAGGTTTAGAAGCCTCGAATACTTTCTTCAGGCAGAACTGGAAAAACAAATTGCTGTGTATTGGAAGGCACCTCGACTTAAAATAACAGAAAGTCATATGTCTCTGGTTTAAGAGTTAATGAACAGGCAGTTTCCAGCCCCTGGTGCTCAGGCTAGCATAATTATAATTTACAATTCATTCAGTTAGCAGGCTTGTAATATGCAGCACACATTTTTTTCTCATAGCCTGCAATGTTAGAGAAGGGCTGCAGGCTGCTAGTTAGCAGAGTTAGTATGGAATTTGCATCTGCTGGAGCTGCAATCCAGAGACAGCATTAGGAAAAATACTTTAAAATGTTGTTGCTGCTTTGCTGGTTTTATAGTTTGGTGGCTGATCCCTGCAGCAGAAGGCAGTTGGGCAGGGCTTGCAGAGTATATTCTGTGCTTTTGCTGGCTGGGAGCTGAGTTTTAGATTTTGGTGTGCTTTCTAGACATGGAGTTTGCAGAAGCCTGCCAAGGTTTGTAGCATACAGCCCCATAGGGCTGGTGGAGCCATAAAAGAACTTTGGACCTTAGTTGCACAGACAGTGTCCTAATTTGGAGCACATTTATATGCAAGGAGACTTATATATGCTGAGGCAGAATGCAGGAGGCTTACTTTAACAGAGAACAGTTCAGTTTTAATTTTCCTCTCTGCTGCCAAGCTTATTCTTTCCGAGCATGCATACAGTTCAGGCACACTTGGGTGATGACTCTGGGGTACCCAATGATGCAGAGCAAGTGAGATGGGGGTCTGGGCAGAAGAGGAGGTGCCCACATTCTCCAGCATGTGTGGCATTTTGGTATTTGGTCTGATACTAAAGGGCCACTTATGTTCTGGTATTCTGCTTTCCCAAATGGTGCTTCTGCTGCAACAGTCATAGGTACCAAATGAACTGAGTCGGACGCATAAAATAATGAACAAGATAAGGTTTATTTAGGAGCTTAGGAAGGCACATCTCATTAGCAAAAGGAACATCATAGATTGACCAGAGGACAAAGGAATGTGCCCTTCCCTAGCCCCAGCTGGACACTAATTAGCATAACATGTGATCATAGCTGGTTGCCCATTACTGTTCCTAGTTAAAGGGGCAGCAGCTAATGTTTAGCCCCATGCTCAACTCTGTACTCCACACAAACAAGCATTTAATTGAATCAACAGCACTGATCAACAGAACTAGGTCAGAACTGTTTCTCATCCAGTTCAAGTGACTTTCTAAGGGGTTTTAAAGTTCCCTTGGCTTATATTCAACTTAGTTACACACAATGCACAGTTGTTATAGTTCAATGGGCTTACACAACTTACTGTGTAGTTATTCTTGTGCAACTCTTGATAAATGTTTTGGCCATTTTCACTCTCTGTTGCACGGGGAACTACCACCGTGTCTGGGCACTGAAATGCGAAAAACCCTGGAAGATGATTCCACCCCTAGAGGTGTTGTGGGAAGGATTCCCTTAGGCTAAAGGTACCTTTGGAAAGAGCTCCAAAAAGAAGTACTGAGTAGCAAGTGGAGACCATGGAGGTTGATACACAAGAGAGACCCCCAAAGTCTTAAATAAATAATGAAGACTAGGTTTGCTGGCAAAGGCATCTAGCTTCACCTGAGCTCTTTTCTTCTAGGTTGCTTGAAAGGACAGAGCAAAGAACCTTACCAGAGCAAGGAAAAGGATTAAGGCTTCTTTTGACTAGGAATATTTACTATGTGTTATTATTTTCTTTTGTACTCACAGGGATTGTTACTGTTTGTTGCTAACATTTTATTGCTTTATTTTTCTCTGATTCAAATTGTTGTTGGGTATATCTTCTGCTGCATTATTACAGGGTGTGCCTACAGGTGTGTGCTTACAGATTACTGCTGTAATCTTCTGATTCAAATTGTCTTTTGCAAGATATATCTTCTGTTACTTCTTTATTTTTCTCTGTAGCAAAGTATTTCTTACAGGGTATATCTTCTGTGAAATTATTACAGGTGGTGCTTTATAGGTTTTACAGTTTTATCTGTTATTAGGATGAGCTTTCAGGGCTACTGCATTTGTTGGTGGCAGATTGTTTCTGCTCTTACCTCCTTGTTTCTTTCATCTGTGGCTCTTCTTTTTCAGCAGGGGAAGGAAACAGCCACCCACCCCCATCCCCGACCACCCCACTCTACACTCTTTTATAGGGTAGCACAGTCATGAAATTTCCTGTAGCAAAGCAGGAAGGGGTGGATCAGAGGGGTATCCACACAGTAATCTCATTTACAGGGGCACAAGTAGTTTAACTTGTTATAGCCAGTTATACAAAAACAAACAAAACACAAAATCTAACTTTTGCTTTCATTTTCCTCCTTCTAATTACTCTGACCAGGTTATAAACTCAGCAGCTTATCTGGAATGGATATTATTAACTGCAGGTACTGCAGGACACTTTTCAGAAGGACAGTTTTACAGGATTTAGGACACTGTCCTACATGCTGGGTCATTGGAGTGCTAAAGGCTCAGCTCCAGGCAGCATGGGAAGAGATTGTGCACTTCAAATCACATATTCAGGAGGAATTATATTATAAGAACCACCCACCATTTCCCCAACATCCAACAGAAGAACCTCGACCACAGAGGATAGTTGGTCAGGGAGGTCAGCATGTGGTTAGGAGGGGCAAATCAGGTGCCCCATTACTCAATGCTCACCAACATATCACCTCTACAAACCATATCAAAACTATAAACAGGTATCTGCCTCTATCTCTGAAATCAAACAAAGGGGCAGAGGACACACTACACAGCAGGATACTGAAGCACAGGAGTTAGTGCAACAAAACTCACCCAAAACAGGAACCAAAACAAAAAAAATAAATCCCAAAAACTTCTGATCATAGCAGACTCCATGATTAGGGGAGGTGATACCTATCTCCAGCCAGGAGTAATGGTCAGATGTCTCCCAGGTACATCAGCATGGAGAGACACTGACCAGATTGCTAAAATTGTACAGGAAGCAGGAGAAAACATTGATGTCCTGGTACACATAGGTACTAATGATCTCACCAGCTGGTCAGTTGTGGAGACCAAGGAACACCTGACCAGGCTGGGAGACAAAGTATCATCCATTTTGTCCAGTATCTCCTTCTCTGAGATTCTGCTTGTCTGGGAGAGGGGGGAAGAGGGACGGAAGGTCCGAGAAGGGGAGATAGGGGAGCTAAACATGTTGCTCAAGGGCTGGTGCCAGGAAAAAGGACACAAATTTGTAGGGAACTGTCAACAGTTTTGGGATGTAAATTTGATGTACTGCATCTGACTAAGGAGGGAGTCAATGGATTAGGGCAGAAGTTTGACATCTTTGCAGAATATTTAAACTAGCAAATGGGGAGAAGGGTGCAGCACCCAATATGTCGAATGGAAATAACACCCCTCCCCTCTTAGCTAGTGGTCAAACAGGAGTTCAGCATGTTTGTAGTTCATTTGCAACACCAGGTAAGGAAAAAAGTCCAGCTTCCCATATGACACACAGGGGAAATGCCAGACCTCACCCAACAACTAACACACCAAAATCTGACCAATGGAAAATCATGTACACAAATGCTTGCAGTCTGGGAAACAAGATCCCAGACCTGCAGGCAATAATGGCAGAGGCTAAACTGGACATAGTAGCCATTAGCGAGACATGGTTTACCAGTAACCACACTTGGGAGATTTCAGTACCTGGCTATGAACGGTTCAGAAGAGACTGGGGTGCAAAAAAGGGGGGGGGGTTGAGTGGCCCTTTATGTCAATGAAAATATCAAAGCTACAGAAATTCAGAATACACATAAGGAGCCAGAAGAACTGCGGGTCACCCAGGAAACAGGAAATGGGACAGCCATACAAACTGGGGTTGACTACAGGCCTCCAGACCAGGGGAGAACATAGATACATTACTGTTAGAAGATATACAAAACATGACAGCTAGAGGGAAGGTTCTGATAATGGGAGACTTCAACATGCTAGATACAGATTGGTCAATATCAGCAAGAACATCTGCCAGAACTAGACACATAGTGGATTCCCTGCAGGGGGAGGACCTCAAACAACTGATACAATAACCCATAAGAGACAGGGCTATCCTACATCTAGTTCTGGCTAACAGGGAAAGGATCACAGATCTCCAGGTAGAAGGTCACTTGTGGGCCAGTGACCATCACATGGTATGGTTCAATTTGGCCACTAGAACTAAATTATCCCATTCCAAGGCAAAAATATGGGACTTCAGAGGAGCTGCCTTTGATAAGATGGCCAACAGAGTTTAGCTAGCCCTAGCAAGAAGAAATACAGGTGAGGGGGTATAGGCAAAGTGGGCAAGCATTAAGGATGCAATACTTGAAGCAACATCCCATTGTGTTAGAGAGAAAAGGAAGTGCAAAAGAAGAAAGAAACCACTTTGGTTCTCAAAAACAGAAGCAGAAAAGGTCAGAGCCAAAAGGCTGGCCTTCAGGAAATATAAGGGAACACAGCAGGATGAAGATAGAGAGGCATACCAAATTTCCCTAAGGGAAGCAGGGAAAGAAGTAAGACAGGCAAAGGCCCAAACTGAGGAAACACTAACACAAACAGTAAAAGAAGGTGACAAGACTTTCTATAGATTCATTAGTTAATGGAGAAAGTCCAGAGGGGGTATTGCTAAGATCAAAGGAGATAAGTGTGTGTGTGGGGGGAGGAGGATCATGTAAAAGCATCTATCCTAAATAGATACATCTGCTCAGTATTTACTGAAGAGAATGTAGGGTAGGGCCCACAGCTTACCACCATGGACATGGGGGGGGAGGGAGGTGTGCACTATTCCCTTCACAAAAGGGTCCTACAAGAGCTCGATAAGCTCACTTTGGACAAGGCAATGGGTCCTGATGGCATACATCTCATGGTACTAAAGGAGCTATGGGTGAAACTAGTAGAGCAATTATCAGAACTGTTTAGTGAGTCTCTGAGCACAGGAGAGGTCCCAGAAGACTGGAAAAGGGCTCATGTGATCCCGCTCCACAAGAGTGGTAGCAGGGAGGAGGCAGGGAACTACAGACCAGTCAGTCTAACCTCAGTAGTGGTCAAGATTATGGAGGCACTCCTTAAGGACAGGATAGTGCAACACCTGAAATTCATAGCAGCACAGGATCCAAGACAGCATGGGTTTACAACAGGAAGGTCCTGTCAAACTAGCCTCATAGATTTCTTTGATTGTGTAACCAGAGTGGTGGACCAAGGGGGAGCAGTTGATGTCACCTACCTTGACTTCAGCAAAGCTTTCGATACTGTTCCACATAGAAGATTGATTAATAAGCTGGGTAGGCTCAGGTGGGTCAGAAGTTGGTCAACTGGGTGGCAAACTGGTTGACGGGCAGAAAACAGAGAGTGGTGGTAAACAGTATACTGTCAAAAGAGATGCAAGTCACAAATGGGGTGCCTCAGGGATCAGTCATGGGGCCAGTCCTCTTCAATATCGTCATCAGTGACATTGCAGATGGACTGGAGGGTAAGGTTTGTCTGTCTGCAGATGACACCAAGATCTGCAACAGAGTAAATGATCTAGATGGGGTGGGCAGAATGAGAAGAGATCTGGATAAACTGGCAAAATGGTCGTCGGAGTGGCAACTGAGGTTTAATTCAAAGAAGTGCAAGATCATGCACATAGGGAAGAGAAACCCTGAAGCCACCTATAGGCTTAGATGGGAGTTGCTGGCAGTCACAAGGGAAGAAATAGACTTGGGAATCATCATCACAGATGACCTGAAATCATCCAAGCAGACCACTAAAGCAGTAGGTAAGGCTAGGGGGATGTTGGGGTGTATTAGTGGGGGTATCACAAAGTCGTAAGAGGGAGGTAATAATCCCTCTTTACAAGACACTGGATAGGCCCCATCTGGAGTATTATGTGCAGTACTGGAGGTCACACCTTCACAAGGGCATTAACCATTTTGAGGAAGTCCAGAGAAGGGCAACCAAAATGGTGCAGGGACTGCATAAGAAAACATATGATGGCAGATTAACATAGCTCAATATGTATACCCTAGAGCAAAGGAGGGAGAGATGTGATGTGATCGAAACATTCAAACACCTTAAGGGATTAACAAGGTGAAAGAGTATAATATGTTTCAGTATAAGAAAAATAGCAAGACAAGAGGACACAGCATGAGATTAGAGAGAGGCCGATTAAGGGGTAATGTGTGGAAGTTTTTTTTTCACAGAAAGGGTGGTGAATGCATGGAATGGCCTACCTCAGGAAGTGGTGGATATGAATACAGTGCGAGGCTTCAAACAGGCATGGGATAGGCATAAGGGAGCAATACAGATGAGTATAAATAGACACGTCATTGACAGAGCAAAGGCCGATGGCACATTCATAAGGTAGAAAAAAAAATGGGCAGACTGGATGGGCCTTGCGGTCCTTATCTGCCATCAACTTCTGTTTTTCTACGTTTCTATGTTAAGGTAGTTTAGCATTCATGAGAGATCTCCTCATGATCAAGCAAAATTGATGGATATCGAAGCTGAAACAAAGGGGCATGACTTTCTAAGCAGAGAGAGAATGGCAAAGAAGGAGAGCCACCATCCAACTCACTGCAACAGTAGAAACCTACCTGGGTAACAAATAGGAATATATTACGATACAGACTACTTAATTGTTATGACCTTCAGTATGGAGAAGAGGAAAAGTGTGAGGAGGAAACATCTGGGGATCCAAGGCCTAGGTTGCCTTCCCTCCAGGCTTGGGATATGTTTAGTGATGGCTAGGCTACTGCAATTTAGAGACCCAATTCAGTGGAGGTTTAAATTAGAAGACAGGATCTCATTCTATCACTCTAATAGGAATGCTGTGAGGGTTCTGTGAGTGAACTCTGCAACAAATGGAGACTCCTCACCAAGGAGGCCCTCCCCCCAAGGCAGGTGGAGGAGAGCAACAATTGCTGAAATGCACTCACCTGACCTCCACCAGGGAGGCCTAACAAAAAGCCAAACCCTTGAGAGGTAAGGCAGGAGAAGGGCCTTTGAGGGGCCAGACATGGAGTAGAATGATCTTCTCCATTGATGGGCAGGAAAAGGGAAGGAGGTAGAGACCAGGTGAACCTTAGGTGGCTGTACACAGAATAACTTTTGAAGGTGTCTTTGACTTGGTCTGCACAGCCAAAGGAGACCCCTTGGGCTAAGGACCCCATCCTTCAGCAGCTGAAGTCTTAAATTCTACATCAAGAGATGCTGTCAAAATGTTTGCACAGCTAAAGCTCTGCCCAGATCGAAGACACTCCCATTGAAGGTCAGAAAAGGAAGGACCCCACCCTGGGGTTCGCATGCTCAAGATGCGGACTTCATGGGTGCAGAGCGAGACCATTGGCTGCAGGGCGAGCCATGAGCCATATTATAGATGTGGTTGTGGCAAATTGAACATGGCTGGTTTGTATGTCAGACCTGCACATAGGTCCATAAGTAACAGAGGTGAAGCATGAATAAATGGAATTGAGAGTGTAGTAGTGATATGTTTCGAGACCTTCACATAGCTCATGGCAGAAGAGTTTGTAATTTGAGACCTCCATGTAGGTCTAGAGGTAGCAGCAAACAAAAGTGACTGAGATTGAACAATATGAGTTTTAAGTAAAGGAGGAATGCCTGCCAACCAGTTCTATGAAGGAGGCTAATGTTAATTGCTAATGCATTGAATTTGGTAGGTCGAGGCAATATAAAAATGAATGAAACTGTTAGGGAAGCCATAGCATATAGCGACAAACTAGCAAGAACAGCTGCTGCAGAGAAGAAAGAACATGGAAGTGGCTGCGTAGCTATAAGTCAGGTGTAAACAGTTAATGAGTAGATGACTGAGGGTTTGGTAAAGCATGGAACACAGCAAAACATGAGTCTGAATAGCACAAACAAAGGAATGGGGATGCAGAACACTAGAAAGCCCAAAGAAAACAAACAGAAAAAACACAAGACACAGGAGAATGGAGTGTAGGAAAACAAACAACAGACAGAAGCACAAGCAGCAGCCAAAGCCAAGGGAAAAATACTGACCTAGAAAAGCAAGAGAAACACAAACCAGCAGAAAGTCCAGCTCAAACCAAGCAGAAAATTCAAAAGCGCTAGAGGAGGGAGACAAAAACATTTGGGGTGGGGGGGGAGCAGAGCCTCAGGCTGAGATGAAGAAAAAGTGCTTCTGAATGAGGCTGGAATGAACTGACTTATATAGCTCAGGCAGGGGGCTTGGCTGATTGCTCCAGCCCATTGAACTGTAAGCATAGTCTTTCAAGAAAATACTCAATGAAGTACATTATAAACAAAATTAGAATAGATTTTTATGCTGCAATATAAACATAACAAAAATAATGAAATGTTTGCATCAAATGCAGTATTTTTGAGCTGTTACATGCAGACACATTTACAGTGGTAGTCACCACCATGTGTAACAGTTTTGAAACATGCTGTGGGGCATCAACTTGAATTGGCATTTTGTGTTCTGTCATGCTCTAATACCAAACTTTATTGCATGCCGTACATCCTGCAGCAGCCAAACTGTAATGCACTCTCTTTTGCACCCATACATGTCTATCAGTACAGTAGTGCTATTATTTATTCATGTGCTTTTTGCCTAGCTGTCCCCTCTCATGTTTCCTGTCTTAATGCCTATGCCTTTAGCTCTATCACTACTGTCCTCCCATATTTTGATACAGGGAAAATTGTATCCTGCAGTCATGTTCGATTTTATTTCTATTATAATTGTACTGCAGTTATTCTTAATTGTGGACCCTCCTACACATTCATTACTTATTATACATTAGTTGATGAAGTCATCCCTTTCTAATGCTTATTTTTAAAGAGGGACTGAGGTCAGCATTAATGTCATCAATACATTCAGCATTTGTATCAGCATATCCTCAATCAGCCTCATGCCAACAATCAGATCTGTAAGTTATTTTGTTTAAAAGTTACAAGTCATTTTATAACCCTTAATTCACTGCCTGTTCTGAAAAGCCAGTTTCAGTAAAGAGCTGCTGCTGATGTCATCAACTGACCTCAGAACCTAGTCCTCCCTGCAAGCTACCTTATATGACTTATTTCTATGTTACTTAAAACTACAGCTATAGTAAACAACTGAAAAAGGAAAACTGACACTGGGTGGGTCAGCACATGCACTTTCATAATGTGTAGATGCAAGGTAGAGTATTTCAGCATGTGATGGGGGGATAGAATGCAGTGGTAAACATGGCTTCAGAATGACAAAGTTGTGTGAAATTTTTAAAATACTGTAGGTATGAGATTTCAAAATGCTACCAGGTTGCAATTGTGGAATGCAACAATGATGCAGTCTCAGAACGTAGCTGGAACACATAATTTTAGAATGTGGCAGTGACACACAATTTTGGAATGTGTCAGTGATGCACACTTTTGGAATGTGGCAGTGACGTACAATTTCAGACTGTGGTGGTGATGCACAATTTCGGAATGTGCCAGTGAAGTACAATTTCGGGATGGGGTGGTGATGCACAGTTTCAGAATGTGGTGGTGACGCATAGTTTCAGAATGTGATGGTGACACATACTTTCGGAATGTGGCGGTGACACTCAATTTCAGAATGTGGTGGTGATGATCAATTTCTGAATGTGGTGGTGCCGAATAGTTCCAGAATGTGGCATGATGCATAGAAACATAGACTTTGACAGCAGATAAGGACCGCTTGGCCCACCTAGTCTGCCCATTTCCCTACCTAGAGGATAAGCTGCAGATCCTATTTAACTAACAGCCTATTTCTTCCTACCCCCCACAAAAATTGCCTTATGTCTGTCCCATGCATTCTTGAATTCTCCCACAGTTTTAGACCCCACAACCTCCTCAGGAAGGCTGTTCCATGTCTCCACCACCCTCTCTGTGAAAAAATACTTCCTCACATTGCCCCTGAGCCGTCCCCCCTCTATCTTCAAATTGTGTCCCTTGTTCTTGCCCATCTCTTTTTCTGGAAGATGCTACCCTCTTGGACTTTGTTGATTCCACTGAGGTACTTAAACGTTTCTATCATGTCCCCCCTCTCCCTTCTTTGCTCAAGGGTATACATAAAGCTCCTTTAGCCTCTCCTCATATGGCTTCTCTTGCAGACCCTGTACCATTTTAGTTGCCCTCCTCTGAACTGGCTCCATCCTGTCTATGTCCTTGCAGAGATGGGGTCTCCAGAACTGGATGCAGTACTCCAGATAGGGTCTCACCAACTGTCTGTACAGGGGGACAACAACTTCCTGTTTTCTGCTGGTGATGCCTCTCCCTATGCATCCCAGTATCCCCCCAGCCCTCCCTACCACCTTCTCACATTGCTTGCCAACCTTAAGGTCATCTAATATGATTCCCTCCAGGTCCCTTTCCATTTTTGTTGTTGTTACTACCTCCCCCCATTGTGTGTTCTTCCCCTGGGTTTTGTTTCCCAGGTGCATTACTTGGCATTGAATCCAAGCTGCCATACTTCTGACAATTCTTCCAACCTTGACAAGTCCCTTCTTATCCTTTCCACGCCTCCTTGTGTATCAACCCTGTTGCAGATCTTTGTGTTATCTGCAAAGAGGCATTCTTTTCCTTCCAGTCCCTCTGCAATGTCACTTATAAAGACATTAAAAAGGACTGGACACAGTACTGAACCCTGCGGTACCCCATTAGTAACCCCTCTTTCTTCAGAGTGGAATCCATTTACAATTACCTTCTGTGTCCTCTTGTTCAGCCAATGTTTTACCCAGGCTACCACCCTGGGACCCACTCCAAGGCTGGTTAATTTGACTACTAATCTTTTGTGTGTGACTGTGTCAAATGCCTTGCTAAAGTCTAGGTAGGCCATGTCCACAGCCCCTCCCTGGTCTGCTACTTTGGTAACCCAGTCAAAGAAATCAATTAGATTCGTCTGACATGACCTTCCCACTGTGAACCCATACTGCCTTGAGTCCTGTGCCCCACTGGCCTCTAGGTACTCAACAATTCTTTCCTTCAGAAGTGATTCCATCACTTTCCCTACCACAGAGGACAAACTGACAGGTCTGTAGTTTTCTGCCTCTGTCTTGCTCCCACTTTTGTGAAGGGGAATCACATCAGCCTTCTTCCAGTCCTCAGGTATCACACCATCCTCCCATGATTTGTTATAAAGGGTAGTCAGTGGTGTCACTAGTTCTCTGCTTAATTCTTTTAGAATTCTGGGGTGAATTCCATCTGGCTCCATTGCTTTGTCCACTGTCAGTTTCAGGAGTTCTTTCAGAACACTTTCTTCTGTGAAAGGACTGGGATTGACCCCCCTCTCCAGAGTGCTTCTCTTAATTGGATTAGGCACCTCCCCCACTTCTTCTTTTGTGAATACTGAACAGAAGTATTCATTCAGTATCCCTGCTTTTTCACTGTCACTCTCTGCCCACCCACCATCCATTTTCTTCAACCTCACTATCCCTCCCTTTGTCTTTCTAGGCTCCCTGATATACCTATAAATGGTTTTATCCCCCTTCTTAACTAGTTGGCTATCTTTTCCTCAGTTTGTGCCTTTGCTATTCTGTCTACCCTCCCTGCTTCCTTTTGCCTTAACTGATACAGTTCTCTGTCCTGCTCCTTCTGTGTTTCCTTATACTTCCTAAATGCTATCTTTTTCTCCCTAACCTTTACCACCACTTCTTTTGAGAACCATAGTGGTGTTTTCTTTCATTTTGATTTGTTTATTTGCTTCACACAAAGGCTTGTTGCCTCTGTGATGGCAGTTTTGATATTTCCCCATTGTTGCTCCACCCCTCCTTCTAGCCTGTTTGCTAGTGCTTTTCCAAGGCACTCTCCCATCTTGCAAAAGTCAACCCTCCTGAAGTCCAGAACCCTCACTTTTCTATGGCTTGACTCTGTAACTGAGTTTATCGTGAACCACACTGTTTGGTGGTCACTTGTTCCCAAATGGCTACCTAATTCTAGATCTGAGATCCTCTCACTGTCCCCATTTGAGAGTACAAGGTCTAAGATTGCTCCCTCATGAGTAGGTTTCAAAACTAGCTGTCTGAGGCATGCCACTAAAGGGCATCAAGAATGGCCCTGCTTTTGGATGTGGCTGCAGCAAAGGTGCTCCAGTTAACATCTGGCATATTAAGGTCCCCCATCAACAGTATCTCCCCTTTCTTTGCCATCCTAAGTATGCCTTCTATCATATCCTTGTCCATTCCTTCCCCCTGTCATGGGGGTGTGTATACAACCCCTGTGCAGATTTTGGTGCCATTTCCAGTCTCTAAGGTGACCTACAATGCCTCCTCTCCTCCCTGTTTACTCTTTTGTTCAGTTGCTTTTATCCCTTCCCTTACATAGAGAGCTACTTCCCTCCTCTTCTGCCCTTCCTGTCTCTCCTGTAGGTTGTGTACCCTGGTATGTTAACATCCCAGTGATGGTTCTCTGTGTACCATGTTTCTGTGACTGCTACAATATCCAGGCATCCCTCTTCCATCAAGGCCACCGGTTCAGGGAACTTGTTGCCCAGACTGCGGGTGTTGGTACTCATTACCCTCCATTTCTTGATGGCCTTACCCCTTTTTGCCCCATCCCTGTCCTTATTGCATTTGTCACTTTCTCCATTTACCCCTGCACTTCTCTCTATTGACATCTCTATGTTGGTGTCTACCACACTTAGTACCATGATTTTTTGGGGGGAGCTAGGATTTCCCTGCTCCTTTCCAGTGTCTCCCCCCTTGGCTAGTTTAAATGCTTGCCAATGAAGTATTTAAACCTATCACCTAGGATCCTGGTTCCTCTCCTGGACAGATGCAGACCATCATGCCACTGTAGGCCTACATCCATCCAGGTGGACCCCCCGTTTCCAATGAAGCCAAATCCCTGAGTTCTGCACCAGTTTTTCAACCACTGATTGAATCCCATGGTGTGGAGCACCCTAGTCTCATCCATGCCATAGACAGGCAGCACCTCTGAGAAGGTTACCGTGTGTGCTATTTGTCTAAGGCCCCTCCCCATCTCCACAAATGCTTCTTGCACTGCGCTGATCCCTTTCTTAGCCAGGTAATTTGTCCCTAGGTGAACAATTACATCCAGCTCCCTCTCCTGTGCAGCTGCTCCTGTGATCCTGAGGATTCGCTCCCTGTCCCTCCAAGCCATGGCACCAGGCAGCCACCTTACCTCCCTCTCCCCTTCCTCCCCCAGTTATACCTTCCTAACAATGGAGTCCCCCACCAGTAGTTGTTTCTTTCCCCTGTCGAGTCCCATGCCACCCTCCTGTGGGTCTCCTTTGTGGAGGTTCCCAGCATCTTCCTTGGTCTCCACTGTGGGTGCCTCCATAGATGAACCACACTTTTCCAGAATGGCATAGAAATGTGCAGAGATACAACAGGAGGGATGCACCTCTGTTCCACCACCCTCACCCTCCCTGAGCCCACTGTGATCCAACTTCTTCTCTTTCTTGGCAACCTCTGAGGCAATGGCAGTGACTCTGGTGGTCCCTGGGTGGGAGAGGAGGTCCCACAAATCCTGACCAACTCAGCCTGGAGATGAGCAACGTCCTCCCTCAGCTCAGAGAGGTGCCTGCAGATGGGACAACACTGCATCCTCCAGAATGTCTTCCGGAAGACTGCTGCTCCACAGCCACTGCACTGCATCACTCCCATCATGTCTTTTTTCTGGCCCTCTAACTGTTGTTTGGAATACTTACTCTTTCCTCTGTTTGTTTTTTTCTTTTTTTTCTTACCCTACTTGCTTATTGCCTCTGTGCCCTTTTAGCTCCTGATCTTCCTGTTCTAAGACAAGAAGTTCCTATATTTCTCAGTAGTCTCCTTACTTGCTCAGAGTCAGACCTCCAGCAGCTGGGGGGGGATGGAGAGCTACTCTTGCCCTTCTAGGATGGTGAGTCTTTGGTGGCTCTGTGATCACTCATTTCCTGCTCCCAAATAGGAAGTTCCTGTTGTCAGTTAAATCCTGTGCCTATAAAAGTAGAACTGGTTTAGAGTGGAGGGGTGGAAGGGAGGGAATGAGGGCAATATAGTCCCAGTAGAGAAGTTTTAGTTATACCAGTAGCTCCTTCCTCCTGGTGTTCTGTCTGTTCTCTGGCAGAAGCTATCTAGGGCAGTGCTTAAATCTGGGTTTAACCTGGTTCCTTCTAGCTAAACCACTTTGCAAATCTTTCTACACTTAGTTAATTTCACAGATAACAATTCCCTTCTGACACCTGTGACAAGCACCTAGATAAGTACACAGATAACACAGATAACAGATAACAATTTACTTCAACTACCTCTGACAAACACACTAACTCTTTTTTTTTTACCCTAAATTGAAGGTCCCAGTACAAGATTTCTAGTTCTTAGTCCCAGTAGAGAAGTTTTAGTTATACCAGTAGCTCCTTCCTCCTGGTGTTTTGTCTGTTCTCTGATAATTTGGGAACTTGGTAGTGACAATTTTGGAATGTGGCATTGAAACACAGCTTGGTGGAGATGTGCAACAGTGGAATTTGGCAGGGATGCACCATTTCAGAATGTGTCAGGGATGTGCAGTTTGAGAATGGGGAAAGGATGTGCATTTTCAAACTGTAGCAGGGATGAATAATTTTATAATGTGGCTGGGATGTATAATATTGGAATGTGGTGAGGATGTGAGGCACAATTTTGAAATATGGTGGGTGTGTACAATTCTGGAATGTGGCAGGGACAAGTAATTTCAGAATAAATGGTGTGTCCTGTCACATTCTGACAGTGTGCATCCCCACTGTATTCTGAAATTGCCAGTCCTCACCAAATTCCTCGATGTGTGCCCCTGTCGCATTCCAAGACTAATTGTCCCACCACATTTTGAGATGTCACATCCCTGTCACATTCTAAGATTGCATGCCCCCCCCCATCATTTTAAAATTATGTACCACTTTGACATTCTATGCCTTGGTTCACTGTTGCATTCCAAAACCACATTCTGGCATGTTCTAAAGTACAGTTCCATGCATCGGAACATACTGGAAATGCAAGCATTGCAGCCAACACTATGTCTTTTTTTTAATAGGATTACTATAGCTACAGTTTCTTAAACTTTGGAGATGCAGGTCTTATAAGGTTGCTGACAGGGTGTGAGTTCAGGAGATGACATCATCACTGGCTCTTCATGGAAACTGGCTTTTTTGAACAGGTAGTGAAATCAGAGTTATAAAATAGCTCATAACTTTAAAACAAAGTAACATAAAAACCTAATTTTTGGTATGAGCTTTATTGGTGGTATGCTTATTCTAATTATGTAATGTAGCACTTTTGGCAAGAGTCCCTCTTTAACACATTATGTGGGAAGTATAGCAACATTTATTATCAATATTTTACCAACTCCCCATCCCATTCCAGAGACAATGGTAGATCCAAGAAGGGGTCTTATGGGACTGGGGGAACAAGGGAACTGTGGGCATCACTGTCAGCCTTCTTCTGTCACCTAAGGTACAAAGTCCTTATTTACTGTCATACTTTGGAGGACCCATGTCATCCACATGTTCCTAAAGAATTTTGATTGCCCTTCCTGAGGCTGTAATTTTCTCCATACAATATATTTGTATTATCAGGTCCCTCCACTGCATAAGCGTGGGTTCAGTGGCAGTCAGCATGAGCCTTGTTAGTAGTAATAATAATAATATTTTTTATTTATTTAGTGCATTGCCAGTTTCAGAGCGCTACACATACAAAACACTTCACAAATAATTTAAAATCTAACACGGATTCAACTCCAGTTAAAAAACTTCCCCAATCATAAATATCAGTCATTAAAAGCTTGCTGGAAAGGATGTGTTTTCAAACTAGTTTTAAAGCTCTCAATGGTCCTGCACTCTCTAATCTGATGAGCTAGAGAATTCCTCAGGGATGGTACCACAAACAAAAATGCCCGGGCACCAGATGTTTTTAAACGCACTCCAGGAACCTCTAACAATCCCTCATCAGACGAGTGGAGAGGATGTCTGGGGCTGTAGGGAACTAGGAGCTCTTGCAGGTAACTCGGTCCCTTTCCATGCAGGGCTTTGTAGGTCAGCAGAATGACCTTAAAGGTGATCCACCGCTGTATAGGCAGCCAGTGGAGAACATGCAGCACAGGAGTAATATGACTGGAGTGCACTGATCTAGTCAACAACCGAGCCGCTGCATTCTGCAGCAGCTGCGAGCAGCGGATATCAACCCCTGAAAGCCCCAGGTAAAGGGAGTTACAGTAATCAAGGCATGAAGTCACTAAGGCATGGATCAACGTGGGCAAATCATTGGATGGAACAAGCTGCTTAATTCTAGCAATGTTCCTAAGATGGTAAAAGGAGGACTTGATGACTGCCGACACCTGCGCACGCAGCGTTAGCCCATCATCAAAACCACCCCCAGATCATGCACCCATTCAGAGGCAGGCAGTTGTACACCATCAAGCCAAAGCCCAGATGGTAAACCCACTGCCTGCCTCTCTATCTGGTGCCCTGGATCCACTACCAACTCCTCAGTCTTCCCGGAGTTCAATTTCAACCAGCTAGCCTTCATCCAGTCATGGATCTCCACCAGACAGCTGTTAAACAACGAGACCGCATTATCCTGGTTGGGCGCAAAAGACAGATAGAGCTGGGTATCATCAGCATAGCAGTAAAACCTCAGCCCATATCATTTTACAATGTCTCAGAGGGGCAGCAAATACACTGCGAACAACATGGGGGACAGCACCGAGCCCTGAGGGACCCCACATGGCAGAGAGAATGGTTCAGAGGAAAAAATCCCAGACACCACCCTCTGAGACTTGCTGGTGAGGAAAGAGTGAAACCATATGAGAACTGGATGGTCCAGGCCACAGATAACCCTCAAGCACTCAAGCAGCACCCCATGGTCCACAGTGTCAAACACTGAGGAGAGATCCAGAAGTACTAAGATGGAATGGCGTTTCTGGTTCCTCACCATCAGGAGATCATTGAACACCCTAACAAGAGCAGTCTCTGTACTATGTCTCTTCCAGAAGCCTGACTGGAGAGGATCTAAGATATCATGGATGGTAAGATGGATCTTCAGTTGCAGCACAACCACTTTCTCAATCACCTTCCCAACAAAGGGAAGGTTAGAGATAGGTCTGTAGTTGGCACAGTTGTTCGGGTCCAAAGAAGCTTTCTTAAGAAGTGGTGTCACCACCGCCTCCTTCATGGAGCTAGGGAATTCTCCTGAGTCTAAGGAGCACCAAACAATCTGCACGAGGATCGGGCCAAAAAACTCAATACACCCCAATAATAGGCTTGTAGGGCCCGGATCCAAACTACAGAATGCCAGCTGCAAATTCTGGACAATCCGTATGACATCCCCCATCTCCGGCCAGTCAAAAGAACTCCAGGATGACCAAGAGGGAGTGACCAAATACCAATCACCATCAACTCCCATACAAGATGCTGAGCGGATCTTGGCCCTGATGTCGGCCACCTTATCCACTACAAATCAAGCAAACTCCTCACACTAAATTTGTGAAAATGCTCCTCGAACCTGCAGATAGGATGGGTTGCACAACCTGTCTATGGTTCAAAAGAGCTGAGCTGGTCAGTGTTGAACAGCAGCAATCTCTCCAGACAGGAATTCTACCTTCTTACCCATGATTGCTGATTGTTACCATTGATAATGTTCTATCAATCTGAGGTGGTCGGCATCAAGGGACAATTTCCACCAGTGACGTTCTAACCTTTGTCCAACTTGTTTCAACTCCCTCAAAGCTCCATCAAACCAGTGGAGCCAAGGGTGAAGAAAGAGCAGTAGAACATGGACTGGGGTGATAGAATCCAGGGCCTCAATGATGGCCTTACTATAGGCCAAAACTAGACTGTCTGGGTCCTCGCCTGCCCACGGAAATCCCGATATGTCTAACATCACCTGAAGGCCTTCAGGGGTTACTCCCCTCAATGGATGGTATTTGACCATCTCCACAGGGGCAGACCTATGGGGGGGCTGGAAATTGAATCTCACTGTGTAGTAATCGGACCATACAACTGGTTTCACCACCAGGTTGAAGGACTCAATCCTCACGAGGAAGACCAGATGAAGAGAGTGACCATTTTAGCCATACCATTTTAGCCACTGCTAACAGTATCACCTGCAGTCTCTTTTTGTGCTTGACCTTCAATGCTGGTGTGGGATGACCCAAAATAACATGTCTAGTGTTGGCAGATCTATTCCTTCACCAGTGTTTTTTGGATCTCTTCTAAACAGTCCTTGCAATAAGAGTTCACCACTCGGCATGACCACGGACATGGGCATGGGTTGCATTAGCGATGTGAAGAATTTTCAAATTCTGGCAGAATGGAATTTTGTGGAATTTTTGAAATTCCACCACAATTCTATCCAATTTCATCAGAAGCGGAACAGTGGAATTCTATGGTAGAATAATGTGGAATGGGTTTTCTGCTACATTTCTGTGGAATTAAATTCCACAGATTCCAATATTTTCCATGGAAATTGTTGTGAATGATTTTCCCTGGAAAATGTTGTTCTCTGGCATATAATTCCATGGTTCACAGCAAATGGAATTCCACAGAATGACCAGGGAAATTTCAACAGAAATTCCCTAGGTGGAATGGTCATTCCATGCTAATTTCACCAGTAGAATTCTGCATACCATAGAGCACTAGGTTGCATATGTCATTCAACTCCTCTTCCTGCATTCTCCTGACATTGTCACTGAGTATTAAGCTTGTTGCTAGAGATTCCCAGGGTACGTCTAAAGATGTCTGGAGGTAGATCTTTTGCCTATATGGCACCAACCCTGTGGAATTCTCTACCTTGTCAGATATGAGAATGCCTAACTGTTGAAAGCTTCAAAAAACAACTAGAGACTTTCATTTTTACCCTAGCATTTGTCGGAACATAATAAGTAAGTGTATTGTATGATTGTTTGATTTATTGTTCTGAAATGTGATTTTAAATGATTTGAATTATTCTAAAAGTGCTCTGAGCTTGGGAAGCGTGCTTGATATGAATAAAATGTTACTTACTTACAGCGATGCAGTTTTCAACTAGTCTGCTTAGAAGTTGATAGGGCTTCTTCTCTTCACTGCATGGTCTGTCTCTGTGTGATGGCTTCCCAATGTCTCTCTTTGTTTGGTGATGTTCCTCTATGGTTCTCTCTCAGTACCTGCTGGTTCTACTGGTAGTTCCTCAGTGCAGTTCCCCACTTCTCTCCTGTGTTCTCCCATCTGCTCTGTATCCCAATCTGCTTCAACATGGGTAAGGCCTCCTCCAGACTTCTGAAAAATGTATGGCTGCCTTCAATGAACACTTTCATTTGAGTGGGTGCAAACATTTGAGCCTTTATGTTCTTGGAATTGAGATCCTTGATGGCCTGCACTATTGCCCTCTGCTGATCCATGAATAGAGGAGTGAAACCATGTTCAAAGTACAGTCTGGTATCACTGAACACCACCTCTTTTTCATTCCATGCCATCCTCAGAACTTTCATCTTCATGGCATAGTTCACAAAATGCACCACAATAGATCTTGGACACACTTTTGTGTCTGTAGGCCATGGTGCAAGAGCATGATGAGCCCTCTGAATCTGTAATGGTGCCTTGTCCCAGCCGAACAGCTCCTGCAGAAGTCCCTCAGTGTAGCTTTCCATCTCTCCCTGTTCGGTACCTTCTGGCAAGCCATGTATTCAGAGGTTGTTCCTCCACAATAAGTGTTCCAGATCATTAAGTCTGACCGCAAATTCCTTATCCCACTCATAAAGGTGCAGAAGTGCTGCATTATGGTGGTCACTGTGCACTGAGTTCGGTCAAACCACCTTCCAATTCTGTTCTGTGCTTGCTAACCTCCTTTACTTCAATTCTGGTCTCCACTATATCATCTTGCATTTGTTTTAAAGTATCCCTGATCCTGTGTAGCTCATTAATGAGATGTTTGGAGGTGATGGTATATTCTGATTCCTCCTCATCTCCATCTCCTGCATGCTTCTGTACCTCTACCTCAAGGACTAACTGGCCTAGTCCTCCATTTTCTGGTGCCTCAGCAATTGTTTGGTAAATTAACTTGCAGCGCCAAATTCTTTCAGATGCTGCTTCGCTGCCATCTTTATTAATGTTATTTTGTCAATTTTGTTTAATTTTTCTGAGCTGATGCCAGAGATTTACAAAGTTATTTACCATCAGGGAGTGGAGTGTGGTGGTCTAAGCCATCATGCTGTGGTGACATCACCAGAAGTCTGGGATCATCCTTTCTAACCACCTGAATGCTCTGGTATAAGAGTAATAAAATCTACTTATAAACAGTTTCCTCATCATTAAACAAACCATCATTTTGCTCCTAATGTGCTTAGGCAACATTAGACTAAATCCAGGTACCACTGACTTATGCCTGACTCTCTCTAACTCTGCTAATCTTGCAGGGTTAAAAATTATGACTATCAATGTGCATAGCCTAATCAATAAACTAGACAGTGAAAAAATCATGCCTAATCAACTCAGACATACTCCTAATCAAGGAAACCTGGCTAAATAGTACTTTATTCTCCAGGCCACTGCCAGCAAAAGCCATAATACTCCAGTTGGTGAGGAGAAATGCAGGTAGCTGCATGGGGGCTGCTGTCTAAAGGACCAAATAGCTCAGCCCTCTTGGTTCTCTTCACTGGCAGCAGAAGCCAGGATAGGAACAAGGACTGGATAAAGGGATAACACCCTGATCTTCCAGGAGTATGCAGATAGCATTGTTAAGAAGAGTATTTGTTGAGGAGATACAAACAAACTTAATTTCTCCCAGGTTATTAAAGGCGTTCTGAATTCTCAGCAGAAAAAAGCCTGATCCCCAGGTTATTAAAGGTGTTCTGAATTCTTAGCAGAAAGAAGCCTGATCCTGTGTCTGTGATGTTAAAACTGAAAACTCGCATAGTTCTAATTATTTTTTCTCAACAATCAGATTGATAGCTATTGCTAACAAACTCTGGTCAGAGCCACTATGACTGCTAATGCATTAACTTAAGTGTGTTTCATAGGCTTAAATGTAAAGATGAATTGCTGTAGGCAGCTTTTTGTGTGTATTTCATTTTCAATAAAGTTAGATCATTTATATGGTTGATTCTGTGTCCCATGCATTTCAAATGTGAGTGTCACATGTGTCTTGCACTATATGGGGAAGAAGGGTCAGCTTTGCATCAAGACTTTCAAGTCATGGTAGAAGAAATTGTGCAGAGAGGAGAGATATGGCTACAATGGGGACTGAGGGCCAACCTGGAAGGATAAGATCCTATTCTGAGGTGATGGCCAGCTTCTATTAAGGAGGGGGCCATAGTCCTCAGTGCACAATTTAAATGATACTTTTTTTGAAATTACAGTTTATTGAATTTTTACAGTGTAAACAGATACAACATACAACCTGTATAGAAACATAAAAAAAAATAAAAATAAAACAAATAGTAAAATATCAATAATACAGAAAGACCGTCCAACAAAATTATCGCAAGTTAAACAAGCATTTGTCAATGCCAAATGTTGTCTTGCTGGCATTGGCATTGGTAGTGCAGGAGTTAGAGAGATGCATAATAGGCATGGCAGTGAAGTATTGAACTAATGCTAACCCACCCCCCACCCTGCAAAGACTGACAGACATTGGGGTGTCCCTTTGGGTGCTTGGTAGTGCAGTGCGGGAAAACATTTTGGGCAGGATGTGAAAAATGACAGCTGTGCAGTTCATAAGGAGGCGTAAAAAAATGACAGTGTTGAAAATGTGGCATGTAAATATAGCAAATTTGCAAAGTTAAAAGGGTGCGTGGGAAATATGGAACGCACACTTGCAACACTGCCATTTTGTGGGTGTTCAGCACCAAATTTTCAACATAGGAATTTGAGCACCTCTGCTCATGTGCAGTGTCACTGTTATTTCCTCAAAGTGTCCCAAGAAGTGATTTTGCACAGCAACCACGCTATTCTGAGCCGGAAGTACGAAAACACATTTTGGGCAAGATATGTGAAATGACAGCTGTACTGTTTATCAAAAGGTGTGGAAAAATTGCAATAGTGAAAATCCAGAGTGAAAATATCAGAAATGCATGACGGTATGAGCGTGCGTGCAATCTGCCAACGCACGCTCGTAGCACAATCATTTTATGGAGTATCATCACCAAATTTTCAACATAGGCATTTTAGGACCTCTGCTTATGAACTGTGTCACTGTCATTTTCATAATCTGGCCCAAACACTGATTTCTCACAGTGACTGTGCTATTGCGCGCCGGAAGTGCGGAAACACATTTTGGGCAGGATGTGGAAAATGACAGCTGTACTGTTCTCAAGGAGGTGTACAAAAATGACAATGATGAAAATCTGGCATTAAAATATTGTGAATTCATGAAGTTACAAGCCTGCATAACAACTGCACAACGCACGCTCGTAAAACAGGCATTTGTTGTATTTTTTCCACCAAATTTGGAACATAGGGTTTTTGAGAGGCCATCTCATGAACACTGGCACTGTCATTTCATTAATGGGTCCGAAAGGTGATTTCATGCAGTGACTGCGAAATCACCTTTCGAGGCCGATTAACGCCATGACAGTGATAGAATTCATGAGGAGGGGCCCCAAAAACCCCATGTTGAAAATTTGGTGCCAAAATTCCAACAAATTCCCAAGATATGCAGCAAAGTTGGAAAAACCCTATTCATTCCATTATACAGCTTACCGGCATTTCCTCTGTTCTCAGTCGGCTTTGAAGAGTGCAGACGTGTTCCTGGTCCAGCAAGATCGTCCAGACCAGACTCTGGAGGTAAGTATGGGGTGAGGGGTGTGGGAAGGCAGGGTGCACAGTGGGTGGGTGCGGGTGGGGGCAGGAGACTATGAGGGACCTTTTTCTGTTACAGGAAGAAAAAATGACATCATCGCCAGACAGTTTTTTTTTCAGGGCACTTGGCATGCTGGGGTGAGCTCCCAGTATCCACCTAACTGTTTTTGGGGGAGTTGCTGCAGGCAAGGGGATTGGGCACCCTCATTGGCAGACAATGGGGGCTTGGGGGTGAATTTATGCGGGGATTGGGCACCCCGTCGCACACAATGACAGCGGGAGGGGAAGAGCCGAGGGGTTGGGCACCTTGGCATATAAGAATGCGGATGGGGTTGATTTATGCCGATGGGGAGGCCCCCGTCGGCATGCAACTGAAAGTGGGGGGGCAAGAACTAAGGGGATTGGGCACCTCCCTTGCATATAGGAAATGGGGTCTGCTGTATGCCGACAGGAGTGGGCTCCCCCATTGGCAAATTTGTGGCCACAGTAAGATGGCTGGGGGATTGGGCACCCCTGAGGTCGGCCGTTGGGCAGCCGCTGACCATGCTGCTAATGTGGCGAGCACGCAGGAAGGGTCCGCTGCATCTGATGAGCTTTGCTCAGATTGCAGCAGAGCTTTCCTTAGATGTGCTCACCACATTAGCATGCATGGTGTGGTGCCACTGATTGGGGAATGAGGGACGCACCTACTGATGTGTGCCCTGCATTCACCCAACAGCAGCCACACCTCCAAAGCTGCACTACTGCAAGATGTCAACTTGTGCACAAGCACGGCAAGCCAACATAAAAATGAGGGCAGCTGATTACATAACGAGAAAAGGAAAAGAATACCCATTACCTCTTAGACAATATATAAAAATGCCCTGTTTAATTAATGATTAGAACATAGAAAAAGAGAGAAGGAAAAGAGATGGAAGCAGAAAGAATAAGCCTTTAGATAAAATGCAAAAGCAAAGAGAAGCAAGAGATAAGTCAAACATGGAAAAGTTAAGGAGGTTAGACGGGAGTCCGGGTGGTGAAGCTCAACACTCTTCAAAATTAAGAGGTAGTAGCAGGTTTTCCTAGTGTTAGGAAAAAGAAAACAAAAACTTATTTCCAGAGAATAGTTCTGTCCTCATAATAATTAATTAGTATACCTTGCTATAACCTCAAGAATGGGTTTCTGTTCCTTATCCACCATATAATGAAAAAAAGGCAGCCATCTCCCTTTAAATTTATCTATTGACAGTCTTAATTTAGCAGTTAGAAATTCCATCTCTAAGATTTTTAAACATATTCCATACCACTGGTCCTATGAAGGGGACTTAGCTGTCAGCCAAAATAGTGTAATCCCTTTAAGAGCTGCTCCTACCCAAACATAAAAAAGATATCTAGAAGCAGGAGACATTAATGAGCCTGGGGGAAAACCAAATAACCAGAAATGAGGGTCTGGAGGAAGGGGGGCATCAAAAATACTCTCCACCACCAGGCGCACCTCCTTCCAATAGTTTCTTATGTATTTACATTCCCCAAAAATTTGGGCATAGGTGCCTTTTTGCTGACAGTTCCTCCAGCAAAGATCCAAGATATGAGTGCCCAGATGTTTAGAGATGACTAGGGGTCGAAAATAATGAGTTATTATTTTCCATCTGTATTCCCTCCATATTGGGGGAGGCAGTCATCTCATGGACCCCTTTCCAGATTTTCAGTCAATCTGTTTCAGATAAGGAAATGTTCAGTTCTGCTGACCATTTCTGTTTAATGACTATAAGATAGTCTTCCTTGGCATAGTTCATAAGTTGCACCAGTGAGGACATAACATGCTGTTGAGCCTTAGACTTAAGTAAGGAGATAAAAATCTGTTGGAGTGAGTTACTTTGATGTGCTGAGGAGGGATCAAAGCTTATGGAGGAAATATAATGCCTCAGTTGTAAGTATATATAAAAATCGGATTGCCTAAGATTAAATTCTGCCCTTAGTTGTTGAAAAGACTTATGATGAGCTCCCTGAAAACAGTGTCCTAGATTCAATAGTCCTAGTCTGGCCCAGTGGTGATAAGCATGGTCCCAGGCGAGGGGTGGGAAGTCAAGGCAACTCAAGATTATGGTGGAGCTACCTAGATGGAGAGGAAGTTTTAAGGCTACACAAGCCTCCCACCATGCTCTCCCAGAAATCTTTGTGAACGGGTTACAAAAAGAGAGCTTTTAATTCTTGGCAAATCCAAAAACAACAAATCTGTCATATGTTTCAGCTGGGCTGATGCCAATTCGATTTCTACCCAGTGAAGCAGGGAGTTCAACATAAGAAGGAGTCCCCTCATCTGTGCTGCCCAAAAATAAACTTGTAAGTCAGGGACCACCAAACCACCTCTCTGTCTCAGCAACATCATTACTTTCCATCTGACTGTGCTTTTTCCCTGACCAAATAAATTTGGATAAGGAGGATTGTAACCCTTTACAAAAAGCCTTAGGAGGCTTGAGTGGGATGGAAGAGAAAATAAATAACAATCTAGGGAGAATGTTCATACGGACTGCTTTAATTTTGCCTGCCAAAGATAGGGGGAGTTCTTTCCATCTGTTGCATGGATTGCATCACAAGTCCTATGAGAACAGGTTGAAGGCACTGAACATGTACTCCCTGGAGGAGAGGAGGGAGAGAGGGGATATGATAGAGACATACAAGTATCTTACAGGGAGGAACAGGGTGCAGGAATGCACTATTTTTAAGCGAAAAAGATGTTCCAGGACTAGAGGGCATGGGATGAAGTTGGAGGGAGGACAATTCAGAGGAAACGTGAGGAAGAATTTCTTCACAGAACGGGTGGTGGACAAGTGGAACACCCTGCCAGAGGAAGTGGTGGGGGCTGAAACAACACGGGATTTAAGAATGCATGGGATAGACATAAAGGAATTCTGGAGGTCAGGGGTAAGGGGCAACAGACTTCCTGGAAAACATAAACTGAACTTACAAACTTAAATGGGCAGACTGGGTGGGCCATAGGCCCTTATCTGCCGACACTGTCTATGTATCTATGTATCTTATCTCTTGTAGTATCTTTAAATAGTTTGTTTGATATAGTTTAGTGATGTCTTTTGGAACCCATACCCCCAAATATCTAAATCCTTTTTTGGACCATTTTAGTTCCGGGAAATCAGGCAGTGGCAAAATAGGAGGTATCCCTATGGGGATAATCTCTGAGTTCCCTGGATTAAGTTTGAACCCTGAAAGTTCTCCAAATTTGGACAGAAGCCAAAAGATTTTGGGTATAGAAGCTACTGGGTCAGACACATATAAAAGAGTATTGTCTGCATACATAGATACCTTAATTTCCATATCCTGAACTGTAATTCCCTTAAAAATAACCCCTTGTCTAATGCGAGCAGCCAGGGGCTCAAGGCTTAAAGCAGAGAGGAGAGGGGAGAGAGGAGAGCCCTGCCTTGTTCTCCTATCAATTGAGAAGTATGAGGAGGTCACCCCATTGGCCCAGATGCTAGCTCTAGGGTTGGTGTAAAGGTTATTCATCCAGTTTCTGAACCTCTTCCCAAAGCCAAAGCACCCCAAAGTGTGGTCTAAAAAGTTCCAGTCCAGCCGGTCAAAGGCTTTTTCTGCATCTAGTGAAGTGACTGCTTGTAATGGTTCTCCCTGAGGGGGGTGGGCCGCGGACAAAACATTCATCAACAGATGTATGTTTTCCTGGATATGCCTACCTGGGATGAAGCCCGTCTGATCAGAACGGACCAAGCCAGGGATTACCTTCTGAAGTCTCTGACTAATTGCCTTGGCAAATATTTTAACATCTTGGTTTAGCAATGATATTGGTCTATAACTTGAGCATTTGGAGATATCTTTCTCAGGCTTGGGGATCACTGAAATGAGGGCTTCACCCCAGGAAGAAGGTAGAACATTAGGTTCATGGGTGGCATTACAGATTCTTGTGGAAAGAGGACTAATTTCTTCCTCAAAACACTTAAAAAATTCTGCTGTAAAGCCATCTGGGCCCAGTGATTTGCCCATTTTAAGGGAATTATTTGTATTTTTGATTTTCCTTGAGTAGAAATGGGGCTTCTAAATCTTCACTTAGGGATGGAGACAGTTTAGGGAGGTTTATTGTAGTAAAAAACTTGGTCAATTTTAAGTTTTGTAATGGGTCTCTTTCTCGTCCATAAAGTATGTTGTAAAACTGTTAAAATTCCTCAACTATCTGCAAGGGATGCATTTTGGGATCAGAATTGGGGTCATCCAAACAGATTTTAGGAATATACCTGTCGGCTGCTTGTTTCCTCAGTCTCTGGGCCAAGAGCTTACCTGCCCTCTCTCCCCTCTCGTAGTACCTCATGTTTGTGAACCTTAAAGTGTTTTCGATGCGTCTCAGCATTAAAGATTCATATGACTCTCTTGCTTTCCTAAGTTGATGCCAAGTTTGATTAGAGCCCGCGTGCTTATGTTGAACTTCTAACTGTTTCATGTTTTCTAGTGCCTCTTTCAATTTGGTCTGGTGGAGTTTGATTTTATGGGAGGAGTAAGAAATTGTATATCCCCTTACTACCGCCTTTAAGGCATCCCAAAGAGAGCCAAGGAAGGGGGCAGTCTCTGTATTATCTTGTAGGTAGTGTTGAATCACCTTTTTTGTGGATTCCACATACTGATTATTGTTTAATAAGCTGGGATTGAATCTTCAGCATCCCGCTGTCTTTGTCTTGTCCCACCAAAATCTAGATCGGACCATAGCATAGTCAGAAATTGTCAGAGGGAGAATGGTAACATCTTTAAAAGTATGGAATAAATTTTTCTGAGTGTAAAAGCAATCCAGTCTAGAATAAGATCCGGCTGCAGAGGAATAAAAAGTGAAATCTTTTAGTGAGGGGTTAAAATGTCTCCAGGGGTCAGTCAGTCCAGCTTCATCTATTAAATTCCGCAACAACCATGAGCATGCCCTCAAGCTCCTAGCTCCACTAGGGCTTCTGTCGTATGCTAGGTTTTCGACACACTTCCAATCCCCAGCACAAATAATTTGCCCTAGGGAGAGGCTGGCAAGAGTATCAAATAAGAAGCAAAAATACTCGCCCGATGGAGGTGTAGGGGCATGTGCTACTACTATATGCAGGGGTTGACCAGTATAGTTTCCAGAAATGATCACCAAATAACCTGAGCCAGCCTTCCTCACATTTTGTACCTGAAATGGTAAGCCCCTATGCACAAGAACCACCACACCAGCTTTTTTAGTTTCAGGGTGTTCATCTGAAAAAACCTGTCCTACCCAGGCTCTGCACAATTTCCGGTGTTCCTGCACAGAGAGCCTAGTTTCTTGGAGACAGGCTATGTCGCATCTCTCCCTCTTCTACTCCATCAGAATTTTGGATCACTTAATTATGTTGTTAATGCCTTTAACATTCAAAGAAGACACAGTTAACTCAGCCATACTCATATTGTGAGGTACACCACATAATCTTTTTTGCTACTATATATTCAAAAGTGATGTTTTCCGCTATCCCATTATAACCCCCACATGGGTTCAGCTGAGAAGATGGGGGAAAATCAAAAGAGAAGAAAATATAACAAGTTATAGTAAACAAGAAAAAGAAAAGAAATAACCACATAGAATGCATAAGAAACCAGCTTACATCAATTAATCCTCTGTTATCTGGACATTTTACCATGAGTGATTACATTTTTTGTAGGTCAGTCAGGGTGGACATTTGCAAATATCTGCTTTGCTGACCACATGTGGGGGCAAAAGCTCCCATGGGGGTATGTGGGTGAAAACATTTCCTCCCCACCAAGGACTCAGACCCCTCGACAAGGAGAGGAGGGTTGGCAGTGCCTCCACGAGGGGGGATCTGCACAACGTGTGTCCTGGTTAGTAAAGTTACTGGGTCAATGGGGAGCCCAGACAGGTCTGACTACCTTGGGTGTTTTCAGGGCAACCTGGGGTGATGTTCATTTGTTTAAATAATTGTTCTTTTACTAGTTTAGAGTTTAGGAAAAAAACGGAATGATGATTTTGAATATCACACCCCTCATGAGTAAAAATGTTTTGCCTATGTACCACAACTGTAGTGACTAATACAACCAAATAGTTAAGATCATACCACTAATAAATCTTGAGAGCCTTAAAGATAAGGCCAGGTTTGGTACAGTTCCCAAACAAACAGGGGAGAGTACCTTCTGCACAAGGAAGACAGTCTGCCAACATCATTATAACATTTGAAAGGAGAAAAACCCTGGTAAATTTTACAGTACAGCTTAATCACATAACCATTATAAACAGCTTGTACTTGCAATTCAGTAGATGAGTATTCAGTGATCATTATTGAGCCTGCACTACTAATAGAAATTAAATAAAGATAAAATTAAAGTCTTAGCTTGAATCTTCGCTGTCTTCAGTCTAGTTGCTAAGGAGTAAAAACTAAAGAAAAAATAAAAAAAAAACACTCTAAATCCTGCCAGTCTGCTTCATTCCGCTTCACCAGCACAGAAATTAAAAACTTTCTCTATCAAGGTAGGGGATCCAAACAGCGCCGGACCTTCTTGGTGTCACTGTGAAGGAAGTCCAGAACAGCAACCAGGATCTCAGTATATGTGTTCCGGTCCATAACCCCCTCTGTAAAAATCAGGATGTCCAGGAGAGTCAACAACAACAAAAACTCCTCCCTTCCGCTCCTTCATCACGGCAACATCTGATAAATAGGTGCTGACTCTACTTCCAATGAACACAATGCACAGTCCAAGCAGGAACCAAGGAATGTGCAAGCACAAGTCAAACGGCCTTCCAGATTGGTGAGGTAACTTGTTCATTGAAATTTTCTGTCCACAAACTGAAAAGTTCATGGGTCACCAACTAGATGTTTATTGTAGACCATGGAAACATAACTAGGCTCATTTGTTGGGGATAAGCCATCTTGTCACATCGGTGTGTAAAGGTAATAGGGCATCTACTCTTGAAGTGCCAGCTGGGCGTTTCCCTTGAGCCAGAGACCACAAAAGTGTTTCAATTTCCATTTTTGCTTTCTCTTCCTTGAGATCTGGGAGAGAAATCTACAGATTCTCTGGGAATGGGCATGCCTCCAACAGCGATTTGAAACTTTTAGTGCCCTCTGTTGATTCCACCCATAATTTAGCAGGATATCTCGATTGAGCTTTAAGGCATTTCTCCTGGATTTGCTTGATCATGTAGAGGACTTTCCTTCTTTTAGTCATCATTGCTGGAGGGAAATTGTAGTCTGCATAAACTCTGGTACCATCAAGATTTAGGTCTTTTTTGGCCCATGCCATTCACAGCAGTTTGTCCTTAATTGGGTATTTAAGGAATTTTATCAAGATGGCCCTTGGGGGCACCCCTGTTTTAGGTTTGGGGGCTATGGCCCTAAGGGCATGCTCAATATCAAGCACTATATCTTCTCCCAATTATAGCTCAGATTTAAACAAGCTTTCAATGAAGCCCTCCATATCTTGTTCGACTCCTTCGGGGACTCCAAATAGAAGAATGGTGTTCCATCTGGAGTGAACTTCTGCATCTTCTGCCCTCAAAGTTAAGGCACACACTCTCTCTTGTACAGATAAGCCAAAGATTTACTAAAGGCCATATGTTCATTTTGAATAGTCTCCACATGGGACTCTACTGCTGTAGTGCACACTTCAAGTTTCTTAAAATCTTTCTGTATAGCCAAAACTTTGCTGTTGATCCTTTGTAAAAGCTTTAATATCTTGCGAGTATCAGTCTGTGCACAGGAAGAGCCCAAGTCAGAGCCTGCATCTTCGTCTTTTGAGGCAGAAATTACAGAAGAGTGTGAGGGCTGAAGGTTAAGGCTTCGGGGAGCGAGGTTTTCGGTTTGGGAGTATGCAGTTGTGGATCCGATGTAAGATTTTTTCTAGTGTGACCCATATCAGCAGGTTGTAATGGTCAAGTAGTGCTAATAATACATGGTGGCTAAGTAGCAGTATTTAATAGGCGATGGCGATTGATTCCACACCCAAGGCGCCGCGCTCCAAACTAGGCCTCCATTCCAGGGGGTGACGTCACCAGAAGTCTATCATTTAAATGATACTTTGATGGACAATTAAAGTAGCTGAGGGAGTGATGAACTAATGGGGGAGGCAGAAAGTGGGCCATCACAGGCTGAGATAGAGAGTAGGGAGTTCCCAAGCAGGTTGATAGTAAAAGAGAAAGGGGGGAGAAGGAGCAGTCAAAGAAGAAAGGTGAGGAAGGAGGGGGAAGAATTGGAAAAAGGAGAAAGCGACAAGAAGAGAGCTGAGGGACGTGAAAATGGTGCAAAGTCTGCATCCGAAGCCCTAGGAGAGGAAACTGAAAGAGTTCAATATGTATACAATGAAGGAGAGGAGAGAGAGTTGGGATATGATGGAGTGCTTTAAATACTCACCGGGGTTCATAAGGTACAAAAGGGATGTCTGTTTCAGAGAAAAAGGTGCTGTAGAACAAAGAGTCATGATAAGGAGCTGGAAGGATGTAGATGCAGGAGAGAGATGTGAGGAAGTACTTTTTCACAGAAAGGGTGGTGGATTCCTGGAACAGCCTTCTATGGGAGGCAGTAGGGGTTAAATCAGTGGTGGGCTTCAAAAATACCTCAGATAGGCATAAAGGAATCCTTGGAGGAAGGAAGGGGATAGAAGAGAAAGTGTTGTAGATCAAGCTGGGTCTCCAGCAAAATTGATCATAATTAAAAATGGGCAGACTAGATGGGCCCAGTGGTCATTATCTGCGATCAGTTTCTATGTTTCTATGTCAGACAGGTTTTGCGATTCAAATGGGGTACAGTGTAAAATTATTAATATGCACAATGTTGATACTGTAAATTGTGTGGTATCAATTACTCGTTGTACCATGCTACACAGACATGATAATCAAATCAGTAATAATATATAGGATAAAGTATGGGTCTGGGTGTGTGTAAATTCGAGTTTACACACCCAAACCCATATTTTATTTTATACAATTGCTGGGTGTTCCTTTTTTTGCCTTAGCAATTGTATAAAATAAAATATAGCTGTGCAGCCGGGATTCAGTGAAGGTGAAGTGCATGGCTGCAGTCAGCAGTTTGATTTTGTAATTAGTTTTTTTTTATCTTGTGCACAGCACTGACTGAGGCAGATTTTGCTTGTTTTTTTTTTACGTACTTACCACCTAGGTAAGGTGGCGGTTTGCTGTCCATTAGTGGTTCCCCGAACAGGCACGGTGCCATGAAATGAGGAAGTGTGTCGGGCTAATGCGCACAGTGAGGGAAATCGTGCACGTATTTGCCATAATGAACACGCCTTCATTACGCCAAATTACGCCATGGTTTCCCTATGGGAAAAAAGGGAACCCGGTAATTATATATGCATTGAGCAAGGGAGGAAAAAAATCAAGGGGAACATGTAAAGGAATATACTACTCCTAGGGTTGTGATAACATGATAGGTACATACTGAATGAATTTACTGTATTATGATGGCACCCAACTGTATACCAATGTTAAGTAAGCTACAATATGGGATTTTATTTATTTTTGTTTTATTTTTAATAATCCAGACATTGTCTACACAGTAATAACAGATAGCCAAGGATGCTCTTTACAATTTTTGACCTTGGTTTTGGGGTTGTTTTTTTTTTGTTAACTCTTTTTTGGGAAATCACTTGTAATGAGACTGCAGTTCTGTCTGACCAATTAACTTTTGGTTTGGAGGATGGAACAACGTGGAAAAGACAGTGCTGTAGATCAAGCTGGGTCTGCAGCAAAAGTGAACATAATTAAATATGGGCAGACTTGATGGGCTCAGTGGTCATTATCAGCCCTCAGTTTCTATGTTTCTATGTATGACAGGCCATGTGAGTCAAATGGCTACAGTGTAAAATTATTAATATGTGCAACGTTAATGCTGTAAACTGTGTGGCACACATAATTCATATATTACTATGCTAAACAGACATGATAATCAAATGGTTAATAGAGGATAGAGGAGTTGAGACAGCTAGGTGTTGCAAGCTCAGTGATAGTTGGTCACATGTATTTTCCTGTGGACAGAGAGCAGAGGGATGACCAGATACCTGCCATCCATGTACAGTCTGATATCATGCCTCTATACAACACTGTAGGCATGCAAAACTGATAAGAGCTTATTGTTTTCCTGTTTGCAAGGCTGTTTTCTCTAATACTTGAGAGTTATTATTAAGAATTCTGAGATAACAGGTGATGTTGTTCATTTATGTAGTTGTCTCATAATTGTGTCAAATGGTCATTTAGTTATCTCTCATGCATATATGTGTCTGGTTTTCTCTAGGTATCCTTATTCCCACAAAGGGCTGTGATAAGGAGAAAGAACTAATAGACATTGTTATTGTCCAACTCCAAAGTATTGTGGTGTTTTGGTATTGGTCTTCCACAACAGACCATTACCTTCTTCCAAGATCTGCCAGGCCCAGCTCTTGTTTCTGTGGTGGATGCCTTCTGGACCATAGGAATAACAGACCGACACATACAATAAAAAGTAGAAGTAAAGGAGTTTACCTCTCCACAATTCCTATGCCATTCTGGCAAAGTGTGGTTCCTCTATGGAGGAACCCACAGTGGAGACCAAGGAGGATGCTGGGAACCTTCACAAAGGAGACCCACAGAAGGGTGGCAGGGGACCCCACAGGGGAAGGAAACAACTCCTGGTAGGGGACTCCATTGTTAGGAAGATAGAACTGGGGGAGGAAGGGGAGAGGGAGGTAAGGTGCCTGCCTGGTGCCATGGCTTGGGAGGGACAGGGAGCGAATCCTCAGGATTGCCAGAGCAGCTGCACAGGTGAGGGAGCTGGATGTCATTGTCCACCTAGGGACAAATGACCTGGCTAAGAAAGGGATTAGAGAAGTGCAGGAAGAGTTTGTGGAATTGGGAAGGGGCCTTAGACAAGTAGCACGCATGGTAAACTTCTCAAAGGTGCTTCCCATCTATGGCATAGAAGAGGCTAGAGTGTTCCGCACCATGGGATTCAATCAGTGGTTGAAAAACTGGTGTAGAGCTCAGGGATTTGGCTTCATTGGGGACTGGGGGTCCACCTGGAGTGATGCAAGCCTATATTGGCATGATGTGCTGCATCTGTCCAGGAGGGGAACCAGGATCCTAGGTGATAGGTGTAAATGCTTCATTGGTAAGCATTTAAACTAGCCAAGGGGGGAGGCACTGGAAAGGTGCAGGGAAATCCTAGCCCCCCAAAAAAATCATGGTAGCAAGTGCGGTAAACACCAACATAGAGGTGTCAATAGGGAGAAGGGCAGGAGTAAATGGGGAAAGTGACAAAGGCAAGAAGGACAGGGATGGGGCAAAAAGGAGTAAGGCCACCAGGAAATGTAGGGTAATGAGTACCAATGCTCATAGTCTGGGCAACAAGCTCACTGAGCTGGTGGCCTTGATGGAAGAGGGATGCCTGGATATTGTAGCAGTCACAGAAATATGGTACACAGAGAACCATGACTGGGATGTTAACATACCAGGGTACATAATCTACAGGGGAGACAGGCAGGGGAGAAGAGGCGGAGAAGTAGCTCTCTATGTAAAGGAAGGGATAAAAGCAACTGAACAAAAGAGTAAACGGGGAGGAGAGGAGGCACTGTGGGTCACCTTGGAGACTGGAAAGGGCACCACAATACGCACAGGGGTTGTGTACAAACCCCCATGTCAGGGGGAGTGAATGGACAAGGATATGATGGAAGACATTCTTAGGATGGCAGAGAAAGGGGAGATACTGTTGATGGAAGACCTGAATATGCCAGATGTTTACTGTAGCACATTTGCTGCAGCCACATCCAAGAGCAGGACCATTCTCAATGCCCTACAGGTGGCAGGACTCAGACAGCTAGTTTTGGAACCCACTCGTGAGGGAGCAATCTTAGTCCTCCTACTCTCAAATGGCAGCAGTGAGAGGATCTCAGATCTAGAAGTGGGTTTCCATCAGGGAACAAGTGACCATCAAACAGTGTGGTTCACGTTAAACTCAGCTACAGAGTCAAGCCATACAAAAGTGAGGGTACTGGACTTCAGGAGGGCCGACTTTGGCAAGGTGGGAGAGTGCCTCAGAAAAGCACTAGCAAACAGGCTAGAAGGAGGGGTGGAGCAACAATGGGGAATCATCAAAACTGCCATCACAGAGGCAACAAGCCTTTGTGTGAAGCAAATAAACAAATCAAAATGAAAGAAAAAGCCACTATGGTTCTCAAAAGAGGTGGCTGGGAAAGTCAAGGAGAAAAAGATAGCATTCCAGAAATATAAGGAAACACAGAAGAAGCAGGACAGAGACCTGTACCAGGTAAGGTGGAAGGAAGCAGGAAGGGAAGTCAGAATAGCAAAGGCCCAGACTGAGAAAAAGATAGCCAACTCAGTTAAGAAGGGGGATAAAACCTTTCATAGGTACATCAGCGAGTGTAGAAAGAAAAAGGGAGGGATAGTGAGGCTGAATAGAATGAACGGTGGGTGGGCAGAGGGAGACAGTGAAAAAGCAGGGATACTGAATGAATATTTCTGCTCAGTATTCACATAAGAGAAGGGGAAAGTGCCTGATCCAATTAACAGAAGCACTCTTGATAGGGGAGTCGATCCCAGTCCTTTCACAGAAGAAAGGGTTCTGCAAGAACTCCTAAAACTGAAGGTGGACAAAGCAATGGGGCCTGATGGAATTCACCCCAGAATTCTAAAATAATTAAGGGGGGAACTAGTGAAACCGCTGGCTGCTCTTTCTAATAAATCATGGGAGGATGGTGTGGTACCTGAGTACTGGAGGAAGGCGGATGTGATTCCTCTTCACAAAAGTGGGACCAAGACAGAGGCAGGAAAATACAGACCTGTCAGTTTGACCTCTGTGGTAGGGAAAGTGATGGAGTCACTTCTGAAGGAAAGAACTGTTGAGTATCTAGAGGCCAGTGGGGCACAGAACCCAAGGCAGCATGGGTTCATAGTGGGAAGGTCATGTCAGACGAATCTAATAGATTTCTTTGACTGGGTGACCAAAGTAGTAGACCAGGGAGGGGCTGTGTACATGGCCTACCTAGACTTTAGCAAAACATTTCACACAGTCCTACACAAAAGATTAATAGTCAAATTAACCAGCCTGGGAGTGGGTCCCAGGGTGGTAGCCTGGGTAAAACATTGGCTGGACAACAGGACACAGAAGGTAATAGTAAACAGAGTCCACTCTGAAGAAAGGGTGGTTACTAGTGGGGTACCGCAGGGTTCAGTGCTGGGTTCAGTCCTTTTTAATGTCTTTATAAGTGACATTGCAGAGGGACTGGAAGGAAAAGTATGCCTCTTTGCAGATGACACAAAGATCTGCAACAGGGTTGATACACAAGGAGGCATGGAAAGGATGAGAAGGGACTTGACAAGGTTGGAGGAATGGTCAGAAGTATGGCAGCTCGGATTCAAGTCAAAGAAGTGCAAAATAATGCACCTGGGAAACAAGAACCCAGGAGAAGAATACACAATAAGGTGGAGGTAGTAACAACAACAAAAAAGGAAAGGGACCTGGTAGTAATCATATCAGATGACCTTAAGGTTAGCAAGCAATGTGAGAGGGCAGTAGGGAGGGCTGGGGGTATACTGGGATGCATAGAGATAGGCATCACCAGCAGAAAACAGGAAGTTGTTATCCCGCTGTGCAGACAGTTGGTGAGACCCCATCTGGAGTACTGCGTCCAGTTCTGGAGACCCCATCTCCACAAGGACATAGACAGGATAGAGGTAGTCCAGAGGAGGGCAACTAAAATGGTGCAGGGTCTGCAAGAGAAGCCGTACGAGGAGAGACTTAAGGAGCTTAATATGTACTTTTAAGTACCTCAGTGGAATCAACAAAGTCCAAGAGGGTAGCATCTTTCAGAAAAAGAGACGTGTAAGAACAAGAGGACACAATTTAAAGATTGGGGGGGCAGTTCAGGGGCAATGTGAGGAAGTATTTTTTCACAGAGAGGGTAGTGGATGCATGGAACAGCCTTCCTGAGGAGGTTGTGAGGTCTAAAACTGTGGGAGAATTCAAGAATGTATGGGACAGACATACGGCAATTCTTGTGGGGGGTAGGAAGAAATAGGCTGTTGGTTAACTAGGATCTGTGGCCTATCCTGTAGGTAGGGAAATGAGCAGACTAGATGTGCCAAGTGGTCCTTATCTGCCATCAAAGTCTATGTTTCTATATTTATTTTCATATTACAGAGACAGCACACCAAAAGAGTTTAGCCCAAACAGCAGAATCACACTGACTGAATGACCACTGAGAATTCGAGAGATTCCCCCAAGCCCCTTCTAAAACAGTAATAATACACTAACATCTGTTTAGAGCTCTTAAAGGGGTGGCTGCAGACCTTAAGCCCAATTATAAAGTGTACTCCACACCACCCCCAGGGCAGTGAATGTGAGCACCACTCGAACAAGCAAACATTATAGAATACAAGAAAAGTTTAAAAAAAAATTGTAAGAATGGCAGGATGGCAGGTAACTGAACAGTAGACCACCATAGAAACATAGAAACAGACTTTGACAGCAGATAAGGACCACTCGGCCCACCTAGTCTGCCCATTTCCCCTACCTACTGGATAAGTTGCAGATCCTAGTTAACCAACAGCCTTTTTCTTCCTAGCCCCCACAAAAATTGCCTTATGTCTGTCCCATGCGCTCTTGAATTCTCCCACAGTTTTTGACCCCACAACATCCTCAGGAAGGCTGTTCCATGCGTTCGCCACCCTCTCTGTGAAAAAATACTTCCTCACATTGCCCCTGAGCCATCCCCCCTCTATCTTCAAATTGTGTCCCCTTGTTCTTGCACAACCCTTTTTCTTTTTTTTTTATTTATTATGCTTTTTTGCCCCACCACGGAGCACCTGGCAGCTCAGCCTGGTCACGGACCCCTGCCTCCACCTCCACATTAGACTGCAACCCCTCGGATACCCCCTGCCTTCCCCCCCCAGGGTGGGGTGTGATGCTGCCCTGGTACAGCGCCACAAACTGGGACTAGGTCCTAGGGTTAGTCCTGGAGGTTGATGAAGGCCAGGGCATGCTTCATCTAGGGTCGTTCATGGGAGATTTGTTTTGTAGACTGTACGTGGGGGGCAGGAACGTGCAATGACGCCCAATGTCCATCCTGCCCCTCCAAGTTACTTCTGAATGCTGGTTGCTGCGGTACCTCTGGCCTCCGCAAGGGTCTGTCAAGCATCGGACATTTGCCCAAGCCTCCTCCCAGAGAAGGAAAGCAGTCCCTAGGACACTCAATCCTTCTCCCCCCGGCTGACCCTCCGATGACCCGGGTCTGTTCCCAAACCCGGGTCACCGGCGTCGCAAGCGGAAATCCAACAGCTGCACACAACTCTTTTTCTGAAAGATGCTACCCTCCTGGACTTTGTTGATTCCACTGAGGTACTTAAAAGTTTCTATCATGTCCCCTCCTCCCTCCTTTCCTCAAGGGTATACATATTAAGGTCCATTAGTCTCTCCTCATATGGCTTCTCTTGCAGACCTTGCACCATTTTAGCTGCCCTCCTCTGGACTGCCTCCATCCTGTCTATGTCCTTGTGGAGATGGGGTCTCCAGAACTGGATGCAATACTCCAGATGGGGTCTCACAAACTGTCTGTACAGTGGGATAACAACTTCCTGTTTTCTGCTGGTGATGCCTCTCCCTATACATCACAGTACCCCCCAGCCCTCCCTACTGCCTTCTCACATTGCTTGCCAACCTTAAGGTCATCTGATATGATTACCCCCAGGTCTCTTTCCATTTTTGTTGTTGTTACTACCTCCCCCTCATTATGTACACTTCCCCTGGGTTTTTGTTTTCCAGGTGCATTATTTTGTACTTCTTTGAATTGAATCCAAGCTGCCATAATTCTGACCATTCCTTCAACCTTGTCAAGTCCCTTCTCATCCTTTCCATGCCTCCTTGTGTATCAACCCTGTTGCAGATCTTTGTGTCATCTGCAAAGAGGCATACTTTTCCTTCCAGTCCCTCTGTAATGTCACTTATAAAGACATTAAAAAGGACTGGACCCAGTGCTGAACCCTTTAGTACCCCACTAGTAACCACCCTTTCTTCAGAGTGGACTCTGTTTACTATTACCTTCTGTGTCCTGTTGTCCAGCCAATGTTTTACCCAGGCTACCACCCTGGGACCCACTCCCAGGCTGGCTAATTCATTTATTAATCTATTGTGGGGGACTGTGTCAAATGCCTTGGTAAAGTCTAAGTAGACCATGTTCACAGCCCCACCCTGGTCTACTATTTTGGTCACCCAGTCAAAGAAATTGATTAATCTGACATGACCTTCCTGCTGTGAATCCATGCTGTCTTGGGTCCTGTGCCCCACTGGCCTCTAGGTACTCAACAATTCTTTCCTTCTGAAGTGATTCCATCATTTTCCCTACAACAGAGGTCAACCTGACTGGTCTGTAGTTTCCTGCCTCTGTCTTGCTCCCACGTTTGTGAAGGGGAATCACTTCCACCCTCCTCCAGTCCTCAGGTACCACACCATCCTCCCATGATTTATTAAAAAGGGTAGTCAGTGGTGTCACTAGTTCTCTCCTTAATTCTTTTAGAATTCTGGGGTAAATCCCATCAGGCCCCATTGCGTTGTCTACTTTCAGTTTTAGGAGTTCTTTCAGAACCCTTTCTTCTGTGAAAGGACTGTGATCAACCCCCCTATCCAGAGTGCTTCTGGTAATTGGATTGGGTACCTCCCCCTCCTCCTTTTTTGTGAATACTAAGCAGAAGTATTCATTCAGTATCCCTGCTTTTTCACTGTCCCTCTTTGCCCATCCACAGTCCATTCTATTCAGCCTCACTGGCCCTCCCTTTGTCTTTCTATGCTCCCTAATGTACCTATGAAAGGTTTTATCCCCTTCTTAACTGAGTTGGCTATCTTTTCCTCAGTTTGGGCATTTACTAGTCTGACTGTCTTCCCTGCTTTCTTCCACCTTAACTGGTATAGTTCTCTGTCCTGCTTCTTCTGTGTTTCCTTATACCTCCTAAATGCTCTCTTTTTCTCCCTAACCTTCCCTCCACCTCTTTTGAGAACCATAGTGGCTCTTTCTTTCATTCTGATATGTTTATTTGCTTCATACAAAGGATTGTTGCCTCTGTGATGGCAGTTGTGATGTTTCCCCATTGTTGTGCCACCCCTCCTTCTTGCCTGTTTGCTAGTGCTTTTCTAAGGCACTCTCTCATTTTGCCAAAGTCAGCCCTCCTGAAGTCCAGTACCCTCACTTTTGTATGGCTTGACTCTGCAGCTGAGTTTATCATGAACCACACTGTTTAGTGTTCATTTGTTCCCAGATGGCTACCCACTTCTAGATCTGAGATCCTCTCACTGTCCCCATTTGAGAATATGAGGTCTAAGATTGCTCCCTCCCAAGTGGCTTCCAGCTGTCTGAGGCAGGCCCACTGTAGGTCATCTAGAATGGCCCTGCTCTTTGATGTGGTTGCAGCAAAGGTGCTCCAGTTAACATCTGGCATACTTAGGTCCCCCATCAACAATATCTCCCCTTTCTCTGCCATCCCAAGGATGCTTTCTATCATATCCTTGTCCATTCTCTCCACCTGAGATGGGAGGGAAGGGAATGGGAAGCCACCATAGCAACTTGAAGCTTGCTTAGGGTGCCAAGTTTCATAGTGCAGTGGAAGGGGAAAGGAAGAGAGGGAATGGGTATCAACTGGAGAATGCCCAGCACACAAGATATGAATATTGCAATGAACAGTGGCAGAGTAATAAAAATATATATGGAACTGTGCATTTGAAGAGCTATTCCTGCAAGGAAAAGGTTAATGCCATGCATGCAGTACCATGAGCAACAGGTGCACTGGAATGAGTTATCAGGAAGCATTTTCTGCAGGAACTATTAAGAGAGAATACCACTAGAAGAATTAGTGAGTATGGTTACACAAAAGTTCAAGACCGTCGTCGACTTTTCGGGTCAGTGGGAATACTGGCATGTGTTCCCTGAACCACTTGTTGGCAGGCTGGAATTAGGTCATCATAAGTAACCCACAAGTTCTGTGAGCTGTCAAAGTCATACCACTTGACTCTGTAAGTCCAAGATTCATTTATGTATTTCTTTCTTAAGTTCTTCTCAATCTGGTACACAGGGCTGTGCCCAATAGAGTCCTGAGAAGATGAAGAAGGCTGAGACATCCCAGGAAGTTCATCTGGCTGATGATCAGGCAAAACAGAATCTGGCTGGAGATTGTCAGGAGTGTGAGGGGCAGAAGCAACTGGCTGCAGGTTGTCGGGAGGAACTTCTGATTCAGACAGGATAGTAGGTTCATTGTAGCTTCATTACTGGGTGGACTGGGATCATCTGGAATGGTTTTACTCAAGTACCCATGTTTCAGATGATTGATGTGGACTTTGTTATGTATGAGCTTTCTATCAGATTTGTGTCTCAAACAAACATGAACTGGAGGAGGCTTTTACATGATGTAGAAAGGACCAGTCCAAGTGTGGAGTAGTTTTTTTGTGGAACCTGGAACTAAGACAGGTCAATACAGGTAGACAATGTCCCCTACATAAGATGAAGACTCTTGAGACTTGGTGGCTGATGTACGCTGCATGGCAGATTTTCTCTGTCCCAATGTGGTGACTGCCATACATCTAGCCAGTTCAAGCTGTTTCAGTACAAGAATGAAGAATGAAGAAGCTTACTTTAGAACCTCTAGCAGTGAGAGATCCCTGTCCAAGGGAGTTCTTGGATGTTGTCCATGGACCAAGAAAAAGGGGATGTACTCTGTACTGTCAATACAAGGGCTGGTGTTGTAGGCAAATTGCACAAATGGAATAAAGCAGCCCCAACTGTTATGTGTTTCATCCAGGTACTTGGAGAGTGTGTTAAGAATAGTAGACATCATTCTTTTACTCTGTCCATTGCAATGTGGATGATAACTTGTTGTGTGTGTCTTCTTAATGTCGAGAAGTTTGCATGTTTCTCAAACAATTGTTGAAAGGCAGTTAGTGCTTCTGTCGGAATGCAGATACGAGGGGGTACCGTGATGACTAATAACAGTGTTGAGGAAGGCATTTGCTACTGAAGCAGCTTTTATGTCTTTTAGGGGAATTAGTTCTGAATACTTTGCAAGGTAGTCCACAAAAATAAGAATGTATTTGTTGCCGGAGTCAGAGCATGTTGATAACATTCCCAAAATGTCTGTGCTAACTCTTTGGAAGGGTTCAGTAGCTACAGACATTGGAATGATGTGTTCTTTTGTTGGTTTGGCAGGAGGCTTTCTTTGGGAGCAGTGCTGGCAGTATTTCTTTTTTATTTAACAAATCTTTATTAGTTTCTATATAGAGCTAAAGAGTACAAAACCTATAAACAGTGTCAGGAATAGTACATGATACACAACAAAAACAGGAAACTTATACCTGAAACCTCTATACCCCAATCTCCCCTTGCCCTCCGCTCCTCCCTCCCCTACCCCTGGAGTGTGCCAATATTATTGACTTGGGATGCCACTACTAAAGTTACAACCATGGGGGTCAATTGAACTAAAACTTAGAGTAAAATTAATGTAAATACAAAGCATATAATTTGCCCCATTTCCTATCAAAAGATAATATGTTATTACGAAAACTAGCAATTAAACATTCCATTCTGAAACTAGCAGATAAATCATTAAGCCACTCAGAATATGTTATGACTAACTTATCCATCCAGTATTTGAGTACAAGTTTTTTGACCACCATTGAAATTATTGCCATGTGGAATCTACGTTCTTTAACCATAATGTTGGAAAATATACCCAAAAGACATATTTCAATTGTGAACAGATCATCTAATCCTAATGGTGGGTTTAATTTAGATTGTATTGTTTGCCAGATGGGATCCACCTTCTCACACTGCCAAAATATATGTACCAGGTTGCCTTCTGCTTTACCACATCTGGTGCAAGTAGAATCCAGAAGTTTGTCCAATTTGGTGAGTATAATAGGGGTGTAGTGCATATTATTTATAATATGGTATTGAGTGAGTCTAAATCTATCCTGGGTGTAATATTTATACATATCTTTTCAGATTTGAGCCCAATTGAGAGATAGATCTGGTAGTAAGGAAGTCCATATTTTAGATCCTTTGAGAGGTTCTGGGAAGGTATATGATAGAAGAAAATTATATATTGCCGATACACAGTGTGGTTTAGTTGTGAGATCTTGTATCTGGACCAACATGGGTCTAGACTGGGACAGTTTAAATATATGACCAAAAGAAGTACTAAGGAGATGTCTTACTTGGAAGATCTTAAAGATGAGATTCTGTGGTATATTAAATTTAACCAGAATTTCAAAAGAGGAGAGAAGAGAATCCTGAGAATAGAGGTTCTCCATTAATACACCCCATAGCTGAGGAAGCCAGCTGGGCGGTAGAGATGATCCATTTAATTTAATGTTTGGGTTGTGAAACAGGGATTGACCAGAATCTTGTTTAAGGGAAATTTAGAGATAGTTCCAGCATTGAGACAAGACTGTAAGAGAAGTGCTGATAACCAAGTTGTGGAGTGGAGCAGGAAGTGTTAATTTAGATAGATAAAAAATGGTAGAGGGATGCAAGTCAAGAGATCTCAGAAGTCAGCCTTCAAGTTGGAGCCAGATGGGGGTGTACATATTATCTATGATGGAAAACCATCTGCCCAGTCTAGATAAATGACTAACCCAATAATATAATAGGAAGTTGGGAAGATGAAGACCACCTGAATTCTTGGGGAGGCTGAACTTAAGGAATGATCTTCTGGGGTGTTTACCTACCCAACCAAAATTAGAGATAATAGAATGTATGTGGTGAAAAAAAGATATCGGTAGCCATATGTTCAGCATATTTAAGGGATAAAAAAGATGGGGGAGAACATTAATTTTAATGATATTTATATGACCCCATAAAGAAAGGGGGAGAGCAACCCATCTTTGATGGTCTTGTTGAATTGTAGTCACCAAATCTTCAATGTTTATTTTTTTAAATAACATGGGGTTATTGGTTAGGAATATACCCAGGTATTTAATTCAGTGAGGTGACCATTTAATTTCTGAAATGGCTAAAGTCTGCTTTATGGGTGAGGTCATTTAGAGGGAAGATTTCTGTTTGAGAGATTAAGTTTGTAGTTAGATAATTGACCAAATTCCATAATAATACTGAGAACATGTGTAAGGGATGATACTGGTTGGTCCAAGTAAAGAAGAATGTCATCTGCGTAAACTGAGAGCATTAGGGGTTGATGAAGAATAGGGATACCTTTAATTTGGGGTGAATTTCTGAGGCAGTGAAGGAGAGGTTCCAAGTACAGGTTGAACAGGAAAGGTGAGAGAGGACACCCTTGTCTAGTGCCAGTATGGAGAGGAATTCTGGAGGAGAAAACACCATTGCAAAGGTTTTTTGCTGAGGGTGAAGAGTAAACAGTTTGAATCCACTGTATAAATTCAGAGGGGAACTCCATCTTCTTTAGTGTAGACCAGAGAAATACACAGTCCACCCTATTGAAGGTCTTTTCAGCATCCAATGAAATTAGAGCCATAGGGGACTGAGCTGAATGTGCAGCCTGAAAGATGTGGGAGAGCATTCTAAGATGATCTGCTGTGGAGCGGTCTTGTACAAAACTGACTTGTTCGGCACTCAACAAGTAAGACCAAATGTTTTTAAGCTGGAGTGAGAGAATTTTTGTTAGGATTTTAATATCACAATTTAAAAGCGATATTGGCCGATAGCTGGCTGGATCTGTATAGGGTTTATCAGGTTTAAGTAGGAGAATTATTGTGGCTTCTAATAATGTGGGATACAGATCATCTGCTTTAAACATATAGTTGTATAAATTATGGAGGAAAGGAGCAAGTTCCACAGAAAAAGTATGGTAGAAATTGGAGGGAAATCCATCGGGACCTGGTGCCCTGTCCAGGGAAAAACTATTAATTGCTTTTCTATTTTCTCCAGCATGACTGGAGCTGACAGGATGGTCTGATGTTGTATCGACAGACAGGGAAGATCTAGAGAGTTCAAATAAGCCTCTATCCTATGAGGTGATGCTGAGGAAGGGTTTTTACTATAAAGTGAGCAGAAGAAAGACTTGAAAACCTGAGCTATATCTCAGGGTTTACTTTTTGTGGAGCCATCCACAGCAAGTATGGAAGGGATTAATCTAGAGCTTTCTATAGTACATAAACGGAGAGCCAGCAGTCCCTCTGCTTTTTCTTCTTGCTCAACATATCTGGATTTTGTTTTAAGAATAGTGAATTCAGCTTTTTCTCTTAGTAAATCAGCATATTCATTTCTTAATGTTAATAATTGCTCTATAGTGGCCAAGGGAGTAGTAGATGATAAAGCTTTTTCAGCTTCCCTAATTTGAGATAACAGCGATACCGCCTTAGCTTCCCTTTGTCTTTTCCTTCTTGATGCTAATTTAATAAATTCACTGTGGAGATAACATTTAAGAGTGCACCATACCAGTTCCTCCCTTTGTGTGGAGTTCTTATTAAGCTCCAGGAAGGTAGGAATGAGTGTTTTTATGTGGAAAGTGATACTGTAGTTGTTTCTTTAAGTAGCTGTGTGTTTAGTTTCCAGGATATGTATTTTTTCATATCTGTATCTCGGGATAACACTAGCTACCCTACTGCATGATCCAAGATCTCTACAGGCTCAATACCCACTTGACAAAGACCGTGTAAAAGAGGAAGGCTGATCAATATGTAATCTAACCTGGACCAGGACTGATGGACATTGGAGAAGAAAGAAAAAAAGATGATGGGAAGGGTTGAGAAGCCACCAAGGATCACATTGCCCGAGAAGATCTATGAAATCAGCTAGAGCTTTTTGGGATGGGGAAGGGGGCTTTAAAGGTAGATATGTTCTATCCAGGTCCTGAGTCAGTGGTGTGTTCCAGTCCCCACCCAGAATTAGGTGGGAGGGCAGGAGAGTAGCCACTTTATAGGCAAAATCCATAATGAATTTAGGACCTCCGGCCACTGGGCCATATATGGACCCTAGCACTACTGTGGTAATATTAAGAACCCCTTTGACTAGCACAAACCTTCCGTTAGGATCTACTATCTTTGTTTCCGCCTGGAATGACAAGTGTCTTTTAATTAAAATAGCCACCCACCTACTTGAGGAGGATTTCTCTGCTGCAAATATTTGAGATATACTGTACTTTGTCGTTGTAGCCAAATTGCTTTGTTTGCTAATAAATAGGTTTCCTGAAGTAGAATTATGTTGGCATTGAGTAGGTCACAATGTTTGAAGACCTGATATCTCTTTATTAGGAGGCAGTATAGCGCAGTGGTCTAAGGCTCTGAGCTGCAAATCTGGTGACATCCAGCAGACCAGACCTGGGTTTGAATCCCACAGCTTCTACTTGCATACTGTGTGACCCTGAGCAAGTCACTTAACCTCCTTGTGCTCCCAGGTCGCTCCTGTAAAAAAAGCTTTCAGCTTAGTGTGCTATACCTGGTTAAACAACTAAATAAAAAAAATATCATTTCCCTGGCCCCCCTGATGTTCCACGTAACAATTTTTAGTGGTTTATTAGCCATTGTCATCGTAAAGTAAGAACAACCATACAAAATAAAACATAAAACAACCATTACCCAATTGACACACTACAGTCATCCCTCTCTCCCCCCCTCCCCAAACCTTTAAATTATAAACAAAAAGAACTTGCACTTTAAGAATTACCATAACAATGCTTGGAAATAGTAGTGTATTTGTTAGGTGCCACAACATAGGAACCCTTATACAACTTAGTAGTAGAGGTGCACCCCAATGTTTTGGGAGCATCCCCCTTATTTCCCCCTTCCCCTTCCCCTTTTTGCCCCAGCAACTATATACAACAGGCCTCTGTTTGGTGTGGATCCTCAAACCAAATAATATATTGGACAACACAGGGGGCTTAGCCCCACTAACTAGACTTCGCTCAATAAAGTGAATAAACAAGAGAAACATTGTACATGCAAAAGTAGAGTATTTTGAACCTGACAACTGTGTTAACTGAATCCATATCTCGACCAGATATATATGGAGTATGAGCAAAAAGTCTTCCCACCCATGAACTAGTATGCTATACAGCTCTACCCGGAGCCAGCATCAGCTAGAAGCTCCCCCCTTCCCACCCACTAGATCACTAACCACTAAGGCCCATACCTCTCAACCTCCTGCCTCATAAATCAGGGACAAGGCTTAAAAAAATCAGGGACAAAGGACCACAATCAGGGACACATCTTCAAAATTAGAGCTATCCACCCAGAAAGCTGCTAGAATATGGGGCTTCATGCAAAATGCATTTTCTAAAGAAGAACAAGTCTGTAACTTTAATGCTTGATTTTGTTTTTTGCTTACATTCCCCACTGTTTAGCCACAAAAACACAAATTTTAGGAGGGACAGAGTAAAATTTTGAGGCAAAATCAGGGATGTCCCACTTGAGAGGTATGCTAAGGCATGGTCCAATAGGGAGATGAGTAATATGAATATTTGAAATATTAAGGAACATGGCTGTTGGAGAGACTGTACCCTGATCCACTCCCTGGTTGTTATACCGCTATCCTGGACACCCTCTTAAAATGGTTATCAGATTGAAATAGGAAGGCCCCAGAGAGTGACGAGCTAATACTAAAACTTGGGACTTACCCCTGAAAATCTGGAATATGTCCTGGCATCCATCACAATTTTTCCCCACCAGCCGTCTTCTCTGAGTATTCCTCAAAACTGAGGTGAACCTATCAGTATTTAAATCAAATTAACTCTTGAAAGTACATTAAAAACATCTGCATTCCCGATGATATCTCGTAGCAGGGGAAGTGCTAGGGGGAGGGAAATTGCTATAGGACTGAATGCTGTCCCACCTGAAATAGGTAGCCCTGAAACCGCTATTAACACTATGGTTCCTACCCCTATTTCTCTAGGGGACTCGATCAACTGCCGAAGGAAAGCTGGCCTACTTGCAGTTAATGCGGCCTACCTAAGAAACCTCAAAAGGAACATGAAGGAGCAAAAAGACAGGGATCCATCATTACAAGGTAGATAAGAAATACAAGAATTATTTGTAACAGTCAGGAGATGAAACTCCCAGAACTTTGAACACCCAGATTTATTTTCTGGACAGTCAGCCAGCTTGGAATAGGTTGGGCAGTTTAGTGGTGAGGTCGATTGTTGCCTGAGCTGGAGTGTCAAAAAATACCTAGGATTCGGTGATGGAGACTTGCAGTTTTGCTGGGTACAGCATTCAGAAGGGAATACCTGCCTCTATCAACTTGCTGACTATAGGATGGAAGGCTGATCTTTTTTGTCGGGTCTGAAATGGTAAATCTTGTGTGATTTGGAACTTAGAACTGCCCCAGGTGTTTGACTGTAGCTCCTTAGCCTTGGTCAAGTCATAATGTTTTTCCACAAAACTTAAAAATTTCAGGATGATTGGTCTTGGGGGGAGCTCCTGGCTGAGGTCATGGTTTAAGTGATCTATGAGCTCATTCTATGTGGTAGGAAGGGCCAAGTGGAAATGGGCCCACGATTTTCTGGAGAAACTTTTGAAGAAAGGTAATAATGTCAGAACCTTCCTCTGCCTCCAGCAAACCCATAATCAGTAGATTATTTCTCCTGCTCCTCCCCTCGAGGTCTTCGGTTTTTAATTGTAATTTATTAATTTATTGATGTAGTTGTATGATCTTGGGATCCATTTTCCCTCTCCAAGTTTCCAAAGATGCTGAATGGACCTCTGAGTCTCTGAATCTCCTGGTGAGTGTGGATATATCTTCCTTGACATTTTAAGCTCTGTGGATATGTCTGTCAGCGTTTCTCAAAAGGGCATGATTTCCTGGAGAAAGCAATCCTCAGTTAGAGGAATTGCTGCCACTGTAGAGGGGTTTTGCTTAGCCATCGCTGACATCTGAGCCCTTTGCTTCTTAGGTATTTTTTCTGGCATGGTGGGTGGTGTGTGCCTGATCGGGGCCTGCCTCATTTCAGCATCCATCATGGCCAGGGAGCCAAATGTGATGCAAATTTGAACCTGTAGATGATCGCTGAAGGCAGTAAGGCTTAACAGTGCAGATATTAGGAATTAATTAGCCCGATGAATTAGATAAAAGTCGTTAATAGTGGGTGGAAGGTGGGAGCTCGAGACCAGTGCTGCTACTAGGTGCTCTGCATCATGTGATCTCCATGCTGGCAGTATTTAACAAACTGACAATGTCTTTGTTCATGTGAGGCCAGGAGAAGTGATGCCTTGTCTTTTTGAGAGTTCTGTGGATTCCCATATGACCTCCAGAAAGGTGAGAGGCATGAATGGAGATGAGAACTTCATCAACTAGAGAGGCTGGCACAACTAACTGTACATGAGTTCTATCCATGCGATGACCCTTGCCTTCCTTGGTCCAAATGTGGAAAAGCACTCCGTCATTGAGGAAGTATTGTGACGCAAGGAGAAGTACATCCTGGCAATGTGGCTTCTGTTACAGTTAAATTCCAGACTCTAAGTAAGAGAGTATGTCTGTGAATTGAGAATCTGCTCTTTATTGCTTTTGAACAGTTGCCAGGGAGAGATCAGAAGGAAAGGAGGTGAGAAGCTCTTCAGCTGCTTGCCATAGGTGAGGATTTGTGTTCTTTTCTGACAACGCTGGTGGTAGCAACAAGGCAACTTGAAATGTCATAGGATTGTCCACAGGAAGCACACCGGTAGCATGGAAGGGAATAGCTTGTAAGTAGGAGTCTTCATCTGTTGAGGATGATGCAGAGAGATACCATCTCTGGCTTACACTATCAGCATTGGAGTGTGCTCGACCTGGTCTGTACTGAATTTCAAAGTTGTAGCATTGCAACATGGCAATTCATTGGCTGCACTTACCTACTGGCTCCTTCATTTCGAACAACCATCTGAGGGTTGAGTGATCAATGAAAACTTTAAAGGAGGAGTAGTGAAGATAACAGTTGAACTTTTTTATGGAAAATACCATGGCTAGACATTGTTTTTCTGTGATGCCATAGTTTTGCTCAGCTGAGAAAAGGGAGCACCCGGCATAGGAGATAACCCATTTTGTTCCATCTCGTATGTGACATAGCACAGTGCCCACTGCAAATGAACTAGCATCTGAGTAGAGTTTGAAGGATTTGTTGAGCCTTGGGTAGGCCAGTAGTGGAGAGGAGATCAGTTTGACTTTTAAGGTTTTAAAGGCCTCTTGGCACTCAAAAGTCCAGGAATATTCACACCCTTTTTTGGTGAGGGCGTAAGGTGGAACTGCAATCTGTGCATAGTTACAAATGAACTTTCTGTAGTATCCAGACAAGCCTAGGAAAGCTCTAAGATCCTTGAGATTGTTGGTTTCTGGATAGTCTCTGACTGCTGAGAGCTTGTCTGGGTCTGGAGAGATGCCTTGAGAACTGACAACATGCCCCAGGTAATTATTTTTTAGCTGTGCAAAACAGAGCTTCTCTGGGTAAAGTCTGAGGTTGGCTTGTTGGAGACATTCAAACACTTCCTTGAGATGTTGAAGGTGTTGTGGAAAAGTTCTGCTGAAAATGATAACATCATCTAGGTAAAATAAACAAGATTTCCAAGACAACCTATTTAGTGCAGCTTCCATAACACACTGAAATGTAGTGGGACTGTTCCGAATTTCCATAGGCAGTCGCTTCAATTGAAGGAGCCCCAATTGACAGTGCCAGGCTGTGTATGGATGAGAAGCTGGATCAATGGAGACTTGGTAAAACCCACTCTGTAGGTCTAGAGTGGTGAAGTAAGCTGGGCTGGCCATGCCAAGACTCTCTAGGGCATCCTCTGTTGTGGGTAAGGGATGAGCATCTTGCACCATGTAAACATTAAGCTTTCTGTAGTCTATCACAAAGTGATACACTTTGTCCTTCTTTACCACTAGCAGGAATGGCACACCCCAGGGACTTGTAGACTCTTCAATGATGTCCTGGTCAAGCATGTCTCTGATCATGTTTTCTAGGACTTGTTTCTGTTTGTGTCCCACCTTATAGGCTTACTGATGGATGGGTTGCTAACTGGGATGCAGCTCAATAGTGTGTTTCAGGATATCACAACATTCAAGCTTGTTATCTGGACCAACAAAGACATCTGGGTAGCCCTCCAGAAATTTTAAAAGTTGTTCTCTGTCTGTTGAGGATGTTGGGAGTTTAGAAGAGGGTAGTTGCATACTGAGGGATAACGCTGGTGATGCTGCGGTGGTTGTGATAGTACTGACTGGACTAGAGTTGGTAGAACCAGGCTGAGGTTCTTGCATAAGATGGGACTGGTCCCCTGTAGACAAGCAAACAAACTTTCCAATAGTGGCACCCTTAGAAATGAATACTGACTCATCTGCGAAGTTGCAGCATTTCTGGAAGACTGTTCCACCATGCACAGCAGACAAGGTGTTCCCTGGGATAAGACCTGATGAATGCAGAGTAGGGGAGCCTGTGACAATGCCAAGCACACCTTGTGGAAGAGGTTCACCTTGGATCTTGGCAATCAGAACCATCTCAGTCTTAGGAGGTACAGCGATGGACCCTTTAGAAGTGAGTTGCCTCCGAGGGTCTAGAGACAGTTTGTTTGATGCAAAATCTAGGATGGCTTTGTGAGCTTTAAGGAAATCCATACCAAGAATCACTGATAGTTGTAGCTCGGGTACGAGGCAGAATTTGACAGTAGCTTGCTGTGAACCAAAGTGTAGCTTGAGATGGACCATGCCTGTGATCGGTAACTTAGTGGCATTGGCTGTGATAATGCACTTTTGGTCATCTGGAGAGACATTAGGTAAGTGATCCGCAAGGACATAGACAAGATGGAAGCTATCCAGAGGAGGACAACTAAAATGGTGCAGGGTCTGCACCAGAAGACATATGAAGAGAGACTAAAGGAGCTTAATATGTATAGCCTCGAGGAAAGGAGGGAGAGGAGGGACATGATAGAAACTTTCAAGTACCTCAAGGGAATCAACAAAGTCCAAGAGGGTAGCATCTTTCAAAAAAAGAAGTGTGCAAGAACAAGGGGGCACAATTTGAAGATGAGGGGGCGGCTCTGAGGTAATGTAAGGAAGTATTTTTACACAGAGCGGGTTGTGGATGCATGGAACGGCCTTCCAGAGGAGGTTGTGGAGACAAAAATAGTGGTTGAATTCAAGCATGCATGGGACAGTCATAAGGCAATTCTAGGGGGTGGGGGTAAAAAGAAGTAGGCTGCTGGTTAACTAGCATCTGCAGCTTATCCATTAGGTATGGAAATGGGCAGACTGGGTGGGCCAAGCAGTTCTTATCTGCTGTCAAATTCTATGTTTCTATGAACTGCTTCATTGGTCAAAATACCAGTGTTAATAACTGAGATTTCAGCTTCAGTGTAGACCAAGGCATGTGTGAACCAATCTCTGATGGTTACGGGGACATAGTTGGAGAAGAGTGGTGATCTAATGACAGGGACATTGGCCCCTGGAAGTGGGAGGGTGCCAGAGTGGGTAGTTGGAGTATGCTGTCTGCTTGAGTTGTGAGTCAGAGGGGCGGTCAGTTGAAGTATTCCCCTGCCCAACAGGAGCCCCTAGTGTATTAGGCAGCTCTTGTTTTCCTGATCCTGGAAGTAGTTGTGATCATTGTGCTGATTGTACTGTGGTAGGCACCTTTGGTTCCTGTTATCTTGGCTATTATTATGGTACTTTAGCTTTCGGCAAACTGCAGCAGTGTGTCATCTGTATCCACACCACTGGCAGGTCACAGGCTCCCGTGAAGACGGAGAGGGTGCAGGTGGCTATTGAGGTAGTTGCAGATCATTGACAGAAGTAGTCAAAGAAGAAGTTGAGCTGAAGTGTAAACTATTGAGAGTCATGAAGAGCTTGTCTATCATGGCTTGTTGCTGCTGGACACATCTTGTGAGTGCAGCCAGTTGTGGCGAATGAGGTGCTGGTGCACTTGTGGCCTGAAACAGTGAAATGAACTCCTGTGCAAGTCATGCTACTTGGATTGTATCCATCTATGTTGTTGACTTCTGCTAAATGACATAAGTGCAGATTTGAGGAAGTAGGCCTTGGAAAAAAGCCATGAGCAGCATGACTCAATGTCCACTATGAAGGTTTCAAGGGACTCTGAAGGTTGCATTGTGCATTCCCACAGCTGTTGCTCCAGTAACCAAGAGGGATGTGCGTGGACAAAATGGTCTCTGAAAGTCATATACAGAGTAGCAGTACTTCCTTTGACTTGTTCTGGAAGTGCATTAAACCAGGAAATGGCAGTCCCTCTCAAAAGCAAGCGCAAGGCTTTAGAAATACGCAAGGGAACAGTCTAACCGTTGAAAGCAATCCAGGTTTGGAATTGCTCAAGCCAGTCAACAGTGTCTTCATGAGGCAACGCTGAGAAGGTGACTGGCTGTAGGCTGGTATGGACAGGGGACTGGGGTGACATAGTTCTAATGTAGGCAAGGTCTGCTTGAATGGTTTGCATAGCTGGTGCCTCTTGGAGTGAGAGGGAATCTTGGATGTCCTGCAGTATGGTTTCTATGTTGTTGCTCCACTCCAGCGAGCTGAGTGAGGGTGGAACTGTGGATACTGCAGCTTCTGTAATGGTGTCATTGTCAGACATTGTGGTTGGAGATATGCTTTGCATCCCTGAGTGAAGGCTGTAATTATGAGAAGGAGTTGCCTTCATGCAGGAGATAGGATGTCGTGGAGCAGATGGAGTGCCGTGGAGAAAATTGTTTTTGTAGACCAAAGTTCAATTATTTGTAAACAAAGTCCATCAAATAATGTCTCAATAAACAATTTCAACCCAATTCTTTGTCATCTTTTATTTCAATATGGTTTCTTTTGCAAGATGCAGCTATTTATTGCAGTGTCCATTCATTTCAATAGGTTGCCCCTCAAAAACATGGCTACCATCACTTTCCATGGAGTGAGGTCATTTTGAACAAGCTGGTGCACCTCACAAAGATGGCCACTGGACCTGTAGCATAGGCTTCTTGGCTAAATTGACATTCCCAATATGGCTGCCAACAGGGGGTAAAGGCTGCTTCCTGTTTTGTAGTTGTAGGCAATGGCTTATGTCATGGTTAGAAGACCCTAACCTGATGAAAGCATTTGGGACCTTTGCTCATGAACAGTGTCACTAAGATTTTCTTAATCTGTCCCGAACGTTGATTTCCCACAGCGACCACGCCATTGTGTGCCACATGTGCAAAACCACATTTCGGGCAGGATGTGAAAAATGACAGCTGTACTGTTCACAAGGAGGTGTGCAAAAATAGCAATGTTGAAAATCTGGAGTGAAAATATTAAAAATTCTCAAAGTTATGAATGTGCATGGAAACTGCATAACCCAAGCTCATAACATAGTTATTTTGTTGAATTTTGTCACCAAAGTTTCAACACAGGCATTTTGGGACATCTGCTCATGAACAGTGTCACTGCAATTTTCTTAATCTGTTCCGAACATTGATTTCTCACAATGACTGCGCCATTGTGCACTGGATGTGCGAAAACACATTTTGGGCAGGATGTGAACAATGAGAGCTGTACTGTTCATATGGAGGTATGTAAAAATAGCAATGTGGAAAATCTGGAGTAAAAATCTCAACCATTCTCAAAGTTATGAGCGTGCATGTAAACTGTGTAATGCATGCTTATATAACACAGTCATTTTTTTGGAATTTTTTCACCAGATTTGCAACATACACTCTTGGGAGCCCACCTCATGAACAGTGGCACTGGCATTTTATTAATTAGTCCTGAAAGGTGATTCTGTGCAGTGACTGTGAAATCACCTTTTTGGATAGAATAATGCCATGACAGTGACTGAATTCATGAGGAGGGGTCCCAAGAACTCCATGTTGAAAATTTGGTGCCAAAAGTTGTAAAAATGGCTGAGATATCCACATAAGTCTGGCTGGCAAGTATAGCCTAGAGGTTAGAGAAACGAAGTGTGAACAAGCTTGATAACATCCAGCAGACCAGACCTGAGTTTGATTCTCACAACCTCCACTTGCATACTGTGTGACTTTGAGCAAGTCATTTAACCGCCCAGTGCTCCCAGATCCCCCCTGAAATCAGGCAGTTGTGCCTAGTGGGCCTTACCCAGTTACCAAAGACTAAAATAAAAACTAAAATAAAAAAGTAAAAAAAAAACATTTATGCCATTATACAGCTTATAGGCATTTCTTCAGTTTGCGGTCAGCTTTGAAGAGTCCAGATGTGTTCCCGGTCCACTGAAGATCATCGCACCCAGCACCAGAGGAAAGTATGGGGTGATGGGGGTGTGGAGAGGTGAGGTGTTAAGAGGGTGGGTGTGGTTTGGGGAAGGGGACCTGACAGTGAGGGACTGTTTTCTTTGTTTCAGGGGGAAAAAATAAAAGACATTGCAGGAATTTTTTTTTTTTGCAGGTTTGCTTTGGCACACTGGGGTGGGCCTCCAGTGTGCCACCTGATTTTTGGGGAAGGGGGACTTAAGCCAGTGGGGATTAGGCCCCTCATCAGCAAAGAAAATCTGTTTGGGGGCATGATGCCAAGGGGGATTGGGCACCCCCCCTCAGCACACAACAAATGGGGGGGACATTATGCTGATGGGGATTGGGCTCGCCCGTCAGCAAATGAACTGGGGTGGGGGCATGCTGACAGGGGGATTGGGCACCCCGGTTGCCTTTTATGGGAACTGTGAGGGATGGCGATAGCCGCTGCCATGTTTTGTGAAATGTTACACCAGGCAAGGCACCGCCCTGCAATGACAGGTCACTCCATCATTGCAGTGGCTAATTTGTTTCAATTTGGTGGCATGCTACCTGAACTAGTTTCAGCAGCAGCATGCCACTGCATTGGAAAATGAGGGCCAAGCCCAAGAATGCATGTGGCATCGGCAGCCACAGTGCCACACCTTCAAAACCCACTTCTCTCCTAAATTGCCACATAATGTTTCTTGCTCATGTGCACAAGCAAACATAAAAATGATTATATGAATTATTTTGTGAGGTATGTTTGCAGTGAAACATTGCATACTAATTTTATGATTATAATGTGAATTTCAGCCAATTCCCTTATGAAGAAGTCTTCATGATCTTGAAATGTTGCCTGGTTTTAAATAAAGAGTATTGGTTAATGAAAAATAAAACTACACTTCATGTGAAAGTAGGTCTCTGGTCTGAATTCTAAGTTATGCTTAGGTTTCTGTCTGGCCTATTTCAGACTTTTTTAACACAGCATCTGAAATCTGAAACCTCCCTCCTCACTCTCAGTTAAATTTTATGATTGGGAAACCAGAATGACTTAACATATTTATGAGCATAGATCTCCTGCAATGATATAACAAAACTTCATTCTGCATTGATCTGAAAAATCTGGACCTCTTTAGGTGTCAGGACCTTACCAGATTTTCAGTCATAACAAAACATTATGTCAAATACTCCATTGATACATGCCAGAGAGGCTGCAATCAGGTGGGTAATCACTGACATATCTTTTGGCACTGCCCTAAGATCCAGAAGTTCTGGAAGGAGGTATGCAGTAACATGAGTACTACATTGCAAACTACAATTCCAGAACAATGCAAAGTTCTTCTGATGGGTGAGTTACCAATGGGTATAAATAATGCCAGTAGGAGATACCCCTTTAATATATTGATAGCTACTGCCCAAAAGTCCATCACCAAATTATGGATTACAAATAAATCACCAGGAGTAAATCAGTGGTTGACCTGTTGTCAGCAGATTAAGGATACGGAGACATTGACAGTATAGCTCCGCTTACAAAAGGATAAATTTAAAGCCAGATGGCTCCCATTCTTTGAATTCCAAAGCAGCCAGGAGGGAGTGACACTCCTGGATATTTTGGCCAGGGAAACATTGGACTAGAGAAGTAATTAGGACATTAATTAAATAGTGGGGTCTTTATATGGGTGGGTACATAAACGGTTGAAATCAACTGAGCTCCTAGATATGACTGCCGGTTTATGTCTGCCTTCAACTACGAAATAAAATAGTTTTTAATTAATCTATGTCAGCCTAGTATAGACTGTATTTTTGCTCTGAGGGGTGGGTGGGAAGAGGGATGGGGAGGAGGGATGGGGAGGAGGGCAGGGGCTTTACATTTATATTTAGTTTGTTGATATTAAGTAATTTTATTTTATCTTATCAAATGGTCAAATGTACAAATGTAATTTGGTGATGTGTGAAAATCAAATAAATATTACAATTTCAAAAAAAAGAAAAATATGGACCTCACTCCTCACTGGGAAACACTAACAGAGAAAAAAATAGTGCTGTAAACAGACTGCTTAGTGTAGGGATTGCTATAAAAGTCCAATTAAAAGAAGTCTGTTACACATATGGTGAGCTCCTTATTTCTACTGTCCTGGCAAAACATCTGCAGAGCTCCTCCCTGCAGCCGTAAAACAGCAAGGCTAAGGGAAGCTTATCAATATAAAGGTTTCAATATGTACACATACACTCTGATATTGCACCACACCCCCAACAAAGATACAAGTATTTTTTTACAATTTAGGCAAGGCATTTTTGATTCAATTGGGACCTTTTCTGCCTGTATCCATGTAAAGTCCATGTTGTCACTAGAGGAGAAAAATGTATTTTCTTTGATACCAATCAGCCAGCCAAGTACAGTATAATAAACTGCAGCAAGCTTCTAAAGCAGCACAGGAGTGCTTGTAGTGGTGTGCAATGATGTGAGTGAGTTTTATTGAGCGTCTCAATTTGAGCTACTCAAGAAAACTGCTCAAAGTATTTATTATTTATTTATTTAAATAAATAAGAGTGACTGGCAAAAAAACACTGAGTACTTTATAGTGAGTATAGCAGTGAGTGGCACTCGCTCAAACAGGATATGTGAATTTGTTTGGCCACACTCTGCTGAGCTGGCCATTTGGCATAGTGGCTTGAGCCACTGCCCCTGGAGCTGGTGGACCCAGATTCAGGTCCTGGTGCAGGAGAGATCTTTTTTTTTGCTTCATGGGGTTTTCATATTTCCTCTATGTCTGCTGCACCTGGAGTTGATTATTTTTAAATTTGAGGGTGCGGGGGGCATAGCCCCCCCACATAAAAGTTGTTTATTTGCTCATTGTCATTGAGGGAGTAAACGACTGTCTCTCTTTGCAACAGTCAGTGTTATGTTAATCGCCCTTTTTATGCCTGGTGCTTTTTTGTTCATTCTTTGTGGTTGACATGTTGAAAGACTCACCATTATCACATAAAACCATTGCAGGATTCTGATAACTCCGACATTGATGGTAATTCAGAGGTTGATTCTGAAATGAAAAAGAGCCCCAAAATTACTTTAATCCTTTGGATAACACAATGATTCCAGAACATTTGGAAAAATCAGAACTATCCATAACATAAGATATGCAAGCACATACAGTAGTCTATCTGAATGAAAGTAAGTGCAGAAAGAGAATATTCATGAACTGTCTGCACAAAGACTTTGAAGTATACTAAGAGACATCACTAGTATTATGGAGTTTCACTATGCCATAGTTTTCATTAATTCATTTTTATTCTTGCATATTGGGACCGTTTATTAGATTCACTGTTTAGAACAATGATGAAAGCTGCCTAAAATTACAGTATGTGATAATCTTTACTATTTTTTTCTTCTCCGGAAGACACATATCTTAATATATAAGATACAGTATGTTTGAACAAATGTAAACGGTCAGAAATTACTCTGACATTAAATGATTAGATGTAGTGATTTCTTTTTTCTTATTTCTGTACTTTAATGGGAATGTTGTTTCTAAATTAATTAAAAAATAAAATGATAAAGTGGTAGATAATCCACTTTCATCTTTTTCATTTGCTTAACCCTTTTGAAAGATTACAGATTTACTGCACACCTCAGGGAATTCTAATTCCAATTTTATTTTTAATGGTTTTTATTGTCTTTCCATTAGTTGTTGGATTACTCCTCCTTCTTGTAGGACTTCTATACTAAGCATGATTTATATATTTATTTAGTTATTTATTTATTTATGTCTTTGGTGACTGGGTTGGTGCACTGATCCAAGCAAGGGACAGTTTTCAGGCACAACCCAGGCCACAAACAATGGCACATTTAGCAAAACTGAATACAGGAGGAGTAACATGGTTGCAATGTGGGCCATTAACAATGAGGTGTAGGGAATTACAGTACAGAGGGTATTAACAAAAATAAGAATACAATAAGGTGCAAGGTGAAGCTGTAGGCTAGTGACAAGTACATATACATCATCACAGGAACCTGGAGAATAATACAGTAAGGTGACAAATTTCCAGGTAAACCATATAAAGTGCAATTTCAAAAAGGAATGCCAATAACAAAATCAAGTAACAAGGCAAGGCAAATTTTATTTATCCAGGCACCCAATCCAGGAGGCTCTGGGCACCGTATAGCAAAAACATTGTATCAATAAAATTTAATATCAAATAAAATTATAATAACAATATCCAATCTATCCCAACAACCCCTGATTATATCAGAAAAGAACTTATACAGCTAAATGATTCTTACTTAGACCTTCTGAGAGAGAGAAGGCAGAATTTAGGATTCTCAAAATCAATGTTTCATATACCGATCAAGTGGAGAAAGCTGGTCGCCTTCTTGCTCTACGGTTCAAACAACAAGAATCTTCTAGGTCAATTGCGGTTATTAACTCATCCATGGATGGCTCTTTGAAAATTGCCCTGGCTGATATTACTGCTGAATTTCAGACTTACTATATGCAGTTATACATCTCTATGTTAAATCCTCCTTCCCTAGACAATCTTAATAGTTATCTTGCTGGCTCTCATCTGCCTTCTCTCTCAGACTCCCAATGACTACTATTATGTGCACCTATTTCCCAAATTGAACTTTTTAGAATAATAAAAGAACTCCCTACAGAGAAGTCCCTGGAGCCCAATGGCTTTTCTCCCAACTTTTACAAAGCTTTTGCAAAGCAACTTGACCCTTTGCTGCTACCCGTATATATCTGCATATTCTGTCTGGTGTTGAAGTTGACAGGTCTCTATTTGAGGCTTTAATTGTTCTTCTCCCTAAACCTGGTAAACCCCTAGAACTAGTAACCAGTTACAGACCCATTTCTCTTCTCAATCAAGATATCAAATTACTAATCAAACTGCTAGCTGATCGCATAAATATGGTCCTTCCTGAGCTCATAGGACAGGAACAAGTGGGGTCTATGAGGGCAGATCTTCCATTGATCATTTGCACACTCTGGCCCATGTCCTCTTGCCATCCAGGGATACAGACTTTCTAGTTGCTCTAGTTTCACTGGATGCCGAGAAGACATTTGACAGGGTCAACTAGAATTTTCTGTTCCATGCCCTGCATGCATTTGGTTTCCCTATGGAACTTCAGAACTGAGTATGGGCACTTTTTAGATCTCCATCAGCCCGAGTAATGTGTAATGGAGTAATTTCCAGCCTTTTCCCTTTATATTCTAGTATGAGACAGGGTTGCCCCTTTCCCCTCTTCTTTTTAATTTGTACCTGGAACCTCTTATACGTCGGCTAGTTAATTGTCCCAGGATCCACGGTATTACCATACAAAATCTTGAGGTCAAAGTATCGGCCTATGCCGATGATCTTTTACTCCAACTATCCCATCCAGCCTTATCTATCTCATCTATGTTGGAGATCATCAATGAGTATAGTGCCCGTTCCAATTATAAACTGAATATTGATAAAACAGTTGTATTTCCTCTCAACCACATAACTTTAAGACAAGGTGTCACAAATTTAGGTCTGTCATGAGGAAAAGACTCTCTGAGATATTTAGGGATAGATCTCTCTAGAAGTCCAACCCTTCTCCAAAAGAATAATTGAGATTCCTTATCGCTCACTCTTACCCAAGATAGAAGAATATGGTCCCTTCTCCCCCTTTCTCTATGGGGTAAAATTAATCTGATAAAGATGAATGTTTTTCCCCTTCATTTCTATTCACTTAATTTGTTAAACTTATGGCTGCCTTTGTCATGGTTTAAGAAGGTACATAGCCTTTTTATTGATTTTATTTGGACCAACAAGAAACCACGTCTGGCTTTTCATAAACTAGCAGCCCCTAAACTTAGGGGAGGCCTCCGTCTCCCAGATGTAAGTCTTTATTACTGGGCCAGTCATACTAGTAAATACCTTAGATGGTTAATCCAGAAGAAGCTCAAAATATGTTTCCTTATACTCCAATTTGGCTCAAGATAGAGATAGCCCAAATAAAGTATCATCCCCCTCTCCTTCTGCACTTTTGTATACAAGGGTAAAGCTTCTTCTCATACAACTATGCAACACTCCAATCACCACCTCCATAAAGGTGCACTCTCAACTGTGGACTTTTTTGGAAATATGAACATTCCCGGGATGTGGCACAACCTTTAACTGGCAATCCCAATCTCAAGATAGATGGAAAAATGCTCTCTCCTTGGCTCCCATGCTTTAAAGATTGTCCTCTCTCATACTTTACAAACACAAGAGAAGGCTCTTTGATATCTTCCCCAGAGATTATTGCCAAAGCAAGTATTCCAAACTAATACATTTTTAAAATCATCCAGCTACCCCACCTGCTGGTGAAAACTTTGGGGGAAGTCCCTTTGCACTCGATGGACCCAAAATTTCAAACTGAGAAGGTTCCTCTAGCCGGCCTCCCCATACTGTGCCCAAGATGTTTAATTCTTGTATGACTGGTAAATACCTTGTTTTAAATATTATGCCAGTGTATTCTGTATATATTATGAAGATGAGAAAAGAATAAGTGGCCCACTGATTTGAGCACTGGAACGGCATACCAGAGTTCTGAGGTTCTAATTCCAGTGGGCCACATTTTCCTTTCTCATTTCCATCCTTGATTTAAAAATACATATACCTTGCAGGGGTTAAACTGCACTGAGAGAAGTGGTATTTTTAAATTGGTTCCTGGTTGCAGGATTGCACAACACTAGAGAAAGGAATGTGTGGAGCTGTAAAAAAGGAATTCCTCAGACACTTTAACCAGTGGGCCTGTAGCTTAATGATTAGAGTGCTGGAATGGCATACCAGACGTCTGAGGTTCAAATCCTGGTGGGCCACATTTTCCTTTCTCATTTCCATCCTTGATTTAAAAATGGCTATACCCAGGACGCTTTGGTCCATCCAATTATTGGTCCTCTCTTTTCCGTGAGGAAAACATTAACTGGTCTGCTCTATGGCAGGGTTGCCATCAGTTTATTACTCATGATAGGCTTTGTCTCACTCAGTTTCATATATTACACAATTTATATTACAAGCCACAAAAATTGGCCCAATATGGTATCACCCCTTCTTTCACCTGTTTGAGATGTTTGCAAGATTAAGGTAACCTACTTCATGTTTTCTGGTCCTGTCCCAAGATAGTCCCTCTGTGGTCCCTTATTAAACAAAAAGTAGACCCCCCTTTTAGGTCTTCATTATCTGTTCTCCCAAAACATCTGTGTACTGGGGGATTTTTCTGAGATCCCGGTTCTGGCTTGTAAGTTTTATATGGGTTTTATTTCTATGTCGGTCAAAAAGCTGGTCTTGAGACATTGTAAGGATACCGAGGTGATTTCCTATACTTAATGATTGAGGGAATTACTCACTAATCTCAGAACTGAAAGAACGATTGCAAACCTTCGTAACAGCTCTCCCAGGTTTAAAAAGCTCTGGGACCCCTTTCAAGCTCTGTATTCCCTACAGTCTGCCTAAAAATGCTGTCTTGAATAGATTTATTATTGATTTTCTTTTATACTCTTATACATTTACAATGTGCAAGAGTGGGGGTGGGGGAAGGGTAGGGATGGGTGGTGGGGAGGGCAAGTCTTTCCATTTTCAGATACTGTCTTTATATTGTAATGATTATGTTGCCTTGTCCTCTGTATTGTAAAACCTGTTAATAAACTTTAAATTGCAAAAAAATAATAATAATAATAATAAAAAAGAAAAACATTTAAAACAACATACAATAAACATATTATTTGGGACACAATGCTCTCTAAAATAAGTAGTCGGATGTGAGAACAAAAGGCAGGACTCCCAAAATAATTAGTATGTCTAGTCCAGGAAGGCTTGATTAAACAAAAGGGCCTTGAGGCAGTTCTTAAAAATCTCTACTGAAGGGGCCTCCCAAACAGATGGAGGAAGCAAATTCCACAGGATGGGGCAGGTGACACTAAATGCTCTGTCACCGGCGGTTTTCAACCTCATCCTGGGAATCACCTGGAGGCCCCTAGAGAAGGACCAGAGGTAGCAGACCGAGACAGCAGGTGTAAGGAGGTACAACATATAGCCAGGGCCCAAACCATGTAGGCCCTTATAGGTGAGCAAGCCTACCTTGAAGATTATCCTCCACCACACCAGCAGCCAGTGCAGTGCACGCAGCACCTTGGTTATGTGGCAGAATTTTGACTGCTCCATCAACAGCCTGGCAGCTGTGTTCTGCACCAGCTGCAGCCAGCATAGGTTACCCCCCCTGAGACCCTGATGAGCAGTGCATTACAATATCAAGTCTGGATGTCACAAAGGTATGGACTAAGGTGGGGAGGTCCATGGACAGAATTAGGGGCTTGACCATGGCAATATTCCTGAGATGGTAAAAGCTGGTCTGGGCAATGGATGACACCTGAGATTCAAGTGTCAAGCCACTATCAAAGGTCATGCCAAGGTTTCTCACCCTATAGGAGGCCTTCAGTGGTACAGATCCCAGGAATAAACCAGTTTTGGTACCAGAGGCCACCCGGTTCCATCCTCTGTTCAACTCCATCACCAGTATCTCCATCTTATCAGGATTCAGTCACAATCAGCTGGAGGCCATCCAATCGTTGATCTCCATAAGGCAGTTGTTTAGTACTTTCACAGCACTGGTTGTTCCAGGGGCAAAGGAAAAATACAGCTGAGTATTATCAGCATAGCAATGAAAACCCAAGCTGTATTTCCTAATGAGCTCACCCAGGGGCAGCATATACATGGCAAACAGCATTGGAAACAAGACCAAAACCTGAGGTACTCCACATGACAGTAAGTTAGCGGAGGAGGAGAAATTCCCCATCACTACCCATTACCTCCTATTCATGAGGTAGGATTCAAACCAGCAGATGACAGAGCCAGTGAGTCCACAAAATTCCCTCAGGTGGTCGAGAAACACACAATGGTCTGCTTTGTCAAAGGCTGAAGAGAGATCATGGAGGACAAGAATTGTCCCCTTCCCTGACCTCTGGCCCTGAGAAGGTCATTTTGCACCCACACTAGTGTAGTTTCCATACTATGCATCATACGAAAACCACACTGGAAAGGCTCATAAAGATAGAAAGCCACAAGGTGTTCCTCAAGTTGCTGTGCCACAACCATCTCAACAACTTTCTCTAAAAATGGGAGGTTGGAAATGGGATGGTAATTTGCCTTGACATCAGGGTCCAAAGAAGACTTCTTCAAGAGGGAATGAATCAATGCCTCCTTCAAGGCATCTGAAACAAGCAAGGTGAACACCAGGCCAACAGTGTCGACACATTTCATCAAGAAATGAGTCAGCACCGGGTCCAGTTCACAGTATGTGTGCTTTAACTTGGAGACAACTCTGATGACCTCCAATGCCTCCACTGGTTTAAACTTCCCCCAACTAGAAACATAGAAACATAGACTTTGATGGCAGATAAGGACCGCTAGGCTCATCTAGTCTGCCCATTTCCCTACCTACAGGATAGGCCACAGATCCTAGTTAACCAACAGCCTATATCTTCCTGCCCCCCACAAGAATTGCCTTATGTCTGTCCCATGCATTCTTGAATTCTCCCACAGTTTTAGACCCCACAACTTCTTCAGGAAGGCTGTTCCATGCATCCACTACCCTCTCTGTGAAATAATACTTCCTCACATTGCCCCTGAACCCCTCCTTCTATCTTTAAATTGTGTCCCTTGTTCTGTAAGTCTTTTTTCTGAAAGAAGCTACCCTCTTGGACTTTGTTGATTCCCTTGAGGTACTTGAAAGTTTCTATCATGTCCCCCTCTCCCTTCTTTCCTCAAGGGTATACATATTAAGCTTCTTTAGTCTCTCCTCATACGGCTTCTCTTGCAGACCCTGCACCATTTTAGTTGCCCTCCTCTGGACTGCCTCTATGCTGTCTATGTCCTTGCAGAGATGGGGTCTCCAGAACTGGACACAGTATTCAGATGGGGTCTCACCAACTGTCTGTACAGAAGGATAACAACTTCCTGTTTCTGCTGCTGATGCCTCTCCCTATACATCCCAGTATACCCCGGCCCTCCCTACTGCCTTCTCCACATTGCTTGCTACCCTTAAGGTCATCTGATATGACTACCCCCAGGTCCCTTTCCTGTTTTGTTGTTGTTACTACCTCCCCACCCATTGTGTATACTTCCCCTGGGTTCTTGTTTCCCAGGTGCATTATTTTGCACTTTTTTGCATTGAATCCTAGCTGCCATACATCTGACCATTCCTCCAACCTTGCCAAGTCCCTTTTCAACCTTTCCACACCTCCTTGTGTATCAACCCTGTTGCAGATCTTTGTGTCATCTGCAAAAAGGCATACTTTTCCTTCCAGTCCCTCTGCAATGTCACTGATGAAGATATTAAAAAGGACTGGACCGAATACTGAACCCTGCGGTACCCCGCTAGTAACCACCCTTTCTTCAGAGTGGACTCCATTTACAATTAGTTTCTGTGTCCTGTTGTTCAGCCAATGTTTAACCCAGGCTACCACCCTGGGACCCACTCCCAGGCTGGTTAATTTGACTAATAATCTTTTGTGTGGGATGGGTCAAATGCCTTGCTAAAGTCTAGGTAGGCCATGTCCACAGCCCCTCCCTGGTCTACTACTTTGGTCACCCTGTCAAAGAAATCTATTAGATTCATCTGACATGACCTTCCCGCTGTGAACCCATGCTGCCTTGAATCCTGTGCTCCACTGACCTCTAGGTACTCAACTATTCTTTCCTTCAGAAGTGACTCCAACACTTTCCATACCACAGAGGTCAGACTGACAGGTCTGTAGCTTCCTGCCTCTGTCTTGGTCCCACTTTTGTGAAGGGGAATCACATCCGCCTTCCTCCAGTCCTCGGGTACCACACCATCCTCCCATGATTTATTAAAAAGAGTAGCCAGTGGTTTCACTAGTTCATTCCTTAATTCTTTTAGAATTCTGGGGTGAATTCCATCAGGACCCATTGCTTTGTCCACCTTCAGTTTTAGGAGTTCTTGCAGAACCCTTTCTTCTGTGAAAGGACTGGGATCGACCCCCCTATCAAGAGTGCTTCTGTTAATTGGATTAGGCACTTCCCCCTCCTCTTTTCTGAATACTGAGCAGAAATATTCATTTAGTATTCCTGCTTTTTCACTGTCCCCCTCTGTCCACTCACCGTTCATTCTATTCAGCCTCACTATCCCTCCCTTTGTCTTTCTCTACGCTGATGTACCTATAAAGGTTTTATCCCCTTCTTAACTGAGTTGGCTATCTTTTCCCAGTTTGGGCCTTTGCTATTCTGACTTCCCTCCCTGCTTCTTTCTGCCTTAACTGGTACAGCTCTCTGTCCTGCTCCTTCTGTGTTTCCTTATACTTCTGGAATGCTATCTTTTCTTCCTGACTTTCACAGCCACCTCTCTTGAGAACCATAGTGGCTTTTTCTTTCATTTGATTTGTTTATTTGCTTCATACAAAGGCTTGTGCCTGTGATGGCAGTTTGATAATTCCCCATTGTTGCTCCACACCTCCTTTTAGCCTGTTTGCTAGAGCTTTTCTGAGGCACTCTCCCATCTTGCCAAAGTCAGCCCTCCTAAAGTCCAGTACCCTCACTTTTGTATGGCTTGAGTCTGTAGCTGAGTTTAACATGAACCACACTGTTTGATGGTCACTTGTCCCCAGATGGCAACCCACTTCTAGATCTGAGATCCTCTCACTGCCCCCATTTGAGAGTATGAGGTCTAAGATTGCTCCCTCATGAGTGGGTTCTGAAACTAGCTGTCTAATGCCTGCCACCTGTAGGGCAATAAGAAAGGCCCTGCTCTTGGATGTGGCTGCAGCAAATGTGCTCCAGTTAACATCTGGCATATTCAGGTCTCCCATCAACAGTATCTACCCTTTCTCTGCCATTCTAAGAATGCCTTCCATCATATCCTTGTCCATTCCTTCCCCCTGACATGGGGGTCTGTACACAACCCCTGTGCGGATTGTGGTGCCCTTTCCAGTCTCCAAGGTGACCCACAGTGCCTCCTCTCCTCCCTGTTTACTCTTTTGTTCAGTTGCTTTTATCCCTTCCTTTACATAGAGAGCTACTCCTCCTCCTCTTCTCCCCTGCCTGTCTCTCCTGTAGGTTATGTACCCTGGTATGTTAACATCCCAGTCATGGTTCTCTGTGTACCATGTTTCTGTGACTGCTACGATATCCAGACATCCCTCTACCATTAAGGCCACCAGCTCAGGGAGCTTGTTGCCCAGACTACGGGCATTGGTACTCATTACCCTCCATTTCCTGATGGCCTTACCCCCTTTTGCCCCATCCCTGTCCTTCTTGCCTTTGTCACTTTCTCCATTTACCCCTGCCCTTCTCCCTATTGACACCTCCATGTTGGTGTTTGCCACACTTACTACCGTGATTGTTTGGGTGGGCTAGGATTGTCCTGCTCCTTTCCAGTGCCTCCCCCCTTGGCTAGTTTAAAAGCTTGCCAATGAAGCATTTAAACCTATCACCTAGGATCCTGGTTCCCCTCCCGGACAGATGCAGCCCATCATGCCAGTATAAGCTTGCATCACTCCAGGTGGACCCCCAGTCCCCAGTGAAGCCAAATCCCTGAGCTCCACACTAGATTTTCAACCACTGATTGAATCCCATGGTGCGGAACACCCTATAGCCTCTCCTATGCCATAGATGGGTAGCACCTCCGAGAAGGTTACCGTGCGTGCTACTTGACTAAGGCCCCTCCCCAATTCCACAAACTATTCCTGCATCTTCTCTAATCCCTTTCTTAGCCAGGTCATTTGTCCCTAGGTGGACAATGACATCCAGCTCCCTCCCTGTGCAGCTGCTCTGCAATCCTGAGGATTCGCTCCCTGTCCCTCCAAGCCATGGCACCAGGCAGGCACCTTACCTCCCTCTCCCTTCCTTGCCCAGTTCTACCTTCCTAACAATGGAGTCCCCACCAGGAGTTGTTCTTCCCTGCAGGGTCCCCTGCCACCCTCCTGTGGGTCTCCTTTGTGGAGGTTCCCAGCATCCTCCTTGGTCTCCACTGTAGGTGCCTCCATAGAGGAACCACACTTTGCCAGAATGGCATAAGAATTGTGGAGAGGTACAACTGGAGGGATGTGCCTCTGTTCCACCACCCTCACCTTCCCCCTCCCTGAGCCCACTGTGTTCCAACCGCTCCTCTTTCTTGGCAACCTCTGAGGCAACAGCAGTGGCCATGGTGGTCCCTGGATGGAAGAGGAGGTTCCACAAATCCTGGCCAACTCAGCCTGGAGATGAGCAACCTCCTCCCTCAGCCCAGAGAGGTGCCTGCAGATGGGACAACACCGCATCCTCCAGAACATCTCCCGGAAGACTGCTGCTCCACAGCCACTGCACTGCACCACTCCAATCATGTCTTATTTCTGGCCCCTTAACTGTTTGCAATCCTTACTCTTTCGTCTGTTTTTTTTCTCTCTCTCCTTACTTTCTGCCTATGTGCCCTTTAAGCTCCTGATTGTCCTGTTCTGAGACAAGAATATCCTATATTTCTCAGTAGACCACTTACTTGTTCAGAGGCAGACCTCCAGCAGCTAGTGGGGGCCGGAGAGCTACTCTTGCCCTTCTAGGATGGTGGGTCCTTGGTGGTTCTGTGATCACTCACTTCCTGCCCCTAAACAGGAAGTTCCTGTTGTCAGTCAAATCCTGTGCCTATAAAAATAGAACTAGCTTTGGGTGGGGAGAGGGAAGGAGGGCAATATAGTCCCAGTAGAGAAGTTCAGTCACACAGCAGTCCTTTCTCCTGGTGCCTTCTCCCAAGCTAGGAGGACTGCTCAGCGGGTGACCCAGATGATCACTGTAGGCCCCAGAAGGGCTCTTTGGCAGAACACCGCACTGGATGGCGGACACTCTGTCCAAGAAGAATTGAGCAAACTCCTCACAAAGAGCATCAGAAAAAGTCTTTTTTGGCTGGAGACAGGCTGGGTTTAAGAGTCTGTCCACAGTCCAAAAAAGCATGGTTGGTTGATTCTTCCAAGCAGCAATCTCTCTGGACAGGACCTCTGCCTTCTTATGGGTGATTGCCCCAATACTTAGTATAATATGAGTGCAGGGCCAGTCTGTCCATAACCAGCGCAGACTTCCACTAGCAGCACTCCAACCTCTGACCCATGATCTTCATTCTCTTGAGGTCCCCGTCAAACCAAGGAGACCTCAAGTGAGATGATCTGGATCGTACACGGGTTGGTGCGAGGGAGTGAAGAGTAGCTGCCAACACCCTGTTATAGGTAGCAACAGCCTCATCTGGACCACCAATGCATGCACTAACCACACTAGATAGGTCAGCTGCTGCCAGAAATCTCTCTGGGGTCAAACCCCACAACCAGGTGGATATTCAGAATTCACTGTGACAGTCCACAATAAGCAAAGTGCAGTGGAGTAGACTATTGGGAGGGGAAAGAGGGCCAGGTGGGGGTGGTAAAGAAGCCGGAAAGAAAGTGGTGTCGCAAGTGTGGGGAGACCCACACAAAAGGCGGGAAGGGTGAAGCATCCCAGCTTACACAAATGGACAGCGGCAACAGTAGCAGCCAATCTTGAAAGTGGCTTTTGAAGGATTAGTTGGGGGGGAATGAGTGGAGTGGAATAGGGATCTTGTTCCATAAGGAGGGGGCAGAGATGGAAAAGGCTTTTCTGCCCATGGTAGTTGAGATTCTGGGAACTACCAAGGGGTGGATGGATGATTCAAGGAGGTACCTAGTAGCCACTTTGCCCAACAGTAGGGATGAATAAGGGGACAGGGGCCCATCTTTGAGTGTAGTGTCAATTAGGCAGCCCATGGCTTAGTCAAAGTGTCCTTGAAGTGGAAGCCAACCAAGAGATTTATATAAGTCACAATCATGGGTAGAAAAGGGTACAAGGAGGATGAAGCAGAAGATTCTGTTGTAAACTGACGTCCGTCTGGAGCACAGGGTTGATGACACAGGGGAATATATGGGGGAGCAGTAATCAATAAGGGGTAGAAGGTTGCCTTCTGCAATTGCTTGGTGCCCCTTATGGAACAGGAATTGTCTTAGTCAGTAGGCAGCTTCTAATTTCTGGTTAACTCTATGCATGGAAATATTAACATGATCAGTGCATGTAAAGGAGGGGTCCAGGGTGATGCCCTAATATTTGAAACTAGAGACATTTTCGAGGGGGAGAGTGACAGGTGTGAGTACAAGTAGAGAGGACTCCACTTTGGAGACCTTGGTGAGGAATGGTTTTGAGCCAAAAAACATTTATTTTGTCTTTTTTTCATTTACCAGGAGCTTTTTGGAAGTAAATCAATTGTAGGTAGCACCATATTTAAGGGCAAGGACGGAGGAGATGTTTGCAAGTGACTTGTCATTATGGTATAGAGCAAGGTTATCTGCATAGAGAAGTGCCTCACAGGAGACACTCTTCTGGGAGTGCATTGATAAATATTTAAAACAGTAAAGGGCCAAGGATGGAGCTTTGGGGGACCCCAGAAGAGAAGGCAGGGCGAGGGATGATGCAGCCCCAATGGTAACTGACTGGGACCTCCCCCTGAGATAGCTTGAAACCACGAGGAAGTCTCTGAAGAGCAGCCAAGGTGGTGGAAAGTAGAGTGTAGGAGAGGGTGGTGACTAGGCCAAATGCCTTAGTCAGATCCATGAAAACAGCACCTGTGGCCTTACCCGAATCCATGTTTCTGAGGACATGGTCAGTGAAATGGGCTTCTACTATTCTACAGTATTAATAATCAAATGTATGTATGAAAAAAATGCCCTTATGATATTATGTTTGAACAGGTTGTACTCTTATATTTGAAATATAAAATTCAAAAATTTAAATTAAAAAGAGAACCTCATCAGGATCACAGCCGGTAGTGCTCCTAAGGTCAGAAACCATCTGTGAGGGTGGAGGTGAGAGCAAGAGTCCAAAAATCTCCTGAGTCCAGCCTCATACAAAGAGGGATCCCTATGCATTCTGAAAAATGCTGTACAGATGCACTGTTATACTGCCCGATTGACTGCCAACTAATATTTTGGCAAATATGTATTTATTTATTTGAAAATTGACAACTGGGAGAGGCACACTAAGCCAAGACTCATTTCTAGGTACACCTTGGGGGAGTGGAACAGTGCAAGAACAGGAGTGCAATATACAATATGAATTCAGTTGGAATAATAGTTGGTAAAATAAGTTAGTACAAGGTAGATAAATACAAAAACAGGTGGTACAGAGAATAAAGTGCAATCAGAAAAGCCTAAACAAGTGCAATAGTAGAAGCTTCAGCAATATAGGGCATGCAATTACAATTCTGACAATAGGCAAGAGACCTGTTGGATGAGCTCTTGCCTGGTCTCATGGTGGAGGGAAGAACAGAGGTACTGATGAAGTGAAACCAGTAGGCAGATAGCAGGGATCCAGCTGGATGCCTTACCAAGGATAGTTGCTGCTCCAAATATTGATTTAGTTTTTGTTTACCTGGTATGTGCGCTAGCCATAGGGATGACTATTTTCAGGCATGACACAGAAGAATTATAGAGCAATTGCAGAGGTGACAAACAGTGGCAAATACAGAAGAAGATTCAAAACACAAAACAAAGTATCATACATCAGGGTTGCATCATGAAACTAAGGTACAATGTACAGAGCAGTTACATAAAAACAAAGTTACATTATTTGGTACAGGGGTTTATACAAACATGGTAAGATATGTCAGGTTAAAGCATTAGTGAAGTATGGCATTTTAGGGCAGGTTACAGCATAAGAAATTTAGTCAGCAGCAATTTATATAGAGTTATTTACAAGTAGGTCAAAACCAGCTAATCCAGGGAGAGATGGCCAGTACAGCTCTAGGAAATGAGACAAGGCTGCAAGTGGGAAAGCAGCAGGGGACATGAGGTTGAGATAGTTTGAGTTTGGAGTAGAGGTAATGCTCAGAGAGAGGAGCTGATTTAGAGAAAAGTGAGGAGTAGAAAAAGTTTGGGAGGGAGGGGAGGGAGGGAGGTGACAGGGTGAGTGAGGAAAAGTAGTAGCCCTATAATATCTAGGCATTGGCAGGTTAAGAGCATAGCATAAGCCTAAGAGCATAGCAGGGGGAAGACATAGTGCTAAGACAGTTTAAAGCAGGAGCACTGACTTGATGAGATGAGGTGACAGTGGAGTGCTTCTTTAAAGGCATCATGGGAGGATGCCAGGCATACTTCAAGCAGGAGGGAGTTCCATTGTTGGGGGGTATAGAGGGAAAAAACACAAGCACCTTTGGCTGTTTTATGCTTTGGCAAGCATAGACGTGATTTATTAATCGAGTGCAAACCATAGCTGGAGGAATGGGGAGTGAGAAGCTGGCCAGCATTAAGGGGGGCTGGGTTCTCACAATACTATCAACTGTGGAGCAGACGGCATGGAGTCTTGTTGCACTGGGAGATAGGCAATTCATATCCAAGTATAAGAGGTAGTGGTTCTTCAGCATTTGGGAGGAGGAGGCAAACCTACATATGTTGTTGTATGTAACGTCCCACCTATGAAGGTTAGATTTAGGCAAGGCAGCATATGTCGCTGACCCATAGGTAAGGGATGGTAGAAGTATACCCCTGGCAATAGTCATTCTAGCCGAGGGAGTTAGTCCAAAGCTGGTCCGGTACGCAATGTCTAATTTAGAGTTAACAGAGTTGCAAGTGTTCTGTATGTGCAGTTCAAAGCTTAGGGATTGATCTAGGGTCACCCCAAGGTACTTGAAAGAGGTTACAGAACCAACAGGTGAACCATCAAGGCAGGATACCCTGAAGTCTTGCTGGCATGATTTGAGCCTAGAGGGCATTCCAAATAACAAAGACTGCATTTTGTCTTCATTAAGGACAAGTTTTCTGTCAAATAGCCAGGTCTACATGCTTTGGAAGTCCAAGGAGAGACATTGATTGATGTAATTTACAGTTTTAGCACTGGTGTATAAAACTATATCTAGGAAGAAAATATAGCTAAGAAGAAAAATTAAACTTGTGAATTTTATTAGCAAAACAAATATGCCTGTTTAAAATGCTAGTATAATGCTACTGTTTACTTGTTTATTGTTCCTATTAACTTTTTATTCCTCACCCAAAAAACAGTTGCCCTGAGACTGGGGTCTGTGAGAGGCCCCCTGGTCTTGTAATCTTTGGGCTGTGAAGCTGAATCCAGAACTGTATTGATTATTTTTGCCTTATCCATATTTTGAGCTCTGTCCAGAAGGGCCATATTTATAGATCCAAGGGTCTGTGCTCTATCAACCTGCTAGGCTATACCTGTTTCTTTTGTTACCTTTGTGGGGGTGGGTTGAGTGTGTCTGTTTGGGTTTGGGGGGGGTTAGTTTTTTTTTTTTTTCTATGTAAATTGTCAGAAGGGTGAGTGTATTAGTGCTGAGTGTGTGTGTGTGTGTGTGTGTGTGTGTGTGTGTGTATGTGTGTGTGTGTGCATGTGTTTGAGTTTAGAAAAAATGACATTTTTGCTGGTTGGGGCCTTTAAGCTAGCTAGTATGTGTCTAGGGGTGCATAGGAGTCGGGGGCGGGCCAGAATAATGTACGAGGCATCCCAGCTGTTTGACCTATGGCCCTTCACCGACCTCCTGGTTTCTGACACCATAGCATGCTGCTGTTGGGATGTCAGGATTAGGAGGAGCCACATTGGACTGATATGGCGGGGCACCTAGGGCACTTCAGAGGGGAGTAGAATTGAGGTTTGCCCAGTGCAGAAGGTGCCCTGGATTTTGATGAGTCCTTGAGAGAAGCCAGACACGTGTTGTTACCATCCTCAGGGTTCCCACCAGACTGAGTGGGCAGGCAGTAAGAGGGGCTGCATGACCCACTAATCCCCTGAGGGCAGTGCTTTGCAATGCCAGATCGATCAGAAATAAGACTGCAATTATTGTGGACTTGGTCTCATCGGCCAATATGGCTTGCATTACAGAGACCTGGTTAGGTGATGATGCCAGCCCAGTATTAGAGGCCGCTGTCCCTCTTGGGTACTTCTTACACATGCTGCCTTGGTCCATTCACTCCAATCCTCCTCTAGAGGCCTCCTTGTGATTCCCAGGACGAGGATAAAATCTGCCTGCTACAGAGCATTTAGTGTCGCTGGTCCCATCCTGTGGAATTCTCTTCTACCAGCTGTTCAGAAGGCCTCTTCAGTTGAGGTTTTTAAGACCTGCCTCAAGACTTTCCTGTTCAGTCAGGCTTTTCTGGATACTCCTTTTAATGTTGTCTTGCACGCAGGCACAAACAACATATTGTGGTTGCTTGGAGTAGCAGGTTTTGGAGGTGGGGTCATTTTGTGGCCAATGGCGCCACTGCTTTTTTGGGCTGGGCTCTGTGGCACCAATGAAATAACATGCGGTCTATGACAGTGCTGCAAAAATGTGCCACCAACTTGAAACAATTTCACCACTGCAACGAGGGAGCGACCTGCATTGCAGGGTGTGCCTTGCCTAGTGTAACATTTCAATAAACATGGTGGTGGCTTCGCCATCTGCCTCTCACAGTCCCACCTAAAAGCCGATGTTGGGGGTGCCCAATCCCCCTGTTGGCATGCCCCATTCCCAGTTCATTTGCTGACAGGGGAGCCCAGTCCCCGTAGGCATAATGTCCCCCTATTTTAATTTGTCAGCCGAGGGGGGTGCCCAATTCCCCTCTGCATCATGCGTCACCCCCCCAAACACAGACAAGTTTTCTGTGCTGACAGGGGGCTCAATCCCCATCGGCTTCAGTCCCCCTCTCAAAAATACACAGGTGGCACACTGGGAACCTACTCCAGTGTGCTAAGACAAAACAAAACAAAAACTTCCCATGATGTCTTTTTGTTTTTTCTTTAACCTGTAAAAGAGAAAACGGTTCCTTGTTGTCTCTGGTGCCCCTTCCCCCAACCTGCACCCACCCTCTGTGCACCCCACCTCCCCACACCCCCCCTCACCCCATACTTATCTCTGGAGCCTGGCGCAACAGTCTTCTGTGGAACAAGAACACGTCTGCACTCTTAAAAGCCGACCACGAATTGAAGAAATGCTGGTAAGCTGTTTAATGGCATCAATGGGAGGTTCAATTTAGGTGGATATCTTGGCCATTTGTGCAACTTTTGGCTCCAAATTTTCAACATGGGGTTCTTGGGACCCCACCTCATGAACTCAGTCACTGTCATGTCATTATTCAACCCATGCACAGAATCACCTTTTGGGACCAATTAATGAAACAACAGTGTCACTGTTTATGAGGTGGGCTCCCACAAAGCCTATGTGGCAAATTTGGTGGAAACATTCCAGAAAATGACTATGTTACGAGCGTGCATTGTGCAGTTTCCATGCATGCTCGTAAGTTTGAGAATTTTTTGTATTTTCACTCCAGATTTTCAATATTGCCATTTTTGTGCACCTCCTTATGAACAGTACAGCTGTCATTTTTCACATCCTGCCCAAACTGTGTTTTCGCACATCTGGTGCAGAATGGCGCGGTTGCTGTAGAAAATCAATGTTCAGGACAGATTAACAAATTCACAGTGCCACTGCTCATGAGCAGAGGTCCCAAATGCTTTTATGAAGTGGGGTCACAAACAGGTTCTGTTGAAAATTTGGAGTGCAAATACCAACAAATGCCCGGGTCATTAGGGTTTCTAACCATAACGTCCCACCCCATAGAGACTGACAGGCTTCAGTGGTGTACCTTTGGATTGTTGACTATAATGCTCATGCCATTCCATCCCCACCCCCACCCTGCAGCCAGTGACAGGCATTAAAATGTGCCTTGGACTCTTCGGCCCCAAAGTTCACCCCATTCTCCTATACTGCACCCATCTCAATGTGTTTCCTTATGGAATGGGGTGAGCATAAGGCCCGATGACCCCAAGGCACAATGCAACACTTGTCAGAGTCTGCAGCGTAGGGTGAGGTGAAATGGCATGAGCGTTATGGCTGATAACCTAAAGGCACATCTCAATGCCTGTCAGTCTCTGCAGGGTGGTGTGGGGTTGACGTTGGTCCATACTTCACTGCCATTCCTATTATGCATCTCTCTAACTCCTGCACTACCAATGCCAATGCCAGCAAGACAACATTTGGCACTGACATAGGTTTGTTAAGATAAGTTGCCTTTGAATGCCCCAGTATCTGTTTTAGTCCAGGCCCCTATTTAGAGGATTTGTTTTTGTATTATTGATGAAATGTATTTATTGTTATATGTATTATACTGTGTATATTTATTTAATGTGTTTGTTGTGTTTTAATTGTGCATTGCCCATAGTCTCCGGGATTGGGCACCTTAAAAATAAAATTTGCCTTGCCTGTATCACTCAAAATGGTTTTGATTGCCCACAACTAGCAGATCATATAATAAAATAAATATAGGATACTTTAAATGTGCCTTGGTACAGTATATTATCTGTTTTATGCTCTAGTGATGCCTAGTCCTCTATTACATTTAACTGTTTTATACAGCTATGTCACAATTCATCCTGGTCATTTCGGTCCTCGACAACTCAGCCTGGACCATGAGGTCCTGCATCAATTAGCTCCCACATCAGTTTGTCCCTGGACAATTTGTCCCTACTGTAAATATTATAAAATAAACTCCAGGCGGGTGTAATTCACCCCCAGATGAGGTAGTGTGCTCAAGAGTTGTAGAAGTGGAAGTCATGTTGTTACTGTTGTTGGAGTACAGTATGATATGCAGTGGGAGTGAATTGTCCAGTATGAATTGATGTTGGAGTCAATAGACACCACAGCTCATAGGTCCAGGGCGACTTGTCATGGAGCATAATGACCAGGACAAATTGATGTGTTCCTGTGTTATACACTGCATCTAACATTTAATGTTCACATAGTTTACGAAGCCTGCTGGTGCCTGTTGCCCTTTGTATTTAAACTGTGTGATACTCTGTACTCTACCAGACCATTCCTGTAAATTTACTTGCCTAGTGTACTCTTGATGGTGAACAAAAATGAAATAAATAGAAATAAATTAAATGGTAAGGACTAGTTTGTGCTGTCATTGTATTGTGTGACTAACTGGTGGAGTACTGCAGTTAAATAATACCTCAATGACCCCATTGGAAATGCACTTTCGCTCAATTGGGTTATCCACTAGGGATGTGCGAATACCTTTTCCCGAATATTCAGTATTTGGGTCCCAAGTATTCGGTATTCATTTTTCGGTATTTGGTATTCAGCCAGAAAAGGTGTTTATTTAAGGAAACTTTAAAAAAGCACTTCAGCAACACCATTATTCACCCATTGAACTTGGTATACCATATACACCTCAAGGACACTTCAGCCACCAACATAGAGCTCTCACTAATGTAACACAAGTTTCATGTGGCACACTCGATCTGCCACACCACACACATAGCACTCTGAAAATGATATCAAACATTGCATTGGGTCAGCACTAGAGGGTGTTCATGGTCATAGATATGGGGTAGAAGGTGCTTTGGCCATGAGCATAGGAATAGTGGTAGCAGTGGCTGCAGTAGTGATGACAACTGAAAGGGTGGCTGTTGCAAGAATGGCACTGGTGGTGGTGGGAAGCACACTGGCTGTGGATGTAGCAGCAATAGTGGTAGCAGTGGGAACACTGGTGGTGGTGTCTGCTACTTCCTGCACAAAACATGTATGCTGTAATGCCCCCCTACTACTGCATAACAGGATGTGACAGTGAACGTACAGATGGAACAGGCGGTAACACTTGTAGTAGTAGTACTGCTAATGGTATTAGTAGCATTAATACTATTACCAATACTGCAAGAACTAAAAGGCTTGCTTGGGGAGAACAATTTTTGAACCTGCCGAATAAAGACAGACACCTGTATGTCATTGTCTATGTAGTCTATCTCACCACCTTCTCTGGAATTGTATTATGTATCAATAATATACAGTGGAGCAAGACAAGATGCAATTCGACACTTTGCAGTAAATGACATGCCACAAAATATTGGGTGACTAGAGGGCTTAATTGCCATGGAATTACATTGCTCCTTGCAGCATATAGTAGCATTTTGCAGTAATTTTGCAAGATACTGCATTGTGCATTATCTGGCACTACTGTATGAACTGTTTTATAATCCTGATGCAGTGTTTCATCCTTGGGTATGTTAATTGTGGATTGTTTTGTTACAAGGGCATCTCAGTAGCATTCATTTTAACGTCACTTATTTATGGTGTGTGTTTCTTTAAGGGTTGTATATTCATAGTGTGTTTGTACGTTCCGGACATGCACCCTGACAAAGACCAGGTTCTGGTCAAAGCACCAGGGCTTTATTGGCATCCTCCAGCCTTAACACAAACAAATGTATTGGCAACTTTATGCTCCCCTGCTCTTAACTGTATTGTGTTACCCCCCCCCCGAGTGCTTCCTTTATTCTACATAGATTTTTTGGGGGTATGGCAGCCCAGGGACAACACTAGCAGTTATTGCCTGGATGTGCTGTACGTTTGTGGGTCTATCATCCTGTTCCTCATCACTTGGGGCCAGCAGTGCAGATGCTTCACTGGGGCTGGACCAAGCATGTTTGCAAGATTGCTAAAGACATGATGGATCAGGTCACTAGTGGTTACTGTGTAAAAAAACTGTTACTATGTAGTACCTGTGTGTGTGATGCTTTACGTAGTGCTTGCAGAACTAATGTAATACACCAACCTTTCCAGTTATACTGCACCACAAAAAAGTAGCAGTAAAGAAAAACACTGCTACTAAGGAGGAAGAAGAAAAGAACAACCTATTTAGTCAAACATGGAACCAAGCAAGGAACAGACAGATGACATACAGTCAGCTCAGTGAGACAGGCCTGCACCACTAAGTGCAATGGTTTAATTAAAACAACAGCAAAAGAACAAAAAAATGCATGTACACAGCTGTGCAAACACAAGACACAGACTCGAGGGGGGAATATTTTTCACATGCACAGGTTAAATGTGTGCAGTGGCCTGCTGAAGTGTGGAGGGGGGAGTCAGCCAACACACTCCTCATGTGTACGGGATCTATCCCCGGAACCAGAGGACTAACAATAATAATAATTCAGTGAGTCAAGCCTGACTGGCTTAGAACTGAAGAAGTTAGAGGGGGTAAGTTTTTCCAAAAAAAAAAAAAAAAAGTCTTGTCCAGATTCTGGCTTTACATTGTAAGTGGCAAAATTCTGTCACAGGTTTTCAGTTGTAAGATATTGTTTTCTTTATTGTGCCAGCAGTATTTCAATAAATTTTGAATTTCAAAAAAAAGAACTGAAGAAGTTTATTTCAAAATCTGTGTGCACAGAGCTGTGCACACATGCGGCCCTGCCTCATGAAAAAATATGTTAAGCATGCACATGCAGGGTGAAGCCTCACAAAATCAAATATTATGCACATATACAGCAAATCATAAGCAGTGACCTGCAGGAGAGGGAGTTAGCAGACACCCTCATCAGCCAAGCAGGGAACCAAGTCTGGAACCAGACAACAGCAAAAAAACAAAACACAAAAATAAAATGTGCTTCACTAAAAAAAATCACACTGGAGCTATGTCAGAGAGCAGCAGGGAAGGGGGTGTTAGCAGACAGCCCTGCTAGTCCCAGTAACTGAGTATAGCAATAAGGACAAAAAGCCAAACATAGTTTTTCTGACACTGATCAAAAAAAACTATAGTGACCCAGAAAAGCCTGTGAAGCAAAAATCTATTCCTTTTTTAGCAAGTTTAAGGTCTCAAGGGTGCTACAGAGCAGCTCTCAGAAACCACTGCATCCTGTCTTCTACCAGCTCAGAGTGAGGAAGTCATATGGTGCTTGCCTTTGAGCTCAAGAAAGTTTTTGATTGGTCAACAAAGCTCTGCGAGACTTGGAAATCTCACCAAATAGTAGTTCCCGAATAGTGCCCGAATAGTAAACTATTTGGAAAATGCATCCAAATATTCAGGAAGCCTACTATTTATGGTATTCAGAAAATGCTATTCGGCCAATGCACAGCCCTATTATCCACATTTGTGGAAATTTTTATGAATGAATGAAATAACGTACTACTAAATAATATGCAACAAACAGGACAGTTTAAATGATCAGGACTACTTTGTGTATCCATTATTCATTCAAACTCCAACAATGTTAACTACAGTACAGTCCTTGTGGGATTTGGGGGATTTATTCAAAAATAGTGTAACGCAAATGGATAAGCTCTCCAACAAATGGTCAGCCTGAAGCCTTCCTTAGCTGTCTTGTTGAAGGTGCTAACATGGTGGAGGGGTCCTTGGAGGAGATCCCCTGTATCACTGAATAATAGAGCCTTGAAGGCAGAAAAGAACCATATTGGCCCATCTAGTTTGCCCTTATTTTCCCCTACACCTCCCTTCCCTGCCAGCCCTGCCCACCCCCTGATACTTTAATACTGTAAGCACCACATTTGAGGAAGGCCTTAAACTGAAATGTTTATGCATTGCAAAGTATATATATCTGCATGAGTATCATCTTTTTAAAAATTAATTGCATGAAATTATGCTAATGCATAAGTTAGGGCTGCAGCACAAAACATAAAAAGTAGACAATGTATTGTGAAGATAAAAACTCCATTGAGTCTTGCTGAATCAGTGGTGTTGTGTTCCTTGAAGTTTGAGCAATCACGCAACACAGCAATGGTGCTGCCTTAACCTTGGCATAATGCCGCCAAGTATTGGTGTTTGACAATCATCTCTATGCCTGGAAAGACAGTGCCACAGGTAGGACATCAATGTTCTATCACACTGTCAGTCAAACCCAAGAAACACACCACCACAGATTCAACAAGGCTCAGTGGACTTTTATACTAATGTTGCATGTCTCTACTTTATGCTCTTTGTGCTGCAACTCTAACTTGTGCATTAACTTAGTTTTTGGATGCATTCTCTGTCTTTTTCAGCTAGATGATACCTCATGCCTGTAGTTAGCTTTGCATATAGTCCACACTGCCAAAAATGAGGTAGGTTATCTGTGGGGCACTGCACTGGGCCTGCAGCTTGCTTTGTGCATGGCCTTATAGGCCATATGTGAAGCAACCATCTGCTCCAGAACTAACCCAGACTTGTAGCTTGCTTGAAACTGAGGTGGGGAAAAAAATAAATCTGTGCAAGTGCCCAGTCTGCCTTTTTCAGACTTATTGGGTTTTTTTTCGGGGTCCTGAAATGATGTGAAAAAAACATAACCAAAAACATAGAAACATAGACTTTGAAGGCAGATAAGGACTGCTTGGCCCACCCAGTCTGTCCATTTGCATACCTATTGGATAAGCTGCAGATCCTAGTTAATCAACATACTACTTCTTCCTACCCCTCACCAGAATAGCCTTATGTCTGTCCCATGCATTCTTGAATTCCCCCACTGTTTACTGCTTTTGACCCCACAACCTCCTCAGAAAGGCCATTCCATGCATCCACCACCCTCTCCATGAAAAAATACTTCCTCACATTGCCCTTGAGGGGTCCCCCATCTATCTCTAAATTGTGCCCCCTTATTCTTGCACATCTCTTTTTCTGAAAGATGCTACTCTCTTGGATGTTGTTGATTCCCTTGAGGTAATTGAAATGTTTCTATCATGTCCCCCCCTCCCTCCTTTCCTCAAGGGTATACATATTAAGCCCCTTTAGCCTCTCTCCGTATGGCTTCTGGTGCAGACCTTACACCATTTTAGTTACCCTCCACTGGACTGCCTCCATCCTGTCTGTGTCCTTGCAGAGATGGGATCTCCAGAACTTCATGCAGTACTCCAGATGGGGTCTCACCAACTGTCTGTACAAAGGGATAACAACTTCCTGTTTTCTACTGGTGATTCCTCTTCCTATACATCCCAGTATCCTCCAGCCCTCTTTACTGCCTTCTCACATTGCTTGCTTACCTTTAGGTAATCTAATATGACTATCCCCAGGTCCCTTTCCATTTTTTGTTGTTGTTAGTACCTCCCCTCATTGTATACTCTTCCCCTGGGTTTTTGTTTCCCAGGTGCATTACTTTGCACTTCTTTGCATTTGCTCTAAGCTGCCATATTTTTGACAATTCTTCCAACTTTGCCAACTCCCTTCTCATCCTTTCCATCCCACCCCCACCGTGTATCAACCCTGTTGCAGATCTTTATGTTGTCTGCAAAGAGGAATACTTTTCCTTCCAGTCCCTCTGCAGTATCACTTACAAAGACATTAAAAAGGACCAGACCCAGTACTGAACCCTGTGGTACCCCACTAGTAACACCCCCTTTCTTTGGTGTGGACTCTGTTTACTATTACCCTCTGTGTCCTGTTGTCCAGCCAACTTTGTATCCAGGCTACCACCCTGGGACCCACTCCCAATCTGGCTAATTTGTTTATTAATCTTTTGTGTGGGACTGTGTCAAATGCCTTGCTAAAGTCTAAGTAGGCCATGTCCATAGCCCCTCCCTGGTCTACTAGTTTGGTCACCCAGTCAAAGAAATCTATTAGATTCTTCTGACATGACCTTCCCACTGTGAACCCATTTTGCCTTGGGTCCTGTGCACTACTGGCTTCTAGGTACCCACAATTATTTATTTCAGAAGTGATTCCATCATTTTCCATACCACTGCGGTCAAACTAACAGCTTGTAGTTTCCTGCCTCTGCTTTGCTCCTGCTTTTGTGAAGGTGAATCACATTCACCCTCCTCCATTCTTTAGGTACCACACCATCCTCCCATGATTTGTTAAAAAGGGTAGTCAGTGATGTCACTATTTCTCCCCTTAATTCTTTTAGAACTCTGGGGAGAATCTCATCAGTGCCCATTGCTTTGTCCGCCTTCAGTTTTAGGAGTTCTTTCAGAACCCTTTCTTCTGTGAAAGGACTGGTATTGACCCCCCTATCCAGAGTGCTTGTATTGATTGAATTAGGTACCTCCTCCTCCTTTTCATTTGTGAATACTGAGCACAAGTATTCATTCAGTATCCCTGCTTTTCACTGTCACCCCTGCCCACCCACCCAACCTTTATTAAGCTTCACTATCCTCTCTTGGTCTTTCTTTTCTCCTAATGTACCTATAAAAGGTTTTATTCCCCCTTCTTAACTGAGTTGGCTATCTTTTCCTTGGTTTGGGCCTTTGATATTCTGACTGCCTTCCCCATTTCCTTCTGCTTTAACTGGTACAGTTCTCTATCCTGCTCCTTTGTTTCCTTATACTTCTGAGTGCTGTCTTTTTCTCCCTAACCTTCTCTGCACCACTTCAGAGAACCATAGTGTTTTTTTTCCTTCATTTTGATTTTTTTATTTGTTTCACACAAAGGCTTGTTGCTTCTGTGATGGCAGTTTTGATGTTTCGCCATTGTTCCTCCAGCCCTCCGTCTTTCCTGTTTGCTAGTGCTTTTCTGAGACACTCTCCCATTTTCACAAAGTCAGCTGTCCTAAAGACCAGTACCCTCACTTTTGTATGGCTTGACTCTACGGCTGTGTTTCTCGTGAATCACACTGTTTGGTGGTCACTTGTTCCCAGATGGCTACCCACTTCTAAATTTGATATCCTCTCTGTCACTATTTGAAAGTACCAGGTCTAAGATTGCTGCTTCCTGAATGGGTTCCAACACTAGCAGTCTGAAGCATGCCCCCTGTAGGGCATCGAGAATGACCCTGCTCTTGGATGTAGTTGCAGCAAAGGTCCTCCAGTTACTTGTCCATTTCCTCCCCTTGAGATGGGGTCTGTATACAACACCCTTGCGGATTATGGTGCCATTTCCTGATTTCAGGGTGACCCACAGTGCCTCCTCTCCTCCCTGTTTACCCTTTAGTTCCATTAATTTGATCCCTTCCCTTACATAGAGAGCTATTCCTCCTCCTCCTGTTCTACGCTCCCCGTCCCTCCTATAGACTATGTAACCTGATATGTTGACATCCCAGTCATGGTTTTCTATGTACCATGTTTGTCTGACTACCACAATATCCAGGCATCCCGCTTCCATCAAGGCCACTAGTTCAGAGAGCTTGTTACCCAGACTATGGGCGTTAGTACTCATTGCCCTCCAATTTTTGGTGGCCTTACCCTTTTTAGCCCCTTCCCTGTCCTTACTGCCTTTGCCTATTTCTCCATTTACCCCTGCCCTTCTCCCTATCTACTTCTCTATCGGAGTGTTTACCTCACTAACTATGCTATTTGTTTTTTGAGGGGGCTTGGATTTCCCTGCTCCCTTTTAGTGCCTCCCCCTTGGCTAGCTTAAATGCTTGGCAATGAAGCATTTAAATCTATCACCTAGGATCCTGGTTCCCTTCCTGGACAGATGCAGATCATTGCACCAGTGTAGGTCTGTATCCATCCAGATGGACCCCCAGTCCCCAATGAAGCCAAAACCCTGAGCTTGGCACCTGTTTTTCAACCATTGATTGAATCCCACGATGTGGTGCACCCTAGCCTCACCCATGCCATAGACTGGCAGCACCTCCAAGAAGGTTACCATGCATGCTACTTGTCTAAGGCCCCTCACTAACTCCACAAACTCCTCCTGCACTGCTCTGATCCCATTCCCAGCCAAGACATTTGTTCCTAGGTGGACAATGATGTCCAGCTCCCTCCCCTGTGCAGCTGCTCCCACGATCCTAAGGATTCACTCCCTGTCCCTCCAAGCCATGGCACTGGCATAGGTTACCTGTGGGATACTGCACTGGGCCTGCAGCTTGCTTTGTGCATGGCCTTATGGGCCATATGTGAAGTAAACATCTGATCCAGAACTGACCCCTCCCCAACTCCACAAACTGCACAGGTGCACTGATTTTTTTTCATTCAATTTTCTTTTTCTGATAACAATTTTTAATATTTCCTCACAAAAATGTCATTGATCTGCATGTTACCACATACTTTCAGAGGTAACTTTTAAATCCCACACAAAATGTGTTTTTGAGAGCAACTCCAAAAGCATTTCCAGAGTTACCACGTATTAGATCATGAGAAATGGTGGCAAATTTTAGCCTAGTGAAATGTTAGAGAAAAGTATAAAGAAATGTCAAAATTATGAGAAAAAGAAACTGGAGGTGAAAAAAATAAGTCTAGGTGCATGGATATTTTGTATTTTTTGAAGTTAGATTTTTATATGAGAAAAAATAAGTCCACACATGTGAGAACTATGCATGCACAGGAACTTATTTTTTTACCGCCATTTTTCCTTTGCTTATAACTTTTGAATTTTTAAAATATATTTTCTTTAAAATGTCATTAATTGGCAAGTGACCATCCTCCCTCAAAACTACATTAGTGGCAACATTTAAATCACACCCTGAAATGTGTTTTCAGGGTGGAAATTAAGTGGTCATGATGTAGAGTGATAAATTGAAGGTAAGTGAAATTGTGGAGAAAAAAATATTAAAAAATGTAAACATTATAAGCAAAAGAAAATTAAGTTTGAAAAAACTAAGGAGATGGTGGCCAGATGAGATCAAAGGGGGGATGTGCCATTCATTTCTGTATGATCAGGGCAAAAACAAAACAGAGCATGGTAAAAAAGGGCGCAACAAAAAGAGTGCCCATCAAAAAGGAAGAAGGGACCAAATGTTGCCAGAAACCTGACCCCTAAAAGACAGCATCGCACATAATGTTGTGCCATAATGTTGCAAGGGACCAAAGATCACTATAACAAACTCCATGTTGGGGCACATCAGGAAGCTGGAGGCAGAGTGATGCCCTCACCACACCATGCCCACAAGTCCCATGTGCCCAGTTCAGGCGTGCCCATATGACAGCGCCCTTGTTCCTGCACCCTTGTTCCTTCACCATCACAATGGGATACCATGCCATTCACCAGAAGAGGGTCCAGAAAATTTCCTTTCACGAAGAGTGAGAGAAGGGGTGGAGGATAAGGGTGCCAGACAGTGGTTGAGAGGGGGAAGGGTGTTGTTTTTATGGGTGGTGTAGTGAGAGAAGAAAGACAGTGCCATGACAGAATCAGTGGTGTAAATGGGCTTCCAGCCATTGATGAGTGTAACTAAATACAGCAGAGGAGCACCTTTTAGCACCAGTGACAGTACTGACAGCAGGGATAGGTTTCTGACCACTGGTCATGCAAGTGGACTGATGGAAGCTTTACAATTAGCTCCAGGTCCCTGATTAGGGGTAATTCACATGATTCTGAATGCTCTGGGCATTTCTGAAGCACTAGTGTGCATTAATTACCCTTACTGTTCAAAATACTGGTAATTTTCAACATTTTTGCCCATCTCCAGCCAAAAAACACTGAACCAAATTTCAGCAAAATTGGCAGCTCAACAGACCCTGTGCCAGAATACTTGCTTTTGAAAAATTTGTGACAATCCGTAAAGGAACTGATAAGATATAAATGATGGAGCTGGCCCACTGGCACAGTACTAGCACTACTGCCTGCAGGGCTGATGGCCTGTGTCTGGAAGCAAGCATGGAGCATCTGCAGATCAGCCAGGGGAGGTAGGATGAACATCCCATGAACAGCTCTCCTTCTCTGGGGAGCGGGATTGTGGCTTCCCAGCATGCAAGCACGCCCAGTGTAGACTGGCATCATTGCACATTTGCACCTCCTAAGTGACTGAAATCTAAGGGGCAAACCCTTGGGCACAGCAGCACCATAAAGCCCCTGGATCACCACATAAATGACACCCCAGATGTAAGGCTCGGCTGGGGCCTCAGGTTCATCTCAGTCTCTACCCTCAGGGAGCCCTGCTGCAGGGGGAAAACTGAGGGGCCTCCCAGTCTGGGCAACCTGTGGGGATGCCAGATGGTCAGTCCAGGTGCCAATAAGGGGGTACATCCTCCCACCCAAAGCCTGGGTGAGAAAAAGAATAGGAAAAAATGTATTATAAATGGTGGAAAATTGCAATTTAACATTAACGTGCCTGTTTAACCCTTATTACAGTATAGTGATGCTACTGCACCACAATTCCTTGGCTGCACTGCAAGGTGCTCAGTGCATAGAATCTTTCTGCTGGGTCAAATATATACCTATAGGAATATCCCACACAACACTTTCTTAGGGGTTTCAGGCCTCACAAGAAGTTGGTAGTGAGTACAGCTTATCTTTATGCCCTGTTCTGGAGTCCTCACCTAAAGAAAGAAAAGGACAGGCTGGAGATCGTGTACCATAGGGTAGCTAAAATGATTTTGGGCCATCATGGCAGATCCTATGAAGATCAGCTTAGGGCATTGAACATGTGCTCACTCAAAGCCAGACGGGGGGGGGGGGGTAGAGGACAGGGTGAACTGTGAAGAACTATTAAACAAAAGTAGCCAATCTAGAACACAGGGTCACAAGTGTAGCTTGTGGGGGGCAGGTTCAGGTGGGATGTGAGACTGCTTTATTTTACACAGATAGTGGTTAAGCCATGAAACAGTTTTCCACTACAAATGGTGAGCACCAAAACCAGTAATAGTTTCAAACACCACTGGGATAGAGTGAAGGGCTTAGTAGTTACTCAGGGGGTGGGGTAAGTATTAAAACAGAGAGCAAGGGGGTGGATAATGCAGACAAAGACCTCACATTTGAAAAACATTTCAGGGTATGATAGGGTGTTGCAGACAGACTAGATGGACCACTGGTCTTTTTCTCCCATTACTGTCAATGATTCTGTGTTTCTGTCATATGACTTTTGCAAATATAATTGCTTGATAAACCATAACTGAAAAGATCAGTGCTACAATTACAGTACCATATTAAATTCCTTATCAGGAATTGATGCCTAATAGGAAGTGCCACATTTTTATTTTTCCAAATAAATCCTTTTTTTACTCACCCTGTCCCCCACTCACTCTCAAGGTCCACCCAGGTTGCACCCTTTCTTTAGCTGAAGAACAGATGAGCAGTTACAGTACATTCATAACCGATGACACTACTCTGCCAAAAAGGGGTGCATAAATACCATGGGGCAAGATAACAGCACCTCACCTCTACAAGGCACCCCATCTTCCACCTAGCCTCTGCAAGAGATTTTGGGTCTTGAACAAGAATCTCAGTGTCTCATTTGGCAGAATGATGTACAGCTACTGCACCTTGAGCCCTTACAAGGAACATTCAGGATTGTATCAGGATTTTACTTTTGATATCTATACCTTAGCCAAAACTTGTTTTAATCTGGCAACCCTACTTCGTGCTTCTTGACCTCAAGACTTGATTACTGTAATGATGTATACTTATCTGGAGGGTTGGAGTTTCACCTGCAGCTGGTACAGAGTACCACAGTCAGGTTGGTGACTGGTGTGCCCCATAAAGATATTACACCTGTGCTGTGGCAGCTGAATTGGCTCCCAGTTAGGAGGCCCACCAATTTTATGATTGTGTTGTTAACATACAAAGTCCTGCATAGATTGGGCCTGGACTATCTCAAAGACCTCTTGGCTTGGTATGCTCTTAGCTGCCCTCTCTGTTTCACCAAGAAGATGTTGCTAGCCATCATGAGATCCTGTCCGAAACAATCTGGTGATAGAGCTTTCTCAGTGGCAGCACCCACAATTTGGAACTCCTTGCCATGCCATCTTAGGCATCCCCCTTGGTGGAGGCATTTCAATGGGGCCTGAAAAGCCATCTCTTTGAATTAGCCTTTTAACCTGATCTGTACATCTAATGATATTAATTACTGAAGCCGTTGATTTTTCAATCTATTTTATGACTATTTGTATGTTATGTGCTCTGAGCCCTTGGGAGAGGGTGCTATATAAATAAAATAGCCTTGTCTTGCCTTACCTACTCTTCTGTACTGTGGAGAGGTGCTGCACGGCAACAGGTGCCAACCTTCAGTGGGGCCCTGAAATACTTTCTGCCCGCCTCTGATGGTTAGTTATTCAGTTGTAAGTTACAGATCCCATCACATGCTCTGAAAGTTTAGGATATTTCCCTGGTGTCACATGGCCCACATTCACTCTCAGATTCGAATACAATTATCTATGGCTGCATGCATATTACAACATGTTTTATGGCTGCTGTGTATGTTCCCATACCCTCTATGCATTATCACTCTCTAGCTCATTGCTTTGCAAAGCACTTTGAGTTATTTCATGTTTTTTTCATACTTTTATTGAAGAGCAAAACAGTAGCACTGCAAATACAACAATAACAATTGGCTGGGTACATCAAACAAGAAATCATATCAAACCTACACATGCTATAGCATCATAAAATACAAAGCAAAAGTACAGATTCAACTAAAAGTCAAATTAATACCACATGTAAATGCACACAAGGTAAAAGAAAAGGATGAAAGGTGGGAAGGGGATGCCAATTTCATCACCAATACAGCCATGCACAAGAAGGGAGAAACAGGAGGGTACAAATGTCATTATATTGGCTGGCAGTATAGCCTAGAGTTTAGAGTAACGAGCTGTGAATGTGCTTGGTATCTGCAGACCTGGGCTTGATTCCCACAGCCTCCACTTGCATACTGTGTGACTCTAAGCAAGTCACTTAACCAGCCCAAAGCTCCCAGGTCACCCCCTGAAAACAGCCACTTGTGCCTAGTGGGCCTTACCAGGTTAACAAAGTATAGATAACAAATAACATTCATTTACAATTAGATAAATATCAGTAGCATACAAATGAAGAAAATAATACGGATACCATTTATTCATAGTGGGAACTGATCTTTTTCAATGGCTGCAATTAATGGGCCCCACATCTTTTTGGAAGGTTTTGAATGTTCCATTAGCACCCATTTGAGCTCTCTCTCCAGTTTAAGACATATTTGCATATTGTAAGCCCATCATTGACCCAAAGGAGGCTCAGATGGGAACCAGCTCTGGGTGATAGTTTTCCTAGCATTAATTACAGCAATAGACCATAGGGGTAGGCCATCTATAAGTGGTAGTCTACTGGGATCTATGCCTAGAAGCAGCTCCAGGGGTATTTTGGCAGGGCCAATCCCAAGACCCAGGACATGATAGTGTGGGCTGCATTCAAGATGGGATGATTCTAGGATAGGTGAGGGTCATGTGCAAGAAATCAGCTTCCTCATGTGAACATCTTGGGCATTCTGGAAACCTATCAGACCTCATTCTAAGGATCCTCTGTGCCATGACATAGGACCTGTGCATAAAATTCCACTGAATTTGCTGCAGCTTGTTGCTGTGAGAGCTGGATGGTAGCTGCTTGGCCTTTGCTGACCAAGTGCTAGCCCTGATGGTTATGCCTATGTCCTCCTCCCACAAAGACCAGACATCCTGGAAAGATGGTTCAGTCCCACCTCTGATACAAAACAGGCATAGGCTTCATACAGGGTTGGGGCCTCTGCAGCTCCTCTTCGTATGGTGTGGGACAGCTCTAGTATGCCAACTGGTCCAGAGTACCTCCCATCCTGGCCATTAGCGCCAGATAGACAAACAAGTCACCCACCACCTGTCCAAAGTATTCCTTAGGTCAAGGATGTCCACCAAACTTTTATACAACTGTGACATGCTAGTCAGGTCTTTTGTTACCCATCTCAGCAATCAATGATGGAGATGCACTGTGTACACTCCCTTTTCCTGCATAGCAGCAGTAACACTGGAGTGAGGGGAGGGGCCCAGTGGGATATCGAGGTACCTATGGGAAGCGATCAACACCTTGACCACTGTAGCCCTGAAGGGATTGTTAACTGGAGGTGGGTCATGTCTCCACAGGGCCTTAGACAGGCAGTCTCTTTTGAGGCTGCTACCTAGCTCATCCTCTTCAATCACAACCCAGGTCAGCTTGGTTTCCTTCACTCCCCCACAGGGAGGAAGGCTAATTGCGAGGACCAATAATAACGCTAGAAGTGGGGCAAAGCAGGTCTCCCCATCTGGATAGGAAGGTGCAGAATATTCCTTGTAATGTGAGCATTCTTCCCATTTCACAAGAATTTGTGCAAGAGGAAATTAAGCTATCTGAAATGAGTTAAGAGTATGTGAACTGGCAGAGATTGTTGCAGAGAAAGGCGCCTTAGAAGGATGGACATCTTTATGGTACTTTTGCACCTAAATAATGTGAGACGGAGGGCCTGCCATTGTTCACAATTGTCCACCCAATTAACCAGAAGCAGATTAAAGTTCTTGCTATACAGCAGGTTTAGCTTTCAGGGGATGATGACCCTAAGGTATTTTATATGGTTGACCAGCTGAAGGCCAATTGCATTGTGACTAGCTGGGACCTATAGAGCTTCCTCACCTGCATCACCTCACTTTCGGTCCAGTTTATCTTATGACCGGAGAAAGAGCTATATTCTTGTAGGAGGGAGTGGACTGTAGGCAAACCCCTGGGTGGGTGTTGCAGATAAAGGAGGAGGTCATCTGTGAACAATTTAGTTTTATGTTCCTGGCCTCCACCCCAATATCCTTCAATGTCAGATTTACTCCTGATGGCAGCAGCTAACAGCTGCATTTAAAGTACATATAGTAGAGGCAGCAAGGGTCAGTCCTGCCTGGTGAGCCTGTCTTGGGGAAAAGATGGGGTGAGCTCCATATTGACAATAATTTGAGCTGCAGGGGATAAGTACAAGGTTTTTGATCCAGCCCACCAACTGCATTCCTAGGCCAAAGTGCCTGAGCACCTCAAACATGTACCCCCACTCCATGTGGTAGAAGGCTTTTTCTGCGTCCAGGACAATGACTGCTGCCCCATGGCAAGCTGACATTCTTAACAAATTGTGAATTATATCCAGGGTCCTACAGATATTATGCTTCTCCACTTACCTTTAGCAAGGCTAGCTTGGTGGAGGTGGATACTGGGAGGTAAAATGAACTCTAGTCTGGATGCAATAACTTTGGCCACCACTTTGCAGTCAGCTGTTAAAAGTCCTTCCCCTGTATGGGAAGCAAATTGATAGCAGCAGATCGCGTGCAGGGGGGAGCACACCCATCTCCAGGCTCTCCTTCAGCATGTCCAGCAGTAAGGTATGACACAAAGACTTTTAAAAAATCAATGGGGAACTTGTCAGGTCATGGCACCTTCCCACCCCTGAGGGCCTTCATAAAATGGTAAACCTCTTCCCCAGTCAGAGGGGAGTCTAGCATCTGAGCAGTCTGGGGGTCAATTGCTGCAATGGAGCATTGTCAAAGAAGCCCTCAAGCTGTTGCACTGATGAGGAGACCACAGAGGAGTATAGGGCATTGTGGAAAGTATAAAATGCCTCCCCAGTCTGTGCTTTATCAGCAGCCAGGGTGCTGTTTTTCTTCTATTATCAGCACAATTTTTTTATCTCCTTCTTTTTTTTTGCAGTTGCCAAGCAAGATATTTTCTGGTTCTGACCCCATCAAAGTAAGCCCCTATTTGGACTAGGAGTGTGGACCATTCCATCTGTGAACTGCTAAGGATATTATACTTTCACTTTAATTTTTGTAAGACCATGTACAGGGATTGGGAGAGCTGGACCATGTGTGCCACCTCAAAGGCCTCAATTTTAGTAATAGTCTGCTGCTCAACTCTTTTTTTTATTATTTATTGTTCTTTGCAAATTGTTTATTGAATTTTAATACTGTGCAATTTTGTAACATAAAACTGTGGGACCTCGTTGTAAACGAGCTTTGCATCAGTCGAGTTCATCCTTGTTCATACCTTGATATGAATACAAATTTTACTACTACTTACTACTACTACTACTACTCTTCAGGGCCAAAAAGGCTATCACCTGGTCCCTGACAAAGGCTTTCAGGGCTTCCCATCTGTTACCATGGGAGGTATCAACCCGCTTGTTAAAATTCAAGAATTCGTTGATGGTCCAAGACATAAAGGATATGAAGAGCTGGTCCTTGAAAAGTAATGGATCTAGTCTCCAGGGTTACCCTGCTGAGGCAGTTCCATTTGGAGCAAAAGCCATAGCTAGGTGGGCATGGTCTGAAATTAAAACAGCAGAGTAAGCAATGTTAGAAATTCTGGGGAGAACTGATGTGCTGATAAGGACACAGTCCAGCTTGGCATTCAAGTGGTGAGAGTGTGAGAAGAAACTGTAGACTCTGGCTGTGCGGTGGCAGTGTCTCCAGGCTTCAAAAAAGATTAAAAGTTGCTTCCAGGGAACCAAGAGCCTAGGCATTCCTGGTGTGCCATAGCAGGCTTGGGTTACACTGATATAGGACCATGTCATGCATGCAGTTAAAGTCAACTCCTAGCAGCCAAGGGCCAGGAAAGGCAGCCATGTCTAGTGCCAGTTTTTAAAAGAACCCAGTATCTTCAATATTTGGGCCATAGACTGATCCAATTGAAAATGCCCATTCACCAGCCAGCACCACATGGGCTAGGACATATCTCCTGCAGACATCAAATCAGTCAGGGTTTTATGCATTGTGCCCTGTACACCAGTGGGAGCAAGATGGCCACTCCCCTGGCCTTAGTGGAAAAGCAAGCAGCAACCCATTAGCCCACCACAGGCACTTGTTTTTATCTCATGTATTAATAGAGATAAACAAAAACATGGTCCATTCCATTCTGTTCCAGTCTATTCCCTAATATATTCTAACTACTTATGGAAAATGAATGATATTTTAAGTCCCCAATTCCTCAGGCACATTTATATTTGGCTTATTCCCAAAACCCAGGCAGACTACAGCAGGGTTTACAGAGGTACGTGCAGTACAATTAGTGAGAAGAATTAAGATAGTGCATCCCTTCTCATTCCATTTAGAGGGCAAGCAATATTGCATAGAGGTTAGAACACCAAGCTCTGAAGCTGGAGGCTCAGCAGACTTGGCTTTGAATCCTGGTGACCCTGAGTAAGTCACTTAACCTCCCTGTGCTCCTGGCACATAAACTGGAAATGAGCTTCAGCTCAGAGTCTTCCCATGCAAAAACTATAAAATAAAGTAAAATAACAAATAGTTTGCCTTTCTGCTACCCTTACAGTAATCTCCTGAATTGCTTTTTACCTTCAAGGTTCAAGTTGTGAAGGGTCTTCAGCAAAAGTTTTCATGACTAAGAATCAGCCAGCACTGATAACTCTTTCAGTAAAATCCACCTACTGGAACTCCCATCTTGTCCTACCCTTAAATGGGTAATCAGTCATCTGGCTGTCGCACCTTGTATCAATCAAAGGGAGCTAGTGCTTTCTCCAAATTGTATTAGGTGACTACTGCAACTTCACTGGAGTATATTTTCAGTAGTCTCAAAGTTAGTACACACACACACACACACACACACACACACACACAGTATATATACTTTAACTCCCCCATGAGGCCACATAAAATGTGCAATTCTAAAGCAGCAAAATGATTCCTCTTTCACTGCCTGAGAGATGAGATGAGACATACAATCTCCTATACAGAGGGGTCAGACAAAGGTACAGCTGTGAACATAATTTATTATGCTAACAGCACGAGGCAAGCATGCCAGGCATGTCAACATTGGCAAATGGCAAAGAAAGGAAATGCTCTTGCCTTTCTGAAATGTGTATTTGTGTGCATGGCACTGTTTGAATTGACTTGTGTTGTGACACAAACCAGCAGTAGTGTGTGAGGAGGGGGTAGTGCTATTCACATCAATAAATAAAGGTTCTTTACATTTGAAGGATGGCTGATACTACTAAACAAGGGAGTCTCCCACTGGCTCTTGAAATTTAAGATAAATTAATTTCTAAGTCCTCTAACTATTTTTCATATTATATAAACATAATGTATAAAGTCTTTTTGGCATCAATAATTAAATAGTTCCATATTGTTAGGACTTATGAAGCCAAATAACTCTGCCAAAGTCAGTGCTAAATCTACTAGCAGAGAATAACACTTCCTTTCAGTGTTGCTCCATGAATGGACATTCGCTTCCGAGCAGGGTTTCAGTTATTAGCTAATTTATGCAACCCACTGACCTGAGAAACCGGACTTGCATTTTTTAACCATGTTTTTTGCCAAACTTTAAAAGTGGTGCTTTGCTACAAAACTAGGCCTATGTAATTTTTATAGGCATGAGGGACCGGCAACCTCTTTCAGGAAAAAATCCAAACTCCTACAGACATTGTCAGTTCAGAAATGCCAGATCAAACCTCTTTGTTACAGAAAGGCAAAATTAGCAATTAGAATAGATTTTCATTTTTAACTTACACATGGCATGCTAACTGCCTTGAAGAAAAAAATGGAGAACTAGAGGTTTTCATACATGGACTTGACTTCTAAATGACCCAAGCCAGAAAAGTTTTCCTCAGCCTAGGAGGAACACCTTCCTTTTTAGGTGCCAACAACATAGCTGTTAGCACCTATTGTGGTCATATGTACTCTGTTGTGCATTTAGACAAGCTTAAGGTTACATTCAGTGCGAGTGATTTGACTGCACAGTGTCATTAATGATGATGTAAGTGATGGGGCTTTTCTGTTTAGGAGTAAGGTTTCAGATCTACACAAGCCTGGGTTTTATCCCCTGTATTTTGCACAATTTTTTCTTTCTCTGTACAGTTGTTGTTGCATGAGATAGATTGTAAGATGTCATTGCTGATGCAGTGAAGGGTTTTTGGAGAGCTAAAGAGCAGACTTTCATATAATTGAGCATAGTTCTACATATATTGTAGTCAATTAAAATTAGTCCCAGCTGAGGCTTATCTAGGTTTGAATACAATTTGAGTCACTTGTTTTACAAGATGCCACACAACATCTCCACCATAGGAACTGCAACTCATTTACAGTGCCTGTAGTTTATTGGCACACTGAATCTAAGTATGTTTTGCAGGCAAAGGATGAGAGGTTCAAATCCTGGGAGGGACTCCATTTTTATTTGCAAGATGGAAACGCACATGAGTGGCTTTTCATGGCAGTCTAGAGTTGGAATAGTATATTATTTGAGAACAACAATTTGTGAAGGTAAATCACCTGCTGGGATTAGATCCCCAGTTGACTGTTTTGCAGGTTATAACTTCTGCATCACAGAAAATGTAACCCCTTTACCTGCAGCTCAGTGGCACACTGAATGTGTGTTCACTAAGGAGACAGTTTAAATTCAGGTACTGTAGGCATAGTTTGAATACTGGAAGGGCCTTCAACATTTCATTCAGCCTTTTTTGTAAGGTGCAAACTGACTTGTGTAGTAATTCATGGTGGGGTGGGGCGGAATGGAATAGTAAATTATATGAGAAGTAAATTAGATAAAAACAACAATCTGTGAAGGCAAATTACCTGATGGGATAAGATCCCCAGTCACTTGTTTTGCAGCCGTGACATAACCTGTACATAAAAGGATCTGGTGGGTGATTTCAATCTGTTGGTGGTAGATTGCAGCCTCCCAGCTGCAGCTTCATTTAGAGGCAGAGACATCCTGGACACCTTGCATGGAGCATTCCTCAGGCAGCTAGTCAAGGAGCCCACTCATTTTGGGGCAATACTGGACATGGTTCTCACTAACAGGGATAGTGTAGCAGACATCAAGGAGAGAGGCCACCTGGGGACCTGTGATCACTGTACAGTATTGTTCAATATGAGGACAGCTGCAGAATGGAACTACACTAGGGCAAGGGTTCTGGATATCAGGACCGCAGATTTTATAAAGATGGGTGAATGCCTCAGAGATGAACTGGGAGAGGGGGATGGCCTGAGTTGGATGGAGGAACATTGGGTAGAACTAAAAGGGGACATAATGAAGGCAACACACCTCATTGTCAAGCAAGTGAGCAAACGTAAGAGGAAAAAGAGGCTGCTGTGGTTCTCAACTGAGGTGGCTGAGAAGGTAAAGGCTAAAAGAGTAGTATTCAGAAGGTATAAGGAGATGCAGAGGGGGAGTATAGGGAGATGTATCAGTGGCAACAGAAGGAAGCAGGGAAAGCAGTAAGGAGCATGAAGGAGAAAACTGAAGAGAAAAGCACAGGTAGCAATGAGATGGAACAAGACATTTTTTTATGTAAGTGAAAAAAGGAAGACCACGGGAGGGATTGTAAGGTTAAAAAAGGAAGTGGGGGAAGGAGGGTGGTGCTGAGGTGGACCAGAAAAAGGAAGACATCCTGAACAAATACTTTTGCTCAGCATTCACAGAGGAAGGAGATGGGGAGGGGCCACAACAAATTACAGGAGCTTTGGCACGAGGGAGATGGATGAGGAGAGTCCAGAAAGAAATTGCTAGTCTGAAAGAGGACAAAGCAATGTGGCCAAATGGACTGTATCCAAGGGTATTGGAGGAGCTCAGGGATGTACTTTCTGCACCTCTGACAGTCCTATTTAACAGCTTACTGAAGATAGCACTGGTTCTGGAGGACTAGAGGAGGGCTGATGTAATCCCACTACACAAAAATAGTTGCAGGGAGGAGGCAGAATTAAATTCTGACTTCAAGCGCATCCAAACCTGGCTCGGGGACCACAGGCTTTCCCTCCATCTCAAGAAAACCCAAGCCATGCTTTTTTTTTCCTTGAACAAAATAACATCCTGCCCTGCTCCCCAGCAAATCTACGGGGCCGATGGGTCTCCCCTGCAGACGGTAGCCACCGTCAAGTATCTGGGCGTCACCCTGGACCCGCAGTTGGACCTTACCCTACACATTCTGAACATTTGTAAGGCTACTAATGGTAAGCTTGGCCTAGCCTATCGAGCTAAAAACTGCCTCACCCCGGCTGCTCGTATGGCCCTAGCCAGGGGGGGTCCTCCTCCCTACACTCTGCTATGGGCTCGTAACATTTGCCCTAGAACCTAAAACCAGCCTCTCGAAATGGGACACAGACTACAACAATATCTGCCACTTTGAGCTCTCCGCCCCTCCCCTCACACACCGCTGTGATCTCTACACCCGTCTGGAGTGGTTCCCTCCGGAGAAGCACCGCTCCTTCGTACTTGGAAACTTTATCGACAACATTATCTGATCGGCCACCCCTTCTGCCCTCGCCCTTCCCCTCAAACTCGGCACCCCATCCTACCACCTAAGATCTGGGGTGTCACTGGATCGCCTGGTTCCTAGAACCCGCACCCTTGCGGGTGATTGGGCCTTCAACACCTATGCCCAAAAAATGTGGACCTCGCTCCCTGCCCTAACTCAGTCCTCCTCCTCCCATCCCAGCTTTAAAGCCTCCCTTTGGAACTTTTTGAAATCTTCCTCCTCATGTCCCTGCACCTCGTAGCTCACTAGTGGAGCCCCACTTCTTCCCCCAGGCTGGTAGGGTGGGGGCCTCAGAGATATTTGCACTTACTCCTCCTGTAATTGGTCAAGTAACTAGTACTCGACTTCCTGCCCAGTGCACGCTCCCCTCGCTGGCACTTATTTTTAGTCCTGTTTACTCTGATTGAACCTGCTATGAATTCTGCCTTTCGCCTCCTAATCCATCCTGTATGTACCATTACTGTACTGAATATGTGCCAAATTCTTCTCAAACACTGTTAGCTACCTAGAGTAATCCCTGTTATGCCTGTTATTTTCTGTATGTTTAATTTGACTCCTCTACTGTCCTTGTACACATTTACCATGTAACCCTCCTGGGTCACACCTGAAAATAGGCACTTGGCTGTCTAGTGTGCTTACCCAGTTAACAAAAGCAAATAAATAAATACCGTAGGCCAGTCAGCCTGACATTGGTGGTAGGAAAGTTAATGCAATCACTGCTGTAGGAAAGAATTCTGGAATATCTGAAATCCAGTGGGTTACAGGACCCAAGGCAGCATGGATTCATGGGGGGGGTGGCAGGTCATGTGCAATGAATCTGATAGCTTTCTTTGACTAGGTGACCAGGCAATTAGATCAGGGTGGAGTGGTGGACATGGCCTACCTAGATTTCAGTAAGGCTTTTGACATTGTTCCACATAGGAGACAAGTAAGCAAGCTGGGCAGCAGAGGAGGGGTGCAGAGGTGGTAAACTGGACAAGGTAATGGTTAGGGGATAGGTGACAGATGGTGGTAGTAAGTGGAGTTCACTCCGAGGAAGGGACTGTGACCAGGGGGATGCTTCGGGGATTGATGCTGGGGCTGGTTCTTTTTAATGTCTTTGTAAGTGACATTGCAGAGGATGAGGGAGAAAGGTCTTCCTCTTTCTGGATCACACCAAACTCTACAACAGGGAGGCACTCGGGGGGGGGCAGTGTAAAGGATGAGCAGATACTATACCTGAGAAAACTTGAGGAGTGGTCAAGGGTATGACAGCTGTGTTTTAATGTGAAAAAGTGCAAAATAATGCCCTTATGGAACAGAAACCTAGGGGCAGAGTACAAAATGCATGGAGGGGTATTGATGACCACAACACAGGAAAAAATACCTGAGGATAATGTTATCCGATGACATAAAGATGGCAAGGCAGTGTGATAAGGCAGTTGGGAGGGTTAGTGGGATGCTGGAGTGCACAGGAAGGGGTATTACCAGCAGAAAGAGGGAGCTTGTTTTGCCTCTGTATAGATTAGTGGTAAGACCACACCTAGAGTACTGTGTCCAGTTCAGGTGACCACATTTCTGGAAGGATATAGACAGAGAGGACAAGGTCCAATGAGGGCAACTAAAATGGTTCACAGTCTGCATCAAAAGCCCTATAAGGAGAGACTTAAGGACCTCAATATATACATCCTGGAAGAGAGGAGGGAGAGCGAGATATGATAGAGACCTTTAAATACCTCACAGGGGTAATTAATGTACAGGAAGGAAGAATTTTTAGAAAAAAACTGTGTTCAAGAACAAGGGGACAGGCAATGAAGCTGGATGGGGTAGATTCAGGAGAGCTGTGAAGAAGTACTTCTTCACAAAAGAAGTGGTGGATTCCTGGAACAGCCACCCAGTGTAGATGATGAAGGTGACAACAGTGGTGGGGTTCAAGAATGCATGGGATAGGCATAAGGGGCTCCTAGTGGACAGGAAAGGGGGAGTGAAATAGAGCCAGATATAAAGTAGAGTCTGTGGTGATACAGTAGGTAGGTAGATAGATAGATAGATAGATAGATAGATAGATAGATAGATAGATAGATAGATCATTTGTTTAGTGTTAATTTCCAGAGATTCTGAGCACTGTACAAACCACAAAAATAAAATAAACAAGTTAATAAAGCCACCAATATACCACTTCAACAGTTTCAACAGTTTCATTCAGCAGGTAGTCATAAAAGGACAGCTGGAATAAATATGTTTTGAGGTCCTTCTTAACAGCACCTACTGAGGGAGCCCTCCTCAAATTTTCAGGCAAAGAGTTCCACAAAGTGAATGTGGCAACTGAAAATGCCCAATCTCTAGGGCACCACAGCCTCACCCTGGGAACCTCAAGGAGGGCTCTCCCGGCATGACGAAGTGCCCAGGAGGGGCAATAGGGGACAAGGAGATCTTGCAGATAGACAGGCTCCCCCTCGTGCAGGGTTTTGTAGGTCAGGAGCCCTACCTTAAGGACAATCCTCCACCTGACTGGCAGTCAGTGCAGTTCATGGAGGACAGAAGTAATATGCTCGGATCTTCTAGCTCCCGTCAAGAATCTTGCTGCTGCATTCTGCACCAGCTTCAGTCTGCAGAGCTATCCTCCAGATAAACCTAGGTACAGGGCATTACAGTAGTCCAGTCTGGAGGTGACAAAGGGCATGTACTAGTGTGGGCAGGTCATCAGGAGGAATCAGGGATCGGATGCAGGCGATATTCCGGAAATGAAAAAAAGCACTCCTGACGACGGCTGACACTTGGCCATCCATGGTCAGTCCATCATCCAGGATCATGCCCAAATCCTTCACCTGTCTGGAGGGGACAAGAGGAACACCTCCTAACACTAGGTCAGAGAGTACCCCTGCACCCCCTACTCCCCCCGCTGATGATGTGGAGCCACCACCAGCACCTCAGTCTTGTCTGGGTTTAGTCTGAGGCAGTTTTGAGCCATCCACGACTGGATCTCCTCAAGGCAGTTAAACACGGCAACCAAAACCTGGTTCTCGGGTGCACAGGACAGATACGACTGGGTATCATCTGCATAACAGTGAAAACTCAGTCTGTATCACCTGATGGTGTTTCCCAGTGGCAGCATGTACATTGTGAACAACAAGGGTGACAAGACCGAACCTTGTGGAACTCCACAGCAAAGAGGCTCTGGGGCAGATGAGGAAAGCCCCATCATTACCCTTTGCATTCTGCCTGTTAGGTATGACCTGAACCAACAGATGACCTTGTCAGACAGGCCACACCAGAATCACAAGTGGTCAAGCAGCACCTCATGATCCACAGTGTCAAATGCCGTGGAGAGGTCAAGGAGGACTAAGATGGTATGGTCTCTCCTATCCCTCACCATCAGGAGGTCATTCAACACCCTTACCAGGGTGGTCTCTGTGCTATGCCTCACCTGGAAACCAGACTGAAATGGCTCATTGGAAGAGGAAGAGGAAGAGGTGAGGTGTCTCTCAAGCTGGAAGGCCACCACTTTTTCAATAACCTTCCCTAAAAATGGGAGGTACGACACCTGCCTGTAGTTGCTTAGGCAGTCCGGGTCCAGAGAAGTCTTTTTCAAAAGGGGACTAACCAAGGCCTCTTTCAAATCCTGTGGAAAGATCACACTCCTCAAGGAGCTGCAGACAATCTCAGCAACCACAGGTTCCAACAGGTCCAAACATCCGACCAAAAGCTGGACTGGTCCTGGGTCGAGATCACATTGGATAAGTCGTAGCTTAATGAGTATCACCACCACCTCCTCCTCCACCCCAACTAGGTCAAACTCCTCCCAGACAGGAGGAGTGTCTCTACACCTCTTAGACAGACCACCAATGCCCTTTCAAGAGACACTTGAGGAGACCTCAACCCTGATGAAGGACACCTTGTTGGCGAAGAATAGAACCAGCTCCTCACACCTAGCAACTGAACCCACTCCTCCCACATGTAAACAGTCAGGGTGTAACAACCAGTCCACCGTACAGAAGAGCTGAGCTGGTCTATTTCTCACTGCAGCAATCTCTCTTGACAAAAATTCCACCTTCTTCCGAGATTGCCCCCGATAGTCAACATAATGTGACTTTAGGGCCAGTCTGTCCCCCTCCAGTTGAGATCTCCTCCAGTGCCTCTCTAACCTCCGCTTCTTTGTCTTTAAACCACACAGATCTTTATCAAACCACAAGAGTCTGCAACATATAGACAAAGGGTGGACACAAATAGGTGCAATAGAGTCAAAGGAGGCATAGCCGGCCCTATTATAGGTGGCCACCACCTCCTCCATCCCAACCCCACAGGCCCCTCTCACACTTGATAGGTCCAGCACCACCAGTCCTATAGAGGAAACACCTGTCAAAGGGTGATACCGGACCATCTCCACAAGGGCATGACCTTCTAAGGGGGGACTACCAATGTGAAATCTATGGCGCCATGATCCGACCAACTTATCAGATCAACTCTGAGATGTCTTATTTCAAGATTCAAAGGAAAGACCAAATCCAGGTTGTGGCCACCTGAGTGAGTGGCAGATGACACATTTTGTGTCAGACCCAGGGGCCACCATGCTCTGCAAGAGATCGTGGCCTAAACCTGGAGCCCCACCATTGACCCAGGCAGGACGGGAACCAGCTTAATCTCCTGCACAAATTCCCTCACTAAACCAGGGGGTCGATAAATCATGATGACCTCAAAGCCCTCAACCCCACCCCTTCGGGCAGCCACACACTCAAAGGTCTTATTTTGATCAACATGGAGTACCATGAGTTTCAGGTCAGACTTAAAGCAAATAGCCACCCCCTGTCCCTGCGATCCAACCTCAGGCTGTGTGTCACAGAGTACCTGGCTGGCACTGCCACCTCCAATATGGGAGCGGCATTTTTGTCCAGTCAGGTCTCCGTGATACAAGCCAGGTCAACTGAGGAAATCAAGTCTGCTATTATAGCAGATCAACCTGGCATTACACAACACAGCCTGAGTTGGATAAGGTGTAGGAGCTGGAGTCGTCATCTGCCCACCAGCATTTACAGAGCCCTTGGGTATGGGAACCAGGCAGGGTGGACCCCTTTCTAGATCCATTTTGCCCCAGGGCATCTCCTTGGCCTTACCACCTAAATCCCAGACACCCCTGCAACCCCCCAAGTCCTGCTTCCTAGCCCCCCGTCCAGGCTATTCTACATCTCTGATAAACTTCTACTGAAAGTGCTGGGAGCTCAAAGGGATAGAGGGCCCAGAGGTCGCCCCAAGTAGCTGTGCTTATGGGCCCCAATCCCCAGCACATTCTAGCTGCCCACTAAATTACACCAAAAATTAACACAACCCACCCTTAAACATAACCCACCCAATAAAAACTTACCCAAAACCCCCCAAACACAGAACTACCCAATCACTCACCACACACTCACAAGTAGGGAAAAATGGGCAAACTGGGTGGGTCAAGCAGTCCTTACCAGCCATCAGATTCTATGTTTCAATATAACTGTGTCTCATTAACATGCAGTTCAGTGACACAGTGACTATATGGTTTTATTTTAGCAGACAAAGGCTCAGTGATTTAAATCTTAGCAGGGACATAAGCATTTTTTACATTTTTTTTGTAAAAATTAAAACTTAGTTGAGTAGCGATTCATTGAGATGTTGAGTTGGAATAGTAAATTATATAAGTACATTCCGCTAAGAACAACCATTTGTGAAGTTAAATTGCCTCCTGGGATTAAATCCCCAGTCAGCTGTTTTGCAGGTTGTGACATAACCTCTACATCATAGAAACTGCTACTCCTTTCTCAATAGCTCAGTGTTGCACTGAATGTATCTTTGCTTAGTAGGCAAAGGATCAGTGGTTCAGATCCTCACAGGAATATAAACATTCTGTTTGTAAGAAGGAAACTCCGTTGTGTCTTGATTCATGGGGATGTGGAGTTGAAATAGTGAATTTATATGAGAAGTACAGTAAATTTAGTTAACAGTTGGCCTGGTGGCTAGAGATGGGCGAAGTGGTCTCAATTTTCTCCATGGAGTGATTTGTGGAATGAAGGCGAATTCGCTGAGTGCTCTGCAACGTGAAGTGGAGTACTTCGCGTTATGATGGGTAATGCGAAGTCCATTGAAAACAATGATTTTGCATTACTTTGCCTTCCCAAACCACAACTCCACCAATCTTTAAGGTGAAGTACATAGAAAACAATGTACTTTGCCTCACTTTGCCTTGTTTTTAAGCTCCAAAAGCAAATTTTGCGTGATTCATGGGATTTCAGGTCACATGGGCTCTAGATTGTTCTGCACAGCCTCAGTTTGGGGTAGTGTGTGTAGGAAGCTGTAGGAGACAGTCTGCTCTGAAAGCTCTCTGTGATTCAAACCTTCTAAAAGCTGTTAAAAAAGCCTCTTTGAGTAATTTGTATTTGTTGAAACTTTAGTTCATCAATTGTAAGAAACCCTTCTGTGCTCATATCATCAAGCGTTTATTGTTGTGTATGGATTTTGAATGTTAATGTACAACATTCAGTCTGTGTACTGAGAGACAGTGGAAGTGTGCTTTGGGGGAGGGGCATATCTGTGGTGTAGGTAGATTAACTTGGAGAAAAATACAGTTCTTTCTGTTTTGGTGATATTTTTCTTGTATAACTGTGTTAGTGTACACACAGTAATATTTTCAATAATTCTTGACCTTTTTTGCTGATTGTTGTGGTGCAGCAGTGTATAATTTGTCTGTTTAAAACATTTGGTTATATTACTAAAGGTTTTCAATTTGCTACACATTACTTAGTGTGTGTGATAATGTGTGATGCATGTCATCAAATCAGACATCTTTTATTGTGCCACATAGTAATTTCAGCAATGTGAACCTGCTATCCACTGCAGCTGCATGATTTTTGTACTTCTTTGTGGCATCTTTACTAGTACTAGTACTAGTGACTGTTACTGCAGTACACTGTCCCCACACCGTGACCTGCCCCAACTGACAAAGGTATTCTTTTCCAGATTTGAATTTCTGATGGTGAGCACTGGTTAGATGTTGTGCCTTTGCATCTGCATCTCTTCAGTGCGCAGCGCAATCTTAATCTGTCTGTGCATTTGCATCTCTTTAGGGCCCAATCTCCATCTGTAATTTAAGTCACAGTTGTTTCTTTGGCTTCCCTTCAGAGTAGTGGACTGGTGTGGTGCATATCTCTGTATGAACATTGTACTCATTAATATGTGTTTTTATGTCAGGGCCACCATCACGAATTGCTCGTGATACACATCACATTCTTCATCATCGTGGTCACAAATACAGTCACAAATTATGATTTACAATCACATCACAAAACACAAAATACATTTTTTTTACTAGTTACTTTGATGTATTGTAATCCTGTTTTGTGGTATCTCTCCAGGCTTCACCACCCCACCACTGTAGTGTTTTACTAGTTACTTGCATGTATTGTAAGCCTGTTTTGTAGTATCTCTCCATGCTTCACCCAATCACCACCACTGTACTCATTAATAAGAGTTTTTAAATTGGGGAGTTTTATGATACAGGCTCAGCTTATTGGGGAAGTACAGCAATAGGCATTCGCATTCCTTCCTGTACAACATGCGAGTTACAGTACTGTAAGTAGTAGTGGATGAAGTGGCCCCAGCTTGCTCTGTGAAGTGATTCACGGAGTAACGAGGAATCCTCAGAGTACTCCACAATGTGAAGCGGAGTACTTCGCCTCATAATAAGGAACATGAAGTCCTTTGAAACCAATAACTTTGCATTATTCCGCCTTCCCCAAACCTCTTCTCCACCAATTTTAAGACGAATTACATTGAAATCAATGTAATTTACCCACTTCGTCTTGTACAGTAATTGAGCTCCAAATGAAATTCTGCAGTGATTCATGGGATTGCAGGTCACATGGGCCTAGATTGTTCTGCACAGCCTCAGTTCTGGCCTGGGTAGTGTGTGTGTGTGTTGAGGTAGCTGGAGAGAGTTTTCTCTCAGAGCTCTGCAATTCAAAACCTCTAAAAGCTGTTAAAAAAACCTTTTGAATAATTTTTTTGCTCAAACTTTAGTACATCGATTGTAGGAAACCCTCCTGTGCTCATATCATTCAGTGTTTATTGTTTGTGTGTGGATTTTGAATGTTAATTTAGAACATTCAGTCTGTGTACTGTGAAGTGTGCTTTGGGTGAGGGGCGTATCTGTGGTGTACGTAGATTAACTGGGAGAAAAAGGCAGTCTTTCTGTTTTGGTTATATTTTTCTTGTATAACTGTGTTAATGAATGCACAGTAATATTTTCAATAATTCTTGAAGTTTTTTTTTTGCTGATTATTGTGGTGCTGCAGTGTATAATTTGTCTGTTTAAAACATTTGGTTATATTACTAAAGGTTTTCCGTTTGCTAAACATTACTTGTAGTGTGTGTGTGAGTGTGTGTGCAATGCATGCAATTAAATCAGACACCTTTTATTGTGCCACAGAGTAATTGTAGCAGTGTGAACCTGTTATCCACCGCACCTGCATGAATTTTTTGTACTGCTTTGTGGTATCTTTACTGGTAGTGGATTGTTACTGCAGTGCACTAATCCCCCAATTGACAAAAGGTATTCCTTTCCAGATTTGGATTTGTGACTTGGTTGTGAGCACTAGTTAGGTGTTGTTGTGCCTTTTCGTATGCATCTCTTGAGTGCGCAGCACAATCTTAATCTGTCTGTGCATTTGCAGTGCACCCTTAATTCTGGGAGACTGCATTTCTTGTTACGCTCTCATTTCACTTCATCAGCACTGGGGAGTTTTCTAGACACAAGACAGTAGCACTTTGGAGATGCACATTAATTCTGGTGACTGTGTGTGTGGGGTGCTGCCAATATTGTTGTCATTCCACCTTACTTCGCGTTAAGGCGGAATGACAATGCAAAGTAATAATCATAAGGCGAAGAGAGCCTTTCCTATGGGGCACTCCACGTAGTGAGTGCCAATGCAAAGTGCCCACTTCGTAGGTGGAATTTAAATTTACTGTATCTCTACTGGCAGCACTGAGGGCTGAGGCACTGGATGCCACACCTCCCACCATGCTGGATACCCGAGTTTGGGACTGGACACGGGACACTTGGGGGTTAGCCGGGGTGAGGAAGTATGGAGCATCTACTGACAGCTCTCCTTCCTCAGGGAAGGGGGGGACAGTGCAGTGCGCTGTAGACTGACACCCAGAGGTGGCAGGGTGTCAGCACAGGTGCATTGCCCAGAATGAGGAGAGCCCACGTCCAGGGCATTAGACTGCTTCCTTGGAGTTGGAAACAGTCAGCCCACCCATTGCACGGTCATGGGCCCTGGGGCATAAAACTGGAGGAAAAAGACAGAGCCAGTAGGTTCCATGATGTCCAGCTGTGCCTGTGCTGATCGTCAGCAATCTGGATTTTGGCTTCCAGGGGTGGGGGAAGGCCAGCGCCCCTTGCCACTGGCCTTGTTACAGGATGGGTAACCCATGGGGGATGGTTGGGTGGGATGGGTGCAAGGAGGCCAGGCCAGAGAGATGAGTCCCCTCTGAGGGAGGTGTCAGAGCCACCTGCCCTCTCCAAGGAGGAGCAGAAAAAGTGTATATGGAAAAAAAAAATTAGCTAACAGCAACAATTTATGAAGGTAAACCACCTGCTGATATTAGATCTGCAGTTACCTTTTTGCAGGTTGTGACATAACTTTTAGGAACCACAATTCACTTGTAGTTTAGTGGCATGCTGAACATGTGTTTGCTTAGCAAGGGATCAGTGGTTTAAATGTAAGCCGGGGTTTAATCATTCCTCTTTTTTTTTTAAGGTGGAAACTAAATGGAGTAGCAATTAATGGTGTTGTGCGGAATAGTAAATTATAGGAGAATTAAATATAGCTAAGAATAACCATTTGTGAAGGTAAATTGTCTTCTGGGATCAGCTCCCCAGTCACCCATTTTGCAGGTTGTTACATAACCTCCACACTATAGGAAATACAACTTGTTTTGTTTTTATTTTATACCGAAAGTCTTGTGAGTAAAATTTCCAGCTACCTCTCTGCTAGATCCCAGCGTGTAAAAATCAATGGATCCCTCTCCAACATTCGACCTGTTAGCTCCGGGGTCCAACAGGGCTCAATCCTGGGTCCCATTCTCTTCAGTCTCTACCTCAACACTCTCCCCAGCTCCTGCAATAGCAAGATGCTCCTCTATGCAGATGATGCAGTTCTTTTTGCCTCACACCCAGATCCCGCCACTCTGCAATCATCCCTTCAACTCGCCAACAACCAAACAGAAAGGTGGTTTCTTGATCACAGACTAGTCATAAACCTTAAGAAAACCAAATCAATGCTCTTCTTTCACCACCAAACTAAAGCTAGAAGTGCCCCCCTCCTGATTACCCCCAACTCTCAGCTCCCATTAGAGCAAGTACCCACATACAAATACCTAGGCATCACTTTCGATACTGCCCTCACCTTCCACACTCACATCAACGCTCTTTTCTTCCACCATAAACTCTCAGATTGGCCTACTTTACCGCCATAGGGATTGCCTGTCCCTCTCTGCCCTCTGGCTGGCCATCACCTCCTCCGCCCTGTCCCTAGTGGACTACAGCTTGCCCATCTATACTGCAGCTGATAAACCGCTCTCTCTAAAATCCAGCTTTTCATCAATAAGGCCTGTAGGCTCCTGACTGGAGCTTCCAGCCGCACCCACACCTGCCTGCTCTATTGCTCTGCCAACCTGCTCAACTTCGAGGAACGTCTGCAGTATCAGACCTACCTTCTTGCTAAGAAATCCCTGCTCAGACTCTTCCCCCAGGAGTCTCTGCCTCTCTACCATGGTCATCCTCATCCTTTTCCACCCGCAGCTCTGTTAAAGCTACCTTCAAAGTGCCCAGAACCAAGACCTCCCTCGCCCAGAGGTCCTTCTTTTATCGAGCCCCCGCCTGGTTCAACTCCCTCCCTACCTGCCTCACCAACACTGCCAAACTTGGTCCCTTCAAAACTGCTCTCTGGAACCATCTCTTTAATGTCTGCTGCTGTAGGTGCAACTAATCCTGCCCCCAATCCTACTGCAGGACCTTTTCCTGCCTGCCCCCCCTAATCTCGACAAGGTTCCCTGGACTGCCAATCCATCTTTCCCCCTACCCCTTTTTACCTACCCCTTAGGTTTATACAAGAATGTATTCCACTGCAACTCCAGAGAAATTGTACATCTTTAATTGTAAATCTGTATTTTATACCAACATGTAACTAAGTGTATTCCATGTTCAATGGCTGCACCTGTAATGCGTCCAATGTTGTATCTGCACAATGTTCTATTGTCTTGCCTCCCTGCGAAGAGGTGCCTTTGTAAATGAGTCCCTGACTCAAAGGTTGCAAATCAGACTTGTTCAAATAAATAAAACATAAATCAAATAAAATGCCAATTTTCACAAGCATTCAGTTACAATAAACAAAAAAAAGACATAACACAAAGGTACATAACATAATACAACATTTACATAAGATTTGTACTATTAAAAATCAGTTAAAACACTTGCTTACAGATGTAGTAAGTAAATGATTTTTAAGGGGACTTTTAAATGCAGAGATCTTAGTACAACTGACAATGGAGTTTGGTAATTTGTTATAAAGTTTAATGGCCATGAATATATCTGCATTTTGTGCCAGTGCATTATGAAAAAAAAGGAACCAGAAAAGAAAATCTGCTTTGAGACCTACAAGTAGTTGAAACCACATTATATATTTTATGGAACAGATTAAGTCTACTATCTGGTAACTCGCATGCAGCTAAGAGGCACACTGAATGTGTGTTTGCATAACAGGCAAAGAAGCAGTGATTTAAATTCAGGTAGACATAGTTTATATCCTGACAGGGACTTAACCATTTTTTTTTTATAGAAGTGTTTTCCTCCTTTGTCCAAGGGGCAATTGCCTCAACCAAATCCCCAGTCCCTCCAGGCCAGCTTTCCACCTCCACCAGTGTGCACACAATTCATGGTTTCCCCTATGAGTTCCCCTCTCATAGCAGGGTCGAGTGGGGAGTGCTGTCCCCCCCCCAAGTAATTCAGATCAGAGGCAGACCAGGTTGGTTCACTGGGTGGTGATGCAACCTCAGAAACGGCTGAGCCGGGCTTCATGCAGCCCCCCAACATCCATGTTTCCTCCTGGTTTTCTTCCTTCCATACCATCCCTCCTGTAGAATAGAGGACTCACACATGAGGTGTACCCATCCTACATATCTCCACAGGCCCCTCCCATACTTTGCCTCTCTGACCCACTCTACCCTCAGGCCTCCACCAGGGGGAAGCTGAGGCTGGGATGACAAACCACCCCTTCCCTGGTAGAGGAGAGCAGTCCCTCGGATGCTCAATCCTCTCCCACAGTGGTCGACCCCCGATGACTTGAGTCTGTTCCTGAACCCAGGTCATCAGCATGGCAGAAGGTAAGGTGCTTTGCAGTGCCTCAGCCCTCCACACCACTGGGCCAACCTCTTAAACACTTTTTTTCAACCATTTTTGTTAGATGGAAACTCAGCTGAATAGTAATTTATAGGGGTGTGGAGTGGAATAGTACCTTATGTGACTAATAAATCCTGATAAACTTCCATTAGATCCTGATAGACTGATGGAAAGGATCAGTGGCTCAAATCTGAGCACATACTTAAGTAGTTTTTTTCTTCAGATTTCTTTGTCAGATGGAAACTCACTTGAGTGGTGATTCTTGGTGGTGTGGAGTTGGAATAGTAAATTATATGAGAAGCAAATTTAGCTAAGAACTACATTTTGTGCAGGTAAATTGCTTGCTAGGATTAGACCCCAGTCTTCTGTTATGCAGGGCTGACATAATGTCTGCATCATAGGAACTGCAACTCACTTGCCTGTACAGTAGCTTAATGGCACACTGAATGTGCGTTTGCTTAATATGCACAGAATAAGTGTTTCACATCCAAATAGACACAGTTCAAATCTGGGCAGCAATTTAGATTTTTTTTTTTTTTGCAAGATGGAATTCACGTGGTAATTCATGGTGATATGGAGTTGCAATAGTAAATTATATGATAAGTAAATTTAACTTGGAACAACATTTTATGAAGGTAACTTGTCTGCTAGGATTAGATCCCCAGTCACCTGGTTTACAGGTTGTGACATAACCTCTGCACTATAGGAAATGCAACTCACTTACCTGCAGCTCAGTGGCACACTGAATGTGTGTTTGAATAACAGGCAAAGATTCAGTGGTTTAAATTGAGGTAAACATAGTTTTAATCCTGGCAGGGACAAAACCACTTTTTTTATAAGAAGGAAGGTCAGTTGAGTAGTGAGCTATTCATGGTGGTATGGAGTGGAATAGTAAATTATATGAGAAATACATTTAGCTAAGAACAACAATTTGTGAAGGTAAGTTGCCTGCTGGGATTAAATTCTCACTCACCTGGTTTGCAGGTTTGACATAACCTCTATATCATGGGAACTGCAACTCTCTTATCTGTAGTTCACTGACACACTGAAAGTGTGTTTGCTTAGTAAGCAACGCATTAGTGGTTCAAATCTAAGTAAAGACTTAAGCACTTTTTTGTAAGATGGAAACTTCATGATGGTGTGGAGTGGAATAATAAATTGAGTTAAGAACAACAATTTGTGAAGGTAAATTGCCTACTTGGATTAGATCTCCAGTTTCCTGTTTTGCAGGTGTGACATAAGAGGAACTGCAACTCACTTACCTGTAATTTAGTGGCACGCTGAATGTCTATGTTTGATTAAAAGGCAAGTAATCCGCAGTTCAAATACAGGTAGACACAGTTCAAATCCAGGCAATGACTTACTTTTTTTTTCTTTTTTTTGTAATATAGAAACTTGAGTGGTGATTTATAGTGGTGTGGGGTTGAAATAGTACATCATATGAGAAGCAAATTTAGCTAAGAACAACAATTTGTGAATATAAATTGCCTGCTGGGATTAGACACCTATTTGCCTGTTTAGCACTTTATGACATAACTTTTACTCCATAGGAACTGAAACCTGCCTACCTGCAGCTCCGTGGTACACAGAATGTGTGTTTTGTTAGCAGACAAATAATCAACAGTTCAAATCCTGGTAAGAACATACACATTTGTTTCAATTGTGGTTTGCAACATGGAAACTCACTTGACTGGTAATTTATGGTAGTGTGAAGTTGGAATAGTAATTAAGTACATTTAGCTAACAACAACAATTTGTGAAGGTGTACCACCTCCTGCTGGGATTATATCCCCCAGTCACCTGTTGTGCAAGTTGTAATATACCTCTACACCATAGGAACAGCAAGTCAATTAAGTGCTGCCCAGTTTCACAATGAATGTGTGTTTGCTTAGCAGACAAAGGAGCAGCAGTTCAAATCCTAGCAGGGACTTCAATATTTTTTTTTCAAATTTTTGCAAGATGGAAACTCACTTTAGTGGCAACTTATGGTGATGTGGAGTAGAATAGTAATTAATATGAAAAGTAAATTTAGCTAAGAACAATGTATGAAAGTAAATCACCTGCTGGTAATAGATCCCCATTCACCTGTTTTGCAGGTTGTGACTTAACATCTACACCAGAGAAACTGCAATTCCTTTGTATGCTGCTCAGTGGTACTCTGAATGTGTGTTTGCTAAGCAAAGAAAGCATCGGTGGTGTGAATCCAGGTACAGTACATTAATTTTAATACATAAATATTTCTCACTTTACAGATCTTAGTTGGCACCATTAGTACCACTGGTACTTAGATTACTTTTGCTGTTATTGAACTGTTTTCAAGTTGTTGGTTGTCATGGTACTTTTTCATGCTGCAGTACATTTGCAGTTTAGGTAAAATGTGGGTACTGTAGGTAGTGGTGACATATCGTATCCTGCATAAATTATTGTTGAACAGTACATCTGGCTTCAATCACAGGACCTACAAAGTACTACCAACTAGCGTAATGCCTACCAACCTGCAATGAGGACTAGTGCATCAAGTTCTTTTATATACAAGAGGATGTTCACTAAAACATGTGAAAGTCAGACCATATCACCCCTTTTACCATGATCCGTACTGACTGTCTGTTAAGAAACAAATGTACATACGAACATATGAATTTGTCAGCAGAAATAGGCCACCTGGTCTATCAAGTCTGCTCGAATGTGCAGCTAGCACCCTCACCTTGCAAATGCCCCACCCTTCCCCTTCCCAATTACTCCCTCTCACCTTGTCCCATCCCCTTTTGAAACTACCCACTGTCTTACAGGCTACCACCTCCTCAGGTAGAGCATTCCATTCTGCTATGACCCTCTCTGTGAAAAAGTGTCTCCTCATTGCTGTCCTAAATCTTCCCCCCTCCAATCTAAGGCTGTGCCCTCTCATGTCACTTCCCCTCCTCATCCTGGGTATCCCTTCAGTGCTTACCTTGTTTATCCCCTTTATGTACTTAAAGGTCTCAATCTTATCCCCCCAATCCCTTCTGTCCTTCAAGGAGTACATGTTCAGCTCTCATAGCCTCTCTTCATATGGTCTGTCCTCCAATCCCTGGATCATCCTTGTTGCCCTGTATGGTACCCCTTCCAGTAATTTCACATCCTTCTTCAGATATGGGTGCCAGAATTGTACACAGTACTCCAGGTGTGGCCTGACCAGTGCCCTGTAGTGAGGCAAGATCACCTCCCTGTTCCTGGAGGAGATCCCTCTCATGATACAACTCAGCATCCTGTTGGCTTTCACTGCCACCCTCCTTCACTGCTCTGTATTGTTCACCTTCTCTGTTATAACCATGCCTAGATCCTTCTCCTATTCAGTGGAAACTAGCTGCACCCCCTCCTCTTGGTAACCCCTCCCAGGGTTCTTTGATCCAAAGTGCAGGACTTTGCACTTTTTTGCATTGAACCCTAACTGCTATGTTTCTGACCACTCCACCAATTTGGTCAGGCCATCCTGCAGCCCCTACCAACCTGCTATATCATCCACCACTGTCCCCAATTTGGTACCATTAGCAAATAGACTGATCTCATTCCTGATATCATACGAGATGTCCACTATGAATTTTCCAAACAGCAATGGCCCCAGTACTGATCACTGTGGCACCCCGCTCATCACAGCCCTTGGAGATGAGAGTTCCCCTCACTACCACTATCACTACCATCTGTGGTCTCCCCTGCAGCCAATTCTCAATCCATTTAACCATCTTAGTCCCCACCTCCATGTATTTCAACTTCCCTCCCAACCTCCCATGTGGCACCAAATTGAAGGCCTTACTGAAGTCCAAGTATATGACATCCACTGCATGACTTTTGTCCAATTCCCTCATGACCCAGTAGTAATGCTCAACTAGGCTCATCTGGCAGGATTTTCCAGAGACAAACCCAGGCTGGTGATTGTTCTGGAGCCCACTGTCTTCCATAAAGGTAGCCAGCCTTTCCTTAAGTATTGTCTCCTTCAGTTTCCCCATGATGGAAGTTAAGCTTACTGGCCTGTAATTACCCGGCTCATCCTTTGGTCGACTTTTATGGATCGGTACCATGTGGGCCATCCTCAAGTCATGCAGTACACACCCTGTGTCCAGGGAAGTATTGAATAGTTCCACCAGGATCTTGACCATTTCCTTCAACATCCTGGGGTGTATGCTGTCTGGTCCTGGTGCCTTATCCACCCTCAGAGCCCTTAACCCCTCCAATACCCTACCCTCAGTGACCACCTCATCTGTTACCTCCTCTTCCCACCCACCCTGCCCACCCCTGCTGTAGATGGCCTCCTTTCTCCCTCATGAATACAGAACAGAAGTACTTATCCAGTGCTTCTGCCTGATCCACCCCTTTTGTTTGCTCACCCACCCCCATCCTTCCTGATCCTCACTGTCTGGTCCTTGCAGCTCCTTCCCCCATATGTATCTGAGGATGTCCTTTTCCCTGTCCCTGATGCTCTGTGCCAGCCTCAGTTCCCTGGAGGCCTTAGCTGCTTTGACTCCCCTGATAACTTCCTTGGACATCTTCACATACTCCACCCTATGCTCCCCTTCCCAGATTTCTTGTATTTCTTGAATGCTGCTTTTTTAGACCTCACCATTTCTAAGACCCCTCTACTTAACCAGCTTGTTTTTTAGCCCTTCCCTTTTTGCTCTGCAATCAGGTACATGTCTCAGTAGCCTCTAATATCCACAATTAGATTTTTTCCCCATTTCTGATTCATATCCCAGTGTAGCTGTATTCCTTCCAGATGTCCCCTTAATATTTCACCCATCCTACCAAAGTCAGTCTGTCTGAAGTCCACCACCTTGGTCCCTGTACATGCTGCTTCTCTGCTTATTTTAAGTGTGAACCACATCAAGGGGTGGTCACTCCCAGTCAGCAGGTCCTCCATCTCACCTCCCTTACAGCCTTTAGTTGGCCAGAACTAGATCCAGAGTATTCCCCAACTTAGTCGGCTCAGTGAACATCTGTGCCAGGAAGTAGTCCTGGAATGCATCCAGGAGTATTTGCTCCCTAGCACTCCAGCTGGCTGGGGTACCCCAATCCACTCCTGGTAGATTATAAGTCCCCCCACAAATGGCTCAAAGAGAACAGGGAGTGCTTACGTATTGACTGAGGGGCGGTCTTCTTCAGAGCAAGACCGCCCCTCGGTCGATATCCAAGCGCTCCCTGTTCTCTTTAAGCTGTTTGTCTCAGCATTTCAGTTGCACCACAAGGGTTTTTGCCATTTTCTTTTTTCAGTTTTAGCATTGTTTCTGCATGGTATTCTACCCCTGCACTCGAGCTGGTTTGCCTTCTGGTGATTCGGTCACATTTCAGCACCTTTGTTTATTTCCATGTGAAGACGCCTTCTCCATGATTTTTGCAACATATGTGCATGTAGACCTGAGGCTTCAGCATTTTAATGCTATGCCTGCAGTTCTACTCCTGCTTTGGTGAGGTCAGCTTTATTTATGAGTGTCTTTTGTACTGCTTTTGTATTTAAGATTGTTTAATGTGGAGTGCTGACCCCTCGATTTGTATTTATTTATAAAGAGCCTTTCAAAGTCAAGGCACTGTACAAACATAAATTTCAATATTTACACAAACAGTAATATAAATTATTTAAAAACAGTCTGGAAATGCCTGAGAGAATAAATAAGTTTTTAACATAGTTTTAAAACTACTGATGGTCGGAGTCACGTGATGCGACGAAGAGAGTAGCAGCATTGCCGCGAGCTCTGTCCCTCTCGATCAACTAAATTTGCGAATAGCTATAACAGACTCACCAACAAGAAAATCTTATTCCTCTACATTGTTTATCAAGCATCTCCTACGAGCTTACCTGCGAGAAGTCGCAGCAACATGTGTAATTCAAAGGAGATGGAGGAGTCAGTCCAGGAACTCGAGGCGAAGCGGCCCCATCAGAGCTCTTCTCCCATGACATCCGAGGAGGAACTGACACCCACCCGAGTCTATACAGAGCTTTCCACTATCAAAGAAGCTCTTTTCAAATTGATTGAGGAAGTTGCTGACTTCAAGCCGGCATTGACTCAGTTAGCTCGGCGAGTAATGGACACAGAAGCGAGGATAACCTCCATGGAGAGGAAACTGGAAAAAAACGACCCTACTCTGTCAGACTTTAAAAAATCAATTACCAAGCTGGAAGATCATTTGGAAGATCTAGAGGGGAGGAACAGAAGAAACAATCTAGTCCTACTAGGACTCCCCGAGGGGGACGAAGGTCCGAACAAAATAATATTCCTATAAAAATTCTTAAAGCAGATGGTAGGCCCCTCACCAAATGGCCCAGAGTTTATAATTGAAAGAGGCCATCGGTCTCTGCGTGCTAAGCTGCCAACATCGGATCCTCCCAGGCCAGTCATATTCAAATTACTTGACTACCTGGATCGCGACTTTATTTTTAAAGAGTCCAGAAAACTCTCTGTGATACTGTGGGAAGGTAAAAAACTTAGACTCGTCCCGGACCTAACAGTGAAGACGCACCTGCTTAGGGTGAGCTTTCGCCCCATCACCTCTAAGCTATTGGCAGCCGGTATCAAGCACCGAATATTATACCCAGCACGTCTAGAGGTAACTTTGAGAGAGGGATCCAAACGCTTCGACTCACCTGAAGAAGCTCTAAAGTTCCTGAGGGAATGCTACCCTGATCTGTTTTCGAAAGGATGAAGATGCAATTTACCGAGTGAAGTAAGGAGCTCATAGTTTGGTATTCAAAAGTGACTTGGGAGTATGCAGTCGCTACTAGTCTATGGTGTGGCTTCTCGCTTTTGATGGGGATTTACTAGCCGAATGCTTAGCCAAAATTAATCTTGGACTGTACCTGGCTTCGTGAGGTTTTGTTTTTCCCTTCTCCCTTTTTTCATATTAATACTTCTATTTTGCTATGGACTTTCGTTTACTTGCCAAGAGATGGCCATTTTTTTTTTCATTTTATTCGCTATAGGGAGCTCCGTCTCTACAAATGGAAGGTTAAATGCAGACTTTATTGAAGGTCTTTAATTTCACTCTTCCCTCTTATGGATAAGCGGGTTAAAGCTGAACATTGCAGCCTAGAACTGGGTCAGGGTTCCCCCAGGCAGTCAGAGGCTAAAGACTCTACTATGTCCTCCTTGTTTGCAACCGCAGATGAACTGCAGCTTGCACAGGCTATTTTTACGGGAGCCTACTTTATTTTTTAATTTTGCTTTAAAACCTAAATTTGCTTTTGGTTCCAGGCAGATTCTGCAGCTGTTATTGTACTGCAAATGGTGCAATCATTGCATCCTGTGTTACAATCAGTATCTAGTTTATAGAAGTGGGGTTGTCTCTCAGATTTATCTCTGTTTGATGTAAAGCTCCTGTCTTTGCTACAAGGATAATACACTATCTAAGTTAAGATGACCATAATGATAGACTTTTACTAGTAGCCATGCACCTCCTTATTTTTTTCTTTATATGCAGCATATGTTATTAATGGTCTTCTGTTTCTCACAGGTAAGGCAGTCAGTTTCTGCCAACATGGCTACTAGCTTATGGGGAAAATTATTGGAATTATAAAAAAAAAAAAGAATGAGAAGTTAAAGTAAAGTATGTGGAAGTCAAATAATAGCAAAGATGGGATTTAACAGTGAGTATTTGCAAAGCTTCTTACAGCTTATTGTCTTTATTATGTCTGGATTGGGGGGGTGGAGCTCACTTTCTAGTGCGCACCATGGGCCAGCTGGATAGGAGTAGGCTTCGGGCCGGATTATTCAGTGGGTCTGTTAGGGGTAGGAGATTTTTTTGGGGGGGGTATATTTGGGGGTGGGCTAATCGAAGAGTTATTGACTTTTTTTTCTGTGGGGGCAGCATCTTTTACCATCTCGTAGGGGTTTATTGTTGACACTTGTATGGTTAACAGTATAAATATCCTTTCCTGGAATGTAAAAGGAGGGAGAGACAATAAAAATAAATATATCATCTTAAACCACCTTGCGAAATTCGACCCTTCAATCGTGTTTCTGCAGGAAACCCATTTGTTACGTGAACAATTACATCACTTCCAAAAAAAATGGGTAGGTCATGTTTTTGGATCAGGATTTGCATCTAACAAACGGGGAGTAGCTGTACTGGTGGCTAAAGGAATCCCACTCACACCAATGGAAGTCATTTCTGATCCGGAAGGCAGGTTCAGTTTTGTTGTAGGCAAAGTTGGTAGCCTAGACTTAGTTTTGGGTTCCATTTATGGACCAAATTTAGAATCCCCATCTTTTTTCACACACCTGGCTACGGTTTTGGCCCCCTTTTTAAATTTACCCATGCTTTTGGGCGGCGATTGGAATCTGATACAGTCTAACCGCTTAGACTGCACTTATCATAAAGGAACCAAAAGTTCCCCCTTGCAGAGGGCTCTGTTGGAATTTACAGCATCACTGGGCCTTGTAGATCCATGGAGGATAAGTAATACTTCAAGTAAGGAATTCACATTTTTTTCCCCAGTCCACGAAAGCTATTCTCATCTTGACTATTTTTTGATTAGCCAACAGTTATTACCTTACATAGTAGACACTAAATATTGTAGCCCGAGTAATCTCCGATCACTCTCCTATCATGTTGCAGTGTTTGTTACCAAATATTCTAAGATCCCACTCTTGGACACTTAATAACAAATTATTGTCTGACAGTCAAATAGTGGTGCGTTTCCAAGAATTTCTATCAAATTCTATTACTACCAATTGGGGCTCGATCACTGCAACAGACCGGGCTTGGGCAGCGTTGAAAGCCACTTGGAGAGGGGAACTTATCCGCATAGCATCGGTGCAGAAAAGGAAAAAAAATAACTTCTTAACTAGCTGTCCAAACAAAATTAAGGCCCTGGAAAGTAAATAGGTCGGTACACTTTCCCAACCACAAGAACAGAGTCTCTCTCTTGAAACCATGTGATGCTAGCATTCTCCGAGGAATCTGTCAAGAGATCTGCTTCTTTACTAAAAGCTCATATATTGGCCAAGGCAGCAAAGCTGGTAAGCTTCTAGCTTGGCAATTGAAGCAGCACTCGTCCGCTAAATGGGTTGCAGCCTTAAAACATCCTCATACGAATGCTTTGGTCACTGATTCAGAAGGAGTATTGGCGCTGTTTTATGATTATTACAAAACATTATATTCTGGACAGTTGAGTACTCCGGAACATGACAACAAAATGTGGGCTTTCCTTGGAAAGATCCCCTTTCTGACTTTGTCAGAGGAAAACAAACTAGTTTTAGAGGCTCCCATCTCAAGCGAGGAAATATCAAAAACCATTGACTCTCTAAAGCCAGACAAAGCGCTGGGTCCCGATGGCTTCAGGGGCCTTTTTTATAAAACCTTTAAAAAATGGCTAATACCCTTGCTACTCCAAGTATATGCACGTTGGTATTCCCACGGGGTTAGTGATCAAACCCTGTTCGAAGCAAGAATAATCCTTTTGCCTAAACCAGGGAAAACTCCATCTGAAGTGGGCAACTACAGGCCCATCTCGCTCCTTAATGTAGACGTTAAAATATACACCAAAATTCTGGCTAACAGACTGGGACTAGTATGGGAAGGGTTACTCAGCCCAGAACAAGCTTGGTTCGTGGCTGGGCGTTCCTCGGCGGATCATTTTAGGAAGCTGTTCTGTTTAATTTCCTCGGCTGGGGTTCCTGAACTAGAAGCATCTCTGGTATCCTTAGACACGGAAAAAGCTTTCGACAGAGTAGAATGGCGTTTCATCTTTACAGTATTACATAAATTCGGTATTCCCCAACGATTCATTGATTACATCCGCGTTCTTTATTCATGCCCGACGGCCAGAATTCAATGTAACAATCTTATCTCAGTCGTCTTTCCCCTTTCCCGTGGTACTCGTCAGGGTTGCCCTCTTTCTCCGTTCCTCTTCAATCTGTATATCGAGCCCCTAATAAGGGCCCTGAAGTTGGACAACCTAATACAGGGAATTCATGTTGGTAATCTCGAATGCAAAATATCAGCCTTTGTGGACGACTTGCTTATACATATAGAAAATAGCAGAAAATCCTTACCTCAAATACTCCAGATCATTTCTTGTTTCAGCGTCTTATCAGGCTACAAACTAAATAGGAACAAGACTAATGTGTATCCCTTATCTCCTCTTCTACCGAAAGATTGGTGTTCCTCCTTGGGCCTACAATGGCAGGGGAACTCCCTGGTTTATTTGGGTGTTAGAATCTCGAAAGACCTTTCCAACCTTGCGAACCTTAATCTAATCCCTCTGTTCAAAACTATCAAAGAGGACTTAGAGAGATGGAACAAATTACCCTTGTCCTTCTGGGGTAAAGCAAACACTTTAAAAATGGTGGTTTTACCCAAAATTTTTAACCCCCTTTTTAATCTTAACATCTATCTGCCTAAGTCCTTCTTCAAGCCGCTTTACAGATGTTGTTCAGATTTTCTGTGGAAAGGCAAAGCCCCACGTCGGGCATATGCAAAAGTCACCCGGCCTAGGAAACTAGGGAGGCTACAGTTGCCTGACTTCTATGTTTATTACTTAGCTATTCGTACTACGAGATTCTCGCAATGGGTGGCCGCAGCCGAAGTAACCCCAAGTTCTCTCCCCTGGCTAATTTTAGATCGTTCCTCAACTGTCAACCTTAAGTTAGACTTGGAAGCTCTTTTATATATCCCCTGGTCTAAGGTTCACCAAAAATTAAAAAATACTCCGTTAGGTTGGGACGTGAAGGCCCTACACCAGCTCTATTCTTTGCTCCATAAACCTTACTTAAGGGACCTGATGCAACCTCTGCTCAAGAACCCAAACATACAAATAGGTAATCGCCCAATCAATCGCTTCATAGGCAAATACTCTTCCAAAGTTTGACTGGCAGACTTTGTTTCGGCCGATTCTATGATTCCGGCACCTGCGCTTGCCACCAAATTCGAGAAGAGCCATAACAACTTATTACGACTGTACCAGGTTCATCAGAGTGTATGCCTTTTCTTAGGGAAAGGTCCATGGACAGATGGAGCTGTAATTATATTAATAAAACTGAAGGAATTAGCAGATAGCCAGAAAGTAATTTCCAAGACGTATAAATTAATTTTGTCAGAGGTAATGCACAAATACACTCCCACAGCTCATTATTGGGAGACTAATTTTGCTAAGAGATGGTCAGCTGAAATTTGGGAAAGAATTTGGTTAGATACATATTCTTGCATTAAATAAGATAGACTCAGAAGTATCCAATTCAACATCTTACATAACCTTTATTTTTCTCCTGCCAAACTATCCCGGATCTACAAGTCTTCTTCTTCCGGCTGTGTGGACTGTGGAGACCCCTTTGCCGCTTTACATCACAAACTTTGGGCTTGTCCAAAAATTGCTAAATTCTGGGACTCGGTCAAGCAGTGGGTGGTCCCCTTTTGTAATATTTCAACCTTTTTTAATGAAAATGTATGCTTATTAGGGATGTATGCTCAAATCCCTTCCTGGACTCAAAAGAGGCAGATGGCAATGGTACCTCTCGTTACCAAGCTGGTGATACTCTGGCACTGGCAAGGCTGTTGGGAACCTTCGTACAGAGAATGGTGAGATGAATTTTTAAACGCTCTAAATGCCGAAAGGTGTGTCACCAGTCTTTTTAAATCTGCCGAGAAATTTCAAAAGTGCTGGGGTGGATTTTTTGTACACTTAAAAGATAAGTATGGTTATTAGGGGGGAGCGAGCCTTGTACCCTTCTAAGATAGGGCCCCCGGGGAACCAGGTTATCTACATCCCTGGTCACTCTTCTTTGTCCTCCTCTCTCCCCTTGAGGTGGGCAGGGATTTTGAAATGGAGTTAATAGAAAGGGTATCTCTGCATTGCACTTTTTAGATGTATTTCCTCTCCCTTCTCTCAGCCCCCTTTTTTTTATTCTTTTGATGGTGTTTCCTTCATTGTCTCCCCCTAGGTGGAACTCCAAGTCTGAACTAATGTTTTATTTGCTAGGTTAACCTAAACTTTACTATCTAAAACCCTATAAGGAAAGTAAACTGTTTGTAAGTCCTAAGCACTTGCTGCCAACTTGGGGTGGGTTGGGGTGGGGATTGTGTATTTTCTTTTTTCTTTGGACACTGTCATACATAAGTGTTGGCTTCCATGTTTTGATAATGGTTGTTTGTTTTGTTTGTATGATTTTGTACTAGCTGCTTGGAAAACCAAAATAAAATAAAGTTATTTGCAAAAAAAAAAAAAAACTACTGACGGTCAGGCATTCTCTTAACCAACAAGGTAGAGAATTCCACAGGGTTGATGCTGCATATGAGAAGGCGTGAGCACCAGAGTTTTTCAAATGGACCCTGGGAATCTCTAGCAATCCCTCATTGATGGATCAGATAGGATGATTAGGGGAGTAGGGAGTCAGGAGATTTTTCAGGTATTTGGGTCCCTGTTCATGTAGGGCCTTAATGTAAGCAAGCCTACCTTATAGGTGATCCACCACTGAACTGGAAGCCAGTGCAGTTCATGCAGCACAGGCATAATGTGACTGATCCTAGAAGTACCAGTCATCAGCCTGGCCACAGCATTCTGCACTAGCTGCAAGTGGTGGATATCAGCCCCAGATAGCCCTAGGTAGAGGACATTGCAGTAGTCAAGATGGGTAGTAATGAAGGCATGGACCAAAGTTGGAAGATCACCAGAGGAACTAGGTGTTTCACCCAGGCGATATTCCTCAGATGGTAAAAATGAGGATTTAACAACAGCTGACACCTGAGATTTTAGGGTCAAGCTGTTGTCAAAGATAACACCCAGGTTTCGCACCTGGTCTGAAGTGATGAGCTGGACACTATCAAGCCATAGGCCTGACAACCTGCCCCTGGGAGGCCCAGGTCCACAGCCAACACCTTGGTCTTATCCAGATTTAATCTCAGCCAACTCAAGCTCATCCAGTCTTTGATTTCAGAGAGGCAACTATTTAGCACAGAGATCGCATCAACCTGTCCAGGCACAAAAAGACAGATACAGCTGAGTATCATCTGTATAGCAGTGAAAACTCAAGCCGTATCATCTGATGACATCTCCCAATGGTATCATATACACTGCGAACAACATGGGCACCAATATGGAGCCCTGCGGCACCCTGAATGACAGGGAGAAGGAATCAGAGGAATAAATTCCAGTGATCACCCTCTGAGACCTGCCTATGAGGAAAAATAGAAACCATTCGAGGACCATACCCAACAGTCCACAAAGGAACCACAGGGTCTTGAAAAGCACCCCATGGTCCACAGTGTCAAAGGCTGCTGAGAGATCAAGAAGGACCAAGATGGTACAAGCCTTTCGATCTCTCACCATTAGGAGGTCATTTAGTACACAAACTAGGGCAGTCTCTGTGCTATGCCTCTTCCTAAAACCAGACTGAAGAGCTTCACAGACTTTTTGAGTTACAAGGTGGTCATCCATTTGCAACGCAACCATCTTCTCAATAACCTTCCCCACAAAGGGAAGGTTAGAGACAGGTTGGTAGTTAGCTGGATTGTCGGGATCCAAGGAGGGTGATCTACATTTAATTTCATCAACCGGAAGCCTTTAAGACTTTTGTCTATCTCTACACTGTTGGAGTTTATCTGTTAATTATTTTATTTATTTGCTTGGTTGCAGATATCGGACTTGGGACAGAACCAGTTCTTTATCTATTGCATTGATGTTAACTTTGGCTCGGTGCTTTCTCTGAACCCTCTGGATTGATATTGGTTTAGTTATTGTGCCCAGAAGTTTCATATATGTTTCTTTGTATGCTGTATATTTGAAATATTAAGGCTTTGGGGCACACATTCATTTTAAACCTTTTTCTTGTCAGGCATTTCTTCAATTAGTCCATACAATGGCAGTATTTACTCCTGTACTTACTGTGTACTCTGCTTTGATCTTTCTAGAACAGTATTTATTGTGAACTAGTTGCAATCATAGATTGTTCTAATTGCATATATTATTATGTTGTGGATATTACCTTTACTGGTTTTTTTTGGGGGGGTTACTCTCTTTTTCGCTCAAGTCACAGCCTGCGGAGACTCTCTCAGGCATCCTGCCTGGTCCTGCCCCGTCTGAGGTGCTCTCTGCCCTAAGCCTCCTCTCTCCCCCCCTTCCCACAGCCAGTACCCCCAGCTTAACCCCTCTGGGGTGAGGCCGACCCTCCTCTTTGGGTGTTCTTCAAAGTCAGACCCTGGCTGTGGGTGAGGGCCCAGGTGGAGGATATGAGAGGCCAGGCGAGACGGATCTGTCAGTGGGCATGGGGTATCAGGTGCTGTCACCTACCCCGCAGAGCCGGGTGTTTCTATTTTCTGGTCCTCTTATGTCTCCCCTTGCGTGGGCACCCTGACGCCATGCGCATGGCAACCCTGCCAGTGTCAGTCATGCTACTTGTGCTGTCTGCATACTGCAGTGCCCCCGATCTCCACTGGGAGCCACTGTTATGCCAGACAATCCCTGACCCTCCCCCTGGGAGAGGGGAGCCATCCGTTGGATGCTCAATCCTCTCCCTCCCCTGTCAACCCCCATCAGCCCAAGCTCATTCCCAAACTTGGGTCGTCGGTGTGGTGCGAGGTGTGGCGTCCAGCACCTCAACCCTGAGCACCACCAGGCCAGCCTACCTTACTGTTTTTGTTATATAAAAACTGCTTTATCTTACACTGTTGTTAATTAGGCTGTTGTTTTTCTGTAAGTGCTCTAGCTCTCTTTTTTTCTTTTATTTGTATGTTTTTCTTTATTATAGGCTGTGTATTATAGTTTCCCTTACAACCCTGAGGTCTTCTTTTTATTTTAGACCGATTTACCACTTTTTCTTCATTATCTGTTCTTATTTTATATATGAGGGTATTAGGCTGTTTGGTTACCCGCATACGCTGGACATCTTTCTCTCAGAGGGCGGTGTATTAGAGGGTGAGTATGAGGTCTTGCATATCCCTTCTTTTCGCTGTGACATCCCTGAGGTAGGGGGTTTTACCTCTGTGGGGAACCATTGTGGTTCCTATAGGTCTTTGTTATATCTTTTTGACCTCGCTTTGTACCTGGTTGGTACTGGCCTCTGTGTGGCCTGGAGGTGGGATTGTTTTGGGGTTGTTTGTTCTTTGGGTGCTTGATTGTTTTGGGATGGGTGATAGGTGTATAGCTATGCTGGTTGTTATTTGCTTACTGGTTTATACGGTATCCTCACCATAATCTTTTTTCTATTTATTTCTTGTTTATAGCACTAAAATTCCTGTTGTTATTTGTTCTGTTGTCTGTTTTTCTGACACAATGGATTTTTTACTTGTTGACCTTTTGTACCTTTCTGTACCTTTTTGCTGTCAGTGATTTCCATTCTTAATCTTTTGTATAATATTGAAGAATGGGGTTACTAGGTGTTTTCACTTTGTTCTGCAGTGGAGGTCCTGTGTGTTGTTGTTGTTGTTGTGATATTTTTACTATTTGCTTTTACTTCAGGGTGATTGTTAAGCAAGCTGATTTTATTCAGAGTAGGGGGTTCAGTCATGTTAATATTGTAGGCTGTTAGTTTTGTTTTCTGTTTTTCAGTTTGGGTATCTGATTGTTATGGCACCTTTTAAACTCACTACTTTGAATGTTAAGGGGTTAAATAACCCCATTAAACATGCCTGGACACTTTCTTAGCTTAAGAAATTTGACTTCAAAATAGCCCTTGTACAAAAAATGCACCTTTCCCCTTTAGAATACTCTAAGCTTCATCGCCAATTGGTTGGGGCAGTGTTTGCATCATCTCATCCCAAAGTGAAAAATAACAGTGTTGCTATTTTAATCAAAAAATATTCCTTGTTTTTACCATCCCATCACTGAGCGGATTCTCAGGGACGATGGGGGTTAATTAATGGAACATACTTTGATTGCCTTCTATCTAGTTTTAATATTTATGCCCCCAACTCCCTATCACATGCTTTCTTCCAGGAGGTGTTTCAATTGCTGACAGATCATGTTCATGGGTTTTGTATTTTGGGAGGAGATTTTAATTGTATTTTAGATCCTGTCTTAGACTCCTCTAGGTCACATAACAACCCTCCCTGGAAATCTCAAGCTACTTAAATGCTAGAATCCTTGCTGGCTGAGTCTGATTTCCATGATGCATGGCACTGGCTGAATCCTGGTGATCATGATTTTACATTCTGTTCTCATGTCCAGAATCCTATTCTCACACTGACACTGGTATATCCCTTCTGCCTATTTACACCAAGTTTCCTTAGCTAAAATCCATTCTATTGAACTTTCTGATCATGCCCCAGTCATGCTACATCTTGACTTAGACCCTTCGTCCCGCAGAGGTCTCTGGCGTTTGAATGTCAGAGCATTAGCATTTCAACCCTTTCATGAGATGATTCAAGAAGCCCTTGATGAATATTTTACTTTGAATAAGGGGGCGTGTGAGGGGGAGGACCATGTAAAAGCATCTATCCTAAATAGATCATTCTGCTCAGTATTTACTGAAGAGAAGGTAAGGCAGGGCCCACAGCTCTGCACCATGGATACAGGGAGGAGGGAGGTGAGCACTACTCCCTTCACAAAAGAAAGGGTCCTACAAGAGCTCGATAAGCTCAGGGTGGACAAGGCAATGGGACCTGATGGCATGCACCCCAGGGTACTAAAGGAGCTAAGGGTGGAAATAACAGAGCCATTAGCAGAACTGTTTAGTGAGTCTCTGAGCACAGGAGAGGTCCCAGAAGACTGGAGAAGGGCTCATGTGATCCCGCTCCACAAGAGTGGTAGCTGGGATGAGGCAGGGAACTACAGACCAGTCAGTCTTACCTCAGTAGTGGGCAAGATTATGGAGGCACTCCTTAAGGAAAGGATAGTGCAACACCTGGAATCCATAAGAGCACAGGATCCAAGACAGCATGGGTTTACAACAGGAAGGTCCTGTCAAACTGATCTCATAGATTTCTGACTGGATAATCACAGTGGTAGACCAAGGGGGAGCAGTTAATGTTGCCTATGTTGACTACAGCAAAGCATTCAATACTGTTCCACATAGAAGATTGATTAATAAGCTGGGTAGGCTTGTGGTGGTTCAGAAGTTGGTCAACTGGGTGGCAAACTGGTTGACGGGCAGAAAACAGAGAGTGGTGGTAAATGGTATACAGTCAGAAGAGATGCAAGTCACAATTGGGGTACCTCAGGGATCAGTCCTGGGACCAGTCCTCTTCAATATCTTCATCAGTGACATTGCAGATGGACTGGAGGGTAAGGTTTGTCTGTTTGCAGATGACACCAAGATATGCAACAGAGTAGATGATCCAGATGGTGTGGGCAGAATGAGAAGAGATATGGATAAACTGGCAAAATGGTTGGAAGAGTGGCAGCTGGGGTTTAATGCAAAAGTGCAATATCATGCACATAGGAAGAGAAACCCTGAAGCCACCTATAGGCTGGGAGGGGAGTTGCTGGCAGTCACAAGGGAAGAAAGAGACTTGGGCGTCATCATCACCGATGACCTGAAATCATCCAAGCAGACCACTAAAGCAGTAGGTAAGGCTAGAAGGATGTTGGGGTGTATTAGTAGGGGTATCACAAGTCAGAAGAGGGAGGTAATAATCTCTCTTTACAAGACACTGGTTAGGCCCCATCTGGAGTACTGCTTGCAGTACTGGAGGGCACACCTTCACAAGGACATTAACTAAATTGTGGCAGTCCAGAGAAGGGCAACCAAAATGGTGCAGGGACTGCATCAGAAAACATATGATACAGATTAATGGAGCTCAATATGTATACCCTAGAGCAAAGGAGGGAGAGAGGTGATATGATTGAATCATTCAAACACCTTAAGAGCATTAACAAGGTGAAAGAGTCTAACATGTTTCAATATAAGAAAAATAGCAGGACAAGAGGACACAGCATGAGATTAGAGGGAGGCCAATTAAGGGGTACTGTGAAGAAGTTCTTTTTCACAGAAAGGGTGGTGGATGCATGCAATGGCCAATCTCAGGAAGTGGTGGATATGAATACAGTGCAGGGCTTCAAACAGGGATGGGATAGGCATAAGATGAGTATGAATAGATAGGCCATTGACAGAGCAAAGGCCGATGGCACATTTATAAGGTAGAAAAAGAAATGGGCAGACTGGATGGGCCTTATGGTCCTTATCTGCCATCAACTTCTATGTTTCTATGTAATAACCACCCTGAGACTTCCCTGCCTGTCCTTTGCAATGCTATGAAGCCTGTTATCTATGGCAAAATTATTGCCTATTTATCTCACTTAAAGAAGGAAAACATTTGGAAATATCTTGTTCTTGAAAACCAACTGGCTGCCTTAGAGACTCATCACAAAAGAGAAGTTGGAGCAGCTCTCCTTCATTAGCTTCAGAAGGTGTGCTCTCAATTGTCTAGTTTGCCCTTGGAGCAGGCAGAGAACTCTCTGCAATGTATTCAATGTACTTATTATTCTCAGGGGCATAGGGCTGGGGATCTCTTAGCATTGCAAATTCGGAAGAAACAAGCTTCCAGAGTCATGTGCCACCTCTGTTCTAAGGCTCCTTCTTCTCAAATTTTAATTAAGTCAAGGGATATTGCTTATGAGTTTGGATCTTTTACACTCAGCTATACACCCTTGAAAGTCCTGTCCCAGATAAAGCCAAACTTGACACCTTTTTTCACCACTTACTACCAGCGACCTTGACCCAGGTAGAGAGAGACCTATTGGACCATCTGATTTCTAGGGAGGAAGTTTATTTAGTGATAAAGGACCAGATATTCAAATCTTTGCACCCGATGTAAATCTGTAGTACTGGAATAGTGCCGAATTTGTGCCGGATTGCAATAGTCAAAAGCCCTGTTAGCACCAGTGCTATGTGATAGCGCCAGCGCTAAAACTTAATGTATGCAGGGGAGGGAGGTAGGGGAGTGGCCATGAATGCTGGCTCATGGACATATTCAAAATAGTAGTGCCGTGATACAGGTTGTTGTGCCACTGGTAGAACGGTGCTAAAAAATGCCTGCAAAAGCATGTGGTAAGTGGCGGTGGAAGCTGAAGTAATTCGAATGGACACTTCGAATTATTACAGTAGTGGGCATCATGATTCCCCCACTACCACTCATGTGGCACACTGGCAGCCCACCTCAGTGTGCCCAAATGTATTTATTTAGTTATTGTACCTGTAAATAAACAAAACCATCCCCCGATGTGTTATTTTGGTTTTTAACATGGAAAAATTAAAATGGTCCCTCGCTGTCTTCCCAGTCCCCACTTCCCCATTACCACTCTCCCACTGAGCACCCACCTCCCTGTATCCCCCTTACCCAATATTTACCTTTGGAGGTTGGCTCTGTCATCCTCTGAGGACCAGGACATATCTGCACTCTTTAAAGCCAAACCGTAAAATGAAGAATCATAGGTAAGCACCATACAGTATAATGGCTGGGAATGGGGGTTTTGATTTAGGATGATATCTCAGCCATTTTTAGGAAGTTTCACACCAAATTTTCAACATGGGGTTCTTAGGACCCCTCCTTGTGAACGCTGTTATTTTGTTACTCAGTCCCGAAAGGTGATTTCGTGGCCACTGTGTGGATTCACCTTTGGGACTGATTCATGAAACAACAGTACCTCTGTTCATGAGGTGGGGTCCCAAAAATCCCATGTTGTAAATTTGGTGAAAAATTTCAAAAAAATGACTGCGTTACAAGCATGCATTGTGCAGTTTCTATGCACGCTCGTAAGTTTGCCAATTTTTAATATTTTCACCCCAGAGGTTCAACATTACCATGTTTTCACATCTCCTCATGAACAGTACAGTTGTCATTTGTCACATCCTGCCTGAAATGTGTTTTTGCACCTATGGTGCAGAATGGCGCAGTTGCTGTGTGAAATCAACTTTTGAAATGGATTAACAAAATCACAGTGTAATTGTTCATGAGGGAAGGTTCCAAGAAACCCATGTTAACAATTTGGTGAAAAACTTCCAAAAAATGACAGAATTATGAGCATGCATTGCACAGTTTCAACGCACACTTGTCACTTCACCAGTGTTTCATGTTTTCACTCCAGATTTTCAACATTACCATTTTTCACACCACCTCATGAATACTACAGCTGTAATTTTTCAAATCCTGCTAAAAGTGTTGTTCAGCACCTGTGGTACAAAACGGAGTTACAGTTGTGCAGAATTATATTTCCACAGGGATTTAAAGATTTTCTGTGCTGGGTACAGTTATATTGAACATGTGGTGAAATGTATATAAGATGGCACAGTTATGACTATTTGTTGCAATTTCACTATGTCTGCTCATAACTTTATATGTGGAAGCGTAGCGTGCCAGAGACCCCTCTGTTTCCACAGCTAGATACATACAGTATGTGCATCTGTGGAGAGATGGAAGAACAGGATCCTTCCCACTTTCACATATAGATACCATTGTTCTATCTGGGTGGAGGGATCGGGACCCTGCACTTCCACAGAAAAATGAGGATACAATTATACTATCTGAAAAAGAAGGGAAACTCATTGCATGAAACTCCATTAATGCATCAGTTAGGGTGAATACTATAGGGACAAAAGCAGGGAAATGATGCTTTAGGATTTCCAACCCTAACACCCCACCCCCAGTGTTCCCAACCCCTACCATTCCACCCCCACCTGTACCCTACTCCACACACCAACAGGCTTTAAAAGTGCTAGGTCGCCAACCTATCTTCAGCCTATACCCCTGTACTGCACCACCTCAGCTTATTTACACATGGAATGGGGTGAGATTTGCCTGAAATTTTGCATGCATGGTCTGGTACCATAGATCTCTGGATCTGGTAAGTTGGGTTACGGTCGGATGTATGGTTGTGGAGCTGCAGAACACCAAAAAATGCAAAAAAAAGGACTTTTTGCGTGTTTCTTTGCTTGTGCCCATAGCTCATATGATTTGTCTGTTTTGTCTGAAATCTTCAGGGAAGATGCACTCTGGGTCACTGATGTGCATTTTGAAGATTTGGTGAAAAAATATTAAACCGTTCAAAAGCTATTCAAAAAACAAATTTCCCATTATAGTCAATGGGGAAAAATATACTGTATGTGTCTCATGAAAGCTGCCACCAGTACATTTTCCTTTCGCAAATGGCCCTTTTACTTTCATGCTGCCACCTTCTTGTTTTCAGTGAGAGAAAGAGAGAGAGAGAGAGAAAAATGTCTGGCATTTAAATTTGGGACCCTCTAGGTAAACACTGACTGTTGGGTTTACCTAGTCAGCCCTGAGGATGCCAGCCCTACCATTTTTGGGGGGTAACCCCCCCAGAAATGCCATTTTTCAAATTGGCGCCCCCGTACTTTCACAAATTGCAAAAGAAATTGCAGTGACAGTTTCATAAACACGAAAGGGTCATGCTATTTTTTGTGAAACTTTCGCAATTTGTGAAAGAACTTTGCCCAAAAACTGCAAATGTTTGCCATCCTTCTGCAGTAAAATGGTTGGGGCTTTTGGGCTGAAATTTACAGGATGGCAAGCCCTTGTCCCACAAATGTGCATTTTGCTGGTTTGGTGCCAACACATTCAATGGGCCCAAAGTTACAGTGTTCTGAAGTTGAGAAATTTCCCATAGGATAACATTGCAGCATCCGTGATGCCTTTCGGTGCCCATATCTCGAAAACGAAGTGAGATCCAGAGTTTTCACTACCCACAGTTTAGACCACCTTTATGTGCTCTAACCTATAGAAATAAGTTTGGAAATCATAGATTACACCAGCAGTGGAATTTTTTTCTACTTGCTATGGTTATGGAGATATTGGCAAATTAGTGTCACAAGGGTTCCAAGGGTACAATTTCAGTGTATTTCAGTGCCCATATCTTGTAAACAGTGTGAGCTAGAGATTAGGTTGACTTATCTTGTGTGGAGGTCTCGCTGTCATGATTACAGTGACACTTCAATTTTTTTCATAGCTGCTATGGTTGTTGAGATATTGGAAAATTAGTGTTAAAAGGGTTCCTGCCCTATAGGGCTGCTCAATGGTTATGCAGTTATGTGTAATGGGAGGATAGGGCCCAGAGGGCCCACGCTCATACATACGCATACCATTACATAAAAAATGGGCAATATGAAGGGACATACCAGTTACCAGTTACAGTACACTTTCACAAAAAGAAGGGAAATTCATTGCAAAAAACTCTGTTAATCCATCAGTTATGGTTAATAGCACAGCGACAAAAGTTTGGAAATGTGATGTTAGGGTTCAAAACCCTAACTCTGCATTCCCCCCACCCCTCCCCACACACACATATGTAAGACACATGCAAGACTGCAAGACACTATACGAGTCAGTCACATCTGTAAGTGCAATAATCACAACACTCTAGTCATTATACATAACACTATGTAATGAAAAAAACAAATACAGTATAATCAACTCTGTACTGCCAGCACAGTATGATGACATGTTATTGCTGACATATCTTCATCATAAAAGTCTCTACAAATTTTCTAAATATTGATTTTTATGTGTCATCATACCTCTCAACCTCCTGCCTCATAAATCAGGGACAAGGCTTAAAAAAATCAGGGACAGAGGACCAAAATCAGGGACACATCTTCAAAATTACAGATATCCACCCAGAAAGCTGGTAGAATATGGGGCTTAGTGCAAAATGCATTTTCTAAAGGAGAACAAGTCTGTAACTTTAATGCTTGTCATTGTTTTGTGCTTACAGTCCCCACTGTTTAGCCACAAAAACAAAAATTTTAGGAGGGACAGAGTAAAATTTTGAGGCAAAATCAGGGACGTCCCTGAAAATCAGGGACACTTGAGAGGTATGTGTGTCATAATTCAACAATTGGCTCACTGCAGGTATTGCTGCTACCACACAGGCATGTGGTAGCAGGAAAGATAGAGCTGACAACTACATAGTACTTTTCAGATACTGCTCAGATATAAAAAAAGCACCATCATATGTTGTTTTACGGCTGCATTACTTAGAAATATTCATTAGCAGCATGTTATGGTTAGCTTTGGATGTTACAACTGTTGCTTTCACATGTTACTTGTAAACTATACTACAAAAAATGACTTTTATTATTACTGTCGTTTGTTATTAGGACTGACTTACTCTATTAGAAAAGAAAATGCAAACATCCAATGACTGTTGGTAGGTTTATCCAAACTCTCATTTAAAATATAGCTGTCTGTAGATAAGATACTGTGTGTTTCATCGTTTGTTAACTACTAAAATATAGGCATCTGCTTAAATCTTGTTATTGATGTTTGTAGCACAAAAATGCTTACTGTGGGCCATCACCCATGATTGCCCAGTTTGTGTGTGTACCCCCAAGGCACTTGGATGGCAGCAGAACTCATGAAGTTGATGGACCATGATGATGGATGTGTCTTGTAGTATGTTTAGAGAGATGTATGTTACTTCTATTACCTGATGCTGGTTGTCTCTGATTGGTTGTGTTGCCTTGGCCCTTTCCCTGCTTGCATATGTGTGTGTGTGGGGGGGATGCAGAGTTAGGGTTTTGAACCCTAACATCACATTTCCAAACTTTTGTCACTGCGCTATTAATCCTAACTGATGCATTAACAGAGTTTATAAAATGGGCAAAGGATTTCAAGCAATCTGATTGGTTGTTAGCCATGTATTAGAAGTGTCTAATGCACAGCTAAAACTAGAAACCCCATTTAGAATACACAGACCCATTTTATAAGCCCAATAAGCCACTCCAGGGATGTGCATTAGACAGTTCTAATGCACGGCTAGGGGACTGGATGAACTCAGCCTATGGCCTCATGCCTCACTACATCCCCTAGCCATGCATTAGAACTGTCTAATGCACACCATTGTCTCTTATTGCTATATATATATATATATATATATTCTATGCAAAAAACTGTGTTAATGCATCATTTCAGGTTAAAACACAAAAAGTCAGGAAATTAAACATCTTTAGGGTTACCCCTAACCCCCTCACGGACCCGCCAGTCATCCCAAGATTGACAGATGACTGGGTGTGTCATTGGGGTTGTGAGGCCTAAATGTTGCCCCATCCCTTGTGTAATCATATTCAGAAGCAACAATGAAGATGAATGGGGCAACATATAGGCTTCACAACCCCAGTGACACACCCTGTCATCTGTCAATCTTGGAATGATTAGCGGGTCCACGAGAGGGAGGGTGAGGGTTAACCCTAAAGATTTTTTATTTCCTGACTATTCATGTTTTAACCCTAAATGATGCATTAACGCAGTTTTTTGCACAGAATTTCCTTACTTTTTGAGAAAGAATAGAAAAGTAAGAAGTTGCAGAAGTTGTTGGGAGCACAGTGCCCGGCCTGTGCTCCCACCAACTTGTAAACGTGCCTGTACCATCAACACCCTCCAAATTTCAATGTAAAAGACCAAACCATGTCTGAGATATAACATTTTAAAGTTTGAGAGTTTCATTCCTCAGAGTTGCAGAATTCTGCACCTGTTAACATTTTCCAGACACAACAACTGAAAATTACATCCATGACACTAAGGCTAGGTACCCTATTAATTTCAAGTCACCATTACAATGCAAAATGCTGTCCGCAAAATGTAAACTGCGCCACACAATATCTCCACCAAAAATATATTTTCCAACACGTAAACACTGTAATTTATATGTACAGGACATACCATAAACACCCTTCAGATTTCAAGTAAAATGACCAAACCATGCGTTATAAAATCTGGCCATCTTGTCCCTTTCTCGTGATCAAAGATGGTGATCAGAGAATCTCACGATCAAAGAATTTGCAGGCTCACGATCAAAGGTCCTTAGCGAGCCGCAGTCAAAGAATAAAAAATGTTGTAACTCTATTTTAGGCAGTTTTACAGTAAATCACAGCCATGAGTCGATAGATCAAAGCACCCTGAGTAAAACCCATCCAAGTTTTACTTTAGGAGTGACCCCTGAGCTGAGATATTTGATTTTTTGCTATCCAAATTTAAAAACAAGATGGCAGACCTTGTGATCAAAGAATTCTTGGGGGCAAAGTTTCTTTGACTGTGAGGCTGCAAATTCTTTGATTGTGAGACTAGACCAGATGTCCAGAACCCCATTCTTTGTTCGCAAAGCAACCATATAAATTTTCCCATTGACTTAAAATGGGAGCTTAAAAGTGCTATAACTTTTGAATGCCTTAATATTTTTTCACCAAATGAAAAGTGGCATGTTCATTCAGCAATGCACTTTCAAACAAGCCATGTTGAAGAGCCACATGCCACTGAACAGCAATGCAGAGCCATGGACAAAATCCCCCAAACTGCCCACATAACTGGTGAAAGTACATTTTTCAGCATTTTTGTGCACAAAGACCATAAGTCTGACCAAAACAAAATTTGGCAAATGAAGAGATCTACCATGCCCCACTGAGCATACCAAATTTCATGCAAATCCATTGAATGGGTCCAAAGTTATTAATGCCCAAAATGTTGACTTTAACATAGAAGTGCCTTCATGATCCTAAATATAGGGGCGGGACTGCATCCCTATAATATATCTATATCTATATCTATATCTATATCTATATCTATATCTATATCTATATCTATATCTATATATATATATATATATTATAGTGGCACAGTCATGCCACTATAGTTAGGGTTGAGTGGCCAGTTACATACTACAGTCAAAAGTTTGGATGTTAATAACTTTGGACCCGTTCAATGGATTTGCATGAAATTTGGTACACGCATTGGGGCACACGAGATCTCTTGATTTTCTAAATTGTGCTTCTGTTGGAGTGCTGGTCTTCATGTACAAAAGTGCTGAAAAATGCAAAATTATCCATTTTTGGAGGCACCTTTTGGCATTCTTAATGTGGTCCTGCATGGCCATTGTGTGGTATGCTGCTCCGTGAGATGGCTTGTTTGAAAGAGCTTTGGTGGACGAACATGCTACTTTTTGTTTGGTGAACAAATATTAAGGCATTCAAAAGTTATGGCACTTTTAATTTCCCATTATAAGTCAATGGGAAAATGTATATGTATATCTTGCGATCAAAGAATGGGGGTTCTGGCCATCTCGTCCTGCCTGGCAGTCAAATAATTTGCAGCCTCGTGGTTCAAGAATCTTTGATCATGAGGAATTTCAAAAATTCTTTGACCGTGAGGTCTGCCATCTTGTTTTCAGTTTTCTGATTGCACAAACATAAATATCTCGGCTCTGGGGTCACTTCTGAAGTAAAACTTCGATGGATTTTACTCAGGGGACTCCCATCTATTGAGCCATGGCTTTGCTTCCATACAAATTGGCCCAAAAATAGAGTTATTAGCTTTTAAATTCTTTGTTTGCAGCTTGCTAACGATCTTTGATCACGAGCCGACAAATTCTTTGATCGCGAGAATTTTTGAAGGCGATCTTGCATCGCGACATAAAAACACAAATATCTTCGCTCAAGGGTAGGCTAGGGACACACATGAGGGTGGATTTTGCTCAGAAGGGTCTGTTCTATCGAACCATTGCATTGTTTCACTTCAAACCAGTCAAAGATTTGTGTTTTACCATTTTTTATTCTTTGATCATGAGCGTGCAATTTCTTTGATCGCGAGCCTGCAAATTCTTTGATCGTGAGAATCTTTGTTCGTGATCATGCATTGTGAGTGAGGGATGAATGGCCAGATTTAAAAATTATTTTTCTCAGCCCAGGAGTGCCCTAGACTGTAAAATGAGGGTGCATTTTGCTCAGGGAGCTTTGTTCTGCCCCATCTGCATACCCAAAATAATGTTATAACTATCCCTGGTAGTCTAGTGCCCCCCCAATAAAATATTAATATCCCTGGTAGTCTAATGACCCTCCAATAAAATATATTATCTATATGTAGAGCCCTGGTAGTCTAGTGGCCCCCCCGAAATGTATTGTCTTAGTATAAGTAAATATTTATATCCCTGGTAGTCTAGCGGCCCCCCTCCCAGCATAATCAAATACGTAATGATTTAATATTATACCTTGTAGTCTAGTGGCCCCCCACACATCCATCCCAGCCCACCCAGCATATCCCCACCCTTCGCCAGCCGGCGACTGGCACAGCCCACCTCTCACCTCCACGGCCCAGCCACTGACTGTCTGCATTACGCTCATAATGCAGACAGTCAGTCTGGCCATGGAGGTGAGAGAGAGGCTGTTCAATCACTGGCTGGTGAAGGGTGGGGGGATTGGTGGGCTGGAATGGATGGGTGGGGCCACTAGACTACCAGGTATCATAGTAAATCATCTATCTATTTCATTATGCTGGGGGCTGCTAGATTACCAGGGATATAAATATTTACTTATACTAAGACAATACAGCTCAGGGGGCCACTAGACTAGCAGGGATATGAAAAATAACAGGGGTTGGGGGGGTAGTAGACTACCAGGGCTCTACATATTGATAATATATTTTATTGGAGGGGCCAGTAGAATGCCAGGGATGTTAATATTTTATTGGGGGGGCACTAGACTACCAGGGATAGTTATAACATTATTTTGGGTATGCAGATGGGGCAGAACAAAGCCCCCTGAGCAAAACGCATCATTATTTTACAGACTAGGGCACCCCTGGGCCGAGAAAATCAGTTTTTAAATCTGGCCATCTCATCCCTCGCTCTTTATTCATGAGCAAGCAATTTCTTTGATCACGAGGATGCAAAAGCTTTGACCATAAGATTCTTTGATCACAATCATGCATCGCGAGTGAGGGACGAGATGGCCAGATGAAAAAATCTATTTTCTCAGTCCAGGGGTGTCGTAGGAAGTCAATCGAGGATGGGTTTTACTCAGTGGGCTTCGTTCTGTCAAACCATGGTGGTGGTTTACCGCAAATCCTTCAATTTTTTGATTTATAAGGTTTTTAAACCTTTGTTCATGAGCCTGCAAATTCTTTGATCGTGAGATTCTCTGATCGTCATCTTTGATTGCGAGGGAGGGACAAGATGGCCAGATTTTTTATAATGGAATACATAGGGAAATTTTAGTAAACTTTGATATTGAATATCTTGGGAACAGTTTGGTCTTTTGACTTGAAATTTGGAGGGAAGAAAGGCAATATCCTACAGATGTGTCATTTGGTGATTTGGTCAAGAAATAGTACAGGGCGGCAAAGTTACTGCACTATGAAATGGACATTTTTTCCCATAGGATAACATTACGGCATTTGACGCACAACAGGAATTCTTTGCCACACTGATGCAAAATAACGCTTTGGTCATTTGGGCTGAAATTTGGGGGAAGAAAGCCAACATACCACAGATGTGCCTTTTGGTGGTTTGGTGAAATAATATTACAGGGTGGCAAAGAGACGGCACTCCGAAGTTGACACTTTTTGCCATAGCATAACATTATGGTCTCCGTTGCATCTTTCAGGGCCCATATCTCAGAAACAGTGCGAGATACGGACTTTTGTAATTGCTCAGCCCCCCAAATGGGGGCTAAGCATAAAACTAGACAGGAAAGTAATAATTCATACAAAATTTTAATTTTTTTCCTATGTCATATGGTTCCTGAGATATAAGCAATTTAGTATTCCAAATCGTAATTTTTTACTCCAAAGCCAGTTATAATGCATACACTCTTTGTTTTCAGTTTGTTTTTTTCAATGCCGCTTTTGGGGAAAAGAAGGGTGTGCTCTTTTGTTACTGTGTCAGTTAACGTTTCCAGTTGTGCTTCTGTTACTGTTCGCATGATCGTTCCCATCTATGCCACTGGGTGTATTACAGTTTACTTTTTCGTTTGCACTTGCATTTCCATTTTGTTTCGCGTTACTGTTGCTGTTGCCATTACCATTTGCATTTGCAATTGTGGTACCGTGCCCGTGCGCATTACAGCTTGCGTTTTCATATGCGCTTGCATTTCTGTTTCTTTTGGCTTTACTGTTGCTGTTACTGTGACCATTTGTGTTTACAATTGTGGTACTGTGAATGTGTGTGTTACCAGTTGTGTTCTGTATGCACTTCTGTTTGATGTTTTCGTTTAAGTAACTGTTTGATTTTGTGTCACTTTGTGCTTGCATTCCCATTACTCTTTGTATTACTATTTACATTTTCATCACCATGTGCATAAGCCTTTATGCTTGCGTTTCTGTTGCACTTACTGTTACTATTGTCACACAAAATCATTTGGGCCCCATACTCCCACCAACTTGCGCAACTTTCTACTTTTCTATTCTTTCTTAAAAAGTACGGAAATTCTATGCAAAAAACTTCATTAATGCATCAGTTAGGGTTTTCTACAGCGACAAAGTGAAATTCAGCATTAGGTTCCCTCCTTACCCACTCACCCTACCCACCAGCAGGCATTGGGTTTGTCGTTGGGGTCATTGGTCCTAACTCTTTTGTTCTCACCATTGCACCACCTCAGCTTGTTTACATGGGATGGGGTGAGTTGAGACCAACAACTAACCTTTTGACTCTCTCTCTTCAATGGCTAAAATGAATGGTGGTGAGACCATGGTTTCGCCGCGCTGGAGGAGCTAACTGCTCGTGTCAGTTTGCATAAAATGAGCCTATATATATGTTGAATGTTCAAACTGCATCCAAAAAGTGCACAACAGCAGAACAAGCGCCGATCCAGAGCGACCACATGCATAAGAAAGACTATATTCAAAAACTACACGAAGATAATGCCTACAGCTGACGACAGATATTGCACCATAGCACAACTGGGAGGTGAGCTGGGCATATCGATACACCATGGCGCAACAGATGTTCAGCTGAGCGGTCAGATCGCCATCAGCGCAGCAGGATACCCCAGCAGCAGGGTAGCAATGCAACAGCACAACCAGGATGCGGGGACCCACCACAGATGGGCAGAGGAGCAAACAACAGAACAGACACCGTCCCCCACATGCACTGCACAACTGGGAGGCTGGAATAACCACTGGCCGCAGGACAACAGCAACCCCAGCGGGCCACGGTACCCCATCACCTGGCAAGCTGTGACCCGGCACCTGGGACGACCACCCCTGCCACACCAACCAATGCAGGCACACCACACACCCCAGACACCTGCCCAGGAGCAAGCGTCCACAAAGTGCAGACACACGCATACCACCACCCCCTGTGACAATGCAGCCTGTACCCACAACCATGCAAGGCAGCCCACAAGGCTCCATCGTTGGCAGCACACAATGATGCAATGACTGCGCCACACAGTGCCCTGCGCGCCCCACAGGGTACAGCTGAAGACTGACCATGCATTGGCACATAGAATTACCCCACATGACAGGACATACTGAACCCACACCAGTGGTGTACTACACCCCCCAAGACACACCCAGACCAGCTGGCCACAACAGCCAGTTCAGACACCACAGTGCATAAAGCATACACCACACAGGATGCAAACACAGTGCATGGACAAACACCTACCCATACCCAAGACACCAACACAGGGACGTGCAGGGCAGACGGCCCCAGGTAACAGCCATGAAACGTGTACCCACGGTCAGCACTCCTCCATGGCACAGGTGCCACCACTGCCAGCACATGCAGCTCTACCCAGCGTGCCCGAGCACAAGTGACGACAGTGGTACATCCTGCAAAACCACAGCATGGGTGTACAACAGCAGTGGAGCCACAGTGTCACCCAGGCAGACACACCACCAGTGACAGGAGCCAAACCAGCATTGTGATGATACCAGGTACAGTGGCTGTCCTGCTGGACAGCCACCACTGACATGCCAGTGGACCATGCGGGTCACAGACATACAAGAGTGTCAGCTGCACAGGCCATGGATGGGCTGACAGGTTCACATGGACACAGGCATATACCACGGACCACCACAGTCATCAGTGTACAGGAAACAACACACCATAGACAGTGACTGATGCTTCTCCCTGCAGTCACTTCCCCATGAACACTACACACATACACTGTGCTGCCCCTGACACATGCACCACTGCAGCTGAGCACCTATAGCACTGCAAACAGAAACCACCATTGGGTATATCAAAGCAAATGTTGAAAAACCAAAACTATTTACATACATTACAAGGTTGGGGCCACAAACAAAGTGGGGGTGAGTAAGGGCAGGGTGAACAAATCGTAGAGGAAGGGGTGTTATGGGTCCAGAGGTAAGGAAAATCAGAGCATTAGTATGCTCAGCGGGGCCCGCTCCCGCTCTGGCTGCTCCTCCGCCATGCCTCCATCAGTTCACAGTCATCACTCCAGTATCTTGGGAGGCCCTGGCCACCGGCATCTCCTGCAGCATCTGTCAGATGACGCAACTGCCATCCACCTAGGACGAGCAGAGTCAATGGGTGAATGCAGTCCAAGCAGCCCCCTGTGCATGGCATACGGCCATCAGGACATGCCTCTGTGATGGTGTGTGACCACCCACAGTGATAGCGTCCACAGCCACCCACCCAGGTGCACACAGCCATGCAGACCACTGCACACCCACAGCCAAGTCTGCACAGCACCACTGTGGCTGTTCAGTGACATAGCATGTAGTCTGAAAGGTAACAGCAAATACAGTGCACATGGACACCGTGATGCACTCCCCAGACATGCAGTACCACGGACAGTACACCTTAACAAGTTACGTGCATAACAGTGGTGTTATGGATAGTGACTGCCCTGCTACCCACCCTGTTGCAGCAGCAAAGGAATCATGGATGTAAAGCACCACCATCATCAGGTTGGTCCCTGTGCCTCTACAGACATAAGCTCCTCGATGGTCCTCCTGCGCCTCCTCTCCCTCCGGCCGGTGCTGGGTCTAAGGTGCAAACATGGAACAGGAACATCAGTACAATCCTGTAGCAAAGTCCACCCGCCCCATGTGTGCAATCACAGAGCCCAGATCCACCCACTCACACCCTGATACTTTTCCCACGGTAACACTGGACGGTCCTCCCCTGCTGGACTCATGCAACCGTGATACCCGTATGGAAGATAAAAGTATGGATGTTGCCACCTGGCTGCAGCACCGTGCCTTCTGCCACATGCCCCAGGTGGGAAGCAGGTCTGGATCTCACATCGAACCCCAGACCTGTGGTGGCACTGCTCCACCTCAGCCCATCGGTGGCCTCCTCCAGTCAGCCACCTCCCACCTGACTCTAGCCCTGTCAGGGTGCCTCACCAAACAATGGGCCAACAAATGGCTCCTGGCAACAAGGGTGCCATACCACCGCTCCTGAACTGCTCTCCTCCGCATGTCTCTAAGCCCGGTTAAGTCAAAACGCTATACAAGTGGTTCCACCATGTGTAGATGCCATGGTACAACACCATTCCTATTGTGCTGTCACTGAACAGCGTATGATGGTGCACCATACCTGGCATGGCGCCTAGGGGCAAGGTCGGGCTGAGGTCGAGTCTCTGGTGCATGGACACACAGCGTGATTGGAACGTGCGTCTAGCATGATTGGTGCCTGTGCCCCTCCTGTAGTGGCTACGCGCTGTTGGTGCGCCTGCGACACCCAGTGCCACAGCACCATATAGGTGAACAAGCGCTATTAGCGCTTCACCTGACACAATGTTGGCTGTGCCCTGCATTGCCTCCCGTGCACAGCATGTCAACAGCGTGGCAGACACCTGCGTCATCAACCTGGGCATGCACAGTTAGGTGTGTATTGTGCATGTCACAGAGCTGCGCCCAGCATGGTTCAGCATTCAACACAATTGCGCGCCAAGGAAAATATTCAACCGTCATATACCAATCAGTAATCCAGTCATTCAATGGCGCAGTCCTGTGTTACATACACAAAGATACACCTCCTCATTTGCATGGCGCTATAAAAGTCGACATTGACTGCACTGGCCAGATTGTTACTGCAGTCTATTGGTAGGTTGCATGCTGTTTGAGAGTGTGGACTGTGGATTTTTGGACATGCATGGGACTGCCACAGTCACAGGTAACACCTGTCATTCTCACAGGCTGGATCATGCCCGGCGAGTTGTAAGAGGAACAAGTTGTGGGAGGAGGAGGATGCCATTCATGACCCAGACGGATGCTATTGAGGCCTACTAGACCAGGAACTGCTAGCAGATGCAGGGAACACCACAGGCTCATGCTGCTGCATGGAGGAGGTGGCGCGTGCTGTAAGCCTGCATGGCAGCCACCAGCACTCGTGGGGTGCAAGAAGAAGGGCACAGACAGGAGGATTAAGGAGGTGACGCCATCAAACGCTACGGTCTGCAACAGGTGGGGACAGAGACTACCATGCCCCACAGGAGGAGAGGGTGCAGCATGTGGCGTTGGCATTGAGGTGTTCGGGTGGGATTCCAGATGGTGGTAGCCCATCACTGCATAATGAGTAGGTCTCCCACTCTACAGAGGGGACAGGGTAGGTCGCGCAGATGCAACTCGTTTTCCCTTGTCTGACATCTGCATGAGTCAGCGGTGGTGGGCCTCTCACTGAGGCTGGTCAGATGGAATGGAGGAGGCCCATCACCTCCACAGAACATGCAGCTCAGTGCGACGAGTGGGCGCCTGGATGTCAGCTGATGTTGTTGGAGCAGGTGGGGGCCCTGCCCATGTCCAGCGTGCCAGGCGTCAGGATGCCAGCATGATGGGACTCGGGACTGATGAGTCCATCACCGATGATGATGTCACTAACATCATGGGCAGTGACATGTGCCACAGGATGGCCACAGCAGGTAACATCGTGGCCATAGCTGTGGTGGTGCCACCATGAGCCTGTGTGTCATCACAGTCCCATCCTGTACCTGTCAACCAGTGGGGCAGCACTGGTGCGCATACAGGACAGTGGGACTATACGACCACTGCGGCGCACCACTGAGCCCTGGGCAGTGGTAGCACAGGCAGCATCAGCAGTCAACCAATAGCTTGGGTACAGTCTCAGGGTGGCGTCGGTGCCACCTGTGGACATGCAGGCATGGCCTGGTGCAACGCCCACCTCGGGGTGATGAGCATCAGGCGTGCACCCTGAGGACAACAGGCTGATCATGCAGATGACCTCTTGACCGACACGCATCCTGCAAGCATCAGTCAATCAGCAGATGCGGCTTGTATCCGCGATGTATACTGGGTGCAGCCTGGATCAGCAGAGGTGTCGCAGCAGAGAGCACTCTGCTCTGGCGAGATAGCCGGATGCGGGATGCGGCCACACCATTGACAGGCGGCACACAATCACTACCATAGCCACAGGGGCACAGTTATTGCCAGCCGTCACAGACACCCGCAGTGCAATGTCACCTCCATTCCCAGCATCGTCGACACCATCCTTATTGACACTGTGTTCAGCTGTGGGCATCCGAGCATACTGGCGCGAGCATCTTCAGTCTCAGACCCCTGCACCAACACGGTGTATTCATGCAATGGAACCCCTGGGGACCATCGTGCCATCGCGCGAGGCAATGGTCAGCACTCACTGCTGGTGGGTCTCAGCGGGCCACCACATCGTGGCAGCAGGCACTGTGGCATGTGACGGCCTGTCTCCGCTGGCTACTGCCTGATGCTCCCTGTGTGCATTATCGTCAGCGGGCAATGCAGGGTGAGTACCAGCCTGAACACACACAGTCCATCTCCACCCTCCAGCTGCTGTCACAGTTGCGTGTGCATGATGACCTGCATTGTGCTGTAAGCCAATGTGCAATGGTACCCACCATCGGCACATTACTGCACAATGACAGGCAGTGGGCGTGGTGGTCTGTGGGCGATATTATTATTAATGGCTAGGGTGGCATTCTGAGTTGGTGCCCGCCACCCGCGGCCCATATCTGGTGAGGTGTGTGTGTGTGTCTATCCCGTGCCATGGTAGACCTCACCCATCCTGGTGGTGTGGTTCCTGCCTAGCCACTTCCCTTGATGGAGACACCCTGGTGTGTGTCCATGCATGTTTGTAGGTTGTGCCTTTGCAACTGGTGCTTGCACATGACTACCTGGGTTGGCTGAAGTGCTCCTCCGTGATGTCCCGGTGCAGCTGTGCCAGCCAAACGTTAAGAGTCCTGTCACCCAAGGGGCTGCCCATCACCATATCACCAACATCCTCATTGTCCCCATCGCTGTCCCCTCTTGACCTGTATAGCTATCCCATGCGTGGCCATGTTGTGCAGGATGCAACAGGCAGGACTACCCAGCCGCTGAGGAGCTGTACTATGAGGCACCGCCAGGTGTCAGGCAATGGAACGTGCTTCAGCATCCTGAACACCACTCAATGACATTTCGTGTGGTGGCACCTTGTCTCGTGTAGCGTTGCTGCGATGGGTGCGGCCGCGGTATGGTGTGAGCAGTCAGGGATGGGTAGTATCCACTGTCACCTGTGTGCAGAGGTGGAGGTTAGCGCGATGATTAGCATCTCCGGCCTGACCATGAGCCCACCCATGTCATCTCTGACCATACCCTCCAGCCCTATGTTTGTCCTTATGGTTTGCATACTCACCCACTAAGTGGCAGTGGGATGTCCCACTCTCGAATCTGTGGCACAGTGCAGACTGGTACCAGATAGAGGCATCGTGTGCTCCTCAGGGTGTGTGGCACAGACATTGATTATATGCCCCCAACACCAACCACCTGGCAGTTGATACTAGCATAGCCCTTGCGATTCATGTAGCCCTAAAGGCCAAGTGGTGTGGATGCACATGGGTGCATCTGTGCCCCTAGCATGCCAGGCATCGTGCTACCCTGAACTCCTGTATGTTGCTGTGTGCTCCGCTGGTGTGCTGGGAAATGGATGTACTCCATGGCAGCAGTGCGCTGAGGGTGGGTGAGGGTGGCGTGGCCACCCCAACTGGGTTATGCCTGTGGTGTCCCCTGTTGGTCTCTGAGTACCTGTGGTGAGCAAGCATGCAAGCTGTCACTGAGTATCACCGACAGACAAGCTCCGTCGTGTGGGTGCCTGCCCACACTGCACAGCTCACAGGCCACCCCGATGCCTGATTCAGGCGGTACACCCCGATCTCAGTATCATACAGCTCAGAGCTGGTGTAGGCTCAGTACTGCCTGTTGGGGCATACCACCAACAGGCCTTCCTGACCACCCCTGCTGCCACCTTCTCACCCCCTCATTACTGCCTCCATCTGGATGGTGGCTCAGGCCATCTCTGACGTGTTCACCCCCGCTTTTCATATGCGCTTGCATTTCTGTTTCTTTTGGCTTTACTGTTGGTTACTGTGACCATTTGTGTTTACAATTGTGGTACTGTGAATGTGTGTGTTACCAGTTGTGTTCTGTATGCACTTCTGTTTGATGTTTTCGCTTAAGTAACTGTTTGATTTTGTGTCACTTTGTGCTTGTATTCCTATTACTCTTTGTATTACTATTTACATTTTCATCACCATGTGCATAAGCCTTTATGCTTATGCTTGCTGCACTTACTGTTACTATTGTCACACAAAAATCATTTGGGCTCCACATCCCACCAACTTGCTAACTTTCTACTTTTCTATTCTTTTATGTATGGAAATTTATGCAAAACTTCATTAATGCATCAGTTAGGTTTTTCTACAGCGACAAAGTGAGGAAATTCACATTAGGTTCCCACTCCTTGCACCCCACCTCCCACCCTACCCCCACCAGCAGGCATTGGGTTGTGCGTTGGGGTCATTGGTCCTAACTCTTACCCCATTCTCCTACATTGCACCACCTCAGCTTGTTTACACATGGGATGGGGTGAGAGTTAGGACCAACAACCCCAACGCACACCCCGATGCCTGCTGGTGGGGGTAGGTGGTGGGTGCAGAGAGGAACCCTAATGCTGAATTTCTTCACTTTTGTCACTGTAGAAGAACCCTAACTGATGCATTAATGAAGTTTTTTGCATAGAATGAATATATATATATATGTAGGCCCAGATATTCAAACTGCATCCAAAAAGTGCACAACAGCAGGAGCAAGCGCAAGTCCATTGCGCCCATGCGCAAGAAGGGCTATATTCAAAAACTACACAGGCCAAGATGTGCCTACAGCTGACGACTGAATATTGCACCATAGCACAACTAGGGAGGTGAAGCTGAGCATATCTGATGCACCATAGCGCAACAACAGATGTTCAGCTGAGCAGTCCAGATGCGCCATAGCGCAACCAGGGATGCCCCCCAGCAGCAGGGTAGCAATGCAACAGCACAACCAGGGATGCAGGGGCCCACCACCCATGCCACAGATGGGCAGAGGAGCAAACAGCAGAACAGACATCGTCCCCCCACACACCATGCACTGCACAACTGGGGAGGGCTGGAATAACCACTGGCCCATGGAGACCAGCAACCAACCCACAGCCGGGCCATGGTGCCCCATCACACCCCCTGGCAAGCTGTGACCGGCACACAAGGAGGGCCGACCACCCCATGCCACACCATCCCACCAATGCAGAGCACACCCTGCACCGTGACCCCCAGACACCCTGCCCAGGAGCAGCGTCCACCAGTGCAGGATACCCCATGCATGCCACCACCCCCACTGTGACAATGCAACCCTGTGCACCACTTAACCATGCAAGGCAGCCCCACCATGAGCTCCCATCAGTGGGTGGCAGCACACAGTGATGCAATGACTGCATACACAGTGCCACCACGCACATCCCCCTGAGGTACAGCTGAGAGACTGACCATGCATTGGCACATGAGGTACCCCACACATGATAGGACATGCCCCAGACCCCACCACCAGTGGTACAGTACCCTGCACACCCTCCCAAGGACACACCCCGACCCAGCACTGGCCACAACAGCCAGTTCAGACACCCACAGTGGTGCATAGAAGCATGCACCACACAGGATGCAACACAGTGCATGGACAAACACCTACCCATACCCAAGGGCACACCAACACAGGGACACAGTAGCGGGGCAACCAAGCCCCTAGTGTTTGGCCATGGAAACCGTGTACACACGGTCAGCACTCCTCCATGGCACAGGAGTGCCAGCCACCCTGTGCAGGCACTGTGCAGCTGTACACCACCAGCATTTGCCCAGAGCACAAGTGACAGACAGTGGTGCACATCCCCTGCAACACACACAAGCCACAGCATGGAGGTGGTACAACAGCAGTGGAGGCCACAGTGTCACCCGAGGCAGACATGCACCACACCAGTGACAGGAGGCAAACCAGCATTGTGATGGGTACAGTGGCTGTCCTGCATGGACAGCCACCACTGACATGCCAGTGGACCATGCAGGTCACAGACATGCAAGGGTGTCAGCTGCACAGGCCATGGATGGGCTGACAGGTGCCATGGACACAGAGCATGTACCATGGACCACTGCACACAGTCATCCAGTGTACAGGAAACAACACACACCATAGACAGTGACTGATAGCTACTCCCACACCATAGTCACTTCCCCATGGACACACACACACATACACATGACTGCACCACCCCTGACACCATGCACACCACTGCAGCTGAGCACCTATAGCCCACTGCAAAACAGAGACCACCACATTGGGTATATCAAAGCAAATGTATTGTAAAAAATCACACAAAACTATTTACATATATTTACAAAAGGTTGGGGGGAGGGCCACAAACAAGGTGGGGGTGGGTAAGGGGCAGGGGTGAACAAATGGTAGAGGAAGGGAGGTGTTATGGGTCCAGGGAGTAGGGAAAATCAGGGGCATTAGTATGCTCAGCGGGAGCCCCGCTCCCCGCTCTGGCTGCTCCTCCCGCCATGCCTCCATCAGATTCCCACACAGTCTATCCACTCCAGTATCTTCAGGGAGGCCCTGGCCACCTGTAGTATCTCCTGCAGCATCTGTCAGATGGCCTGCAACTGCCATCCACCTAGGACAAAGGAGCAGAGTCAATAGGTGTGAATGCACAGTCCCATGCAGCCCACCCACTGTGCATGGCATACGGCCATGGGACATGCCTCTGTGATGGTGTATGACCACCCACAGTGATCGCGTCCACAAGACCTGCCCACCCAGGTGCACACAGCCATGCAGACCACTGCACACACCCACCGGCCAAGTCCTGCACAGCACCACTGTGGCTGTTCAGTGACATGGCTATGTGGTGCGAAGGCAGTGGCACAGCCAGGTACCCGGTGCACACATGGACCACCATTGATGCACTCCCAGACATGCAGTGCCACTGGACAGTGCTGACTGTAACAAGTTGCGTGCATGGCAGTGGTGTTAATGGATGGTGGCCATGCCCTGCTGCCCACCCTGTTACACAGCATGCAATAGTAATCATGGATGTAAGGCACTCACCATCATCAGGTTGGTCCCTGTGCCTCTGCAGACCTTCGCTCCTCCCAGACTGATGGTCCTCCTGCTGGCGCCTCCTCTCCCTCACCAGCCGGTGCTCGTCTGGGTCTAAGGTGCAAACATGGAGACAGGAACATCAGTACAATCCTGTAGCAAAGTCCACCCGCCCCCATGTGTGTGCAATCCCACAGAGCCAGATCCACCCACTCCACACCCTGATAACACTACCACGGCCAACACTGGACGGTCCTCCCCATGTGCTGGACTCATGCAACCGTGATACCCGTATGGAAGATAAAAGTGTATGGATGTTGCACCTACCTGGCTGTAGCACCGTGCCCCTTCTGGCACATGCCCACAGGTGGGAAAGCAGGTCTGGGTCCCTCCACCTCAGATCCCCATATCTGTGGTGGCACTGCTCCACCGTCCAGCCCATACCGGTGGCCTCCTCCAGGGCGTCGGCCACCTCCTGCCACACCTGACTCCTGGCCCTGTCCAGGGGTGCCTCACCAAATAGTGGGCCAACAAGTGGCTCCACAATGGCAACCAAGTTTGCCATCTCCACCTGGCTCCACTGAACTGCTCTCCTCTGCGCCATCTCTATTGCTCGGTTAAGTCAAAATGGTGCTCTGCAGCGTGGTTCCACCATGTGTAGATGCTGCATGGTACAGCACTGCCATTCCCTATTGTGCTGTCACTGAACAGCGTGATAGTGGTGCACCCATGCCTGACGCATGGCGCCTAGGGGGCAAAGGTCGGGCACAGGGTCAAGGGTCTCTGGTGCATGGACAGCCACAGCAGTGATTGGAACCCACCTGTCTAGCATGATTAGGTGCCTGTGTGCCCCTCCTGTAGTGAGCCCATCGCTGTTGCCCCAGTGCGCCCATTTACACCCCAGTGCCACAGCACCATATAGGTGAACAGCGCCTAGCGCCACTGACACATGTTGGCTGTGCCCTGCATTGCCTCCTCGTACAGCATGTCAACAGCGGCAGACACTCGTGCTATCAACCTGGCATGCACAGTTAGGTGTGTATTGTGCATGTCACAGAACTGCGCCCTTGGTTCAGCACATTCAACACAATTGCGCAAAGCGCAAAAGAGCGATATTCAGCCGTCATATGCAAATCAGCTAATCAGTCATTCAATGGCGCAGTCACTGTATTTGCATACACTTAAAGATGCACCTCACCTCATTTGCATGGGTTGTGCTATAAAAGTGCGACATTGGGCTGCACTGGCCATAGTTGGTTACTGCAGTCTATTGGTGAGTTGCATGCTGTTTGGGAGTGTGGACTGTGGATTTTTGGACATGCATGGGACTGCACAGTCACAGGTAACACCTGTCATTCTCACAGGCTGAATCATGACCGAGCGAGTTGTGGAGGAAGAGGAACAGAGTTGTGGGAGGAGGAGGAGGATGCCAAATTTCATGAAGCCCAAGACGGATGCCCTGTTCGAGGCCTACCTAGACCAGGAACTGCTTCTCAGCAGATGCCAGGGAACACCACAGGCTCATGCTGCTGCATGGGAGGAGGTGGCGCGTGCTGTAAACCTGCATGGCAGCCACCAGCACTCCGTGCAGGAGTGCAAGAAGAAGATGGGCACAGACAGAAGGAGGATTAAGGAGAAGGTGGCTGCCATCAGGGCAGCACGGTCTGCAACAGGTGGGGGACAGCCGGAGGTACTACGCCTGACCCCACAGGAGGAGAGGGTTGCTGGCAGCATGTAGCGTTGTGCCATTGAGGGTGTTCCGGTTGGGGGATTCCAGATGGGTGGTAGCCCATCACTGCATGGTAAATCATGGTCTGTCTATTGAGGGGGGACAGGGTAGGTCGCATGCAGTAATGCAACTTCGTTTTCCCTTACAGCTCCTGAGCATCTGCATGGGTCAGCGGTGGTGGGCCTCTCCACTGAGGCTGGTCAGATGGAGATGGAGGAGGGCCCATCCACCTCCACAGGAATATGCAGCTCAGTGCGACAGTGGGCCCGCCTGGATGTCCAGACTGATGTTGTTGGAGCAGGTGCAGAGGAGACCCTGCCCATGTCCCAACGTGCCAGCGTCCACGGATGCCAGCATGATGGGACTCGGGCTGGTGCGGGTCCATCACCGGTGATGATGATGTCACTAACATCATGGGCAGTGACACGTGTGTGCCACAGGATGGCCACACAGCAGGTAACATCGTGTCGAGTGGCTGTGGGTGGTGCCACCATGGAGGCCTGTGTGTCATCACAGTCCCATCCTGTGCCTGTCAGCACCAGTGGGGCAGCACTGGTGTGCATACAGGACAGTGGGACTATTGCGGCCACTGCGGCAGCACCACTGAGCCCTGGGCAGTGGTAGCCAGAGGGGCAGCATCAGCAGTCAGCCAATAGGCTTGGGGGTACAGTGTCAGGGGTGGCGTCAGTGCACCACCTGTGGACATGCGGAGGCATGGCCCTGGTGTGCAGCGCCCACCCTCAAGGGGTGATGAGCATCAGGGCCGTGCACACCCTGAGGGACAGCATGCTGATCATGCAGATGACCTCTTAGATGAGCACACCCGCATACTGCAAGCATCAGTCAATCAGCAGATGCGGCTTGTGTCTGCGGTGTATGCACTGAGTGCAGCTCTGGATCAGGCAGAGGAGTGTCGCAGCAGAGAAACCACTCTGCTCCTGGCAGGGATGGACCGGATGCGGGAGGATGTGACCACTGCCATTGACAGGCTGACACATACAATCACAGCTGCCATGGCCACAGGGGGCACACAGTTATTTGCCCATGCGTCACAGACACCGCGCAGTGCAATGTCCACCTCCCATTCCCAGCATCGTGCGACACCATCCTTGTTGACACTGTGTTCAGCTGTGGGCATCCCGAGCATGCCTGGCGCAGGCATGTTCAGTGCTCTGCAGACCCCTGCACCAGCACGGTCGTGTTCATGCAGTGGAACCCCTGGGGGACCATCAGTGCCATCGCATGAGGCCAGTGGTCAGCCTGTCACTGCTGGTGGGTCTCAGCGGGGCCACCCACGCATCCGTGGCGGCCAGGGCACTGTGGCATGTGACTGACCTGTCTCCCAGCGTGGCTACTGCCTGATGCTGCCCTGTGTGCATTGTGTCAGTCAGCGGGCAATGCAAGGGTGGGTACCCAGCCCTGAACGCACACACACAGTCCATCTTCACACCCTTCCAGCTGCTGTCCACAGTTGCGTGTGCATGATGATGCCTGCATTGTGCTGTAAGCCAATGTGCACTGGTGCCCACCATCTGACACATGCACAATGACAGGCAGTGGGCGTGGTGGTCTGTGGACGTGTGTGTGGCTAGGGGTGGCATTCTGGGTTGGTGTGCCTCCTACCCTTTGTGCATGTCTGGTGAGGTGTGTGTGTGTGTGTCTATCCACGTGCCATGTTAGACCTCACCCATCCCTGGTGGTGTGTGTGGTTCCATGCCTGGCCACTTCCCTTGATGGAATACACCCTGGGTGTGTGTCCATGCATGTTTGTGGGTTGTGCCTTTGCCACTGGTGGTTGCACATGGCCCCATGACTTACCTGGGTTGGCTGAAGTGCTCCTCCGTGATGGTGTCCCGGTGCAGCTGTGCCAGCCAGAGCAGTTGGGGGTCCTGTCACCCAAGGGGGGGCTGCCCATCACCATTGTCACCAGCATCCTCATTGTCCCCATCGCTGTCCCCCTCTTCGACCTGTATGGCTATCCCACATTCGTTGGCCATGTTGTGCAGGATGCAACAGGCCAGGACTAGCCCACAGGCCTTTGAGGGGCTGTACTGTAGGGCACCGCCGGAGGTGTCCAGGCAATGGAAACGTGCCTTCAGCATCCTGAACACCCACTCAATGACATTTCGTGTGGTGGCATGTGTCTCATTGTAGCGTTGCTGCGATGGGGTCGCGGGCCGCCGGTATGGTGTGAGCAGTCAGGGATGGAGTGAGTATCCACTGTCACCTGTGTGCAGAGGGTGGAGGTTAGCTTGGTGATTAGCATCTCCCGGCCCTGGGCCATGTAGGCCACTACCCATGTCATCTCTGACCATGCCCCTCCCAAGCCCTATGTTTGTCCTTGTGGTTTGCATACTCACCCACTAAGTGGCCAGTGGGGATGTCCCCACTCTCGAATCTGTGGCACAGTGCAGACTGGTGCCAGATGAAGGCATCGTGTGCTCCCTCAGGGTGTGTGGCACAGACATTGATTATGTGCCCCTGGCATCGCACACCACCTGGCAGTTGATGCTAGCACAGCCCTTGCGATTCATAGCCAGCTGCAGCCCCTCGGGGCCAAGTGGTGTGTGGATGGCCCATGGGTGCAGTCTTTGCCCCTAGCATGCCAGGCATCACGCTGCCTGTCTGAACTCCTGTATGTTTTCTGGTGCTCCGGCTGGTGTGCTGGGGAAATGGATGTACTCCACAGCATTGGCAGCAGTGCGCCTGAGGGTGGGTGGGTGGTGGCGTGGCCGCCCAACTGGGTTATGCCTGTGGTGTCCCCTGTTGGTCTCTGGAAGGTACCTGGTGGTAAGCCACATGCAAGCTGTCACTTTAGTCTCCACTGACAGAGCATGGCTCCGTCGTGTGGGTGCCTGCATCACATCACTGCACAGCTCACAGAGCCACCCCAGAATTGCCTGATTCAGGCAGTACCAGCCCACGATCTCAGTATCACTGTCCAGCTCGAAGCTGGTGTAGGCTCGGTACTGCCTGTTGGGGGCATACCACCAGCGGGCCCTTCCACCGGCCACACCCCTGCTGCCCACCTTCTCACCCCCTCATTGCCTCCATCTGGATGGTGGCTCTGGCCATGTCTCTGGCTTGTGTTCACCTCTCGCAGCAGCTGTTTCTGTGTCTCCACTGTTCTGGCTGCTACTTCCCCTGCACCGGGAACACCTGACTGTGCTGGCCTCAGTGCTGTGTGGCACTTCCCCCTTCTGCACTGTGGCTGTGGCTCCCCACACCTTCCCTGAGCCTGTGGGTTCCAGGTGCCCTTTCACTGTCCTGCCCTGTGTGTGTGTGTGTTGCTTGTGTGGCTGGCTATAGTTCAGCAACTTGTGGCTTCCCTGTAGCGTTCTTGCGCCTCTCCCTTGTTCCTTTTTATTTTGGCTCATTTCCGCTATGGCGCAACTTCCACTTGCTCCCCTATTGCGCATGGCGTGATGTTGCTTTGAATATCACACTCGCGCCATTTATGCATGGTTCCTCCCCTTCAGTTGCGCATACATTCATTATCATTAGCGCTATTGCTCCGGTGTGATATGGGGCACAACTGCCTCCTGCTGAATATGCCGAGAATGGTGCATTTTGGACTTAAGCGGCTGGCGCCACCCTATTGTGCATGGCGCAACCCTTTTGAATATCTGGGCCATAATGTATATAGATAGATATATGTGTGTGTGTCTATATATATATACTGTACATGTATATATATATATATATATAGGTACCAATATACTACTCGAGAGACAAAGTGTGACAATCAGCTTCCAAAATTTATTTGGGCCAATTGTTATAACCATATCATATTTACATTGGGTGCATGTGGTAGTATTTCAGTCCCCAATATAAAGATAGTTCGTAGTTCAGAGGTGCTAAAAAATGGGATAAAAAGTTCCCACAAGGGCAACGTAATGTGAGTAACATCGTGTCCTTGACAGCAAATTTGTCATATTATCAAACATATATTTTCTGATATTACTATGTCTATGGTATCTATTTAGGTAGCATAATATCTAACTTTTCAGTTTTTTATCATAAACGTAACTTGTTGGTAATTATGCCACAATATGTTTCCTGATCACAGTATGCCCAAATCTGGACATGTTTAAGTTTGGCTACCACATTCATGTCCTTGATTTTCTAGCCCATTGTTTTTTTGTGCAACTATATTACCCTCATAGGAAAAGACAGAAATCACTGAATTTTCAGAAAGTGAATTATACTTTATTTACAAGGGTTTTTTTCCTCAGGATGTCACGTGAGTAACTTAGACTACACAGGACGTCATGCGAGTAACACAGACACAACACAAGAAGTCACATGAGTAACATGGACACCAGAACAGTAGTATCAGTATCATACCAAGTGTCTCACAAAGTCATACCAAAAGTTATTGCTAATGTTAAACCAAAAAATGATTGTCATACTATGGATATTTGGTATAACATTGTTTGAACATTTTGAAGATTGTACTGTAGTCATAACATTACATTAACTTAAGATATTCACAAATGTTTTATGTTACAGTGTAGTATAGATTGAATCTCACCTGGGCTGTCTATTACATATACCAGCTGGTCCCAAGCCTACAATAAGAGAGAGGGAAACCAATTATATCTTTATGAGATGAATGGGGGTGTTTGGGATTAATGCATGCCCTTGCTTCTTGTCATATTCAAGGCTGAAGGCAAAACACTGAAAGTGTATTAGTGTCTTATAACATGGGGTAGATAAAGGCAGGTGAGTGGTAAATAACCATCAGGTGACCATTGCTTACTCCACAAAATATGACAGCTAGTGGTGAACCATCCCTCTGAGAGATCAGCCTGTGTTTCTGTTCTGATCTTGTTATAGTACAAAATTGCAGTCTGTGGAGCAGCCATTACTATCCCTGCTTAGTGAGTGAGAGCCGAGGCCTGCCATGTAGCCCCAGGCAGTGCAGCAACAGTAGCTGTAGTGTTCAAAGTTTGTAGTCTTGCTTCTTACCCAAGATTGTTCCCAGAGTGAAGTGTGTGGTCCCCCATGGTCATTTTTTTGTTGCACAGCCTGATTGACAGGTAAATCCCATAGTTGTGGCATAAAGTCAGATGGAAGAGTGTGAAGACAGGGAGATCCCCCCCCCAATGATGTTGTGATCTGAAAGTGAGCTTTATGCTGGTAGACAGTGAAACAGAGTTCCAGCAAGACCTGCAAGCTCTGAGTCCCATTAGTTGCCATTTCTTAATTGGTAGAATACAGTCTGGTAGACGGTGTGACTGCACTGCTGGGGAAAATGTTTACTTGCTTGCCGTGCATTAATGTAACCACAGACAGAGAGACAGAGCAGCTAAGCCAGTGGAGGTATAGACACCGTGTCTGTACCACAAGAGGCAACTCCATATTTTGCACTTCAGAGCTACTGTGCTGTCTCAGAAGGCATATCATGCACAACAAATGTCAGAGAAATCATAGCAACACTTTCCTTCTGACATTTGTATGTGCATGATAGCCATTTTGTTGGGGACTATTTTTCAGGCAGCAGAATACAGTAATTTGCTTGTCTTTTATAAAAGGAGAAAAACAATTATATTGCTTTCTCCTTGTTTCTTAGTGCACCCTCTGTTATAAGTGTAATAGCCCACTCCAGGGTGTGCGGTTATTGGGGATTAATCAACACACTGGGTGTTGTGAGGACACTCAGCCAGCAGCCTTGTGCTTCTCAATACACGGGGTATTGATTAATCCCTAATAACTGCACACCCTGAGTACTTTTCCTACTAATAGAACTATGCCCTTGGTGGGTTGCTTCAATCTTAAAATGTGTTTAAGAAAATAAAATAAAATTAAAAACTGACTTCTGGGGCCAGATCTTCAAAAAGCTTGCCATGTGCAAAGCCTAGTTTTTCTGCACAAACCCAGATTTGCACAGATGTCCATATTCCAAAGCCCTGTTATGGACAAACAAGGTTTGTGTCCAGGGGATTTTCTAGAGTTGGCACATACAAATGGAAAGTCATGGACCTGAAATCTGGTGAAGTCCTGTAATCACAGAGTGCAAGGTAATTTTGCATGGTCCCCTTGTATGGTGCAGATATACACAATTATCCCTGTTACTAATGATGCCATCCCCCAGATCACAGCCACAACTGAAGACACAGCCCCTTCCTGTTGTCAAATGGAACCCTCTATGGTACCGTCACTCACTGTGTCCACAGCATGGTCCTGCAGGTGCATGTGGCAACCAGTGCATTTTGGGAGAGGGTGCACTTTAAGGTTTCTTCAGCTATTGTAGTTAATGTCAATCATTGTTTGATATGCCATGCTAGGCCCTCAGCCTATCATGCAGCACATGGCACACCAAACAATTACTGTGATTCACTGCAACAGCAAAGTAATCCTAAAAGTGCACACCAAAACCTGAATGAAAAAAAAATACAGAACAAAGGGTAACACTTTAACAGTCACTGACAGCAATCATCCCAGTAAGGAAAAAACAGCATTTTTCTTCACTTGTACTGCCATGGAAGCCATTTAAGGCATACCATGTAGCACATAACCCAGTTACTGAGATACACTGCAACAGCAGCCAAATGAGCCTAAAACTGCACAAAAGCAATGAACAGGGTTGATGTTTTTAGTCGCTGCAACCCAGTTACCATCAATTACAGTCATTTTACATCCATTTTTGGTGTTTGTGCCCTTTTAGGCTCATTTTACTGTTGCAGTGAATCTCAGTAATTGTTTAATGTGCCATGCTAGACTCTTGGCCTAACATGCAGCACATGGCACACCTAATGATCACAAAACATATTGCTGAAATGTAAATGGTTCTGTGCTGGCGTTTGGGTGCTCAGTGTTGAGTTGGTGGGTACAATATGTTTTTTAAAAAAGTTGCCATCTTATAGACTCCTGTGGATCTGAGAAATGTGTGGATTACCCAACGTTTCGTATACTGCTGCTGTTATTTGCTGTTATTTGCTTTTCTGCTGCTAAATGGCTTCGATGCAATTGCACATGAAATAAATGAGTACTGTGAGTACGTTTGGAGTGCTGACCATTTTTCTGTTCTACAGAAGTGCTTTTTCAAAAATAAATATGATATTAACCAGGATTTCTTTTTAAGTTTAGCAGATAAGCAGGTAGTTTAAAAGTAGTTCTGGTGTTCTGCTGCCTCCCACACAATATAAGCCCCTAAAGAGATCAGGTCTACACAAACTGAGCACCTGCAGAGACCAGGTCCTATTCATTTACTCCCCAATATAACATGTATTTTATTTCTCATTACAGAACTCTCCAAACTGTAGATATGGTGTTCTGATGCCTAATACAAAATGAGCCACAGCACTAACCAGGTCCAATTGATATACTCCCCAAAACTGCAGTTTTTTTTTGCCCAGTACAGAACAAACTATTTAGCAGCAGTAACATTAAAGGGGTCCCTGATAGAGAATAGGATCACACAAAATGCCCCCCCCCACAGGGACCAGGCCACACAGAATGATCCCCATGTAGAGACTTGGTCTATAGAATAGGTAAATATGTATAACCATTTAATCTAGGAAACCTATAGTTGTTCAACTTTAAATGCTTTATAATCAACTCTCTCTACCCCTACCCCACCCTTCAAACCCCGAGCCCAGTATTTTGGGACCATGAGGCAAGGTCCGACTACATGTCTCTGTGTTTCCCAAAAAGCAAATGTGTACCTTTACAATCTGCAGACATCTGACACACTGGGGAACAAAAGAGCAGCTCAGATGCACAGAGAATAGCCCACCGTAGTGCTCGTAACGTGCATAACTCCAAACTTCAGGAGGACAACATGTCTTGTCCAGAATGTAGGTGACAGTACAAAGAATGCAGACCCACCAGCTCCACAGCGTTAAAGAGCCATGGGGTGATGACTGAAGGTGTCAGCATGCATTTCTGGTTCTCAACATTTTGGGCCGGTGGAGGAACCAATAGTAATGTGGGTAACAAAAGGATATGAAAATAACACGCCATGGGAAAAGGGAATTTTCTAAATAAATGAGTTATAACAAACTGCAAGGTTTTGGCAGCATGTCAGTAACAAAAAGAAGGTCACCAGACACAATAATGGTTTTGGACCACAGTTCATGCAAATTAAAGACACAGTCTGCTTAGGATGAGGTGCTAGATGGACACTACATGTAATGAACGTTACAGCTGTATAAAATTATTAAATAAAAGGCAAAAACTTTTATTCTGTACAGGGAGTTCTTGGGGGAGGCTTAAATGAAGTAATTAGATAACACATTAACAACAGTTGGGTTTCTAAGACACAGTAAAGGGCTGTATTTAAATACTTAAATTGGGAATGGAAGCAATGTAAAAACCGGAACCCTATTTGAAGGGGTAAATCGATGTTTGTGATAAAACTGAAAGAACACAGTGGAACCAAACTGGGTCATGTTATGTTTAATATCTCTCCTAATGTGGGAATACAAATTAGGTGTGTCATGTGAACCTTTTAACAATTCAACAAAAAGTTACAGGGTGTCAATGTGCAGTAGGTACGAGTCTCTCAACTACTGTATTCATGCCTATATATATATATATATATATATATATATGTGTGTGTGTGTGTGTGTCTATATATATATATATATATATATATACACACATATATATCTAAGGGATACATAACCCCCTACGGAAATATTGTCAATAATTTTTGTTCGAGTGTCAGTTGACCTGATATCATGAGTGGCGAAGCCATGAGTGATGTGATCAGGTGAATTGGCCTTAGAACAAAAAATATCGACAATATTTCCAGTAGAGGGGTTGCGTATTCCATTTAAGTATGCCATACCTCCAAAAAAGTGAAAATAAACGTAAATTCTTGACATTTTTTGCTGATTATAAAAAATCTAAAAGAAATCTGTAAATGAAACAACACTCATTTTATAGGTATTTTTGTCCTGGTCAACTTTTTTATCAATGTACCATGCTATTCTTTTTCATTTTAAAGTTATATGCATTTGTTTGTTGCAAAAAGCGAAATAAATTGAATTTATTGCACTTTTTTTGCTAATTATAAAAAACTAAAAGGTATATATAAATAAAACACCACTCATTTTGTAGTTATTTTTCTGACGAACAACTTTCATGCTCATAGTACCGTACTATCATTTTTCGTTTTAAAGTTAATTACATTTGTCTGTCGAAAAAGTAAAAAAAATGCATTTTCTGCTGGTTTTTTTTGCATATTATATAAGAAAATAAAAGTTAGTTATAAATGAAACACCACTCATTTTGTAGATATTTTTGTGCTGAACAACTTTTGTGCTCACAGTACCATGCTATCATTTATCATTTTAAGGTTATTCACATTTGTTTGTTGAAAAAAAGTGAGAAAAATGCATTTTTTGCTGTTTTTCGGATAATTATATAATAAAATGAAAGTTAGACATAAATGAAACACCACTCATTTTGTATATATTTTTGTGTTGAATAACTTTTGTGCTCACAGTACCATGGTATCATTTTCCGTTTTAAAGTTATTCACATTTGAATACAGTTACTACTGCTACTGCGGCCGAATATGCAAATGAGTTCTGAATGATCCGCTCTCTACCTACTGTGTGGATAAATTTACCTACAATGAGGATAAACGTGATATTCTCACTGTAGGTCTGACCACCCTGAGAATATTGAAAATATTTTCCTTTTTTTATCCTCACAGGTATGGCATAAATATATTATAGTGGCACAGTAGTGCCACTATAGATAGGATTGAGTACACCATTTAAGGTTAAAGTGTGAAATTTGTCAGGTTAATAACTTTGCCACCGTATGACAGATTTGCCTGAAATTTGGCAGGCATGGAGTGGTACCATAGATGTCTGGATTTGCCAAGTTTATAATGGTCGGATATACGGTTGCGGAGCTATAAAGCGCCTTTCTGTGTCGCATTTATGCTTTTTTGCGCATTCTTTGCTCACACCTATAGGTCACACGGTTTGTGTGACTGGTCCAAAACCTTCAGGGAACATGCAGCCAGGGTCCCCGATGTGTCTTTCAAAGATTATGTGAAAAAATATTAAACGGTTCAAACGTTATTCAAAAATCAATTTTCCCATTATAGTCAATAAGAAAAGTTAACAAAAAGTTTGACAGTGTCACAAATGCAGTTGTTAGTGTCACAAATGACCCCTGTAGTGTCGTGAGTCAGTTATTTTTTTTCAGCTACTGGTTACAGAAATGCTTGGCATTTACATTTGGGACCCTCTAGGGACACAATTCATTTTGTGTTCACCTAGTCAAGCCCTGAGGATGCTAGCCATGTCTTTTTTGGGGGGTTAAACAACCCAGAAATATGTTGTTGAAATTTTTGTAAACTCTAGTGTCACAAAGTAGTGTCACACCTGCAATACTTTCATGATTTTTTTTTGTGAAAGTGTCATGATTTGAGACAGTACTTTGCAACTCTATGCCCCAAATAACAAGAATTCTTTGCCACCCTGCTGCAAAAGAACGGTTTGGTCTTTTGGGCTGAAATTTGGAGGGAAGAAGCCAACATTCCACAGATGTGCCTTTTGGTGGTTTGGTGATACAATATTTCAGGAATGCAAAGATACGGTACTCCAAAGTTGGCGCTTTTTCCCATAGACTAACATTACAATGTCTGCCACGCATTTCGGGACCCATATCTTGGAAATACTTCCAGATATGGACTTTTCATCGAAAAAATGCTTAGCCCCCGGCTAGGGGGCTAAATGCAAAACTAGCCAGGAAAGTCATAAATCATAAGAAATTTCATTTTTTTTCTACATCATACGGTTCCTGAGATATAAGCAATTTAGTATTCCACATGCTTCATTTTCTGCTCTGAGGCCCATTATTATGCATACACTACCAGTCAAAAGTTTTAGAACACCCCCATTTTTCCAGTTTATATTAAAATTTAAGCAATTCAAGTCCAGTGAATAACCTGAAATGGTACAAAGATAAGCAATGAACTGCTAAAGGTTAAAAAAAAGTTTAGGTTAGCAAAAACTGCTGTAGAGAAATTACAAAGAAAGCCAAGGTGTCAGTGAGTACAGTTTCCTACACCATCAAAAGGCACTTGGAAACTGGAGGAAACTGACAGGAAGAGGTCTGGCAGACCCAAAGCCACAACAGAATCAGAAGACAAGTTTCTGAGAGTCAACAGCTTGCATGATAGGTGGCTCACAGGACAACAGCACAGTGTGACTGGCACCCTGAACCAAAAGGGCTACCACAGCATTTTGCAGCGCCATGCATTACCCTCTGGTCTATGCCTAGTTGGTCAGGGGTTCATCCTACAGCAAGATAATGACCCAAAACATACCTCCAGGCTATGTCAGAACTACCTTCGAGGAAAAGAACAAGACGGTAGGCTTCAAATCATAGAATGGCCAGCACAGTCTCCAGACTTAAACCCCATTGAGCTGGTTTGGGATGAACTGGACAGAAGGGTGAAAGCAAAGCAACCTACAAGTGCAACACATTTGTGGGAACTTCTGCAACAGTGTTGGGAAGAACTTCCTGAACAATATTTGATGTCCATTGTAGGAAGAATGCCACGAGTGTGTTCGACGGTTACAGTATATCTGCAAAAGGTGGCTACTTTGATGAGTCAAAAATTTAGATTAAATTTTGTTAAACAAAATGATTCTATGGTTTCTTTTTTATCTCCAATTGTTTATTTGTTGTATGCTTTAATTTCAGAGTACATTGAGACATTAACCTGCGTAAATTTCAATAAAAACTGGAAAATTGGGGGTATTCTAAAACTTTTGACCGGTAGTGTACATTCTTTGTATTCACTGTGTTTCTCTATGCAGCTTTTGGGGAAAAAAGGGTGGTGGCTTTCATTACTGTTACACTAACTGTTTCCACTTGTGTTTCCATTACCGTTTGCATTACCATTCTCATCTACCCCACTGTGTGCATTACCCTTTGCATTTTTGTTTGTGCTTGTATTTGCGTTACTGTTACCATTTGCATTTGTGTTTGTGTTTCTGTTTCCTTTGGCCTCATCATTGCTGTTACCGTTAGCACTTGTGTTTCCAGTTGCGGAACCATGCCCATGTGAGTTACCACTTGCATTTCCGTATGAGCTTGCAATTGTGTTTCCCTTTGCGTTACTGTTCACTTTGGCATCATCGTTGCTGTTACTGTAATTGTTTGCATTTCCAGTTGCTTTACCGTTACTCTTGGTGTCTTCGTCACCTTTTGTGTTTCTGTTGCCCTTAGCGTTTGCATTTTTGGTTGCATTTCCGTTGTTGATTGCATTTCCTTCTGTGGTGCTGTTGTCTTAACCATTTGCATTTCTATTTGCATTTCTGTTACCATTTGCATTTTTCTTACCATTTGTGTTTCCGTTGGTGTTACCCTTTATGTTACTGTTTCCATTAACGTTTGTGTTTCTGTTGTCATTAGCATTTGCATTACCATTTGCGTTACCATTTCTGTTTTCATTAATGTTTGTGCTTGCGTTTCTCTCACCATTTGCGTTACCATTTACCTTTGCATCACCATGTGCATTACCATTTACGCTTGTGTTTACATTACTGTTACCATTACTGTGAGACAAAAAATTCACTATTTATAGTGCTTGTTCTGAAAAAGAAGGGAAATTCATGGCAAAAACTCCATTTAATGCATCAGTTGGGGTTGTTCCACAGTCACAAAGTGAGGAAATTCAGTCATAGAGGTTCCACTCCCTTGCACCCCACCCCACCCACCCCCATGAACAGGCATCAGGGGTGTACGTTGGGGTCATCGGTCCTAACTCTCACCCATTCTCCCTATACTGCACCACCTCAGCTTGTTTAGACATGGGATGGGTGAGATTGAGACCGGCACCTTAACGCACAATCAATGCCTGTTGGTGGGGGTGGGTGGGGAATGAGGTGGAAAGGCCTATATCAGCCTCACTTTTGTTGCTGTGGAACAACCATAACTGATGCATTAAACAGAGTTTTTTTGCCATGAATATATATATATATATATATATATATATATATATATATATATATATATATATATACACATGCACTCACTCACACATATGCACACAGTTATACAATCCTTTAGAGTGTCCCTCAGTAAAGGGGACATCTCTCTGTGTTCCAGTCACTATAGCCCTGACTTGCATTCATCCCTGCAGGGAACAGTGGTGCACAGAGACTGTACTGTACATCCAGACTTTCATGCAGGGAGTGATATTATTCTATGGTGCTACATAACTCTTACCCTGTGTACATACACTGTTAATGGTTTCCTTTGTATCCTGTGTTTCTGTCTCTTTGTTTGTGTATGTACCTCTCATTATGGGGATCAGTGTCCCTCTTTGTTTCACATGCAGAGTGTCTGTGTCCCTCATTCCAGTGCTGACTGGGTGGGAGGTATGCACTGCGTATGCCTGCCGACACCCATGGCCTGCAGCTAACAAACTGTTTCTCAAGGCTGGCATACAGGTGGAGCTCTGTGCACACCCTGGCCTGTGGCCTTTAGCTTTTTTGTCCAGTCTGACCTACAGGTGGAGCTGTGGGCACCATCCAGCCTGCAGTTTTTGACCTGTAGTTCCAGTCCGACCTACAGGTAGACCTGTGTGCACCATGGAATAGCACTGGGCAATCTTCAAGCTGATGTATGCTAAGCAGGCCATAATGAGATGCTAATGTGGCTGTTTGCATACAGATTGCCTAAGTAGGCTAATTTGCATAGGAGCTTTGAATATAGCAAACTTTTGCCTGGGCTAATGTATTTGCACCAGGCTAATGTGCTAGCATTGTGCAATCGAGTTAGCCCTGGTCAATCCTCTCAAAAGCATAGCACAGTTCTGCAGTGTGTGGCCTGCATTATTGTTTGCAGTTGTTGTGCAACACTTCATTGCTATCACACACATTGTCCATCAATGTCGGCTCTGCCTTACTCTACCTCTGTGTCCACTGAGCTGCTGTTGCATTTTGCACTTCCCTGTTGCTATATTCAGAGCTGTCTTATTTCCTGGGCTATTTTAGCATTGCACTTCCTGCCCTGTTTGCAGTGCTTACTTTACATGATATATTCAGCAAGTTTGGCCCCACTTGGGACCTAGTTTCATTTTGTTTTAATAAATGTGGACTGGGGCTGGGGGGAACTGCTAGCCACCAGGGATGTGGAATGTTTTCTATATTACAAAGGGATTGGGGCTAAGGGGGGAACCGCTAGCCACCAGGGACATTAATTAATTTTAGTTGATAGGCAATCGGGGCTTGGGAATGGACCACAGCATATTGCCGCAAATGTCTACTCTCTTCAAGAGGAAACACAGATACATAGACATTGTTGGCAGATAAGGACCGCCAGGCCCATGCAGTCTGCTAGTTTTCCCTACCTTTGTTATCAGCCAATGACCATATCTGGCCATCGACTTTAGCCTTCCTACCCATCTCTAGGGTTCCCTTATGCCTATCCCATGCAGGTTTATATCCCTGCACTGTGCTCGCTCCCACCACCTCCTGGGGCAGGCTATTCCATGCATCCACCACCCTTTCAGTAAAAAAAAAAACTTCCTCACATTTTCCCTTAACCTGCCCCCCTCCAATCTCTTATCATGCCCCCTTGATATTGCACCTCTCCTATACTGAAAGATGTTGTCCCCTTGTACCTTGTTTATTCCCTTCAGATAGTTGAGGGTTTCTATCATATCCCCGTTCCCTCCTCTCCTCCAGTGTATAATATTGAGGTATTTTAATCTCTCCTCATATGTCTTCTTGTGTAAGCTCTGTGCCATCTTAGTCGCCCTTCTCTTTACTGCCTCCATCCTATCTATGTCCTTCCAAAGATGCAGCCTCCAGAACTGTATGCAGTATTCCAGATGAGGTCTCACCAGTGTGTTGTATAGTGGTATCATCAGCTCCCTTCTTCTGCTAGTAATACCCCTTTCTATGCATCCCAGCATGCCACTGGCCCTCCTGCAGCCTTTGCACTCTGCTTGGCCACCTTTAAATCATCTGAGATCATAATTCCCAAATCCCTTTCTTGCCTGGTGACCATCAGCAACTCCCCTCCCGTCCAGTAGCTCTCCCCAGGGTTTCTGCGGCCCAGGTGCTTGATTTTGCACTTCTTTGCATTGAACCTCAGTTGCTGCACTTCTAACCATTTTTCCAGCTTGCCTAGGTCCCTCTTCATTTTCTCCACCCACTCTGGAGTGTCTACCCTGTTGCAGATCTTGGCATCATCAGCAAACAGGCAAACCTTACCTTACAGACCTTCCACAATGTCACAAATGAAGGCATTAAAAAGGAATGGCCCCAGGACTGATCCTTGAGGTACTCCACTGGTCCATCCCATTTATCACCACCCTCTGCTTCCTGTCCCTTAACCAGTTTCTAACCCAGTTCACAACCTTGTGGCCCATGCCCAGGCTACCCAATTTGTTAAGCAGTTTTTTATGTGGAATGGTATCGAAGGCCTTACTGAAATCGAGGTAGGCTACATCTTTCCCTCCCCCTGATCCACCTCCTTCATCAACAGGTTGAAAAAACTATCAGATTTGTTTGGCATGACCTTCCTGCTGTGAATCCATGCTGCCACGATCCTGTGCTCCATTGGATTCCAAGTGTTCCACAATCCTTTCCTTAGGCAGTGTCTCCATAATCTTAACCACTATTGAGGTGAGGCTGACCAACCTATAGTTTCCTACCTCCTCCCCGCTACCATTTTTGTGAAGAGGGACTACATGTGCCCTCCTCCTCCTCCAGTCATCTGGAACCACCCCTGTGTTGAGCAACTCACTGAACATGGCTGCCAGTGGTGCTGCTAGTTCTCTCTGTAGTTCCTTTACTATCCTGGGGTGTATGTCATCTGTTCCCATTGCCTAGTCCACCTTCAGTTTTGTGAGCTCCTCTAGGACTTTCTCTTCTGTAAATGGACTGGTGTTCACCTCCCTCACCCCTTTTACATCCGATGCCCAACTGGGGTCCTGATCCTTCCCCTTCTTCCATAAATGTGGAACAGAAGTATTTATTCAGTACGGATGCCTTTTCCAGGTCTCCCTCAACACATTCCCCTTTATTCCCTTTGAGCCTTACAATCCCTTCTTTGGACTTCCTTCTTTCACTGATGCACCCATAGAATGTCTTTCCCCTTTCTTTACCATTTGTGTTAATTTTTCCTCTGTTTGCACTTGTGTGCTCCTAACAGCCTTCTCTGCTTTCTTCAGACAATTTCAGTACACCACCCTATCCTTTTCCTTCTGAGTCCCCTTATATTTTCTGAAAGCCAACCTTTTTGCCCTCAGTCTCTGTGACCTCTTTTGAGAATCATAGTGGTTTCTTCCTTTGTTTGCTTTTGTTTCTCATCCTAATGCACTGGCTTGTGATCTCCACTATGGCACCTTTTAGGTGTGCCTACTGCTCTTCAACCCCCTCCTGCCTCCCTCCTCTCCAGGGCTTCTTTAATGTTTATCCCCATCCTATGAAAGTCCACTCTCCTGAAGTCCAAGACCCTCACTTTTGTGTGGCTTGACTGCGACCCTATACCCATGTCAAACCACACTGCATGGTGGTTGCTAGATTCCAGGTGACCTTCCACCCTGATTTCTGTGATTCTGTCTCCATTGGTCAGTACTAGATCTAGAATTGCCCTGTCCCTGGTAGGTTTTAATACTTGCTGTTTGAGGCCTGCCTCCTGCAGGGAGTCCAAGATGTCTTGGCTCCTGGCTGAGGCAACCACCAGGATGTCCAACCCATGTCTAGAATATTAAAATCACCCAGAAGCAGTACCTACCCTTGTGTTGTCATCTCATGTATGTCCTCCACTAGCACCCTATCCACCTCCTCCCCCTGAGCTGGAGTCCTGTAGATCACCCCCATGTGAATTGTTGTGTCATTGACTGGCTTAAGGGTGATCCACAGTGCCTCCACCTCCCCTGTCTACCCTGTAACACAGTTGCTTTTATTTATTTTTTTAATTTAGTCTTTATTAATATAGACATGACAACATACTTCAATTCAGACAGTACAAATACATCCAAGAGAAAGATAGGCCAAAGCCTGACCTAACAAGTGCTTAGTACATAAGTTATATATGGACAAGTAGAACTGCAAACAGTACATCATGATTATAGACAGGTAAATGTTCACAAATAAGTTAAAAATTTAAAAAAGAAAAAAGGGGTATGAAAATACAAGGATTACCCAGGGGAATATCAGGCATGAGTGACATTCATCATTTAAATGAGTTTTAGCTTTCATAATGATCATCAGGGTACAAACTCTGGATAATGAGCTAAATGATGGATGACCCACTTCCACCAGCGGATTTCAAATACTTCTTTTTGGTCTAAAAGACTGGCCAAGAGGTGCTCCAGGGAATAAGTTACCCAGACAATTCTCACCCAAGACAATTTGGTGGGAATGGTTGTGGTTAGCTACAGGCATGTAATAGCTTTATGGGCAGCAGCCACTAGCAAAATTGTTTGTTTATAGGTGGTTTTATCAATCTTTGTTCCCTGGGGGAGGGTAAATGTTAACAAAACCACTGGGTGGTCAAGGGATCTCATGTCATAAACCTCCTGTAACTCATCTATCACTTCTTTCCAAAACTTCTAGGGGGCACGACCACAACACATGGGTCTGTCCCACAAGACCAGTCCCACACCCTCTCCAACAGGCCCCCAATGGGTCTCTAGAATATTTATATGCTAGCAGGGGAGTCCTAAAATACTGAGTCCTGAGTTTCCAAATATAATCCCTCCAGTATGAGGCCTGGACCACCCTGGCGGCCAGGCCAGCTGACCCCTCCCAAGCTGAAGTCAAGATATCCATTTGTGTTTCCTTGGTCCAAGTTATACTCAAACTCTTCATAGAATCAGGGGATCTTTCACTTAATGCATTATAGATAAGACTAATTTCATGGAAAGGGAGGGTCCCTTTGGTATTTATCGTATTAATATCTGGACCACTGTAGGAACCTTTCCAGCTATATCTGCCAGCAAGTTTTCATATTGCGACAGCTATGATCTTAGCTGATTACACCCATGGAATTCAGTGGGCAAAAGATCATAGGATTTTTGCAGGGCTGTAACCGGAAGTAAGCCAGTGGGCCCCACCATTTGATATATATATTTTAAACCCTTAGTCCACCATACCTAGGTTCTACCACCTACCAGCTTGGGGGGGGATCTATCCGAAGGAATTGTCCTCATAAAAAGCATTTCCTGTTGAGTAAAATAATGGGTGTGTAACCAGATCCAGATCCTCATGGGTTCCCTGGCATAGGAGGAGTATTTACGTAAGAAATTGCACGCTAGAGGGTTGCAAAGAGCAGTTCAGGAAGGTGACTCAAGCCATTATAAACTGTCTCTATCTGTTTCCAATAGGCTTTATATAGTGGATTAAGCCATCCCACAAGTACTCATAGTTGTGCAGCCCTATGGTAGTTTTGGAAACATGGTAAATTACAACTCCCTCTCTCCCTTGGAAGCTGCAATACTGAATATTGAACCCGAGGAGGCTTTCCAGCCCATATATATATCTCGATATCAACCAGTCCTAGGCTATAAAATATGTGTTGGTTGGGAACTGAGGCAGGTTTTGCAAAAAAAAATGAACTCAGGATAAGACATTTTGCTTTATGGAGTCTATGCGATTAAAAAAGCTTAAGGGGGAGTGTAACCATCTGGTCATATCCAGGCCAATTGGGAAGTAAGAGGTTCATAGTTTATAAGGTCAATAGCTTCTAGGTTGGTTGCCAGTTTAACCCCCAAATATCTCATTGTGACTCTGTTCCATTTTAGAGGGAAGGATAATTTTAGTTGGGGAGTGGGGTGGAAGTTATATAATAGAACTTCAATTTTATGTTCATTAACTTTATATCCTGCCAGAGCCGCAAACCTACAAAGTTGTGTCCAGACTTCTGGGATCGAGTGTTCGGGCTTTGTAAGGGTAAGCAATATGTCATCTGTGAACAGACAGCTTGAATTCTCTACCTGCAATAGGGAACCCCTCTACCCTCTGAGTCTGGTGAATTGCAGCAGCCAGTGGTTCTAAGTATAATACGAATAACAAGGGAGAGAGGGGGCAGCCCTGCCAAGTACTCTAGCAAGGGAAATAGGGTCTGAAAGAGCACCATCCAGGTGCACATAAGCCTTGAGGGAGTGGTAGATTTTCTGAAGCTGGGACACTAGGGCCTCCGGGAAGCCAAAGTGAGACAGGGCCGCCCATAGGAAGGTCCAGGCAACCCTGTTAAATGCCTTCTCCACGTCAAGACTCAAGGTGACAAAAGGTATACATCGGGTTGTGGCATATTCAGGTATTAGAACAGTACACCTGATAGCATCATGAGCCTGGCACCCTTTGATAAAACCCACCTGGTCCGAGTCTACTAGGCAGGGAACTAAATCCTCAAATCTATGTGCTAATATGGCCATGTAGACCTTATAATCAAAATTTAGCATGGATATAGATCTATAAGAAGCAGTCTGCTTTGGATCATTAAAGGGTTTAGGGACCACAGCAATAGTGGCATACCACTGGGGGGGGGTCCTCTCCCTGTTGAATTGCTTGGAGAGCTGGGAGTAAAGTGGGGATCAAGGTGTCCTTATAGGCCTTATAAAATTCGGCCAGATAACCATCTGGGCTAGGAGCTTTCAATGTGTTTGCTTCAGAGATAACCTGATCCACCTCAGCTCTAGAAATAAGCTGATTAATCAACTGGGCCTGGGAAGTTATGAGAGTTTGGAGGTTAAGGGAGTTCAAGTAGGCCAAAATTTCAGCTGGGAAGGGGGAGTTGTCCTGTGCATATAAATGCTGGTAAAAATCAGCAAAGATATTTCTAATCTTGGAGGGTTGAGTGTGCAAAATCTTTGTGTTGGGGTCATAAAGGGAGGAATCTGTGGTTCTAGCTTTTTGTTCTCTAAGTTTTCTGGCTAGTTTCCTAGCTCGTCTCGGGCCCCCCATAATAATGACAGTGTTTAAGATTAGATAGCTGTTGTTCCACCTTTTGATCTAAGCACTCTTGGATTTGTTCATTAACTTGCAGGAGGGCAGGCTTGACAGAGTAGTCTCCCTGTTTGAGCATCATGTGTAGGGTATCTAACTCATTTTGTAGTTCAGTATACCTCCTGTCCCTCTCCCTTTTCTTCTTACCTGAAATTTTAATTATTAGTCCCCGCAGGACCACCTTAAGGGTGTCCCAGAGGATCCTGGGCGAGGTTTCCTGGTTCTGATTGTCTTTAATGATTTCTGGGACTAGGTCTAGTATTACCTGTCAACATTCTGGGTCCCTTAAGTGTTGGACATTTAGATGCCAATGATTGAACTTAGGTATATTACCCAGGCGCACCTTCAGATAAACCGGGGAGTGATCCGACAGTAGGGGAGGCCCATGCCAGATGTCTGAGACTGAGTCCTAATGTTTCACTGTTGTATACATATAATCTAATCTGGCATCTACCCCTTTACTGGGGGATATATGTGTGAAACTCTTAGTGAAAGGAAAAGTATGTCTCCACACATTTGTAAAACCCAGATTGGCCATATTAAGCTTAAAATATATTTGTAGCGGATTAACCCTATGAGCAAGGCACCTGGAGACATCAAGCATAGGGTCTAAAACACTATTCAGGTCTCCCCCCTTTATTAATTGCCCCTTATGCTTTGACAGCAGATCTGATAAAAATTTCCGAGCAACAGACTTTGGGGAGCCAGGAGGGAAGTAAGTGGAGACAAGAGTCACCTCTCTATTATATAAAATGCCAGATATTATGGCATATCTTCCCTTTGTGTCCTCAAGTCTGTATAGTTCCACCCAGTTCGCTGTTTTAGTAATGAGTAATGCGACCCCCTTCTTCCTCCCCGAAGTGTGTGAAGCTGAGGCCAGAAGAGCATAGCTCTGGTTTTGCCATTTCAAATGCTCTGTTTGGGACAAGTGAGTCTGTTTGGGACAAGTGAGTCTCCTGAAGGGCAATTATCTCTGTTTTTTCCTGCCTCAAGAACTGATGCAGGTGATATCTCTTTATTGGAGAATGGATCCCATTGATATTCAGGGAAAGTATTAAAGATGTCTTATCCATTTTTAAAATAATTTAAAAGGGACCATGTGTATACTCGAGCCCTCACATCCTTCAGCAGCAGTTGCCCCATCCCTGTATCCCTCCCCGATGCCCCCAAGTGCCTTGTCAGATGCCCATTTCCTTCATTAATCATGATTAGTTTCCAACAAATCACAGCTGTTCTTCTCCACTTATTTGTTGTAAAGTTAGTGTTGTGTCCTTTTTTATACCAGAAACTAAAATAAATAAAAAACACAAACTTCCACCTCAAGATTAAGGATGGTGGAGTAATGTGCTTGAACCAAGCATTAAATGTGGTCTGATATCTGTTCGCCAACTGGGCTTTTCAGATAGCAGCCTGCAATAGTACCAGTGCACCTCTTCAGGTCGAGTACCAGACTGACAAAACACAAAAAACCATTACAGTGACATTATGCTAATGGTCCTTGCTGATGCTTCGCTTGCCAGTGTTCCGCCCCAGGACCAACTCTGACCTGGAATTGAGAATCCCAAAGTCTGAGGTGGGGCACAGCCTCCCACATGGGGAGTGTAGGGAGCACAGCCCCCGCCACAGAAAACACTCGCTGCATGAGCGGCACAATACTGACGTAGGTATTGTGCCGTCACTGTGGAGGAGGTCGGCATTTTCACTGTTGACCTCCCTTGGTGCTTCCCAATGCAGCAGGTAAACTATTTACAAAATATGGCTTGACTTCCATGAATAGTAAGAGGGGTGTGTGTTCTCTCCTGTCCTGAGTGGTACTGCATATAACCACTAGAGGGGGAGGTAAGCCTGCTAGCTTAACCAGATGGGCCTCCCAGGGGCTGCAATTGCCCCCCAAATTAGGACAAATAAAATAGGGTTGGTTCAGGTATAAGCTGTCCACTATCAGCCCATGAAGAAAATAGGGCTAAGCAGACTTTGGTGTAAGAATCAAAGCATTGAGAAAGGGTAGAGTAAATGCATCAGGATGGTCTCAAGCATAACTTCAGGGCTTAAGACGACGTTGAGGCTCAATGGTTACAAGAGGAAAGAGGTTCGTCTGCTCTGTTGTACATCACTCTATCAAACAGGTTTGTTCTTCAAGAAATTGTAAATGTTCCCTCTCTGGCATCAGCCACTTTTCTCCTGGGTTCACCCATTTGGTAGCATATAAACCCATTGGATCCTTAGTAAATCTTATGTGAAGGAAGTTGAGAAGCCCCTGGAGGGGAGATATTTGTAGGAAGCAATGTTATTAGGTAGGATCCCTACATTTGTTTTACAGATATAGTCCTCCCAAGCAATGCTGCTCTCAGTCATTTTACTGCAGAAAGAAAGAGGGGTAACTGGTAGCGACTACCCCCAGCATAGATTAACTTCTCAGGGAGAGTAGATTTTGCTGCGCAACTTATGATACCTTAGCCCAGTCAAAAAGTAAAACCAAACCTGGTTGCAGGACAGAGTTTTCTAGGAAATACCTCAGGAGTCCCACTAAGGTTCAGGTGGCTGCCACAGTGCGGTGAAACGAAGAGAAACAAAGCCAGCATTTTAACCAAGGTGTTGGAGAGATTTTTAGATTCCACTCTCTTGTTTCTGGATTGTACTTCCTCTTGCCATCTCTCCGCTCTCTGGGAGGTAGCTGGGTCTGGAGTTCTGTCCCGTATTTGTATGCCATGATGCAGGATTTCAGCTTTGGCTTCTTCTAGAGAGTCGAATTCTTTTTTGCCCTCAGGGAACAGTATAATCACCTGGAAGGGTAAGGAGTGGTGAACTTGATTTTGTTTCTTTGAGAGGGACAAAGAAAGGATGGTATTCTCTGCAGGCCCGAAGGGTGTCAGGGGTGTAGTCGTTGTCAATATATATTCAGTCTTGGCCATAAAAAATGTTCTGTTTTCTCCATGCTGTAAGTAAAACATGTTCCTTAATTATATATTTGAGAAAACATGCTATGATGGATCGTGGGCATGCATCTGGCTTATTTGGTTCGGGCCCAAAGATCTGTGCACCCTTTCAAATTCCAGTTCCATGTCATCATGGAGTTCAAGGGCCGTGTGTAACACCATAGACAGAAACTCTGTTATATTTTGTCCTTCTGCCCCATCTTGTATTCTGTATACCCTTATATTTTTTCTATGGGCACGATTTTCTGAGTCTTCCTGCCTGCGTTTTATTTGGAGTTGGGTTTCTTGAATGGTTTGGAGTGCTTGTTCTAGGTTGTCTAATCTGTTCTCTGCTACAGTTATTTGTCTCTTTGAATTGTATATCCATTGTTCGAGTAATTCTATGTACTTCTTAAGTTCCCCATATAGTTGCTTCATTTCCTCTTGAAAACTTAATAACTCAGGGTATATATGGTGTCCAGTTTTACCTGCTTTCTCAGAGCTTGGAAATTGCCTAGATTTTGAGACGCTGGATTCTGGTAGTTGATATCGGCTGAGGCATGTGATAGTGCAGAGTCTGAGATGGCGGATCTCAAGCCGTCTCTCTCCGCGAGTTTCTTAGTCTGTGAGCACTTTCTGTGTTTGTTCCCCATTTGGCATTAGTGATTTGATTTGTTTTTGCCAGTGTTTAAGTGGTTTTACAGGGGAGATAGTCGTCTTGGGCGCAGAGCTTGGGATTCAAGCTGCCATGCAGGTTGATGACGCAACCGGAAGTCCACAGTTGCTTTTATATCTTCCCTGACATACAGGGCCCTCCCCTTTTATCCTCCCTAGCCCTTCTGAATAGAGCATAACCTAATACACTCACCTCCCAAGTGTGTTTTTCCGGTGTACCATGTCCTGGTTATTGCCACTATGTCCAGGTCAGCCTCTGTTATCGAGGCCACCAGGTCTGAGATTGTATTTCTCAGGCTGCAGGCATTTGTATACATAGCCTTCCACTTGCTACTGCTTTCCTGCCTTCTATTCCCACTTTTGCCCTCCTGTTTCTTCCCTCCAGCTCTGGTTTCCTTCTTTTGTTGCCTCCCCTCATCTGCCCTACCTTTAATAACTGGTTCAGGTGTATCTGACATCAACTTTCCTTCCTAATCCTCCTTGCTGACTGCTTAAACCTGTGGGGTGGGCTGCCTGAGTCTCTCTGCTCTCTTTCTCCTCCCCCCGACTAGTTTAAATGCTTGCCAAGGAATCATTCAAGCCACTAATTGGGGACCACCATCCCCTTCCTGGACAGATGCAGGCTGTCTCCCTTGTACAGGCCTACATTGCCCCAGGTGGGTCCCCTGTCCCCAGTGAAATCAAAACTCTTTTCACCACACCAGCCCTTCAACCAAGCAATTCCTAGCCTCCCCACTGACATGAACCGGCAGCACCTCTAAGAATGTCACAGAGCTCGCTACCTCACCAAGGTGCCTTCCTAACTCCCTAAAGTCCTCCTGCACCTGATCTATGCTTACCTCATCCCTGGCTAAGTCATTTGTCCCCAGGTGGACAACAATCTCCAGACCCCCTCTCCTTGCTACTACTTGAGTGATCCTCTGGATCCACTTCCCCTCCATCTGAGCTGTGCCACCTGGAAGGCACTTAACCTCCCTCTCCAGCCCACTACCTGTGCCCAAATCCATTCCCCAGATAATTGAGTCCCCCACCAGGAGTAGCTTCCTCTTCCTTCTGGGGTCCTCTGCCTCCCTCCCCTGGGTCTCCCTCCTGGAGGATCTGCACATCCTCCCTGGTAGAAAACTTAGTTTCCCTTACAGGACTTTCCTGCTTCTCAAGGACAGCATAGGAGTTTCTAAATTGGACCAGGTGAGGGGATGTGCTTTTGACTCACCACCTTCAACATCCCTGAGCCCACCATAGTCCATCCAGCCCCCTGCCTGGGCAGTTGTTGCGGCAGTGGCTGGAGACATGGTGGCATCTGGTTGGGGACAAAGGTCCACAGAACTCCTGCCACCTTGGCCCAGAGACTGGCCACCTCCTCCCTCATCCCAGAGGGTTCCGTGTGATAATGTCAATTGCAGAAAGGAGATCGCTGTTAGGGCGAGTGTGCATCACCGAAAATCAGTTTCAGCAATGAACACTCCTGGTGCACAGCAAAAGGGTGCAGGGGAATTGTTTGTTTTTTTTATGTGGGGGCTGCACCTCCCGCACATGCCGCTACTAAAGGATTCTCAACTCCAGGGGGGTGCACATTGGGAGGGGTGCAAAACCGGGGAAAGAATTTCATGGCCAGCTGCAACAAAATGTACGTGTGCCCACACCTGAACCCGGCACCTTCTCAACCCTAGCCTGCCACCCACCCAACATGCCATTGGACCAGCTTGGCAGCCCACCACTGCACTATGCCTCACAAACCCTCCCTCCCCTGCCAACCATTGTTCAGCATGCTTCTCCCCCCCCCCACGCATGTACATATAGCGACATCCTGTCGCTGTATTCGCGGACCTACCCATTCGGTTGCCCTCCCTGCTCAGTAGCCCTGTCAACAGGTGCTGCAATTTGCAATTGAGTCACCCTTTTTGAAAGTGCCTAATCTTGATCACCATTGTCACAGCCTACCACCCAGAGAGGCGCCTTCATATGGTCCAGCACCGTAGTACCCAGAACGTCTTCCTGAAGACTACTGCCCCGCACCCACTGCACTGCACCACTCCCTGCATCTTCCGCCGCTGCTCTATGTCACCTCCTTGTTTTGCCATCTAAACCCTCCTGCTGTTATACAGTAGTTAGTTTTCTGGTTTTATTGCTTTTACTCTGTGCCCTGTGCCTTAGCTCTTTATCCCAAGTATGGCCCCTTTTTTTTTTTTCCTTCTTCCTCGCCTCTCTCTTTGTCCTCCTCTCTACTTCATCTCTCTCTCTCTCTCTCTCTCTGCCTTCTTGGTAAGTCCTTTCCCATTGAAAGTGATTACCCTTAAGTTGCTCTGCTAAACTATCACTATGTGTTAAGCCTGTTTCTGTGTAATAGTAGGAAGTTGCAATCTATTGGAAGCTTATAAAGGCAGATGAACCCAGGGTGGGTGGACGTAAATGCAATCGAATCCAACAGATAAACAGCGCAACACTATGAGTGGTGCTCACAGCGTGAGGTGCAAACCCCAATAATTCACACAAAAGCCAAGGTAATGAGCACTCCAGGACACAGAAAAATATACTGCAAGTGATTTTAATCCAAACGGCAAGTCTAGACCCCTGCGCTTCGGCTCTACGCCTTCAAAGGAGGTTATAACCAAACGTTACAAACAACCACACTTATACACAATCATAGTGATGACATCATAATTAAAGGACAATTAACTCTTTCAGTACCCCATTCTGTCTTATATATATATTCCCTTACTCTAATGTTCTAATGAAACAATTAATTACAAAATGTATACTAAAGTTCTTAACAAGAACATTTTTGTTTATAAATACAGACCAAAAGAAAAAAATATGTTAAAAAATATATGTAACTAAATTACTATGCAAAGCTATTTATAGTTTATTTACAATTTTTTATACTTTTTTATACTTTTAACACTTTGTACAGTAATTTAGAACATGAATAGTTATATGTTTAAACAAAGCTGTTTTTCCTAAATGTGTAAGAACTAGGTAGATTTATATCTCCTCCTTTCTTTCTTAAATCCAAACAATATAGTTAATGCAGTATAAATCATACTGTAAAAGGAAAGGTGATAAAACACTCTAGGTAAGTACAAATTAAAAAAATGAAATGAATGAAATGGAGCACACAGTATCAGGTGAGGTGACCAAATAACATGCAAATAGCTCATGGCAAAACACAAAATGAGATGAAGTGAAGATGAAATTTATAACAGTGGCGACAATACAAACAAATGTGCCTTGGGGTCTTTGGCCCTTGTATGCACCCCATTCTATCAGGAAATACTGTGAGATGGGTGCGGTATAGGAGAATGGGGTGAACTTTGGAGCCAAAGAGTCCAAGGCATACCTCGATGCCTCTCACTGGCTGCAGGGTGTGGAATGGTATGAGCATTACAGGCAAGAATCCCAAGTCACACCCCTGATGCCTGTCATTCTCTACAGGGTGGGGCGTTATGGTCGGAAACCCTAATGCCTCAGACATTCATTGGTATTTTCACTCCAGATTTTCAACATGTTTCTTTTGTGACCCCCACCTCATGAACAATGGCAATATCAGTTTGTTAGCCGAAAGCTGCTTTTGCACAACGACTACGGCATTTAGCACCACAGGTGCAAAAACACATTCCGAACTGGATGTGAAAAATGACAGCTGTACTGTTCATGGGGAGGTGTAAAAAATGGCAATGTTGAAAATCTGCAGTGAAAATATTAAAAAAACTGGTGAAGTCAAGAGCGTGCATAGAAACTGTGCAATGCACACCCGTAATGTAATTAGTTTGGGTATTTTTTACAGCAGATTGTCAACACAAGCATTTTGGGACCTCGGATCATGAACAGTGTCACTGTGATTTTCTTTATCTGTCCCGAACAATGATTTCCCACAGTGACCACGCATTTCTGCACTGAAAGTGTGAAAACACATTTTGGCCATGTTGTGAAAAATGACAGCTGTACTGTTCATAAGGAAGTGTGGAAAAATGCCACTGTTGAAAATCTGTACTAAAAATATTACAAAGTCATGAACTTACAAGGGTGCGTGGAAACTGCTTAATGCTCACTCATAACACAGTCATTTGGACTTTTGTCACCAAATTTTCAACATAGTCATTTTAAGACCTCTGCTCATGAACAGTGTAACTGTGATTTTCTTAATCTGTCCCAAACATTGCTTTTGCACACAGACTGCACCATTGTGCTCTACATGTGCAGAAACACATTTTGGATGAGATGTGAAAAATGTCAGCTGTACTGCTCATAAGGAAGTGTAATAAAATGGCAATGTTGAAAATCTGGTGTGCAAATATTAAAAATTCGGAAACTTGCGAGTGTGCGTAGGAACTGCGCAATGTGCACTCCTAAAACAATCATTTTTAGGAATTTTTTCACCAAATTTTCAACATGGCCATTTTGATACCTCTGCTCATGAACAGTGTCACTGTGATTTTCTTAATCTGTCCCAAACATTGATTGCACACACCAAATGCGCCATTGTGCGTTACATACAGGGAAACAGATTTTGGGTGACGTGAAAAATGACAGCTGTGCTGCTCATAAGGAGGTATGGTAAAATGGCAATGTTGAAAATCTGGAGTGCAAATATTAAAAATTTGTAAACTTACAAGTATGCGTAGGAACTGCGCAACGCACGCTCGTAAAACAGTCATTTTTAGGAATCTTTTCACCAAATTTATAACATAGCAATTTCAAGACCTCTGCTCATGAACAGTGTCACTGTGATTTTCTTAATGTGTCCCATACATTGATTTCGCACACCGACTGCGCCATTGTGTGCTACATGCGTGGAAACACATTTTGGGCAAGATGTGAAAAATGACAGCTGTAGTGCTCATAAGTAGGTGTGGTAAAATGGCAATGTTGAAAATCTGGAGTGCAGATATTAAAAATTCGTGAACTTACGAGTGTGCGTAGGAACTGTGCAACGCACGCTCTTAAAACAGTCATTTTAAGGAATTTTTTCACCAAATTTGCAACATAGGCTTTTTGAGAGCCCACCTTATGAACACTGGCACTGTCGTTTCATTAATCAGTCCCAAAAGGTGATTTTGTGCAGTGACTGCGAAATCACCCTTCAGGCCTATTAACGCCATTACAGTTCAAGAATTCATGAGAAGGGGTCCCAAAAACCCCATGTTGAAAATTTGGTGCCAAAATTCCCAAAACTGCCTGAGTTATGCATTAAAGTTGAAAAAACCCTATTTATTGCATTATACAACTTACCGGCATTTCCTCAGTTCGTGGTCAGCTTTGAAGAGTGCAGATGTGTTCCTGGTCCACTGAAGATCATCGTGCTGAGCTCCGGAGGTAAGTATGGAATGAGGGGTGTGGGAGGAAGCACGTGCACAGTGGGTGGGCACGGTGGCCTGGGGAGACCACCAAGGGGCGTTTTCTTGTTTACAGGTTTTTAAGGAAGGCGGCCGGGACATTTGCCACACTGGGGTGGGCTCCCAGCATGGCAGCTGTAAGGCTGTTTTGGGGGTCTGGAGCCGGCGAGGATTGGGCACCCACGTCGGCCATACAGACATGTGCCATGCTGGGGTGGGCTCCCAGCATGGCACCTGGAAAGCTTTTTTTTGGGGGGGCGTGGAGCTGATGGGGGACTGGGCACCCCCGTCGGCCATACCATATGTGCATGGGGGGGCACATGATCATGCAATATGCCTGCGTGTGTGCATGTGGAGGGGGGAGCACTGCTCACTGATGCGGAGCTCTCCCTTTCAACTGTATGGCACTGCATTTTCAACTGCTGTCATAGACAGCTGCAGCATTGATTGGAGAACTACGACCGCACCTGCAAACACGCTGACTGAATTGGAAGACGGCTGCCACACCTCTGAAAATTCAGATGATGGCACTATGTTTCTTGCACATGCATGCAAACAAACATAAAAATCAGCTACAACACAGCCATAAGTTTTGCTTTAGATCCTTACTGTCCCCAGTGATCTAACCGCTGACCCATGCTGCACTAAGAAGGGACAAACATTCAGACTCCCTGCCCTGTTTCGTATGACAGACTTTAACTAACCCAGCAGAACCCAATAAGCAACTGTTTGACAAAAACAAAAGAAGAGACGTTACCAGCAAATTAAACTGACACTTGATTGAAAAACAAATATGTCTTTCCCAGCAGACTGCTATCAGTAAGTGTTTGAAATAAAGACTATTCTGCTGCAATGCAAAAGCAGCCAATTTTGCCTCTAGCCTGACACAGCTTGTTCTGCAGAAAACAAACTGAACTCCTTCAGCCTGTGCGTAAAAAACAGAAAATGAGCCAAACTCCTACAGCCTGAGTGTAGAAAATCAGCCAAGCTCCTGCAGCCGACACCCAGATGAAAATGAGAGCAGCGGTCTTTTGTTGAAGTTGCTCGGTGGCTATTTAAAGGACTTTCATCCATTTGGAATTGGCCCCACTTAAAGCAGCACTCTGACTGACTGATTTGTCAGTGAAAACCCCTCATTTTTCCCTGCAGTGACTCTGGAGCTGTTTGTGCCCCCCCCAAAGCTGTTCAGGCTACGCTGCTGCAATGCAAAAGCAGACAATATTGCCTCTAGCCTGACACAGCTTGTTCTGCAAAAAATGAACTGAACTCCTAAGGCCTGTATGTAAAAAAAACAGAAAATGAATCAAACTCCTGCAGCCTGAGTGTAAAACATGAGCCAAACCATTACTGCCAACACCCGGATAAAAATGAGAGCAGCAGAAATACTTGTAAGTACAATTGTACTTACTAAGTAAGACCTGGCTAGTCTAACGGTACTTAGAAATTTGCCCTCTTTGAGGGTTTTGTGAATCCTAATTTAGGGGATATTGCAGCCTGCATCTGCCTCAAGCCCCTAGTACCATGCCACAGCCCATTTTGTGGTGCAAGGCTGGTGCAAGCCCCCTTTGGCACAGGCAGCCTGCCTTTGCTGCCTTTGTGAATTACTGCCGGTGTATCTTTTGGCACAAGCTGCACCTTGCGCCACTCTTTGTGGCACAAGCCCCTTGCGTCATTCAGGGGAGCTTTCTGAATTGATCCCTGCATATCTAAATTTTATGGTCACCAGTACAGGGCAACACAAAAGCCACAAGGACCCAGCTGACATCTTGCCTGTTGAATCATGAACCCTTTTGACTTTGTGCTCCCCCAACTCCTGCCCAATACCTAGTGATCAGCTTGCATTTCAGAAGTAGCTGTAGCTGCTTATTGTGGACACTGTTCTCTGAACATTTGGGCCACTTAGTGCTTGGAGCACTTGATTGTGTGAGGGACTGAATCTCTAATAGTTGCATCCCTGGTGCTCCTACCTTGCCTTAGTTCCCACTATGGCCCCCTATCTAGATGAGGCCTTCACTCCCCCCCCCGATGCCCTAGCTGTGTGAGGCCTACAGCCCTTGTAGCTTCCCTATCTGGGTCAGGCCTACATTTCCTGTAGCCTCCCTAAATGGGTCAGATCTACATGCCCCTGGCCTCCCTATCTGGGGCAGGCCAAATTCTCTTGCACAGTGTAATGTCACTTGTCCAAATGTCCTGGGGACAATGCAGTTGTTTGGATAAATGGGGTTTCAGATAATGGAGAGCATCTTACAGTGAAGTCTATAAAGATGGGAGACATACCACAATTTTGAATAATAAGAGTTTTGGTTAGTTGAGGTTTGGATAACTGGGGTCTTAATGTGTAAGCCCAACCCCAACTATCCACCTTCTGCTTATCGTATTGCAATTTGTGCATTCTCATCCACTATGCTGCTCCCTACCCATACCTCCCTTGTCTCCATTTCTCCCTCTTCTCACTCCCCCTACACTTCTCCTGTCCCTCCCATTTGTCCCTCAAGCCCTCCTTCATACCCTCCCCTCCTCTCTTTCCTTCCTACATTATGGATCTATGTGATAACGGAGATAGCCGATGGGTGATCACTGTTAGGGTGACAGCACCTCGCTGAAAAAATATTTTGGCAATGTACTCCCCGGGGCACAGCAAAACAGCACTGGGAACTTGTTTTTTATGTTTTATGTGGGGGGCTGTGCCCCCACACACACCCCATGGGGGGGCATCACCACCCACACCCCCCACTAAAGGATTCTCAACTCCAGGGGGGTGCATGTCGGGGGGTGCAAAAGCAGAACAAAATAAAAATGTGGGCTGGGTGCAACAAAAGTACCTGTGCCCAGATCTGAACCCAGCACCATTCCCACCGTAGCCCTGAACACACCCACCATGCCATGGAAGCAGCTTGGGAGCTTGCTGTGATGTCACCCCCTACAACCCCTCCTTTCCCTCCCACCCCACGTTCAGTGTGCTCGCTCCCCCACCCATGCATGTAGGCATGTAGCTACAGGATGTCGCTATTTTGCTCACCCCGATCCAGTTGTCCTCCTTCCCCTGTCACCCCGATGACAGGCACCATGATTGAGTTGCCCTTTTGGCAGGTGCCCAATTGCAGTGGTCAAAGTCACGGGATACCCTACATTATTACCCCAGGCAACCTGCATGCTGTCTACCACCCTCTTTATTCATTCATTCATTCATATGAAAGCCTATGGATAAAATCTGCCCTTTTCATACAGTAGGCGACCATACATAAATACAATATATGGATGTAAATAGAATAAATATAAAACAACTGCAGCTAAGCTTACTGTTTAAATCCTGTCTCCAAGATTGTGCATGTTGCATGTTAGACATGAAACCAATGATTTATTTAAGCAAACAATACTAAAAACAACCTATCCTATAGTAAAAAGTTTCTTCCTGACCATTTTTTTTTATATTGTGGTAACTTCAGCACCATTCTCAATGATGATCGTGTGACAGTGAAGTTATCGCAACTTTGGTTAACCAATAAGCCCAAGTTATATGATACACTCTATTGATACATTTTCCAAGCCCAACAACCCAAAGGGATGTTCTCTAGGTCAAATTTGGAAGATTTGATACTGAATAGAGCATGCAGGTATGGCAGTCCATAGTCATAATAAAAGCAAATCCGCATGCGAAATCAACAGTGTCTCTACCTAATGTAAGGCAGTTTTCCAGGAGAAGAATAAACAAGCCTATATTTAATAATTGGAATTATATGAGTCAAAATCCCCTATTTACAAGCTTCAGGAGTAAGGAATGCCTATTACAATATAAAACTCCAAATCACATATTTACTGATTTAACAAGAGCATCTGTATTCAATGAATAAGCTAAAATGGAGTCAAGTCTGACACCAAGGTACGGAAGAATCAACTTGTTCTGGTAAAGTACCACAAACAGTCATAAGTTGTAAAGGCCAATCTGGCAGGTTGTTTGTCCTGCTGAAAAACTGCCTGCATTTGTTTTTCTTAACATTCAAATATAGCTTCATGTCTTCAAACCACAATTGCATCGTATCAAAACCCGTTTGAAATTTAACATTAACAGTAGTAATACTGTATTATTGTCTCTTATGAATAACACTGCATTATCTGCAGTTCGACACTGATGGGGAGGTCATTCAGGAACAAACTCAAAAAAATAAGGGACTAATATAGATCCCTGTAGGACACCTGAGTTTACCAGAGAAACAGAAGAAAACTGACAATAAATTTTCACCTGTTGAACCCTCCCTCCCTAGTAGTTGTTGAGCCAAAACCCACAACTGAACTAGAAAAGCTCTTATGACTCAATTTAGTCAGTAAGAAATCATGACTAACTTGAAAGCTTTTGACAAATCAATATCGATAGCTCCTATACTTTCTCCACTGTACAAGGCCTCATGAAAACAATATGTAAATTCAGAAGTGCTGTTATAATACTATGGAATTTTCTAAACCCATGTTGTTCAATGGTCTACAAATTATTTAAGTAATCAATGAACTGATAGTGTTTTATTCTCTTTAAGGCCTTGGACAGTGGAGAAAGGATAGAGATAGGCCAATAATTAATAACATCATCTGTTGACTTGCTTTTACAAACAGGTGTAACATGAGCATGCTTCTAAATAAATGGAACTTCCTAACAGAGGAGTGAAAAATTAAAAAAAAATTGTTATTGGTATCACCAGTTCTTCTAAGGCAATGCTAAAAAGCTTCATATCTATAATATCTGGTCCAATTGGGGCCTTAAGCTTTAATTTTTATAAAAGGAAAAAAAGAGGACCACCAGCTTTGCCTAAGCTCTTATTGATCCATTCATGATTAAATTTAGTTTTGTCTTTCAACAGCACCAGTAACGCAACTCTTGAAATAGTCAGCAACTCTTATGTAGTCAGAACAAAGTAAGCCATCACTATCCAAAGATTTGGTTACCACTTTTGAGATGTTGCTAAAAAGTTAATTTATCCTTTCCCAAAAGTTTTGAGAATTTGTAATGGCAGTATTCTCAAAGTTACTATAGTACTTTGATTTATCCAGAATAACTTTTTTTATACTTATTCATCAATTGTCTACATTCAATTAAATTGTTGCCTGCTGTATTTCTTCCAGTTGGTGTTACCTGTTAGTGTATCCTGCAATCTAAGCTGCCACAGTATTGTCACTGATGTATTGCTTTCTTGCTTGTACTCCCCCCGTTGTACCTGGAAATGAGTCTTGGCTCAGTGTGCCTTTCCCAGTTAGCAATTTTCAATAAATAAATACATAAATACTGCAAAGCACTGGTTTTTACATATAACTTCAGTTTACATTCTCTCAGTCTCATCATTTGTTTAAGATCTGGTGACAATCATTTTAAGGAAATACCCCTTACCCTAACTAGAGGAGCAAACTCTTTGAAAATACCATTATGTTTCATTTTGGAAAAAAAAATCAAACATTAAATCAACAGATGAATTGATGTCCATAAAGGATGAATCAATTTTGAGACATGCTTGTTTAAATGCATCAACCTTAAATTTTGCTAAAATTCTTACATGGGACACAGTGGGTGACACCTTTGGCAATTGTACAGTGCAATGGCAATATAAAGGTACATGAACATTCCATCTGGCCAATAACATTGTGATGTTATGAATTCTCTGTGGTTTTGGTGAAAGAAGCCAATCATTTAAGGAATCATTGCCACTACAGTCATCAGCTGAGTAAGATTTAGAGCACACATTTTTATCCTCTTAACTTTTATTTGCCCTACCACACCAATCAATGTTAAAATTAATGAATATAATCTTCTCGTGATTTTTATTCAAAGCATGAAACCAAATTATACAAACCAAAAGAAGCATTTTAGGTGGTATGTAAACTACACTAATATTTGCATTTTTGGATCCTCCAAGCATAATGATAGCACTCAGAAAGTTACAAATTCTATCACCAGAGCAAACAGAAAATTTCACAACAGAAAAACATTGGTTATAATATTTGATACACCCATCACCTTTTTCCCCTCTTTATCACACCTCAATAAGTTATATCCAGGGAGCAAAATCTTTGTATTTTAAATTTTAGAGAAAAGCCAGGCTTCTGATAAACCGACAAAATTCAAATTGTATAAATGAACCCATGCAGAAAGTTGAGACGTTTTTTGGTAACAAACTCCTGATGTTAACATAAGCTACTTTCAGGCCCCAAGAATTATTATTCAAATCAGGGGCAGAACTAACAACATAGAAACCTAGAAAAAAAAGATGGCAGAAGGAGAGGAAGGATCCATCTAGTCTGCCCATATGTTCTATGGACCTTCTCAGATCCCAGGACCTAACCCCCCTTCTGTCTAATGCCTCTTACTGCTCCTGTTGCTTTTGATAGCGCTTTAGCCTTGTTTCATCCCAGCCTGAATGATGTCACAGACTTTGCTTCCATTACCTCAGGTAGCAGTTTATACCATGGCTCCATGACTCTTTTTATAAAATTGTGTTTCCTAAGCTCCCTCTTGAAACTCACCACCCTCAACTTCCACTCATGCCCTTTAGTGTTAGAGTCAGAGACTCTGTTGGACAGGTCCGAGGATGTTGCCTTATTTATTCCTCTCAGGAACCTATATGTTTAAATCATAGCTCCCCTTTCCCCTTCTTGTCTCCAGTGAGAACATATTTAATGCTTCCAGACATTCCTTGTAAAAGTGCCCTTGTAGGCCCCGAATCATTTTGGTCACTTTTCTCTGAACAAATCAAATCAAATAAAAATGTATTTTTAAAGTGCTTTTCAATAAAGCAAAGCGCGTATACAGTATACAAACTTTAAATCCAAAAATAAAAATTAGGCAGCAATAACAATACTAAACAGTTTCTCCCAATGCCATTTCAAATAAATATGTTTTTAGTGAAGATTTGAAAGCCTCGGTGGACAGGCACTCTCTAATCCGGCCAGGTAGAGAGTTCCACAGGGTCGGGGCTACAAAAGAAAAAGCCCTAGTGCCTGATATCTGTAAATGGACCCTGGGAACCTCTAGCAATCCCTCATTAGTGGAGTGGAGAGGCTGGATGGGGCAGTATGACCTGAAGGAGGTCTTGCAAGTAACCTGGTCCCTGTCCATGTAGGGTCTTATAAGTCAGCAACGCGACCTTGAAGGTGATCCTCCATCGCACCAGCAGTTAGTGCAGTTCACGCTGCACAGGTGAGACATGGCTAGATCTTGTCAACCCTGTCAACAACCTGGCTGCAGCATTCTGCACCAGCTGCAGGTGACAGAGATCCACCCCCAGTAACCCTAGGTATAGAGCATTGCAGTAATCCAGACAGGAAGACACAAAGGCGTGAACCAATGTAGGAAGGTTCTCAGGTGGAACAAGTTGCTTTATCTGGGTGAGATTCCTCAGATAATAAAATGAGGACTTGACAATGGCTGACACCTGGGCTTTTAGCATCAGTTCACTATGAAGCACAATGCCCAGATTCTGCACCTGTTCAGAAGATCTCAACTGGTTACCCCCTAGTACAAGGTCAGATGGTTGTCCAGGAGTCAACTTGTTTACCTGCTGACCCGGGTCCACCACCAACACCTCAGTCTTGTCCAAATTCAGCCTCAACCAGTTAGCACTCATCCAGTCCTGGAGCTCAGTGATGCAGTTGTTAAAGACTGAGATCACACTGTGCTGTTCGGGTACAAAGGACATGTAGAGTTGAGTATCATTTGCATAGCAGTGAAAACTCAGCCCATACCACCTTATAATGTCTCCCAATGGAAACATTTACACCATGAACAACATGGGGGGCAGCACAGAACCCTGTGACACCCCACAAGGCAGGGAGAAGGGGGCCAAGGACAAAATCCCCAACACCACCCTCTGAGTCCTGCCTGTGAGAAAAGAATGAAACCACCTGAGGACCATCCGTAGCAGTCCACAGAGTAGCCACAGACATTCCAGAAGCACCCTATGATCCAAGGTGTCAAATTCTGCAGAGAGATCAAGAAGGACCAGAATCAAATGATTCTTCTGATCCCTCACTATTAGGAGATCATTAAGTACTCGAACCAATGCCTTCTTGGTATTATGCCTCTTCCTGAAACCAGGCTGGAGAGGATCATAGACTTTGTGGGTTGTAAGAAAGCTCTCAAGCTGCAACACGACTACCTTCTCAATAACCTTGCCCAAAAAGGGCAGGTTAGAGACCGGTCTATAGTTAGCAAGACAGTATGGGTCACAGGAAGATTTCTTCAAAAGGGGTGTCACTGCAGCCTCCTTCAAAGGGTCTGGAAACACCCCCTGATCCAGTGAACACCAGACTATCTCAGTAAGGATTGGTCTGATGACATCCAAGCACCCCACAAGAAGGTGGGTAGGACCAGGATCCAAGCTACAGTAAATCAGTAGCAAGCTCTAAACAATCTTCATGATATCCAAGATCGCTGGCTGATCAAAATCTGTCCAGACCGACCAGGTGCCTGCGTCCTCGCATCGATCACTCCCGTACTCATTTGAATGAGTCAGGTAGATTTCCGACCTGAATGAGGACACCTTACCTGCAAAGAATTGAGTTAACTCATCGCACTTTAATTATGAAAAGGCTCTCCTTCCCTGGAGGCAGGCTGGATTGCACAGCCTGTCCTCGGTCCAGAAGAGCTGAGTAGGTTAATTCTTTGCTGCAGCAATCTCCCTGGACAGGAACTCTGCCTTCTTATGGGAATTGCTGATTGATAGTCTGAGTAATGGGCAATCAACCAAAGTCTGTCCCCCTCCAGGGCAGATTTCCGCCAACACATTCGAACCTTCACCCCACTCTCCTCAACTCCCTCAAAGTCACATCAAACCAAGGGGACCAAGGACGGAGAGGGAAAGGATAAACTCGGACAGGAGCTATGGATTTCAGGGCCCTCAGCACCATATTATTATAGTGCACTACTAGGTCACCTAGATCCAAGCATTCTTATGGCCTACTTGATAGATCCAGCACTGCTATCAGACCCTCTGGGGTAACACCTCTCAAAGGGTGGTACTGGACCATCTCCAAAGGGTCAGGTCTCACAGGGGGAGCCATGAAACTGAACCTTATAGAGTGATGGTCTGACCATCCAACCGGTTCCACCACCAAGTGAGTGGCCTCCATCTCCAGGAGGAACACCAGATCCAGGGAGTGACCCTGAACATGGGTTGCAGTGGTAACTACCTGTGTGAAGCACAATGAGATCATCAGATGAAGGAAGTTCTGACCAAAATGCAAGAGTTCATTGTTGACCCAGGCATTGAAATCCCCCAGGACCAACCACCTGGGGGATTCCAACACCATGTCGACCATGAAGTCTGCAACTTCCTGCAGGAAATCTTTCCCGTCTCCAAGTGGACGGTAGATGAGAAGAATCCTGCTGCCCACACCTGCTCCCATGATACACTCAAAGGATCTGGTTGTCCCCACTGGAACCTCCACAAGGCCCAGTTCCATCTTAAAACAAATGGCTACACCCCTGCCCCTACAATCCAATCTTGGGCAGTGTATCACTGTGTAACCAGCTGGAACTGCTGATTCCAATACCGGACCAGCATTCTCATCCAGCCAGGTCTCGGTGATACAAGCCAGGTCAGATGTCTCAACAAGATCAACAATAATTGCTGTCTTGTTGTTTATTGACCTGGAATTGCATAACGCTGCCCAAGTTGGATGACAACAGAGCTCACAACAGAGGGAGGTGAACTTTACAATTTACAATTGTCTTTGGTTTGAAGCAGATTCCTTAGGAAAGTTAATATTCTTCAGGTGGAGGATACTTCTAACTGAAGGGTGAAATAAGCAACTTAGAATTATCAGAAAAGGCAGTCTTTCAATCAACAGAGGGAGGTGGAGTTTGCTTTACTTGTTACAATTGTTAAGATTTTACTGTTTTCTGTGTTTCTGCCCTTCTGACTTGATTGGAGTTAGTGACTGACTGTTTGCATTGCAATATTTGTAATACTGTGAGTATTCACTGGGCTAAGAATTTGTCATAAGCCCAGAATTGAGAGCAGGTTACAGGCTGTGTATTGTACCCAGACAGTCCCTAGGGGGTGGAAACTGTTTTTTCTTTGTTTACCTCAGTGTGCCTTATAAGGCCAAGCCAGACTGTGTCAGGAAGTGCTTACATCACAGCTACTTAGCAGCCAATAGCTCTGGAAGAATCTTACAGACCTTGATAAAAGTACTAATTTTAGCAGGCTCATCAGATAACCTCATAGTCTTCAGGTGAAGCTACCTCTGGCTGCAAGCTGCAACACTGGACTTAAGATTTGCAAGAAAGTGAGTAGTGCTCACAACAGAGGAGGTAAACTTTACAATTTACAATTGTCTTTGGTTTTGAAGCAGATTCCTTAGGAAAGTTAATATTCTTCAGGTGGAGGATACTTCTAACTGAAGGGTGAAATAAGCAACTTAGAATTATCAAGAAAGGCAGTCTTTCAATCAACAGAGGAGGTGGAGTTTGCTTTACTTGTGTTACAAGTGTTAAGGTTTCAGTGCAGGAAGAGTTTAAACCCACATAGGCTAAATACTGTTTCTGTGTCTGCTCTTCTGCACAGCTGGCGTGTTTTGGGGCTGACTGTTTTCAGAGCACAAGTCATCAGGCTCTTTTGGGGCTGGGAGGTTTACCTGTGTCTGACTTGGATGTTTGGATTTTCTTTGTTTGATTAGCAGGGTATTTTCTCTGTCAAATTGGTTTGAAGCAGTATTACAAATTGTCGTGTATGGCATCTTGCTGACAGAAGGCACTCATCATCATTAAGGTCAGAGCGTTTAGCTGATTGTTTCTTGAGGGGCACAGTTTAGGCCCAACCCTTCCCACCTCACCCCACCCACCCACCTGGAAATAGTTCATTTATACCTGGGGTTCTGACATCATTTCCTCAAGAGGGCAAGGTACACATCACTGTCATATCCTGTCTAGCACACTGCACTGACAATATAAGCATATACATTATATAAATACATATATTTCTATATAACGCACCAATCATGCACACACAAAAAATAATAATAAAAAAAACAAGGTAGACAGTTATGTGGGGAGTAGTACAATGTAATGGCTGTGGGGCAGCAGTCTTCTGGGAGTCTTTCTGGAGGCTGAGATGCTGCCCTGTTTGCAGACAACTATCTGCCCTGAGGGAGGAAGTTGCCCATCTTCGGGCCTCACTGGACAGTGGCAAGGGAACCTCCCCCATCCAGGGAGCACCACAGCCACCACCACTACCTCAGAGGTTGCGAAGAAAGCACAGCAGTTGGACCACAGTGGGCTCAGGGAGGGTAAGGGTGGTGGAACAGAGGCACACCAGTCAGTTGTTACACTCCACAATCCATACACCATTCTGGGGAGCATAGTTCCCCTAAGGATGCACCATGAGAGAGACCTAAGGAGGTGCAGACAACTATCACAAGGAGGCCCTCAGGAAGGAGGCAGAGGACACCACAGGAAAGAAAGCAGCTCCTGGTGGGGGACTCAATTATTAGGGGATAGAACTGGGGAGCAGGAAAACTGAAGTAAGGTGCCTGCCTGGTGCCATGGCTTGAGGGACAGGAGCATCCTAGGGTCACGAGAACAGTTGCACGGAGTCTGAGCTGGACATCATTGTCCACCTAGGGACAAATGACTTGGCTCATCATGAGATTAGAGCAGTGTAAAAGGACTTTGTAGAGTTGGGGAGGGAGCTTAAGACAAGTAGCACACACAGTATCCTTCTCAGAGGTGCTGCCTGTCAGTGGCATGAGTGAGGCGAGGGTACTTTGCACCATGCAGTTTAACAAATGGTTAAAAAAATGGTGTGGAGCACAGGGGTTTGGCTTCATTGTGGACTGGGGTTCCACCTGGAGAGACAGGAGAGACACCAGCCTATACTGGCAGGATGGTCTGCATCTGTCCAGGAAGGGAACAAGTCTTTTGGGCAATCGGTTTAAATGCTTCGTTGGCAAGCCTTTAAACTAGTCAAGGGGGGAGGCACTGACAAGCAGAAGGAAAATCCCAGCCTCCTCCTAAAAAACAGGGTACTAAATGAGAAAAAGACCAAGGTAGAAAGGTCAGTGGGGTTGCCTGCTACAGAAGGTAAAGCCATCAAAAATGGAGAACAATGAGTACCAATGCCCGTAGTCTGGGTAACAAGCTTCCTGAATTAGTGGCCTTGATGGAGGAGGAAGATCTGGATATTGTGGCAGTCACAGAAACATGGTACACACAGAACCATGACTGGGACGAAACATACCGGATACACTATCTACAGGAGGGACAGGGAGGGTAAAGAGGAGGAGGATTAGCTGTCTACACACGAGAAAAATCAAAGCAACAGAACAAAGGGTAAAACAGGGAGGAGAAGAAGCACTGTAGGTCAATTTGGAGGCAGGCAATGGCACCACAATCCGCACAGGGGTTGGGGAGACAGACCTCTCCCAGGGGAGGAAATGGACAAGGAAATATAGAAAGTATACTCTAGAATGGCAGATAAAGGGGAGATATTGCTGATGGGTGATCTGAATATGCCAGATGTTAACTGGAGTGCAGTTGCAGCAGCCACTTCTAAGAGTGGGGTTATTCTGGATGCCCTACTGGGGGCATGCCTTAGACAACTAGTATTGGAGCCCACTCGAGAGGGAGCAATCTTAGACCTGGTTCTCTCAAACGGAGATGAAGAGAGGATCACAGATGTAGAAGTGGGTAGCCATCTGGGAACTAGCGACCATCGAACAGTATGGTTCACAATAAACACAGCAATAGAGTCAAGCCATACAAAGACAAAGGTACTGGATTTTAGGAGGGCTGACTTTGCCAAAATGGGTGAGTGCTTAAGGAATGCATTAGCAAATGGGCAGGAAGGAGGGGTGGAAGAACAATGGGAAATAATAAAAACTGCCATCACAGAGGTAACAAGCCTTTGTGTAAAGCAAATAAACAAAACGAAACGAGGTAAGAAACCGCTATGGTTCTCAAAGGAAGTGGCAGTGAAGGTTCAAGAGAAAAAGAAAGCATTCAGGAAGTACAAGGAATCACAGAAGGAACAGGACAGAGAACTGTATCAGTTAAAGCAAAAAGAAAGTGGAAAGGCAGTCAGAACAGCAAAGGCCCAAACCGAGGAAAAGATAGCCAACTCAGTTAAGAAGGGGGATAAAACCTTTTATAGGTACATCAGGGAGCGAAGGAAGACCAAGGAAGGGATAGTGAGGCTTAATAAAGGGAGGGAGGGTGGGCAGAGGTGACTGTGAAAAGGCAGAGATACTAAACAAATATTTTTGCTCAGTATTTACAAAGGAAGAGGAGGTACCTAAAACAAACAGTAGAAACACTTTGGATACAGAAGTTGATACCAGCCCATTTACAGAAGAAAGAGTTCTGAAAGAGCTCTTAAAACTGAAGGTGGACAAAGCAATGGGGCCTGATGGGATTCATCCCAGAATTCTAAAAGAACTAAGGATAGAACTAGTGACACCACTGACTACCCTCTTTAACAAATCATGGGAGGATGGGGTGGTACCTGAGGACTGGAGGAGGGCAGATGTGATTCCCCTTCACAAAAGTGGGAGCAAGGCAGAAGCAGGAAACTACAGACCTGTTAGTTTAACCTCAGTGGTAGGGAAAATGATGGAATCACTTCTGAAGGAGGCCAGAGGGGCACAGGACCCAAGGCAGCATGGATTCACAGCGGGAAGGTCATGCCAGACAAATCTGATAGATTTCTTTGACTGGGTGACCAAAGTAGTAGATCAGGGAGGGGCTGTGGACATGGCCTACCTAGACTTTAGCAAGGCATTTGACACAGTCCCACACAAAAGAGTAATATACAAGTTAGCCAGCCTGGGAGTGGGTCCCAAGATGACAGCCTGGGTAAAGAATTGGCTGGAGAATAGGACACAGAGAGTAATAGTAAATGGAGTCCACTCTGAAAAAGGGGGTTAGCAGTGGGGTACCACAGGGTTCAGTATTAGATCGGTCCTCTTCAATGTCTTTATAAGGACATTGCAGAGGGACTGGAAGGAAAAGTATGTCTCTTTGCAGATGACACAAAGATCTGCAACAGAGTTGATGCATAAGGTGGGTGGAAAGGATGAGAAGGACTTGGCAAGGTTAGAGGAATGGTCAAATGTATGGCAGCTTAGATTCAATGCTAAGAAGTGCAAGGTAATGCACCTGGGAAACAAAACCCAGGGAAGAGTACACAATGGGGTGAGATACTAACAACAACAAAATGGAAAGGGACCTGGGGTAGTCATATCAGATGACCTAAAGGTAGGCAAGCAATGTGAGAGGGCAGCAAGAAGGGCTGGGGGATACTGGGATGCATAGGAGAGGCATCACCAGCAGAAAACAAGAGTTATTATCCCTCTGTACAGACAGCTGGTGAGACCACATCTGAGTACTGCATGCAGTTCTGGAGACCCAATCTCCGCAAAGACATAGACAGGATGGAAGCTGTCCAGAGGAGGGCAACTAAAATGGTGCAGGGTCTGCACCAGAAGACATATGAAGTGAGACTTAAGGAGCTTAATATGTATAGCCTCGAGGAAAGGAGGGAGAGGGGGGACATGATAGAAACTTTCAAGTACCTCAAGGGAATCAACAAAGTCCAAGAGGGTAGCATCTTTCAAAAAAAGAGGTGTGCAAGAACAAGGGGGCACAATTTGAAGATAGAAGAGGGGTGGCTCAGAGGTAATTTAAGGAAGTATTTTTTCACAGAGAGGGTTGTGGATGCATGGAACAGCCTTCCAGAGGAGGTTGTGGAGTCAAAAACAGTGGTGGAATTCAAGCATGCATGGGACAGTCATAAGGCAATTCTAGGGGGTGGGGGTATGAAGGAGTAGGCTGCTGGTTAACTAGGATCTGCAGCTTATCCATCAGGTAGGGAAATGGGCAGATTGGGTGGGCCAAGCGGTCCTTATCTGCCATCAAATTCTATGTTTCTATGTTTCTATGGAAGAGCAGGCTACTTGCCCACTACCCATGGAGCCCTTGGGTATGGGAACCAGGCAGGGAGGACCCCTTTCCTGGACCCATTTGACCCCGGGCACCTCCTTGGTCTCACTACCCCAATCAGCCCACCCCACATCCCTCCCTCTCCAGACCCGGAGACCCAGCCCCTTCTACCTTTCTGTGCAATCCCCAAAGCACAACAATGCCTATATACCATAGGCTGCAATGGGGGATTACAAAAGGGGCATATGTCTCTCAGCCTGGAGGGGGAGTAATGCCTGCCCATCAAAGAATGGAAGAATGGCCCCAACACGTGCTTCCAACACAATATCAGCAGTGAATCCAAAAATAAACTATTAACAAAAATCCCCATTTTATAAAATGAACACCCCCCAAAAATAAACCCCCAACACACCTTAAAGATTAACAATGAATCAATAATTCATAAAAGTCCATAGAGTAATCTATTTAGTCTCTCCACACCAGTTTGTAAATAAACATCCCCACAAACTCTCACTTCAGGGGGTTAAATCCAGTAAAACATCCAGAAGGCCATCAGCTCTCACCTGAGCCTCCAGGAATTAAGAGTATAAAGTATAAAAAGCACAACAATCTCACTGCTTAAAAAATGTTCATCTTCTTAAGCCAGACAGTAAGGAGGAAAAATAAAGATATCTCAGACCAGGTGTACAAAGATCCAGAGACAAATTTCTTGGTCAGCTGATCCAGTAAGGAGTCACTAAAAATTCTTTGGCTCGCCATGAATAATACTCGGTCTCTGCAAACAATTTTCCAAAAGCACAAGGCAAGCTCTCACATACCCACCACCTGAAGGCAAACAGCCTCCAACTTGTTTATATCCTTTTTCAAATGTGTACTACAAAAGTGGACACAGCAGTCCTGATGGGGCCCTACCAGGGACCTGTAGAGTGGCAGTGTTACCTCCTTCCTTCTGCTGTTGAATACCCTCCCTATGCATTCCAGCATTTGTTGGCCTTGCTATAAGCTTCGTTGCATTGGCTTGTCTGTTTAAGGGTGATGTTTATGATGACATCTAGGTCCCATTCTTCCTGTGTGGCACTGAGCTGAACTCCACTGAGGTGGTACTCTGTCCTTGGGTTCCCTTTGCTCAAATGCATCACCTTACATTTCTTTGCATTGAACTTCAGCAGCAAGACATTGGACCATCTATCCAGCCTCTGTAGGTCTTTTTGTAGGTCCTAAACTGCCTCCTCACTGTCAGCCCTTCCTCCCAGCTTGGTATCATCTGCAAAGAGGGCAATTTTGCCCTGAATACTTATGCCAACATCACTGTTAAAGGCATTAAACAGGACTGGCCCCAACACTGAGCCTTGGGGCACACCACTAGTGACCGTGACTTCATCAGACCTCACCCCATTGACTACTACACTCTATTTTCTGTCCCTAAGCAAATTACCTACCCAACTGACTATGCACTTGACTGTGCCCAGGTCCTCCAAAGTTTTTAGCAATCAGTTGTGCAGCACCGAATCAAAGGCCTTACTAAAATCGAAGTAGAGGAGGTCCACTGGTTGGCCCCTGTCTAGTTCCCTAGTGACCCAGTCAAAAAATGTGATTAGGGTCGTTTATCATGACTTTCTCGCAACAGACCCATGTTGCCTGCCATCCTGCAGACCATTCTTATCTACGTACTTTATGTCTACCAACTCTACCAAGTCTTGTTTTATTAAGGTTTCCATCAGTTTCCCCACTACCGATGTAAAACTAACCAGTCAGTGGTTACCTGCTTCCTCCCAACTCCCTCCCTTGTGAAGAGGTACCACATCAGCTCTATTCCAGTCTCCTGGCACTACCCCCATCTGAAGTGCTCTGCTGAATAAATGTGCTAAGGGACTTGCCGATTCACTTGCCAGCTCTTTAGCACCCTCAGGTGTATTCCATCAGGCCCTGGTGACTTGTCTTCTCTGAGCTGATCCAGGGCCTCTCTAACCCTGCTGTTGGTGATTGATGGGGATACCATTTGTGGAACACCTTTGTCAGCAGCCTTGTCACTGTGTGGTACTGGGCCTTTGTGTTACTTGGTGAACACTGAGCAAAAGAAGTTGTTCAGAACAGTAGCCTTCCACCTATCCTCCTCCACTACTCTGTCACCATCTTTAACTCAAACTATTCCTCCCCTTTTCTTTTTTCTTGTATACAGTATATTGAAAAAAAGGTTTGTTCCCTTCATTAGCCCTTTCTACAAGCCGAATCTCCATTGCAGCCTTAGCTGATTTCATCACATTGTTTCCTTCTTTGTTCTTCTGAACGTAGGCTTCCCATGTGCTGTCTTCCTGAGTTCTTTTATAGTTCAAATAGGCCTCCCTTTTGGTTCTGATTTCAGTCCTTACCTGATTATTGAACCGTATTGATTTCTTGTGCTTGTTCTTTTTAGTCACTGTTCTTACACACATCCTGGTGGTTCCCCCAAGCTACATCGACAACAAAGTTGTCGAAATGCAGCTCGGGGATAGAAACAATGTCAACAGGTGAAACTGAGTGTTTTTTTTATGTGGCGGGGCCTTCTTAAATATAACAAACTTCTAGGAGCTCTTCATCCCTGCCCTCAGCCAGCTCCTGAAGCTGGTGTACCACACTAGTGTGGATCCTCTCCCCCATTGCCGAGCTGAGTAGCATCCACATGGATTCTACACCCCTCTTTTTGATGCTATTAATTGAGATGGCATTTATCCCATCCTTTACATATATTGCTACCCCTCCTCCTGCCCTCCCTTCTGTCCCGTCTGAACAGGGCATAGCACGGGACCGAAAGGTCCCAGTCATTTTTCTACAAGGCCCAAGTCTCTGTGACAACCACCAAGTCCACTTAGGAATCAGCCATCACTGCCTGCAGGTCACCTATTTTGTTTCTCAGGCTTCTGGCATTGATGCATACCCCTTTCCATAGTCTGGTACCCCTGCTGCTATTTGCTACTATTGGTTCTGCACTTGAGCCCACAGATGTGTGGCACTGTGTTTGGTTCCCAATAGTTTCCAACCATTTTCAATGTGTTTTCTTAGGCTGTGGGAGAAAAATTCCTACTTGCAGGAGAGTGATGACTAAGTTCATATCAGAAGTGCATTTTCTAATAGGTTCCCTAGTGTTAGACTCCCCCTCACCTAGTTTAAATGGTTGAGATGGACATCAAATTTCTGTCCAAGAAAACTTACTCCTTCCTTTGTTAGGTGAAGTCCACCAAACCTGAATAGTTTCCTCTCCCAGAAGCTCCCCCAAGAGCCTATGATGTGATGTTCTTTTTCATGACACTATCCATGTTGGCAAGCATTAAATTCCTCAATGTCCTTATTCCTGATTGTGTCTTTCCAATCCCCTTTGCCCCACACTGGGAGGATCTCCAAGAATGTCAGGGCAGTCACTCTAGCCTCCAGATGTTCTCCAGCTTAATGAAATGTTGCTTACTTTCTTCCACTGTACGAGCAGACAGGTTGTTTGTACTGAGATATATCAGAACACTGGTTCCTTTCTCCTCTTTGTTTACCAACCTCCCAATGCATTTGGTAATGTATTGTGCTGAAGCTCCAGGGAGGCATTTAACTGTCACCTTAGGTTGTGTACCTTTACTCAGGTGGAACTCGACTTCCCTGATCATTGAGTCCCCCAGAGCAAGAAATTGTTTACTCCTGGATCCACCACATATTTCCTTGCTGACTTTGGATGCTGTCTCTCTGCTATGCCTGGTCCCCTCAATGAGCTGAGGGCCATGTCTTGCTGAGGCAGGTCCTGGATTCAGACGTATGTTCCCAGACAACAACAGCAGACAGTTGCAGGCCATGTTTTGATTTTTTAATATAGTTAGCCTCAAAAAAATGTTCAAACAATGTTTTATTGGTCACCCATTTCTTGACAGAAGTGATATTACTACTTTGAGAAATCCCCATAAGAGCAACATTTTATAATATGAACAAGTATATCATTCTTACAATAGCTCACTTTTAACTGTTTCATTTGAGTAGCTAGCATTAAACGTTTCCTTTAAACCTGTCCCTCCCAAAAACAGGGAGAGGACAAGTAATCCCCCAAACCATGACAAAGCTAGTTTCATAATTGAAAACATATAGAATATACTAGAATAATATAATATACAGATAGCCAAGTAAACAGTTAGATGTACTTCATTTTAGGGGTGAATGTCTACAACATCAAATTCATTTTGAAAAAGGCAAATCACTGCTGTTAATAAAATAGCTGTAACAAATGTTTAACTAATAAACTAAACAATAAGACCTAGAGGCTGATATTCAAAGGTTAGCACCTGTGCTAACAAGGCTAGAGCAGGTGCTAACCTGGGTTTTCATGAGTGCTCCTGGCAGGGCCATATTCAGAGTCCCTGAGAATACCCCCCCAAACCCAGCGGCATCAAAGTGCTAAAATACTGCTGTGCCTATGCAAATGAAGAATTTTCTCCATATATACTTGTATAGCAGGATATTCAAAGGTTTTTGGCAGCAGTAAACAGACCCCCAAGTGATACTGTTTACTGCAGCTGCATACTTCCTCTTAACTGGGCACAAAATCCATGCACCTACCCCCCAAAGGCAGGACATCTGTACTGCAGCTACCTGTCACCAGTTTTCCATTGTCACAGGTTTACATATGTCCTGATGTCCAGTGGTTCCCCCACCCCGATCATCTGTTGTCACATGTTAAAGTATTCCCTGGTGTCTAGTGGTTCTCCCACCCCCACCCCCATCACCCCTTTACTCTATTTACAGTATTCCCTGGTGGTCTGGTTCACCTCCTCCATTCACCCCATATCTATATGTTACTTATTCCCTGGTGGTCCAGTGACCCCCCGACAGCCCCCTGTAGAGCTGAGTGGGAAATAAGGTGGACACACTACAAGCACCTACTCTAGCAACACATCAGATGGTGTATTTAGTTTAAGTTTCTTATGCAGGCAGTAGTAATATAGCGAACTTGAGCACGTAATAAAATAAAAAAATAGCAGCAAAGCAAACAGCAGGCAAAACAGCAATATACTGCTATACCTGGACCGCTAGAAAGCAGGTTCTCACACCTCTCTGGTCAGAATCTCTCTGACCTAGCTATCTGAAGTGACTTGAAACTGCATCTCTTTTATATTAGCCTCCAGGTGGTATCTTGTGAATAAAGCATCCTCAATTGAGCTCCTACAAAAATGGTGACTCAGTTATGGTTCCTGTGTTCAGGGCTACCTGGCAGGGTAGCGCCCGGGTACCGGGGTGGGTGAGGTAGGGCGACGGGAAGCTACATGCATATGAAAGTGCACTGTGCGGAGGGGAGAGGAAGGGGAGGGAAGGTATGTGGGAGGGGGTGTGGTGGGTAGGTGCTGAACTGGTCCGCTAGTGTGGTGGGGAGGGTGGTCGGTTGGGAGTTGCAGGGTTCGGGTCTGGTGTGGCGCTGTTTTTTTTTTTTTCCGGCATCTGGCTTTATATTTTTCAAGAATTTCACCCCCTCGACATGCACCCCCCCCCGGAGTTGAGAATAAATTAGTAGGAGGATGCAGGGAGCAAAGACCCCCCGGCATTAAGCAAAAATCTCCTAAATCCCCTAGATCTTGGGCACTGTCTTGGTATTTGCCAGGAGTGCGCATCGCCGAAATTCATTTTTGGCAGTGTACACTTGCCCTAATGGTGACCGCTATTCTGCGATAGCCGTTATGACATAAAACCCCTACAGGCTCTTGTGAGCTTGCGCCCACCCCTTTCTGGATTCATAAACATTTATTTTACAATATACAAGCTACTTTTAGTTTATTTCACAAGCAGTAGCATTCTTATAACAGTAGAACAGCATGGCAGCTAAAGAAAATACTTTTTAGTGTGTAATTTACCAGATAACATAAATTACTTCATGAATTAATTCATGGAATCCACCTCCATTCAAACAGTCCTGCTTTGGGCTATATAAATATAGTGGCTGAAGGGCCGGCTGACCCCTAAAGGAGACCAGAATTCATGAAGGACAGACCAGGGGGGATGGGTAAGTTAAGCTCCTTTTACTAGGAATGTTAAACTTACATTTATTTTGTAGTAACTGAGGACACAGTATAAGGAGACAAAAGAAACTTTTATTCTGTGAGCCCTGCAGAAGTTAAAATAAGGAGTGTAATCAAGGCCTCCTTCCATTAGGAGAGTTGTATTTGCATTTATAGCTCTGGTTTGACCAAATAATACAAACTAGAGTTTTGATAATGCTGGGACGCCAATGGTGGGGGGTTGAAGCGAACAGTGTTTCAACTTGCTTCTTTAGTTTAGTTTTTTAAATATTTAAGCCATCCTTGATTCATTGGTGTGACAATGACCAGCATTCTGAAAGTCTGTAGTGGCTCAAATACTTTCATTATAGAAAAATAGAATCACTGGAACACTGAGGGAGTGAAAGAGCTTTTATTTTATGATGTTTTCACAGCTCTTTTTGCTGCCAGAATGCCACAGTAAAAGAAAAAGGAGCAGCCGGTATTTGCAGGCAAGCCACACAGTCTGGCGGGGGCTTCTGATGTGGCCTGCAAATGCAGTTGGCATTTCACAGCATCACGAGAGGATTTCTCGGAAAGAGAGCAAGTGAAATTCTCCCAAGTCACAAATGGAGCAAAGCAGGCAGCTTGCATGGGACCCCGGCCTCTCAATCTCTCAAAATGAGCTGTCGAAGTAACAGGAGGCCATACCGAGGGGTATTAACTTTAAAAAGCTGTAAAAAGACTTGTGTTGTCCTCTGAATTCACTAACCCCCCCATAAATGTCCAGTTGGGGCATTTGAAAATAAAGCCAGGCGAGGGGCACTCAAAAGGCATTTTGAACAGAAACACTCGTTTACAACCTCTGGAAACTCCATTTAGTATGTTCATTCCTGGGTTTTCAAACATGATGCATTTGAGCATTTTAACAGCAGCACCAGTAAAAATGATTGTGAGGCACACAGTGTACTAATTTCAAACTTCAGGCATTGGAAATCATAAAGCATTTAACCTGGGGCAAGGTCATGAATTGTGGCATATTTGAGACACTGCACTTTTAACTTTCTGTAGGCACTTTAAATGCTTTTAAACCTCTGCACTTTATGTGGCACTTGCACTTTTAATTATAGCACCATTAGGGAGGAAGAGAGGGTCAGAGGAGATACAGAAATAATGATAGAATCGCAGGTGGCCAGTCTGCAAGGAAAGAAGAAGATAGGAAATAGTAAAGAGAAGGACAGTGCAGAGAAGGGGGGGAGAGAATTAGTGCTTCGCCTAATCCAGGGGCAGGAATATCACCCTGCCACACACCCCACCTGACAGCCATCTCACATCCCACCACCCCACACCCCTTACCTGGGTGTCAGCCACTCCACACATTTACATACAGCAGCTGGAACTGCTCTTCTTTCATCTCTACAACCAGCCCCCATATGAGCTGTCAGTGAGCATGCATACTGCAGAAACTGTAAAAGAACATGTTTATGTCAAAAGAAAATTAGTATACAGTATCTGCTAGTCTTTTACTGTTCTATTGCATTGCCTGTGAATAACTTCGTATTAGGTGGATCAAGCCACTTCTCTTATCTTTTTCATTTCCTTGGGGTGTTTTCTCAAATAAAAAAAACTTCTGCACAAAATGCTGTAGTTCAGTGATAAGGCTTATGTTTTATTTGCTGTTGCATCCTTTGCTAATACTGTTTTGAATTTATTACACCAATATTTTGTTTAACTTCAGCTATATTATTTGCTGTAAATTATTAATTGAAGGGCATTTTAATATATGTAAACAAAGTATAACCTTACATTAAGTATTTTTATACTAGTTTGATAAATATGATTTTGGAGTTTGTCATACTGCCTCAATTTTGAAATGTATATTTTACATATTTTTTCATCTAGGAAACTGAAACTAAAACACTTATAAAATGTCTTGCTGCTCTTATATAGTACAGTATAAGAAAGAGAAGCATGTTTAGTAAGTTATTTTTATATTCTGCATTTTGGCCCCCTTCCTCCAGTCTGCCACCATCTTCCTCATCTCCCTTCCCAGTCCCATCACCTTCCCTGGGACTTACCATTCTCTGTTGTGAATGCCCCTGTGGCTTACCCCAACAGCGAGGCTCTGTCATTAGGGTCTGAGACAGCTAGGGGTCCCTCAAAGCATCTTAGTCCAGCATCTGATGGACAGCAGCTGCATACAGTGATATCGGGCCTTTGAAGGAGTGGTAGAGTTATCCCACTTGCCTGGGGCCATTTTTCTTAGATTTTTCCTCCCCAGCCCCTGAGACACAGGCATGCATGAAGAGTCAAGGGGCATACGCATGCTGAATGTGCACTGTCTCCTGGCATGCATCTCTCTCCCCTAGGTGGCAGCACAGCAGTGAGGATGGTGACACTCTCTTCCCAGAGGAGGAGAGCATCCAGTGGGTTGCTAAGTTCTCCTCTCCTGGTCGGTCCCTGATGATTTTAGCTTGCTTCTGAACTTGGTTTCCCAGTGTCACTAGTAGTAGCACTATTGCTCTGCTGGTGGGCTGGCTGAAGAATTTTTAATATTTTTTTTTCTTACATAAAATCAATTGCTCAAATATATTTTGAAATGCAAAATTATACATATGAAGCAATCCCTGGTGCTGAGAGCAGCAAAAGGAAGGAGGCAGCTGCTAGAACTCTTCTACTGGAACTGGAGAATTAGCATTCTGCTACTGGGACCTTCAATTAGGGTTAAAAAACAAACAAAAAAAAAACATGAGTTGGTGTGCTTGTCTGAGTTGGGGGAAGGAAACTGTTATCTGTGCTCTTAGCTAGGTGAAGAGAAGGGATATAAATTAGGGAGTGTAGCTTAGGCAACAGAAAGCCAGGTGTCTGTATTTAAAACTTCCCTAGATAGCTTTTGGCAGAGAACAGCAAGAGGAAACAGGCAGCTGCTAGAACTCTTCTACTGGGACTAAAGAACAAGAACTCCTCTACTGGGACTATATAGCCCTCCCTTGGATCCCTCCACTCCACACACCCCACCCCCTTAGCCAGTTCCACTTTTATAGGCACTGGATTTGACTGACAACAGGAACTTCCTGTTTGGGAGAAGGAAGGGAGTGATCACAGAGGCACAAAAGACTCACCATAGGCATAAGGAAGCAATACAGATGAGTATGAATAGATAGGCCATTGACAGAGTAAAGGCCTATGGCACATTCATAAGGTAGAAAAAATGGGCAAGCTGGATGGGCCTTGTCTTCCATAGCTGCTGTCAATTTCTATGTTTCTGTGTTTCTATGCTTCTATCCTAGTAGGAGAAGAATAGCTCTCCCTCACCCCCTAGCTGCTGGAGGTCTGTCTCTGAGCAAGTAAGAAGGAGACTACTGAGGAAAACAGGAACTTCCTGTACCAGAACAGGAACAGCAGGAGCTGTAAAGGCATGGAGGCAATAGGAAAGTAAGGAGAAAGAACCAAAAAAAGTAAATGGGGAAAGGAAAGAGTAAGCATACAAAACAAAAGTCGAGGGGCCACAAATAAAACATGATGGGAGTGGTGCAGTGCAGTGGCTGTGGAGCAGTAGTCTTCTGGGAGACATTCTGGAGGAAGCGGTGCTGTCCCATCTGTAGGCACTTCTCTGGTCTGAGGGAGGAAGTTGCTAGTCTTCAGGTGAGTTAACCAGGATTCAGGGAATTCAGGGGACATCCTCTCCCACCCAAGGATGACCAGAGCTGATGCCGCTGCCTCAGGAGTTGCCAAGAAAAAGGAGTGGTTGGACCACAGTGGGCTCAGAGTCGGTGAGGGTGGGGGAAAAGAGGTGCATCCCTCCAGTTGTACCTCTCCACAATTTGTATGCCATTCTGGCAGAGCGTGGTTCCTCTATGGAGGCACCCACAGTGGAGACTGAGGAGGATGCTGGAAACCTCCACAAAGGAGACCCACAGGAGGGTGGCATGGGACCCCACAGGGAAAGGAAACAACTTCTAGCGGGGGACTCAATTGTTAGGGGGAAGAACTGGGGGAGGAAGGGGAGAGGGCGGTAAGGTGCTTGCTCAGTGCCATGGCATGGAGGGACAGGGAGCGAATCCTCAGGTTCTTGGGGGCAGCTGTACTGGGAAGGGAGCTGGATGTCATTGTCCACCTAGGGACAAATGACCTGGCTGGGACTGGGATCAGAGTAGTGCAGGAGGAGTTTGTGGAGTTGAGGAGGGGCCTTAGAAAAGTAGCACGCAAGGTAACCTTCACAGAGGTGCTGCCTCTCTATGGCATGGGAGAGGTTAGGGTACTCCACACCATGGGATTCAATCAGTGGTTGAAAAACTGGTGCAGAGCTCAGGGTTTTGGCTTCACTGGGGACTGGACAACCACCTGGAGGGAGGGATACAAGCCTATACTGGCGCGATGGTCTGCATCTGTCCAGGAGGGGAACCAGGATCCTAGGTGATAGGTTTAAATGCTTCATTGACAAGCATTTAAACTAGCCAAGGGGGGAGGCACTGAAAAGGAGAAGGGAAATCCCAGCCACCCCCCCAAAAAAAACAGGCTAGCTAGTGAGGTAAACACAAAGATAAAGAAGTCGATAGGGAGAAGGGCAGGGGGTAAATGGAGACATAGGCAAAGGCAGTAAGGACAGAGATGGGGCTAAAAGGGGTAAGGCCATCAAGAAATGGAGGGCAATGAGTACCAATGCCAGTAGTCTGAGTAACAGGCTCCCTAAACTAGTGGCCCTTATGAAAGAGGGATGCTTGGATATCGTCGCATTCACAGAAACATGGTACACAGAGAACCATGACTGGAATGTCAACATACCAGGTTACACAGTCTACAGGAGGGACAGGGAGGGTAGAAGAGGAGGAGGAGTAGCTCTTTATGTAAGGGAAGGGATCAAAGCAATGGAACTAAAGGGTAAACAGAGAGGAGAGGAGACACTGTGGGTCACCCTGGAGACTGGAAATGGCACCACAATCTGCATCGGTGTTGTATACAGACCCCCACCTCAGGGGGAGGAAATGGACAAGTAAATGATAGAAGGCATCCTTAGGATGGCAGAAAAAGGGGAAATATTGTTGATGGTGGACCTGAATATTCCAGATGTAAACTGAAACACCTTTGCTGCAGCCACATTCAAGAGCAGGGTCATTCTTGATACCCTGCAGGGGGCATGCCTCAGACAGCTAGTGTTGGAACCCACTCAGGAGGGAGCATCATAGATCTGGTACAATACTCTCAAACAGGGATGGAGAGACGACCTCAAATTTAGAAGTGGGTAGCCATCTGGGAACAAGTGACTACCAAACATTTCATGATAAACACAGCCATACAAAAGTGAAGGCACTGGACTTTAGGAGGGATGACTTTGTCAAAATGGGAGAGTGTCTCAGAAAAGCACTAGCAAATGGGCAAGAAGGAGGGGTGGAGGAACAATGGGGAAACATCAAAACTGCCATCGCAGAGGCAACAATCCTATGTGTGAAGCAAATAAACAAATCAAAATGAAGGAAAAAAACACTATGGTTCTCAAAAGAGGTGGCAGCGAAGGTTAGGGAGAAAAAGATAGCATTCATTAAGCATAAGGAAACACAGAAGGAGCAGGACAGAGAACTGTACCAGTTAAAGCAGAAGGAAGTGGGGAAGACAGTCAGAATAGCAAAGGCCCAAACCATGAAAAAGATAGCCAACTCTGTTAAGAAGGGGGATAAAACCTTTTATAGGTACATTAAGAAGTGACGGAAGACCAAGGAAGGGATAGTAAGGCTTAATAAAGGGGAGGGTGATTGGGCAGAGGGTGACAGTGAAAAAGCAGGGATACTGAATGAATACTTCTGCTCAGTATTCACAAAAGAAGAGGAGGGAGAGGTACCTAATCCAATCAATAGAAGCACTCTGGATAGGGGGGTCGAAACCAGTCCATTCACAGAAGAAAGGGTTCTGAAAGAACTCCTAAAACTGAAGGTGGAACAAGCAATGGGCTCTTATGGGATTCACCCCAGAATTGTAAAAGAACTAAGGGGAGAACTAGTGGCAACACTGACTACCCTTTTTAACAAATCATAGGAGGATGGTGTGGTACCTAAGGACTGGAGGAGGGTGGATGTGATCCCCTTTCACAAAAGTAGCAGCAAAGCAGAGGCAGGAAATCACAGACCTGTTAGTTTGACCCCAGTGGTAGGGAAAATAATGGAATCACTTCTGAAAGAAAGAATTGTTCAGTACCTAGAGGCCAGAGGGGCACAGGACTCAAGGCAGCATGGATTCACAGCAGGAAGGTCATGTCAGATGAATCTATTAGATTTCTTTGACTGGGTAACCAAAGTAGTAGACCAGGGAGGGGCTGTGGACATGGCCTACCTAGACTTTAGCAAGGCATTTGACACAGTCCCATATAAAAGATTAATAAACAAGTTAGCCAGCCTGGGAGTGGGTCCCAGGGTGGTAGCCTAAAATTGGCTGGACAACAGGCTACAGAGGGTAATAGTAAACGGAGTCCACTCTGAAGAAAGGGATGTGACTAGCGGGGTACCACAGGGTTCAGTTTCAGTCCTGGGTCCGGTCCTTTTTAATGTCTTTATAAGTGACATTGTGAAGGGACTGGAAGGATAAGTATGCCTCTTTGCAGATGACACAAAGATCTGAAACCGGGTTGATACACAAGGAGGAGTGGAAAGAATGGGACTTGGCAATGCAAGGAAGTGCAAAGTAATGCACCTGGAAAGCAACAACCCAGGGGAAGAGTACACAATGGGGGGGAGGTACTAACAACAAAAAAATGGAAAGGGACCTGAGTTAGTCATATCAAATGGTAAGCAAGCAATGTGAGGAGGCATTAAGGAGGGCTGGGGGGATATTGGGATGTACAGGAAGAGGTATCACCAGCAGAAAACAGAAAGTTGTTATCCCTCTGTACAGACAGTTGGTGAGACCCCATCTGCAGTACTGCACGCAGTTCTGGAGATCCCATCTCCACAAGGATATAGACAGGATGGAGGCAGTCCAGAGGAGGGCCACTAAAATGGTGCAGGGTCTGCACCAGAAGTCATACGAAGAGAGAATAAAGGAGCATAATATGTATGCTCTCAAGGAAAAGAGGGAGAGGGGGGACATAATAGAAACTTTCAAGTACCTCAAGGGATTCAACAAAGTTCAGGAGGGTAGCATGTTCAAGAAGAAGGGGGCATAATTTGAAGATGGGGTGGTGGCTCAAGGGCAATGTGAGGATGTATTTTTTTTCATGGAGAGGGTGGTGGACACATGGAACAGCCTTCCTGAGGCGTTTGTGGGGTAAAAAACAGGGGGGACATGGGACAGACATAAGGCAACTAGCAACTCTGGGGGGGTAGGAAGAAGTAGCCTGTTGGTTAACTAGGATCTACAGCTTAGTCAATAGGAAGGGGAAATGGACAGACTGGATGTGCCAAGTGGTCATTATCTGCCATGAAAGTCTGTTTCTGTTTCTGTGTTTCTATGTTGTGGTAACAAGTTGTTGCCTTGGTAGTTTTATTCAGCAACTAACCATGCATTGCTAGCTTTTTAATGCATGGATAGGTGATGTCACTCAGCCAATAAGGTTCCAGGATTTTTCCTTGCCATTTTATAATTCACATATAAAAAGGTTACAGCTGTTTGTCATACTATTGAATGCTACAGGTGTCAGATTTCAGGTGATGAACATGATGGTCCCTTGGTCTTTTTTTTGTCAACCATTTCTTATTGGTATAGGAGAACTATTTCTAACAAACTCAGAACCACCCAGAACCAATGATATTCTTTGTAATCTAACCATATCAGAACTTTTTTCAGTTTCTGATAATGTTCTGATAATGGACTTTGCCCTTTAAGGAGCAGACCAATTTGTCCTGGTGCACCCCTTCCCTTTACCTGAAGATGGTGTGCTCAGAGAGGGAGGGGGGAAGGTAAGGGGAGGGACAGGTGAAGACAGAACAATAGGCAGGCAACAGGAAGGGGAGAGGCTAAAGGAGGTACATAAGGGGCAGCACAGTGGTGGTTCAGCCACTTTTGCTGAAGTTTTGATAGCTATTATACTGGTAAAACTACAGCACATCAGATTGGTATGTTGAAATCATTGGGAGCAGTTGACTGAGGTTTGTTCAGGACGAGGAAGGTAAGAGCAGAGGCCTGGCTTTGAGGACTGTGAACGCAGCATGTAACTAGCTACTGAAGGGGAGAATCACCTGAAATGATGTGTAGGGCAGTCAGGATGAATGATTTCCAAGATGGGAAGCTGGGCCATGCTCGAGAAAGAAATGTTGGTTTGTGCAGCAGAGCATGAAAGAGGGCAGCCCAGGGTGGCCAGAAGCTGGGGGGGAAACAAAGAAAAGGCTAAAAATGCTGTTTTTGGTAGACTGAGAATGGCAGTAGTGAGCGAGAATGAAGGGATACAGAAATCGGAAGGCCACGAGGCGTGACGTCACATGCCGCCGCGGGTGTGGGCCATGCTTGAAGGGAGTAGAGTTGGTAATGAGAAAGAGTGAGAAGGAAGCGACCTGGGGAAAAATGCTGAAGAGGAGCAAGGGGGTAGATGACAAGAGGAGCATAGGCAAAAAGAACGCTTTGGTAGGCGGGGGGCCCCGGTGTGGCCTAGCGAGCATGGGGAGGCAGAGGAGCTGTGGTTTTGGGAGAGCAAGCGACCTTGGTGAGGAGCAAGGAAGGAAACGAATGAAAGCGGTGCCTCTCTAATATAATATTGTTGTTTGTTGGCATTAAAAAATGGATTTTAAAATGGTGATGTTGGGGAAGCAGAGGGGCTGTTGTTTGAAGGCCTGGCTTAACAGGATAGCGCAGTGCTCACGCTGGTCGGCCACATGGCATGACGTAAGATGCCATGGGTACAGGGCGGCAAGAGTTTTATGGACAAGGGACTTGGGGGGGTTCCTTATAAAAGGAGAACAGCGGGAAGCAGGGATACGAGCTGGAGAAGCAGCTGGCTGGGGAGCACACGGCAGGATGGCTGATGCCGCAGGAGGCAATGAGTGGATTGAAGGGTATGTTTAGGCTGAGAGGCCACACAGGCAATGGGAGGCATGCAGAGACAACTGCATGGTGTGACGTCACACGCCATGGGTAGACTGCACGGCACAATGATCCATGAGGCGTAGGGCCTACTAATGGCACCAGAAGCAGAACACTACACCACATCACATGCCCCAAGAAGTACGCGGTCAAGATGGAGCCCTGACAAGAGGCATTCAGGGGACAGGAGCAGGTTATGGAGAGAGGATGAAAGGGGAAACAGGGCCCCCGTGAAAAGGGGGCAGTTGCAGCAGGCATAGGCTATCCCACAGGCACTGAGTGCTGGGCCGAGAGGCCATGCGGAGAAAACCGGGGGCATGAAGGCGAGCCTTCAGAGGGTGGGGGGCTGGACGAACCAATGGGGCGGGGTGACACCAGTTGCCACCATTAGGGCATAATGGGTCACAGGCTGTGCCAAACAAGAGCACAGGGCTGGAGGCATGGGCAACGACGGGACCAAAAAAAAAAAATCGGGGGGGGGGACTCCTAATGATAAGGCAGCCCAGTTTTTGGCAGACAATTAATTAAGGTTTTGTTTTCTTTTTCTGTTGGTCAGTTGTCTCCACAACTTTCACAGGTGAACACTAGGAAATGGCACCAAAAAAGAAACAAGCCATCTAAGGAGGACACCTACGAGACCATTGTGGAGCTCGCAGAGAAGGCCAAAAGAATGTGGCAGATGGTGGAAGAGAGGAGCTGGAGAGATCCGGGGAGAAGTGGAAAGCGGGAAAGGGAGAAGGGGGCAGTGGAAAATGGCCAGCAGGGAGGCCACGCAATCCTACCAGGGTGCAGCCATCGCTGGTGGTACCTCCCCGAATAGCTAGTCCAGTACCGCCGCAGCCATATGTCCCAGTCCCATCAGTACCTCCCCAAGACCAGGTGGTGGTTCTGCCGGTGGAACCCAGACCAGATCCCCTAGCACAACGGTTCCGCTGCAGCCAATAGTACAACCAGCCATTCCACCACAGGGGGACATGTCAGGGCAGCCTGAGGACAGCAGGCCACAATGAGCGGACAAGGCCCCAGGTAATGTATCCAAGGTGGTAGGGGAAAGCATAAAAGAATACATAGGTCAAATTATTTCAGCGCTCAGGACAGGGGGGTTCGGTCAGATTGAGTCAGCGCAGATGGAGATTAGGTCAGATACAGCGGTGACAAAAGGGGGGAATAGGGTTGGAGAATGCAGGAAAGGGAACAAGGGAGATAGGAACCCCGGGAATGAGAATAGGGGATCATGGAGGGGACCACGTGATGCAAGCTACTGGATAGTCGCTCCTCAGTACAGCTCCAGCCTCCCGTCTCCTTCTGTTTTCTGGTATATTTCCTTGATCTCTAAACCTTATATTTTGTGCTATTCTGGTTCCCTACTATTTTGTGCCCTTGCAGGGCGATTTTGAGAGAGAATGGACATCTACATGAAAAAGCAACAGCAGAAACACACCCCACCAGTTACACCAGAAAAGGCCCCAAAAAAATCCTGGGCCTCGAGTGGAGCAGAAAAGGGAGATGCTTTGAATCCAGGGGCAGATCAGGAGCCGCTCACATTGTCTAAATTTCTGGAGGAATTTAAACCATTCAGAGAGGAGATTAAGGAGATGGCATCAGAAATGAAGTCTCTCACGAGAAAAATAGAGGAAATCACTCTCTCAACCTCAGACAACACGACTAGGATCTTCTCGTTGGAGAAGCAAGTGTAGAGGGTTGAGCCTGAGATGGCAGCAATGCTCCAGAAATTGTCCAGATTTGAGGTTAAGCTTGAAGACCTCGAAGGTCGCAGCTGGAGAAATAATGTTGTGATTCTCGGGTTACCAGAGGAAGAGGAGGGCCAGAATACCATTGCTTTTACCCAGAAACTGGTGGAGAAGATTGCTGGCCCTTCCCCATTTGGGGCCAAATACATTATAGAGAGAGCCCACAGGTCATTAAGACTAAAGCCCCCTCCTGGAGCAATGCCCTGACCTATAATTTGTCGTTTCTTAAATTTCTTAGAGCGACAACATTTTCTGTACAAAGTAAGAGAACTCCAAGAAGTTTGTTGGGAGCAGGCTAAGCTTATAATAGCGCAAGATATTCCGGGCTCTGTCCATTTGAAACATGCAGCATTTCATCCTGTTGTCTCAAAAATCATCGCTGCTGGACTTAAATTTCGTATGGGATACCCGGCCAGGCTACAGGTACAGGTGGCTGATTCCTGGGCTACCTACAAAGAACCTGAGGCAGTGTTTGCTGGCTTAAAAGTATCCCTGCCAGATCTCTTTAGGGACACATGAAAGGCCTCAGGTCTCTCCCGATAAGATGAGAATCGATCCGAGAAGGCTGGGCATTCATGCAAAAGAGTCTTCTGGAAAGAAGCGGTTAAACATTCTTGGACTCTCATTTCAGCCCGAATAAGGGGCAGAAGGGATCTTTCTGTTTTCATAGTGATCAACTGTAATTATGGATGCATATTCTTATTTGTTTTGTCTGGGTCTGGGTGTTTCAAGTAATTAAGTGATCTTCGTTGGTTTTTGTGTTTGGAGAAAACAAAACCAACTCAGCAATATTTAGTCTCCCCTTCCCCTGTAAGAGTTTGGTAAGGATGGGTCCAGTAAAAGGTTATAGCTTTTGGGGAAATATAATTACAAGGGCTGTGATGTCCTTTCCCTTGTAAAGCACCAGGGTGCAGTTACGCATTTGCAACACAGGAGGGAGCTTGTGTTTCATGCATTAAGTGCTAATGGTCGCTAAGGCCGGAGAAAAGTGGGGGTTTACTGGGCAAAGGCACAGCAAATTGAAGGATAGGAACGGGGGCCTGTCCCTATGGGGCTGGAGAGCTTATTGAGACAACGGCCCGCATAGTGAATTTCATATAAGGCTGCGGCCGGCTTCCTCATCTTGCACCACAGCGCCTTTCATATCTAGCAAGCCACATGTCCTGGCAAGCGTGTTGTTTCTGGGCGATGCCTTACTCGATACTGGCTTGCTTTCAGTGGCTTTCATTGAGGTGATAGCTAGGACACAGTGGCTTGTACTGCAGTGATGTTGAGCCTCTCTTTCTTTATTACTAACATCTCAAAAGGGGATTGTATTATAAATAATACAGGGTTTGGGGACGTTTTTCAGGGGCTGGGGAGGTAGTAAACAGAGTATTGCTGAGCGTTGTTAGCGATAAGAGGGGGTTGGTGGATGGTTTCTTGGACAATGTTCTGGGGTTACTAAAGCTGTGGATTGTTCTACGGATAGTCGGGGGGTGGGGAGGGACAGGGGCTTAATAAGGGGAGGGTTGGGGAGTGGGAGACCGGCACAGCAGGTTCAGGGGAATAGAATCACCTGTTACATGGTTGCAGTATATGATAGATACCTTATCTGGATTTATACCTGCATAATAGATGGCTCAGAATATTAATATTGCTACGTGGAATGTGAAGGGGATCAGGAAAAAACTGAAACAATATCAGGTACTTAAACACCTGAGTCTGTTGCATGCCCAGATATCATTTTTACAAGAATCTCACTTAGTGGATTCCGAAGTATTACAACTTCAGAGACAACAGATAGGTCAGGTTTTTTATGCTTCAGGGGAAACCAATAGTTGCGGGGTCATGATACTGATTAATAGAGACATCCCATTTGTCCCTTCTCAGGTATTTAATGGATGGTAGATATGTCTTAGTTCAGGGTACTATTTGGGCCATGCCATTAGTTCTAGGTAGCATTTATGGAGCAAACACAGATGATCCCTCTTTTTTCATGAAACTGATCTCTACGATCCTTCCTATACTCCCTATTCCAATTACTTTAGGGGGAAACTTTAATTTGGTTTTGGATCCGAATTTGGATAGATCGAGCATTGGGTCGAGGGGACTGTCCCCTGGGCACAGGGCCTTTAAGGAAATGATGGATCAGTGTGGGTTGTGCGATGTCTGGAGAGTCACACATCCTAATATTAGGGAATATACTTATTGCTTGCCAGTACATGGCACGCAATCTCGCATTGACTACCTGTTAGTCTCTCACGAGCTCTTGCCCAGGATATTGTCCACCTCGATCCAACCGGGTCCAATATCGGATCATTCCTTAGTCCTTGGTAATCTGGCTTTCCTTAACATTCCCAAAAGAGAGACCAGATGGAAATTAAATGAACAATTACTAAAGGATGAAAAATATCGAGGATTGGTAAAAGAGCAGATAGAGTTTTTCTTTTCCACCAACCCAACAGATAGTGCAAGGCCGGATATTTTATGGGGAGCCTTTAAGGCTTATATAAGGGGCATTCTTATTAGTCCAGCTACAAAGAGGAAGAGGGCACAGGAAACGGAGTTATTGTCTTTATTGTCTCAGATACGGGCATTAGAAAACATTCACCCAGAAAACATTTCTCAAGAGGAGTCACAGAAGCTATTAACATGTAAAGATAAATATTTGGGAATGTTAAGGGGAAAAGGCAGAGCTGGCTATTATCCGCACAAAGGCCAGTTTTACAGATCAAGGAGAAAAAGCGGGGCGCCTGTTGGCTTTACGTTTAAAACAACAAGAGTCAGCAAGATTTATACCCCCAGTAAGATCACAATCAGATGGGACCCTGAAGGTATCCCCCTCTGAGATAGTCCAGGAGTTTGCCACTTTTTATGAGCAATTATATAGAGATATGGATAGTCCTATACCCATCCATAAACTGGAGGAGTATCTCAGGGAAGCACATCTTCCATTACTATCTAACTCTCAAAAGAAATTCATATCTTCCCCTTTATCACAGGAAGAAATAGCTGCTGTTATAAAGGACTTGCCTCTGGGTAAAGTCCCAGGTCCAGATGGGTTTTCTGCCTTATTTTATAAAGTTTTCAAGGAACAATTACTACCTGTGTTGCATCATCTCTATTTGCACATTTTTTCTGGAGAGACGGCAGACGCACATTTGTTTGAAGCATTGATAGTTTTGTTACCTAAACCGGACAAGGACCCAGAATTGGTTCAGAGCTATAGGCCAATATCTTTGCTGAATCAAGATGTCAAAATTCTCTCGAAGATATTGGCTGATAGATTAACCCTGGTTATCCTGGATCTCGTGGGTATGTCTCAAGTGGGATTTATGAGAGGACGTGCATCTTCAGATCACCTGCGTACCCTCTTGCATGTCTTCTCAGAGTCCAGGGATGCCATATATCCTGCGGGGTTGGTCTCCCTGGATGCCGAGAAGGCATTTGATCGGGTTAATTGGACTTTTCTATTTCAAGCCCTTGAAGCATTTGGATTCCCATCCATGTTCATAGATTGGATCAGGGCAATTTACCGGTCTCCTACGGTGAGGATTTCAGGGAATGGGACCTTTTCCAAGTCTTTTACGCTGTGGTCAGGTATGAGGCAGGGATGCCCTCTCTCTCCATTACTTTTCAATCTTTATCTGGAACCCCTTATTCAACATATTCTCAATAATGAAGGAAAACAAGGTATTCCCATTAGGAATGAGGTAGTGAAAATGACAGCATATGCTGACGACCTCCTCTTACATTTAGCTAATCCGGTAATATCTATCCCGAACATGTTAAGAGAGGTTAATAGATTTAGTAGTTTCTCAAATTACAAGTTAAATCCCAACAAGACATCTTTTTTCCCTCTTAACCATAAAGTTTTCAAGACTGACATTATCTCTCTGGGACTATGCTGGTCACCCCAGGCTATTAAATACTTAGGTATAAAACTAACGCGTAATCCTTACTTGTGGTTTAAAGAAAATCTGGACCCTCTATTGCAGGGGATTACTCAAGACCTAGACAGATGGGATAAACCCCCGTTATCTTTATGGGGTCGTATTAATATAATTAAGATGAATGTGTTTCCCCGTTTATTTTACCCTTTGTCGCATCTTAACTCATTTGTCCCCTTAAGTTGGTTTCAGAAAACACATAAACTCTTTACCAAGTTTATATGGTCGAGTAAGAGCTCTAGGCTGGCATACCACAAACTAGCTGCACCCAAAAACGAGGGGGGCTGCGGATTCCTTATTTGCCCATCTACTACTGGGCTAGTCATTTGGCTAAATACCTGAGATGGGTAAGACTGGGCCCAGATAACATGAACCCGGCTTGGCTCAAGATTGAATTAGATTTTATCCAATCTATGAACATGGACCCTCTGACTATGCTCTATCTAAAAATTTCTCAGTTGCAAAATATTAACAAATGTCCCACTATCATGACTTCGCTAAGAGTACATTCGCAATTGTGCTCCTTTCTGCGTTACAATCAAAGTAAAGATCTCGCTCAGTCCATTTGGAATTCCCCAACTTTCACTATAAACAAACTGAAAATTTCCAGTTCATGGTTGCCTCATTTAGGAGAGGGAATAGTATCTTCATTTTTGGATGAAGTTGGAGAGTGGCTCCCATTCTCTCAGTTCATTTACAAGTTCAAAATTCCGGAGTCTCAGGTTTTTAAAGTGTTTCAATTGAGGCACTTGTTAATCATGGTTCTTGGGGCCACTCCACCCAGTCCAGTGGCCTTTGCATTGGTATCTGAACTTTCTCCTTTTCTCGTCTCCTCAGGTGTAATTTCTAAGATTTATCAAGTATTGTTTCGATGGTGGTTTGGATGCGGTAGTGGCCCCACTAACTTTTGGGTTTCTTTTTTTTCCCCAATATACTTTTAATTGGTCCGTCCTCTGGATGTATTGTCATAAATATGTATCCCAAGATAGATTATGCCTCATGCAGTTTCACATCCTGCATAATTTGTACTATACCCCAACTAAACTGGTGAAATTGGGCCTTCTCGATACCGATAGGTGTAATAAGTGTTCCCAGGACACAGGGTCACTTTTTCATCTATTCTGGTCGTGTCCCCAGAGAGCCTTATTATGGGAGCATATAAAAACCAACCTGGATCCTTTATTGGGTTTACAATACTATTTTACACTGGATATTTGCCTGTTGGGGGATTTGTCCTCCATAAAGGTTAAAATCCGGAGATTTCATATGTCCATGATTGCGCTCTCGGCCAAAAAAATCATTCTCAGGCGTTGGAAGGAACCTGTCCAACATATCAGGAGTGGCTCAATGAGATTTTAGCAAATATACGTACAGAGAAGGCTATTGCTAGCCTTCAAAACAGAGTACAGAGGTATAAGGTTATCTGGGATCCCCTTCACACTCTAATTACTGGCTATGAAGTAATGTATAGTCAAGGTTACCACCTTAATTATTCTTGGTAAAGGTAGTTAGTGGGTGATAACAGTGTTAGAATGAACTGCTGTGCGGGAGGGTTGGGGGCAGTATGACTTGTCTTATGAATCTCATGTCAAAATGCTCATTACTGCCTCCTGTAATGTGGAAAATGTGGTGAATAAACTTTGAATTGAAAAAAAAAAAAATAGAGGATCAAGTACCACTGGCCACAAAGAGAAAATATGGAAGGGGAGTACGTGGATATAGTTGCGTTAGTGAGCCAGGAAGCGGCAGCAAAATACAAGGAAACATCGGGAAAAGTGAAATGGCAGTAGCAGTGGTTTTGTTAGGCAAGAAGGAGGAGGACAAATTTACTAAGGAAAAGACTTGGGATGGGTGGTTTGTAGGTTTTGCCACGTACTCAGCTATAGTGCTGGAAAACAAACCTGAGTTGGGCATTCCACTAATCACTAATTCCCTGATAATAAGACAGGCAAAGATGAAAGGTGGAGTGGGGTGGATATACTACGATTAATTCTTCCGGCAAAGGATGGCGACTTACGGGGATGTAAGATGGGATACGAAACAATTAGATCTGTGGATAGATTATGTAACCAACCAGTCCACGCCTGAAGGTGAGACGGGAAAACAGGGTGGGGCACCCCAGAGATGTTGCTGGGGTCACAATAAGGCATTTTTCTCATGGCCCCAGTGCCATTTTCGGCACGCTTGCTCAAGATGTGGGGGAACACACCCAGCGAGTAGATGCAGAATGACATGGGCACAAGGGACCCAAGGTGCAGGGGGGCAAGGAACGGGTCAGCAGTTTTTTCAGGAAGGACAGGGATATGGGGGCAGGCGTGGAATAGAGGAGGAGAGGCAGAGGGCATGCAAGTGGAAGGGGCCAGACTTATTAACTACAAGGAATGGGAAAAGGACAGGGAGGAGGGTGTAGCAGAAGTGAGGGGAAGAGGGCAGGATATCAGTTCCAAGAAGTAAGAATGCTCATTAAGATAGAAGTGTGAGAAAAGTGGCTAGAAAGATACCCAGATAGGCAGGTGGTGGAGTCAATTAGAAAAGGGTCTAAGACCGGTTTCCCGTTGCAGTGTGAAGGCCCGAGGCAAGTGAGAGAGGTGAACAATCTAGGCTCAGTTAAAGGGAAGGAGGACATTCTAACACAGAAAATAGAAAAGGAAAAGGCAGCTGGGAGAGTTGAAGGGCCATATGCTAACCCGCCATTGCAAAACATGAGAATTTCTCCTTTGGGCTTGGTCCCCAGAAAACAGCAGGGAGAATACAAGGTGATCCACCACCTGTCATTTCCAGAAGGGGACTCAGTGAATGATTTCATAAGCAGGGAGCATAGTAAAGTGACCTACGCCACATTAGAAGGGGCGGTTCAGATTATACGAGCGACTGCCGATGCATGGATGGCCAAACAGATATAGAGTCTGTTTTCAGGTTGCTTCCAGTTAGGAGGGAAGATTGGGACTTATTGAGTTTTAAGATAGGGGGCCAATACTATTTTACAAAGCAATGCCCATGGGATGTTCCATAGCATGTGCTACATTCAAGGCATTCAGAACCTGCTTACAGTGGATATTTCAGGAAAAAAATGGATACAAGACGGTCATACACTACCTGAATGATTTCCTGTTAATAGGCAGCAGGAGGAGAGAGACAGAAAGAATGTTAACCAGTTTCCTAGAATTGTGCAGAGAGTTAGGGGATCCGTTAGCACTGGAAAAAACAGAAGGCCCCAGTAAGGTTTTAGAATCCCTGGGCATTGAAATAGATGCATGGAGAGAGGTATTTAGGTTGCCAGACAACAAAGTGAGGAAACTGAAATAGCTGATCCAATTACATACAAGTAGGAGGACAGTGCAATTAAAACAGGTGCAATAGGTGTTGGGACATCTGAACTTCGTGTACAGGGCAATTGGACCAGGAAGGGCTTTCACAAAGAGGCTAGGAAGGGCCACAGTGGGAGTAACCAGACCACACCGCTGGGTGGACATGACAAAGGGAATTAAGGATGACTTCAGGGTGTGGGAAGAGTTCCTCAACACCTATAATGGCTGTTGGTTTTGGCAGGAGGACTGGGTGTACAACACAGATCTCGAACTCTACACAGATGCAGCAGGGGGTTTAGGTATTGTGGTTACATGAGGGGAAAGTGGTTCACGGAACCATGGCCTACAAATTGGATGAGGGATGGGAAAGTAAAAGACATCACACTGTTGGAGATCATGCCCATTTGGGCCTGCACCCTGGTATGTGGAGAGGAGCTATGGAATCAGAAGGTTACATTTTGGTGTGATAACAAGGCAGTGGCAGAAGTTTTAAACAGCAGGGGGACCAGGTCAGAAATGGTCATGCGGGTTTTGAGACAGTTGGTGTTAAGGGCCTTGCAAATGAATATGCCATTCAGGGCCAAGCACACAGAAGGGTTAAAAAATATCCTAGCTGACAGCCTTTCCCATCTGCAGCTGGATCATTTCTGGATGCTGGCACTATCAGCAGAGGATTGGAAAACGCCCATACCAATGAACATCTGGGACATTGGCAAGAGGGAGCAGAACTGCTGTTTCGCAGCTCATAGGCACCACGAACTCTGAGGGCCTACAAAGGGGCTTGATGGGTGTTCCAAACATTCAGAGCAGCACACAACATGGAGGTAAGTAGGCCACTCATGCAGGAGCAGTTAGGGAAGTTCACAGTAGATCAATGGCAGACAGGAATAGCTCACACCATGATGGGGGTACACCTAGTGGTGATTAGTTTAGTTTGTAGCCTAAAACACTGGATGGACCTGATGATGCAGGGATGGGGTAGGTTGAAACAGAGATCTACGGATAGTAGACGACCAATAGGGGAGCAGTGGCTTGCAAAGTTAAAGGGATACTACCGGCAATTTGCAGATCAAAAGGTGAGGCGCAGTTATTTCACACGATTTATCAAGTAATGTTTGCAGGGGCCCTGAGTGTGAGCGAGGCTGTGGAACATGGCAGAAAGGATGAAGTGGGGGTTGGAGTGGAAAGATATAGGCTGGGGGATTGAGGAGATACAAATCATGATTAAGAAATCAAAAATGGATCAAGGGAGAAAGGGTTGTACTGTAACCCTGAAGGCTCATGGAGATGGCACAGTGTGCCCAGTAAAGGCTTTGTGGGCTTACGCCGCAGAGCGTGGGTGTAAGAAGGGGAGATTATTTGTGCATGGGGACGGTAAAAAGGTCACCAGTTATCAAGTCATGGCCATGCTCAAGAAAGGCATGCAATTCTTGGGTGAGGACCCAGGCAATTATTCATCTCACTCTTTTCGAATAGGGGCTGCATCACAGTGGGCATCAGCAAGGGAGATGGTGACTAATATGTTGGAAAGGGGGTGCTGGCGGTCTGCCAGTTACAAGAGGTACATTTGGGCACTGCAGTACGGAGACTAACATATCATCTATGTTTGTTTTTCAGGTACGGAACCATAATGGGGGGGGGAGGGGACGGCCAAGAGATGGGTGCTATGAAAAGGAGCTAAGACCATGTTTAAGATATATATTCTGCTTAAATCTTATAGGAAGAGGGAGGATCACAGAAGTATGGATCTGTGGTCACTCCTACATTTATTGGGCAGAAAAGAGAACTGAGAAAAAGCCTGGGGGAAAACAGCTGTACCAGATTGTGTGAAAATGTAGGTTGGTTTGGGGTGGTATCCGAGGGATGAGATGGGCACAGCTGCTTCCTACCCTGAAAGAAAAGAAGGCGTGGCGACCCATTCCACATTTAATCATTTTACACCTAGGGGGTAATGATATTGGGGGAAAGCCATGGGTGGACACATATATGCAGGTAAAAAGGGACTTAGAGAAAATACAACAGTGATGGACAGGAGTAAGCCTTGTTTGGTTGGACATGATCCCAAGGAGGGTATGGAGATGTGAACACAGTCACGTAGCTTTAGACAGGGCCAAGAGAAAGATGAATAGGAGGGTGGGAACACTGATAAAAAAGATGGGGGGGCATGTAATACTGCGAGGTGTGGAGGAATTTGTAGAGGAGTTCTACAGGTCAGATGGAGTGCACCTCTCAGACCTAGCTATTGATATATTTAATACAGAAATTATGGGTTTCATAGAAGCATGGAGGAGACAGGCAGGAAAATAAAAAAATAAAAAAATGGATGTACCCTAAGCGGGGGAAGGAATACCCTAAAATGGGGGGGGAAGCCAGTCATCCAACGCAAGCTGGAGACTTGCTAATGGGGAAAAAGGGGGGAAGGAGGGAAGGGGGAAGGAAAAAGGAATATGATGAGAGGAAGAAGAAGCTGAAGGAGAAAAAGTGGTCTCGGTTCTCACTGTTACCTACCAGAAAAGGAGAAGAAGAAGGCACCCTGGTTTTCACCTGGGGGAGCGAGAAGAGGAAGAAAAAGGGATGATCAGAAATTGACATATGGATGCAATAAAAAACAATGGTGACAAAGGCTATAATAAATGATGATGGGATTGTAAATGGAATTATGATATAATAAATTAATTGCCAGTCTGAGCACAACAACATACAAATGGTTTTGTCTTTTGTGGGGGAAAAGGGGGGAACTGGGACAATGGAGTTTGCCCTTTAAGGGGCAGACCATGTTGTCCTGGTGCACCCCTTCCCTTTACTTGAAGATGGTGTGCTCAGAGAGGAAGGGGGGGAAGGTAAGGGGAGGGACAGGTGAAGACAGAACAATAGGCAGGCAACAGGAAGGGAAGGGGCTAAAGGAGGTACATAAGGGGCAGCATAGTGGAGGTTCAGCCACTTTTGCTGAAGGTTTGATCCCTCCACCCGCCCATAAAACTACTAGAGCATGAGGGAAAAGATAAAGGAGGACTGTATCCATCTGTCAAAGGTGGATGACAGAGTTTGTCTGGTAGGATGGGTAATGGTCTGCCAAAGGTGGATGGTAGAGATGAGGGGAAAGGGGAGGGGAGGGGGAGGAAAGGAATATGATGAGAGGAGAAGAAGCTAAAGGAGAGAAAGCGGTCTCGGTTCTCACCGTTACCCACCAGAAAAAGAGACGAAGAAGAAGAAGACACCCAGGTTTTCACCTGGGGGAGCGAGAAGAGGAAGAAAGAGGGATGATCAGAAATTGATATATGGATGCAATAAAATACAATGGCGACAAAGGTTATAATAAATGATGAAGGGATTGTAAATGGAATTATGATATAATAAATTAATTGCCAATCTGAGCACAACAACATACAAATGGTTTTGTCTTTTGTGGGGGAAAAGGGAGGAATCCGGGACAATTTTTAGAACACTGATTTTGGATCTCAATATGCTCCCCCAGCAGGTCTTTATCTAGTACAACCAAAGGTAGAAAGGCTGACAATGAGGCTGGAGACAGTATATCATTCCATGTTGTTTCTAGATTCCTTTCCTTTCACTGAGAATAGCTTAAGCAAACAAAAGAAGTTCCATGCTCCAGAGTGGAGACTTGTGCCTCAAAGGGTGGTTAGCCCAAACAAACTGTAGAACCAAACAGTGCTAGCAGCACTTGTGTAACCCCCCTACAAATGGGCCTTCCCAAAAAGTCTTCCCAGAGCTTGCCTAATTGCTCACCCCCTGGTAGGTGTTTGGCGTTTAAGCCGTTTGAATGTCATTGCCAGTCAGTGCTTTAAAAGCCTCCATGTACTGTCTCTTTAAGTGCTGCCTGCCTGCAGCAATAATTAGTTTGAATGGGGGAAGGGGGCTGTGTGTTTCTATGCCCGAATCCCGTCCAGGCTGCAGAATCCGCACTCTGTTTCTACCATCACTAGTGGTGCAGACAGAGCCATTCTGAAAGATGTAACCAATTGCTGGAAATCATTTAGAGCAGTAATGATAATGTAAATTGTTCTAACCTGCCTTCTTGCAGTATGGACTGTTTCTGTTTAGCTCCACCATTTTGGTCCCAAACTGTTAAATTGGACCAATCAGTATGTGAAGACTCTAACATGGAGCCTGTTAAAGTGGGACTGTGTGGTGCCAGACTCTGGGAATTGTAGTTTTGGACTATTGGCACCTTTTTGCACCAACAGGGGGAGCATGTTGTGACTGACGGCTGAATCAGACCAATGGAACCTTTTGGATCTAAAGGAAATCCTCTGAGCTGTCTTCTGGCAAGCCAGATTCGAGTTGGAAGCTGAGAGACAAGGAGCTTCCATAGTTTGAACGGTCATGTTGCGCAGTAGTTCACATGGGAGAACTGTGGAAGGCCTGACTTCTGGCCTGCTTGCCTGTTTTCTGCACTGAGAAGAGAGAGAGAGAGAGAGAGAGGGAATTGTTTTAGACTAACTCCGAGCTGTGTGCTGTAAGCAAGCTGCTGAATTGGGACCAGGCTTAACCTGTAGAAGACCAAAGATTTTGCTGAACATGATCGGCCTGTCAGGAACGTTAGCTGCCTTTGCGCTCCCGGGTTCTAGCAGTGACTTTGCGATCAGGATCAAGGAGTTGCCTGCCTGGTACAGTAAGCTTTCTTTTCAAAGTGTGCAGTGAACTAGTGGGGGGTCACAACCTGGATTCCTCCTTGAACTGAGTTGTGTGCTGAAGGCTGGAAGCTGTGCCCAGCTTGCATCGGACTGAATCTGCCTGCCATCAAATGCAGTTGGGCCCTGCCACGAGGGCCTCATCTCCCTACCCTGCTCCTTCTGGCAATCCAGAACAACCATCATTCATCCTGTTCTCAGCATTGGATATCATCTGTAGTAAACAGGCTAGCTCCCTGCAACATATCTTTTAAATCACAAGTGTGTGATCTGATTAATTTACTGTGTTGTTTTCACAAACTGAGCCCTCTGGCTCCAGATTACAATTAGTGAGTCTGCATGTTAATTCTTCTTTCTCACAGGACCCTACCAGCTGCAACGGGCTATGGTTCTGGCTAGCCCCCTTTTCCATCCTGGGTACCCGGAGAGGGTGACTGATAGGGACACTGACTGCATGCACAACTGTGATATTTATAGTGTGTTTAGGCCAATTAACCTGAGTGCCCCCATCCTTATTATAGTCCCCCTGAATAAATCAGATCTACTTTTTTCTGCAATTTGCATTGACTGTGGTATCAGTTTATGTTGAAGGTATTGCATTGTTTCTTTGGTATTGCGTCACCTTGTTTTACAGGGAGTCTCCAGAGCCAAGCCGAAGGAACCAGCCCTGGGGGTAAGTGCTCAGCGTATGTGTGTGTGCCAAACTTGTCAGGGGTATTGGGAAGGTATACATTGCCTACTGTGTGGGCCACTAGTAGGAGACAAGAGGGGTCACAGTGTCCCAGAGGGCTGTGGCCTGGTTAGTCAGACTAATACCAGCCCTGACCTTTGGGTGGAGGCACCCATCATTTAACCTAGGCCCCTTAACCTGCTACTAGCCCAGCAGGCAGGGGTAGTAGTCCTTGGGATAGCGCCACCTAGTGGTTACACTTGTTTTCCACATTTTACATATTGAGGACTGTACATCGTGTACTGGACATATAATTGTACTGCACCAGTCCTATTACTAAAACCTGCACTTCAAGCTCATTCCTTTGTGTAGACTACCATATTTCAACTGGAAACAGTGCCCTATTGTGGAACCCCTCCTTCCCCCCGATGAGTGCATGCCACTTTGGTTCTAGTGACAATAGTTTAACAATGGACAATGATAGTTAAAATAGTTTCTGTACTTTTCACTAAAAGGTTCTGAAAGTTATGATAAGGCTCAGATAATTATCAGAACTTTTTATTGCTTACCGGAACCTTTTAAAACCACAAAACCTTTTGTGATTCTCCAATCCCTAATTTCATATGTCACTATTAATAAATTCCATCTAGCATGGAGGGCACTACATTTCTTAAAAAAAAATATACAGTTGGTAAAAAAGTTCTTTCCCTTCAATTACTGTTCTTGGGTTTCTTAGTCTGCAAAGACTTGCAGTTCAAGTTAGCGTGATAGAATTAAATGATCTTATCAATCTGTCCACTTCAGTAACCCTTTCAGGGTATTCCGTGAGAAAGGTGATCGCTATTGAGTGCTTACGGTGTCTTTTCTCGTGGCGTGTGGATGGGGGTGAATGCTGGTATAGCGACATTCTGTCGTTATATGTATGCTCGCACATGGAGGAGCGAGCACACCATGTGACAGGCAGAAGGGAAGGGAAGGGAAAGTTTGTGAGGGGAAGGGCAATGGTGGGTTGCCGAGCTCGCCATGAGTGTGGCATGTTTGTGGTAGGCTATAGGTGAGAGGGTGCCGAGTTCGGTGCTGGGCACGTTGGGATTTTTGTGCCGGCCTAGACATTTTTTTTACTCTTCACCCTGACATGCCCCAGAGTTGAGAATCTTTAGTAGGGGTGCATAAACAAAAAAAATTAAGTTCCCAGCGCCGTTTTGCCATGTGACAGGAGTATACATCGGCAAAATGTATTTTCGCCAATGTACAGTCGCCCTAATGGCAATCGCCTTTCTGCAATCGCCATTATCACATAGATCCCCCGTTCACAGATCAAATATATTTTTCGATACACTGAAGATTACTTGGCTCCTCTCCTCTCCTCTCTCCAAAAGGACCATTTCTCCCCTTCCTGCACATGTGCTTAATTTCCACCCCTTGGTTTTGCCTCCCTGCTAGTTTGCTTGACTGTGCAATTTAATTTCTAACATATTACTGATGTTTGAAATGACTTTCATTTTGACTGTGTCATCCTGTTTGCTGATTATACTGTTTTCCATTTTTTTATTTTTTATACCTGTCTTTTGCTTTTGCATTTACTGTTTATCCCCATCTCCGCTCCCTGTAGGACACATCTGGAAATAAGCATTCACTGCTCAGTATGTTTTTCCTGGTGAAACTTTTAAATAAATACAATTTTGGGAGGAGTGGTTTATACATGGGGGTTTACTTTTAGCCATTCAGAAGTATATTTTTATTGGGACTTCATTGTATTTAGTTAGTTTCATTCTAAATGTAATACTGTGCAATGCTAAGTTGTTCCACATTGTGTTTGGTGGTTTAGCTTCACACACCAGTAATAAACAAGTCAAAGATTTAACATAGCTTGCAGAGTTCAGTGGATGGTCCTTTCACCAGGCAGAGGTTAAATTGCATTCTAAGGACAGAAGCAAAGCTTTACATTGTTAAGATGTGCCATCTCTGAGTTGAAAGTGCTGTGAGTACATTAGGGAGGTGTACTCTTCAACGTGATTGATGATCAGGCTGCAAACCTTTTATTTACTCTGAGAACCATTTTAAAGAACATGGAGGGGTGAAAAATGATGTCATGCTTTATCCCCTAGCTCATTAATGATTGGTTTTCCCTGCCTCAGGGACACCATTTTCTTGTCTTCACATATACGCTTAATGAATCGTCCTCTGTTGCAGATAACCCTGTCTTCAGATTCCATAAGTGTAAATTGGATTTGCAGCTAATTTATGACAAATATCAAGCTGTTTAACTCAAATTAGTGTATAATTTCTACCTGTGAAGGTCTCTAATTGGGAGACACCATTTCAGAGAATAACTCTCAACTTCACTTACTCTTACTTCTATAAATGTAATATGGAAATGGATGTTAGAAAAATTATCCTGGTGTGTGTGATACAGATTTACGTAAGGTTTCATGTGTTTATGGTTTTAGATCTTTTAGATTAGGTGTGAAAGTATACTTTGTCAATGCAGACCTAATGTAAATGATTTTTATCTGCCTATATAACACATTTTGTTTGCAATTACAGTATTTTGTAGCAACTTCAGAGAGTATACTTCTCCCAATGAGGTGTTGATAGCATGTTTGCAAAAATTATGCCAAAAAGCTTCTGACATTTTGCAGCAGGAATCAAATGGGTTATACATTTTGGTTCACAGTGTTGCAAATTCTGAGTTAATCTCAGGAATCAGTGCAAGGTGCTAGGAAGTAATTGAGGAGGCTTGAAATACAGTATGATAGACAACTGCAAGTAGTGATTTAAGCTGAGACATGTGACACAAAGGATTGTTAAGTGTCTCTGTTTTGAGACTGGAATTGCCTGATACTGACAAAAATATTGCTGCGTTAATTATAGTGAAATGTGAACAAAGTAAAAAAGCTGTCTTGCTCATTGCAAAGGGTGCATCACTCTCAAACCACATGCCCAGCCAGTCACAAAGACTGATTCAAATAGACAATGGTCCAGTTTCATTTCTCATCTGCTAAAGTAACCCTTGCACTGAACTAATTCAGAATTGTTATTAATTCTTTCTGTTATAATTCAGGGCATATCTTGGCCATCCAATCATATATTTTTAGTTGTATTTATAGTTAGACCAATATGTACTGTACCTGCTGAATGTGTTATCATTTTGGAGTCTCAATTCTTGAATTAAAGCAGCAGTCCACATTATGCGCTGCATTTTTGATCATCCTACTAATGACCAATAAAACTAAGTGTGTGACCTTCTTGTATACAATATAAGCACTTTGTTTTTGGTTTTCTTTATTATTCTTTTTCCTTTTTCCTTTCGGGTTCCCATACCCCTTCCTCTGACCAAGAGGGCAGGTACAGTAGATAACTTCACAGCCTGTGCTGCTCTGAGGTAAGCAGCAGGGTATGTGTGAACACACAGCAGCTTCATCCCAGCATCCTTTGAAACAAGCACCACACCTTCATAATGGGGTCAGTCCTTTGTCAACTCCAGTGTGGATTTCAAATTTAGAATTTCAGCTGGAATACCACAGTTCAGAGATGAACTGTCCAAACATCCCTACACACATTCCTACATATAGTCATTAAACAAGAATAATACACAGTATACAATGATTGACCAAAGGTGGATCCTGGCAAACCAGCCTGCGCCTTCTTCAGGTAGGTGACTAGGGAGTTGCATAGGGGTGTGTTACAGCGGATATAGTTTTCTTTGGACTTTAGCAAGGCCTTTGGCGCTACACATACAATATATGAAAAACCCATTGTTACAAAATGGGTAGGGAAAATAATGGATGCTGATTAGTTAAGGCTGGCACCCATACTTTTAGCTCATGCTCAGCATTAAGGTCTTTAAAAAAAGTACAGATGCCAGACTGCTCAATTACTAAATGAACCACAAACTCCATTTCAAAAGCGGCAGTCATTTTTTCACATTGTGGTCCAATATAATCCCTGAACAAATGCAGGAGTACCCTTCCTACAAATTGGGTTCCCGAAAAGTCTTCCTTGAGCTTGCTTAAATGATCACTGCCAAGCTGGTGTCCTACATTTTAGCAGTTTAAATGTATTGCCAGAGAGTGCCTGTATAGCCTCTGTGCACTGCCTCTTTAAGGGCTGCCTGGATTGCAGTCATAATTAAACTGGGAGGGTACTGAGTGTTTATATGCTTGAGTCCTGTCTGGGCTGCCAAATAATCACTCCATTCTGCCATCGCTATTAGTGCAGAGGCAGCACTGTTAGAAGATGTACTTGTTTGCTGATCATTTATTAGAATAGTAATAATATTGCAATTTGTCTAACCTGCCTTCTTTGCAGCATGGACATTTCTGTTTATCGTCACCATCTTGGTCCTGGACTGCTGAAATGGGCCAATCAGTACCTTTGGGGACTCTAAAATGGAGCCTGTCACCAGGGGCTTTGTGGAAGCAAAATTCTGTAGGAATTGTAGTTTTGAGCTTTTGGCACCTAAATGAACCTGGAGGGGGAGCCATTGTTGTGACTGATAGAGGAATCAGCCAACCAAACCTTTTGGATCCTGGGGAAAGTCCCAGACTGCTTGCAGTTTCAGTTCAGATCTGAATTGGGAAGTAAAGAAGTAACAGCTTGAGATAGTCAAGCAGTAATATTGCATAGATTCACACGGGAGAACTGTGAAAGGGCTGAGTTTTGGCCTGCCTGTCTGCCTGCTGTCCCTGAGAGGGAAACTGAAGTTTATTTGGACTGAATCCAAATTGTGAGGACGATTTAAGCTACAGAACTGTCATCAGGCTTTAATCTGAAGAAGACCAAAGATTTGCTGAATACGATCGGCCTGTCAGGATTTCCAGACACCTCTGAACTCCCGGTTTGTGCAGAGACTCTATAATTGTGACTGGATTGCAATCTGCCTGGTACAGTAGAATTTCTTACATGTAAATGTGCTGTGTGCTGTTAGTGGGTCGTGATTTGGTTCCCCACTGTGTGCTGAACTGTGTTCTGCTTGCTGGAGGCAGCATCCAGCTCCCACGGACTGAATCTATATTCATCTCCATTGGACCTGAGCCTTGCCACACTGGCCCAGCCAGACTACCCACTGCACAGAGAAAGCCATCGATGAGAGACCTGCCTGGGGATCAGCCCCCTGTTTGCACTTTGAACAGGAATGATGCCTCGGTGATTTGTGTGAGCCCTGCTTCTCCTAGCATTCCAGTTCAACCACCTGCTGTCTCGATTTCATCCTGCCTGTGTCCTGTATTGGGTATCATGAGTAAACATCAGGGTAGCTTCCCGCAACAACAGCTAAATCTAAAGTGTTGTCATCTGATTGCTTTGTTGTCTTTTCTGTCACAAATGAAGCCCTCTGGCTTCGGATTACAAATAGTGTGTGTAGGGCATGTTGCTTTCTTCTATCACAGGGGCCCCCACCAGCTGCGATGCTGTCCTACCCCAGGCAACTTTCCTGGCTAGCCCACCATCTTCCTACCTGGGTATCCAGTGTGTGTGACTGTGTAAGGACTCTGAAGTGCATGCATAACTGTCTGATTGATTTAGTCTTTATGTCAATCAACCTGATTATGCCCCTCCCTTGTTCAAGTCCCTTGAATAAATCAGACCTAACTCTTTTTGCATTTAACCTGACTGTGGTTCCAGTTTGTGCCAAGAGTACTGTACTGTTGCTATTTGCTGTGCATAACCTTGTTTTACAGAGGGTCTCCAGGGTCGAGCTAGAGGAACCAGCCCTGGTGGTAAGTGCAAACAGTGTGGGTAATTGCATGGTGAATAAGGGTCATTGTGAAAGTGATTATTGTATATTGTTCAGGCCACTAGAAGCGAAAGAGGGGGGTTATAGTGTCCCGGAGGTCTGTGCCCAGGTTAGCTTGACCACTAGCAACCCTGACCTCTGGGTGGAGGCACCCGTTTCAGTACCCAGGCCCTTCAACCTGCTACTTGCCAAGCAGGCAAGGGTAGTAGCCCTTGGGATAGCACCACCTAGGGGTTACACAGGCATTGAAAGAGCAGTTCCATCTTGGTTCTTCTTGATCTCTCTGAAGCATTTGTCATCATGGACCATGGGGTGCTGCTTGAACAGCTGCAGTTTATCTGTGACCTGTCTGGTATGGTCCTCAGATGGTTCCATTCTTTTCTCACTGCCATATCTCAGAGGGTGGTGCCTGTGGTGTATTCCTCTGACTCATTCTTTCTTCCATGCGGGCTGCCGCAGGGCTCGGTGCTGTCCCCCATGTTGTTCACGGTGTGTATGCTGCTGTTGGGAGACATTGTAAGATGGTATGGGCTGGGTCTTCACTGTTATGCAGATGATACCCAGCTCTACCTGTCTTTTGTGCCTGAACAGGATAGTGTGGTCTTTAACAACTGCCTTGCTGAGATGCAGGACTGGATGACTACCAGCTGGTTGAAGTTGAATCCTAACAAGACCAAGGTGTTGATAGTGGACCCAGGTCACTTGGTAGAGGGTTCGGTGGCTAGTAAGGCCTCCAGGCTTTGGCTTGGAGGCCAACAGCTGCTGCCCTCTGAGCAGGCATGGAATCTGAGCATTATTTTTGATGAAAGGCTGACTCTACATTCTCAGGTGTTGACCATCATCAGAATCTCTTTTTACCATCTGGGGAATATCTCCTGGATTAAGCATCTTGTTCCACCTGATGACCTTCCAACTTTGGTCCATGCTTTTGTGACCTTCTGCCTTGATTACTGTAACTCCCTGTACCTAGGACTGCCGGGGTTTGATATCTGCTGCTTGCAGCTGGTGCAGAATGCAGTGGCCAGGTTGCTGACCGGGTTGACTCGATCCCGCCATGTTACACCTGCGCTGCATGGATTGCACTGGCTGCCAGTTCAGTGGCAGATCACCTTCAAGGTTGGTTTGCTAAACTATAAAGTCCTATGTGGGCAGGGTCTGAGTTACCTGCAAGAGCTCCTGCATCCCTACTGCCCCCTCTGACTGCTCTGCTCTGCCAATGAGGGATTGCTAGAGGTTCCTAGGGTTCGACTGAAGTCATCTGGGGCTCGTGCTTTTGAGTTCATGGCCCCTACCCTGTGGAGCTCTCTACTTCATTGGATACAAGAGTGCCTAACTGTGGAGGGCTTTAAAACTGTTTTAAAACTTATTTGTTTGAACTTGCCTTCCCTGATTGCAATTTTTTTTTTGGGGTGCTTACCTCCTCGGCAGGGGTGATCCTTTGGTTCCCCTATCAGTTCCACTGGTGGCACCTGCAGTGGGCGTGAGCCTGAGTCTCTAACTTCCTCCCGTTCCTCTCGCTGGCCACATCATGGGCACCCATCAAGGAAGGCCATGGGGTCAGGGCCAGAGGGAGCACCAGGAGCAGGTTAATCCTCTCATCTGTGAAAGGATTCAGTTAGGATTATTTCCCCTGTTTCTCACCCCCCCGGTGCTGGTGTGCAGGGATGCCAAGGAAATTGCAGTGAATGCTCCCACGCACCGTACATCAGACATCCGCCCATGCCGTGAGCCTTTGTTACTCTGCTACAAGCACCACCTCCCATCTACGGCCAGGAGCCAGCACCTTCATGGAAGTCCCTTAACCACCCTCCCTGGAGAAGGACAGCGTCCTGGGGATGCTCAATCCTTCTCCCCCCCCCGGCTGACCCCCGACAACCTGCATCTGCTCCAGAACCCAGGTAGCCGACATGGCACAAGGTGTGGCATCCAGTGCCTCACCCTCAACGCCACTGGGCCTGCTTCCCTAATTGTAATTATTAGAATGAGTTCTGTTGATTTTATTATTGAATACTTCTTTATTGAATTTTAGTTTACAGGCACTATGATCATCTGGAATAGTGCCTTTCTAAAAAATAAAGTGAAAAAAAGTGAAATTAGTTATTTATTTATTTATTGTTTTTGCTGTCACTTTATATGCCTGTTGCTCTGGCCCTACCTCTGAAGGGGGCCCTCCAGTCCCATCCTCCAACATCCACCAGCCAACACTGACCAGTACCCTGAGGGCTTCCCTCCCTGGCAGGGCCGGTAGGGCTCACCAAACCCCACTGAAGACTGAATCCAGTGTGGCCAGTGCTGTGGCTGTTCAGGGGGAGGGACCTGCGAGACGCCCTCTGTCATCCACTGGAGCAATATTTTTCTTCCTCCAGTGTGCTACCCTCAGAAACAGAGCATTCAATGATGCCAGCAGCAGCATCGCTCATGCTCCCATGCATGCTCTGCTAGGCATCTGCCCCATCTCTTCCCACTTTGGCAGCGTTGGATCACCACCCCAGCCTCTGCAAGGGGCCAGGGTTTGCAGACCACTGAAATCTCCCCTCCCCAGAGAAGGTGAGCAGTCCCTGGGATGGTCGATCCTTCTCCTCCCCCCTTCTGATTCCTGGTGGCCCATGCTCATTCCCAAACATGGATCGCCAGCATGGTGTGAGGTGTGGCGTACAGCTCCTCAACCCTCAGCGTCACCAGGCTAGCTCGAACAAATGCAAATTCACTAAAGTGCCTTTCCCATGAAAACAGAATGTTATGCACCCTAAATTTTGTGCATAACCCACCCCCAAAGGGTGATGGATTACCACATCACAGTACCCCAATTCTCTCTGTCACCAATTGTCTGTTCTCTCTGGCCCTGAAGTCTTAAACTCGGTGGTGGAGGACCAGAAGAGAGCTGCACAGAAAGAGCAACAGCCAGGATTCTTCAGCACTTCCTGTGCTAGAATGACAATGGATCCTGACCACACATAAAAATGTCAGCCAACTTCTACCAACGAAGAGTGCATCAGCATTCCTGAAAGAGTGAGAAATCCCTCTAAGCATACCCAACCAAACCAGACTGCCAGCACAATCATGCAAAAACCACTGGGGGCTACCAAAATATTGTTTAATGACAGGATCCCTTTTTAAATAAACTTGGTGTCCAAGCCTCTCAGAACGACAAAGATACAAACCAACTTAGCTGTCTCTGAAACTATAAACATGGCACTGTGGTCAAAGGACAGAAGTCAGCCAATACAGCTGCAGATCTAGGAAAGGTTGTAAGGAACTCATGGGACATAGAAGTACTGCAAGATTCCTAGCACAAATGCCTTGCCAGTCATCTACTGAGTAATGGACCTCCAGCCTGGCCTTAGAATAACTGACAGCCTAGTGAACCAATGGTGAGCTGACATTCCCCAGTGAACACTAGGGGCTGTGCCGGGACCCATTCAGTCTGCGTGTATCTTCAGATACAAGCAGATTGGTGACTGTTAGGCAACTGCAGAGGCTGACCATGCATCTGCCTGGAAGAGGCAGAGTGAGAAGTAAGAAGCAGAATTCCTGCTTATAGAAAATGAGGAAACTGCGTGCTACCCCAACACAGAAGCAAAAGCTGATGGCTGCAACTCAGAAAGAGACTCACTGTGCAGTAGCTTGTGACCATGATAGAAACCATGTAGCCTGTACCACACTCCGATACTGGTTATCACTACCCCTCAGGACTGGATGTCATGAATGCTTGGTGGGGCAGATAGGATCAAGTGTCACTAGCTGGACTGCCCTGTGTAGGAAGGAGAGGAATGTTGTCTACTGAAACTGGAGGTAAAGAGATGCTTGACTGGGACTGGGGGCAACAGTCATCTATCAGTCGACACCAGAGAATCCCCTGGTTGTGAAACAATGAGTAAATGCAGGGTTTGCCCTACAACTTGCAACCTGTAAAATAATTGGGAAGCATTTACTGGATTTGGACATGTGGCTATCACACATACCTCAGTTTGAGGTTAAATGCAGTTAGGTGTAGGATTTTAATTTGCAAGCACTTTTTTATTTGATAACGTGCACTACCAGCAGCTAACCACATGTAACATCATTAGGCTTACATCATTTCCATTGTTGGGTACCCAATGAAACATCAAGAGCTCCATAGTAGTAACTAAGGGGTTTGTTTACATTGATACCAGTGAGGAGATGGTAGTGAACAATAAATGGGCAACTTCAACTACTGTACTGGGTAGTGTGTAGTGGGCACTGTTATAGGGCTGAGCCTGGAAGGTATCTGGATTAGCAATATTACATGACTGTGCTTTGCAGTCCCTAAATAAAGTTCTCTGCTCTTTTGTTTAAATTCCTTGTCAGAGCACTTATTGTTTTATAAAGAATAAGCTGCATACTCATTGGGATAACTGTTATTGTACTGCATTGGTTCATGGGTGGGATATTCCTGTGAGTGGGTAGGAAAGTATTGCATTCCATAGTGTTTACTATACTGACACCAGTCCCTCTTAAACCTTTCTCTGGGTGGAGGCACAGAACCATTTTATTTAAACTTTGAATACATGGGGGGGGGGGGGTTGCTTGGGACCCACTAAACATGGCTGCTTAGACCTTTCACTCCGCTCCAGCCCTGAAATACAAACATTAACTAACTCGCACTAACCTGTTCGAATGAGAGTTCATCAGTGTAGCTGGAAATCTAGCTTCACAGGGCACACTCAGGTAATACCTGCCGATATCGCACACCAGTTTTCTGACCATCATCTTTGGTGCTGAAATAGACCTGACTGCGGCCTCCACAGCTTTTCACTCAAGCAATAAACACAAAAAATCCAGTGCAACCAATAGTGAGGAGCAGCCCACAAGAAATGAAAGCTTGACTCACCATTGAAGAAGTAGACGCTCACCTTGAAAAAGATTCTTATTTGTTTGGGTCATGGGCAGCCAAAAGTGGAGAGAGAAGAGAACTACAAACCTACAGCATCCACTATACCCTGGCACTTTGAACCCACTCTGGGTTTCTTCTCAGAGGAGTGGCCACCTGAGGAAGAATTTGGATTGGGATGGAAGTGCTGGGGTGCACTGGACACTTATATGTGTGTTTGTGTTTTCTGACCCACAATAAAGGATATCACTGTTTTTGTGCCTTTTGACTGCTGGGGAATTTTTTCTATGGTGAGCACCTACTTCTTCAATGGTGGGACAGCTCTTCACTCCAAGATACCATGGTGGGAACATAAACACCCTCAGTCCTCAATGGGCAAAATCCCTCCCAGGGCTACATTGCTACCCTCCTACAGACACTTGCAGCAGACATGGCCATACTACAGACCTCAGTTTCAGCCTGTGCTGAGGATGTCCACTCCTTAACAGATTGTGTGACTGTGACTGAGGAGCATGTTGCAAACCTGGATGACTCCCACCAGCAGATCCTGAGGTGGCTGGATGACCATGAGAGGAGGCTAGCAGGATTATGGGAGAGGGTGGAGGACCAGGAAAATTGGGGACACTGGAATAATATCAGAATCCTTGGTCTACCGAAGGGTGCAGAGTGTGCCAACATAGAGAGATTCCAGTTGGAGCAACTTCCTCAGATCGCAGCATCAGCATGGTAAGGCCCATTTGAGGTAGAGTAGGCAGCCTGCACCAGGAGATTGCCGCAGTTGCAGAGTTCTAGCTCAAGGACCATCATCACCTATCTGCTTTGCTTCTTGGCCAAAGAGAGACTCCTATGTTTAGCCCAGGAGAAAGGCTACTGACTTTGACAGGGGCCAGAAAATCACTTTACCAAGACTACTTCACTGAGGTGGCACAATGGCAAAGGAAATGAATTGCCATAAGAGCTACACTAAGATTCTATACAGGTTTCATAGACTTACTAATTTCTACATCATGAGGAATGGTCAGGAACATGAATGCCAAAGTACACAGGAAGCCAAAGCATTGATCAGTCATTGGTGGCAGGCTATCTGTAGTGATAATACCCCCGGAGGCTGTGGGGAGATCAGACACAGTAAGGAGAGTGAAATCTGCTTTCCAGTGGAAGACTCAGCATGCAGGACATGGACTGTGGGAGCAGCATGGCACCCATTTATCGACAGACAACATGGCAATGCCCAGTGACTAGGGAGGCTGGGAGTTCCAACCCCAAAGGCGCAGCAAGTCCAACACAAAAAATAGTGGTCACCAGGACTCTCATACTCTGATAGGGACCACAGTCATCTGTGACCATGGAGCCAGAACAGCCAGGGTAGATCAGACCACTCTATTCCCTCCCTGCCACTGGCTAAAGCAGAATGAGAATCTTTCTCCGAGAACCCTGAGAATGTGGGCAAGACATGCTCAGTCACAGAGACTGCAGATAATGCTGTTGCCATCATCACCTTCTCCATTCCTTCCTGGGCTTTGATTATGGGGAACAAACTTTGAAATTGATACCTCCACTGATCCATCATTGGTGGACTATCCCCTGACTCAAACCCTGCCCCTCTGCCTAGGGGTATGAAGACTACACTTCAAAATGACCCCGCTACCTGAATCTTGGGTGTAGTATCCTTAGGTAGTGTCACAGCTGACATTTGTGTAAAAATGTTCTTCTCTCTTGGGGGACTTCTTTGATCTACAAGTTTGGGACTGGTGCCAGGTAGCAGTTGCTCAAAGACACTACAAGTTGGGGAAGGGGGAGGAGAAGGGGTATTTCTGGATGCTGCACGTTGTAATACTTTTTTTGCTCCTTAGGCACAGGTTAATGGGTCTCCCCCTTGAAGTTTTCTCTCCCCCCAGTTCCATCTTGCTGTTATTATATTTACTACTCAGGTCCCCCCACTCTGAGTTGCATGCCTCTCCACTATATGTGGCTAAGTCCATCCTAACCCTCTGAGGCAGAAACCCAGGTACCCACTGATAGAAATTGGACTCCATGGGGAAGGGGGGGAGGAAATTATTGTACACCAAAATGTACTACGCTGGTGCATCATGTCTCTGCCCAGCTCCTGGCATCTCCCTACCATTTCAACCACTTTCTACTGCTCTTGGGTCTGAGAAACTTGAAACAGCTGCATTGTTTGTGTAGTCCCTACAGGCCACATCATAGCTGTGAAGAGGTAAGGGCTATGATACCCCCCCATAACCACCCAGAACCCCACCAAAGGGCTTCATATTATTGCAGCAAACCACTGGATTTCTGAAAGTTCACACCCTAGGTCTATGCCCAGGTGCTCATATGTCCATTTCAGTGATGTACCCATTCCAGCCTAGTTGTAGTCCAGGTCTTCATAGTACATGTCCTTTGAATATTGGGTTGGGGTGGAAAGCACAGTGGTTTTCTGTCACTTCCCTTTTCTGTGTCTCTGATAGGACAGCATGGAGGACTTTGTCTCCTCTTACCTATGATTTAATAGATACACTACTTCCTGGCTTACCAGGCTCTTGTGTGACTTAGACACTCTACTGATCAGTATGGGTCAGGACTTCAAGTAGCCCTACCGGCAGTCCATGGGTGGCTTTCAAACCCCTCTCAAAGGTAGGTTAGGTATGAGTTTGGTTTTGTGCATTATAGGTTTGGTGTTTGTCTAACTCAGTTTTCATTCTCACTGTTATAGAATTGTTTTGGTGTTACATTGTTATTCTGCTTCTGGCCCATCTAGGACAGTGCTATTTTACATCAGAGGTAGACTTCACTGGTCTACATTGAGTGCACAGCACACACCAAGGATTGCTACCAAGGATGCAAAACAAAATATTAAATTTATGTTTTTGTGGGGAGGCAGAGCCCCGCACCCCACATTACTAAAATAATCAACTCCAAGGGGGAGTTGGATTTTGGGAGAAATGTGAGATAGGACTTGTAAAAAATTTGGGAAACTGGTCTCACAGAAAAAAATCAGAGACTGGGACCATAACCCTGGTCTCCAGAACTACGCTGACTCATAAACACTTATGTGGATATCATGCTCATCACTCTAGCCCAACCTACAATGTTGCTCCCCTCAATACCTGATGTACTTGTTGACTTTGCGAACATCTCAAGGCTCAGTGTCAATCTCAAAAAGACCACGGTCTCCCCTCTGAACCAGTGGTGTGACAGCAGCTGCTGCCAAGGGCTACAGGTCAAATGGGCAGGTGCAGTTTTCAAGTACCTGAGGATTCAGGTTAGTTACCTGAGTTAGGTTGTCAGACCTGCTGTCCACCAATCTCTCTTCTCAATTCACTGACCTGGAATAAGAAATTCAGTGATGACAAGCTAAATCTCTCCTTAATGGGGAAGACTGAGGCCATATGTATGTTCACCCTACTGAAGTTCTCATATATATTTGACAACTTACCACTTAGTATCCCAGGCAAAATCTTCACCATAGTGAAATTGTTCTTTAGTCACTTCCTGTGGCATGGCAAGCCCCAAGGCTGAGTAAGGCTAAACTGAGAGACAGCTGAAGTAAAGGGGGGGCTGGGGTTCCCCTAGTTTCAGAGGTATGCCCTAGCTTATCAAATGGCGCAGTCCTTTAGGTGGCTCGTTGCACTCTCAGATAGCTCACCACAATGGGTCAGGTTTGGATCAGCAGTGGCATAAGTACCCTGCTTCTGTATATTGCTAGGCTGGAACTCTATGGGAACCTCCCTTACTCACATAATTATACTAGTGGCACTACAGGCCTGGAATAGATAAATGGTCCATGCCACAATGTCAAAGGCTGCAAGGGCTCCCCTCAGGCCACACAAGTATATCTGGCAGAATCTGAGTATATACACTGGTGGCCAGGCCAACAGATAGCAAAGCTGGGAAGAGAAGGGCCTCAGCCTCCTCCTGGATGTTACAATACTGGGAACAGACACAGTGCTTTCCTTCCAGCAGATACAGGTGAAGACAGGCATCCCGCATACTGACCTTTGGAGGTACTTTCAGCTATGGGCAACCATGCTGAAACCCAGGAACCACTTACCACTGTGTTCACCCTGGTAATGGTTGCAAAAGTTTGACACAGTCACTTCTCCAAAAGGGTTGGTGGGGAAAGCATATGCCACAATTAGAGATTCACAGAAACCAGTCCTAGAGGCAGGCAGAGTGAAACAGGAACATATCCTGGGCTATGCCATCACACCAGGTCAGTGGGAATCCCGCATCTCCACAGCACACCAGCCTTATACAAACACTAGGAGCAGGCTCATCCAAACAAAGATACTCCACAGATGGTATAGGATGCCAGCCTCCTTACGATCCATGTGATAGTTACTGCACTCTGAATGTTGGAGATGCTCACTATCTAATGCAGGCCTGCTACATATCCTGTGAGATAGCCCACAGCTTTCCAGCCCGCGGCAAGGGATCCTAGATGACTATGCTAAAGTGCACTGCATTCCTATTCTGCATTTTCCAACCCTGGTGATTCTGGGTATTACTTCCCAAATATCAGCACTCCCAGGCCTCAAAAATGCTTGCCCCTAGCAGCGTTAATGGAAGTCAAGTGACTAATCCTGATGAACTGGTAACAGGTGGGTGTTAAATCTCCACTCTCACAGCACTCAATGCTGTTGACACTGCAAGCAAGCAAAACGTTATTTATAAAGCATTCATTTCCTTAAGCTCTGAGCACTGTTCAATATACATAAGAGAGTAAGAAAGATATAAAACCTTGAAAGTTCAAGAATCAACATATTAACAATCAGACTATCAAAGCAACTAATTAACTGAGATAAAACATAATAAAGCAGCCATAAAGAAAAACTGTAATTATTTTGTAAGCAATGAGCTAAGCTAAATTAAAAGCTACAGTAAAAAGATGGGATGTCAAACCCCTTTAAAATGCCTCCATTGAGGAGGCCTCCCTCAGATATCTGGGAAGCGAATTCCACAGGGTTAGGCCAGCAACATCAAAGGCCTTCTCTCCTGCAGATTTCATCCAAACCCTGGGAACCACTAGTAGGCCCACCTCAGAGGAGCAGAGGGGTCAGGAGGTCAGTGAAAAGACAGAAGGTCTTGCAGGTAGCTCAGGCCCATTCCATGTAGAGCTTTGTAGGTCAGCAAGCTGACCTTGAAGAAGATCTGCTGCCTCACTGGCAGCCAGTACTGTTTGCACAGGACTGGGGACTAGCGACCTTTGAAAGACTGTCCCACAAAGCAGAAGCAAATTGGTGCTATACCACAAGAAGTGCTCACACCTCTGTTCTGCCCCTTTAACCCCACCCTGAAGACTGCATAATTGTTGGGTTAATTGTTCTCTTCTCAGAGTCTCAGCATCTCTCTTCTCCTGAGAAGGACTACATGCTGGCTTCACTCACCACTTGATCTCTGACTAGCTCTGTTACGTGCTTGTTACAATTTCTCTGAAACACCACAGAGGTACTTTTTATGGTGTAGACATCATATCATACAGTACCTGTTAAGTCGGTATCTCTATAGTCTAGTTATGCTGCTAAACAACAAAGTACCTGTTCTTAGTAATGTTCCATGTTGATTATTGCCCAGTATGCTTATCTGTACTATACTGTTATGTGCACTACTGCATGCTTTAACCAGAGGAACTATCTTTAGATAGACTAGTTCAAATATTACTTCATTGTGTGCAATTGTAATGGTGAGTTCTTGTATGCCAGATATCTGATGGATATATGCTGTATGGTCTTTAGCAAAACTCTTTAATAAAATCTTTCATGTTAAACCTTTGATACACCCCCCATCTCACCTAAATTAGGAGTTTAATGACCCAGGCCCTTCTACCTTGCTTGAGCCCACAAGGCAGGGGTAGGAACTGCGACAACCATGCTGACCTGGTAACATCTATATTCAGGAAAAAGATGGTGAGTGAGAAAACAAAATGGTAAGCTCTAGTCTTAATCAGTGCCCTATAATGTAAGTTTTCTGCAGACTTCCTTTATATGATAATTTAGTTTAGACGTAATTCTATTCACAAGAGAAAAGCAATTTAATTAATAAGTAGGGGATGTGATGTGAGAGCATTACATTAGACTGAAAGTTTGCCCAACACATATTGCACATTACTTCCTGTGCACAGCCCCTTTGGCCTGTAATGTTTTTATCTGAAGATTTTAGATTACAGTGCTCTGATGAAAAAGGCTGTTTAAGATTCAGGGATGGAAAGGTTTGTCCTGACTGGTAGCAAACCAGGCTGCAAATTTAGAACATTCAGTAGTCTACTGCAACATTTGGTAACCCAGCTCATTACAAGAAATCTAAAGCATGCACTGAAAAAATCAATCTTGCACAATTGATTGAATGATTTTATATTTAAACCATCAATATAGCAGAGTTCAGCCAGTATTTTTTTCAATATATAGCTCTGAATGTTTAATCTAATGAAGGAATGGCTGCTTCAATTAATAGCTCAGCACAAACACTTCCTGAAGAAAGACAACAGTGATCACAGTCTAAGACTTGATGTCCTGAGCAATGTTGTTGTACTGACAGGTTCTAATTGGCTGTTGTCACTGAATCACTGAAAGACAAGCACATGAAGTGCAAAAAAACAAAGGCAGTGCTGAGAAGAACACTACATAAGTACTAGAACAAATAAAACGATGCTGAATGCATACTAAAACAGGAAAAAATCTAAAAGAATTTTTACTGAGACCTTTGCTACTGACATGTCAATGTCAAGGAAAATGTAAGCACAGTGCAAGTGAGACTATATGCTGCTTTTAAGAGGGCCAGCAGAATGTACTGCAGCTGTTATTCAGGAGAAATAGATGATTTCAAGCATATAGCATTGTTGCGTCCACTCTTTGAGATGCAGCATAAAAGTTGGCTTGGTCTTGTTTTAGAAGAACTCTCTTCATTCTCAGAAGAGTTAATACTGTACATATTCAGATAAACAAATAATAAATAAAACCATTAAATCACTTAAGACATGAAAGACTGTTAGGCCTATTCTGCTGGCATTTTAGTATGTTAGTATGTACTTATTTCACTTCACATGTGGCTCAATACAATAATCCTATTCTATGCATTTTGGAAAAATGCTTCTTTCTTTCTTGAGATTATCTAAAAGATCTCTGGGGCGAAAGTAATCAGATAAGGGAGAGCATTGGAATAATGTCTCACTCACCACTGTGTAAGCATTTGAATGTATATTTATTTATACTGCAAGCTCAGTAATAGTCTAACATTTTATGAGAGGAATCTCACTACTTCAGGGATGCTTTGCAGAACTAAAAAAATACAAAAAAAATAATTTGTAACAAATACATTTTTAGCATATGGTACAATATAACTTTGGATTCAATTAGTCACAGTATAAGTACCTTCTACTATGCTTATCATTCTTCCTTAAGGTTTTGTAATTTCTTGTCTCTTCCTAAAAGTCAATATGGAGTGGAGACCTGAATGCATAAATTTTAAACCAGTCATTTTTATTAAAGAAGTAAATAAACAATTATAATAACTGGTGAGCGTTTTTTTTCCCTAAGGAAGCCTGGTTTGTAATTTGCCATTTTAAAGGAGTGCTTATAATTGCAAACATGCAAAGGGTTTTCCGTGGTTCATGCATGTGCCAGCCACCACTCTTCCCTTCCTCAGTGCCAGACTTGGGCATTTAACTGTCACTCACACTCAGTGGTATGTTAATTTAAAAAAAAAAAACACTCATTCTCTATGCTACTGCTGTTTAGTTTCCTATGACTTCGTTTTTAAAAAAAGAGAAGAAAAAAAAATATTTCTTTTTATAAGCCGCTTCAATTTGACCAGAAACTGCGCTGAAACACGACCAGACTGTGGCTGCTTTTGGATGTGTTTTTATTATACTGGCCCAGTAGGGCCAGTATAGTTAGGGTTTGTAGGAGTGTTTAATGTTAAAGGGTAATTTTTCCTGGTTAGTAACTTTAAATTCGTTTCACAAATTCTCCTGAAATTTGGCATGCATCCTCTGCTGGGGTAGGTCTGTCGATGTACCAAATTTGGTTTGAATCCCTTATGAGATTTTTTTTCTGAGATATGAAGTGTTGAAAATATAGAGATTTCCCTGTTTTTTGCTGTTTTTTTGACCACCTGTATCTCAGAAACAGCTTTAGGTGCTGGGCTGAAATTGTCAGGGTAGAAAGTCTTGGTCTCACAGATGTGCCTTTTGAAGGTTTGGTAAAACAAAAGTAATCCATTCCAAAGTTATTAAATCTTGAATTTGCCATTATTTGCTATGGGAGAAAACAGACATTAAAGTGAGTGATTTTCACACCCTGTCATTCACTTTTCATACTTTGCACCTGAATAACTCAGAGACACTTTAACAGATGTGCCGAAAATTTGACAAGCATCAGCCTAGGGCACAGGCTTCATGACTTGACACATTTGGTTTGAATCCCTTGTTTCTTTTCTGAGATACAAAGTGTTAAAAAACACAGATTTTTGAGGGTTTGCTGTTCGTTTATTAATGTTAAAGGGCAATTTTTGAATCTTAATAACTTTGTAATGGTTAAAGTGATCTCTATGAAATTTGGCATGCATAATTACCCTGGGGATGTGTTTGTGAGTAATACATTTTATCTTAATAGCTTTAGCTGTTTCTGAGATACAGAGTGTTAAATATAAAGGTTTGGGGGTGTTTGACTTTTTTTGTCCATCTGTATCTCGGAAACAGCTTTAGCTTCTGGGCTGACATTTTCAGTGTAGAAAGCCTTGGCCTCACAGATGTGCCTTTTGAAAATTTGGTGGGAAAATATAAATTTTTTCAAAAGCTATGATGTTGCATTTTCCATTATTTCCTATGGGGAAAAATAGATGTCCCACACAACACAGGATTCTGCTTTGAACTAGGATTCTGCTTTGTATGAGCCCTATGAAAAGGGATTCTGCACTGAACAAGGATACTATTTTGCAGTACTAAATCCCTTTTGGCAGACAGAACCAACACAGTGGGGGACTAGGAACCAACAGTCAACCAGCCCTACCTATTCTACAGCCCACGGGGCCCCACACCAGGCTGCATAAACCCACTAGAGTTAGTTTTTTTTAAACACAATCTCCACTCTGGAGTGATCTGCCTGGCTTTGTTTTCTGCAACAATGTGAAATGAGATTTAAACTTACTATAGGACTGAATGAAGTGCTGATCTTTTTGCTGGTTTTCCAGCTTGTTGCTTTTCAACTGAGTTTAACACCCTGGTAAGTGCACCTCATGCTTGAAGGCTAAAAGTTTTGTGCCATTGAGCTCCTGTCTTTCGTACTCTTTATTTCAATATCTTATCCCCCACCACCACCACCTCCATCACAGTGGGACACTGCAGAGTCCACTCCCAGTGATCCAGATAAAGCACCCCTCCCCCCACTGTGGGACACTGGGGAACCCACTCCCAGTGACCTGAAATATACATGTAATGGTTTTGCCAACAGTGGGGTGCCCAATCCTCATGTCAGCACTACACTCACCCCCACCAGCAGTGTGAGACTCTAGGGAGCCCACTCCCAGTGTACATAGTGTACCCAGCTATGTTGTACCCCCCAGAGCAGTGTGGGACACTGGTGAACCCACCAACAGTGTCCTGAGAAATGGTTCTCCTGTTCCTGTGAAAAATGAAAACAGTCCACAACATATTTTTTAAACTCCTGTAAAAAAAGGTCTCTCATTGTTTTCCCATTCCCCCTCTCACATCCTGACCCTCCCACTGAGCAAGCAATCACCCATACCCCCTTTCCCTATACTTACCAACCGAGGTTGGCAGCTGTCATCTTCTGTGGACTGGGACACGTCTGCACTCTTCAAAGGTGAACTGCGAACTGAAGAATAAAGGTAAGTGCCATATAGAGGTGGTCAATGGCATTTTGAACATACTGTATGTTAATATCTCAGCCATTTGTAGGTATTTTACATAGATACATAGACACTGTTGGCAGATAAGGGTCCATGGCCCACCCAGTCTGCCCAGTTGAGCTTGTAAGGTCACTTTATGTTTTTCTAGAAGTCTGTTGCCCCTTACCCATGAGCTCCAGAATGTCCTTATGTCTATCCCATGCATTCTTAAATCCCATGATTGTTTCAGCCCCCACCACTTCCTCTGGCAGGGTGTTCCACTTGTCCACCACCCTTTCTGTAAAGACATTTTTCTTCATGTTTCATCTAAATTACCCTCCCTCCAGCTTCATCCCATTCCCTCTAGTTCTGGAACAACTTTTTCACTGGAAAATAGTGTGTTCCTGCACCCTGTTCCTCCCTGTAAGGTACTTGTATGTCTTTAGCATATCCCCTCTCTCCCTCCTCTCCTCCAGGGAGTACATATTCAGGTCCGTCAGCCTGTCCTCATTGGACTTGTGATGCAATCCTGGTACATGTTTGTTGCCCTCCTCTGAACCTTCTCTTCCCTGTCTATGTCCTTACATAAGTAAGGTCTCCAGAACTGCACATTGTACTCCAGGCAGGGCCTCACTAGTGTCTTGTATATTAAAATGATCACCTCCCTTTCCTTGCTGGTGATGCTCCTTCCTATGCATCCCAGCATCCTTTTTGCTTTATCTGCTACCTTGTCGCACTGTTTCCCTACCTTGAGGTCATCAGAGATGATAACCCCAAGGTCCCTTCCCTGCTTGGTGCATGCTATATCCTCATTCCCCAACTGATATGTTGTTCCAGGGTTTTTGTGCCCCATATGCATTATCTTGGACTTCTTTGCATTGAATTTCAACTGTCAAATCCTTGATCATTTGTCAAGCTTCTGCAGGTCCCTCCTCATTCTGTCTATACCCTCTGGCATGAACCACATTTTCAACATGGACTTTTTGGCATCCTACATCATGAACACTGCAACTGTCATTTTGTTACTCTGTCCTGAAAGATGATTTCACTGTGGCTGAAATAAATCACCTTTTGGGACTGAGTAATGAAAGGGAAATGCCATTGTGCATGAGGTGGGGTCCCAAAAAGCCCATGTGGAAAATCTGGTGCAAAAATACCCAAAAATGCCCCAGTTATGTATGGTCATTGAAATTTTCCTTTGCACGCATGTAGCTTTGCAAATTTATATTTTCACTCCAAGTTTTCAGCATAGCCACTTTTCACACCACCTCATGAACAGTACAGCTGCATTTCTCACATCCTGCCCAAAATGTGTTTATGCACCTGTGGCATGGAATGGTGTGGTCTACGTGCAAAATCATCTTTCAGGATTGAGTAATGAAATGACAGTGCCAGTGTTCATAATGTAGGGTCCCAAAAGGGCAATGTTGAAATTTTGAACCAAAGTAACAAAGAATGCCTGAGTTATATGCAATCAATTACATTTTCCTACACATGCATGTAACTGCCAATCATTTATATTTTCACTCCAAAGTTTGAACATAGCCATTTCTTCACAGCACCTCATAAATACTACAGCTGTCATTTCTCACATCCTGCCCAAAATGTGTTTCCACAGCTGTGGCACAGAATTACATTTTGCCATGAATTAAGAAATTTACACCTACGGTACAGTGTGAGGGTTATGAGGTGGGGTGACAAGAAGACTATGTCAAACATTTGGGGTCACAATGTGAAAGAAATGACAAACTTATGAGTATTTGTTGCAATTTTGTTACACACCTATCTCAAAAAGTAAGGAAATTCATTGCAAAAAACTCAGTTTTATAAAACCAGTTAGGATTTCCATTACACCTTTAAAAGTATGTGTTAGGGTTAATACATGTATCAGCACAACAACACTAATCTCTGCAAACATTAGAAATGAAACAGTTATTTGATATATCCCTTTGTGTCCTTCCACCTAACTTGTACATAATTTGAGCTGTTAATCATGTGGTATAGAACAATATATTTGTATGGTGTATGAGTTAGATGGGATATATCAAATAACTGTTTTGTTTCTAATGTTTGCCGAGATTGGTGTTGTACTGATACACATATTAACCCTAACATTGAATTTCCATACTTTTAAAGGTGTAATGGAAACCCTAACAGGTTTTGTAAAACTGAGTTTTTTTAAATGAATTTTACATAACTGCTGTGGTGAAAAAACGCTCGCCAGCTATTATATAAAATAACAGATGGGTGGGTGTGTTTAACTTGATTTTACACACACTCTCGGTATTGGATACTTAAATAAACCCCTTCAGCTATGCTCTCGGGGTTTCTGTAGCATCCAACGCCTTGGGTGTGTGTAAAATATCAAATATAAGTATCTAAAGCTTCATGCTCTGTAATACCCATTGGAGGAGCTTTATTTTTAATACATCAGGAAGTGGAGTGAGAGAGAGAGAGAGAGAGAGAGAGAGAACGACACTGGACTGAAGATGGTGGCTGCACACTATGTTAGTGTGGGGAACTAGCAGGAGCAGAGTCAGAGAAAAAGCCTATAACAAGGCAAAAAAGGTATGCCACCGTTGTCTTAGTTTCTCCGGCTTACCAGATGAGCGTGTGCTGCATCTTGGTTGGTACTGCTATTCTGTTTCCTCTCATTTACAGGAGAATGGACCGAATGACTGTTGAAAATGTATTTGGTAGCCGAGGTCTGAATTGGTTCCCTGCATCAGAGTAGCTCTTCAGAATGGCCGAAACAAAATGAAAAACAATACTCCAGAGTTTTCTCAGAAACTTCTCGGAGATATTGAAAATACTTGGAGTACATTTTATCTTAACCTGTGTTCACCATATTTTTATTTGCTTCTTACCACACTGCAAGGGTCAAGTTGCTATTTTAACCATGGACATTTTTCTGGAAGGGGAGTGTGTGATTTGTGCACATTGTATTCGTTGTTGTTGTTGGGCATTTGTCTGGTGTTTTATTTTACTCACACATTCATACATCTTACTTTTTAGATCCCTTTGTGTGAATTTAATACCGCAACAAAACTGGGGAAAACTGGGAAAATCCTTATCGGGCGATCAAGTGTTAATAGATTTGAAGGCCCTTGTGGTCTTAGGGTAATGTGTGTAAGGTCTAATCACTCTTACAATCAGTGATTATTTGATTATCAAAGCATGAGGTATTCATTTCATTGCTAAAGCAGGCTATTCTTGTATAATCTAAAGTAGATTGATCCAGGACTTGAATCCCCAAATTGATTGATTGATTGATTATTTAATTGATTTGTATTAGAAACACTTGTTTCTCTGAATTTAAGCTCCGCACATATACTCTCAGAGCTCAAGTTATTATCCATGCATCATTCTGACACACACTGCTTGGCATTCAGAGACATCTGGTCCTTACTCCATCTATTTCTGGACACGTTTTGGTTCATCAGTGTTTTTGGTACTAGCCTCCGATTCTATCTACAAATTGCACTAAGCTATAGTACCTAAAGCGTGCTTGACTAAACGTTTAATCAATTTGCCAAGCCATAAATGTTGGAAGTTAATGCCGAACGCTGAACGCTGTACACTGGGAACAGCACGCTGAAAGCTAAAAGCTAAAAGCTTTATATTAGAAGCTGACGATTGTCCATGGAATTAGAACATTAAGTATTTTAAATAAATACAGAAAATTACAAGACAATCAAAGGGAGATTCCAGCTCCTGGCTTCGATCTAAATGCCCACGAAAATGCTTCTACATGTGTGAGTACAAAAGATTTATTTAGGAAAGGTTCACTAAAATTGTAATGTTTATCCAAATTGATATCACTTATAGCTCTTTGGTTTGTCAGATAGACTTGAAAGGACAGTAAATATACAGTAATTCGGTATGCTGTTTTGTTATAAGTTTTAGATAATATATTATACTAACTGGAAATGTTATCTATACTGAGCGGAGTGGAGCCGTATTTTTACAATACTGTTTTACAATATTTATTTCAGCTGACTTGGCTTTTTTGACAAAAGCTGAATCAGCTTTTCAGTCAGCTTTTAAATTAGTGAAGTTTTAAAAAGGCTTTCTCCAGTTGTGATAACTTTCTCTATTTATTGATTCTGATTTTATTTTAGGTTTTTCACTGGCTGTGATATAGATCTAGAAGAGTTAATTGATTTGAAAGTTTACTCTCGCCCAGAGGCCAGAAGGTTATTTCTTCAGGAAACTTTAAACAGCTTTCTTGGGAAACTTCTCAGCTTTTGGACTTCTCAGTACATCGTGTCCCAAACATATTTTTTCAAATACAAGATCTTGGACATTTGAACATGCTTATTCAGCATGCTAAATGGCATGGTTAATGAAAAATGCTGGGACTCTGATTTAGATAAGACTTTGACTCCCTGAATTTGAATGATAGACAAAAATTATATGCATATATTTATGTACGAAGAGGATATTTGTAAACAGACCTTTTGTATACATAGATACTGTCAACACCATATATACTGTTTTTACCTTTTGATACTAGTTCATTCTTAAAATTGTGGAGGGATTTAATCCTTGATTTTGATCCTGAGTCTTGTTTTAATACACTTTAAATATTTCTAAATATTTTAAATATGGTGGTAATAAGAAGTAACAAAACTTGTAATCCAATATTACATTGACATAAGAGGCAAAGTGGTGTTACAAAACAGTTGGGAAATCAGAAAAAAAACTATACAGAGGTCTACAAGGAAAAGGGAATCTAATACACCTAAGAAAACTGTAGAAAGAAAATCTTTGAAGCTAATAAATATGGAAACTATTCCTTCTTTACATCCTGGCAGCCAAAAAAATGCATCAAGAATGTTTTAGCTATTCTTCCCCATCTCCATTTACTCAGAAAGCAAAGCAGGTTAAAATAACAGATTATTTTGGCAGGCAAAAGTCCTCAACCTCAAGTTCTAAAATTTTGGGAATTACTACTCATAGGGAGCAGACAACATTTATTCCCTCTGACAAATCAATCAATCAATCACTTTATTTAACCAGACATAAACATTATTGAGCAAGCTCATTTTCAAGGTGGTCCTGGATATAAATACAATACAGTACACTTCATAAGATTACAATTACGGTGGACAATGGTGCAAAAAAAAAAAAAAAAACAGTGTGAAGGTGCCAGTCAATAAGGGCCTATAAATACCGGTCAACATAATTAACATGCAAAGGTACATAATGATAAGCTTTACTGAAATGAGAAGAGACAACAATCCCATATAGTCTCCGCTGAGTAAGAGCTCATATCTAAATGATAAAAAATAAGGAGGTATTAAGGAATAGAGTAGAAATTGGGGTGAAAGAGTAGGCAGCCAAAAGGGAGGCCAGAATAGGTAAAAGGTAGAGAATAGGCAGGGTCATCTTGGATTAAGGGAACTAGGCTTGTAGGTCCTAGGTTTCTGTTGTTAGGAATGTGGGGTGGATGAGATACTTAGGCGTAGGATTTGAGAGTGGCATCCAAGGCTTAGGGGTCATCGGCATCTGAAACAGTTGCATGATTCCTTCAGATAATCTGTCAATAGAGCTCTGAATGTGAAAATGCTTGGAAGTGAGGATAATTTTAATGAGTCTTGCATAGTGTTCCAAAGTGATGGAAGTGAGAAGTTGATTGCTGCTGAGTCAAGGGTAGTTTTCACTCTAGGAATCTGGAAGCAGATTAAGGAGAAGCATCTCAGGCCATAGGAACCTTTAGCCCATTTAAAGATGTTGAAGACATATGCAGGAGGTTATCAGATAATGCTCTAAAAAACCAGAGGAGAGCATTCCTTTTTCTTCTAGTTGAGAGTGAGGTCCATCCTGAAACCTGGTATAGATGACAGTGATGTGTACTATGGGGTAGATTTAAGATAAATCTTAAAGCCCGGTGGTAAAGGGTGTCCAGTTTGTTTAGCATCATTGATGGGCAATGACTGTAAAGGAAGTCAGCGTAGTCCAGTATAGGCAGGAATGTAGTTTGTACTAGTCTCATTCTGGCTTCTAACATGAGTAGGTGTTTAATGCGATAGAATAAACCTAATCACTGTCTTAGTTTCTTCAAGGTTTCATTTAAGTGGCACAGAAAGCTGAGCTTGTTGTCCAGCCAGAACCCTCGGTATTTAAAGGTATCAACTACTTCAAGGGGTTCATCTAAGAGTGTTCAGATCTGTGTGATATGTGGACATCCGTAAGTAGACTTTGGTGAGAGAACCATTGCTTTAGTCTTTTTGGCATTGAGGAGGAGCTTATGAGTGAGAAGGTTGTGTTGGAGGGTGACAAAGTCTTTCTGTAAGTACTCATGGGCCAGATACAAGGATGAATTTGTGGTATAGAGTACAGTATCATCTGCGAATAAGTGCACATTTTCTGTGCCCAGCTGTGAGTCCAGATTATTGATGTATATTGCAAAGAGGATAGGGCCCAGGATGGAGCCTTGTGTGACTCCTCGTAACAAGGATTTTTGTGGGGACAGATCTCCTATGGCTTTGATTTGTTGTAACCTATTGGTTAGGTAGCTGGTGAACCATTTAATGGCAGAACTATCAAGTCCGATGTTACTCAGTGCAGTAAGCATGATGGTGTGATCCACAGTATCGAAGGCCTTACTTAAATCAAGGAAGAGGGCAAATACATGCTTCTTAGAGTCCAAGGCCATTTGCCAGTCTGTAGTTACTTTGGCAAGAGCCGATATTGTACTGTGTTTGGCTCTGAAGCCGGACTGAGCTGGGTTTAGCAACTTTTGTGAATCCAAATGTTCTCTAAGTTGGATGCTGACAATTTTTTCAAGTAATTTAGAGAGGACAGATAGTATAGAAATAGGCTGATAATTGTTCAGATCACTCAGATCCCCAGTCTTGAATAATGGTACGATGTGGGCAGTTTTCCACCAGACAGGTAGCTCACCTTGAATCAGAGAGGTGTTGAATAAGTGTGTAATGGGGGCAGTCAGATAGGTATGGCCAAGTTTTAGGAAGTAAGGTTCAATATTATCTGCACCCGCACTCTTTTTTGTATCCAGAGAAAGGAGGAGGTCCTCCACTTGCTTGAACATAATTGTGAGGAAGCTGAAGGGGGTGGGATGTGGTTGGTTATGGTTGTGATTATCAGTGAAGCCAACAGTGTAGTCTCTTGCCGGGCTAAGTTTGCTGATAGGTGAGGTGTCAAAGGCAAGCTCTGCAGTGGCAAAGTGATCATTAAGCTTTTCAAGTATATCAGCTTTGCCCATATAGGTGGTACCATCATACACAATTTTGTTTGGAAGGGGTGTTGCAGTGGACTGACCTTCGACTTCTTTGAGGATGTTCCAAAATTTGGCAGAGTTGTTTTTATTGTCTTCTAGTTCTTTTTGGAAGTACCTAGCTTTTTCTGACCTAATTAGCTTGGTACAAGCATTCCTAGTGGTATGGAATGCTAACCAATCAGCCTCCAGGTGGGATTTCCTCACTTTTTTCCACCAGTAGTCCCTATCCCTAAGTGCTTTCTTCAGGATGGGAGAGAACCAGCCAGGAGTTTTATTTTTTGATTTGATCAGTCTTAGTGGGGCACGTTTGTCTATTAGCTCCAGTAAGAGGCTGTGAAAGATGTTAAATGCCTCGTTAAAGGTGGGGGCTAGGTAGAAATCCTGCCAATCAATGTTGCTTAGATCTTTCAGGAAAGTGTACTGGCAGAACTTTTTCAGGCATCTTTTCAGTTTGAATTTGGAGACCGTTTTTATTTGGAAAGGATGGCTGATGCAGGCAGTAGCGCAATGGTCACTTATATCATTTAAGAACACTCCAGTATGCGAGAGAGTGTGAGGTTTGTTTACTAGGATAAGGTCCAGGAGGGTGCTGCGCTCAGGGTTTTTTCTGTTAGTTCTGGTTATAGCAGTCACCATTTGTAACAGACTATTAACATCGCATAGATCCTTCAATTTCTTAGAGCTGTCATCATTTCAATTTAGATTCAAATCCCCCATTAGAATACACTCAGTATCAGCAGAGTCAAGAAGGTTTTGAAGGTGTGGCAGAAGTGCCCAGCCACCAGATGGTGGTCGGTAGCATGCTGCCATAAGGAGTGATTTCTTGCTGGAAAGTGATAATTTTAGAGCAAGGCATTCAAATTCTTAGCCTTTGAGGTACAGTCAAAGACTGTGACTATGAATTTGCTTTTGACATATATTGCAACCTCTCCCCCTCTAGTCGGTCTATCACAGCGGTAGATGATATATCCAGGTACGTTGATAGATTTGTCCAGGGTCAAGGGTGTGAGCCAGGATTCAGTTATCATGAAGAAATCAGGAGATGCATGTAGAGCCCAGGTCTGTATAGAGTCAATCTTCTTTAGCAAACTACAGACATTGATATGGAGAAAGCTAATCCCTTTATATTGAGGGAGGTCAGCAGGGGCTTCCAGAGAAATAGGTGGACCTGAGTTTAATTCAACATTTCCTGAACAGAGTAGGAGAAGCAGTAGTAGTTTTTTAAGGTGGTGTCTTAGCCTGCTAAACATTCTTTTGTTACTCCTTCTAGCATACATTGGTTTAGCGGTGGCTGTGTTAAGGGCAGGATTGCTATTTGCTAGATATAAAACATAGAGAACTGATAGAGCTGACACCATACTTTGGAATTGCATGTGTTCTATAGTTATGGCCTGGTGGGAGGAGGGGCATGACCATAGAGGAGAAGTCCCTGATGTAGAATGCCATGGTCTAATGTGGCAGGCTATATCTTGGTAGATGATAGAGGCAGGAAACTGGCCTTTGTCTGAGTTGCAAACTGAAATTTTGGGTAGAGTATAACAAAGTATTATAAGGCAACTATAGAGAAGGATAGGCACAGATGGCATTCTTAATGTGGAGATATTTCCTTTTACCAGTAAAACAATAGGATTTGCAACAGTTCCTTGAGAGGGTCAAGAAAATGAGTGGCTCTTGTGGGAGGATGGGGTAGCAATGAAAAATTAAGGCCTTGATAACTAATAAGGTGTGGCTGGCAATAGCCAGTAGGAGTGAGCAAGAAGGCCGGGGCAGGGTTTATGTATATTCAATCAGGACCGGTGGAGGGGGTGCGTGGGTGGGTGAAAAAATTGGAAGCTAGGGCTTCCTTCCTGGAGGTAATCAGTCCCTGAGGGCTAGTCCATACCTGCATTTCTGTGAAGGGCTAGTGGCTTCAGACCTGGACTGCAGGTGGCAGTCTGGCAGGTCGGGTTCATCAGAGAACCATGGCTGTGGCTCTCAAGACTACCTGGAAGGAGAAGGCAGAGGAGAATTAAATAAGAAAATCAAATTCAGAGAGCCCAGCTGTGATGGATGAAGTATCTTCATTGGGCAGCAAAAATATAAATATCCGACTGTGTGGGGAGGATGATTTATCAATCATAGCCGGAAACTGGGATACCTCTGTATGTAAGTCCAACAGCATAGCCAGTAGTGATGAAAGAGGATTGTCTGATGGCCATCCTGGCTATTCTGACTATTCAGAGGCAGTCTTTTCATCTGAATGATTTTTTGAGACAGCCTTTGATTTGGGAAATAAGAGCCATCAGTATAAGCCTTTTTCCTCTCCTCCTGTGATTGGAAATACAGATCGCTCAAAAGGAGACCTGTATCCTGTAATCCAGGAATTGAGCAGAACTATAGAAGGCTTGAAAAAATTGGATTTTACTCTGGCAGATCACCAAGAGCGATTTAAGTCTAGGCTCCCAAACTATAGGGCTGAGATTAACCTTTTTGGGGACAATAGACAGTATGAATAAACAAAACATTATGATGCTGAGCATTTTACAAATGATGGTGACTTTATATCCTGCACAAACCTCTCTAAACAGATAGTAGAGATAGCTAAATATCCATATTATGCGAACATAATGATATTAGAAAATATTATAGCTCTTCAAGAAGTTATGTCCTCAATGAGAACAGATGTTTTTAGAAATAAAACGATGTTAGAACAAATAATTAAGGCGACCACTCAGGGAAACCAAGATGTCTCCAATACCAATGCTCAAAATCAGTCATTGGAAATTGTCTCCACAGAAAATAAATTTGTGCAAGTAAATTTGCCAACCTCATTTTTCAAAGATTATACCCAAGAATTAGAGAGATCAGAGGAACTAATTAAATGTGGGAAAAGGAAAAAAGAAAGACGTCCCCGGTATATAACTAAAAGAAACAAACTAACTGAGAAAAATGGGGAAAATGCTAAAAGGAGCGGAAACAAGAAACATGCAATGTCAGAAAAAATAAAGAAGGGGAAGGATTCTGAAGTACTGCAACAGGCTGTACAAGTACTTGCTACTCAGGAGACATTTTCTACTTTAAAAGATGTTGTTGCTGATACTGTGGCAGAGGTGTTGCCATTGGTCGGGGGGGAGATCAGTGCTTTGGATCTTGATCCCTTATCTATACATTCTATCCCCAATGAAAATGCCCCAGTACCAGGTCTTTTTTTCATTTAATAATCTGTTTGGGGAGTATGAACTGTCAAGGGAGTATTATTTTGAAACTTGCGGTATAAAACAGATACCTGATGAGTCAAATGAAATGATGACCATCCACATGAAACACCTTTTAGGAATTAACCAAGAAAAGGAAAATTTCAGTGTAACAAGACTTCCAAATTTGGAAATAAATGATTGTTTCATTATTCACACAAATTCACATGTACAGGCTGCAGAAATATGGGCAAAAAGTAATCTTTTACAATCAAAAAGGATTTTAATAAGTGACCCTCAGTTAGTACCAATACCACTTTAAACAGAAATAAATAGAGAAAGATCAGGTCAGTCTATAAATGGAGATCAAACAATTGAAGCTTTGATAAAAATAGTTGACAAATATGCCTATACTCAAAATATAGAACAACTTGACAAAGTAATTACTATTTTTGGATGGAACACAAAGAGAGAACGAGATTATAACATAATAAAAAGAGACCTGATTTCCTTTCTGACTCATTCCCTTAATGTGGAGATAATTTTACAATGTGTCTCCATCATCAAGGTATGGAAAGATGAAAATGATTCTTCACAAATAGATCTGACCTTTGCCTCAGCAAGAACTGTGCAGGCTATTATGGAAAGGGCAGAGAAACTGGACAATCTGTATATATTGGTAATCACTCTAGGGAAATTTTTTAACAGAGCCAAGGAAATTTCAATTATGGGCAAGTGAGGACAATTACTCCTCCATAGAATCAATCATGACATATATCACGAAATTTAACAAGAGGACAGGAGTTAAAAATTGTGTCGTGGAATATTGAAGGACTCGTTTCTAAATTAGCCAATACTGATACTAGTTCTTTTCTTGAGACATTTGATATTCTCTGTTTACAAGAAACATGGAGTATGTTTCCAGAAAACCATGTTGTCCCTGGTTTTTCTATAATAAGCATTCCTGCAGTTAAAAATAAGAAGCTGGGTAGACCTAAATCGGGGCTAACAATCTTTGTTAAGACTTCCTTGGATTTGGTATTATCTAAGCTCAAGACCAAAGAAAACTCAATCTTAGCAGCTAAACTTTGCAATTTGTCATTTACATTAATTTTCTGCAATGTTTATATCCCTCCAAAAACAAAAAAATAAAGAAGATCCCTGGTCAAATTTCTTATAAGACATGAATTTTATTTTAGAAAGATATGGTCACTTTCCAGTCCTTACTACGGGTGATTTTAATGCCAGAATCGGACTAAAAGATCTGGAAATTGACCTTTATCTAGATTTACTGTCAAACATAGTAGAGATTAACCCAGGACTATCCTTAAATAGAAAAATGGAGGATATGAATCAGAATAAAAGAGGTAGATGGGTAAACACTTATCTAGGAGAAAAAATGTTATTCTTATAAATGGCAAAACAAAAAATGTCAATACAAGTGGGTACACTTTTGTGGAACCTAAAGGCCATTCAACTATAAATCTCCTTTGGGTGAATCTGGAAGGAGCAAAATTGTTACAGGATATGGAAATAATAGATCGCCCAGAATCAGCACATCTTCCAGTTAATATAAAACTTAGAGAAAGACATCTTAATGTAATTAGGAAAGGAAATCACATCACAATGGATATTATTAACCTTAAGAGGATAAGATGGCGTACTCATTCTATACAAACTTTTAGTGAGCTCTTTTTATAAGGCTCCCTGAATGAGATGAAAATGGAAATATTACAGAATGAGGACTTAAATGGTATAGATGAAGTCTGGGAAAGGATGTAACTGGCTGGGCGGCAGGACACAGAGGGTGGTGGTAAATGGCTGTCACTCCACAGAGGGAAGAGTGACCAGTGGGGTACCACAGGGATCAGTGCTGGGACCAGTCCTATTCAACATCTTCATCAGAGACATTGCTCAGGACCTAGAAGGCAGAATTTCACTGTCCGCTGATGACACAAAGCTCTGTAACAGAGTAGACACACCAGAGGTGTAGACAGAATGAGAAGGGACCTGCAGAAACTTGAAGAATGGTCAGGGGTTTGGCAGTTGAAATTCAATGCAAAGTGCAAGATAATGCATATAGGGCACAAAAACCCTGGCACAATATGTCAGTTGGGGGTGAGAATATAGCATGCACCAAGCAGGAAAGGGATCTTGGGGTTATCATCTCTGATGACCTCAAGGTAGGGGAAACAGTGTGACAAGGCAGCAGATAAAGCAAATAGGATGCTGGGATGCATAGGCAGGGGCATCACCAGCAGGAAAAGGGAGGTCATAATTCCACTATACAAGACACTAGTTAGGCCCCACCTGGAGTACAGTGTACAGTTCTGGAGACCTTACCTATGTAAGGACATAGACAGGGTAGAGAAGGTTCAGAGGAGGGCAACAAAGATGGTTAATGGATTGCATCACAAGTCCTATGAGGACAGGTTGAAGGAACTGAACATGCACTCCCTGGAGGAGAGGAGAGAGAGAGAGGGGCTATGATAGAGACATACAAGTATCTTACAGGGAGGAACAGGGTGCAGGAATACACTATTTTTAAGCGAAAGAGATGTTCCAGGACTAGAGGGCATGGGATGAAGTTGGAGGGAGGGTGATTCAGAGGAAACATGAGGAAGAATTTCTTCACAGAACAGGTGGTGGACAAGTGGAACACCCTTCCAGAGGAAGTGGTGGGGTCTGAAACAATCACGGGATTTAAGAATGCATGGGATAGACATAAAGGAATTCTGGAGGTCAGGGGTAAGGGGCAACAGACTTCTAGGAAAACATAAACCAAACTTACAAGCTCAAATGGGCAGACTGGGTGGGCCATAGGCTCTTATCTGCCGACACTGTCTATGTATCTATGTATCTATGTACATCAAACCCCATTGTAAAACAGCTTCTTCAAGAACATACAAACCCTGAACATGGTTTAATAAATGCTGCAGAAAGGAAAAATCTACCCTAAACTACAGAATAAGAAAAACAAGGAAAATAAAAACTCACAGAAAATAAAAGAATTAAACCAAGCCAGAAAAGATTACAATAAACTATTGGATAGAGAAATAAATAAATATTATAGATTTCAATGGGATAAATTAAGAAAGACTATAGTGGAGAGGGACACATGGCCTTTTGGACTTTGGTGAGCAGAAATTATGGCCAAATACATAATAAGATTAAGGCTCACATTACCCCAACAGAATGGGAAAAGTACTTTGAATCCATATTTTTCTCAGAAAAAGAAAGACAAGAGACAATTAAATACATTAATGTTCCTATGGAAACTTTGGCTGACCCTTTAATAATACATAGTGACGAGATTCTTCAAGCAATTATGTCATTAAAATTAAATAAGGCTCCAGGCCTGGATAGCATAATTGGAGAAATATATAAAACGTTTGTACATTGGTGGGTACCCCTATTGGTAAAGTATTATAACGCAATACTACAATGACAACATATACTGCAAAGCTGGCTCAGCAGTATTGTATTCCCAATTCTGAAAAAGGGAAATCCATTAAATCCAACGATGTATAGACCAATTAGCTTAATAGACATCTCACAGAAACTTTTTTGCAAAATTTTACTGGGAAAATTACAGAACTGGACTGATGAGAATTCAATTCTAAGTGAGTATCAAAATGGTTTCCATGCTCAAAGGTCCACAATACAACCTTGTTATGTCTTGAGACATTTAATCTAGAAATATGTGACAGTAAAACAAAGTAAATTTTACTGTTGCTTTGTGAATTTAACAGCAGTCTTTGACAAAATTAGCAGAAATATCTTATGGAGTAAGTTGAAAGAGTTAAATATTGATGAGTCTCTGCTTGACATATTAATAAGGCTGCATAAGGATACTTGGATACAAGCACAATACAACAAATGGGGCTCTTTGACATCTTCTATCCGTACAAACGTTGGTGTTAGACAGGGTTGTATGCTTGCCCCAACCCTGTTTAATATCTATATAAACTTTATATTACAGGGCCTTGAAGACTTAGAATATCATTCTCCTAAAATAGGTAATGATAGGGTTTCACTTTTAGCTTACTCAGACAATATTGTCTTGTTTTCAACCTCTTTGTTGGGACTTCAAACAACATGGATACATTTTCCAATCTATGCAAAAGGGATGGGCTAATAATTAATGAAAATAAGACCAAGGTAGTGATCTCTGGCAATAAAGCAAGGATCTTACCAAGAACAATTATGGGCCAAGTCAGAATAGAAACTGCAAAGCAATATGACTGTCTTGGAATACGCTTTCCCCAAACCACATCATGGAAAGAACATACTGAATACACAAAATCTAAATCTAAAATAGCAGTTAATGAGCCAGATATTCAAAACTTTGCACCGGGGCTAAATTAACACTGCCCGGTGGGCAAACTTAGCCAGGAGCACAAAGCAAGCTATATTCAAAAGAAAATAGCCCAGTGCTAATCCTGCTGAATATAACAATCTAAGGAAGTCGGGCAAACTGGTCTGGGAGTGCAGGGCAAAAATAGCCCAGGAATAAGACAGCACTGAATATAGCAGCAGGGAAGTGCAAACTGCAACTGCAGCTGATTAGACTATGTAGCAAGCCAGTGTTGCAGGTGGAGAACATTGTGTGTGATTGCACAGAGATGTCTCACTGCTACTGCAAACACACCTCTCAACCTCCTGCCTAATAAATCAGGGACACGGCTTAAAACAATCAGGAACACAGGTTTACAATCAGGGACACACCTTAAAAATTGATGATATCCACTGAGAAAGCTGGTAGAATAAGTGGTGCAGTGTAAAATGCATTGTTTAAGGAAGAACACATCTGTAACATTAATGTCTGACATTATGTTATGTCTACAACCCCCACTGTTTGGTCATGGAAACACAATTTGTAGGAGGAACAGTAAAAGTTTGAGGTAACTCCAGGAATGTCCCTGATAATCAGGGACAGTTGAGAGGTATGACTGAAAACAACAATGTAAGCCACACACTGCAGAACTGTGCTTAGTGTGCTATTCTGAAGTGAGGTTTGCCCGGGGCTAACTTGATTGCACAGTGCTAACACATTAGCCCGGTGCAAACTGGTTAGCCTGGGGCAAACTGGAGCTATATTGAAAGCTTCCATGTAAATGAGCCTACTTAGGTAATCCGTGGGCAAACAAGTACATTTGCATCTCATTATGTGCTGTTTAGCATACATTACCATGCAGTTTGCCCCGTGCTACTGCATGGAGCAAAAAGCTCCCTCTTTTGGTCGGAATGGAAGTACAGGCTGGATGCTGTAGGCCAAGGCATGCCCACAGCATCCCCTGTTGGTCGGAATGGAAGTGCAAGCTTGAAGCAGCAGGAACTGTGTGCTGGCAGGCACAGTCAGTGCATACAACACACCCATTCAGCTGTGCAAGCAGGACCTGTATATATATATATATATATATATATAGATATATATCTATATATATATATATATATATATATATATATATATGTATATATATATATATATATATATATATATATATATATGTATGTATCTAAACAGACACACTGCCCATCGCCATGCATGCCCTGGAGGATGCCTCCCCCAACAACAGAGGTACTCCACTGCAGTAGTGGGTGGAACACAGTGGGGGGATGCAATACATGGAGAAGGCATAAGGCAAACCTGCTGGGGGCAGGGGGTTGTCAGCTGTAGGGTCACTGGGCTGTGCAGTGCAGCCATCCAGTATATAGGGACCTGGGCAGCCAGTCTGGGCCAGGCAGCCTTTCTCAGCCGTCATGGTCCCTGTTCCCACGTGTGTGGGTTCCACTCCCTAGTAATCTAGTGGTCCACCCACCCCCCTGCACGTATCCTGACCCCCACTTGAAATAAAAAAAGTCTCTTTACCTTGAAGTCTAGTGGTCCTCCCCACCCCCCAGCATGCATCCTGACCCCCGTTTGAAATAAAAGTCTGTTTCTCTGGTAGTCTAGTGGTCCCCTGATGTATCCCAATCCCGTTAAATGAAATAATAGATCCATTTCCTGGTAGTCTCATGGTCCCCCACCCCTGCATGTATCCGACCCCCATTTAAAGAAATAGATATGTTTCCCTGGTAGTCTAGTGGTCCCCCCACCCCCAGCATGTATCCGACACCCCATTTAAAATAGAAATAGATATGTTTCCTGTTAGTCTAGTGATCCCCACCCCCAGCATGTATCCGACCCCCATTTAAAATAGAAATAAATATGTTTCCCTGGTAGTCTAGTGGCCCCGCCACCCGGCAGCAACACCCTGACCATCCAAAATTCATCCCAGAACTGAGCCGGTGACCTGCTCAACCCTCCTCTGACCACCACAGCTGGCAGCCAACTGAGTTAGGAAGGCACGCTCTTTCCTACCTCAGTTGGCGGCTGGCCGTGGTGGTGAGAGGAGGGCTGAGCCAGTCGCCAGCTCCATTCTGGAACAAATTTTGGATGGTCAGGGTGTCGCTGCTGGGTGGGGGGTCCACTAGACTACAAGGGAAACATATCTATTTCTATTTTAAATGGAGGTCGGAATACGTGCTGGGGGTGGGGGTCCACTAGACTACCAGGGAAACATATCTATTTCTTATTTTAAACTGGGGTCAGGATACATGGGGACCACTAGACTACCACGGAAATGGATCTATTGTTTTATTTAATGGGGTCGGGATACATGCAGGGGGGGTGAGGAGACCACTAGACTACCAGGAAAATTGATCTATTGTTACATTAAATGGGGGTCGGGACAGTGCTGGGGGGTGGGGGCCACTACACCACCATAGCATGCCATGTTATTCAGTGCTACTGAGGGTCGGGGATCGGGAAGAGGAAGGGGGGTTGACACCACAGTATTAGCGCCAGCTTTTTGCCAGCGGTATTTGGCGCCATGCTACAGGTCACGCTAATGCCTGTAGAGCAGCGCTATACATACGAATATGCCAGTGCGCCGGCATTCAGGGCCCCTCCCCTAACTCCCTCCATTGCATACATTATAATTTAGTGTCAGCACTAACACCTAGCGCCAGCACTAAATGTCCTTTTTAATATAGCAGTTGGGGGCAAATTCGGTGCTAGTCCAGCACAAGGGATTTGAGCCCTGCGCTATCTTTTGAATATCTGACCCAATGTCTTTAGACGCTTTAACTCAAAATTGGGAAGATCTTCTGTTCAAGGCATTTTAAAGGTAATTAAGGCAAAAATTAATACCAGCATAGTTTATGCTGCCTAAATTTGGGGAAATCAGAAGATTGACTCCATTGAACGAGTAATCAATAAACTTTACCATTATATATTAATGTTACCCCAATCAGTACCAAAAGAAATTTTGCAAATGGAGTTAGGACAACCTTCTTTGGGTGCTTTAATTTTAGAAAGACAAATTGTTTTTCTATTAAAGTGAATACAACTACCTGAACAAAGAATTCCCAGACGGTGTTTTGAAGAGGAGATATATTATATCTCATTGAACTTCACAGCACCTTCCATTCAACTTATCATGAATAAACTTTATCCAATTTGTTTAGGTCATGTTATAACAGACTTTTTTATAGACCATTGGAAGAAATTAAAGTGTTTGTTAAAAACAGAGTAAAAGACTTAGTTAAAGTACAGGATAATTAAAAAGATAACTTCTCTGATACATTACAGATGGTATAAAATAGTAAACCAAAATACTGGTTTGGATCCATATCTTCTTAAATTAACTGATCCCAGTTCTAGACAGTTAATAATAACTTTTAAGATGGAATTATATAAGGCAAATTATATCTATCATCAACAGGGAAGAGACAAAGTTGATTCTTCATTTTGTTCATGTATGCTCCAAAAAGATGACTTGAAACATATATTACTTTTTTGCCCTTTCTATAATTCTGTCAGAAGGAAATGGTTAGGGGATATCCTAGAAGGCTTGATTCCCCGACCGTTTGATACCTTTTTTCTTTAACAACTAAATGAGACAGTGTTGGAGAAATTAGTAAAGTTTCTAGCCACTCTTCGATTGTGATGATTCTACTAGAACAATTGTAATAAACTAATAATTTAAACTGATGTTAAAATGAAATAAAATAAAAATAATAAATACAACTGAAATTGCTGTCTTTGCATTTAGTCTAAAGAATCCTTGGATTTTGAAAGTAAAGATTGTCTCTGGAAAGTTTGTAAGGAAGTATGTAATTGTGAGACAAGTGCAATTGTATAATTACTTTTATCGTAAATTGATGGTTTTAGATTTCAGATTGTAAAAGCTTTGGCTGATCAAATAAACTAACTTGAAATTTGTAATATATCAGAATTAAACAATTGTGGTGTGATATATTTTTGTTTACATTTTATATCAAATACATTAAAATAATTTGCCTTCTTAGGGTCTCATTCAATCTTATTTGTCTTTTTTCAATGTAAATAATATATGCAGGAACAAACGTAGTCTTACTATTAAAGAACTTTTAAGTAACTTAAAACTTAACTTAGGAACTTTTTTTGCTCAGTGTTTACTGAGGAACACAAAGGCCCAGTACCATACAGTGGCATCAAGGCTACTGACAAAGGTGTTCCACAAATGGAAGCAACATCAATCACCAACAGTAGGGTTAGAGAGGCCCTGGATCAATTCAGGGAAGACAAATCACCAGGGAACATAGAAACATAGAATTTGACTGCAGATAAGGACCACTTGACCCACCCAGTCTGCCCATTTCCCTACCTACTGGATAAGCTGCAGATTCTAGTTAACCAACAGCCTACTTCCTGCAACCCCCCACTATAATTGCCTTATGTCTGTCCCATGCATGTTTGAATTCCCACTGTTTTAGACCCAACAACCTCCCCAGGAAGGCGGTTCCATGCATCCACCACTCTCTGTGAAAACAAATTTCTCCACATTACCCCTGACCAACCCCTCTATCTTTAAATTGTGCCCCCCTTGTTCTTACACATCTCTTTTTCTGAAAGCTGCTACCCTCCTGGACTTTGTTGATTCCCTTGAGGTACTTGAAAGTTTCTGTCATGTCCCCCTGTCCCTCCTTTCATCAAGGGTACACATATTAAGCTTTCTCAGTCTCTCTTCATATGGTTTCTGATGCAGACCCTGCACCATTTTAGTTGCCCTCCTCTGGACTGCTTCCATCCTGTCTATGTCCTTGCGAAGATGAGGTCTCCAAAACTGCACACAGTACTCCAGATGGGGTCTCACCAACTGTCTGTACAGAGGGATAACCACTTCTCTTTTTTCTACTGGTGATGCCCCTTCCTATGCATCCCAGTATCCCCCTGGCTCTCCTTACAGACTTCTCACATTGCTTACCCACCTTTAGGTCATCTGATATGACTACCTCCAGGTCCCTTTCCATTTTTGTTGTTGTTAGTACCTACCCTGCTGTTGTTTACTCTTTTCCTGGGTTTTTGTTTCCCAGGTGCATTACTTTTGCACTTCTTTGCATTGAATCTAAGTTGCCATATGTCTGACCATTCCTACAACCTTGCCAAGTCCCTTCTCATCCTTTCTACCACCCCTCTGTATCAACTCTGTTACAGTTCTTTGTGTCATCTGCAAAGAGGCATACCTTTCCCTCCAGACCCTCTGCAATGTCACCTATAAAGATGTTAAAGAGGACAAGACCCAGTACTGAGCCCTGAGGTACTCCACTAGTAACCCCCCTTTCTTCAGAATGTGTTCCATTCACTATTACCTTCTGTGTCCTGTTGTGCAGCCAGTTTGCTACCCAGGCTACCACCCTGGGACCCACTCCCAGGCTGGCTAACTTGATTATTAATCTTTTTTTTGTGGAACTGTGTCAAATGCTTTGCTAAAGTTTAGGTAGGCCATATCCACAGCCCCTCTCTGGTCTATTACTTTGGTCACCCAGTCAAAGAAATCGATTAGATTCATCTGACATGAACTTCTTGCTGTAAATCCATACTGTTTTGGGTCCTGTACCCCCGCTGGCCTCTAGGTACTTGACAATTCTTTCTTTCAGAAGTGATTCCATCATTTTCCCTACCACTGAGGTCAAACTTACAGGTCTGTAGTTTCCTGATTCTGTCTTGCTCCCACTTTTGTGAAGGGGAATCACATCTGCCCTCCTCCAGTCCTCAGGTACCACCACATCCTCCCATGATTTGTTAAAAAGTGTGGTCAGTGGTATCACTAGGTCCTCCCTTAGTTCTTTTAGGATTCTGGGGTGAATCCCATCAGGCCCCATCACTTTGTCCACCTTGAGTTTAAGGAGTTCTTTCAGGACTCTTTCTTCTGTAAATGGACTGGTGTCAACCTCCCTACCCAGAGTGCTTCTACTGTCTGGTTTAGGTAACTCCTCTTCATCTTCTTTTGTGAATACTGAGCAAAAGTATTCATTCAGTATCTCTGCCTTTTCACTGTCTCCCTCTGCCCACCTCCCCTCTCCTTTATTAACCCTTACACTGCCAAGGTTTTTCTGAAAATTGCATATCCCTGCTGCCAGAGGTTTTTTCACTGGGTTTGTACACTTATCGGTTATGACGTTATTACATAATTTTTCTTAATTCCCTGGTAAACTTTTTTTGTCAGGGTAGTGAGAAACTAACACAACTATAATTCAAAGTGAAAATATAACTTTTCCAACAAAGACATTTGGAGATATATATGTTTATTTAGTGAAATTTTGATTGTTTTTGCAATTTGTATTCTAAAAACTACTGAAGTTTGTAAAACATTAAAATCAGTTGCATCACTGATAAAAATTGTTGTCTAAATGTAACTAATTTTCACTTTCAGGCTACAAATTCTTTATATAAACACAAATTTCACATTGGTTTCTCACCTACAGATTATGAGAGTGACCAGAACGGACCACCAATGGTGAGCCATGCTGCCCTATGGAGGGTACCTATTGGATTATAGAGTTTTGCGTCACAAAATCCATTAAGAAAAAGTAAGAAGTAGCCTGTTTCACATGATAGGGAAGTGAATGAGTAAATAAAGGGCCAGATTGCACTTATAGCTACCTACCAGGGTCACATGACCAAAAACTAGATGGCTGACACCATTCAGCCATTTTCTGTGTCAAAATGCTTGTGACTCATTTATTGAGCTCATTAGATCATAAAAGTGGTAAATGTCAATGGATTGTACCCTTTCTTATGGCAGCAGTGGCTTGGATGAAATTTCTGATCCCTAATTTCACATTATAGACCCACTTGCAGATGGCGGGTGCTCCCAACCACCCTGGTATGTCCATGCTGGCCAATGGGGTGACCACCTATTACATTATGGGGTGCCTGCTAATAAATTCAAAAAGAAAAAGTAAAAAGTAGCTTGTTTTACATGGCGGGGAAGTGAATGAGTAAATCAAGGCCCAGACTGTAGCCATAGCTATATCCCCTAGGTCACATGACCAAAAACAAGATGGCGGCTACCGTTCAATCATTTTCTGTATCAAACTGCTTCTGTTACACATTTGTAGGGATAACAACATTATAAAAGTGATAAATGTCAATGGATTACACATTTTCTTAAATCTGTCAGGGCTTGGATGAATTTTCCGATCCCTAATTTCACATTACAGACCCACCTGCAGATAGCCGAGTTGCCATACCCAACCACCCATGGTATGCCCATGCTGGCCAATGGGGTGTCCACCTATTGCATTATGGTGTGCATGCCAATAAATTCAAAAAGTAAAAGTAAAAAGTAGTCCGTTTTACATGACAGGGAAGTGAATGAGTAAATCAAAGCCCAGATTGTACCCATAGCTACATCCCCTGGGTCACATGACCAAAAACAAGATGGCAGCTACCGTTTCATCATTTTCTGTATCAAACTGCCTATCTTACACATTTATTGTGATAACTACATTATAAAAGTGGTAAATGTCAACGGATTACACCTTTTCTTACATCTTCTGGGCCTTGGATGAAATTTATTATCCCTAATTTCACATTACAGACCCACTTGCAGATAGCCGGGGTGCCATACCCAACCACCCATGGTATGCCCATGCTGGCCAATGGGGTGTCCACCTATTGCATTATGGGGTGTATGCCAATACATTCAAAAAGTAAAAGTAAAAGTAGTCCGTTTTACATGACAGGGAAGTGAATGAGTAAATCAAAGCCCAGATTGTACCCATAGCTACATCCCTGGGTCACATGACCAAAAACAAGATGGCAGCTACCGTTTCATCATTTCCTGTATCAAACTGCCTATCTTACACATTTATTGTGATAACTACATTATAAAAGTGGTAAATGTCAATGGATTACACCTTTTCTCATCTGCCGGGGCTTGGATGAAATTTATGATCACTAATTTTACTTTATAGACCCATCAGCATATAGCTGGGTGCCATACCAACTGCCCTGGTGTACCCATGCTGGCAGAATGAAGTTGTACACCTATTGCATTATGGGTTATATACCAATAAATTCAGAAAGGAAAAGTAAGATGTAGCCTGTTTTACATGACGGGGAAGTGAATGAGAAAATCAAGGCACAGACTGTACCCATAGCTACATCCCCTGGGTCACATGACCAAAAACAAGATGGCTGACACCATTCAAACAGTTTCTGTATCAAACTGCTTCTGTTACACGTTTGTAGGGATAACAACATTATAAAAGTGATAAATGTCAATGGATTATACATTTTCTTACATCTGCAGGGACTTGGATGAATTTTCTTATCCATAATTTCACATTACAGACCCACTTGCAGATAGCCGGGGTGCCATAACCAACCACCCCTGGTTAGCCCATGCTGGCCAATGGGGTGTCCACCTATTGCATTATGGGGTGCATGCCAATAAATTCAAAAAGTAAAAGTAAAAAGTAGCCCGTTTTACATGACAGAGAAGTGAATGAGTAAATCAAGGCACAGACTGTACCCATAGCTACATCCCCTGGGTCACATGACCAAAAACAAAATGGCAGCTACTGTTTCATCATTTTCTGTATCAAACTGCCTATCTTACACATTTATTGTAATAACTATATTATAAAAGTGGTAAATGTCAATGGATTACACCTTTTCTTACATCTGTCAGGGCTTGGATGAATTTTCTGATCCCTAATTCTACATTACAGACCCACCTGCAGATAGCCAGGGTGCCATACCCAACCACCCATGGTATGCCCATGCTGGCCAATGGGGTGTCCACCTATTGCATTATGCGGTGCATGCCAATAAATTCAAAAAGTAAAAGTAAAAAGTAGCCCATTTTACATGACAGGGAAGAGAATGAGTAAATTAAGGCCCAGACTGTACCCATAGCTACATCCCCTGCGTCACAAGACCAAAAACAAGATGGTGGCTACCATTTGATCATTTTCTGTATCAAACTGCTTCTGTTACATGTTTGTAGGGATAACAACATTATAAAAGTGGTAAATGTCAATTGATTACACATTTTCTTACATCTGCAGGGACTTGGATGAAATGTATGATCACTAATTTCACATTATAGACCCACCACCATATAGCTGGGGTGCCATACCCAACCACCTAAGGAAGGCCATGCTGGCACATGAGGGGCACACCTATTGCATTATGGGTTACATACAAATAAATTTAGAAAGTAAAAGTAAGATGTAGCCTGTTTCACAATGATGGGAAGCGAATGAGTAAATCAAGTCCCAGACTGTACACATATCTACATCCCTTGATCACATGACCAAAAATAAGATATGCGGCTACCGTTCAATCATTTTCTGTCAAACTGCTTCTGTTACACATTTGTAGGGATAACTATATTATAAAAGGGTAACTGTCAAGGCATTACACCTTTTCTTACATCTGCAGGGGCTTGGATGAAATTTCTGATCCTTAATTTCCGTTACAGACCCAACTGCAGATAGAAGGTGCCATATCCAACCACCCATGGTATGCCCATTCATGTCAATGGGGTGTCCACCTATTGCATTATGAGGGCAAGCCAATAAATTCAAAAAGGAAAATAAAAAGCAGCTTGTTTTACATGTTAGGGAAGTGAATAAGTAAATGAAGGCCCAGACTGTACCCATTTCTACATCCCCTGGGTCACATGAACAAAAATAAGATGGTGGCTACCGTTCAATCATTTTCTGTATCAAACTGCTTCTATTCTAAAGCCTGTGGAGAAAAACCCTACCCTTTCCCTATTCAAAATACCTGTGGAGAAAAACCCTATCCTTTCCCTATTCTAAAACCTGTAGAGAAAAACCCTACCCTTTCTCTATTCTAAAACAAGTGGCGAAAAACCCTACCCTTTCCCTGTTCTAAAATCTGTGGACAAAAAGCCTATCCTTTCCCTATTATATAACACATCATGAAGTCCACTATCCTTGACAGGACGGTTCTAAAGTACAGTAGGGAAACGTCCTGCCGAGTCTTCTCTGAGACATTGACAGTTGCAAGATAGCTGATCAGGGAAGAAGACATAGGAATCTGTGGTTGCAGGAGCCTAGTTTCCAGATCTGAAACCAGTTCTGACCTGGCTCCCTGCCAGCAAGAGTGAATCAGGGTCTTGAAATCTGAAGTAGCCAGGGGTTTGGGAGGTGGATCCTGTTGAGACTGGGGGGAGGAGGAGGAGGGGTGTCGGTGGAGATAATACCCTTGAAACCACATGTAGTTGGAGTAAGGTGAAATCCAGGAGTAGAACTGCTCTAAAATGACTCCATTCTGGAGTGGAGCACCCTAGTAGGGATCCCTTGGATACACAAAAGGATAACGTGGGACAGTTCAGGGTAAATTATAGGCCCCCCAGTGTCAGACCTGGCATCAGATGAATCCATGTTGGACCCACCGTTGTGTAGATGGGGGAGGGTCCGGCGTCGAGGCAGCCCACGGCAGGGTCACCAACGTCGTAACCGGCGCAACCTAACCTGGCACTGGAAGGTGTTCTGTTGGTCACGCGTGCATTGGGCAGGTGGTCCCCCTTCAGGTATTGCTAGAAAAGTCTGTCATGCGGCCCGATGCCAGGTGGTGCAAGCCAATATGATGACCTACTGATGGAACCCTCTCGAAGTAAGATCTATCTTTTCCTATATCTATCTCCAGCCTTTATGCATGTGAACAGTGCAAAACCTATCTAGTATTATCTTTACTATATGTTTTAGGTCACTGTATTGCCCTTTGGAAAATTAACACTTTTTTATTTACCCTATCCTACTATGCCTTAGTCCCATGTTTTGCAATATTTTTCACCATACATTATATAAAATAGTTGGTGGTTGTCAATACACAGCAATGATACACCTTCACCTAAGGTTCTAAATGAAATCTGAGATATATGTCACCCATGAGTTTTATATAATTAATAGAAAATGGACCTAGTTTCTTCAGTATCTCACAGTTACAGTGAAAACAGCAAATTAATTAAGGTGTTAACGAAAGTGGTGTGTATTTAGGCCACCATACAGTATCTTATATAGTGTACTATACAGTAGAAAAGAAACCAAAATAGTTTACTATTTTTTATTACCATTAACATTTACCATCAGTTGTCCACATTTCACCGATGCGACACTTTTTCAAGTGTATGGATCATCATACACAAAGAGCATTCCATCAGACATGGTAATGCCAGAAACATATGGCAAAAAACCCTCTCAATTCCCTATTCTAAAACCTGCAGAGAAAATCCTTATTCTTTCCCTATTCTAAAACCTGTGGAGAAAAACCCTATCCTTTCCCTATTCAAAAATGTGTGGAGAACACCCCTATCCTTTCCCTGTACTAAAACCTGTGGAGAAAAATCCAATTCTTTCCCTTTTCAAAAACCTGGAAAAACCCTATCCTTTCCCTATTCTAAAACCTGTGGAGAAAACCTAACATTTCCCTATTGAAAAAACCTGTGGAGAGAAACCCTATCCTTTCCCTGTTCTAAAACCTGTGTAGAAAAACCCTACCCTTTCTCTATTCTAAAACCTGTGTAGAAAAATCCTATCCTTTCTCCTTTCAAAAACCTGTGGAGAAAAACCCTATCCTTTCCCTATTCTAAAACCTGTGGAGAAAAACCCTACCTTTCCTATTCAAAAAACCTGTGGAGAAAAACCCTATCCTTTCCCTATTCTAAAACCTGTGGAGAAAAATCTTATCCTTTCCCTCTTCAAAAACCTGTGGAGAAAAATCCTATCCTTTCCCTTTTCAAAAACCTGTGGAGAAAAACCCTATTCTTTCCATATTGTAAAACCTGTGGAGAAAAACCCTAACATTTCCCTATTCAAAAAACCTGTGGAGAAAAACCCTATCCTTTCCCTATTCTAAAACCTGTGGAGAAAAATCCTATCCTTTACATCTTCAAAAACCTGTGTAGAAAAACCCTACCCTTTCTCTATTCTAAATTCTGTGGAGTTAAATCCTACCCTTTGCCTTTTCTAAAACCTGTGGAGAAAAAGCCTATCCTTTCCCTATTATATAACACATCATGAAGTCCACTCTCCTTGACAGGACGGTGTCTAAAGTCCGTAGGGAAACGTCCTGCCGAGTCTTCCCAAGACATGGACAGTTGCAAGATAGCTGATCTGGGAAGGAGACATAGGGAAGCTGTGGTTGCAGTGAGCCTAGTTTCCAGATCTTGAAACCAGTTCTGACCTGGGCCCTTGCCACCAAGACTGGAAATCAGGGTCTTGAAACTGAAGTAGCCAGGAAGGGGATCTGGTTGAGACTGGGGAGGAGGATGAGGAGGAGGAGGTGTCCAGTGGAGGATAATACCTTGAAACCCCATGTAGTTGGAGTAAGGGCAAAACCAGGGTTGAACTGCTCCAAATGACTCCAATCTGGAGTGGAGTACAATCCAGGGATCCTTGGATACCCAAAAGGGTAATGCGGACAGTTCAGGTTGATTATAAGCCCCCAATGTCAGACCTGCATCAGAGGGAATCCACGCCGACCCGCCGTTGTGTAGATGGGGAAGGTCCAGCGCAGGAGACAGCCCACGGCAGGGTCACCGGTGTCGCAACTGGCCCAACCCACCTGGTACTGGAAGGGGTTCTGTTGGTCACATGACGTTGGGTGGGTGGGTCCCCCTTCAGGCATTGCTGAGTAAAAGTCTGACACAGGCCCCATGCCAGGTGGTGCAAGTCCTATCGTGATGACCTACTGATGGAACCTCAAGTAAGATCTGTCTTTTCCTAAATCTATCTCCAGCATTTATGCATGTGAACAGTGGAAAAACCCATCTAGTATTACCTTATACTATTATGTTTTAGATCACTGTATTGCCCTTGGATAATTAACACATTTTTCTTATGTTACCCTATCCTACTATGCCTTAGTCCCATGTTTTGTGATATTTTTTCCCCATTCATTATATAAAATAGTTGGTGGTTGTCAATACATAGCAATGATACACCTTCACCCAAAGGTTCAAAGATGAAATACAAGATATACGTCACCCATGAGTTTTATATAATTAATAGAAAATGGACCTAGTTTCTTCAGTATCTCACAGTTACAGTGAGGACAGCAAATTAAGTAAGGTGTTAACGAAAGCGGTGTGTATTTAGACCACCATATAGTATCTTATATAGTGTACTATACAGTATAAAAGAAACCAAAATAGTTTACTATTTTTTATTACCATTAGCATTTACCATCAGTGTTCCACATTTCACTGATGCAAAATTTTCAAGTGTATGGATCATCATACACAAAGAGCATTCCATCAGACATGGTAATGCCAGAAATATGTGGCAAAACCTCTAATTTCTATTCTAAAACCCGCAGAGAAAATACCATTCTTTCCATATTCTAAAAACCTGTGAGAAAAATCCATCCTTTCCCTATTCTAAAACCCGTGGAGAAAAATCATATCCTTTCCTATTCAAAAACCTGTGGAGAAAAATCCTATCCTTTCCCTTTTCAAAACCTGTGGAAAAAACCTATCCTTTCCCTATTCTAAAACCTGTGGAAAAAAACCTAACATTTCCCTATTCAAAAACCTGTGGAGAAAACATATCTTTTCCTATTCTAAAACCTGTGGAGAAAACCCTACCATTTCCCTATTCAAAACCTGTAGATAAAAACCTATACTTTCCCTGTTCTAAAACCTGTGTAGAAAAACATACCCTTTCTCTATTCTAAAACCTGTGGAAAAATCCTATCCTTTCCTATTCTAAAACCTGTGGAGAAAAGCCCTATCCTTCCCTATTCTAAATTCTATATATAGTCTTCAGGCTTGTGACCTGTAGATAAAAATCTGTCTGATCTTACCTATGCTCACCATTGCATCAACATTTTACATACTCTGTGATATTTAATTTAACCAAGTAGGTGTAGCTCACCCTCACATGAAGTCATCTCTTGGAGTGTTCAGAACTAGTCCATGCATTATAATTCATTCCAACTGATGAGGACGGTGAAGGTGAAGTTTGTTGTGTGCAATGCGTACCAATAGTAGGTCTACAAGGCTATTTATTTAACAACACATAGGGTTTCCACAGCCTGTTAGACAAACTAGTTTGTCTCTTGTAAATCCGAGAAAGTATCAGTTGAGTAGTATCATAGGAAGTCAAGATGTCAAAATGTTGTAATGTAGCATCATTGCAGTGTTTCTCTCCTGGTATGACAAAGGTAAAAAAATAAATAAATAAAGGTAAAAAAACAAAGTACACCACCCCTTTTGCTAGATATGGGTAGCAAGTGTGAATCACTGTTGAGGTACCCAGCTGGACTAACACTGTTAGCAGTTTCATGAGGTCAAACCCTGAATTAATTCTGAAACTTGAATACATACTGTACATCAATACACACATCTCAAAACCTAAGCTAAACTGTAACTTACCGTTAGTGACATCACGTAGTAACCTACCTTATGCACTTATTATTTCCAATTTATTTCCCATTCTGACTGTTGCAAGAGTATTTCTGAAGCCAGGGGACATATTTCGTACAACGCACTGTGTATATAGATTACAGTGATTGTCATATGGAAGACGACCCCGACGACAGTCGACAGGGCATTTGGAACGTATATCCGTATACCTTCTTCGCTTTTAAAGACTTTTAGCCTATATACTCCAATCTGAAACACAGAATTTAAAGACATTATACCAATGATGACCTGAAAGTTATAGTCCATTGGATTATATACTGTACATTCCCCCGCCACTGCATCTATAAATTGCATACCTCTATAGGATTGGAGCTACAGCCCTCTTGATGTCACTGCAGAACATATCGCTTCCCTGATCCGTTAATGGACACCATCCTGCGATACAGTTCTGGGAAGAGGACATGATGCCATCATGCTTGACCACGCCAGCTGACAATCCTCTCATGATATCCCCCATCTCTGTGTTGATTTTTCTCCTTGTTCTGTCCATTTTCTTCGTATCAGAAACATTCCTCCACTGCCGACGCTGGATGATGTGGGACCAAAGGATCATGGTTTTCGGGCATTCGGTGCTTGATCAAGGCGATGTCCTCCTTCATCTTCTGAAGCAGCATCACTGATGTCTTCAATCCTAAATCATTGCCTCCCAGGTGGATGACGATGACATCTGGTTTAGATTCCCTCAGGCACTCCTGTCGCAACATTGGCACCAGTTGATCCCAACGCATACCCCTCTCACCTAACCAACGAACATTGACTGGAGTATCGAAGGTCAACACTGGTCCCCCAGTTCGAGACCACTCCTGAATCCCTGCCCAATGCACGAAGGAGTGTCCGCAGATCCATACAGTCTTCTCTGGACACTGCATATCTGAATTAAGAAAACATACATATTATAGCATCGGAGTGTATCCAATCTATGACAGGTAGTAGTGCTCAATTCCTGACATTTGCTGGCAAAAAGACAACACGTCTGGTATCTTCCAGGAAATAAAAAACATTTAAGAGTGATTACTAATAGTGGCACTTAGAGCAAAATTATGCATTTGCGGCACAAGATCTCATGAAAACATTATGTGATTGGTGGTTTGAGAAACTGATAGTTACCAAATAGGAAAGGTATTTTGCAGTAGTCATGTTTGATGACCTAGCATGAATAAAGCAGTACATGTTGTTCAGCCTTCCCATGTCATCCCACACTTGTGTATCCCCTAGGTGGCACTATCTCAAGGGCTACTACCCTGCCTGCATGGCTGAATTGCAGGTTAAGGGCATGTGTACTGACACAGGAGCCTCCACCTGGAGGACAGGGTTGTTAATAAGAAGGCTAACCTGGATACAGCTTTCTGGGACATTGCAATCCCCTTTTCCCTTCTAGTAGCATAGACAATATGCAAGAAACATTTTCACAGTAGCCCCTATTCTGTATATACTTCCCCACACTGTTTGAACTTTCCACCAGGGCTGGTTCCACCAGTTCAACCCTGGAGACCCCCTATAAAACAAGGTTAGGCACAGTATATAACAGTACAGTGCTTTTGGTACAAACTGGAACAACAGTTTGATTAAAGAAACAGGAAATCATTTCTAATTGGCAGCAGTTTATAAAGTTCTTATTCTTAGAAATGATATGCACTATTCTAAATAATCCACATTTAACTGTACTTCAATAAAAACTTGATACGAAAAACTGTATTTTGCATTGTTTTGTTTTTATGGGAAGCATTCTGGAATGCAGCACTCAGCATTTCCCACCTATCATACATCTCGATCACTCCGCCATCTCGGTCTCGATACCGGGAATCTACGCCAATTAACCATTCCATGGTGTCCAATGGACACCCCATGTCTTCCCACACTGGGAAACAGCAACTATAAAACATGCCATGGTGTCCAATGGACACGCAGTGCTGACTATGATAGAGGGAAGTCTTGTGCAGTCCATTCCGTGATGCAGCACTCGGCATTTCCCACCTATCTTACATCTCGATCACTCCACCATCTCGGTCTCGATACCGGGAATCTACGCCAATTAACCATTCCGTGGTGTCCAATGGACACCCCATGTCTTCCCACACTGGGAAACAGCAACTATAAAACATGCCATGGTGTCCAATGGACACGCAATGCTGACTATGATAGAGGGAAGTCTTGTGCAGTCCATTCCAGGATGCAGCACTCGGCATTTCCCACCTATCTTACATCTCGATCACTCCGCCATCTCGGTCTCGATACAGGGAATCTACGCCAATTTACCATTCTGTGGTGTCCAATAGACACCCCATGTCTTCCCACAATGGGAAACAGCAACTATAAAAAGTGCCATGGTGTCCAATGGACACGCAGTGCTGCCTATGATAGAGGGAAGTCTTGTGCAGTCCATTCCGGGATGCAGCACTTGGTATTTCCCACCTATCTTACATCTCGATCACTCCACCATCTCGGTCTCGATACCGGGAATCTACGCCAATTAACCATTCCATGGTGTCCAATGGACACCCCATGTCTTCCCACACTGGGAAACAGCAACTATAAAACATGCCATGGTGTCCAATGGACATGCAGTGCTGACTATGATAGAGGGAAGTCTTGTGCAGTCCATTCCGGGATGCAGCACTCAGCATTTCCCACCTATCTTACATCTCGATCACTCCGCCATCTCGGTCTCGATACCGGGAATCTACGCCAATTAACCATTCCATGGTGTCCAATAGACACCCCATGTCTTCCCACACTGGGAAACAGCAACTATAAAACGTGCCATGGTGTCCAATGGACACGCAGTGCTGACTATGATAGAGGGAAGTCTTGTGCAGTCCATTCCGGGATACAGCACTCGGCATTTCCCACCTATCTTACATCTCGATCACTCCGCCATCTCGGTCTCGATACCGGGAATCTACCCAATTTACCATTCCGTGGTGTCCAATAGACACCCCATGTCTTCCCACACTGGGAAACAGCAACTATAAAACATGCCATGGTGTCCAATGGACACACAATGCTGACTTATGATAGAGGAAGTCTTGTTGCAGTCCATTCCGTGATGCAGCACTGGCATTTCCACCTATCTTACATCTTGATCACTCCAGAAATCTCAGTCTCGGTATCAGGAATCTGTGCCTGTCAAGCGATTTACTATTCTGTGTCACTATCGCTGTATTCGGTGATCCGGGCATCCCGTATTTCATCTTTGAATGGTATTGGAGAAGCATTTATCTCACACAGGGCCTGTTGCAATCTGCACACCAGTAGGTCGATTCCTTACGCTTCCCTTTCTTTGTGCACACCACACATCTTCGGGTAGGGTACAGCTTCTTTGGTGTTCTTGGTATTTTTGATGGGAAGTGATTTCCTTGCAGTCGTTGGCATGGATCCAATTTTGTCGATTGCCGTTTTTGGCTATGCTGTGGAAGATCATCTATTTTTTTGCTTGTCGTTATAAGTTCTTTAATTACAGTTCATTGGAATTCCAAGTGCATCATCTTTTTTCTTTCTGGGGAAAATTTCTTGTACATTATGTACCCCTGAATTAACATGGCATTCAGTAAATAAAAGAACTCTTTCTGCCATACCTTCTTGCATCGCCGGTTAAAATTGTAATACCCTGCCAGCTGATCATTTTTATCGACTCCACCCATGTATCTGTTGTAGTCCAGTATACATTTTGGTTTTTTATCGACTCTCAGTCTTCCAATCCTTTCTTCCAGTATCGACAAATTCAGTACTTGATGTTGTTGACAGCATATATGTCCTCTTGTCTCTCCACTTCATACAGAACATTGGTGTCTTCCTGAATGTAACCTTTTCTTTCATCTTCAGCTTTTATCTTTTATTTTGGGAGGCATTCCCTCGGTTGGGCATAACAGTTCCAGTTGCACCAACTCAGATAAAAATAGATCTGTGTAGAGTTGAGGTCCAGTGTAGTAGCTGTCTGTGTAAATCCTGTAGCCTTTCCCTGCAGTTCTTCTCTAACAAGATCAAAACAAACTCTGTATGTATGTCCTTTGCTCTGTTCCTCGTTGACTTTGCCTGTATAGAATTGCCAGTTGCATATGTATCCGGGTTTGATTCACATAAGGTGTACACCTTGATTCCGTGCTTCACTGGTTTTTGTGGATTAAATGTTCTGTAACTAGATTTCCTTCCACAGACATATACCTTCATCCAGGGAGAGGTCCCGGTCGGGAAGATAGGTTTCTCGTGATCTCTTCTGGAATCGCTCATGTATCTCCCTAATGTGAAAAAGTTGATCAAATCCCTCCATCCCTCTAGCCTTCCGATTCGAGTTGTCAGCCATGTGGAGAAAAGAAAAAATCAGGTTGAATCAGTTCCTTGCCATCACACTGCCCCAGAATGGGTGTAGGTGACTTCATCCAATCCCCAGTATTCATCTTTACTGCTCTTCACTACCAGTCCCATCACAATGTATAATGCAAAAAACCTCTTCAGTTCTTCTTTGTCAGTCATCTTCCAAGCCCTGACCCTTGAATGTGGTGGCAACTCATCAATTGGATGTGCCAGAAAGAAATCATTGACATATCTATTTGTTTCCCTTGCAATAAGCTCCAAATCTTCATCCATCAGGCAAAACAGTTGTACAAATCCAAGTGGACTTTCTGGGACTGGTACTTGGAGACCTGAAGTTGCAGTGAATAGGTGTCCATTGTCACTTGTTGTTGTCACCTCTTCCCATTCGTCTTCTCTTCTAATGCTTTGTTCTGCTGATGACCGAGCCCTTTTACCACGAGTCTTCTTAGGCATTGCACCTACTGATGTTGTGGGGGTCTCTTCATGATCTTCCTGCTCCACATCCAGCATGTAATCTTGATCAGTACCTTCTTCATCTTCAGAAGACTCATTACGCACTTCCACCAGATCCAGATTGTACAATCTTTCTTCAACATCATCTTCACTATGCGATTCGGAGAAATCAGACTCGCTACACATCTGGATCTTGGCCAAAACATCCAATGCAGTCATTTTTTTTGCCATGATGATTATTCTGTAAGATGTAGAGAAAAAAACAAAACAAAAAAAAACACATCATTGTTGCAAGTTATCTTTGTTGGGTGATTCTAACAATAATATGAAAAATGAAGCCCCTATGAATAGCAGTTTGGCTCAATAAACCCTACTCCCCAACTGATTTATATTTTCAAACGTACCACAAAATATTCTATGTTCTGTTGAATTATGTCAAATATACTGCAAGGAATCAACCTGAAAGACAAAAAAAAAGTATATATTCGAAGAGTTACATGTAATATCTTTAACGGAATACTCAAGCTCATTTTCACACATACAGGAAGACACAGTGATATGATAATAGAAACATCCCATCCCGTATCAGGTGCAACATCAAGTTAAGCATTCAGTAGTGTACAATGTCAACCCCCAATATATCACTATAGGTTTATGACTGTATAACATCAGTCTGCATTTTACCACCCTGTAGTGTGCGTTAATGCCTCCTGATGTTACCTGGTTATAAACAAATAGTGTATTTGCTTACTAGTCAAGAAAATCAACAAATTGAAACCTTTCTTGTTTTGGAACTTGCAACTTTAATTAACCATACAATATGCAATATCACAACATAGGAAGAACTTGACATATATCAAGTTAGGATCAACAATTCACAGTACAGCTGATATCCATCAAAAGTCAAATGTTCCAAAAGTGTCTATGTGTCAGTGAACTGATAAATGTAAAAATCAACCATTGTTCTCTTCTGATTTTCGGGTGCTGTCCCAATGAAGATGATGCATGAAAAACTCTAAGGGATCAAGTCAGGATAAGTGTTATTAAATTGACCTTAAACATTTGCAAGAACACATAATACATTTTAATTCAGTGATAAAAGCAACCAATTTTATGTCTTATTAATAAAGCATATACATCCAAAGTATTGTTTATAGTTTGTTAATTCAATTCTCAGTTCTTCTGATTACATTTGTTTTATATCGTGTCATAATACAAACAGTATATTACATGAACAAATAACTGCTGTACAAGTAGAAGTGAGAGTGAAAATATGTATTATTATATATGTAAGCAATAATACCCAACAGGGTGGGCAGTATTGTGCTATACCGGACTGCCCAGGGGCGTAATGAGGCCCGACACCGCAGGCGGAGGGCGTTATAGCCCCTGGAAGGTCCAGTATAGCACAATACCACCCATCCTGGAGGGTATTATTGTGCTTAGAAAATGGGCACAGTAGAACAATATTAATTGTATAACAAAATTGTTAACTAAATAATTAGTTTAATGTGACTTTTGTAATAAAATAGTTCCAGTACATGGATTTAACTGGTCATCTTGGTTAACCCCCAACACACAGACACACACATGAGTTACTTCATTTGTTGAGAAATATGATTTCAATTAAACAGAGGAAGCACTGGTGTATGGCAAGCAGCAGTACTGTGTTGGGTTGCTATGGAAAGCCTCGCGTTCTGGTAGCTGTATGTGTCAGTGTACTCCTTGCTATCTCAGGAGTGCCCAGTCACTGAGGAAACAGAAATAAAAAGAAATATGAAGAGCAGCAGCTTCCACTAAACAGTACGAGGTTCTGGGGACCAGTAGCTCTTGCTAAGTGAGAGAAAAAAATGGCGGAGATTTGAAATTTTATCGGGTACTTTATGCCAATAGAAAATTAGGCTGGGCACAATGATACAGGACTACGTGAAGGGGCTAGTACCTAGCCAGGATTTTACAAGCTAATTTTCTAATGAGCATTCATCGTCACAATACTTCTTTTGAAACAGCTCAAGAAAATCAATTGATAGACTGAAAAATATTGAAAATGTGTAACCTTAGAAAGCATGTGAAACATATTCAATGCGACATTTCAGATCAATACTCCTGTATACATTTTCATCCAGCAGAGTGGAGCAGATGGCGAACCATCCATGACTTTCAACATGTCATACTGCAGGACTTTACTGACATTGTGGTGGTCCACCATGGCTCAGGTGTGGTGGCACAACACATTAAGGGGATGAACAAGGTGAAAGAGTCTAACATGTTCCAACATAAGAAAAATAGGACAAGAGGACACAGCATGAGATTAGAGGGATGCCAATTAAGGGGTACTGTGAGGAAGTTCTTTTTTAAAGAAAGGGTGGTGGATGCATGAAACGGCCTACTTCAGGAAGTGGTGGATATGAATACAGTGCAGGGCTTCAAACAGGCATGGGATAGGCATGATGGAGCAATACAGATGAATATGGATAGATAGGTCATTGACAAAGCAAAGTCCAATGGCACATTTATAATGTAGAAAAAGAAATGGGCAGACTGGATGGGCCTTGCAGTCCTTATTTGCCATCAACTTATATGTTTCTATGCACAATGGTGGGGTGGAAAGGATGAGAAGGGACTTACAGACATACTGTTCTACTGCATACCACTTCAGCAGGTAACATTTCCACCCAGCCACCACCCTCTCTGTAAAAAGTGTCTCCTCATCTCCTCCTGAACCTTCCTTGCTCCAGTCTCATACCATGGCCCCTGGTGTCCTCTGTTTCACTTAGGATGCATAGGGAGAGAATCACCTGTAGAAAACAGGAAGTTGGTGGGGTGGAAAGGATGAGAATGGACTTAGGATGTATAGGCAGAGGAATCACCTGTAGAAAACAGGAAGTTAGTATCCTCTGTACAGACAGTTGGTTGTACCCCATTGTTGTGGTGCCTTATATGGGAGAGAATTATGGTCCATTTAAGAAACGTAATCTTTTTTTTGTGGTGTGTGGCCTGGCATGGGAGGGCTTGTGAGGGCCATTTTACACCAGGAAACAGTTAACATGTTGTAGCGCCTTATATGGGAGGAATTGTGGTTCCATTGAACAGCCTGGTGTGCACTTTTGGTGATGTGGCCTGATATGGGAGGGCTTGTGGGGCCACTGGACACCATAGGATGCTTACATTGTTGTGGCGTGTGCTTGGCATTTGGAAATACTAACTTCTCATGCCTAAAATCAGTCACACTCACTACAGTGCTGAAACCCAGTGGGCCCATTTTTCCTTTTTATTTCTTTAGCCATCCTAACCATTTAGCATTTAAGAGCTTAAGCAAGACCCCCCCAAATCAGTTACCAACTGTGTTACAGGCTGTTTGAAAAAAGTCAAAAATACTTTTTTAAACCGGTGGGACTGGTACCTCACACTGAGAAAGAAGCAGTCCACTGTTCTACTGGATACCATCTCTTGCCAGCAATGCACTCCACCCAGCTACCACTCTCTGTCCTGCTAGTTCCCAACTCCTCTGTCTGAGAGGGCGGACTGTACACCACTCCCATTTAGAGACCTATTCTTGACAAGGGTTCAACAAGGGGTTGCATAAGCTGGGCAATGCAAACATTAAGATCCCAGGCAGGGCAGGGTCCCTGAATGGGGGTTGGTGTGAAACAACCCTTGAAAAACGTAGAATACCGGATGAGCTGAAAGGAAGAGGGTTTTCCTGCTGATAAGAAAGCAGACACGGCTGCCAGGTGCACTTTTAGGGTAGCTGGTCTCAGCCCCAAAGAATTCAAATGTACCATATAATCCAGAACTGTCTGGGGCTGCAAAAAGATCTATCTGAGGAGTGCCCCACCTGGCAAATACTACCTCCAGAATTAGGGGATCCAGTGACCATTCGTGATGGCCCTGGGAAATCCTGCTGAGAGCATCTGCCAGGACATTGTCCTTGCCTGGGAGGTGAACTGCCATAAGGGAGGTGTTCAGGGAATAAGCCAGAGACCACAACTTCATTGCTTCGGTGCACAAGGCCGTAGACCGAGTGCCCCCTTGCTTGTTGATGTACCACATTGTAGTGGTGTTGTCTGTTCTGACCTGTACCACTTTGTTCTGAACAGATGTGAAAAAGCTTGAAGTGCTAGAAAAACTGCTCTGAGTTCCAACAGATTGATGTGGAGCAGAGATTCCTGAGGGGACCACAATCCCTGGGTGGTGAGGTCACCCATGTGAGCTCCCCACCCCAAGAGGGATGCATCTGTAGTAAGGGTCAAGGAATGAGACTGAGGGATGAAGGGAACCCCCTGTCTCAAATTGTTCTGGTCCTGCCACCACTGGGGACGTTACCTGTGTCCCGGCGGCTCCCGAGGGACATGCGGTTGAAGCTGAGGCAGTGCTGGCACTTCTCGAATGGGTGATTGGGGCCTAGACAGAACAGGCACAGGGAATGTCCATCCTTGTGTGGTAGTTGGGCGCCAGGGACTGCTAGGTAGAAATCTTTCCGTGGGGTCCTGCTGCCTGCCAGCATCAGTCCTATAAGTAATTACCTACTGCAAGAGTCCTCTCGAAGTAAGATCTGGGATTATAGGACACATATCCCATGCAACCCCTCCCATACCAGACACAACCAAGTAATATGTGGAGATCGTCTTACCAGGATACTGTGGAGTCAGAAGCAGGAATCTTGAAGGGACGATGTCCGTCAGTACTGAAAAATAAAATACAGGAATGGAGTCACAAAGGATCCGTAGTTCATAATAAATTATTAATATATGACATGTTCACAGTAGAACAATACTTATCTGATGGTGAAGGGTCCTCATCTGTTCAGGCATGCGAAGAGAAACAACAATAGGTTAATATGGAAAGATACAGTAATGAGATAAGAAACCGATAGTGGATAGATACTGCTGGTGCATCAGACTACATTAGAGTGTAATGGTGCATAAGAAAAAATTACTGTTGAAGAAGTATTATAATAATAATATTAATAGTGGCATAAAGGAATAAAATTAGTTAACAGATAGAAGAAAATTTGTTTTTAGTAAAGATGATTAGAAAGACCAGTGCTCTCTGCCTAGATGGCCAATTTTCAGTGACTGTAGTATCCCGGTTGGGATAGGTGATATTCCTTTTTGGTTCACTGGCCCATTGTTGCCTGCGCAATCAGTTAAGTTCATTCACTGACCCTTTTAATGGAATTCCTTCTTTGCACCACTTCTGTAAATGAAGCATCTAGTTCACGTCTGTCTGTCAAATTGGCACAACATGCACCTTGATAACAGCGCTATCACGAATGATCACTTAGACCATCAAATTGGCACAACATGCACCTTGATAACATGTGCTATCATGAATGATCATGGAACATCAAATTGGCACAACATGCACCTTGGTAACATGTGCTATCACAAATTTTCCATGCAGCTGACAAATTGGCACAACATGCACCTTGATAACATGCGCTATCACAAATGTTCCATGCGACTGACAAATTGGCACAACATGCACTTTGATAACATGTGCTATCATTAATTTAGCACCCTAATATAGCATGGTGGTTAATCTCACTCTCTCAAACTCCCCACACTGGGATCCAACTGATCACAATATAGTTTAGTTTAGCATAAGGACAGATACTAACTCAAGTCATACTATGACAAAGGTTTTGGATTTCAAAAATGCTGACTTTGCTGAAATGGGGAGAGGTCTCAAAAGAGCTCTGGAGAGAATGGGGGCAGGAGGGGGAGTGGAAGAACAGTGTAAGCATCTAAAGGAAGCCTTAATGGAAGTAACAAACCAGTGCATCAGATTGGTATTCAAAGGCAAGAGAACAAGAAAGTTACTATGGTTCTCCACTCCACATACTCCTAATCTGAATACATTCCCCCTAGTTGACCCTCTTCAATGCTGTCACTTGCCCCTTCTGACCCTCTTCCTGGCATTGGACCCCCACCTAGACCAATAGCCAACCCCTAAATCTTCGTACCCTAACTCGACCACCCTACATTCATGTCGCCCCTTTACTAACCAGGACGGAGAAGTGGTGGCGGAGGATAAGAGACAGCACAAGTAGGAGAGAGGGGTTTGGAGAGGGACATCACAGAGATAGGAAACAGGACAAGGCAGAAGCAGGGAAGTGGGGGGAGGGACTGATGCCAAAGCAAACAAAAGGAGCAACAAGTGAGCTGGGAAGCAGCAGAAGGGGGTGATCCACGGAGGAATGGGGACCGGGGACATAGACTCTAGATCCAGGTGCTCCACGAGCCTCTGCCACATAGGGTCCCAATCCTCAGACTCCCAATCAAAGTACTCCTTAATGGGAACAAGAAGGTCCAAAAAAGCTGGGTCTGGAATACATCCCCGTCATCAGATCCAGCAGCGAGGGAATCAAGGTCAGATAACAGCAGGTCAGCAGGGCAAGTCATACGAGGAGAGGTTGAGGGCACTGAACATGTACTCCCTGGAAGACAGGGAAGAGAGGGAGAGAGAGAGGAGGGACATGATTGGTAGCTTCAAGTACTTGAAAGGGATAAATAAGGTGATGGTGGGAAAGAACTGGATGACGGGCAAGGGACTGCCCCCCTTTATAGTCACGCTGACGTCACACCACCCGATGATGGGGCACGGCTCCTGCTGACGACTGCTAGCTACAAGTTTGCCGTGCAGTTCTGATGCCAGGAAATGCAGACCTATACTTGAAGACCTACTGCAGGAACCCTCTCGAAGTAAGATCAGTTGTTTTCTGTTCTATGGTCCTTAGTGGTTATCATGTACCAGGTAAGAGATCTCTTTACATCCAGTCTCTCCCCCCACAGATTGTGCAAATCAAATATGTTTTTTTTAATTATAAAAAGAGTCTGAGAAATATAGTTTTCTGATTGGTTATAAACATTCTATCAGCCCTATGTTAATCTTTGATTAACATACATGTACAGCCTAATCAAATGCTGAACAGGGTTTAACACTATTTAAAAAACATTTATATTATAATAGCAAATAAGGCACTCCCAGGGATTATGTTAATGGTCAGTTAATCACCCTGTAGGGGCATGTGGCACTCGGCTACACCTCGTGCCACAGTACACCCCTAGAACGTGATTAACAGACCATTAACATAACCCTTGGTCATGCCTTATTGCTTAATCAGCCTGCCATTTGCCTGGCCTGTACACAAAAACCCACATTTAGTGCTAGAATACAGTTTACTTGTGATTTATGTGACAGTAAAATATATGTGTACCTTATTCTTATGTTATATATGTGCCTGAACCAAGATGTATGTTAACCCTGTATATGCCTGATGATCATTTTTTTGTTCCATTGTAACCCTCCTGGGACGCATTTGAAAATAGACACCTGGTTGTCTAGTGTGCGCACCCAGTAAACAAAAGCAAATAAATAAGTTAAGCATTTCCCCGTGTACAATGTCAGTACACACACCTTCCCATACCAGACCCTACCACTAATTTCTGTTGCTGAAAAAAATGTATATTTTCTATCCAATAGTCTGTCTCCCCCCCCATCTAAACAAGTCAAATATTTATTTTACCAGTCCGCCATTGCCGGACTAAGCCTGTGTTAGGTAAGCATTAATCACCAGCAGAGGAGGCCTCTACTGAGGATTAATGCCGCTGGGGAGCATTGTTGCAGCAGTGACCGAAGGTTCAACTCCCAAGCGAGCATTAATCACCGATGAGGCCGAGCTACCAGTGATCTTACCTGCTGGAACAAGCGTGATGGCTACTAGGGCGAGCACAGTGCAGAGTGATTCAGGAAAAAAGGCGCGGAGACTGAGGCAATCTTCATAGACTGTAGTCTTGCTTTAGAACACAGCATTATTGAAACCTCTACGAGCGCCCGCCAAGCAAGAAACAACGCCGTCACGTGGTGCAAGAGCAACACGGCAGTGAGCCAAGAATGCCCATGTTGCTGTGCTGGGAAGCGCCCCCGAGCCCAACACGGCATTATTTCATTATAGTAATGTGATCCAGATTAGCCTCATTGATTGGCTGACACAATAAATGAGCCCTAGATCAATCTTTGATTAACATATTTGTACAACCTCATCACAAAAGCAGTGATACACATAATGAAATTCTAAATTTGAAAGCATTCTATAAAAATGCTAAAACTGCCTAGCTGATCGCCATTGTTTAGCAACGCTCCGCAGTAGCAGTGACAAATCTCTGTAAAAAAAAAAAAAATATGTATCACCGGTATTAAATGAAAACTGACATAAAAAGTAACTGTTTCACGACTCGCAGTATCACAAAGTAGAAGTAAAAATTCCATCTGTTCGACACCTAAAAATGGATCTGTCATTCGAAGCTAATGGACATAGAGATGGACTTGTTTGAGAACAGGCTTAATAAAATCACAGCCGTGACTCATCTAAATTTTGACAGCTGGACAGTAGATGAAACAGCGGCTGTCATCAATGAAGTTGAAGCAGGTTCGCAGTCTGGTAGACGGTAATCACAGAAGTCCAAATAGAAAAAAACCTGCCAGAATGTTCATCTGTTGAATTAATCCTGCAACCTCGACAATAATGGCACCAAACCCAGTGATGCCCACAGATGAAAGCACAGTGAAAATGTTCCAATAAGATCTCCTCATAAATATTCATGAGGTATACAGGTTGCCATGAAACAGACAGCAATACCATTGGATACAGTATCACTGTCGCTAGGCAACAGGGCGACATACAAAGTCGTGTTACTGAAAATAACTAAAAAAAGTAAAAACATTTGTGTCATAGTAGTTTCAGTTGATCGCACTGTCATCAAAGAACTGTGCTTCCAGTGGACCAGTGCGAAATAAAGCTGTCAGGTAGCGACCATATTTAATTAAAATCACGAACTTATTTAAAATGTTACCTCTACTCAATAACGGTTTGAAACTGTAACATATTAACGAACATGCAAAAAAAATACTCTCACAGCAAACTGTCCGTGGTGTTAACAATTAGCCTACCACTTTGCATAACCTACAATACTGCACGACAGTGACATAAAATTAGCAATTACTGACACTATCTCATACGATGCCATCCCTGAGGTAACACATCAATGCCAGACCTCAACACTGCAGAAGGACTATTTTACTAAAATAACAACAACAGTACACAAAACACTTAATTAAACTTAAAATTACACAAAATAATACTTCTACAAATACCATAATAGCAATAAGGTATTTCTTAGGGTTATCGTGTGTCAAATTAATCACACCTGGGGGCATGTGGCACGCGGCTCCGCCTCGTGCCGACATTACACACCCAGGGTGTGATGCGGAACATGGCCTACTTCCTAAGAACTTGCAATACTAAATATGCGTGTTGCTCTTGCGTTCCCGAGCCCAACACGGCATTATGAGAAAATAATCCGTGTTGGACTCGTGAGCAGCGCTTCCAGGACACAACCACGGCATTATCGACTCACAATGCCGTGTTGGTCCCATACCGCGTGACGGCGTTCAGCCTAATCAGGGACCATCGTGCACTTCTGAATAATGCCGTGTTACAATGTGTGTTAATGCCTCTGAGGTTACCTGACCATAAACAAATAGTGCTTCACCGTACTGTAATGACACACACAACTTCACTGACCCTCAAGAAAGAACTGGGCACCCATATGTATATGGGTTCTGGGCATCAGCTGACATGAACAGCTAAGTGGAATAACAGAATAGCAGGTAAATTACTTCAGTACCGTATACATAAAGACAGACAGTGAAGAGCTCATAAGGATACACAGAGACATTACAGCTGAAATATTTTTTGTTGTTGTAACACAATTCATTGTTCCTTTAGATTCCTCTCCATAATGCTGGTGGGTGCAGTCTGTGTAATACACTTTATTGACTTTATGCCTGTATAAATGTATCTTTGGTCCTACTGTCTCTGTCCTAACTCTTTCCATCTCCCCTACCCTGCCTGTACACAGTGTAACAACCTCATTTTCCACATCAATGGCCTCCAATACCCTCATAAACCAAGCACTGCCACAATTGTATCATTCCCTGTTGTTCCTGTTGTACCCCAATTCCTCCCATATTAGGCGAAACAACATATCCAGAACTAACCTTGACAAATGAAGAAACTGATGTTCGATAATCTCTGAAAAGCTACGAAGACAGGACCCTCTACGAGACAGATGTTCTTGTCGGTCTGTAAGATGTCAATCAGGAGCTTTCCTGCTGGAAGACAAAGTGTGATAGTAAACATCCTATTGCATATCAGGTGCCACCACAAGTTAAGCATTCACTGGTGGACAATGTCAACTACGCACAAACCCTCCAAACCAGGCCCAACCATAAAACAAAAAACAAACAAAAAAAATTTTCCAGCACACCTTCCCTATTCCTGTCCATCTCCTCCTGAACACCTCCACAGTCTCTGCCTCAAATAGTCCCCTAGGCAGCACAATCCATAATTGCACCACCTCTCGGCATAGGTAGTGGGACCATGGCCACTGATCCCATCTTTACCTACCACTGAGGCAGGGTTCTTAGTTTTAATTGTGACGGCGGAAGCCTTTTGGCTGGTGCAGTGGAATTTCCTTACATGTGATATGTTGTGAGCTTATAGTGGGTCGTGATTTACAGGTCCCCCTCAGCTCTCCTTGACCCCCCCCACCAACCAACTTGAGAGGTCCGGTTAACTGCGACTCCCGTCTGTCTCACGCCACATGATTAACCTCTCAGCACCCATCGAGACAACCATCAACCCGGAGCCCCCAAAACAGTAACAAACCACGTATAAACCTAAGTAATTAATACCAGCCAGTGATATAGAGCAGTAAACAGTATGCCACATACCTAACCCCAAATCCCTAGTAGCCCAATGTCCATTCAAAAGAAGCTTCAGATCTGTGAAGCCATCTATACCAAACAGAGAGAGAAAAAAGGTGAAAGATCCTGTATACCATCAGGCCCAGTTCAGCGCACTGGTAAGAGAGTCGGTCCATTGGATCTTGCTACAGAACACTCCAGATCTTAAACCAGCTTCCTAGGAAGACGAGCTAAAGTCACAGCATTTACTCATAAGATTCACTGTCAGGAGCTCCCACGATGTGAGTCATGAGGGCCAGAGAACCACGACCCTCCCTCAAAAGCAGCACTGCTGACTCCCCACCGGACTCACAGGCAGCAGCTACAAAGATGTTGACAATGAGGGCCAAGAGAACCATGGCCCTTCACCAAAAGCAGCACCATGACTCACTGCCAGACTCATGGTACAGCAGCTCCCGAGGTCTTGGTCGAGAAGGCCAGGAGAGTCACAGCCCTCCTGAAGCATCAACTGACTCACTTACCCAGACCCACTGTGCAGGAGCTCCCCAAGGTCTTGGTCATGAGTTAAAGGAGCATGGGACTACCCCGAAAGAGCACCCCGTATCTCATGCCCATACTGACTGTTCAGCAGCTCCTTAGTGTTAGTTGTGAGGGCCAGGAGAACCAGGCCTCATCCTGAGCACTGCTGCCAACTCCCCACCCAGACTCACCGTGCAGCAGCTCCCGAGTGTTGGTCATGAGAGCCAAGAGAACAATGGCTCTTCCCCAGCAGAAGTGATTCCATCATTTTCCTACCACTGAGGTCAAACTTACAGGTCTGTAGTTTCCTGATTCTGTCTTGCTCCCACTTTGTGGAAGGGGAATCACATCTGCCCTCCTCCAGTCCTCAGGTACCACCACATCCTCCCATGATTTGTTAAAAGTGTGGTCAGTGGTATCACTAGGTCCTCCCTTAGTTCTTTTAGGATTCTGGGTGAATCCCATCAGGCCCCATCACTTTGTCCACCTTTGAGTTTAAGGAGTTCTTTCAGGACCTTTTCTTCTGTAAATGGACTGGTCAACCTCCCTACCTAGAGTGCTTCTACTGTCTGGTTTAGGTAACTCCTCTTCATCTTCTTTGTGAATACTGAGCAAAAGTATTCATTCAGTATCTCTGCCTTTTTCACTGTCCTCTGCCCACTCCCTCTCCTTTATTAACCTTACACTGCCAAGGTTTTTCTGAAAATTGCATATCCCTGCTGCCAGAGGTTTTTCACTGGTTTGTATAATTTATCGTTATGACGTTATTACATAATTTTTCTTAATTCCCTGGTAAACTTTTTTGTCAGGGTAGTGAGAAACTAACACAACTATAATTCAAAGTGAAAATATAACTTTTCCAACAAAGACATTTGGAGATATATATGTTTATTTAGTGAATTTTGATTGTTTTTGCGAATTTGTATTCGCAAAACTACTGAAGTTTTGTAAAACATTAAAATCAGTTGCATCACTGATAAAATTGTTGTCTAAAATGTAACTAATTTTCACTTTCAGGCTACAAATTCTTTATATAAACACAAATTTCTCATTGGTTTCTCACCATAGATTATGAGAGTGACCTAGAACGGACTACTCAATGGTAGGGCCATGCTGCTCTATGGAGGGGTACCTATTGGATTATGGGGTACACGCTACAAAATCCATTAAGAAAAAGTAAGAAGTAGCCTGTTTCACATGATAGGGAAGTGAATGAGTAAATAAAGGTCAGATTGCACTTATAGCTACTCTACCCAGGGTCATATGACTAAAAACTAGATGGCTGACACTATTCAGTCATTTCTGTGTCAAAATGCTTGGACTCATTTATTGAGCTCATTAGATCATAAAAGTGGTAAATGTCAATGGATTGTACCTTTTCATGGCAGCAGTGGCTTGATGAAATTTCTGATCCTTAATTTCACATTATAGACCCACTTGCAGATAGCAGGAGTTATACCCAACTCACCCTGGTATGTCCATGTTGGCCAATGGGGTGACCACCTATTACATTATGGGGTGCCTGCTAATAAATTCAAAAGAAAAGTAAAAGTAGCTTGTTTTACATGGCGGGGAAGTGAATGAGTAAATCAAGGCTCAGACTCGTAGCCATAGATATATCCCTAGGTCACATGACCAAAACAAGATGGTGGCTACTGTTCAATCATTTTCTGTATCAAACTGCTTCTGTTATACATTTGTAGGGATAACAACATTATAAAAGTGATAAATGTCAATGGATTACATTTTCTTAAATCTGTCAGGGCTTGGATGAATTTTCCGATCCCTAATTTCACATTACAGACCCACCTGCAGATAGCCGAGTTGCCATACCCAACTACCCATGGTATGCCCATGTTGGCCAATGGGGTGTCCACTCTATTGCATTATGGTGTGCATGCCAATAAATTCAAAAGTAAAAGTAAAAAGTAGTCCGTTTACATGACAGGAAGTGAATGAGTAAATCAAAGCCCAGATTGTACCCATAGCTACATCCCCTGGGTCACATGACTAAAAACAAGATGGTGCCACTGCTTCATCATTTTCTGTATCAAACTGCCTATCTTATACATTTATTGTGATAACTACATTATAAAAGTGGTAAATGTCAACGGATTACACCTTTTCTTACATCTTCTGGGCCTTGATGAAATTTATTATCCCTAATTTCACATTACAGACCTACTTGCAGATAGAAGTCAAGTTATATACCTAACCACCCACATGGTATGCCCATGCTGGCCAATGGGGTGTCCACCTATTGCATTATGGGGTGTATGCCAATACATTAAAAAGTAAAGTAAAAGTAGTCCGTTTTACATGACAGGAAGTGAATGAGTAAATCAAAGCTCAGATTATTGTACCCATAGCTACATCCCCTGGGTCATATGACTAAAACAAGATGGCAGCTACTGCTTTCATCATTTCCTGTATCAAACTGCCTATCTTACACATTTATTGTGATAACTACATTATAAAAATGGTAAATGTCAATGGATTACACTTTTCTTACATCTGCCGGGGCTTGGATGAAATTTATGATCACTAATTTTACTTTTATAGACCCATCAGCATATAGTTGGTGCTATACCTAATTGCTCCTGGTGTACCCATGCTGACCGAATGGGTGTACACCTATTGCATTATGCGGGTTATACCAATAAATTCAGAAAGGAAAAGTAAGATGTAGCCTGTTTTACATGACGGGAAGTGAATGAGAAAATCAAGGCTAGACTGTACCCATAGCTACATCCCCTGGGTCACATGACTAAAACAAGATGGTTGATACCATTCAAACAGTTTCTTTATCAAACTGCTTCTGTTACACGTTTGTAGGATAACAACATTATAAAAGTGATAAATGTCAATGGATTATACATTTTCTACATCTGCAGGGACTTGGATGAATTTTCTTATCCATAATTTCACATTACAGACCCACTTGCAGATAGTCGGTGCCATAACCAACCACCCTTGGTTAGCCCATGCTGGCCAATGGGGTGTCCACCTATTGCATTATGGGGTGCATGCCAATAAATTCAAAAAGTAAAAGTAAAAAGTAGCCCGTTTTACATGACAGAGAAGTGAATGAGTAAATCAAGGCACAGACTGTACCCATAGCTACATCCCCTGGGTCACATGACCAAAAACAAAATGGCAGCTACTGTTTCATCATTTTCTGTATCAAACTGCCTATCTTACACATTTATTGTAATAACTATATTATAAAAGTGGTAAATGTCAATGGATTACACCTTTTCTTACATCTGTCAGGGCTTGGATGAATTTTCTGATCCCTTAATTCTACATTACAGACCCACCTGCAGATAGCCAGGTGCCATACCTAACCACCCATGGTATGCCCATGTTGGCCAATGGGGTGTCCACTTATTGCATTATGTGCATGCTAATAAATTCAAAAAGTAAAAGTAAAAAGTAGCCCATTTTACATGACAGGGAAGAGAATGAGTAAATTAAGGTCCAGACTGTATCCCATAGCTACATCCCTCGGTCACAAGACCAAAAACAAGATGGTGGCTACCATTTGATCATTTTCTGTATCAAACTGCTTCTGTTACATGTTTGTAGGGATAACAACATTATAAAAGTGGTAAATGTCAATTGATTACACATTTTCTTACATCTGCAGGGACTTGGATGAAATGTATGATCACTAATTTCATATTATAGACCCACCACCATATAGCTGGGGTGCCATACCTAACCACCTAAGGAAGGCTATGTTGGCACATGAGGGCCACAATTTATTGCATTATGGGTTACATACAAATAAATTTAGAAAGTAAAAGTAAGATGTAGCCTGTTTCCACATGATGGGGAAGCGAATGAGTAAATCAAGTCCCAGACTGTACACATATCTACATCCCTTGATCACATGACTAAAAATAAGATGTCTGCTACTGCTCAATCATTTTCTGTCAAACTGCTTCTGTTACACATTTGTAGGGATAACTATATTATAAAAGGGTAACTGTCAAGGCATTACACTTTTTCTTACATCTGCAGGGGCTTGGATGAAATTTCTGATCCTTAATTTCTCATTACAGACCCAACTGCAGATAGAAGGGTGCCATATCCAACCACCCATGGTATGCCCATTCATGTCAATGGGGTGTCCACCTATTGCATTATAGGTGCAAGCCAATAAATTCAAAAAGGAAAATAAAAGCAGCTTGTTTTACATGTTAGGGAAGTGAATAAGTAAATGAAGGCCCAGACTGTACCCATTTCTACATCCCTGGGTCATATGAACAAAAATAAGATGGTGGCTACCGCTCAATCATTTTCTGTATCAAACTGCTTCTATTCTAAAGCCTGTGGAGAAAACCTACCCTTTCCCTATTCAAAATACCTGTGGAAAAACCCTATCCTTTCCTATTCTAAAACCTGTAGAGAAAAACCTTACTCTTCTCTATTCTAAAACAAGGGCAAAACCCTACCCTTTCCTGTTCTAAAATCTGTGGACAAAAAGCCTATCCTTTCCCTATTATATAACACATCATGAAGTCCACTATCCTTGACAGGACGGTTCTAAAGTACAGTAGGGAAACGTCCGCCGGTTGCTCTGAGACATTGACAGTTGCAAGATAGCTGATCAGGGAAGAAGACATAGGAATCTGTGGTTGCAGGAGCCTAGTTTCCAGATCTGAAACCAGTTCTGACCTGGCTCCCTGCCAGCAAGAGGAATCAGGGTCTTGAAATCTGAAGTAGCCAGGGTTTGGGAGGTGGATCCTGTTGAGACTGGGGGGAGGAGGAGGAGGTGTCGGTGGAGGATAATACCCTTGAAACCACATGTAGTTGGAGTAAGGGTGAAATCCGGGTAGAACTGTTCCCCAATGACTCCATTCTGGGTGGAGCACCCTAGGTAGGGATCCCTTGGATACACAAAGGATAACGTGGGACAGTTCAGGGTAAATTATAGGCCCCCAATGTCAGACCTGGCATCAGATGAATCCATGTTGGACCCACCGTTGTGTAGATGGGGGAGGGTCCGGCGTCGAGGCAGCCCACGGCAGGGTCACCAACGTAGTAACCGGCGCAACCTAACCTGGCACTGGAAGGTGTTCTGTTGGTCACGTGACATTGGGCAGGTGGTCCCCCTTCAGGTATTGCTAGAAAAGTCTGTCATGCGGCCCGATGCCAGGTGGTGCAAGTCCAATATGTCATGACCTACTGATGGAACCCTCTCGAAGTAAGATCTATCTTTTCCTATATCTATCTCCAGCCTTTATGCATGTGAACAGTGCAAAAACCTATCTAGTATTATCTTTTACTATTATGTTTTAGGTCACTGTATTGCCCTTGGAAAATTAACACTTTTTTTTATGTTACCCTATCCTACTATGCCTTAGTCCCATGTTTTGCAATATTTTTTCACCATACATTATATAAAATAGTTGGTGGTTGTCAATACACAGCAATGATACACCTTCACCTTGGTTCATAAATGAAATCTGAGATATATGTCACCCATGGGTTTATATAATTAATAGAAAATGGACCTAGTTTCTTCAGTATCTCACAGTTACAGTGAGAACAGCAATTAAGTAAGGTGTTAACGAAAGTGGTGTGTATTTAGGCCACCATACAGTATCTTATATAGTGTACTATACAGTAAAAAGAAACCAAAATAGTTTACTATTTTTTATTACCATTAACATTTACCATCAGTTGTCCACATTTCACCGATGCGACACTTTTTCAAGTGTATGGATCATCATACACAAAGAGCATTCCATCAGACATGGTAATGCCAGAAACATATGGCAAAAAACCCTCTCAATTCCCTATTCTAAAACCTGCAGAGAAAATCCCTATTCTTTCCCTATTCTAAAACCTGTGGAGAAAAACCCTATCCTTTCCCTATTCAAAAATGTGTGGAGAACACCCTTATCCTTTCCCTGTACTAAAACCTGTGGAGAAAAATCCAATTCTTTCCCTTTTCAAAAACCTTTGGAGAAAAACCCTATCCTTTCCCTATTCTAAAACCTATGGAGAAAACCTAACATTTCCTATTGAAAAACCTGTGGAGAAAAACCCTATCCTTTCCCTGTTCTAAAACCTGTGTAGAAAAACCCTACCCTTTCTCTATTCTAAAACTTGTGTAGAAAAATCCTATCCTTTCTCCTTTCAAAAACCTGTGGAGAAAAACCCTATCCTTTCCCTATTCTAAAACCTGTGGAGAAAAACCCTACCCTTTCCTATTCAAAAACCTGTGGAGAAAACCTATCCTTTCCTATTCTAAAACCTGTGGAGAAAAATCTTATCCTTTCCTCTTCAAAAACCTGTGGAGAAAATCTATCTCTTTCCTTTTCAAAACCTGTGGAGAAAAACCTTATTCTTTCCATATTGTAAAACCTGTGGAGAAAAACCCAACATTTCCCTATTCAAAAACCTGTGGAGAAAACCCTATCCTTTCCCTATTCTAAACCTGTGGAGAAAATCTATCCTTTACATCTTCAAAACCTGTATAGAAAACCCTACCTTTCTATTCTAAATTCTGTGGAGTTAAATCCTACCCTTGCCTTTTCTAAAACCTGTGGAGAAAAAGCCTATCCTTTCCTATTATATAACACATCATGAAGTCCACTCTCCTTGACAGGACGGTGTCTAAAGTCCGGTAGGGAAACGTCCTGCTGAGTCTTCCCCAAGACATGGACAGTTGCAAGATAGCTGATCGGGGAAGGAGACATAGGAAGCTGTGGTTGCAGGAGCCTAGTTTCCAGATCTGAAACCAGTTCTGACCTGGGCCCTTGCCACCAAGACTGAATCAGGGTCTTGAAACCAAGTAGCCAGGAAGGGATCTGGTTGAGACTGGGGAGGAGGATGAGGAGGAGGGGTGTCCAGTGGAGGATAATACCCTTGAAACCCCATGTAGTTGGAGTAAGGGCAAAATCCAGGGTTGAACTGCCCCAAATGACTCCAATCTGGAGTGGAGTACCCCGGGTAGGGATCCCTTGGATACCCAAAAGGGTAATGCGGGACAGTTCAGGGTTGATTATAAGCCCCCCAATGTCAGACCTGCATCAGAGGAATCCACGTCGGACCCGCCGTTGTGTAGATGGGGGAAGGTCCAGCGTCGAGACAGCCCACGGCAGGGTCACCGATGTCGTAACCGGCACAACCTAACCTGGTACTGGAAGGGGTTCTGTTGGTCACGTGACGTTGGGTGGGTGGTCCCTTCAGGTATTGCTAGTAAAGTCTGCCAGCGGCCCTATGCCAGGTGGTGCAAGTCCTATATGTGATGACCTACTGATGGAACCCTCTCGAAGTAAGATCTGTCTTTTCCTAAATCTATCTCCAGCATTTATGCATGTGAACAGTGGAAAAACCCATCTAGTATTACCTTATACTATTATGTTTTAGATCACTGTATTGCCCTTGGATAATTAACACATTTTTCTTATGTTACCCTATCCTACTATGCCTTAGTCCCATGTTTTGTGATATTTTTTCCCATTCATTATATATAAATATAGTTGGTGGTTGTCAATACATAGCAATGATACACCTTCACCCAAAGTTCAAAGATGAAATACAAGATATACGTCACCCATGAGTTTTATATAATTAATGAAAATGGACCTAGTTTCTTCAGTATCTCACAGTTACAGTGAGGACTAGCAAATTAAGTAAAGGTGTTAATGAAAGCGTGTGTATTTAGACCACCATATAGTATCTATATAGTTACTATACAGTATAAAAGAAACCAAAATAGTTTATTATTTTTATTACCATTAACGATTTACCATCAGTGTTCCACATTTCACTGATGCAAAACTTTTCAAGTGTATGGATCATCATACAAAGAGTATTCCATCAGACATGGTAATGCCAGAAATATGTGGCAAAAACCTCTAATTTCCTATTCTAAAACCTGCAGAGAAAATACCATTCTTTCCATATTCTAAAACCTGTGAGAAAAAATCCTATCCTTTCCCTATTCTAAAACCTGTGGAGAAAAATCATATCCTTTCCTATTCAAAAACCTGTGGAGAAAAATCCTATCCTTTCCTTTTCAAAACCTGTGGAGAAAAACCCTATCCTTTCCTATTCTAAAACCTGTGGAGAAAAACCTAACATTTCCTATTCAAAAAAACCTGTGGAGAAAAACCTTATCTTTTCCTATTCTAAAACCTTGGAGAAAAACCCTACCATTTCCCTATTCAAAAACCTGTGGATAAAACCCTATACTTTCCCTGTTCTAAAACCTGTGTAGAAAAAACATACCCTTTCTCTATTCTAAAACCTGTGGAGAAAAATCCTATCCTTTCCCTATTCTAAAACCTGTGGAGAAAAGCCCTATCCTTTCCCTATTCTAAATTCTATATATCGTCTTCAGGCTTGTGACCTGTAGATAAAAATCTGTCTGATCTTACCCTATGCTACACCATTGCATCAACATTTTACATACTCTGTGATATTTAATTTAACCAAAGTAGTGTAGCTCACCCTCACATGAAGTCATCTCTTGGAGTGTTCAGAACTAGATCCATGCATTATAATTCATTCCAACTGATGAGACGGTGAAGGTGAAGTTTGTTGTGGTGCAATGCGTATTAGTAGGTCTACAAGGCTATTTATGTTAACACCGCAAGGTTTCACAGCCTGTTAGACAAACTAGTTTGTCTCTTCGTACAGAATCCGAGAAAGTATCAGTTGGAGTAGTATCATAGGAAGTCAAGATGTAAAATGTTGTAATGTAGCATCATTGCAGTGTTTCTCCTGGTATGACAAAGGTAAAAAAATAAATAAATAAAGGTAAAAACAAAGTACACCACCCCTTTGCTAGATATGGAGGCAAGTGTGAATCACTGTTGAGGTACCAGCTGGACTAACACTGTTAGCAGTTTCATGAGGTCAAACCCTGAATTAATTCTGAAACTTGAATACATACCGTACATCAATACACACATCTCAAAACCTAAGCTAAACTGTAACTTACCGTTAGTGACATCACGTAGTAACCTACCTTATGCACTTATTATTTCCAATTTATTTCCCATTCTGACTGTTGCAAGAGTATTTCTGAAGCCAGGGGACATATTTCGTACAACGCACTGTGTATATAGATTACAGTGATTGTCATATGGAAGACGACCCCGACGACAGTCGACAGGGCATTTGGAACGTATATCCGTATACGTTCTTCGCTTTTAAAGACTTTTAGCCTATATACTCCAATCTGAAACACAGAATTTAAAGACATTATACCAATGATGACCTGAAAGTTATAGTCCATTGGATTATATACTGTACATTCCCCCACCACTGCATCTATAAATTGCATACCTCTATAGGATTGGAGCTACAGCCCTCTTGATGTCACTGCAGAACATATCGCTTCCCTGATCCGTTAAGTGGACACCATCCTGCCGATACAGTTCTGGGAAGAGGGACATGATGCCATCATGCTTGACCACGCCAGCTGACAATCCTCTCATGAATGCCCCCATCTCTGTGTTGATTTTTCTCCTTGTTCTGTCCATTTTCTTCGTATCAGAAACATTCCTCCACTGCCGACGCTGGATGATGTGGGACCAAAGGATCATGGTTTTCGGCATTCGGTGCTTGATCAAGGTGATGTCCTCCTTCATCTTCCGAAGCAGCATCACTGATGTCTTCAATCCTAAATCATTGCCTCCCAGGTGGATGACGATGACATCTGGTTTAGATTCCCTCAGGCACTCCTGTCGCAACATTGGCACCAGTTGATCCCAACGCTACCCTCTCACCTAACCAACGAACATTGACTGGAGTCTCAAGGTCAACACTGGTCCCCAGTTCGAGACCACTCCTGAATCCCTGCCCAATGCACTAAGGATGTCCGCAGATCCATACAGTCTTCTCTGGACACTGCATATCTGAATTAAGAAAACATACATATTATAGCATCAGAGTGTATCCAATCTATGACAGGTAGTAGTGCTCAATTCCTGACATTTGCTGGCAAAGACAACACGTCCTGGTATCTTCCAGGAAATAAAAACATTTAAGAGTGATTACTAATAGTGGCACTTAGAGCAAATTATGCATTTGCGGCACAAGATCTCATGAAAACATTATGTGATTGGTGGTTTGAGAACTGATAGTTACCAAATAGGAAAGGTATTTTGCAGTAGTCATGTTTGATGAACTAGCATGAATAAAGCAGTACATGTTGTTCAGCCTTCCATGTCATCCACACTCTGTGTATCCCCAGGTGGCACTATCTCAAGGGCTACTACCCTGCCTGCATGGCTAGTTGCAGGTTAAGGGGCATGTGTACTGACACAGGAGCCTCCACCTGAGGACAGGGTTGTTAATAAGAAGGCTAACCTGGATACAGCTTCTGGGACATTGCAATCCCCCTTTTCCCCTTCTAGTAGCATAGACAATATGCAAGAAACATTTTCACAGTAGCCCCTATTCTGTATATACTTCCCACACTGTTTGAACTTTCCACCAGGGCTGGTTCCACCAGTTCAACCCTGGAGACCCCTATAAAACAAGGTTAGGCACAGTATATAACAGCATAGTGTGGTACAACTGGAACAACAGTTTGATTAAAGAGAATCAGGAAATCATTTCTAATTGGCAGCAGTTTATAAATTTCTTATTCTTAGAAATGATATGCACTATTCTAAATAATCCACATTTAACTGTACTTCAATAAAAACTTGATACGAAAAACTGTATTTTGCATTGTTTTGTTTTTATGGGAAGCATTCTGGAATGCAGCACTCAGCATTTCCCACCTATCATACATCTCGATCACTCCGCCATCTCGGTCTCGATACCGGGAATCTACGCCAATTAACCATTCCATGGTGTCCAATGGACACCCCATGTCTTCCCACACTGGGAAACAGCAACTATAAAACATGCCATGGTGTCCAATGGACACGCAGTGCTGACTATGATAGAGGGAAGTCTTGTGCAGTCCATTCCGTGATGCAGCACTCGGCATTTCCCACCTATCTTACATCTCGATCACTCCACCATCTCGGTCTCGATACCGGGAATCTACGCCAATTAACCATTCCGTGGTGTCCAATGGACACCCCATGTCTTCCCACACTGGGAAACAGCAACTATAAAACATGCCATGGTGTCCAATGGACACACAATGCTGACTATGATAGAGGGAAGTCTTGTGCAGTCCATTCCGGGATGCAGCACTCAGCATTTCCCACCTATCTTACATCTCGATCACTCCGCCATCTCGGTCTCGATACCGGAATCTACGCCATTTACCATTCCGTGGTGTCCAATAGACACCCCATGTCTTCCCACACTGGGAAACAGCAACTATAAAATGTGCCATGGTGTCCAATGGACACGCAGTGCTGACTATGATAGAGGGAAGTCTTGTGCAGTCCATTCCGGGATGCAGCACTCAGCATTTCCCACCTATCTTACATCTCGATCACTCCACCATCTCGGTCTCGATACCGGGAATCTACGCCAATTAACCATTCCATGGTGTCCAATGGACACCCCATGTCTTCCCACACTGGGAAACAGCAACTATAAAACATGCCATGGTGTCCAATGGACACGCAGTGCTGACTATGATAGAGGGAAGTCTTGTGCAGTCCATTCCGGGATGCAGCACTCAGCATTTCCCACCTATCTTACATCTCGATCACTCCGCCATCTCGGTCTCGATACCGGGAATCTACGCCATTAACCATTCCATGGTGTCCAATGGACACCCCATGTCTTCCCACACTGGGAAACAGCAACTATAAAACGTGCCATGGTGTCCAATGGACACACAGTGCTGACTATGATAGAGGGAAGTCTTGTGCAGTCCATTCCGGGATGCAGCACTCGGCATTTCCCACCTATCTTACATCTCGATCACTCCGCCATCTCGGTCTCGATACCGGGAATCTACGCCAATTTACCATTCCGTGGTGTCCAATAGACACCCCATGTCTTCCCACACTGGGAAACAGCAACTATAAACGTGCCATGGTGTCCAATGGACACACAATGCTGACTATGATAGAGGGAAGTCTTGTTCAGTCCATTCCGTGATGCAGCACTTGGCATTTCCCACCTATCTTACATCTTGATCACTCCGAAATCTCAGTCTCGTACCGGAATCTGTGCCTGTCAAGCGATTTACTATTCTGTGTCGCTATCGCTGTATTCGTGATCCGGCATCCTGTATTTCATCTTTGAATGGTATTCGGAGAAGCATTTATCTACACACAGGCCCTTGCCGCAATCTGCACACCAGTAGGTCGATTCCTTATGCTTCCCTTTCTTTGTGCACACCAACATCTTCGGGTAGGGTACAGCTTCTTTGGTGTTCTTGGTATTTTTGATGGGAAGTGCTTTCCTTGCAGTCGTTGGCATGGATCCAATTTTGTCGATTGCCGTTTTGGCTATGCTGTGGAAGATCATCTATTTTTGCTTGTCGTTATAAGTTCTTTAATTACAGTTCATTGGAATTCCAAGTGCATCATCTTTTCTTTCTGGGGAAAATTTCTTGTACATTATGTACCCTGAATTAACATGGCATTCAGTAAATAAAAGAACTCCTTCTGCCATACCTTCTTGCATCGCCGTTAAAATTGTAATACCCTGCCAGCTGATCATTTTTGTCGACTCCACCCATGTATCTGTTGTAGTCCAGTATACATTTTGGTTTTTTTATCGACTCCCCAGTCTTCCAATCCTTTCTTCCAGTATCGACAAATTCAGTACTTGATGTTGTTGACAGCATGTATATGTCCCTCTTGTCTCTCCACTTCATACAGAGCATTGGTGTCTTCCTGAATGTAACCTTTTCTTTCATCTTCAGCTTTATGTCTTTTATTTTGGGAGGCATTCCCTTGCGGTTGGGCATAACAGTTCCAGTTGCACCAACTCCAGATAAAAATAGATCTGTGTAGAGTTGAGGTCCAGTGTAGTATCTGTCTGTGTAAATCCTGTAGCCTTTCCCTCGCAGTTCTTCTCTAACAAGATCAAAACAAACTCTGTATGTATGTCCTTTGCTCTGTTCCTCGTTGACTTTGCCTGTATAGAATTGCCAGTTGCATATGTATCCCGAGTTTGATTCACATAAGGTGTACACCTTGATTCCGTGCTTCACTGGTTTTTGTGGATTAAATGTTCTGTAACTTAGATTTCCTTCCACAGACATATACCTTCATCCAGGGAGAGGTCCCGGTCGGAAGATAGGTTTCGTGATCTCTTCAGGAATCGCTCATGTATCTCCCTAATGTGAAAAGTTGATCAAATCCTCCATCCCTCTAGGCTTCCGATTCGAGTTGTCAGCCATGTGGAGAAAAGAAAATCAGGTTGAATCGGTTCCTTGCCATCACACTGCCCCAGAATGGTGTGTAGGTGACTTCATCCAATCCTCAGTATTCATCTTTACTGCTCTTCACTACCAGTCCCATCACAATGTATAATGCAAAAACCTCTTCAGTTCTTCTTTGTCAGTCATCTTCCAAGCCCTGCCCTTGAATGTGGTGGCAACTCATCAATTGGATGTGCCAGAAAGAAATCATTGGCATATCTATTTGTTTCCTTGCAATAAGCTCCAAATCTTCATCCATCAGGCAAAACAGTTGTACAAATCCAAGTGGACTTTCTGGGACTGGTACTTGAGACCTGAAGTTGCAGTGAATAGGTGTCCATTGTCACTTTGTTGTCACCTCTTCCCATTCGTCTTCTCTTCTAATGCTTTGTTCTGCTGATGACCGAGCCCTTTTACCACGAGTCTTCTTATGCATTGCACCTACTGATGTTGTGGGGGTCTCTTCATGATCTTCCTGCTCCACATCCGGCATGTAATCTTGATCAGTACCTTCTTCATCTTCAGAAGACTCATTACGCACTTCCACCAGATCCAGATTGTACAATCTTTCTTCAACATCATCTTCACTATGCGATTCGGAGAAATCAGACTCGCTACACATCTGGATCTCGGCCAAAACATCCAATGCAGTCATTTTTTTTGCCATGATGATTATTCTGTAAGATGTAGAGAAAAAAACAAAACAAAAAAAAACACATCATTGTTGCAAGTTATCTTTGTTGGGTGATTCTAACAATAATATGAAAAATGAAGCCCCTATGAATAGCAGTTTGGCTCAATAAACCCTACTCCCCAACTGATTTATATTTTCAAACGTACCACAAAATATTCTATGTTCTGTTGAATTATGTCAAATATACTGCAAGGAATCAACCTGAAAGACAAAAAAAATAAGTTATATTTGAAGAGTTACATATAATATCTTTAACGGAATACTCAAGCTCATTTTCACACATACGGGAAGACACAGTGATATGATAATAGAAACATCCCATCCCGTATCAGGTGCAACATCAAGTTAAGCATTCAGTAGTGTACAATGTCAACCCCCAATATATCACTATAGGTTTATGACTGTATAACATCAGTCTGCATTTTACCACCCTGTAGTGTGCGTTAATGCCTCCTGATGTTACCTGGTTATAAACAAATAGTGTATTTGCTTACTAGTCAAGAAAATCAACAAATTGAAACCTTTCTTGTTTTAGAACTTGCAACTTTAATTAACCATACAATATGCAGTATCACAACATAGGAAGAACTTGACATATATCAAGTTAGGATCAACAATTCACAGTACAGCTGATATCCATCAAAAGTCAAATGTTCCAAAAGTGTCTATGTGTCAGTGAACTGATAAATGTAAAATCAACCATTGTTCTCTTCTGATTTTCGGTGCTGTCCCAATGAAGATGATGCATGAAAACTCTAAGGGATCAAGTCAGGATAAGTGTTATTAAATTGACCTTAAACATTTGCAAGAACACATAATACATTTTAATTCAGTGATAAAAGCAACCAATTTTATGTCTTATTAATAAAGCATATACATCCAAAGTATTGTTTATAGTTTGTTAATTCAATTCTCAGTTCTTCTGATTACATTTGTTTTATATCGTGTCATAATACAAACAGTATATTACATGAACAAATAACTGCTGTACAAGTAGAAGTGAGTGAAAATATGTATTATTATATATGCATAATACCCAACAGGGTGGGCGGTATTGTGCTATACCGGACTGCCCAGGGGCGTAATGAGGCCCGACACCGCAGGCGGAGGGCGTTATAGCCCCTTGAAGGTCCAGTATAGCACAATACCGCCCATCCTGGAGGGTATTATTGTGCTTAGAAAATGGGCACAGTAGAACAATATTAATTGTATAACAAAATTGTTAACTAAATAATTAGTTTAATGTGACTTTTGTAATAAAATAGTTCCAGTACATGGATTTAACTGGTCATCTTGGTTAACCCCCAACACACAGACACACACATGAGTTACTTCATTTGTTGAGAAATATGATTTCAATTAAACAGAGGAAGCACTGGTGTATGGCAAGGAGCAGTACTGTGTTGGGTTGCTATGGAAAGCCTCGCGTTCTGGTAGCTGTATGTGTCAGTGTACTCCTTGCTATCTCAGGAGTGCCCAGTCGCTGAGGAAACAGAAATAAAAAGAAATATGAAGAGCAGCAGCTTCCACTAAACAGTACGAGGTTCTGGGGACCAGTAGCTCTTGCTAAGTGAGAGAAAAAAATGGCGGAGATTTGAAATTTTATCGGGTACTTTATGCCAATAGAAAATTAGGCTGGGCACAATGATACAGGACTACGTGAAGGGGCTAGTACCAGCCAGGATTTTCAAGCTCAATTTTCTAATGAGCATTCATCGTCACAATACTTCTTTTGAAACAGCTCAAGAAAATCAATTGATAGACTGAAAAATATTGAAAATGTGTAACCTTAGAAAAGCATATGAAACATATTCAATGCGACATTTCAGATCAATACTCCTGTATACATTTTTCATCCAGCAGAGTGGAGCAGATGGCCGAACCATCCATGACTTTCAACATGTCATACTGCAGGACTTTACTGACATTGTGAGTGGTCCACCATGGCTCAGGTGTGGTGGCACAACACATTAAGGGGATGAACAAGGTGAAAGAGTCTAACATGTTCCAACATAAGAAAAATAGGACAAGAGGACACAGCATGAGATTAGAGGGATGCCAATTAAGGGGTACTGTGAGGAAGTTCTTTTTTAAAGAAAGGGTGGTGGATGCATGAAACGGCCTACTTCAGGAAGTGGTGGATATGAATACAGTGCAGGGCTTCAAACAGGCATGGATAGGCATGATGGAGCAATACAGATGAATATGGATAGATAGGTCATTGACAAAGCAAAGTCCAATGGCACATTTATAATGTAGAAAAGAAATGGCAGACTGGATGGCCTTGCAGTCCTTATTTGCCATCAACTTATATGTTTCTATGCACAATGGTGGGGGTGGAAAGGATGAGAAGGGACTTACGAACATACTGTTCTACTGCATACCACTTCAGCAGGTAACGCATTCCACCCAGCCACCACCCTCTCTGTAAAAAAGTGTCTCCTCATCTCCCTCCTGAACCTTCCTTGCTCCAGTCTCATATCATGGCCCCTGGTGTCCTCTGTTTCACTTAGGATGCATAGGGAGAGGAATCACCTGTAGAAAACAGGAAGTTGGTGGGGTGGAAAGGATGAGAATGGACTTAGGATGTATAGGCAGAGGAATCACCTGTAGAAAACAGGAAGTTAGTATCCCTCTGTACAGACAGTTGGTTGTACCCCATTGTTGTGGTGCCTTATATGGGAGAGAATTATGGTCCATTTAAGAAAACGTAATCTTTTTTTTTTTGGTGGTGTGGCCTGGCATGGGAGGGCTTGTGAGGGGCCATTTTACACCAGGAAACAGTTAACATGTTGTAGCGCCTTATATGGGAGGGAATTGTGGTTCCATTGAACAGCCTGGTGTGCACTTTTGGTGATGTGGCCTGATATGGGAGGGCTTGTGGGGGGCCACTGGACACCATAGGATGCTTACATTGTTGTGACGTGTGCTTGGCATTTGGAAATACTAACTTCTCATGCCTAAAATCAGTCACACTCACTACAGTGCTGAAACCCAGTGGGCCCATTTTTTCCTTTTTTATTTCTTTAGCCATCCTAACCATTTAGCATTTAAGAGCATGCAAGACCCCCCCCCCCACAAAATCAGTTACCAACTGTGTTACAGGCTGTTTGAAAAAAAAGTCAAAAATACTTTTTTTAAACCGGTGGGGACTGGTACCTCACACTGAGAAAGAAGCAGTCCACTGTTCTACTGGATACCATCTCTTGCCAGCAATGCACTCCACCCAGCTACCACTCTCTGTCCTGCTAGTTCCCCAACTCCTCTGTCTGAGAGGGCGGACTGTACACCACTCCCATTTCGAGAGACCTATTCTTGACAAGGGTTCAACAAGGGGGTTGCATAAGCTGGGCAATGCAAACATTAAGATCCCAGGCAGGGGCAGGGTCCCTGAATGGGGGGGTTGGTGTGAAGCAACCCCTTGAAAAACGTAGAGAATACCGGATGAGCTGAAAGGGAAGAGGGTTTTCCTGCTGATAACAAAGCAGACACGGCTGCCAGGTGCACTTTTAGGGTAGCTGGTCTCAGCCCCAAAGAATTCAAATGTACCATATAATCCAGAACTGTCTGGGGCTGCAAAAAGATCTATCTGAGGAGTGCCCCACCTGGCAAATACTACCTCCAGAATTAGGGGATCCAGTGACCATTCGTGATGGCCCTGGGAAATCCTGCTGAGAGCATCTGCCAGGACATTGTCCTTGCCTGGGAGGTGAACTGCCATAAGGGAGGTGTTCAGGGAATAAGCCAGAGACCACAACTTCATTGCTTCGGTGCACAAGGCCGTAGACCGAGTGCCCCCTTGCTTGTTGATGTACCACATTGTAGTGGTGTTGTCTGTTCTGACCTGTACCACTTTGTTCTGAACAGATGTGGAAAAAGCTTGAAGTGCTAGAAAAAACTGCTCTGAGTTCCAACAGATTGATGTGGAGCAGAGATTCCTGAGGGGACCACAATCCCTGGGTGGTGAGGTCGCCCATGTGAGCTCCCCACCCCAAGAGGGATGCATCTGTAGTAAGGGTCAAGGAATGAGACTGAGGGATGAAGGGAACCCCCTGTCTCAAATTGTTCTGGTCCTGCCACCACTGGGGACGTTACCTGTGTCCCGGCGGCTCCCGAGGGAGACGCGGTTGAAGCTGAGGCAGTGCTGGCACTTCTCGAATGGGTGATTGGGGCCTAGGCAGAACAGGCACAGGGAATGTCCATCCTGTGTGGTAGTTGGGCCCAGGGACTGCTAGGTAGAAATCTTTCCGTGAGGTCCTGCTGCCTGCCAGCTCAGTCCTATAAGTAATTACCTACTGCAAGAGTCCTCTCAAAGTAAGATCTGGGATTATAGGACACATATCCCATGCAACCCCTCCCATACCAGACACAACCAAGTAATATGTGGAGATCGTCTTACCAGGATACTGTGGAGTCAGAAGCAGGAATCTTGAAGGGACGATGTCCGTCAGTACTGAAAAATAAAATACAGGAATGGAGTCACAAAGGATCCGTAGTTCATAATAAATTATTAATATATAACATGTTCACAGTAGAACAATACTTATCTGATGGTGAAGGAGTCCTCATCTGTTCAGGCATGCGAAAGAGAAACAACAATAGGTTAATATGGAAAAGATACAGTAATGAGATAAGAAACCGATAGTGGATAGATACTGCTGGTGCATCAGACTACATTAGAGTGTAATGGTGCATAAGAAAAAATTACTGTTGAAGAAGTATTATAATAATAATATTAATAGTGGCATAAAGGAATAAAATTAGTTAACAGATAGAAGAAAATTTGTTTTTAGTAAAGATGATTAGAAAGACCAGTGCTCTCTGCCTAGATGGCCAATTTTCAGTGACTGTAGCATCCCGTTGGGATAGGTGATATTCCTTTTGGTTCACTGGCCCATTGTTGCCTGCGCAATCAGTTAAGTTCATTCACTGACCCTTTTAATGGAATTCCTTCTTTGCACCACTTCTGTAAATGAAGCATCTAGTTCACGTCGTCTGTCAAATTGGCACAACATGCACCTTGATAACATGCGCTATCACGAATGATCACTTAGACCATCAAATTGGCACAACATGCACCTTGGTAACATGTGCTATCATGAATTTTCCATGCAACTGACAAATTGGCACAACATGCACCTTGTTAACATGCACTATCACAAATGTTCCATGCGACTGACAAATTGGCACAACATGCACCTTGATAACATGCGCTATCACAAATGTTCCATGCGACTGACAAATTGGCACAACATGCACTTTGATAACATGTGCTATCATTAATTTAGCACCCTAATATAGCATGGTGGTTAATCTCACTCTCTCAAAACTCCCCCACACTGGGATCCAACGATCACAATATAGTTTAGTTTAGCATAAGGACAGATACTAACTCAAGTCATACTAGGACAAAGGTTTTGGATTTCAAAAATGCTGACTTTGCTGAAATGGGGAGAGGTCTCAAAAGAGCTCTGGAGAGAATGGGGGCAGGAGGGGGAGTGGAAGAACAGTGTAAGCATCTAAAGGAAGCCTTAATGGAAGTAACAAACCAGTGCATCAGATTGGTATTCAAAGGCAAGAGAACAAGAAAGTTACTATGGTTCTCCACCCACATACTCCTAATCTGAATACATTCCCCTAGTTGACCCTCTTCAATGCTGTCACTTGACCTCTTCTGACCCCTCTCCTGCACTGGACCCCACCTAGACCAATAGCCAACCCCAAATCTGCATTCTCAACTCAACCACCCTATATTCATGCGCCCCCTTTACTAACCAGGACTGAGAAGTGGTGGTGGAGGATAAGAGACAGCACAAGTAGGAGAGACGGGTTTGGAGAGGGACATCACAGAGATAGGAAACAGGACAAGGCAGAAGCAGGGAAGTGGGGGGAGGGACTGATGCCAAAGCAAACAAAAGGAGCAACAAGTGAGCTGGGAAGCAGCAGAAGGGGGTGATCCACGGAGGAATGGGGACCGGGGACATAGACTCTAGATCCAGGTGCTCCACGAGCCTCTGCCACATAGGGTCCCAATCCTCAGACTCCCAATCAAAGTACTCCTTAATGGGAACAAGAAGGTCCAAAAAAGCTGGGTCTGGAATACATCCCATCATCAGATCCAGCAGTGAGGGAATCAAGGTCAGATAACAGCAGGTCAGCAGGGCAAGTCATACGAGGAGAGGTTGAGGGCACTGAACATGTACTCCCTGGAAGACAGGGAAGAGAGGGAGAGAGAGAGGAGGGACATGATTGGTAGCTTCAAGTACTTGAAAGGGATAAATAAGGTGATGGTGGGAAAGAACTGGATGACGGGCAAGGGACTGCCCCCCTTTATAGTCACGCTGACGTCACACCACCCGATGATGGGGCACGGCTCCTGCTGACGACTGCTAGCTACAAGTTTGCCGTGCAGTTCTGATGCCAGGAAATGCAGACCTATACTTGAAGACCTACTGCAGGAACCCTCTCGAAGTAAGATCAGTTGTTTTCTGTTCTATGGTCCTTAGTGGTTATCATGTACCAGGTAAGAGATCTCTTTACATCCAGTCTCTCCCCCCCGGGATTGTGCAAATCAAATATGTTTTTTTAATTATAAAAAGAGTCTGAGAAATATAGTTTTCTGATTGGTTGTAAACATTCTATCAGCCCTATGTTAATCTTTGATTAACATACATGTATAGCCTAATCAAATGCTGAACAGGGTTTAACACTATTTAAAAAACATTTATATTATAATAGCTAATAAGGCACTCCCAGGGATTATGTTAATGGTCATTTAATCACCCTGGCTACACTCGGCTACACCTCGTCACAGTACACCCTAGAACGTGATTAACAGACCATTAACATAACCTTGGTCATGCCTTATTGCTTAATCAGCCTGCCATTTGCTGGCCTGTACACAAAAACCCACATTTAGTGCTAGAATACAGTTTACTTGTGATTTATGTGACAGTAAAATATATGTGTACCTTATTCTTATGTTATATATGTGCCTGAACCAAGATGTATGTTAACCCTGTATATGCCTGATGATCATTTTTTTGTTCCATTGTAACCCTCCTGGGATGCATTTGAAAATAGACACCTGGTTGTCTAGTGTGCGCACCCGGTAAACAAAAGCAAATAAATAAGTTAAGCATTTCCCCGTGTACAATGTCAGTACACACACCTTCCCATACCAGACCCTACCACTAATTTCTGTTGCTGAAAAAAATGTATATTTTCTATCCAATAGTCTGTCTCCCCCCCATCTAAACAAGTCAAATATTTATTTTACCAGTCCGCCATTGCCCGGACTAAGCTCTGTAGTAGGCATTAATCACGGTAGAGGAGGCTCTCATCGGGATTAATGCCCGCTGGGGGCATTGTTGCACGAGGGCGAAGCCGGAGGGTTCAACTCCCCAGCGGGCATTAATCACCGGTAGAGGCCGAGGCTGCCAGTGATTAATGCTCTTGTAACACGGACAAGCGTGATGTCTACTAGGACGAGCACAGTGCAGAGTGATTCAGGAAAAAGGCGCCGGAGACTGAGGCAATCTTCATAGACTGTAGTCTTGCTTTAGAACACAGCATTATTGAAACTCTTACGAGGCGCCCGCACAGGCGCAACCGCCACGCAGCAAGAGCAACACGCATTAGGAGTTAATAATGCCATGTTGCTGTGCTGGGAAGCGCTCCTCGAGCCCAACACGCATTATTTCTCATTATAGTAATGTGATCCAGATTGGCCTCATTTGATTGGCTGACACAATAAATGAGCCCCACGTTAATCTTTGATTAACATATTTGTACAGCCTCATCACAAAAGCAGTGATACACATAATGAAATTCTAAATTTGAAAGCATTCTATAAAAATGCTAAACTGCCTAGCTGACCGCCATTGTTTAGCAAACGCTCCTTAGTAGCAGTGACAGTCTCTGTAAAAAAAAAAAAAATATGTATCACCGAGTATTCGAAGAAAACTGACATAAAAAGTAACTGTTTCACGACTGCAGTATCACAATATCGAAGTAAAAAAATTCCATCTGTCTGACACCTAAAAAAATGGATCTGTCATTCGAGCTAATGGACATAGAGATGGACTTGTTTGTGAACAGGCTTAATGAAAATCACAGCCGTGACTCATCTGAATTTGACAGCTGGACAGTAGATGAAACAGCGGCTGTCATCAATGAAGTTGAAGCAGTTTCACAGTCACAGGCGGCGGTAATCACAGAAGTCCAAATAGAAAAAAACCTGCCAGAATGTACATCTGTTGAATTAATCACTGCAACCTCGACAATAATGGCACCAAACCCAGTGATGCCCACAGATGAAAGCACAGTGAAAATTGTTCAATAAGATCTCCTCATAAATATTCATGAGGTATACAGGTTGCCATGAAACAGACAGCAATACCATTGGCCACAGTATCACTGTCGCTAGGCAACAGGACGACATACAAAGTCGTGTTACTGAAAGCATAACTAAAAAAAAAGTAAAAACATTTGTGTCACAGTAGTTTTCAGTTGATCGCACTGTCATCAAAGAACTGTGCTTCAGTGGACCAGTGCGCAAATGAAGCTGTCAGGTAGCGATATATTTAATTAAAATCACGTAACATTTAAAATGTTACCTCTACTCAATGACGGTTTGAAACTGTAACATATTAACGAACATGCAAAAAATACTCACAGCAAACTGTCCTGTGGTGTTAACAATTAGCCTACCGCTTTGCATAACCTATAATACTGCACGACAGTGACATAAATTAGCAATTACTGACACTATCTCATACGATGCCATCCCCAGGTAACACACTCACTGCCGGACCTCAACACTGCAGAAGGACTATTTTACTAAAAATAACAATAACAGTACACAAAACACTTAATTAAACTTAAAATTACACAAAATAATACTTACAACATTATAATAGTATATAGTTGAGGTTAGAGAAGTTTTACATCACACCTCAGATGGTACTGGCCGCGCCTCGTGCACATTACACCCCCAGGGTGTGATTAATAGGACATTAACATAACCCTAAGAAATACCTTATTGCTTAATAATGCAGTGTTGTTTTGCAGTTCGTTTCGCCCAACACGGCATTATGAGAAATAATCCGTGTTGACTGTGAACGCGCTTCCTAGGACAATAACACGGCATTATCGGCTCACAATGCCGTGTTGGTCCTATACCGCGTGTGACGTTTCAGCCTAATCCGGGCGCCATCGTGCACTTCTGAATAATGCCGTGTTACAATGTGTGTTAATGCCTCCTGAGGTTACCTGACCATAACCAAATAGTGCTTCACCGTACTGTAATGACACACAACTTTCACTGACCCTCAAGAAGAACTGAGCACCCCATATGTATATGCGGTTCTGGGCATCAGCTGACATGAACAGCTAAGTGGAATAACAGAATAGCAGGTAAATTACTTCAGTACCGTATACATAAAGACAGACAGTGAGAGCTCACATAAGGATACACACAGAGACATTACAGCTGAAATATTTTTTATTTGTTGTAACACAATTCATTGTTCCTTTAGATTCCTCTCATAATGCTGGTGGGTGCAGTCTATGTAATACACTTTATTATTGACTTTATGCCTGTATAAATGTATCTTTGGTCCCCTGCTGTCTCTGTCCCTAACTCTTTCCATCTCCCTCACCCTGCCTGTACACAGTGTAACAACCTCACTTTTCCACATCAATGGCCTCCCAATACCCTCATAAACCAAGCACTGCCACAATTGTATCATTCCCTGTTGTTCTGTTGTACCCCAATTCCTCCCATATTAGGCGAACATGTAATGCATAGAACTAACCTTGACAAATGAAGAAACTGATGTTCGATAATCTCTGAAAAGCTCGAACCAGGACCCTCTACGAGACAGATGTTCTTGTCGGTCTGTAAGATGTCCAATCAGGAGCTTTCCTGCTGGAAGACAAAGTGTGATAGTAAAAACATCCTATTGCATATCAGGTGCCACCACAAGTTAAGCATTCACTGGTGGACAATGTCAACTCGCACAAACCCTCCCAAACCAGGCCCAACCGCAAAACAAAAAAACAAACAAAAAAGAATTTTCCAGCACACCCCTTCCCCTATTCCTGTCCATCTCCTCCTGAACACCTCCACAGTCTCTGCCTCCAATAGTCCCCTGGCAGCACAATCCATAATTGCACCACCTCGGCATAGGTCGTGGGACCATGGCCACTGATCCCATCTTTACCTACCACTGAGGCAGGGGTTCTTAGTTTTACTCAGACCGAGAGCCTTTTGGCTGGTGCAGTGGAATTTCCTTACATGTGAATATGTTGTGAGCTTATAGTGGGTCGGTGATTTATACAGGTCCCCCCAGCCTCTCCTTGACCCCCTACAACCAACTCAACCCGTGGTCTGGTTAACTGCCTCCCGTCCTGTCTCACGCCACATGATTAACCTCTCAGCAGCCCATGTGAGACAACCATCAACCCCGGAGCCCCCAAAACAGTAACAAACCACGATAAACCTAAGTAATTAATACCAGCCAGTGATATAGAGCAGTAAATAGCTATGCTGCATACCTAACCCCAAATCCCTGGTGCGCCCAATGTCCATTCAAAAAGGCTTCAGATCTGTGAAGCCATCTATACCCAAACAGAGAGAAAAAAAGGTGAGAAAGATCCTGTATACCATCAGGCCCAGTTCAGCGCACTGGTAAGAGAGTCGGTCCGTTGGATCTTGCTAGGAACACTCCCGGTCTTAAAACCAGCTTCCTTGGAAGACGAGCTAAGAGTCACAGCATTTTACTCATAAGATTCACTGTGCAGGAGCTCCCCACGATGTGAGTCATGAGGGCCAGGAGAACCACGACCCTCCCTCAAAGCAGCACTGCTGACTCCCCCACCCGGACTCACAGGCAGCAGCTACAAAAGATGTTGATTATGAGGGCCAAGAGAACCATGGCCCTTCACCAAAGCAGCACCATTGACTCCACTGCCAGACTCATGGTACAGCAGCTCCCCGAGGTCTTGGTCGAGAAGGCCAGGAGAGTCACAGCCCTCCCCTGAAGCATCACCACTGACTCCCTTACCCAGACCCACTGTGCAGGAGCTCCCCAAGGTCTTGGTCATGAGTTAAAGGAGGAGCATGGGACTACCCTGAAAGAGCACCCCCGTATCTCATGCCTATACTGACTGTTCAGCAGCTCCCTTAGTGTTAGTTGTGAGGGCCAGGAGAACCAGGCCCTATCCTGAAGCACTGCTGCCAACTCCCCCACCCAGACTCACTGTGCAGCAGCTCCCCGAGGTGTTGGTCATGAGAGCCAGGAGAACAATGGCTCTTCCCCAAAGCAGTGTCGCCGATTCACCACCTGGACTCATGTGCTGAAACTCCCAGAGGAGTTGTTCCTGATGGCTAGGAGAACCATGGCCTCACCCAGAAGAAGCGCCACCAACTTCCAAGCCAGGACTCACTGTGCAGCAGCTCCAGATGTTGGTCATGATGGCCAAGAGAACCATGGCCCTCTGCTGAAGCAGCGCTGCCGACTCCCACACCCAGATTCACTGTGCAGCAGCTCCTCAAGGTGTTGGTTGTGAGGGCCAGAGGTGGGGGGGCATAAGTACAACGGAATGCTTATCTGGGGTGGCAACAGAACATAGAATAGCACAGAAAAGAAGGAACTATTTTACAAGCAAATGACTTTCAATTAATTTATACTATACTTTTTTAGTTATTTCTTTTTTTTTTAATCTACATAAAACTGGCACAGATATCTCATTTTCTAAGCGCAATAATGCCCTCCAGGGTGGGCGGTACTGGGCAATACCGGACCTTTCAGGGGCTATAAGGGCCTCCGCCTGTGGTATCGGGCCTCATTACGCCCCTGGGCGGTACGGTATTGCCCAATACCACCCACCCTGTCTGGTATTATTGCTTACTTAGAAAATGTGCTTTTTATTTGCTGGGCTCCGATTGGCTAGTACCCCTGCCAAGGGGGTACATTAACTTTCAATAGATGCCCATCAAATAAAAAGTGCCAGCCCAAAGTGCCATTTGGCCCACTCAGTCCTGGAGTGCATCCAATCTGCCAGCAGCTTGACCTTAACCCACTCAGCCCTGTGACTGCTTGATCCCAATGGTTCCCACACCTTGACCTCCCCACACTGTGCCTATTTGTCAGGACCAGACCCCTTCCCGTCATGTACCCTCCAAATTTGTTTAAAAATGGGTCCCTTTTTTCCTACCTTACTATTGGCAAACAGCCTTTGTTTGTTGGTCACAGATATGGCCTGCCGTGACAAATCAGTTCCTGTGGCCCTGGAAAGGAAAAAAGATAAATACAAATTACCACAAGAAAGGTAAAACTAATGTTGAAGCAAAAATGCTTCCTTGTCCTGCTCTAGATCATTCAGTGTTCCTCCTCTGCCCCATCTGTACCTGGTCTGCTGAGCAATCTCTCTCTCAATGACACATCATGTCAAGGATTTATTATACTAGTCTGCCCTTGATCTGCCTGTACACACCAGCTCACATTGCAATGACTGAATGTGTGGGTGGAAGCCAAATACACAAGGTAATCCTTTTTCTTTGATTAGTGCTTTATACAGGAACTGGAACTGCCTCCCTCTCCCGACAAGGCGTGAACTTGTCCCGAAGATGATCCTCCCAATATTTGCCCACTGTGATGTAGTCTACAATGTTGTGCCCAAGTCATCCTGGCCAGATTGGATACCCTGTTCAATTTTTCTGCCACTTCACACTTGAGTGTCCTCCTCTCACTCATCACTGCTCTCTCTCTATCACTCCAGACCCATGTACCCTGGAAGACTGGAGGGAGAGAGAGATGGGCATGATTGGGACCTTCCAATACTTGAAAAGGAATAAATAAGGTTGATAAGGACAGTCTCTAAGCTGAATGGCAACCATAATACTAGGGGCACAGTCTTAAGCCGGAGGGTGGGAGGTTTAGGAGGGGGATCAGGAAGCACTTCTTCACATAGAGGGTAGTGGATACTTGGAATGCACTGCTGGAAGAGGTCATCTCATTGAAGTCAGTGGGAAGCTTTATGAGAGGCTGAGATAGGCATAAGAGGAAAGTAAGGATCATGGGTAGGGAGGATGGGAGGAGTGGCGGAAGGCAGAGACATTACCTCAAGCTGTGGACCCTGCAATATGAGCATACTTGATAGACCAAATTGCCTTCTCCTGCTGGCTTCTTTGTATGTTCATATAGAATTTGATGGCAGATGAGGACCACCTGGCTCATCAAGTCTGCCCATGTTCTTTACCTACTGTCACATTGTAGACCCTACTTGATCTCTAGGATTACCCCCAACCCTTTTCTTGCTTCTAAGATTCCCTTATACCTATCCTATTTCTTCTTAAATCCCATTACAGTTTTTGCTCCCATCACCTCCACAGGGAGGCTGTTCCAGGCATACACCACCCTTTCTGTGACAAAATATTCTTACATTTCCTTTGATTCTACCTCTCCAGCGTCATTGCATGACCCATTGCTCTTGTGCATCCTTTCTTCTGAAAAGGCTTTCCTCCTTGAAACTTATTTATACCCTTGAGGTATCTGAGAGTCTGCATCATATCCCTCCTCTTCACTCCTTTCGTCCTAGTCTATACATATTGGCATTGACACGGTCTCCACACCCACACACACACACACCACAACATGAGAAATGGTTCGCCATTCCCTGTTACAGTATTGTGGAAATAATGTAAATGCCAATTCAAACAACTGGATCATACCTTTAGGTTGCCTGGGTCACCACTGTGTGTCTGCACACTGTCTGCTTTACATACACTGTTTGTGATTTGTGTAACAGCTGCAAGCAGGCACACACAGCACTGCTGTGTCTGCATAATGGCAATGATGGTGTGAGACAAGCGTGGCGCTTGGGTCCATAAAGGAGATGGCATGAATGTGTCACAATGTGTCCCATGATTGTGGCCTATTTAACACCACCACCTTGCTACCTGTATGCCACTAATTTAGGAGCACACCTTTGCACACCTGTGTCCCCTGCAGAGACACAACACACTGTGCTGTAGCATGTCACGTGGGACACTGTTGGAGGCCTAGTCCAATGCAATAAATTTGATGTCCACACACCACAGACACAACATGTATGGCTGTAGACACCCATTGGAACATAGCCATCATGTGTGCCTGACCCCAACACTCCGCTGGGATGCCAAGTTGTGTGGTAAACATGTCGCTGTTGCAGAAAAAAACATCCATCCAGTACTGCCGGTACAATGTCATGCAGTGTGGAGGCTAGGCACAGAGGCCCATGGTTGCATGTCTCCCACAACAGTACTGCTGTTCCCATGGACACCATGTGCACTCCCTGACCTCACCAGGAATAGGAATGTCATGATGGATTTGCTGAACTTTGATGTGAGTCATGCTGTTAACATACTTCACATGTCCTGCACAGTCCATGTCTGTCCCCCAGCCCACACCATTGTAGTGTCCATGGTCACAATGTAACATATGCTAAGTGATGTCGTCCCCCATTGCCATGACATGTCTGTGACCCATATCAATCATGTGACCATGTGGCACTAAGGTCATAGTGTTCACACTTGCATCTGCCATCCATGCGGACATGACACAGACATGCCAGTTGTCACCATCATGTGATCTGACACCTGTAGCCCTCCATAGTGATACATCCAAAATGTACATACACTGCATTGCATGTGCCTGCATCAGGGGGTCAGTGTAATCTGTATAATGTCATCTTGACCAACAAAGATGTTGAAGTAACTATACAGGTGATGATGCTCTGCACACAAGGCCTTAGGTGCTATGTACAATTGTGTCGATAGAGAGGTAACATCCCACTGACAGGTACTGCCAAGCATGGGACATGGTGTTCTGCACATCCCACAGACAGTGCTGTTATGTATGTATTGTCCGACAGTGTGCCTGCACCATGACAACCACCATCCACAGCAACTCAGGGTACAATAGAGTGCATGATGTATGAGAACATGGAGGTGAGCTGAGGCAGTGCTTTACACCCACCATGTCCCCACCCGATGCTGATATATGTGGACGACACTGGTGATCCACATAGTTGATAGTTGGCTGCAGAGGCACACACAGTCCCTGGAACAGTTCGGGTGGGGGGGGGCTTGCCACTCCTGCAAGCATGGCAAGCTACTGCAGGTGCCTTGGTGTGCAACATATGTGTGTCCATCTGGGTGGATGCACTGCACACAAACACAGACTTGTGTCAGTAGATGGTCTGGAATACATCACATTGGTAAAGGCCTGGTGTTCCAATGAACGGACATGACATAACACAGTGTCTGTGCTCTTTACTGTCACTGACTGGCCACTGTTGATACCATGTGATAGTGGCAATTATGTGCCACACAACATGACCTTGCTCACAAGTTACGACATGCCATGTAGTACAACCAGTGTTTGCCTGCTATTTCTCTGCATGTCTTCATGAAGGGAAAATACAGCAGTGGTGAAACTAGCACACAATGGGACAGTTCATGTACATGAACTGTTACAGGTGTCATGAATCCTGTGTGTACACTGAGCTCTTCGAAGCCCACAAATTATCAGCAACAGTTCATCCTCCATAGCTGAATCACCAGAGCTATCCTCCAGTGAGCGGTTCCATATTTCCCCAAGGCTGCAACCCATATGCTAGCTTTGGACAGCTGCTAGTCAAAGATAACCAAACCTTACCCTTTTAATGAGCCGACCATGAGGGGTTGTTAGACCGTGGCAACTTCATCCAGATATTGGCACATTTGACAGAAAGACTGAATTGCAACTGAAGAAAATACCACTGTGTTGTAAGTAAGCATGATTCCCCCTGAGCCTTGTCATGTTGCCCCCTTCCCCCATGCACTGAAAAATTAAACCAGCATTACCCCCACCCCCTAACTGTTCCAGGGACCACATTGAAGCAAAAAGGTGTCTGTCTCTAACTAACGTACTATCTACCTAATTAACTAACGGCACTCTTACTGCCTATTTATGCACTCAGCAAATCTGTTCCTTTTTTTTTCTCTCTTGGACAAGGTGAAAATGGGGAATTGTGGAGAGCATGTGTTCAGTCTCAGAGTCAGAACAAAGACAAAACCGCAGCCTTCCTCCTGAACTTTAGCAAAAAAAAAAGCACTTGCAGGCATGTTTCAGCCTTTGTGGTTGATATTTAATTACTCCTTCTCAGGATAAAAGACTGTCCATGTAGAAAGGCTCTGAGATCTGACAAACCTGTAGGATTATATCCCAAACTGATAGCAACAAGCTTGAATGAGCAGTTATCAGTGCTGGATGTTTGCTTGTATGTTGGGTAGTAGAGAATGATGGCCAACAGTAAGATTGCTTGCTCCGTTCCCAGAGCTGTCAATCTCTGTTGTCATAATAGCAGCACTCATTCACTATCTCCTGTCAGCTGTTCCATCTGCTTACATCACCCTGACAAGAGCACCTTCTTTATCTTGAGCAGGAGGCAGAGTTCATGAGGAACAACTAAGAAGCGAACATTGGTGACTAGCCACATATTTACAATGAGGAAATATTTATTTTATACCCCAGAAGTAAAAGTAGATCCTCGATTGTTTCCCCTCCCATCATTCAGCTGAGCTTATCCAGGGACCCAAAGGACTTACTGTACCTGCCTGGCCGTTTGTGGAAAAAAAAAAACTGCTCGCTCACAACTGGGTACTGGCAGGTGGCTGCATTCCTCCTCAATCAGTCTCTCTCGGACTCTCATCACCATCAGTTCAATTTACAAACAGTAACAAACAAAATTACTACTTAACCCCTTTCAAAACCGTCAACCGCCAATGCAGAGCACTTCTTTTCTCCCATTTGATCTTGAACATAGCCTGATCTGGTTCATGTAGGGAAAAAAAAACAACGTGCGAATGAACGCAAAAAAAAAAAAAGGCGCGAGGACTGACAAGAATGGGCAGCATTCTAAAAACAGCGTTCCACAAACACTTTTTTGTTCCATTATCGAACATTACCACAAAAAATAAAAGTAAAGTATAAAATGGGGACACAAATAAGTAAATATTGAAAATTGGTAGACAGTAAAGTTGGAGTATACTATATGGAGCCCTGAACATTTCAGATAGCATACTCGAGAGAGAGGCACAGCAAACAGAGACATTTATTCAAACTCTTCCATCTCCTTCAAATTGCACCCCCCCCAAACAAAATGCTATAAAACAGTGGTATTTTCTTCAGCTGCAAGGCTAACGATCAACAAATTACCAATAAAAATATACATGCCCAGCACTGACTGGCGCTGACTGGCGAATGCGCCAAAGATCTACTTTTTTCTCCTAATCCATGCTGAAGCAATATTTCTATCCTACCCAGCAAAAATATAATAAATATATAAAAAACAATGTACTGTATCATGGTAAACTCTGCCTCATAGATTATGAAAAATTACATCCTCTGTTCACTCACTAATTTGAACGGAAATGAAGTACACCATTACAGTGTAAAAGTGGTGTGTGGTAGTCACGGCTGCATGAATTGCTGACAGAAAAAACAAGTTTTCTTGTGGTGGGTGCCCGATAGTCTGCTCCATTGCCTCCTAATTTACAAATTGTAATAAACACTTATTCCCTTTCAAATCCCTCACTTCTTACATGTCCGTTTGCCATGTAAGTACAGTTACTAGTGCCCATTTTCAAAACTAGAGAACAAACAACTGACCTCACAAAAATAGCTGCTTACGCTGACTTCACAAAGCAGTAGATCTCAGGCAACTGTTCGATAGAGCGTTTGTTTCAGAAACCTGGAGAGGTTCCAGCTCAGCTTGCAGTCCACAAAGGGAAAATGCAAGTGCGTCAAATCTCGGTCAGACGAGTACAAAAAGAGGCTACTGTTATGTGGTGAGCTGTGATTGGTTAAGAGTGATACCAATTACGAAAGTCAAAGGTCCCTGCTTTGCCTATCACTAGGCAGATTTCTATGACATCAATCCTGTCTATGTGCTCTGTAGCTATAAAAAAAAAATGTTTAAAAAGACGAGTTATGCCGTCGGCGGCAGCAGGGGCTTAATTAATGTAGGACGAGTTAACTCGTCGGCGGCAGGATGGGGGTTAATCTTCACTATCACTCCCTTAACCTTTCTATGCTCCCTAATGTACCTATAAAAGGTTTTATCCCCTTCTTAACTGAGTTGGCTATTTTTTCCTCGGTTTGGGCCTTTGCTATTCTGACTGCCTTCCCCACTTCTTTCTGCTTTAATTGATACAGTTCCCTATCTTGTTCCTTCTGTGATCCCTTATAGTTTTTGAATGCAGCCTCTTTCTCCTTAACCTTCCCTGCCACCTCTTTTGAGAACCATAGTATTTTTTTATTCTGCTTTGTTTTCTTTATTTGTTTCACACAAAGGCTAGTTGCCTCTATGATGGCAGTTTTGATTTTTCTCCATTGTTCTTCTACCCCCCCCCTTTCTGGCCATTTACTAGTGCATTCCTCAGGTATTCACCCATTTTGCTAAAGTCAGCCTTTCTAAAGTCCAGTATCCTTGTTTTTGTATGGCTTGTCTCCATGGTTGTGTTATTGTGAAGCACACTGTGCAGTGGTCGCTTGTTCCCAGATGTCTACTGACTTCTAAATTTGTGATCCTCTCTCCATTTGAGAGTACCAGGTCTAGTATTGCTCCCTCCTGAGTGGGTTCCATCACTAGCTGTCTAAGGCCTGCCCCCTGCAGGGCATCGAGAATGACCCTGCTCTTGGATGTGGCTGCAGTACATGTCATCCAGTTAACATATGGCATAGTCAGGTGCCCCATCAACAGTATCTCCTCTTTTTCAGCCATTTTGAGAAAGTCCTGTATCATTTTCTTGTCCATTTCCTTCCCTTGAGACGGGGGTCTGTATATGACCCCTGTATGGATTGTGATGCCATTCCCTGTCTCCAAGGTGACCCAGAGTGCCTCTTGTCCTCCCCTTTACTTTTTAGTTCTTTAGCTTTGATCCCTTCCCTTATGTATAGAGCTACTCTACCTCCTCTTTTACCCTCCCTGTCCTGTCTGTAGATTGTGTACCCTAGTATGTTGACATACCCCCTGATGAAATATACCCAAGGGTGTCAAAGCAGACAGCAAGTGAATTGGCAGGTCCCTTATCACATTTATTTAGCAGATCGCTTCAGACAGGGGGTAATGCCAGGAGACTGGAGAAGAGCTGATGTGGTACCTCTCCACATAGGAGGGAGTTGGGAGGATGCAGGCAACTACTGACTGGTCAGCCTTACATCGGTAGTTGGGAAACTGATGGAAACCTTAATAAAACATGACTTGGTAGAGTACTTAGATAAGAATGGTCTGCAGGATGACAAGCAACATGGGTTCATGGTGGGAAGGTCATGCCAAACAAACCTAACCAAATTTTTTGACTGGGTCATTAGGGAACTAGACAGAGGCTAACCAGAGAACCTCCTCTACTTCAGTTTCAGTAAGGCCTTGATTCGGTGCTATGCAACTGCACAGTAAAAAAGTTGAAGGACCTAGTTGCAGCCAAGTGCATAGTCAGTTGGGTAGGTAATTGGCTTAGGGACAGAAAACAGAGATTAGTGGTCAACGGGATGAGGTCTAATGAAAGCGCGATCACTAGTGGTGTGCCCCATGGCTCAGTGTTGTGGTCAGTCCTGTTTAATGCCTTTATCAATGACATTGGCATGGGTATTCAGGTCAAAACTGCTCTATTCGTGAATGATACCAAGCTAGGAGGAAGGGATGACAGTGAGGAGGCAGTTAAGGACCTACAAAAAGACCTAAAGAGGCTGGAAAGATGTTCCAATGTCTGGCAGCTGAAGTTCAATGCAAAGAAATGTAAGGTGATGCATTTGGGTAAAGGGAATCCAGGGACAGAGTACCACCTTAATGGAGTCCAGCTCAGCACCATGCTGGAAGAATGGTACCTAGGTGTCATCATAAGCAGCACCCTTAAACATACAAGCCAATACTACATAGCTTATAGCAAGGCCAACAAAATGCTGGGGTGCATAGGGAGGGTATTCGACAGCTGGAGGAAGGAGGTAATACTGCCATTCTGCAGATCCCCGGTAAGGTCCCATCTGGACTACTGTGTCCAGTTTTGATGTTCACATCTGAAAAAGGATATAAACAGGTTGGAGGCTGTTCAGAGAAGAGCAACCAAAATGATCTAGGGCCTTCAAGGGCACTCATATGAGGAGCATCTGGAAGCATTAAATATGTTCTTACTGGAGACAAAGAGGAAGAGGGGAGATATGATTGAAACATGCAAGTTCCTGAGATGAATAAATAAGGTGCCATCCTCGGGCCTGTTCAACAGAGTCTCTGACTCTAATACTAGTGGGCATGAGAGGAAGTTGGGAGGGGAGGTGCTTCAAGAGGGACCTTAAGAACACTAATTTACAGAAAGAGTTGTGGAGCCACAGAATAAACTGACAGCTGAGGTAGTGCAAGCAAAGTCCATGGCATCATTCAAGCTGGGATGAGACAAGGCTAAAGTGTGATCAAAAGCAACGGGAGCATTAAGAGGCAGTAGGCAGAAGGGGGTTAGGTCCTGGGATCTGAGAAGATCTAAGGAACACATGGGCAGACTATATGGACCCTTGGTCTCCTTCTGCCATCTTTTGTTCTGTTTCTATGTTTCTGTATTTCTAAATTTTTTTAAGTGTTTTGTAAGTGACCACTTAACAATTCACAAAATGTGACCAAATGCCATCTCTAGTTGTTCATATAAAAGATACAGTAAACTATAAGTTTTAAAAATGAAAAGGATAGATAGATAGAAGATAGATAGATAGATAGATAGATAGATAGATAGATAGATGATAGACAGACGGATAGATAGATAGATAGATAGACAGATCGAAGACAGATAGAAACTTTATTTATATAGCGTTCCTTCACAGAGGCTTAGAGAGCTTAACAGAGTTTAAATATAGTTAATAGCGTAACACATAACAGACATTTTATCATACTGCAAAGATCTCCCTAAAATTCTATCTATCCTACATTAGTACAACTCACTAATAAAATAATAAAAAATAGATCAGTGAATCCACAAATCAATCAATAAATAAATGAGCAGTCAGACCATCTTTATTAGCTTAAATCAAACACTTGATTAAATAGAATAATTTTTAATCTTTTTTTGAAGGTTTCTGCCAAGGGTACCTCCCTTAGATGTCTTGATAAAGAGTTCCACAGGGTTGGTGTGGCAACTGATATCAATCCAAACCAGACCAGAGCTTACCTTATGTCATACTTTTCAAAGCAAAGAGGTTGCTATGCACCTCATGCCCATCTTGGCATTCTACAAAGTAAGGAGCAATAAGGGAACCTTTTAAACTCTTACAATGAGCATGTAATACCCTTGTAGTATTTTTCAGAAAAAAAATTCAAATCTGTTTCAATATTTTTGCAAAATACATAAAATGGCACCTTAGAGTGTGTGAGAACCTTGAGTTGCAGCTCCTCTATCATGGTAATGAGGGAGAGTGACTTTCAGCATAGTCCCTTTATGGGGAACACCTCGGACTGGGCCCATGTGTACCTTAAAAGTGGGCGCTCGAGCACATATCATGACCATGTGATGTCACATGCTGGGCATCTGGCTTGCATTGCAATGTACAAAGAACACAAGAAGTGTTCATGTGAGGGCAACACCCTCTGCTGTGTACTAACTGATGAGTTTCCTACAGGTCCAATAGCAACCTATAATATCCGATAAAATGTAACACAGTTTAAACATAGATACATAGAATTTGTTGCAGATAAGGACCACTAGGCCCATCTAGTCTGCCCATAAGCCCTAAACTTGTATGCAGTCACTGACTCTAAGTGATCAATGGCTTTTCATCACTCCCTCCCCACCCAATGTTCCCTTGTACCTGTCCCAGGCATATTTAAACCCCTCCACTGGGCTTGCCCAACCACCTGTTGTGGCAGACTGATCCAAACATCCACCACCATCTCTGAGTAGAAAAACTTCCTCACTTTACCTCTTAATCTACCCCCCTCCAGTTTCATATTGTGTCCCCTCATTCTGGTATCTTTTCTACATTGGAAAAGATCCCCCACCTGTACATTGTTTACACCCTTGAGGTACTTAAAAGTTTCTATCATGTCCTTCCTTTCTCTCCTCTCCTCCAGTGAGTACATATTGAGGACTCTTGGTCTCTCCTCATATGTTTTGTGATGCAAGCAATGCACTGTCTTTGTCACCCTTTTCTGGATAGCCTCCACCTTGTCTATGTCCTTACTCATGTGTGGTCTCCAGTACTGCATGCAGTACTCCAGGTGAGGCCTTACCAGTGTCTTATGCAATGGCATCAACACCTTCTGTCTCCTGCTAGTAATGCCTCTGCCTGTGTACCCCAGCATGCCACTGGTCCTTCCTGCAGTCTTTGCTCACTGCTTTGATACCTTAAGGTCATCAGATATGATAACCCCTAGGTCACTTTCCTTTTTGGTTACAGTCAGCACATCCCCCCCATTCTGTAGCTTTCCCCAGGGTTCTCCCTACCCAGGTGCATTATCTTATAAATTTTTGAACTGAACCTCAGTTGCCACTCATCTGACCATCTTTCAAGCTTCTTCAGGTCTCTCTTCATTTTCTGCACCCCTTCTGGAGTATCCACTGTGTTGCACATCTTGATGTCACCTGCAAATAGGCAGACCTTTCCTTCCAGCCCCTCTGCAATGTCACTAATGAAGACATTGAACAAGACTAGACCCAGTACTGATCACTGTGGTACTCTGCTGGTCACCTGTCTCTCCCTAGATTGCATCCCATTTACCACCACCCTCTGTCTTCTGTCTGTCAGCCAGTTTCTAACCCAGTGTATCACCTCACGCCCAATGCCTAGACTCCTCATCTTGTTAGCCAGCCTTCTGTGTGGGATGGTATCAAAGTCTTTGCTGAAATGTAGGTAGGCGATGTCTACTGCCCCTCTTTGATTTACTTCCCTAGTCACCCAATCAAAGAAATTTATCAGATTTGTTTGACAAGACCTTCCTGCTGTGAATCCATGTTGCCTCAGAGCCTGGGCACCAGTGCCACTTTCCATTCTTTCAGCAGTGTCTCCATGATCTTCCCCACCACTGAGGTGAGGCCGACTGGCCCATAGTTCCCCACTTCCTCCCTACCGCCACTTTTGTGCAGTGTGACTACTTTTTTTTAAAAAAGAAAAGTATCTGAGGATCAGTGGCAGGATTTTTAGGACAGTAAATTAATAAAAAGAGAACTAGGAGAGCTTCAGTAGCAGACAAGTAGTGAAATAGCAGTATAATTGCAGTATAATGTGGGGAGTGGTGCAATGCTGTGGCTGTGGGGCAGCCATATTCAGGCAGACCTTCTGGACACTGAGGTGCTGCCCTATCTGCATGCATCTCTTTGGACTGTGGGATGAGGTAGCCAGACTCAGAGAGGAAGTAAACTATGTCAGGAGCACCATCACCCCTATCCAGAAACCACCCAGTCCAATGCAACTGCCTCAAAGGATGCCGAGAACGAGGAGCACTTGGATGACAGTGGGCTCAGGGAGGGTTACAGCAGTCAGTCAGAGGCACATCCCAGATCCGATTCCACTCAAGAACTCATATGCCACACTGGCAAATGGGGACAACCAAATAGAGGTATCCAGAGAAGTGGAAGGAAAGGATGTGGAGGTTAGCCAAGGAGGTGACCTCAGTGGGGAGAGCAGTGGACCCCAGAGGAGGAGGAAGCAAATCCTGGTGGGGGACTGCCTCATAAGAGAGATCTAGCTTGGAACACAGGAAGGGGAGGACAGGGAGGTGAGGTGCCTACCAGGTGCCACGGCATGGAGGGATGGAAGGAAGATCCTAGGGATCACTGGGAAGGCAAGACGGGAGGGTGAGCTGGATGTCATTATCCACCTAGGTACTAATGACCTGCCAAATGGGGAGCCAAAGGAAGTTCAGGAAGAGTTTAGGAAATTGGAGAGGGGTCTCAAGCAAGTAGTTACTTCTGTCACTTTCTCAGAAGTACTACCTGTGAGAGGCAAGGGAGAGCATAGGGGTGCATGCACCAGGAACTGTAACTCATGGTTGAAGAATTGGTGCTGTGAGGAAGGGTTTGGATTCATTGGTGACTGGGGACCCACCTGGAGGGATGGAGGTTTGTTCAAGCCTGACGGCCTGCATCCATCCTGGAGGGGAATCCAAGCACTCAATGATAAGTTTAAATTACATGACAAGCATTTAAACTAGCAAAGGGGGGTGGCAGGCCAGCAAGGAGGGTACCTACTTGCTCACCACCCACAGCTAGCAGTGGAACCAGTGAACCGGAGGAGTGGCTATCTCTACAAAGCAGTGTGCAAAAGATGGAGATTAGTGCCCAAGAGGTGGATAGGCAGAAAAGGGGTAAAATTCAGCAGAAGGGCAGACAGCAAGGAGAACCAGGGATAAAGGACAACAAGGGAAGGGGCTGGAGTAGAACAGCAAAACAGTCTAGGGAGGTCAAATCATGGAAAGCCATGTGTGCCAATGCCAGGAGCCTTAGCAACAAGATGGAATATCTGGAGGCTGTCATGGTGCAGTCAGACCTGGACATTGTGGCCATCACTGAAACTTGGTGAATGATAATCATGACTGGGAGATGGCCATACCTGGCTACAACATATTCAGAAGAGACAGGGCAAGTAGGAAGGGAGGAGGAGTGGCACTGTATGTGAAAAATGACATAAGGGCCACAGAGATCCAGGAGGAACAAAATGGGGGAGAGATACTGTGGGTTAAGCTGGAAAGGAAAATGGGGCCAGCCATCCGCACAGGTGTGGTCTATAGACCACCAGCCCAGAAAGAAGAAACAGACAGGGAGCTGATGCTAGCCATCCAAAGGATGGCAGACAAGGGTTAGGTAGTACTGGTTGGAGACTTCAATATTCCAGACATGGACTGGAGTATCCCAGCAGCAGCATCAACTAGGAGCAGATTTATCCTGGACTCCCTTCAGAGTGCCTTCCTCAAGCAACTGGTCATAGAACCAACTCAGCAGAAGGCAATACTGGACCTTGTGCTCACAAACAGGGACAGTGTGATGGGGACAATAGTGGGGGAGCACCAGAGGAACAGTGACCACCAGTCATTGTGGTTTGAAATCACAGAAAGAGCAGAACCAAACCACACAAAAACATGTATCCCGGATTTTAGGGGGGCAGACTTTGGGAAAATGGGAAGATACTTGAAAGAGGCATTAAGGGGAATGGGGCAGGAATCAGGGGTTGAGGAACAGGGGGCAGTATTTAAAATTGGGATTACAAGAGCAACAGAATTATGCATTAAGCAGGTTAGCAAGAGGAAAAGGAAGAGGGGACCATTATGGTTTTCCAAAGAGGTAGCAAAGAAAGTGAAAGCCAAAAAGATTGCATGCAGGCAATACAAAAAGACACAGGCAGAAGGGGATAGGGAGAAGTACCAGGAGAAGCAAAGGGAGGCAGGGAGGTCAGTAAGGGAAGCCAAAGCTCAGACAGAAGAACACATTGCAAAATCAGTGGGTAGAGGAGACAAAACCTTTTACAAGTACATAAGTGAAAAAAAGAAAGGCAAAGGGAGGGAGGGATAGTGAGACTGAAGGGGGAGGATGGGGGCCGCATGGAGGATGACAACAGTGATGCTGACATATTGAACAGGTGTTTCTGCTCAGTCTTTATTGAGGAAGAGGAGCGTAATGGGTCTGAAGGGAGTATAAGGGGTGAGAATGGTGCAGAAATGGACACAAGTCCCTTTACACGAGAAAGGGTCCTGAAGCAACTGGAAGTAATAAGAGTTGATAAAACAATGGGGCCAGATGGGGTGCAGCCCAGGGTCCTTAAAGAACTAAGAGAGGTGGTGGCTGAACCTCTGGCTATCCTGTTTAGCCGATCACTGGAAACAGGGGAGGTACCCAAAGACTGGAGGACAGCAGATGTAGTCCCTATATACAAAAGTGGGAACAAAGAGGAAGCGGGGAACTACAGACCAGTCAGCCTCACCTCGGTAGTGGGGAAGATCATAGAAGCACTACTGAAGGAGAGATTGGTGGAACATCTGGTTGTCAATGGACTACAGGACCCAAGGCAGCATGGTTTCACCAGGGGGAGGTTAAGTCAGACCAACCTTGTTGAATTTTTTGACTGGGTGACTACGGAGGTAGATCAGGGGAGGGCAGTTGACATGGCCTATCTGGACTTCAGCAAGGCCTTTGACACTGTGCCACATAGAAGACTATTACACAAACTGGGGAATATGGGTGTGAACAGGACAGTAGTGTGGTGGGTAGGTAACTGGCTAGGCGGCAGGACACAGAGGGTGGTGGTAAATGGCTGTCACTCCACAGAGGGAAAAGTGACCAGTGGGGTACCACAGGGATCAGTGGTGGGACCGGTCCTATTCAACATCTTCATCAGAGACATTGCACAGGACCTAGAAGGCAGAATTTCACTGTTCGCTGATGACACAAAGCTCTGTAGCAGAGTAGACACACCAGAGGGTGTAGACAGAATGAGAAGGGACCTGCAGAAACTTGAAGAATGGTCAGGGGTTTGGCAGTTGAAATTCAATGCAAAGAAGTGCAAAATAATGCATATGGGGCACAAAAACCCTGGCACAATATATCAGTGTGGGGTGAGGATATAGCAAGCACCAAGCAGGAAAGGGATCTTGGGGTTATCATCTCTGATGACCTCAAGGTAGGGAAACAGTATGACAAGGCAGCAGGTAAAGCAAATAGGATGCTGAGATGCATAGGCAGGTGCATCACCAGCAGGAAAAGGGAGGTCATAATTCCACTATACAAGACACTAGTGAGGCCCCACCTGGAGTACAGTGTACAGTTCTGGAGACCTTATCTACGTAAGGACATAGACAGGGTAGAGAAGGTTCAGAGGAGAGTAACAAAGATGGTACATGGATTGCATCACAAGTCCTATGAGGACAGGTTGAAGGAACTGAACATGTACTCCCTGGAGGAGAGGAGGGAGAGATGGGATATGATAGAGACATACAAGTATCTTACAGGGAGGAACAGGGTGCAGGAATACACTATTTTTAAGCAAAATAGATGTCCCAGGACTAGAGGGCATGGGATGAAGTTGGAGGGAGGACGATTCAGAGGAAACGTGAGGAAGAATTTCTTCACAGAACGGGTGGTGGACAAGTGGAACACCCTGCCAGAGGAAGTAGTGGGGGCTGAAACAATCGTAGGATTTAAGAATGCATGGGATAGACATAAAGGAATTCTGGAGGTCAGGGGTAAGGGGCAACAGACTTCTAGGAAAACATAAACCGAACTTACAAGCTCAAATGGGCAGACAGGGTGGGCCATAGGCCCTTATCTGCCGACACTGTCTATGTATCTATGTATCTATGCATCCTCCTCCAGTCCTCTGGACTCACTCCTGTGTTGAGTAACTCTGTGAACATGGTGGCCAGAGGTGCTGCTAGTTCCCTTCTCAGCTCCCTTAATATCCTTGGGTGTATGTGGTCTGGCCCCATGGCTTTATCCACCTTCAGCTTTGTGAGTTCCTCTAGAACTCTCTCCACTATAAATGGACTGATGTCCACTCTCCCCCCCATTCCCTCTTCTTCCCAACTGTGGTCCTTGATCCTCTCCCTCTTTAGTGAATACTGAACAGAAGTATTTGTTCAGTATTTCTGCTTTGTCTGGAACCTCCTCCTTACACTCTCCCTCCTCCCCTTTGAGCCTCACAAACCCCTCCCCACGTTTTTTCTTCTATCACTGATTTACCCATAGAATGTCTTGTCCCCTTTTTTCATAGTCCATGCTAAATCCTCCTCTGTCTGTGCCTTGGCTCTCCTAAAAGCCTCCCTTGCTTCCCATAGACATTCAATGTACACCTCCCTGTCCTCCTCCCATTGGGTTCCCTTATACTTCCTGAAACTTGATCTTTTAGTCCTTACTTTGTTTGCTGCCTCTTTGGAGAACCATAGTGGTTTCCTTCTTCTGTTCCCTTTGACCACTATCCAAAGACACTGGTTAGTTACCTCCACTAAGGCTCCTTTTAGTTTCCCCCACTGTTCTTCCACTCCCTCCATTACCTCTCCCTTCTCCAGGGCTGCTCTTACACAGCTGCCCATTTCACTGAAATCTGCCCTCCTGAAATCCAATACTTTTACCCTTGTGTGGCCTAATTGAGTCCCTCTCTCCATGCCAAACCACACCATGTGGTGGTCATTGGATCCCAGCTGCCCTTCCACCTGGACTCTTTCGACTCTGTTTTCATTGGTCCATACCAGGTCCAGAATAGAGTTATCTGTGGTTGGCTCATGCACCAGCTGTCTGAGTCCAACTCCCTGCATGGATTCCAGGATGGTCATACTTCTGCCTGAAGCAGCTGCCTGGGTGATCCAATCTACATCTGGCATATTGAAATCCCCCATCAGCAGGATTTCACCTTTAGCTGCCATGTCATGAATTTCCTCCATTAGTAGCCTGTCTTCTTCCTCCCTCTGTGCCGGAGGTCTGTGGATCACCCCAGTATGTATTGCTGTGCCATTCCCTGGTTCAAGGTTGACCCACATTGCCTCAGCCTCCACCTGTCTTTCCTGTACTTCTGTAGCCTTTATGCCTTCTCTGATGTACAGGTCTACCCCCTCCCTTTTTACCTTCCCTGTCCCTTCTGAACAGTGTATAGCCTGGTACATTGATGTCCCAGCTGTGATTACCAGAGTACCATGTCTCTGTTATTGCTGCTATGTCAAGGTCTGCATCCGTCATCAAGGCTTCCAGGTCTGGAACCTTATTCCCAGACTATGGGCATTTGTGAGCATGACCTTCCATGTTTCATACCCTGCCCTCCCTCTGTTCTTGTTCTCTTTCTCCCTTGCCTGTTTCCCCCACCCTGGTTTTCTTGTTCATGTGCTCCTGCCCCCATGCCCCCTTTTACACATTTTGCCTGCCTGCTCCTCCCTGCTTACGTCACTTGTTACTGTTGTCAACTTGTGTTTTTGCATGCTACCATGGGGGAGTGATCCTAAGCCACCGGTTCCTCCTGACTCTCTCCCCTTGGCCAGTATAAATGCTCTCTGCTGAAGCATTCCAACTTCTCACCAAGGAGTGAGGTCCCCTTCCTGGACAGATGCAGGCCATCCTCTTGATATAAGCTCATATCTGCCCAGGTGGGGCCCCAGTCCCCTATGAAGCTAAATCCTTTCCTTCCACACCAATCCTTCAACCAGGTGTTGAAGGCTTGGATGTGGAGTGCTCTATCCTCCCCTGTGCCTTGGAAAGGTAGCACCTCTGAGAATAAGACAGAACATGCTACCTGTTTCAGGTCCCCCTCTCAGCTTCCTGAAATCCTCCTGGACTCTGGCTAACTCCACCCTTCTTCCCAACAGGTCATTGGTCCCCAGGTGGACAATGACATTCAGCTCCTCCCTCCTGGCTATCGTCCTAGAGATCCTATGAATTCACTTCCCGTCCTTCCATGCAGCACTTCCTGGGACACACTTGACCACTTTCTTCCCCCCTACTAGGTGTCCCTAACTTCACACCCTGGACAACAGAGTCTCCCACTGGGAGAAGCTTCCTCCTCCTCCTTGGTCCCCTGTCCCCCTTCCCTGGGGCTCCAGCTTGGAGGTCTGGACTATCCTCCCTGGTCCCAGTTGATGGTGCCTGTGTGGGGTATTCCTGTTCTTCCAAAACAATGTAGGAGTTATTCAGCTGGACCAGTTGGGGAATATGCTTTTGACTCCCCCCTCACCCTCCCTGAGCCCACTGTGGTCCAGTCACACTTCTTTCTGGGCATCCTTTGAGGTTCATGTTGTGGACCCGGTGGTCTCTGGGTGGGGGTGGATGCTGCCTGTAACCTGAACAACTCTGTGTGCAGACAGGCAACCTCTTCCCTCAGCCCAGAGAGGTGCCTGCAGACAGGGCAGCATTGCAGCCTCCAGAATGTCTCCCTGAAGACTGCTGCTCCACAACCGTTGCACCACTCCTATCATGACAGTTACCCTCCTCACTCTTCTGCCTGCTTATGCCTCCTAATTGCTATCTGTTATATCCTAACCCTCTTCCCTGTTCTGTGTGCTGACCTTTTTTTTTCTTCCCTCTCTCTCCTTCTCTCTCTCTCTCTTCTTCTGTAATGACTTACAGCTTCTCTCTCTTCCTCTTGTATGTGCCCTTGTGGACCTAGTTGCTAGCGCCACCCTTTGTACTTCTGCTTATATACCAGCTAGGCTATTGCTTACCCATACATTTTGGGCTAATATTATTCATTAAAATTACTGTATTTTGTCTGCAATGTACTGTGGGTGTACCTCACAGCTGTCAAGAATCTGCTTTGTACTGCTGTAGTACTGTATTTTTTGTCTGCTATGTATTGTGCTATGTATTATGATTGTACTTACTACTGTCATGTATTTGCAATGTCCTGTACCCAAAAATTTATCTGTAACTAAATCTGGGATACCACTGAAAAAGGGACCTCTTAGGCCCAGTGGGGCTACCTGGTGAACAAAATTACTTGCCAAACCAAGTAGAGAAATGGGCAGACAAGGTGGGCTATATGGTCCTTATCTGCTGACAGATTCTATGTTTCTAAATAAAATAAATAAATAAAATATAGACTATAACATGCAATAGGCTAGCCTTATTTTCAAACTAAAGGGATGCTCTGACCTGGAAGAGAAAGGAATCAGTCTCATTTCAGGGAAGTAACTTGATTTTCCCTGATTTTACTGCTGTTATTGTTTCTTTTGCAGCTTATTTTTTAATTTCAATTGGTACCAGGGTGCTTTCTGACTTAATTTGGAATGATACCTGTTTGGAGAATTTTGCTGCTGCAACTGAGTGTCTCTGGGGTTTTTTGCTGGTAAAACTGATTGTCTCTGGTGGTCAGGAGGGGCCCATCCCCCCACCCCACCCCCACCCACCAGTAGTGCATCACTTCCTTTATACCATTAGCCTGTGACAGCATACAACACCAGCTAACTGCATACAGACACCATTAGCCATCTTATTTCAGTACACGACATAGCCACACACCCACACCCTGACATAAATCTGCATTCCGTGATACATTATACATGTACATATGTGTGAGCATGGAGCAAGGGGGGCACAGGAGTGAGAGGAGGGAATAGATCAGGGGAAAGGACTGTGGAAGTTGGTGGAACAAACAGAGTAGGGTGGAGCACCAGGGGGAGGGTCAGTGGCAGAATAAGGGCTGGGTGGACTGGTGGAAGGAGGGGTGTAGGGGATACGGAGGAGGGAGGATCATGGGGTGCAATAACTGAGGAGCAGCCATATTCATGGGTATCCTGTGGAGGCAGAGAGAGTGCCCAGTTTGTCAAATGCTGTTGAGGCTGGAGGATAAGCTATCAAGGCTAAAGGGGTAAATGTCTTGGCTAAAGAGAGAAAGGTCTTGGCCAAACAGAGAAGTGGAAATGGGAAGCTCAAAATGTAACTTGGTAAAGAAGAGGAGATGGGACAAAGGTAGAGACAGGAGATGGGGAGAGCAGACCACACTGGGGACCAAGGGGAGTGGCACCAGTACAGGAGACAGGGGCACAAAAGGCTTGGGTGCCAGCGTAAATGATCATAGTTACACAGCAGGCTCAAACAGGTACTGGCCCTTGACAGAGATAACAAATGAGGGAGAAGGAACTGTGGAAGAGCATTCTGTAACAATGCAGAGAAAAATGACAGGGAGAGGGGATATGTATGGAGGAGTAAGTGAAAAATGTAAGGATGGAATGGGCAAAAAGGGGACTACTGATGAGGGAATTAAAATGGGGCAGAAGGAGAAAACAAGGTGCAGGAGGGTGAAGGAGAGAAGAGAAGGTGGGAGCAAGGGAAGAAAGATGAGGGAGAAAGGGGTGGAATGTTAGTGTTAGGGGACTCAGTACTAAGAGGGGTCAGGTGGGGTAGCAAGGGGGGGAGAGAGGCACAGTTGGGTTTGGGTAGAGGACATGCCAGGAATGATGGTGAAAAGGGTGGGGCAATCTGTTTTAAAGTATGCCAGAAGGGTCAAGGAAAAACCTCACCTAATTCTGCACTTGGGAATGAATGACCTGGCTGATGGAATGGTAGATGAAGTGAAGAGGAATTTTGAAGAACTAGGACCAGTTTGCAAGGGGGCAGGAAGACCAGTTACTTTCAAGGGGTTACTTCCAGTTCTCAGGGCAAGTACAGCAAGAAAACTGAGGATTCAGGAATTTAATAAATGGTTGGGAACCTGGTGTCAGGAAAAAGGGTATGGGCTGGTAGGAGGGTGGGGTGTGATCTGGGAAGACAGTAGTCTGTAAGCTAAAGATAGACTGCACTTGAACGAGGAGGGAAAGAAAGTACTGAAGCAAAGGATTAGTGAGTACATTGAGGAGAACTGAAACTAGGAGGGGGGTAGCATGAAGGTTAGAGGTACTCGAGGCCTCAGGATGGAAAACCATATGGGCTTACCCCCCAAAATAGTGAACTAAGTCTAGGGGCAATTACTACAGTGGGTTCCATAAAGGGATGGCAGAAGGGGGGAGAGGAGAAAGGAAGGGGATGGAGGATGGTCTCATTAAATGCTAAAAGCCTGGGGAATAAAATAGCAGAACTAGAGGCTCTCATGGTGGAGGGAGGGGTGGACATGGTGGCCATCACCGAGACATGGGCCACCTAATACCATGACTGGGACCTTGCAGTTCTAGGAAACAGATTATTCTGCAAAGATAGAGTTAAGGGGGAAGGGGGAAGGGTGGTGCTCTACAGGAGAGAGAGAGAGACTAAAGTGTGTAAGGGAGGAGGGGGAGGAGGGAGATACAGAGTCAGTATGGATGCAAATCCAGGATCCCAAAAATAGGACACTAAGGTTGGCAGTGGAGCACAGGCTTCCCTCCCAATCCGAAGAGATAGATAAGGTACTGGCGGGATAGATCCGGAGGAACTGCAGGAAGGGGGGGGGATCATAATAAGGGACTTCAACGTGCCGGGAGTGGATTGGGGTACACCAGCCACCAAGTGTAGCAGGAAACAGGTAGTGGTGGACACCTTCCAGGATAACTTCCTGATGCAGATGGTTGGTGAACCAACTAGGGAAGGGAACACCCTTGACCTCATGCTGACTAACGGGGAGTCGGTGAAGGATCTGCAGGTGGAAGAATCACTGGCAGGGAGTGACCACAGGACAGTATGGTTCTAGTTGCAGATGGGTAAGGAGCTGGGTGTATCTGGCACAAAGGTGCTGGACTTTAGAAAGGCTGACTTCAAAAGGATGGGTGAAGTGGTACAAGGGTTCTTAGCCAGAGTTCAGCCTAATATGGACATGAATCAGAGGTGGGAGCTCATAAAGCTAGGTATACTAGAGGGAACTAAATCCAGCAGCAAGACCCAGAGTATAAAGGCTAGGGCAAAGAAACCTAGCTGGATAAGCAAGGGAGTCATAGACAGGATTAGGAAGAAAAGAGCCACCTATAAGAGATATACGAAAACTGGGAAGGGGGAGGACAGGGAAGAGTACCTGAAGAAAGCAAAGGAAGTGACCAGGGAAGTAAGGGCAGCCATGGCATCCAGGAAACTTAGGCTGGCACAGGGCATCAAAGAGATGGAGAAAGACTTCTTCAGGTACATCAGGGGGAAAATTAGTTGTAAGGACCAGATAGTAAGGATTAAGAGGAGGGGGATAGGTGGAAAGGGGGGGAAAAGGCAGAAGCACTTAATGACTACTCTGTTTGGTTTTACTAAGGAGAAGGGGGAATACCCAAGGTAGGGGGAGGATAGGAACAGAGGGGGAAGGGTGATGGACATAGAAATCACAGAAGGTAGAGTGTTAGAGGGGTTAAGGGTACTGAGGGTGGACAAGGCACCAGGGCCGGATGGCATATACCTCAGGGTACTGAAAGAGCTTGCAGAGGTCTTAGCAGGCCCCTTGACAAACCTATTTAATGCATCACTGGACTCAGGGTGTGTACCTCATGATTGGAGGATGGCTCACATGGTTCCCTTCCATAACAGCGGTCCCAAGGATGAACAGAGGAATTATAGACCAGTGAGCCTCACTTCCATCATAGGGAAACTAATTGAGACCACCCTGAAGGAGAGGCTGGTGACCCTGCTGGAAGTCAGTGGGTTACAGGACAGTGGACAGCATGACTTTGCCAAGGGCAGATCCTGCTAGACCAACCTAGTAGAATACTATGACTGGGTGACTAGGCAAATGGACAAGGGCCATGTGGTGGATGTTCTGTACCTGGACTTCAGAAAGGCATTTGATTCGGTGTGGCATGGGAGACCTGGAAGTAAGCTAAAGGGCACAGGGGTGGGGGCAAAATTGGTGGGATGGGTGGAGAACTGGCTGCATGGAAGGCAGCAGAAGGTGATGGAGGGAAGGGAACAATCATCCCAAAGAGCAGTGATGAGCAGGGTTATACAGGGGTTGTTTCTGGGGCAGGTGTTATTTGGGATATTTATTGCAGACATTTCGGTGGGCATCAAGAGCAAGATCAGTCTATCTGCAGATGACACAAAGATGGGAGCAGTGGTGGATGACCTGGGGGGTGGCAGGGTTTGCAGGAAGATCTGGCTATGCTGGAGAGATGGTCTGACACCTGGCAACTGGTATTCAATGCCAAGAAATGCAGGGGTGCTGCATTTGGGGGCTAAGCATTTTTATTTATTTATTTAGAGTCTAGGATTACAAGTACCTTTGAGCCAAGGCTCTTTTACAAAGGTTCCATGTCAATTGAGGTACAATACAAACATTACATAGAGTTGAGTAACAATGCAGAAATGGTGTACAGACATTTTTTAGCAGCTGAAATACATCACATTTAGAGAAAGTGGGTACCAGAGGGGGCAGGGTAGACAGAGGTAGCTGAGGCTTGGAATGGACACAAAAAGAGCGGTGCAGCCATGGGCATTTGGCAGGCCTCAAAAAAGTGCTTGGGGGGTAGGGGCAAAAATGGGAGAGTAGGCTGTAGGATGAGGGAGAGGGGGTACAAGTAGAAGTGCTAGGGGGGAGATCAGATTATGAAGGACAGTTGCAGGAGCTAGAGGCAGCTAGGTAGAGGTGAAGGTTGGCTTTGAATGGGCCTAACTGAATCCAAGGAGAAACTACCATCTGGGGGGAAGTACAGCTAGCTGAGACTGAGGAGGAGGAGGGTATGGGGGTGCTCATTATGGGAGCAATGAACAACCCTGCACAGTGTAGGAAGGCAGCGGCAATGGCCAACAAAATGTTGGGCTGTATAGTAAGGGGTATAACCTCAAGGAGGTGGAGGAGATTCTGCCATTGTATAACTCACTGGTTAGACCCCACCTTGAGTACTGTGTGCAGTATTGGTACTCATACATAAGAGGGAAAGTAGATTACTGGAAGGGGTTAAACGCAGAACAACAAGGATGATCCAGGGTCTGGGGGAGTTACCATGTGAAAGTAGACTTAGAGAGTTGAACATGTACTCACTGGTGGAGAGGAGGGACAGCGGGATATGATCGAGACCTTCAAGTACATGAGAGGAATAAACAAGACAGGCACGGAGGGACTGTTCAAGGGGAGGGGGGAGGGACACTTGAGGTCATGATATGAGATAAGAGGGTGGAAGGTTTGGGAAGGAGTCGAGAAGGCACTTTTTTACAGAGAGGGTGGCGGCAGAGTGGAATGAGCTACCAGCAGAAGTGGTGGCCTGTAAAACAGTGGGATGCTTCAGAGAGGGTTGGAACAGGGCAAAAGGGACAGTCAATGGAGGGGGATGCAGGGAGGGAGGGAGGAGCAGCTGCAGAATAGGGTTGTTAGCTGCATAACTGAGCAGACTCGATAGACCAAATGGCCTTTTTCTGCTGGCAGTTTTCATATATTTGTATGTTCATAAATGTAAAGCCAGGCAAAACATCACATACCTCCATGCATTTGTAGTTGCTGCAAGTTAAAATTTAAAGTTTATTCAATTACAAGAAGCAAGACAGCCTCCACGACCTGATCCAACATTTCACTCAGTCACTCTGAGCGCTGTACCCAACAAAAACTAGAGTGACTGGGTGAAATGTTGGGTCAGCTCGTGGTGGCCGCTTGCACTTGCATAAACTTTGAATTTGAACCTGCATCAACTACGAATGCGTGGAGGTATGTGATGTTTTGCCTGGCTTTACATTTCTGTCTGAGTTTATTTTCAGCAATACCCAGTAAAAACTGTTGATCTAATCAATAGAAGTCATTACTGAGAACTGTGTAATATGTAAACTATGAGAACATGATTATATCTGGGCATTCATTAAATGGAAAACTACTACAAAATAGGATGTCAATTAATGTCTTCATTTAGACGATGCTTCTTAGCCAGTGCCTTAAATCTCATGCTCCAGAAAGCTTCCCTTAAAGATGTTTTCCCAAATCCCCCCGCTATGCATTTGTACTCATTCAATACCGAAAAATATGAGAGATGACACATTTTGCATTAACTAATTAAAATGTAGTGCTACAAGTGATGGATCATCTTTGCACTTCATGGAACTTTTACATTCCCCTATTCTGAATTTCATAGCACTTAATGTCTTGCCAATATAGGTGAGTTGACAGGGACATTTTAACAGGTATACAAAGTGATCCGTTTGACATGGTATTAAGTTTTTAATCACAATATCTTTGTCCAAAGCACTATTCCTCATTTTTCTCAGACAGTATGTGTTTGAATAGTTCATACAGTGACTACAAGGAACATATCAATGTGGTTTCTACATTAAAAATAAACTTTTCTTTTCTGTGTCTGGTATTTCATGTTCAGATCTTGACAGTTTCGATAGCAAATTTGATGCTCTCATAGCTACCACTAATGATTTATTTCTGCAAGTGTTCTTTCCATTCAGTAGTGTTTTTATTACTCCCCAATGTTTATGTGGAATATTTTGGATTTGTCCTATCATTCTGTAAGTAAATAGGTCCAAACCCATCGTCAATACAGGGTTTCATACAGTTGGTGCTAGTTGGTAGGCTTATGTACTAAGCCACATCCCTAATGTATAGAGATTAGTTTATTTAAGGATTTAGTAGAATGCTATATGAATATTTTGTTAGTGATATTTGTATTAGTTGGTTGCCTTTATTGTTATTTTGGCCCAAGACTCTTAAATGTCTCTATGATGAAGATGCATATTTCTTATGTTTTTTTTTATATATATAATTAACATTTTTATTCATTTAAAAATAAACAGATAACTAACATGAAAATACATATAAAGCTGATTCCTAGCCAAGTTAAAACCCATGGAGTTACAACACTAAAATAAATATATAATACAGGTCTAGTCACCCATTTCATAGTAGAAGTTGATGCAGGTAAAATATTAGATCAATCATACAAAGCAGATACCTTATATACAGGTTCTATGTCATAACGAGGATCACAGAATAGCGATCACCATTTGGCTAGTGTACATCACCGAAAATGAATTTCGGCATTGCACTCTTGCAGCAAATGGCAAGAGGGTGCCTGAGAGCTATGGGTTGTATTTTTAATGCAGGGGGCTGTGCCCCCCCCCACTAAAGGATTCACAACTCCAGGGGGGTTGCATGTTGGGGGGGGGATGAAATGCTTAAAAACACAACAACTGCCTGCTGGCCAAAAAAAAACCTGTGCTGCACTGGACCCGAACCCTGCACCTTGCAGCTCCCAACTGACCACCCTCCCCACCATGCTAGTGGACCAGTTTGGCAGCTGCCCTTAACACCCCCTCCCACATACCTTCCCTCCCCCTTCCTCTCTCCCTGAGCATGTGTGCATGTATTTCCTGTCACCCTACCTCACCCACCCAGGTATCCTGTCACTACCATGCCTGGTAGCCCTGAACACAAGTGCCGTAATTGAGTCGCCATTTTTGTAAGTGCTCAATTGCGGTCGTCTTGTTCACTGAATACCTTATATATGATAGAGTAGTTTTAGATTACATATCCTGATGAATATAAGAAAGGGTTCAGTCTGTGGGATGTAGCTCCCCCCCAGGTGTGATCACACTCAAGAGATAAACAGCTTAGCCAGAGGAGTTCCCCCTCGGGGGTACAACTCTAAGTACCCTGATTGATATTTCATATTGACACAGCAGGTGTGTCACATGGTCACATCACAGAGCTCCTGTTCTGTGTTATGATCAGGTTGTCATGCAGTCATGCATCTACCACATTTGGCTAGGTCAGCAGAGCCCTTAGGAGGATGAATATGTGTTCTTATCTCATCCTACTGATCCTGGTGCTAGGGGGTTTGTCATCAGCGGTGCCCTCAGGTAGCCCTCCCTGGGGTGTTAGGCACTGGTGTCATCATGCTGGGGGTGAACAGAGGTACTGCAGCATGAAATGACCAGCAGGTATCTTGCAGTACTGTGAGTAAAAGTAACTGCACCATATAGCCATGTATTTCAGCTCCTGTCCTTTAGCTACAGCCCATACCCACTCAAAACTGGATGTTTTCCTTAGTTTGAGCAGCCATTCCTGAATACCCAGAGGGTTTTTCTCTTTCCAATGTCTCAGGATTTATGTGTTTATTTATTTATTTAAAATTTCGGAAATGCATCTTTTAGCAGAAATGCTCATTTACAAAGGCTCCTCGTCAGAAGATAATTTGTTTACACCATGTGAAAGGCAGTATTAAAAACTTATTAACAAATGCTGGACAATATTGATTCAGTGACATAACACATGAACATACAAAAAGGCCAGCAGAAACAGGCCTCACAGTCTATCAGGTCTGCTCGAGTGTGCAGCCAACACCTTATAATGCTGCTGCCCCTCCCTTTCCTCCATCCTATTACCCCTTCCTCTTCCCCTATCTCAACCCCTCTTGAAGCTGTCTACCATCTTGCAGGCCACTACCTCAACCGGCAAGGAGTTCCACTTGTCCACCACGCTTTCTGTGAAAAAACACCTCCTCATCTCTCTCCTGAATCTACCCCCCTCCAATCTCAGTTGGTGTCCTCTCATGTCCCTCCCCTTTCTCCTCTGAAAAATCCTCTCTGTATTAGTCTTGTTTATTCCCTTCAGGTACTTAAAGGTCTCAATCACATCTCCCCTGTTGCTCCTCTTTTCCAGAGAGTACATATTCAACTCCCCCAGCCTTTCCTCATATGGCTTGCCCTCTAATCCCTGGATCATCTTTGTAACTCTACACTGTATCCCCTCCAACAAATTGATGTCCTTCTTCAGGAACGGGCACCAGTATTGCATGCTGTACTCCAGGTGGGGCCTGACCAGCGACCAATACAAGGGCAGGATAACCTCCCTACTTCTGGAAAAAATCCCTCTAGCTATACACCCCAGCATTTTGTTGGCTTTTGCCGCCACCCTTCTGCATTGAACAGAGTTGTTCATGCTACCTGTTATGATCAACGCTAGAGCCTTCTTTTTTGTGGAGCAACCCAACCGAATCCCATTTAAGTGATAATCCCTTCCCTGGTTCCAGGCTCTGAAGTACAGAAACTTGCACTTCTTGGCTTTGAAATACAGCTGCCATTTATCTGCCCATTTCTGCAGCTTATTCAGGTCCTCCTGCAACACCTCCCCCCCTCTGTGTCATCTACCACTTCTCCCATCTTGGTATCATCTGAGAACAGACTAATTTTGCTCTGGATCCCATTCAACATATCTGCAATGAAAATCCTGAACAGTTCTGGCCCTGCAGAGATTTCTGTGGTACCTCATTCTTCACCACACTTGGTGATGAGTGTCCCTCCACCCTACTGAAGTCCAAGTACGGGACATCCACAGCATGGTCCTTGTCCAGTTCCCATGTCACCTAGTCATAGAACTCTACCAGGCTTGTTTGGTATGATCTGCCCACGACAAACAAATGCTGCTGGTCATTCTGGATGCTGTTTGCCTTCAAGAAGCTCATGAGCCTCTCCTTTAGGATGGTCTCCATGAGTTTGCCCATGCTCGAGGTGAGGCTCACTGTCCTGTAGTTCCCTGGTTCATCCTTTGGCCCATTTTTATGACTGGCATCCCATGGGCCATCCTCTAGTCCTGTGGCATACATCCTGTGTCCAGGGAGGTATTGAACAGGTCTGCAAGTGGGCAGCAGCCCCGCAAGGACCTCTGCCAGCTCCCTCAGTAGTCTAGGGTGAATGCCATCCATCCCAGGTGCTTTGTCCACTCTTAATGCCCTCAAACCCTCCATTACCCTGCCCTCAGTAATTCCTACATCTGTTGTCCTCTCCCCCCCTTACCCACCCCCCATTTGCCTGAGGTAATTGCGCCCCCTTCTCCTGTATGAACGCTGAGCAGAAGTACTCATTCAGTGCCTCTGCCTGCTCTGCCCCCTTCTCCATCCACGCCCCCATCTTTCTTGATCCTCACAAGCTGGTCCTTGCTTCTCCTTTTCTCACCTATATCATGGAAGAAGTCTTTTTCTCCTCTTTTGATCCCCTTCTGCAGTCTCAGCTATCTAAATGCTTTGGCCCACCTGACCAGTGAGGTGACCTCCCTAGACTTTTCTCTGTATATGTCTTTATCTTCTCCCCTTCCCATTTTCCTATACTACCGAAATGCTACCCTTTTGGTTCTCTCCCCTTCCCTGACCTCTGGTGACAGCCAACTGGGTTTCTTTGCCTTGTACTTCTTGTTTTTTTCACTAGAACAGGTCTCTGTTGCCTCCGCCAGCCCTCCCCTTATTATATTCCACTTCTTATTTGCATCCATGTGTTATTGGATGTCTGCCAGGTGCTTGCTCAGAATTTCCCCCATCATCCTAAAATCTGCCCCACTAAACTCAACCACCCTTGTACCCATGTCCCTGTGTCTCTCCCCATGTTCAGTGTTAATCACACTGAGTAGTGGTCACTCCCAGCAAGTGGTTCCCCCACTTCTAGGTTCCTTACAGCTTCCCCATTATCCAGTACAAGGTCCAAAGTCCTTTCCAGACATGTCGGCCTCTGTACCAGCTGTGTCAAGAAGCTGTCCTGAAAAGTTTCCAACAGGACCCCCTCTCTTGCACTCATGGTGGCAGGTGTGCTCCAATCCATCCCTGGTAGGTAACAAAACAGAATGAGCAACATACTGTAAGTACCATTTCAGCAATACAGCGTGAACAAAAGTTAACATTCAACAGCTCAAACAATACAAAGCATAAGATAGGCATGAGGAGCTATAAAAAGGTAGCAGCCCATCTGAGCATTGTCAGAGGTTAAGTCTGCACTTTTACGGCACATTGGAATAGAGAAGAGGCACATGCATGAGAAGACCGTGTGGTGGGTAAGGTGTTGGCATCATGTGCACGTGTAAGAGGAGACCTTAGGGAGCAGAAGCACCATGATCAGATGGTGCAAGGGTTGGGTTGGGTAGGGGTACAGTTGACAAGTGACAGTGCATGGGATGGTGTTTCATTAAGATCACTTGTTTCACTATGATTTGGATGTAAGATGCCCACTTTGTACCATTTTGTTTCTCCTTGTTAGTTTCCCTGCCTCTTGGTCCTGCGTTAATCCCCAACAAAACTCTCACCTGGTCAAGGAAAAAGATATGAGATGATGGGCAAACTTGTTGCGCCTCCCCCACCCACCAGAAGGGGGCCAGCCATTGGCAGGAATGTAGCAGGTGTGTGATGCTTCCCATGTGTTCCTGTCACCTCCAACATGCTTCCATTGGCAGGATGCCCCATTTGTGCAATGCTTTGTGTGTCCTGTGCCAACAGAGCAGGATTTTCTGCTGTGTAAATTTGTTTTTGTGTCACTGACACACATGCCAAGTGTTTTTTAGCTTTCCCAGGTGTGCTGTGGGATTTTTATTTGGAGTTCTCGTCACCACTTTCACTTTGTGGCATCTGTGGGGTCCAAATCCTGGTTGATAAGCAGGTAGTATAGTTTTTCCCCAGTCCACTTTTCCCCTCTCTTGAGGGTTGAAAATCCCATCCAGTTGGTGTCTCCCTATATGATGGAGTGTGGGGCTCAGGAGGGAGGTAAGGGCATGCTTTATTTGGAGGTATCTCCAGTGATGCTGTGTGGGGAGTTAAAGTTTTTGGAAGGATAATAGCATCCCAGTGGCTCCATCTGTCAGGTGATATAAGTGCGTGAAACCCTTTCTAGCCCAGTCCTGCCAGTCTATTGGTTTCCTTCCTATCTGGAGGACAACATTACTCCAGAGAGGAAGTTCCCCATACCTCTCGGGGTGCAGCCCCATCCTCTTCATAACACAGCACCACTGGGTCACCGTGTTGTGTACAACTAGGTGTTCCTTCACCTGTGCGGGTAGATTGTTGAAGCAGATGTTTGTTACCAGTTTCCTCATAGAGCAGGCTGCAGCCATTTGCATGGCTGAGGCATAGTGGATTCTTCCATCACACTGAATAATATGTGAGCCAGGGATTTGTGGGTCAGGGAATTAGAATTGGGGGGGGTGGGCAGATGGTGACTGTGAAAAGGCAGAGATACTAAACAAATATTTTTGCTCAGTATTTACAAATGAAGAGGGGGAGGTACCTAAAACAAACAATAGAAACACTCTGGATACAGAAGTTGATACCAGCCCATTTACAGAAGAAAGGGTTCTGAAAGAACTCTTAAAACTGAAGGTGGACAAAGCAATGGGGCCTGATGGGATTCATCCTAGAATTCTAAAAGAACTAAGGGTAGAACTAGTGGCACCACTGACTACCCTCTTTAACAAATCATGGCAGGATGGGGTGGTACATGAGGACTGGAGGAGGGCAGATGTGATTCGCCTTCACAAAAGTGGGAGCAGGGCAGAAGCAGGAAACTACAGATCTGTTAGTTTAACCTCAGTGATAGGGAAAATGATGGAATCACTTCTGAAGGAAAGAATTGTTGAGTACCTAGAGGCCAGAGGGGCACAGGACCCAAGTCAGCATGGATTCACAGTGGAAAGGTCATGCCAGACAAATCTAATAGATTTCATTGACTGGGTGGCCAAAGTAGTAGATCAGGGAGGGGCTGTGGACATGGCCTACCTAGACTTTAGCAAGGCATTTGACACAGTTCCACACAAAAGATTAATATACAAGTTAGCCTGCCTGGGAGTGGGTCTCAAGATGATAGCCTGGGTAAAGAATTGGCTGGAGAATAGGACACAGAGGGTAATAGTAAATGGAGTCCACTCTGGAGAAAGGGGGGTTACTAGTTGGGTACCTCAGGGTTCAGTATTAGGACCGGTCCTCTTCAATGTCTTTATAAGCGACATTGCAGAGGGACTGGAAGGAAAAGTATGTCTCTTTGCAGATGACTCAAAGATCTGCAACAAAGTTGATGCACAGGGTGGGGTGGAAAGGATGAGAAGGGACTTGGCAAGGTTAGAGGAATGGTCAAATGTATGGCAGCTTAGATTCAATGCAAAGAAGTGCAAGGTAATGCACCTGGGAAACAAAAACCCAGGTGAAGAGTACACAATGGGGGGGTGAGATACTAACAACAACAAAAATGGAAAGGGACCTGGGGGTAGTCATATCAGATGACTTAAAGGTGGGTAAGCAATGTGAGAGGGAAGTAAGGAGGGCTGGGGGATACTTGGATGCACAGGGAGAGACATCACCAGTAGAAAACAGGAAGTTGTGGCCCTCTGTACAGACAGCAAGTGAGACCCCATCTGGAGTACTCCGTGCAGTTCTGGAGACCCAATCTCCGCAAGGACATAGACAGGATGGAAGCTGTCCAGAGGAAGACAACTAAAATGGTGCAGGGTCTGCACTGGAAGACATATGAAGACAGACTAAAGAAGCTTAATATGTATAGCCTCGAGGAAAGGAGGGAGATGGGGGATATGATAGAAACTTTCAAGTACCTCAAGGGAATCAACAAAGTCCAAGAGGGTAGCATGTTCAAGAAGAAGGGGGCACAAACCCTCACGCCCCGGGCATTTGTTGGTATTTGCACTACAAATTTTCAACATGGCCTTGTCAGCCTGTACAGGGTTTGTAACCATAACGTCCCACCCAGTACAGGCTGACAGGCATCGAGGTGTGCCTTTGCATTGCTGACTGTACTGCTCATGCCATCCCACCCCCGCCCCTCCGACTGACAGGCATCGAGGTGTTCCTTGGACTCTTCAGCCCCAGACTTCACCCCATTGTCCTATGCTGCACCCATCTAAGTGTATATCCTTATGGAATGGGGTGACTGTAAAGCCAAACACCCCAATGCACACCTCAACACCTGTCGGTGTCTGCAGAATAAGGTGAGGTGACATGGCATGACTGTCATGGGTGACGACCCAAACACTTACTCCAATGCCTGTCCATCTCTACAGGATGGAGGTGGGGTTGGCATGAAGTTCAGCACTTCACTGCCATTCCTATGCTGCATCTAACACCTGTATTTCCAATGCTAATACCATCTAGCAAACATTCGGCATTGACAAATGCTTGTCTTAAGCTGGTGTGCCAGCAGCCTACCTGGTTTGTCACCAGCCTCCCAGCAGGCCTGTCTTATACAGGAAAAAGTGAATTCCACTCTTTGGTGTAGATACAGGTTTATCATGTATTTCAGTCCTATTATCTGCCTCAGTAAGTCCTGGTTTCTATAACCTGAGTCCCTATATCTCTCTTCCAGTTCTTTCAGTCAGCCTTTCTGTTCTTGAAGATCCTTCTCCTTCACCTTTTTTAACTTGGAGGCTTGCACAATGCATTTGCCTCTCATAAATGCCTTAAGTGTGTCCCATCATTTTGAATGGGATGTGTCATAGAACTTGCTGATCTCTAGGAACTCCTTGATGTCTTTGTGGAGTTGTCGGCAGATTTCTGGGTCCTTCAGGAGGGTGGCATTGAACCTCCAGAGGCCTTTGCTGGTGAGGGAAGTTTCTGGAGAAAGTCACAGGAAGGTGATGGGGCTGTGGTCTGATATGACTGTGGCTTCTACTGTGGCCGCCATAATTTCCCCTATCCAGGTGGCTGGGGTGAGCCAGAGGTCTATCCTCGAGAAGGCTTTGTGCAGTGTAGAGTAGAATGTGTAGTCATTCCCTTTGGGATGCAGCAGTCTCCATATATCCAAGGATGCCATGTCTTCTTACAGCACATACAGGGCTATCCCTGCTGGGGACTTGGGACCTGTAGGAGGTTTGTCCCTGTCAAGGAATTGATTGGGACAATGTTCATATCTCACCCAATCAGAAATTGCCCTTGCCTCACCTCCAGCAGCAGCTGGGTGAGCATATGAAAGAAAGCAGGGGTTAGTTAATTGGAGCCATATACACAGCATAAAGTGGTCTTCATCCCATGTAGGGTGCCTACTACGATTATGAACCTGCCTTCCTTGTCAGCCCTGATATCAGCGGGAGGAAGGAAATATCTTTATGTATCAGTATGGCCACCCCCCTGCTTTTCTTATTGAAGGAGCTGCAGAAAACATTATCTACCCACCCCAGCTTCTTTTTTTCCACCATGGGTTTCAGCAGGTGGGTTTCCTGCAGAAATGCCACCAACGTGTGCAGTCTTCTAAGGTGGTCTAGGACCTTTTCATGCTTTATGGGTGAGTTTATAACCTTGACATTCCACAAGACAAACTTAAGGGGTCTGCTGACCTTTGCCTGATTTGGACTAGATATGTGCCTGGGTGTAAGTGTTTTTTTGCATATTGGGGCCTATTCACGAAAGGCTTCGGTGGATACACACCATGTAAGTTAGATGTATAGCCACCGCACAGCCACCAGTGCCCACTGCAACCCCTCCGCCCCATTCCTTAGAACAATGTGCCCCCCCATGCACCTAATCCCTCAGCTGATCACGGAGCTCCATGCGGGGGCAGGCTGGGGGACAGTGCAGGGGGCGAGCCAGCACTCTGTGGCATGCATGTCCATGTGGAGTGCTGTGCATGGGGTCTGCCGGCTCTGCATCTGAGAGACAGCCGTAAACCATCAGGGCCGGTTAAGCACCCCTCCTGGAGGCTGCTCCTGACGTGGTGGAATCACAAGGGGGCATCGGCCCCCTCAACAATGCTGCCCCTGCCATCGGGTCATTTCAGGAGGCCAGGGTTGGGTGGATGGGGTATACCCCCCTCTTTGGCATGGTTGGTGCACTGTGCACCGGCTGGCAACATGGTGCCGTAGCGTGCAAAAGATCCACTGCAGGTCCCTGCCTGGGCAGCAGAATGGCTGCCTGCAGGATCCGCTACTCTGCACCCACCTGACCCCACAGCCCTGCGCACTGGGGGGTGGGGCCATGTAAGGCAGCTGGGTAGGGGCTGGTGTTCGTGAATCTGGCCTTTGCACGGAAATCCCTCGGGTGTGGAGTTGCAAACCCCAATACACGCCTCTTGTGTGCATTTTTGTGACTAGGCCCCAATGTGACAACTGGTGAAAAAATTTCCCTTCCTAGAGGACACGTATTTTTTGATACATAAGCTCTACTGCACTCATTTTATCTCCTAAACTGCAAATTCCATATACAGATATACTTCTGTATGCCTGTGCAGTATTGGGTTAAAATGCCAAATGTAAAGTTGCACTGGTAAAAACCGCAAAGTCAGAATAGCTAAAACAAAAACAGCTACAGGGACAAAACAGCTTCAAGGACATAATAGTGCAGATGAAGTTTAGTGCTATCCCTGTAGCTGTTCGGGGACAGGGAGAAAGCTTCTGCTGTGGGGTGTGCTCCTGACCAGCTGCCGTGGCATGGATGGTTGGGCATAGGCAGTGGAGGTTGGTTGAACGAGATTGCTGTGTGGTTCGAGATCTACATCAGGTTACTTTTTTTTGGGGGGAGGGGTGGCTTCCAAATCAAATCAAAGCATATTTTATTTATAAAAAGCACCTTTTTAAAAACCAAAGCACTTGTACATAAATTAAAATCAAACATAAAAAATAATAAACGTTCATAACTAATCAAACTTTTTTTTTTTAAATCCATAAAACTGCAGCTCCATAAATATCAAATCAGCTAATCTAAAGAGAATTTGGATAAGCTAGGCTAAATAAGTACTTCTTCAGTGATGTTTTAAAACTCTGGACCATCAAGCACTCTCGTACCTGACGAGGTAGAAAATTCCACAGGGTTGGGGACACAAAAGCAAAAGACTGAGACTCAGATGTCTTTAGACGGACCCTGGGAATGTCCTGCAATCCCTCATCTGTGTATCAGAGAGGACAGAGGGGGCAGAAAGGGCGAAGGAGATCTTGCAAGTAATGGGTTCCCTGATTGTGTAGGGCTTTATAGGTTAGTAACCTGACCTTGAAGGTGATCCGTAAGTGTACTGGCATCCAGTGCAGTCTGCGGAGCACAGGCATTATATTACTGGTCCTGGAAGTATCAATCAATAGCCTGGCTGCCGCATTCTGCTCCAGCTGCAAGCGGCGGATATCAACCCTCGGTAGCCCTAGGTATATGGCATTGCAGTAGTCAAGGTGGGAGGTTACGAAGGTGTGGACCAATGTTAGAAGATCATCAGGAGAAACCAGATGCTTCACCCAGGCAATATTCCTCAGATGGTAAAACAAGGTCTTGACAATGGCAGACATCTGAGGTTTAACAGTCAAGCCATCATCAAAAATAATGCCCAGGTTCCGCACCCGATCTGAGATAGTCAGCTGAACACCCCCGAGCCGAAGCCCAGATGGTTGTCCTGCCAACAAACCTGCCTTCCAATGATCTGGGTCCACAACCAGCACCTCAGTTTTAGCTGGGTTCAACCACAGCCAGCCAGCACTCATCCTGTCCTGGATCTCGGATAGACAGTTGTTAAATACCGAGAGGATCACATCCTATCCTTGCACAAAGGACATGTACAGCTGAGTATCATCTACATAGCAGTGAAAACTCAGACCATACTGCCTGATGATCTCTCCCAATGGCAGCATATACACTGCAAACAATATGGGCAACAAGATGGAACCCTGTGGTACTCCACAGGACAGGGAGAGGGGGGCTGAGGAATAAATCCCAGACATCACTCTCTGAGTCCTACCCTCGAGGAAAGATTTAAACCATCTGAGGACCATACCAGACAGTCTACAGATGAACCGTAGGTGCTCCAACAGTACACCATGGTTCACAGTGGCAAATGCTGCAGAGAGATCAAGGAGAACCAGGATAGAATGAGTCCTCTGATCTCTCACTATTAGGAGGTCATTTAGCACCCGAACAAGGGCCATCTCAGTACTGTGTCTCTTCCTAATTTCTGACTGGAGAAAATCATAGACATCGTGGCTGGACAAATGATCATCCAGCTGCAGTGCAACCACCTTCTCAATAACCTTACCCACAAAGGGTATGTTAGAGACAGATCTATAGTTAGCCAGACAGTCCAGGTCAAGGGAGGGCTTTTTAAAGAGTGACTGAACAACCGCCTCCTTTAGGGGATCTGGGAAGATCCCCTTCTAATGACCTCCAGACTATCTCGGCTAGGACCGAGCCGATTTTCTCAATGCACTCTACAAGAATGTGCGTAGGGTCTGGGTCCAAACTACAGCTGGTTGTCCACAAAATCTGGATGATCCTCGTGATATTGGTGATTTCCAGCTGGCTGAAGTCAGACCAGGCAAACTGGGCACCTGCCACCTCGTGCTGACCTCTGCAATTCTCATTAGAGAGGGCTGGACAGATCCTGGACCTGATGGTGGCAACCTTATTTGTGAAGAACTGAGCAAACTCCTCACACCTCTCCTGTGAAAAGGCTCCCCCATGCTGAAGTCAGATTGGATTGCACAATCTGTCAACAGTCTGGAAGAGCTGAGCTGGTCGGTTCTGTGCAGCAACAATCTCCCTGGACAGGAACTCTGCCTTCTTATGGGTGATTGCTGATTGATAGACCCTGTAGTGGTCCATCAATCTAAGTCTGTCACACTCCAGGCCTGACTTCTGCCTGTCCCTCTCTAGCCTTTGTCCCACTCTCCTCAACTCCTTCAAGGTCCCATCAAATCATGGGGACCTTGGGTGACGAGTGAGTGGGTGAACACAAACAGGAGCTAGGGAATCCAGGGCCACTATCACCACCTTATTATAGGCAAGTACTAGATTCCCTGGGTCCATGCATTCACTCGGTATACCCAATAAGTCCAGCACCACCATTAGGCCATCTGGGGTCACATCCCTCAAACGGCAGTACCGCATCATCTCCTTATGGGCAGGCCTACTGGGGGAAGCCATGAAATTGAACCCTGTGGTATGATAGTCAGACCATCCAACTGGCTCCACCACCAAGTCAGATATCTCCATCCCTAGGAGGAACACCAAATCCAATGAATGATCATGAATGTGGGTTGCAGAGGTACCAACCTGTGTAAGGCCCAATGAGCTCATTAGTTGGAGGAAGTCTTGACCAAATTGTGAGAGTTCATCATTGACACAGGCAGTGAAATCCCCCAGAATCAACTATCTGGGGGATCCCAATACCATATCGATGATGAAGTCAGTGACTTCCTGCAGGAAAACTTTCCCATCTCCTGGTGGACTGTAGTTGAAAAGAATCCTGCACCCTACACCCATGCTCACTATACATTCAAAGGAGTTGGTAGTCCCCACTGGGACATCCACAATGTTCAGTTCTGCTCTAAAACAGATGGCTACACCCCCGCCCCCATGATCCATTCTCAGGCTGTGTATCACTGAGTACCCAGCCAGAATTGCTGAAGCCAACACAGGGCCAGCATTTTCATCCAGCCAGGTCTCATTGATGCAAGCCAGGTCCGATGACCCAACAAGATCCGCTATTAAAGCAGTCTTGTTCTTAATGGACCTGGCATTGCATAACACAGTCCAAGTAGGATGAGTAACCGAGGAGGACTGCTTCACTTGCCTGCATACAGCAGAGCCCTTGGGTATGGGAATCAGGTAGTAGTTTCTTTTCTCTCCCCTCCTCCTGACTCAGGGCAGGGTTCCACCTCCCCTCTTCAAGGATTCCCCCCCTTCCCGCAGTTCCTTCCTGTCCCCGAGTTATCTCCTCCCTGGAGGTGATTATATTTAGATGGAGGGGCTTGGGAGGTAAACCCCCCCCCCATAACAGGGGGAGCAGGGGTGCGGATCCTCCTGTAAACACATAGTGTAGCCAGTTGTTTTTTGTGGTGCTGTTATAGTACTCTGTGTTTTTGGCAGGTGCTGTTTTTGTTTTGTACAGTTTTTGATCCATGCTGTTTTGCATTTGGCATTTTGACCCCATACCCTGATATGCTAAATTAAACTGCGGTCCATGTATCTGCACCATACTGTATGTCTACTAGAAGTTAACATAATATACATTGTTAACATAATATATACACATAACATAGAAACATAGAAGTTGACTGCAGATAAGGACCGAAAGGCCCATCCAGTCTGCCCATTTCTTTTTCTACCTCATAAATGTGCCATCGGCCTTTGCTCTGTCAGTGACCTATCTATTCATAGTCATTTGTATTGCTCCCTTATGCCTATCCCATGCCTGTTTGAAGCCCTGCACTGTATTCATAGCCACCACTTCTTGTGGTAAGCCATTCCATGCATCCACCACCCTTTCTGTGAAAAAAATTTCCTCATATTCCCCTTAATCGCCTCCTCTAATCTCATGCTGTGTCCTCTTGTCCTGCTATTTTTCTTATATTTAAACATAGTTAGACTCTTTCACCTTGTTTATGCCCTTAAGGTGTTTAAATGTCTCGATCATATCACCTCTCTCCCTCCTTTGCTCAAGGGATACATATTGAGCTCCGTTAATCTGTCCTCATATGTCTTCTGATGCAGTCCCTGCACCATTTTGGTTGCCCTTCTCTGGACTGCCTCAATTTGGTTAATGTCCTTGTGAAGGTGTGGCCTCAATACTGCTGCAGTACTCCAGATGGGGCCTAACCAATGTCTTGTACAGAGGGATTATTACCTCCCTCTTACGACTTGTGATACCCCTACTAATACACCCTAACACCCCCCTAGCCTTACCTACTGCTTTAGAGGTCTGCTTGGATGATTTTAGGTCATCAGTGATGATGATGCCCAAGTATCTTTCTTCCTTTGTGACTGCTAGCAACTCCCCTCCCAGCCTATAAGTGGCTTCAGGGTTTCTCTTCCCTATGTGCATGATTTTGCACTTCTTTGCATTAAATCCCAGTTGCCACTCTTCTGACCATTCTGCTAGTTTATCCAGATCTCTTCTCATTCTGCCCACCCCATCTGGATCATCTACTCTGTTGCAGATCTTGGTGTCATCTGCAAACAGACAAGCCTTACCCTCTAGTCCATCTGCGAGGTCACTAATGAAGATGTTGAATAGGACTGGCCCCAGGACTGATCCCTGAGGTACCCCACTTGTGACTTGCATCTCTTCTGACTGTATACCATTTACCACCACTCTCTGTTTTCTGCCAGTCAACCAGTTTTCCACCCAGTTGACCAACTTCTGACCCACCCCGAGCCTACCTAGCTTATTTATCAATCTTCTATGTGGAACAGTGTCAAAAGCTTTGCTGAAGTCAAGGTAGGCAACATCAACTGCTCCCCCTTGGTCCACCACTCTGGTTACCCAGTCAAAGAAATCTATGAGATTCCTCATTCCACTTTCTCAAGCCAATAGTTGTCATGCTTGTGGGAGGGTACCTCCCTGCATCCGCCATTCTGGAGGCCCTGTGCTATACCTTTAGCCAATAGTTTCATAGTCAATAGCCTTTAAATTATTACCATCCCCTGAGCCCACCCCTCAGTTTTCCATCTGTTTATGCCCCCTCATCTTCCTACACCATTAACTTGATGTGTGGGATGGGGTAGAGGGTTGTGTCTACTGGACAGGATAGTTTTGCGTGTTTGCACAGGCTGTCTTTACCAGGCTGGATTACCTGCGTCACATTGTCTGTAGTTGCTGTTCAGATTTATGCCAGCCATTCCCCATCTGTGGGGGATTATTCTGATTTCCTTGCAGGACAATCATGACACTCTATGCCCCACCTTGCTGTTGTGCCCGTGACTGAGTCTAATCGATCCCAGCTCAGGTCTGCAAGCTCCACTGGCCCCCCCAGCGTTGTATGCTTAGGAGTCTAAGACATCTGCGCCTTGCCGATCATGCGCTTCTGTCACCTTAGTTCTAATCCCTGTTTAAACTTTGCTGCATGGTGAGACCTCTTGTCTGGTGGCTAGCCAGTTTCATGGTTGCCTGCTGTCCTCTGGCACCTCCCTTTCTGTGTGTTCTAATCTGCCTGATTTCCCATATGTTCCAAATTATCATCCCTATTTTGCTTGGATCCCTTCCCCTCTGTCCCATATGCCTCCAAGTTACACAGATGTGTAGGGTCATGGGGGGATGATCAGGATTTGTCCACTGCAGTAGGACATAAACCAGTGAGGTGTCCTGAACGCAGCCAGCTCGGGACAGCAGTGTGGTTGCCATGCTGCAGCCTGTCATTAGAAGTGTAGGGGGGCTTACCATTGGTGTTACATTTTAGGGAATTATGAGATTTTAACCACTCTGGTTTGTTCAGTAGCTGGAGGTAGAGAGGAGTTGGCTTGGTGGTTTGACATGGTGCTTGGGCTCTGGGGCTAGCCCCAGTAGGGTAGTCTGATTTTGCCCATTACTTGTGTTGTTTCTTTTTCAGTATACTGGCCTGTATCCCTAATGGTGCTCTGGCTGTTTTGTACTCTACCGCTCGTCACTTCCTCCCTTCCTCCTTTCATCATCCATCTGCTTCTGTTCCACATTTTCTCTGGCCTATTTGTTTCTCCAAGCATTCCAGGATGGGTCCTCTGATCTGCTGTGTCCCTCCCATTGGGTTGTCAGGATTGGAGAGCATCTGGAGGCTCTACCCTAATGGTCCAGGTAGTCCAAGTCATCCCCCTTCCCCCATTCCATCCAGTCGGTGTGTCAGTCTGGCATGGCTCCTGTCTGTCAGGGGCACTGGGGGTTCCCATCTTCTTACATACCAGTGTCTCTGTCCCTCTCATGGCATGGAGGCATGTCTTGAAAGTCTAAAGCTGCCAGTTGTGCACCTTTGGACAGGATCAACTATCTGCCATGTGCCGGCACCAAAGAAAGCGACTTCTGAGTGAGGTCCTTGCTCACCTTAGGTGGGGGTACAGACCACTTCATAGGAACTCCTGATATGGAGTTGGAGGCAGGGGTGTTGTTTCCTGATAATGAGATATGGGGGTGTTAGTATTGATCTGTAAGAAGAGAAAGAAACAGGTTAGCATTACATAGTGATTATGCTCATTTGGAGACTTGCAAGAGCAGTGCAAGGCTGCCTATAGGTCCAGTCAAAGTCTCTTACTGCTGATCCTTCCAGTCTCCCCACCGGTCTCTGGTTTTGTCTTCCAATATTCCTGATTGGTGCTTGTTGTATGAAGTCCCTGGGATCTCATGTATGAGAACAGGCTGAAAGAGCTCAATATGTATTTGCTGGATATGAGGATTACTTATCACATATGAAAATGGGTAGACATGGTAATTTTGCTTAAAAGTATAAAAAATAAAATGAAAATGAAATGAATGAATGAGGAGAGAGGGGGTACATGATAGAGGCATTCAAATGCATTAAAGGTATAAATAAGGTACGGGGAGAAGCATCTTTCATAAAAGAGAATAGGCAAAAACTAGGGGGCATGATATGAAGTTGGAGGGAGGTAGAATCAGGGATAATGTTAGGAAGTACTTCTTTATAGAAATGGTGGTAGATGCTTAAAACAGCCTCTCCACAGGACTGTTGGGGCAAAAATGGTGGAAGAATTCAAAAATTGGATAGACATAAGGGACCACTAGAGGCAGGGTAAGTAATAAGTAACAGTCAGGAAAAATGGGAAGATTACATGAGCCAGGCAGTCCATATCTGTCGACAAGTTTTATGTATCTATGCATCTTGCTGATTTTGGAGGGTGTCTCTGACCACTGTAGTTTATCGGAGAGTGACTGGTTATTTTCAGGTTGTGTCTTCTCATTTGTGGAGGTCCAATGATTTTTGAGACATGCTTTCCCTGCCTGCTCCTGACCTGGTCTCTTGGAATCTGGCTCCCTGACTCAGTCTTGTGAGGCGTAGCCAGATTCATTGCTGTAGTTCCTGACCTGGGTGGAGCGGTGGTGTCCATTTCTGTAGCCATGCCTACTCCTGTACCATTTGTATCTGATGGTCTGCCATTCCATTTCTGTCTGGTCTATTGAGTCTCTTTTTGTAGACGAGTGGGAGCAGCTGTCCTGGGGGTCTCTTGAGTGTGTCCAGTGAGCAGTTACAGCCGCAGCTCTTTTCGAATGGGTCAGTGTGAACTTTTTATCTGGCCAGTGCCTGTAAATGTAACTTACCACTCCCCCTGCCATCTCAAATACATTAGCTTCTCAATTTCTGATAATACGCAGTTTCGCTGGATATTTCAAGTGGTAGGGCACACCAGGACTTGCAGGGCTTTCCTTACCAGGGAAAACTGTTTTCTTTTTCGCTGCTAATGCAGCAGAATAATCATTGAAAATCATTATGTGGTGGCCCTCCCAGGTCAGGTGCCCTTTCTCTCTGGCTAGCATTAACATCCTTTCCTTCTCAGGGGAACCGCAGCAACTTCACGAGTAGAAGTCTGGGTCATTCTCTTGGCTTAGACATGGGTGTCTGAGAATGGTGTGCCCACTCATTCTCTAGTGAGGGGTTCCAGGTGTAGCTCAGCAGTTTGAGAAGGGTGTTTTGTAGAAGACCCACAGTGTCTTTCTTTTTGGCACCCTCAGGAAAGCTCAGGATTCTCAGGTTATCTCTCCAGCTCCTATTTTCTGAATCCTGGACCTTTTCTCCAAACCTTACTGAAAGGCCCTCCACAAATCTCGCTCCTCTCCTTGCTGGAATTAAAACTGAATGTGACATATGGAAATATCTGAAACTCTCTTTAACAGGCACAGTTGCTGCTCAGAAAATAACTCCCATAAGGTCCTTCATTATCTATCCCACATATCATTTTTGATTATGCTGGACTGGCTTGCTAAGACTAATTCTCTGGTAAGGGATTTCCTTTGGTAGTACCCCCAAGGTACAGCAGGATGACAGTATGCCTACATTGGTGACAGGGAAGTGGGTACTACCCTGGTTTTAAGGATACCACATATCCTATCTAGCAGTCCAGGCATTAAAGTGTTTCTACCCTCCTGGGCAGCTTCACCCCAGTGGACATGAATCGAGACAGTACTGTTGAAGGACACTTTGCCTTAATATGCAGTACCTCTACTATAAGTTCCAAGGGAGATTACTCAGCACCCCTCTCTACCTAGCTCTGTAAAATTCCACAATAACCCCAACAAGCTCACTGGGACTTCCATCACTGCTCCTTTGTGGAGCCTCTTCAGTATTCAGTAAACACGGTGATTGAGCACTTACAAAAAAGGTGACTCAATCATGGCACCTGTGTTCTGGGCTATCTGGCAAAGTAGCGAGCGGAGGTAGGGGTAGGTAAATACAGTGACAGGATGTCACTATATATACATGAGCGGGGGGGAGACCATGCCGCGATGGGTGGAACGGGAGGGAGGATATGTGAGGTGTAGTGTGGTGGTCAGCTGCTGAGCTGCCCATGTGGCATGGTGGGTAGGTGGCAGGCTGGGGTTGGGAGGATACCAGGTTTGGTTCTGGGGCACGATCGCTTTTTGCTTTGGGTCGGGTTTTCTCTTTTTTTTAAGTTTTACACCCCCCCAACATGCACCCCCCTGGAGTTGAGAATCCTTAACTTGGGGGCTGGGGGGGGTACAGCCTCCCACATAACATAGAAAACCGGTCACTGGTTTCGCAGTCACTGAGAGTGTACATCGCCGTGAATCATTTTCGGCAATGTACACTCGCCAAAATGATGATCGCCCTTCCTCGATCGCCATTATCACATAGAACCCTCCCCAAATTGTGACTGATGCTAAATCAATACATTGACCCATATTGTGGGATGCTGGACTGTGGCAGTAAGAGATTCAATGATCCCTGCTGCCTATCGTGTGGAGAACAGAATCTCAAATCTAAGTTCTCACTGGAGCAACAGGACATCTGGAGGTACCTGCAGCTTAGCAGTGCCCTCAGACAAGTACCTAAAGGTGGTGCTCAGCCCCAATCCCCAAATCCTCACTTGGCTGTGGCTGAAGAAAGGTAAGGCAGGGTACATCTACTCTGCTATCAGAGTTGCCCTTCTGGACCAATCCCAAGCTGTCTGAATAATTTTTTTTTTATTTATTTTATTCGTTGGTAACCTGGTAAGGCTGGAAAATGGGAGGAACTGTTTGGTCTACATTTAAGAATCCCAATGGACCAGATGCTGGCAACTATCACACTTGGCTTGTTTTAAAAATAGAGGCAGGTTGAGTCAAAATGAAATCCTTCACCTGTGGTACAGAACCCCAGTGGTCCTGCATAAGCTTAAGGTGCTGTCCAATAACCATGTATTATGGTTTTGTTCCAAGGTGGCTGGATACTGGAAGTGAATGCAAGAGTTTTGTGCCATGATTCTCCCCCTTCCCTCACTAGATTCTCCCCCAAGTGATGTTTATAGGACTCCTAGACCAGAAACTTCCTTTATCCCCCTCTTAAAGGAGAACAGTCAGCACAAAGGACCCCACACTCAAATGTGTGGCTGATCCCATTGTGCACTTTGTGTGCAAAAACATTTTGATTTACTTATTGTTTACAGTAGTATAGCAGACTATATAAGGCTACTTTTCTTTAGTTACAGCTTGACATCTTCTTTTGCTACAAATCCCCCAATCCCCTACAGCTGACATAAGAGCAGTAGACATCAGTTGAAGATTCAATAGCCTGCAGTGCATGTTACAACTTTTATAATCTTCAGTCCCATATGTTTTCTGGGACTGTTTTTCCTCCAGGGGGCTATTACAGTTCTCTGTGACTGTATAGCCCATGGAGGATAGTGGGACCAGCAAACAAAAGATCAGAGTTTATACAAACTCTAACATGCACTGCAGGCTATTGAATCTTCTCATTGCTGCCTACTGCTCAGATGTCATCTTCAGGGGATTTGGGGATTTGTAGTAACAATTAGTATGAAACAATCTACTATCAATATGGTGTTAGGGTCCCCCAGATGGATGGTTCTGGGGGACTTCAATGCTTGGGTTGATGACGAACTCTCGCAATTTGATCAGGACTTCCTCCAACTTATGAATTTGTTGGGCTTCACACAGATTATTACCTCTGCGACCCATGGTCACGGTCACTTGTTGGACATGGTTTTTCCCACTGGGTATGGTTACCTCTTACTTGGTGGTGGAGCTGGTTGGATGGTCTGACCATCACACTATAAGGTTCAACTTTCAGGCTCCCCCTTATCGGTCTACCCCTATGAGGAAGGTCTGGTACTGCCCTTTAAGGGGTTTGACCCCAGATGGCATAGCAGTGGTGCTGGACCTACAGGTTTTCCGAGTGCAGATCCAGACAATCTGTTACAAACCTATAATAAGGCTGTGACTGAGGCTGTGGATTCCATAGCTCCTGTCCGAGTTCACCCTCTCACCCATCACCCTCGGTCCTCCTGGTTTGATGGAACCTTGAGGGAGTTGAGGCAAGTAGGATGAAGGATGTAATGGCAGTGGCGGAAATCGTGTCTTGATGCCAACAGACTTAGATTGATGGCCCACTATTTGGACTATCAATCGGCCATCTCCTGTAAGAAGGCAGAGTTCCTGTCCAGGGAGATCGCTGCTGCACAGAACTGACCAGCACAGATATTCCGAACTGTCAACAGACAGTGCAAGCCAGCCTGTCTGCAGTCTCACAGAGCATTGTCACAGGAGAAGTGTGACGAGTTTGCTCTATTCTTTGCAGAAAAGGTTGTCAACATCAGGTCTGAGATCTGTGCAGCTCATTCCAATGGGTGTGATGGTGATCTGTGTGAGGTTGCAGGTCCTAAGTTTGTCAGGTCCAACTTTGACCATTTGGTGATCACGGATATCATGAGGATCATCCAGAGTATGCTGCCAACTTGCTGTAGTTTAGACCCAGGCTTAACTCGCCTCCATTTGGGGTGTGTTGATGTCATCAGCCAGGTCATAGCTAAGATAGTCTGGTGTTCATTAGAGACAGATGTGTTTCCCGACACCCTGAAGGAGGTGGTGGTGACACATCTCCTTAAGAAATCCTTTCTCAACCTGGACTGTCTTGCCAACTACAGGCCCATCTCTAACCTCCTCTTTGTGGGTAAGGTTATTGAGAAGGTGGTCGCGCTGCGGCTGGAGGATCATCTTACCATCCACAATGACTACAATCCTCTCCAGTCCGGGTTCTGGAAGAGGCATAGTACCAAGATGGCCCTTGTTCTGGTACTCAGTGACCTCCAGATAGTGAGAGATTGGAAGAGCCGTTCCATCTTGGTTCTCCTCGATCTCTCTGCAGCATTCTACACCATGGACCATGGTGTGCTATTGGAGCACCTGCAGCTGAAACATGGACTGTCTGGTACAGTTCTCAGGTGGTTCCATTCTTTCCTCACTGGCAGGTTTCAGAGAGCAGTGTCAGGGAATTATTCCTCTGATATGTTCTCCCTGCCATGTGGGGTGCCGGAGGGCTCTGTTTTATCACCCATGATGTTCGCGGTGTATATGCTGTCATTGGGAGAAGTTGTAAGGTGATATGGGGTGAGTTTTCACTGCTCTGCAGATGATACTCAGCTATACATGTCCTTCATGCCCAAGCAGGAGGGAGTTGTCCCTGATGAAGAGGGTTTATGCCCTCAAATCACTGGGGAGCCATTGTTATGTGCATCTGTCAATAAACTGAATGTGTTTTTTCTCTAAATCTGTGTATATCACTTTTCTAAATGGTTCTTGTGGCTGAAGCTGAACCCTGACAAGACCAAGGTGTTGGTTGTGGACCCAGGTTGTTAGGTAGAGGGACTTTCAGTGAGACAGCCTTCTGGGCCTCGGCTTGGAGGCAGGCAGCTGATGACCTCTGATCGGGTGCAAAATTTGAGCGTTATCCTCGATGAGGGGCTGACGCTTAGATCTAAGGTATCGTCCAATGGCAAGATCTCATTTTACCACCTGAGAAATATCACCCAGATTAAGCACCTGGTTCTGCCTGATGACCTTCCAATGTTGGTCCACGCCTTTATGACCTCCTGCCTTGACTACTGCAACACCCTGTACCTGGGGCTACTGAGGGTTGATATCCACCTTTTGCAGCTGGTGCAGAATACAGCTGCCAGGTTGTTGACTGGCCTACCTCAATCTTGCCATGTCATGCCTGTTCTCTTTGGCCTGCACTGGCTGCCTATTCAGTGGCATATCACCTTCAAGGTTGGTTTGCTGACCTACAAAGCCCTACATGGACAGGAACCGTGTTATCTGCAAGATCTTCTTTGCCTCTGCTACCCCCCCACCCACTCTGCTCTGCCAATGAGGGATTGCTAGAGGTTCCCAGGGTTCATTTTGAAGACCTCAGGTGCCCGGGTCTTTGCGTTTGTAGCCCCTACCCTGTGGAGCTCTCTACCTCATTGGATAAGAGAGTGCCTGACCATGGAGAGCTTTAAATCTGCACTAAAAATACATCTTTTTAATCTTACTTTTCTGGAATTTTGATGAACGGTTGATGTAGGTATATATTTTAATATTCTGTGATATTTTAACTGTAGAGTTTTTAATTAATTGTACAAGCGCTTTGATCTTCCTGCAAATTGTGCCTTTTATAAATAAAATATTGATTGATTGATACTGTAAATAGTAAATAAACCAAAATGTTTCTGCACACAAAGTGCACTTTGGGACCAGACCCACACTTGAGAGTGGGGGCTTTTGTTGGTGACTTTCCCTTTAAATGAGCTGGATTACAGCAGCCTTAGCAGAAGCCAAGAGGCTTCTTCTTTATTGTTAGCATACATCAGATGTACCCTCTGTCCAGGAATGGTCGAACACTCTAGGTAAGCTGGCAAACTTTGAATGTCTCACCCGTTTTGTAAGCCACTGCATGGAAGTCTATCACTGCACAAGGAGCCATTATCTTTGCTCTGCTATTTGCCCCCCCCCCCCATGGGGGGCCTTGGCCTGGGATAGGGACAGTTTTGAACCAAACTATCCTAATCACGATGATCCACCTTTACTCCCTGACCCAGCCTAGCCCAGATACACTATTCAGCCTGATTCCCATCTTCCAGGGAGTAGGGTGAACCTGTTCTATGCCACAGTTGGTCCATTCCCCCAGGATACAAAAGACACCTCCACAGTTAAAAGGATCTCAGGCTAGAAGATGTCAGAGGTACACTATTGGTCCTGGACCCATCTGATAGCATCACCCTGACCCTTCCATGTGGAAGATGAGCACTTGCTGGTGAACATACTGATCTGCTTAATATCTTGTTTAAGAACTTAGTTTTATTACCATTCTGATAATGAACATGGACACTCTCCTCTAGATGACTGAACTGAAATAAGTTCAATGGCAGTCTGTGAATAAACTATAAATCTTTGATTGTTAGTCTGTCTCTGCTCTGCGTGTCATATGAACAGGGTCCTCATGATTTTACTATATATCTGGTATGTGTGCCGTCAAGTTGGTTGTGTATATTGATTGTTGTCTTTTGGAAAATTGCAGTTAAATATTTAACTGCAAAAATAAGCTGTCCCAGAGAAGTACTTACTACTGACTGAATAAGAAATAGTCAGACAGCAATGAATCATGAGCTGGGTATTTGAAGTTGGTGTGTTAACAGTACAAATGTGACTAGACGGTTAATTAACAAAATGTGAAAATTATATGTTTATATATTTTTTTATGTTTATTGATCGACAAAAAGTCATTACAATATCAATAAAAAAGGCATATTGCATAGTTCATCTGCATATATATTACACATATCAATGTGAAAATAACGGCCTGAGGAATTTTGTGGTAAGAAACATATCGATCACATAAATATAATTCTTTAAATCATTTCAAACATTCATCATTAAAATGTAGTTTCTTTCTGTTGACAGCTTTTTGGAAGGAGGCTACAGAATCCAAAACTGGGACAGTGTGATTTGGGTAACTAAGTAACTTGATATATTTGTTCCAGTTCTATACTAGATAAAATATAGACATAGAATCATAGAAGTTGATGGCAGATAAGGACTGCAAGGTCCATCCAGTCTGCCCATGTTTTCTACCTTATGAATGTGCCATAGGGCTGTACTCTTTTAATGGCCTATCCATGCTCATCCGTATTGCTCTCTTATGCCTATCCCATGCCTGCTTGAAGACCTGCACTGTATTCATATCCACCAATCTTGCCGAAGTACTTGTTTCTATGGATAGGAGTTACGTAGGGGACATAGAATCACTATATGTGTTAAATCATCCATTCTTAATTGACAATTACATAGAAGGTCAGTTTTGTTTTTGTTGTAAAAAGTTATGTCGGTGGCTTTTACAGTATTCAGATCTGTACTTACTTAATAATTTTATTTTTGGAAGATTCTTCACCACATTCAAGTATGGCTGAAACAATATATTCCTTTTGTTGATTGCTAACCATTTGCTAAATCTAAATTGTGAAAATATGCTGATTTTTTTTTGTGTGTAAAAGTCCCTAAATCATTGTTTGCTTAATTATTTCATGTCATTAAAAGATTTAACAAAGACTTTTGATAGACAATAGAGTAATCCTTTGGGTTTGACATGTTCTCTTATAAATTTTATACTTGGGAAATGCATATCTTTGTTTAGATAGGTTAATTCTTCTTCTACACATTTTTCAGGTAATCTGTCTTCGCTCATGGTATTTGCTTTGAACCAATATATGAATATTCTCTTTTTTACCATACATTCTATAGGTATTTGTCCAAGGTCTGCTTTCACTAAAGCTGAAGGTGCACATAGAGGAAGTCTTACTAGCTTCCTATAATATGAATTGAGCAGTTTTTCTGTATTCCCTGTTTCATAGTATCCCCATACTTCTGAACCATAAAGCAGTTGACTTTTTAATTTAGCATTTATGACTTTTAAACATCCTTTTACTAAGCTGCCCCTATGTTTGTATGAAAAGCAAAAAAGTGCCAGAAGAAATGTTTTAGCTTTTCTTTCAAGTTCCTCTAAGTGTTTATTCCAGTTTAAGGTGTCTGAGAAAACTATCACTAAATAACAGGAAGTTCTAACCACTTCCAAGTTATATTTAATTATTATATACTTTGATTATTTGCTTCCACCAAACACCATCACTTTGTTTTTTTGTAATTGATTAATAATTCTGCCTGACTACATTCAAGGAAAAATTTCTCCAGCATCCTTTCAATCTCTGAGTAGGTGGTTGATGATAATTCTATATTATCTACACAGGTCAAGTATGGGTAGCTGTGATTTGCTATTTCTCATGGATGAAAATCAGTATTGCATAATTTTCTCAATAAATGCATTTAAGTACATGTTAAATGATAATGGAATAGGAGTACACCCTTGCTTAACACCCCCTGTTGGTAATACATTCTTTACTCCTATTTCCGATCGTATCATATCTGATCTGTGTGGTATTTCCCAAGTATAGAATTTTTATCATATTTAGCATAGATATTATAGGAATCATAGGAATCATGGCAATTTTTACAGAGCTAGGTAGTGTGTCCATAATGCTCACTTATAACCCTAGAGTTATTTTTGCTCACCACATTATCCTTCCCTATAGAATTTATCAAGGACCCTGGTTTTCCACTTTTACTGGTAACACTGGTAAAAAATCATATATTCCTGCTTCGTTTGTGGATTTTTAATTCTTGTACCGGTGCCTCACGGAAATTGCATGTCACTGCACAGAATCCCTAAGATTTCAGCATCTTTTTTTAATTTTTTTATTTTCTCTTTCTATGCCCCCTTCGCATAGCATCAGTCCCCACTTTTCAGAGATCCCTAAGCTGAGTATCCCCTAGCTTCACACCAGGTAATGCTCAGGAGCTCCTGTGGGCCTGCCCCCATCCTGCCTGGGTTGTACCCCCCAGGTGGGAAGGGAAGGGACCCCAGGTCACCCCTCCACAGTCCCTTAGTGTGTGTCAGGCAGCACAGTGGGCACCTCATGGAGCCTGGTTATGAAGTCTGGGGCAACTGGGTCCCTTCTACAAGTCGCCAATGTGGGGTGATTGTTCCTCATTTTCTGGACATTGTCCCTGAGAGCACTGGCACTTGAGGGGATCCAAGGAAGTAGGGCACAAAGAGGCATGCCACTGCTCCAGATCCTTTCTAGTGTCCTCCCCTCCCGATCACTCTGCAGCCCCATTGCACCACCACCCGTTGTCACCCAGGTGGTGGTAAAGAAGCAGGACCTGCAGCTCACCCTCTCCGGAGAAGGACAGCAGCCCCCCAGGTGCTCAATCCTACTCCTCTGGCCAGACCTCCAGCAACCTGAGTTCACTTCTGACCCTGGCTTGCTGGCATTGCAAGCAGTAGCACTACTGCAGCGCCGGTGGGCCAGTCCAGATTTCATCATCCTAAAATGAATGCTGCTGTGCTTTGCATACTTTCTGCTTTGCTGTGTATAGAATCAGTAAGGAAACCACCCACACTGCTTTGTTGTGACCAGCCATTCAGTTTAACCACCCATGCTTCCCACCATTCTCTCCATCAGCTGAGAATTGCTTTCCTTCCTGAAACCACAGTTTTCATTTAGTATGTGCCTAAACGTCTTTTACTATTTATATTACACTGGATGATACAAAAAAAGAAAATACAAGTTTATTTATTTATTTATTTTATGTTGACCAGGTAAGTGCACTAGACAAATCCTGCCTATTTTCAGGCACGACCCGGGGAGGGGGATACAGATGAATACCAACTGACCTTGAACCAGACTAAGCTGTTGGTGGTATTTTTCATAAATCAGTGTCAGTATTAGCATGCATGGGCAGGGCCACTGGAAAACTGCAGGAAAAGTAACCTGACATTGCAGAGATTTTTTGCAAAACTTGCTGGAAAATTGCAATAGTTCTACTATAGACCCTGAGTGCTTCACAATAAATCCTTTACTGTTTACTGCAGCATATATTAGTCAGCATAAACTGCTAAATGAATACACTGACACTTGAATGTGTTTTAAATATGAAGAAAAACGTATGTTCCTAACATAACTCCTAAACGGATAAGGTGTGTTGCCTCTCTTCCAGAATGTAAACATGGGCCTCATACAGTGCCAAATAGATTATATTTAGTGAGCCACAGAAAATCAGTATTAAATAAATCCAGAATAAACAAATGTTATCTGTTTCTGGATGCAGAATAACGAAGCCTGATCAAAAGCTATTTACAGTGCTCTGTCAATTATTCACCCACTTTGGTGTAAGAAAAAATAAGCAAAGGGGGTGACAAATAATTCAGTTTTAGTAAAATGTTGTAAAGTGTTTAATGTTCATAATGTGCACTGTAGGTACTGTGCACTATTATTAAAATCATATATTAAAACATTATATATGGGTATTATTATGGCTGGCAGTATAGCCTAGTGGTTACAGTAACACTCAATGATTGAACTGGGTACATCCAGCAGACTTGGATTTGATTCCCACAACCTCCACTTGCATACTGCGTGACTCGAAGCAAGTCACTTAACCTCCTCAGTGCTCCTGGATCACATCAGTTCTGCCTTGTCGGCCTTACCCGGTATACAAAGAATATAAAATAATATACCAATATATGTTTTCTATATCATACAATAGTCAGGGTGCCATGTAATTTAACTGCATTTTACTCGGGCTGCAAGAATTTTGTATAGGTAAAGATAAATATTGAGATACATTTCATGTGTTTTATAAAGTGTGTTTTTAAAGTTTAGTCAGGTTTTTATTATATTTGCATGTGAGCATCTAGGTTGTAGATTGCTAAGCGCAGGATCACTGTTACCAACTAGCTTATTCAAGTTTATAATCAGCAGGGCCATCCAAAATCCTCAGTTGTATGAATGAAAACTAATCTGAATGAAAGTATGTTCACAAGGAAAAAACATAGAAACATAGACTTTGACGACAGATAAGGACCGCTTGGCCCACCTAGTCTGCCCATTTCCCTACCTACAGGATAGGCCGCAGATCCTAGTTAACCAACAGCCTATTTCTTCCTACCCCCCACAAGAATTGCCTTATGTCTGTCCCATGCACTCTTGAATTGTCCCACAGTTTTAGACCCCACAACCACCTCAGGAAGGCTGTTCCATGCATCCACTACCCTCTCTGTGAAAAAATACTTCCTCACATTGCCCCAGAACTGCCCCCTCTCTATCTTTAAATTGTGTCCCCTTGTTCTTGCATGTCTCTTTTTCTGAAAGATGCTACCCTCTTGGACTTTGTTGATTCCACTGAGGTACTTAAAAGTTTCTATCATGTCCCCACTCTCCCTTCTTTCCTCAAGGGTATACATATTAAGCTCCTTTAGCCTCTTCTCGTACGGCGTCTCTTGCAGACCCTGCACCATTTTAGTTGCCCTCCTCTGGACTGCCTCTATCCTGTCTATGTCCTTGCAGAGATGGGGTCTCCAGAACTGGACTCAGTACTTCAGATGGGGTCTCACCAATTGTCTGTACAGAGGGATAACAACTTCCTGTTTTCTGCTGGTGATGCCTTTCCCTATTCATCCCAGTATACCCCCAGCCCTCCCTACTGCCTTCTCACATTGCTTGCTAACCTTCAGGTCATCTGATATGATTACCCCCAGGTCCCTTTCCTTTTTTGTTGTTGTTACTACCTCCCCCCCCCATTGTGTAATCTTCCCCTGGATTCTTGTTTTCCAGGTGCATTACCTTGCACTTTTTTGCATTGAATCAAAGCTGCCATACTTCCGACCATTCCTCCAGCCTTGCCAAGTCCCTTCTTATCCTTTCCATGCCTCTTTGTTTATCAGCCCTGTTGCAGATCTTTGTGTCATCTGCAAAGAGGTATACTTTTCCTTCCAGTCCCTCTGCAATGTCACTTATAAAGACATTAAAAAGGACTGGACCCAGTACTGAACCCTACGGTACCCCACTAGTAACCCCTCTTTCTTCAGAGTGGACTCCATTTACAATTACCTTCTGTGTCCTGTTGTCCAGCTAATGTTTTACTGAGGCTACCACCCTGGGACCCACTACCAGGCTGGTTAATTTGACTATTAATCTTTTGTGTGGGACTGTGTCAAATGCCTTGCTAAAGTCTATGTAGGCCATGTCCACAGCCCCTCCCTGGTCTACTACTTTGGTCACCCAGTCAAAGAAATCTATTAGATTCGTCTGACATGACCTTCCTGCTGTGAACCCATGCTGCCTTGGGTCCTGTACCCCACTGGCCTCTAGGTACTCAACTATTCTTTCCTTTAGAAGTGATTCCATCACTTTCCTTACCACAGAGGTCAAACTGACAGGTCTGTAGTTTCCTGCCTCTGTTTTGGTCCCACTATTGTGAAGGGGAATCACATCTGCCTTCCTCCAGTCCTAGGGTACCACACCATCCTCCCATGATTTATTAAAAAGAGTAGTCAGTGGTTTCACTAGTTCCTCCCTTAATTCTTTTAGAATTCTGGGGTGAATTCCATCAAGCCCCATTGCTTTGTCCACCTTCAGTTTTAGGAGTTCTTGCAGAACCCTTTCTTCTGTGAAAGGACTGGGATCGACCCCCCTATCAAGAGTGCTTCTGTTAATTGGATTAGGCACTTCCCCCTCCTCTTTTGTGAATACTGAGCAGAAATATTGTTCAGTATCCTTGCCTTTCACTGTCCCCTCTGCCCACCCACCATTCATTCTATTCAGCCTCACTATCCCTCCCTTTGTCTTTCTACGCTCTCTGATGTACCTATAAAAGGTTTTATCCCCCTTCTTAACCAAGTTGGCTATCTTTTCCTCAGTTTGGGCCTTTGCTATTCTGACTTCCCTCCCTGCTTCCTTCTGCCGTAACTGGTACAGCTCTCTGTCCTGCTCCTTCTGTGTTTCCTTATACTTCCTGAATGCTATCTTTTTCTCCCTGACTTTCCCAGCCACCTCTTTTGAGAACCATAGCGGCTTTTTCTTTCATTTTGATTTGTTTATTTGCTTCACACAAAGGCTTGTTGCCTCTGTGATGGCAGTTTTGATGATTCCCCATTGTTGCTCCACCCCTCCTTCTAGCCTGTCTGCTAGAGCTTTTCTGAGGCACTCTTCCATCTTGCCAAAGTCAGCCCTCCTGAAGTCCAGTACCCTCACTTGTGTATGGCTAGACTGTGTAGCTGAGTTTAATGTGAACCACACTGTTTGATTGTCACTTGTTCCCAGATGGCAACCCACTTCTAGATCTGAGATCCTCTCACTGCCAACATTTGAGAGTATGAGGTCTATGATTGCTCCCTCATGAGTGGGTTCTGAAACTAGCTGTCTGAGTCCTGCCACCTGTAGGGCATCAAGAATGGCCCTGCTCTTGGATGTGGCTGCAGCAAATGTGCTCCAGTTAAAATCTGACGTATTCAGGTCTCCCATCAACAGTATCTCCCCTTTCTCTGCCATTCTAAGAATGCCTTCTATCATATCCTTGTTCATTCCCTCCCCCTGACATGGGGGTCCATACACAACCCCTGTGCGGATTGTGGTGCCCTTTCCAGTCTCCAAGGTGACCCACAGTGCCTCCTCTCCTCCCTCTTTACTCTTTTGTTCAGTTGCTTTTATCCCTTCCTTTACATGAGAGCTACTCCTCCCCTCTTCTCCCTGCCTGTCTCTCCTGTAGGTTATGTACCCTGGTATGTTAACATCCCAGTCATGGTTTTCTGTGTGCCATGTTTCTGTGACTGCTACAATATCCAGGCATCCCTCTTCAACAAGGCCACCAGCTCAGGGGCTTGTTGCCCATACTATGAGCATTGATACTCATTACCCTCCATTTACTGATGGCCTTACTCCTTTTGCCCCATCCCTGTCCTTCTTGCCTTTGTCACTTTCCCATTTACCCTGCCTTCTCCCTATCACCACCTCTATGTTGGTGTTTACCACACTACTACCGTGATTTTTGGGGTGGGCTAGGATTTTCCTGTTCCTTTCCAGTGCCTCCCCCCTTGGCTAGTTTAAATGCTTGCCAATGAAGCATTTAAACCTATCCCCTAGGATCTTGGTCCCCCTCCTGGACAGATGCAGCCCGTCATGCCAGTATAGGCTTGCATTACTGCAGGTGGACCCCCAGTCCCCAATGAAGCCAAATCCCTGAGCTCTGCACCAGTTTTTCAACCACTGATTGAATCCCATGGTGTGGAACACCCTAGTCTCTTCTACACCATAGATGGGCAGCACCTCCGGGAAGATTACCGTGCGTGCTACTTGTCTAAGTTCCCTCCCCAATTCCACAAACTCTTCCTGCACTGCTCTAATCCCTTTCTTAGCCAGGAAATGTGTCCCTAGGTGGACAATGACATCAGGCTCCCTCCCCTGTGCAGCTGCTCTGGCAATCCTGAGGATTCGCTCCCTGTCCCTCAAGCCATGGCACCAGGCAGGCACCTTACCTCCCTCTCCCCTTCCTCCCCCAGTTCTATCTTCCTAACAATGGAGTCCCACACCAGGAGTTGCTTTCTTCCCCTGTAGGGTCCCATGCCACCCTCCTGTGTGTCTCCTTTTTGGAGGTTCTCAGCATCCTCCTTGGTCTCCACTGTGGGTGCCTCCATAGAGGAACCACACTTTGCCAGAATGGCATAGGAATTGAGGAGAGGTATAACTGGGGGGTGCACCTCTGTTCCACCACCCTCATCCTCCCTGAGCCCACTGTAGTCCATCCGCTCCTCTTTCTTGGCAACCTCTGAGGCAATGGCAGTGGCACTGGTGGTCCCTGGATGGAAGAGGAGGTCCCACAAATCCTGGCCAACTCAGTCTGGAGATGAGCAACCTCCTCCCTCAGCCAAGAGAGGTGCCTGCAGATGGGACAACACCGCATTCTCCAGAATGTCTCCCGGAAGACTGCTGCTCCACAGGCACTGCGCTGCACCACTCCCATCATGTCTTATTTCTGGCCCCTTAACTGTTGTTTGGAATCCTTACTCTTTCCTCTGTTTTTTTTCTTTCTCTTCTCTCTCTACTTACTTTCTGCCTCTGTGCCCGTTAAACTCCTGATTGTCCTGTTCTGAGACAAGAATATCCTATATTTTGCAGCTGACCCATTACCTACTCAGAGGCAGACCTCCAGCAGCTAGAGGGGGCTGGAGAGCTGCTCTTGCCCTTCTAGGATGAAGGGTCTTTGGTGGCTCTGTGATCACTCACTTCCTGCTCCCAAACAGGAAGTTCCTGTTGTCAATCAAATCCTGTGCCTATAAAAGTAGAACTAGCTTTGGGTGGGGGGGTGGAGCAGAGGGAAGGAGGGCAATATAGTCCCAGTAGAGAAGTCCAGTCACACAGCAATCCTTCCTCCTGGTGTCTTCTGCCAAGCTACTAACAGAATCTTTCTAAGGCAATCTTTAAATTTAGTTTCCTTCTAGCTAAGCCACTCCCCCTACTTACCAGATCTTTCTACAAGTAATTTAAAATGCACAGTTATCAAGCCCTTTCAATCACCTGAGATTTACACCTAGATAACTGTTCAGATAACCATTCAGTTCAGTTAACTCAGACAAAAACAATAATTTTTTTTTGTTTTGTTTGTTAGTTTGTTTTTTTACCCTAAATTAAAGGTCCAAGTACAAGAGATCTACTTCTTGAGTGCCAGTAGAGAAGTCTAGTCACACAGCACTCCTTCCTCCTCGTGTCTTCTGTCAAGCTACATACAAAACTGCCTTACTACTTACAAAAAGGCTTCACAGTCAGCACCCCATTTAGGTGAATTAGATCATTTGCACCTTTAAATAAATAAATGTAACCAGGGTTCAGGTGGGGTGTTATTAGTTATTAGTGTGCGGTGCCTCCATTTTTGTTACCCACTACCTGGCTAGCCTAGGTTTGGGGAGAAAACATTTGCTTGGCATCAGGGCTAGGTTTGCACTTCTGGTCGGGGCACCCAAGTAATTATGGATGCAGGAAGCAATAATTGAAAATGTCCAAACCAGGAGTGGGATTCTAAAGTGGGGCTTTTATTCACTTCAACACAAGAATATAAAGCAAGATGGACCCCCATGGGGCTACACTCACTGGATATGCAAATCTATAGAAGTCAGGACACATCTTCTTCATCACACAACAACCCTCAGGGTCTGAAAACATCGGGGCTCCCATGCCCAAACTGGTACTCTCACTCTTGGATTCCCTGGCATGGCACTCAGCCAGCATTAGTACACTTTTCCATATGTCATGGACTTTTGGTGGTGGCTCCCTCAACCACCCATGAGCGCTTCTAGCTCTAAAGTGAAAAAACACATCCTTAATCCCACATCTGGGTACTTTCTGCAGACACTGGCCAAGTGTCTGGGAGAAAGCTATAGGTGCCTAAAGTGAATCCGTAGAGGTAAATCTGGTTACTCCAGATGGGGGGGTCTCCCACCTCTTGTTCCCAATCCATACCCGGCCATTCATTTGGAGTCAACACCTTTCCTTGAACTCCCTGTTTGTAGATGCTATCTTGAAATGTATATCACATTTAACAGTCTACTTTCCATGTAACTGGTGTCCTGACTTGCAACGTTCTCTAAGTGGCTATGTCCATCCCTGTAGACCCCCACTGGTTAGATGCATTTCAAGCCATACACATGTCTTAAAGTGCTGTACTGGGCTGTCCTTTCCTGACCCTGCAGAAGCAGATACTTTTAAACAACTTTCTTTGTGAAACATGGACTCTATGTCAGAGCAGACTCACCATGGTTCGCAGGTGTCCCAGGGCTTCTCACACAGAAACACACATCTGGTACCTAAGTACAAATTCTCTAGTCAGGCTGCTTTCCCTCTTCCAGCAGGGCCAGGAGATTGTCTCTGAAATGCTGGTCTTCCCCCCCATCCCTCTAGGGTTGGGGCACTGGAGAAAACTGGGGAACAGTCTCAACCACTTCTATTGGTTTCTTCTGTGTCCTTCTCTAGGGCAAGAACACACACCCTCTCCTTGTTGTAGCTCTATTACAGAGCTAGGCTCTGAGGGGCTGCCAACAGCAGCACACCTCCTCCTTCCACTGAGTCTCTCACTAGACTGACTTTGAAAATCCCAACATTCTAACCTAACTCCCTGCTGCAACATTCCACTGTGGCTTATCCTGCTGTGAGAATTCTAAGTGATGTCATCCCTGCAGCTCAGCTGAGACTGAGGACAGAGTACAACAGTGTGAAACCCATTTAACATTTAACTGGTGTCTCACAAGCTGTCTTTCCCTGCCTGCCACTAGATCTAATTGGGAATCTAGTAACCCCGGGTAACAGGGGGGTTACACCCACCCTCGGCCAGGAAAATGACTGTCTGTAGTCATTATTCACCTGGCCCGGACCATCTTATCCTATGTGTTGACTATGGGGAGGTAGTGCTACCTTCTCCCTTACCATGTGCCAGGCACAGGCAGGCAACACTAAGGGCCCAGAGGCCATTGGCTGATGCATCAGCCTCTACTCTATGATCTTTCTATAGTTACCTAGTGGCCCTGGTAGAATTGCCCAGAGCATAGCCCTAATAGAGCAGTACTGTGGCCCCTACTGCAGGTCAGAACCACAGCCTGTCTATCTCCCCTAGCCCTCTAAGGAAAATCTATCTGACCATAACCCAAATTACCCCAAAACAGGGAAACCTCCTGCAACCCTGGACACCTGCAACCAAACACACAAAGAGCTAATACTATACCCTAGGTATTACTCCCCCACTACCCCACAACCATACCTGTGGAAGGAAAAGTTTAACACAGCAAACAGCAACACTGCACTTTAAACACTGCTACTTTCAAGCACATGGAAGACTCAGCTGAGTCCCTCCTCCTCTTCTTGCCTTCTCTTCTTGACTTCTTCAGGATCACCTGCAAGAGAAAAGACAAAACAACCCCTAATCTGCAAACACAGTACTATCTAACCCCTACCATCAAAACACTGGAGAATCCCCCAAATATTTTTTTAGAAAAGTAGAAAAACAGTAGAAACAGTAGAAACACAATGACATTATTTACAATACACATTTTCTGGGGATGGAGTGCCCTAAAGGTCTCATCTAGTGACAACAGTGCCCAAAGGCAAGTCCAAGAAAGAGTCTTTCCTGAGCCAGAGCCTGGTGAAGCACAGTTCTGGTAAGACTGTAATCCCAAAGGGGAGAGTCTTTGAGGACAGTTCAAACAGTTTGAAGTCTGCTAGGTGTAGGGTGTGTACTGCAATGTCATTAAAATAGAAAAGTCTGGACTTACCAGTCTCTTGAAGAACAAAATCAATACAACACCTGGAATTCCAGCCAAAAAATCTCTCTGGCCGCATTCTTCAGATACAGCTGGGCAGACATCTTCTGGAAAATGACAAGATAGCACATCTGGAAACTGCTGGGTTGATGTCATCTAGGAGATGGAACCTTGGAACAGGACAGGAAATAGCTGGTCTGAAGTCATCCGAAATCACAGGTGATGAATCAGGATACAGCTGGGCTGGTGTCCTCTCTGTGTATGAAGTCATCTGGAAGGGCAGGCAATGGAATCTGGAAAGCCAGTACACTGCAAGACTGATGAATTTGGGGCATCTGGTTCCTGGAACACCAGTCTGGCAGAACAACATAGGTACGGCAATGGCTGGATGGCAGCACTGGCAACCACTGCTCTGCTTTCCACTTGGTAGGCATGTGCACATTCATAGGAAGTTGCCTGCACTGTGGGAAGTAACACAATGGGTCAGATGCAAGAATTATTACCCCATCTGGGTGCTCATAATTCACACTGAAGAAGGTTTCATGTCCCCCTCCATCCACAATATGAACAGTGTCTATAAACAGTGTTCTGCCCACTTTCCATTGTCTGAATTTCTCTTGTAACACTCTGTCTCAGACATACCAACTTGCGCCAGGATGCACATATCTTGTTGCTCTTCCATTATCCAGGATTTCCTTTTTCTTTCAATCTCCTCCCAGACTCACTGAGGAAAGGTAGGAAAGGATACCCCATAGATCTCATTTGCCTTCCTACGAACCAGTCTTTCCTCTTTACTACACTTGGTCAACTTTAGACCTCTGGACTGGCTTAGGGGCAGCCAGTCCTGGTTCTGCCAGCTACGCATACTTAATGCAACGTAAAATGGATCTTTGACTCCTCCTTGTGGGAACAGGGCTGTGGAGTCACCAATCTCTCCTTCTGTTCACTCCTCTGAGGCAAGATCCCAAGGCTGTGGATCCACACCTTCTTCATAAGGCCACACAGGTTCCCCCTCATCCTCTTCCTCTCTAAGGATCTGAACCCAGGATTGAGCAGTCATCCTCACTCCTGAGACCATCCACTCTTCGCTGGGTGCGGAGATCGACACCTCCCATTCAACGGTCTCCCTCATCTCATCTTCTTCTATGAGACTTGGGCTCAGCCCCTTTCCCCAAGGATCTGCTGATGCTCCTTCTGCACTGTCTCTCTGTGACCTCGAACTCGGACACATCAGTACTTTGCTCTGCCCGTAGATCTGCACCCTCTTGCTTCATGCCACACTCTGCTGAGCCTTCTCCAACAGGCTGTACGTGGTGCTGTGTGCTGCCAACTGCAGGTTCTTGAAACTTTGTCCATGTGGGAGCCAAACGAATCTGGGGTGCTTTGGTTAGACCATGTCTCTCTAGGAACTAGAACAGTGAAGAACCATGAAGACATCCCTTCCAACCTTTAAGCACATTATGCACACTCTTACTGGATATCCAGGAATTGCCACATGAGGAGGCAAACGCCCCGCGTAGTAACATCTCTCAATATCTTTCAATCTGTTAACTTCTTCTTCTATCATAGCCCGGGCATGATCCGGGTAGCAGACGGATCCTGAAGCCATGACTGGAGAGAAAACAAAACTCACTATTATCTCAAGTACCACTCTGTTGGAAAAACTTTTACAAAATGGCTCCCCTACTGCTGTGTTTACTTTACTACCCCACCCTGTAATGGCAGTGGCAGCACTCCTGCGCATCAACATTCTGTTTCTGACTCAAGCCACTGTGCATCCGATGTACACGCTCTACTGATCAAGTTTACTCAAACTGTTTAAACTGCACTGTCTGTTCTCTTAGCACATTTATGTTTTTTTACTGGACTTTTTATTTGCTGTAACTCACTATTCTTGCTTAAAAGTCCCTAAAGCCACAGTATTTCATCACACAGGATTGCCTGTATTTCTTGTTGCATCTTTCATACAATCCACGGTCTCTCACATGGCTTTGAAAATTATACTGTTGCTGAACCCACAATTATGACACAGTCCTTCTTTGCAAAATGATCACACTGTTACACACAGATTCAGCTGGCTTTAGTTAAAATCACACACAGTTTGAGTTGTTTTTAGGCTGGTACTCACTTAATCAGTAGCTGATTATTGCGATGGAAAAATTCGGCCTACAGCCGGTCTTGGAGGCCTCTGGAATGAAGTGGGCTGGCAGTCCTGCCGATTGTCCCTACAAACACCTCGATCTCTTCCCAGACTAATCGAAATGCGGGTTGAGCCTGATTTTAAACTGAAAAGTCAGATTTTACCACTTTTATAACGTTTTCAGTCACCGCGATGCTCCTCCTGGCAAGCCTGTTTGCACACTACTCTCTCTCTCTCCCCCTCTCAAACACTGTGAAATTCACTCTAGAGCTGGCTTGGGGGCGGGACCGATTGCAATCTCACCAATCACTCGACGCCATGCAAATGAGCCTCTTTCTTCTCGTGCTCTTCTCCTCCATGGCGATCATTGAGCAGGCAAAATTTAAACTGCAAACCACACTTTTTTTTTTTTTAACTGTACAGTAGCTCCTCTGTGGGAGCACCATTTTGACCATTTTTCATGGTATTTCACTCAGCGACTCTCTCTGTCCATACAACAAGCACTTCCAACTTCTAGGATACAAATCTCTCTTTGTTTCCCACAGGTTTCCACACTTTTTCCTGTCACACATAACTTTAGAAAGCTGGCAAACGTATAACTTTGATGCAGGACAAGGGGCATACACCCTTAGGCTTTACTGCTCCTCGGTAAACTGGTGGCACAATTACAGCAGCACATGAACAGCAGCACACGGCGGGACATTTGGGTGGCAATGCTTCCACATTTTGGGCTACCTACTGCCAGACAGCCAAAACGCTAGCCCTAATCCAAGCAAATCTTTCTTGTTCTCTCCCTAGATTCAAACCCAAATCCTTAGCAGTGCCTCCAATTTGTAACCAGGGTGAGGGTGGGGTGTTATTAGTTATTAGTGCACGGTGCCTCAATTTTTGTTACCCACTACCTGGCTAGCCTAGGTTCAGGGAAAAAACTGCATCAGGGCTAGGTTTGCAATTCTGGTCAGGGGCACCCAAGTAATTCTGGACACAGGAAGCAATAACTGAAAATGCCCAAACCAGTAGTGGGATTCTAAAGTGGAGCTTTTATTCACTTCAAGACAAGAATACAAAGCAAGATGGACCCCCACGGGGCTACACTCACTGGATATGCAGATCTAAATGTTGACTGGGGAATAATAGATGCTCATCATAGCTTAAATGATATGGCTACAACTTTAAATTTAATACAACTTATAAGAGAAGTAACTAGGTTAAACGTAAATAACCCTGATAATTCAACTATTCTGGACCTTATATTTACTTCAGATCCTAATAAGTATGTTAGTAGTGGGGTGCTGCCAGATTCAATGTCTGATCATCAGATAGTTTTTTGTATAAGAAATCAAAAAATAAGGAAAGTACCTAAGAATATCATACATACTAGGGTATACAAATATTTTGACTATGTTGCATTTATGCAGGAATTAGAAAGGTATAATTGGGAAAGATTAGAGTTAATTCCCAATGTGGGGGATGCATGGGATATGTTTTGAAAGGATTTTATACAAATTTGTGATAAATATGCCCCAATAAAAACTAGGCTGATTAAATCAAATAATGCACCATGGTATGATTCTGGATTATTTAAAATTAAAAGAGCCAGAGATAAGGCATGAAAAAAAGCTAAATTAACTAAAGGAAATCAGGAGTGGATTAAGTATAAACAATTAAGGAATTTGTATACCAAAGAAATTAGGAAGGCCAGACAGGATTATTGTAACAAAAGACCATCTAAAGAAATGATGGAGAATCCAAGGGTATTCTGGAGTACAATAAATAAATTACATAAGGGTCTAAATATGGGTTACCCCAATCAATTTTTGATTAATGGGGATAAATTAGATTTAGGAGAGGAAGTAGTAAATTAGTTTAATGCATTCTTTACTAATATGGTTACAGATGCATTAAGATCTGGAGGGAATAATATGAAACAGGTTTTACAAAGTAATGTTGAGTTTGGTAAATCAGGTAAAGAAAATGTACAATCTGATGAGAAAGAGGAGTTTGAATTTACCCCTATTACAAGAGGGGAAGTTAGGGAATTATTATTTAAAATTAGTTTAAATAAAGCAGAAGGTATGGATGGGATCCCTAATATGTTATTAAAGTATGCAGCCCCTATTATAGATCAACCTTTAGCAAATGTATTTAATATATCTCTTTTTTCTGCAGAATTACCCTCAATATGGAAAACAGCAAAGATTGTGCCAGTCTATAAGTCAGGATCTAGGATGCTCTTGGAAAACTATAGACCAATTTCCCTGTTACCAACAATATCAAAAATTTGGAAAAGATTGTAGCGAAACAACTACAGGCATTTTTAAAAGATATTGGTGTCCTTAATAAATATCAGTCGGGCTTTAGATCAGAACATGGAACTACTACAGCTTTATTGAAGGTTACGGGTGATATTGTAGAGGATCTGGACAGGGGGATGCCAGTGGGGGCCATTTTTGTTGATCTTTCAAAGGCCTTTGATACCTTGGACCATGGCATCCTCCTGTCCAGATTGAAATCCTGTAGTATATCTGAGCCAGTGGTGAATTGGTTTAGAAATTATTTGGATTCAAGACAACAACAAGTAACTATTAAGGAATGGTCTTCAGGTTTAAAAGTAATTGTTTCAGGTATACCACAGGGATCTATATTGGGCCCCAAATTGTATAATCTTTACATGAATGATTTGAGGTTTGTGCAACAGGGGGTACAATATCATCTTTATGCTGACGATACAATTATATATTTGGCTGATTCATCAGTGGTAGTTATTCAGTCAATATTACAGCAGGCTTTTGATTATTTACAGGATTTTTTGTTGAGATCTAAATTAGTTTTAAATGAAAAAATATCCCATGTAATGGTATTCCATAGGGGAAATGGGGTAAATCTGGAGCAAGATGGATTGCAAATTAAAACTCATACTGGCGGTATTTTGCAACAAGTTGATAAATATAAATATTTGGGGGTTTATTTAGATAAAAAACTTAATTGGCATAGTCATTTTGAGTATACTTTGATGAAAATAGGAAAGTGTTTAGGATCCCTATATAGAATAAGGAATAGTATGTCTCTGGAAGTTAGAAAACTTGTGGTCACTGTGGTGGTATTACCCATGTTAGAATATGGGAACTTGATTTTCATGGGTGCATCAAAAGAGCAGTTATACAAGCTTGATGTTATGTATCATAAACTGGCAAGATGTATATTAGGTGTACCAAGGATGACACATAGACTAGATATGTACAGGGACTTGGGCTGGTATACCTTATCTCAAAGGAGAGACTTAAGTTTAATTTTATTCATGATAAAATGTATATCCGGGAAAGTGCCAGAGTACTTGGCAGGGGGGTATTGAAATTAAGAATCCTATAAGGGGACTGCGTTCTGCAAGTAGTCTGGAATGTATGATACCAAAATGGAGAACGGTCTGGTGAAATAATCACTTTATAAGTGTTGGACCTCTCCTGTGGAATTCCTTACCTGGGATGCTAAGACCACTAAATAAGAAATTCCAGTTAAATTTAGTAAAGGACTGGCCCATTGAGCACATAAGTATTGAGGGGGATTTAGTTTAGGAAAAAGCATGGAAAATTTGTTTTGTATTTATTTTCATGTGTTGAATGTATTGTTTTAAGTTAGTGTAAAGACATATGTATTTTCATTTGTCTTTCCATGTTATCTTGTCTATTGTTAAGTGATATGTTGTATTTATTATATTGATATGATTAATCTATAAGTGACCTGAAGAGTAACTGGTTTTGATGCTCTGGACCTCACTGTAAAGGAGCCTTGCTTAGTGGAGTTATCCATATTCATTATTTTATGAATAAAAATTTTACCTACCTACCTATGGAGGTCAGAATGCCATCTTCTTCATCACACAACAACCCTCAGGTTCTGAACACATCTTGGCTTCCATGCCCAAACTGATACTCTCACTCTTGGATTCCCTGGCATGGCACTCGACCAGCACTAATACACTTTTCCATATATCATGGATTTTTGGTGGTGGCTCCCTCAACCACCCATGAGCGCTTCTAGCTCTAAAAGGAAAAAACACATCCTTAATCCCACATCTGGGTACTTTCTGCACACACTGGCCAAGTGCCTGGGAAAAAGCTATTGGTGCCCAAAGTGAATCCGGAGAGGTAAATCTGGTTACTCCAGATGGGGGGGTCTCTCACCTCTTGTTCTCGAATCCATATCCGGCCATTCCTTTGGAGTCAACACCTTTTCTTGAACTCTCTGTTTGTAGATGCTATCTCGAAAGGTATATCACATTTAACAATCTACTTTCCATGTAATTGGTGTCCTGACTTGCAACGTTCTCTAAGTGGCTATGTCCATTCCTGTAGACCCCCACTGGTTAGATGCATTTCAAGCCATACACATATCTTAAAGTACTGTAGTGGGCTGTCCTTTCCTGACTTTACAGAAGCAGATACTTTTACAGAACTGTTTTGGTGAAACATGGACTCTATGTCAGAGCAGACTCACCATGGTTCGCAGGTGCCCCAGGGCTTCTCACACAGAAACACACATCTAGTACCTAAGTACAAATTCTCTAGTCAGGCAGCATTCTCTCTTCCAGCAGGGCCAGTGGATTGCCCCTGAAATGCTGGTCTTTTTCTCCCCCATCCCTCCAGGGATGGGGTACTGGAACAAACTGGGGAATGGTCTCAACCACTTCTACTCATTTCTTCTGTGTCCTTCTCTAGGGCGAGAACACACCCTCTTCCTGTTGTAGCTCTATTACAGAGCTAGGCTCTGAGGGGCTGCCAACTGCAGCACACCTCCTCCTTCCACTGAGTCTCCCACTAGACTGACTTTGAAAATCCCAACATTCTAACCTAACTCCCTGCTGCAGCATTCCACTGTGGCTTATGCTGTTGCGAGAATTCTAAGTGATGTCATCCCTGCAGCTCAGCTGAGACTGAGGACAGAGTGAGGCAGTGTGAATCCCATTTAACTGGTGTCTCACCAGCTGCCTCTTCCTGCCTGCCACTAGATCTAAGTGGGATTCTAGTAACCCCGGGTAACAAGGGGGTTACATAAATAAACAGAGGAAAGAGTAAGTATTCAAAACAACAGTTAAGGAGTCAGAAATAAGACACGATGGGAGTGGTGCAATGCAGTGGCTGTGGAGCAGCAGTCTTCCGGGAGACATTCTGGAGGATGTGGTGTTGTCCCATCTGCATGCACCTCTCTGGGCTGAGAGAGGAGGTTGCTCATATCCAGGCTGAGTTGGCCAGGATTTGGGGGACCTAATCTCCCACCCAGGGACTACCAGGGCTACCTCTATTGCCTCAGAGGTTGCCAAGAAAGAAGAGCAGTTGGACCACAGTTGTCTCATGGAGGGTGAGGGTGGCAGAACAGAGGTGCATCCCTCCAGCTGTACCTATCCACAGTTCATATGCTGTCCTGGCAAAGTGTGGTTCTTCTGTGGAGGCACCCACAGTGGAGACCAAGGAGGATGCTAGGAACCTCCACAAAGGAGACCCACAGGATGGTGGCATGAGACCCCACAGGGGAAGGAAACAACTTCCGGTGGGGGACTCTATTGTTAGGAGGGAAGAAGTGGGGGAGGAAGGGGAGAGGGAGGTAAGGTGCCTGCCTGCCTGGTGCCATTGCTTAGAGGGACAGGGAGTGAATCCTCAGGATTGTGGGATCAGCTGCATGAAGAAGGGAGCCAGATGTCATTGTCCACCTAGGGACAAATGACCTGGCTGGGAAAGGGATAAAAGCAGTGCAGGAAGAGTTTGTGGAGTTGGGGAAGGGCCTTAGACAAGTAGCACACATGGTAACCTTCTTGGAGGTGCTGCCTTTCTATGGCATGTGAGGCTAGGGTGCTCCACACCATGGGATTTAATCAGTGGTTGAAAAACTGGTGCAGAGCTCAGGGGTTTGGCTTCATTGGGGACTGGGGGATCCACCTGGAGTGATGCAGGCCTATACTGGTATGATGGTCTGCATCTGTCCAGGAGGGGAACCAGGATCCCAGGTGTTAGGTTTAAATGCTTCATTGGCAAGCATTTAAACTAGCCAAGGGGGAGGCACTGAAAGGAGCAGGGAAATCCTAGCCCACCCCCCAAAAAAATCAAGTTAGTTAGTGAGGTAAACACCAAAATAGAGATGTCGATAGGGAGAAGGGCAGGGTAAATGGAGAAAAAACAAAGGTAATAAGGACAGGGATGGGGAAAAAAGGGGTAAGGCCATCAAGAAATGGAGGGTAATGAGTACCAATGCCCATAGTCTGGGTAACAAGCTCCATGAACTGGTGGCCTTGATGGAAGAGGGATGCCTGGATATTTTGGCAGTCACAGAAACATGGTACACAGAGAACCATGACTGGGATATTAGCATACCAGGGTACACAACCTACAAGAGGGACCAGGAGGGTAGAAGAGGGGGAGGAGTAGCTCTCTATGTAAGGAAAGGGATAAAAGCTATGGAACAAAAGTATAAACAGGGTGGAGAGGAGGCACTGTGGGTCACCTTAGAGACTGGAAATGGCACCACAATCTGCACAGGGGTTGTATACAGACCCCATCTCAGGGGGAAGGAATGGACAAGAATATGATAAAAGGCATCCTTAGGATGGCAGAGAAAGGGGAGATACTGTTGATGGGGGACCTGAATGTGCCAGATGTTAGCTGAAGCACCTTTGCTGCAGCCACATCAAAGAGCAGGGCCATTCTTGATGCCCTACAGGGGGAATGCCTCAGACAGCTAGAGCTGGAACCCACTTGGGAGGGTGCAATCTTAGATCTCATACTCTCAAATGGGGACAATGAGAGGATCTCAGATCTAGAAGTGGGAAGCCATCTGGGAGCAAGTGACCACCAAACAGTGTGGTTCACGATAAACTCAGCTGCAGAGTCAAGCCATACAAAAGTGAGGGTACTGGACTTCAGGAGGGCTGACTTTGGCAAAATGGGAGCATGCCTTCCAAAAGCACTAGCAAACAGGCAAGAAGCAGGGGTGGAGTAACAATTGGGAAAAATCAAAACTGCCATCACAGAGGCAACACACCTTTGTGTGAAGCAAAAAAAAAAATCAAAACAAAAAAAAAGCCACTATGGTTCTCAAAAGAGGTGGCGGGGAAGGTTTGAGAGAAAAAGATAGCATTTAAGAAGTATAAGGAAACACAGAAGGAGCAGGACAGAGAACTGTACCAGATAAGGCAGAAGGAAGCAGGAAATGCAGTCAGACTAGCAAAGGCCCAAACTGAGGAAAAGTTATCCAATTCGGTTAAGAAGGGGGGATAAAAATTTTTATAGGTACATTAGGGAGTGTAGAAAGACAAAGAGAGGGATAGTGAGGCTGAATAGAACAGACAGTGGGTGGGCAGAGAGGGACAGTAAAAAAGCAAGGATACTGAATGAATACTTCTGCTCAGTATTCACAAAAGAGGAGGTGGGGGAGGTACCTAATCCAATTAACAGAAGCACTCTGGAGAGGGGGTTGATCCCCGTCCTTTCACAGAAGAAAGGGTTCTGAAAGAACTCCTAAAACTGAAGGTGGACAAAGCAATGGGGCCTGATGGGATTCACCCCAGAATTCTAAAAGAATTAAGGGGAGAACAAGTGACACCACTGACTACCCTTTTTTTAACAAATCATAAGAGGATGGTGTGGTACCTGAGGACTGGAGGAGGATGGATGTGATTCCCCTTCACAAAAGTGGGAGCAAGATGGAGGCAGGAAACTACAGACCTGTCTGTTTGACCTCTGTGGTAGGGGAAATGATGGAATCACTTCTGAAGGAAAGAATTGTTGAGTACCTAGAGACCAGTGGGCACAGGACTCAAGGCAGCATGGATTCACAGTGAGAAGGTCATGTCAGATGAATCTAATAAATTTCTTTGACTGAGTGACAAAAGTAGTAGACCAGGGAGGGGCTGTGGACATGGCCTACTTAGACTTTAGCAAGGTATTTGACACAATCCCACATAAAAGATTAATAAACAAATTAACCAGACTGGGAGTGGGTCCCAGGGTGGTAGCCTGAGTAAAACCTTGGCTGGACAATAGGTCACAGAAGGTAATAGGAAACAGAGTCCTCTCTGAAGAAATAGGGGGTTACTAGTGGGGTAAATGTAAATGCCACAAAACTGTTGCCTCATGTATATGGGTGTGAAGAAAAAGAGTTTAATAAATATATGAGTTTTGATGGACTTTGGATTATATCTTACTTTTTTATAACATTTTTGAACATTGAAGCCTATAAGTAAGATTGTCCAGAATTACACTATATGTAAGGGCATACTGTATCAACACCAGTAGTAGTTACTAGTGGGGTACCACAGGTTCAGTACTGGGTCCAGTCCTTTTTCATGGCTTTATAAGTGACATTGCAGTGGGAATGGAAGGAAAAATATGCCTCTTTGCAGATGACACAAAGATCTGCAACAGGGTTAATACACAAGGGGGTGTGAAAAGGATGAGAAGAGACTTGGTAAGGTTGGAGGAATGGTCAGAAGTATGGCAGCTTGGATTGAATGCAAAGAAGTGCAAAATAATGCACCTGGGAAACAAAAAACCCAGGGGAAGAGTGCACAATGGGGGGAGGGAGTAACAACAACAATGGAAATGGACCTGGGGTAATCATATCTTTTTTTTTCCAATTGTTTAACAAGGAGTAGCACACTAAGATGAAAGCTTGTTTACAGGTGCGACCTGGGAGCACAAGGAAGTTAAGTGATTTGCTCAGGGTCACACAGTATATACAAGTGGGGGCTGTGGGATTCAAACCTAGGTCTCTAGATTTGCAGCTCAGAGCCTTAAACCACTGTGCTATACTGCCTCTAGATATTTGATGACCTTAAGGTTGGCAAGCAATTTGAGAAGGCATTAGGGAGGGCTGGGGGGATACTGGGATGTATAGGTAGAGGCATGAACAGCAGAGAACAGGAAGTTGTTATCCCTCTGTGCAGACAGTTGGCGAGACCCCATCTGGAGTACTGTGTCCAGTTCTGGAGACCCCATCTCCTCAAGGACATAGACAGGATGGAGGCAGTCCAGAGAAGGGCAACTAAAATGGTGCAGGGTGTGCAAGAGAAGCCATATGAGGAGAGACTAAATGAGCTTAATACGTATACCCTTGAGAAGGAGGGCATGATATAAACTTTAAGTACCTCAGTGGAATCAAAAGTCCAAGAGGGTAGCATCTTTCAGAAAAAGAGATGTGCAAGAAGAAGGGGACACAATTTGAAGATAGAGGGGGGGGGGCTCAGGGACAATGTGAGGAAGTATTTTTTCACAGTGAGGGTGACGGATGCATGGAACCACCTTCCTGAGGAGGTTGTGGGGTCTAAAACTGTGGAAGAATTCAAGAATGCATGGGACAGACATAAGGCAATTCTTGAGGTGGGTAGGAAGAAATAGGTGGTTGGTTAACTAGGATCTGCAGCTTATCCAGTAGGTTGGGAAACAGGCAGACTAGGTGGGCCAAATGGTCCATATCTGCCATCAAAGTCTGTTTCTACTGTATGTTTTCTCCCATCTGCTGTTTCAGTCTCTGTGACAACAAAATGTTTTCTGATAGACTGCATCAACAAAAACCAAATGTTAAGTGTTTAAGTGTACATATAATTGTCCAGTGAATTTCGAAAGCACATTCAATGACACACAGAAGGTAAGACCCCAGTTGCTGTATGATGCTGGTGGGCAAAGTGGTGCTCAATTCACAACTGAGCTCAGACATGAAAACTGAGAGGCACCCTTTTCATGGAGACCAAGTAAAAAAAAAAGCATCCACATGTTTGGGAGATGCATGATTTTCCATTTGAACGTCTTCCACTAATCACTTGTGGATTTATTAGGTGAAGACACTTTATTTCAAAGAAGCAAATTCAGGCATTTTGTTTTTGCTCCTCCTAACTCCTGGCCTTCCGTTCCTTCAGGCCTGCCAAGGCCCCCTACCACCGCTGCTGAATCCCGACCACCATCCAATGACCCTTATTGCCATGCTACCAGGTAACCCTTCATCAGGTGGGCCCCTACCCCTGAGGGAGGCTACCAGGGGAGGAGAATCACCCCAAAGAGCTTCTTGTGTATCCCCAGCATGGCAGGGGTCAGAACTGCCACATGTGTCTGTTTTCCCATTTTCTTGGGAGTGTGACAGACAATATGATATCAAGGCACAAGCCGATGTCCATCATGCTCCCTCCCGCAGTGAGGGCTGATGTGTTGCTGTGCCTCTGGCCTCCACCAGGGGCCAGCAAATGTAGCCATGAACCCACCCTCCCTCCCTCCCTCCTAGGAGAAAGTGAGTGGTCGCTGGACTCTCAAGCCTTAACCCCCACCCAGCCCTCCAACACCCAAGTCTGTTCCCGAACCCTGGTCAGCAGTGTCACAGGCAGAAATCAAATTCAGGCAGTTAAATGATAGATAAGAAAAACAAAGGTGATCCACCTTAGTGGTGATGGTTCAGATTAATTCACATCTGAGTTCTAACAAGCAAAGAGACCAAGTCATTTGTAACTTGTGCACATGGGGTGTGGGTGTTGAAGAAAGTGGATCATAGTGCTGTCACCACTGCCATCACCCCTGAGGGATGTGGACTGCATTGTTGCTACTGCCATCACACCTGAGGGATGGGGGCCATAGTGTTGATACTGCCATCACACCTGAGGAATGGGGAATGTAATATTGCTGCCATCACACCTAAGCGATAGGGGTCACAGTGCTGCTATTTCTTTCACACCTGAGGGAGGGAGGGAGGGAGGCTGTATTGCTGTTGCTGCTACAATCAAACCAGAGGGATAGGAGCTGTAGTGCTGTTGGTGCTGCCATTGCACCTGAGGGATGGGGGCTGTAGCATTGCTTCCATCACACCTTAGGGATGGGAGCTGTAGTGCTGCTGCTGCCATCACACATTGTACCTAAAATAACTTTAAACTGGTACAAGGATGGAAGGATGTGCAATAGTGGAGGTCAAAATTGCTAAAATGTATGTTAGCAGAGTTAAAAGTTGTTAAATAAAGTACACATAACCAAACACCGGTAAAACCAGATTTTAGCTTAGCAGACATTGGTGACAATATCATTTTTTACAATGTGCAAAATGGAATTTGCCCTTTCTCAATTCTGGTAATCCAGTGTCCCTGGAATTTATCCAGCCTGTTCTTAAACACCTGTGTGGTTCCACTGGCCACGACCTCCAGTGGCAACTTGTTCCAGTCATGTACCACTCTTTGAGTAAACCAGTATTGGATCTTTGCTAATCTTGTTTTCCTAGCTCTTAATTGTATGGGATGTGCAGAGGTGTTATACACCTGCTCTCTGGTTTCCAGACCCAAACTTCCCCACAGGTTACTTGCCTTATGAACAAGGCACAAATCTCCTCTTTTACTTCTATATTTCAATTGAAAGAGATCTAGCTCTCTGAGTCTCATCTCATAATTTTTCCGTCGTATTTTTGATCCCTGTGGTGGCCCTTTTCTGAACTCTCTCAATCACTTCAATGTCACCTCTTTAATAGGGGGACCAGACTTGTGCCCTGTACTCCAGGATTGGTCTAACCAATGAGGTGTATAAGGGCAACACCACCTCCCTATTTCTTGCAGCTACAGTATATGCCTAAAAATGCAATGCAATTCAATTCCCTGTTCCTTTTTTGAATAATGTGCTTGCAATGTGATGAGAATTTCATGTCCTGTGAGACCAATATCTCCAAGTCCCATTCCTCAGTTGTCACTCTTAGCAGCTTATTATTCAGGGTCTACTGTAGCTATGGGTGGGATTATTTGTACCCAAGTGCATTACTGAACATTTATCTAAGCTGAGATATAATTTGGATTTTTTTGCCCATTCTTGTACAAAATCAATTTCAGTTTGGAGTGGACTATCCCCAATTTTATTTCCTACTACTGCCCCAAGTCTACAGTCATCAGCAAATTTGGATAACCAAACATCTGATTCTCGTACTGTAGGGATGTCACATATAGGTTAAATAGGCATGGTCCCAATACTGATCCCTGGGGCACCCCACTCATGACATCAGCCCAGTTAGAAAAAAAATCCTCTAATACAAACTCTCTGTCTCCTATCCATCAGCCAATCCTGTACCCAATTTATTATAGCAGACTGTATCGCCATCTCATGTAGTGTTAACAATAATTCCTTAAGAGGTAATTTATTGAAGGCTTTAGAAAAGTCCAAAAACAATACATCCACTGGTATACCCTCATCAAGCTGCGTTCCCACCATATCATAAAAACGGATCATATTAGTTTGGCATGACCTGCCCTTAGTAAACCCATGCTGGGTTTTATCTTTTAACTGTTTCTGGTCTAAAAGGTGATTATGTTGTTTTTTAAGATACCCTCCAGAATTTTTGATGGAATTGATGTTAGACTATTTGGGTGGTAGTTGGATAGATCTGACTTTTATCCCTTTTAAAACAGTGGGATGACCATTGCCATCCTCCAGTGATCTGCTACCTCACCCCTATCCATGGAAGTTTGAAATATGTATGTCAAGGAGGGAGCAATTTCTTCACTTACTTCTCTAATGACCTTTGGGTGAAGACCTTCTGGCCCTGGAGATTTGTTTGGGTTTAGCTTTGTTAATCTAGCCTAACATCCCTAGTATCTATGATGAAGCATGGGGATATGTTTGTTGATTCTGGGATATTTAATCCTGGGTTATTGTGGCTGTTAAATACTGATGCAAAATATAAGTTATGTACATTAGCCTTGTCTATATCATCTGAAATCACTAATCTCATTTGATTTTTTAGCAGACCCACACTATTTGAAGTCCCTTTTTCATCATTTATGTATGAGTAAAATTATTTATAGTTGTCCTTTAGTTTCTCATTTCAGTTCATAGCTTACTTTTGCTTTTTGATTATACATTTTAGTTTCCTTGCTATTGCAATATAATCTACCCAACTCCTTTCTTTGTTTGCTAGTTCCCCATCTTTTATATAGCTTTTTCTTTTTATATATAAGCTTTTCAATTTTATATGTCATCCAGCATGGTGACTTAGCCTTATGCTTCTGTTTAGTGGGTATATTCTTTTGAGTTTCCTGGATCAACTTTTTACAAAATATTTCCCATATTTTATTAAGAGGTTTGCCATTGAAAGCTTGTTTCCAACCCCATTTTTTTAAGTTTAATTTCAATTGTTCAAAGTTGGCTCTCCCATAGTTGGGAACTGAAGTAGCCCCAGACTGTTTACAGAGAGATTCTCTTATCTCAAATTCTATTTTGAGGTGATCACTGGTGCTCAGTGGTATTGTTGTTCCACAATTTTCTATTGTCTCTCCCATGTTTGTTAAAAGCAAGTCTAGAATATTTTTGCCTCTTGTTGTTTCCTTCACTTTCTGCTCCAGTCCTATACGGTCAAAAGCCTCCAGGTAGTCAGATTCAGTTTTGTTTGAACCTTTCCACATCCCCCAGTCTAACCCTGGTAACCAAAATCACCCATTGCTATAAGTCTATCAGTCAGGTTTAGGTTTTTGATTTTTCTATCAGTAAAAAGTCACCTTCCTTTGTTATAATTGGGGGCCTGTTAATTATACACAATATTATTTTTGATGATTTATGTGGGATTCATTTTATCCAAATCTAGTCTAAGTTGTTTGAATTTATGTCAACCTCTTCTGATTGAATATTATCAGATATGTAAATAGCCACACCGCCGCCTTTTCTGTATTCCCTGGATCTCCTATATAATGTAAAACCTTCAATATTCTGGTCCAAAGAATCACGTGTATCCCACTAGGTCTCAGTTACTGCACATATGTGTATATCATGCATAGTCATGATGTGTTTAAATTCATCAAATTTGTTCTGTAGACGTCTAGCATTTCACAATATACAGCTTCATCCCTCAGAACCTGCACCCCCATCATGAATGATTTCAGATGACATTTTTGTAATATTTGTTGGCCCCCTTGCCCCCCTCTGTCAGTTTAAATGTTTCTTTGTTTCCTCTTGAAACCTTCTAACTAAATATCTGGAGCCTATTTTATTTAAATGTTATCCATCTGGTTTAAATAGCCTTGCATCTCTAAATGTATCAGTATTGTCCATGGATTTGTAATGTTCCTTTTTGCATAGGTCCCATAACCATCCATTTAAGGTCCTTATTTCTTTGCTTTTTTTGCATGGTAAGTATATACAGGTAAAGTACATGACACAATGACACCCCCATTTCATTTGTATTTCTGATAAGACAGTTTTGAAGTCTAAATAGATGCTTTGCAGTCTCCTTTTCCCTTTATCGTTAACACCTGCACATAGTACGACCAATGGATTTGTGGTGTTTCCCATTATTTTATTTTTATTTTATTTAAATTTTGGTAACCGGGTAAACCACCTGAGACCATGACAGTCCCTTTTTCAGGGGAGACCCTGGATTAAACACAGGTAAGAACATTTCATGAAGTTACAGAACATAAACAGGTTGACAGTTACATAAATTAGCACACAAGTTAACAGACAGTATTATAATGGGCACAGAATATTGTACGTGGCAAAGATTATCATACAAATTTGAATGAACATTACATCAGATTCCAAGGTTACAACCCTCACTTACAGCCTACAGTCATAGCTTGATAAATAGGTGACATTGGAGGTAACAGATAAGTTGGTAATCGGGACATGGCTGATGGCAGGAGGGGATTCGGGCATCAGTGATTGCAAGTGCATTGGTTGAGCTCTATCAGATGAGCCTTAAGTCCCTTCTTGAAACTCCCTAGGGAATTAAATGTTTGCACATTTCCTGGAGAGTGTTCCAGAGGGGTGGTATGTACACCAAGAATGACCTCTTCCCCTGGGAAGACCTAACTCTAGGCATTGTAAGGAGCTGGTGGCTGGGGGATCTAAGGGACCTGCTGTTGTGTTTAGCTGTTAGTGTTTTTGCAAGGCTTGGTGGGGCATTATCTGACTTTAGCTTATAGGCTAAGCATAAGGATGGATAGTCAAGATGCCCTTTCAGCGGTGGCCAGGACAGAGCTTGGAGCACCTGGCAGTGATGAGCCCTTGGCTGAGCTCCCAAGGTGAACTGACACACTCTGTGGTAAAGAGTAGCAAGTTTTTTACATTTCCCCAGCTTTTACAGTGAGTAGGACTAGTGACCCATACAGTAGGGTGGGCAGTAGGGTTCCAGTTGCAATCCTTAGCCAGGAATCCTGAGTAAGAAAGGAGCTAAGATGGTACAGTACCCCCAATTTCTGATTTAGTGTCTTGGTTAATAGTTCAATATGCTTTTTGTAAGAGTAGTTTTGGTCTAGTGTAATGCCCAAATACTTTATTGTGTCTACGACCTCAATCCTGGTGCCATTTGAGAGGCTTGGTTTGGGACTGGGCTTCAGTCTAGTCCTAGGCTTGGAAGGCCAAATAACATGGCCCTAATTTTTTTACTGTTGAGCACAATTCTTTGCTAGTCCTTGAGGAGTTGCAGGTCCTTTGTTAGTGCCATGTTCAGAGAGCTCAGGTCCTTGGTGGACCTGTACAGCACTGCATCGTCCACACATAGAAGTATGTTAGACTCACTGCAGTGATTTGGCATGTCATTTATGAAAATAGAGAATAGTAGGGGCCCTAGGATGGACACCTGAGGGACTACATTGAGAATTATGTAGCGTTCAGAATGAGCCACCTGCTATCTGACAAATTGGGATCTCCCTTGGAGCTAGTCTGTAAACCACCAAATTGTGAGACTATCAAGGCCTAGGAGGTTGAGTTTTGCTAGGAGCAGCTGATGATCTACCAGGTCGAAGGCCTTAGTAAGGTCTATGAAGATTGACCCGGTAGACTGTCCTTTGTCGAGAGCTGTTAGGATATGATCAGTGAGACTGTTTAGGGCCATATCCATGCAATGTTTTTTTCTAAAACCATGTTGTCTAGGTGTGAATAAGCTGTTCCTCTCAATGTAATCTGTTATTTGTTTATAGACGGCCCTCTCTAGTAGCTTGCTAAGGACGGAAAGGATCGATATGGGACGATACTTTTCCACCTGTTCCAGTGATCCACCTTTGTGGATGGGCATGACCAGGGCAACTTTCCAAAGTGCCGGGACCTTCCCTTCAAGGAAGGACCTGTTGAGCAGTCGCGAGACTGGAGCAGCTATGGCTAGGGCTGCAGTTTCTAGTAGTCTTGGTTCAAGCTTGTCGTAACCAGCTGAACCGTGGGATTTAATGTTCATAAGTAGTTTTAGGACCTCGCTTTTAGACAGCGTCATAAAGTGGAAGCTAGGATAGGGTGGAGTGTTGTTTGAGTCTGATATATTGGATGGGAGAGCCCAGTATTGGGAGTCTTGAACTTATTTAGGTCTGTAAAGAAGGAGTTGATTTCATTGGTGGTGGTGGCCGGGCTCTTTAGGCGGGTGCCATTTGCTATTATAGCACAATCACCCTGGGTGGGACTACCCTTAATGAGGCTGTCGATTTGTGACCAGAATTTCCTTGGGTCTGATAGATTTTTTCTCTGGAGATCTCTGAGGTATCTTTTTTTTTCTGATATGAGCTCTTTTTTACATTTGTTACACAATTCCCTGTATTGCTGCCAGGGGTTGGGTTCATGAGTGTGTTTATAATTCCCCCAGGCCCTGTCTCTCTCCTTCATAAGTTTTTTATGATCCTGGAACAACCACCTTGCGTCCTGACCCTTTACTCTGATTTTTTTCAATGGGGCATGTTTATTTGCTGCGGAAAGGAAGTTGTTTATGAAGAATTCTAGGGCAGCATCAAGGCTAGGGGCTTTCTTTTTTTTTTTGAAATTTCTTTTTATCCACCACCTACTCTCTGAGAGCTCTGTTTCTTCAGGAGCTCCAATAAAGGACTGCCCCCACTCCTCCCACCTGCCTGGTCTCACAGTCGATCCCCCATGGAGCCACACATCTTTCCCCCAGGTGGGAACTAGGTGGAGCAGAACACCCCGAACTATTCAACTTTCATCAGGAAACCCTGGGACCAGGCAGGTGGGAGCTATTAAGGGTCTGCCTCAGTGCTCCAATTACCCAGAGCTCGGAGAGTGCTTTTCCCTGTTCATTGTGGTAGTGGCACATGCCCAACACCAAGCCATCACCATCGACATCGCCACCCCCCCCAGTCTCGCTCCATGCTTGCCATGCCTCAGGCCTCTGCCAGAGGCCAGTCAAGTGCCGAACAGGGACCCCTTCCCTCCCAGAAGAGGAGAGCTGTCCTCCAGATGCTCAATCCTCTCCCTCCCTGCCAACCCCCGATGGCCCGAGCTCATTCCAGAACCCGGGTCACCAGTGTGGAGTGAGGTGTGGTGTCCAGCACCTCAACCCTGAGTGCCACTGGGTCGGCTGGCTAGGGGATTTCTTGATGAGGGTCCAGTTCACCTCCTGTAGTGTGACTAGGAAAACATCTGTGTCAAAATTAGAGAAGTTCCATGTCCAGAGTATTCTGGGTGGGATGGGGCTTTAAAATTATTTTTCCAGATGGAGAACACTGGGGAATGATCACTTAGGGCATCAGCGAAAACACCTGCCAGTCTTATGCTATCCAGCTTAGAGGCCAGTATCCAGTTCAGTGTAGCATAGTTTCCTGTTTTAGTGTTCAGACAGGTGTGCTCATGAATTAGCTGAGTCAGGTCAGCTTCAAAAAAAAGTTCTTTAGTTATCCCTTTGTTTGAGGTCCCCAGTGTATATTTAAATCACCCAGGATCACATTCTTACACTTTGGTATATTGGGCAGTGCTGTGAGAAGTGAGTTCGGGGCAGCGTCAGCTGCTTTTGGGGAGCTATAGACAGATTCAATTGTCAAGGGTTTGGTGCCTCCCATCAGCAGTGTTATGAATATCATTTCACAACTGGTATTCTGTATGTTGGGGGTTGTCACTATGGAAACAGTTAAGAAGGATCTTACATAGATCAGGACTCCTCCTCCTTTTTTGCCCAGTCTGTCCTGCCTGGATATTGTGAAGCCATTTAGCTCAACCTAGTGGTCATGTACCTGTGGTTTGAGCCAGGTTTCTGAGATTGCAACAATGTCTGGGGAGTATAGGTTCATCCAGACTTGCAGCTCATGGATCTTTAGCCTCAGACTATTTATGTTCATATGGATTATCCTTAACCCTTTAGAGTTAGCCCAAGTGGATTGAGTAGGAGAGGAAATGTGCATGTTTGTTCCAGGGGTGCCGGGGTTCATTTCTGTGTCACCTCCTTGTAGAAGTATTAGCTTGGCCAAGATATTGGTCAGGGCCCATGGTGCCCAGGTGGAGTCCTAATTCTTGAGTCACTGAGATAGAGTATTAGATTATACAGGTTGCCTTTTTGTTAGAGACTATGCATAAAGATCAGAGGGGAGTGATGTCTAGTTAGGAGGTATACTATTAGGCATTTGTGGTGGTGGATGTTCCCACCAGATGCTGGATCCCAGAGAATGCAGTGTAGAAGTATGTCAGAGCCTAGGACCATTATGATATAACAGGTGGCGATGATAACACCCCACACCATCTTCGGATTTACAGCTAGATGTAGGCCTTCGTCCAGGTCTGAAAAGCAGGGGGTGGGATTATATTACCCGTAGTGGGAAGTTAGCTAGCTAGATTGTCTTAATAGCTTATTTATGTAGTTATATACTTTAAGTAACTTGTATTGTATTACTAGTAGTGGGGAAGTTAGCTAGCTAGACTCTCTTTGTAGCTTATTTATTTAATTATGTCTTTTAAGTAACGTGTGTGTCAGTTTATATGTATATACATACGCACATTACCACACACACATTTGTACACTACTATCTAGATTCTGTACTTTAGTCTTATGCTTCTAGGGTAAGCAGAGATGAGGTGTTAGACTGCCTGTGTTGAAGTACTGTGCTGCTTTTTATTTTAGTCCAACTATGTAGGGGAAGTTTTCAGGGTCCTTGAAAGGCTGCTTAGGAGAACCAGACGGTGGTGTGTGAGCTCTTTTTTTTTTTCTTTACTATCTAATTGGGCCTCCCTTGCAACCAGTCACAGTGCAGCTGGGCAAAGCTTGTGAGCGTTTAATAGAGGTCATGGCTGGTGTGGGTGTGTGGGAGAAAATTGCGAGTAGTAGAGACAGTCCATTCTAGCTCAGTCTGTCCTTTGTCTGGCTGCAAAAAGGCACCAAATTCAAAAGGATGCATAGCAATTGAACTGCAGAGAGGGATCTGTGGGAGGTTAGTACTTGGGGGTTATTTCCTCTGGGGGGGGAAAACCGGAGCTCCGTCGTTTTATTCAGGGAGACAGCAGGAGTGTGCTGTCCAAGGTCCCTGGGGGTTATTTCCTCTGGGAGGGCAGACCGGAGCTCCGTCGCTTTATCCAGGGAGACAGCAGGAGCCACCTAATAGGAGACTTAAGCCACTGATTTTTGCTCCTGGAAGCATGCTAACAGTTATATGCTCGTTTCTTCCTTTACAAAAGGTTGAATCAGTCCCTCTGATAATAGACACCAATTATAAGAAGGTCCCTCTGTGGGGTGAATAGATTTGCTTTGTATCTCCTCCCTCCCTCCCAGCCATGGCATCAGCACCATTCTCACTTGATTGTTTGTTTACAATTGTATTTGTGATATTAGTGTTTGGTTTGCATTTTTTGGCTACAATTTTATTCATATCAGGGTCTTTAGTGTTTATTGACATGGGTTTGCTCATGTTTGGTGTTAAACACACAGCTTCATCCCTCTCTGTTAAAAAGTTGAATCTGTTTTGTAATAACATGGGGGCACTATCACAGATCTGTCCTCCCCTGCATTTTATTGTATTAGCTTTCACTATTGCCCAGTCTTCCACCTCTGTGTCTAATGAGAACTGGATTTCCTTAATTGGGTCCATACGTTGCACGTTTTCTTTTGTTTAATTCTCTGTTGAGATTCCTGTCTGGCTTTCCATGTGGCCTATAAAAGTTTCTAAGGTTACAATCTCAGATTGTACTGCCACCCTGTTATGAAGCATGGTGATTTCCTGCTGAAGGGTACGAATTAACAAACACTTATCGCAAATAAACCCCTCAGCTTGTTCTCCCCTACAGAACATTTGAAATAGACTGCACATATTTATAGCTCCCTCCATTTGGCTGGTATGTTGTCCTAACTTCAGTATCTAGAATTAGTTGACTTCACTTACTTTATGATGTTTCTTATCTTATATGGTTGTTAGTGATGTACCTCATCCCCTGTGTCCCCAGTGGCTCGTCCCACTCACTTGGAGCATTTCTTTTAAAGGTGAATGAACTGGAAGTAGCTTGCCACCTTACTTCCAGTTCAGTGTAACAAAAACACAGTTTAAAAGTTTTATTTATCTAAAAATACTTTTTCAATGGATTGTAATACCTCCCTGTACACGTTGGAAACAAGGCAATCCTTTTTGTCAGAAAAAACAGTCATGCAACATGTACTCAGGTAGCAGAGGTATACCAACTTCCAGATACTCACAATCCTTACAGACAGCTGGGGCTGTATAGGTGGACTCTAAAATCTCAGTGACCCACCAGTCACTTCTCTCCCCAGAGAAATGCAGTAGCCTTTGTTATAATTTAGTGTACTGACCGAGGTATAGGAGACACTGCACAAGCATGCTGCACTCCCCTTCAGACAGTGTATCCTTCTCTCAGTGCCCCACTCACTTGGAGCATTTCTTTTAAGGGTGACTGAACTGGAAGTAGCTTGCTGCCTTACTTCTGGTTCAGCATAACAACAACAACAGAGTTTAAAAGTTTATTTATCTAAAAATACCCTTCCAATGGATTGTAATACCTCCCTGCACACATTGAAATCAAGGCAACCCTTTTTGTCAGAAACAAATAGTCATGTAACAAGTACTCAGGTAGCAGAAGTTTACCAACCTCCAGATACCCACAATCCTTATGGACAACCGAAGCTGTATAGGTGGACTCTAAAAACTCAGTGACCCACCTGTCACTCCTCACCCCAGAGAAACACAGTAGCTTTATTATAATTTAGTGTACTGACCCAGGTATAGAAGACACTGCACAAGCATGCAGTACTCCCCCTCAGAAAGTGTACAGTTACTATATCTTTTTTTTATTTTTATTTATTTAGCAAACTGGAAAGTCCTTTGAGCCAAGGGCTCTTTTACAGAGGTTCCACATCAAATCACAAGAATAACAAATTACAATGGTTTCAGTAAGCAGTATAACATGAGGAAAGTAATTGCATAAACAGAATAATATGGCAAGATAAATATTGTGTCAAGTGCAGCCAGTGGCCTTATCTGAAAAGGGGTGGAAAAGATTACAAGGAGAGAAGGATAGGGGATGAATTGGGGGAGTGGAATGAGCAAAATAAGAGCAAGGAGGGAGCTGCCACAAAGTAGCTTATGCAGGAAAATACTCATGGGGGTAGAGGGAGAGAACAAGGTGAGGAAATGGGGGGAGTGGGAGTGGAGGGATAGAGGAAGGGGATGAGATAGGATGAAAAGAGAGCAGGAATGGGGATGAGAAAGGGATGGGTGAAGGAGGAGCTGTATGTGGAACAGTGTAGCAAAAGGATAGGACTATACAGGGGTGAATGCTAAAAGAGGGAGATCCCAGCGCATTTAGCTGTCTGCAAAGATTAGGTATAGCAATCACAAGATGCTCTGGAAACTAGAAATTGATCCAGCTTCAGCTTAAATGGTCCCAAGGTTGCAGTCACAATCTCAGGAGGAAGGGAATTAAATAAATTAGCCACTCTAACTGTAATGGATCGCTGTCAGAGCGAGGTTCGACAGTGAAGGTCAGTAAAAGTTTGACTCATAGAACTTCGTGTGTTAAGAGTGCCCCGGAAGGGACTGAAAAGCTAAAGGGAACCTGGTGGTAGAAGACCAAGAGCTGCCTTCTTAGTCAGAAGGCAGGCTTGATATTCAATACAAGCCTCATGTTGAAGCCAGTTTGCTTGTCCGCAAAGGTCACAAGTGAGAGTACGATACGCTGTACCAGTTAGTAGACGGCATGCCTTATTCAGAGCTGTGGTGAGCCACCATAAGGTTGTGTCCATGGCGGTACCATAAATGACCAAACCATAGTCAATAATAGGCACAATTGAACTTTTGATAGCCAGTCTGAGGACTTTGGTAGTAAGGCAGTGTTTGTGTCCGTGTAGAAGGCGTAGGCGAATGTTAACTGCCTTGGAAACATTTTCAACATGGTGGGAGTAGGACAGCATACTATCCAGAGTAACTCTTAGGTATTTAAAAGATTGAGTCTGATCAAAGACTACACCCACACTGTTTTTAAGCACCAATTGTTTGGCTTTATGCTTGCTGTGGGTACCATGGAAGAGCATGACCTTTGATTTTTTTGCAATTAAGCACCAACTTATGAGAGGTGAACCAGGACTCAGCTTCAGAAAAACTTTTCTGAAGCTGGGCCTGAAGGAGGGTAGAGTCAGCAGTCTTTGAAAAAATGACCGCATCATCTGCGTAGAGGAGTACTGGTTCGGAACATGATGCTGGACGATTATTGAGGATGGTGCTAAATAGAAGGGGTCCCAGTGTATATGTCCTTGAGGAACCCCAGAGCAGACAGGACATTTAGCAGAAAGGGTAGACCCTATTCTCACTTGTTGTATGCAGTTTGCTAGATAGCTGGTGAACCACTTTAGGGCATCTCTAGATATACCAAGTCCAGCAAGTTGATGTGTCAGCAAATGGTGACCGACAGTGTCAAATGCTTTAGACAGGTCAATAAAGGTTGTGCCAACAAGTTGACCCTGATCAAGAGTATGATGAATGAAACCTATGAATTCCAGTAGGGCTGTAGATGTGCTGTGCCCTTTCTGAAAACCATGTTGTTGGACACATTGTAGATTGCATTTTTCCAGGTACTCCACAAACTGGTCAGCAGCAATCTTTTCAAATGCTTTGGACAACGGGAGAAGAATTGATATTGACCTATAATTTCCAGGTAGTAATTTGTCCCCACTCTTAAAAACTGGTGTAACCAGAATGGATCTCCAGATCTGGGGGAACTGTGAAAGTATGAGGGAGCAATTGAGAAGCTTGATGAGGGGGGACAGGACTTCATCTAAGGTTAGGGTAAGCAGTTTCAGGTTGAGGGAATCACTGCTTGTCCTAGTTCCTCCTAGAACTTTAAGTAGGTATGTCTTGGCCTCGCTTTCCAAGATAGCTTTGAAGTAGAAACATGGGTGGGTCAAGGCCTCTTCTGATTTAGTGGACGTAGGAGCTGTGTTGTGTGGTTCAAAGAAATTTGGGGGCAGAATTTGGATAAGGTCTGTGAAGGATGATTTAAATGTGTTGGCAATTAACACGGGGTCATGGGTGACAGACCCATCAACATTTAACATAGTTGGAGCCTTCTTGGACACTTTCCCAGTAATTTCTGAAAGATTTTCCCAGAATTTTTTCCCATCCGCCCAGGTCTTGGCAAGGATGTCCTTATAGTAACGCACGTTGTGCTCATGGATAGCTTTAGTACATGCATTCCTGGCCATCTTATAGGCATGTATGTCAGGTTGACTGCCAGAGGTCCTGGCTCTATGCCAGAGGTGGTCATGAGCTTTCATTTGAGCAAGAAGGTTAAAAGAGATCCAGGGATTATCAAGCCCCCTGATCCTATGTGTCCTAAAAGGGGTGTGGATGTCACAAGCTGCATTGAAGTGTTCAATTAAGTATTCCAGAGCTGAGTCAATATTGGGGGTTTCAATGTAAGACCAATCTTGTTGCTGGAGGAGAGACTTTAGTGGCTGCAGGTGGCCACAGGAGAGCACTCTATTTGTGATTGTTCTGGCAAGGGGCTTGATAAATTTGTTAGTCCAATAACACTTGGTAGGAGAGTGATCACTGATAGTGTCAGGCAATACTTCAGCATGGGAGATATGCATTGGACGATTCGTTAGGACCCAGTCCATGAGTACTCTAGTCCCTGTCTAATAGTCTATCCTGGTTGGAGTTGTTATTAACCGGGTAAAGTTAAGGCCTGTTAATTCATCCCTATGCCTTCTGGCACCCGACAAGAGCCAATTGACATTAAAGTCACCTAACAGGATGGTTTCTGCATCTTGTTTTAGACTCGTGATGCAGTTCATTAGGGGTTTTAAGCCCTGTTCAGCAAGATCAGGGGGAATAGAGACAAAGCCAATGTTGAGGAACTTGTTGTGTGCACCGAGCATAACCTTAACAGCAAGGATCTGAATATCCATAGTTAGTTCAGGAAGGGACCATGGATGAGCCAACAATGACTCCTTTAGGTATATGGCACAGCCATCTCCTCTTCTAGATAGTCTGTCCTGCCTAAAAAGTGAGTAGCCTGGTAGGACGATGGGCGAGTTAGGGGTAGATGGTGACAGCCATGTTTTGATGACTGACAAGATGTCAGAGTTGTGTACTGTGACCTTAGCAGTGAGGGCATCACATTTTTTTTTAACAGATTGCAGATGTTCATACTGGCCAGGACAAGCGTACCTTGATTTTGTTGCCATAGATTGCATATAAAGGAGGGCCCGGATTAGGATGTACACTCCCAGAGATAAAGAGAAGTAAAGAATGAGGCATTTTCAGGAGTTGTCTTAGTAAATAAAGGGCAAGAGGACGCGATTTCCCCTTTTGAATTATTTTAACAGGGCCCTTAGGAAAAGAAAGTCCTTTAAGTAGCACAAGAACAGTGGGGTTAATAGAGGACAAACATCTTCCATGTTCCATGTGCAGCCTGCTGTAGTGCAGCTCCCATGGCAAGAAAGGGGTGTGGTATGTTACATTGGCACTGGTGACCATACCAAGTGTGTTAAGAGGTTGCTCTGTAGTAGGGAGAACAGGGGTATGAAATATGGGGTTCCATCCAAATGAGAATGGGACCCACCATGTGCAGAAAAGCACCAGAAATAGTTTCACACCCTGTGATGTCATTAGACTAGAGAGGAACTAAGTGAGGTCCAATAGAATTTAGTAGGAAGGCAATATCAGGAAGGTATATAGCAAGTAAAGTTACTGTGACTTTAAGAGGGCAGACTTCCTTAAATGAAAGAAATGAAAGAACAAGATTCCTCTAGTGGCAGATATATATAATCTGCTAATGGGAAGCTAACAAAAAAAATTAGCAGAAAACAGTAATTTGAAGTATAAAAACCATTGCGGCATCAGGAAGAATTAGCCAGGGGAAAACCACTCGAGATGCAGCAACAGAGGGCAGTGTTCAATTAGGATTTGACTGTGGAAAGTGCCAAAAACTGAATCTGTTGGCAGAGTCCTGTCATACCTTTGCAGGGTAGGGGAGCTTTCTTCCAGACAGACCAGCTGAGCAGTGGAGGTGAAGGCTTAGTTAGAGTCAACCGCAACGGGCAAGGCTTCGGGACTCAGCATAGATAGGAGTCGCATTGGAGGGAGCACCCAAGCTGAAACAGAAAAAAATAAATTGGGGGGGCTCAGATTAGAAAGGTAAAGGAGAACCTAAAACATTCATACTAGTACCATTATGTTAAAGTAGCTGCATATTTCACAAGAAATCTTTTTTTTAATTAAAGGAGTTGTACAACACAGAAGAGAGAGTTTTTTCACTGTGGGGCCTCTTCCCCTCCCCCCTTTTTGTTATCTGCTACTCTGTATTCAGTTTGACTTGCCAAAAATCAGAGGAAGCCAGCAAACACACGTTTAATTCCTTTTATGGATGGTTACTTCTATATTTGTGTTTCAGGTTAGTTCCCCCTGTTTCTGAAATAGATTTTTGAATTTTTGAATGTACATTGGAGGATATGTTTAGATGATATGTAAACTGAAATATTTGTGTATCTGTTTTTTTACAGATTCTATTGTTAATTGAACCTTGGATGAAGGTGCAACACATTTAATTTTAAAGGCTTTTTGTCTGATGAAGGAACTGAATTGTTCTGAAACATTACAATATGAAAATTCATTTTAAAGCCGTTTGAAAAGAAAAAAATACAACAAATATGGATGGTTACTTCCGGGAGTCTTTCTGGAGGCTGAGATGCTGCCCTATTTGCAGACAACTGTCTGCCCTGAGGGAGGAAGTTGCCCGTCTTCAGGCCACACTTGACAGTAGTAAGGGGACCTTCCCCCAGGCCACACTGGATGGTAGGAAGGGAACCTCCCCCATCCAGGGAGCACCAGAGCCACCACCACTACCTCAGAGGTTGCAAAGAAAGCACAGCAGATGGACCACAGTGGGCTCAGGGAGGGTGAGGATGGTGGAACAGAGGCACACCCAGTCAGTTGTTCCACACCACAATCCATACACCATTCTGGGGGAGCATAGCTCCCCTATGGATGCACCCATGAAGGAGGCTGAGGACAACTGTCACAGGGAGGCCCACAGGAAGGAGGCAGAGGACACCACAAGGAAAGGAAGCAGCTCCTGGTGGGGACTCAATTATTAGGGGATAGAACTGGGGAGCAGGGAAAACTGAAGTAAGGTGCCTGCCTGCCTGGTGCCATGGCTGGAGAGACAGGGTCGCATCCTCAGGATCACGAGAACAGCTGCAAGGGAGTCTGAGCTGGACGTCATTGTCCACCTAGGGACAAATGACTTGGCTAATCATGAGATTAGAGCAGTGCAGAAGGACTTTGTAGAATTGGGGAGGGGCCTAAGACAAGTAGCACACACAATATCCTTCTCTGAGGTGCTGCCTGTCAATGGCATGAGTGAGGCGAGGGTACTTTGCACCATGCAGTTTAATGAATGGTTGAAAAAATAGTGTGGAGCATAGAAACATAGAAACATAGAAGTTGACAGTAGATAAGGACCGCAAGGCCCATCCAGTCTGCCCATTTCTTTTTCTACCTTACAAATGTGCCATCGGCCTTTGCTCTGTCAGTGGCCTATTTATTCATAGTCATTTGTATTGCTCCCTTATGCCTATCCCATGCCTGTTTGAAGCCCTGCACTGTATTCATAGCCACCACTTCTTATGGTAAGCCATTCCATGCATCCACCACCCTTTCTGTGAAAAAGATTTCCTCACATTCCCCCTTAATCGGCCTCCCTCTAATCTCATGCTGTGTCCTCTTGTCCTGCTATTTTTCTTATATTTAAACATGTTAGACTCTTTCACCTTGTTTATGCCCTTAAGATGTTTGAATGCCTCGATCATATCACCTCTCTCCCTCCTTTGCTCAAGGGTATACATATTGAGCTCCATTAATCGGTCCTCATATGTCTTCTGATGCAGTCCCTGCACCATTTTTGTTGCCCTTCTCTGGACTGCCTCAATTTGGTTAATGTCCTTGTGAAGGTGTGGCCTCCAATACTGCACGCAGTACTCCAGATGGGGCCTAACCAGTGTCTTGTACAGAGGGATTATTACCTCCCTTTTACGACTTGTGATACCCCTACTAATACACCCTAACACCCCCCTAGCCTTACCTACTGCTTTAGAGGTCTGCTTGGATGATTTTAGGTCATCAGTGATGATGATGCCCAAGTCTCTTTCTTCCTTTGTGACTGCTAGCAACTTCCCTCCTAGCCTATAGGTGGCTTCAGGGTTTCTCTTCCCTATATGCATGATTTTGCACTTCTTTGCATTAAATCCCAGTTGCCACTCTTCTGACCATTCTGCTAGTTTATCCAGATCTCTTCTCATTCTGTCCACCCCATCTGGATCATCTACTCTGTTGCAGATCTTGGTGTCATCTGCAAACAGACAAGCCTTACCCTCTAGTCCATCTGCAAGGTCACTAATGAAGATGTTGAAGAGGACTGGCCCCAGGACTGATCCCTGAGGTACCCCACTTGTGACTTGCATCTCTTCTGACTGTATACCATTTACCACCACTCTCTGTTTTCTGCCCGTCAACCAGTTTGCCACCCAGTTGACCAACTTCTGACCCACCCGAGCCTACCCAGCTTATTTATCAATCTTCTATGTGTAACAGTGTCAAAAGCTTTGCTGAAGTCAAGGTAGGCGACATCAACTGCTCCCCCTTGGTCCACCACTCTGGTTACCCAGTCAAAGAAATCTATGAGATTAGTTTGACAGGACCTTCCTTTTGTAAACCCATGCTGTCTTGGATCCTGTGCCCCTATGGATTCCAGGTGTTGCACTATCCTTTCCTTAAGGAGTGCCTCCATAATCTTGCCCACTACTGAGGAAAGACTGACCGGTCTGTAGTTCCCCGCCTCCTCCCTGCTACCACTCTTGTGGAGCGGGATCACATGAGCCCTTCTCCAGTCTTCTGGGACCTCTCCTGTGCTCAGAGACTCACTAAACAATTCTGCTAATGGCTCTGCTAGTTCTTCCTTTAGCTCCTTAAGTACCCTGGGATGTATGCCATCAGGTCCCATTGCCTTATCCACCCTGAGCTTAGCAAGCTCTTGTAGGACCCTTTCTTTTGTGAAGGGAGTAGTGCTCACCTCCCTCCCCCCTGTGTCCATGATGCTGAGCTGTGGGCCCTGCCCTACCTTCTCTTCAGTAAATACTGAGCAAAAGTATCTATTTAGGATAGATGCCTTTACAGGGTCCTGCTCCTCACATGCTCCCTTTTCTCTATTAAGCTTAGCAATACCCCCTCTGGACTTTCTCCTTTCACTAATGTATCTATAGAAAGTCTTGTCACCTTCTTTTACTGTTCGTGCTAGTGTTTCCTCAGTTTGGGACTTTGCCTGCCTTACTGCCTTACCTGCTTCCCTTAAGGCAGTTTGGTATGCCTCCCTATCTTCATCCCGCTGTGTTCCCTTATATTTCCTGAAGGCCAGCCTTTTGGCTCTGACCTTTTCTGCTACTGTATTTGAGAACCAAAGTGGTTTCCTTCTTCTTTTGCACTTCCTTTTCTGTCTAACACAATGGGATGTTGCTTCAAGTATTGCATCCTTAATGCTTGTCCACTTTGCCTGTACCCCCTCACCTGTGTTTCTTTTTGCCAGGGCTAGCTTAACTCTGTTGGCCATCTTATCAAAGTCAGCTCCTCTGAAGTCCCACATTTTTGCCTTGGAATGGGATGATTTAGATGTAGTAGCCAAATTGAACCATACCATGTGATGGTCACTGGCCCCAGGTGACCTTCTACCTGGAGATCTGTGATCCCTTCTTTGTTAGTCAGTACTAGATCTAGGATAGCCCTGTCTCTTGTGGGTTGCTGTACCAGTTGTTTGAGGCCCCCCCTGCAGGGAATCCACTATGAGTCTAGTTCTGGCAGATGTTCCTGCTGGTATTGACCAATCTGTATCTGGCATGTTGAAGTCTCCCATTATCAGAACCTCCCTTTAGCTGTCATGTTTTGTATATCTTCTAACAGTAATGTGTCTATGTCCTCCCTCTGGTCTGGGGCCTGTAGACAGCCCCAGTTCTTATGGCTGTCCCATTTCCTGTTTCAGGGTGACCCACAGTTCTTCTGGCTCCTTATATGTATTCTGAATTTCTGTAGCTTTGATATTTTCATTAACATACAGGGCCACTCCTCCCCCTTTTGCACCTTGGTTCTCTTCTGAACAATACATAGCCAGGTACTGAAGTCTCCCAAGTGTGGTTACTGGTAAACCACGTCTCACTAATTGCTACTATGTCCGGTTTAGCCTCTGACATTATTGTCTGCAGGTCTGGGATCTTATTTCCCAGGCTGTGAGCATTGTGTACATGATTTTCCATTGGCCAGATTTTGGTGTGTTAGTTGTTGGGTGAAGTTTGGCATTACTCCAGAGCGTCATATGGGGAGACAAACCTTTTTCTTACCTGGTGATGCAAATGAACGGCAAACATGCTGAATTCCTGTTTGACCACAGCTGAGGGGGGAGGGTGTTCTTCCCATTCGACGATGGGGTGCTGCACCCTCTCCCCATTTGCTAGTTTAAATATTCTGCAAAGATGCAAACTTCTGCCCCAATGCACTGACTCCTCTTTAGTCAGATACAGTCCATCAAATTTAAAGAACTTTCGCCCCAGAACTGTTGCCAGTTCCTACAAATCTGTGTCCTTTTCCTGGCACCAGTCCTTGAGCCACGTGTTTAGCTCCCTATCTCCCTTCTCTGACCTTCCGTCCATCTGCTCCCTCTCCCAGACTGGCAGGATCTCAGAGAAGGAGATGCCAGACGAAATAGATGATAGTTTGTCACCGAGCCTAGTCAGGTGTTCCTTGGTCTCCACAACTGACCAGCTGGCGAGATCATTAGTCCCTATGTGTACTAGGGCATCAATGTTTTCTCCTTCTTTGTGAACAATTTTAGCAATGCGGTCAGTGTCTCTCCATGCGGATGTACCTGGGAGACATCTGACCATCACCCCTGGCTGGAGATGGGTATCAACTCCCCGAATCATGGAGTCTCCTATGATCAGAAGTTTTTTGGATTTCCTTTGTGCTTGTTTAGTTTTGGTTCCTGATTTGGGTGAGTTTTGTTGTGCTAGCTCCTGTGCCGCAGTGTTCTGCTCTGCAGTGTCTTCTGCCTCTTTATTTGATTTCAGAGATAGAGGCAGATAGCTGTTTGTAGTGTTTATATGGTATTTGGAGGTAATGTGTTGGAGAGCAGAGAGTGATGGGGCACCTGATTTGCTCCTCCTAACCACCTGCCAACCTCCTGGACCAACCACCCTCTGCGGTCGAGGTTTTTCTGTTGGATGCTGGGGAAATGGCAGGTGGTTCTTATAATGTATTTTCTCTTCAATATGAAATTTGAGGCGTGCAATCTCTGCCCATGCTGCCCGGAGCTAAGCCCTAAGATCTCCAAAGGCCCAGCATGTAGGACAGTGTCCTAAATCCTGTAAGGCTGTCCTTCTGAAAATTGTTCCACAGTACCTGCAGTTAATGAAATCCATTCCAAATAAGTTGCTGGGTTTGTAACCTAGTCAGAGTAATTAGAAGGAAAAAAAAGAAAAAAAAATGCAAGTAATGGTTTAATTGTGCTTTGTTTAACTTGTTATAACAAGTTAAATTACTAGTGCCCCTGTAAATGAGATCACCTTGTGGAGGCTCCACTGATCCGCCCCTTCCTGCTCTGCCACAGGAAATGTCACAGCTGTGGTACCCTATAAAAGGAGTGTAGCGTGGGGTTGGTGGTTGGGCCCTTCCCCTGCCTAAAAAGAAGAACCACGGACGAAAGAAGAAGGAGGTAAGAGCAGAAACAATCAGTCAGTAACAAATGCAGTAACCCTGAAAGCTTATCCTAATGTTAGATAAAACTGTAAAACCTGTAAAGCACCATCTGTAATAATTTCAGAGAAGATATACGCTGTAAGAAACACTTTGCTCCAGAGAAAAATAAAGCAGTAACAGAAGATATACCTTGAAAAAGACAATTTGAATCAGAAGATTACAGGAGTAATCTGTTAGCACACACCTGTCGGCACACCTTGTAGAAGAAAGTATACCAGCAACAACAATTTGAATCAGAGAAAAAATAAAGCAATGAAATGTTAACAACAAACAGTAGCAATCCCTGTGAGTAAAAAATAAAAACACCACCACACAGTAAATCTGCTTAGCCAAACTAAATCTTAATCCTTCTCCCTTGCTCTGGTAAGTTTCTCTACTCTGCCTTTCAAGCAGTCTTAGAAGGAAAAAGCTCAGGTGAAGCTAGGTGCCTTGGCCAGCAAACCAAGTCTTCTACCTCCCTGTTTTCCATTTTGTTCAGTTGCTTTGATTCCTTACCTTATGTAAAGAGCTACTCCTCCTCCTCTTTTACCCTCCCTGTCCCTCCTGTAGATAGTGTATCCTGGTATGTTTATGTCCCAGTCATGGTTTTGTGTGTACCATGTTATATGGTTTTTGGAGGTAATGTGTTGGAGAGCAGACAGTGATGGTGATGGAGTGATGGAGCACAGGGGTTTGGCTTCATTGGGGACTGGGGTTCCACCTGGAAGGACACCAGCCTATACTGGCAGGATGGTCTGCATCTGTCCAGGAAGAGAACAAGTCTTTTGAGCAATCGGTTTAAATGCTTCATTGGCAAGCTTTTAAACTAGTCAAGGGGGGAGGCACTGATAAGCAGCAGGAAAATCCCAGCCTCTCCCTACAAAACAGGGTACTAAATAAGAAAAAGACCGAGGTAGACAGGTCAGAGGGGTATGCTGCAAAAGAAGGTAAAGCCATCAAAAAATGGAGAGCAATGAGTACCAATGCCCGTAGGCTGAGTAACAAGCTTTCTGAATTAGTGGCCTTGATGGAAGAGGAACATCTGGATATCGTGGCAGTCACAGAAACATGGTACACACAAAACCATGACTGGGACATAAACATACCAGGATACACTATCTACAGGAGGGACAGGGAGGGTAAAAGAGGAGGAGGAGTAGCTCTTTACATAAGGTAAGGAATCAAAGCAACTGAACAAAATGGAAAACAGGGAGGAGAAGAAGCACTGTGGGTAAATTTGGAGACCGGTAATGGCACCACAATCCGCACAGGGGTTATATACAGACCCCCTTCTCAGGGGGAAGAAATGGACAAGGAAATGATAGAAAGAATACTTAGAATGGCAGAAAAAGGGGAGATATTGCTGATGGGTGATCTGAATATGCCAGATGTTAACTGGAATGCAGTTACAGCAGCCACTTCAAAGAGTGGGGTTATTCTAGATGCCCTACAAGGGGCATGCCTTAGACAACTAGTATTGGAGCCCACTCGAGAGGGAGCAATCTTAGACCTGGTTCTCTCAAATGGAGATGAAGAGAGGATCACAGATGTAGAAGTGGGTAACCATCTGGGAACTAGCGACCATCGAACAGTATGGTTCACAATAAACACAGCAATAGACTCAAGCCATACAAAGGCAAAAGTACTGGACTTTAGGAGGGCTGACTTTGCCAAAATGGGTGAGTGCCTAAGGAATGCACTAGCAAATGGGCAGGAAGGAGGGGTGGAAGAACAATGGGGAATAATAAAAACTGCCATCACAGAGGTAACAAGCCTTTGTGTGAAGCAAATTAACAAAACGGAACGATGTAAGAAACCACTATGGTTCTCAAAGGAAGTGGCAGTGAAGGTTCAAGAGAAAAAGAAAGCATCCAGGAAGTACAAGAAATCACAGAAGGAGCAGGACAGGGAACTGTATCAGTTAAAGCAAAAGGAAGCTGGGAAAGCAGTCAGAACAGCAAAGGCCCAAACTGAGGAAAAGATAGCCAACTCAGTCAAGAAGGGGGATAAAACCTTTATAGGTACATCAGGGAGCGAAGGAAGACCAAGGGAGGGCTAGTGAGGCTTAATAAAGAGGAGGAGGGTGGGCAGAGGGTGACTGTGAAAAGGCAGAGATGCTAAACAAATATTTTTGCTCAGTATTTACAAAGGAAGTGGGAGGTACCTAAAACAAACAATAGAAACACTCTGGATACAGAAGTTGATACCAGCCCATTTACAGAAGAAAGGGTTCTGAAAGAACTCTTAAAACTGAAGGTGGACAAAGCAATGGGGCCTGATGGGATTCATTCCAGAATTCAAAAGAACTAAGGGTAGAACTAGTGACACCACTGACTACCCTCTTTAACAAATCATGGGAGGATGGGGTGGTACCCGAGGACTGGATAAGGGCGGATGTGATTCCCCTTCACAAAAGTGGGAGCAAGGCAGAAGCAGAAAACTACAGACCTGATAGTTTAACCTCAGTGGTAGGGAAAATGATGGAATCACTTCTGAAGGAAAGAATTGTTGAGCATCTAGAGGCCAGAGGGGCTCAGGACCCAAGGCAGCATGGATTCACAGTGGGAAGGTCATGCCAGACAAATCTGATAGATTTCTTTGACTGGGTGACCAAAGTAGTAGATCAGGGAGGGGCTGTGGACATGGCCTACCTAGACTTTAGCAAGGCATTTGACACAGTCCCACAAAGATTAATATACAAGTTAGCCAGCCTGGGAGTGGGTCCCAAGATGACAGCCTGGTAAAGAATTGGCTGGAGAATAGGACACAGAGAGTAATAGTAAAATGGAGTCCACTCTGAAGAAAGGGGTTACTAGTGGAAATCCTGCAGGGTTCAGATAGGATTCAGTCCTCTTCAATGTCTTTATAAGTGACATTGCAGAGGACTGGAAGAAAAGTATGTCTTTGCAGATGACACAAAGATCTGCAACAGAGTTGATGCACAAGGTGGGGTGGAAAGGATGAGAAGGGACTTGGCAAGGTTAGAGGAATGGTCAAATGTATGGCAGCTTAGATTCAATGCTAAGAAGTGCAAGGTAATGCACCTGGGAAACAAAAACCCTGGGGAAGAGTACACAATGGGGGGTGAGATACTAACAACAACAAAAATGGAAAGGGACCTGGGGGTAGTCATATCAGATGACCTAAAGGTGGGCAAGCAATGTGAGAGGGAAGCAAGGAGGGCTGGGGGATACTGGGATGCATAGGGAAGGCATCACCAGTAGAAAACAGGAGATTATCCCTCTGTACAGACAGTTGGTGAGACCCCATCTGGCATACTACGTGCAGTTCTGGAGACCCCATCCGCAAGGACATAGACAGGATGGAGGCTGTCCAGAGGAGGGCACTAAATGGTGCAGGGTCTGCACCGAAGACATATGAAGAGAGACTTAAGGAGCTGAATATGTACAGCCCGAGGAAAGGAGGGAGAGGGAGGATATGATAGAAACTTCAAGTATCTCAAGGAATCAACAAAGTCCAAGTGGGTAGCATCTTTCAAAAAAGAAGGTGCAAGAACAGGGGGCACAATTTGAAGATAGAAGGGGGGTGGCTCAGAGGTAATTTAAGGAAGTATTTTTTCACAGAGAGGGTTGTGGATGCATGGAACGGCCTTCTGCAGGAGGCATTGGAGTCAAAAACAGTGGTGGAATTCAAGCATGCATGGGACAGTCATAAGGCAATTCTAGGGGGTGGGGGTAGGAAGAAGTAGGCTGATGGTTAACTAGGATCTGCAGCTTATCCAATAGGTAGGGAAATGGGCAGACTGGGTGGGCCAAGCGGTCCTCATCTGCCGTCAAAATCTATGTTAAATATAAGAACTGACTTTATCAAGATAAGAGTGAATTAATGAAACAAGAATAATAAAAATAAATAATTTTAAGAGTTCTTTTTTGGGGTTGAGTTGAAATTTCTTTGAATTTGAGAACTGTGGGTGGGGGACAGGACACAACTGCAGAGACAGAAGAACAGCAGGAAGTATGAGATGTATGGGCTTACAGATTAATTTATCAAAGGGGGAGAAAAAGCCAGGGGACCAGGAATGAAAATTAATTTACAGCTGAAAAGGTGGGTTTGACGCCACTGAGTCTGGGAGGGGGCTGTAAGGCTATGCAGAATTTGATGCTAAACCCACTTAACAGCTCTAGGACTATACTGTATGAAATGCTAAATGTTCTTAAAAGCTTTAAGAATACAAACAAATAAATCAGTAACTTAGCAGCACTAGCTTAAATATAGTTACATCTCTAATATCAGGTAATTTAACAGCCCTTTCAAAAAAGTTAGCAGAAAACAGTGGAGGCAGTATAGCGTAGTGGTTAAAGGCACTGAGCTGTAAATCTGCAGACCTGGGTTTAAATCCTATCAACCCTACTTGCATACTGTGTGACCCTGAGCAAGTCACTTAACTTCCTCGTGCTCCCAGGTTGCACCTGGGAACAAGCTTCGTCTTAGTGTGCCTTTCCTGGTTATACAATTTCCCCTTTTCCTTAAGTACAAAAAGTAATTGCGGCATCAGGAAGAATTAGCCAGGGGGAAAGTCACTCGAGATGCAGCAACAGAGGGCAGTGTCCAATCAGGATTTGGCTGTGGAAAGTGCCAAAAATTGAACCTGTTGGCAAAGTCCTATCATACCTTTGCAGGGTTGGGGAGCTTTCCTCCGGGCAGACCAGCTGAGCAGTGCAGATAGAGGCTTAGTTAGAGGCGACCGCACTGAGCAAGGCTTCAGAAGGCAGCAGAGATAGGAGTCTCTTCTGGTTCTTGAGTTTCTTGTCCGAGACAACTGTGAAGATTAGTTGAGCAGATCTGGCATAGAAAGGACTTGAGAAGCCTGAATTTTACATACAATGTAAACATATTATAAATCATGTCAATGACTTATGTGGAAATGGAATTTAAAATCAACCTGCTTTATTTTGCAGAAAGTTATGGTAGCTGCTGTTTGAATAAGCATTCATGTTTTACTTGTGTTTGCTGTTTAGTTGCTGGCTATAGACAGTGCAGCAGTTAAAATATTGTAAAAGCAGATGAGTTTTAATAGTGAAATTGCCATGATTGGGAAATGAAGAGGTTCAAGCATAGCATTGTTCTTTTCTTAGAGTGTGACTGTAAATTTTCAAGACAGTGTTTTTATTACACCAGCAAATGAACACACTAACATACATACTAACATACTAAAATACCAGTAGAATAGACCTAATGGTCTCTCAGGTCTGCTTGATTTTCAGCAACTGCACTGAGGGTTGATTTTGGTGTCCCCACTCCCCCTTAGGTTATACTGTCCCCAGTCCCAGATGTTACACCTGTATTGGGCCTGGTCAGATGTACCCTCCCCTTGTACCTGTCCCATCCCCTCTTAAACCCGTCCACAGTCTCTGCCTCTACCAGCTCCCTAGGCAGTGCACTCCATGGCTCCACCACCCTTTCAGTGAAATAACATCTCCTCCTCTCCCCTCTGAGCCTGCCCACTTCCAGCTTACACCCGTGACCTCTTGTTGCCCCACCCTCCTTCCTTTGGATCACCCTGACTGGGCCTCCTTTATTGATCCCTTTCATGTACTTAAAGACATCTATCATGTCCCCTCCATCCTTCCTCTCCTCCAGGGTGTACATGTCAAGCTCCTTGAGCCTCTCCTCATAGGTCCTCTCCCCCAGGCTCCACATCATTTTGGTTGCCCTCCTTTGGACCCTTTCTAGGAGTGTAATGTCCCTCTTTAAATGTGGTCTCCAAAACTGTACACAATACTCAAGGTGTGGCCTAACCAAGCAGTTCTACAGTGGAAGAATCACTTCTGCCTTTCTGGAGGTAATCCCCCTGACGATGTATCCCAGCATTCTATTTGCCCTTGCTGCTGCCCCCCTACAGGTCTCTGAATTGTTCATTTTGACATCTACCACTACCCCCAGGTCCCTCTCACTCTCTGTGACTTGAATCATGTCTCATCCCAGGGTATACCCCTGGCCTGGATTTCTGACTCCCAGGTACAGAACCTTGCACTTCCTCACATTGAATTTTAGTTTCCATTTTTCTGACCACCTTTCCAGAGCCTCCAGGTCCTCCTGCAAGGCCACCCTCCCCTCCTCCCCATCCACCACTTCACCCAGCTTTGAGTCATCTGCGAAGAGACTCATCTCACTCCTGATCCCCCTCCTGATGTCTGAGATATAGGCATTGAATGGGAGTGGCCCCAGCACTGACTCCTTGTGAACCCCGCTAGTAACCCACCTTGGGGATGAGGCTAACCCTCCAACCACTACCCTCTGAGTATGCTCAGAGAGCCAATTTCCTATCCATCTTAACAACTGTCTCTCTATCCCCATTTCCTTCAGCTTAGCCAGCAGGCCACTGTGGAGAGCCAAATCAAATGCCTTGCTAAAGTCCAGAAAGAGGACATCCACTGGCCTACCCTGGTCCAGATCCCTCATCTACCAGTCATAGAACTCAACAAGGTTTTTCTGGCACGATCTTCCTATGACAAAGCCATGCTACCTATCTTTCAAGTGCCCAGTTTGTTCCAGTAACCCCCCTAGCCTTTCCTTGACAATACCCTCCATCACTTTGCTGATCACCGATGTCAGGCTAATGGGCCTGTAATTTCCCACCTCCTCTCTTGATCCTCCTTTGTGGATTGGCATGACATGGGCTACCCTCCAGTCTTGGGGCACCCACCCAGTCCTCAGAGAGATGTTGAAAAGCTCCGCTAGAGGGACTGCCAGGACATCCGCCAGTTCCCTCAACACCCTGGGATATATCTCATCTGGCCCAGGTGCTTTCTTTGTCCGAAGGGACCTGAGGGCTTCCCTTACTCTCTCTACTGGGATTTCAGCCTCCACGTCCTCCTCCATTTCACCCTGTACTGCTGGGCCCCCACCTGTCTGTGGTGGCCACTCCCTTTCTCCAGACCCATCAGGGCCCCTGGTCTGTACCGGTCCCACCCCTTGCTCTGGTTTACCCCCGCTCCCCTCACAAGACATAGCCCCTCCATTCCCCTGGTAAAAATTGAGGGAAAGTTCTCATTTAGGACTTCTGCCTGTTCCCCTGCCTCCTGTGCCCAACCATTCCCTATCCTTATCTTGCTCATCTGCCCTCTTACTTTCCTTTTTTCCCCTATGTATCTAAAGAACCCCTTGTCTCCTCTCCGGATCCCACTGGCCAAGGACTGCTCCTTTTTTGCCTTAGCTGTTCTCGCCACCCTGGTGACTCTCTTGGCTGTCAGCTCATATTCCTCCTGATCCCTTTCACTCCTTGAGCACTTGAAGTGTCTATAAGTTACCTTCTTTTCCCTCACCACCTCTTGTACCCCCCCGATCCACCAGTAGGGTTTTCTGGCCTTACTTAACTTACGCCTTTCCCTTGCTCAGGATCTGGTAACCTCCTGTATTCCCCTCCTAATGATCCCCCACCTGCTGTCAGCATCCATATCTGGCCTTATCCTGTCCAGACGATCTTTAAGGATCCTTCCCATCTCCCTGAAGTCTGCACCCCTAAAGTCAGTTACTATCATCCTTGTTCAGCTTTCCTCCCCCCAGGTCCAGGAAGTACCAGACTGTAGCATGATCACTCCCCGCCAATGGGTCCCTCACCTCTAGGCTCCTAATCTGATCACTGTCTGCCAGGACTGACATGACAGATATAGTTTATCAATTCCCACCTGAAATGGGATTTTTGCAGAATGACAGCAAAACAGATTTGGGATGGGGATTTAAAAAATGACACCTTCCATGTTCATGAAGTGGGGCAAAAAAATGTTGAAAATGTGGATTCAAAATGTAAGTAAATTACAGTGTTATGAATAAATGTTGAAATATTTCAATGTTTCTTTAAATGTTGCTTTTTTTTATATTTTGTTGACCCTAAATTTTCAACATAGTCTTTGTAGTACGCCACCTTATGAACATGATCGGTGTCGTTTCTGGAAGGCTGGGCCTGTAGTTCAGTGGACAAGCAGCCAGCAACTTCCACTTTCTGACCTATATAAGCAGTTCCTGTCAGCCTCCTTCTGAAGCATTTTTTCTTTCTGTCCTCTGTAGCTGGCTGGGGCCTACCCCCCCCCCCCAGCCTTACTGATTCAATTTCTGCTTGTCTCTGCTGGTCTTCTGTGTTTGTTCTCCTGTATCTGGTTTGTATTTTGCCTCCTGCTGTATGCTTCTTTCTGTTGTTTGTTCTCTGTTTCTCTGTGCTTGTGTGTCTTTGGTTTTGCCTTTTGGGGGCTTTGTTTCTAAGCTCCTAGTATATTGCTAATCCAGAGCTCATGCGCCTTGCTCTCAATTACTTGCAATGCAACTGCAATCATTATCTGTGTGTTTTAACTCAAACCATATAGCTGCCCTCCATGCTACACACTTAATTGTTTTCACCTGATTCAGGCTCACTCTGAACCCTAGCTATGCAGCTCAATCACTCTTTCTCAACTCATTCTACCTACCTCATTGCTGCAGTTTCATTGCACTGCAGGGTGATAGCTGCTTTCAGAGCATTGTGCCTCCCTCCATTCTATGTTTATCGAATTCTACAACTCATAGTTACTCAATACAGATGCTGCCCTCTGTTTGTACACTGCTATTATACTCTGAGGTCAGCTAAGCTGCTGCTGATGCTGTTAACAAGTTTCAATATCTGCATGTGGGACTTGGCGCCTTCCATCACTTTCTTGTTTTTCCTATGGCGGGAACCTGGGAGGTGTTTGGGGAGTCGTTGCCCCATGTGGCTACTTACTTATATTCTAAATCCTGCCTCAGCTGATGAAAATCCTCAGAGTAATTGTCACCTTCATTGGCTTTCTTGAATGCCTGGCTGGTTTTTCTCACTATTCATAGTGCTGCCCCTCCAACCTACATGCAGGTCCCACTATTGCTACTCTGTTTTGCAGACCTACGTGCAGGTCTGACTACTACTACTCCACTTACTGACCTACGTGCAGGTCCAACTGTTGCTACACTGCCTTATTGACCTACATGTACTGTAGGTCCACTCTTTGCTTATGCAATCATTGCTTAATGCTCACTACTGCCATCTGACTTCTACAAGGTCTCAGCACTCAATGCTCCTTCAGCTCCTCATCAGTTTCTGGGGCATGTCAGCCATACCATTCTGGCACAGGACTTCCCTGAAGTAGATGGCCTCGCTCTGCACTCAGAGTCTACAGCTTGAGCATGTGAAGCTTGGGGCAGGGTCCTTCTCACCTGGCCCACAGCTGGGAAGGTCCTCACTCCGGGTGGACCTTCAGTCATCAACCATACTGATGGCACCTCAAGTTGTAGAATTTATGACTCAGCGGCAAAGGGGTTGGGCTCTTACAGGTCCCCTTTAGCTTCCCGAGTAGGTTTGGAAGCACCTTTCGAAACTATTCTCCCCATGACTGCCTCTGATTCCCCCAGTTTGTTTTCAGGGCGAGTAGGTCAGGTGAGTGCCTCAGCAGTCATTGCTCTCCTCCTCCCACCTCGGTTGCCCTCGATGTTGCAGAGCACTCTCGTAAACTTCCACAGCATTCTCGTTAGAGGGATTGAGCAAGAACTTTCTTCTAAATTGGAATATTTTTCACCCCCCTTTTTATTGGGTTTCTAAATTGCAGCAGCAGAGCTGTCACAAAATAAATATCACAAGCCTGGAGGGAAGGCCACCTAGGCCTTGTATCCCCAGAGGTTTCCTCCTCAAAGTTTTTTTTTTCTCTCCTCCGTGCATCAGGTTATAACTGTTAGTTAGCCATAGTTAGTGTTCCCAAGTTCCTTTAGGTAGGTTCCACTGTTGGATGGAGGTGGATGGTGTCCCTACTTACCATTCCTTCTCTCCTTAGGAGGTCCCCTCAATCTCTAGTGCAACCCATTGAACTCACGCCATTGCTAACCTGTGCATCTCATTACGTTATCATGCTGCCTGATGCCTTACCTACTACTATGCCTCACAGCTACTGATTGTTAACATGCTTCGTACTACTACAATTCATTTTGGGTTTCTTTCCTAAGGTATCTTTAGCCAAGGGAATGATCCCATGGCACCTCTACGGTGGAACCCTCTTCGAGGGTTCCTTTCCCTTTGGTACTCCTACAGGGTGGTAATTCCTATGGAACAGACAGTGCAAATGTCCAAATTCAAAGTAACACAGTTGCACAAGCATACCACTATACTGGCTGTGTAGGCCAATGAATTGGAAAGCTGGGCCTGTAGATCAGTGAACAAGTAACCAGCCACTCCCACTTCCTGACCTATATAAGCAGTTCCTCTCAGCCTCCTTCTGAAGCATTTTTTCTTTGCCCCACCATCCTCCCCTCCTCCTTCTCCAGTGGCAGTACCTCTCTCCTCGGGGTTCCTTCCTAAGGTACATTTAGCCAAGGGAATCATCCCAAGGCACCTCTTGGGGTTGAACTCTCTTTGAGGATTCCTTGCCTTTGGTAGCCCTACAGGGTGGTAATTCCTCTGGAATAGAGAGTGCAAACTGCCAAATCCAAAGTAACACAGTTGCACAAGCATAACACTATACTGGCTGCATAGGCCATTGAAATGAAATCATACCCAAAACACAATTATGCAGCATGACCATGAAAACACACTTTGGGTGGAATTTTAAAAATGAAATGTGTCATGCGCATGAAGTGGTGTAAAAAAAAAACATCAGTTGAAAATCTGAAATCAGCATCTCAAAAAATAGCCAATATTTCAATGTTGCTTCATAATATTTTTGTTATTTGAGATTTTGACCTTAAATTTTCAACAAAATCTTATTACCTCACTTTATGATCAAGACAAGTGTACTTTTTTAATCCTGTCCAAAAGGTGCTTTCATAGAGTGACTACAAAAACATGTTATGAAGGGGTTTTTAAAAATTACACCTCTCATTTTCATGAGGTGAGGTAAAAACAAAATTGAACATTTTTGGCCAATGGTATGAGTAAAAGTTCAAAATGGATAAAAAATGAATCCAACATACCTTGTTTTCAGTCAGTTCACAGTCAGGTGAGGTGGTGGAAGTAGTTACTTAGAGGATTATTTTGTGGGACCCTAGTAAAATAAGTGAGGGATGGTGGGTGTGGGTTGGCAGGTTCTGAGAGGGGGATTGGGAGCTGGGGGTGTAAGACATCATTGGATGGTTTTCTTTTGGACAGGTGTTAAAAAAAGACAAAGGAAGATGGCTGTTTTTCTTTATTTCAGGGAACCACACTGAGTGTGTGTTTGGAAGCAGCAGGGCTTGGGCATCCTGGTGTCAGGCAATGGAGGGGGGTATTTGGGAGCACCAGGGGTTGGGCACCCAGGTGTCAGTCTGTTATGGGTGGGTATTTAGCATGGCAACAATTGTGGTTGGGCATCCCAGTGTTAGACTATGAAGGGGTGGTTAGCTGGTGACACCAGGGGCAGGGCACCTCAGTGTCAGACTGTTACGGGTTGGAGTTTTGCATGGCAACACTGGTGGTTTGGCACCTCATTATCAGACTATTATGGAAGGGGGTGTTTAGTATGACAACACTGGGGGTTGGGCAATCTCATGTTGGACTGTGACAGTGGTTCCCAGATCAGCACTTAACAACTTTTTTCCCTCCAATGCTACAAACATTTGCTTCTGGTGGTGATTGGTGGCTCAGGGGAAAGGCTTTGAAGTGGAAATAAATGGGGATGGGAACAAGAATTATAAAAAGAGAGGGGAAAAGGAGGCAGGACAAGAGGGAAAAGAGAGAATGTCAGGCAGAGTGGGAACAAAGTGTGGAATGTCATGTGTACAAAACAATAAGTCAAGGAAACAAAATTACAGACTTTGTGGCCATTATAGCAGAGGCAAACCTGGATGTTGAGGCCATTACTGAGTCATGGTGCCCAAGAAATCATAACTGGGACATGGCCATGTCAGTCTATACTCAGTTCTGGAGATAGGATGGGAAGGAAGGAGAGTGCTATATGTAAGGGAAAGTATCAAGATGATGGAGACACAGGGGGATGGATTCATAAAGCAGCCCTAAGATCAATGTAAGCTGTGGCAAAAAGCATCTTGCAACAATCTCTGCAGCAGCAGGGACCCTGCTCCCAATTCACTATCATGGGGGGCCAAAGTTCCACAGTTTGCAGCACCCACTACTATGCAGGAAATTCAAGGCACACAGAAGGGGAATGCCGCAAGCTGTGGGGCAGTTGGGCAATATCAGTGCCCATGGTCAGAGACCCACTGTCCGGTCACTCTTGTTGGCTGCAGGGTCGTGGGGGCCAGAACAGCAGCCATGGAAGTTGGGGTAGGTCAGGATGGGGGAAGGGTGGCAACTGACCTGGATGGGGACAGTGCATGGCCACCACCAGGACAGTGCAATCTGTGTTTGGGGGCAGGAAAATGCCTGGAATCATGGGAGGACCTGGAGGGCAACACTTGACTGTCATCTCTGGGTGCTTTTGGGGTACAGGATACCATGGGCAAGTATTGGCAACTAGGGGGAATGTTCCTTCACAACCAGTTGTGGCTCTGGGGGTGATGGAAGGGCAGATAGACCAGCCCCAGGCTGGTCTAGCTGTTGCAGACCATACACCCTGTGGGAGGTGATTAGTGAATCTCAATTATAGGAATGCTGCAGTGGTACCTTGGCACAAGCCCCCATCCAACATAATGCATCGGTGTAGCTATTGCAAAAACAGTGCAAGCTCAGCTGGCACAGGTGGTCACCTAAATAGGCAGTCATCTAAATTGGCAATTATGTAAAGTGCAGTACAGCAAGCTGCATCATATTTCTTTGATGCATGCACCTTGCACCATTTCTGGGGCTTTGTGAATTGGGCCATGGGAGTCCAGGTGGGAATGGAGTGGTTGGTGATACTGTTGGTCACCCTGAAGACAGGAACCAGAGGCAATATTTGTACTGGTGTGATCTACAGACCTCCAGCTTTGAGGGAGAAACTGGTTAGGAAACTGCTGGAACCCATTAGCACAATGGCAGAAAAATAGGAGGTGCTGCTGGTGAGGAAGTTCGGTCTGTAACATATGGATTGGGGCCTCACAACTGCAGCTTCAGCTAGAAGTGGGGACATCCTAGATTCCTTGCCTAGTCAGGAAGCCCACTTTTGATGGGGCAATGCTGGACCTGGTGCTCACAAACAGGGACAGTATTGCAGACATCAAGATGGGAGGCCATCAGGGAACCAGTGATTACTATACAGTGTGGTTCAACATAAGGATGGATGCAGAATTGAACCACACAAGGGCAAGGATCCTGCACTTCAGGAGGGCAGATTTTAAAAAAATGGGTGAATGCCTCAAAGATGACCTAGGAGCAAGGATGATCTGGATAAAGTGGAGGAAAAGTGGGCTGATTTAAGGGAAGGCATACTGAAGGCAACAAACATCTGTGCAAAGGAAGTAAGCAAAAACAGGATAAAAAAGAGTCTGCTATGCTTCTCGAAGGAGGTGGCTGAAAATATAAAGGCTAAAAGGGTGTCATTTAGAAGGTATAAAGAGACCCAGAGGGAAGAGGATGGGGAAGTGTATCAGGAGATGCAGAGGGAAGCAGGGAAAGTGGTGAGGAGCACAAAGGCACACATTGAGGAAAGAATATCCCAAGTGGTAACTAAAGGAATGAGAGCTTGTTTAGTAAGTGAAGTTTAATAAGTGAAATGTGGAAGACAAGGAGAGGGACTGTGAGTTTCAGAAGGGTGGAGGGACTGTGCAGAACGGGATCAGGAGAGAGCAGATAGACTGAACAAATACTTTTGTTCTGTCTTCAGAGAGGAAGCGGAAGGGGATGGGTCACATAAAAGCTGCAGGAGTACTGGGGAGATGGAGATAGACACAAGTCCAGTTTTAGAGGAGAAAGTCCTGAAGGGACTTGCAAATCTGAATGTGGACAGAGCTATGGGGCCAGATGGGGTAAACCTAGGAGTATTGTGGGAGCTCAGGGAGGTACAGGTTGCACCTCTGAAACCCCGATTCAACAGCACACTTGAAACATGAGTGGTTCTGGAGAACTTGAGAAGGGCAGATAGTGTTTTGCTTCATAAAAGCGGTAGCAGGGAGGATGCTGGCAACTTTATGCTGGTCAGTCTGACATCAGTGGTGTGGAAGTTAATGGAGTCACTGCTAAAGGAAAATATTGTGGAGTATCTTGAATCCAGTGGGTTACAGGGCCCAATGAAGCATGGATTCATTGAGGGGAGGTCATGTCAGACAAATCTGATAGATTTCTTTGATTGGGTGACCAGGGAAATAGATCAGGGTGGGGTGCTGGACATGGTCTGCTTAGGCTTTTGTAAGGCATTCAACACTGTACAACATAGGAGACTCATAAGGAAACTGAGCAGCTTAGTAGTAGGTCCTAAAGAAATAAATTGGGCAAGAAATTGGTTACTGGATAGGCAACAGAGGGTAATGGTAAATGGAGTTCTCTCTGTGGAATGGAGGGTGACAAGCGTAGTGCATCAAGGCTCAGTACTGGGGCCAACAATCTTTAATGTCTTTATAAGTGACATTGCAGATGAAGATAAACTAGAAGGTAAGGGATTCCTCTTTGCAGATGACACTAAAATCTGCAATAGGGCAGACACTCAAGAATGGGTGGAAAAATGTGCTGAGACCTGAGAAAACTTGAGGAGTGGTCAAAGGCATGGCAGCTAGGTTTCAATGCAAAAAAGTGCACAATCATGAACCTAGGGAACAGAAATCCAGAAACAGAGTAGCAAATGGGAGAAGAGGTATTGACAGTCACCAGACAGGAAAGGAATCTGGAATTAATCATATCTGGTGACGTCAAGGTGGTGAAACAGTGCAACAAGGTAATGGGTAGGGCCAATAGGATGCTGGGGTTCATAGGGAAGGATATCTCCAGCAGAAACAGGAAGGTGGCATTCCACTGTAAAGATCATTGGTAAGACCCTATCTGGAATACTGTGTCCAGTTCTGGAGACCACGTGCTTGATTCTCAAAGAATGGTACAAAATGCCCCTTGCAGCAAAATATGCACTTGGAGTGATTCTCAATGGCAGCCTGCATCAACCATAGGCTGCCTACCCCCAAATGGGGACTGCATCACCCATGCACCCAATAAATGGGCTGCAGCATGGTGTTATGGGGCTTACAGCAGACATAGGCTGCCATATCCCCTAATACGGGATTCTCAGAACTCTCCCAGAGGCTGATCTAAGGGTACTTAGAATATTCTCCTCTGGGAGAGTTGACCAGTTTGATGCAATCTGCCACATCCCCCCCAGCCCTGATGTCCCTGAAATTCATGTATTAAAAAACCTGGGGTCTAATAGCCTCCTCTCTCTGATCCCTGATGTCCCTGAAATTCATGTATTAAAAAACCTGGTGTTCTAGTGGCCCCATCCCTGATCCCCAATGTCCCTGAAATTAAGTTATTAAAGTAACGCCTGGTGTTCTAGTGGACCCCCCACCCAGCAGTGCCTGATCACCCTGCACCCCCATCCCATAACTAGGCCAGTGACTGACACAGCCTACCACTCACCACCATGGCCAGATGCTGACTGAGCTCTGAATGAGCATGTACTGTATATGGTATGCACTCAGTGATTGACAGGTCACTGAACGAGTACTATATACAGTACATGTTCATTCTGAGCTCAGTCAGCAGCATGCCATGGTGGTGAGCAGTGGGCTGTGTCAGTTCCTGGCTCAGTTATGGGATGGAGGAGCAGGGTGTTAGGGCACTGCCCGGTGGGAAGGCCATGAGACCACCAGGTGTTATTTTATACATAGATTTCTGGGACATCAGGGATTGGGGAGGGGGGTCACTAGACCACCAGGGTTTTTTTAAGACAGTAATTTTGGGGACACCGGGGATCTGGGAGAGGGGACCACTAGACCACCAGGGTGTTTTTAATACAGTAATTTTTAGGACATTGGAGATCAGGGAGTGGGGGCCACTAGACTACCACGGTGTTTTTAATGCATGAATTTCAGGGGCAACAGAGATTGGAGCCACTAGCCACCAGGGACTAGCTAGAGTGGCTCAAAGCCACCCTACAGCTTGCAGCAGACCCTCTGGATGCGCTGTTTGTTTGGCACACTGCCAGGGTTGCTGTAAGCCATGGGATTTTGCCACTGGGGCCCTGCCATAATGAGAATTGAGCCCAGAGTCCCTGGCACACCAGGCTTTGATGCAAGCTGCCTTTGGCAAAAGCTTGTGTCAATCCAAGGGCTCTTTGAGAATTGAGCCCCACATCTCAGGAAGGACATAGACAATGTGGAGGCTTTTGAGAGGAGGGTAACTAAAATGGTGTAGTGGCTGCATCAGAGTCCTGTGAAGAGAGACAATAGGACTTCAATATGAACTCCCTGGAAGAGGAAAAGGAGAGGTGGAACATGATAGTAACCTGTAAATTCCTGTAAATACCTTAAAGGGTTAAACAAGATACAGGAGGGGAGTGTTTTTCATAGGAAAAGATGCACAAAAATAAGGGGACATACAATGAAGCTGGAAGGGGTACATTTAGTAAAGATTTGAGGTAGTACTTCTTCACTGAAAGAGTGGTGGATTCCAGGAACACTCTTCCAGCAGAGGTAGTGGGGGCGAGAACAGTGGTAGGCTGTAAGCATGTATGGGATAGAGACAAGAGAATCTTAGTTGGGAAGCAAGGGTGGAGAGAGATCAAGTAGGGTCTATGGTGACAAGATAAGATAGGCAGTGAAAAATTGTCAGATCGGGTTGGCCAAATGGTGCTTATCTGCCATCAAATTCTATGTTTCTAAGTGCTACTAATTGGCATGGCAGACTACAGACAAGAACAGTTCTATGAAGGAACCATGCTGAGCGATGCATGTCAATGAAGTGCTACTGTGGGGTTGCTAACTCCTAAAGACAATATGATGTCCCAAGGCAGTGCACGTTCAGGGGTGAAGACAGCAAAAACTGAAATCAGTAAATGAAGCAGACCCTCTTCAAAAAATGGCTGGTTGCAAATGTACTTTATGAAACCAATTATAGAAGGTAAGCTTGCAGGAACACGGATTACTGGCCAGATCCTAAGTGTGCACCGCCTTGGGACACTACAGAAAGAAACAGGCTATGGCTGTTGTGCAATATCTCTGCTATTACCATGAGGCAGAGAAACAAAGCACTGAACAGCATCACATATGTGGAATGAATAGCACATGAAATGCATGTAGGAACTACAAGAGATACCTAGGCTTAACACTTGACCCTGCACTCACTTTCCACCAACATATCCACCTCCTATCTACTGCACTCAATGTGCGGCTCGGGCTCCTGTATCGCCTCAAACACTGCTTTATCCCAAACGCATTGAGGCTTGCTGTCTCCTCCTCTCTATTCTCTCCCTGCTAGATTATGGTCTAGTCATCTATGGGGCGGCGAACTCATCGTCCCTCAGTAGACTACGTGTCTTCCTAAATAAAGCCTGTCGCCTCACCTTGGGCTGTGACCATCTAACTCACACATGCTCTCTATACAATGATACCAACTGGCTGAACCTTGACAACAGGATTAGGTTCTGCACCTGTCTCATGGCATAAAAAATTGCCCTAGGCCTCTGCCCAATAGGACTCACACCACTAATAAGACCGGCCCTGACACTCAAGCATACTCGTAGCTATGGTAAACAACTCCTCTCTGTCCCCCACTGCCATACATCCCAATACCAAAGATCCTTCAGCTACAGAGCCCCTTCCTGGATGAACAGTCTGCCCACTCCACTTACAAAAAGAGAGCAGACTCGGACCATACAAAACCGCCCTCAGAGACCTCCTACAGTCCTCGAACCACTGTGATTGCCACTGAAATACCTTACACTATTCTGACCGGCATAGGTTGTGGACAGATTCCCCTTGACTCCCTGCCACAACCTGTGTCCCCCTAGCCTAGCTCTGCACATGTGAAATTTGTTTTTGTGTGTTTGCACTAACTTTTCCCTAGTTTTTTTTCACTGTTAGCCTCACAACTGCTACTGTAACTACCTGACTATGTACTGCTGTACTGTTATGTAACCTGTCTTTCTCTGTTTGTAATATTTGTGACGTGGAACCTTTGTAAAGGAGTCACTGACTCAAAGGTATTTCCGAATCTCCAATAAACAAAATAAACAAACAAGGAAACCAGTTTCCGACTTGCAGTTTCCAGCCTACTGACTGGTAAAGTACTTCAAAGTAGAAAACAATCACAAAAGGGTGTGCTGCGATTGGTTAGTAATTAGGCAATGCAAATGCTAAAGGACAGCTAGCCCATACACAGCAAGCACAGTCAGAAATACACAAATGCACTCATGTACCTTTTTAGCATAAAATGCAGGTCCAGTCTTGATAAATCAAAGTAAAGATGATTTATTCTCAATGAGTGCATTTGCATATTTCTGACTGTATTTACTTCAAAGTAAAACGCAGCATGATGTCAGAGAGTGGGTGAAATTGGGGTGAAGACTGGTGATTCTGAAGCTGTGATAATTGTAGGATGGACAAGCCCCCAAAAGCACTCTCACAACTCAGAATGATTGCAATATGTTTGCTGGCCTTTGGCAAGAAAACATAAAAATGGACTAAGCTAACAGAACTTAGAAATGCAGATGTTCAGAACTGCTTGCATGAGAAGCCCTCTCATGTATGTTTACAGGTGCTGGGGAAAAAAATCTTTTATAGTCAGGACACCTACTTCTCTATGACACTTCTGTCTTCATTTCTGTGACAGAGTAGGTATGATTCTGTGACACCTCTTGATCATTCATTCACCATGAATTATTTATGTGGAAGAATGCAGTTCAGCCATTGGCTAAAATATGAAATGTTGTCATCAATGACATCACATGCTGAGCATAGAGGAAGGGCTTCAGGATTAACAAGGAGGTGAAGGGAGCCCAGCACTATGGGAAAACTATATATTTGAATTAAAATCACAAACAGCAATGACTTCCATGGCACTACATGTATTTTATGGCATGATGCAAGTTCTACAGAAAAAAACAGAAGCCACAGAGTTGCAGAGTTCCAGGGGTCTTGCTTATGGTATGAGTATCCTCTCATGTTTTTGGGTGAGAGAACTATAAAGATAAGAAGTTCTGTCTGCCTAAACTGTGTGAGATGATGCTATTAGACTATACAAAGCATCTCTCATGACACATATAAACATACCGTGAATCTCTCAAGTTAGCTAGAGTGAGTTATAATATGCATTGCATTTGAATTTTATCATTTAAAAAAATCCGAGCATAACAGTCCTCCTCCCTGCCTCTGAAGTGAAAAAACTCCACATCAATATTTATTATTTAATATTTACCTGAAAGACCTCCTGGCCATTCCCTCTGGACAGTGGAGGCAGTCCTCTTGTCGGTGTTGCGATGTCATCTGAAATCCTCAGGTGATAGGGCATTTAGTGTGGTGACCCTAATTCTTTGGAATGCCCTTCCCCAGGAGGTGAGAGGTGCCCCTTCACTGGCCATATTTAAAAAATTCCTAAAAACGTTTACCTTAAGTTTTGGGCCTGACTTTGTGGCATAATGTTTTAAATTTTTTAATATTTAGATTATATTAGAAACACAAAATAGAAACATAGACTTTGACAGCAGATAAGGACTGCTTGGCCCATCTAGTCTGCCCATTTCCCTACCTACAGGATAGGCCCAGATCCTAGTTAACCAACAGCCTATTTCTTCCTACCCCCCACAAGAATTGCCTTATGTCTGTCCCATGCAGGTAATATATTGATCTTAAAACTGTTATTGTTTTGCTGTCCTTATTGTGATGTACCCAGAGCACTTGGGATTGGGTACCATATAAATAAAATTGCCTTGCCTTACCACTTATTCTTGAACATATGAACATACGAAATTTGCCAGCAGATAAAGGCCTAGAGGTCTATCAAGTCTGCTTGAACATGCAGCTAGCACCCCTTATTCTGCAGCTGCCCCTCCCTTCCACCCTTCCCCTTCATTAACCCTCCCTCTTGTCCTGTCCCATCTCCTTTTGAAGCAGTCCACTGTTCTACTGGATACCACTTCTGCAGGTAACGCATTCCACTCAGCCACCACCCTCTCTGTAAAAAAGTGTCTCCTCATCTCCCTCCTGAACCTTCCTCCCTCCAGTCTCATATCATGGCCCTGGTGGCCCTCCCTTCTCTTACTTTGAACAGCCCCTCTGTACCTGTCTTGTTTATTCCTTTCATGTATTTAAAGGTTTCAATCATGTCACCCCTGTCCCTCCTCTCCTCCAGTAAGTACATGTTCAACTCCTTCAACCTCCTCGTATGATAAGTCCCCAGCCCCTTGATCATCTTTGTGGCCCTGCTGCCACCCTCCAGTACCTTAATGTCCTCTTCAATACGGGCGCCAGTCTGCATGCAGTACTCCAGGTGTGGTCTAACTAATGACCTATACAGTGGAAGAATCACCTCCTCCTCCTCGAGGATATACCTTGCAATACAACCCAGCATTTTGTTGACTTGCAGCTGCCTTCCTACATTGTGCTGAGATGTTCTATTGACCCTGTAATGAGCACACCCAGATCCTTCTCCTCCTCTGTCTGGACTAGCTGCACTCCCCAGCTGGTAACTCCTCCTTGGGTTCTTCATCCCAAAATGCAGCACCTTGCACTTTTTGGCATTAAACCCCAGTTGCCAGGTGTCTGACCAGGTTTCAAGCTTTGCCAGATCATCCTGCAACCCCTGCCATTCCCCTAGGTCATCCACCACCGCGCCTACCTTGGTATCATCAGCAAACAGGCTGATCTTGCTCTTGATGTCCCATGATATGTCTGCAATGAATATCCCAAACAACACTGGTCCCAACACCGAGCCCTGTGGAACACCGCTCGTCACTGCCCTTGGGTGTGAGAGCTCCCCACCCACCACCACCCTCTGTTGCCTTCCCTGAAGCCAGTTTCCTACCCATCTCACCAGCTTTGCACTCGCCCCTGTGCCTACTAACTTCCTTCCCAGCCTTCCATGTGGCACCGAGTCAAATGCCTTACTGAAGTCCAGATACAGGACATCCACTGCATGGCCTCTGTCCAGTTGCCTAGTTACCCAGTCATAGAACTCCACCAGGTTAGTTTGGCAGGATCTGACATGTATGAAGCCATGCTGTCTGCTATCCTGTAGTCCTTTGGCCTCTAGGAGGGCCACCAGCCTCTCCTTCAGGATAGTCTCCATTAGCTTACCCACGATGGATGTGAGGCTCACTGGTCTGTAGTTTCCCGGTTCATCCTGGGCCACTCTGGAGGGCACCATGAGCCATCCTCAGTCCTGAGGCACACACCTGAATGTAGTGAGGCATTAAATAGGTCTGCCAAAGGTCCTGCAAGGACCTCTGCCAGCTCCTTCAGTACCCTGGGGTGGATGCCATCTGGGCCTGGCGCCTTGTCCACTCTCAGTGCTTTCAAACCCTATCGAACTCTGCCCTCCATGATTTCCCCATTGGTCACCCCTTCCCACCTTGTTTCTGCCATTTCTCCCACCTTGGGTGTCACCCCCTTCTTCTCTTTAGTAAATACTGAGCAGAAGTACTCATTTAGTGCTTCTGCCTTATCGCACCCTGCTTCCACCCAACCCCCCTCCTTCCTAATCCTTACTATGTGGTCCTTACAGCTCCCTTTTCTCCCTGATGTACTTAAGAGAAGTCCTTCTCCCCCTTCTTAATGCCTTGTGCCAGCCTGAGTTCTGTAGATGCTTTGGCTCCCCTTACTGCCCTTGTCACCTCCTTTGATTCTGTCAGGTACTCCTCCCTGTCCTCCCCCTCCCTGTTTTCTTGTACTTCCTAAAGGCAGTTCTTTTCCTCCTTACCTTTTGAGACAACAAATGTATGCAGGATAAGATGTCCTGCAGTGCTGAGCACTGATTGGCTGAAATGATGTAAGTGATTTATAATGCTTTTAAGTGTGGCTGGAATTATTTAGAAATAAGCCTGCTTGACTAATAATTATGTAATGATTTATAATAATAATAATAATAATAATAATAATAATAATAATAATAAGTAATAATACTGTGACTTTTAAACATCAGTAAGATGCTTCTATGGATAGGGTCACTTAAACAAAAATTGCATTTAATTTTTGAGATAGTGTTAAATGGACAGTTTCATCTTTTAGAAACATAGACTTTGATGGCAGATAAGGACCACTTGGTCCACCTAGTCTGCCCATTTCCCTACCTATCAGATAAGCTGCACATCCTAGTTAACCAACAGCCTACTTTTTCCTACCCCCATCAGAATTGCCTTTATCTTCTACTATCTCACTCACTCCAAGTACAAACTTGTAAACTCTAAGTATAAAAAACTATCTGTGAAGGACAGTGCTGTTAGAACACCTCATAATTCTGATACCATGCTTCGCTAGCACTCAAGCTTCCCTTTCACGGTTCTGTGATGTCACTAGAGCACATCAGTGTCCTAAGAATCCTGTTGTTATTAGTGAGATGGTAATTCTGCTATATATAAAATCATATCATTATTTCTAAACATACCAGACAATCATAAACATTTTTGGTCAAGGGAACACTGCAAACCAATTGGAGTGCTCCTCTTCCCTGTGCATGAGGCACTCATATCCATCAAAGAGTGTGTCGTGTGCAATTGCCCTAGAAATGAACAGATTCAGAGTATCATTTTTATAATTGTTCTGCTAATTTAACAACAGTTTTGTGCGACCTGTACTGTGGTAAGAAGTGGCTGTGGGGCACTCTTACTACTATTAAAGGGTTTGACTTACATCCTTTAGGGTTAGAACAGCTCACCACCAACAAACATGTGCCAAACCCCTGTTATAGTGGTAAGAGTGGACTGCAGCCATATTTGCACACATTTTCTCTCATGCAAACAGTCCCAAACTTCTGATTTTCTAAGTTCAGTTTTCATTGTCCACTTTAAACAGGGGTTTTCTTTTATTTCCAGCAAAGCAAAACATTTTGATTATATATTTAAATCCTATTTTTTTAAACGGAATCTTTATGAATAATGTTAATACATGCTCTTCCTGTGTCCCTTATGGTTACAGGAGTTTATTCACACATAGAGCTGTGTGGAATGTAAAATTCCACTCGTTCAAAATAGGCAGAATAATCATTCTGATTACATGGCTTTGCAGAATTTCTATAAACATTCTGTGGGATTTTGCCAAAATTTGAGTTTCAGATACTTTGATCTGAGTTTCAAAGTCATAATCCATATGTTACCTAATGTGGCAGGTATGCAAGTCCATGACATATATAAATGTGTGCCAAGGTTCAGATTCCTAGTTTGTAAGTGGGCTGAGCTATAGATTGCCAAACATTTCATCATTTAATTTTCAGTTATTTCCATCTAGTTTTAAAATTTCTTATTCAAACTCCTCTACAATTTCAAGATTTCTAAAACCATATAGTCTAGATACAGTATATATTACTTAATTTTAGGTTTCAAAGATTAGAGGAGGACTGTGTTATAAGCAGCCAAATATTTTGCCTAAGTTTAGACTTCAGTGATTTCAGTATAGGTTTAAAAGCACTCATCTAAATGTTAAGAAATGTGGTCGATATGCAGGTCAAGGAAATAAGAAAGTTGTGGCCGCTCTTGCTTAACAGAAAGCCATACAAAAAAAAGTTCATAGAGTTTTTCTTTTCATTCTGAAATTTATGTGTACCAAGTGAAAATTCTTAGCTTTAAATGTTGACATTTAGCAGCATTGTTTTAAATTTATATGGAAATTACTGAAATTTAAATTTTGGCAAAATGTTTGGCAGCCATTTTGGCAAAATTTAAATTTTAGTTATTTCCATTTAATTTTTAAACAACTTATCCAAATGTTACCACATTTGAACCATTTGGCTACTATACCTCAGACTTATGTGCAGCATATTTCACATTTCTAGATTGAAAGGGTACCAAATTATAAGTAACTAAAATTAAGGCATTTTTAAATTTAATTTTGCAAGTACATAAGCTGCAAAATTATAAACCCTTGCAATTTTAATGTTAGAGAAAGCAACACCAATAAATGTTGCATGTGCACAGACCATAAAAGGAGGTTGTGTGTGTCAATTATATTTACCTCTTGCATAAAGGATGTCCATGTAATAAGCTGCCAAAAAATGCAAAATAACATCAGTATTTAATGTTGAATTATAGTGGTGTCACATTTCAGACTGGGAAAGGCATATGGCAAGATGTGCACATGATAAAACTCAGCCTAGTTATAAAGCAACAATTATATAATGTACATTTGTATAGGGCCAAAAATGGTGTAGCATGAAATAAAAGGGCTTCCATTGAGGGAGTGGGTACTGGTAGTATGAAGAAACATATCATCTGGGGCATTCAAATGAAAGGATAGGGCAGTTCTATAACAAAATAGTGATTCCCAAATGGCGAGGAGTCCAGATAGCAAGGAATATCAATGAGTACCATTATCGGAAAACTTTCTGTTTGCAGGGGGCTTTGCCCACCATGCTCCCACATACTCCCCTCACTTAATATACCAACTCTGGGTGGGTGGACCTCTTGGGGGGACAGAAAGTTTGCCAATATGGCACTCACTATTATTCTGTGCAGTTTTGACTCCTCATCATTTGGGGGTCACTATCTTCACGGGGTACCGGATGAGGTTAGGGAGGAATAACAGCCAGCAAATGGACTATCCATAGAGCCTGATGCACTTGAATATCTATGACTTAGAGGTACTTTGAAAGAAGAAGCGGGGTAAAGAAAATGTCTGGGTCACCAAGAAGGAGGAATTCTGACTAGTCCAATTAGATAGGTCTGATCAGAAAAGAACTAGGCAACTCTGTATAAGAGCGGTCCTAAGAATGACCCAGGGAATAACCGAGCAGTCAGTCTGGCCACAATTGTGTGCAAGCTCATGGAAACCATACTTAAGGAAAGGTTGGTGCAGTATCTAGAGGAGCATGGTCTCCAGGATACGAGGTGGCATGTGTTTATGGGAGGGAGGCCATGTCAAACAAATCTGATTGACTTCTTTGACTGGGTCACCAAAAAAGTAGATGGGGCTAAATGATGGACATCCTTTACCCAGACTTCAGCAAGGCATTTGACTCTGTACCCCAGAAGAAGTTGATCAGGAAGCTGGTGGATCTCAGGGTAGGAGAAAAGATGAACAGATGAGTGGAAAACTGGCTGGAGAACAGGACCCAGATGGTGGTGAGGTTGTGGGAGACAGTTAACTAGCATCAGGGAGGTCACCAGTAGAGTCCCGCAGTACTTGGTGCTTGGTGTTCAATGTCTTCATGCATGACATTGGGAATGGCATTAAGGGCTAAATGTGCCCGTTCACCAACAACATCAAGGTCTGTTGGAGAGCGGACATAGCTGAAGTGATACAGGACCTATATGAAGGATCTGTAAAAACCTGAGAAGTGGTCTTGGATTTGGTAGTTTGGCTTCATTGCAAAGAAATGCAAAGTTATGCACATTGGAGCCAAGAATCACAGGACAGAGGACTACTTGGGAGGGGTCCTGGTATCTGCAACAGAGGAAGAGAAGGATCTGGTAGTGATGATCTCTAGCAACCTGAAGCACTCCATGCATTGCAGAAAAGCAACAGCAAGGGCAAATAAGATGTGTGATGAATAGCCAAAGGAATCATCAGTAGGTGAGAGGAGATTATAATAACCTTGTGCTGGTCACTGGTGAGGCACAGCTGGAATACGGAGTACAGTACTGGTGCCTTCACCTTTAAAAGAACATTAATCTGCTGAAGATGGTCCAGAGGAGGGCAACAAAGATGATTGTGGATCAACATGGTAAAGCATACAAAGAGAGGTTGGGGTCCGTTAGCATGTACTCCCTGCAGGAGAGGGGAGAGAGCGAGAGAGAGAGGACATGATTGAGACCTTCAAGTACTTGAACTGGATAAATAGGGTGGATAAGGAGGGTCTGTTTAAGCTAAGTAGCAACCAAAAAATGAGAGGGTTTTAGGAGGGTGGATAGGAAGCATTTCTTCAAGAGAGGATGGTGGCCAGCTGGAATGTACTGCCACAAGAGGTGGTCTCTTTGAAGATGGTGGGCAGCTTCAAAAAGAGGCTGGGATAGCCTTAAGGGAGAAAATAAGGGTCAATGAAGGGGCAAAAGGAAAGGATGGAAGGAGTGAGGAGGAGGGGCTGGGCTAGCAGCTTAAGCTGTGGACCCTGCAATATGAGCAGACTAGATAGATCAGATGGCCTTATTCTGCTGGCTTCTTCATGTTTGTACAGTATGTTCATATGTTAAGGGAATGTGCCACTGTAAAAATCAAAGGGGGTATCAGGTGTACCAGCAGTTCCACTGAGTCCAGTTGGTTAAGCTAAGAGAGAAAGGGGAGGTGAGCAAAATTGTCACCAAGGAAGGACCCATGGGACTGCAAACAGCTCAACTCAGCTTATCAGATGAAGTACAGTAGTAATATGTGCTTTGTGAATATTAAATTTCACTTGAGGAATTCTGGCAGCATTACCTGTTATGCTACCAGAAATATTTGAGAAAATGTCCCGATCATAATTATTGGTATTTCCACTGTAAATTTAAAACTGCTAAACCATTTTTTTTTTCCGTTTTGTTAGACATCAGGGTACAATGACATTGGATATACGTAAGAAATTTTACATCTATACCTGCAACAACAGAGAAGTTACAAACATCCACATTTTTAGAAAGAGTTCACAAACTATCTCAAATAATTAAATAGCAACAGTCTGAACCCCTGTAACTTAAACATTTCTAAACCAAATCTCTCCATATTTAATTAGTTCTATAATCCTTATAAGAATGTTATGCATGGCAATTGTCCCATATCTAGCTCCAAAGGTAGTTGAGTTATAAGCAGATATGCATTTTCACAAAATTTCCCCCAAAAGTAAAAGGCCTGATTATGATCCCCTGTAGTTTTGTAGCAATACATCCAAATGTCTAAATGCTTAGCATGCCTTTAGGGCACATATTAACACATATGCATGCCAAACATCAGGCTCTAGTGCGATAGACAGATGAAATACCAATGTCTAAATATTTGGCATGTCTTTAGGGCATATATCCACATGTACACATTCCAAATATCAGGCCTCCAGTGCAATAGACAGCCAAATTATGATCATCAAGGACATTTTAAAAAACTATCAAAATTCAGCATGAAATTCTTAGAAATGTTGCAGAATTTCACAGAATTTAGAATTTTCTAATTCCACACAGCTCTATGCCCAAGTCCTCAGTGTGCCCCAACTGCTCAGCTCTGCTTTGCAGTTCTTGAATTCAATGATTTTGAGAAATAACAACCCTTACATAAGTTTATAGGGACAGTCAAGCTGTCTCTTACAGATTTAAGATTGTCTCCACACACATTCTTATGGTGAGAGACAGGCAAACCTGAAGTGAACACTTCTGGTACCCTAGGAATGCAAGTAGGTGTTGCATAGCCATAAGAGACAGCTCACTGCTATGATAAAACTATTACAAATCAAATATGATTTAAGTGTAAAAAATACAGTTTTTCTTTAAAAGAAATAGCTGCCCTTGTCAGACTAAAAAGTGGAACTTTAAGCTTTTTTAAATGTTGTAGATGAGGGACACTTATGGAGTACTCTTATAAGAGGTCCTCACACACACAGGCAAGTCCTCTGTGCTGACTAGGTAAATAAGTAAAGCTGATTTATAATAACCATAACACTTTAACTGTACATGTAAACATATAAAAAAACATTCATACACATCACAAAGAATCAAGCGTAATACGACATTGGCAGCATGGTTCTTTACGAATCTACTCCTACTGTGGAGAGGGGCGTGGTCTGCCTGGCACAGAGACAGCAGCTTAATTCTGTTTTTCTGCTACCCCCTGTGCTAATCTGAATATAGTTAGCTGTCTACAGTTATGTAACCTAGTTCATTTCAATGATTTCTTAATAAACACTTCACTAGTTACACAATGATACCGTGTTTGCTTCATACTACTAAATTTTGTCTGCTGGCATAATTTCCAACCTAGGAGCCTACCTGTCTATATCTGCATCCCAGCTAACTGCAGCCTCCTCACAACAGAACTGCGATGGCTCTGAATGATCTCACCCACATCTGCGCAATGCTTACACACATTTTAAAGTACACTGTAGACCTTAAAATTACAGTGGCCAAATGTCCAAATGTAGCTGGTATAGATCATTGCCTTGATGATAATAAGTCCTGGGTTGCACTGGTGGAAGGCTATGAGGATGAAATCCAGGCAACCTGTGGGAGCAAGACCAGAGAATTAACTACTTGCTGGAGAAAGTTGATGATTTAGAAAAGCAACCAGACACAGTACTATATGACAGTTTTAGCTTCTCTGAGAAGTTATCTTGGAGCTTTTGAGGGCCAAGAACTGCCAACCTCTGGAAACTGTGCAGGCACACCGCTCCCTGGCAGCCAAGCTTAAGCCTTCATAAGATCCCCACACTTCCATTCCTCCCTGGAGCCAACATTCTTTTATTAGTAAAGCCATTGCATTCTAGGAGAAAACCTGCTTCATTACGCAAGCAATAACACACGGCCTTATGCACCTAGGCGTGCTCTTATCAGCATGTAACCCACACCTCGGAGTGTGTTATTGAGCTTATAAAATGGGCTAAATGAAACTGAGGAGCCGTTTTTAAAGTTTAACTTTTTTTTTTTTATTGATTTGTCATTAAAGTTGATCAATTGAGAGGATTTCACAGTTTAGAGAAAAAATAGTGCCATATTACTTTTTGTTACAATGGTGTTAAACAAGCTTGTTTTACGGGTTTTTTAAATGTCATACTGTTGAGCATTTTTTATTACACAAGACAGGTGCTTTTAAACTGTCTGTTACTTTAACTGAACATTTTTTTAACTGGAAACGTATAGGACGTTTTAGTACTATTCGTTTTATTTGGACAGATTAATGAATTTAAAATTTTGCATCACACAGTGCTGTATTGTAAAGGGAGAGTTTTTTGTTATAGCTTTAAACTTCTGGATGATTGGGAGCATTCCCGATTCTGATTGTGTGTTTTCAGTGCAGGAAGTGATGTTATTTCTGTTTTCGGCATTGAGGAGCTACGCATGGAGGAACTGCAGGATGGCTGGATGTTTTCTTAATCTTCGGGTGCACTTCACGGTAGAGTTTCTGTATTTTGAAGGCGCTGAAAGGTATTTTGTGTGTTCTGCTGTACTTAACGTGGTGCTGGCATATTCTGACATTTTGGGCAACTTCTACTTCTGTGTGGACTAGGCGCATAAAAGAGTTTTCTATGCTTTTTTTGTACACGTGCCAATCTGTTATCGTTTTAAAAATTACTCACACGAATTACCGCTTTGCCCATAGTGAGGATTTTGGTTTTGAGGTCTTTTTCTCACAGGTTCTGGTGATTTTAATCGTAGTGCTGTCTGGTTTGTTGTCACGACTATTTCCGCTTTCTATTGAATGAGCTGTGGCAGTGAGCTTTTTGTTTACTGTTTAAAAAAGGTCAGTGATTCACGTTGAGAGGTGCCTTTGATGTGGATAGTAGTGCCGGTTGGCTAGTATATCATCTGATAAGGACACGGCTCAGATGATGTACTAGCCAATCAGATTACTGGATTTTGGAAGCCCATTTTATAAACTCTATCAATTCGCAGAATACACCTAAAATGGTGTCAAAAAATACTGTTTGGACTTCTCTATGTGAAAGTGTAGAGTCACCTGAGTACTGTGTACATGGATGTATTACATTTTTATTCTGTATTGTTGCTGTTGTTTACATCTCTGAGCCCCCTTGAAATGGGCATCTAATGCTTTTGGGTCCTACCTGATTAACAAATTACAAATAAAAAATAAAAGCAAGGAGTGGCCTTGCACACTCCTGTCCTGATTTCTTTGGTTCCCTGTGAAAGAAAATATTTTAACATTGGCCAGAGAGTGGTGTCCTCTTTCCTGGCAGGGACATGCTATTCACTTCTATCAGTATTTTTCAGTACAGCTGTCCTCTAAGAGTCAGAAAAATACAGCAATGATGAGGAAGCTGGGGGCCATTGGCATCCCCTATTATCTACGCTACCCTGCCCTGCTGAGAGCAGTCTACAATATTGTGCCACAAATGTTTCATTCACCAGAGGTGGCTGAGCAGTTCATCAGATCTATATCTGAACAATCCAGCCTGTCTCCTACCAGGCCTGACATCACCCACCATTCACTGCCCTCTCAGTCTATGGACGCTGCTACCCCACCCATTACAGCCTGGGACTTTGGCCCCTGCCTCCAACACTCAAGAGATATGTGCTTTTCTTCCAGGAGGTGATGGCTGGTCACTCCTAAAACTAAATCAGGGTAGAAGTCAGCCCTGAACTAGCCCACCAAAGGGCCCTGCAGCCTAGCCACCTCACTTCCAGAGCCACAGTAAAAATGCCAACTCACCTGCCTCATCAGATAAAATTGGGGTAGTCTCCCTCCACCAAAATCCTTATGCAGCCCTCCCACATGAGAACCTGAACTCCCCCTCCTGAACAGCTGCCACTGCCATCCTTGGCCTCAGCTACTGATCTCACCTCTACACCACTATTCTAGGCCATGATGGTGGCTCGCCTACCTCTTTGACAGGGTTGTTCTTCTGGACTGGACTGCCCCGCAAAAGTCTAAACCTCTTCTGCAGCCCCAGCACCCACTGGGTTAGCACTGCTGGTAAGAAGTGAGAGTGACTTTGCTGGAACTTGAATAACATATGTCCAAACTTTGGCAGTTCTTTTGAGATGCTTTTGCTCTTCCCTCATTTTGCGGCATAAGAAATATAAAAAGATAGAAACATAGAAACATAGATTTTGACATCAGATAAGCACTGTCTGGACCACCCAGTCTGCTCATTTCCCTACCTACAGTAATTAACTCATGATCCTAAATCCTAGGGTTGCCTTATGTCTATTCCATGCATTCTTGGACTCATCAATCATTTTAGCCTGTACAACCTCAGCTGGGAGGCTGTTCCTTCCATGTATCCACCACCCTTTCTATGAAAAAATACTTCCTTACATTTCCCCCAAGTCTCTCCCACCCCCCAGGCTCATATTTTGACCCCTTGTTCTTGCACATTTCTTTTTTTGAAAGATGCTGCCCTGCTGGAACTTGTTGATTCCCCTGAGGTACTTGAATGTTGCTATCATATCCCCCCTCTCCCTCCTTTCCCCCCAGGGTATACATATTGAGGTCTTTCAGTCTTTCCTCATATGTTTTCTGGTGCAATCCTTTCACCATTTTTGTTGCCCTTCTCTGGACTGCCTCTGTTCTGTCAATGTCATTCCAGAGATGTGGTACCCAGAACTGAACACAGTATTGTAGGTCTGGCCTAACCAATAGCCTGTATAGTAGTATCAGGACCTCCTGTTTTCTACTGATGGTGCCCCTCCCTATGCACCCTAGCATCCTTCTGGCCCTCCCCACCACCTTTTCACATTGCTTGGCCACCTTCAGGTCGTCTGTTATGTATACCCCCAGGTCCCTTTCCAGTTTTGTTGTACTTAGTATCCCCAGGTGAACTGATAAATCATCAATTATGATTTTTGAAGGTAAGTCATGACTGATTATTGTTAATCATCAAGTGTTACCATAAGATCATCAAAGGAGGTCATGATCTAAGACCATCATCTAGATCATTATTTAATCATTAAACATGAACTTTCAAATCACAAACTGATGATTATTGATTATTTTTGTAAGCTTAAATTAGCATGATGGTTGTTGATGATCTGTGGATGATCAAGTGATGATCATTGATGATTATATTAGTTCAGTATTATAAGAGTGCAAGTCACAGAAATAATACTTAAAGTTTTATTACTTAATTAAAATATGAATGTCACATATCAGCAAAGATAAATTAATTATGAATGATAATGTAAATCATGTGAAGTCAAATTTTATTCCCATTAGGAAGCATACATGCAATGTCTGGTATAACATACATATTTGCATACCTAATTTACACATTTGAACAGCACTGTTTATGGAACAAAACAATGGTAATTTCTATTTTTAAATTAATTTTGCATTGACAGGGTTAGTTTGCAGACTATTAGGAAAGGTTTTGAACACAAACCAAGTACTTTTAGGAATTCACCACAACCATAAAAGGAACCACTTAATATGGATATATAAACCAATATGAGCCTTTCAAACTCCAATAAGATGTGAGGTATCACAGTAATCATAACTAAACAAGTGGGTTTCTAGAGAAAAAAGTATCATAATTAATCATTCCAATAAATATGTTTAAATAGAAGATAAATTATAAAAGTATAGAGAAAAGATACATTTAATTTTTAAATGTATTTCTGTAATCTTGACCATGGGAAATCATGAAAAATCATGATGATATGAGATCATCATTAATCATAATAACCATCTCCATAACATCATGGTTTTTGATTTGCGGCCATTTAGCAATGATGGTTTATTATTGTTAATGATGATCGCAATGATGGGTTTTGAAGCTTAAACATGATCTCTGAACATAACTGGATGATGATCATTCATGATACATCATTAAAAAATCATCTATTCAGCTGAGTCTCCCCCCCCCCCATTTTGTATTCCTCTACATGATTCCTGCAGCCCAAGTGCATGACTTTACATTTTTTTGCATTGAAATTAAGCTGCCACTCTCTTGACCTCTCCTCCAATTTGCCTAGGTCTCTTCTAATTTTTTCCACCCTGTCTGGAGTGTCTGCCCTATTGCAGATCTTGGTGTCATCTGCAGAGAGGTGCTCCTTCCCTTCCAGCCCCTCTGCAATGTCACTAAAGAAGATATTGAACAGGACTGGCCCCAGAACTGAACCCTGTGGCATCCCACTGGTCACCTCCCACTCCTGGAATTGTACTCCATTCACCATCACCCTCTGTGTCACTCTGCTCAGACAATTTCTGATCCATTATACCACCTTGGGACCTATTTCCAGACTGCACAACTTATTTACTAGCCTCCTGTTTAGGACAGCGTCAAATGCCTTGCTAAAATCTAGCTGGCCATGTCCACTGCCCTCCCTGATCCACCACCTTGGTTAGCCAGTGAAAGAAATATATTAGGTTTGGTTGACAAGATCTCCTTGTTGTGAATCTGTGTTGCCTTGGGTCTTATGCCCCACTAGTCTCCAGACATGCCACAATCCTTTCCTTTAACATGTATTCCCTGGTTTTCCCCATCACTGAGGTCAAGCTGACCGGCCTATAATTTCCAGCCTCCACCTTGCTCCCACTTTGGTGTAGTGGTACCACATTCGCTCTCCTCCAGTCCTCCGGTGCCACTCCCTTCTCCAGTGACTTGTTAAATAGGGCTGTCAGTGGTGCCCCTAGTACCTTCCTGAGTTCTTTCAGTATTCTGGAATGCATCCCATCTGGTCCCATTGCCTTGTCCACTTTTAGTTTTGAGAGTTCCTTTAGGAATCTCTCCTCCCTGAATGAACTGGCGTCCACCTCCCCCCATGTGTGTTTCTATCCCCTAATTTTGGCCACTTCTTTTAAGCTGAGGGCTGTTTCAACAACCTGTGGCAGCTCAGATTCATGCCAACTGTGCAGGTCCAGTTTGGACCCTACAGAGACCCATGTCACTCCGACATTCAAGATTTGACTGATTTGGCACACTGAGGTGCAATTTTTTAGCCTGAGTTTTGCCTGTTTCTATTCTGGTTCAGGTGTTTCACTTTACACATTGTAAGGTATAGTAGATGTGCTGGTACCTCATAGTTACTCCATCCTGTTGCAGATGCATTCATTTTGTAAGTAAGTGGGGTACACTGCTTTCTGCTGTTATGCTGGGGTGGACCCTGCTTCTACTTGCTGCCTGTCAGTGTTTTGTAGGCTGTAGGCAGATAATGATTTTCTCACTGTGTATTTTCAAAGTACATAAGGTTTTACCTATCACTTATCTCCTCCACCTTGCACTGTCAACCTGCTTTGCAGCGTGCAGTGAGCTCAGTCTCATTTGGTACTGATGCTGATGTCCAGGGGCGGGGAATCGATGTAACCAAAGATGTCCAGGGGTGGGGAATCAATGTAACCAAAGTGACTGTTCCTGCCTCCACTAGTGTTTCACAGGGGATGCTGTGGGTTCAAGATGTGACAGTGGCACCAATGCTATGTGCTGTTTCAACTTGCAGCCCACATCCCTACCTTACTAGTGCTACTTCTCCCCACCTGCTGTAGCCTTATCTGTACAACCCAGTCTGCTGTTACTTATCCTACTTCACATTTAAGGACTGATGCATGGTTAAGAAGACAGCACTTTAAGGATGAGGCAAGGGACACCCCTAACAGGGCCTGGCTAATACCAGGGCAGTGCTTGGAGATGGGTCCCCCCATTACTTCTGGCTGCCTTCTCAGTGCTATGGGGCATCACATTACCTCCCTTTCCTATGGACTACCTTGCATGTATATCCTGTGATTTTGCATGCCAACTCTCCTTGCCTCAATGCTCATCAGACTGATGGACCAATGAGTGTAGCAGGTGGGTAGTGTTTGATTTTATACCCACCCCTCCTCTACTCTCCCATAGGGAAAGCTTAATCCTATGTTGTGACAGCATCCCCCCCAGTTGGTACCCCTCCAGCAAGACACAGCTCCCTAATGGGCAACATACCCAGTCGCTCTGCATATCTTTTCCCTGACATGAATGGAAGATCTAGCTATGTGAAAGGCTCTGCATATACAGCACTGCTACCAAGACTATCATGATCTACCAATGTTTATGGTTACCTCTCATACTCTAGTTACTTTTTCTAAATCTGTTAGATTGGGCAGGGGGAGCTTATACAGTGTTTTCCCCTGCTGTGGTTTGACTGCCTCAAGTGGATGTCAGACAGGCTTTGAGTTTTCTATTGGGCCTGATCACTATGTCTAATCTGCTATATTATATGTTTGATACATCCTAGACATGCATCAACTATCTATTTGATGACTCTGTTAGTGTATATACAGTAGTTCTCAGTTTTTTGTTTACACTACTGGTTACTGTTTCACTTTGCTGTTTTGTGCTGCATGCTAGTCATTCTGCCCACCCATAATCTGTTACTGTGAGCATGTGTCTGATAAGGGGTCTTCTCACCATCCCTCTGTCCCTCCATTATTTTTGTAATGGCCACCTCGACAAGCATTGCTCACCCCCAGTGAAATATGGCAGAATCAACATATGCCACCCAGAACGTCTGATGTTAAACTCCACCATCAAATGTAAGTGGGTACTGTCCCATCTAAAACAACTGTGCATCAATATAGCTTTTCCCCAAAAAACTAGGCTTGCTTATCCTGAAGCTAGTAAACTGCATACGGAGGGTGTTAGACTTGAGGCCCACAGTGACTCTTTGTCCAAAAGGGAGGTCTCCATCCTTGTACACAAAAAGTGGTCCCTACTAGAACAAAGGACGGCCTCTGGTTGCCTTTGAGGATGTCCACCCATGAAGGTCCTGTTGTCTTGGGGAATGTCTATAGCCCCAATCATGATGACTTTCTGATCTATCAGACCTTACAGTATCTCAGGTTATAGCTGATTTCAACTCTGATGCCTCTTCCCTTCTAGCTAGTGGAGATTTCAGTCTTATCCTGTGAGTTCCTCGGGACAGATCCTCAGGAGGCAGAGAACCCCACCCCAGTGCAGTAGATGTCTACAAGCTGTCATTGCTAAGTTTGCTCTGTCAGATATCTGGAAAGAGTTACAACAAACAATGTGGGACTATAACTGTTTCTCTGCCTTGCATGGGGCTTCCAGTTGCCTAGATTGGTGGTTGGGATCCCCTAGAATCTCTCATGCAGCATTCTCCTCTTCCATTGCCCCTGTACATTTTTTACAATGCCCCATCCTTCTACCCCTGATGTGGGGCCCAGAACTTCCTCATTCTTCTTCTTCTTGGCGCCTGGACCCTCTACTTCCTTGAGATGCAGAATTTGGCAGCTAGCTACAGCATAAGAACATAAGAACATAAAAATGGTGTCGGCAGATGGGGACCACTTGATCCATCTAGTCTGCCCATGATGGCCACCCCTACCCAGTTATGTTTTCTTTCTAAGCTGCCCACACTGTCTGTCCCATGCTAGTTTGAATTCTCCTACTGTCTTAGATGCCACCACTCCTGGTGGCAGGTTGTTTCATGGGTCTATCACTGTCTCAGTGAAGAAATCCTTTCTAGAGTTGTTTCTAAACTTACGTCCCACCAGATGCAAGTTGTGCCCTCTTGTATGAGCTGCCTTGTTTTCTTGGAAGAGATTCTCAGTTGTGTTTATTCCCTTAACATATTTAAATATACCACTACTGTAAATATGTATACATGCACTTGAAATTATACAGCATAAGCAACTGTTTTAGAAATGACATGTCATGACGTTTTTCCCACTAGCTGTTCCAACTAACAATTGTTACCACACTACTTAATACTATGACATGTCCTTGTACTGCATTGTCCGGCAGATACTTGTTGCTTGCTTGTACGTCTCTGCCTTCCACTTTGTACACCTTGTACCCGGGTCGCACTTGGAAACGAGCCTCGGCTCAGTCTGCCTTTCCCGGTCACCAATTTTAAATAAATAAATACAATATTTCTATCATGTCCCCCCTATCTCTTCTCTGTTCCAGAGAGAATAACTTCAGCTCCTCGAGTCTTGTCTGGTATGGCTCATGGTGCAGCCAATGTACCATCTTTGTAGCCCTTCTCTGCACTGTCTCCAGTCGGTCTATGTCCATTCTTAGGTGAGGCCTCCAGAACTGAACACAGTACTCCAGGTGTGGCCTCACCAATGTTCTGTAGTATAGCATGATTACCGCTCACTTTCTGCTTGTAATACCCCTGCCTATGCATCCGAAGATGCCACATGCCTTCTGCACTGCTTTCTCGCATTGTTTTGCTACTTTAAGTCATTGGTGATGAGTATGCCTAGATCTCTTTCCATACTCATCTCCTCTAATTGATATCCTTCCAGTGCGTACTTCATTCCTGGGTTTTGCTTTCCCAGGTGCATGACCTTACGTTTCTTGGCGTTAAACTTTAACTGCCATTTTCTGGACCATTCTTCCAGTATTCTGAGATCAGCTACCGTACCTGAGGCCCCCACTTCTTATTGTCTGGGAACATGCAGACCTTCCCTTCCAGTTCCTCAGTGATGTCACTGATGAAAATGTTGAAGAGGATGGGACCCAGCACTGATCCCTGTAGAACGCCATTGGTCACCCACCTCCCCTGATAAAGACCCATTGACCAAAACTCTCTGTGTCCGATTATGTAGTCAGTTCTTTATCCAGTGAACTATCTTCTGTCCAACCCCAGTGTCTTCTAGTTTGTTAGCCAGTCTCCTGTGGGGAATGGTGTCAAAGTATTTGCTAAAGTCCAGGTACACCACATCTACCACCCCACCCTGGTCTACTGTTCTGGTAACCCAATCGAAGAAATTAATCATGTTTGTTTGACATAAGCATCCTGCCATGAAACCATGCTGCTTTGCATCTAGTTTACCATTTTTCTTCAGATAGTCCACTATTCTCTTTTAGTAATGTCTCCATAATTGTTCCCACCATTGAGGTCAGGCTGACCAGGTGATAGTTTCCTGTCTCCTCTTTGCTTCCACCTTTGTGCAAGGGCACTACTGTTGCCCTTTTCCACTCTTGAGGTACTGTGCCACTTTCCAGTAATTTATTGAATAGCTCAGCTAGTGGTGCAGTAATATCTTCTCTCAGTTCTTTTAGCACCATAGGGTGTATACCATCTGGCCCCATGGATTTCTCCAATTTAAGTTTGTTTAGCTCTTCTAAGGCCCTCACCTTCATGAAGGGGCTTGTGTCCACGCCCCCTAGTATTATATGCCATCTTTTTTAGTAGAAGTCCTTTACCACTATCTTCTATTGTGAAGAGAGAGCAGAAGAATTTGTTTAGCAACTCTTCTTTGTCTATGTCTTTCTTTAATATCTGGCCTTCCTGTGTTGCCAATTGGACTATTCCTCCTCTACTTTTTCTTTTGTCTGTTATGTACCTATAGAAAATTTTATCTCTCTTCTTGACCCCCGTGCTATTCTTTCCTCTGTTCAGGCTTTGGCATTTTGAATTGTCTTACCTGTCTCCTTGAATTTGTTCCTGTATTTCTACCCATCTGTTTCCTTCTGTGACTCCTTGTATTGCGTAATGGCCCTCTTCTTTTTCTTGATTTTGGCTGCTACAGCTGGAGGCAGGTGAATATTGTTGTCTCAGTGACTCTGAGGGATACATCCATTGCCACCCTATGTGAGGCTTTCAAAGCTACTCTTAGGGGCTTCATCATGCAGAATGCCTGTAGGAGGTGCAAAACCTAACAGTTCGACCTCAAGTTGTTAGGACATATTCTATAGAATAAGGAAGCTCTGTACAAAGCTGCCATGCCCTCCTAACCTCCAGGTACCTCAATTTTGACAGAGCTGATGGGACTCAGATTAAAGCTTAATACCCATACTTCTCAGAAGCAGAGCTGACTCTGATTTGCACTAGGCACTGATACTGGAAATGGGGGAGTTGTCTAGAAAACTCCTTTCCTACCATCTTCACAAATAACAAGTTGAGTGATTCATTGCTTCCTTGTGAGATGACACCATTCTACTTTTGTTGGCATCAGCCATGTAATGCAGGCTTTTGACATCTCCATTTACTCATCCCAGGGCCCCTGAGATGCAGCAATCTACCAATCTTTCTTTGCCTCCTTGTCCATCCCTTACTTCTCTGAGGACCAAGATAATTCTTTAAAAACACCAGTCACAAAGGAAGATATTGAAATGGTCCTAGAGTCTCTCAGCCATTCTAAAGCCTGTGGGGTGATAGTCTGCTGGCAGATCTATGCCAGTTTATCAACCCCATAATATATCCTGTACTGCAGAGAGTTTTCTCTGAATTGTTAGCCTTGAGACAGCTCCCTCCTGGCATTTGTGAGGCTGTCATTACAGTAATCCTTAAGGATGGGAAAGACAGTCAATTTCTGGGCAGTTACTGCCATATTTTCCTGATCAATGCAGATGCTAAACTCTATGCAAAGATCCTAACCCACAGCTGGATCCCCTGCTGCCCTCCCTAATCCACCTATCAAGGGGAGGTGATCCCTTGTGCACCCTTGTCAACCTCTTCCCGATTGCCAGCTCAGTTCCCACTCCAGTAGAAGCAATAGCCTTGTACTTTGAGAAAGCATTTGACTCCATGGAGTGGGAGTATCTGCAACTGATTTTGGACTAGAAGGGCTTTGACCCCACTTTTAGGCTTTGGATCTCAACTCTATATACTTCACCCTCTGCCAGGGTCTTAACCAGCAACCTCTTATCTGCTCCTTTTCCCCTAGCCAGAGGCACCCACTAAGGCTGCCCACTTTCACTGCTTCTTTTCATTTTGGTCATAGAGCCCCTTGCCGTTACTATCAGGGAGTACCAAACTATGCAGGGTGTCTGGATTGGGCCCCAAAAATACCATATATTGCTATATGCTGATGGCCTACTAATCTTGGTGGAGGATGCCACACATAGCATACCTAGGTCGCACCCTATATGAGTGTGTATTATTGAGCACATCAGTTTGAGCGACTCAATAATACAGCTCACACTGAGAGCGAGTGGTGAAAAACATTGTTATATCCTGTGGAGTGAGTATAGCAGGGAGCTACACTCACTACTACAGGATATGGAATGTTGTGGGGCAAATTCCTGCCAAGCTGGCCACTTAGTGTAGCGGTGTAAGACACCACTGGCAATGCCAGCAGACTGGGGTCTGGTTTCTGAAAAACATAATTTGTTGGGGGGAGGAAGAATAACTTTTGCCTAGGTCTGCACCCCCCGTGAAGTTGATTATTTTAGTTTGGGGGGTGCAGGGGCATAGCTCCCCACATAAAAATACTTATTTTCTTGTTTGAGTAAAGGCAATGTAGCGGCTGTTGCTATTTGTGATGGTCATTATGATTTCAGTTGCCCTTTTGACAAGGGGCTGTTTTTTATTTGCTGTATGTGATTGGCAGTCTTTCAGACTTGTCCTTATCACATAAAACTGCATACCTCTACTCCTGTCCCTTTTGAACTCTTTTGCCCAGACCTCATGTGTTTGAACCAACCCTGCCAAGACAGAGGTGCTACCCACCATAGCTTCATACTCCAAAACAATGATCAACAGCAGTAGTCTGAAGTGATCTGGAGACTCCATAATTTACTTAGGTATACAGCAATCCATTGACCCTTCTCATTTAGGCCTCCTTACTGTTGCCCCTCTACTGAAAGATCTCCAGACTGAGCATGATCACTGGAAAGCTCTACATCTCTCTATAACTGGAAAGATAGAAGCATTTAAGATGCTGACTTTACCCAGACTCTTTCATTTCTTGTCTCACTTGCTGTTGAAGATTCCGCCAGTCTTGTTTTTCAGAATTGATGGCCTAACTGGACAGTTACTATGGGAAGACAAAGTGCCCCTTTATAGCAGGGACAAGCTGCACACCCACTGGGCCAAGGGCTGTGGAATCTTCTCTGGCTTGAGGGGTATCATTATGCATTCCTAGGAGCCCAAACCTGCAAATAACTTACCTCATTAGACCACAATAGCTCATCATGGGTACATATGGAATTAGCCTTGGGTAAGGGCACTTCACCCTCCACATACCTGTATGTCCCCTTCTGAACCCCCTTAAGCAGTGGCCCACCATTTCTACTTCTATTTGGACTTGGTCAAAACTTTAGTCCCTGTCTCAAACCACACTTCTGCCCTTCAATCTCACTCCACTGAGGAGGAACTCCACTCTTTGCACTGGTTGTGAGCCAATCTATTGGTCATCTTGGGAATCATAGGTAGTATAGATCACTGGTGACCTTTTCCAATCTGGTGCTCGGATAATTGACAGTTTTGTTTACATTCAGGCCCACTTCTCCATTCCCAGAGTTGATTTTTGGAAATACCTGCAACTGAGATGGACACCCTTGGTTTGTCTCAGACACACGCCTCCACTTCACACAGCTTCCCTCTCTTCTCCACCTCCTAAGTGGCTTAGACATGAGAATGGTAGATCAGAAATGACCTGAGGGGGTCATTTGAAATAGTATGCCCAACCACACAGTAATGGCAAAAAGTAAATGGGAAGGTGCACTCAATTATTCTTCAGGTGAAGCTACCTCTGGCTGGAAGATGCAATACTGAACATAGGATTTGCAAGAAAGCGAGTTGTGCTCACAACAGAGGGAGGTGAACATTACAATTGTCTTTGGTTTGTAGAAGATATTCTGCAGGTGGAGGCTACTTCTAACTGAAAGGTGAAATAAGGAACTTAGAATTATCAGGAAAGACAGTCTTTCAAGCAACAGAGAGGTGGATCTTGCTTTACTTTTGTTACAATTGTTAAGATTTTCAGTGCAGGAAGAGTTTAAACCCTGGGCTAAGAATTTGTCATAAGTCCTGAAGTAAGTGCAGGTACAGGCTGTGTATTTGACCCAGACAGTGCCCCAGGGGGTGGAAACTGTTTTTTGTGTTTATCTGTGTGTGCCTTAAAAGGCCAGGCCAGACTGTGTCAGGAAGTGCTTACATCATAGCTACTTATCAGCCAATAGCTTTTGAAGAGTCTTAAAGACCTGAGAACAACAGTATTATAAGCAAGTGTTTTATAGCAAACTCATCAGAACAGCTAATATTCTTTAGGTGAAGCTACCTCTGGCTGGAAGCTGCAATACTGAACATAGGATTTGCAAGAAAGCTAGTTGTGCTTACAACAGAAGGAGGTGAACCTTATAATTGTCTTTGGTTTGTAGCAGATGTTCTGCAGGTGGAGGCTACTTCTAACTGAAAGGTGAAATAAGGAACTTAGAATTATCAGGAAAGACAGTCTTTCAAGCAACAGAGGGAGGTGGATATTGCTTTACTTTTGTTACAATTGTTAAGATTTTCAGTGCAGGAAGAGTTTAAACCCCGAGGGACGGAATACTGTTTACTGTGTCTGTTCTGGTGCACAGCTGACTTATTTTGGGGCTGACTGCTTTCAGAGCACAAATCACCAGGCTGTTTTGCGGCTGGGGAAGTTTACCTGTGTCTGACTTGGATGTCTGGATTTTTCTCTGTTTGATTAGCGGGTATTTTCTCTGTCAAATTGTTGTGTAGGGCATCTTGCTGACAGGAAGGCACTCATTGCAGTGGTGGGTCAGAGCTTTTAGCTGATTGTTTCGTGAGGGCACAGTTTAGGCCCAACCCCTGCCCACCCCTGGAAATAGTTCCTTTATACCTGGGGTTCTGTCATCATTTCCTCAAGAGTGCAAGGTGCATATCACTGTCATATCCTCTCTAGCTCACTGCACTGACAATATAAGCATACACATTGTATAATGTATATATATATATTTCTATATAACAAAGCAATCACACACACAAAAAAATAAAATAGATAAACATGTGGGGAGTAGGGCAATGTAATGGCTGTGGGGCAGCAGTATTCTGGGAGTCTTTCTGGAGGCTGAGATGTTGCCGTATTTGCAGACAACTCTCTGCCCTGAGGGAGGAAGTTGCCATCTTCAGGCCACACTGGACAGTAGTAAGGGAATCTTCCCCCAGGCCACACTGGACAGTAGGAAGGGAACCTCCCCCATCCAGGGAGCACCAGAGCCACCACCACTACCTCAGAGGTTGTGAAGAAAGCACAGCAGTTGGACCACAGTGGGCTCAGGGAGGGTGAGGATGGTGGAATAGAGGCACACCCAGTCAGTTGTTCCACTCCACAATCCATACACCATTCTGGGGGAGCATAGTTCTCCTATGGATGCACTTACAGAGGAGACTAAGGAGGCTGAGGACAACTGTCACAAGGGAGGCCCACAGGAAGGAGGCAGAGGACACCACAGGGAAAGGAAGCAGCTCCTGGTGGGGGACTCAATTATTAGGGGGATAGAACTGGGGGAGCAGGGAAAACTGAAGTAAGGTGCCTGCCTGGTGCCATGGCTTGGAGAGACAGGAATCACATCCTCAGGATCACGAGAACAGCTGCAAGGGAGTCTGAGCTGGACATCATTGTCCACCTACGGAAAAATGACTTGGCTCATCATGAGATTAGAGCAGTGCAGGAAGACTTTGTAGAGTTGTGGAGGGGCCTAAGACAAGTAGCACACACAGTATCCTTCTCAGAGGTGCTGCCTGTCAATGGCATAGGTGAGGCGAGGGTACTTTGCACCATGCAGTTTAATGCATGGTTGAAAAATGGGTGTGGAGCACAGGGTTTGGCTCATTGGGGACTGGGGTTCCACCTGAGGGACACCAGCTCATACTGGCAGGATGGTCTGCATCTGTCCAGGAAGAGAACAAGTCTTTGATCAATTGGTTTAAATGCTTCATTGGCAAGCTTTTAAACTAGTCAAGGGGGGAGGCACCGATAAGCAGCAGGAAAATCCCAGCCTCTCCCTACAAAACAGGGTACTAAATGAGAAAAAGACCAAGGTAGAAAGGTCAGTGGGGGATGCTGCAACAAAAGGTAAAGCCATCAAAAAATGTAGAGCAATGAGTACCAATGCCCATAGTCTGGGTAACAAGCTTCCTGAATTAGTGGCCTTGATGGAGGAGGAACATCTGGATATCGTGGGAGTCACAGAAACATGATACACACAAACCATGACTGGGACATAAACATACCAGGATACACTATCTACAGGAGGGACAGGGAGGGTAAAAGAGGAAGAGGAGTAGTTCTTACATAGGGAAGGAATCAAAGCAACAGAACAAAAGGGTAAACAGGAGGAGAAGAAGCACTGTGGGTCAATTTGGAGACAGGCAATGGCATCACAATCTGCACAGGGGTTAGTATACAGACCCCTCTCAGGGAGGAAATGGACAAGGAAGTGATAGAAAGTATACTTAGAATGGCAGAAAAGGGAGATATTGCTGATGGGTGATCTGAATATGCCAGATGTTAACTGGAGTGCAGTTGCAGCAGCCACTTCGAAGAGTGGGGTTATTCTAGATGCCCTACAGGGGGCATGCCTTAGACAACTAGTACTGGAATCCACTCAAGAGGGAGCAATCTTAGACCTGGTTCTCTCAAATGGAGATGGAGAGAGGATCACAGATGTAGAAGTGGGTAGCCATCTGGGAACTAGAGACTATCGAACAGAATGGTTCACAATAAACACAGCAATAGAGTCAAGCCATACAAAGGCAAAAGTACTGGACTTTAGGAGGGCTGACTTTGCCAAAATGGGTGCGTGCCTAGGGAATGCACTAGCAAATGGGCAGGAAGGAGGGGTGGAAGAACAATGGGGAGTAATAAAAACTGCCATCACAGAGGTAACAAGCCTTTGTGTGAAGAAAATAAACAAAACAATACGATGTAAGAAACCACTATGGTTCTCAAAGGAAGTGGCAGTGAAAGTTCAAGAGAAAAAGAAAGCATTCAGGAAGTACAAGGAATCACAGAAGGAGCAGGACGAAGAACTGTATCAGTTAAAGCAAAAGGAAGCTGGGAAGGCAGTCAGAACAGCAAAGGCCCAAACCAAGGAAAAGATAGCCAACTCAGTTAAGAAGGGGGATAAAACCTTTTATAGGTACATCAGGGAGTGAAGGAAGACCAAGGAGGGTATAGTGAGGATTAATAAAGGAGGGGTGGGCAGAGGGTGACTGTGAAAAGGCAGAGATACTAAACAAGTATTTTTGCTCAGTATTTACAGATGAAGAGGGGGAGGTACCTAAAACAAACAATAGAAACACTCTGGATACAGAAGTTGATACCAGCCCATTTACAGAAGAAAGGGTTCTGAAAGAACTCTTAAAACTGAAAGTGGACAAAGCAATGAGACCTGATGGGATTCATTCCAGAATTCTAAAAGAACTAAGGGTAGAACTAGTGACACCACTGACTACCCTCTTTAACAAATCATGGGAGGATGGGGTGGTACCCGAGGACTGGAGGAGGGCAGATGTGATTCCCTTTCACAAAAGTGGGAGCAAGGCAGAAGCAGGAAACTACACACCTGTTAGTTTAACCTCAGTGATAGGGAAAATGATGGAATCACTTCTGAAGGAAAGAATTATCGAGTATCTAGAGGCCAGAGGGCACAGACCCAAGGAGGCATGAATTCACAGTGGAAGGTCATGCCAGACGAATCTGATAGATTTCTTGACTGGTGACCAAAGTAGTAGATCAGGAGGGCTGTGAACATGGCCTACCCTAGACTTTAGCAAGGCATTTGACACAGTCCCACACAAAGATTAATATACGAGTTAGCCAGCCTGGGAGTGGGTCCCAAGATGACAGCCTTGGTAAAGAATTGGCTGGAGAATAGGACACAGAGAGTAATAGTAAATGGAGTCCACTCTGAAGAAAGGGTGGTTACTAGTGAGGTACCGCAGGGTTCAGTATTAGGACCGGTCCTCTTCAATGTCTTTATAAGCAACATTGCAAAGGGACTGGAAGGAAAAGTATGTCTCTTTGCAGATGACACAAAGATCTGCAACAGAACTGGTGCACAAGGTGGGGTGGAAAGGATGAGAAGGGACTTGGCAAGGTTAGAGGAATGGTTAAATGTATGGCAGCTTAGATTCAGTGCTAAGTAAGTGCAAGGTAATGCACCTGGGAAACAAAAACCCAGGGGAAGAGTACACAATGGGGGATGAGATACTAACAACAACAAAAATGGAAAGGGATCTGGGGGTAGTCATATCAGATGACCTAAGGGTGGGCAAGCAATGTGAGAGGGCAGCAAGGAGGGCTGGGGGGATACTTGGATGCATAGGGAGAGGCATCACCAGTAGAAAACAGGAAGTTATTATCCCTTTGTACAGACAGCTGGTGAGACCCCGTCTGAAGTACTGCTTGCAGTTCTGGAGACCCAATCTCTACAAAGACATAGACAGGATGGAAGCTGTCCAGAGGAGGGCAACTAAAATGGTGCAGGGTCTGCACTGGAAGACATATGAAGAGAGACTAAAGGAGCTTAATATGTATAGCCTCGAGGAAAGGAGGGAGAGGGGGGACATGATAGAAACTTTCAAGTACCTCAAGGTAATCAACAAAGTCCAAGAGGGTAGCATCTTTCAAAAAAGAGGTGTGCAAGAACAAGGGGGCACAATTTGAAGATGGGGGGGCTGCTCAGAGGTAATTTGAGGAAATATTTTGTAACAGAGAGGGTTGTGGATGTATGGAACGGCCTTCCCGAGGAGGTTGTGGAGTCAAAAACAATGGTGGAATTCAAGCATGCATGGGACAGTCATAAGGCAATTCTAGGGGGTTGGGGTAGAAAGAAGTAGGCTGCTGGTTAACTAGGATCGGCAACTTATCCATTAGGTAGGGAAATGGGCAGACTGGGTGGGCCAAGTGGTCCTTATCTGCCATCAAATTCTATGTTTCTATGTTTCTATCCTATCTCTGAACAGAATTGGTTACAATGCTGGAAACTGGCTTGCAGTGCCTACCCTGACAGCCGAAACCTGCTCATACAGAAGAAGGTGCTTCACCAGCAGTACCCTACATCAGCACAGCTCAAATATCTTGGTCTTATCTCCCACAATACATGCTGGTAGTGTAACTCTAAGGTGGGTGATTTGTATCAAATTCTCTGAGGGTGCCTGTTAATAGAAGAGTTTTGGTTAGGCGTACTCCACCACTGCTCAGTGGTACTGAGATTTGATCTTCCCTTTTCTCCGGTTCTTTTCCTCCTAAGGATGTCTCCCAGCAACCCTGCATTGAAGGCCATAATTTGATATGGATAATAGCTGCTAGTGTAGAAGCCAAGCAGTTGCTCCTTTGTCGGTGGCACACTACCACCCACACCCTCTGGGAGAATGGAAAGCAGCTGTAGCTCAACTGGCTCAATTCACCAGGCTCTCCCACTATGTGAAGGTTACCCATACTGTATCAGATGTGGACATCATACTTAACCTTCCCCCCTGTTTCCTGGACCTTGGTTTTCAAGCCTGTGATGCAGAGGAGCCCTGGTATCCACCATGAACAGCCACACACCACTTCTAGGCTTACTGTCTCCCTAACTCTTTGTATGTGCTGGCTTTTGAGTGTTTGCTACTTGTGATATAGAGGTATCACCCTCTGACATTCTGTATTCTTTGTTTGTTCCGTGTTGCTAGCATGAATTTGTCTAACTTTTTTTTTGCAAATCACTTTATTTTATTAAGTTTCACACACAAAAATAAGGACATCCAAATAATAGCTACTAAGCCAATCAAACAAAATACATAGAAAAGAATAAGAAAGACGGAAAAACCCCTACCCCTCCCTCCAGAAACAATCCCCCCAACCCCCCCTATCCCTTGTCCCATCACCCATCAGCTGCCCGCACCTTAACATAACAGTTGGAAACCTAAGGTTGTTATCTTCAGTCCCCAACAAAAGTGTCAAATCAACCTCTATGGGGGTGTAAAATTACTTATAGTTGATGTAAAGATAGGTCGAGGAAAAGATCGAAGAGGAATTAAGGACTTAGCATATATATTTATATATTTATGTAGGTCGGAAGTTGAGGATTTACATATCTAATGGTAAGAGGCTAGTACCCATATTTCAGTCTCAATTTGCCAATCAGGCTGTCCCAACATTGTATAAACTTAGTATAAACATTGAAACTTATTGCAACCGATTTTCTGCATTTAATGCACTCAAAAACTCCTCCCACCACTCTTTGCGGGAGGGAGTCCAATTGCCTTGCCAATGACGTAAAATCAATAGTTTTGTCACCGACGACACCAAAGCAATCTGGTGTTTTTGAGATCCTGGCAGGGTGCGGGGGTATTTTCCAAGTATACAAATTTCAATGCCAAAAAGGGAAGACAGATCACAATATGGTAATATCCACCTTTCAACTTCCTGCCAAAATTTAGTTATCTTAGGACACTCCCAAAACTTGTGTAAAATAGTAGCTAATTGAGCACCACAGTCAAGGCAATACGGAGAGTCATATTTTTTTAACCTATACAATTTTGCCGGCGACAAATATAAGTTGTGCAGTAATTTAAACTGAATCTCACGGAGCCTTTCTTGCTTAACGCAAGAATATAAATCCCTCCATATTCCCTCCCAGGTTTCCTCAGGCCAACCCAGGCCCAGGTTGGTTTCCCAATATACAGGAATAGATGATCTTTTGGGACCTAACTCTGAAATTATGTACCTATATATTCTAGAAACTGGCTTATCAAGCCCTGCTTTCCCACACAAAGTCCCTAATTAAATGACCGGCAGTATCCGACCCAGTCCCTTTGCCCAAAAGGTGCTTATGCTTTTATAAATCTGGAAACATCGCGAGAAGGTCAGAGCGTTGGACTTTAAATTTGCCAACCAATTCAGGTAAAAGGAGGAGATAGGCCCAAAAAAGGCCGATCACAGGGGGCTTACCAGGGAAGTTCTGTATAAACCTAGTTATGAGCCTGGTATCTACTAATAAATTAGGGTTCCTTAAAATAGGCTGAGACAGGTCATACATGCGAAATTTGCAACTTTGAGAATAATTGGTGCATTGCCCTAGCATTCCAGCCCAAGGAGTATTCTTTAGGCATTTAGGTATTCTAGACCACGACAAATACAAACAAGACTCCAAATCTATGTTCGCCGATCCGTGGCTTTCAGGTCTAGATCTAGTCCAGGTGAGGAGAAGTCGCTTTGTCCAGACCAGAGCGTAAACTGGCTGTGTGAACGGCAAGATAATAGAAATAAAAATCTGGGATCTGTAGCCCACCCTACTACGAGGCAACGTTAACTTTGTACGCCTCCGAGGAGGTTTACCCCTCCATAAAAACTCAGAACAAGACTTATGAAGCTGGTCAAAGAAAGCTTTAGGTATATATATATTAAGGTTCCTTAATGGATAAAAAATTTTTGGTAAAACCATCATCTTGATTGTATTAACTCTACCTGAAAAGGTCAGGGGAAGATTCTTCCACCTCTGGAGGTCAGCCCTGATCTCATCTATTAAAGGCCTAAAGTTTAAGCTAAATAAACTCTCTAGATCCTTAGATATCTGGATACCCAGATAGGTTAAAGGGCCAGACTGCCATTGCAGTCCTAATGCAGTACACCACCCCTTGTGTAAATGCGGCGAAAGTGGACAAACTACTGTTTTATTTTTGTTGAGTTTATAACCTGCAAATTCACTGAAATCTGAGATTATTGACAATAGTTGGGAAGTGAGGTAGTACTATTGCTAATATGTAGCAACAGGTCATCAGCAAAGGCGGAAATTTTGAACTCCGAGTTACCAAAGCACATTCCCTGAACTACTGGGTCATCATGAATGGCTCTAATCAGAGGCTCTAAATATAGATTAAATAAATATGGCGATAAGGGGCAACCCTGTCGAGTACCTCTCAATAAAGGAAACACATTTGAGATTAAGTTGTTACACTGAATCTTGCGGATGGAACCTTATAGAGTATACTTACATACTGAATAAATTCTTTAGGCTGAATTTAGACAAGGTTGTAAACATAAAGCTCCACTCGACCTATCAAAGGCCTTCTCAGCGTCTAATGACGCTAAAGAGGCTTCAATATCAGGGTCTTCCACCGCTGAAATCAAATAGAACAGTTTTCTAAAATGATCTGCCGAGGATCGGCCTGCAACAAAACCGGCTTGTTCCGGACTCAGCAGAATATTCCACATATCTTTTAACCGATTAGCCAGAATCTTTGCATATATCTTAATATCCACATTTAACAAGGAAATAGGTCTGTAGTTGCTTGCTGAGTCTGGAGTTTTACCCGGTCTAGGTAACAGTATGATCCTTGCCTCAAATAAAGAATTCTCACTTACACTATGACCATGCCAATAAGTATAAAGTTGAGATAGGAGGGGAATCAATTTACCCTTAAGCGACTTATAAAATAGGGGGTAAAGCACGTCCGGTCCGGGGCTTTATTTAATTTCAATGAGTCAATTGCAGCAGCAGTTTCCTCGTATGTAAAGGTGTGTTGCAGTTGTTTTGCCTCTATGGGTACCTGTGGGAAGGTTATTTTTATCTAAAAAGCACTCATTTTGACTTAGCTGAGGAGGCCGACTGTGGCTGACTAGAATATAGGTCCTTGTAGTATTCGTGAAAACCCTAAAATACTCTTTAGGATCCATGATTAAGGTACTTGAGACGGGTGTTTAAAGTCAATACCCACTTTTGTTCTGACCTTTAGTTGCCACGCAACAAATTACCTGACTTACTACCTCTACCTATATAAGCTGTCTTTGATTTAGAAACTAACTTGTTTGCTTTATCCTGCAGGGTATTTTCATACCAGCTTCTCAAATTTACTAATTCAGCTCTTGTTTCTCGTCCTAATTGATTCATCAATGGCCTCAGCTGCTCTTATTTTTTAAAACATTTATTAAATAAATGTCTTGTTTTAGCTTTCTTTACTGAAGCCATTCTTAGTAGTCCTCCTCTCCATGTTGCTTTTAAAGCAGCCCATACCACATCTACTGTATCCAAGGATCCCCAATTCTCTTTTATTGAATTCCCCAAAAAAATTTGGAAATGGGCTAAAGTTTGGGGGTCTGTCAACAAATTGTTGTTTAGGGACCACAAGTAAGATCTGGCTGGAATAGAGAGAGGAGCAAGTCCTATTTTAATTAAAGAATGGTCTAAGATCACCCTAGGGGAAAAACACCATCCCATCCCATCCACCTCAGCCAAATGGCTCTTACTAATTAAAAAATAGTCTATCCTGGAAAAGGATCTGTGAATTGGAGAAAAAAAAGTGAACTCCCTTGCGGCTGGATTGCGGATTCTCCAAGGATCCTCTAGACCCATATCCCCCTTAAATTCTAACAGGGCCCATTGCGCTGGAGAAGGTCTCAAGGACCTACCACTTGAGCGGTCTAATTTAGTGGATTGGACTAAATTCCAATCTCCCCCCAAGATGATAAAAAGGTCTCTATAGGGTGCTAGTATAGCGTATAGTTGTGTAAAGAAAGAAGCCTAAAACTATATCTATCCCCCCCAATTTACCTATCACAAACACGAACCTCCCCTCAGGATCAGAAATAATGTCAGATGAAACGAATGGAACTCCCTTAGCTATTAAAACTACTACCCCTCGACTACCCGTTGAACAGCCTGCGCCAAAAACTTGGCTGACCCACTTTCTTTTAAAGTAATGAAGGTGGTCTGAGATCACATGAGTTTCTGTAGGAAAACTATGGCTGGATCCAGATTAGCTAGATGGAACAAAATTACATTTTCTTCCGGTACCTCCCCACTTCACATTCCATGAAAGAATATTTAATAGACTAGCCAACTTGAAAATCCAAAATCTAGTACACGATGCAGGCAGCTGATATCCTCCAATAACTCCCACAAGATATAGCCCCCTCCCTTTAACAAAAAGATAAAAAAACAATGGCTCACTAACTGAGTAAGCCCCTGGCCTTAAGCCCACTCCTCCAACTAGGGACCATAGTACGCATAGAGCTGGGCCCCCAAGTCTACCCCTAGCAAAAACATTACCCCACAAAACATACAAACATTTCTAAATCCCCAGAATTAGATCTATTTCCTATTAAATATTGTGCACAACAACTGTTGTGGTTCTGAAAGATTGTCAAAAAGGAAAGTAGAAAACATTAAACACAGAGCATGTAAAACGTTGGTTAAATTCCCTCTTAACTTTTGTAGGGCCCTCCTACTATAGAATTACTCATAGCACTGAGAACAATATCAGCTGATAAAAGTCCTCCGATTGAAAATAGTATTATGGCTTCCTAAAGAGAAAAGAAAATATCCGAGGTTCTGTGAAATAAAGGTATTTTGTAGGCCAATTCTTGGGCCAAGACATAAGAGGTAAACAATGCTTACAGGACCTCTCAACGACCTCAAGCCCATTCCCTTAAATGAAAATACTTGGTTAAGAAAAATTAACTCCTTATTGTCTCAGTCAGTAAGTTCAGTTCACCAAGATTGTAAAGGAAACAGGCCCATTTGTTTTATGGAACCAAGCCAGCAGTCTAAATATCTCTTCCCATTCGATGCGTCATAAAAATGAAGAAGGTAGTTGCTCACTGGTTTGTCAGCTCCCTTGTAGAACATTACTGGAGATCAGATGCTATCATCCCTTTTTAAACAAATCTGGCAAAGAGGCAGACAGAGACTGCAGCACTTCTTCCGCAGATTCATATCTCTTAGTCCCCTCCTTTAGAGAAACTTCTAATTTGGCAGGATACAACATCCGATGGCGGATACCCGCGGCCCACAGCTTTGAGGTAATTGGTCGGAAGCTCATTCTGGCCTGCCGTACCTTCCATGTCAGGTCTGGGGCTAGCCATAATTTTTTACCTTCCCACTGGAACAAGGCAAGTTTCCAAGATTCCCGTAGGATAAATTCACGATCCAGATAATTCAACAACTTAAAATCATTGGCCGCTGGAGGCTGAGATGGTAGGGTTTAGCCTCAATGCACGATGAGCCCTCTATTATATACTAGGGTCATTGGGGAGGGACCCACCGATTTATTTAATAGCTTCTGCATAAACACTATAGCATTGGGGCCCTCCTCACCCTCTGGTAGCCCTAGGAGCACTAGTTATTTTGTCTGCTCCTTCCTTCAAGGTCATCCAGACGATCTTCAAGTTTTGTAATTGTCTTTGGTTTCTGTAACAGCTAGGCCCATTTTCTCTTGTTTCTTCCACTGAAGAAACCTCTGCTTCCACATCTGTTACTCTCCTCGCTAGTTGGGTAAGTGCAGGCTTAAACTCAGCCACATCATCAACCAATTTAAACAAGGCTTTTTATAGTTGTTAACCTGGGATATCTTGCTTGGATGGATTTCACTGTATGTCATTGGGATTCAGCTCTTATGGGCTGCTTGCCTCCCGATTCTGATCGGAGCTTCCATGACAATTCAGGTTTTACTGGTGTTTTTAACAGCCCTGCTACCTCTGGAGACCTTCCACACTCCCTCTACAAATTCGGGTCTTTGTGAGCTAAAAATAACTTTCTAAAACTCGGAGGAGCGGAGACCCGAAAACCTGCGTCTAGCCCGTACGGCACATCACGTGACCTCCATGAATTTGTCTAACTTAATGTGTTGTTGTGTCTGTATAGGCCTCATGTTTTATGTTCTGTAAAATGGAATACTCTCAATATGGATGATTAACTGCAAAAAAAAAAAAAAATCCTACTGTGGACAGTTGTCCATTCTTTCAATGCAATATTTTTGAATTCAGGAAGTAAGGGAAAAGTCAATTTGCATTAACTGTATTACACAAACAAAAATATTTGAATTTAGAAATGTTTGGGCAGGTGGGGAGCACATAAGTACCAATAATGTCTAGGTTTTTGAAGGATACATGCCACCTGCATGGCTTGCTTGACATGATTAACTGTACGTGACTGTATGTAACTCTTGTGCTATGGAAAAATAATAAAGATGAGTTGAAAAAAATTAAATGAATATTTTTAACTACAGTACCTATTAAGAAAACTATTTATAGAAATGTGCTCATTATTTATTGTCACTATTACAAAATATGTTCTTCTGAAGAGACTCTGGGGTGATATTCTTTGTCCCTTCCACTTTAACATCCATGCAGAATGCCAGTGTACTGCAGATAAATGATATGCAGATTACAGCATACACTATGTAAATTAAATGCATAGCAAACAGTTTCCACCTGTGTTTAACTTTATTTGGCTTAATTTATGAACCCATGATTGTCAAAATATGCTGCAGCATCTGATTTTAAGTGGGTCCTGCTTTTACCTATTTTTGTAGCTGGGGAGACTAAAGCATGGGGGAGGTCAAGTCACTTGCTCACATTTAACACATTGAGCTTGTGGTTGGTTTGCAGTGGAATTTGATCCACCTGTTTTACAGGTCAGTACTCTAATCTCTGGACCCAACTGCCTTGCTTCCTAAAATATATGTCTCAAGGAATTCAACTGGGTACAATGGGTACAATGATGGTAGGCAGGAAAGAAGTACTTCACTGGAAGGTTTTGTTGAGATGACAGAACACCCCCTTACCTTTTCTGTAGTCTACATTTTTTCTTGCCTATTGGTGCCACTCCTCCTTCTGATCAGCTACCACCCAGGCCCATCTTGCTCAGTCTCTTGTCCATGTACCTCCAATGGCTTGTCTCCCTCCAGTGATAGGGCCTTCAGGTCAAAAGACATTCATCTGGCTGGAGGCAAGTGGCTTGTGTGATGAGGCCCATATGAATTGGGCTATCATCTAGATGGCATAGTGGGGCAGGTGGTATCCTCTATACTCCCATTATGGAGAAGGCAGGCCTTCATTCTGCAGCTTCCCCTTCCACACACCTCCCCAGGTACCACACAGTGCTCACTAGTACTGCAGTGGATACATCATGATGTCAGGTCACGATGATGCCCCCTAATGAGGGAGCAGGCTTTCCAATCTAATGCAAAGGCCACTATGGCAACTGGAGGTGGTGCCAACACTTATGAGGTTGCACTGCCAGAGACAGCATTCTTTTTAGCCACAGTCACGCAGTTTTAGACTCCAGCGCTCACTCCTGGATCTGGCTCATCTGCACGAAAGTACTACAGTAGGTGCCTCCTCTGGGCCACCTGGTAAGAGTGAACAAATGAGGAAACTGGCAACTTTGCTTTGACTTTAATAGCCCCTGTGTCTTTAGTTCAAGTTTGAGAAGCCAGCCAAAGACACTTCAGATCCTTGGTACTGAGATTTAGCAGGCTACAAAAAGACATAAATGGCACCTTATAACCATCCCTCTTGCACTCCAGTTAATACCAACCTCATGCACCTTTCTCTGGTCCTCCAGTCAGATTGTTTTTAAAAACTTAGTCAGCCATAACCATGTTTGAGAGCACAATGCAGTGGCCGTATCTGCAACATCCTTGGTGACCCAGTTACACTAATGACTACAGTATACTGTATGTCACCTAAGAGATATGTCAAACAGCCCTCCCAAAATTACAGTAGAACTGTTGAGTTGCCAGCATGCTTTTAAAGATTTTATAAATGTGTGAGCCCATCTTTCCTCACATTATAGTAGTTATATTTAATTACTCTGACTCTCCACACCAAAATGTGTTTGCTTTAGCTTTTGGGCTGAGTCGTATATTGTTTCTGGTGGTTCCTAATGGAAAACTTGAATTGCTTGTGTACCAGGATTTGGGGGACTCAGTGAATGAATGGAATGAGGGGGGATGAACCAGAGGACGGGCTGAGGGAGGGAGCTTGCCAGCCATTTTCCAGTGCCATTGGCAGTCCCAGTGGACCACATGACTACAGACAGCCAATTGGGCAGTTGTAGTTCCTATAAGGACCCATAAACCCTAGCAACCCTGAAGTGTGAATGCCATGAATCAGGAGTGTAGCATCTGACTCAGTGACATTTGGGGGCATTGGCAGGACATCTACAGGGAGTACAGCAGGCCAAGGGCCACGCTGGTCATGGGAGGAGGCATAAGTGTAAAAGGGAGGGTAGGAAGTATACTGTGGGGGGTTGGAACTGGAATGCAGTTGATCTCTATTTAGGGTCAGTTTACATTTCTACTAAGAATCAGGGAAGCAGGATGGGTTAGAGGAATCAAGGGAATTTGGGGATTGCTGTAAACATCACTGACCCGGTTACATACCGGGATACATAACTGGGGGATAGGAGAGCTGGTCCAAGAGGACGTGGGGGAGGTAGCCCATGAAGACAGCAACCATAGAACGTGAGCACAATGGCGATGGAACCAGAGCACAAACACTTTTGCGTGATCACGGTTCCCACTATCCCCAAGTTGTGCCCCCCTGGATTTGGAATCTATATTAAGGAGGGGTGTGGGCAGCAAAGCAACCCCCAAGGGGGGTGTGGGTGTTCATGCTGTGGGTTCGGCACCATTGTGATGGTTCGCCGTCCCACAGTCACAGTTCTGGCTTGGAACCGGTGAGGGAATAGTAACATGCACAGGAGTTAGAGTGGGGGAGGAGAGTGGTAAGCTGTAGTAGCTGTATGACAGCAGTCTTTCTGAAGAAGATTTGGAATGCAGGGGGCTGTCCATTGTGCAGGACACTGGAGCAGCTTAGAGCTGAAGTAAGGTTGCTCAGATGGCAGCTGGGAAGAATGGTGTGGAGAGTCTGAGGAGCACAGCAGTGAGGAGAAAGGTAGATTGCACAGGGGAGCAAAAGCATCAGGCAGGGGAAGGGAGCAGGGAGGATTACCCAGAATCCAGGTATATCTCTTCCTCAGAGTACTAAGGGAGCCCAGGGTAAAGGAATAAAACATGTTAAAGGCAAGGGGTGGGAATGTTAGTATAGCAACAGGGGTGGGAACTCTTGAAGAGGTGGCTTTAATGAATAGATTTGCACCACTGTCTGGAATTGAGGAGTGGGCAGTAGGAGGTGGAGTAGGAGGTCAGGATAAGCCAGGGTCAAGGGTAGAAGGACAGGAATGGGGAGACTGGACTAGTTAAGGTAGGCAGGATAAAATGGCAAAGTGAAGCAGAGGATGTGGGGGAGAGGAAAGAGTAGGCAGAGGGGAGAGAAAGTTGAAGCAAGCATGGCTAGTCAGAGAGAGAAGAACATAGTGGGGAAGGGAGAAACAGTTTTAATTGTTTAATTAGTATTTTGAAAAGACCTTTGAACGTGAGCTCTTTTACAAAGGTTCCATATCAGGGTGGACAATAAGACAAATCCCTGGATTCTGGGTAATCCTCCCTGCTCTCTTCCCCTGCCTGATGCTCTTGCTCCCCTGTGCAATCTACCTTTCTCCTCACTGCTCTGCTCCTCAGACTTTCCACATCATTCCCTGGATATTCCTGGATTCTGTAGGATAAGTAGTGGATGTGGCAGAAAGCTAACCCGTGCAGAGGGAGAGCAATTGAGTGGGGGAGCAGCTGCTACCCCAGGTGAAGAAGGAAGGCTGGGTAACACAGATGCAGGGGATGGAAGGGTGGTAATCCCAGGGGATTCCATAATTAAGGGTATTCACTGGGGAAGGAAAGGGTACCCAAATGCAAGAAGGAGGATGGTTTGCATGCTAGAAATGACAGCAAGAATGAGTGCCCAAGAATCAGGGAAATAGTAAGGGAGGTTGGAAGGAATCTAAATTTAGTTATACACATGGGTACCAACAACCTAGCTGGGGAGGAAGTGGAGGTAGTTTGAGGTAGATTCAGGGCATTAAGGAACACCTGCAGTGAGGAAACAGGACTGCTGGCTTTCTCAGAGGTGATAACAGTATCAAGGACCAGCACAGTCAGGGAGAAAAGAATAGAGGAATTCAATGACTGGCTGAGGAAATGATGTAGGTAGGAAATGTTTACCTGTATTGGGGACTGGGGGAGACCGGTCTAATAAAACACTCTTTTCACTAGACAGGCTACACTTCAGTAGAAAGGGCTCAAGGGCACTTAGGGACAAACCAGGGGATGCACTGTATAACCAATAAACTGAATTTAAACTACTAAAGGGGGTATGGTGGGGCCTGCAGCCCCAAAGACTCTGGGAGGAAGAGGTCAATGGACCCCCCCAACCAGTAGAAAAGGTCTGGTGGGAAGAGGTGGAGGAGGAGAGGAGCAATTAGCAATGGGGGTGTGGGAAGAGCACAGAGGGGAGAAATGAGAAAAAATAGGAAAGGGAAAGGAAGGAAGGAGAATCAGATTCTAGGTGGAAGGTGGTGTCTCTGAATGCACAAAATCTTGGAAACAAGATGGACAATCTGCAGGTGCAATTTGCAGAAGGGAGGGTGGACATAGCAGTAGTAGCCAAGAGCTGGGCCGCACCACACCATGATTGGAGCCTCTAAGTCCCAGTACATAAACTATACAGGAGGTACAGGGAGATAGGGAAAGTGGGAGTGGTGGTTTATATCACAGAGGGTATGACATGTACAAATGAGGAGTTGGAGGAAGGGAGTGTGGAAGCACTGTGGCTTCAGTTATAGGACAAAAGATGGAGAAATATGAGGCAGGGGATGGTTTACACATCACCAAGCCAGGAAGAGAAAAGGGATAGGGAACTGAACTCACAAATATTGGAAGCTGCAGGAAAAGGAGAAGTGGTAATAGTTGGGGACTTCAACCTGCACAAGGTAGACTGGAGCATACTATCCACAACATGGGCTAGGAGTCAGGTGATCCAAGAAGTATTATTTAGTGAGCACCTACTTCAGGGTGTCACAGAACCCACCATGGAAGGGGCACTCCTTGATCTAGTGCTCAAGAATGGGGAGCATGTACAAGAAATAATGGTCAAGGAGCCCCTGGGTGGAAGTGGCCATCAGACAGTGTGGTTCTGGTTGGATACAGGCAAGGAAAACATCCCCACTAAGACAAAATCCTGGATTTTAGGAAGGAGGACTTCAAGAAGATGGGAGAGTTGCTAAGGAGGTACCTGGCAGGCACCAGAGCAGATATGGTGGTAGACCAAAAGTGTGCCAACATTAAGGAAGGAATAATTGTTGCCTTAGAGGAGTATGCTAAGCTCAAGAGGAAGAACTTAAGGACTAAAGCACCCAACTGGTTCAGTTATGAGGTAACCCAGACAGTAAGGTACAAGAGGTTAGCCTATAAGAAATTCAGAAAGACCATGAGTGAAACAGATAGAGAGAATTGCCTAAGAAAATTACGTAAGATTGGCTAGTGTGGCAAGTAAGGTAGTCCACATGCTAAGGCATAGAAGGAGCTGCAGATAGGTGAGGGAATTAAGAACAGGAAGAAGGTCTTTTTTCACTTATAAGCAAGAAAAAGGACAAGAAGGACAGGATTATTAGGCTTTGGAAAGGGGAAGAGTGGGTCAAGGAGAGCGGGGAAGACAGAGGTACTGAATGAATACTTCTGTTCTGTCTTCACTAGGGAGAAAGATGGACTGGTGCCTATGGGGGCAGAGAAGAAGAGCAGGGGAAGGAGTATTCAGATGTGGTGGTAGAGGAGGATTCAGTGAGCTAGAATTGTAGGTGGAAAAATCACCAGGACTGGATGGCATACATCCAAAGGTACTGAGGGAACTGATAGAGGAGTTTGAGGGGCCACTGGCAGGCTTGATCGATAGTTCACCAGAGTTGGGTGTGGTATATCATGACTACTGAACAGCACATGTGGTTCTCCTAGATAACAGTGGTCCCAAGGCCCACCGGTGAACATGTCACTGGGATTATAGTGCAGGAAATTCCATGCTGGAAAAATAGTGTGGGATGGTATAGCGACAAGGATAGCATAGTGCAAGTCAGTTAACACTATCCCTGCAGCTATACCATCAAGAGGAGAATGGGAGAGCTGAGCTGTGAGGCAGTTTTCTCAGCTGCTATGGCAGTGCAGGGGCTAGGGCAATGAGCAGCCAGGATGGAAGAAGGTGCGGATGACCAGGGTTTGATTCCCTGTCCCACAACTCTTTTTCTCTCCCACGCTGACTGTTATTTTTTTTAAATTGTCCACCCCCCACCCTACAGTTTTGCCCCTGTGCCCGCCTAACAGAGATATGATCCCCCCTAAGGTTCCTCCCCATCCTCGTGTTGCCTGCCCACCCAAGTTTCCTCCCTGTCCCCGGGTTGCCTTCCCCTCTGAGATTCTTCCCCATCCCTGAGTTGCCTCCCCCAAGAGGTGATTATTTATAGATGGGGGATTTGAGAGGCAAAGCCCCCCATAAAGGGGGTGTGGGGGCAAAGCCCCCACAAACACACAATGTCGGTTTGTGTTTTGTTTTTTCAGTATGGTAGCGTTTGGTGTTTTTCCTGAGCACTACCATTCCTTTCACTGTTTTTCTTGCACATTTCTTGACCATGCTGCAGTTGATTTCACTTTCTTCACTTAGTGCCATCCAAAGGATGATCCAGGGAATTACAGACCATTCAATCTGACCTCAGTTGTGTGCAGGCTCATGGAGACCATACTTAAGGAAAGGTTGGTAGAGAATCTAGAGGAGTATGGTCTCCCAAATGCGAGGCAGCATCGGTTTATGGGAGGGAGATCATGTCAAAGGAATCTGACTGACTTCTTTGACTGAGTCACAAAGGCAGTAAACAGGGGCCAAGTGGCGGACATCCTTTATCTGGGCTTTAGCAAGGCCTTTGACTCTGTACCCCACAAAAAGGTTAATGGGGAAGTTGGTGGATCTGTGGCTTTTGGAGAAGATGACTAGATGGATAGAAACTCTCTAAGGAACAGGACCCAGAGGGTGGTGGTGCGGTGAGAGTTATCTAGCATCAGGAAGGTCACCAGTGGGGTCCTGCAGGACTCGGTGCTGGGCATGGTGTTGCTCAATGTCTTCATTAATGATATCGGGATGGCATTAAGTGCAAAATGTGCCTATGAGAGGATGCCACCAAGCTCTGTGAGAGGGTGGACGCAACTGAGGAGTACAGGACCTACAGAAAGATCTGAAAAAAACTTAAGAAACAGTCTGGAATTTGGCAGCTTGGCTTCAATGCCAAGAAATGCAAAATTATGCACATTGGAGCAAAAAATCTCTGGACAGAGTACTACCTGCGAGGGAGCCAGGTATCTGTAACAGAGGAGGAGAAGGATCTGGGAGAAGTGATCTGTAGCACTCCACAGAGAGTAAGAAAGCAGCAGCAAGGGCAAACAAGATTTTGGGGATGCATAGCCAGAGGGATTAGCAGTAGGCAAGAAGAGGTTACACTGCCCTTGTATGGGTCACTGGTGAGGCCACATCTAGAGTATGGAGCAGAGTACTGGTGCCCACACCTTAAGGACATTATCCTGCTGGAGGTGGTCCAGAAAAGGGCACCAAAGATGATTGTGGGACAGTAGGGTAGAGAATACAAACAGAGGATGGGGCCCTGAACATGTACTCCCTGGAGGGGGGGATGATTGAGACATTCAAGTACTTGAAAGGGATAAATTGGGCAGATAAAGATGGTCTCTTTAAGCTAAATGGCAGCTGAAGCATGAGGTGACACAGTCTTAAGCTGGAGGGGGGAGGTTTAGGAAGGAGGTTAGGGAGCACTTTTTCATGGAGAGGGTAGTGGCCAGTTGGAATGCGCTGCCGGAATAAAGTTGTCTCATTGAAGACAGTGGGCAGCTTCAAGAGAGGCTCAGATAAACAGAAGGGGAAAGTAAAGGTCATGGGAGGAGCAAATGGAAAGGATGTGAGGACTGGGGAGGGGAGCAGGGTCAGTAGATCAATACGGTGGATCCTGTGATATGAGCAGACTAGGTAGTCCAAATGGCCTTATTCTACTGGCTTCTTCACATGTTTGTATGTTCATGCTTACTCAAGTAAGACATAGAAACATAGACCATAATGGCAGAAAAAGACCAGGGGTCTATCTAGTCTGACCATATTACCTATAATCCCTGGAACCTTTCCTGTAACCTATTGTTCTTCAAGTGTACTAACCCGCCCATCCTATCCCCATTCTCCTCCCTGGTCTTGTCACCCCGGGCAACAGCTATTCCTTTCATTCTATCCCATGCCTGCTTGAATCTCCAGACTATGTTTGATTCCACCTCCTCAGCTGACAGACTGTTCCAAGGTTCCACCACCCTTTCTATAAAGAAGTACTTCCTCACATTCCTCTTGAACCTCCCTCCTGTTACTTTCCACTCATAACCATGTGGCATCAAGTTGGTATTCAGGGTAAATAATTCCTTATAGTTTACCTTGTTAATTCCTTCAAGAAACTTAAAGGTCTCTATCATATCTCCCCCTCCCTTCTAGTTTCCACTGAGTACATATTTAGTGCCTAGAGGTGTTCCTCATAGGATCTGCCCTACTGGCCTTGAATCATTTTTGTTACTCTGCACTGCACTGTTTCCAGCCTATACCTGTCCTTTCTGAGGTGAGGGCTCCAGAACTGGATGCAGTACTCCAGGTGAGGCCTCACCAAGGATCTGCATGGGGAAGTATTACCTCTTTCCTTCTGCTATCAGTACCCCTTCCGATACATCCCAGCATCCTGTTAGCCTTGCCATACACCTTGTTGCACTGGCTCATTTGTTTAAGGCAGTTACTGATAACTTCTAGATCCCATTTCTCTTCTGTAGTGCGAAGTCTCACTCCACCTGTCCAGTACTCAGTCTTGGAGTTCCTTTTCCCTAGGTGCATTACCTTGCACTTTTTGTCATTGAATTTTAACTGCCAAACCTTTGCCACCCCTCTAGTTTTTGTAGGTCCCTCTAAATATACCTATTCCCTCATCACTATCCACCATCCCACATAACTTTGTGTCATCTGCGAAGAGACACAGCCTGCCCTGGATTCCCTCAACAATGTCACTAATGAACAAGTTGAAGAGGACCAGACCCAGAACAGATCCCTGTGGAACCCTTCTCATAATCTTCCTTTCCTTGCTCTGATTTAACCCCATTGAACACTACCCTCTGCTCCCTCCCTTCTAGCCAGCTACCCACCCAAGTCAGTATGGCTTAAGCCACACCCAGCTGTTCCTGTGCAATGTCACTGTCTCTGAGGTTCACCTGGCCCTTTTCACTTTGCATGGCACTGTAAAATTTATTAATTATTTTCCTTGTATGCGCCTCACTGCTGTGCTGTATGTGCATTACTGCTCACTTTGTTTTTGATAATTTTGAACCTTTTGTACTGTTTTTGTTGTGCACCCTAATTTAATGTTTCCCATTCTTTTTCTCCCAGAACACATGGAAATGAGCTGAGCTTCTCAAGGTGCCCTCCTGATTACAAATTGAGTGAATTGAATAAATAAATCAATAACATAATAAATAAATGAATAGGTAAATAAATGTTTTTTTTATTTTACAATTTCTACTTCTGACTGCCTCAGAGGCCCTCCTCAGTCTCAGCTTACTTGACCAGCTCATACTTCCTCTAGGAATTACCTGCTGGTGAGTTCCCCAAAGATTAATCTCCCCCCCCCATGGCAGGGCCAGAGGTAGGTGAGCCATCTTCCCCCACCCAGGTCACTACATCTAGATTTTGGAAGGGGTCCTGGGTGGTGGAGCAAGTCCCATGTCATGCCCGGTGTTATTCCACCTCTAAAGTGGTTATCCACCATTTTTCTCCCCTTTGGCCATCCAATACAGTGTTGTAACTGTGTGTGTGCTTCCACATGCACACATCACCAAGTGGCTTGAGTGCTCTTGTGTGATGTCATCCATGCTGTGCTAATACCTAGTCACCACTCAGTGGCAGCCAATGAGATGAGCAACCATACTTCCACCCAAAGGAAGGACAGCACTCCTCCAGATGATCTATTCTTCCTCGCATGGCTGACTGAGCCTGTAATATCCTAGTCTTGTTCCTGAACCTGGGTTGTTGGTGCTGCAAGCAGTAACACTACAACTGTGCTGGCAGGCTGGGAGTAAAAAAACAACACATAATTAGCAGAATTAACAGCCTACCAGTCATTCACTAGGTTCCATTCCCCAGTATATGTTTATATATTGTTCACGTTCAGGTGTTCATTTGAGGTGCTAACAGCTATTGGGGTCATGTGTACTCTTTTGTGCATTTTTTTTATTCTTTGGAAACCAGGTAAGGCCCACTAAGCACAAGTGCTTGTTTTCAGTGGTGACCTAGGAGCACTGGGGAGGTTAAGTGACTTACTCAGAGTCACACAGTATGCAAGTAGAGGTTGTGGGGATGAAACCCAAATCAGTTGGATGTAGCAAGATCATTTCATAGTTTGTTACACTAATCTCTAAGCTATACTGCCAGCCCATTAATCAAGTTTAAGCTTATATTCAGTGTGAGCAATCTGACTGCATGATGTCATTGATGATGTCAGTGATAGGGCTATAAGGTCTCGGCAGAGGGTTTCAGACCTGCACAAGCTTCTGCTTGCTCTCCTGTATTGCACATTGTTTTCTTTTTCACTACAGCTTTTGTTGTGGGACAGAAATTGTTAGATGCCATTGTTAATGTAGGGAATGCTTTTAGCAGAGCTAAACAGCAGACTTTCTGGTAAATGAACTTAGTTCATCAGTATATTGTAGTCAATGAAATTAGTCTCAGCCGAGGCTTGTCAAGACTTGAATACAATTGGTTTGAATACAATTCAAATCACCTGTTTTTCAGGTTGTGATATAACCTCTTCACCACTGAAGCTTCAACTCACTTTCCTGTAGCTCAGAAGCATACTGAATATATGTTTGTTTAGCAGGCAAAGGGTCAGTGGGTCAGATTCTGGCAGGGACTCAAACATCTTTTTGTAAGACAGAAACTCATCTGAGTGGTGATTCATGGTGGTGTGGAGTCAGAATAGTAAATTATATGAGAAGTAAATTTAGCTAAGAAAAGCAAATTGTGAATGTAAATCACCTGCTGGGATTAGATCCCTAGTTACTTGTTTTGCAGGCTGTGACATAACCTCTACACCATAGGACGTGTAACTCCCTTACCTGCAGCTTAGTGCTGCACTGAGTGTCTGTTCACTTAGCAAGCAAAGACTCAGTGGTTTATCTTCAGGTAGACATAGTCTGAATCCTGGAAGTATCTTAAACATCCTTTCAGTGTTTTTTTTTTAATCTGGAAACTCACTTGAAAAGTGCTTCATAGTGGTGTTTAGTGGAATAATAAATCAAACAAGAAGTAAATTTAGCCAAGAACAAAAATCTGTGAAGGTAAATTGCCTGCTGGGATTAGATCCTTAGTCATCTGTTTTGCATGTTGTGACATAACACCTACATCATATGAACTGCAACTCCCTTGACACCAGCTCTATTGCATACTGAATGTGTGTTTGCTTACTAGACAAGGGATCAGTGGTTTAAATCCTGGAAGGAACATATTTTCTTTTTTATAAGATGGAAACTCACTTGTGTGTTGATTCGTGGTGGTGTGGAGTTGGAATAATAAATTATATGAGATGTACATTTAGCTATGAACAGCCATTTGTGAAGTTAATTTGTCTGCTGGGATTAGATCCCAGGTTGCCTGGTCTACAGGTTGCGAAATAACTTCTACACCACAGGAAATGCAACTCACTTACCTGCAGCTTGGTGGCACACTGAATGTGTACTCACTTAGCAGGCAAAGGATCAGTGGTTTAAATTCAGGTAGAAATAGGTTGAATCCTGGAAGTGCCTTAAACGTCTTTTCAACTTTTTTGTACAATGGAAACTCAGTTAAGTAGCAATTCTTGATGTTTTAACAACCTCCCAGCACAAATCCAATCTACTACCTCTATAGGGCCCTTCACAAACTCTCTCTGAATGCATCTAGCTAGCCTCAGTAGCTGTGACAGCTACACTTAGTTTTTGTGACCCCCTGCTTTTATCTGCCTGACCTACAGTATGCTGACAATGCCCTCCTAGATTGCTAATCTCTGCACCTCTGAGTGCTATTTTCATGCACTTATTCATTGTTCTTAGTTGATAACTCTGTTAGTTTATTACCCTGCTTGTTGTATCATGCCTAGCCTGCTAATTGTGTTCCCATTGTACCTTGTTTGTTACTGCTTCCTCTGTATAATCCAATTGTTTTGATGTGGAGCCTTTGTAAATGAGCCACTGGTTCAAAGGTCTTAGTTTCCAAGATGTAATAAATAAAAAAATAAAAAGTATAAAGTAGAATAGTAAATTATACAAGAAGTAAATTTAGCTAGGAACAACAATTTGTGAATGTACTTGCTGGGATTAGATCACCAGTCACCTTTTTTGTAGGTGTGAGATAACCTCTACATCAAAGGGACTGTAACTTGTTGACCTGAAGTTAAGGAGCACACTGATTTTGTGTTTGCTTAACAAACTAAGGATCAGAGGCTCAAATCTGAGAAGTAACTTAAGCATTTTTTAAAGATGGAAACTCACGTGAGTAGCAGTCCCTATACTGATGGATTCCTGGGGTTAGAATAGCAAGTTATATGAGAAGTAAATTTATCTAAAACAACAATTTGTGAAGGTAAATTGTCCACTGGGATTAGATCCCCTGTCACCAGTTTTGCAGGTTGTGACATGACATTTACACCATAGGAAATGTGACTCACTTATATGCAGCTTAGTGGTGCATTGAAAGTGGGGCCCCTCAGAAGGCAACTAATCAGTGGTTTAAATTCAAGTGGGCATAGTTTAATTCCTGGAAGGACCTTAAACATATTTTCAACTTTTTTGTAAGATGGAAAGTCAGGTGATTAGCAATTCTTGGTGGTGTGGATTGTAATAGTAAAGTATATGAGAAATAAATTAGTTAAGAACAACAATTTGTCAAGGTAGATCACCTGCTGGGATTAGATCCCAAGTCACCTGTTTTATAGGTGTGACTTAACCTCTACATCATAGGAACTGCAACTCACCCACTGAAGTAAAGTTGCACACTGAATGTGTGTTTGTTCAAAAAAGCACTGGAGGCTCAAATCCAAGCAGTGACTTAAGCACATTTTCTTTGTTTTAAGATGGAAACTTACTTGAGCGATTCACGTATTGATGGATTCCTGGGGTTACAATAGTAAACTATATGAGAAGTAAATTTAGCTAAAAACTATTTGTGATGGTAAATGTCTGCTGGGATTAGATCCTCAGTTGCTTGTTTTGCAGGTTGTGACATAACATCTACACCATAGGAAATGTGACTTACTTATCTGCAGCTCAGTGGTACACTGAATGTGTGTTTACTTAACAGGCAAAGAATAAATTATTGAGAAGTAAATGTAGCTAAGAACAGTAATTTTTGAAGGTATATTGCCTGCTGGAATTTGATCCCCCGTCACCTGTTTTGCAAGTGTGACATAACCTTTATATCATAGGAATTACAAGTCACTTACTGCATGTGCAGTTCAGTGGCACACTGAATGTGTGTTTCCTAACAGCCAATAGATTTGTGGCTCTTATTTAAGATAGGAATTTAGCATTTTTACAGTTTCTTTAAAGATGGAAACTCACTTGGGTGGTGATTCATGGTGGTGTGGAGTGGAATAGCAAATTGCATGAGAAGTAAATTTAGATAAGAACAATTTACAAAGGTTAATAGCCTGTTGGGATTAGGTCCTCTATTGCTAGTTTTGCAGGTTGTGACATAACTTCTACTCCATAGGAGCTGTAGCCCACTTGCCTGTAGTTCAGTGGCACACTGAATGTGTGTTTGCTTATCAGACAAGAGATTAGCAGTTCAAATCCTGGTAGGGTTTAAACATGTGTTTCAATTAAATTCTGTAAAATGGAAGCTCACTTGAGTGGTGACTGATTGTGGTGTGAAGTTGGACTAGTACATTATATGAGAAGTACATTTAGCTAAGAACAATTTGTGATATTAAATTGCCTACTATGATTAGATCCCAAGTTGACTGTTTTGCAGGTTGTGAAATACCTCTGCATAATAGGAATTGTACCTCACTTATTTGCAGCTCAATGGCACACTGAAAGTGCATTTCCTTAGCCAGCAAAGGATCAATGGTTCAAATACTGGCAAGGCATTGTGTATTTTTTTCATTTTTTTTTGTAAGATGGAAACTCACTATAGTGTATAGGTGTGTGAAGTCAGCAAATTTTGCTCTGCATAATATTTCACAGAGGTTTGACTTTCCTTGAAATTGTACTCCATGTGAAATCCAAGTTTTGCCTTATCCAGTGATTTCGTGAAAAATGCAAAATTGCTGACTTCGCTTCTATTGTTCCGCTATCTGGGTTATTACTGTTACATGAAATTATAATTTTGCAAGCAAAATTTGCACTTGATGAGAAATTCGCACTGCAGTGTGTGATAGGATCTCATCTGATGGTCTAAGGGGTCACGTGTTGCTGAATAGCCTATAGGAAGCTGTCTGAGTGCAGTCTAGTTGAGAGTCTCTCAGAGAGCGCATTGTGTTAGTCTGACTGATGACAAAAACCTGTTAAAACATAAAAAAAGTTCCATTTGAACAACATTTTGATCAAATATGCTTGTGAGTGCATTGTGGATACATAGAAACATAGAAGTTGGCTGCAGATAAGGACCGCAAGGCCCATCCAGTCTGACCATTTGTTCTATCTTATGACTGTGCCATAGGCCTTTACTCTGTCAATGACCTATCTATTCCTACTCATCTGTATTGCTGTCTTATGCCTATCCTATGCCTGTTTGAAGCCCTGCACTGTATTCATATCCACTACTTCCTGAGGTAGGCCATTCCATGCATCCACCACCCTTTCTGTGAAAAAGAACATCCTTACATTACCCCTTAATCAACTTTCCTCTAATCTCATGCTGTGTCCTCCTGTTCTGCTATGTTTCTTATATTGAAACATGTTAGACTCTTTCATCTTGTTAATGCCCTTAAGATGTTTGAATGTTTAGATCATATCACCTCTCTCCCTCCTTTGCTCCAGGGTATACATATTGAGCTCCAGTAATCTGTCCTCATATGTTTTCTGATGCAGTCCCTGCACCATTTTGGTTGCCCTTCTCTGGACTGCCACCATTTTGTTAATGTCCGTGGGCAGGTGCAGCCTCCAGTACTGCACACAGTACTCCAGATGGGGTCTAACCAGTGTCTTGTAAAAAGCGATTATTACCTCACTCTTACAACTTGTGATACCCCTATTAATACACCCCAACATCCCTCTAGCCTTATCTACAGCTTTAGTGGGCTGCTTGGATGATTTCAGGTCATCTGTGATGATGATGCCCAAGTCTCTTTCTTCCCTTGTGATTGCCATCAACTTCCCTCCCAATCTATAGGTGGCTTCAGAGTTTCTCTTCCCTATGTGCATGACCTTGCACTTCTTTGCATTAAACCCCAGTTGCCACTCTTTAGACTATTTTGCCAGTTTTTCAGATCTCTTCTCATTCTGCCCACCCCATCTGAATCATCTACTCTGTTGTAGATCTTGGTGTCATCTGCAAACAGACAAACCTTACCCTCCAGTCCATCTGCAATGTCACTGATGAAGATATTGAAGAGGACTGGTCCCAGGATTGATCCCTGAGGTACCCCACTTGTGACTTGCATCTCTTCTGACTGTATACTGTTTACCACCATTCTCTGTTTTCTGCCCAACAACCAGTTTGTCAGCCAGTTGATCAACTTCTGACCCACCCCTAGCCTACCAGCATATTAATCAATCTTCTATGTGGAACAGTATCAAAAGCTTTTCTGAAGTCAAAGTAGATAACATCAGCTGCACCCCCTTGGTCCACCCACCACTCTGGTTACCCAGTCAAAGAAATCTATGAGATTAGTTTGACAGGACCTTCCTGTAGTAAACCCATGCTGTCTTGGATCCTGTGCTCCTATGGATTTCAGCTGTTGCTCTATCCTTTTCTTAAGGAGTATCTCCATAATCTTGCCCACTACTGAGGTAAGACTGACTGGTCTGTAGTTTCCTGCCTCCTCCCTGCTGCTACTCTTGTTAGTGGGATCACATGAACCCTTCTTCAGTCTTCTGGGATCTCTGCTGTGCTCAGAGACTCACTAAACAGTTCTGCTTATGGCTCTGCTAGTTCCTCCTTTATCTCCTTTAGTACCGTGGAATGTATGCCACCAGGTCCTATTGCCTTATCCACCCTGACCTTAGCGAGCTCTTGTAGGACCCTTTCTTTTGTGAAGGGACTTGTGCACACTTCCCTCCTCCCTGTGTCCATGGTGAACTGTGGGCCCTGCCCTACCTTCTCCTCAGTAAACACTGAGCAGAAGTATCTATTTAGGATAGATGCTTTTCCTTGGTCCTCCTCCACACACTGCCCCTTATCCTCTTTGACCTTAGAAATAGCCCCGCTGAACTTTCTCCTTTCACTAATGTATCTATAGAAAGTCTTGTCCCCTTCTTTTACTGTTCATGCTAGTGTTTTCTCGGTGTGGATCTTTGCCTGCCTTACTGCAGTCCCTGCTTCCCTTAGGGAAGTTTTGTATGCCTCCCTATCTTCGTCCCGCTGCATTGCCTTATATTTCCTGAAGGTCAGCTTTTTAGCTCTGATCTTTTCTGCTACTGTCTTTGAGAACCAAAGTGGTTTCTTCATTCTTTAGCTCTTGCTTTTCTCCCTAGCACAATGGGATGGATATACTATGATTTGTCGAAATGCATCGGCCCAATGCTCCATATCTCGACCCCGGGCACCTGAAACATGGTTGCCTGACATCAGGATTATCCCCCCAGCAAGTGATTCAGGGGGCTTCACCCCCGCATGCCCCCACATCCCCCATACTTAAGGATTCTCACTCTGCTGGGGGTAAAATCCTGATGTCAAGGAACCATGTTTCGGGCGCCCGGGGTCAGGATATGGAGTGTTGGACTGATGCATTTTGGCAAGCCAAATGGATCCCAATGGGGATGTTGCTTCAAGTACTGCATCCTTAATGCTTGCCCACTTTGCCTGTACCCCCTCACCTGTATTTCTTCTTGCCAGGGCTAGCTTAACTCTGTTGGCCATCTTATCAAAATCAACTCCTCTGAAGTCCCACTTTTTTTGCCTTGGAATGGAATGATTTAGTTCTAGTGGCCAAATTGAACCATACCATGTGATGGTCACTGGCCCCCAGGTGACCTTCTACCTGGAGGTCTGTGATCCTTTCCCCATTAGTCTGTACTATATCCAGGATAGCTCTGTCTCTTGGGGGTTGTTGTACCAATTGTTTGAGGCCCTCCCCCTGTGGGAAATCCACTATGTGTCTAGTTCTGGCGGATGTTCCTGCTGGTATTAATCAATCTGTATCTGGCATGTTGAAGTCTCCCATTATCAGAACCTCCCCCTTAGCTGTCATGTTTTGTATATCTTCTAACAGTAATGTGTCTATGTCCTCCTTCTGGTCTGGAGGCCTGTATACAACCCCAGTTCATATGGCTGTCCCATTTCCTGTTTCCAGGGTGACCCAAAGTTCTTCTGGCTCCTTATGTGTATTCTGAATTTCTGTAGCTTTGATATTTTCATTGACTTAAAGACCACTCCCCCCCTTTTTGCACCTCAGTCTCTTCTGAACAGTACATAGGCGGGTACTGAAGTCTCCCAAATGTGGTTACTGGTGAACCATGTCTCGCTAATGGCTACTATGTCCAGTTTAGTCTCTGTCATTGTTGCCTCCAGGTCTGGGATCTTGTTTCCAAGACTGTGGGCATTTGTGTACATGATTTTCCATTGGCCAGATTTCAGTGTGTTAGTTGTGGGGCAAGGTCGGACTTTTCCCCTGAGCGGCACATGGGGCGCTGAACCTTTTTCCTTACCTGCTGATGCAAATGAACTACAAACATGCTGAACTCCTGTTTGAGCAATAGCTGAGGTGTTCTTCCCATTCTAATATATCAGGTGCTGCACCCCTCTCCCCATTTGCTAGTTTAAATATTCTGCAGACATCAAACTTCTGTCCCAATGCACTGACTCCCTCTTTAGTCAGATGCAATCAGTTGAATACACAGTATGTTTTTTTTGTATTCACTTATCAATTAGATAGTGTAAAGTATGTTTTTCAATTTCTGCATTTTTTTTCTGTAGATTGTTTTGGGTGAGGGGAACAGCAGCCTTGTAAGAGGCTGGGTTCAATCAAGATCAGTAGTTTTTTTCATTTTTTTCTTAGTTAAGCAGTGTATTTTGTGGTATATATTGTTTCTGTTTCTTTTCTTGTCATATTTCCCACTGCTAAATTAAATCCCTGTATATTTTGTGTGTGAAATACTGATTCAGTGTTTAGTCTCACTTGCCAGGTTTCCCAGTGGTAGTAAAAAAACAGACCTTTGTTTTTGGCGTATAAAATACAGATTCAGTGTGTAGTTTCATTTGCCAGATTTCTCTGTGCTAGGAAACCAGACCTCTGTTTTGGGCATATAACATACCGATTCAGGGTGTTGTTTCAGTTGCCAGATTTCCCTGTGCTAGGAAACAAGACCTGTGCTTTTGGCATATAAAATACCGATTCAGTGTTCAGTTTCACTTGCCAGATTTCCTTGTGCTAGAAAACAAGACCTGTGTTTTGGGCATATAAAATACAGAATCAATGTGCAGGATCATTTGCCAGTTGAAGTATTATTAGTGTTGTAAACTATAAAAGAAAACCTTACCGTTAAAACACAAACAGGAATCATGACTGGCAAAAAAAAAGGCCGGAAAAGGGATGGACGCCCATGCATCTGGGAAGAGGGTTGGTAAATTAAAGGTGCCAATTAATACTCCTCTACCAACATCAATGTCTGAGCACATGTCATAAACAATTTCTGTGGGATTTGGGCAAATAACAGTGAGAGTTGTTAGCAGCGGTGGCATATCTGTCACAAAATGTTTCAAAGCTAAATTGGTGGCAGCAATGATGCTGGGTGAGGTGACACCTCAGGAGAAAGGTAGCAGCACATCAAGTACCAGCAGTCAGGAAACAGTGGAAGAGGAGAAGGTAATCTGGGCACCCATGGGTGGCATTGACAGTCATGCTTCTGGAGCAGACTGTTCTGAGACAGCGGTAAATACTGGAGATGTCGAGAACGTGATTGAGACTGCACACATACAGGTCGAGTAGGTTGAGGAGGACATACATGTTGAGGAGAATGAGAGCACTGTTGATGATTATGATGATGATGTGCAGGATCCACTTTGGGAGCCTGACAGTAAAAAAACATCACAGCTAGTAAAGAAAGTACACCTAATATTGTTGATGTGCTGAAATCATCTCAAAAAAATGATGTCTCCACACCTTCTCCTCCATTGTCACAGTCCTCCTGACACTATGGAAAAAGATGGGTAATTAAATCCCCCTGTGTGGGATTTCCATGTTCTTGACACTGTTAATGAGTCAGTTGTGATCTGTCAACGCTGTCAAGCATGGGTAAGCAGGGGTAAAAAGGGTAGCCTTCTAGGCAATGGTGAGCAACTCACCCACCTCAAGAACAGACACCCTGCATGCTAGTGTCAGAGTGCAATGAAAGGTAGTGGTGGAGTTCACAGCGTCAGTCCAGTTGAGAAAGTGGTTTGGGGTCCACAATGTCAAGTGCTGTGAACTACGTAGTGGAGGATCATGATTCCATTCTGTCTAGTAGTATGGGGCATAGCAGTACTGCTACTAGTACTACCCCTTTGAGTCATAGAAACATAGTCACTGTATTGCATAATGCAGCTAAAGTTAGTACTGAAGCATCAGCCTATAGTATCTCAACAATGCCACCATGATGAATAAAGTTGTTTACTCCATCTGCACAAAGAAAGGTCTAGCCCACATGCCATGCCATGCTTAATTGTAATGTAAAATTCCCACCAAATCACATCACTGTAAGGGAGCTCAGTGGAAATTGATCTCTTGACATACTCCTTTGTTGAGAATGCCAGTTTCCAGTGGTTCATGGCCTGTGCATGTCTCAAATGGCAGACACCATCTCAAACGTACTTTGCAAAATATGCTATTCCAGAACTGTATGGTAGAGTGTCAGATATGTTAAATCATGCCATTATTCATTTAGCAGTGCTTTATATACATCTGAGTATGGATATGTGGACCAGTGGCAAAACAGCTGGCAGCTCATATTTGTGCATTACAGGTCACTGGCATAGATACCTGGGGCACTGTTCGACTTGTGCAGTGGCAAAAGTTGCAGCAAGGCAAATTGTGGTGGTAGCAACATTCCTGGTCTTCATCAGCATGCCACATTGATGATGAAAAGCATAGTGGGGTCATGTACAGGTGAGAAGATGCTGGAAGCGCTTCTTTCGAAAATTGATGAGTGGCTCCACCCACACTCATTCAAGGCAGGTTTTATTGCCATTGATTATGGATCTATTGTCATCAAGTGCATTAGTGATGGCATTTTTTTCAGGATGCCATGCCTTGCTCACTGTCTGAATTTTGTCATCCAGCAGTTTCTCACCCATCTGGACATCAAGGAGATTTTGTCTGTTGAGCGTCACATCTGTGTGCACTTTGCATGGTCCGTAAAGGCACTTGACCAGCTGCAGATTTGCAACAACTTGCCTCAGCACCACATGAAAATGGATGTGGTGACAAGATGGAACACCACCATGTACATGCTGGATCGCTTATACGAGCAGTATAAATTGATTTCCGAATATATGCTGATACATACTAGCCAGGACAGTACTGGTGCATCCATGAGTCTCACAATGGAACAGTGGCAGCAGATAGATGTACTTTTCATGATTATCAGGCCATTTGAACACGCCACTCAGGCCGTGAGTGCCAACAGTGCCTGTATGAGTCAGGCAATTCCACTTCTGCATGTGCATGTGCTGAGGCAAACACTGTTGAATGTCCAGCAACAGCTCAAAGCTGGTGTTAACCCTGGTACTTGTGACTTGATGGATCACATGCTGAATGTGTTTCAGTCCAGCACACATATTAACGGAATTCTGCACTCTGAAGAGTTTGGCGTCGACACAATGCTTGACCCATGATATAAACGTGGTGTGGCTTCAATCATTGAAGTTGGGTGCCAGCAGGTTAAGAAATTTACAGATCTTTTGATATGAAGGGAACATGGTATCCAGATGTGAATAAACATGCAGGTGCGAAGAAGGCAAAACATGACACAGCTAATAGACCCAGTGTTGCTACCACCACACAGGGTTCAAGTTTGAATGTTTCTTCCAAAACCTGTACCATGAATGAACAAAATAATAATCCCATTTGGGATGTCTTAAGTCAGGTAGGTGTGGCAGACATGCAAGATAATGAGGAGGCTGATGATGAATCAGCAGGAATGCAAGCAGTGCAATGCATGATTGATCCATATATTGTGGACACAAGGCACCTAAGCATTGGAGATGAGCCCCTGATGTACTGGAGCACAAAAGTCTCTGATTGGCCACCACTGACATCAGTAGCCATGAAGTACCTGAGTTGTCCAGCATCGAGTGTAAGTGTTGAATGAGTATTTAGTTCAGCCGATGCCATAGTGCAGTACAGGCACACCAATCTGTCTCCCAAAAATGTTAGCTTGCTAAGATTTATTAAAATGAATCAAGGACACATTCCAACAAAGTCAATGTGTGTGTTCAAGCCACATGACAGCAGTGAAGAGGAAGAGGAAGAAGAAGGCACTGTCAATACACTCAGTAGGAGCAAAAGTTAGATGGAAGGAGCAGCATTGGAGAGAGTTTCCATCTGGTTACAGCTCCAGTCTGGAGCACTGTGAGGGCTGCTTCCTTGCAGATGTAGATTAACATATGGCCAGATTTTTCAATCATTGGTCCGCTGGAGTATAAACATTTTAATTATCACTTATTCTGTACTTTATTTTCATTGATGTGCTGATGTCGTGGCAAGTAATTTCTTTACTTTGATTAATGTCTAAACACTCCCCATGCAAAATGTTCTGCTGTTTTTGTCTTCCACGAAATTCAGTGTCTATCTCACACTCCAACACCACTGACATTTCTTGCTGCTCCACATGGCACCATACTGTACAGCACTTATTCCTCTTTCTCCACCAGTGGACTGCATTGTTCTATCATATCCAGTGAATGATGTCATTGTCCAATCCACACTGATGCAACATTACAAATGGCTCATGTACTCACCACCAGTCTCCATCCTTACATAACTGTTTCTGATGTTACTATTGCTCCTAATGGAGTACTGTCCACCACCACCAGATTGTGATGTCCGCATAATATACCTGCTCCAAACAGAGGCCATATCACTGCTTCATCAGCCCCCCCCCCCCCCCCACACTGTGGCCTACTTGTGTTGCTCCTTCATGATCAGTCACAAACATGATGGTTTGTTGGCTGCATACAGTATGATGCAGCATAAAAATGCAGTTTCAGATCTCACAATAATAAAACAGTTGTGTTGCGGCTCTTCAGAATAATATGAGTGACATAATCAAGTGTCGCAGGTTTGCAAAGTGACAGTGGTTCCGACAGCAACACACGATGATGACATATGATATTACAGCCAGCATTGCTATTGCTCAAATAATGGTAAGTATTGTTTTTTTTGTTTTCTTTTAAATCATCTTCCTCACTGTATTGAATTAATATTGTTTTAATTTCACAGGTCAATGTGGCTGTGTTTGTGCTTCATCATGATCATTCCTATCTGCCTTTGACACTTCATCTACTTCTTCCTCTTCTGGCCAGACGATGTGACACAGAAACATTTTGGAAAGTACCTGATATCAAACAACAGAAACACAAAACATGTACTATGACTCGAACGACTTTGAGTCTGACATTAAAAAAAATATGCATACCTCAACCAGCCCCCCACCCCCGGTGTAAAAAAAAATACTTTTATGTGATTGTTGCTGAATTCACAGAGATGCAGGATGCAGAGTGGCATATGTCTTCATAATCTTACTTGGACATGGAAAAAGTAAAAATACAGGGTTATTACACCCCCAAAAAGGCCCCCACCCGAAAATAAGACACATACAAAGAACACATACTTACCATACCATGGTTGTGAGGGGTATCCAGTGAACAAGGCAGCCGCGATTAAGTGCTTTCAAAAAGGTTGACTCAATCAAGGTGCCTGTGTTCAGGGCTACCTGGCAGGGTAGTGACCGGATACTGGGGTGGGTGAGGTACAGCAACAGGAAGCTAAGCGTACACACACGTGTGGGGGGGGAGGAAGGAGAGGTATGTGTGAGGGAGTGTGTCAGGCAGCTGCTGAGCTGGTCAGCTAGCATGGTGGGGATGGTGGTCAGTTGGGGTGTGCAGGGTTCGGGTCCGGAGCGGCGTGTTTTTTTTTTTTTTTGCCGGCAGGCGGCTTTGTTATTGTTTTAAGAAATTCACCCCCCCAACATGCACCCCCATGGAGCTGAGAATCCTTAAGTAGCGTGGTGCAGGGGGCCAGTGCAGCCTCCACATAACAAAGAAAACCAGTCACCAGTTTTCTAGTCGCTGTGAGTGTACGTCACCATAATTCATTTTTGGAAATGTACACTCACCCAAAGATCAATCACTATTCTGCCATCGCCGTTATGACATAGAACCATTGTGAGGTGAGGTTAATAATGATTTCCTTCCAGGTACCAAGAAACGTAATATAATATTGTGTGGAAGATTATGTAACTTCATTGCTCATGATATCAACAGTAACTGAAAAAGGAAAATATTAATGAGATATAGATATGGGTACCAATAACAGCAATCCACACTGTGCAAATAAGTATTTCTTACCTTACCATGGCTTGACAATCTGCTGTCTTCAAACTTTCACAGCAGCACTCAGCAGCAGCAGCAGCAGTAGTGGTAGTTGGTAGCAGCACAGCAACTTGACATTTGGTCATCATCAGTTTGCCACTGTAGAATGCTTGGTGTTCCTGTCTTGCAGTCTTAAACTCCACAATTTATGCCACTTCTGAAGTCATTTTCTCATGTGTGTCTTCTCGACTTCTCTGGCAGTAGCACAGCACAGCTCTACAATGCCAGTTCGACAACACTTTCATCGACCGCCATCACAGAGATGGGATTTATGTTGACTGCAAGTTGTGGTTGACATAAATCCCAATTGTCTCCTGGTCCATTTTTCTATTGGGGGCTTTGCCCCTGAACCCCCCATGGATGGGGGGTCTCTGTACCACCCATACCAATTATAATCAACTCCAAGTTAGAGTTCATTCAGGGAGTGGGCGCAGGACCAGGAGATAGTGTGCCCCTGTCTCAGGTGCACCAACACAGTGACCTGTTGAAGAACTGTCAATTTTGTCAACAGCGACGTAGGTTGCTGTGTTGGTGTCACTGTCGGGGAGGTATACTGCACAGCAGCAGTAGGCATGCAGCAGCAGGAATAAATTTTTGGTTCTTGGGCAAACACTTGGCTAACGTGTGACTATCAGGAGAAATCTTGCATGAAAATTTCCACAGTTTATTTCACTTATTAAGACATTTTCTGATATCTTTCTTCTTGACTTCTCTGGACAGTTGCACAGCACAGCAGCAGTAGGCACGCAGCAGCAGGAATTCATTTTTGGTATCTGGGCAAGCGCTTGACTGATGTGGCTAGCAAGGCAAATCTTGCATGAAAATTTCCACAATGTATTTCACATAATAAGACATTTTCTCGTGTGTGTCTTCTGGCAGTTGCACAGCACAACATATGGATGCATATTGTATTTCTAGGTATTGTGTATGTATTTTGTGACCAGCTTGTGCCACTAACTTACATTACTGTATATTACCAGATAGTCTCATGACCCCAAGGTAAAAAACTAAATAATTTTTAGTTAATGGCTTCTTAAATAATACACTGCTATTAGTGGTTCTCATGTTCTGTTACACACTATCAACCGTTGAAACAGCATGCAGCCTAGTTTCTGTAAGATAGGAATTTTTTTTTGGTTTTTTTGGGGGGATGGGGTGGGTAACTGCAGCAACGCAGTATGGAAATGTTATGAGAATATATTTACCTATAATTTGTTATTCTATTTTAAATTGCTGCATATCTATTAACTAGTGTCCTGTGATGCCATTCTTCACACAATCTGAGTATGCGTCAGAACTTGCTTTCACATCTGAAGTATAAACAAGCATTTCTCAATGCCGATGCCGAATGTTGTTGTGCTGGCATTGGCTTTGGTAGTGCAGTGCGGAAACACATTTTTGGCAGGATGTGAAAAATGACAGCTGTACTGTTCATAAGGAGGTGTTAAAAATGGCAGTGGTAAAAATGTGGCATGTAAATATTGCAAATTTGCGAAGTTACAAGGGTGCGTGGGAAATGCTCAATGCACACTTGTAACACATTCATTTTATGGAGTTTTGGCACCAACTTTTCAACATAGGCATTTTAGCACCTCTGTTCATGTACAGTGTTACTGTCATTTCCTCAAACTGTCCCAAAAAGTAAGGCCCGGTGGGGCTGAGGGCTGAGGCGCTGGACGTCTTACCTTGTACCATGCCAGCAACCCATGTTCAGGAATGAGCACAGACCGCTGGGGGTTGGCCAGGGAAGAGAAGGATAGAGCGCCCAATGGCCACTCTCCTTCTCTGGGGGGGACAACCTGCAAGCTCCCGCCGCGATACCGCCTCCTGGGGGAGCTCGGGTGGTAGGTGCGGTAGAGGGAGGTAGCAGTATGGGAACGGGGCAGATGTCGGCAGAAGGGTGGAGCAGGAGGTGCATCTCACCATACCTCCTGGCTCATTGGCCTTCATTGCATGCCGACATCAAGGGAGTAAGAAGGGAAAACACCCCCATCTCACCTAGGTGACAATTCCTCACTGCGTGCCTTCAGATTATAGGGGCAGACTCTGTTGTACAGGTCCACAAAAATCAAGAATTGGGGAGTTATGGTCTCTCCCCACACCACACTGGGGGGTAATCTGGGCATCATAGGGTCTATGTGGCACCAGGTACTCTAGGGGCATACCCCGGAGAGAAGAAGGATCGCACAGTAATAGAGGAAGTCTGATTGAGTGGTGAGTAGGGGCAGTAAGATGGATAAACACAGAGTCAAAAAAAAAAACTGTCCCAAAAAGTGATTTCACACAGCGACTGAGCTATTCTGCGCTGGATGTGCAAAAACACATTTTGGGCAGGATACGTTAAATGACAGCTGTACTGTTCATTAAGAGGTGTGGAAAAATGCCAATGGTGAACATCCAGAGTGAAAATATTACAAATGCACTTTACAAGCATGTGTGCAAACTGAGCAACGCACGTTAGTAACACAGTCATTTTATGGAGTATTGTCACCAAATTTTCAACATAGGTATTTTAGGACCTCTGCTCATGAACAGTGTCACTGTCATTTTTGTAATCTGTCCCGAACACTGATTTCCCACAGTGACCGTGGTATTGTGCACCAGAAGTGCAGAAACACATTTTGGCCAGGATATGAAAAATGACAACTATACTGTTCACAAGGAGGTGTAGAAAAATGACAATGTTGAAAATCTGGCATGAAAATATTATGAATTCGTGAAGTTATGAGCATCTTTATTAGCAACTACTGTATGCCTATCGTAAAACAACCATTTTTTATTTTCCCCTAATTTGCAACATAGGCTTTTTGAGAGCCCACCTCATGAACACTGCCACTGTCCTTTCATTAATCAGTCCAGAAAGGTGATTCCACGCAGTGACTGTGACATCACCTTTCAGGACCAATTAACGTCATAACAGTGATAGAACTCATGAGGACTGGTCCCAAAAACCCCATGTTGAAAATTTGGTGCTAAAATTCCAAAAAATGGCTGAGATATGCATCAAAGTTGAAAAAACCCTATTTATTCCATTATACAGCTTACCGGCATTTCCTCAGTTCGTGGTCAGCTTTGAAGAGTGAAGACGTGTTCCCAGTCCACCGAAGATCATCGTGCCAAGCTCCGGAGGTAAGTATGGGGTGAGGGGGGTGTAGGAAGGCAGGGTGTGCAGTGGGTGGGTGCGGGTGGTGGGTAGAGAGACTACGAGGGACCATTTTCTGTTTACAGGTAGTAAAAAAAAACCATTGCGGAAAGTTTTCTTTTTTACAGGTGGTTTCTTTTTGGGGGGGTACAGTAGCCGATGGGGGATTGGGCACCCCCGTTGGCACAGAAGATGAGGGGGACATCTTGCTGACAGGGAGTGGGCTCCTCTGTCGGCACATTAAAGCGGGAAAGGGGGGGACGGATGCCAATGGGGATTGGGCACCCCCGTCGGCAAACAATTAAAGTGGGGGTATACACATTCTGCAAACAGGGAGTGGGCTTCCCCATCGGCACATACTTGAGGGGCAGAGTAAGCTGACCAAGGGATTGGGCACCCCCGTAGTTGGCAGTTTAGTGGCCACTGTGCACCATGTGTCTAGCTGGCGAGGCATGTAGGAAGGGTCCACTGCATGTGACAAGCTCTGCTCGCATTGCAGCTGACCTTTCCTTAGATGTGCTCAGCACATTAGTATGAATGGTGTGGCACTGGCATGCAGGCTGATTGGGAATGAGGGACGCACCTACATGTGCATGCCCTGCATTCTCCCAACAGCGACCGCGCCTCCAAATCTACACTATTGCAAGATGTTGGCTGCGCAAGCGCACCAACATAAAAAGGAGCACTCAGTTGAAAATGGCCAGGACCAGGTTTTCAGCAGTTCTAACAGCTGTTTCTGTACATGAATTTTTGAAACTCACTTCTCCATTGAAGGAAATCAACTACTATGCAGCACACGCTGCTCCATCACATTATATTGGACAGTACATGTTCAAAAACTGCAGCAAAGATTGCTGAAAACCAGGTGGGAGACATATTGAACTGAGTCTTACTTTAATATTTCAAATGTGAAACCAAAATAGAAGACAGACTCATAATCGAGAACGAATGGTATCACATACAACAAGTCAGTAGGTAAGGGGAATATAACACTGAATACACAAAAAGTATAGGCCAAATGTTTCACAACATTAATGTGCTGCTGCTTAAAGTAGCAGTGCAAGAATCTGGTGAAAATTTTTACCTACTCTTTTTAATGCTATTTTACACTGCCACTTACCTTCTGAGTCCTGACTTGTATGGTACCCTTCATTCCACAATTTAGGTCTGCTTTGATAACTTTTCACATTTGAAATAATAAAAGGAGCGTTCCTTTTAATATGGCTTGGACCAGGTTTTCATCAGTATTTTCAGCTGTTTTGAACGCCTATTGTTCCATAAGGTCAGGGAGCACTGCCCGCTGCCTAATGCTTTATTTTAATCACAACATAAGTGATATTTACACAACTAATAGACAAAAACAGCTGCGAATACTGATGAAAATCTGTTTCGAGCTATATTAAAAGAAGTGCTCCTTTTATTATTTCAGACATGAAAAAGTACTAAAGCAGACTCAAATTGTGGACAGAAGGGTATCATGCAAGTCAGGAGGTAAGTGGCAATCTAAAATAGCAAAAAAAAAGAATAGGTCAAAATTTCCAACTGATTATTGCACTGTTGCTTTAATATTTTTTTGGGGAGGGTGGGGAGTTCAACTCTCAACAACACTTGAAAAAATGAGACTTCAAAAGTATAAGGAAGATATAATAGGAAGTACTTTAGAAATGAAAGGCAGTTCAAGAAGTAAACAGGTGTATAGTGTTGTGCAAAATATGAAAATTTCACCCAGCAAAATATTTCACGTAATTCGTGCAATTCGTGAAATATTTCACCAGGAGAGCATACGCTCATTCATTGAAGCGCTCAGTCGAGCTGCCAGCTGTGGAGGTGAGTGGAGGGTGTGCAGGTGGTCTGATTGGTGTATTGGGGGGAGCTAGGTGAGCACTATCAGATGACAGGGTGGGGCTCCACTAGACACCAGAGAATGTGGACTGAATTTTTTTTAAGATTGGGGGTCTGAGGGATCGAGGAAAATAATGAGTTAATTGGTGGGGCTTGCTTTTTCACTTTGGGACAGTGATTGGTGGGAGGGGACCACTAGACACCAGGGAGAATTCATTTTAATGGAAGTTTAGGCTGGTGAGTGGCTGGGGTACCACTAAACACCACCAGGGAGATAATTTGTGGCAGGTGAAACTGCAAAATTTTGCGACAAATTTCACATGGTGAAATTGCCAACTTTGCTGCAGTTTTACTGGCAAAATTGTATTTTGCAACATGTCTACAGGTGTATGACCAACTCTTTTTTTTTTTTACTGTTTCATCTTTTTTTTTGTGGTGTTGGGACAGGAAAGGAGGCAAGGTGAGTGAGAATAAAAAAATTATAATAACTGGTGAGCACTTTTTCCCATAGGGAAACCCAGTTGTAATTTTCTGTTATAACCAGTTGATTATAATGGCAAACATGCCCAAGGTTTCCCTTGGACCATGCATGCACCAGTCACCGGTTTCTTGTTCCTTGTTGCAATTCTATACAGCCACAGACTTCTCCACCCCTCAAAGTAGGTGGTAAGTTGATTCTGCAATATAAAAATGAAAAGTCTTTTTCTGTGACCCTGAAAAAATAAAAGAAAAAAAAGGGAAACGTAACACGCGCTGGGTTTCCCTGTCAGCATGCATGCACTAGTTCGCTGGAAGGATGCCGCAACTGCTGCTCAGCAGTCAGTTTAGCAATAGAAAAATAGACAAAAAGTAAAGTTTTTAAATGAAAACTCCACTTCTCTATGCCTGAAACAAGTGGGGCACTGTAACTTGATGGATTACACAGAATCCCAGCTGGTCCATGGTCGAACACAATCTGTTTGATTCCCAGTTTGGTTATTTTATTTTGTATGATTGCTGAGGTGAAAAGGCACACACCAGGAATTACATAAAATAAAATATGGAGTGGTTGTGTAAAAACTCAGTTTTACACACACCCTTGTTGTGGGGTGCATTTCATAAACCGTGAGGGCTTCACCCTCGGGGTTTATGTAGCACCCCACAACTCGGGTGTGTGTAAAATCTCATTATACACACCACCCCATATATTATTCTATATATAATGTACAGCATGAATACACTGAAAACAATCAAAATAACATAATGTGACACATATGTAAAGAAACAAAAGAAAAAACTAAAGACAATCATGGGTCTCTTTCAGGAGACTTATCATTGTCTCCTGGTTCTCCAGTACCCTTTGTGTGTCTGCACATTCTGCCATGATCGCTTTGTGAAGATCCTCTATCTCAGACCAAAGAATGGCAACGTGAACTTGAGTCACAGGTCCTCCTGGTGTGCATGAAGGAAAGAAAGATGATGTGGATTGTGCAGACGATGATGCAGATTCAGACGCCCTCTCACATGTAGGCCTGCTCTCAGTCCTTCTCCTCTTTTGGGCACATTTTTCCTCCCTGACATTCTCTTGTCCTGCTACATCACCTGCCACAGGAACAGGATTTTTTGCTCCCTGCTGCAGTCTGGCCTCTCACCCCACATGGTGGTGATTAATAAGGTGGCTTCTCTGCCCACCCATGCCAAAGTGGCTTCCCTTTTCCCCATGCTGGACATGAATCCCACAAATACTGCATTGCACTACACTGGAATCATTCCTGGGTATCTTGAAATATTCCCAAACTACAAAGCTCCTTGGCGGTCTGGGAACAGGGAAGGGGGCACCAGGTGTGATGGTAATGGGCTGATCAGCAGGTGAGGCCCGGGTGCTAGCTGTGGTGGCAGAACAAACAGGAGGAGGGACAGGCACAACAGGCTGCTGCTGCTTTTTTGGCTGCTCTGGCAGCTGGGACTGTGCATCAATCGCCTGTGCTGCAGTGTCACTAACAGGCAGAATTGACTGCTGCTGCTGCTGTAGCATCTACTGCTGCTGGTGCTGCTACTGCTGCCACTGGAGCATCCACTGCTGATGCTGCCACTGTTTTCAGTGTGTGACCAGACAAAAAAGGACAGCAGTCGAGCCATATGGTTCTCACACCCCTCGTCCTTGGCCCTCGCTGCCCACAGCTTTTACCTCTCTTGCTCTCCATTTCAAATAAAGTTTAACTATAAAAAAAATGAAGGGACTGGAAAGAAAAGTAAAACTAAGAAAAAAAGTGTAACAAGAATTACAAAATGAACAAGAGAGAATCAAACCAAAAAGAAACCTTGCAAAGAAATGAGGTTCTCAAAAATTCCTTACAGTTGTATAACAAAAGTTCAGTTAGGGTAAACAAAGAAACTATATAAAGACAAAGGATAGAGTTTGTTTTGTGGATCGGCCTCTCAGACACAGACAAAGACACATACAGTGCTTTCACTGCTGCTGTGAAAGTAAAAGTGAGACACTCACTTCCTGTCTCACTCAGTTACTTCCTGCCCATCATGTGACCTGATGAAAGGCAGACATGTGATATTAAGACCTTGTTTTGGCTAATTTCACAGAGAATACACAATGCAAAATTAGTGGTATAGACATAAAGTGAAATTATAAAGCAAAATTGATGTGGCGGATTTCGAGTTCAGAGGCACAATTATGCAAAATGATGCGCAGATGCGAAATTGCACACTTTGTATGAAATTCACCAGCAAAATTAAATTTCTTTGCATCCCTACAGTAGTGGTGATTCATGAGGGAATGGAGTGGAATAGTAAATACTATGAGAAGAAAATTTAGCTAAGAACAACAATTTCCTGCTGTGATTTGATCCCATTCACTTGTTTGGCAGGTTGTGTCTTAACATCTACACCACAGGTACTGCAGTTCCCTTACTTGTAGCTCAGTAGCACACTGAATGTGTGTTTGCTAAGCAGGCAAAGTATCAGTGGTTTGAATCCAAGAACAGTATACTGGACTTTAATACATAATTATTTCACACTTTATAGACCTTATTTGGCACCTGTAGTACCACTGGCACTTTTATTTTACTTATAAACAGGCCATAACATGCGTCAGTAAGAATTAGTTTATGATTGCTATACAAATATAGGAAATATTGCAATCACATTTCAGTGCCTTAAAATCAAATGGCAGCAGCAGTGGTGGTGTGTTGCAATTTGCATCTGTGCAAGCATGAGGTCACAGTATCTGACCAAAGCCAAAAGCACAGAATCTGGACAGAGACATGTTGAAAAATAGCCTTTCTTATTAGCAGCTGATTATTTATTGCACTTTCATCTGTGCTGCAGTGCTCTGAAAACCACCCCCTTCCCTTTATGAGATCCCTGAGGATTTAGTTAATTCTAGCATAGACAGAGAATTACTACAGTTCTGGGAATACCCTCTTCTGTGATATGTAGACAGAAAACCAGTTAGTGCAGGCTCACTCTTAGCACTTCATTGGCAAATGTATAATGCTAATATGATGATATAAGCTTCCCTACAATAAATCTAAACTGACCCTGACAAATACATTATGTACTGCAAAGCTACATTGCTTACATGACAAATATTTTGCACAGAAGAATTGTACAGCCAACAGGGACATATTAATGAAGTGGGTGGAATGAAAAGTCACAGAGGACACCAGGCATTTAAAGTGAAAACAATAACAGTGTGCAGGAATGTAAGAGAGAAGCAGGATGACAAATTAAAATATAGTGGAAAAATGGAAGACAGACAAAACACAATGTGTTTAGTTACAATATTTATAAAATGCCTTGGGAACTTGTAGCAATCTGACTGGCCGATGAGATTAAGGTGTGTAATTATTCTAGTATTATACTGTGACAACTTGCAATGTATTTTTTTATATATATTGTCCTCTATAAATATTTCAGCTGAGGTGGGAGGTCTAGTGGAAAGTTAAAATTACATTCTTCTGTGACCCAAGCTTCAGGGCACATAGGTCAGAGTGACTTTGGTTAAACTGTCCATACTACTCAGGGTATAAACAGGCTGTGTGACAGACAGAAACAGGTCCTGTCCTGAAAGGATGCTTTGTTTTGTGTAAATATCTAAAGGAAGGGTGCCTTTTCATCTAAAGAAGATGGGCCCCACATTTTAAGGGTAGCACTTGCTCAAATATGGTTGGTGCTGGCACTAACCTATATTTACACTGGTGCTGCAGGCCAGGCTATATTCAGAGGCCTCCATAGTGCTGCCTAAAGCTGGCAGTGCAATCATGCTCACCATACCGCTGCACCTATGTAAATGAGGGGGTCCCTTTGGCATACTAGCATAGAAGTATATTCAAAGGTTTGTGTCAGTGCTAAATGGCTTCCATAGGGGTGCTGTTTACTGCCACCAAAACCCATGTCTTATCATGGTGCTTAGGCTGCACCCCCACCCACAAAGGCAGGGTGGCTGTACTGCAGGCACCTACCTCTGCATCAAGCATCACCCTGCCTCAAAACACCCATGCTGGATGTTGGTGGTGATATCCTTGGCATCTAGTAGTCCCCCAATCCCCTATCACCTATACTTAGTTTTCAGTTTATTATATTCCAAAAATCTGTGAGCTAAAATGGCCCTTTTTCAAAGGTGTCCATGTCATTTACAAACATGCAATACAAACAGTACAAAACCATACAATATATAGAATAGGGTATGGGCAACCATACACAACAAGGCTGTGTTTCCATCCAGGGGCTGGGATGACATCATACTTACCTCGGGAGTGAAGCTTGAGAGGTCACAATGTCATCTCAACCCTGAGATGGAAATGTAGTCTTTTTTGTGTATGTTTGCCCATATACTATTTTATATAGCATATGGTTCAAACAAGTACACACAACTGTCGCTTATGAAAACAGGCAGTAATGCTCATCAGGCTTACAAGTATAAAAAATTAAAAATTAAAACTGTCTGCCAGCTTGTCTCCCGCGCCTGCTCACTCATCTCTGCTGCCCACCTGCCTGCTCATTCATCTTTCAAACTGTCTGCCAGCTTGTCTCCACCGGCGTCTCACTTCTCTCCGATGCCCGCTCACTCATTCATCTATTGTCTCTCTTACCCCACTTGTCCAACTGCAGATAAGTGGAATACATTTTTAAAAATTATTTTTTACCCAAAACAAAGAGTGTTTGTTTTCAGAAAGCCATGGTGTGGCTTTCATCAGCACCTCTCAATTGCCACAAATGAACTGCTGCTGGCTTGGTCTACTGAAATGCGCTCATGCTAAAAAATACATAAATAAATACAGTATTTAACCTCTGCTCTGGGCAGTAATGGACAGAACTGGTGGAGAGTGATGCTGTTAGCATAACTTGTGCACCTCATAGTCATCTCCCAAACTTTAACAAGGAACAGGGGAAGTTCAAAGGTCACAAAAAGTTGTTGTAGTATCATTGTGATGTCACAATGATACTACAACTTTCTGTGACTTTTGAACTGTCCTACCACAGCTTTTAGAAAACTATTGAATTTCATACATAATAAGCCCTAACCATATACTATGAAATAATTTCAACTACAATTACAAACCAAGTTATTTGCAAACATGCTTAGTCCATGATTTTTATAAACATTAAAAGTATTTAAACCACAGATTTCCAGTGGAAGCAAATTCCAGACCTTTGCTGCTCTAATAGAAAAAGACCTTTGTCCTAAACTTGTTTTCCTATAGGGAACTTGAAGTCTTTGACATGTCATGCTCCTAGTATGAAATCTCTTCGAACTTGATTAAAAAGTGATTGAACTCCAACTGGCATATGACCCAGGAGTGTCTTTTTGTACATAATAACAAGGTTATAGTTAATCTGAAGATGAAGTGGTAGCCAAAGTAATGCAGTATGTAAACAACACCTATGACTATCCCTTTTACAGTTTAAGGCAAATCTACCTGAATTATTTACAGCCATATTCATTTTCTCCAAGATAGTACTACCAGCTGCTGAACAGAAAAACTAATCCATAGTCAACAACTGAAAGAATTAGGCTGCTCACCAGTAACTTTATTACTTCACAAGTGAAATTATTCTTGCTTCGATATAGAAGACCAATTTGTTTGTTGATACTCTACAACATAAACAACTTGGCATGTTAAAGACCCCAAATATTTGAGCGATTGAACTTGCTCAGTAACCTCACCACTGGGAATAGTAATGGTCAGAATTGAGCATTTACTAAGATTTTACCTGATCCCAAATAACAATGCCTTGTTTTTTTTTAACTAATAACCAAACCATTTTACTCAAACCAACCCCAAATTAATTTAAAATCAGATTGCAAACAGTTCTTCATCTCAAAACAAATTTACCCAGGTGTAAAAAGAACAGTATAATCTGCATATGAAATAGTCCAGGAATGTTTAGTTACATCAGATACTGCATTAATAAAGAGACTGAACAACAGGGGTTCCAAAACGTACCCCTGTGGAACCCCTGTTTCAAATGGCAGTACAAAGGAAAACAAATTATTACATTTCACTCTTTGGGTTCGATTAGCAAGACAATCAGAGAAACCTGTCATTGTATTAATTGACAGCCCCATCTCCCTAAGTTTAGTTACCAATAACTTGTGATCAATGAGATCAAATGCCTTCAATAAATCCAGGAAGACTGCTGCAATATATTCTCCCATTTCCAAGGCAACATGGAGCTCCTCTGTTTTTTTTTTCATTTTTCTCCCAGTACACTCTCCTCCCCCTCATGGCATGAACATGCATGTGTGGAGGCAAGTGCATGTCACATCTCCAGACTTCTGTGTGTCCCAGCTTCTGGTGCTACCCTCTGACCTCCACTAGGGGGCAGCCAAGGAGCAGGATGACAACCCTCCCCTCCCCTCCCCAGCAGAGGAGAGCAGTCCATCAGATGTTCAATCCTCTCCCTCCCCAGCTGACCCCTGGCAACCAGATGTCGCTCTTGACCCCGGGTCTCCAGTGTGGCACTAGGTGTGGCATCCAGTGCATCAACACTCAGTACCACTGGGCTGGCAGATCTCCTCTGTTAACTCAGTAAAGCAGTGGTTGTATTCTGCATCCTCCAAAATCTACGATGTTCTTTAGCAAGTAAATCATACTTAGAAATAGATTCCTGCAATTGGTAAATTGGTCATTGACAATCTCCCCCAGGGTCTTGGACAGAGGGACCAAAATGGAGATGGTCCTGTAATTTGAAGCAATGGCATGGTCCCCAGTCTTAAAAACTGGCATAACACAGCTTGTTTCCAGATTCCCCCACAATCACCCATGCTGTGAGGTTTAATCATATCCCTGGTAGTCTAGTGCACCCCTCACCCCACAAACTAAGTTCAACTCCCACCTGCCCACCTACTTAGAATCCCTGCACTGCACCCACCCTCACTCTGATCACTCCTAACCAGCTTAAAAGGTGCAGAGCAGAAGCCAGTAAAGCCCTTCATTCACCTCCATAACCAGCTGTCTTCTGACAGTCACAAAGTGCAATCACATATGTAATCATGTTCTTGATTGCCAGATGGTGGCCAATCAAGGAGGTGAGTGGGGTGTGGTGCCAGCCACTGTGCTGTGCCCCTCTAACTAGTGACAGGCAATCGCTATGAGGGTGTGTATGTGTTGGACGTCCTAACTGGGTGAGCTGGTGGGGTGTTGGCACCAGCTTGGGGGGTGGGGGTGTCCAATAAACTACCAGGAATATGCTTAAGCCTCACAGAATGGGTGATCAGGGGAAGGAGAACCACTAAAATACCAGGGATCATGTACTGCTTTGTGCTATGGGTCTGCTGAACCCATGCAAATAAGCTCACAGTGGGCAAGCAGATAACCCCCAGCACCTTGCATGCTGAATGAATTAATTTGCATTACACATGCTGAATTTGGCCCACAGGAGCCCTGGTGTTTCAGGCATAGCTTTCTCCTGAGGGCCACATACAGCTTTGGTTCATGTCAGCCCAGTGCATATCTATTTAGCACTGTGCCAACATGGCCTGATATTCAGTCAGTTAGTGATCTCCATTGATGCATGCTGACTGGCAGAATATCACTCATATCTGGCTGTATGCTGTCACAAGCACAATACAATAGGCTGTGCTTTCAGACAGCTCTGAATATGAGGGCCACTATGTTTTGTCCATAAACACATGCCTGGTCCAGTGAGACGTCACTCTGCTGGGTAGTCAGCCAGAATAACAAATGGACCAAGCTTCAATCCAGAAAACCAGTTTGGACCTGTTCTAGGAAGAGGTGGTCTCCAGAGATCAAAGGAAAATCCTGGGGGTGACATCATAGAGGCCTGTATGATGACGTGGGTATAGCCAGCTCAAGGTATTTCTGTTGTTTGTTTGCAATTAGAATTAATTATACTTTGGGACACTGAACTGGTAACATCACAGGTTCTAATCTGCCCTAATTCACCAGTTCCTAGTTTTCCAGTTCCCAACTGGGGGTAAGCTTCTTCTGTTCTGCTAAGACATTTAGTTAGCTTTGAGTTAGGTTTCGCTGTGTGGGCTCTATCATTCCAAATGTATTTATTTTTATCTCTGTAGTATCTTGTATTCATCACAGTCTTTATTGTGTATTATCCTATAACATAAGTAAATATATTGAAGTACTTAATATTATTTTGTATACTTACTGCTTTCTGTGACTCAGTCTTTTAAGGTATAGATAACATGGGGTAAATTGGTAAGTAGGTAGGGCTGACAGAAAAATAATTCCATCAGTGAAATTTCGGCAAATGTTGGACTTTCACTTCTACGAAAGTTCAGAAATCATTTTGCCAACTTTCATGGAAATTCCACTGAAAATCTGTGGAATAAATGTAAGATCTGGTGGTTAATGTACTAAACTGTGAGAAAAAATTCTGCAGAACTGATCACTGTCAGTGTTCAGCTCTGTGGCTTTTTCCCCCACAGTTTAATTCATTAACCCTCCCCACAGTCAATCACTGGCCCCTAGCATCTTGTGCCCCACCTGCTAATCGCTGGCCTCATAGCACATCTCCATATAAAAAAGTATGCTCATTCCCTGGTGGCTAATGGCCCCCCACCTGCTGATCACCAGCCCCATATAAATAAAAAGTTAGTGTCCATCTAGTCCCCCCACCCACCCGCCGATCACCCCTCCATATAAAAAAAAAATACCTTCACTCCCTGGTGTCTAGTGTTCCCCACCCGCATGATTGCCAGCCCCATAGAAAAATAAAATGTTAATGTCCAGTCCCCTCCCCCACCTGCCAGTCACCCTCCATATAAAAATATTAATGTTGTGCTCTCACTCCATGGTGCCCCGTGGACCCCACCCCCACCCTGGCAGGTAATCCATCACCACCCCACCCCCATCTCAATCCCAAGTGGGTGACCAGCACAACCCTCCTCTCTCCTCCATGGCTGGCCACCCACTGAGCTGAATGAATGAGCACGTGCTTGTACAAACATGCGCTCAATCATTGCAGCTCTTGGTCATCTTTCAGTACAGTTTTCTATGGGTAGAGAAGGGGAGAGGGCTGTTCCTGGCACCCATGGGGTGGTGGAATGGGGCAATGGTGATGGAGACCTCTCCATGGTCCACAACACTGTTCTGCCCCATCCTGCCCACTCTGCAGGTGACTGGAACAGCCCCTTCTCCTTTTCTATCCCCAGAAAACTGTACTGAAAGATGACCGGGAGCTGCAATGAATGAGCGCATGTGAATTGGGATGAGGGAGAAGGGTGGTGATGGATAATATGCCAGGGTGGTGGAGTGGGGGTTCCACTAGACACCAATGAATGAGGACACAATATTAATATTTTTTATATGGAGGGGCAATCAGTGAGTGGGGGGAGTGGGGATGGATAAAAAAATTTTATTTTTCTATGGAGTCAGCAATCAATAAGTGGGGAATACTAGACACTAGGGAAGTAAGGATATTTTATTTTGATAGGGAGGGGCGATTGTAGGGTGGGTGGGGGGCCTGGATGGACACTAACTTTTTTATATGGGGCCAGTGATCAGCTGGTGGAGGGCCACTAGCCACCAGGGAAAGACCATATTATTTTTATATGGAGGGGTGATATGGGGCTGGTAATTAGAGAGTGCACAAGACAGCAGGGACCGGTGATTGGTGGGGAGATGGGGGGGGCTCTATCACTTAATAATATATTAAACTGCAGATGGAATAAATTCCACAATTTAATATATTATTACACAGTTCAGCCCAAACATCCTGTGGAAAACAGTGAAAATCTATGGAAAATGGGCAGATGTTTCCGATCTCGTGATAGGCGAAAGTGCAAAAACTTTTGTGCAATTTCCACAAAAGTTCTGCCAGGACAGAATTCACAACTTTTGCCCAGTCCTACAAGTATGAGATCCATTTTCAAAGAGATATTTTGATAATAGAGTATTATACCATTAAAAATGAAGTTTTGATTAATAAAAACATTTACATCCAGGGCCCCTCCATGAGATTTAAGGGCTTCTGAATGGAAAAGGTGGGAACCACATTTATTGCTCATACATTGCAATTTGATGAGCTAATCTGAAATCCCTTGTGGTCTTGAGACTGGGAATTGCTGGACGAATGATGGCAGTCTGCAGACTCTACATCTGATCATTTTGTTTTTAAATTAAAATCTCTTTTAAATGTGTTCAAGTTCATTCCTGATCAGTGGCTGCTACTGCCAACCTATAAAAAAATTAAAATTTTTGCTCTGATGGTGTTTGTCTCCACAGGAGACCTAACTGCTGGCAGGCATATGATGCTTTGATATCTGTGATAAAATGACACAGATCATAAACTGTGAATATGTTGTGCTTGTACAGTGTCTTATTAAATGCATTGAGATTAAGATTCAGAATAAGCTCAGACACCATTTTTATTTGTGCAGTTCTGTTCAGCCAATTAACTTTTGGTTTACCTATGTATGCCTTTTACATGAGAGAACTGTATGTATTATTGGCAGTGGCCCAGTGTTACCCTTAGTACATGCTGAGGTGTGCATTTGAATCAATGTAAAAATTGTGATGCTGCACTATATGTCAAGTAAAAAATGTTGTCCCTGATTTTGAGCATTTGTTCCTGATTGTAATGGGCAGTGTCCCTTATTTTGGTCATGGCAGGGTGAGCGGTATGCATTCTGAGGCAGCCAGGTGTTGCAGTTGATACCCCTATGATTTCTTTGCAACCCCCTGTGATTCCCCTTGCAACCCCTGGAATTTATATAAAATGTGATAGGTGGAGGAGCGTTGCAACCCCTATGATTAAAGACATGATACTCTGCTATTGGTAAGTTCCCACCTTACTGTGCAGGATAGCTACCCTTCCTCCAAATATAGTCATAAGAGTTCCACCTTGTAAATATTTCCAGTTTACCAACTGCATTCTTAGACTACAATATGGTATTTATTGCATCAAATAGAAAGGTTGCTCAGGGGTTTGCCATGGTGAGGAAGGATTAAGCATCTTTAGACTGCTCTTCTTAACTCAGGGAAAGGGGACAGTGCTGCGTATTATAGCCTGACACCCAGTGGTGGCTGGGTGCCAGCACAGGTGTGCCACCCAGAAGGGGGTGGTCCCACATCCAGGGCATATGGCTGTTTCCATGGAGGCAGGAGCCAACTGCCCCACCCACTGCACAGTTTGGGGGCCATGGAGAAAAAAGTAGAAAATGGAGCTGGTAGGCTCCATGATGGCTGGCTATACCTGTGCTGACCCACAGGAACTGGATGTTGACTGTCATGGAGGAGAGAAAGTCAACACTTCTCTCCCTGGCCCTGTCTTGGAGGGGCAACCCATGAGGGATTCCCTGGAGGATCAGGTGTGGGGCACTGGACTGCAGAGGTAAACCCCTCCAAGGGAGGGGTCAAAGCTCCAGCCAACCCCCCCCATAAATTGTAAATGGAAAAAAAAAGATTATCATGCTTTACCATGGAGCTGTGTTTATCATTCAGTTCACTAAGAATTACATTGATCCTGAAAGGGTTAACCTCCAGACTGGAGTAAATCATTGTACACACACACACACACACACACACACACACACACACACACACACTGGGGGAAGGGAGAGAGGGAGAAACCTCAGCTGGAGGAATGCAGTTCTGTTTACAAATTCCATTTTGATCAATTACAGCCCGAGTTGTTAGAAAGTACATGTTTCATTTGACATCAGTGGATATGATCACTGTTTGAAATAGTATACACTGGGTGAGAGAAATAGTAAACCATAAACCTAAAAGTGTTTTTTTTTCCACAAGGAGTGAACCAGACAGCAGCAACTGTACAGCTATAAAACCCCAAAAGTAATCTGAGAGGGCACTGCACTAATCAATTAATCTGAGAACTACGGTAACCAATTAATGGTTTAAATATACAGAAAGGAATGCAGCATTTTTACAATTCCTCAGAATTTGTTCATTTACAGCCTGAGTTCAGCTCTTTTCCCTTGGTGCTGGCTAGACCTGATGTCAGTGCAGAACAAGAAAAAATAGTGCAGGTGGCAAGGGGGCAAAACAAAACAAAACAGCATTGTGGTCTACTGAATTGAGACACCTGGAGTGCTTTTCAAGTAGCGGAGAGATTGTACTTTAACTCCAAATTTTGTGTGCTTTTTGGGGAGTATGACATGCCTTCTCCTTCTCTGTGATAGAAAGACGGCATGCAGAGCTCTGCCTTGCAGCCATAAAAACATATGTAAACTGGCTTAGGCAGATTTGGGGCCATTCAAAAACTGTGAATGCAGGTAATTATTGCATTACTTGAACTTTTTGTGGTAGCTGCAGGCAGGGGTGGCAGGTTTTTAAAAAGTTTGTGGATGCTCAGAGTCCTAATAGAAGGCCTGGGGTCTGGGGGCCACCTAGGCCCCCAGAAGCTATAGGGTTTTTCATGCTTTCTGGTGCATTTTGGTGGTTATTTTGTTACATTTTGGAATGAGTATGCTACCATCACAACTGCTCCAATGTAGAGGATGCCAGGGTGCCATTAGGGGCTATTTGATGTCTGAGCAGGTGCTAAGATCAATAAGAGAGTGCCCACCTGGAGGGATCTTTCATGCTCTCAGTTTTGCAAGCATCTCAGAGTACTGATGTTAGGTTGCAATGCCACCACTCAACAGTGTGCAAGTGTATCCTGAAGGGCTCTTAGATGCCTACAGTTAAGGACCCATGGAAGAGTGCCTGGGTGGTGGGCTCTTTGATGCCCTCACATGCTTTAAGGATCCCCTTAGTGATGGTTACAGACAGTGCCACCACTCCACGGGGTGCAACAGTGCCTTGGAGGGCTCTTTGATGCCTCCATGTGCTCCAAGAAGACATGGAAGAGTGCACTTCAAGGGCTGTTTGATGCCTCCAGCCATGTGCTGCAACTGCAAGAAGACATGGAAGAGTACCCTGGAGGACTCTTTGATGCCTCCAGGATGGTGCTGCAAGAAGACATGGAAATTTCTTGTCTTTTTTCAGCACCTGGTAGATGCAAACTAAAATTTCAAAGGGCATCCTTTTAGCAGCTGGAGGCATCCAACAGCCCTCCAGGGCACTCTTGCACCCTGTGGGGTGATGGCACTGTCTGTAACCTAAAATCACAAAGGACATACTTAGAGCACCTCTGGGCATGAATAGGCCTTCCAGGGCACTTTTCTACATCTTCATGCAGCACCTGGAGGCAACAAAAAGCCCTCTATCTAGGGCACTCTTGCACCATGTTCAGTGGTGGTGGTGCTGTACCTTATAATCACAAAGGACATCCTTAGAGCACCAGGGCATCACAGAGCCCTTCATGGCACTCTTCCCTGGCTTGGAGGGCTCTTTTATGCTTTCATGTGCTGCAAGAAGACATAAGAAAGTGCCCTGGAGGGCCCTTTCATGCTCCCAAGTGCTCTAAGGAGGTCCTTTGTGATTTTAGGTTACAGATAGTGCCACCCCTCCATAGGGTGCAAGAGTACCCTGGAGGACTCATTGATGCCTCCAGGTATTGCAAGAAGACATGGAAGAGTCTTGTTTTTTTTTCGGCACCAAAAGGAGGCAAACTAAAATCTCAAAGGGCATCCTTTGAGCACCTGGAGATATCAAAGAGCCCTCCAGTGCACTCTTGCGCCCTGTGGAGTGGTGGCACTGTCTGCAACCTAAAATCACAATGAACACCCTTAGAGCAACTGGGGGCATAAAATGACCTTCCAGGACACTCTTCTATGTCTTCTTGCAGCACTTGGAGTCATAAAAGAGCCCTCAGACATTCTCCCATGTCTTCTTTCAGCACCTGGAGGCAACAAAAAGCCCTCTAGGGCACTCTTGCACCCTGTGGAGTGGTGGTGCTGTGCCCTAAAATCACAAAGAACATCCTTAGAGCACCTGGGGGCATTGCAGAGCCCTCTATGGCACTCTTCCCTGGGTTGGAGGGCTGTTTGATAACTCTATGCACTGCAAGAAGACACAGAAGAGTGCCCTGGAGGGCACTTTCATGCCCCTAGGTGTTCTAAAGATGTCCTTTGTGATTTTAGGTTGCAGAAAGTGCCACCACTCCACAGGGTGCAAGAGTGCCCTGGAGGGCTCTTTGATATCTCCAGGTGCTAAAAGGATGCCCTTTGAGATTTTAGTTTGCATCCATTTGGTGCTGAAAAAAGACAAGGAACTTCCCTGTCTTCTTGCAGCGGCGGGAGCCTGGAGGCATCAAACAGCCTCCAGGAAACTCTTCCTTCCATGTCTACTTGCAGCATCTGAAGGCATCAAAGAGCTCTTCTGGGCACTCTTAAATGTCTTCTTGCAGAACCTGGAGGCATCAAAGAGCCCTCCAAGGGAAGAGTGCCATGGAGGGCTCTTTGATGCTCCCAGGTGCTCTAAGGATGCCTTTTGTGACTTTAGGGTAGAGTGCCATCACTCCACAGGGTACAAAAGTGCCCTGGTGGGCCCTTTGATGCATCCAGGTGCTGCAAGTAGACATAGAAGAGTACTCTGGAGGGCTATTTCATGCCCCCAGGTGCTCTAAGGATGTCTTTTATGATTTTAGGTTGCAGACAGTGTCACCACTCCACAGTGTGCATGAGTACACTGGAGGGCTCTTTGATGCATCCAGGTGTTTTAAAAGGATGCTCTTTAAGATTTTAGTTTACCTCCACCAGGTGCTGCAGAAAGATAAGGAACTTCCATGTCTTCTGGCAGCACAGGGAAGAAACAAAGAGGGCACTCCTGCACTCTGTGGAGTGGTGATGCTGTATCTTAAATCACAAAGGGCAACCTTAGAGCACCTGGGGGTATCAAAGAGTCCTCCATGGCACTCTTCGATTGGAGGTCTCTTTGATACCTCCAGGTGGTACAAGAAGACATGGAAGAGTGCCCTGAATGGCTCTTTGATGCCACCAGGTGCTCAAAGGATTCACTTAGCACGTTATTTATTTATTTTAAAGTTGATAACCAGGAAAGGTACCATGAGCAGAGCTCATTTCAGAAACGACCAGGGGAAGGGGGAAGCATGTGTCAGTGTAATGGTATTAGATTTTTTTAGGACTAGCCAGATCAAAAGCAGGAGTAATTGTAAGTTGTTAGAGACAGTTGCTGATGATTTTCAATAGTAAACATAACTGCAAATGCCATGAATGATTACACATTATTTGACCATATAGAAGGCGTTCTTGTGAACTGTTGCTCTCCCAATAAACTCATCAGCTATTTTGTCCATGTCTAATGCATCAGTGTGTTCCTGATGAATGTGAAGCAGAGCAACACTATTTAAGTGTCTCTGTGACATTGCTGATCTAAGATATGTTTTCAGTCTCCTGAGTCCAGAGAAAGAACGCTCAGCTGTACAAGTTGATACTGGTACTGTCAGTAAGATCTGAATAAATTTTACAAACTCTGGCAGTAAATCACGAATGGCTTGTTTTTCTGTGATGACGCAGTACACATCTTGCAGTGAATAACAGTTTTCCCGCTAGCTTTTGCAATGTCAATGAACATGTCACGGTGTAGTTGCAGACGCCCTGCATCCAAGTCATTGCCATAAAAATTAGATATGGAATCTAATGGCCCTTGTCCTATCGCAAATCATTCTGCATCTAACATAAGCTTCTGAGCTGAAGTCTAAAATCTATCTTTGAGTGAAAGAACAACCTGATCAATCACTTGGAAAAATATTCTCCTGAAGTGGTCTTTTGGGGATGCATCAGTAACTGATTGAGAGCCATCATCTATACGATGAGGAACTTTGCGTTGACACAGAAGAACTGGTTCATCTAACTGCAGTTCCTCAGCTCTTCCATCCACTGTACTCCAGAAGTTGTCAAACTGCCCTCTGTATTCTTGCATAGTGTCGAGAAGAGTTTGAATCATACAATTAGCTTTTAGAAATTGAAGAGAGGTTGCTTGAAGGGCTGTGTTTATGCTGTCACAGTGAGAGAAAATATTTAAGAGAAGACTCAAGAAGAAAAATCCTTTAACTGATCGTAGCTGGACCATGAACCCTCCTGCTTTTGCCCCACACTCCCGAGTATTCTCTGAGGACACACTGTCCAGAAATTCCAATAATGCTAAATAGTTTTCTAGAATTGAATTTAAACTATTTGCCCTGACTGTCCACCTTGTTGGAGCAAATGGTCATAAAGAGCCAGGCCTAGTGTCTTCCATACCGCTTTGTATGTTTTCAAAAAAAGTTAGCCATTTTGGAGAGTCTCTAGTGAATGTTATGAGTTCCTGTAACTGATTTAGTATGTCTCGACATTCTTGTATTTTGCTGATGCAGTTCTGTACGACGAGGTTCAAGGAATGTGCCAAACAATGTACGAAAAGGGTCCTAGGCTCAAGAGCATTTAGCCTAGCCTGCACTCCAGAGTGAATACCAGCCATAGTAGCAGCCCCGTCATAACACTGACCCCGGCATTTATGTATATCCAAGTCAAAACGTAACAAAACATCTTTAAGGATACTGAGTAGTGTAGCAGCATCTACAGCTGGTGTTTCATGAAATCCTAAAAATGCTTCTTCAATTCCGAAATCCTCACTGACAAATCGAAAACATATTGAGACTTGCTCATGAACAGTAATGTCCGTTGTCTCATCCATCATTACAGCAAAATACTGAGCTGCTTTGATTTTGGAAACAATTGTGTTTTGCTCATCTTGTCCCATAATGTCCAGCATTTCATTAATTATGTCATGAGACAACCACCTGTAGCTATCCCTAAACAACCACTGCTGCGACTGTGGACAATCAGTGGCTCGCACTTTTAGCACTTGCATGTAATTTGAACTCTCATCTGTATGGCCCCTGATAGCAAGCCCCTGTCAGGCCAGTAATCTTAAAGTTGTCATCATTTTTAAAAGTGCAATCCTTGCATCTACTGCTCGCTGCCTACTGGCATCAGACATAATGCTGTACACATTTTGCTTGACATGTGTTTTCATTACAGCCTCACTGTGGCAGCCACTTTTTTCATGGGATTCAGATCTTTCTATTGCCTTATGCCATGCACTATAACCAGTAACTGTGAATGCTTCATCAGCTTTTGTGGAAAATGTGAGCAGTTTTTCCTCTCTTGCCCCTTTACACACTGAACAGAAGGCCTTTTTTTGATTGGAATCATACAATAACCATTTGAACCGGTCAAGCCACCTTTCTTGAAAGGTTCTGCCTTTTTTCTTGGTGACTACTAATGATTCCTGTCTTGTTTTTTCTTTTACAGACAGAGTGCTGCTGCTTCTACATGGCTCCTCAACATCTACCATGTCCACATCCCTAGCAATGTGAACTTGTGCAGCTGCTGTTTCCTCAGCTTCAGTCTCATAACTTGCTACTTCACTTGTTGATGGTGCTGCTGTTGTACTGCTTGCCTCACTCTGTTTAGCCCATTTTTTAATAAACTTGTCCATTTTAACTTACAGTGTGTGTTTCTCTTGTGTTGATTCAGAATAGGTTACACTGTTAGTTGCTGGTCTGGACAGAATATGATTAAAACATTAAAGTCAGTGGAGGTCAGAATAGCACTAGACAATCAGTTCATAGCACTTTGTTTTTGACACAAGGACCCCTCTTAAATCCTAATAGTCTGATTTTTTTTTTTTTTTTTGGGGGGGGATGGTCAGACACTGGTAGGGACTGTCCAGACAGGACAGGAGGAGGACTATAACAGCACTGACAGGCTAGGTTAGTCTCAGCTGTTCACCCTCTCACACAGACTTCACAAACACCCACAGACAGAGCCTATTCACTTGGAACTATATGGCCCAGAAGACACCACTGTGTGATCAGCACTCTGACTTTAATATTTTACTTGTATTTTTTCTTTTGGACGGTCAGACACTGGTACGGACTGGACAGGATGACTGTGACTGGTTGGATAAGACTCAGCTGCTCACCCTCTCACACAGACTTCACAAGCACCCACAGACAGAGCACTGCCTATTCACTTGGAGTCTTGGACTATATGGCACAGAAGACACCTCTGTGCAATCAGCACTTGGACTTTAATTTTTTAATTGTATTTTTTCTTTCAGATGGTCAGACACTGGTACGGACTAGACAGGAGGACTGTGACTGGCTGGATAAGACTCAGCTGCTCACCCTCTCACACAGACTTCACAAGCACCCACAGACAGAGCACTGCCTATTCACTTGGAGTCTTGGACTATATGGCCCAGAAGACACCTCTGTGCAATCAGCACTCTGACTTTAATATTTTACTTGTATTTTTTCTTTCGGATGGTCAGACACTGGTACAGACTGGACAGGAGGACTGTGATTGGCTGGATAAGACTCAGCTGCTCACCCGCTCACACAGACTTCATAAGCACCCACAGACAGAGCACTGCCTATTCACTTGGAGTCTTGGACTATATGGCACAGAAGACACCTCTGTGCAATCAGCACTTGGACTTTAATTTTTCAATTGTATTTTTTCTTTCAAATGGTCAGGCACTGGTAGGGACTGGACAGGAGGACTGTGACTGGCTGGATAAGACTCAGCTGCTCACCTTCTCACACAGACTTCACAAGCACCCACAGACAGAGCACTGCCTATTCACTTGGACAATATGGCCCAGAAGACACCTCTGTGCAATCAGCACTCGGACTTTAATATTTTAATCATATTTTTTCTTTCAGATGGTCAGACACTGGTACGGACTGGACAGGAGGACTGTGACTGGCTAGATAAGACTGAGCTGCTCACCCTCTCACACAGACTTCGGAAGCACCCACAGACAGAGCACTGCCTATTCACTTGGACTACATGGCCCAGAAGACACCTCCATGCAATCAGCACTCTGACTTTAATATTTTACTTGTATTTTTTCTTTTGGATGGTCAGACACTGGTACAGACTGGACAGGAGGACTGTGACTGGCTGGATAAGACTCAGCTGCTCACCCTCTCACACAGACTTCACAGTATCCACAGACAGAGCACTCACTGCCTATTCATTTGGACTGGCAGGATAAGACAGAGCTTAATTCAGTGTGGCACTCTGAATAAAAATATCGCACTTGGAAGCAGTGAGCAGCATGTTTATTGTGGTGGTGAGTGCTGGACTTGTTGAATAACTATAAGACAGAGCACCGCCTATTTACTTTGATAATATTATGGCACAGCAGACCCCTCTCTGAAACCTACACTCTGACTTGATTTTATTCACTTTTGGATGGTCAGGCTCTGCCACTGGTGGTACGGGCATGACTAGACAGAAGTATTAGGCTGCAGCCCATCAGTATCACAGTCAACAAACAATGACCAACTGACTGTTCAATTCACTCAAACTGAAGCAGCAACTCTCCCTTCCTCTCCAGACTTAGACTCCTCCCTCCCCCGCTATGGCTGGCTAACTTTGCTGCAGACGAAAGACGATCCACACCACTGACACACACAGCCTGAGCCTGGCCCTAGCCTGAACCCACTGCAGAATTTTTTTGTAAAAACAATGCTGTTTGGTTTTACTAGTCTGTCCTGAGTCCTCTCTCTCTGACTGACTGGTGACTGCACTGCAGTGTTGCCAGAATAATTTTTTCAGTTTGTTTTTGTTCTATTTCTGTCCTTCTTGTTTTTCGATCCCCACCCAGAGACTCAGTGTAGCACAGTCTGTGGTAGTGTTTGTTGAGAGTGACGACTGAGAGAGACCATCCATAGCAATGAGTCTGTCAGACTAGTCTGTGACTGTCACAAAAACTCAAACAGTGAACACTGTCTACAGTAGCACTGCCTGCAGTTTTAAAATTATTTTTTTTAAGTTATAAAATGTTACCTAAGTTCTGCCTGTCTGCAACAGGGCGGGTACAGTACCCTTGGTCCCTTAGCTAGCTAGCTAAAGAGTCGGTTTACCAACGATGACCACAACACTAACATGAAAAAATGACTTGCTCCTCGCTCAGCTCACACAGCAATGGATCCTCACTGCGTGCTAACGGTTGGCCAACTCACTGACTCTCCTCACATGTGATATGCAGCTCTCAGTTGAAGCTGCTCTCTAACTGCATCACATGACTTTCTCCTTGACGAGTCATGTGTCTATGATCTGTCTGTCCTGGTGATTGGAGGAACCAGTTGCAGCGAGCGAGTACAAGGCGCACGGCATGCAGGTTCTGGTTGGGTCCGAAATCGTCGAGAGTCGGGATACGAATAAATGGAGAGTCACACTGTGGTTGGCTTGACTAAAGAAGGCCCCCTGCCATAATTCAGATTTTTTTAAAGCAGGGGTAAAAGGTCTAAAAAGATTTGTTTTTACATATCAGTTTACACTTTGAAAGGGCTGATTTTAACAGCTTGTTTTGAAGTGGCATTTTAGGAATGCAATTTCACATTAGATTGGGGGGCGGTCACTGGGCCTTATAATTAGCTTCAGTTTATTTCTACAGTAACTTGGTCCTAGTCTTCAGCTCAAGACACACTGAAGTGGCTTGATTCCCTGGTAAATGGGAGCCTTCAGTAGTTCAGTTTCTTGGGATGCAAGTGTGATTTATACTACAGGCAAAAAAGAAAAGAGATGCACAGGAAAAGCTGTGTTGCTGTGTTTGAGGTTATTGTGCTGAGCAACTGCTGCGCATTTTGCACATTTTGCCTTAGTTTGCTTTTACATCAACAGTTGACTCTAATTTATGGATGTGCCACCACCAGGCTTAGTATGCAATAAGGCAGGACAGCCATACAGTAACTCAAGCAGCAGTGCCTTATACATTCCACATATGCGCATCTATATCGTCACCTACCTCTCCCACTTCTTCCCACAAATCAGAGGTCGTTGAAGTGGGCCACTTGGTTTTTCACAATGGCTGAAACATTTCACAGTTCTGAGGAATTGTTTTCATCATTTCCTGCCATCACAGTGACCAGGGTCCCATCTGGGACATCTCCAAGTGCCACCACCTGCAGGCATATAGAAAAGGATCTGCATGTGTAATATATAGACCGAGGCCCCTCTGTTCCCCAACAAGTTAAAGGAAGGCAGGGGTTATTGGATACAGAAGTGGTCATATCTCCACTCGGGTATAAGGGGACTACTGGGACTTGAGCCAGAAGAAGGAGCTGCACATTCGGTCTCTCTCAGACATGGACTCAGTCTGTCATCGGAGAGTGTTGGAAACTTCTGTCTGCGTGTGCCAGCCTGTGTGCGTGTCCATCGCATTGCCGCTGGGGGAGACAAAGAACAACATACAGCTGCTGCTGCTGCTGCAAATAGATCAGATTCAGATCAGGCTTGAATTGATGTGACAGCTGCTGCCTGCTGAACTCTCAAAATGAGCTGTTTGAGCCAGTGCCAGGTTGCCGCTAATGGGGGGGATCGATTTGTGAAAGTTTTGGACCGGGTCAGGGGGTCATGGCTGGGCTGGCATGTGAAAAGGATGGAGTATCAGGCAAGCAGACAAGAATGTGGGGAAATGAAAAGGCAAGGTATAGGAGGACAAGAATTTGAGGGTGCTCATATAAACTTTGTGGGTGCTCAAGCTCCCAAGCACCCGAGCTGTCGGAGCCCCTGGCTACAGGGAATTTACAGCGGCTGAAAGTGCATTGCATGTGCATTGCATGTGAGCTGATAATTGGCTGAAACGGAGTTTGTATTTTTTAATTTTTTCATATTTATCTTACTTTTTGCCCCATCCTCTGCCATCCGTCATATTTCGGCCCTGATCACGGTGCCCCCGAGACTCCACCACCTTATGAGCCCTTCGGTGCCCCAGTCACTTCTGACTTACCCCCCGGGAGGCAGGGCACGGTACCACCAAGGACACCGGTGCCATGGATCCATATCTGGTTGGGGAAGCTCTCAGCCAGGTGGCTGATTGAGTTTGGGGCAGGGCATCATAGAGACATTCTGCAGAGAGGGATACTTATCCCTATAGGCTGGGGCAGAGATGTGTAATGACGCCAGCATCTGTCCCGCCCCAGTACTCCTTGACCTGTGCTGTTGCGTTGGGTGATGTACCCAGCTGCAGCTAGGTGCCACTCTTGCACCAATTGCAAGAACCCCCCCACCCCCAGAAAAGGAGAGCAGTCCTGAGAATGCTCAATCCTTCTCCTCCTGGCCAGCCCTCTGATGACCCGGGGTCATTCCCGAACCCATTTTGCCAGCGTCGCAAGTGTAAATCCAACCACTGAGCCAGCAGGCCAGCTTAGTTTGTATTTTATAGGAGTACCACACCCTACAGTAATGTCTTCTGCATTCCCAATGATTCACGGAATGTTAAAAAATCACCCAACAACTTGAATACCCTTCCCTTTGCAAGTGCTCATCCTACCTTATCTCGGAGTCTTTGTTTGAGGTCCATGCCCAGTGCTGGAGATCGACATCTTTAGCAGCAGTGTAAGACTCCCTGTCCCTGCTCAAGTGTGATTCTTTTTCAGTGTGAAGGTGATGTTGCCACCACCATCACCTGCAGCCAATTATAGCACTGTTGTAAAAGTTTTTTCAGTAAGAGCTACCTTGGTAATGCTGACAAGCTTTGCTAGCTGAGTGCAACTAGCTGAACCTCCATCTGTTGTGTAAACTCCTCTTCCGATTGGCTCTTTGTTGTGAAGAGATCAGCTATTCATTCAGTTTTATTCCCAGCAGCCTGTGCACTTAGTAAATGGTGATGTGTATTTTTTTTTTGCTTTCACCCGAACATACGTTCAGGCTGTGTGTTTTCACTTCTGCATCACATCCTCTGTGAAAGCTTTTCAATTTTGAGTGCATCTTGGAAACCAGCACAGTATTCATTAAATATATTAAATGCAGGTTCATTTTAACACTTTATTGTATTTAGGGGAGCAGGCTCCTGCCTATTATCATCAGTCTGTCCCCATAGCCCCCTATATGGCTACTGATGAGATAAACAGAGAGACACATATCTGCCTATTTACCAAAGATTTCAGTCTACTGCTTAGATACCTGCTAGATGTCTTAAGGCAGCAGAGCCCATTTCCAGTGTCAAGCCTGCTGACTTAATGGTATAGAGGTCCAGTTTCTAGCAACAAGCGTGACCCGAACAGATTCAAATTTTAAAAACTCATGGTCTCATAAAGAAATATAAACTTGTAGAATTCACACACTCAACCCACAGCAGCACCAAAAAATTATAATTGTTGTTATGAAAATTACCTTTAAATTTGATTGAAAGGCATGCTGTGCTTCAGGCATACCCCATTTGTATGTGTATTTACAGAAAAGGCACTGGAGTTTAAAATTCAACTGCCCCAAATGCCTCTGCAGAGTATCTGCTAACAATTTTGTCTTGGAGTCTGTGATCACTATCTTGTGGACTACCTAGAGTCCCACTAAAGTTTCCAGGAGTGCCATTTGATAAAAATAGCATACTGTATAAGAACAGTAGCATGTTATATGGGTAGGGTCAGTAATGACCCTGTAAATAAAACAAACTTGTAATTTATTGTTGTAACATCACAGCAGTGAAGATTTTATCTGCACCACTCAGTTTAGCTGGGATCTAACTGTGTATTACATAAAATAAATTATTACCAATAGAAATACATGAGGGAAATATTTCACCTCAGGTTTTTGGTGACCTTACTGAAATCACATGAGCTTCACTCAAATGATTAGCATGCCATCCAAACTCATAAATTATTTATTAACTAGTAGCTGTTGCTAAACATTTTTATTTTATACTAGGTAGATATATACCTGGTCACTTTGCATATATATAATTATGCTGTACATATTTTCAGACAGAGCCATGGCTAGTGCCTGGCAACACAAACCTGCCCACTGCTACACATCCCACCACCTTCCGCTCACATTCCGTGGCCAGTTCCAATGAGCCCCATCCAGGTCAGCACATACCAGCAAGGTAATGATTGAGTTTCTGATGGTATGGAGCTGCAGAAACCTGGCAATTGCAGTGCTCATGATCACTGGAATATTGCCAAAGACAGCTGTGCTGTTGGGACCAGAGGTGTACCTGGTGTGGGCTGGCCCTGGCCCTGCCCCCCCATATTAAGATCCCAACTCCCTCCATCACACCAATGTAGCTTGGTGACTGGCAATCATAGGATCATAGGAATAAATCAGGAATTTAGCTGTTAGGCCATTATTGTCCTGCACAAGAAATTTACAAAATTTGATAGACACAGTTTATCTTATGCTTATCTAAAGCTAACTTAAACTGACTAATAGTTTCACATGAAACCACAGAAGCAGGTAAAGCATTCCATTGGGTAACTGTTCACTGGGAAAACCATGCCCCTCTTTTATTGGTTTTGTAACTATCTCCTGTTAGTTGATATAGATGACCCCGATTTGTAACTTTACTTTGCCGTCCTTGTAAGCCTAACGATTCCCATATGACAGGTTCCTTACTTGCTTTGTAAATTAGGCACATATCAACATGATATCTCCTATATTGCAATGAATATAATCCAAGTTCTTTCAACCTATCCTCATAGGGAAGAGTTTCCATGCCTTTAATCCTTCTAGTAGCCCATCACTGAACCCCCTCCAAACGCCTCATATCCTGTTTGAGATGAGGCTGCCATACAGAACCAGCGTACTCCAAGTGAGGTCTAACAAGAGAGAAATAGAGGGGCACAATTACATCTATTTCTCTATGTTTAATGTTCCTCATGATTGATGCCAATATCCCATAGGCTTTTTTAACAGTTATTGCACAGTGATAGGAAATTTCTAACTCTTTGTTAATCCCTATTCCCAGATCCTTTTCAACATTTACAGTCATTAAACTAATCCCATCTAGTAAATATTCAAATTTATAATTGTTTCTTCCCAAGTGCATAATCTTGCTTTTTGATAAATTAAATTTTAACTTAATCCCCATGTCTGATTCCTATAAACGATTGATATTATCCTGAAATTGCTTAGCATCTAATTGATTAGTAACTACCACACCACATTTCATATCATCTGCAAATTTTACAAGACATTCATTATCATCACAATTTAAAGAAGAAACCAATAACCCAAACAAAACAAGCCCCAACACAGATCCCTGAGGGACAGCACTGGGCATCAAAGTTCAGTCAGACAATTGACCCTTAATACATACACACTGTTTCCTATTGTCAAGCCAAGCGGCAATCCATCTAAGGACAAAACAATCTATGCCAGATTTACCCAATATATTAAGCAATTCACTATGTGATACCGTATTGAACGCTTTTTCAGAATCGATATATAAGACATCTACAGGCAGATTACTATCTAGTGCTAAACTCACAATTTCAAAAAATGACAAGAGATTAGTCACAACTGACCTACCACTTACAAATCCATTCTGCCTCACATCCACATCCCCCCCACCTTTACGCTCTTTTCAGTATATTCTTTCAAAATAGATTTCAGTAATTTACTAATTATACTAGTAAGGCTTATAGCGTGGTAATTTGAACAACTAGTTTTAGTACCATGCTTATAAATTGGGATCACATTAGCCAATCGCCAGTCCTCCGGGACCTTTCCACTGTCTGAAGAGGTCTGAAAAATGACCTGTAAAGGTTCACATATTACAGGAGCTAATTCTTTTAATAGTCTGGGATGCATCCCATCTGGGCCTGGAGTTGTCGTTACTTTCAAGTTATTAAGTTTTTCAAGGACAACTATAGCAGATATTTTCAGTTTATTGGTATCTTCAATGGGAAACTCTTTATTAAATGTTGGCTCAGTTAAGTAAACACTATTGAAGTAATTATTAAATTCTATGGCCATTTCTTTACTATTAGAAATTTGATTTTCCCTTACCATAAGTGGACCCACTTTATCTTTTTGTTTCAATGAGGTGATGTATCTGTAAAATGCCTTTTGATTATCTGCCACTCAAGAGACTAAGTTTTTTCAAAATTCTTTTTTGATCTCACTATTTCTTTTTTTAGTTCCCTCAATCTTTTTCTATATTTCATTTTAGATCTTGTGTCATTATATCTTTTAAACTGTTTATAGGCCCTATTTTTCCCTTAATAAGTTTATGGATTTTATTGGAATGCCAAAATGGAATCGTTCCTTTATAATTATACTTAATTTTAGTAGGTATTTCAGTTTCTATTAAACCATGTAAAAATGTTTTAAATTCACTCCTCATTTCTTCAGCTCCAAGTTCTGAAAACTTCACTTTCAGTCCCAATTACCAATAACTATCCATAATTTATCATAGTCTACATTATTATAGTTTTTTATCTCAGTGGACCCTACCTGGATCTTATCTTTAATTTCAATATCTAGCTCAACCATATTATGATCACTTCCTGGTGGTAGTTCTCTAACCCGGCATCCTATGATTTGTTCTTTCATATTACTAAGGACCACATCTAGTATCTTTGAGACTCTAGTCCCCTCCTGGACATAATTTTGTAAAGCTAAGGTGTTGTTTACTTCCAAGAAGGCTGACTCTCCAGTGCAGGAAGATACCCAGGAATTCCAATTGATTCCACTAAAATTAAAATCACCGAGAAGTAAAATATTTTTTGATACATCTAATTCTTTCAAATGTTGGACTAATTCAAGAGTTTCCCAGTATTTAAAGAGGGTGGTCTATACTATACTCCCACCAATTTTTGTTTTCCCCATGGAGGCTTAATCTGCACTACCAGTTGTTCAAATTCAGGATCCAATGGTGATGGAATTTTGTGGGCAATAATACCATTTTGAACATATAGGGCCACCCCTCTTCCTCGTCTACCCTCCTTATCACATCTAAAAACTTGATACCCATCTATCGCAAATCCCCAATCATCTACTTTCCACCATGTTTCAGTAACTGCACACATCTTAATATTTTCCTTTTTCAGTATTATCTCTAATTCCTCTTTTTTATTACCTAGATTATGTGCATTAGTCAACAGGACAGTCCAATTATTAAATCTCTCAGAACTGAGAGGCTTGTCCACCTGGCTTTGGATATTAGAGGAATTAATTAAAGAACCTCCCCCCTTCCCCCATCTACTAGTTTAAAACATTTTGGATCTTAGAATTAAACCTATCAGTCAAAACTCTCATTCCGTTTTTATTAAGATGCAATCCATCCTTTACATACAAGTACAGAATATTAGCAAATAAAATTGGAGATTTTCTTTTGAACACCATCTCTTTAACCATCCATTAAATCTAATTAATTCCCTGGATCTCTGGGGGTTAGCACGTGGGACTGGGAGGATCTCAGAAACAATCAGTGGTATATTTTTTACTTTTAGTGCACTAGCTATAGCTTCAAAATCCCTTTGGATATCTGAAAAATGTGTTTTCCCAACATCATTGGTTCTTATATGAAGAAAAAACACTGGATCCTCAGCATTCTCAAAAAAAACCTTCTAGGCAGTGCTTAATATCTGCAGTCCCTGCTCCAGGTAGACAGGACAGTATTACTTGTTCCTTCCTTTTATTACAAATAATCCTGTTGGCTGTTTTCATCATAGAATCACCTATAATTACTATGTCCCTTTGTTTAATTCCAGGCTTAATTATATGAACTGACCCAGATACACTCCCCAGTAAACCAGGGCTTGATATTACCTTCTCATAATTAAGTGGTCTTGTTCCTTCATTTGTACTTTGAGAAGGGCTGGGATCCTCACTATTTAAATCCAAGGAAGCAACATGATCCCCTTGTGTACCCTCCACCATCAAATTATTCCCCTCATCACCCATCAAACCTATTACTCAATTCCACAGTAAATACTCCACCTCTTTAATGCTTCCTGGGTCCCTTCTGTATAACACTCCAGTTATCCTCATCCTCTTTGAGTAGTAAGTCATCCATATTTGCCTTCCTATTATCACATGGTCCCTTGTTAACTTCTTTATTTACCATTTCTCTTTCTGTATCTTCTAATAAGGATTTTGTAGTCTGTACAAAGCTCACTATCACACCAATTCTTGTTTGGACTGATAATCTTTCTTGCAAAACACCAAGTTTTGTTTCCAGCTGTGCAATTAATCTGCAATTATTGCAGATAAACTCATCCATTATTTCTATGAGGCCCATCATATTGCATTTCCTACATAGAATCCAGTTACTACATGGTAAACTGTAATTACCTGATTGTACCACCAATGTTCTCTCTCTTGTCCTCCATTCATTCCCTCCCCCCTCCCCACTTCCCTGGCTGACACGGCAGACACAGCTAATGCCTTAGCTGTGTCACCTTTGCTGGGTTTGCTGATTCTGGGCTTGCTGACGCTCACCATCACCTCCAAATTAATCTATTAGGACCAGAAGCCCCGTGCCCTTCGTACTTCTGGTCACTCGCTACAGCCAAAGTAAAATAAGTTAACCAGGGGTTTTGTCTGCCCTTACAAGGTCAGACAAGAGTCCCACACATAAAACCGGCTCCAATAAATGCTTTGCAGACAAAGTAAGAAGGCCAAAGCTTTATACAAGCAGAATGTGGTGTTGTCTAGCAACCATACACACTACTCCGCCTGTAGAGAGAAACAAAGAGCACTTAACTAAAGCAGTGAAATTACCTCCCAGTGTAAAACACTGGTACACCACAACTGCCTTATCTCCCCAGTGTAGTCCAGTCTATCAAACAGCTGAATATGCACTCGTTTAAATAGCGAGTGGCCAGAAGCCCCATGCCCTTCGTACTTCCGGTCACTCGCTACAGCCAAAGTAAAATAAGTTACCTAGGGGGTTTTGTCTACCCTTAAAAGGTCAGGCAAGAGCCCCACAGATAAAACTGGCTCAAAGAAGTGCTTTGCAGACAAAGGAAGAAGGCCAAAGCATTATACCAGCAGAGTGTGGTGTTGCCTAGCAACTATACACACTACTCCACCCATAGAGAGAACGAGGAGCACTTAACAAAAGCAGTAAAAATTACTTCCCAGTGTAAAACACTGGTACACCAGAACTGCATTATCTCCCCAATGTTGTCTTGTGTATCAAACTGCCAAATATGCACTTGTTTAAATAGTGAGCAGACAGAAGCCCCATGCCCTTCAGACTTCTGGTCACTCACTACAGCCAAAGCAAAATAAGTTACCCAGGGTTTTGTCTGCCCTTAAAAGGTCAGACAAGAGCCACACACATAAAACTGGCTCAAAGAAGTGCTTCACAGACAAAGGCAGAAGGCCAAAGCATTATACAAGTGGAGTATGGCGTTGCCTAGCAACCATACACACTACTCCGCCCTTAGAGAGAACTAGGAGCGCTTAACTAAAGCAGTGAAATTACCTCCCAATGTAAAACACTGGTACACCAAAACTGCCTTATCTCCCCAATGTGCAGTCTATGCCCTTGTTTCCAACTTGCATAGAGATTCCAACCCCATCCTCATCTACACACACACACACACACACATATATGCCAGAGGTAGCTTCCACAGGACAAGTCATGGAGATTGACACTGACCGGACTCACCTGTAGGTCAGGTAAGTCAGTTCAGCTGTGTGTTTGTGCTGAAAGGTGCTGTTGATGGTGTGGAGCCCAGTGTACTTGTTTGTGCCTGCCCCAAGTCTCAAGCTGAAGCAGTAGTCTACTCTTTCTTTTGGCCACCAGTGTAGTGCTAGGAGGTGACTAACAGAAGCAAAGTAGGATTAAGCTGTCTGCCACTGAGACTGAGGGTGAACAAAAACAGTAGGGGAAAAGAGACCAGGAGTATGGGACAGGGTTGGGAGTAACTGGCCAAGGGTGGCCAGAATCTCACGGCAGATCAGGTGCTAGTTGACTAGCTGGTGAGGCAACACTGCACTGCACTGATGAGGGTCAAGGTGAAAAGAGCAAAGGGTTGTGGACGACCTTGTTTATCATCCATATACTTACACTTTGTAAAATTGTGTGTAAATACAATTTGAGTTTTACGAATGACTCATGGTCTCGTGATACTTTTACCAACATAGTTGTCTGTAAAGAAGAACTGAAATCTTGGCTTTCTCTAAATTTTCAAATATTAAATCTGAATAAGAGAGAAGCAATGGTTTCTGGTACAAAGGGACTCCTCTAAAAATGTCTTATGGATTCTTTAAACATTGTTGATTTGGATAGTTGTTTGGATAGCGGCCCCTCTGTAACATTAATAACAACAACAACAATTGTATTTTTTTGGCCCCGTTTGCTTTTTGAATACCATATTTATTTAGTTTGTAAAATAGCATTTTTCATCTTTGAAAGCTAGCTAAATTTAAGAAAATTGTCAATGATGAATTGCTTTACAAGCTTATTAATACTTTTATAATTTTAAGCGTTGACTATTGCAATCTGCATTGCTGTCTTTTCAGGGTTGTCCATCAATTCTCTTACGTTAACTGCAACATGTTACCAATGAAGCAGCAGCCAGCCTCTTGATTAGCACCTCTCTGCAAGAGCACATCTCACCTATCCTACAGAGCTTACATTGGTTTCTTGTAAAATTCAGATATGACTTTAAAGTTATTATTTTGACTTATACAAGTCTTAATACCCTTTCTTCTGAATACGTGTCTCAATAGATCAGTCTATATTTCTCTTCTAGAGCCCTATGATCAGCTCATACCACTTCATTGAATGTTCTTTAATTGTATTTGATGACAGTGAAACATAAAATCATAGAATTTGACAGCAGATAAGGACCACTTGGTCAACCTAGTCTGCCAATTTTCTCTACCTTCTGCAATACCACAGACCCTAACTGATATGTGGCTTGCCCTCTCTTCCCTATTGCTAGGGTACCCTTATGTCTACCCCATGCATTCTTGAATTCCCCTACAATTTTAGTCCTCACTACCTCCACAGGGAGGCTGTTCTATGTGATCTCTACTCTTTCTGTGAAAAAATAGTTCTTCATGTTACCCAAGTCTACCCCCCTTCTAGCCTCATATGTGACTCCCTTGTTCTTGCATGTCTTCTTTTCTGAAAGATGCTACCCTCTTGTACCTTGTTTATACCCTTGAGGTACTTGAAAGTCTATATCATCCCCCCCATTTCCTTGGAGAACATATTGAGGTCATCCGGATAGCATCCTAGATGCCAGGCTCCTTCGATTAGTCCTTGACAAGGTCCTAGTCCCCCTAATGGACCAGCTCAACAAATCCCTATGCCTAGGGCAATTCCCTAGTGCCTGGAAAACAGCTGTCATTACCCCCATCCATAAAAGTGGTGACAAAGCCTCCCCAAATAACTATCGGCCCACCTCCATTCTTCCCCTCCTCTCTAAAGTGTTAGAAAAAGTGGTTGCCACCCAACTTACATAATACCTAGCCAAGTATGACATTTTATGCCCAGAGCAGCATGGCTTCCGTTCAGCCCATAGCACCACCACAGCCCTCCTAGAATTCACCAACTTCCTGCACTCCTCCCTAGATGCCGGTAACATTGCAGGAGCTGTGTTCATAGACCTATCCAAGGCCTTCGACATGGTCTACCACCCTCTCCTTCTCGACTCTCTCCACCAACTTGGTTTCTCCACAGACCCCCTAGCCTGGTGCTGAAGTTACCTTTCCACCCAGTCCCAATGCATCAAAATTAATGGAACCCTATCCGACACACTACCTGTCTGCTCTGGGGTGCCCCAGGGCTCTATCCTGGGGCCACTTTTTTCTCCCTCTACCTAAACTCCTTACCAAAGGCCTGCTCCACAAAAATCTTACTATATGCAGATGATGCAGTGCTCTTTGCCTCGCATCATAAACCTACGCCCCTTCAGGACTCCCTCCAACATGCCTTCTCCCAGGCCAAAACATGGTTTAAGGACCGTAGACTGGTCATAAACCTAAAAAAGACTAAATCAATGATCTTCTCTCACCACCAAAACAAAGCAAAAAGTGCACCTCTCTGCATCCTCCCTAGCACCCAGCATCCCCTTGAACAGGTATCCAACTACAAATATCTTGGACTTACCCTCTACTTGGCCCTTACTTTCCATGACCACATAAACACCCTTGCTGCTACAACAAACACCCAGATTAGACTCCTTTACAGACACAGGGACTGCCTCCCCCCATGCCCTTAGGCTGGCCATCACCTCATCAATACTGTCCCTAGTGGACTATGGGCTCCCTGTATACGGGGCAGCAGATAACTCTGCACTCCAGAAAATCCAGGTATCCTTAAACAAGGCCTGCATGCTCCTAACTGGTGCACCGAGGCTCACTCACATCTGCTCCCTCTACACCTCTGCCAATCTTCTCAACCTTGATGAAAGCCTCCACTACCAGACCTGCACACTGTACAAGAAAATACTGCTTGGACTCTCTCCTCCGGGGGCTCTGCCTCTCTTCATCCTGCAACCCTCACTATCTCCACCCACAACTCAAAGAAAGCACCACTGGTTGTGCCCAGGGTAAAAACCTCCCTTGCCCAGAGATCTTTCCACTCCAGGGCTCCCACATGATTTAATGCACTCCCAAACACTATCATTAGTGCACCCAAGATCACCCACTTCAAAACCACTCTTCAGAACTACCTCTTCAAGATCTGCTCCTGTAACTGCAACTAACATTTCACTCTCTCACCCTCTCTGATCCAAATTCTCTGACAAAGTCCATTATGGATTGCAACCTACATCAATAATACCAAACCCATGAATAGGACTGACTACTCTGTTTAGATACTTTCTCAAGCTAATAATGTCTCTCTGCTGTGATGATGTAAATATTGTCATCCAAATATTGTAAATAAATTTGAAAATATCTACATCCTGTACTTACTGTAAATACTGTAAATAATGTTAGTGACAAATGTCTGTAGCACATGCTCCATGTAACTGTTGTTATACCTTGTCTGTATTAGCTTCTGTCTTACATGTGACAAGGTACCTTTGGAAATAAGCTTCTGGCTCAAAGGTTGTAAACTGATATATCAAATAAATAAATAAATCTAGTATCTCCTCATATGACTTCTTGCACCATTTTCATTGCCCTTCTCTGAACTGCCTCTAATTTTTCTACGTCCTTCCAGAGGTGCAGTCTCCAGAACTGGGCACAGTATTCTAGATGAGGTCTCACCAGTGATCGGTACAGTGGGAGGACATGCTTTCACTATAAGGGCACCCATACTGTGGAATGCTCTGCACTTTCCAATCTGTCAGGCTCGGTCCTAGACTCTTCTGAATCATTATTAACAAGCATTTGTCAATGCCGAATGTTTGCTTGCTGGCATTGGCATTGGTAGTGTAGAAGTTACAGAGCTGCATAATAGGAATGGCAGCAAAGTATTGAACTGAAGCCAACCCCACCACCACCCTGCAGAGAGTGACAGGCATTGGGGTGTGCCTTTGGGTCGTCAGGCATAATGACCATGCCATTTCACCACACCCTAGCCTGCAGACACTGACAAGTGTCACGGTGTGCCTTGGGGTCTTTGGCCCTTATGCGCACTCAATTCCATCAGGAAATATGGTGAGATGGGTGCGGTATAGGAGAATGGGGTAACGTTTGGGCCCAAAGAGTCCGAGGCACACCTTGATGCCTCTCACTGGCTGCAGGGTGTGGGCGGGGGTGGAATGGTATGAGCATTACAGGCAAGAATCCCAAGTCACACCCCTAACGCCTGTCATTCTCTACAGGGTGGGGCATTATAGTCGGAAACCCTAACGCCTCAGGCATTTGTTGGTATTTTCACTACAAATTTTCAACATGTTTTTTTTGTGACCCCCACCTCATGAACAGTGGCACTATCAGTTTGTTAGCCGAAAACTGCTTTTGCACAGTGACTACGGCATTTGGCACCACAGGTGCAAAAACACATTTCAAACAGGATGTGAAAAATGACAGCGGTACTGTTCATGGGGAGGTGTAAAAAATGGCAATGTTGAAAACCTGGTGTGAAAATCTTAAAAAAAAACTGGTGATGTCACAAGCGTGTATAGAAACTGTGCGATGCACACCCGTAATGTAACTAGTTTGGGGATTTTTTTACAGTAGATTGTTAACACAGGCATTTTGGGACCTCCGATCATGAACAGTGTGTGTGATTTTCTTTATCTGTCCAGAACAATGATTTCCCACAGCGACCACGCATTTCTGCACTGAAAGTGTGGAAACACATTTTGGCCATGTTGTGGAAAATGACAGCCATATTGTTCATAAGGAGGTGTGGAAAAATGCCACTGGTGAAAATCTGGACTGAAAATATTACAAATTCATGAACTTACGAGGGTGCGTGGAAACTGCGTAATGCTCACTCGTAACACAGCCATTTTATGGAGTTTTGTCACCAAATTTTCAACATAGCCATTTTAGACCTCTGCTCATGACCAGTGTCACTGTGATTTTCTTAATGTGTCCCTTACATTGATTTACGCAACCGACTACGCCATTAATGCGAACATGGGGAAACACGTTGTGGGCGAGATGTGAAAATGACAGCTGTACTGCTCATAAAGAGGTGTGGTAAAATGGCAATGTTGAAAATCTGGAGTGAAAATATTGAAAATTCATGAACTTATGAGCGTGCGTAGGAACTGCGCAACACACGCTCGTAAAACAGTCATTTTTAGGAATTTTTTCACCAGATTTTCAACATAGCCATTTTAAGACCTCTGCTCATGAACAGTGTCACTGTGATTTTCTTAATTTGTCCCATACATTGATTTCGCACACCGACTGTGCCATTGTGCGCTACATGGGCGGAAACACGTTCTGGGTGAGATGTGAAAAATGACAGCTGTACTACTATAAGAAGGTGTGGTAAAATGGCAATGTTGAAAATATGGAGTGAAAATATTGAAAAGTCGTGAACTTACGAGTGTGCGTAGGAACTGCGCAATGCACGCTCGTAAAACAGTCATTTTTTGGAATTTTTCCACCAAATTTTCAAAATAGGCTTCTTGAGAGCCCACCTTATGAACACTGGCAGTGTCATTTCGTTAATCAGTCCCGAAAGGTGATTTCGTGCAGTGACTACGAAAGTAACAGCATTCATGAGAAGGGGTCCCAAAAATCCCATGTTGAAAATTTGGTGCAAAAATTCCAAAAAATGCCCGAGATATGCAGCAAAGTTGAAAAAACCCTGTCTATTACATTATACAGCTTACCGGCATTTCCTCAGTTCGCAGTTGGCTTTGAAGAGTGCAGACGTGTTTTCCGGTCTACCAAAGATCATCGCACCGGACTCCAGAGGTAAGTATGGGGTGAGGGGGGTGTGGGGAGCCAGGGTGCACAGTGGGTGGGTGTGGGTGGAGGCAGGGAGACTGCGAGGGACCATTTTTTAATTTACAGGTTTTTTTTGTAATTATTATTAAGATGACGCGGGACGTTTGCCACGCTGGGGTGGGCTCCCAGCGTGGCAGCTGGAAAGGATGTTTGGAGGTGGGGGAGCTGGAGCCAACAGGGGATTGGGCACCTTCATCGGCCATACGGGCTAGCCCACCCAAGCGTGGCAGCTGTAAGGCTGTTTGGGGGGGCTGGAGCCAATGGGGGATTGGGGACCCCCGTCGGCCATACAGACGTGTGCCACACTGTGGTGGGCTCCCAGCGTGGCACCAGGAAAGCTTTTTTGGGGGGGCATGGAGCCGACGGGGCATTGGGCATCCCTGTCGGCTATACAGTATGTGCATGGGGGGGGAGCGCGTCAGCAAGCAATATGCGTGCATGCATGTTGAGGGGGGGAGCTCTGCTCACTGAAGTGGAGCTCTCCCTTTCAACTGTATGCCACTGCATTTTCAGCTGTCATAGACAGCTGGAGTCGTGATTGGTGCACTGCGACCGTGCCTGCAAACACACTGACTGAATTGGAAGAGGCTGACACACCTCTGAAAAACTCGGATGATGGCACTATGTTTCTTGCACATGCGTGCAAGCAAACATAAAAATGCATTATTGTTCTTAGGCCTCTGACTCTCAAAGAAAGAAAGAAAGAAAGCTGAGACACAGAAAGGTTTACTCAACTGCATCGCTCGCAGTCATACAGTGAGCACGCGTACTGGGATTCTAAACATGATCTTTAGATACACAGCTCTGAGATCTAACATTAGCCTACACTGCCTGTTGGAAAGACATCCAGGCAGCTAAGCAAAAGTACAAACCTAGAAACATAGAAGCATGGAATCTGACAGCAGATATGAACTACTTTGTGCACCCTGTCTACCCATTTTTCCCCTACATACAGTATTACCAGACTGTACTTGATCTACAGCTCTTTCTCCCTCTCCCTCTTCCTTTCCACTATGATTCCCTTATGCCATATCATGCATTTTTGAACCCCAACACTGTTTTTACCCCTACCACCTCCACTGGAAGGAAAAGACGAGTTAGAAAGCACAAAAATTACCTTCTCCATCTCAAATTTTGCTGCAGAAACTTATTCATTTTTTTTTTGCTAGTTGGGCAGCTAATGTTGAACTGTATAATTGTCTAGTAATTGCATTCCTTTCCTTTCCTTTCCTTTCCTTTCCTTTCCTTTCCTTTCCTTTCCTTTCCTTTCCTTTCTGTCGCTTCTTCTATCGCTGGCATCTGAGTGCAGTATTGGGGCGTGCTGTACTGCTGAGGTGTGCCGTCCTTCGGATCAGACGTTAAACTGAGGTCCCTTCTGCCCATCCTGGTGTTGTCCTGGTGGGTGTCCAGGTGGAGTAAAGAACCCGGGGCACTTGCCAAGAAGTAGGAACATTCCCGGTGTCCTGGCCAACATTCCCCTTCCCATAAAACCGGTTCATGCAATTATCCAGGCTGTGTGTGGGTGATGATGTGCGATATGGCCGCCACCACACATTCAGTCACTTCACTACCAGTCTAGCATTGCTTGTAAAGTGCTTTGGATGTATGAAAAGCGCTATATAAAAGCTGATTCTTCTTCTTCTTCTTCTTTCCTTTCATTTCCTTTCCTTGTCTTGTCTGCCCCGGTCCTTTAGCACACAACTGTACAGTCTCTGCCTTCTCAAGGGTTACATTCAGCTAGCTGGTGGGTGGTCAGCTGAGTGAGGGTCTTGTCTGGCCACTGCAGTATTTGTGGCCAGCCAGCAGCAAGAGGAAACAACTGGAATGAATACCAAAATGTACAATGAGTTGACAAAGAGGCAGTGTTGTAGCCAGTATGCCAGTTTGTTGTCCAGTTGTTACAACATTAATATACTAATTGAGATTTGAGCTACATCATGGATGTCATAATTTTCTTAGATACTCAGTTGTGATGTCATAAGATGCTTGATATGGATCATACTTGATTGTGGGAGGCTGTTGGCATGACACATGACTGCATACATACATATATACAGTACCTATGTAAGCCAAAATAAGATTTTTGATTAATTAATACATTTGTGTAAGCATTTCTAGGATTTCTGCATTTTTTTATAGTGCCGAATGCTTCTTTGATGGAAATGTTACATATTGAGACTGAAAAAAACAGGATTCAATGGGACTCAGGATCTAGGTGGACTAGTACATATCTCATTATAGTGCAGCCCTTTTTATATCAGGTGGGTTAAACAGAAACATATAAACACAGAATTTGACAGCAGATAAGGACCACTTGGTCTACTCAGTCTGCCCATTTTCCCTAACTACTGTAATACTGTAAACCCTACTTGATCTCCGGCTTTACCCTCCTTCCTAACAACTAAAGTTCCCTTATGCCAATTCCATGCATTCTTGAATTTCATTACAGTTTGTGCTCCCACTACCTCCACTGGGAGGTTGTTCCATGCATCCACCACTCTTTCTGTGAAGAAGTGCTTTCTCACGTTTCCCTTAAGACTACCCTCCTCCAGCTTCATAGCATGACCTCTTTTTCTTGAACATTTTTTACTCTGAAAAATGCTTCCCTCTTGTACCTTATTTATACCTGTGAGGTATTTGAAAGTGTCTATCATATTCCCTCTCTCCCTCATTTCCTCCAGGAAGTACATATTGAGGTTCTTTAGTCTCTCCTCATAGGGCTTTTGGTGCAGACCCCACACTCTACTCTATCTATGTCTTTCTGGAGATGTGGTCTCCAGAACTGGTCACAGTACTCTAGATGAGGTCTCACCAATGATTTATACAGCAGTATCGCTTCCTCCCTCTTTCTGCTGGCGATAACCCTTCCCTATGCACGCTAGCAACCCACTGGATCTACCCATTGCCTTGTCACACTGTTTGGCCACTCCTAGGTCATCCGATATGATTACCACAAGGTCTCTTTCCTGTTTGGTGGTCATCAGTACCAACACCCCTATCTTGTACTCCACACTTGCCTTTCTGTGCCCTAAGAGCATGATTTTGCACTTCTTCGTATTGAAACTAAGCTGCCACACTCTTGAACACTCCTCAATCTTTCTTAGATCCCTTTTCATTTTTCCCACACACACACCCTTGAGTGTCTACCCTGTGCAGATCTTTGTGTCATCTGCAAAAAGGCATACCTTCCCTACCAGTCCTTCTGCAATGTCTCTAATAAAGACATTAAAGAGGACTGGTCCCAGTACTTTTCTTTGTGGCACCCCACTGGTCACCCTCCCTTCCTCAGAGTGAACTCTATTTACCACCACCCTCTGTTGCCTATCCTCAAACCCATTTCTTACCCAGTTTACCAACTTGGAACCCAGTCCCAAGTTGCCCAACTTATTTACAAGTCTCCTATGTGGAATGGTATCAAAGGCCTTGCTTAACTCTAGGTAGGCATCATCCACCACTCCACCCTGATCTACTTCCCTGGTCATTTAGTCAAAGAAATCTATCAGATTAGTTTGACATGATCTCCCCTGAGTGAATCCATGTTGCCTCAGATCCTGTAAGCTTCTGGATTCATGATATTCCACAATCCTTTCCTTCAGTAGTGATGGAATGGAATCCAGTTCATGGTCCACCATGTCTGGTGCCCATACTCAAGGCACTACTGATTGAGTAGGCAGATGGCTCGGGCAGCTCGGGAGGTTCGTCCAACTCGGGCGGTGTAGTGCAATGCCAGGTCTATTAAGAACAAGGCTGCAATTATTGCAGACGTTGTTGAAACAGTGGACCTGGCATGCATCACCGAGACCTGGCTGGATGAAAATTCTGGCCCCAATTTGGTGGCTGTGACTCCAGCTGGGTACTCGGTGATACACTGCCCGAGATTGGATCACGGGGGGCGGGGTTGCGGTCTGTTTCAAGACTGAACTTAACCTCACGAGGTTATTAGTTGAGAAGGTTGAGTCTTTTGAGTGTGCCATTGTAGCAGGTGTAGGCTATTGAATCGCCCTCATCTACCATTCACCCGGTGATGAGAAGCGATTCCTTCAGGAAAGTGGCAGACTTAATCGTTGACATGGCGTTTGAGTGACCCAGACCAATGGTTCTGGGTGATTTTAAAGCCTGGGTCAACGATGAACTCTCGCAATTTGGCCAACACTTCCTCTAGTTAATGGCATCGCTGGGTCTTATACAGGTGGTTTCCACTGCTACTCATAAACACAGACACTCTCTTGACCTAATCTTTCTCCTAGGGATCAAAACATCTGACTTGGGGTGGAACCAGTTGGGTGGTCTGATCATTACACTGTGGGGTTTAGTTTTAGCACCCCCATCAAAAGCCTACCCCTGTGGAAATGGTTAGGTACCACTCTTTACGAGATATAAGTTCTCATGGTCTAGCGGTGGCACTTGATCTCTCATCCCTCTCGTTGGCCAGAGACCCTTGTGACGGCTTATAATTTAGCCATCTCGGCAGCTCTGATTCTATTGCTCTAGTCTGTGTTCACCCTCTCTCCCTTCATCCCAGGTCCCCTTGGTTTAATGGGACTTTGAGGGAGATGCAGAGACTAGGATGAAGGTTAGAGCATTGCTGGCATAAGTCCACCCTTGAAGCTGGTCTGCTGGTGCAGCAGTTGGATTTCCACTTGTGACGTGGGCGACCGGGTTTGGGAATGGACCCGGGTCACTGGAGGGCTGGCCGGGGGGAGAAGGATTGAGCATCCCATGGACAGCTCTCCTTCTCCAGGGGGAGGGTGGGGAAGTGTCCAGCGCATGACAGACCCTTAGCGGAGGCCAGGCATCCCACAACACTGGTACTCACACTCAATGGAGGTGGGGTGGTTGCTGGATGTCATTGCATGTCCCTGCCTCGGAGGAAAACTAAAACAAAAATGGAGGGGAGAGCCTCCGTCTACATGAAGCCCTCCCCGGGGCTTAAATTAGCCACCGCCGCCACACTCACAACCAGATACCAGTTCCACGGCACCAGAATTAGGGGAACTGGTGCCGTGGCCCTGCCCTCCGGGGGGCAAGCAGGGGGTAACCAGGAGTTGCGGCACTTGGCAGTTGGCTGTAAGTCTCAGGGGCAATGACCAGTGCAGAGACAGGACGGAGGCCTCCCGAGAAAGAAAAAAAAAAAAGTCCGCCCTTGATGCTGACCATCTTAGATTGATGGACCATTATCAAGTCTATCAATCTGTAATCACCCATAAGAAGGCAGAATTCCTGTCTGGGGAGATTGTGGCTGCTCAGAGTCAACCAGCTCAGCTTTTTCGAACTGTGGACAGACTGTGCAACCCAGTCTATATACATGTTCGGAAAGCTTTTTCGCAATTAGAGTGCCAAAAGCTTGCTCGATTCTTTGCAAATAAGGTGGTTGACATCAGGGTGGTACTTCAGCCAGCACACCCTATGGGGAGTTGTTTTTGATCAGTATGAGGTCACTGTACCTCAGCTTTCCTGGAGTACCTTCAGTCGACTGAAGTTCATGGATGTCATGCAGATTATCCAGAGTGTGCATCCTACGTGCTGTAGTTTGGACCCTGGACCGACTTCCCTAATTTTGGGTTGTATTGATGTCATCGGTCCGGTCCTTGTGCAGATAGTCTGGTGCTCCTTGGAATCTGGAGAGTTTCCCAGCTCCCTGAAAGAGGCGGTGGTGACACAACTCTTGAAGAAAGCTACCTTGGACCCTGACTGCCACACAAACTACAGACCTATCTCTAACCTTCCCTTTGTAGGGCAGGTGATTGAGAAAGTAGTGGCAGTTCAACTGGAGAACCATTTAACCATCCATGACATCTATGAACCACTCCAGTCTGGTTTTCGTAACAGACATAGTACAGAGACAGAGCTGGTTCAGCTGCTCAGTGATCTCCTGATGGTGAGAGAGCGGAAGAACCATACCATCTTGGTCCTTCTGGATCTCTTTTCAGCTTTTGATACTGTGGACCATGTGGTGTTGATAGGGTGCCTGAGGCATATCTGTGGACTGTCGGGGGACAGTCCTCAGATGGTTTACATCTCTTCTCATGGGTAGAACACAGAGAGTTATGTCTGGGGTTCTTCCTTCAGGCCCAATTCCTCTGACATGTCGGGTGCCTCAGGGTTCAGTGCTGTCATCCATGTTGTTCGCAGTGTATATGCTACCCCTCGGAGACACTGTAAGAAGGTATGGGCTGAGGTTTCACTGCTATGCAGATGATACCCAGCTCTACCGTTCTTTTGCACCCGACCAGGTTGGAGCTCTCTCGGTCTCTAATAACTGTCTGAAAGAAATCCAGGAGTGGATGGATACCAGCTGGCTGAAGTTGAACTCGGAAAAAACTGAGGTAATGGTTGTGGAGCTGGGATGTCAGATGGGAGGTTGGGTGTTGGTGTGCCCTCTGGAATTCTTCTTGGCAGCGTCTCACTCCTGACCTCTGAACGGGTGCGTAACCTGGGGGTAGTTTTTGATGATGGACTGACCCTGCATTCTCAGGTGTCGGCTGTCATTAAAACTTCCTTTTATCATCTTAGGAATATTGCCAGGATTAGGCATCTGGTTCCGTCTGATTACCTTCCTACTCTGATCCATGCCTTTGTGTCCTCACACTTGGATTATTGCAACTCCCTTTACCTAGGTCTTTCTGGGGTAGAAATCCATCGCTTGCAGCTGGTGCAGAATGCGGCAGCCCAGCTTTTGACAGAATCTGCTCGATCCTGTCATATTACTCCGGTGCTGCGCAAACTGCACTGGCTGCCAGTACAGTGGTGGATCACCTTTAAAGTCGGTTTACTAACATTCAAAGGCCTACATGGACAGGGCCCGGACTATCTGAAAGAGCTTCTGGTCCCTTACTGCCCTGGTCGATCACTCCACTCAGCTGATGAGGGGTTGCTAGAGATCCCAAGGGTGAATTTGAAATCATCTGGTGCAAGAGCCTTTGCGTATGCAGCTCCCACCCTTTGGAATTCTCTACCCCATCGGTTACGGGAGTGCGTAACTGTGGAGGGATTTAAGCAGGGCTTAAAAACCTTTCTGTGGCACCAAGCCTTCTCAGCCAATTGAATGTTTGTTTTTTTCTGATTTATTGTTATGTGTTTTTAACTGAATTGATGTCTGATGTTTGTATGATCTTGTTCTCTTTTTACATTGTTAGGCGCCTTGGCAATAGAGAAGGCACCTTATAAATAAATGTATTTTTATTATTATTATTATTATTGTAGTGATTCCATTAATTACCCCACCACCGAAGTCAGGCTGACTAATCTGTAGTTGTCAGCCTCCTCCCTGCTACCACTTTTGTGAAGTGGGGCTACATCTGCCCTCCTCCAGTCCTCTAGAACTACTCCTGTCTCCAGTGAGTGGTTAAACAGGATTGTCAGTGATGCAGCCAGCACGTCTCTGAGCTCCTTCTATATCATTAGATGTTTGCCATCTGGTCTCATTGTCTTGTCCACTTTCAGATTTGGAAATTTCTTCAGGAATCTCTCCTCTATAAATAGACTGGTGTCCACCTCCCTTCCTTCTATGCTCTTGTCACTTATCTATGGTCCCTTCACCTTTCCCTTCCTCTGTGAACACTTTGTTCAGGATTCCTGCTTTTTCCTGATCCCCCTCCACACACTCTCCCCTTCCCTCCTCAGTCTTAGAATCCCTCACTTGGTCTTTTTCCTTTCCCATACATACTGTACCTGAAAAATGTCTTGATCCCTTTCTTTACTGCCTGGCCAATTTTCTCTTCCATTTGCACCTTTGCACTCCTGACTGCTTTCCCTGCCTCCCTCTGCTTCTCCTGATATATTTCACTATCCTCTTTCCTCTATGTCTCCTTATACCTCCTGAATGCTAACTTTGTTGCCCTTACCTTCCCAGCCACCTTTTCTTTTTGAGAATCATAGTGGTCTCTTTTTCCCCTTCCTATTGCTTAACTTGCCTGATGTAGAGGTTTGTTGGTTTCACTATGGCCCCTTTTAATTTTGCCCCCTGTTCCTCCACCAAACTCCTCGTTCCCTTCCAGAGCATCCCTGAGGCATTCCCCATCCTTTGAAAGCTGGCCTTCCTGAATTCCAGGGACCTCACTTTGGTGTGGCTCGATTCTGCCACAGTACTTATATTGAACCACACCATATGGTGATCACTGGTTCCCAGCTGGCCACCCACCAAGACATCTGCAACACTATCCCCCTTAGTGAGTACGAGGTCCAATATTAGCCATCATAAGTGGGCTCTCTTACTAGTTGCCCGAGGAACGCCCCCTGTAAGGAGTTCAGGATGTCCCTGCTCCTAGCTGAAGCTGAAGCTGGGATGCTCCAAACTACATCCTGCAGACTGAAGTCCCCCACTAGCAGCACGTCCCCCATTAGTCACCACATTTTGGATGGCTTCCACCAGAACTTTGTCCATTTCCTCCCCATGTGCTGGAGGTCTGCGGATCATGCCAGTGCAAATAGCGATGCTTTTCCCCATCTTTAGGGTGACACAGAGTGCCCCCCCCATAGTCCCTATATCTCTGTTGCATTTATGCTATCCCTCATGTAAAGAGCCACCTCTCCCATTTCTTACCAACCGGGTCCTTCCTGAATAGAGTATTGCCTGGTATGGCTAAATTCCAGCCATGGCTCTCATTGCACAATGACTTGGTAATGGCAACAGTGTTCAGGTCAGCCTCTGCCATAATGGTCACTAGGTCTGGGATTGTATTTCCCAGACTAAGAGCATTTGTGCACATGGCCTTCCAAATTCTGTTACCACCCTTCTTGTCAGCCTCCCTTTTTCCCCTCTTGCCTACTCTCCTTACCCCCCCACCTTCATTCCCATCCCTCTCCATTTCTATAATTCTTCTTTTCCTGTTTTTAGGTACCCTTGGGGATTTCTCTCACTTTGGGTTCTCCCTTCTGACTTCTTCAGTTTTCGGGGGCATTTTTTGCCTTGAGGTCAGACATAATGAGAAAATTATTTTCTGTGAAGCTATAATACTTTGCGGTTGAAACAGTATGACTATACAACACTTACGGCTGAACATTTACTGATTGATTGATTGATTGATTGAAAGAGTTTTACAAGGGAAGATCCACTGATCAAAAACAATCACAGGTGACCTGGGGGAAGGGTATAAGGGAGAAAACTGTATTTACAAACTTGGCCAAACAAAGGATTAGATTGACTGACTTTCTTTCTTTCTTTCTTTCTTTCTTTCTTTCTTTCTTTCTTTCTTTCTTTCTTTCTTTCTTTCTTCCTTCCTTCCTTCCTTTCTTGGAAATATATAGAGCAACAGTGTCATCTCAGTTCCTAAAGTTACAATATAACTATTGTAAATTTATACTATTAAGCTCATACAAAAACACATCGAGCACCAGGAAACTGTGGTGATGCATAATCAAAAAACTGCACAAAGAAAAGGAGAACGTATTTGCACCCACCAAAATGTATGGACACGCAAATGGTAGTACGTGTATCAGACCATTTTATTTTATCATAAAGCAGCACCACACATCTATATAAAGCATAAAAATACAAGGAGAAAAAAACACTAACATTTCACAAGGTCGCAGCCTTGCTTCATCAGAGCAAAGTATTTGTGCAAAAAGGTATACATATATACTAATATCAATAAAACAATTATTTAAAAAGCATGTACTTGTTAATAGTTAACCCTTAAGCTGCCAACAGAATTAGAATGTATAGGAATTTTGGACTGATATATCAGTCCACGGCATAGCAAGGTTTAAAATACATGGCTATAGCTTTACACACAGGCTAGCCAGGCTTCCATTTAGAATCCAGTGAGTTGAATTAGTCCCACACTCTCAGTTGACAGGTCAGCATTTCATTACTGTCCTCTAGCTGTTCCTTCAATTTCTATTCTGTGCAATTAGTCACATTTATATCATAGATGAAGCAATCAATATATTTTACTTCTCAGTTCTCTATTGCACTAATGTAGACAAAACTTTGCATACATAATTTTTATATATTTATTCAGCTCAATTATTACCATCGATGTATTAAGGTTTGTTACAGTTGCAATCACATACATATTTATACTGACTAGCAGCTTATATGTGCCCCAGCAATGATTTATCAGACAATTAGAGAACTACGTATATAACCATCTTGCTCTGTTATTCATTTGTTGGCAAAAGTGGGGTAAAAAGTAAACAACAGGTTTATTTGATCAGACATTTCCATGTTTTTGGTGGAAACAATGAATCCAGGGCATAATATTTTACAATTTACTCAAAATGGCTGAAAGATCGATGTTTTCATTCAGTCCCTCATCACTATGTGCTTTGAAATTATAGATCCAATAACTTTCACGTTGCCCAATTTTTCTCTCTAGGTCCCCACCCCTTGGGCCTAAAGCAACTTCTTTTATGCCAGTAAACTTAATACTATGTGTTTGGTTTTTGTTATTTAGAATATGCTTAACTATAGAATAGGCTTGATTTTGATGGTAAATGGCCCTTAAATGCTCGCCTATCCTGATCTTGAACAGGAGAGTTGTTCTTCTCACATTATGATGTCCACAACTACAGGACAACAGGTATACAACCCCCTCACTGCTACAAATTAGAAATTGGTTAATTTCAATTTCCTGTCCCGTTACTGGGCTCACAAAGTTTTTACACACATAACATATTTACAAAATAAGCAGTTCCCACACCTGTAACTTCCTTTGGGGAGGAGAAGGGGCAACCAAGTAGATCGTGGGTTAACAATAGGGGGAAGCATGTTAGGTGCAACAAGGTCTTTTTACAGTTTTGGCTTTCCTAAATACCACTTTTGGACCTGCATCCATAATGTTTTTTAGTTTCGGTTCAAGTTTTAAAAGGTCACAATTCTTTTTTATTATACTTCCAACTTCAGTAGACCTAGAAGAAAATGTAATAACAAAAGGGCATGTAAAGTTTGTTTCCTGATCTTTTACTCCCAGTATTAATATAGATGCAAGGTCTATTTTATCAACAGTTTGAATTGCATTTGCACCGAGCAATTTGCTGTATCCCCTTATTATGTTGAATTCTATGTGACGTTCTGTCAGAATGGTGATAACTGGAGAAGTTTGGTCCAATGTAGATTCCAGTAATTTACAATGATGGATAGATAAGATATGGGAAGAAGATGTGGAATTTTTCCCAAAATCTCAGGGGAATTAAACTTAATTCACTGAGTTTTAGAATACTAAAACCATGTAAAATCAAGTGGGAAGTGACTAAATACAAGGGCCCCTCTGCACAAAGGGGCAGAAGGTATGTGTCACAGGCACATACCCCACAAGCGGAGCTCTGCATCTGCAGACAGGTGCACACCTGGCAGCATGCATGACCACTGGCCACCTGTCCATGGCCCTGCCCCCCCCAGGGTGGATGGGGGTGGAGCTGTGGACCTGGGCAGGCATCCTATCAGATGCCCATCCTGGGTCCCACAGTAGATCCCTTATGTGGTGGGGCACACATTAACTGAGCACACCTGCGGATGTTGGACAGCTGACAGCCATGGAGGTGTGTGAAGGGCAGTGCAGCTGGCTGTCCCAAGCCCTGGCACTGACCAGTCAGTGAAGGGACCGGGGGGGTCCATCGGTTCTGTGGGGTGTGGGTGGGGGGTACATGCCTACGGGGCTGGACTTTGTTGGGGTGGGGGCATTACACATACAGGGACATGGTGATGGTGTGTGGCATGTGGGGGTTGACACTGCTTTCTGGAAGTGGATGGGGCACCACTGCAAGTGTGTGCGGGGAGGACCTGGACATTACTGTTAGGGCAGAAGGCTGTCACTGCCATCCTGGACTGGGCAGGGGTCTGAGTGTGCATTGGTGCATACAATAGTTATGGCAGGGTCCCCCCCTGCCATAATCTGCACCCTCCTCTCCACCCCTGCAGGCAGCACTATGTGCCTTACTGCATGGTGTATAGTGCTGGCATGCCCCCTGCCTGCCCCCACACGTTGCTGTCTGTGTGGCCAGGGGATCGGATGCATAGGGTCTGCACATCCTGGGTCATGCATCCCACATGGGGGGGGCACAATGGCTGAAGAGTGGCTATTCACCGTGGATCCGTGGCGCATAGCCACTCCGCACATACGTGCATAGGCCCTAATATTAGTGAACTAACAATATGATTCTGAGGAACAAAAAGTAATTTGGCTAGTTGCCTGTGAGGATCTAGTGGTAACTTATGCATTGTGTCTTTCTAAATGAGAAAGCTCATGGTCCAAAATATTACATTATTGTGATGAAATTAAGATACACAGAACTGTCTCCTATCATTGCTTTTATGTGAAGTATATTGGAGGTTAAACTGGTTTTAATCTGATTTTTAATAAAGAACTGCATTAAATATGTTGTTTGTATTATATTTTTCTATCTGATACATTTGTATTCTATGGCACAGATTGGAAACATGATGGCTGCCTGAGCAGACATGCCTTCTGCCGCTCCTGCTTCTCCCATTCTAAAATTTAATTTATATTTGTGCTAACTTAATAAAAATACCTCTTTCAACTAGTCGGGATCTGCTGAACACTTCTACCTTCCTGCAGCACAAGTTCCGTTACTAATATTGAGGCAGAAATGAGGGATTCGCTCCCACGGCATACCTCTCCCACAACACCGATGAAGGAGAAAACGGCAAAGCGCTCAAAGTCGCAGGCCTCTGGGGCAACCTCTACTGCAACCCCCCAGGCCATCCTTACTGAAATCAAGTTTCTGGAAGGGTTGACTCCCCTCAAATCTACTCTTGACACACTGGTGCAAGATTTGCAAGGCATCAGATCTTCCCATGACCTACTCACCAGGCATACCAGAGATAACGAAGTGCGAATCTCTTCATTGGATGATTGGAGGGCTACAGTTGATCCAGAGATAGTGCAGCTGAGGCAGTGGGTTAAGTCAATGAAGGGGAAGCTAGAAGATCTTGAGGGGAGATCCAGTAGAAATAATCTGGTTATTCTTGGTCTCCTGGAGGGAGAGGAGGGTCGGCGTCAGTGCTTTCTGTCCAGAAATTCTGTAAGAAAATTTCTGGCCCTTCCCCACACGGGCCAGAGTACATTGTCGACATGCACACAGGTTAGTGTGGCTGGCTCCTGCCCCAGGATCTCCCCCACGACCCCTAATTTTCCTACTGCTCAATTTTTTAGAGAAACAGTGCATTCTTAATAAGGTGAAAGAATTACAAAAACTTCAGTGAGAAGGGCACGGTATCAGAACTGCACAAGATCTCCCTAAGTCAGTGAGGGCGAAGAGGACAGAATTTCACCCAGTGGTATCCAAACTGATCACTGCAGTGTAAAATTCTGCATGAGGTACCTGGCAACTTTGCAAGCTCTGCACACGGACACTTGGCATAGTTATGAATCCTGCGAACAGGCCACTGCAAGCCTCAAAATACTATATCCAGATCTATTTAAGGGGGGGGATTGAAGTGAACATTATGCTGCTGTGGCAAGCAATAGAAGTGCAAGTATGTTCCTATATGATTCTTTTCTCTCCTACCCCTAACAGTCTCCCTTTGCTTTGTGCCAAGTTCTGATGGTACAGGGATTTTTTGATGGATGAGTTAGTTAGCGGACTTGGGCGCTGTGTACAAAATTAGTGGCCCATCTAATCCTTATCTCATGTGGACTGGAGACTCCATCTGGTGGTGAAACAAGGGAATTGCCTCACTCATAGAGGATTTCTCAAGCTCTTGCATAGGCATGAACTGATGGCCCCCTTTCTGTTGCCAACGTTTTCCTTCATTGCCTATGGGCAACAGTATATCAAGCCAAGTCCTCTTTAATTGCCTCCCCCCTATGGACTCCTGGGGCTTACCCCTGAGACTAGTATGCAGACTGTTTGTGAAGAGCCAATATAAGCAAAGATATGGACTCTTTCCTTTTTCTGATCTTTTTCTAGGAGTCTGTTATCCTGCCTGTCTGTCACTTGCCTGAGAATCCTATGCTAATCCTGCCATTATTCACAGGACTGGTCCCGAGGTTGTCTATGCAGATATCACTGCTATTTGTTCACATTTGTTTTGTTCCGGGGGGCAATTTCTTATATGGGCATTATTACCCTGATGCCCTCCTGTGTTTTGATTTCTTGCATTTCTTATTCTCAGTGGTGCTCCTCATTTGAACTCCCATTAGCCTCACATGGGTCCCCCTATGTAAACTATTTCTGCCTTATTGTTTTTGTGGTGCCTCTTTCTTACTCATCGAGGCCATTTGCTTTGCTGTGGCACCCATGGGTGTCCTTTTGCAGATTAAGGGTTTCCTGAGTTCTGTACTAATAATCTGCAGTTGCACCAGTTATCTGTTAATGGGCAGGCTCTATCCTTTTTTCATTTGTTACATGTCTGTTGGGCTAATTTATATTATACGGGGTACCTGATGGGGATATGCTTATGTTAGCGCCTAGATGGGCATTTTAGAATACTTGCTTGCTTTAGCTAGTGCCTACTGTTTGTTTGTACAATGGGTTACAGTTCAAAATATGAGGTTTACAAGTGTTAATGTTCATGTACGATTGGTGACTGGGTTAGCATTGGTTTTGGGAGGAACGGGGATGGTGGGAGGGCTGTCTCAGTGCAGAGGGATGTGTCTCATCACAACCAGGAATGCGATAGATCAGTCTTTAGGACTTGGGGCTGTTGGGGTCTTACTAGGGTTTTGGGGGGTTTTGCAGGGGTTTGAGGTAGTTTTTCAGGGCATTTTGGTACATGTGGGGGGGGGCACCACTGTGTCACACTGTTCTTGTCTGCCCACAGGGTGTTGGGGAGGGCTAGGGAGGGAGAGGCTTTGGTTAGTGGGGGGTTTAAGGGGGAATTAGAAATGGGGCCAGAGAAATTGCATCTATATTGTCCCTCTTCTGCCACTTGTATTTTAAATATCTTCCCACTAATGGACCCACTAGATAATACCTTATGCAAATAAAATTTATCTCATGGAACATTAAAGGCACTAGAGTGAGGGGGAACAGATACCAAGTCATCAAACATCTTAGCTCTCCATTGTGGAGTTGCCTTCCTGCAGGAATCCCACTCCTGGCCATAGAGGACTTTCTTTTTACATGGCAGAATGTGGGGCAAGTCTTTATGGCAGGAAATCTACTCAGCGGAGAAGGGTAGCAATTATGTTCTTTAAGGGTATTGATTTAAGCATCAAGCATAGTATAGTAGACTCTTCAGATCATTATATACTACTCCATGCGGTTCTAGTGCAATCGAAAATATTTCTTGGGTGTATTTATGATCCCAATATTCCTGCACCTGAATTTTTCTCCCATTTGACCATTCTCATTGCTCCCTATTTGCACATTCCAATAATACTTGCAGTGGATTGGAATGTAACTCTCACTATGGACCTGGACAGGACTAACCATCATCATGTCCGACCTTCCCCTATCCAACTAGCTTTGCATGATTTGCTTGAGATGAGAGGGTTATGTGACCCATGGAGAGTGCTACACCCAGATGCACATGAGTTTACAGTCTACTCCCCAGTCCACAAATCATACTCCCGCATAGATTTGTTCTTAATCAGCACTAGTTCCCTGCCTGGGGTCCTGGATAGTGGTATCTCAGTTCGGGTCTTATCTGATCATTCCCCTGTGTGGCTTGAGTATACCCCTCTCCCTAACATTAAAAGAGATCACATTTGGAAACTTAATACACAGCTCTTAAAGACCCCCAGACATTAAAAAGAATCAAAAGTTTATTAGCCAGATCATGGATCAGAATGCTATGTCTATCCCTGACTATGACAAAGTATGGAGCACCTTTAAGTGCTCCCTGAGAGAGGAGTTAATCCGTATTGTGGCTACCAGGAAAAGAAAATGTGAAGGCACAATACAGGACCTGCTGGCACGATTAGGCTTCCTCGAGTGGGATCTGTCCTTGAATTCCTCTGAGGTCAAGCAGGCAGACCTAGCTAAACTCAGACATCAGTATGCGGAGGTGCTGAAAGAGAAGGCTGAGTACACTATTCTCAAAACTCATTCCACATATGTGGACCAAGGTGACAATGAAGGCCACCTTCTGGCCCTCCATCTTAAACAACAAGAAACATGAAGGATAATCCAAGCACTTACTTTTCAAGTTAATGGGGCTTTAAAGGTGTCTCCACATGAAATAGTGCAAGAGCTTGGCCAGTTCTACACCGAGCTCTATTTCTCCTACCCTAATCCCCCTGTCCCAGATTAGGCTTACAAATATCTGAGCTTGATTCCCCTGCCTGTTCTGACCCTGGATCAGTAGAAGTATCTGGAGTGCCTAGTTTCTTTTCAAGAAATTCTAGAAATCATTAACTCTATTCCCGCTAACAAGGCCCCCGGACCAGATGGCTTTCCTCCAAACTTTTATAAACTCCTGGCAGCAGAGCTTGCTTCTATCCTTCAAAAGGGTTTTTCTTTTTTTCGCTACAATGGTTTGACAGACTATTACCTACTTGAAGCACTCATAATTGTTCTGCCCAAGCCAGACAAACTGGCCGAAAGGGTATCCAGCTATCGCCCCATTTCCCTCATGAACTATGACGTGAACATTTTTGCTAAGATTCTCTCCTCTAGAATCATGAAGATGTGGGATGGACTGATTGGGCCAGAGCAGCTGGGCTTCATGAGAGGTAGGCATTCAGTTGACCATTTGAGGAAACTGCCGCAAGTCTTCTCCGTGTTTGGTGAAGCAAAAGTGCCCAAGGCATTGGACTCTCTAGATGCGGAGAAGGCATTTGACCGGGTTATTTGGAATTTCATGTTTCAGGTTCTTGAGAAATTTGACTTTCCTGCTCAATTCACCAAATGAATCAAAGTGTTATTTCCTGAGCTGAAAGCTAGAGTATATTGTAATGGTGTGTTCTCCAAACCTATTCCTCTTTTCTCAGCTACTTGGCAGGGATCTCTCCTATCCCCTCTGTTATTCAGCCTATACTTGGAACCTTTTGTACATCTCTTGAAAACATCCCCCGGTATCTGGCATCCCAGTGAGGCTGTTGGATCTCAGAATTTCAGTGTACGCAGATGATATTCTGCTCCACCTATCGAATCTGCACTCCTCCATGCCTCAGATCCTTTGGCTCATTACAGAGTTCGGGGAGTTCTCAGTATACAAACTTAACACTGATAAGATCACAGTTTTGCCACTCAATCCCACAACCATCCCTGCCGACTATGACTAGTATGAAATACCTTGGTATCTTCCTGTCTTGAAGCCCTGTATTAATGAATCAGCTTAACCTACACAGAATTGTTGATTCCATTAAGCATGATCTGGATAGATGGAATCTCTTTCCCTCTTTTTGCAGGTGTGCATTAGTATAATCAAAATGAATGTGCTGCCCTGGTTATTTTATCCCTTGAGCATGCTAAATGTTTTCCTCCACAGTAGATGGTTTCATCATCTTCACTCAATTGTGTCTAATTTTATTTGGAAGGGTAAGAAACCTCATAAAGCTTACACAAAATTAGGGGCCCCAAAACACTTAGTCAGCCTCAAACTTCTCAACTTCTTTACCTATTATCTTTCTAGCCATCTCTCCAAATATGCCAGGTCAGCAGTGACACTCCTAGGAAATTCATTTATCCCAATCTGGCTACAACAGATGCCCGTGATAAGGGCAGCATTGATCCACTGGACCACCAGGGATAATGGCGGGGGTTCATTATAACAGATGCCATGATCAGGTATAATGTACTACTGAACCACCAGGGATATTGGATGGGGACTTTATTTTTAAACATATGCCGCTATTGGGCTGCAGAAGTGTCGGTCCCGATGGCTGCTGGCTGGCAGGGCGCCAGGTTTCAAATCATCGGGGATCGGCGTACCTGCATGCAAATGGGATGTAAATGGGACCATAATGACATGCAAATGGCCCCATGTGCACCTTGCATAAATTATGGCCCCATTTGCATGTCACCTTTTGAATATTGCGGGTGTTGTGAATGGTGCAATGGCACTTGCGTTAGTGCATCTCCATGCTCCACTCTGGCCACTTGCGCTGGTGCAGTTGCACTGCGCCATGCACAGTGGGGGTGGCCAGGGTACGATATTCAAAGCCATGGCGCAGCTCCTTTGAATATTGCCCAGGCCACACCCCTGCGCAGCCAAGTTGAGCTGTGCTCAAGCTTGCGCCACAGCCTGGCGCAGTTTGAATATCTGGGCCATTGCCTTTTAAATATCTGCCATGGCAAAGGTCATGTATCTATCTTTCTGCCAGGTACTCCCCAACACAACTATCCTCCAAACCAGTGAACCACAGCACTGACACACCCCACAGGACATTGTCAAAAAGAGTGTGCCACTTTGAGTGAGTGTAATGTACTACCACCACCACCACCAATTACCCAGAGCCAGTGGACCACAGCACCCTCACACCCAGAGCAATGCTTTGTTATGGGCAAACCAGGCTGTTACCAGCACCCTCTACTGTCTACTCCCTGACTAACCGGTTACCAAGCTAACAACCTTTGGACCAACCTCTAAGCTACCCAGCTTGCTTACAAGTCTCCTATGTAGAACAATATCAAAACCCTTACTGAAATAAAGGTAAGCTATGTCCACCACTCCAACACGATCTAATTCCTTGGTCACTCAGTCAAATAAATCTATTATATTCATTTAACATGTCCCCCCCCCCCGTAAAATCCATGCTGACTCCCATCCTGTAGCCCATTGACTTCAAGATATTCCACAGTCCTGTCCTTCAGCAGAGATTCTGTCAACTATCCCACCACTGATGTCAGGCTGACTGGTCTATAATTGCCAGCCTCTTCTCTGGATACTGTCTGAAAGCATTCCAGACCATGACAACACATTATCAGGTTTGTTGAAACATCTGTGGCAAGACAAGGCACATTTTATTTATATATAATGCCCTATCCAGAGGCTCAGAGCACTTAACAAAAAGTAATAATAAAATGCAGTTCACACATGTGATGGCACATTTCCTGTTATGGTTGTGTACTGGTGATACATAGTACAAAGTGTTGCTGTCAAATTAAAAGTGCAACACCCAGTTTGGATCATGCTGGTCTTAGACTGTGTCCATAGTGTCTGAATCTTACTAAACTCAAAAATATCATGCACAGAATCAGAACTTACGTAACAGCCATGTTGCTTGACTCACAAAATCATTAAGCATGTAATTTGCACTATCATTGTAATTTCAATGACTCCATTATCATGGTCTGCACAGTGGAGAGCATAGAAACTGTTTAAAAAGTAATGGTGGGGGAAAATGGTGACTATTAATGTCCTGTTTTCTTGCTGTGACGTAAAACAGTATACACAGATGCATAGATAGTGATGGCAGATAAGGGTCTTCGACCTACCTAGTCTGCCCATTTGTAGAACATAGTTGTGCTTCTTCACGCATTCCTAACACTTGGTTGTCCCCCACCACCAACTACCAGGATCCCCTTATGCCTATCCCGTCATCATAGTATTATAGTAATGTGTCAGCAGAAAGGGACCATCCTGGTCCATCTAGTCTGCCCATTTCCCACCCGCCCCTACTAGTCTCCACTTCCCAGAGATTTTTTCCTCTGCCCACCAGCCAACCCCTTGTGTCTGTCCCACACATCTTGAATTCCTCCAGTTTCTGCACACACCACCTCATTTGGTAATCTGTTCCAGGGTTCAACCACCCTCTCAGTGAAATAACATCTCCTTACATTGCTCTTAAATCTTCCCCCTTCCAATCTTAAATTATGACCCCTTGTTTTAACTCCTACTTTGTTTTTAATAATCTACCTTCATTCACATTATTTATTCCCTTCAAATACTTAAAAGTCTCTGTCATGTCACCTCTATCTCTTCTAACCTCCAGTGCTTATAGATTTAATTCTCTCCATTTAGTCCTGTATGGCTTCTCTTGAATACCTTGCACCATCTTTGTTGTCCTTCTCTGAACTCTCTCCAACCCATCTATATCCTTTCTTAAATGAGGGCTCCAGAACTGTACCCTGTACTTCAGGTGCAGTCTGACCATGGTCTTCTACAAAGGCATCAACACCTCCCTCTTCCTACTTGTTATACTCCTTCCTATGCATGCCATCATTCTATTAGATTTACCTACTGCCTTACTGCATTGGTCTCCTACCTTAAGGTTGTTTGAGATTACATTCCCCAGGTCCCTTTCCTGTTCTGTTTGCTGTATTAGTTCTCCCCCCAGTGATTACTAAGTCAGTGCACTTTTACACCCCATACACATCACTGCACACTTCTTAGCATTGAACTTCAGCTGTCAAATGTCCATCCACTTCTCTAGGGTGCTCAGATCTCTCCTCATGGCCTCAATCCCTCCTGTTACGTCAACCCTATTATATAACTTTGCATCATCCACAAAAAGACATAGTTTCCCTTCAAGTCCCACTGATATATCACTGATATATATGTTAAAAAGGATTGGTCCCAGTACTGACCCCTGAGGAACACCGCTCATCACCCTCATTATCCTAGAATGTACACCATTTACCACTACCCTCTGACTTCTATCCTTTGGCCAGTTTTCCACCTATCTAGTTATTTTCTGTCCCACCCCCAGACTCTCTGTCTTATTTACTAACCTATGGTGAGGAACAGAATCAAAGGCCTTACTGAAATCCAGGTAGGCCACATCAACTGCCCCCCCTTGATCAGTAACCTTTGTTACCCATCAAAATATTCTGTCAGATTTTTCTGGCAAGATCTCCCACTAGTGAAACCATGTTGCTTTTCATCTAATAGTTTATTGTTCATTAAGTATTTTATCATTCTTTCCTTTATTGATACCTCATCACCTTACCCACCACTGATGTGAGGCTGACAGGGCAGTAATTCCCCACGTTCTCCCTGCAGCCCCCCTTATAAATTGGTACTACATTTGCTGTTCACCAGTCAATTGGAACCAAATGTGTATCCAGGGATAAATTAAATAACATTGTCAGATGTGATGCCAGCTCATACCTCAACTCTCTAAGAACTCCTGGATTCAAACCATCAGGTCCCATCTACCTTTAATTTTCTAAGTTCTTTCTTTACTCTGCCCTCACTTAATAGGCTTTGATCCATCCCACATTCTTCTCCTCCTCCTCCTCCCTTCCTCTTTAACTTAGTTCCCTTTCTCCCTCCACTGTGAAAACAGAGCAAAAAGAAGTATTTAGAACCTCTGCCGTCTCCAAGTCATGCATCCCATGCATTCTTAAATCCTGTAATCATTTCTGCCCCACTGCCACCTCCGTCAGAGTGTTCCATTTGCCCACCACCCTCTCTGTGAAGAAATACTTCCTCATGTTTCCTCTGAACCTCTCTCCCTCCAGTTTCATCCCTTGTCCCCTAGTTCTTGATTCTCTTTTTTGTTGAAAAATTGTGTTTTTCTCCACCTTGTTCCTCCCTGTGAGGTACGTATATGTCTCAATCATACCCCCCATCTCTCTTCCAAGGAGTACATATTTAAGACCAATAGCCTGTCCTCATAGGTTTTGAGATTTAATTCTTGCACCATCTTGGTTGCCCTCCTCTGTACTGCCTCCACCCTATCTATGTCCTTGTGTAGGTGGGGTCTCCGGAACTGTACACTGTACTAAAGGTGAAGCCTTACTAGTGTTTTGTATAGTGGAATTTTGACCTCCCTTTTCCTACTGGTGATACCCCTGCCTATGCCTCCAATCATTCTGTTTGCTTTACCTGCCATCTTCTCGCACTGACTCCCTACATTTAAGTCATCAGAGATGATAACCCCTAGGTCTCTTTCCTGCTTGGAGCATTCTATATCCCCCCCAGCTTATATGTTGCTCCAGGGTTTTTGTTCCCCATGTGCATTATTTTACATTTCTTTGTGTTAAATATAGAATAATGCATGGCAAAGTGTGTACAATGAGGATTGTATGCACACCCAAGGTGTGCAGTGCCCTATAAACCCCAAGGGCAAAGCCCCAAGGGGTTTATCTGGCATCACACAATGAGGGTGTGCATAAAGTCTGTGTGTTCATACTTCCCCATGTTTTATTTTGTATATTTACTGGTTTAAGATAGGTATATAGGTAAGAAATGAGAAGATCATAAATGGTAAGGTGCTATCCGGGGGTAGTAGCAGTGAAGTTTCTATTTCTGTGCCCATTGATTAGTCCAGTAAGACTCAGAAGGCTGTTTTTTGTGCCCCCAATCCCCAATTGAAATGAATGACCTGCTGGGAAACATCAGCAATCAGGTAGCAGTGGGGAGCCATTGCTTTTCTCCGGGGTCCCTAGAAATCTGGCACTGAGGGAGATGCTGCCACTTCCGAGCCCGCTGCTGCAGCTGCTGTGTTCACCGATCCCTGTGGCACTACTCTGACACTGCAACATATTGCCGCTGTCCTCTCCATTCAGCCCATCTTCACTGAATTACATCATCGGCTACTTCCTAGGTGCCCAATCAGCTGATGGCAGCTGGTCACATGAGGGGGAGGCATGCGATAGCGATGGGAGGCTTGAGGGATCAGACGTGGTTTTAAATATAAAACTAAAGGCGTTTTGCTTATTCTTTTGGTTTGTTAAAAAGTGCCCATGATAAGAAGAAAGCCATTGTGAGAGTATCCTAAGATTTATTTAAAATACTGTAAAATCATTTTCATGTGGGGTGCCTGACGAGGAAGCAGTTCGTCACTTTGGCGGTTTCTAGGTGTGGCGCGAACAACTTAATAGCATGAGGGAAGGCAGCTACACAGTTGCTCAACTGGCATGGAATGTGTTGTCACAACATTTGAGAAAGATGCTTGGACAAATTCCATTATTTACGGTTCGTTATTCACATGTGTGAACAACGGAGTTTGCCAGCTGCTGCCAGCAGTAGATAAACATCACTAACCAGTAAATGTATCTCAATTACCACTCCTCTGATCAATCCTCGAGCTTCTGCAGATCTCTTCTCATTCTAGCCACCCCATCTGGCATGTCCACGCTGTTGTAGAGCTTTGTGTCATCAGCAGTCAGACAAATTCTCCCATCTTGGTCTTCTGTTATGTCGCTCATAAAGTTGTTGCAGAGGACTGGACCTAGCACTGAGCCTTGTGGCACTCCACTGATCACCCTTCCCTCTGTGGATTGACAACTATTCACCACCACCCTCTGTGTGCTACCATCCAGCCAGTTCCCCACCCACCGCACTACTGTCCTACCCAGTCCTCTGTTCCCCAGTTTGTTTAGAAGCCTTCTATGTGGCACAGTGTCAAAGGCCTTGCTGAAGTCCAGGTAGGCCACATTCACTGCACCACCCCCTGGTCAACCTCCTGTGTTACCCACTCGAGAAACTCAATAAGGTTTGTCTAGCATGACCTCTCCCCCGAAAAACCATGCTGCCTTGGGTCCTGTAGACCATTGGCCTCCAGGTGGTCTACTATTCTTTCCTTCAGTAGTGATTCCATGATCTTTCCCACTACTAAGGACAGGCTGACTGGTCTATAGTTTCCCGCTTCCTCTCTCTTCCCACTTTTGTACAGGGGCACTACATCAGCTGTCTTCCAGTCTTTGAATACCTCTCCTGTTTCCAGAGACTTGCTAAACAGGCTTGCCAGAGGCCACGTCAATACCTCTCTCAATTCCCTCAGCACTCTGGGGTGAACCCCATCTGGCCCCATACCTTTGTCAACTCTTATTCCTTCCAATTCCTTTAGGACCCTTTCCCTTAGAAATGGACTTGTATCCATTTCTTTGCTGCTCCTACGCTCCCTACTACCTTCTGGCCCATTTCCATCCTTCTCATCTGCAACGACTGAGCAAAAATATCTGTTCAGTATATCTGCTTTACTGTTACCATCCTCAGTTGTACTCCCTCCTTCCCCCTTCAGCCTCACTTTCTCTCCCATTGCCTTCCTTTTTTTCACTTACGTACCTTAAAAAGGTTTTGTCCCGTCTAACCACTGACTGCACAATGCGCACCTCTGTTTGTGCTTTGACTTCCCTCACTACCCTCCCTGCCTCCTTTTGCTTCTCCTAGTACCTCTCCCTGTCCTCTTCTGCCTGAATCCGTTTGAATTGTATGAATGCTATTTTATTGGTCTTCACTGTCTCTGCTTCCTCCTTTGAATATCATAATGATCTTCTCTTTCTTTTCCTATTGCTTACCTGTTTAACACACAATTGTGTTGCCCTTGTTATCCCTGCTTTGAATATTGCCCACTGTTCCTCCACCCCTGTTTTCCTCTCTATTCCAGTTAGTGCCTCTTCCAAGCATTTCCCCATTTTTTTTTAAATCTGTCCTCATAAAGTCCAGGATAGGCATTTTTGTGTGGCTGTGTTCAGCCCTTTCTATTATGTCAAACCACAGTGACCTGAGATCACTGTTCTCCAGATGTTCTCACACAGTGACCCTCATCACACTGTCCCCGTTTGTGAGCACCCGGTCCAGTAAAGCCTCCTACCATATGGGTTCCATGACCAGTTGTTTAAGGAAGGTTCTCTGAAGGGAGTCCAGTATGAATCTGCTCCTGACTGATGCTGCCTCTGGGAGACTCCAGTCCACATCTGGAATATTGAAGTCCCATAACCAGCAGCACTTTCCCCCTCTTTGATGTTCATTGGATAGCCAGCATTATCTCCCTATGCATCTCCTCTGCCTGGGCCGGTGGTCTGTAGATTACCCCTAAATGGATGGCTGAACCAGATTTCTCCTCAAGCTTAATCCACAATATCTCCCCCCTCTCTGATCCTCCTGAATCTCTGTGGCCTCTATGTTCTCCTTCACATATTTGCCACTCCCCCTTCCTACCTGTCCTGTCCCTCCTGAATAGACTGTAGCCTGGTATGGCCATCTCTCAGTCATGGTTATGATTACACCAGGTCTCTGTGATGGCCACAATGTCCACTTCTGACTGTGCCATGGCTGCCTCCAGGTCCTCCATTTTATTACTGAGGCTCTGGTCATTGACACATGGCCTTTCAGGATGTGATTTCCCTCCCTTGTTTTGTTGCCCTAAGCTCCCCCAGTGTGTTCTTTTCCTGGTCCTACCTGTTTTCACCCTTCTGTAGACCTCTGTCCTCTGTCTGTCTAATCTCTGGGGGGGATATGAAGCTGCCTGACTTTCCTGGCTTCCCCCCTTGGCCAGTTTAAATGCTTGCTACAGAAGCATTCAAACTTTCCACTCAGGACTAAGGTCCCATTCCCAGATGGATGCAAGTAGTCCTCTTTATACAGACATGTATCCCTTCAGGAGGGGCCCCAGTCCCCCATGAAGCCAAACCCTCCTTTCGCCATCATTCCTTCAACCAGGAGGTGAATTTCTGGATGCGGAGTGACCTAGCCTCCCTCATGCCACAGACAGGTAGCACCTCTGAGAAAGATACAGACTATGCTGTCTGCTTTAGCCCTGCCCCAACTTCCAGAAATCCTCCTGAATACTGTTTATCTCTACCTTGTCCCCTGCCAGATCATTTGTCCCCAGGTGGGCAATGACATCCAGTTCCTCCCTCCTTACTATTGTCTTTGCAATCCTATGGATCTACTTCCCATCCCTCCATGGAGTGCTCCCTGGAATTCACTTGACCTCACTGTCCCCATTGCTAGATGCCCCTATCTCCACTCCCAGACAATTGAGTCCCCCACCAGGCATAGCTTCCTCTTCCTCTGGGGTCCTCTACTTCCCTTCCATGGTGCTCCATCATGGAAGACCCACCCAGCCTCCTTGGTCACAGCTGTGGGTGCCCTTTTGGGCCATCTCTGATCCTCCAAGACAGTGAAGGAGTTACTTATCTGGACTGGTTGGGGGATGTGCTTCTGACCTCCCTCCTGTAACCTTCCTGAGCCCACTGTGATCCAACCACTCTTCCTACTGGGCATACTTTGTAGTAGTGGTTGTGGACATGGTGGTCACTAGGTGGGGTGAAGGTCCACTGAATTCTGGCCAGTTCTGCTCAGAGACAGGCAACCTCCTCCCTCAACCCAGTGAGGTGCCTCAAGATTGGGCGGCACTGCATCATCCAGAATGTTCTCCTGAAAACTCTGGCCCCACACCCACTACACTGTACCACTCCTTGCATCCTCTCTGTCTGTCCCAGTCTTTATCTCACATCTTTCCTGCTGCTTACAACAAGTATCTCCTGTGTTCCACTGCTATGTAGGAGTATTGTCTCACAGCCTCATGTATGTGGTTCTGCTCTGTGGCTGTAGCCTCTCCTTCCTGGACCAACCGAGGGAGTAGGAAACCCTGTCCTGAATGCCTGCCTGTAAAGGTGGAGTAGCTAGGGTTGGGTGGAAAAGGGGGTGGGAAGGGTGGGAGCGTCCTACTGCTTCTGAGTGAAACAATCCTCCCTAAGAGATGGCAATGTAGCAGGAGGCAGTATAGAGCAGTGGTCTAAGGCTCTGAGCTGCAAATCTGGTGACATCCAGCAGACCAGAGCTGGGTTTGAATCCCACAGCTTCCACTTGCATACTGTGTGACCCTGAACAAGTCACTTAACCTCCTTGTGCTCCCAGGTCGCTCCTGTAAAAAAGCTTTCAGCTTAGTGTGCTATACCTGGTTAAAACAACTAAAAATTAAATTAAAATGTAGTGAAACTCTGAATTAAGAAACCCCTCGGCTGATTGCAAAGCGCACTGTAAGTTTCTGATATTCAGTTGTACGCAACCCTGCAAAGAAGAAAAAATACCACACTGTTCAATGTAGAGTTAAATCTGTTTGCTCCCCATTTACATTCCACAGGTCCCAAAACAAAAGCAGAGCTTCCACGGGCCCCAAATGTAAATTAAAAATGGAGCCTAGAGTTCAAACAATACTCTTCTCCCTTTCACAATTACATGGTCTCCACTACCATCTGTTTACTAAAAACAAAGAAGGTACATCCCTGCAGTTGGTTAGGTGTCCCAGGAACTGAGCCAGTAAGCCTCGGTCTCCTGAATGCCCTTCTGCTGCACATCCTTCCCAGGTGGCGGATCTGCCTTTTGTGGGTCTGTGATGTACCAGAAGGGCTACATATAAGCCCCTTTCTGTATTTCTTTGTTTAAAAGTGGTGCCATTTTTCAAAGGAGCCTATTTGCTCCCAGCCCCCCTCATCACTCGGATGTCACACCAGCAATCTTCCTACTGCTTTGGAGTGAAACAATACGCCCTCAGAGATGGCGTTGTAGCGAAACTCTGAATTAGGAAACCACTCAGCTGAATACAATGCACACTGTAAGTTTTGGATATTCAATTGTATGCAACCCTGCAAAGAAGAAAAAAGACCACACTGTTCAATGTAAAATCCCTCCTACTATAAACTCTTGGCTCTATTGACCTTGCTGTGCCCGCTGTTAACTGTTTCAGATCCTACCTTCACAACAGGGTACAATTTGTTCAAATAGGTGATGCCTTATCCTCCCCGCTCCCTATCCTCTCTGGTGTCCCTCAAGGTTCCATCCTTCACCCCATCCTCTTCTCCCTTTTTATAAATAACCTCCCCTCAATCTGTAGGTCTGCTGAAATTCATGTGTATGCTGATGATACTATTCTTTTCCTCTCCAATCCTTCTGCCAGCAGCATACAGTCCCCCCTTCAGGAGGATTTTAACAAAGTCCAGTTCTGGTTCAATGACTTCATACTTAAACTCAGCATTAAAAAAACAGTGCCCATGGCTTTTGGTGCCAGACAAAAGCTGGCCACCCTACAGAAACCCTCCATTTTTACTACTTTGGATGGCTCCATCCTTGAGAACGTCACAGATTTTAAGTACCTAGGGGTCTGGTTGGATGAAAACCTGGACTTCTCCTCCTATATTGATGCCATCTGCACCAAGCTTCACCCCAAACTACAGTAGGTGCCCCTTACTGTCACAAAGCCAGCCTCCCTCTTCCCAGCCACCATGAGTTGGTCTCCAAAATGATACTACCGATGCTTGACTACACCGACGTGGTGTACACCACTGCCTCTCAGACTTCCCTTGGCAAACTTGACATCATTCTAAACTCCTTCTGCCATTTTGCTATATCCTCTCCCCCTCTCACCCTTCACTGTCTTCTCTATCTTCCTCTGTCTCTTGTTCTTTTGTCTCACAGGAGAATGATACACTGTGTTACTTTCATTGTTAAATTCTGGTTTGGTTCCCTTCCCTCCTATCTCTCCTCTCGTCTCTCTCTCAAGCTGCCTCTTCTAATTAATCCCTTCATCACAGAGACTCTCACACCTTCTGTAACCTGCACCCCCACTCTTGTTTCTGGAAAATCTGCTTTTTCCTTCTATCTACCTTCTCTTTGGAACAAACTACCTTCTGACCTCTGCCTTTGTCCCACCCTCCCCTCACTCAAAAGTCTCCGTAGACTCCTTCCCTATCAGCCATGCTCACAATGTCCCCAACCTTCTCTGACTTAATGTCTTTGCTACTCTGTTTTGAGCTGCCCATTATAGTTCTAGTTTGAGTACCTGCATTGTTTTTTGGGGGCTTGTATAATTCCAACCTTCATTTAGAGTTGGTCTGATAAGTAATCTTGGTTTTGACCATGCCTTGTATTTTTTTAAGTTGTTTGAGTGAATAATTTTTTTTTTACAATCGCCACTGGGTCATGTAACCCTGACCCATGGCCAGTTTCTTGTTTCTGTGTATTGTGATTTTGCTTATGCTGTTAGTGTCATTATCCCTATGTTCCCCCTTTCCTGGGTCACACCTGGAAACAAGCTTCTGCTCATGGTGCTTTTCCCAGTTATCAACTTTTAAATAAATAAATAAATAAATAAATAAATAAAAATCTGTTTGCTCCCCCATTCACATTCCATGGGTCCCAAAATAAAAATGGAGCTTCTGGAGCTCCTTTGAACTTTATGTCATTCAAAGGAGAGATCCAGCCCAATGTAGGGTGGCTCATTCCTTTGATCTGCATAACACACCCAGCAAGCACAGCTGATCTGTCATGATCAGCCTGCTATGGTCATCCCCCTACCCCAACATAACCTGAAATAAATAAAACCATCACTCAATCCCTACCACACCTTCCTTCTTAATTTTCTGACACTGGGGTGCCCAACCCCAGTGCCAGCTATTACCCCCACCCTGCCCTTTTTAACTGTACAACACTGAGTAACCTGTCTCCACTGCCACCAAACATAAGAATACCATCCCTCAATCCCTCTCGCCCCTTCCTTGTTAATTTTCTGATACTGGGGTACCCAATCCCTGGTGCTTGTTACTACTCCCACCCCACCTGTTTTCATTGTGTGAAAATAGGACACCCACCGTGGTTGCTATCAAATATGACACTGGAGTGCCCAATCCCCAGTGTCAGTACCTGAAATAAAGAAAACCATCCCTTGTAGTCCTTTTTCTATTGTTATACACCCTGTAAAAAATAAAACTGTCCATTGATATCTGCTGCTGCTGCTATTACCCTCACCCCACCTGACCTTCCCACTCAGCATCCACCATCCCATGCACTCCTACCCCTTACTTAACTACTGGGGGTTGAACACTGTAATTTTCTGTGGACCAGAGACACATCTTCACTCTTCAACTCTGGACCACAAACTGATATAATCAGGTATGTGGTTCAATGTATCTAAATGAGTTTTGAAATTGTTCTCATAACTTTGTAATTTTTTAAGATTTTCCCCCAAATTTTCAGCATAGCCTTTTTGGGAACCCTCCTCATGAACAATGATGGTGAAATTATGCAAATCCATCCTGAAAGGTGATTTTGTGGTTGTTGTGTGAACTCACCTTTCAGGCAGAATTTGAAAATTTTCTTTGCCCTTGTTCATGACATGGGGTCATAAGAAAAGTATGTTGAAAATTTGTGGTAAAAATATTTAAAAAAAACAACAACGTTATGAGAGGACATTGACATTGTTTCAACACACACTCATAATTTTGGTTATTTTCAATATTTTGATCCCAAATTTTCAACGTAGTCATTTTTTCACACCACCTCATGATTATGACATCTGTCATTTTTCAAATCGTGGTTAACGTGTGTTTTCACCATTGTGGAGTGAAATCACCTTTTGCACAGGATTTGAAAATTTTCTCTGCTCTTGATCATGAGGTGCGGACATAAGCATGCTATGCGGAGTCATCAGAAGGCTATGTTGAAAATGTTGCAGGAAAAGTATTAAAAACAACAAAGTTATGAATGCATGCTGACATTTTTCATCATGTGCTCACAACTTTGGTAATTTTTAAATAGTTTGACCTTAAATGCTTAACATAGCCATTTTTTTACACTACCTAATGAATGTGGCAGCTATCATTGTTTAAATCCTAACCAAATGTGTTTTCAAATTTTTGGTGCAAAATCACCTTTCTGGTAGGATTTGAAAATGTTCTCTGCCCTTGTTCATTAGGTGGGGTTGTTTATTAGGTGAGGTCAAAGGAAGGCTGTTTGGGTCATAAGAAGGCTCTGTTAAAAATTTCAGGCAAAATTATGAAAAACAAAGTTATGAGTGTACATTGAAAGTTTTCACTGCATACTTATAACTTTGGTAATTTTCAGTATTTTGACCACAGATTTTAAACTTAGCCAATTTTTCACACCACCTCGTATGTGACAGCTGTCATTTTTCAAATCCTAACCAAAATGTGTTTTCACAATTTTGGCACAAAATGATGTTTTGGACACTATTTTATAAATGATACATGCCAAATTCAGGAGTGGTCATAAAAAGACTACGTAAAACGTTTGGGGACAAAACGTGAAAAAACAACTAAGTTATAAAGAAACATTGACTTGCTCCAACATTTACTCATAACTTATTTTTGCACATTTATGCCCCAAATGTTCCCTTGTGTTACTTCACTTCCTGAACATGAGAGGTGTCATTTTTCAAATCTCATCTGAAACTTGTTTTCAAAATCACACTACAAAATCACCTTTTGGATGGGATTTAAAAAATTCCACCTGTCTTGATCATAACATCAGGGACTAAAAAGATTGTTGGAAATTTGGTGTCAAATGTGGGAACCATTTGAAAATTAAATGTTGCCCCTCAGCTGGCCTATTCTGGGTAAATACATTCCAAAAATATGTAAAATCAGGACACCATTGAAAATGAGATCTTGCATCTCATCAGGTCTATCCTGGGTAAATATATAGTAAAAATGTGTAAAAGCTAGACCAGATACAACAGCAATGCACGGGGTGAACATTTGCCATTGAAAATGCTTATTTCATTCTGTTACAGAACTCATTGTTTTAATGCCATACAGTGGCAAATATACTGTGCCATACAACTTTGAGCCCATTTACCCAGAAGAAGAGCTGGTAGCTGCTGTGTGATGGTGCTAGCCGTGGGACAGTATGCAGCCTGTGCATTTACATTTTAAACTTTATTTGCAGATACTAGCTTGGCTTGGAGATCTGACTCCATTCTACAGGAAGCAGAAAGAGAATTCAAGTGACTGAACTGCCTGTGGGTTATTAGGAACTGTCTTCAGTCTGCTAAACATGTACTGTTCACTTTATCTTGAAGGGGCTCCAAATGAGGAGTTTTATCAAGCTGCTAAAAGTATTTTAAAAAGTTTATTTTACTCCTATGGAGCAGAGTGATCCCGAGAGCACTTCCGGGTCATGGACTGAGTTAAATTCAGCCCCGCTGTGAGCAGGGCATGCATAGCAGGGTTTTAAATAATTGATTAGCAGTTTTTTTCTTGGGATAATACTAGCTGTACAGAAAGTATTTATATAGGTTTTGTAGAAGTTTTATGTTTGTTAAACACAGTGAGGCAAGTGCTATGCATTTTCACAATGTTTTAGCACTTTTATGAGCAAAACGCTAATCAATTTTTAGAGTTAAATAAAACCCTGCATAGCACTGCATGTAGAGACATGCACATCTGCACTTGTCAGGTGTGTCTGGTGAATATGGAGAGTAGGAGGCCATAGATTCATTAAGTGTGCATAACCATTCCTACTGTTTGAATTCTAGCCTCATTTATTGCAAAATGGAGGGCATAAATGACATTAACAATCTTTTAAACAGCATGTGTAGTCAAGAGAAGTTAGCTCAATGTAACAAATATAAAATGTACTTCACTGTCAACAACCAGCCAACAGTGCAAGATTGTGATAAATGCACACAATATGAAGTTGTTTTATACAAAATAAACAATACCTTACTGCAACTTCAGCACTTGAAAGATATAATGAAGTTGGAACAATAATGTGGTCTCTCTAGTGCTACCCCTGGCCCTAGCATATTACTTAACTCACCATCAGTATCCCCCCAAAAAAGAAACAGGGAGGATCACCTAGCAGATCTAGCAGATAGCGATCAAACAGATAACATAGTAAACTGCCTTAAAAAAACAGAAACAAACTGCACCAGACTCAGACAACGAATGGCGTATAGTTAAAAATTGGAAAAGGTTAAAAAAGGGGGGGTGTAGGGCACTAACTACCATAGATATATCAACATAAAACAGGTTTAGTTGTTTAGCCAATGATAACCCTACATTCCCTGAACTAACCACAGATGAACCTAAAAAAGTTGAAATGATTGCCATTGGTGATTCCATTATTAGAAAATGTGACACTACAATCTGCAAACAGGACAAAGAACATAGAATGGTGCTTTGTTATCCGGGTGTCAAAATTGCAGCTATACAGGGGAATGATTGCCCTTTATTGGGAGCCAGAGCAGAGAGAAGGAGAAGTGAGACAGCTTTTTCAGCTGATCGCTAAGCCACTGTGGAGTAGTGTCAGTAGCAGGAGTCGGAGAAAGCGCAAAATATTTTAGAAAAGGTATGCCACCATTGCCTCATCTGTTTTTAAATTCTCTGACCTTTCCAGTCCAGCTTTGAGCTGAGTCTGTTACATTCTAGTGGAGAAATACCATAGGCCTCTGGTCCGCTCAGGGTGTCAGCATGCAGTTCAGTGGTGGAGAAGCTAGCTGAGAAGACAAGGACAACCCGTGGAGCCTGCTGGGGCTATACAGCCTTCGGGAATTTCTTTTACTTTGATCACTTCATATTTCTTCTCACTCCTTTTCTACTGTTAAAATCTTCCAAAATGTCTTTACTGTCCTTTGCCATTGCACCTGCCATTGCATTCTAAATTGTGTCCTAAGCAGAAGTTTTTTAATTTTCTCCTACTAAGGAAAAGAATAATAGTTACTGAGTGTACCGTTGTCTGTTTCAGTTCATTTAAAATTTTTGACAAAACTATTTTTATTTGGGCCTATGGGTCGATAGAGTGCCCTTTAAGTGCATTCGGGATCTAACTATTATATTCTTAGTTACAATATATATATATATATATATATATATATATATATATATATATACATATTAAATTTTAAGAAAAGCAACACAGAATTCATTCATTTGATTGGATGATAAATGCACATGACTTCAGAGTATAAGAGTGCATGTGCTGGCATTCTAGGTTACAAGCACCATTTTTGAAAACTGAACTACAAGGAGTTAAAGCAAGACCTCGTCTGTCTATGGCAAAAGTTCGAATAAGTGACCATTTAATCCATCTGAGTAATCAGAATATAGTCTGTTTTTAGACTTTACACAGTTTTGTGCTTTTTCTTGTAGTACTACATAGTACCCAGTGGTTTCTGGCTCTGAACGTGTTGCATTTCACTCGGGGACTCTGAGTCTCCTTTTTCCAGAACAGATGTTATACATCTGATCAGTGGAGATTTAAGTTTCATTTTATCCCCCACAAGTAAGTAGGATCTCTACATTACTGTTCTTAATTAACTGGTTTTTAGATTTCATTTATTTTAGTTTTATATATACCTCCTAGTTAGACATTAATTAGAAACTTTTCTGTATATCTAGCACAAACAGTATACTGCCCATACTTGAATTTACATGTTTATATGTTTATATGTTCTAGCCGATCTTGAATGAAATGAAATGAACCTATTTTAAATCCAGTTCCCCACCTATATTCAAAATCCTTTCTTTTTGCTACCTTGATCCTGTTTTTTTTTCTTTTAGTGTACATACACATCATCTTGGAAAGTCTAATTATTAAGCACAAGGCCAAAATCAAGAGTTTCTCTTTACCATGCCTGAGCATTGTGAAGCAATAAATTTCTGAAAGTGGCATAACCTTCCTGGTCCTGTCTGTATTTGGAATGATCCATCCAATGGTTTTCTGAAGGACCTGCATGTTTATGGATCTGGTCGAGATTAAGAATCAACTGAATGGATTTTCTTGAAACAAATTTCCTGGTCACTGGTTCGGACTCTCTACATCCTTTTTGACTTTCCTGGAGTATAAGGTCTGGACTATTCAATGTCTTTTTCCGATGGTCCCGTTGGTCCCGCTGGTTGCGGTCAAGGACTTATTGGAATAATTCTGGACTACTGGACTTTGGTTTGGATATTGCGTACTTTACTACATCTTTTCAGATGTTTTCTTTTTTTGGTAAGGATTAGTGAACATTTTAATCCAGTAATTGGTATCTTATAAATAGTAAACATTATTAGGCTATTACTACTAACAACAATTAGTATCTGGATTTCACTCATCTATTTAGTTATATAGTCTGACGGTCAATAATTATAGAGAGGAATGTTTTGGTGAAAGGGAAGGACAAGTATTAAAGGAAGTTCATAGAAGGATACAATATGTTCACTAGAAGTGGCAAAGAGTTGAAACAAGCATGGGCTAAGAAGGGGAAAAGCTTTAGAGATGCAGAGGTGGATAGGCGCATGAGTGACAAGAGAAACTGCTGTGTTTTTACACAGGAGTTGTCTCTCGTCTCTATTGCGTCATCCACTCCCAAAGACCAGAATGGTCCCGTGTGAATGTCTAATTTGTATGACCCTTCAGAAATTTCTTTAACACCTACTCAATTTGAGGAAGACATATTTATTGATTATAGACCTAACCCCCATCAGTAGAATTAACACCTTCCAATTTATTGAAAGCTCAATTAGATAGTGATTCTCAGTTTGTTTTAACTTTTGATCTACCCACAGACAATTTAACAACTAGTGGTGACCAAGGTCATAACAGCTTACTTAACTTAAGCACTGCTCACTGTGTTAATGTCACTATTGATATAACTGAATCATTATCTACTGAGGATAATTAGGATTATGTCCTAAAAGGGGAAACATGTACTATATCAAAGTACTCTACTCATAGACCAAAAGCTCAACCCCCCCCCAAAAAAAATGAATGAGTGTTTTCTATCCCACTCACACTTTTTAAAAAATATTACTGGTGACAGCTCTTTAATATACACTACTGAAAATGAATGAGTAGACTCTAGTATGCAGATGCAAGCAAGTAGAGAGTCTAGTCAGAGTACTACAAATATAAAGCCTATTATTTTACCTGAAGGCTCAGAGTTCTCCCTTTATCCTACAGGGTTGGATCTCTTTAGCCCTCCAGAATCACATGTTACTTTAGATTCCTCTCTGAACCTCCTGGATAAATCCTTTTTACTGGAAGGCTCACCTAATGAAGTCTTCAGTAGATTGGATAAAGAGGTAGAAAAAATAGATATAGATCCATAAATTCTACTATCCTGCCCAGATATTATATCTAAATATGCAATTAAGGCACTTACACATCCCATTATGGCTAATATTGTGCTACTTGAAGCCCTTAAAGAACTTAAACTCCATATAGAGAAACTTTCTGGAATTTTTTCAACAGATTTTCTGATCTGTCCAGTAAATTGGACAATATTGAAAAAGAAAATATGATTGAAAAAACCATGGAGACCTTCCTTTCCTTCAATTTATATGTCCTCCTTGCCTAATGAGGTTAAGAATGGAAAAAAGTTACAGAAAAACTTAAAAAAGAAGTCCAAGACATGAAAAAATATAAAGGAAAGTAAAATAAAAAGAACTGAGGTTGTATCTACTAACACTATCAACAATAACTTAACTCAGAATCTATTGTCCAGATTCCCTTTGAACATTAAAGACCAGGACACAGTTTTGGTAAATTCTATCAAAGAAGGTCCTTCGAATTTAAAAAAGGTGGGTGAAAAAATATTTCCAGTCACCCACTTAGAAACAGTATGTAAGAGATCAATCCCTTGGGCCACTTCATTTGCTTTAAAAAATGATCAGTTAAAGACAGAAACGCCTCTTTTAATTGCAAAGCAGGAGATTAGCACTAACATTTTGAAAATTTCTTCAGATTCAGAATTAATCTCACCCCCTCATATAGATCAACTTAATTTCTCTGGGAAAGAGGTAGTTTTTAAATTTGAGAACATCTTTTTCAAACCTCATGAAGCAGAAACTTCACTATTTAATATAGATTTCCATTTATTTAGTGTCGAACTAGATTTAGATACAGCAGCAAAGGATATTAAGTTAGTCTTCAGAGACTTAACCCCTAATATGCCAGTTTATGTATTACTATCTAACATGGACACTGCTAAATCAATATGGGTAAAACAGTGCCTTATTAATGAACTGGATATACTGATTTCATCTCCAGTAAATTGGACCACGATTTGGAAATTTGCACATGGATTTATTGCACCTTTTAAGTGCACTAAGGAAATTTTTATTCTACTTTAACTTTATTAAATTGGAATTTTGAAAGAATTAATTACTCACGAAGAGTGTCCATGTTGGGAATTCAGAAATATGAGGGTGAAAATATTAATAGGTTGACAACATATACCCAATCACTTTTCGCTATGTGTCTTGATTGTGAAATTTAACCCCAGGAATTTGTCTCTGCCAAAAGAATATATTCAGATCCACTGGATTCCCAAGTGGACATAGAAATTAAGTCAATAGAAACCTATAAGTAGCTCATGTCAAATAATTATAAATTCGACAAATATGATATTCATCAGGTTGACTTTTTGAATTTGGATTGTTATGATAATAGGACTGAAGGGAATCTGGATAATAAGTGACAACCAGCTCCAACTGCACTACCATCTTGTTCCAGTGATATTGGGGACTGCAATGAGTTAGATAATACCGTAATTACAGTAGTTCCCAATTTTTTCTCATGGAATATTGCAAGTCTAAAATCTAAACTGGCTGATTCATATTGGCAGGACTTTATATCAATGTTTGATATTATATTGTTTCAAGAGACTTGGGCTATATTGAAAACTTATATTAATGGTGTTATGCTACTCCATGTCCCTGCTTTAAAGGATAAAAAATGTGGAAGACCTAAAGGGGGCCTATCTACATATATTAAAATAAGAGAGGGTATTCAAATTTTAGAGTATATTTCACAGAGGAATTACATTTTGCTTAGTGTTATAATTTGGGACTCTTTCATTTTTTTTGTTAGTGAAAGTGTATTTTCCACCCAATTTTCACCTTATAGCTGAATATGGCCCTTGGCTGCAGTTATCTCTAGAAATTGACTCCCTATATTTAAAACATCAAATTGATATCATCATAATGGGGGTGATTTAAATGCCCGTATCGTCAAGTATGATAACCTAGACACATTACAGTCCCAAATTTATATGGGGGATCTTGAACTTAGGGATTCTAAAGATACTATAGTTAATGGAGCTGGTCTTAAAATGATGAATTTTATTAATAATGATAACTATCTCATCTTAAACAGGAGAGGAGAGGAGAAGGCGACCAGGATGGAACATTTACTTTTTTTCCCCAAATGGAAGGAGCATCATAGACTATCTGATGATTTCTCCAGAAACCTATAATCATTTTCATGGATTTAAAGTTGTAATGATGCCTGAATGTGACCATGTGGCTCTATTGATCAAGTTGGATACCATAAAAGACAGTACTAGGAGTACTTCAAATGCTTTGTTGCCATCTTCTCTATCCCTTAGAGGTAAACATAAACTGATATTGAATAATAAAAATACGGCAAAGCAGCAGATAAAATATATTCTCCTAGAACAACCTCATCACTTACATTATTTCATGATAATTGTTCCATGCAGCATATAAATAAACAGTTAGAGGTGTGTTATCTAAATATTAAAACTGTGATTTATTCTCATACAAACTTAACACCTAAACAGCTTACTTGGTTCGATCAACAATGTATAGATGAGAGGCATAAATTGGGAATTATGATTAAATAACTATCAAAAATTAATCCAGAGCCAATATAATAAACCTTAATAGAGCAAGAAAACAATATAAGAAATTTTTAAAATATAAAAAATATGAGTTTACCCAAAAACAATGGGTATATTTGTTGGAAACCATACAAAAAAAGACGTGAAGGTTTTTGGTCATTAGTGGCAAAGGGAGTTAAACTTTATGAACCATCTATGACAGTTTATATACCAAAAGAAACCTGGATTTCCTATATTTCAGAGCTCTTTACTACTGATTTAGACTCAGAAGATTACCCCAGAAGTCTGAAATGGATGTTTGTGGATACCTATAAACCTCCGGAATTTTCTTGGATAGATGTTGAACAGGTGATATCTAAATTGGCTAATAACAAGACTCCTGGACCTGATTGTATCCCAGAAGAAATTTATAAAGAAAATATGAATTTTTGGATTATTTTTTTGTAAATCTTTTTAATATCTGCCTTCAAGAAAGATATGTTCCCACCTTGTGGCGTAAAAACATTATCATCCCGATTCATAAAAAAGGATCATTTCAAAATCCCCAAAACTACCAGCTCATAAGCCTTGTTGATACCAGTAGTAAAATCTTTACCAGAATTTTATTAAATAGGCTACAGATCGGGGTCAATAAAGCCAGCCCTCTCTCAAATTTTCAATCTGGCTTCCATGACAGTTTTTTGACGTTAGATCATATTTTTGTTCTGGCCCATTTAATTGAAAAATATAAATCATATAGAAAAATGAAACTTTATGTCTTATTTATTGATTTTTGTGTGCCATTTGATTCCATAGCTAGAAATAACCTCTGGAATATTCTCCTCGAACGTGGTTTGTCTATAAATTTGCTAACCCCTATTTTTGTATTATACTCTGAGACAAGTACAGTGGTCAGATATGATACATTGGGTAATAATTCAGAATATTTTATCACAAATAAAGGGGTCAAACAGGGGTGCCTATTGGCTCCACTCTTGTTTAACCTCTATATTGACTCCTTGGTTTTTTTTGATGCATCACTTTCCTTAGATTCCTCTAAAGTCAACAATCATCATACCCACATTTTAGATTACGCTGATGATTTATTTCTCTTCTCCCTAACACAAAAAGGACTTCAGATAAAATTAGATCAATTGAAATATAAATGTGAACATTTAAATTTGAGAATTTATCTTGAAAAAACAAAGATAATGGTCTTTGGTATCAAACCCCCAAAACCAAAATAATATTACATAACTCACAAATAGATGTAGTTACTTTATATTGTTATCGTGGTATAAAATTCTCCTCAACTGGTTCTTAGAATACACATATTAATGACCAAATTAATAAGCCAAGTGTGCAGCAAAAGCTCTCCATGGATTTAATCATAAATATGGAGGACCATCGTTAGTCCCAGCTATCAAAGCAGAAGAATCTAAGATTACCCCGATTCTATTATATGGTGCTGAAATTTGGGGAATTAAGTTTAATCCAAATTCAAAGGGGACGTCCGCTTAATTGGGATGATCCCCATGGCACCGATTTTTGGCTAATGTTATTCAATGTGACCAGCTTCTGTTTAATTGGGACAGTCCTGTCACTTAATTGGGATGATTATCTAGTCACAGGTGGAGGAAAAGGTACTGAAAATTTAATTGCACCTCATTAAGTGCTTGTTTAGTGTCCTGCATTTAAGCTGTTTCACATTCCCACCTGCTTAGTGTCTCTCAGGAGTGCGTGTTTAGCATCTCTCTGGAGTATGTCTACTTTACAGGATGGCATCTACAAGCAACAACAAAAGAGTCGACCTCCCACTGAGTGAGAAAATAAAAGTTATCGAAGCTTTACAGCTGTCCAACTCCTTTCTCTCAAAAGTTGCTAAAGTGAAGCAAAGTGATTTTAATTAAAGTTCAGTATCCAGTACTTCTTGATGTTTTGTTTGTTTTCTCTATTTTGTTCATTACTGTAATGTGTGTGTGTGTCTCATGAGCAAAGTCTTTTCTGGTTGTGATGAAAAAAAGGCTGCTTCTGATAAAAGGGATAACCGCTTAAAGGGGACAATAGGGCATCCACAGAGGTGTCCCCTTTAAGAGGCTTCTACTGTACCATTATCCTACTTCTATAAAGCAATTCAAGTTCCCCAATCAATGGCTAATGTGATAGTAAGAGCTGAACTTGGCAGAATTCCATTGGTGGACTTCGTTAACCTCAGATTTCTGTCATACTGGCTTAAGATTCTTAATAATCATAATAACAATCTACTCAAATTCTGTCTTAAAGAAAAACTAATATGGTATTCTATGGGATTTCTCTCACCTTGGTTAAGAGCTGTAATAACCAATTTACAAAAGTTAAATTCTATGCACCTTTGGAGAGATCATCAGAGGGGCATTTTAGTATCCGATACCTATAGAGACAAATTTAAAAAAAAAAATTAATATTGCTCTTAATAACCAACTAAGGTTGGTCAGATTTCAGAAACAAACTATATGGTTTGAGAAGAATAAAATAGATTTGCTACTAGAAAATTACTTGCTTCTTCCTATAGCTCCGAATATTTGTAAAGTGATAACATGGGCAAGATTTGATATAATTAATTCTAAATTTACATATTTTAATCGCTTTCCTCCTCCAACTAATTACAATAACAATGAATGTACCTATAACAAAGGGTTTAAAGAAACATTACATAATACTATAATACAATGTCCTCTGTATAATAAGGGGAGCAATTCAATTTTAAATGATTTTTTAATAAGATACCTTAACTTGGATTATGATCCCGTATTTATTCTGCTCCACCCTGGGACAGTGAAAGATGCAATAATGTACTGTAACTTTTTTTCAACTGTAATCAGTCTCTTAAAAAAGGCTTTTTGAAGAAGATTACAACAAACATGATTACTGATATTATTTTTAGACAGCAAGAGTATTTTATGTATTTTCTCTATTTTTGGATCTGAATATTGTAATGTCCAAAATGTTAACTTTTTTTGGAAGAACAATAAACACATTTGATGATGATGATGAAGCTATCCAGGGGAATACTGAAGGTTGTTAAAAAAATTAACAACAAACAAATTGTAACAATTCATGCAGGAAATAATGATGTGTGAAATAGCCATGAGAAGGATATTTGCTTGTAATTACTAGAAACTGCTAAAAACATAAAACAACTTGAAGCAAATGTAATTATATCTGATCTCATTCCTGTACCTAGGGTAGTTAATGAAAAAAAAATAAATAAAACTATAGCTAGAATTAATGCCAGACTGAAAAACTGGTGCAGTAAGGAATTGATTGGATTCATTGATACTTGGCACAGTTTTTACTGCAGAAGGAATCTTTTCAGCAAAGATGATCTTCACTTTAATAAGGATGGTGCTAATCTCTTAGGTAAATTGATTAATAACAAAATGGAAAATGCTCATTTAAACTAATGTCTCTGGGGAGTTGGGTCCCTCTATTTAGCACCTTAAGACTGACAATAAAAATACACCTTGTGGGAAAAACAGAGTCAGGTTCCTCCTCAGTAACATGAGAAGTCTCTATAATAAATTTAACGAACTCCAAACCATACTACATGCTGAAAATACTGATGTGGCATTATTAACTGAAACTTGGTTAGATAACAAAGACAAATGGGGAAATAACATTCACGGATACAATATTATAAGACAACATAGAAGGGTCAGGAAGGGGAGGACTATCTATTTAGCTATATTCTGACTTAAAGTTCATAGACATTACAGACAAAAATAAAATGGGGTACAGATGATACAGAAACATTATGGCTTCAAGTCCTAAAAGGAAACAATAAAGAGTACACCCTTGGCCTGTGTTGAAGACCACCAGATACAACTATGGACACTAACTTAAAAATAATTGATGAAATTCATTGGCACTGGAAACTGGTAAGGTCATTTTTGCCAGTGATTTCAACTTCCAAGACATTGACTGAGTTTATGGGAATTCAGTTACCAAACAAAGCAGAGATTTTCTGGAATTCTGACCAAAAATGATTTAACACAACATGTAACTACTCCTACCAGATTACATAACTTATTGGATCTAGTTATTACCACTGAATATGTTAATGTAATTGAATGTGTAACTAAATCCCCAATAGGTAACAGTGACCACTCCACTGTGATTTTTTTCCCTAGAACATCATAACCAACCCATGAAGGGCTGCACTGAGTTTTACTTATAAAAAACTGTAAACATAAAAGGTGTTAGAAGTGACCTAACAAGTATTGACTGGGTTAAGGTACTTGATTGTAAATCAATAGATGAGTCCTGGGACTATATAAAAACTACAATACATACTATAATGGAGAAAAACATGTTAAACATATTAAGATATACAATAAAGGGGGATTGAAACCAAAATAGCTGAGCAAAGATATTGCCAAACTGAATAAAAAGGAAAACAAAGTCTATGGTCAATGCATGAAAAATAAATCTGAATCAGATTGAACTCTTTAAATGAATAAAAAGAAAATGTAAAAACAAAATTAATAAGGTTAAGAAAAACTATGACATTCATCTTGCAAAAACAGCTAAAAAATCTAATAGCAAACAGTTTTACAGTTATATTAACTCATTGAAAAAAGGTAATGGAGAACTTACAACATTACTGAAAACAATGAATGTATTACAGATCCAATCAAAATTGCTAACAAATTCAATAGTTATTTTTGCTCTGTATATTCTAACCAAACACCAGTCCCCAAAACATAAATAACAATACTGAAATAGGGACACACCAATTCACCAAAGAAGAGATATTACAACAAATTGACAAATAAAAATATAGCAGTACCCCCTGCCTAGACAAAATTACTTTGTCAATGCTAAAATTAATGAAGACTTATATTTGGTTACCACTTAAAATAATGTATGAAAAATCATTGAATAATGGCCTCACTCCAACAGATTGGAAAAAATCCAAAGTGACCACACTTTTTAAAAAGGTCAGTAAATCAATTGTCTCTAATTATAGGCCAATAAGCCTAACATCAATACCATGCAAAATTCTCAAGTCACTTAAAAAAAAAAAATTCTAGAACACCTTAAAACCATTCCCTTGTTTGATCCTACAGTAATCAGCATGGTTTTAGACAGGGACACTCTTGTTCAACTAATCTTATATGTTTATATGTTGCATATGTTACACAAGTTAGATGTTTAGAAGCAAAAATTAATGCACAGATGTATGCATCAGAGATATGGGGTGTGGGGGAGACAAATGCTTTGGAAAACAATACAAAACAAGTTTCTTAAACAAGTATTGGGTGTGTCTATGTATACTCATGCTGCAATGATAAGAGCAGAAACTGGTGTACATTCTATTAGAACTAGGGTGGGAAAGAGAGCAATAAATTTCTGGCATAGAATTATAAATAATGAGACACCTAATCTTGCCCATTATTGTCTAATGGAGGAAAGTGAAGAAAGATTTAGGGCTGCAGTAACATGGTTGCCTTCTTTAAACTATTTTAAATAAATTAGGTCTTGAATATAACTATATTTTACAACCAGATAGAGGTATGTAATTGTTCAAAAATCAGGCCATACAGAGGCTTTTAGATGTTGCTGCAGCACAAGACTTGGGGAAAATACATGAAAGTAGAGAAAGGGTAATTTATCAAAATATTAAAAATGAGTTCTCATCTGAAAAATATTTGTTTTTTTGTGAAAACAAAAATCAGAGAAAAGCGCTTAGTCGATTGCTAATGGAACAAATTAATCCAGAAGGAAACTATAGGATAGGGAGAGTGGCAATCATGGTCTCATGTTTTTGTAATGAAAATTGTAAGTAGGAAATTCCACATGTGATCTTTGAATGCCCAGTCTTTGATACCCCTAGGAGAAAATAGATAGGACTGATGGCAAAGTATTTAGAGGGATTAGATCTATGGGACAAAACTATGAGTATATTTTAGTCAGGGCAGGAATCATGCATTAGCAAAGTTTGCACAATAGGTTTTCTATTATGTAGAGAAGGAAAAAAATGTAGGAAGAAAGAGTAATTTTAAGATTGAGAAGTAGTATATTTTAATAACGGATGTTTTATACCTAGCTCAGCTCTGTTATGTGTTATTTATAAAGAGGCTCTAGTTGAATGTACATAAAATGATAAAAGGCAAGAGGATATGTATTCTAGTATGTTTTTAAACTTCATGTGTAACAAAATTGTTTTTATATACATGTGTGTCAAATAAAATTTGAACTTGAACTTGTTTCTATGACAAGCTGAGCCAAATGTTAGACGGAGGCACCCCAATGGATGTAATGCTAAAATGGGTGGAAAATTGGTTACAGGACAGAACCCAAATCATCTCCATACATGGTTATCTTTCATATGAAGGTCAGGTGACTAGTGGTGTTCCACAGGGATCAGTTATTGGACCCATAATCTTCCAAATATTTATTGCAGACTTGGATGAAAATGTCAGAAATTATATTATAAAATATGCTGAAGTCATAGAGCACTGCTTGTGACACTAAATTATGTGGACCATGTGACACCACTGACCTAATAGAGTCTTTACAACATGATATAGATTCTGTCACCTCCTGGACACAAAAATGGGGCATGAAAGTAAATACCGATAAGTGTTGTGTTATACATATGGGTAGACATAATCAGCTGCACACTTATACACTAAAAGGTTATGCTCTTCCTAATAAAACTTCAAAACATGATTTAGGTATAATACTAGATAACAAACTCATGTTTAAAGAGCAATGTACTTCCGTAATTGCCAAAGCAAATAGAACAAAAATGGCAAGAAAAAGGAATATTAAAAGTAGAAACGCCGAATTATTGTTGCCTTTGTAGTTATCTTATGTTAGGCCATTAATGCATTATGGTAGCCATTTATGGTGCCCCTACACTAAGACCAAGATTAATAAATTAAAGAGGGTTCAATTACTTTATACCAAATCAATTGCTGCCTTGAAACATCATACTTATAATGATGATAGACCAACCAATTTGGGTGTTCATAGTCTTGAATTAAGAAGGCAAAAGGGGGATATGCTGCTGTACTTTGACATCTTAAGTGACCCATTGCTAATGACAGAATTACATTTTGAACACAAAGATGACCATCTTGGAGTAAAGGGCCACTCATTACAAATTAAAATCAATAGATTTAAAACTAATAAAAGAAAATATTATTATACAGTGTGAGCAGCTAACCTTTGGAACAGACTACCTATGGATGTAATATCAAGTTCAAGTGAAGAAAACTTCAAAAGCAACTTAGATAAATACATTGCTACAGGGGGAACTTGAACTACTACATCCTGTCCTAAAGGAGCTACCTATGGGCCTTGGCCTTCTTTGCTTCTCTAAACTAAATGAATCTAAGAACACTTTCAGTAGTGGACAAAGCAGCAGTGAGAAAGACAGTGACATTGATACGGTGGCACTGCCCAGTCCACAACTGAACAATGTGGCCCAGATATTCAAAAGAGTTGAGCCATGCGCAATAGGGTTGCACCTGCGAAAGTCCAAAATTGCGCCATTCTGCGCTATTCAGCAGGAGGCAGGTGCGGCCCTGAAATCATGCTGAGCAACAGCGCAGTGATAATGAGCATGCGCCAGCTGAAGGGAGGAACCAGGATAAAATGGCGAGTGCGATATTCAACGACGGCGCATGAGCATTAGGGAGCAAGCGAAGTTGTGCCATAGTGGAAATGAGCCAAAATTAAAAGGAGCAAGGGAGAGGTGCAAGAACGCTATAGGGAAGGCACATGTGTCAGAAGCATAGGCAGACAGACAGACAGGGTAGGAGGCACAAATAGGGCAGGGCAGGGAAAAGGCAGTCTGAACAGCCAGGCACAGGGAAGGTGTGGGGAGCCACACAGCACAGAGGCCAGCACAGGCAGGTGTACCCGGTGCAGGGGAGGTAGCAGCCAGGACAGCGGGGAGAATACAGCAACAGCTGCCAGGGGGGGCGAACACAAGCCAGGGACATGGCCAGTGCCACCTTCCACATGGAGGCCATAATAAGGGGGGGTGAGAAGGCGGGCGGCAGGGGGGGCTGGCCGTGGAAGGGCCTGTCAGCGGTATGCCCCCAACAGGCAGTACCGAGCCCACACCAGCTTTGAGCTGTATACTGATACTGAGATTGTGGGCTGGTACCGCCTGAATAGGGCAATTCTGAGGCAGCTCTGTGAGCTGTGCAGTGATGTGATGCAGGCACCTACACGATGGAGCCATGCCCTGTCAGTGGAGACTAAGGTAACAGCCTGCATGTGCTTGCTCGCCACGGGTACCTTCCAGAGACCAATTGGGGACACCACAGGCATAACCCAGTTGGCCACGTCACGCCACCTCACCAAATTCCTCAGCACACTGCTGCCACATGCTGTGGAGTAAATCCATTTCCCCAGCACAGCAGCAGAGCGCACAGCAAACATGCAGGAGTTCCACAGGGTAGCACGTATGCCTGGCATGCTGGGGCAATAGACTGCACCCATGTGGCCATACGCACTCCACCTGGCCCCGAGGGGGCCGCATACATAAATCGCAAGGGCTATTCCAGCATCAACTGCCAGGTGGTGTGCGATGCCAGGGGGCGCATCATCAATGTCTGGCATGCACCCTGGGGGAGCACACGAATCTTTCATCTGGCACCAGTCGGCACTGTGCCACAGATTCGAGAGTGGGGACATCCCCACTGGCCACCTAGTGGGTGAGTATGCAAACCACAAGGACAATCATAGGGCCTGGGGGGGGCATGGCCAGAGGTGGCATGGGTAGTGGCCTACATGGCCTGGGGCAGGCGATGCTGATCACAAAACTAACCTCCGCCCTCTACAGACGGGTGACAGTGGATACCCACCCGTCCTGGCTGCTCACCTCTACCGGTGTATGGCGACCCCATCGCAGCAATGCTACAATGAGGCACACACCACCACCATAATGTCATCGAGCGGGTGTTTGGGATGCTGAAGGCACGTTTCCGTTGCTTGGACACCTCTGGTGGTGCCCTACAGTACAGCCCCTCAAAGGCCTGTGGGCTATTCCTGGCTTGTTGCATCCTGTACAACATGGCCAATGAATGTGGGATAGCCATACAGGTTGAAGAGGGGGACAGCGATGTGGACGATGGGGACGCCAGTGATGATGGTGATGGGCAGCCCCCCCTTGGCCGATGGGACCCCCGACTGCTCCGGCTGGCACAGCGGCACCAGGACACCATCACAGAGGAGCACTTCAGCCAACCCAGGTAAGTCATGGGGCCATGCGCAACCACCAGTGGCTAAGGCACAACCTACAAACATGCATGGACACACACCAGGAGTGCATGCCATCAAGGGAAGTGGCAGGGCACAGAAGCACACACACAACCAGGGATGGGTGAGGATTAACATTTAACATGCCACGCCAAAGGACACACACACACGCTCACACACAATGCAACAAATGTGCACAGAGGGCAGGAGGCACACTGACCCAGAATGCACACCCTAGCAACACACATGCCCACAGGCCACCATGCCCACTGCCTGTCCATGTGCATGTGTCAGATGCTGAGCATCATTGCACTTGGTGTACAGCGCAATGCAGGCATCATCATGCACAGGCAACTGTGGACAGCAGCTGGGAGGGTGTGCAGGTGGACTGTGTGTCCACGTGCAGGGCCGGGTACCCACCCGTGCACTGCTCACTGAAACACACAATGCACACAGGGCAGCACCAGACAGTAGCCGAGCTGGGAGACAGGTCAGTCATGTGACACAGTGCCACGGCCGCCACGGATGCGTGGGCGGCCCCACCGAGACCCGCCAGCACTGACAGGCTGACCACTGGCCTCATGGGGTGGCACCGATGGTCCCCCAAGGGTTCCACTGTGTGAACGTGACCGTGCTCACACAGGGGTCTGCAGCACACTGAACATGCCTGCACCAGAAGTGCTCGGGATGCCCACAGCTGAACCCGGCGTCAACAGGGTGGTAGTCGCACGACGCTGGGAACGGGGGGTGGATAGTGCACTGCGTGGTGTCTCGCTATGCATGGGCACCTGACTGTGTGCCCATTGTGGCCATGACAGCAATGAATGCCTGTGCATGCCTGTCAATGGCAGCAGTCACATCCTCCCGCAAACGGTCCATCCCTGCCAGGATCAGTGTGGTGTCCCTGCTGCAACGCTAATCTGCCCACTCCAGAGCCACATGCAGTGCATCCACAGATGTCGCAAGCCACATCTGCTGCTGGACTGATGCTTGCAGTAGGCGGGTGTGCTCATCCAAGAGGTCATCAGCCTCCTCAGCGTCCTGTCCCTCATTGTATGCACGGCCCCGATATTCAGCACCCCTTGAGGGTGGGTGCTGCGCACCAGGACCAGGTCTGGGCATGTCCACAGGTGGTGCACAGATGCCACTGCTGAACCCTGTACCCCCAAGCCCATTGGACGACTGCTGATGCTGCCACTCCGGCTGCTGCTCCCCAGGGCTCAGTGGTGCCACCGCAGTGGCTGCAACAGTTCCACTGTCCTGAACAGACACCAGTGCTGCCCCACTGGTGCTGACAGGCACAGCCTAGGACTGTGCTGACACGCAGGCCTCCATGGCAGCCCCACCCACAGCCATGGGCGCGAATTGCCCTGCTGTGTGGCCATCCCATGGCACACACGTGTCACTGCCCATGACGGTCGTGTTATCATCACTGGTGATGGACTCTGCACCGGCCACAGCCACAGCATGCTGGCATCCGTGGATGCCAGCACGCTGGGACACAGGCAGGGCTTTCTCCACACCTGTTACAACGACATCAGTGTGGACAGCCAGGCGGCCCCACTGACGCAATGATCCACATATACCTGTGGAGGTGGATGGTCCCTCCTCCAACTCCAGCCAACTGTCTGCAGTGGACAGGCCCACCACCGCTGACCCATGCAGACACTCAGGAACTGTAAGGGAAATCAAAGTTGCGTTAGTGCGTGTGACCTACCCTGCCCCCCCCATAGACAGACCATGACTTACCATGCAGTGATGGGCCACCACCCATCTGGAAGTCACCACCCAGAACACCCTCAATGACTCTGCGCTGCATGCTTCCAGCAAGCCTCTCCTCCTGTGGGGTCAGCTGTACCACCTTCAGCTGTCCCCCACCTGTTGCAGCACGTGCTGCCCTGATGGCAGCCACCTTCTCCTTTACCCTCCTCCTGTCCGTGCCCATCTTTTTCTTACACTCCTGCACGGAGCGCTGGTGGCTGCCATGCAGGTTCACAGCACGTGCCACCTCCTCCCATGCAGCAGCACAGGCTTGAGGTGTTCCCCGTCATCCACTGAGAAGTGGCTCCTGATCCAGGTAGGCCTCGAACAGGGCCTCAGTTTCAGCCTTTGTAAAGTTCGGCCTCCTCCTCCTCCCACCACTGTTTTCCTCCTCTCCAACAACCTGCTCGGTCATTATGTAGCCTGTAAGAATGGCAGTTGTTACCTGTGACTGTGCAGTCCCATGCATGTCCCTGAATCCACAGTCCACACTTCCAAACAGCATGCAACTCACCAATAAACTGCAGTAACCGACTATGGCCACTGCAGCACATTGTTGCACTTTTATAGTGCAATCCATGCAAATGAGGCAAGGAGCAACTTTAAGTAGATGCAAATTGCAGTGCTGCACCATTGAATGGCTGATTAGATGATTTGCATATGACGGCTGAATATCGCGCTGTTGCACTTTGCGCAATTGTGTTGAATGTGCTGAGCCAATGGCGCAGTTCTGTGACATGTGTAGTACACCTCACTGAGCATGCCTGAGTTTCTGACGCAGGTGTCTGCTGCGCTGATGACGTACTGTGCATGGCAGGCAATGCAGGGCATGGCCACCATTGTGCCAGTGGCGCTATAGTGATGGTCACTACATGGCGCTGTGGCACTGGGCCATCATAGGTGCAATGGCCCAACTCCTTGGAAGTCTGCTATGGTGCTGGCACACAGGCAGCCAATCACACTACACGCATTGTCTTCCAATGGGGCTGTGCGTGGCCATGCACCAGAGACCCATGACCCTGTGCCCGACCTTTGTCCCCTAGGCGCCATGCGTCAGGCATGGGTGCACCTCTATCATGCTGTTCAGTAACAGCATGATAGGGAATGGCAGCACTGTACTGTGCAGCATCTGCACGTGGGGAGCCACGCTACAGAGTGCCATATTGCCTACTATAGCTGTAAGGATGGCACGCAGATGAGCAGCACAGTGGACAGCCATTGAGTTAACCAATCTGGTGGCAATTGTTGAGCCACACCATGGGCCTCTCTTCGGGGAGGCACCCCTGGACAGGGCCAGGACCCAGGTGTGGCAGAAGGTGGCCACTGCCCTGGAGGAGGCCACTGGATGGAGAAGGAGCATGGAGCAGTGCAGGCACTGCTATGGGGACCTAAGGAGGAGGGAGCCAGAGCTACTGGCACGTCTGCGGGCACGTGCCAGGAGGGGCATGGTGCCATGTCCAGGTAGGGGTTCCATACACACACTTTTATCATCCATATGGGTCACAGTGTTGTATGTGTCCAGCACATAGGGGAGGGACCGTCTGGGGTTGGCTGTGGCAGTGTTCACAGGGAGTGGGTTGGGTGGGTCTGGCTGGGGGGGGAGGGCACACACCTTGGGGCAGGGGGACTTTGCTTTGGGATTGTACTGATGTTCTTCTCTCCTTGTTTTCCCCACAGGCCCGGACGAATGCCGCAGGTTGAGGGAGGAGCGGCGGAGAGAGGAGGACGTGCAGCCAGGCAGGGAGAGGGCCATCACCGCCCACCTGACCGGCTCGATTAGGGTGAGTGAAATACATCCATGATTACTATTGCATGCTGTGTAACAGGGCGGGCAGCAGGGCATGGCCACCATTCATCGACACCACTGCCATGCACGCAACTTGTTACAGTCAACACTGTCCAGTGGCAATGTATGTCTGGGAGTGCATCAATGGTGGTCCATGCGTGCACCAGGTGCATGGTTGTGCCACTTCCTTTGCACCACATAGCCATGTCACTAAATGGCCATGGTGGTGCTGTGCATGACTTGGCCGGTGGGTGTGTGCAGCATTCCGCATGGCTGTATGCACCTGGGTGGGCAGGTCCTGTGGACGTGATCACTGCAGGTGGTCACACACCATCACAGTGGTATGTCCCATGGCCGTATGCCATGCACAGTGGGCGGGCTGTATGGTGTTGTGCATTCACCCCTATTGACTGTGCTCCCTTGTCCTAGGTACCCGCCATCTAAGGGACATCAGGGAGGCTGTGTGGGAACTTCTACTACTGGACCAGGAATCCCTGGAAATCCTCTGGAGATTGGATACAACCGGGGTACTGAGGAGGCACAGAGGCTGGACGTGGCACAGCACAGAACGGCGCTCCAGCTAGGGATCCCTCAGTCCCTGAATTCCCCTACCCCTGGACCCACCTCAGACCCTCCTATCCCACCCCAATTGTCCACCCTGCCCCCTACCCACCCCCACCTTGTTTGTGGCCCCATCCCAACCTTGTATATAGTTTTTGTATTCTTGTAAATGGTTGAATATTATATTTTTGCAATACATTTGATTTTGATATGAATACTGTGGTGGTCTCTGATTTGCAGCGGGCTATAGGTGCTCAGCTGCAGTGGTGTGCATGGCATCAGGGGTGGTGCAGTCATGGGTATGTGTGTGTGTCCGTGTGGAGGTGTCTATGCTGTGGGGGTAGCTATAAGTCAGTGTCTGTGGTGTGTGCGTTGTGCCCTGTGCACTGGATGACTGTGTACAGTGGTCCATGGCACGTGCTCTGTGTCCATGGCGCACCCATCTGCCCGTCCATGGTCCATGGCCTGTGCAGCTGACACACATGCATGTCTGTGACCTGCACAGTCCACTGGCATGTCAGTGGTGGCAGTCCCTGCAGGGCGGCCACTGTACCCATCACTTTGCTGGGTTGCCCCTGTCACTGGTGTGGTGCATGCCTGGCTTGGGTGGCACTGTGGGCACCACAGTTGTTGTCCCACCTCCATGCTGTGCCTTGTGTGTGTTGCAGGGGATATGCCCCACTGTCTGTGACTTGTGCTCCGGGTGACTGCTGGTGGTGTACAGGTCCACAGTGCCTGCGCAGGGTGGCTGGTACTCCAGTGCCATGGGGGACTGCGGGTTGTGTGTACACAGCTTACATGGGCCCACAATGGGGGCTTGGTTGCCCCACCACTGCGCCCCGGTGTTGTTGTGCCCTTGGGTATGCGTGGGTGTCTGTCCATACACTGTGTGGCATCCGGTGTGGTGCATGCTTCCACGCACCACTGTGGGTGTCTGTGCTGGCTGTTGTGGCCAGTGGTGGGTCGGGGTGTGTCACTGGAATACGGTGCAGGGTGCTGTACCACTGGTGTTGGTGTCAAGGGCACGCCCTGTCCCGTGTGGGGTACCTCTTGTGCCGATGCATGGTCGGTCTCTCAGCAGTACCTCGGGGGTACTGTGCATGGTGGCAACATGTCTGCCGTTGTTGCATTGCCGTGTGCTGCCACCCACTGATGGGTGCTCGTGGTGGGGCTGGCTTGCAAGGTTCTGTGGTGCACTGGGTTGCATTGTCACAGTGGGGGTGGTGGCATGCATGGGGTTTCCTGCAGTGGTGGCCACTGCTCATGGGGGTGTCTGGGGGTCACGTTGCAGGGTGTGCTCTGCACTGGGGGGGATGGTGTGGCACGGGGTGGTCTGCCCTCCTTGTGTGCCAGTCACAGGTTGCCGGTAGGTGTGATGGGGCACCATAGCCTGGCTGTGGGTTGTTTGCTTGTCTCCATGGGCCAGTGGTTATTCCAGCCCTTCCCCAGTTGTGCTGCAGTTGGGGTGTGGGGGGATGATGTCTGTTCTGCTGTGTGTTCCTGTGCCCATCTGTGGCATGGGTGGTGGGCCCCTACCTCCCTGGTTGTGCAGTTACATTGCTTTGCTGCTGGGGGCTCCCTAGTTGCGCTATGGCACCTCTGGACTGCTCAGCTGAACATCCCTTGTTGCGCTATGGCGCATCAGATGTGCTCAGCTTCCCCTCCCTAGTTGTGCTATGGCGCAGGTGGTGCGATATTCAGTCGTCGGCTGTAGGTGCAATTTGGCCTGCTCCATTTTTGAATATTGCATCTCTTGCACATAGGTGCAATAGACTTGCGCTTGCTCCTGCTATTGTGCACTTTTTGGGCGCAGTTTGAATATCTGGGCCTTTGGACTGTTGTCAGTGTCTCAGCTATGTCAACATGAGCACATTACATGAATATTATTACTGCTGCCAAGAGTCACCATGCACCCTAATCAAGAAAAGGGAGAAAAGTGATGGTGAACTTCTTTAAAGAGCTACAGTACTGACGCCTCAAGTAAAACTTAAAAAAAACTTAATAATTAGGTACAATCCTACTTGTATTCCATTTATATATTATATATTTCTCCTTCCCATAATTTATTCCTAAAGAAATGTGTATGAATATATAATTGTTGTCCCTTACAGTTTATTCTGAGTTCATCTGCCTCTATAGCTTACTTTCTACTTTAAGTCATTAGCCTCTGTTGTGACATCACAGTCTGTTGCCACGGGAGTAACTGTGAGGTCACAAACAATGCTCTATGACTTCAGGTAGGGAGAAAGCAGCAGGAATAGATGAACTCTTCAGGAGCAAAGATCCAGTTTTCATTCAAATGACTTCATTATTAAATAATGGGGAGGATGAATACAGAACTAATGGGAAATACAAACCGGACAGTGCCTAAATATTATGTTTTATTACAATTCTCCTAAACACGTCACCAAATCATTAAATTGTACGGTATCCAATATTTCAGTCAATGTTTCTGATCAAGGACATTTTGAAATAACTTCTATTACTAGCTTTATCAGTTCCATGATGAACACACAGAAGCCAATGGACAAAAAGATACACACAGTTTTGATTCTAACTACTTTTCAAGACTGAATATTAGTCTAAACTATGATACCCAAGCAATTGTATTCTCGTCATAAGCACACTACATCAAATGTCACCCAATGCCCACCACTAGGAGTGTTTACATTTCCAAATGTTGCTTACTCAAAGTTGATTGTTTGGACAGCATTTAACTGCTTAGCTCTGCAGCCAAATGGAATTCACCACTGCTACAAGACATTGACTGCACTCCTGTGCATGCAGTTCCCAGTGGCATGTATCTTGTTTTTGGCAGTGCAGCACTACACAGTGTACATCACATCGCTTATAATTGCTATAGCAAATCAACACATAGGAGTGTCAGTTACTCAGGATCACTTGTTTGGTAGGTAGCACAGTCATCACTGGTGTTCAAAAATCAGATGGTTGTGGCTTCTAGATACACACCATACACTTCAGGTTATACTCATCACTGACAGTGTACTTCAGCCAAGTCATTAAATGTAGGCTTCTTATGCTCATTTCAGCTCACTGTCCTGGTGAAAGCAAACAATCACATTGCTCTTTTTGAAGCAGAGTCAGGGTGTTTGCCCAATGTCATGCCAAAAGTCTCCCTATCACTACAAACTTGTCCATGTAGCCCACCACCCAGGACACAAAGGATGGGGTCAATAGTAGGTTTTGCGGACACTAAGGTGGCAATGCCACTGTATAGAACAGTGGTGAACCTCATCTAGAGTACTGTGTCCAGTTCTGGAGGCCAAATCTCTAAAAGGACATAGATAGAGTAGAAGTGGTTCAGAGAAGGGTGACAAAAATGGTGCAGGGCTGCATCAAAAGTCATATGAGGGGAGACTGGAGGATCTCACTATGTATTCCCTGGAGAAGAGTAGAGAGAGGGGGCACATGATACTTTCAAATATCTCAAGGGTGTAAATAAGGAACAAGGGGGTAGCACTTAAAAAAAAAAGATGTTCAAATACAAGGGGTCATGATATGAAAACAGAGGTGGGTAGACTTATGGGTAACGTGAGGAAGTTTTTTTTCACAGAAAGGGTTGTGGATCCATTGAGCAGTTTCCTGGAAGAGGTTGTAGGGGCAAAAATAGAGAGGGTAAGTCACAGATCATTTAGGATCTGTGGTATATGAAACAGGTAGGGAAATTGAGCAGATGAGGTGGGCCAAGTGATTCTTATCTGCCATGAAATTCTATGTTTCTATGTTTCTACTAGCCAGCATGGCTATTGACTGTGAAAATCCATTCACTACACAGATTTTACCACTGACCCAGCTTGGGTACCTACTGAAAGTTAACTTCACCATTACAATCATGCATTTCTAGTTTATATAAAATCTTAGTACCCTGATACGCAATTTACAAGCAGTTTGCTAGTGGGCCTGTGCCAATTTCAACACCTGATAATAAGTTATCATACTTTATTGTTTCTTCTCAGGCGCAATACTCTCAAATATATGAAAGAGTAATCGATGCACCGTGTTTATTCTTTCCACTTGACCTGCATCCTGTACTTTTACATCATGGCAGTCTAAGTGATACTCACCCTCAACCATTGCATGACCTGTTATTACATTTAGTTGCTGCACACAACAGAATATTTCTTCTCTGCAGTAGCCCAGCACTATCAATGAGGTGATAAAAACTGTCATTAACACTTGTTTTCAGCAAGGATCCAGAAAACAGATGTCAGAATGTCACAAAAACCTATAAATGGTTTGCTAACGATGCTCACTGGGTTTTGATTACAATCAGTATGCATAAAGCACAGTTGAGCTACTTAGGACCTCTCAAACACAATATTAATGTTTTGATAATGACTCAAAATGAGTCTTTTGTGAGAGTAAGGTGAGGGTAATGGCTGCACACTCCAGACTCAAGTGGAAAATTTAACCATCTGTCACTCTCGCACTAAGAGCCATAGCATGCTTTATGAGATCGTACAATCATAAAATCCAGTTTTTGTGACCATACAAGAGCAGCTGACACCTTTACAAACATAATTGTTAGGCACAGTTTTACTTTGATTTAATATGTAGTCTATGGATATATCCTCTCTATTATTTATTATTGATGAAATTCAAACAAGAACAAGATTTTTATCTGTTTAGAGTTCCTCTGCCTCTACATCTTATTCCTTACTTGAAATCTTAATGCAATTGTGTGACATCACAGTCTTATATGTGAATAACTGTGATGTCACAAGCACAGTATTGTGACATCAGGTTTGGAAGAAGCATTAGGAGCTGATGAACCATCAAGAAACAATTCTCCAGTGTTCAAGCATATGACCTCATTACTAATGATAGGGATATGAAATACTGGACAAATATAAGCTGGTTTGTGTTCAAATGTTATGGGTTTTTTAGTTCTTCTTGAGGCACTGTCGGCTGTTGTAAAAAGCAGTTTCAATCACAATGATTGACTGAGCTGCACAATAAAAGGTCATGTACCCTTTACACTGATGAAGCCCAGCAAAGATGCTTCAAAGATTATGCGTACCCGATGCAGAGGGAGGGGGACAGGGAAGTGTATCAGGGGAAACAAAGACAAGCAGAGCAAGCAGTAAGGAGCATGATGGCTCATACTGAGGAGAATATAGCCCAGGTATTAACAAAAGGGTATAAGACAGTTTTTACAGTAGGTGCGTAAGTGAACAGAAAGACCATGGGAGGGTTTGTAAGGTTAAAAAGGGATGGGAGACCGTGCAGAAGAGGACCAGGAAGAGGTAAACATCCTGAACAAATGCTTCTGCTCAGTATTCACAGAGGAAGGGGAATGGGAGGGACTGAAAAAGAATAACAGAAGCCTTGAAGGGGGGAGGTGGACACTAGTCCTTTTTCAGAGGAGGGAGTCCTGAAGGGACTCACAAATCTTAGAGTGGACAAAGCAATGAGTCAGATGATATGCATCCAAGGGTATTGAAGGAGCTCAGGAAAGTACTGGCTGCACCTCTGACAGTTCTATTTATCACAGCACTGGAATAGGAGTGGTTCATGAGAAATGGAGGAGGGCAGGTGTAGTCCCACTTCACAAAAGTGGTAGCAGGGAGGAGACTGGTAATTATAGGCCAGTCAGTCTCATATCTGTGTTGGGTAAGTTAATGAAAACACTGCTGAAGGACAGAATTGTGGAATTTCTAGAATCCAATCAATTACAGGACCCAAGACTGCATGGATTCACTTGGGGGGTCATGTCCAATAAATCTGATAGATTTCTTTGACTGGGTGGCCAAGAAATTAGATCAGGGTAGAGCAGTGGAAGTGGCCTACTTAGATTTCAGTAATGTGTTCAACACCATTTCACATAGGCAGTATAGCACAGTGGTTTAAGGCTCTGAGCTGCAAATCTGGTGACATCCAGCAGACCAGACCTGGGTTTGAATCCAACAGCTTCCACTTGCATACTGTGTGACCTTGAGCAAGTCACTTAACTTACCTGTGCTCCCAGGTTGCACCTGTAAAAAAGCTTTCAGCTTAGTATGTCTTACCTGGTTAAATAACTAAACAAAAAAATAAACATAGAAGACTAGTAAGCAAGATGGTTAACTTAGGAGTGGGACCAAAGGTGGTAAACTGGGTAAGAAACTGGTTAGGACATAGGAGTCAGAGGGTGGCGGTAAATGGAGTTTACTCAGAGAAAGGGAAGGTGACCAGTGGGGTTTCTCAGGAATTAGTGCTGGGACTGAACATTTTTAATGCCTTTATAAGTGACATCACAGAGGAGCCGAAAGGTAAGGTCTGCCTCTTTTCAGATGACACCAAAATCTGCAACAGGGTCGACACTCTTGGGAGGGGGGTGGAAATGATGAGCAGAGATCTGAGGAGGAATAGTCAAGGGTATGGCAGTTGAGTTTCAATGTGAAAAAATGCAAAATAATACCCTTACGGTACAGAAACCTGGGGACGGAGTACAAAATGGGTAAAGTGGTTGTTGACAATAGCCAAGCAGGAAAGAGACCTAGAGGTCATTATATCGGATGACCTAAAGGTGGTCATGCAGTGTGACAGGGCAATTGGGATGGCTAGAGGGATATTGGGGTGCATATGGAGGAGCATCACTGGCAGAAAGAGGGAGGTTGTGTTGCACCTGTGTACATCACTTGTAAGACCCCATCTGAAGTACTGTGTCCAATTCAGGAAACCATATCTCCAGAAGGACATAGAGTGGAGTAGGTCCAGAGGAGAGTGACTAAATTGATGCAGGGTCTGCATCGAAAGCCCTTTAAGGAGAGATTAAAGAACTTCGATATGCACACCCTGGAAGAGAAGAAGGAGGGGGGGATATGATAGAGACATTTAAATATCTCACAGGGACAAATAAGGTACAGGAGGGAAGTATTTTTCAGAAAAAAGGAGCTCAAGAGCAAGAGGACATGCTATGAAGCTGGAGCGGGGTAGATTCAGGAGAGGTAAGAGGAAGTAGTTTTTCACAGAAAGAGTGGTGGATTCCTGGAACCACCTTCCAGTGGAGATGGTGGAGGCACATACGGTGTGGGATTCAAGGATGCATGGGGTTGGCATAAGGGTATCTCAGTGGAAAGGAAGGGGCAGAGAGAAAGCGCTGAAGATTGATTAGGGTCTACAGTAATACTGTAGGTAGGGGAAAAATGGTCAGACTGGATGGGCCAAGTGGTCATTATCTGCCTTCACATTCTATGTTTCTATGATTGTTGTTCCAATAGTCTCATGCCAGTAACAGTTTATGTACATGTCATGGGTATTCTAAAAAGGGAACAGGCAACACTAAGGGCTCTGCACACTCAAGTGTGGTGCTGATTCCTAATGTGCAATGTTTGTGCTGAAACACTTTGGTTTACTTGCTGGTTTCTGTAATCTAGCTGATTCTATCAGACTAGTTTTACTTAGTTCAAAAATGACATCTTTGTCTACTACACATTAAAGAATCACCAGCGGCTGACATCCAAGCAGTAGGCAGCAGTGGGAGATTCAATAGCATGGAGTGCATGTTAGAGCTGTTATACCCTCAAATTAAATGTTTTATGTGTCTGCTTTTCTCCAAGTGCAAGGTATCTGTGTGACTGTACTTAGAGTAAACAGTGGGAACAGCTAACAAATGATCAGAAATTAAATAAAGTTTAAGTGTGCACTGAATGCTATTGAATCTCACATTGCTACTTACTACTCTGAAGTTATGTTCAGGGAACCAGCACAACACAAATCACAGAATGACTTGTTCGAGGAAACAATGGCGATATAAGTTTAAACTGTCATTGCCTGCATCTTCACGCCCATGCATGAAAGCTAGGGGTGTGCACTCAATCAACATTATTTCCCGAATACCATGAATGATGCACTATTCATTATTTGGATCCCAAGTAAGAAATAGTAGAACTATTCATCCCTCTTCAAGAAATGCTGTCTAAAAAACAAAAGGGAAATCCAACAGCTCACCCACCCCCTTCCCTAGCCCAGATCCTTTAATAATAGACCTCCCTGTCCCCCAACCCTCAATTAGCACCTAAATACACCCTCCCCCAGCACCCATGTTTTGATAAAAATTTAACTCCAGATATAGGCTACTGGTAAACCTGCCCATCTCCATGGGTGGCTGCCAACTTTCATCTGCACTTCATATTTATTCATTGATTGTACCCCCTTCCCCCACCTTGGTAGCAGCACCCTTGTAGTAATACACTCATAGTAGGCACACTCAGGACCCTCATAGGACCCCCACAGCACCCACATACACATATCACCATCCGCCACACTTGCACACAAGAAGGCAACTGATACAGTCTGCTCTCCTCAGTCCACAGTCAGCTGCCTTCTTCTGAATGAAGACACTCATGAACTTGATGGCACAGAAAAAACAGCTAATCACTTGATCAGCTGGTTTTACTATGTGAGCAAGAGGGTGAGTGTCTCATTCAGAAGAAGGCAGCTGGACATGGATTGAGGAGGGTGGGCTGGGTCGGGCATCTTCTTTCCTTCTATGTGTGGTGTAGTAGGGGTGATATGATTGTCCTGACTGTGCCTGCTAACAGTACCTACAACAAGGGTGCTTCTATCGGGGGGGACAATTAATGAATAAATAGAAAGTCAGCAGCTGGCTGTGGAGGCAGGTGGGTTGTGCCAGCCACCAATAGCAGGAGTTTAATTTTATCAAAACGTGGGTGCTGGGAGGGAGGAGGGGGATTTCCTTGTTACCTAAAGGTGTAGGGAAGGTGACTTCTGTATTTAACAGGTCTGAGCTAGGGAGGAGGGTGGGGTGCTGTTTCTTTTTCTTTTTTTAAAAAAAACAAATACTGAATATCTGGCCTATTATTGAATTCCTGGTGTCTGAATGCAGAATATTTGGCTGAATATTGGGAGAAAGGTATTCACACAGCCCTAATGAAAACACGTTGCAAGAAACCATAGTGTGCTTTGTCCTGGTGTAGCCCAAGGCATGGACATATGTAAATGCATTGTTTTCATTGCTGAGTGTATTTATTTAACACTTCAGAATTAAACTTTCAGCTACAGTATGAGCTCTTTTACAAAGGCTCCACGTCAAGAGACAAAACAACAGTTACAACAGTAACAATGGTACAATTCACATAAACAGAAATACAGGTATCTAACATAAGAATACTAGCTGGACAAAACAGTAGTTTTGCAGTTGATTACAAGACATTGCAATTAACAAGTTTGAGAGGTATAATCAGCTGCCTTGGGAACAGGCATTGTCACAAGTTTCAGGTCCTAAATTCTTCAAAATAGTTGCAGGTAAAAGGAGGAGGGAGAGGGGTGCAGGAGGGGGCATTGACAGGCACAGACCTGGAGATTAGCTGGAAATATTGGAGATAGGAAAGCAACAGGTGATAGGTGAAATAAAGTGGATGTGAGTATGAGGTAAGGGCAGGATTGGGTGTGAGACCATAGTGAGGGGGAGAAGAAATGAGGGGGTAGGAGCAGGTTGAGAGTCATAGGGATGGGATTGAATTAATAGAGCTCAGGCATACAGAGAGAGGGGCTGGTAGGGACAAGGTGGGAAAAAGGGCTAATCTGTGGTGGATTAAAATTCTATCAGGAGAAGTTGGGGAGTCTGATTTCCCACAGTGGAGCACTTATGTAGAAGGCGAGTGCCTTACTGTGGGGTGTAAGTGCCTTATGCACATCTGCATTCACAAGTTCTAGTGTTGATTAGGGATTGCTTCTGCTCATGTTTAAAGGTAGAGAAGCTCCTTGCATTGTTTACTCCAACCGGGAGCTCGTTTAGCCTGAGGGGAGCCCTGTAGGTGAATGGAACGCTGGCCGAGGGATGTCCTCATGAAGGGGACGCATAGGGCACCTCTACTCATGCCCCTTGTGTGATGCTGCTGGTGAGCCATTAGGATGATATGTTGGATACAGGGGGGTGCAAGGCCTAGTTGAGCTTTTTTACCTCATAAGCAAGTTTGTAATTTGACCCTGTCTCTGAGTGTGAATCAGTTAGTTTGTTCATAGAAAGTGCACATGTGGGTATGTTTATCTGCCCCAAGGACTAGCCTACATGCTTTATTGAATGCCATAGTCACCTGTTTTAGGGCAGTTTCTGAGGCAGCACCATACATCACCAGACCACAGCCAATTATTGACAGAATAGAGCTGGTGACAGAGAGGTGAAGGAATGTGGGCATAAGGTAATGACGGTGCCTAAATAAAACCCCAACTCTGATAGTGACTGCTTTTACTACCTGTTCAGTGTGCCTCTAGAAGGACAGGGTGTCATCTATTATGACCTCTAGGTATTTTAAGCAGTCTACCTGCTCCAGTGGGACTGCCTTGTTGTTGGTAATGGTGAGTAGAGGGTTTCTTGCCTTGTGTTGATAGCTTGAGATGAGCATGGTTTTCGATTTTTATGTTTGCTTGCATGCATGCGCAAGAAACATTATGTGGCAGCTTAGAAGAGAAGTGGGTTGTGGAGGTGTGACACTATGGCGGCCAATGCCGGCACTGCATTTGTGGGCATGGAACTGTTCACCTAATGCAGGCCCAGTGTCTTGATGACACTGGTTCTGCAGAAGTGCCACCAACTTGAAACGATTTGGCCGCTGCAATGAGGGGCCACCTCTTCATTGCAGCATCAGCCATTCCACTGCAATGAGGAAGCAACCCGTCTTTGCAGGGCAGTACCTTGCCTGGTGTAACATTTCCCTAAACATGGTGGTGGCCTATGCTGCCACCTCAGAGCCCCATGAAAGTCGACTGATGGGGGTTCCCAATCCCTCTGTCGGCATGCCCCGACATAGTTCATTTGCCTACGGGGGAGTGCACTTCCCATTTGCATAATGTTCCCCCCACCATTTGTTGTGTGCCAAGGGGGGTGCCCAGTCCCCCTCGGCTCTTGCCCCCCCATACACTTGGTATGTACCGATGGGGGTGCCCAATCCCCGTCAGCTACAGCCCCCCCAAAATAAAGTACTCAGGTGGCACACTGGGAGCCCACCCCGTCGTGCCAAAAGTCCCTGTAAATAAGAAAACCATCCTGCGATGTTATAAATTTATTTTTTAACCTGTAAAGTAGAAAATGGTCCCTTGTTGAGTCTCCCAAATCTGTGCCCACCCACTGCACACCCCACCTCCCCACATACCCCCTTCACCCCATACTTACCTCCGGAGTCCAGCACGATGATCTTCGGTGGACTGGGAACAAGTCTGCACTCTTCAAAGCCAACCGCAAACTGAAGAAATACCGGTAAGCTGTATAATGGCATAAATGTTTTTTTTTCAACTTATGTGGATATCTCAGGCATTTTTGGGACTTTTGGCACCACATTTTCAACATGGGGTTATTGGGACCCCTCCTCATGAATTCAGTCACTGTCATTGCATTATTTGGTCCGAAAGGTGATTTCATGGTCACTGCGTGGAATCACCTTTCAGGACCGATTAACAAAACAACAGTGCCACTGTTTATGAGGTGGGTTCTCAAAAACCTGTACTGCAAATCTGGTAAAAAAAAATCAAAAAAATGACTGTTTTATGAGCATGCATTTCGCAGTTTCCACACACACGCATAACTTCGCAAATCTGTAATATTATCACTCCAGATTTTCAAAATTGGCATTTTTCCACACCTCCTTATGAACAGTGCAGCTGTCATTTTATACATCCTGGCTGAAATGTGTTTTCACACTTCTGGCGCAGAATAGTAGGGTTGGTGTGGGAAATCAGTGTTTGACACAGCTTAAGAAAATCACAGTGCACTGTTCATGAGCAGAGGTCCTAAAATGCCTTTGTTGAAAATTTGGTGACGAAAGTCTATAAAATGACTGTGTTATGATCATGTGTTGTGCAGTTTCCATGCACCCTCGTAACTTTGAAAATTTGTAATTTTTTCATGCCAGATTTTCAACATTGGCATTTTTTCAGACACCCTTATGAACAGTATAGCTGTCATTTTTCACATCCTGGCTGAAATGCATTTTTGCACTTCAGGCAAACAACAGCACGGCCGCTGTGGGAAGTCGGTGTTCGGCACAGATTAAGAAAATCACAGTGAGCAGAGGTGCTAAAATGCCAAGGTTGAAATTTTGTGACAAAAGTCCATAAAATGACTGTCATGAGCTTATGTTGTGCAGTTTCCATGCACCCTCATAATTTTGTGCATTAGTAATATTTTCACTCCAGACTTTCATCACTGGCATTTTTTCATACCTCCTTATGAACAGTACAGCTGTCATTTTTCATATCCTTCCCAAAATATGCATTTGCACATCTTGTGCAGAATAGCCAGTTGCTGTTGGAAATCAATGTTCAGGACAGATTAAGATAATCATAGTCACAGTGTTCATGAGCAGAGGTCACAAAATGCTTATGTTGAAAATTTGGTGAAATAATTCCATTAAATGACCAAGTTACAGACATGCGTTGCACAGTTTCAACATACGCATGAAAGTTCAAGCATTTTTAATATTTCACTACAGATTTTCAACATTGTCATCTCTTCACACCTCCCTATGAATGATACAGCTGTCATTATTCACATCCTGCCCAATCTGTGTTTTCGTACATCTGGCGCAGAATGGCACTGTCGCTGTGAGAACTCAAAGTTTGGGACACATTAACAAAATCACAGTGCCACTGTTCATGAGAAGAGGTCCCAAATGCTTTCATGAGATGGGGGTCACAAAAAGGCCATGTTGAAAATTTGTAGTGCAAATACCAACAAACGCCCAGGGCATTAGGGTTTCTAACCATAACATCCCACCCTGTACAGACTGACAGACATCAGGGGTGTGCCTTTGGATTGCCAACTGTAATGCTCATGCCACTCCACTCCCACTACCCCTGCAGCCAGCGACAGGCATCGAGGTGTGCCTTGGACTCTTCGGCCCCAGAGTTCACACCATTCTCCTATACTACACCCACTTCAGCGTATGTCCTTATGGAATGGGGTGACTGTAAAGCTGAACACCCCAAGGCACACCTCAACACTTGTCAGTGTCTGCAGGATAGGGTGAGGTGAAATGGCATGAATATTATGGGTGATGACCCAAATTCATATCCCAATGCTTGTCCGTCTCTGCAGGGAGGAGGTGGGGTTGGCGTGAAGTTCAGTACTTCACTGCCATTCCTATTCTGCATCTGTCTAACTCCTGAATTTCCAGTGCTAATACCAGCAAGCAAACATTCAGCATTGACAAATGCTTGTTTCTAGTTAAGTAGCAGCTTTTGTTATTGAAACCAGTCTTAAAGTCTTCAAGTGTATAATACTTTCTTTGTTATTACAGGTTGTAACACATGTTGGCTTATCGTTTGTATGTCCTGCAGATCTATGAAGGCTGGAAGCTTGGATACAGTCATCGTGTGATCATTCCTTCCTGCATCATCATCAAAGCCATCCAGAGATGCTTTCTATCAGTGGATAAAGATCATGTTGGTTTTAAACCTTTTGAGGGTTTCTGGATATTTCCAGAATCCAGTAGTGAACAAGAAACTCAATGACACATTTAGCTCCACCAGACTGTGAAGTGTATATTGTGATGCATATGTTGCATAGGCTGCATAGTATGCAAAATTACTTTCAGTGTTTCAAAGCCAAGAGGCAGATCACAAGGCATAATGCCATCAGTGTGCCTTGTCTAGATGTGCACTTTACATAACCAAAGGTTTTAGTTGTCTTGCAGTTTACTGTAGCATACTATATTGTAAGACACAAATTGTGTTTACTCCAAAGTGGCCATCTTCTGTTACTATGACTCTCCAAAGCACCAGCAGATGACATGAAAGCAGTAGATAGCAGTGTGAGATTACAGAGCATGTAGTCCACCTTAGAGTTTACATAAGCTCTGGTACTTCCTTTTCTGGTTCCATTTTCTACCTTTGGCTAAGTAACATCACAGGATCATACACTTGGTGCAGTAAGAAGTGCTGGACTGGAAATATGAACTCTCTTACATGCAGTGCTGGCCATTGATGCTCCCACTGTTGCTTATGGCTGTGTCAGCTACAGTAAAGGTAGCAATCTGTATGAATGTAGGATGTCAGCCAAGAAGTAAATGAAGTTCATATCATATCATGTCATTTATCATATCATATCATACAGTCAACTTTAAGTAAACCAAAAGATGCACACTGTTACCATTGCCACAATTGGGTGTGGGTCCCTTTGACTGTTCCACTGTTAAGAACTAAACTTATTTGACTGTGCCTCTGCAGGAATGTTATTTCTCTGGAGACAAATACTGCAACAGTACCATCTTTGTGACTCAGTCTGCACCAGTGAACCACAGCTTTGGAACAAAAATCCTTCATTCTATGTGGGGCTAGTTGGATGTTTGTGTGTGAGACAGAGGTACAGTAAATCTTGTCTGTATACTGCTGGCAGTGGTCACTAGACTGCCAGGGATATACCATATCTAGCACTGGGGTGAGGGGTGTGTGGCCCAAGCTCCTCAGTGGGTTGTCGGTGGGGTGGCAATGGGTTGGGGGATGTGGTGTCTTGCATCTTCACACCCCCATCACCCATCCTGTGTACAATATGTATATAAACCAGTGATATACAGTGTCACCTTCATGTGTACTGTCCCTGCTGCTATTCTGTTCCTTTGCTTCACCACCCTCTGAGTGAAGAAGTATACTGTAATGGTATCCCAGAGTTACCACCTTCAAGCTTCCAGATATGTCCCCATTTCCTGCAGCTATAATAAAAGCTTGAGGTACTGTGGACATGTTGCACCCTGTTGAGTTAAGTTTTCAAAATGTATATGTCCCCCCAACCTCTGTGGTATTACAATATAGCCTCAAAAATCACAGTTCCCTATCTAATATTGTAGATATATGGCACCATCTATTGTATCAGACTGATGCTGAATTGCAAACTGACATGTGTTGTTGTTGCTAGTTGCTTGGTCCACATCAGTTGACATCAGAGAAGGGCTGCAGCATTGGGGTATTACATAGCCAGTAGTACAGGTTAGAGCATTCAGAAGCTATGATCCTATGTTTGCTACCCACACTGTTTCACTGTATATATGCACAGTACTCTGTGACTGTACTGTACATAACACTGTTTACACAGTGTGCCAAGATAAACAAAAAACACAGCATATGGAAACAATAACATGCAGTGGTGGCTGTAAAATCAGCCTCAGCTGCAGCCTTCCGCTGATGTCATCCTCTTGGGAATTGATGATTAGCTGCTTACATTAACTGGTCTGTTTGAAGGGCTGCAAATTTAGTCAGGAAGCAATACATCACAAATAAATCAACTGTACTGCAGGCCTTTGAAGAAAACATAACTATTTCCAACATTGTTAATCACACAGGTATGGCATGTATGTGTGTGTGTGTTGTATGTTTCTGTTACATTTATGTCTGTATCTCATGCACATAACACACACACACACTCACCCACTGCTTTATTCATCTTGCCCAACACTGTTGTGCTTTATTAGAACATGATGCATGCCGCGCCACATTCAGTTTCTTGCTATTAATAATCAAACTGGTGATTGTAACCTGTTATGATTATCAACACAGAACTGCATTGTTGAACTGTTTATTTCATGAAACATCTCATGAGAAATACACTCATTATGAACCACAAAACCATGCATGCCCTGTGTCTCTAGGGGTTATCAGAGTACACTGCCTGGGTTTTTTGGGTGACAGAACCACACTGGAAAGCTAAGCAATTGGGGCAAACTAAGGACTCAGAAATGCATTCTTATAAACAAAAGAGACTCAGAATAGCTCATAATAACATGTTCTAGAGTATGTTAATGATTCTTGATGATAAAAATGTAAACTTTTATTTACAGTAGCACTGTTTGTCTTTTGCTCCCAGGTCATTCCTGAAAACAGGCACTTGTGCCTAGTGGGCCTTACCCAGTTACCAAAGAATTAAATAAAATAAATATTAACCACTCTGCATACTATACATACATACATATTATAAATCATCTTGATGCATTTTGTTTTTAAATTAAATTCAGCTATTACAGACAATAAAACTGTAGTAATTTGTAGCAAAATAGCACAATCCGTGTGCACACTGTATGAAGAAACATATTTGAAATCAAATTGATAGTTTTGATTTGCTCAAAAGTAAACTGTTATTTACAGTCAAACAAATTTCCTTTTTAGAAGATTAAAGAAGACCCTGGGTAATTAAATGCAATATGCTAACTGAAGATTGACTGTAAAATTCTCAAATGATTTGCATGAGACAATCTTTTGTGGAAAAATAGTACTTGAGTGTTTAGAAATGAACAATCTTGACTGGACAAAAATAAGGTCATGCATTTATACTGACTAGTGCATCAAACAGTGTTCAGTGTCTACTGCCAGTACATTATTATTGTATATTAATGGAAACAGCAGACCAGCTGATCAACTATTTGTTGCTTGGATGGGCATGGCTGTCAGCAATATTATCATGGACTGATAGAACATTCATTGATAGTAAAGTGATTTCTTGTTGCTTCAATTGCAGTACCTTGACAAGCATGTCAGAAATGTAGTAATGAGACTTAGCCTCAAAGAGTGGCTTGGCAATCTATTCCTTCTTGCTTTTCGGGTACACAATGTGGTAACATTTCACGCAGTGGTTACTAGATGTAGCAGTTGGATTACTGACCACCACATGGAGGTGACTGACGTTTTAACTGTGATCCAGTATTGCAAGCATTATTTTTGCCTTCATTCTATCATGACTGAAACTCTCAAATTTAGGGCAATACTTGCACAGCAATGCATGGAATACCTCAATATTTCCCAGTGTGTGGCAGAACTGCATGACATGCTTTAAGCAGTTTAGGAACAAGCAATTGTACAGTATTTTGTACAACTCCCAAAAGTCCCAATGGACTTGATCTTCATCATCCAGCCATTTTCAGTGTACATTCTCTTCCAGTGGGACAGAATGGCTACATGCATGGAATTTTTTGGCCCATGTCACCTAGTGACTATTGGTAATGTGATTCATCATATAAAAATGCATTTCTCTTGCAAGAGCGTAGCATCACCTTCACAAGTCTCCATAGTCCACCACAAATGATTTGAAATGTTGTGGCACCATTCCATCAATATCTCACATCCCTTGTTTTTGGCTTGTGCCACTATGTTTTTGGATATACTCTTAGAGAGGTGCCACAGATCATATTGATGCTGTATTGTTGGATATTGTTTCCTTAGGAAGTATCCAATTCTGTGATGATGGTTGGTGGAGATTAATGATATTTGATTTTTGTTGCATAGTAGAGTTCTGTAAACAGCTGTCAAATGCTTTTTTTCTAATGCAGTGGAGTTAATCCTGGATTGAACTTACTCTAGGCTAAAGTTCACAATTTTATTTGTATTCACGTTCAGCATAGTGTAGCTGCCGAACTTAGCAGAGAATCTTGGGCTGTCAAAACACCAATCTCCAGTGAGGTGTGCAAGCTGTGTTTGTAATTCTGGTAGCATTGTTTGCTGTTGCAAGAAACAGTAATCCTGAATGATGGGGAATAGGAACTCTTTCTGAGATTTGAATAAAGATGTGGATGAAATAAACGTAGACCCATAAACTCACAATTGCCCAATCCTTACATATAAAGTTCCATTAATTAAAACTGCACCAGCAGTGAGAAGGTTGCCTGCTGGCATTTTCCCAAGTAATGGTTGAGAATGCTAGTATAGTATGTTGTGGCCTTTGATGCAAGTAATCTTCACTGACAACATACTATAGTACCAACTGATTTTGTTTCTCAACATCATCTGCTCTAGAGTGACATTGAGGACAGACTATCTTACTAAAGAAGTTATACAAACAACTCTCAAATGCAATATATTTTTGCTGATGTTCAAGGATTTCATCTCTGTCCTGGTCATCACACCTTATGTCACTATTTGAGTCTTCATTGGAAGACGCATAGAAATCGCCAGAGTCTTCTAATACAGTAGCTGTGACAGTTTCAGCACTGTTGTAATTATCTCTGCAATGCTCCAGATAACTGCTGTCTTGTGCTGTGAGAACTGATGACATGAGAGATTCATGTTGGTACGGAATGATATTTGGAATTAGTGTAAACAGCATTGTGTGAGTCATTTTGTCACTAACCATTTTACAAAATGTTGATAGTGGTGTAGGCCAAGAGTAGTGGTGGTCCAAAAGAGAAAGTTCTTCACTAATGATTTCCTCTGGACACTGCATGGCTGCCTCATCAACACATGTTTCAGTTTCAGTGCTGGAGAAAGCCATACTCAGTGGTTCAGTCGCTGTTCCCGTGCTGATGTAATCCCTTTGGTTTACATCAAACAAATCTATGTGGAAATGTCACTGACTGTGGTTGTGGCACTGTTCCTATCCACAAGTTCACGAAAAACATGGAATGGTTCTTCTTCTGTCACTGTGTTGGAAGCCTACTATCAAGCACGTGAATGTATTCAGTTATGGAGTAATTCAGGCACAGAAGTCAGTCTGTTTTAACAGGACAGAGAAACTGGGTAAAATCAGTTAGACATGCAAGTACTTGCATGGGATAAATAGAGTTGATGACCATAACATTCTATAATTCATGTCAACTACACGGACAAGCTTAAAGTCAATGCACAGCCAACAAAAGTGAATATAGGTGCAGAGACAGCAGTGCACTATCCCAAGTGCATCTCAAAATGCTTTGATGCACTTGTAGAATAACTGAATATGGTTCCCATAGTTCATTAATTTTTTTACATTAGCACACTAAAAAAAAATGATGCAACACAACAAAATGTGTTTGTTGATGCTACTTAGCAAATTTCAACATTAAAGAGCAACTATCTAGCTGCTAACCCCAAGAAGCATGACAAATCCTAATCTGCCCCAAAGTTGTATGCTGTTAATACTTCTTGTTCTAGTAGCCCCTATTTTTTAAAGGAAAGGATTATAGTTTGGCTTTGTGGAGCTGAACTGCTCCAATCCCTTCCACTTCTTGGTACCTCCACAATATGTGATCAGCCCCCAATCTGCCCCCATGCTAGCACAATTTGTGAAGTCATTATGTGGAAATGGTAGGAGTGCACTCCATAGCCATGAATGGGGCCATTTTTAAAGTTGATTTTTTCATAGTTTAGGTCATCATTTAGAACAAATCAAGGCCACTGCATAACTAACAAGGACCTTGAACTCACAAAACGTGTGAGTGTGGAGGTGGATTGGGGTGGATCACACATCGTGGGGGTATCAGAAAGTGGAAGGGATCAGTGTGGCTTGACTCCATGAAGCAAAAATATGATCCCTTCCCTTACAAAATGGGGGCTTTTAGAAAAAAAATATATGCGGCATACAACTTTGGGACAGGTAAGGATTCTTCATGCTTCTTGGGATGAAATTTGAAAATGAGATGGTCAGTTGTTTTTTTAAAGCCACAGAGTCTGCATTTCTCATGGCCATGTCAACAGGAGTGTGCACTATACATAGACAGGGTTGAGAACACAAAAGAAGGTCTGCAAAATGATGCAGGCCCTGCACCAAATTTCCTATGAGGGAAGACTTAGAGATCTAAAAATGTATACCATGTAAGAGAGGATGGAGAGAAAGGATATAACAGATACGTGTACAAGAATTTTGTGGCATGCAATGAAGATAGAGGTGGAAAATTTTGAAGGAATTTAATAGTCATTCTTCACCAACAGTGTGTTGAATGCCTGCAACAATCTTGCAATGGGGATCATGGTGGCAAATGCAGTGTTGGGCTTCAAACATGCATGATATAAGTATAAATGTAAATGGGTATCCATGCAGTGGCTGGAGGGGTGTGTCAGAGATCAGGTAGGGTGGCACAATAGACGTGGAAAGTAGTGGCAGACTTATGCCAAACTGTCTATATCTGCTGACAAATTTTATCTTTCCATGTTGCTAGATGTATTTCAATACTGAGCCACATGTAAAACCATTGCAAACATACCAAGCACATGCATCCATTCTCCTACTCACAAATGAATTTCTTTGGATTCAATGGATTGCTATTTTGCAGATCAGAAACCTGTAGTAGAAAACACAATTTAAATATACTGCACTGTAATACACATGGGGATTTGAGCGCCTGCAACAACTACAATTGCAAAATATCTGTTTTAAAAAAACATTTAGTGACCAACATCAAATGGCAAAATTCAGAAATAAAGCACCCCCATGTAAGAAAACTTAAAGAGAAAGGGAAAAACAACAATTGTTGTGAAATGCAAAATTGTTATATCATGGCAGAACGATGATTTTGACTGGTGTGATTTTTCTGAGTATTAGTTGCACTTGAACTCAGTTGTTCATCTGCTAGTTGAAACAGAGGAGTTAAAACAACATGGGATAGTGTGCACTGTCACAATGGGACACTAGTTAAGCTACTACTAGCACTGACATTGATTACCTCTTTATGGTCCCTACTTTGGATCCTATTGATGGTATTCATCCTCTGATCACCTTTGCACATGGGAAAAATGGTATCAACAGAGTGTTTGAAAGAACTTCCTTGCTTGCAGCTCTGGTGATAATAACTGAATTTAAAAATCTAATTCAAACAACCAGTCTTCAAAGTGAAGAGAGCACAAACTGTGTTTTTTTTTGGGGTGGGGGTTCTTCAGTTCTTTGTTCACAAAATGTTTGATGTTGCCAACATTGGTGCAACATCTTCTGACCCAAACCTCTGCACAGTTGCTGTCTTTTGGTAACTGATAAATGGAAACTTCCTTTGGTAGTCAGCCACTGTGTGTTGAGCAACCATGTGGCACTGTAATTGTTTCTAAATAGAGGTGTCGAATCTGCACAGTTTGATCTGTAATTAAAAAAAAACGAAGTTATAAAACCCACTTAAAGATGACAACATACACAGAATTAGTTGTCATGGTCAAAAATGCACATACTAAATGGAGTAAGGAAGGACAGAGAAATGCACGAGATGCTGTTACATTGAGTAAACAAATACAAAGATGTTGCTGCATTGAGTAAACAAATGCATAATGACCCAAAGTAGATTGTCATTCATGGTTCAGATATGTGCATTGAACATGTATTAGCTGGAGGGCAGAAGTGAGAGTTGAGAAAGGAGAAGATCACAATGGACGATGCAGTCAGAATCACAAGAGTTGTGAGTTTAACATTTCTATGTTTTCAACTAAACATGGTTTGTCAGCATGGTTGAGTGGATGCATTTCTTTAGTTCCACAGGTCAGTGGAAGCAGTCCCTGTGCTACTGTCTTTATTGCATTTTTCACATAGCATTTCAGCAGTAAAGTAGACTTGTGAATCACCACAAGACAAGGATCTTATTTCCTTGGGTCTTATATGCAATTAGTGGGGACGGAATGTGCCTACATTTCACCCTCTGGCAGTCATGATCTAGGACATTCTCCCTGACTACCACACATCCACATGTGTTGGGAATTGCCTTTGTGACATAGAAGATCTGGCAGTGCCAGTCATTGACATCTTCTATGCTACATCCCATACCTGAAACCCATTATCTACCCTCCATAGAAGTCGTGACCTAGGACCTTTACATTATTTGCATCCGCATTTGCCTCAAACAGCTGACTTACTTTGCTTTGCTGCAGTGCTGTGCAGAAATTTCAAATTGTATTGGAGCAAAATGTCATGGAGATTCTGAAACGCCACATAAATTCTAATGAATTTCCTTGGAAACAGAATGGCAGAATTCTGTGGCAGAAGAATGTGGAATGAGTTTTGTATGCAACATTTCTGCAGAATTTTATTCCACAGATCTCAATATTTTCCACAGAAATGGTTGTGGAATGATTTTTCATGGAAAAAATGCTGTTCAACAAAATGCTATTCCAAGGATCGCAATGCTTTCTGTGGAAATGGTTGTGGAATGCTGTTCTGCGGAATATTATTCTGCAGGTCTCAGCTGGCAGAATTCTGCAGAAGAACAAGTGAAATTCTGATGGAAATTCCACCGGCTGAATGGTCATTCAGCACTAATTTCATTGGTGGAATTTCACATTCTGCACATCACTACTTTGGTGTCATGATCTGGGAACTTCCCACTGATGCCCTAAACACCACCACCACACACATTAGTATGTGATAGGAACTGTCTTTGTGACATGAAGAGCTTGCAGTGACAATCAGTGCATTCTGCAATGTTCTGTCACATGCCTGAAACCCCTGATTTACCCTCCATTTATTTTTCATGATCTAGGACCTTACCCCGGTGCACTATCTACAACCACCCCCCCCAACCCCCACATATGCATGTGTCGGTGACTGCCTCTGTGACATGAGAAACTTAAAGTGCCAGTCAGTGTCTTCTGCTATGCTCCATCACATGCTGAAACCCACTAACTTACCCCCTTTGCTGTTGTACTCTAGGACTTTCCTCCTAGCACCTTACCCACCACCACCACCCACATCTGCATGTGCTGGGAATGCTTTCACTGAATCGTTTTGACAACAAAGTTGTCAAAATCCCCGACAGTGACAGGTAAAATGCTGACAAGTGAAATGTTGCCCATCAGAGTATCACTGCAACCTACACGCTCCATGTGGGAGGCTCTGCCACCCCCCACCCCATGATTTTGTAACAACCAACTCTGAGTTGGAGTTGATTTAAAGGAGGCAAAACACCAGTGAAACAGCAACATTCATACAGCAGGAGCATTACAGCAACTATCTCTAAATTGTTGCTCTAATGATCTTTCTCTTTTCTCCCCTGTATTTGTGGAGAGGGGTGTGCAATGATGCCAGTGGGGGGAGCGTGCATGTGTCTGCATGTACTCCTCCAGGTGTCTGCTCCAACTCCATCCCTCTTCTGCAGCATTGGCATACTGTCCACAGCCTCCGATAGGGGCCAGTTGAACATTGACCACTGGTGTCCCCCCTCCCCAGAGAAGGAGAGCTGTCCTTCAGATGCTCAGTCCTTCTCCAACCCTGCCAACTCCTGGCAGCCCATGCTTGTTTCCAAACATGGGTCGCTGGCGTAGTGCGAGGTAAGGCGTTCAGCGCCTCAGCCCTCAGTACCTCCGGGCTAGCCTGAAACTGCCTTATTGATATGAAGAGCTTCCAGTGCTACCCAATGACTTCTGCTATACTCCATCCCATGGCTGGAACCCATGAATTACCCTCCCTGACAGTCAAGACAAATTGTATGACTTTCCCCTGGCTTACGTTCCTCCCCAGCTCCCACCATCGCACACATCCACATTTTCTGGGAATTGCCTTGCAACATGCAAGAGCTTGCATTTACAATCACTGGCTTCTTCTCCAATACATCCTGTGCCTAAAACCTTGACTTACCCTCTCTTTGCTGTTGTATTCTAGGACATTCCACGGTGCCCTACTCACCACCACAACTCCAAAATCCACATGTGCTGGCAATTGCCTTTGTGACATGAAGAGCATGCAGTGTCACACAGAGCCTTCTGCTACACTCCACCCCATGCCCTAAACCACTACTTACCCTGCTTTGCTGTCATGATCTAGGATCCTTCCTCTGCCCTTATAGAAATGTAAGTGTGCTGCGTACATGCAGAATGCATGCCACATGCTTAATTGTGCAATGTTTGCATGTGGTTTGCATACACAAAGTGAACCTATGTGAACCAGGTCTAAAAGGCATATGAGGTTCACATGCTGCAAGCTTGACATGTGTTGAGCAGGTAAGCTGGTGTGAACATCTTCTGAAAATCACATCAGGTTTGTGTGTTGCACACCTGACATGAGTGCAGCAGTTAAACTGGTGTGAACATCATTTAAAAATCACATCAGCTTCACATGCTGCATTCTTGCCATGTGTGCAGCAACCAAGCTGGTGCAAATATCATCTAAAACATATCAATTTCTATTTCTCATACTACTGCTATCATTAGAGCCATTAAAATACATTTTTCATTGATTTCTCATTAAAATTAGGTAAACTCATGAATTCTGATCCTTTAGTATTTTGTCATTAAATAGCCATTGTTTTGAAAGTATTGTTCGCTCACTGCATTAAATACCTAGGATATAGTCAGCCAACACCCCCCATTCCAGAAATGTGAAGAGGGGCCTCTGTGTTGTGAAGCCTGACCTTTTTGTTTTGGGCCATGCAAATCCCCTTATGCATATTTAGTGCTATAAATGTGTTTTTCCATGACTGTTACAGCTCACTTACTTTCCCTTTGTCATTTTGTATGAAGCATATAAACTATGGCCATGCTTGATGGAAGATGAAAAATTGGATATTGTGGCAGTCACAGAAACATGGTACATGGGGAACCATGACTGGGATGTCAACATACCGGGGTACACAGTCTACAGAAGGGACAGGTAGGGGAAAAGAGGAGGTGGAGTAGCTCTATACATAAGGAAAGGGATCAAAGCTACAGAACTAAAAAGTAAAGGGGGAGGACAAGAGGCACTCTGGGTCACCTTGGAGACAGGGAATGGCATCACAATCCACACAGGGGTTGTATACAGACCCCCATCTCAAGGGGAGGAAATGGACAAGAAAATGATAGAGGACATTCTCAAAATGGCTGAAAAAAGGGAGATACTGTTGATGGGGGACCTGAATATGCCAGATGTTAACTGGATGACATGTACTGCAGCCACATCCAAGAGCAGGGTCATTCTCGATGCCCTGCAGGGGGCAGGCCTTAGACAGCTAGTGTTGGAACCCACTCGGGAGGAAGCAATACTAGACCTGGTACTCTCAAATGGAGAGAGGATCACAAATTTAGAAGTCAGTAGACATCTGGGAACAAGTGGCCACTGCACAGTGTGCTTCACAATTAGCACAACCATGGAGACAAGCCATATAAAAACAAGCATACTGGACTTTAGAAGGGCTGACTTTGGCAAAATGGGTGAATACCTGAGGAATACACTAGCAAATAGCCAAAAAGGAGGGGTGGAAGAACAATGGAGAAAAATCAAAACTGCCATCATAGAGGCAACAAGCCTTTGTGTGAAACAGATAAAGAAAACAAAGCGGAATGAAAAAACACTATGGTTCTCAAAAGAGGTATCAAGGAAGGTTAAGGAGAAAAAGGCTGCATTCAAAAAGTATAAGGCATCACAGAAGGATCACGACAGGGAACTGTATCAATTAAAGCAGAAAGAAGTGGGGAAGGCAGTCAGAATAGCAAAAGCCCAAACTGAGGAAAAAATAGCCAAGTCAGTTAAGAAGGGGGATAAAACCTTTTATAGGTACATTAGGGAGCATAGAAAGGTTAAGGGAAGAATAGTGAAGATTAATAAGGGAGAGGGGAGGTGGGCAGAGGGAGACAGTGAAAAGTCAGAGACACTGAATGAATACTTTTGCTCAGTATTCACAAAAGAAGATGAGGAGGAGTTACCTAAACTAGACAATAGAAGCACTCTGGATAGGGGGGTCGACACCAGTCCATTTACAGAAGAAAGAGTCCTGAAAGAACTCCTAAAACTCAAGGTGGACAAATCAATGGGGCCTGATGGGATTCACCCCAGAATCCTAAAAGAACTAAGGGAGGACCTAGTGATACCACTGACCACACTTTTTAACAAATCATGGGAGGATGGGGTGGTACCTGAGGACTGGAGAAGGGCAGATGTGATTCCCCTTCACAAAAGTGGGAGCAAGGCAGAAGCAGAAAACTACAGACCTGTAAGTTTTACCTCAGTGGTAGGGAAAATGATGGAATCACTTCTGAAAGAAAGAATTGTTGAGTACCTAGAGGCCAGTGGGGCACAGGACCCAAAGCAGCATGGATTTACAGCAGGAAGGTCATGTCAGATGAATCTAATAGATTTCTTTGACTGGGTGACCAAAGTAATAGACATGGGAGGGGCTGTGGTTATGGCCTACCTAGACTTTTGCAAGGCATTTGACACAGTCCTGCATAAAAGATTAATAATCAAGTTAGCCAGCCTGGGAGTTGGTCCCAGGGTGGTAGCCTGGGTTGCAAACTGGCTGCACAACAGGACACAGAAGGTAATAGTGAGTGGAACAGATTCCGAAGAAAGGAGGGGTCACTAGTGGAATACCTGAGGGCTCAGTACTGGGTCCAGTCCTCTTTAACATCTTTATAGGTGACATTGCAGAGGGTCTGGAGGGAAAGGTATGCCTCTTTGCAGATGATACAAGGATCTGTGACAGAGCTGATACACAACGGGGGGCTAGAAAGGATGAGAAGGGACTTGGCAAGGTTGGAGGACTGGTCAGACATATGGCAACTTAGATTCAATGCAAAGAAGTGCAAAGTAATGCACCTGGGAAACAAAAACCCAGGAGAAGAGTACACAATAGCAGGGGAGGTACTAACAACAACAAAAATGGAACGGGACTTGGGGGTAGTCATATCAGATGATCTAAAGGTTGGTAAGCAATGTGAGAAGTCAGTAAGGAGGGGATACTGGGATGCATAGGAAGGGGCATCACAAGTAGAAAAAGGGAAGTGGTTATCCCTCTATACAGACAGTTGGTGAGACCCAATCTGGAGTACTGTGTGCAGTTTTGGAGACCTCATCTGCGCAAGGACATAGACAGGATGGAAGCAGTCCAAAAGAAGGCAACTAAAATGGTGCAGGGTCTGCATCAGAAATCATATGAAGAGAGACTGAGAGAGCTTAATATGTATACCCTTGATGAAAGGAGGGGCAGGGGGGACATGATAGAAACGTTCAAGTACCTCAAGGAATCAACAAAGTCCAAGAGAGTAGCATCTTTCAGAAAATGAGATGTGTAAGAACAAGGGGACACAATTTAAAGATAGAGGGGGGATGGCTCAGGGGTAATGTGAGGAAATCTTTTCACGGAGAGAGTGGTGGATGCATGGAACTGCTTTCCTGGGGAGGTTGTTGGGGCTAAAACAGTGGGGGAATTCAAACATGCATGGGACAGACACAAGGCAATTGTAGTAGGGGGTGGCAGGAAGTAGGCTGTTGGTTAACTAGAATCTGTAGCTTATCCAGTAGGTAGGGAAATGGGCAGACTGGGTGGGCCAAGTGGTCCTTATCTGCCATCAAAGTCTATGTTTCTATGATTCATGCTCAGCACTCTTTGTGCTGAGAAGGGTTTTGTAAGCATGCACCATACCTCACATTTTGTCACTGAAATGAGGGATATGGACACTCATAATGAGGGACAATGATGTACACTATCCTTCACGATGATCAGGACACAACTTGAAACATGGAGATACACTACCTCAGATTACAGTGGAAATCACTGTATTTACTTGTACTGATGTTAGCCCCTGAGAATTAATTTCTACCATGAAGCATGGGTGCCATTTAGGTATGGTGGTGGGGGAGGCAATTCCGCATTTTTGCTTGGGATATTCTTATGGTTTGGCAATAATGGCATTAAATCTGGATTTAATTTTTTGTACAATAAGAGCTCCCCTGGCTTGTGTTGCACTCATGCTGCAGGTACACTCCTGACTCAACTGTGTCTGTATTATGTTGTCCACTCTCTCCATATATTAGCAGCAGCACCATCACATGTGATGTAGAGGAGCTCCAGCCACGCAAGAGCACTCGAGTCACATGAGTGGGACAATGTCTTTCTTGCATGCTGCAGTTTGGAAGAGTCAGTGAGTACTAAACTCTCAATAGCAGTGTTGTGGTGGCATATTTTTGTTTGTCTACTCTTAGTGAATCTCCATCTCCCTTTGTGGCTGAAGGGGCTGGGAGTGAGCTAGAAGCTAACTTGAGACTAGGCTACCTACTTTCTCTACTAGGCTCGCCTCACCAAAAAAAAAACAGTATGGCCCCCCTCCCCCACCATGGCAGCAAGCTAGGCCTCGCAGCAGCTGTGACAGCAGTGTGGATGGCCTTCATAGGCCTTGATCAGCGCAGTGCGGCAGCAGCCACAGCAGCAGCCAAGCAAGAAGCAAGCAACACAGGTTGGGTGGGTTTGGTTGGTGAAGTGACTTGGTTGCAAACCACATTGGGGACCTGGTATGGTTGGTTCTAGCATCCAGCTTCTGGCAGAAGGACAGAGGAGCGGACTGAAAATGGGGCTGGTGGCACACTGGGCTAGGCTGCAGGTTCTGGCCAGATGGCCAGGTAAGTAAAAGTAAATAGTTTCTTTTACAGGAGGATTGGAGAAGAAGGAAGTACTGAAATATTGATGTGTTTTTGATGTTTCTGCATCTTTGGGTGGCTTTACAATCCATATTATTGATGGGTATTGAATGGAATGTAGTTGGGGAGAAAAATTGGGACAGAGTTTTTTTTTTTGTGGGGGGGTGTCAGAACTTTAGGCAGGAAAAATATTTGTTAGTAACTGGGTGGGTTTAAGTCCAAATCTGATGCACTGTTCTGGGGTATAGACAGATGAATCTTATACTTTTGAATGTTTCCTGACTTTCATATCACTTTTCAGTCACAACAAATACGTTTTACGTTTTAGAGACGTTCCAGACATTCCAGAGCTTACCACCTAGGGGCTAACTAGCACCTGGCCTCCACTGTTTATTGCCTTCCCCTGCTGAAATCTGAAATGGTGCCCCTGCCATAAAGTCTAAATTTACAGGACATGCTCTGTGTGAGCAGTCAAAATCACAAGAGTTGCGAGTTCAAAATTTCCATGTTTTCAACTAAATATGGTTTGTTAGAATGGTTGAGTGGATGCATTTCTTTTCTTCCACAGGTCAGTGGCAGTAGTTCCTGTGTTGCTGTCTTGATTGCATTTTTGACATGGCATTACAGCAGTTAAGTTGGCATATGAATCACCACGGAACCAAGATCTTATTTCCTTGGGTCTTAAATGCTATTAGTGGGGAGGGTATGTGCCTACATTTCACCCTCTGGCAGTCATGACCTAGGACATTCTCCCTGGCTACCACACATCCACATGTGCTGGGAACTGCATTTGTGACATGGAAGAACTTGCAGTGCCAGTCATTGGCTTCTTCTATGTTACATCCCATGCCCAAAACCCATTATCTACCCTCCATGGAAGTCATGACCCTTGACCTTTACCCTGTCTGCCTCCCCATATGCCTCATAACACCTGACTTACTTTGCTTTGCTATAGTGCTGTTCAGAATTTTCAAATTCAATTGGAGCAAAATTTCATGGAATTATGAAACTCCACAGAAATTCTGACAAATTTCCCCAGAAACAGAATGGCAGAATTCCATGGCAGAAGAATGTGGAATGAGTTTTGTATACAACATTTCTGCAGAATTTTATTCTGCAGATCTCAATATTTTCTGCAGAAATTGTTACAGGATGATTTTCCATGGAAAAAATGCTGTTTCACAGAATATTATTCTATGGATCTCAATATTTTCTGTGGAAATGGTTGCAGAATGATTTTCTGCAGAAAAATGCTGTTCTGCGGAATGTTATTATGCAGATCTCAGCTGGCAGAATTCTACAGAAGAACCAGTGCAATTCTGGTGGAAATTCCACCAGCTGAATGTTCATTTGGCACTAATTTTGCTGGCAGCATTCCACATTTCACACAGCACTACTTTGATGTCATGATCTGGGACCTTTCTGCTGGTGCCCTACACACCACCACCACACACATTAGTTGTGCTGGGAACTGCCTTTGTGACATGAAGAGCTTACAGCGGCACCCAGTGCCTTCTACAATGCTCTGTCACTTGATTGAAACCCCTGACTTACCCTCCTTTTCTTTCATGATCTAGGACCATACCCCTGGTGCCCTACCCAAAACCACCCCCAACCCCAAATATGCATGTGCCGGGAACTGCCACTGCGATATGAGAAACTTAAAGTGCCACTCAGAGCCTTCTGCTATGCTCCATCTCACGCTGAAAACCGCTAACCTACCTACTTTTCTGTTGTGCTTTAGATCCTTCCTCCTGGCACCCCCCCCCCACACTCCTGCATGTGCTGCAAACAATTCCACCAAGTTGCTTCTACAAATCCCCAACAGTGACAGATAAAATGCTGACAGGTGAAATTTTGCCCTACAGAGTATCACTGCTACCCACATCGCATGATTTTTTTAATAACCAACTCCGAGTCGGTGTTGATTCAAAGGAGGCTAACACTGGTGAAACAGCAAAATTCGTACTGCGGGAGCATTACAGCGACTATCTCCAAATTGTTACTGTAATGGTCTTCAATGTAAAAATTCCAATGCTTCATAGGTATGAGGCTGGGAACTGCCTTTGTGACATGAAGAGTTTAAGGTGCCACTAAGTGCTTTCTACTATGCTCAATAACATGGTTGAAAATTCTAACTTACCCTCCTTTGCTGTATGGTCTAGGACTTTTTCCCCAGGCACTACAAGCTCTTCTTGTCACAAAGACAGTTCACAACACATGCAGCATGTGTTGTGAACTGTCTTCATGACATGAAGAACTTGCAGTGCCACTTGTTTCCTTCTGCTATGCTACATCTCACTACTGAAATCAGTGACTTACCCTCCATGTGACATGGTACCTTCCCCCTGGCTTCCATCCTGCCCCCCCTAGACACACCCATCCACATGTGCAGGGAAGTGCTCTGTGACATGGAATAGCTTGCAATGACAGTCTAATGCTTCTTCTATGCCACATCCCATTCCCAAAACCCATTACCTACTCACCATGGAAGTGATGACCAAGGGTCTTCCCCCTTGCTTCATCCCCTCCCCACCACACACTCATCCACATGTGCTGGAAACTGCCTTGGTGACATAATGAGCTTGCAGTGCCACTCAGTGAATTCTGCTACACTCCATACCATGCCCCAAACACAATACCTACCCTACATGAATTTGTGACATACAACCTTCCACCTGTTCCCCCCTCCAACAAACACACATACACATGTGCTGGAAAGTGCCTTTGTGACACAGAAGAGCTTGTAGTGCCAGTCACTGGCTTATTCTACTCTACAGCCCATGCCCAAAACTCACTACCTACCATGCATGGAAGTCATGACCTCAGACCTTCAACCTGGCTGACTAACACATCAATCAATCAATCAATCAATCAAAATCATTATTTTACCAGGCAAACATCATTGGGCAATGCTCATTTTCAAGATGGACCTGGACAGAACATATAGTCACACTTACATTGAACAAAAGGCAAGGGGTAAAACAGCATAGAATTACAGAGACTAAGTGATACCATCAGCAGGACTAGACAAGTTATTTATAGTGTATAAACATTACATTGGTCAATAGCAGATTAAATGGTGCAATCAGCTTGACTAGACATAGTATTTACAGTATATATAGACGTTGCATTGATCAATACTAGATTAAATGATGCAATCAGCAGGACTAGCCATAATATGTACATTATATAGATTTTTCAGAGGTCTATGTGCTGGTTAAGATAACTGTAGTCATTATAGGTATACAAGCCCAAAGCTACCAGAGGAGGGAGGAGGGAGGATAGTACAACACCAGATGTTGTGATGATGACCGGAAGAAGAAAATAGGGCAGGAAAAGGGGTATGGAGAGGAAGTGCCAGTAATTGAGGAGGTATAGAAGCCTATAAAGTGCTGGGCACTAGGGCAATTTTAGAGCATGAGCTAGGAAAAGGTACTGAGGGGAGAGGAAATTGAGAAGCCTAGAGTGCTGGTTCAGAGGAGCATATTTTCGGAGCAAACCCCTGGTTGGTAACCAGGGGTGAGGGGTCGAGTAGTACTATAGTTATCGAGAAAGATTCAGGTCTAAACCCATAAGCCAAGTTTGAATGAAGATCAAAGATGCGGAGATAGAGAATACTAGTAAGTACTAGATCCACATCTGCTGGAAACTGCCTCTGTGACATAAGGAACTTACAGTGCCATTCACTGTCTTCTGCTATGCTCCATCACATTCTGCTGAAAACCACTGACTTACTTCCTTTGCTGTTGTGCTCTAGGACTTCTCTCCTGGTGCCTTAACCACCACCATCCCCCACATCTGCATGTGCTGGAAACGCTTTCACCAAGTCGCTTCAACAACGAAGTCAAAATCCCTAACGGTGACCAGTGAAATGCTGACAGGTGAAATTTTGTCCATAAGAGTATCACTGCCCCCCGCAAGCCCCATGTGGGGGGCTCTGCCACCTGCACCCCACGATATGTTAATAATCAGCTCCGAGTTGGAGTTGATTTGAAGGAGGTGAAACACCAGGAAAACAAAGAAATTCATACAGTGGGAGCATTACAGTGACTATCTCAAAATTGTCACTACAATGATCTTTGCTGTAAAAATTTTTATGTTTTCATCGGTATACAGATGGGAACCACCTTTGTAACATGAAAAGCTTTAAGTGCCACTAAGTGGTTTCTGCTATGCTCAATAACATGGCTGAAAATTCTGACTTACCCTTCTTTGCTGTATGATCTAGGACCTTCCCCTGGACACCATGCCACCCCCCCCAAAACACACATCAGCATGTGTTGTGAACTGTCTTTGTGACATGAAGAGCTTGCAGTGCCACTCATTGCCATCTGCTATGTTATATCTCATGACCGAAACCAGTGACTTACCCTCCATGTGACATGGTACCTTTCCTCCGGCTTCCATCCTGCCCTCCACACACCCATCCACATGTGCAGGGAAGTGCTTTGCAACATGCAAGAGCTTGCAATGACAGTCTGATGCTTCTTCTATGCTATACTCCCATGCCCAAAACCCATTACCTACTCACCATGGAAGTGGTGACCTATGATCTTCCTCCTGGCTGCATCCTCTCCCCCCATACACATATGCTGGGAACTGCCTTGGTGACATAAAGAGCTTGCAGTGCCACTCAGTGCCTTCTGCTACACTCCATACTATGCCCAAAGCATATTACCTACCCTACATGAATTTGTGACATACGACCTTCTCCCTGACCTCCCCCAGGCTCCCAAACACACATACACATGTGCTGGAAAGTGCCTTTGTGACATAGAAGAGCTTGTAGTGCCAGTAAGTGGCTTATTCTACTCTACATTCCATGCTCAAAACCCACTACCTACCATGTGTGAAAGTCATGACCATGGACCTTCAACCTGACTGACTAACACATCCTCACCACACATCCACATCTGCTGGACACTGCTGTGGTGACATAAAGACCTTGCAGTGCCATGCAGTACCTTCTGTTATGCTCCATCCCATAACCAAAACCCCAAACTTACCCTCCTTTGCTGTTATGATGTAGGACCTTCCCCCTGGCATCCTACCTACCCACACCCCCCACACATCTGCATGTGATGGAAACTGTCTTTTTGACATGAAGAGCTTCCAGTGCCACTTAGTGACTTCTGCTATGCTACATCCCATGACTGGAACCAATGACTTACACTCCCTGATAGTCACAAAAATCTGTATGACCTTCCCAGGCTTATGTTCCTCCCCACCCCCCACCCATGCAGACATCCACATTTTCTGGGAACAGCCTTGCAACATGCAAGAGCTTGCAGTGACAGTCACTGGCTTCTTCTACAATACATCCCATGCCTGAAACCCTATCTTACCCTCCTTTGCTGTCATATTCTAGGACTTTCCACAGTGCCCTACCCACCACCACAACCCCAATATTCACATGTGCTGGGAATTGCCTTTGTGACGTGAAGGCTTACAGTGACACACAATGCCTTCTGCTACACTCCACCCCATGACCTAAACCACTGCTTACCCTGCTTTGCTGTCATGATCTAGGACCCTCCTTCTGCCCTTACAGAAATATAGGTGTGCTGCATACATGCATAATGCATGCCACACGCTTAATTGAGCAATGTTTGTATGCAGTTCACATTCACAAAAGGCATATGAAGTTCACATGCTGCAAGCTTGACAAGTGTTCAGCAAGTAAGCTGGTGCAAACATCTTCTAAAAATCACATCAGGTTCATGTGTTGCATGCCTGACATGAGTGCAGCAGTGAAGCTGGTGTGAACATCATTTAAAAATCATATCAGGTTCACATGTAACATGCTTGCCATGTCTGCAGCAGCTAAGCCGGTGCAAATCTCATCTTAAAAACACATTAGTTTCTGTTTCCCATACTACTGCTATCATTAGAGCCATTACAATACCCTTTTCATTGATTTCTCATTAAAATTATGTAAACTCATTAATTCTGCTCCTTTTGCAAGTTGTTTAGTGGCTTTTGATTTTTGTCATTAAATTGCCATTAATTTGTAAAGAATTGTTTGCTTACTGCATTAAATGTCTAGAATATAGCCAGCCAACATCCCCCATTCCAGATGTGCGAAGAGGGGCCTTTGTGTTGTGAAGTCGGACCCTTTTGTTTTGGACCATGCAAATCCCCTTATGCATATTTAGTGCTACAAGTGTGTTTCTCCATGACTATTACAGCTCACTTGCTTTCCCTTTGTCTTTCTGTATGGAGCATATACACTATGATCATGCTCAGCACTCTTTGTGCTGAGAAGGGTCCTTGTAAGCATGCACCATACCTCACGTTTTGTCACTGAAATGAGGGACATGGACACTCATAATGAGGGACAATGAGGTACACTATCCTTCACAATGATCAGGACACATCCTGAAATGTGGCAATACAGTAACTCAGAACACAGTGGAAACCATTGTATTTATTTTTGCTGATGTCAGCCTCTGACAATTAATTTCTACCATAATGCAGGGGTGCCATTTTGGTAGGGAGGAGGGGGATGAGTGCCCCCCTCCTTGTGCTTAGGTTGTTCTTATGGTGTGGCAATAATGGCATTAAATTTGGATTTAATCTTTTGCACAATAAGTGCCCCCCTGGCCTGTGTTGCACTCATGCTGCAGATGCACTCCTGACTCGACTGTGTCTGTATTGTGTTGTCCACTCTCTCCACCTATTAGTAGTGGCACCATAACATGTGATGTGAAGGAGCTCCAGCCAAGCAAGAGCACATGAGTCATGCGAGTGGGACACTGTCTTTCTTGCCACAGAGTTGACAGGCTGTACACTACAGTTTGGAGGAGTCAGTGAGTACTGAACTCTCAATAACAGTTTTATGGCGGCATATTTTTGTTGGTCTACTTGTAGTGAGTCTCCATCTCCCTTGGCAGCTGAAGGGGCTGGGAGTGAGCTAGAAGTCAACTTAAGACTAGGCTACCTACTTACTCTACTAGGCGCACCATGCAAAAAAAAATACAGTGCAGGCTCCCCCGTGGCAGCAACTTAGGCCTCACAGCAGCAGCAGTGACAGCAGTGTGAGTGGCCTTCGTAGGCATTGATCAGTGCAATTCAGTGGCAGCCGCAGCAGCAGCCAAGCAAGAAGCAAGCAACACAAGTTGTGTGGGCTTGGTTGGTGAGGTTACTTGGTTGCAGACCATGCTGGGGACCTGGGATGGTTGGTTCTAGCATCCAGCTTCTGGCAGCAGGGCAGAGGAGGAGTGGGCTGAAAACTGGACTGGTGGCACACTGGGCTGGGCTGCAGGTTCTGGCCAGATAGCTGGTTAAGAAAAAAGTAAATAATTTATTTTACAGGGGAATTGGGGAAGAGCTTGGTCAACTGGGTGGCAAACTGGTTGTCTGGCAGAAAACAGAGAGTGGTCTTAAACAGTATACAGTCCGAAGAGATGCAAGTCACAAGTGGGGTACCTCAGGGATCAGTCCTGGGGCCAGTCCTCTTCAATATCTTCATCTGTGATGTTGCAGATGGACTGGAGGGTAAGGTGTGCCTGTTTGCAGATTACACCAAGATCTGTAACAGAGTAGATGATCTAGATGGGGTGGGCAGAATGAGAAGAGATCTGGAAAAACTGGCAAAATGGTCAGAAGAGTGGCAACTGGGGTTTAACACAAAGAAGTGCAAGATCATGCACATAGGGAAGAGAAACCCTGAAGCTACCTATAGGTTGGGAGGGGAGTTGCTGGCAATCACAAGGGAAGAAAAATACTTGGGTATCATCATTACAGATGACCTGAAATCATCCAAGCAGACCACTAAAGCATTAGGTATGGCTAGAGGGGTGTATTAGCAGGGTTATTACAAGCCATAATAGGGAGGTAATAATTTCTCTTAGCAAGACACTGGTTAGGCCCCATCTGGAGGCCACACCTTCACAAGGACATTAACCATACTGAGGCAGTCTAGAGAAGGAAAACCAAAATGGTGCATGGACTGCATCAGAAAACATATGAGGACAGATTAACGGAGCTCAATATGTACACCCTACAGCAAAGGTGGGGAGAGAGGTGATATGATTGAAACATTCAAACACCTTAAGGACATTAACAAGGTGAAAGAGTCTAACATGTTTCAATATAAGAAAAATATAAGTACAAGAGGACACAGCATGAGATTAGAGGGAAGCCAATTAAGGGGTAATGTGCGGAAGTTCTTTTTTCACAGAAAGGGTAGTGGATGCATGGAATGGCCTACCTCAGGAAGTGGTGGATATGAATACAGTGCAGGGCTTCAAACAGGCATGGGATAGACATAACGGAGCAATACAGATGAGTATGAATAGATAGGCCACTGACAGAGTAAAGACCTATGGCACATTCATAAGGCAGAACAAATGGGCAGATTGGATGGGCCTTGCAGTCCTTATCTGCCATCAAATTCTATGCTTCTATGAAGGAAGGACTGAAATATTGATGTGTTTGTCACATTTCTGTGTCTTTGGGTGGTTTCACAACCCATATGGGATGGATATTGAACAGAATGGAGTTGGAGAGAAAAATTTGGACAAGGTTTTTTTGGGGGGGTCAGAACTTCAGCCAGGAAAACAATTAGTTATCAACTGGGTGAGTTTAAGGCCAAATCTGATGCACTGTTCTGGGGTATAGACAGATGAATTGAATACATTTGAATTTTCCTGATTTGCATATCACTTTTCAGTCACAACAAATAAGTTTTACCTTTTAAAGATGTTCCAGACAGTCCAGAGCTTGCCATCTAGGGGCTAACTAGCACCTGGCTTCCAGTGGTTGTTGCCTCCCCCCTGCTGAAATCTGAAATGGCACCCCTGCCATAAAGTCTAAATTTACAGGACACCTTCAGTGTGAGCAGCATGCTTCCCATGAGGGATGGTTGAGGAGTTCCATGTTATAACGGCGATAGTGGAATAGTGATTGCCATTACGGTGAATGTACATCGCTGAAAATGAATTTCGGTGATGCACACTCGCAACATGGACAAAAACAGCACCCAAGATGTATTAGTCTCATTTTTAATGTGGGGGGCTGCACCCCCACACACCCCTACTTATGGATTCTCAACTCCAGAGTGATGCATCTTGGGGGGAGTGAAAAACTTGAAAAATATAAAGCTGCCTGCTGGCAAAAAAAAATGCACCATGTGGGACCCAAACCCTGTACCCTGCACCTCCCAGTCTATCACCCTCCTCACCACACTAGCAGACAAGCTCGACAGCTGTCTGCCACATCTCCTCCCACATACCATCCCTCCTCTGCCTCTCCCCCACCACGCGTGTGTGTGCACGCATGCATATACCCATTACTTCCCATCGCAGTATTTCACCCACCCCAGTATCCGGTTGCCCCCTTCTTGGTAGCCATGAACACAGGTGCCGTAATTGAGTTGCCATTTTTGTAGGTGTCCAGTTTTGGTCACTTTGTTCACTGAATACCTGGTTGAGGGGCAGAGCATTTTTCAGGGGTAAAATGAGGGCTGTCCCTTGCATTCAGGGACAGTTGAGTGGTATGGTATGCACAGACTATTGGAGCCTCACTGTAGTCAGGCTTTTGCCCCCCCCCTGTGAAGCTGACTTTCATATCCCAACGCTCAGGCACATTATGACACAGGGCAGAGGAGAGTGCAGGGGCATGCCCCCTTTGAAATAAATGAGGGTATTTTTATTACTATTTTATATGTTAAGGATGGAGAGCTGGAAATTAATGAAGGCCACAGCTTGATTAACAAGGACCTTGTTTTTAGAACAGTGGACTTCATTATTCTCCAACTGGCCATCATAATGTATTATATAGTAATAAAAAATAACTACATTCATTTCAAGGAGGTACACCCCATCACTCTGACCCATGGACATCATCTCTGAAAGACTCCTACCTCTGACTCCCTATTACTCAGGTAGGAGAGTCTTGATGTATATCTATACTTGGTGGGTTGTCTATAGCAGTGTGGTTGCACCCACTACGGTGTGTGTGCATGGGGGGGACTGGTCATGTGGGGGGGTGTTCAGTTATTGCTGTTTTTGTGTTTGTCTCTTAAAGTCTGTTTGTGTGGAAGCATTCAAACTGTAGAGAGAATGTAATAGAAATACAGGCCAGACAGAAGTAATCAAGTAGTTTGGTGGGTAAGTGTGTGTATTGGGGGGTGGGAAGAACTACATTTGTTTCCATTGTTATGTGTGCTACAGTTCAGCTATGCAGCTGAGATGAGGGGGGACAATAAAACTGAAAAGCATATCAGTGGCTATAAGCATCCCACATGTGTGCAGATGTATGCAGATTTATACTGAAGTAAAAGTGAGCCATGTGTATGCAGGCAGTATAGCTTAGTGGTTAAAGGCACTGCACTGCAAACCAGAACGTGAAAACCTGGGTTTGAATTGCATCAAACCCCACTTGAGAGCTGTGTGATCCTGAGCAATTCACTTAACTTTTATGTGTGCAGTTATCAGTGACCACTTGCTTTTTGCACTCATGCCACATGCATGCAGTCTGTTCCAATTTAACATAAAAAGCATGTTTCCCGCACTTGCTTACTGCACGCATGCCACATGCATGTAATCAGTTCCAATTTAACATATAAATCATGCTTGCAGCACGCATATCACATGGGTAGTTTTATGTGTGCAGAATGAAAACATTTCATATAATTATTTCTGTAAGGGTGGTGCCTTCCCAAACAACCGTCAGCATGTGCTGGGATCTGCTTTTGTGACATGAAGAACTAGTAGTACCATTCAGTGACTTCTGGTACACTCCATTACATGCCCAAATCCTCTGACTTACCTTCCCTCTCTGTCATTATGTCAGACTGTCCCCCAACAACCCTACACACCACCACCACTCCCAATATCCACATGTGCTGGGAACTACCTTTGTGGCATGAAGAGCTTACAGTATGATTCACTGCCTTCTACTATGCTCTATCCTATGACCGATGGATACTCTGGTTTCATACACAGTCTTTTCTCAAACTAATGAATAGAGAAACTTCAATATCTGTGTATGTTAAACAGCTAGTGTAATTAGTAACATCTTTTTAGTTAATTTCTCACTCTGATGTTTCATCACAGGGCACAGTAACAGCACAATGTTATTTAATCCAAAATCAGTAATGGTGTCTGTCTTATTAATTTTTTACTTCTTGTTACTTCAGTGTATGTAAGTGTATCCATTTCAGAGAAATAGCTCATGGCATGTAAATGATGTACATGGTGGAATACTCTCTCATGGCAGATAGATGCTAACAACAAGTGTGTTTTGATTCACATAAATATATTTCTTTAATAGTGTAGAACTATCTCTTAAGATCTGTTTGTGTTGACAGACCAAATTTGTTTTTGAAAGAAAGATCCACAGATCAGTAGGTTAACTTGATTAAGCTTGCTTCCTTTTTTTTGTAATTATCAGAACAGCTTCTGTCCATCTTAGTTTGTGGTTGTAGTTCTCCATGTGAAAGGACTTTTTTTTAGTTTGAAATATAATTTGTTTTACCATACCATCACAGAATTAAAAATGATATTTTAAATCTTTGTGTCAGGGAGGCATGCCGAAATGATGTGTTGTATATGGCTGCAGCAGCACTTCATCTAACCGTGTGGCCCTGCATTATTTTCCATTGGATGAAGTTACAAAAAAAAACATGAAATGACTATGTAAACCAAACCTTGGTGAACTTCATCTGGTCTAAGCACATTGTAATCTATAGTACGCACTTCAGTAAAGAGGATTTTGAACTATCTACAGCCATAAAAATCTCATTCATGATGAGGGACACTGCAGGATAATCATTGGGAAGCTTGTATAATTAAATGCATTTATCCATTACTTTGCCAAAGTATGACAATATACTGTAAATTCTTTTTAATATTATGAGCCAAACTTACTAAAAAATCTATTGCATTACATCTGAAAAAATGTTCTGAAGAAAATGCTACACTGATTTTTTTGTTGTTGACAATTACAATATCAGTGTTTAGCATCTGTGTTGCCTAACTGATAGTTTTGTGTCCCACAGCTATGCAACATACTAAATGGTTACAGATGGAACAATGTGTGTGCATTGTATGTCCCTTTGAGTTGACCTTTTTAAAAAAAAGACTGAAATTTTCTGAAACAAAATGCTGAATGGGCATTATGTTAAAAATAATTACAGTGATTTGAAAATGACTTGATATAGTTAGACATGTGGATTTGCCATCCTGTCATAAAATCTGACACTGTAGATATGCAGTTATTGGGGTATTTATTGTGAACATATCATAATGTGAATTTCATCCGCATAACATGCTGGAGCTCATATTAGTCCACATGAACACACACTGTTACTACATAACAGTAAAATTCCATCACTGTCATTTGTAACAACTTTATTTTCATACAGGTGCTTTGATCATTTCATCCATGCACCTAAAGACAAGAACTAATATTATCTTTATTCCCTGTTAATAAGCTGTGCACAGAAATAGAATTAAACCCTTTCTTGGAAGCATGTTAGATGAAAACCCCTTGTAGATCGTGACTGGACAGAGGATAAGCAGCCACCAACCCCACCCCTCACACTGATAGCCATAGCACATGCTGCATGATAACTTTATCAGTTGTGGGGGTGTTGGTTCCATCTCTGCAGGGTCATGATGTGCAGGGGTTAACAATCTAATATGCTGTCAACAGAAGGTTTAATTCAGTGTCTTGGCAGAGCTTGTAAACAGTGAATAAAGGGACTATTAGCTCTGTATCAGGATCGGATTCCAAACAATGGTGATCCCAGATCAAGCTGCTTATAAGTCAAGGCAGTACAGAGCACAGTCGGGCACTTGGAAAAAAAAATTAAAGGCAATGAAATAAATGAATACATGAGTATACACAGGGCTTGTATTGTGAAATGGAGCACATGGGTAGTAGAGCCTTGGAGCTGCCATGGAGCACAATGGGGGGTATGGATGTGAACTGTTTGAAAGGCTAATATATAATTAAATAGTCAAAAAGGGCAGACAAAGGCAAAGCAGCTTTGATTGCTAATATACCTTTTCAGACCTGGAGGAACATAAATGATGAAAACTGACTTGCTTTGCTTACTGCAAAACAGACTCGTGGCTCTCCATTTGGCAAGCAATTCAGAAAAAGTGATCCTGGCCCCAGATGAAAAGAAAGGGAATCACAGTTTGGAATGGAAACACAGTCTTTGGGAGCTACAGGGTACACATTATTAAAAAAAAATAGCATGCATGTTGTGGTGAACTGCTGTTTCCAGGTCATAATAGCGATAGCTATTATGGTAAGTGTATATCACTGAAAAGCAAATCGGCAATATATACTTTCTGGTGACCCAACATCCAGAATCGAAAAAAGTGTTTTTGTGGGGGGGCCTGCACCCCCATGCCCTCCCCTTATGGGAGGCTTTGCTCCCCACACCCTTCCTGAATAAGAATTCTTAATTCCAGGGGGTACTTGTCAAGGAGGGGGCAAAATCACTAAACTGAACAAAAATTAATTGCCACAGCCACAAGCAGTGGCAACATTTTCCTGCACCTGGTCCCAAACCCTATACCTGCTGCACCTGAGCTAGCCACCAACACCACCACACCACATGGCTAGCTCAGCAGCAGCAGGTACACCCATCCCTCAAAACCCATTCCTTGTCCTTCCCCTTCCCCTCCCTATCCCTCTCTTCCTGTCACCATACACTACCATAGTGGTCATGTACAGTTGCTACCCTTGTAGGGTAGCCCATGAGTATAGCACCCAATATGAGTCACCATTTTGATGTCACACTCATATTCAGTCACTAGACTCACAGTATACCAAACTGCTCCATGAGAATGGAGCAGCCATGGAGCATGGGGTCCAGGAGCATCCATGATGCAGCACAGATGTTTGCATCTGTTAATGTCCTAGTGTAAGACTCCAGAACAGGGAATGCATTGGAGAAATGTTTGCAATCATTCTTGATTGTCATGCCGTTTGCCTCAAATAAGTGATACTAGCAGAATGTGTGTGTTTCACAAAGAAGGACAAATAGGATGATGGGGAGACACACAAAGGTAGCTTTAGATGGCATGGCAGGAAAGTGCTAGACAGTGAGAGAGATTTCAATGCAATTCAATTTTTATTTAACCAGGAGTATTCATCATTGAGATAACTCATTTACAAAGTGTTCCTGGGAGACAGAACAAAGCATCTTCACATGTCAATTCAGTAAATCAAAACAAGGCAATAAAAAATAAACTGTCAATACAGTATACAAAGAAAAAGCTAACCATAATAACTGGATACACAAGTAGAGAAAGGTAGGGAAGTAAGAAATTGACAATAGAAAGGGCAGGCATAAAGTAAAAGGGAGAAAGGGAGAGGGAAGCAGGGATGGATCAGGCGACAGAGATCTGAAAGAAGTCAGAGAAGGTAGGGAATATAACAAAACCCCCATAAACAAGGGTCAGGTAACAAGTGCTGTCAGGAAGCGCAATAGGGCAACTAGCCCCTGATATTAAGATCCAAGTTCAAGTGCAGCAATTGCGAGTTTTCTTCAGCTGTTGTCTCAGCAATGTTTTGAAAGTAAGCATCCCAATTAATTTCAAGAGTTTTAATGTTTTTTGAGATTTAAGAAAAATAACACTAATTAGCAAATGAAGATAGCTGAAGGTGGATTGAAAGTTTTGTTGGCATTCACACAGTATACACTGTAGTAAAATAAAGGCAACTTTACCAGAAACCTGTGTTTGTGCATAGTATCCACTGATGCTGTGCTACTATCTATTGATGCTGTGCCACTACAAACACCATCTACTTGCAGACTGGCCATCGGGATGTCATCACCAGATGCACTGTGGATTAATTTAGGAACGACAAGGTTAGTAAAAGAAACCTGCATGGCGATCCCCAGAAGACATAAAACTGACTGAGAGATTTAGAAAAACAAAGGTTCTGACTAGACCTGAAAAAAAACACACCAGCAACTGTCTGAGGGATTAAAGTGCTCTCAAGACAATGCTTTTTTACTAAAATTTGAGTGTACAGCTCCTTTAGCACAGGACCTTTATAACTTTATGATGTCATTCAACACGTTTTTGTCTCTTTCTCTTTGATTTCTTTCTTGAATTTGCAGAAGGACTCCACAATCTCATAAAAACTGAAGATATGAATTTAGTCAGTGCTAGCATTGCTGTAGAAGCATTTATTGATACTCTGGTGTCACTCGAAAATTATAAGAGGTGCAAAGAATTAATCCATGAAGCTACATTATTCACTATATTTATTCACATTATTTAACATTGCTCCCAACAGTGTAACTGAAATGAGCATTCACAATATGCCCGTCACATAGCTTCTCATTTTGATGAATATGTGGTTGACAGGAAACTTTGGGAACAGCAGCCAGTTACCTTGAAAACAGATTACTGAACTAGAATTTACTACCCAGTTGTACACAACATGATTGCAAATTGAGATGATGATTTTCAAGAGGGGGTAGACCTACCAAAAGCAGTTCAGGCTTTAAAACCAACAAGTCCTTTATTTTTAGATAAGACAACACCACCTGTTATGTGCAATCACTATGGAGTACAGCTTCTTGAACATGAATTGATAGTACAGTAGTACAATAGATTATTCAATGTCTGAAGGTTGAAAAATATCCCCAGACCATCTCTATTTTGCTTGAATCACTGCCTCTGGCTATGATCCTTGGCATCCACCAACTGGGATCCATTGCACTTGCTATACTAGTCACTACATCTTCATGTGAGCAGTCGTTCAGTGCCCTTAAATGAATAAAAACATACCTGAGAAACACAGTTGGTCAAGACAGACAGTGATCTTGCCACATTAGCGATAGATGATTGGGCAATAAAACTAATAAATCCAGATGAAGCCATTGACAGATTTGTCAAGTTGTCAAATAGATGTATTGATCTTTTGTTTCCTGCTGCCAACACTGCAGACAATTCCTGAATAAGCTGATTACAGGAGCAAATGACTGTACTGTAGTTGTGGTGATGAGCCCTTTTAAACTTTGAGATTAAATCAAATCCAACCCATTTAGCCTCTGATGTCTCTCATTATTCAGTAGATGAATTATTTTTGGTCTCTGCATATTGCACTGAGGTTACAACAGACACATTCACCAAAAATATTTAATCAGTCTATTTTTATTCTCTCTTTGTGTACAGTTTGGGTTTGGGATTGGGGACCAAATTAAAAGAGTGAGGCAACAAAACAAATCTAGACTAAATATTTTTCCCTGGCTTAGGTCACCTGCTGTATTCCTGCTGGCACCCTTTGTACCACTGAAAAAACAACTTTACTTGTACCACTGACACAATTAGCTGGTAGATTACAGTACAGTATGCTTGTCATGCTGCAGATTTTATAGAATGTGCTTCTTAAAATGCACCATTTTGCACCACATTTTTCAGAATGTCTTCTAGCTTCTCATGGTGTATATTTTTCATTTTCAATTTAATCAGGTTCCGGCCAGCAACATCGCAGGACAAAATACTGCAGCCAAAAATGAAGTGGCAATAAAATCGCCACCCACAATGTCGGCAGCACATGACATTGCAGGATGTAACAGTGTAGGCTGGTGAACATGCAGGCAGCAAACAGAGCCAGCTACACAGAGATGCCACACAGCACAGAAGCAGGAACCTGAGCATAAGAACAACACGGGGTGCCTGAGTAGGGAGCAGTGCATGGGATCCCATGCCATTGTGGTGTTGTTTTTCAGCCCCAACCTGCTCATACCCCGCAGTCCTGTCCTGTGAGCTCCAGGTACAGCCATAGCCTCTGCCTGCTGTCCCGTGCCTAGTGCAACATGTGCGTTCTGTGTCCTCTGTTCCATAGGGTGACACACTATGCCATGTTCCCCCTGTAGTCTGCCCTGTGGAGTCCTGGCATAGCACCCTTTCTGTTGCCTTGTGGTGGGGCCTGCCTGGGGGTGGGCACTGCACTAACTCCAGTGTGCCCCTGTGTTCAGGGTCCCAGTATTTGTCCCTGGCAGCAGAGATTCCTGCTCAGTCTTCCACCCATGCATCCTTATACCAGAGCCCTGTAGCTGTGCACAACAGGTCAGTATTTGGCATTGTTACCCAGCTTTATTATAAGCCTCGCAATATTATGGTCCACGATGTTTTGTCAGCAATATTTTTCCCATGATATTTCGGCTGCGATGTAACTGGCCGGAACCATTTAATCAATCTGTTTTCATTCTCTTGTTGTGTGCAGTTTGGGATTGGGATTGGGGGCCCAATTAAAAGAGTGAGGCAGCAAAACAGATCTAGACTAGACTGAGTATTTTCCCTGCCCCAAGTCACCTGCTATATTTCAACTGTTATCCTTTGCACCACTGAAAAAAAAGCACAGGAAAAGTCATTGTGCCAGTAATACAGTTAGCTGGTAGATTAGGCTTTTCCTGCTGCAGTGTTCATAGAATATGCTTCTAAAATTCTTGGATCCCCGTGTTTGGAAAAAGAGTTGTTGATGGAAGCATGTGCCCCCACCCCAAAACACACACACACTTTGGAAATCCTGATGATGTCCCGATGGAAGTGCAGCTATCACTATTTTAGAACACCTGCAATTCAGGCTAAGCACATGGGCTGGGGGTGGGTAGCTATTGGAGGTGTTGCAGTTTTCAATTGGCAGGCCACACCCACAGCTTTTAGAGTGCCTGGGAATCCAGGGATTCTGGCATATGAGTATTTATTTATTTTTATTTATTGAAATGTTTAACCAGGAAAGGTAAACTGAGCAACAAGATACTCATCTCCTGGTGCAACCTGGGGGGAAGGGTGGGGTACAGAAGGATGACCGGTACAGAGAATGTGAGCAGCATTTATTGGTTACAATATGACAGCATTACAGAATTAGTAGCATGGTTACATACATTGGGGTGATTAATAATGAAGGTAAAATAAAACATTAGACAGTACAGGATATAACAGTCTTACTAAGGGGGGAAACACAAACTGTTGGTAGGAGAACAACTAGCTAAACTAAAACATCAAGAATTAAACAATAATGAAATGTATATAAAGCTATTGGAACTAATAAAAGCTAGTAATAACTAGTAGCTAGTAAACTAATAAACTAAATACAAAAAGCTAATATCTAGTAATTAAAATAACAAAGTGCAAAATGGGGTAAGTGCTGGTGAAGAAATGTAGAAGCCAGCATTCTTAGCAATAGTTAAGGTCACTGGATAGGCCTATGGGAAGGTGCCCTGGGGCAGGTGGGCAGTCTATAATGGGAGAAAAGAGATTGGGTGGGGGGGACAAGGTGGAGGGGGAGAAGTGGGGGGAATCAGACATGGGAGCAATTTACCACTAAAAAGTTCAACAAGGACAATGAATGCATAGAGGAAGACTGGTGAATGTGGGCCGGGAGGTCATTCCAGAGTTTTGGGAGGTGGTTTGAGAAGGTGGTTTGGCCTGCTGCAGTCCGCCAGCAGGGGATAGATAGCAGTCAGGAGCTGGTTGGTCTGAGATCATGCGGGGGGGGGGTGGTTGAGGTGCTAGAGAAGAGATAAGGTAGTGCAGAAGGGAGCCAAGGCAGAATGTAGAGGCAAATTTAGCACAATGTAGTAATCTGTGGTTGCCAAGGGAGGGAAAGGTCAATGAATGGTAGAGCACACAGTGATAAGTGCGAGGGGGGACGTCAAGGGCAAACCGGCATAAGCATTGAAGAGGGGGTCCAGTCTGGAAAGGGTAGACTTGGGAGAAGTATAATAGGCTACAACATAGTAATTGAAGGTGGATAATAACATTTTCTGCACAATTTTGTGTCTTGCAGGTAGCAGGAGGCTACTGCAGTTCCTGTAGAGGGCACCAAGCATGGGGCACAGTTTCTTCAGTATTGCGTCAACATGTGCTGAGAAAGATAGGTGCTGGTTAAGCCATAACCCTGGGTATCTAAAGGTAGTAGCGTCCTCGAGTACCATCCCATCAAGGATGTGGAAGAAGGGGAGGGCACTGAGCTTGGACAGTCTCTGCCTGGTGCCAAAGGTCATGGAGACTGTCTTTTTGGAGTTGAAGGAGAGCTGATGGGAGCTAAACCAGAGTTTATTGAAGTCAGCTTGAAGGCTGGAAGCAACCTCCTCCAGGGACCGTCCAGTGTAAAATAGGACTGTGTCATCTGCATACATATGTATAGAGGAAGATGAACAGATTTGTGGCAGGTTGTTTAGAAAGATGGAAAAAAGGATGGGGCAAGGACTGAACCCTGGGGTACACCAGTATCAATGGGGAGTGGGGGGTGATGGACTTAGCAATTCTTACCAATTGTGTTCTCCCTATCAGGTACATACTGAACCAGCTTGTGGCAGACTCTGATAGACCAGCAGCCGATAGGCAGCTGAGCAGTAGGGTATGGCTGATGGTGTTGAATGCTTTGGCTAGGTCCACAAAAATGGCTGAGGTGATTAGACCCTTGTCCATCCCTGAAAGAACAGTGTCAGAGAGCCTTAGTAGGGATGTGGCAGTTGAGTGGTTCTTCCGAAATCCAGACTGGTAAGGGGTGAAGAAGTTGGAGTCAGTGAGGAAAGCGGAAAGTTGAGAGAGAATGAGGTGCTCTTGGAGTTTCACGAGAGCAGGGAGGAGGGAAATAGGGTGGTAGATAGATGTGGAGGATGGGTCAACACCCTTAGGCAGTGGTAAGACAGTAGAGTGTTTCCAGTCCGTGGCCATGGTAGCAGAGGCAAAAGATTAGTTTAGTAGGTCAGCAAGAGGGCTACAATGGCTGGGGCTGATAAATGGAGGAGTCTGCTATCCAACCCATTGGGGGATTTGCCCTTGGAGGGGTTGAGGGTGTATAAGGCATTTAGGGCATCCGTAGGAGAGATGCTTATGAACGAGAAGGTGTAAGGGCCAGGTTGAATTGAGGTACCAGCATTGGGGTCGGGTAATGCAACAGTAGGAAGAGATGTGAGAAGAGTAGAAGCACATGAGGTGAAGTAGGTGTTAAAGGAAGTGGCAACAGCTGATGGCTCAGAGAGCAGTGAGCCATTTGTGAGCAAAAGCGGTGTGGGGGTTGCAGATGGGGAAAGAGTGAGTGAATGACTTTCCAAAACTTGGATGGTCTACTCAGGTTAGTATTGAAGGTGGAGCTGAAGTATTCAGCTTTTGCTAGGTGGGTGGCTGTGGTGCACTTATTGCAGAGCATGCGGTAGGTATTGTGATCATTTAGGCTGAGTGAGGCTTTATAGTTTTCACAGGTGTTGTCATGGGTGTTTTGGCAGGCTATTAGTTTGGGGGAGATCCAGGGTAGGTGGTTTCCTCAGACTCTGATGCATCTTAGTGGGGCATGCTTATCGCAGACTTTAAGGAATGTGCTATGAAAGTGAGCTAGTGAATCATCGATATTGGTGTAGCTGGGGGTAGGGCCCCAGTTGGCATTTGCAAGATTGAGCAGCAGGTGGTTGAGGTTTAAGGATTTGAAGGAGCATTGGAGTAGAAACTTGTGGGGGGTTTTAGGGTGGTGGATTTTGCAGACTAGATAAGTAAAGTGATGGTCACTTATTAAGTCAGGTAGTAGGCTGGATTTGAGGACACAGTGAGGGTGGGAGGTGAGCACCCAGTCAATAGTGGAGTGATTACCCATTTTGTGGTTTAGACGAGTTGGCTCTGTGATGACTTGTGAATAATTTAGGGATGTGATCTCAGTATGAAGTTATTTAGGGAGGGTGATGACCAGTTATGATTAAAGTCACCCAGGATAAAGAATTCACCAGAAGGGGCTTGGGACACAGTGTGGCTTAAAAGGACAGAGACCACTGCTGCAGGGGTACTAGGATGGCAGTAGACACCAGCAACATAGATTGGGAATGAGAAAGGGATGGCCAGTTGAAGCATTAATAGCTCGTAAACCTGAGGCTCAGATTTAGAGAGGGTCATGGAGAAGTGTAGCTTTGAGGTGGTATAGATGGCAACTCCTCTGCCTCTGGTGAGGTGGTCTAGGCAAGTGATGGTGTCAACTGGGATAGTGAGAGCAGAGTCATTTCGTTTGGGGTTTGGCCAGGTTTTGGTTAGAATGATTATGTCTGGAGCTTTCTGGACTGTGAGTAGCTGAAGCAGGTTGAGTTTAGGGGTAGGCTTTGGATGTTTAGGTGAAGGACACGCAGCAACCAGAGAGCAACCTTGAGGGGAGGGAGTGGCAGCTGTGGGGGGGATTATTATGTTGCACTGAGTGGTATAAGTGGGTACAGGGCCAGGGTTAGGGTGGATGTCGCCCGCCACTGGGAGAAGGAGGGTGGTCATTAGATACCGGGAGAGAATATGTATGCAGTGCTTAGAAGGAGATCACCACCTAGGTTGTGCAAGAGTACTGGCAGTGGGAGTAGAATGAGCAGTAATTAGGTGTGAGATTGACCAAAGGTGGGCATAGGCATACAGTGAAGGGCAGGGACAGATAAAGTAGTGGTACCAGGGAGTGGCTGGGATGGATAGGGATGATGGGGTGGAAAGTGAGCGGGGCATGTGAATTTAGATGTTATAGGAGGGGAAGGGTCAGTGGAACTAAGGAGTGCATTCTGGGTTATGACTGGGAGGCTGAAAGCCATGGTGATGAGTAGTAATGCTTTAGATGGAAAAGGAGTCATAATGCCAATGATAGCATAATTAACAGCTAGGATGATGTAGATGTAGACATTGCATAAAGGAGTGGGTTGCAGTGGTTGAGGTGAATGACACAATACCTAGACGCTATCTATTTGGTTAGGATGCCTGGGAGGGTGGTGAGTAACAGTGGAGTACAACTGCCAATGGCAGGGGTTTATACAATTGTGGGAGGAGAAAGTGCATTTAAGAGAGATGGGGTAGGGGTGGGAGGAGGATGAAAAGCAGGGGTATAGCTTAGCTCCTGGTAGCCATTTCTGGCAGAAGTCTTTGGAGATAAAGCTGAAGCCAATCGGCTATGTGGCTGGACCAGCAGTGTCCAGTCGGGAGCTGTAGCACCAGCCAGGGGGTTAATCAGGGCTCCAAAATGGTTGCCCAGTGCTGGTTCACTTCTCACCTGAAGAATTGTGCTGGTAGCCCAGCTGGGCTTGTGACATGGGTCGGTGATCAGTTCTGGGGGAATCCGCTATCAGCAGGGGTGAGGTAAGCATGAGTGGGCTGCCTGAGGAGGGATGTAGTGAGGGTAGAGAGGTTAAGTACAGAGCTGGAACAAAAGCAGAATTAAAAAAGCTAGTGGGAGGGGAGACAAAACAAAAGGGGGATTAAGTTTGAAACAAAAGCAGATTTTAAAATTAGCTAGTGGGAGGGGCGACAGAACAAAAGGGGGATTAAGTCTGAGCAGGGGGTAGGTTGCAGGAAACTAATCTTGTGGGGGTTTTGCAGAGCAAAATGCCACCCATGTAGACTGAGCAAGTCAGACAAAGGTGCCTGATTAAAAAGTTCGCCAAGGTGGCAGCGCTGGATTGCAGCTCTGTTGAACTTGAATTTAAAATATGGACAGACAGTAGTGCCCCAGGGAAGGCTGCTCACCGTTAGTCCGTGGCTTCAGTAATTTAGTGAACAGATAGGAAAATGTTTCTCTGAAGCATACAGTACTTGGTGTCCACCTCATTAGTACTGTTAATCCGCACAGCAGAGACCAGTATATGGGCTCCACTTTGAAGTTATTGACTATTTTGCTCTTAGCAGCAAAGAACGTTATTAGGCATTTATGGCTTAAGACCAAAGCACCTACTGTGCATTGTTAAACTGGCACTAATAAGATGGGCCATGAATAACCTGTAACATTATTTTTCGAAACAAGTTACATGACCATTGATTATTTTATGACAACCACACACATCTCCTCAACTATATATGTTTTAACAAATTAAAGCCCATTTTATAAGTGGGATGACACACTTCAGGCTGTTCATTCATAAGGGAAATAATGCGGGAACAAAAGAAACTGCTCTCAGAGTAGGAGAATAACTACAATAGTGCAAATCAATCATGGATTCAAACACAAATCAAGTGAGCCAAAAGATTAATTACCCATGATGAATGCCATGATGCAGACTGCCCTGGCTCTTCAACTCAAAACAAATTTTTCTTCGGGAAATTGCATTTTATACTGCACCCACGCGTAAGCCCTGGAGTGCCCATTTCATGTCTCCTAAAGGAAGTAATGCACTTCTCAGGAGGTTCTGCAACTCAACTATGCTTCATGCCTAACAACCACGCAAGGCATGCATTATTCCCTCATAACTGCACACTCTGTCAATTGATATCCCTTACATAATTGTCAACAGTATCTACATAATGGAAAAAAATAACAACGGGCCTTCAGAGCAGGCAGACATGGTTCCAGGACTTCTGGAGGAAGTGTCTTTTATAACTAATGGAGCAGAATGATACACGTACTACATCATAGTTAATAGGAAAGAACACACATGGATTATGGGTATAGGTTATGCATTCAATATAGGACTTAGATGGACAGCATGGACTCCCCCTTCTGCTCTTTTTGTTCAGTTTTTTTTTTGCATTAATAAGCCATACCAAATTTGCAAATCAACACTTTTGCCAAACATGTTTAACTGATTTATTTATTAATGACTGATGTGATGTCTCTATTAATGCATTGTGCATGAAAGACAGAGAGATGCTTGTAATGGAAATAGGTAAAATGTTATTTTAACCATATGTATCCATAATAGCAATGACTTTGGTTGCTTACTTATATGATGTTACTGTCTGTTGTACTGTCCTTTTCTATAATATAACACAGAGATTAATACATTTTAAGTAAAAAAAAATGTGCAACACCTAAATCTAGCTAGTCTGGTGTATGAAATGTCATACCAAAAAGGTGAGAATATATGATGGTGTGTGTTTACAAGGAAAAAAATGCAAGCCTCTTGAGATTGTTAATCACAAGGTGTTGCTGAGTGCTGCAAGCACTCAAAAAGGGCATTAATCCCTTATCATCAATCCACAAAGCTGTCTAGGGTGAGCAACCTAAGAGGCAATGCTAGAGGAAACTGGCTAACTGGATCTCATTTAAAAATTATATATCAACACTTCCAAAATATTCCTTTGCACTCAAGCTTACTGCCTCTATTAAATACAAGTATAATCTAGCAATTGTGAGCAGTGAGCACCATGATAAACTATGTTCATCCCATAAAAGATTTATTCAGATATCCAAAAGCACATCAACTGAATGGTTTGAATTTCTAGTATAACATATTGCAAGTGAGTAGTAAAAGTTCATCCTGCTACAGTAGACATTTACATCAATGTAATGATTCCCAGCCAATGGCTCTAAAATCAAGTGCAAAAAAAGAGGTGCTGTATCTTCATTCCTCATGCAAGCTCACAATTACATGTGCAAAAATAGCACCGATACATAAAGTGCTCAACGAGAGGTTACCGTTAGCACTTAGTCATGCCACAGCCACCAAGAGCCCCAGGGCATTTTGTGCCTCTCAAGCTTCGTCAGGAGGCTCTGGATATTTTAATAAATCTTTTTTGATATGAACATAGTTTGTCATGGTGCACTCTGCTCACAAGTGCTAGATTATGCTTGTATTTAAAGCAGCAGTGCAACGAAAAAAGTTATTCTGAAAACCTGATTTTCTGCTATGGTTATGAAAAAATATTGGCAGAACTGTTGATTTGGATTTTCTGGATGCTTCCTATGCTGTGTACCATACATTTTCATTTGTATCTGGATTCTTACCCTCTTCAGGTGATCAATATTATTTCTATACAAAAATGAGGCAGCCATTTGTTTTTCTTGAGAAATGATTATTTTAAATATTTTATAAAATTCTTAAATGATAACAGAAACTGAAAATGTTACCACCAAAATAAACTGAAAGACATCTGGCAGTGATTAGAAAGAAAACAAAGGTTGGGGTAACATTTTAACCCATTTTCATTGCACTACTGCTTTAGTAAAGGTTACTGCAATACGCCTGAGTGTTGGTGAATCTTTTGAAAGAGTTGATATACATTATTCCCTTATGACTGCACATCCTGGAGTGTGTTATCCCACTGAGAAAAAATTATTTTTTTAAAATATTTAGTTCTGATAAATTGTGCTGTCAAAACTGAAAAATAATCAATGGTCATGCGACATGTTTTGACTAATGAGTGGACTTTTAAGGTTAATTATATAAGCACAGCTAACCCAACTGTAGTATAACTTTCTGCCTCAAGATAGTAAGAAATTGTGTCAGCCTTCATATACACTAAGGCTGACTTAGATAGTTCCATCCAGCATGCTGACATCTATGAGCATGCCCATTACAACCCTTTAAAGAACTGTTTGTGAAGTTTTACATAGTGAGATACCCTACTTATACCCTACATAACCCTTTAAGGGACAAGTTAGGAGACATTAAAAAGAGCTAAAACCTATTTTTAAGATTCACTTTAACAAGAACCAAACCTTTTAAAATAAAAGGAAGTTACAATGGCATATACTTACTAAAGGTTAATCCTTGGAGAATTCAATAATGTATGGATAAATTTTCCTTTTAGGAGAATTGATAGCTGTGATTAGCTCCAGATAAGGTGACAGGAGATCCTAGTACCTAGAGGCCTCTGGTCATACCATGTTTTACCAAATGTAATCATTATTCTCCTGACAGTTGTAATTGGAAACTGAGCCAGACTGCCAAATTGTTTCAGCTTCTGCTTCAGTTGGTAGCTCTTGGGAGGGCAAAAGGGCACCATTAGTGTAATAGCATTTGTAAAACCATCAAGAGACAACTGAAAGTCCTTATAGTTTGCAGAGATTAGTTTTTTATGCACATTTAATAAGGTACAAAAACAGCAGAGCTTTGATTTATTGTGAAGAACATTTGTGCCAATTCAATAACAATTACCACAAACAGCAATCCATTACTGCAGTCCTATGGCATTTCTCTAACAGAACTCATGGAATAGGAAGGGCTCCATTAGAATCAAAGTTACTGAAGTGCTTTATGATCACATTGTTCTCAGTTTCCAGTGTTTCCTTTTTGCAGAAGTGTAATACTGTATACAGTATGTGTGGTGGTGGGAATAGAGAGACTAAAGCCAGTGATCTATAATATATTTTGCACATTTTCTGACCACACTACTAAATTTTATAAAAGCCTTCAACAAGTCATTCTGCTTTCTTTTAATGTCAACTTGTTGTGAAACTGAGTATAATTCTAACCAAGAAATTATGATTAATTTTCATTGTAAACCATTTTATTGATGCATCTATTTATTAGACCTAGGATTAGAACTAAGAGCCCAGAATCCTATTTATACTCTAGTCACAATATCCAACTGCAATGACCTATGAAAGTTAACAATTTTGAAAAAGTGTTTGCCCCCCTCCCTCCCCAGCTGAAGTCAGATTTCATTAAATGGCACTTGTTGTTATTCTAAATGTGGGCAGTTTCTTTGTAAAGTGCTGTCACTGGATGATAATAAAGCCTATACACCACTGAAGGTCCTAGGTCTAATTGACATCATTCCCAGAGGTATTCTGGGAAAATTCCAACAGATCAAAGGCAATAGAAGAGACCTTCATGGTTACCTCTAGGAGCCAGAAAACTGGCAGGAAAAACATTAGTTTAGTTTATTATATTCGGAAACGCTTTGAGCTAAAATAGCCCTTTTTCAAAGGTGTCTACATCATTTACAGACAAACAGAACAAATAGTCCAAAATCATACAATGAAAGAATTTCATTTACAATTACATGCTAACTTATTTGAGAACAGATTTAGTACATTATTTTTAAAAACATTAAAAGTATTTAAACCACAAAGTTAAAAATACAACCACAGACACAGAGAACAATACATTAGAAACAAACAGAGAAACAAAATCCCAATGCACATGTGTTTTTATAATTTGTACATATAGTTTTCCTTTAAAGGTCACAGTGAGTCCATGCTGATCTCCAGTTTTGCAGTTAAATGCTTGTTGAAAGGTAAACATCCATTATGAACAGTTCCCACCTGAGTTTGGTACTGATCTACAAATAGTAAAAAAAAAACCCAACAACTTTGCATTGTTTTGCTGCAGAGTATTTTATATTTTTTCTGTTTGATCCTGCTATCCCTCCTATCTGACATCTTATGTCTAGCACCACCAGGGGCACAACCTATAATCCCCCTTGGCAAACATCATAGCCAGGGATCAGCCACAAGAAGACTATTAAAAGCTGTAGTAATTGGCATTATTAACCACTTGGTTTTGCCACTCGCTAGTCCTCTTGCCCTACTGAAACTAAGTATAGTGTGTGCACGCTATTCTTTTTCTTGCTAGGGTAGCAGGATCTGTAGCCAGCAAAATGGAATGATTAGGAATAGAATTAGGAGCAAGTATACCTAAATGCAATGGCCCCAAACAATCATGAATTTCTTTATAATGTATGATAAGTGCCTATTAACCACCATAATCAGCAGTTACACAGCTTTGTTATGCACTGTTTAGAATTTTAAAAGTTGTTAACCACACTTTGGAACTTCCAAACAGTGGCAAAACAAAAAAGAATGCACCAGAGTTCCATAATTCTCACACATTGAATGCAAACAGTGATGTTTTGACCATGCACTATAAAAGATGATGGCTGGGGATCAGGTGATAACCACGCTGAAATCACCTCTCCTGGTTGCTAGGGCTACAGCAAACCTCTCGAACTGCGCTCTCAAGGTTTACCATGTTGCCCTAGCAACCACTCGAGGTGATTACAGTGTGGTTATCACCTGATCCCCAGCCATTACCCTCTATATAGTCCCTGGTAGAATGCTGTTCAGCATGGAAATCCATGCTTGGAACAACATTGTTGTGCTTCAGTAATGAGATCACAATGTTGGTGCGCTACACTAGTGACATCATTACTGCAGCACAACAAACTTGAACATCCACGCACAGCTGTATTTTTAAAACTGCAGCTCTGATCACTGATGCGCACACGTACAAGATGTGACCAGGTTGGCTAAGATCCTAACCTATTTGTTATGCAGAGTGAATTAAAAACAATGATCTATTCTGTCCTCTCCTATTTTGTCACTTGTCTATCTCTGGCCTGTCTGATTGCACAATCAAAATTTCCTTGTAGCACCTAGGAATTGGCCTCTCTGACAGTTCTAGAATTTACCCCTGTTTTCCTCCTTCCTTCACTTGCTGTTTCTATTCTTTTTTTCTACCCTTGCTTCTTTGTGGTTAAAAAATATATGTGAATCTTTATATGGAACTGAAATCCCTTGGTTTTTCAAATGTACATAGTTATATGGTTAAAATGATTACAGGCAGCTATTTGTGTTTATATGGAAGTTCACAACGGGTTAACCTTCATGTGCATTTTGACCTCCATGAGCTTGTTTTCAGAAAAGAAGACTAATGTACTCTTCAGGCTGCTCAAAGGAAAGAAACTAACAAATCTTAATACATGTTGTGGAACAAATGGTGTAATTTACAAGAACAGGATGCAGAATTTAACTGCCAGGGAAAAACATATAAAAGACAGCAATGTTTTGTTTGGTGAGTTAGAGAGAGAGAGAGAGATATGAAGATTTTAAAGTGACTCTCAGATGAAGGACTTCTATTTATCTGAACTGTCTGTATCAAGAGCTAGCCTGCACAATTTTATTTGTTATTATTATTGACAATAAAATGCTACTTGTTAGTTTTACAACTTCTCTTGTGTTGCATATATTTATTGACCTATGCCTCGATGATGCAAGACAGCACTGGTCATTAATTATAACAGCAGATTTTTTTTATTTACATTGTTCTGCCACTCAAGCTTTGTGATCAAGGATTCTGATAGTCACTGCGAGTCAAAAAAAGCTGGCAGTTTTGGTGATAGAGTGCTATTCCTTTTGCACTCAACCCCTTTTTCTTTCTGATAATAAGCATGTCTCAATGAACAGAAGTCTTCACCAGACAGTAAAGTAAGACTGTTCTAAAGTTATTTAAACTGTCATGAAGATTCAGATTTTCTCTGTATTTGGGGACCATACACTGTATTATATGTCAATGGAACATTTCTGGCCAATCAGAAGGAGAATGACTAGGTAGCCCATGACCATAGCGTGGAAGAAAACAGTGATGACAAAAATGGTGATGGAATACATTGACTGCAAATACAGTGACTGGGGGTTCCCTTCCCGAGATGCACCCCTGGAGTTTGTATCTTTTGAAAGGGGGTTTGTAGGTGGCAAAGCACCCCAAAGATATACATTTTGCCATATTTAGAGTTGCAGTTTCCACTGTCATGCATCACCATTTAATTTTCACTGTAGTGACATGTAATCGAATGGATGTACTTCTATTGATGTGCAAAGTTGACAAACTTTACCAAATTCGTGAGGTGCCAACTTTGCGAAGTTTTTGGCAGGCAAAAGTGGCATTTTTTTCAGGAGAAGTTATGCAAATTCATTGGCAAAGTTGTAACTTCACATTAACTTTGCCTTAACTTCACCTGACTGCCCGAGAAAGTGTCATTTTCACAGAAAAACTCAGTGCAAAGCGGTAAAGTGGCAAAGTGGGCAATTCACAAAGTTTTTTGAGAAAGTGAATTTTGCAGCTTTGGCAGAACTTCACTAACAAAGGAAAACTTCACATCTCTGTGTACCTCTTATTTCCCATGCAGCTGTCTCCTCATGCTATGTGTCCAATGTCATCATCCCCAATTTCACAGATGTAAGTGCTATGCCCGCCACACCACCACCACTGCTAAAAATTACAGAACAAAAAGAAAAGTCAAAATAAACCATGCAACTCTAAAATAAAGTTTTATTAGCATTACTACAGCCATACAGAGTTCACAAAAAGAATCCTATGGCCTCCATGCTGCTGCAACAAACTCTGCCATGACGGTTGACATCAACAAGCATTTGAAATTGGCCAAAACATTTGTAAACAGTGGGGAGCACAGAAAGTTTGAGAGTGAAAATCTCCACACAAAAAACAAATTGTGGCTGAACCCATAATCATATTATGGCGATCCATTGTCATATAACATGATTATTGGCATAGTAAAGTGGGTTTACTGTTTCACAAGTGTGTCTCATACTGGTTGGGCAGACAGGACCGCTCAGCTTTACTGCATGGTCCTCTCACCCAACCAGCATGAGAAACACTTGTGAAACAGTAAGAAATACCCTTTACTGTACGCATAATCGTATCAAAGTTTGTGTATGGACATCTGCACACAGTCAAGCCTGAGTCTGCATCTTAAGGTTGCCATGGTAACCAGTGGACCTCTTCAGCTGTGCTCTTGACATCACAAATCCCCTCATATGAGTGTTTGTGGCATATGCCTGCATCCATTGCAAACATCAGTTCGGGGGGGGGTGAAAGTTGACACCCATACAGTTCATTATGGTGGGGCTAAAAATACTTCAACAGAAGAAAAGTAAAAACATTAAAACACAAAAAAAGTTGTGACTTAGAGAAAAATGACATGAACTGGTGGTATGGGCCCATTCATTTTTATAGTTTTTTTTTCTCTTTAAGCTGCTAAGAGATATTGGACAAAGTCAACCACTTACCCAATGAATAAATGTTAAAAAATATTTATCTCCATGCACATACTGGGTTACACTATGCCACCATCATTTCAATGAATTACATATAGTATCCCCTTCATTGGGGTGGTTGTTGTACCTAAAATACGTTTAATACAGCATAATAAATATACTACTGTTAACTTTATACAACCCATGTTGCTGCAAGCACCACCATATGCTCAATAGGCCTTTTATACATTTATAATACTTTGTTTTACCTCATTACAGATTGCATTTCAAGTCTAGCAATAACATATCTGTAACACAAATTACAGTGGTTCTACCCTAAGTATTGGTGCTAATGCCAGTAACTAAAGCACCACACACAAAAGTGGAAATTACCACACAGAGTGCACAGGGAAATTATCCTATACAAACAACCAACAGTAGTATATTTATTAACAACAAAGTTATGAAGAAACATTGTAATATTTTAACATTTACTCATAACTTTTCATTTTTTAGATTTTGATTCCAAATTTTTAACATTTTGTAATCCCACCTCATGAATATGACAGGTGTCATTTTTCAAATCCCTCTCCCAAACCTGTTTTTGAGGTCATTATGCAAAGTCATGTCTCAGGTGACATTTCATAAATGACATCTGTCATGTTCTTATGTTGAGGTAATAAAAATACCATCTTGAAAGTGCAGGCTCACAATCTAAGAAAACAACATTTCCCAATCCCACCCAAACTTTGCTTTCATGATCTTGCTGCAAAATTATGTTTTGGCCAGGATTTCGCAAATGACACGTTGTCATGATAATAATATGGGGTATAGTATGTTGAACATTTGGAGTCAAAATCTAAAAAAAAAAACAAAGTTATGAAGCCACATTGAATTAGTTTAACATTTACTTATAGCATTGCAATTGTTTTACATTTTGAACCCACATTTTCAGAATTGTCTGTTTTTTACCCCACTTCATGAGCATAACAGGTGTCATTTTCAAATCCCTCTCCCAAACTTGTTTTTGAGGTCATTACACAAAACCACATTTCGAGTGGCATTTCGTAAATGACACCTGTGATGTTCATTTGTTGAGCTAATAAAAATATCATCTTGAAATACTGTCTTGAACATTCAGGCTCACAAGCTAAGAAAACAGAATGTGTAGAGATGTGTGAAAAAAAAACCTTCCACTGGCAGAATTTCTGTGAAAGTCAGACTTTCTCTTCTGTGAAAGTTCAGAAATCCAGTTAGCAACTTTCATAGAAATTCCACCAGCATCCTACAGTATTCCAGTACTGACCATAAATAATGCCATTTAATCCTTGGTGTCTAGTGGCACTTTCCATACCAATTGCCACCTGATGTAAAATATTGTCCAAGGTCTCCCCGACTGAAATAGAAATAAAATTCCCCTGGTGGCTACCAGTCCCTGCCCCCACCCAATCACCAGCCCCATAAAAAAAATAATTCTCTGGTGGCTAGCGATCCCACACCCCACCTGATCACCCTCCCCATATATAACAAATAATTCCCTGGCGGCTAGCAGTCCCTCATCCACTTGATCATCAGCCCCATCTATAGCAAATAATTCCCTGGTGGCTAGAGGTCTCTCCCTGCACCTGATCACCTGCCCGACCTGGAGATCATGCCCTGGTGTCCAGTATAACCCCTCATCTCAATCCCTTGTATAGTCAAAATAAACTTTTCTCCCCAGTGGTCTACTGAATCCCCATCCCTATCCCCCGATTCCCACTCTGTGAATTGAATTCAGATATTCCCTGGTGGTCTCGTGCTCCTCCCAACCACCACCCCAGCATGTAATGTCCCACCACCCCACTTCTCCCATCCTGAAGCAGAGTGGGTGACCAGCACAGCTCTCCTCTCTCCACCATGGCCAGCCACCCACTGAGCTAACAGTGATTGAGCGCATGCTTGTACAAGCACCCTTTCATTCATTGACAGCTCAGTGGTTGGCCGGCTGCAGTGGGGACAGGATAGCTGTGCTGGTCATATGCTTGAGTTTGGGATTGGAGAGCAGGCTGGTGGAACATTACCTGCTGGTGTGGGGGGGCAAGGGGACATGGTGTGCACTAGACCATCAGGAAATATTTTAATTCAATTCATGGATTGGGGATCAGGGACAGGGAGGGGGGTTCACTACACAACCAGGGAAAAATGTTTATTGTGACTATACAGGGGATCTGGAGGGGGAGTTACAATGGACACCAGGGCATAATATTCAGGTTGGGCAGGTGCTCAATTGGGAGGAGTGACCGCTAGCCACCAGGGTATTATTTGTTATAGATGTGGCAGGCGATTGGGTGGGGGAGGGACCACTAGCCACCAGGAAATTATTGGTTATATGGGACAGATAGTCGGGTTGTGGGAGGGACCGCTATCTACCAGGGAACTATTGGTTACTTAGGGCAGGCGATCAGGTGGGGGGATGGACCGCTAGCCACCAGGAAATTTTATTGCTATTTTGGGCAGGGCTTGCAGTAGGAAGTAGCACTAGTCCCAGGGATTCAGGGAACGTTTGTTTTTTGGTTTTTACTGTATAGACAGTATGTATTATGAGCTGAACAGGGCAAAAATTTGCCCAACACGTTCTGAAGATTTCTGATCCACCAAAAGTGAAAGTTCATAAACTTCTGCAAAAGTTGTGAAATTTCGAGGAAGTTCCACTAAGGCAGAAATCACAACTTTTGCCCACCTCTAAACATGTGTGACCCACTTCATTTCCAGATCATGACAATTTGATTATTAAAACCTGTGTTTTTTATGTCAGCTGCTACACTATCTATGCCTAACAACTCCAAAAAAAATACAAGCAACCAAACATGATTGGCATTAGCCAATGCTTGTTTTTCTTGTTTTATAATATTTTGTTTTGAAATAGCAAACTTTATTGAAGAATAAAAGTAAACTACAAAACAAAGGGCAACAAACAAGACATCTAAGACATACATCAAAGTGATCGTATTCATCTCATCAACATTCGGGGACTCGGCTGAATTGCTATATGCTGATATCACACAGATTCAGTTCATGTTTAGACATTAAACCCTCTAAGGAATTGTCTGACTACCATGAATACTGGTGGCTCCGCAACATCTGCAAGAAAGCCATACGTAACACCAAGAGTGAATAATGCCTTCTTATCTTCTGCTAGGGACCCGCGATACTTCTGGCGCACTATTAAAATCATAGTCGGGGGTTATAGCCAGTCTGACACTATGGATATGATTGTCAATGGTAGAAACTGCAATAATGTTACTACCATTGCAAGTGCCTTTAACAAGCAATTCTCCAATCTCTCTGCATTCACCTTCCTGTTTACTACTGACAATGATGAGTCATCTACCTCTAACCATTCCTACCCTTTAAAATTTTTGTCTTGCCCACCTTTCTATCTTAAAGCAATTTCAGTGAGGGAAACCTACAAGTGTCTCACTGGCCTTTCTCCTCATATGAGTGCTTGTCACGATAACCTTGAGCCAAAACTCCTAACCTCTCCCTCACCACCAGAATTATTCCTGCAATCAGGAAAGTAGCAAAGGTTGTTCCTGTTTTCAAGCAGGGTGACCGGAAGTGCATAGAAAACTACCGTCCTATAGCCATCCTGTCTGCTGTTAGCAAGATACCGAAAAAAGTGGTGGAAGTGCAGCTGACAGACTACTTGTCTAAACATACCTTACTGTCACCCAAACAGCTTGAATTTCGTAAAGGGCATAGCACTGGTATAGCCCGTGCTAAAGTTACATCTGATATAATGATTACCATGGACCAGGGTATGCTGACTGGGGCTGTCTTCATGGACCTCTCAAAGGCCTTCGATCTAGTGAATCACTCCCTACTCTGTACCAAGCTTCAATCCCTTGGTGTTGCTGGTCCAGCCCTAAACTGGTTTTCCAACTATCTCAATGGCAGACTACAGCTTGTTAAGTACAATAGAGCTCTACTGGAACCTGTTCCTATCACTTTCAGTATCCCTCAGGGATCTATTCTGGGCCCTGTCCTACTTTCTCTCATCATCAATTACTTCCCAATTGTCCCTACCCATAGCACCACTACCCTATGTGCTGATGACATGGTCCTCATAGCTAGCTCAAGTGATATCCATGCCATAAATCACAACCTACAAGCTGACTTCAGTAAACTGCAACATTGGCGCCTGACAAATAAGCTTGTGCTGAACTTAAAGAAAACTCAACTTATGCACTTCGGCTCCTCTGCCAAACTCAAACAGTGTCCTGTGCCACTCAATGTCTTAAGCCTTGAAGGTGTCCCAGTTGGCACTACATGCTCCTTTAGATACCTGGGAATTACTCTTGATCCCCAGTTAGACCTACAGTACAAGTCACATTAAACTGTTCTTCCAATGGGCTGTTTTAGCATTTCTGATTGAGTTGCGTAAGAGTTGCTGGTTGCAATACAAAGCCTTGTACAAACTGTTTCTTAGGAGTTAAAATGCAATTTTGCATTGCATTGTGACCGAACTGCAGATACATTATAATTGAGACGAAAAGACATTTTACAAACACTGCTCTTGAGCTGGTTAAGCACTGAAAAACAATGCAATACGAGTGCCAATGCATTGCCAGCTGTAAAAAACAATGCTAAACCAACTCATTGGTGAAAGGGGAAATTGTTTAACCAGGAAAGGCACACTAAGCTGGAGCTTGTTTCCAGGTGCGACCTGGGAGCACAAGGAAGTTAAGTGACTTGCTCAGGATTACACAGTATGCAAGTGGAAGCTGTGGGATTCAAACCCAAGTCTGGTCTGCTGGATGTCACCAGATTGGCAGCTCAGAGCCTTAGACCACTGCGCTATACTGCCTCCTTAAACAGTTTAATGTGACTTGTACTGTATCTCTACACATTCAAAATATCTGCAGGGCAACAAATATCAAGTTTGGACTTGTATACCAGGCTTCTGGGTCCCTTACTGCAGCTGCATGGCTTGCCCTTGCTAAAGGTTTACTCCATCCCTCTCTCAACTATGGACTGGCAGTCTTTACCCTTGCCACAAAAACTAGCCTTGATAAATGGGATGTGACCTATAATAATATTTTATGCTTTGCTCTTGCCGTCTCTCGACTTACCCATCACTGTGATTTATACAATCAACTACACTGGCTGTCCCCAGATAATTATCGCTCATTTGCCTTGGGCTGCTTCACCAACAAAATCATCTGCAATGCCACCCAATCCACCATGCCCAAACTCCTTCAGCTGGCTCTACCATCATACCGGCTAAGGTCAGCTGACTTGCAACCCCTCCTTCTCCCAAAAACCCTCGTACACTGTTAGGTGATCATGCCTTTGCTGTTTGTGCCCCGAGATTCTGGAATACCCTACTTGCAACCATCAGATGTACCCCACCAATCCCGCCCTTAAGAGCTCCCTCTAGTTGCACCTGAAGTCTGCCTCAGCCTGTAACAGTTCCAAGGCTGCTTGATATCCCCTACCCCTGCTTGGACCCTGTTGTGCACCCTCCACTTCCCTGGTTCCCCTAACCCCTCTGAGCTCTAGTAAGGGGAATTATCTACCCTGCATGCCCTTCACCTCAGCACTTACCATCCTCAAAATGGGACAAATTGCACTTTTATTATTTCCACAAAATGTAACTATTGTTTGCTTGTTCTTACCTTTGATGTGTATGCTTATCTGTTCATTCTGTACCTGTTTATTTGTATTACCTTGCTCATTGCTTGTATTTCACATTGTTGTAATTCCCTTGCACTGTTCTGCAAACCATGCTCTTGTAATCTCCCATTCCTTGTCTAGTGTGCTTACCTGATAAGCAAAAGCTAATAAATAAATTACACATTATAGACCCACACAAGGGGCCTTCATAGCAGTATCCAGTTCAAGCTCCTTTAGTCTGGGGTGTTGTTATCTTTTGACTGTAGCAATAGTGCATCTAACATTCCCCATCTATTCAGGTAAAGGTTTGGTGTGTTTCGCATGTAAGAAATCATTATTTCAATACTTAATGCCTCTAGTATAGTGTTTTGCCACTCAGCATAGGTTGGTACTCTGTTGTTCAGCCAGTGTTTGAATATCAATTTATTCACCATCACTGAGATGAGGGAAATATGGTATTGCCTGTTTCCAATGAGCATGTCTAGGTTGAGGCCCAAGAGACAAGTTTGGGAGGAGAATACATCCTCCAGCCCCTACAAGGGGTCCAGGATGGATTTCACTGTTTTCCAAAAGAGCTTGGCTTTGGTGCAGTTCCAAAGAATGTGTTTGAGGGATCCCTTGTCTATATGACATCTACAACAGCGATCTGTGTGTAGCATGCCCATCTTGAGGAGTTTGGCTTGGGTGAGGTATAGGTTGTGATTAATTTTGAATTGCATGAGTCTAAGCCCATCGAATTTGAAGTATTTGTATGTCCCCTTCCACAAAGCTGCTGTGAAGGCTGGGGACCTGATTTTGAGGAATTCCGCTTCCCAATAAGCGCAAGCGGTGTTGTTAGGGTCTGCAGTAATGGTTAACAGCTCTTTATAGATTAGGGAGGTGGCGTGTCTCTGTGTTGTTAGTTTTAGCAAGTTGTCCTATTTCCCATAGTTGTTTATGTTCCACGATTTGGGGCCTAGGGAGGCAGTTAACGTGTTGCAGCTGGAAGAAGGAGAAGATGGGTACTTGAGCTGGTTCTGCCTTTTTTTGGAAGACATGGTATGGGATTAGTGCTTTATCCCCTAATAGGGCACTGAGGGAATGCAGTTCCACAGCACCCAGGAAGTTGGGAGGCAGTGGTCTATTTTGTATTTTAAAGATGGGGTTTTGGGTTCGAGGTTGCATGGGGTCCATATGAGGATGGGTGACTAATAAGCTGTGTCTCTGTTTGCTGACTAGGTTCGAATAACTAATGGGGATGTTTTTTAGGTTTGGGGAAGAGCCATTTAGGGAATACATGTGAGTGCCTGTTTTTTGATGTATGCTGAATGACAGAGGTCTGTTTCCATTCATTTCCACTGTGGCCTACATTTGCCGGTTTCTTGTTGCTCTGTGTAGTTTCTCCACCACAGGAACTGACTGACATGGCTTGCTAAGTAGTATAGGTGGAAATCTGGGAGCTGAAGGCCCCCTTGTTTCTTCATTGGGGTTAATTTGTGGAAGGATCTATGTGGAGGTTTACCACTCCATAGAAATGAGGTCAGGGTGGCTTGAAGCTGCAAAGATAAGCATTTGAGAGGGTACAGCCTGTCATAGTAGTGGGGTATAGTAGTCTACATAGAATGTTCACTTTTATGATGTTAATGCAGGCCCATAGTGTCAGCAGGAGTGCAGACTGGCAGGCTAGATCCTGTTTGACCCGTTGTTCTTCTTCTTTACTATTCTCATGTCTCATGATACTGCGATGCCCAGGTATTTAATTTTGGCCTGGCAACAAGTTACCCCCACCCACACTGCATTACCTCAGCTTTGTAAGTATGATTGTTAAGGGGCGAAGTTTGTGTTGTTTATGTTTAGTTTGTAACCCCCAGGCATCCAGATTCCCTCAATAAGGTTAGTGCAGGAGGGATGGATTGGTCAGGGTTGTCTAAGTGCAGAAGGATGTCATCTGCATATGCTGATATTTTGTATCTGTGATTCCCCACCCATACCCCCTGTATGGCATCCTCCCTCTTGATTCTTTTTGTGAGGGGTTCCAAGTAAAGGTTGAACAGGCAGGGTGAGAGGGGGCAACCTTGTTACATTCCTCTTTTTAATTTGAATGGAGTGGAGAGAACCTTGTTGCAAGATATTCTGGCCATGGGTTTTGAATATAGTAGTTTGACCCAGTTGATGAAGGATGGGGGGACCAAACTGATTAGGGGTTTCAAACAAGAATGGCCAAGAGACCCTATCAAAGGCCTTTTTGGCATCCAGTGAGATCAGGGCTGCCAGTGACTCCACATCCCTAGCTGCCACCAGGATGTGGTTCAGTTGCCTCATTTGATCTGAGGCTAGCTTTTCTTGCATGAAGACCACTTGTTTGGGGCCTATAAGCTTGTTCCATACTCCTTTCAGTCTGAAGGCTAGTATTTTGCTTAGGAATGTGAGGTCAATGTTAAGGAAAGATATGGGTCTGTAGTTGTCCATGTATGATGAATCTTTATTTGATTTGGGGTTTAATGTGATGAGGGCTTCTTGGAAGAGCTGGTCTAGGTCTGCCTTTGTTTTGGCTTAATTGAAGAGTACCGTTAGGGGGCTGCTTAGGTCTTATGCTAGGGATTTGTAGAAGTTTGGGAAAAGCACATCTGGGCCTGGAGCTTTGTCTATGGGGAGGGAATCGATAGCCTGTTGCACCTCCAGCTCTGTGATGGGCACTCCCAGGTTCTCTTGGTACTCTGGTTCTAGTTTGGGGAGTGGGACCTTTTTGAGGAAATCATGGTATTCTTCTGAGGGTGGTGGGGCCTCAAGGGTATAGAGCTCTGTGAAAAAATCCCTGGAGGCTGAGGCGATCTCCCTTGGGTTGGATAGAGTGACTGTCTATTTTTAGTTTGGATGGTGGGGATTAACTTGTACTTTTCTTGTTGTTTGATGTGAAGGGACAGTAGTTTGCCTGCTTTTTCCCTCCAATTGACAAATTTTGCCTTAGCTCTAAAAATGGCAAATTCCACTTGCTCCCTAAGGAGTTCTCCATATTGTGCCTGTGATTTGTTGAGTTGGATGTGTGTGTTTGGAGATGTGTCTCTGGAGAAGTTTTTCTCCAAGTCCCTGATTGTTTGTAGAATTCCCTTGCCCTCTGCTTCTTTCTTCCTTTTTAGCGTGGAGGCAAGGTGTTTCAATTCCCCCTGTAGGGTGCATTTGAATGTTCCCCATAGGTTTTCTTGGTCTGGTACCGAATTGGTATTGATCTCAAAAAACTGCTTGACATTGTCCTTTAGTCTACTGAGGATATTTGGGTCCTTTAGCAGACTATTGTTAAGTCTCCAAGTTATGTCATGATCAGCTTGTTATGGTGGGAAAAAGGAAAGTGTGACTGGGGCATGGGGGCATGGTCTGAGATCACTCTTGGGCTGATCTTGCACATCTGGGTGGTTGCAAAGTATCGTTTGGGATACTAGGAAATAATCTATTCTATAAAATGACTTGTGTACCACAGAGTAAAAGGAATATTCACAGGAGGTTGGGTGCAGTGCTCTTCAAATACCAACCATGCCCAAATAGTCCTGTAGTTCCCTGAGGGCTCTCTGTGCCAGTGAGAGGCCCTGGTGCTTAGGTTGGGATTTGTTAATGTTGCTATCCAGGGCTATATTTTAGTCCCCCGATAGTATGATGGGAAGAATAGGCAAATTAGACAATGTGTATAGTAGGAAGGTGAAGAATCGGGAGTCGTCCATATTTGGGCCATATATTGAGGCTAGGGTTGTTTCTATTGGTCCTATTTTTCCCCTTAGGATCAGGAATCTCCCTTGGGGGTCCATTTGCTGTTTTATCACTTGGAATGATATCGATCTATGTATTAGAATCGTGTCTCCTGCTCTCCTATTGTATTCACCCTTGCCACACCCAGTCTTTCTCCACAGATAGGCTTGCTGAGTCGTGGTGTATGTTTCCTGGAGGAGAGTAATTTTGGTTCCCAAGGATTTCAGGTGTTTTAGGACCTGATATATTTTTTCTTTTGTTTGTGCGACCTTAATGTTCCAGGATACACAGTGAAATATGTTAGTCATTGGATTTAGGGTGGTGCGTTTGGTGTGTGTCTGGGAGGGCATAAGCCAATCCTGCTTTCCTTTAACTGAACCTGAATATCCCCATTTATTGGGGTCAGGGACACCCCTTCTAGGCCATCTACCTGGAAAGGAGGTACTTTGCTTCACTGATAATCTTGGTGTATGACAATTCATCTGCCAGTCTTAATTCATGTTAAACGTTGTCGACAGTAAGACATCTAATATATATATATATATATATATATAAAACATTACTTCTAATAAACTCAACTAACAGAATTACAACGAGGCTTAACATTATTACAAGTATAACCACTAGAGTCCAATCATGGGACTCACTCATACCAGCTACCTTGCTGGCAGCCCAATGGGGGTGGGTGTTGGCCAAGACGAGTCACATTATGACTCGGTCTACAATGAGCTCTCAGGGTTGCAGATCCTCTCCATCCATGGTCTATGGCATTGGTTATATCCCTAATGTGGTAGGGTAACTAAATTGCTGTACTGCTATGGGTGTGCTCAAAATCCATAAGCGATGACCCCTTGTTCTCCTGTTAAGTATAGGAGGGGACTTGAGTGGGTCAATCTTGTTGACTATCCCCTTTTTCCCACTCACCAACCAAAGGTCATATGCTGTGCTGTACATGGTTGCTACTGGGTGTGCTTCTGTGAGCTGTCTCTTGTGAGGTGAGATTGTTCTTTTCCTGCTGTGGCTGGGAAGCATGCATTTGTAGCTATATCAGGCTCAGTGAGCGAGGGGTGTTTCTGTACTGCAGTGACCCAGCCGTTGGTATCATCCATGTTCGACACCCTGTGGGGGGTGGAGGACCAACTGCCTGGTTCTTATGGGATCTTGGGTTTACTGGCAAGCTGCAGGGGGGGGTGATTTCCAGCTTTCAACTTGTGTCTACACTGTCTGGAGCAGAGTTTCAGTGGCTGTCACATCTGTTGTGGGTTCTGTGACTTAGGCCAGATTGAGGTTCTTGTGGGGAGCAAATCCCAGCTTATTACTACCCCCTTCTAGAACTAGATGATCTGAGGAGGGGTGCACTTCTGGTATTTAGAGGCTGGCCCCTGTATCTGGGTGGTAGGACCCTATTTATGGGTGTCATTCACTGGGGGGCTTTTCACAAGTATGTCCCACGGTACTATTCTGGGGGCGTTGGATCCTGCAGTGGGCCTGGAGCATGCTTGTGTGATACCAAGTGTGGTTTACTGAGACGAGGTTTGGCTTTGATGGCCTGTGGGATAATCCTTCCTTGATTGTGTTGCTATATGTGTTGACATGCCCTCAGTGCACTCCACAATATACATCCCCTTTCTTTGGTCCCCTATCTCTCCACTCAAGTGACCCTGACATCCCCCCCCCACCTCGACACATATCCTCAGTTTGCAGGTGAAAATGGGATTGCATGCACTTTGGGATACTCAAAGCAGTAAGTAAAAACATAACAAAGTAGAAATGTAAAAAGCATATTGTAGTAAAATGATAAAACAGTAAAATAGAATTAAATGGAATAAGATAAAATAAAATACCCCCAAGTCACTAGGGCCTGCCCTGGTACCTCGTGGATTGCTATGTGACCCAGTCTGCTAAGCTGTGAAATAGTCTGTTAGCCTCTTTCGGTTGTCCACTGATAAGAGCTGTTGCGTCGAGCGTTAACTTTTGTCAAGACTGTAAAGATCCTGTGTGCATTCACCACTTATCTTGCACTGCGAAAGCTTGCACTCCTGTGTTTTTTTTAGTGGAATCTATGTCAGTAGTCTTTTGGTTTCCATAAGGAGTGTGCGGTTCAGTTTGTTGCGTGTAGTACGGTAGTTTTGGAGGTGGGTATGGGGAATTTGGTATTCCTCAGGGGCCGTGGGGTGGGGGGATGTCTAACATTGAGGTTGCCATTGTTTGAGACTGGGGTTCTGGGGCACCTCTCAAGCTTATCCATTTCTGTAGTTGGACTGCTGGGATGATATCCTTGGCTTCCTCAGCTGGTGCCCAGTTTTGGTCATGGTGATTTCTCCATTTCTGACTCCCGTAGGGCCTTCAGTGTAGTATGCCATACAGATGACAAGGACAATCCATTGTTTGGACTCTGTGGGCGTGGTGATGAAGTGCAGTAGAGATGATCCTTTGGGTAGGGAAGGTGCCAGCCATCGCCTACCTGGAATAACTAGCATTTCTGATATTTATTGCCTAATAGGGAACAAAGACTTAAGCCTATGTGGAAGAGGACAGGGTGAGTCCCAGGACAAAGATGGCTAGATTGATCCTGCAGCCATTTTGTTTGTTCCATTCACCTCTAACAGTCCTCTTAAAAGCAAAAAAATTAGATACCACAGCAGGACTACATTCCCAGTTTCTTATTTTGCTCAACAACAGTACTTGGCCCAGAGCAATCCTGTGTGGAGGTCTGCAGAGAGTGCTGTTATTCAGAATTTATCCAGGGAGGGAGAGGCAGCCAACAAGCATATATATAGATCTGGTTGTCAGGGGTATTCTGGAGCGTGGAGTATGCAGATTGACAAGCATAGGGGATAAAAGGTAGGGGATCTTTCAGAGACAGAATGACAGAATGAACTCACCACATCGCTCATATTTGTTTTTCCCTGTGGGTCCTCCAGATGCAGGTAGCTGGTTTGTGAACACTTTGGGGAGAACCTTAGGGAGCTCCATTTGGGCTGTGTTGGCATTTGGGATATTTGTGGGTACCAGAGGTAGTTGTGATCACTAGCTTAGTCGGGTGAAGTATTCTGAACAGAACTTGAGCTTGGTGCAGCTATTCTTGACTTCTTGGTATTCTTTTTGTTTATCTCTAACTGCTGGTGTTACATCGCTGTATAAATGAATTCTGTGGCCATTCCAGTGTAGCACACCTTTGAGTCAAACTTGAGTTTGTATGTGTGTTTTTTCTTGAAAGCTGGTGCATCGAGTTATTATAATTCTAGGTTTGTCTCCCTGCCATTGTGCCAGTTTATAGGAGTGATGGACAAAGTACAATGCATAGACCTGGTTAGCTTTTGAGGGTCCCACCAGCTTCATTAGTAGCTTTTGGGTGAACACAAGTATGTTGGAGCTCTCAGCTAGTTTATAAATCCCCACAATGACCAGGTTATTTTTGCAGAGGTGGTTGCTTGATCTTCCAGTCAGACTTCAAGCTTCCAGAAAGCTTTCTGCGAATGTCTATTACTTCTTTGTTGTCTTTCACCTGTTGATCCTCTACTGACCTCACTCAGGTTTCCACATCTGATACCCACCTTGTAATGCTCTCAAGTACCGATTTGAAATTCCTAAAATTGATGGTCAGATCACAGAAAGCCAGTTTCATTGAAGCTAGTTCTGCAAAGAATAAATCCCATTTACCAGTCAATTGCTCTGTTGTTGAAATGACTGGTTGCAAGTTCTGTGGGGATTCTTGCTTTTGTTGTTTGGGTGGCTGTCCCACTGGTTGCCGAACAGACAAAGTTTGCATCTCCATTTGTTGGTGTCCAAGGTTATTCATTTGATGGTTTTGACAAAATTCATTTCCTCTGGATTCCCTGTAACAAATGCTTTCTTGTTGGGCATCAAAATCAGACTATATAACAGTTTAAAGGCCACATTTCGTGTGAACGACTAAGGAGCTCTCAGGGAAGCTGCTGCTCAAGCAGAGCACATCACATGACTTCCCTGTTTTATAATATTTTTTATTTCCATTTCTGTTCTTTGCAGTCATGTAACATGGTTTTCATCTTTATCATTCACATGTAATATTTTTGATTTTTTTTCAAATTCTATTTTTATACTGTTATCAAGTGTTTCATTTTTTTTATTTTTCATTGTTATTTCTGTGCTACTTGCAATCATTGTTAGTGTATTTGCTATTTTGTTTGAAAACAAAACTTCAGTAGACTTGCTAGCACGTTTTCTGAATTTCTAAGCAGATAGGAATTTCTTTTTAATCCACATTTTTTCCAGGGAGCTGGTGGGCAGGGCTCTGCCCTCTCTTGGAGGGGTGTTACATACATCTCCAGTAGGCATCCCCATCACCAGGAATGGCACCAGGACATCATGGAACCCGCCAGCTCCATTTTCTGCCCCTCATGCCATGGCTGCGTGCATGCCTATGGAGTCACCTGCATGCCGTGGTTCTGCAGCTCCCTTCCTAGTCATGCTGCCCCCACTGCACTACCCTCTGGCCTCCGCCTGGGGGCAGCTGTACTGCAGGAGCAACAAGGTCCCTCTCCAGGAGAGGAGAGCTGCCTTTTGGCTGCTCAATCCTGCTCCCACCTTCCCCCGTAGCTGACCCCCACTGACCCTGGCTCGCTCCCGAACTGAGGTCGCTGGCTTAGCATGAGGTGTGGTGTTCAGTGCCTCAACCCTCAGCATCACCAGGCTGGCACAGCATATAGGAATTTAGAAGTTTTCATAGAACTGAAGTATTTTTCTTTGAAGGTCTTTTTGATCATTGATATGATACCCAAAAATAAAATTCATAAGGCACCTTTAAAGGAGACAGTATAGTGTAGTGGTTAAGGGCACTGAGCTGCAAACCTGGAGACCTGGATTTGAATCCCATCAGCTCCCACTTGCATGCTGTCTGACCCTGAGCAAATAATTTAACTTTCGTTGTGCTCCCAGGTCACACCTGAAAACAAGCTCTGGCTTCATGTGCCTTTCCTTGTTAAAAAATGTCCCCTTTTACATCTTTCCTCCCCCCCCCGAACACTATCTTCAGGTTTTCTTTTTGCATCTGTTTATGCCCACATCTTCTCTGGCCTGCCCTTCTGCTGGCTTCTACCAAGCCCATCCATCACCCATCATCTCTGGGTACTTACTCCTCCCTCTTGAACCCCATGACAAGGTGATCGGGGGCTTCTTGTGCAGTGGAAGCAAATGACATGATCAGTGGCATGTGGCCTGAAGGATGTAACATCATTCTGCAAAGGCTAGGGCTTCTTTTCTGTTTTCTGCAACCAACTCTTAATGATACTGCTGGCAAGGAGCTCCTTGAGGAGTTGATGCTGTGTGTGCATGTGCAATAGTTAAGAGACATTATGAAATGGGTTGAAAGAATGCGGACTCCTGATTGGCCAAAAGGTACTTTCAGCAGGGCCATTATCCCCTGCACAACAACCCAGCTGAAAGTAGCTCAACATAAACAGAGTATGTTTAAAAAGATATGCCATGTTTACTAAACAGGACCCATTTCATAATCACAGTAAGGTAGTCCAGGGTGTGCATTATGGTGGGCTAATGGCCCTTCTTGGGTGGTGGAAGGATTTTGGTTTTGCCTTGTGGGTGTCAGCATGGCTCAGTTGGTAGCACATCCTCCTCTGGACCAGAAGGTCATGGGTTCTCATCCCACAATGGGATTGGGCTTGCACCTAAAAATTTCTGCCATCTGAGTGCAGCATTAGGGGGGTACTGTATTGCTGGGATGTGCTGTCCTTCAAATGAGATGTTAAACCAAGGTCCCTTCTACCCATCCTGGTGTTGTTCTGGCGGGTGTCCAGGTGGAAGTAAAAGGACCCAAGGCACTCTTTGCAAAGAGTAAGGGACATTCCCAGTGTCCTGGCCAACATTCCCCTTCCCATAAACTGGTTCATGCAATTATCCAGGCTGTGTGTGGGTGATGATGTGCAATATGGCTGCCACTACACATTCAGTCACTTCACTACCAGTCTAGTATGGCTTGTAAAGCGCTTTGGGACACACTGTGTATGAAAAACGCTATATAAATGCTGATTCTTCTTCTTGTGTTTCAACTCATCTGAGGTGGGTCCTTATCCCACCATATCACACTACCTGTCATGCATTATTGCCTAATCCTTTCCCTCCCTAGATTGGCTCCATCTTGTTGTGCCACCTGTGATCACCCTGGTGGTGATATTATAGCACAGAGCACTGCCCACATGCCCCCAAGGAGGAGAGCACACACTGGAATGCATGATCCTCCTTCCCAGCTAGGCCATGACAATCCTGCCTTATTCTTGAACCTGGAACACCAGCAATATGAGCAGTAGCTCTCCTGCTGCTATACCAATAGGCTGGACACTCTCTGCAGGTTTCAGTTTTTGCTGCTCAAGAAAACTTACAAATGGAAACTGATTTCTCACAAGCCTGGTCTCTGTTCACTTTTAACTTTTTGTCTTGTATTCTTCTCCAAAAAAAAGAGCAAAGAACTGTAGTTAGAGGCACTTAAATAACTATATCTAGTACGTTGTAGGAGAGCAATGTTTCTTGTTGGGAGAGAGCAACAGCAGAGCAGCAGTAGGTAAATGGAAAAAAAAAACTCCTGACAGCATTGATTTTCCCATGTGTGCAGTGTTTTTACTGCTACTAGAAAAAGGTTTATTTTCTTCCCATGGAGTGCAGATTAAAAAGTGATTAGTTTCAAAAAGGAAATGTTGGAAACCTTTTCAGTGCCTATTATCATCTTTCCCATCCCCTCCCAGACTTTGTTAACAATTAATCTTACAGCTGTGAAGACCATATGTTACATCATGCCACTCCATAAGTAAATGTTGGAAGACAGTACTGAATACTACAATCTTTGAAAGGAATCACATTTGCTGTCCTGCCAACATGGTCACTGATGAGCCAGGTTCAGTAGCAAACCAAGGCTGTCTAAGGGCCAGCAAGGGGGGAGAAGGTTGAATATACATCAGACTGCTCACCTTCTCTGGGGAGGGGAATCTGTCACCTGGCTACACTTTCATCCCTAGAAAGTAGAGATGGCTAGGGGTAGATGAGCCAGGGACCAGTATCGAGGCTGGATTGATGAAGCAGCAGATGTCTGCATGCCATGGGCAGGAACGCACCCGGCCATGCACTGAGGTCATTGCACATCCACCTTCATCAAGGAGGGCCATGGAGGAACCACACACAGGAGAAACCCCTTAATGATGAACAGCATGAAGTCTGGTATCCTTGCAGGGATCCTGCAAACTGAATTGGGGCATATCCCAGAGCCAAAGACAAGGAGATTAAAAAGAGGCATTAAAGAAAAAAAGAAACAAATTCTTTTCAGTGGCTGTACAGTTGTTTTGCTATGGCTGCATGCAACTATTAACAAGCCAAATGATCATGAATATGCAAATAGTGAAGGAAACAAGGCTAGTTTTGGAACATAGAGTAGCTTTACAGACAAATGCAGCAGTCACCTGATCAAGATCTCAAGACCTGTTGTTTATGTCAGTTGGCTTCTGTTTTAAATGGGATGTGTACCTTTCTCTAATTGATTATTTTAAAGGTCACCATAGTGATCTAATAACTGAACTGATGGGTGACATTTAAATATCTGCTGCAAAAGGACAGAAAATAAACCTTTTATTTTCCAAAGTGATTTGGTCACAACCATTTTATGTACAAGTTGGGGGGGGTTGTGATGGTGTCATAGCCTAAATCACTAGCACAGATGATGTATTAAGAATCTACTGTTTTGTGAGGAAAAGGTTATATTCTCTTTTTAGCAAAATCCAGTATTTTCTCAACCACTGTATGTGGCCCCTGCCAGCAGCAGCAATGCTTTCTCTCAAGCTTTTCTGCATACTGTTTGCTTTGGTTAAGTCAGTAACTAACAGAGCCAAAGTAGGATAAGGTAAGTGCCTCCTGGATGGTGCCCTTAGATGACATGAGAGTATTTGCAGTGCCTCTACTAACCAAGCTGAACTTAATATCTTGTGTCCTGTCTGTCAGTGTTGGCAAAAAAACCCTCAGATTCCCCTCTCTTGTCTGCAGGTGACATCTCTTTCCCAAAATGTCTTCCAAAAACCCACACATTTTTTAGTCCTTCATTCTACCTTGACAAATTACTGCCATTGATTCAGTCATCCTGCTTTCAGCACCAGCAGTAAAAGAGATGCTATGTGCATGCACTTCACATGAGTGCTGTGACAGAGAGAGAGAGAGAGAGAGTGGCAAAGGGCAAAATCAGCAGCAATTTCAGTGATGGACCAGAAATCAGTAACAACCTAAAGATTTTGTGAGGTTTTGAAAATCAAGCTATCACTTGAGAAAAGGGAGGGTGTCTGCAGATTGAGAGACTCAGGAGTTAATATTAATGAACTGGATATGAAAAGGGCACTGAATTAGAATGGGAGGGTGCCTGCAGATGGGATGGGGAATATAGCAACTTTGGAAAAGGGGTAAATTAACTGGGATTCAGGACAGATGGGTGCCCACTGGCTGAAGGTGGGTGGAGGAAGGGGATATTATTGAAACTGAGTGGGGGAGTGCTAAATTTGGAACTGAAGGATGTGTGTAGTTAGTGTATGTATTTTTCATTCTATTTATGTTCCCTTCCTATGTGCTGGCACCTGGGCCCCACTCATTGTCACATGCCTTGGATATTTCCAGGGCCTCCATGAAGCCATGGATTGTCCCTCAAGCAGAATCAAGGGTGAGGATGTCCCTCAACAGGATCTTTGCTTCTGGCTCTATGTTCTGGACAATTGGTTCAAAGGTGGGGGTGTATATAATGGGTCTCCTAGCTCCCAGAGCCAGGGCCCATTTTCCTTGTCCCTCCATCCCATGGCAGCAGATGGTGTGACATCATGGTGTGTGCACACCAAGCATTTCAGCATAGCAACATCCACATCTGACGCTTCTCTATGTGTTCCTTCCAGTTACATTTGCACTTGTAGTGACCTGGGTGGCAGTGCCATGGTAGAAGAAACCATCCCCTTCGCAGAGGAGGATGGCATCCTCTGGGATGCTGCCTCCTATCCCCAGCCACCCCATAATAACCTCAGATTACGCCCAATCTTGGCTCGCTGGCATCATGAATGGTAGCACTACAACAGTAACAACAGGCCAGCACTCAGAGATGTTGAATTTCAAATCCACAAAGATTTCCTACTAAACCTGGTTCAGCCAAGTTTTATAAGGGATTTTTAACAAAAGGGGATTTGGTGTCAATCTGTGTCATTTTTACAAAATCAGACAATGATGCCCCACAGGAAAAAAAAAAATTGGCAATACTCCTGAAAATGCTACAGATTGCAACTTAAATTTGAAATGTTTTCTAAGGTAGCATGCCCCTTCACCTTTCTGGAAGCAATGCTTGCTTAAAATATGGTGCCTCGAAGGAGTGATTTGCCCACCTACTGCAAGTGCTCAAACCTGTCTCTGACTCTGGGTGAATCTTTGACATCATAACAAGTACCTTCTAGTAAGTAGGTAGGGTGTTTTTAATATCTTGGCATATACCTCCACAGTAGTCTGTTCTTTGCTGATTACACTGATTATGTAAATGAAAAGTAAATGTTTGTTTAGGACTGTTGGACCACACCAAAACTAATTTTACTCAAGAAGCACATTTTATATTACCTTTAACAGCCTGCAGAATTATAATCTGCTCTGAAGCATCAGACAGTGTCCTGTTGACAGTTAAGGTCATTTTAAATGAGGCATGCTGCTTGTTTTGCACTCTGAACATTGTGATTTATATACACCAACTGATTGGTTACCTTTCATTCAGAGACAGCAGGAAAATTAGTACTGGCCACTCAGGTATTTAAGTATCTCAAAGCACTTCACAGAAACAATGAACATAAACAAAGAAAACAAAAAGTAAAGTGTGGTAAATCCCAAGCAAACAGATAGGTACTGAAACCAATCTAATGCAGAGATGCAGTAGAAGGAAAGCACAGGTCTGGAAAGTGCCTTGCAAGGTCATCCTGTGTAGAACTGAAAAATTCAGCTCATGCTCGAATTTCACCTGAGAGGGGAGTAGGCCTTTACCATTGTGAAAAACTTCACAGAAAATGCAGAATGTTGCCATACAATGTAGAATTATATAGAAAATGGTAGTTATTATTTATTTATTGTAGTCATTGGAATTACAACCCTTTGAGTCAGGGACTCATTTCCAAAAGCGCCACATCAGAGTTATAGAGAAGTACAGTCAATTACATATGCACATTCCTTACAGACATGAACAATACAGGGGTACAGGGTTCAGATATAGTAGGAACACAGCAGGATTTTAAGAACTGTTACAAATTTTATAAAGGTGGGGTTATAGGCCTATACATCGAGGTAGCTAAGGACACTTATCAAACTTGCCAGTTGACCAGTTTTGAGACTGAGGGCTTATTAAGCTGGCTAGGAAGCCAATGTCATATACTCGGAGTCGTGACGGAGGAAGGGCCCAGTGAATTTGCAGTATGCAGTACATGTTCTTACCATTTAAGTAAAGAGATTATGGTTCATGCAAAAAAAAAAGTTCTATGGAATTTACCATGAACTTCCATGATGCTTAGCAGAAATAGAATTCTGCCAGCTTATAAAATGGGCAAGAAATATCCAGTGATCTGACTGGTCAATAGCTGTCCAGACCTGTGCAGTAACTGCCCAATAACCACATGGGTCTGGATAGTGCCTTGCAAGTCTTGGAACTTTTTTTCTGGGCTAACCAAACTTCATAGAAATATCACTACACTGCTTTTGAATTCTCAGTAACTGTGACACTTGGAAAAACAAAATAAAGGTTGCACTAGAAACATGAGTGACTTATCTGACAGCCAGTTTGACCTCTGTGATGGGGCACACCCTGCTATTTGGCGTGAGAGCCAGTCCCTAAAGTAAAGATTAATTTAGTCTTGTGTTTTTTATTATTTTGGTGCAGATTTATAAATACTTCAGTGCTTGCAGATATTTGTTAATTACTGCACTTCACCCCCACCCCATTGTTGAAGAACACTGAGTTAACACCTCGTGCCTCCATCCCACAGAGTGGGGGGGGGCGTGCCGTAATTACCCAATAACAGCACACTCTGTTGTGGGTTACTGTTACTTAATTCTGAATTCTGCACAGTATTATCTTAAAGGCACAGGGGACTAAATAGATTTGAGGCTGAGAAGTAAAGCGTTGGAGGATGGCAAACATACAGATGTAGGTAGGAAGGCTGTTTCAGATCATAGGTGTAGCAGAGGAAAATATTTACCATTGACTGTGGAAAGTTTAATTGCAGACTGTAAGAAGATGAGTGTTAGAGGAGTGAAGACATTGTGTAGCAGAATGCAAATGACTGGTTAAGAATGATAGGTGTATTACTATGCATAGTGGTAGCCAGTGACAAGATGTACTATATACTGTACATATATACATATATACTGTATATATATATTATAGGGGTGTGGTCATACCCATATAGTTAGGGCAAAACTTTCACTTCTCTGTTAAACTCAAACTTTTTCACTTTAATGACTTTGTAATTGATCAACCAATTTGCATGACCTTTTGCATGTGCCATCAAGGACTGAAGCTCTCTAGATGTGCTACATTTCATTCCAGTAGGATGTGTGGGTACAGAGATATGGAGTGTCAAAAAATGTGAAAATTGAAATTATTTTGTAAAATTCTTTGACATGTTGCTGTGCAACAATAGCTTGGGATTTTGGTCTGAATGTTTCCAGGTAGAAAGGTCTTGGGTCACAGATGTGTCTTTTGAAGATTTGGTGAAAAAAAAAAAATGAATCAGTTCAAAAGTTATTAAATTGTAAAATTTCCCATTATTTTCAATGGGAAAAGTTAGATGTGAGCCTCGAAACAGGATTCTGTGTTGCAAATGGGTAATCCTTTGTTGCAAATGGGGAATCTTTTTTCATGTTACTGCTATCTTGTTTTTTCTTAGCAACAGAAACAAAGTTAAAAAGCAGAAAAATTTGGTATTTTTTGAAGTAACCAACACATGTGTTCTGCTAATTGGGACTCATTCTATCGGATTCTGGAGTTACGTTCTTCATAAATCACCGGGAAATGTGTTTTTTGAACATGTCGGAATCCTTTTCCACAGAAGGAACTGAACATGTACTCCCTGGAGGAGAGGAGGGAGAGAGGAGATATGATAGAGACATACAAGTATCTTACAGGGAGGAACAGGGTGCAAGAAAACACTATTTTTAAGCGAAAAAGATGTTTCAGGACTAGAGGGCATGGGATGAAGTTGGAGGGAGGACGATTCAGAGGAAACATGAGAAAGAATTTCTTCACAGAACGGGTGGTGGACAAGTGGAACACCCTGCCAGAGGAAGTGGTGGGGCTGAAACAATCACGGATTTAAGAATGCATGGGATAGACATAAAGGAATTCTAGAGGTCAGGGGTAAGGGGAAATAGACTTCTAGGAAAACAAACTGAACTTACAAGCTCAAATGGGCAGACTAGGTGGGCCATAGGCCCTTATCTGCCGACACTGTCTATGTATCTATGTATCTAAGATTTGCAATAAAGAATCACAAAACAGGGTCCTGTTTTGCAATTTTCAAAAAAGGATTTTCTTTTTTCACAAATTGCAAAAAAAGAAAGCTTGAAATGGATTCTGTTTTGCAACTTGTGAAAAAACAATTTTTATATAGCTGTTTTTTGTCACTTCACAGTAAAGAAATGGTTTGGAATTTTTTTTGTGAAATGTTCAGGGTACAAAGGACTTACTTCACATGTAGTGCCCCAGAGTAGAGGGCACAACAAAAAGAAGATGGGGGACCCTTTCCTTCCATCTGGGAAGTAAAAAAAAAAATGCTTTTCTGTTAGAAGGGCTCCATTCACCCATACCCCCCCCTTGTACCTCCTCCGTCCCCAACCCCACCATATCCTTTGTCTTGTTCACATCATTTGGCACAGTAAAGGGGGCTGACTCTGCACAACCTAAAACAAAAGACCCTCCCTCATGGGTGACCCTTCCCTGCCCTATAAATGGGCTGAGGAGTGGCTATTAGGACAGTCGGTGGCTCAGTGCAGAGAGTGGAGGACGCAGAGAGCACAGATAGGAAAAGTGTAGCTGTAGTATGTTCATGGCTCCTCCGGCATTGCTCTCATCCAAAATAGGTCAGGCATGCCCTCAGCAGCAGCAGCAGTGGTGGTTGGGTAGGAGCAGCGGCTCATTGATGTATGCGGTGGTCCACCAGCACTCGATTAGCAGTGGCAGCAGGCACCTTTCTGCTGGGAGGACAGAAGAGATACAGCACAGTATTGATCCATGTGGGAAATGCACCCTGGGACCTGTTAGTTCCGCCACCAAGCAGCTGCAACATTAAGGCAAAGCTGGTAGGGAGCATGGCTCCCTGGCCATCTTTCTGACCCTCCCCAGCAGTGCAGCAAAACAGTCCACAGTGGTGAATTGGCCATGGGCTCAGTTCTATTGATTTCCTCACACCACAGGCACCAGGAAGGGGAGGGAGAGAAAAGAAAATGAAGAGGACAATTAAAGGGCCAAAGCCAAAGAATACAGGACTGAGGCAAAGTGGGCTCCCAGAGAGGGTGGACAACCCTACAAAGGAGGGAAAATCAAAGAGCAGTGGACCAGGTGGCCAAAAGTGAATTGATAGCCCCAGGAGTGGGCAGAGGTCACAAAGTATTTTATTTACTTTAAAATGGATTTATGTATGCCAGACTGCTGAAGCAGTGGTTGGATTTTTGCTTGTGACACTGGTGACCCAGATTCGGGAATGGACCTGGGACATCAGAGGGCCAGCCAGGGGAGAAGGATCGAGCATCCTTTTGACTGCTCCCCTTCTCCAGGGGGAGGGTGCGGGGCATGTCCAGTGCTGGAGGGCCCCTGTCGGAGGCTAGGGGTGCCACAGCAGCTGGCATCAGCAAGTTCCTGAGGGGCAGGACAGATGTGGGTGTCAATGCATGTTCCCACTCCTCCTTACAGGGGGGAAAAATCACCACTCCAACACCTTGATGGTGCCCACCTCACCGTGCCGACAACTGCTCCCAGCCCTGTGGGGAAACCAGGGGGTATCAAGGGGAGTAGCGGCTCATGTGGGCAGTGAGGGTTTGTGAGGGCCATGACTGGACAGAGGTGCTGGATGGGGCCCAAAAAGTAATAAATAAAAAAAAAAGTCTCTATATAAATAAAAAAGATGGGGGGGGATCATGACTTAAAAGTACTGGGATAAGAGAACAGAAAAGGGGTGGACTTAAAGACCTCTTTGTCTCCTTTGGTGCCATTCTGTGCCAGGGGGCAGGGCCGGAAAACAAAGGTCCCTAGCCAACCATGAGGATAGAGGGGCTAGCTGTGAAGGTCCAGGCTCTCATGCATATTGGTGAGAGGGCAGGGCTGGACAATGCCCACCACATGGCGGGCCCTCTTTAGAGTCATGAGGGAGGCAGGATCAGACCAGAAAGTCCTTAGGCCCATACACAGGAGTGGTCATTAATGTTAACAGAGTAGGTGGATTCTGTGGAGCTAGTAGGAGTGGGGCGAGATCCTTAAAGTTACAACACCCTGTGTGGAGGGGGAGGGGAATGGCTCTATGGCCTGAAGTTGCCCATGGTGTTATGTGGATGTGTCCTGAATCCCAAACCCGACTGAATTGTGATGTTGCCTGTCTGGTACCCCCTAGAGACTGAACTGTTTTCTTGCTACTGAAACTGTGTTATCAAATTGCATCTTTGTGTACTTGATGTCTAACTTCACCTTTTTTGCCAAAACCAGCTTCTTCAGAGCCCGACGCTGACTCAGGGAGGTCCCGGTCCATCCTCCACCTGCATCAGAACTGTCTCCTATGATGGTAACCTGCCTTGAAGCCCCACTCCAGTGTTCTAACATCAGTCCTGTGATAGTAAGTGGCAGAGAGCTGTCAGTCATGTATCCAGTAATAAGTCAGCTTAGAAGTGTGAGGGACTGCAGTTAACATTGTGCATGCCCTTTTCTTATTTTGACAGTTGTCCGTGAGTGTGCAGGTCACCGTGTCACATCGTAGAGGTCACCTCAGGGTTGCATCACCAACAATCTTCTTTATTTTATTTAGTTTTTCTTTACTGGGCAAGTGCACTAGACAAATTATTGCCTATTTTCAGGCACAACCTGGGGGGAGGGGGATACAGATGAATGCCAACAGATCTTGAACCAGATTACACTGTTGGTGGTATCTTTAGTGAAAGGGGGAGGTAATTTGGCCAGGGCACCGGGGAAATTCCCCTACTGAACTGCAGAGGGGAGAGATGGCCACTCTGCAACAGACAGCAGAGAATGTGGATGCACGGGAGACAGTGAGCTGGTCTCCTCCCCTACCTCTGGAATACGAGAGACCCATGAAGCGGCTGAGATAACTTTTTCACCACGACTTCAGGAGAGCCAGATGGTGATAAACTTTGAAACAGACATGGATATACAAATGGAAGTAGAAATCCCTACCGAAGAAACACCCCGACTGAATCTGGACTCGTTTAATGTTGTGGACCCTGCAGTTTCCCAAACATGGGAGAGGACACAAGATGAACCTGAACGCTTTAAATCAGAGGAAGAAATGGAATTAAAATGTGCATTAGAGCTGAAAAAGGCATACCTGCTGAAACAAATCTCAGAAGAAGAGGCTAATTACCAGACATTCGTGAGGCAGTTGCATGCAGCTTCCATACCCGCAAGACAGATTAATGCTGACGTGGCAAGCCCTGAACTTCTGGAGACAGCACAACACGATGAGGCAAACAAACAGGGGACTGAGAAAACGGATGCCTTACCACAATGGAAAGCCTTAGGAACACAGCATAGAAGACAAAAAACAGCAAAGAAACAACATCTCGAGAGGAAAACATGTAAAAGGAATGGTCTGCAAAAACGGCATTTCAAAGTGTGGGCTGGATAGCTGACAAGGATGATACCTGGATCCCAGACCCCGTAGATCCAGTGGTGGCCTGTTTTGAAAACTCTACAGTGACAAAAACAGGTAAAATGATTTCTTCACCTACAACAGTGAGTAATAGTAAAGTAACATTGCAGCTTAACAAACCACAAGGTATTATTATAGATATGGAAAGAAATATGGCAAATTATATTGAAACAGGCCCAACATCACAAGCCCCAGGGATTACTGAGCTACAAAAAAAATTTAAGAAATGAACCCTCTAACATCATAGTAGGTGAGAAAGCAGCACAGAATCCAAAGACCACACAGAATAAAGGGAGAGGACAACAAACAGGAGAGACGGGGAATTCTACAAGAGCCAAACCCTAGTAGGTTAACCATGGCCTTCCAGACAAAATTCCTATGGCAGTAGGGTTAGGGGTGGGAAATCTTCCAGACCCATCCAAAAAACAGTATTTTAAGCCTTTACTTCGGATGTTAGATCCATTTAAAAATAAAGGGGAACCAGCACCACAAAGGAATGCCACTAGGCTGTTATACAAAGAAGGATTGGAGAAGCCACCAGACATATTGTATGTGGGCTGCATATTACTTAAAAATACAATGAAATTTTACACTTCAGAAGTATTTGCCCTAATCCATACAGACAAATATAATTACGGCATCAGTTTCAAGATGGTGGAGGCTTTGGACAGATTTTTGGGTGAAATATAATGCTTTAAAAGACACTCCTACATGGACACCATTTTTGCCCATCCCTATCACAAAACCTGCAGTCAGAACAATTACTGTCTTATTTAAAAATGAAGGTGTACATAGATACAGTACATAGATGTTGTCAGCAGATAAGGGCCTTGTGGCCCATCCAGTCTGCCCTGTCCCTCATTCTAATGCTTAAAGTATCCTAGAAGCTACAAGCCCCCCTCTCCCCAGCTTGATAATTCTCATGTGCTTATCCATGCATTCTTGAATCCCTGAACCGTGAACACCCCCACCACTTCCTGGGGGAGACTATTCCATCTCTCCACCACCCTTTCATTGAAGCAGAATTTCCTCAAGTTCCCTCTAAGTTTTCCACCTTTTAGTCTCATGCTGTGCTACCTTGTCTGCTATTTCCCTTCATGTGAAAGATGCTCCCCTGTGGTACCCTGTTGATCCCCTTTAAATATCTGAAGCTCTCTATCATGTCCCCCCTCTTTCTCTCCTTTGCTCCAGGGAGTACATATTTAGAGCTCTGAGTCTCTTCTCATACAACTTATGCTGCATCCCTGACACCATTTTTGTCACCCTCCTCTGTACCATCTCCATCCTCTCTATGTCTTTTTGGAGATGGGGCCTCCAGAATTGAACACAGTACTCCAGACGAGGCCTTACTAGGGAGCTGTACAATGGTACCACCACTTCCCTCTTTCTACTTGTTATACCCTTCCCTATGCACCCTAACATTCTGTTAGCTTTTCCAACTGCTTTGTCGCACTGTTTAGCCACTTTGAGGTTGTCTTCTATGACTATCCCTTGATCTCTTTCCTCTGTGGTGGCCTCCAGTGTTATCCCATCAAGTTTATATGCAGCCTTAGGATTCCCTCACCCTAGGTGCACAATCTTGCACTTTTTTGCATTGAAACCCAACTGCCATTCCTTGGACCAGTTTTCTAGCCTCTTCAGATCCCTCCTCATTTTTTATATATCTTCCTGTGTCTAACCTATTATATAGCTTTGTATCATCTACAAACAGGCTAACCCTCCCTTCTAGACTCTCTGCAATATCATTTATGAAGACATTGAAGAGCACTGGTCCCAGCACTGATCCCTGGGGTACTCCACTTGTTACCCATTCCTCCTGTGAGCTAACCCCATTTGTCACTACTTGCTGTGTTCTGTTACTCAACAAGTTTGTAACCCATGTGACCACCTCTGTCCCTATCCCCAGATTTGCCAGCTTGTGGATTAGTCTCCTGTGTGAGACTGTGTCGAAGGCCTTCCTGAAGTCCAGATAGGCCACATCTACTACTCTTCCCTAATCTATTTCCTTAGTCACCTACTCAAATAAATCAATCAGGTTGGTTTGGCATGACCTCCCTGCAATTAATCCATGTTGCCTTGTGTCCAGCAGCCCCCTTGTTTCTAGGTAGTCCACCAGACTTTCCTTAAGTAGGGTTTCCATAATTTTAACTGCTATAGAGGTCAAACTGACTGAGCGGTAGTTTCCTGCCTCCTCCTTGCTACCACTGTTGTGCAAGAGTACCACTTGTGCCCTTCTCTACTCCTCTGGAACCACGCCTGTTTCTAGTGATCCACTGAACAGCTTAGCCAGAGGTTTAGCCAGTTTCTGCTGGAGCTCCTTTAGGATCCTCTGGTGTATCCCATCAGGCCCCATAGCTTTATCCACCCTAAGCTGTTCTAGTGCTTCTTTTACTCTATCCTTTGAAAAAGGTCTAATGTCCACCTCTCCTCCCTGTTTGCCTTTCTCCATTAATGGGGACCGTCTCCATTGTCTTCTTCCATGAATACAGAGCAGAAGTATTTGTTGAGGATGGTCACCTTGTCAATGTCTTTCTCCACTACCCTGCCTCCCTATTTCCTAAGTTTCACAATCCCTCCCTGTCTTCCTTCTCTCACTAATATACCTAAAGAATGCCTTCCCTCCTTTCTTCACTGATTTAGCTAGCTTTTCCTTGGTTTCGTCCTTTGCTGCCTTTACTACCTTGTTCGCTTCCTTTCATTTTTCCAAGTATTCTTGCCTATCCTCCTTTCTTTGTGTTGCCTACATGTAATAGATATTTTGTTTTGGCTTAAAAAGAGGTGTGGAGTCCTGGACCACCCCTCCCCATTAATTGACTCAGAACAAATCTGGCCGGGCTGGTGGAGAATGAAATGCAAACTGTATATGTCTAATCAGGGAATTATACATCTACCTGGCTGTTTCTATTTAGGAAGGGATAGAGGATCACTGTTCTACCCTGGTCAGCCTAAATCTTGACATAAATGCTGTTCCAGAATGCATCTAAGTAAAGCATACGACACACCTAAAAGTAGTCACTGCCTGGAAACAGAACACTTGGCTGCTGCTTGTATAAATCTTTTCAGGTGCAACCTCTGTGAAGAAAAAGGACATTCCTATGTTAGATGCCCATGGGCTTCACATAATGAGGAAGATGATTCTACTCACGAAGCCTTAGTCACTCAGGCACAAAAAAAAACGCTGCACCGAGGCATCAGAAAAGAGGATGCATGAAATCCATAAACAAAAAGAGAAAGACAAAGAAACAGAGAAGGAAAAATGACAAGAAATAATTGAAAAAACATGGCAAAACCCACCAACTCACCCCACAGACCAAGAAGCTGTGAACATGAAGAATACAGCAAACCAACCAGTGAGGCAAAATGAAGACTTACTTCAGAAAGAAATAACAAACACAGACTAGGAAATAGAAATTGTGAATGGTTCAAACACTGCAGAACTAAACCCAATAACAGGGGCCTTAAAGAGTGTTGACACCATGCCCCCCCCCCAATGGTGGACCCAGAGTTTCAGACAGTAATTCATAAGGATAGCAGAAAACCAGTACCCATTGACCAGTGCATTGCACTGACTGTATGGCAATGTTATTGTAACGTGTACTGCATTTCCTATGTTTAAACTTAGATAAAGTATATTAAATTAAAAAAAATACAGTAATTCATAAGAAATTACCTATTGCTAAAGTGGGGAAAAAAGTGGAACCCAAAGGGAAAGAAAAGAAAATCACAAAAGGGAAGCAAAAATGGACCACAGCAAATCAGTTTAAAATATTACAATGTGCTGAGTGGAGACATTTCAGATGAGGAAGACATAGAATCAGATTCTTCCTCCATAGCGTCATCCACCAAAGAACATTATTCTAGGATGGAAGACACTGGACAAGGAGATAAAATGAAAAAGAAATGGACAACAAGGTCACAACAATAAAGAATCCAGCATGAGCCAGAAACTTTTTTTCTCATAATATGCATGGCGTCTGTACGAACTTTAACTTTAAATGTAAACAGCATGAAAAATAATAAAAGGCGACTGACAATTCTTACAGAATAAAGACAGTATTAGGTAGACCTTATATGCCTACAACATACAAGATTAAAAACCTTGGCAGAAATAGCAAATGCATCTAAACTGTGGATTAGAGGGGTTACTTTTTGGTCACCAGGAGTAGAAGTATGCGATGAACTAGGGGAATTTATTTTTTAATTCAGAGCCAAAAGTCACAAGATTAATTGACGTGGAACCAGGAAGGGCACTCATCTTAGATATCCAGTACAGGAACATTAGAAGATGGCTAATCAATACATATGCCTGTGAGATGTGGGATTAAGGAGGAGGACAACCACTAAATTCAGCTCAAAGGTAGAATTTATTTCCGACTCATGTAACAAAGGAAAACAAATACGGACTTGTATGACAAAGCAAAAATAAAACAGCATTTTTGCTGTAAGAAAGCTTTTACTTCTATACACTAGAAATGAGCTAGTGATGCTATACCTGAGGACAGGACATATCTGCTCCTCACCGATCTATTTGATCAAATGTGAGGAGTTCTCCTTATATACCTGAATATCATGTGGAGAGATAGACTCCTCCCACTACTGCATTTTCAAATTAAAATATAGGTTACAAGCATTTTTTATTATATATAGGAATAACAGTCCTTTACTAACAGTATCTAGAGTCATATTTCAATAAGTAAAGGCATTAATAAAAGGCAAGAAAAGAAAATAGAGAGAAGATCTTAGAAGCAGCTTCACCCTCTTAGTGCCTGTCTTATAAATAGAAAGAAAACAGGCCGGCCGGCTCTATACAGCAAGGTACTGAGGAACTGAGCTTTCCTAGAGCTTCTCGAACATAACCCCCAGTTCCACACAACCAGGTAAAGCCAACTGTAATATTTCAAAAGGTTAAACATTAAATGTACTCCAAAACTAAATAAGGATGTTTTATGAGGTATTGACAGTCATATGCATAAACATTTCAGGGGTTCTTCTGTTTGTAACAATCGCTTTGTAGCGATACATAACTATGGGAAAAATGGTGGCTCCCAATACTGCATAGCACATACAGTGCTAAAATAAATATCTCCACTATCTATGTGCACAAACAGCATTTACCCGACCTTACAAGATGCAGAACAAGGTGTTCCTAAGTTTGGGTTAAACTGAAAACAGGAGCGGAGTTTGCACAAATTACAAAAAGTACTATTCGAGCTGGAGCTCGAGTGTGTAGCAAGGAAAACAGCTCGCACAGCTAGCCAAAGGTAAAAAACACCCATTCCCATGTTTGCTTTAAACTGTTTGCCGTTACCATTCTAAACTAAAATTCCAAACTTAAGTTATATTGCTACCTAGCACGACTAAACAGAAACTCAGGAAAAATATGAGGTTTTAAACAGTGCTAGACCATGCACTTCTACAGGTACTTTTCTATTGAAGTCCAGAACTCTGCTGCAGGATACTTGTTCGCTAAGTATATTCTTGGAACAGGGGGAGTTATTGATTCTCACATCAGGGACAACAAAATAAAGAAATACAAAGGGATAGAAAGATATACAATACAGGTGGCCTACCTGTATGTGTGTTAGGAAGAAGGTATAGAAAAGCAATAAAAAAAATTAGCTAGAGTGCTGTTGGAACAGACTTATTAAAGGGAAAGAGAAAGAAAATCCCTGATGTAAAACGACTAATATCACATTCCTTCCTGCCCAAGAAGAAAATAGTGGGGCAGTCCTATGTCTTGCAAGTTCCACAATTTTCCTGCCCTACTAGACATAAATCAGAATTCCCCCCTTTTAATAGAGGGGGGGGAGATGGAGCTTTAGCCCACCCACTCCCAAAGCTCCACCCAGGGTCCCAAACAATAATTATCTTTATTTTCACAAAAACAATTAACAGAGATGTCTCTCTGTAATCAACATCATCTTATACCCTGGGGTCTGATGACAAGTTCTGACTAATGTTGGCTCCATAGTGAGACATATAGTCAGCATTACAATTCTTACTTCCTGACCGGTGTTGTACTGTAAATTTATATGGTTGAAGGGTTAAGTAAGGGTTAAGCCGCATGATGTGAAGGTTTTTATCCTTCATCATATGGAGCCAACACAATGGATTATGGTCCGTGACAATAGTAAACTCTGTGCCCATAAATAAAACTTGAGAGTGTCAACTTCCCAATGAATAGCCAAGCATTCTTTTTCAATCGAATATTTAGTTTCCCTTTCATGTAATTTCGACTGATGAACAGAACAGGATGTTCGTCTTCACCATCTATCTGGGACAATACTGCTCCAATTCCATGATTGGATGCATCAGTCCGTAACAGGAAGGGTCATTGAAAATCTGGGCTATGTAGCACAGGGTATGAACATAGTTTGGACTTAAGGGAAGTAAAAGCTGCTTCACATTGTGAGGTCCATTGTACTTTCTCAGGCTTAACCTTTTTGGTTAATTCAATCAATGGACTAGCAATCTCAACAAAATTAGGGAGAAACCGGGGGTAATAACCGGCTAAACCTAAAAAAGCTCTTACATGTTTCTTTGTTCGGGGTTGTGGACTACATGCAATAGTAGCTATTTTGCCAGTTTCAAGCTTCACTTTGCCCTTACCAATCAGGAATCCTAAATACTTAGTTTCTTGCATTGCAAGAGAACATTTGTTAGGATTTATAGTTAATCTTGCAATTGTTATGGCTGTCAGTACTTTCTTTAGATGTGTCATATGTTCCTTCAATGAAGGACTGAATATGACAACATCATCTAAATAGACAGCACTGTATGCTATGTGAGGTTGTAAAAGCCAGTCCATGCACCATTGAAAGGTTGCAGGAGCACCATGCAGACCAAAAGGCATTGTGGTAAACTGGAATAATCCCAGTGGAGTGCTAAAAGCATTTTTTTCTTGGGATTCTGTATCTAAAGGGATCTGCCAGTATCCTTTTGATATGTCTAAGGTACTGATATACTGAACATTTCCTAAATGGTCTATGATGTCAACAATTCGGGGCATAGGGTACCCATCAAATTTAGAGACAGCATTAAGTTTACAGAAATGTAGGCTGACCCTCGCACCTCCTTCCATTTTGTTAACCACTACCATAGGAAAACTCCAAAGACTCCAAGATGTTGCACTTTCTTAATCTCTTCTATAACCCCGTCCCTCAGACTTTTGGGCAACCTGTAGGGTTTTTGTCTGATAGGTATAACATTTTTGACTTCTATATGATGTTCAATCCCATCAACCCTTCCAGGAGTTGTCATAAATGACTGCTGGAAAGTGGACAACATGTTTTTCAATTCTGTACACTGTTCAGTAGTTATCTTCATATTAATTTTAACGTTCTTTAATTCACCCTTGCTGTCCAATCTATCATAAGCCTGTTCCAATTCACTATGTTCTACTTCAGGGTGTACATACAGGGAGAGTTTGGTCCTATCATGCCATGGTTTATGTAGATTTGCATGATAGACCCATAGTTTATTCCTTTCGTCAGGGCACTTATTTTCATAATTAACAGGCCCTATCTGCCTTTGCACTGTATATAGTCCTTGCCATTTCATCAGAAGCTTGTTGTCAGAACAAGGTAACAAGAGAAGGACTCTTTCTCCTGGATGAAAAGACTTAGCACCCACCCCTTTGTCATAATACTGTTTTTGGTACTTCGGTTGTTCTAGATTACATTGTTGGGCTTTTTTAGCATAATTTGTCAGCTTTTGACGTAATGTTATGACATATTCCAGGGATGATAGGGGTACAGAATCTTGTTTCCCCTTCTTTCCAGGTTTCCTTTATAACACCTAACAAGCCTCTGTGGTTTCTACCAAACAACAATTCAAAGGGGGAAATATCCAGTAGAGGACTGTGGTACTTCTCGGCACGCAAACATGAAATATGGTAAAAACTTATCCCAATATTTTCCTTTATCACTGGTAAACTTTTGTAACATCAGTTTTAGGGTCTGGTTAAAATGTTCAGCCAGCCCATCAGTTTGTGGATGATATGGGGATGTGTAAATGGAATGTACACCTAAGGCATGATATAAACATTGCAAAACTTAAAAACAGAAATTACTGCCCCGGTCTGTCAAGATTTCTCTGGGAATATCCATTCAGGAAAATACTTTCACTAATTCTTCAGCCACTTTATCTGCTGTGACAGTGTGCAAGGGTATCGCTTCAGGATATTTCATGGCATAGTCGTAAGTGACTAAAGTAAAGTGATTCCCTTTCACACTCTTGGGCAGGGGCCCAACCACACCCATTGCGATCCGTTCAAATCGAGTGGAAAACAATGATAGGGGTTGCAAGGGTACTTTGTCTTTCTTGATTACAGGGGTCTCCTTTTGACATTGTTCACATGTTTTACAGTACTCAGCTACTTGGCTATGTATCCCTGGCCAGTAGAACCTATATAGTAATCTTTGAAAAGTGAGTTCTATACCCTGATGGCCAGCTAAGGGAACATCATGAGCCAAAGACATTAAATGTTCTCTATAAGCAGTTAGAATCAACAACTATGAAATGACTTCCTCAGTTTTTGGATTCACACATTCCCTATACAACAATCCCTTGTGCAACACATAATTAGATCCCATATTCTGTTCATTTCCCACCTTTAAAAAAAAAGGTTTCAGAGATATAATTTACTTTTTCAGATCCACATGAGTTATTAGATTTAATATCTACAGACTGAATGTCCAAGTCCTTTAGATTTCTAGAGTCCCTGTGGACTTGTTGCCACCTCTTTTTATTCAGGCGTTTTTCTCGTCTAGTCTTTTTTGGGATGCCAGGTACACCAAATAAGTCTTCCTCAAAGGAAAATTAATGCTTTAGTTAAGTATTAAGTCTCTCTTGTGCTCTAGTGGTCACAGCACCCATGTTTGTAACCTCAGCAAGAAGAGAGGAAAAATCTGGATGATCATGACCTAGTATAACAGGTACTAGAAGATTAGAAACCATTCCTACATACAACTGTTGAGTGATATCTTGCACTTGCACATCTACTGTCTGAATGGGGTAATAATGTGAGTCACCATGAATACATGTAACCCCGGTCTTTTTTTATATATCTGAGTCAGAAGGTAGCACACTTGCTTTTATCAATGATTGACAACTCCCAGAGTCTAGCAAACCCAATAGTTCCTTCCCATTTATTACCACAGGAGTTATATATTGGCCCCAATTGGCAAGAACCAAATGGGTAAGTGTAGTTTTCTTTTTGGGGCAGAAGCGAGCTATATGGCCCTTCCCATGACACAAATGACACATAATCTCAGGATTGTATGGTCTATCCATTTTTGAATTCTTCAAACCCCCTCTAGGCACACTAGTAATCACTGTGGAAGATCTTACCATGGGTTGGGTTGCACCTACTCCGGAGTATTCTTTCTGTCTGTTTAGTCTTGCAGCAAGATAGTCCTCCGCTAGTTGAACTCCTTTCTCAGCTGACTCTGGGAGGTGTTCCCTAACCCACATTTGTACATCCTGTGGTAGTATATGGACAAACTGTTCCAAAACTATAGCCTCCATCATTTGTTCCTTAGTATTTGTGGCTGGTTGTAACCATTTTCCACACAAGTCTTTCAGTCTAGCATAAGCCTCCTGAGGGGTATTCATAAGGTGGAATTTCAGGGCTCTAAAATGCTGCCTGTCTGTTTCCAGACAGATATCATATCTTTTCAGAATTGCTTCTTTTACTATGTCTTAGTTCTCACTCAGGTTGCTGCCCACATGCCCATAAGCCAATTGAGCTTTTCCTGTGAGGTATGGTATGAGATGGATGACCCGCTGGCCTTGTGGCCACTGACAAGCTTGGGCTATCCACTCAAACGTGGTCAGGTATGTCTCTATATTGTCTGTTTCACATAGTTTAGTGAGTTTAATGCCTTTAGGGCAGTCCTCTGCAACTGGAGGTCTTCCAGTGCCCAGGGCTTGAATAGCGCTCAGTGTATCTGCCCACCTGGCCTCATTTCTCTGCATACCTAGCTCTCTTTGTTTCTCTAAGGACACCTGTTGAATACATAACCATTGTAAAAGTTCCTGTGCATCACCAGCTAGAGGGTTTATCGCCACCTTCTCTTCCACTTCTTCTCCTGTGGAACCACCAATGGCAGCTTCTTCTTCTGTTTTGGCCACTTTCTGTCATATGCTTCCAAGCTCAGACATCAATGGCTGTCCAAGGTTGTCTGCCATCATCCTTGTCAGTATACCATGAAGTGTGTCTTCCTGAGACATCTAACTCCTCCACAGATACTACAGCAGTATCAGAGAAGCCCATTGCACCAGGCTTCAAAATCCCACCACTACCACCACATGTGAGGTGTGGGATTAAGGAGTAGGACAACCAGTAGATTAAAATCAAAGGTAGAATTTATCTCTGACTGATATAACAAAGGAAAACAAATGCGGACTTGTACGACAAAGCAAAAATAAAACAGAACATTTCTAAGAAGGCTTTTACTTCTATACACTAGAAATGAGCTAGTGATACTATACCTGAGGACAGAACACATCTGCTCCTCACCGATCTATCTGACCAAATGAGAGAGGAGTTCTCCTTATATACCTGAATATCATGTGGAGAGCTAGACTCCTCCCACTACTTCATTTTCGAATTAAAATATAGGATACAAGCATTTTTTTATTATATACAGGAATAACAGTCCTTTACTAACAGTATCTGGAGTCATATTTCAATAAGTAAAGGCATTAATAAAAGGCAATAAAAGAAAACAGAGAGAATATCTCAGAAGCAGCTCCGCCTCTTAGTGCCTGTCCTATAAATAGAAAGAAAACAGGCCGTCCAGGTCTTTACAGGAAGGTACTGAGGAACTGAGCTTTCCTGGAGCTTCTCGAACATAACCCCCAGTTCCACAAAAACTAGTCAAGCCAACTGCAATATTTCAAAAGGTTAAACATTAAATATACTCCAAAACTAAACAAGGATGTTTTATGAGGTATTGACAGTCATATACATAAACATTTCAGGGGTTCTTCTGTTTGTAACAATCACTTTTTAGCGATACATTACTATGGGGGAAAAGGGCAGCTCCCAATACTGTGTAGCTCATACAGTGCTAAAATAAATATCTCCACTATGTATGTGAACAAACAGCACTTACCCAACCTTGAAAGATGCAGAACAAGGTGTTCCTAAGGTCGTGTTAAACTGAAAACAGGAGCAGAGTTTGCACGAAGTACAAAAGTACTATTCGAGCTGGAGCTCGAGCGGCTAGTGAGGAAAACAGCTCGCACAGCCAGTCGAAGGTAAAAACACCCATTCCCATGTTTGCTTTAAACTGTTTGCCGTTACCATTCTAAACTAAAATTCCAAACTTAAGTTATATTGCTACCTAGCACGACTAAACAGCAACTCAGGAAAAATAGGAGGTTTTAAACAGTGCTAGATCATGCACTTCTATAGGTACTTTTCCATTAAAGTCTAGAACTCTGCTACAGGATGCTTGTTCCCTAAGTATATTCTTGGGACAGGGGGAGTGATTGATTTGCACATCAGGGACAATAAAATAAAGAAATACAAAGGGATTGAAAGATACACAATACAGGTGGCCTACCTGTATGTGTGTTAGGAATAAGGTATAGAAAAGCAGTAAAATAATTAGCTAGAGTGCTTTTGCAACAGACTTATTAAAGTGAAAGAGAAAGAAAATCCCTGATTTAAAAAGATTAATATCACAATGCTCCACAGTGTAAAACTAAAAGAATAGAACTGTTCAACAAAATTCAACCATACTTACACACAGCCAGGTTGATAATTTGGGGAGTAGATTTTAACTGCAGTTTGCACCAACAAGATAGAGGACTCCAGACTAATTAACTATACTGTGACACTAACACATTTATTGACATAATAGCTACATCTGTGTGGAAAGATTCCTACAGAGCAATTCACAAAACAGGAGGATTTACATATATTAGGGTTCCACATTCCACAAGAATAGAATTTTTTTGGTATCACAAAATTTGGAAATATCAAAAGTAACCCTGCATGATATAGCTTTCTCAGATCATAGAGTACTAGAAATAGAAATAAAATGGGATGTAACACCACCTTGTGAGAAAGGTCTATGGAAACTTAACGCTGAACTTCTAAAGACAGATCACATGAAAATAGAATGGGGAAAACTATGAGTAGCCCGGAGAGCAGTATTATGTATGTATGATACATGAAATGAATGGTGAGAAGACTCAAACATGAATTTTAAAGCTCTCTTTCAGAAATTAGTCAGAAAAAGGTGCAGTGACTACATACCTTAGGTATCTAGATCTATGAAAACAGCTACACCTCTTAATATCTAAAACTGAATCCTTAAAAACAGACTATAGTCAACAAGTAGTTAAAATTAAATGAGAAATCTATAACACGCTAGGACTAAAACCCTACAAGAACTACGTTTTGGAATGGAGAGCAAAAAACAGACATTTGAACCTTACAAGACCAACAAAAAAAGAACAGATAATAAAATAGTTCTACAACTAAGTGATGATACGGGTAAAATCCAAACATCAAGAGAAGAAATATTAATAATTGTAGATAAATATGTAACAAATACCTTTGCCCCCTGGTATAGACAAATCTGAACCATATCTGTGTAACTCACAAGTACCAAATCTGACAGAAATACAAACAAAGGAATTAGAAAAACTAATTATGGAACAAGAAGTGAAATTGGCAAAAGCATCCCCTCGAAATAATACAGCCCCAGGAGAAGCTGGATTAACACCAGAATTTCACAAAACATTTATAAATGAGTTGGCACCAGATCTGGTAGAATTATATAATAACATTTTAGCCTCACAGAATATTTCCAAATCAATGGCTGCAGCAGACCTTATATTTATATATAAAAGAGGAAACAAGGACCTATTAACTAACTGGAGACCTATTAGTCTGCTGAATACTGACATCAAAATTTTGGGCAAAATTCTAGCAAAGTGATTAGGAAAGGTGTTAAAGGCTTTAATTAGTATAGCCCAAATTTGTTCAATTCCCAAGAGAGGCATACAGCACAATCTGATCATATTAAGACAACTTGTTCATGAATGTCAGACAGGAATAGAAAAAGGGATCTTATTAAGCTTGGATCAGCAGAAAGCTTTTGATTCTATTTCACTTGAAAACATGTTTTTAACCTTAAAAATGTACATAATCACAAAGAAATGTATACATTGGGTAAAAGGTTTATATACGGTGGCTACAGTGACACCCAGAATCAATGAATGGAAAGGGACCACCACTCAGATTAGAAGAGGGGGTAAGACAAGGATGCTCAATAAGCCCCCTCCTATACATCTTTTGTATAGACTCCCTTCTATGGTCAATTATAACCCAAATTAAAGGAATTAGGTTAACTACAGCAAACATGACAATAAAAACACTTGCATATGCAGATGATGTAGTGATAGTAATAGAAAAAAGTACAAAAGAAGAAGAAGAAGTTATACAACAGTTAGATGCATACTCAAAAGTTTCGGGATCAAGAATTAATATAGAGAAAAGTGTAGGGATCTATCTGGGAAAAGAACACCAAACACAGACAACTTATGCTACAATAAACTTGACTCAAGGCCCCATTTCGATATTAGGAATTTTATTTGGAGAAGGAGAGCTAGCTATGCTCAACTGGGAAACAAAAATCTCCAAAGCAGAACAAATGTCACAAATATGGATGTATAGACAGATATTGAAAAGGAAAAGAAACAGCAGGCACAGTGGCACTGAGGGTTGAGGCACTGGACGCCACACCTTGTACCACACCTGTGAACCAGGTTCCAGAACGAGCCTAGGTCATTGGGGGTTGGCAGGGGAGGACAAGGATTGAGCATCCTTTGTCAGCTTTCCTAGTCCTGGGGTAGGCTGAGGAAGCACACTGCACTTCGGCACCCCTGGAGAGTAATGGCAATAGGGAATCCCAAGTTTCGGGATTGTCCTCAATGAATTTGGACAGTATTTGCTTAATCCGTCTGTTGGCTCTCTCTCTACTTGACCTGAAGATTGTGGGTGGTAAGGTATGTAGAACTTTTGATGAACCCCAAGGAGTTCAAGTGCTTCTTTCATCAACCCACCTTTAAAACTGGTTCCTTTATCAAAGTCTACCTTAAGGGATAGGCTCCAACTGGAGAAAATCTGTTTCACCAGGATTATGGCAGTAGTTTTAGCGGTACATGTCTTAGTGGGGAAAGCCTCAACCCACTTAGAGAAAAGATAGGTTACCACAAGGGCATACCTGTTATTTCTGCTAGTATTGGTCAAAGGGCCAATGAAGTCAATCTGGATGTCATGTCAAGGGCCAGAGTGTCTTTGTAGTAGCAATTTGGCATTTCATTTGGTAGGGATAGGATATTTTATACACACACAAGGCAGCTATCTATGTACTGTTTGACATCTTTGGTGACACCAGGCCACCAGGCGGTGGTCTTAAGTCTCTGGAGCATGTTTTCCACTCCTTGGTGTCCACCAGTGGGGGGTGTCATGTACTTGGAGCAGAAATTTGGACCTAAGATGTCTAGGAACCACCCACAATTTGGTGGGGGTGTCATCTGGCTGATACCAGATGAGCTTATCATCAGGGGACAGATGTAACTTACCTTCATGCCTCTGGTAGGGGTTGTGGGTAGGTAGGTTCTTCTCAGTACCCTTGTCAAGGAATCTGAACACATCTTTAAGCTCAGAGTCAGCGTGCTGGGCTGCCAACAGGTCCAAGGGGGAAAAGGGTTCAAGTTTCTTCCTTCCCGCTGCAATGTGTACAGCCGTTCTGGCCTCTGGATGGTCTATCATCCAAGTGCCCCCCCCGGGCCCCTTCCTTTGCAATGGTGTCAGCTGTGTCATTGAAGGCATGATAGGGGTCATGCATGGAGTGAGCTTTAACCTTGTGTACATAGACCTTCTGTGCAAACTTTTGTGCCAGTGAATGAATGTACTGTATATTACCAGTTCCTTGTGTTTCACTGGGATGCCATCAGAGGAGAGGAAGGAGTTATTCTGCCAAAAGGGAAGACATTCTGTAAGAGAACAACAAACCTAGATAGAGTCTGTGAAGATGATAGTGTCCTCGGTTCAATGTTGGTTGAACTCGAGGGCACAGGCTACCACTGCCATCTCAGCATATTGTGATGATGCCACACTGCAACACTTAGAAATTGTAATGGTGTTACCATAAGGATAAATCACTAATATGCCCATCCCTGCAATCTGTTCTCCCTAAAAAATAGGAGGCTGAGCCATCTGTAAAGACATGACACAGTGAGGGGGTTCTCAAGTAATTGTGGTGTAGCAGGGAGGAAAGGGCCTGGATCTGGAAGATCAGGTGGCTGCAGTGTACAATTGTGGGGTTCTCCTTGGAAAAGAAGACCATGTACCAGCAAGGATGGCATTTTGGTTGGGTGAACCTGGATGTCTCTATCCTGGAGAAGGAGGGACCAGTGTGTCAGTCTGGTGTTGGAGACTGACCCATGCTTCACTCTGTCTGATAGCAAAAAGGTAGTTGGGGTGTGGTTTGTCTTAATGATCAGAGGAGAGTACTCCATGGTATACAAGAAGTGCTTGACAGCCCAGTAGGAAGCCAGAAGGTTCCTTTCACAAAGGCTGTATTTCTGTTCCACCGGGGTCAAGAGCTGTGATGCATATGCAATGGGTTTAAGGGTGCCGTGGACCTTCTGGGCCAGCACTGCTGACATAGCAACGTCAGAAGTGGCACACTCTAGATGAAATGGCAGAGCTAGATTGGGGTTGACCAGCGCTTGGGCTGGGCCAAGGCCTGTTTCAATGACATCACAGCTTGGGTGTGACTGGGGCCCCAATTCCAGGGAATGTCCTTTTTCAGTAATTCATATAGAGGGGCAGCCTTCCATGCAAAATCAAAAATAAAATCTCTGGAATAGTTCACCATACCTAGAAATCTCCTAAGAGTGGCCACGCTGGTGGGCAATCCTTGTATCTTCTTCCAGGTACCTCTTTCTGACATAGTTGTGCTTTTGGCGGATTACATTTGAGGCCTACCCTCTGAATGATGGTCAGTAGTTTGTCCAAGAGATCCATATTTTGTTCCTGTGTGGCTGTTGCCAACAGCAGGCCATCCAGATACTGCAAGAGACACTTGGGTGTAGAGAAACCCTCAAGGGCATCCATCATGTGTAAATGGAACAGGAAGGAGCTGTTATGGAATCCCTGTGATAAGCAGGTCCATGTGTACTGTCTACCTTCAAAGGTGAAGGCAAACTTATACTGACTCTTGGGGGCCAATGGAAATAACCAGAAACCATTGGAGATATCCAGGGCACTGAACCATTTTTGGTCAGGGGTCAATAATTGCAGCACGTCAGGTGCTGATGCCACAGTTGGGGCACAACTGGGGGTGACCTGGTTCAGTCTCCTGTAGTCAATAGTAAGTTTCCAGGCACCTGTGAGTTTCCTTCACAGACCACACTGGGGAGTTAGCAGTAGAAACACATGTCCTGACCACACCATGCTTGAGGAGTGATTTTATTGTTTTCCTAAGAGAAGACAGGGCCTCTGGTGGAAAGGGGTATTGCCACTGTGTTCATGTGCTGGGCCTGTCACTTCAATGACAGTGTGCATTCTGCCACAGTCATGCTTGTTGGTTGTGAATGCCTCCAGATGCTTTTGTAGAATAGGAAGGAGCTTTGGAAAAAAGCTCATGATTCTTGAACAAATCTATGATGTCATGCTCTTTAATGTTTGCAGATATGGTTGCAACCACATGTGAGTCAGGGATCACGATGGTGTGATATTGTCCCTAAATTTGTATCAATAACTGTGTGGTGCTAGGAAGTCATCCCAATTATACTAGGGTGATCATGCAAAATCATTAGCTGGAAGGTGTGACAGGCCTTCAGGTGTCCCAGTTCCACAGGTAGTGGCAGGGAACAGTATGCAGGCAACTTAGTTCTGTCTTCTCCTGACATGTTGGTCCTCCATCTGGTGGACCAAGGGGATGTCTCTGGGTGGTCATCATGTAATACAGACACAGCTGCGCCTGTATCCAGTAGTACTGTAACTAGGTGGCCCCTGACCTCGGCCTCAGTACAGGGCTTTCCGTTTGTATTCAAGACCAGCTTGTTTACAATACAGGCCAGGGCTTGTAATTTTCAATCTGTGCCAGTGGAGGCATGGAGAGTCTGGGCCTTGCTCCTTTGAATCACTTCACTATGCTGCACTGATGCTATATAGGGAACTGCTTCCAGGCTCAGGCCTGTATTGGCCTGAGGGCATGTACTTCTGGTGTCTCCGCGGTCTGTTGAGGCCTGCTCTCCTGGTTGTATGGCAGCAAGGGCCTGAGGGGGAACAGAATCCGCTATGGTGCGCACTTGCCCCAGAAGTTCTCAGAATTTCTGGTTCTCTTTGGCTATTTCCCTATACAAAGGACCTGATCTTTGTTGTTTACCCTTATTATTCTTGTGGTGTTTCTTATTCATATGGTAGTTCCAGTTCCCACCCCATGATTATTATTGTGGCTGCTGTTGTTGTTGTTTGGCTTGCTGGGGGTGTTGGTTATCTGCAGGGAGGGGCTGTTTCTTTTGGGCCTGCCCTTCCACCGTGTAGTGTGTCGTGGTCTCTAGAGTGGTTTCCACAGTGGCTACTTCCTTGGAAACGGAGCCCAGATCACAGATGTAGAGTTGATAAACTCTCCTGGTTTTCTGAAGAATATTGGCAAACCTTACTGTGATGGGATAGGTGATTGGAACTACCGTCTCTCTTACTGCAGGGGTCATATTCCTAAGAAATAGGGTCTTATACTCAATAAGGTCCACATCTGCAGCTTCTTCTGCAAGGCGCTTCCCTGATCGGTAAGCCATCCAGAGCCTCTGGTGGATAGTCACTGGACTTTATTTCGCATTCTGTTTTACAGGGTATGCGAGCATCACTCCTACTACACCTGGGCTGTGTGCAGAAATGAGCTTAGCTGCTATATCATCAAAGGTGGCAGTGTCATCTTGACGGATGGCATTGGGAAGTTTTGCACACAGTCCAGGCTCAATGGTCTGGCATAGGATCTGGACCTGGTAGTCTGCAGCGAGACTAAGCATTTTACATTTAGCATGCACCTTTTCCAAGTGGAAGCTGAGGTTGTCGGACGGGCTCATCCAACCAATGCTGTCAGCTATTTGCTGAACAGAATAGGCCATTTGTAGGGGATTATTGGGATGATCAGGTGGAGTTAGATTCCCTTGGGCACCGTCCAGGGCTGCCTGATCTGCAGCTTCTGCTACAGAATGGACTATGCCCTCCTGAGTACCAGTTTTGTGTATAAGCTGCCTTATTTGGTTTTTTAAAACTCGCTTATTTTTCTCTGGAATAGGCACGCTGCCTTCCCCATTTTCAGTCATTCTCTCTATCTCCTGCCTGTCTTCCACACTGATAATGGTTACTGGTGGTGCCATCAGGACTAGGCCTGGGCCTGCTCCCCCCCATCATGGGGGTCATCATGTTGGCATAACCCATGATGTACATCATGACGTCGATGACGTATGACATGAGTTACATGTGACGTGTGTCCACCATGTTGTGGATGGTGGAGTGGGGTGTCTGGGCCATAGTAGGGGTGTGACTGGGCATTGTACTGTGAGATGTCATCATGCGATACCTCCCCTTCAGATGACGTTGTCAGGGCTGGAGCTACACCTCCCATCCCCTTGACATGTCCAGCCAACACCTCTCGCTGATGGTGCAGTTTGGCCATCTTGGATTCACATTCAGCATAATTCACATTTGTAACATTCACATGCACCTCATCCTGCATCTGTTTCTGTAACATTCTATATGTGGCGCTCAATTCGCGATTGTCCCTAGTAGCCACTTCTAAGTCATTAAGTACCTGGTTTATCTCGTCCTGTATCTCTTCCAGTTCCTCACTCAACTGTTCATTTGTTCTACTTAATAAGTCATTCATTTGTAAAGCCTGTCCCTTATTCTGTCTCAAACTTTCACATTCATGCTTCAACATACAAAGTTCCTGCTCACCTGCCTGTGCAGAATGATGTAAAAGGGAATCATTTTCATTTTGCAGTGTTTGGAGTTCAGATTCCAAATCCTGCTCACATCTCACACATTCAGTTTCCTGCAACCCCATCTCCTGCTTAACAGATGAGATTTCCAGTTTGAGGGTTCGAAACCTCTCTTTGGAGGCTTCCAGAGCAGCATAGAGAGCCGCGACCAGCGGCCCTTTAGCCTCTTGCTTTCTGGCTGTTTGTCTCATTTCTGAGTACTGAGTTGAAATCCCCAGTAAAGGGTTGTCAGATTGACTTGCGTCCCATGCAGAGTCAGTCCATCCTGCATGGGAGGCAAGAAAGTTTGAGACATTATGTCTCAGTTCTGAGCAGATATTTGATACGGTGGTCATTGTGTGGGAGGGAATGAAAAATCAAACCGTGAAAAAGGTGCTGTGTCGTGTATCGATCCACAACACGTACACTTTATTCACAGTAGGGAAACTGTGCACTTGTAAACTTGCAATTCAAAACTGCCATGAAGTCAGTCGTGTCGACATCGACCACACCCAAAAAGCAGCCAGACTTTGCAAGTTATTACAAAGTGTTCATAGAACGGGAGAGGTGATGCGGGAATGCACACCTACAGTCTCCGTTAGGAAGGGAAGAGTTGCAAGCAGCAAGTGAATCATTGAAAACACAATATATTGCCTGCACATGGTCGCCAATTGCCAGGAAGTCTAAACCTCACTCTCTGGTTCTTGGCAATAATGGGAATGCAAGGAATCACAGACATGTTGCATAAGAGTTTATTACTACTAAAAGGATAATCACAGTTGCCCTAAGCAGTTCTTACCAATACGAACTGGAAGCAAATGCTAAGCATTCCCTATACCTCGAGGATTCTCCATGTCTCTTGGGGTCTCCGAGGTTGAAGACATAATGTCTTACATAATATACCTATGATAACTACCATGGTTACTGTAAGATAGAAACATTTCTAGTTACAGAGATGAGCCCTATTGGCTAAATTACAGGAGGCTTCTCAGTCCAAGATAACATTATTCAATTTTGTAGTAGTCATCACTTTGTAAAGACAAAGGAGTACAGTTATACATGTAGCAGTGTAATAATACAAATCATTAGAAGATGGCAATGCCGACTTATATATCATAATCATTACAAGGACACGGGTGTCCTAACATCTTGTAAGCAAGAAATACATATATGGGTTAGAAAATAAAGTGTATAACAATAATGTGCATACATATCCTGACATCTACTCTTATACGGTAGATGCCCTTAGCCCTATATGTTAGTATAACATACCTAAATGCTAGCTGTCTATGGTGTACCTCTGGGGGTACCAATAAGGGTGCAGGGACCTCGTGTAACAGTTGGATCATTTGGATTATGGCCTCGGAGGAGAAGGTTGAACTTCAGTAGCAACTGGCTGTGATGGTGAAGTCTAACCAAGAAGGAGATGTTTCAGAGGAGGAGGATCTTTTTTTGTCTACAGCATTAGCTGTTCAGACGGAGAGTTCAGTGGAAGAACTTGCTAGGAGCTGTGATGCTTCAGAGGATTTGGGAGTTTTCTATATGGGGATGTCACAGCAAGACATTGGGATGGTTTTGGCTCACTTGAAGTTGGTATTAGAGGAAAAAAATTGGTGAGTGCAGGAATTACTGGTGGAAGAGGACGAGAAGAGGCCGGAAAGGAGACAGAAGGGAAAGGTTTAGGCCAGGGAGGCTTCAGTGCCTGAGGACACTCAGACAGAACCAGGACTGAGTGAAGTGCTGCCCTGAGGGTCCGTTTTGGGAGTAGGACCAGAACATGACTCCGGGTTAATGCAAGACACTCCTTAGTTTTCTGTGGCAGACATGATGGCGCAGGCTTTCGGTCTTTCGGCCAGGCACAGCAGCAAGCCGACTGGTCTCCAGAGCAAGCTCTTGCATTGGCTGGATGGATACAGGTGGCAGGTGGGAAATGAAATTGGGACCCGAACTGGGAGGTCTTCATGCCAGAAGATGTCACCAGGGAGGTTTTGACTTGTCCCTTGTTGGCAGTGGAGGGTAATGTACTATCTGAAAATGACTGTCCATTGGTAGCTGGTTTGGATCATGGCCCAGCGTGGGGAAGTGTGTCAAAGGGGAGAAATGATGTGGACGCTCCTTTTCCCATCCCTACCACTGTCATAGAGGAAGCTTCTGTTCAGGGGGTGGGTTCATGTGAGACCCAGGTAGTCTCCCAGGACAGACCTTTGGATTCTTGGTTCAACTGGGGTTAATGATGCTGGTAGTCCCTTTATCCATCTCTTGGTTTCTGGGAGTACAAGGACTGGTGAGCCAGAGGAACAGTCGGAGCAGCTGCACGTGAATGTGAGAACTATGGCTTCAGGTTCAAGACTGTATTTGGCCATCTTGGCTGGTGGTGATACCTCTTCTCGAGATGGCCTGCCAAGGTCTAGGTTAGATGGGGCTACTAACCCCCCCCCCGGGCTCCACCAGAAATGCAGGTTTTTCTTCTTTTGTGGAACCTGCTCCCAGATGTAATGCTGTGTGTCTTAGGTATAAAGAGGGCTTAGACATATTTCCAGACAGGCTGTATGTGGGCAGGAAGTTGCTCAAAGAGTATATGATATTTGTGGCATCTGAAATCTATGTGCTCATTCATGTCTCTGGGGAGGACGTGTTTGATGTAGGTTTTAGGTTAATGAAGGGCCTGGATCATTTCCGGCTTAAGTATAAGCAGATGAAGTTTTCTCCTATTTGGGTTCCCTACCTGGCTATTCTGTTAACCAAACTCACCATAAAAACGATAATGATCATGTTTAGGAATGAAAATGTTCATGTGGGAGATATATCTCATTAGTTGAACCAATGGTGTGATGTGCTGCGGGGCCCTGAGGCAATCATTGATTCAAAGTTTCTCTGGACTGGAGGTTGTCATTTTAAGGTGAAACTTAGGCATGCTGAAGAAGGCCTTTTCCATATCCCCAATAGTTTCTTTTTAGGGAGAGACCATAGTGCATGTTTTTACCCGGAGCAACCCAAGGCCTGCATTCAGTGTTGGTCTCAAACCCACCTTTCAAATGTCTGTGACACAATTCAGTGTGGTCTGTGTGGAGAGTGTGGACACAGCAACTCCCAGTGCTGCAATCATGTGTTGTGTAACCTCTGTGAGCAACTATGGACACATGTTGCAGAATTGCCCCTGGGCTGCCAGGAACAATAGCAGGAGTACCAATCCGGATGATCTCATTAAAAAAGTGCAATAGGAAGAAACATCCCCACATCCCCCTACTCCAAGACCTGTTGCAGAAGTTCCCTTTGTACAAGACCCCTCTAGCCCTAGGGCCTCATTTTTGGTTCTGGGAATCAGGATTCTGCTGCTAAGGTGGTCTCTGCTATGGTCGTATCTGGTGCCTTGAACCCTCAGGACTTAGCCCCTGAGGCTCCGAAGATGGTTTCTTCTGTGGTTGTGGATATCTCTTTACAGAACACGGTGGAGCAGAAGGACTTTGACATGCCCCCTTCCCCAGTGCCCCTGAGATGCCTTCAGTTTCTGACAGGAGATGTAGTTTTTGGAGTCAGAAAAGTGTGGATTCTGTGATGGAAACATCTAATCCATTTGAGGTTCTGGGTACACCTTCTGATGATGAGCAAGGAGATGAGGACAGGGATTCTGATATAACTTTAGGAATTTTGTCACATCCTGATCCAGTGGCTATGGAAGTGAAAAAACTGGAGTAGGAGTGAAGAAGAAAAAGAAGAACAAAAAAGGAGAATGTTTGATTATTATGTGTCTTTTTTCCCCTTTTTATAGTAATCAATTATGGTGTTCTTTTCTTTAGCTTACGCTAATGTTCGTAACATACTCCATAGTGTAAAACAAAATGCTGTATTTACCCAATTTAGAGATTTAGCATCTGAGGTTATTTTTATCCAGGAGACTTGGTTCAATTCTGGTGCCATGGTAAGTAGGGTCCAATGGGCTTGGGTTTGGGGACCTTCTTATTGGTCCTTTGGGCCTGATAGGGTGGATGGGGTTGAGGTTTTGTTTTCTGGGTTTCATTTTCATTTTCAGAAAATTGTTGATTTACAACTGGGGAGGGCATTATTTATTGATGGGATATGGCACCATCAGCCGAGCTATTTATTGTGGTGTATGGTTCTCAGATAAAGGCGGAAAGAGTCCATCTGTGGCAGGACACCCAGCCTTTTTTTGGCAACTGCTAGAAATTTGCTTTTTTGGGGGGATTTTAATTGTTCAGTGGATATTCAAGATCAGAGGCAGGTAGGAAAAAAAGGTCTACTGTGATTCTTGTGCCCTTTTGCAATGTATTGAAACTGCAGAATTGATTGATTGCTTCACTACAGCTCAATCTCCAGTTCGGTTTACTTATCTTAGTAGTGAGATAGATTATGTTTTTGAGATGACTAGAATTCAGGTGGTTAAAACACAGCTTATTCCTACTGAATTTTCTGACCATCTCCTGGTTAAAACTGTAGTTTGTACTGAGACAGGCATTGCACAACTATCTAGCCTTTGGAAAATGAATACCTCTTGCCTGTGGGATGCAGCAGTGAAAAGTGGCTTAGCCTCCTTATTTGTTGCCCGGGACTCAGTGGTAGGGTTATATGATGACCTTTTTTTTATGGTGGGTGGACTCCAAGAATGCTATAGCCAAATGGGTTCAGGATTATGGTAAGGCTTGTGCTCAAAGAAAGTTACTGACATATCTGAGGTTCCAGGTAAGCTTTATAGACTTTTGTAGGCTTCTTACATCAGTAGAGAGGATCTGTTGGAGCAAATTTTGTAAATTAAAACACAGATGCAGGATGTGCAGTGTGATAGATCTGTCACATTACAGTCCTAGTTAAATCTGGGAACTAATAAATCTCCTTTTTCTGATCCTTGTTAGGCCTGTAAGGAACGGAAAAATAAATCTCACTTTTCTAGCTTACAAAATGAGCAGGGGGAGCTAGTGACACATACTAAGCGGTTAAGAGAAATTGTGGAAATTTACCTGAGGGATTTTATAGAAGGGGAACAGGTCTCAGGATTGGATATGGATACTTTCGTGTCTGAGGTACCCTGCCCGGGGCTGATGGGTGATGTTTTGGATTTAGGCGGAGATTGGGTTACAGTTCAGAAAGTCTTGAAGGTTATCTTGACCCTTAAGCACAGGGTTGTTCCTGGGGAGGATGGGATTCCTTATGAATTATTTAATGCCTTTGCTCATATGGCAGCTGAGTGTTTAGCTAGGGTCTATAATTATTTTTTTAGCACTGATACTATTCCAACGCAGTTTAGTTTGGGTTAATTATCTTTATTCACAAATCTGGGGATAGAACGTTGTTGGGAAATTGGTGTCCTCTGAGCACACTGAATGCGGATTTCAAGATTTTGGCTTTGATTCTTCAGAAAAGGTTATGGGAAGTGGTCTCAGGGGTGATTCATCCTGTCTAGACTTGTGCGATTCCTGGGAGAAATATTTAGGAAAATTTAGCCATTGTGCAGGATGTGTTTGAATTTTGCAAGGGTAGGGACTTGGGGTGGTGCATCTTGTCTTTGGATCAAAATAAAGTATTTGTCCAGATAAATCATTAATTTTTGTTTAGAATTTTACAGTGTTTTAGCATTCCTTTATTTTTTATTAGGTGGATACAGTTGCTATATGAAAATGCTATTGTTACACCTGAAATAGCTGGTCATGAGGGGAAGGTGCTGCTTAAAATAGTGTCAGGGGTTAGACAAGGGTGTCCCTTGAGTCCCATTTTATATGTTTTTGCTATTGATCCCCTAATTAGAAGGATAATAAACAATAACAAGATTCTGGATATCCAGGGGAATCATGCTGGGGTTACAGTTAAGGTTATTGCTTATGTGGAAGATTTGTGTGTTCTTCTGAATAACAATGGGGATTTTACTGAATTAATGGAGGAAGTTCAGGCCTACTCTTGGGTCTCTGGGGCTATCCTGAATATGGATAAAAGTGTGGGGTTGCAATTGGAGACGCGGGGGGTGTTGCTGCTTGTGATTTACTGGGTATTCAGCTGCAGTCTGAGCCAACAAAAATTTGGGGAATTTATTATGGTCCTGCAGACATGGGGATATTTAATTGGGAGAGAATAATTCAGGAGGGAGAAGATAAGGTGACTCGGTAGAAAGGGCAGAAAATGTCCAAACATAAAAAGGTGTTTGTGATCAAGCAATTTTTGCTACCCTGTTTTTTGTATGTTAGTATGTTTTTTCCATTACCTACCTGTTTAGAAACTAAGGTTTTTAGCCTTTTTTTTTCAGTTACTTTGGGGGAGCCGGTTAAATCCGATAAAGTGGGAGGTTACTTATTTAGAGATTGGCAAAGGGGGTTTAAATATGCTTAACCCTGTGGTCTTTTTCAATACATTGTTCTGGCAGAAGAATATCAGTACTTTATTTTTATCTTAGACTGTGGCAGCAAAATTGGGGTGGAATATTCTATGGATACCTCTTGTGAAATGGACATCTGATTTGGGATTGACCGAGGTATATAAGGGCTCTTTTCAGAAACTACATAAGTGGCAGGTTACTAAGCAGAATATTATGGAAAATAACAGGAAGGGTATTTATAGATGGATATTAGATTCTAATGGGCCCCTGCAATTGGATTTCAAACATTGTACCCCGAGTAATAATAAATATGTCTATCAGATGTTGTCTAATAAGAGAGTGCTGGGTAAAATGTGGGATGTACAATGGTTGATGGCTCATGGGAGGGTGGGTGTGTGGGGCAACCATAAACATAAGGCTGAGGAGGAGAGGAATTGCCTGTACCAGGGTTGTGGGTCTCCATTAGAATCTCCAGAGCGGGGGGTCACGTGATGGCAGCTTGCTGAATGGCAGCAGGGGCTTAGAGCTCTCTCCTCCAGCCGTCCTAACCGCCACAATCTGCGATCCTTAGACCACTAATCCAGCCAAAACTACCATTACTGGCTCGCCCGCGTTCTGCCTGCCGACCCTCGGGTGTGTTTTCTGCCAGTTCTCTTATTTTCGCAGGGAGATGGAGGTGGATAAAAAACAGGCCGCGGTTAAGCACACGCCGCCTGCGACTCCCGAAAAACTACCCAAGAAGCCGCGAAATCAGGCGGGTACGAGGTCGGAGAGAACCGGAGAGAAGCCTCAGTCGTCTGGTCTTCTCACGGAGGATAAATTTATGCAAGAGCTGGCCCCACTGAAGAATATCCTCCAGGACATTACTACTGAGCTGAAGTCTTTACGGGGGGATCTCTCCTCCCTTACTACGAGGGTTTCAGATTCGGAGGCCAGGATCTTCTCGTTGGAGCAGTGGAGGGCGAATGCTGAGTCGGAGATGCCTGGGCTGGCCCAACAGGTTCGGAAACTCCAGCTGAAAATCGAGGATCTGGAAGGCCGCAACCGAAGAAACAACCTCCTTATTCTGGGCCTTCCAGAGCTGGAAGAGGGGCCGGGCCTGATGGCTTTCCTGCAGCGGTTCCTCACTAAAATAGTGGGCCCTTCACCACTTAGCCCAAGTTACCACCTTGAGAGAGCGCACAGGTCGTTGAGGCCTAGACCACCACCGGCCCCCCCGTCCCATAATTATGAAGTTCTTAAGCTATATTGAGAGACAGCATGTCTTCAGTAAATCCCGAGAGCTACAAGCGATTACATGGGGGTCAGCCAAGCTACGTGTTGCCCAAGATCTTCCCAAGGAAATGAGAGTGAGAAGAGCTGCTTTCCACCCAACGGTTCAGAAATTGATTGCGGCGTCTATTCCCTTCAGGATGGTGTATCCCGCTACCCTCAAGGTCTCTGTTGGCAGTACCACCCACAGCTTTGACTCTCCAGAAGCGGCTCACAAGGACCTTGCCACCAGGCTCCCTGATCTGTTTAAGTTAAATGGCTGAGAGCTTTACTGGACACTATGTCTGAGGGATGTTCCGATCCTATTTAGGTTGCTGAAAGGGGGAGATGTTCCGATCCTATTTAGGTTGCTGAAAGGGGGGGATGTTTCCGATCCTATTTAGGTTGCTGAAAGGGTTTTTTTTTTTCTTTTTTTTTTTGCTGATTTCCCCTTGTACGCTTTGAATGTGCCCTGGCTACCTTTCCCCCGGGCTGCTCTCCGATGCTCTTACCTGATTTGGCCATCCCTCAGGTTGCTGTGTAGAGCGACATCCTAGATGGTTGGGCAGAGGTGGAGCTAGGTCATGACAGTGAGACCTTGGTCTCTTCCCGGAACTGGTTATCAGGGGTAGGATTCCCAGGGTCACGGTTTGGTGTAGGACCTTAGTGGGTCCCGCTGTCAAATAGTGCCCCCTGGAAACAAGATGGTCTGACTGAGGATAGGCTTCCCACTTTCTGGCCTAATTTGCCCATTTCGGAGCCTCTTTCTCCGTTTGCCTCAGGGGTGAGTAAAATCTCTTCTAAGGATGTATTCTTCTCCGCTAATTAAATGGATAGGAGGATGTATCTGAATGGATCGCTAACTACTTTCTGTTGTTTGCCAGATGGCGGTTGGCTGGTGGGGGTGACTCTTAGGCCCTGCGTCTTCTGGTAGCTGAGTCGTGAGCCAATGGAAGGGGGGTTTGCCAATCCAGCCCCACTCACCGGGTTCCTGCTTTTTTTCCCCTACTTGGGTGAGGAATAGCCTTCTTTCTGGTGGGATAGGGTTCGGGTATCTCCTTTTTTTAGTTGATCCCAGTGAGTTGGGTTGTTCTGGATTCGCATGGAGGGTCTGGTTCCCAGGACTTAGGTTTTCTCATGTTGGTCTTGATGTTTTTCAGTCCTGGTACCATGCTGTAAATAGTTGGTTGGTTGGGTTTAGGGAGGGTATTTGGGGTGAGGGGTGGGAGGTGTGGACCTGCCAAGTTTTATATCTGCAAGATTGTTTTTCAGATGCAATTATCTTCTCCAAGTTACTGTTGTCTTTAATGAACCTTTGCTGGCAGGCTGCGGGGGATTTTGGGGTTCAGTGTGCCTCTATTTATGTTTTGCTTCTGGATGTCTCAATGCCTGCCTCCCTCTCATACTGTTCTTAAAATGGCTACAGGTACTATTAAAATAGCGTCATGGAATCGGGCTCAGAGAGAAGGTCAAAAGGACTCAGGTTTTCAACCACTGCACTCTGCTTCAAATAGATATATTATTTCTTCAAGAAACCCACCTAAACAGTGCAGAGGTTAGGTGGTTATCTCGATCCGGCTTTTCGCAGATCTATGTTGCAGGTGGATCTAATTTTAGTAAAGGGGTAGCTGTACTCATCAAAAAGCATATCTTGTTCCTGAGAGATTCAGTAGTCGAGGACCCAGATGGGAGGTTTGTTTTGGTCAAAGACTCCCTTAATGGGAACACTGTAGTTTTAGGTTCAATTTATGGTCCCGTTGGGGGAATCCTGACTTTTTCATGGGTCTGGCAGACAAAATTAGTGCCTTGCTTCCTTTGCAACTTATCCTGGGGACTGGAATGTTTCACCTTCTCACTCCCTGGATAGAGACCCCCAGAGTAATCGACCTCTTACATCCACGCAGAGGGCTTTACATGACTTTTCACATATGTTGGGATTGTGTGATCCCTGGAGACTCTCTAATCCCTCTCTTCGGGCCTTCTCGTTTTTTTCCCAACCCCATAGGTCATGGTCCAGGATAGATTATATCCTGCTTAGTACGACCTCTTCTTCCGGCTTCCTCCAGTCCGGCATTGAGCCATTATTCTTTCTGATCATGCAATTGTCTGGATTAACGCTTCTCGATCCTGAATTCCACCAGGACACTACCTGGAGGTTCAATACCCAGCTACTTAAGGATCCCCATATGGTGACGCAAATAAGATCCTAATTTCTCTTTTTGGCAGACAACCTTGGGTCTACCTCAAGATTTGATATTATCTGGTGTTCCCTAAAATGTTATCTCAGGGAGAACTAATTAAGTTAGCCTCCACTAGGAAAAGCCCGCAAGCGGGCTTTCTCCTTAATGAATAAATCAAAGAATTATAAGCTGCCCACTCTCTCGCCTCTCCGCTATCCTCTTTGGAAGCCCTCCTGGTGCTTAAAAATGAATACACTGACCTCCTTAAAGAAAAGACCAAATATTGTCTTGTTAAAACTCAGGCTAAATATATTGACCACGGTGAAAAGGCTGGGAGGCTTTTAGCTCTACGTCTCCACACATTAGAGGGCTCCAGAATAATCCCGGCCTTGCAAACGCCCGCCGGCTCTATTAAAACCTCTCCCAGAGAAATTGTGCGGATTTTTGAGAATTACTATAAGGATCTGTATAGTCTGCCCCTGCCTCCCTCTCAGATATTACAGCGTATTTAGCTGATATTGATATTCCCCAACTTTTGCCGCCCCATAAGGAGACCTTGACTGCCTCTATCTCTCTGGCTGAGATAGAAAGGGTTATTGCTTCTATGACTCCGGATAAGGCACCCGGTCCAGACGGGTTCCCTGCAAATTTCTACAAGGTTTTTTCTAAAGATCTTGCTCCCATACTTCTTAAACTCTATGAGTATCTCTTCTCTTCATGCGTCATAGACTCTACTCTTCTTGAAGCCACCATTATTTTAATTCTCAAGCCAGGTAAAACCCCTACTGACCCGGTGAGCTATCGGCCCATATCTCTTCAGAATTATGATATGAAGATTCTCTCTAAAATTTTGGCTGAAAGGGTCAAGAGAGTCTGGACCCACCTCCTTAGTCCAGAGCAGGTTGGTTTTGTGCACTCTCGATCCCCATCAGACCATTTAAGAACTCTTTCTCACATTTCTCAACATGCTCGTATATCTCAATTACCTATGGCCTTAGTTTCGCTAGATGCAGAGAAGGCTTTTGACCATGTGGATTGGCCCTTTCTCTGGGCTGTGATGGCTAGGATGGATTTTCCGGCTCCTTTCCTAAAGTGGGTTCAGATCCTATATAACTCTCCCTCGGCCAGGATTTATTGTAACGGAGTTTTCTCTTCGCTGTTTTATTTACATACTGGTACTCGGCCAGGCTGCCCTCTTTCACCCTTTTTATTTAATCTGTATTTAGAACCCCTTCTTATTAAGCTCAAGTCCTCCTCACTTATCAAAGGTTGTTTAGTGCATCAACAGGAGCTAGTTCTCTCTGCTTATGCAGATGATATACTCCTGCATGTTGTACATTCTGCTGACTCCCTGAAATATGCATTAGATATCATTAGACAATACGGTGCCCTTTCTCATTATAAACTGAATATTTCCAAATCTGAAGTTTTCCCGTTAAACACCCGACGTATAAGCAGGATCTACGCCAACTTTGGTATGAGATGGTCCCTAGGTTGATTAAATATCTAGGGATTCACTTCTCAACAGATTCTTCTCTACTTAAGAAACTCAATCTTGATGATCTTAAAAGCCTTATTCAGCAGGATCTGTTGCGGTGGTCTACCCTTCCTATTTCTCTTTGGGGCCGGATCAATATTGTTAAAATGAGCGTTCTTCCCGCATCTTCTACCCCCTCAATCTATTAAACCTTTGGCTGCCTGTCTCTTACTTGCAACAGTTCCATGTGATGTTCTCAAATTTTATCTGGCGAGGTAAAGGAGTTCGACGTTCGTTTCTTAAACTATCCCTTCCTAAGGATAAGGGCGGACTTCGGCTTCCCAACCTTTTACTTTATCACTGGGCGGCTCATCTCGCTAAGTTGGGGAGATGGTTCCCTACTAATCCTGATTCTCCTCAACCGGTTTGGCTCCAAATTGAGAAGTCAATCCTCTCGGAATCTAGAATAGATCCCTATGCTATCTTCGATGCTCCTCCCTCCGTACTTTCACAGTGGATAGCTGACCATACAAGTCTCGTATCTCTTAAGTCTCTTTTCCAATGTTTACGTTTTGTAAATATTTTTTCCGGGAAGGATCTAGGCCAACCGATTATGCTGAATCCCAATATTACGCTTGGTAATTCAATGATTACTCCCGACTGGCTTCTGCAAATTAAAGAAGCTAATCTGGAGCATTTCTATGACCAAGGACTTCTTCTTTCTTCCGTGGACATACTCGGTAAGCATCTCATTCCTAATGCCAAGATTTTCAAAGTTTACCAGCTGAGGCATCTCATAGCTGAGAAGTTTGGCACTTATTTTAGGGAGCCAGCAGTCTACCCCTTTCTTTCTCAAATATTAACCCTTGCTTCCAAACTGCATCCTATTTCGTTAATATACTCCTTTCTTTTAAATTACAAATTCTCGGAAACTGTTGAGGGCTCCAGTATCTGGCCTTCTCTGTTTCCTGAGTCCACCCTGAATTATTTTCGGATCTGGAGGATCTCCACAAATACCATACTCAGGACAGATTTAGGCTTACTCAATACTATATTGTGAATAACATGTATTATACCCTAAGAAGCTTTCCAACTCAAAGGCTTCCCCTTTCCCTTGCTCCAGGTGTATGCAAGGTGAAGGGGATCCTCTACATATTTTCTGGTTTTGTAGTAAAGTTGCTCCCCTCTGGTCCTCTATTCGGGACAACTTAGATCCTTTATTAGGTCTCTCTGGTATTTTCATTCCCGAGATCTGTATTCTGGGAGACTATGCTAGCATAGATAGTGTGGAACGCCGGTATCACATGGCCATGGTGTCCATTGCGGTTAAGAAACTGGTTCTTAGACATTGGACTGATCAATTGGCATTGTCTTATACTGAATGGCTGACCGAGCTCTCTGCCTACCTCAATGCTGAAAGGTTGGTAGCCAGCTCAGCGTAATCGTATGGATCTGTTTCAGAAAAAGTGGGGTAAACTGCATGCATTATATCTGCACCAGTGAGTTCCTGACCTCCTACCTGATGCCTGCGATGGTCTTCTTTGTTTCTTATATTCTGTTACCTGCATCTCCTGATCTGAGAGGTGGGACTACTTCCTGATTTGTCACTAGTTTAAATATCCAGTTTGGATATAATGTTTACCTGGCACACTCAGTCTGGGTGGGTGGTGGGAGGTGGGAGGGTGGAGGTTTGGTTTTTTTGGTTTTCCTTTTTGGTTGGGGGATGGGGTAGGGGTGGGAGAGGGTGGGGGTAGGGGAGTGGGGGTGGGGGTTTGTTTTGTTTGTTGGAGGGGTTGGGGGGAGTTGCTCTTTTTTGTTATACCATGTATTTCTGCTAACTGTGTCTCTGTTATGTATTGTGGGTTGTCTTCTGTAAAATCAATAAACTTAAATTTCAAAAAAAAAGAAATAGAATCTCCAGAGCGGTTTTTGTTTCAATGTATGTATGCTAAAGGGTTGTGCTTTCTTGGCCAGAGAATGGAACTTACCATAGTTATCTGGTATTACTTATGACATGCTGGTTTGGGGGAATCTTTCTGTGCTATTTTCTTTATATCATGTTAGTACTTTAAATATTTATTTGCATGTTTGAAATGTTATTTATCACAAGCCCGTTGTCAATAGTTGTTACAGCAGCATGAAATGTCATATGTGGCCTGTCGTAGAATTTGTGTTTCTGAACTTCAAGGAATTTTTCAGAGGGAAATTAAGTTGCATCTGAGATATATGATTATGATGTGGTGGAAGGGGATTGATATTTTTTAAGAAATATGCATAATTTAACTGTGGTGGGTAGTTGTGTGGAAATTGGGTGACGATGAGGGTGGGGGATTGGTGGGATGATTTTGTTGTATCTTATTATGTTATTTTGTTGTATCCCTTTTTGTCTATATGCTTGTTTGTGCTATGTTTTGGTTTTCATTTATGTATGTATTCTGATGATTTGTCATGGTTTGTGAATAAAAACTCCTCTACTCTTTTTGAGAAGTGCATTGGGTTCTTTAACATCCACCTGAACTACCACCAGAACAGGCACTGGTTATCATCTCAGCCAAGTGCATGCAGGACTTGGACTAAAAGGTGTTCACCCCCCCCCATGTTCTTGGTTCGACCAATTGTTGTTCCCAATCATATTGTTTTATTGTTCAACCTATTATCCTGTAGTGTTGTAGAAAACCAGTTATCCTGTGATTCTTCTTATCATTTGTAAATAAACCTTTTGCATCTTGGTCCCAGAGCAAACTTCCTGCCATCCCTTCCATATTCATCTGGCCTGTCATGGAATTGTTAGGGAGTCATGAATCCCATTAAATTGGCACCTTCTTCCCCCAACAACACTTAGTGTAGTTGACAGGATAAGAAACAACAGGGAGTCCAAAGCTTGAAGCTACCCACACCAAGAATCCCACAAAAAGAGAAATGGAGTGAGATCCCCACCGTGTCATGCAAGAGGAACTGGCATGTATGACATGTCAAGTGCAGCAGCTGGCAGCACTGGTCACAGAAATAAATCACAGGGCCCAGCCCCAGGTTATGAAGTGCCCACGCCATCACTGGAAGAAAAGGAACTGAGGTCAAAGATGCACGGATTGACAGATGGAGCAAGGCAGAACCATGCACCCAGGTGATGGAACCGTGGGACCCATTCCATGACCGTATAAGTGGAGTGATGCCAGAAGCAGTGAAATCAAAAGCTCTCAGTGCCAGCTATATAAGGACACCAAGAGGGAGACGGAGAGAATCAAGCAGTGCAATCATGCTGTTGTGGCACATTCAGGAAGTCCATCTAGTGTTCCAGATGCCCAGCTTGAGGAGCCTGTATACATGGAAACTGCTGTCACCTGTAATGTGAACCAACAGGTTCAGGATTGAAATGCCGAAAGGGAGGCCTGGTACCAGGAGCTTGCACAGCGGGTTGTAAAATGTACCAAGCAGAATACCAAGCTGCAGAAAGAATGTAAAGACCTCAGAAAGAGTCTCTAAGAGTGAGATCAGAAGATTAAGGAGCAGGCCGAAAAGCCCTCCACTATGAAGAGGCAGCAGTCCGGTGCACCAAAATCATCCAAGACTGTGACATTATGACCAAAGACCTGTGCCATGTGTTGCTCATTGAAATACAGGAGAAGGAGGACTGCATCCCTCTACATGCTGCATGCTCCCCAAAATTGCATCAACACCCAGGGCCTGACACCCCATCAGTGTTGGATGAGCCAACCAGCCAGCATCTGCATTTAGAGGCTCCTGAATTTTTCCAAGCACCTGAGACCAAACCAGAGAAATAACCAGATCCGGTGTGACCACCGTGACTGACATCAGTTGTCAGGGTATGCAGGTCACACCCCTCATTCAGGCACCAGCCCTAGCAGTGAAACTGCACCACCAAAAGAGAAAGAGGACCCCTCCTCAAGCAGAGCTTAAGTCACCGGCCAGCCAAAACATGTGTACCAACCACCAGACTGGGGAAGGGTCAGATGATGCCTATGATCAGAAAACAACCTTGCTCATAGGAGAGAGAGTGCTGGCATGGTCCTGTGGTAATGGAGTGTAGTCTTCGAGGTGGGAGCCTGACCCATACATTATCATGGACATCCTATTCCCCAGAATGCAAAGCTATCAGCTCCAAGCCTTGGATGGCATGCAAAAGTTAGCACACTGAGTTCATATGAAGGCCTGCCCAGTTTCTGTTGAGACGGATGGACGTATCAACAAGGAGAGGCAGGAACCACTCCCAGAAGGGCACCTCCAAGCCATCCATCTCTCTTGTTGATTCGTTTTGATCGATGTGTTAAAAATGTTACAGTAGACCAAGTAGAAGTTGTTTTCAAGTAGACTAGCTTTGTAGCTGTAAAATATTTGATTCTGATTTAAGCTCAAAATGGTAACTCAACTCCATACATGGGAACATCTATGTTTAAGGGGGGGGTGCATATAGTGCCCCAGAGTAGAGGGACCCCATGAAAAGAAGATGGGGGACCCTTTCCCTGAGTCACAGAAGTTAACCATTTTTTTTTTTTTTAGGAGGTCTCTATTCACCTGTGCCTCCCCCCTTCATGTCTCCTCCATCCCAAACTCTACCCCATCCTTTGTTTTGTTCACTCTGTCTGGTGCAGTAAAGGGAGTTGGCACTTCACAGACAGCCTAAAACAATAGACCATCCCTCATGGGTGACCCTTCTCTGCCCTATAAATGGGCTGGAGATTGGCTAATAGGGCAGTCAGTGGCACAGTGCGGAAGGTAGAGGATGTGGAGAGCACGGATAGGAAAAGTGCACCTGTAGTGCGTCCATGGCTCTTCTGGCATCACTTCCCTCCAAAACAGGTCTGGTGGTCTCTTGGCAGCAATGGTCAGGTATGAACGGTGGCTCCCTAATGTGCGCGGTGGTCCTCCAACACTTGATTGGCAGTGGTGGTGGGGACCTTTCTGCTGGGTGGACTGAAAAGGTTCAGCACAGTATATGTCTGTGTGGGAAATGCACCCCAGGACCTGTTAGTTCCATTGCTCAGCAGCCACAGCATTAAGGTAAAGTCAGGTGGGAGCATGGCTCCTGACCATCTTCCTGACCCTCCACAGCAGTGCAGCAAGCCGGGCCATGGCAGTTAGTTGGCCGTGGACCTAATTCTATTGATTTTCTTGTGTCACAGGCACTGAAAAGAAGGAGAGAGAGAAGGGAAAGAAAGGACCATTAAGGGGTCAGAGCCCAAGAATACAGGATTAAGGCATAGTGGACTCCTGGAGAGGGTTGACAGCCCTACAAAGCAACAGAAATCAAAGAGCAGTCGGCTGGGTGGTCATAAGAGAATTGAAAGTCCCAGGAGTGGGCAAAGGCCACAAAGTATTTTATTTTATTTAGTTGAAAGTGTCTCTATGTAAATGAAAGGAGGGGGGCATCGTGATTTAAAAGCCCTGGGAAAACAGAACAGAAAAAGGGTGGACTTAAAGACCCCTTTGTCTCCTTTGGCACCATTCTGCACCAGGGGGCAGGGCCAGAAAACAAAGGCCCCTAGCTAACCATGAGGAGGCAGAGGCTAGCTGTAAGGGTCCAGGCCCTCATGCATATTGGAGAGAAGGCAGGGCTGGACAAGGCCTTCCACGTGGCTGGCTCTTATTAATATTCATGAGGGGAGGTGGCACCAGGCCAGGAAGTCCTTAGACCCAGGCACAGGGGTGGTCATTAATGTTAATAGAGTGGATGGGCTCTGCAAAGTTACTGTAGTAGGAGTGGGGCAATATCCTTAAAGGTACAGCACTCTCTTTGGGGCGGGGTTCTTTGGCCCTAATTTGCCCACGGTATTATGTGGATGAGTCCTGAGCCCACAACTGAACTGAATTGTGTCTTTGCCTATCTGGTGCCCCCTAGAGATTGCACCCTTTTCATAAAATGAAATGTTTGCCCAAAACTGTACTGCTTGCTTGCTACTAAAACTATTATCCAACTGTGTCCTTGTGTACTTGATGTCCAACTTCACCTTTGTTGCCTGGACCAGCTTCTTCTGAGCCTAGTGCTGACCCAGGGAGGTCCCCAGCCTGTCCTTCATCTGCAGCAGAACTGTTTCTAGTGATGGCAACCTACCTCAAAGTTCTACTCCAGTGCTCTAGCATCAGCCCTGTGACAATAAGTGGTAGAGAACTGCCTGTCAGGTATCCAGAAATGAGTCAGCTAGGAGCCACCCTGGCGCAAGTGTGAGGGACCACAGTTAACATCATGCAAGACCCTTTCCTATTTTGCCAGTCATCTGAAATTGTGCAAGTACCCATGTCACTCTGTAGAGGCTACCTGAGGGTCACATCACAAGCAGTCTTCTTGTTAGGAGGAAGCCTGGGTACCAGGGACCTACCAGTGGTCATTGCTGTAGATCATTTTGAGAACTAGCTACCCAACCAAGTGTCTTCAGTTTCTTGCCCTGAGCCACAGAGTATTGCCATGTTCTTCATTGTCCAGCTAGCAGTGTTCCTCATTGTGTTCTGTTTGTCTGGGGGGATGCCTCATTTGGCCTGTTTATTAAAAGCTCTTTGTGGGGTCAATGCCTACCTGCTGATCAGCTGATGCATTACAAAGCCCAAGCTTGCATTGGATTCAGTGCAAAGAAGTGCTAAATAATGCACCTGGGAAACAAAAACCCAAGGGAAGATTACACAATGGGAAGGGGAGGTAGTAACAACAATGAAAATGGAAAGGGACCTGGGGATAATCATATCAGATGACCTTAAGGTTAGCAAGCAATATGAGAAGGCAGTAGGGAGGGCTGCTGGGGGGATACTGGGATGTATACGGAGAGGCATCACCAGTAGAAAACAGGAAGTTGTTATCCCCTGTACAGACAGTTGGTGAGACCCTATCTGGAGTACTGCGTCCAGTTCTGGAGACCCTATCTCTGCAAGGACATAGACAGGATGGAGGCAGTCCAGAGGAGGGCAACTAAAATGGTGCAGGGTCTGCAAGAGAAGTCATATGAGGAGAGACTAAAGGAGCTTAATATGCATAACCTGGAGGAAAGGAGGGAGAGGAGGGACATGATAGAAACTTTTAAGTACCTCAGTGGAATCAACAAAGTCCAAGAGGGTAGCAACTTTCAGAAAAAGAGATGTGCAAGAACAAGGGGACACAACTTGAAGATGGGGGGGATGGCTCAGGGGCAATGTGAGGAAGTATTTTTTCACAGAAAGCGTGGTGGACTCATGGAGCAGCTTTCCTGAGGAGGTTGTGGGGTCAAAAATTGTGGGATAATTCAAAAATGCATGGGACAGACATAAGGCAATTCTTGTGGGATGTAGGAAGAAATAGGCTGTTGGTTAACTAGAATCTGCAGCTTATCCTGTAGTTAGGAAAATGGGCAGAATAGATGGGCCAAGCAGTCCTTATCTGCCGTCAAAGTCTATGTTTCTATGTAAGCTTGGTTTGTCTGCCGGTTGTCATCTCAGCTAAGTGCATGCAGGACTTAGACTAAAAGGGGTTCACACCCATTCTTGGTTCAAACAATTGTTGGTCCCAATTGTATTGTTTTGCTGTGCATCCTATAGCTTTGTAGAACACAGTTATCCTGTTATTCTTCTTATCCCTTGTAAATAAACCATTTGCATCTTGGTCCCTGAGAAAGCTTCCTGCCTCTCCTTCCAGATTCATCTGGCTTGGCCTGGAATTGTTAGGGAGTCACGAAACCCATTTCATCAGAACCTTTGGCCCCCTACATGCAGATGTGCCTTTTGCTGGTTTGGTGAAAGCAGATTACTTTGCTCTTGAGTTGTGGGGGGTTAAATTTTCCTTCATTTTTCATAGGACAACATTGTAATGCGAAGTGTATGCATTTTTTTCTTTATCACTCCTCTGTGAAGACATGGCTTGTGATTTTTGTCTGACATTTTTAAGGCGCAAAGGGCTTGCCCAGTAGATATGCCTTTTGATCATTTGATGAAAAAATATTAATTTGGTGTGCAGTTATACAGGTTTAACATTTTACTGTGCTTCACATAGGATAACACTGCTATGTGAGGTGTTTCTCTGGTGTTGTGCACCATGGGACTGGAAATGAGTACAGTATCTTTAAAATTATGGATGGAGGGGAGCTCAGGTCCCAGAGGGTCCTGTGCACCCACATGCAAATATGATACTATTGTGGACTGACTGGAGTGCATTCCCATAGGGAAATAACAATATGATTACAATATTTCAGAAATCATGGATGGATGCTAGCACACGCAAATATGGATACCATTATGGATTGATGGGCCCTGTCCTCCCACATGGAAATAAGAATACAATTACAATATCTCAGAACTGATGCATGGGTGGGAGCACAGGGTGCGGAGTGTCCTGCACTCTGACAGGAAATAAGGATACAATTTTACTATCTCAAAAAGTAAGGGCATTCTTTGCAAAAAAAAATTGCTATTGCACTAGTTAGGGTTCCAACAACAAAAGTAAGGAAATGTGGTGTTAGGGTTTCCAATCCTAACACCCCCACTCCACCCTGTGTGGCAGGGAACAGGGTGTGCCAGGGGCTTGTCACCTTAACGCTTACCCTATTCTCACATACTGTAACCATCTCAGCTTACTTACACATGGAATAGGGTGAGCAAGAGAGCTGACAGCCCCACAGCACATCCCACATTTGTTCCTGTCTGCAGGTTGGGAGTTGAATGTTAGGGTTGGAAACCCTAACACCATATTTCCCTACTTTTGTTGCTGAAACTCTAACTAGAGATAGATAGATAGATAGATAGATAGATAGATAGATAGATAGATAGATAGATAGATAAAACTGCACTATAGACTATACTGGGTACTAGTAAGCTGTGGGGGTGAGAGAAAGTGTGTTTGTGATTTTTAAAATTTGGGGGAAATGCTCGCGATGGTTGAGAGGGACCTGGGGGTGGTGGTGAATGTCAAGATGAACAACTCAGAGACTTGTATGAGGGCAGCAGCCAAGGCTAACAGGATGCTGGGATGCATCACAAGGGGGATCACCTCCATAAGGAGGGAAGTGATACTCCCTCTGTATAACTACTTGGTGAGGCTGCACCTCGAGTACTGCATGCAGTTTTGGAGGCCACACTTAAAGAGGGACATTAAACTCCTGGAGAGGGTCCAGAGGAGGGCAACCAACATGATTTGGGGCTTGGGGACAGGGACCTATGAGGAGAGGCTCAAGAGCTAAATATGTACACATTGGAAGAGAGAAGGGACTGGAGGGACATGATAGAGGTCTTCGGGTACATGAAGGGGGTAAATAGGGGAGGAACAGTTAGGGTGCTTCGAAGGAAGGAGGAGGGGGCCACTAGAGGGCATGGGTGGCAGCTGGAGTGGGGAAGATTCAGGGGAGAAAGGAGGAGGTGCTACTTCACTGAGAGGGTGGTGGAGCCCTGGAATGTGCTGCCTAGGTTTCTGGTGGAGGCAGAGACAGTGGAGGGGTTCAAGAGGGGGTGGGACAAGTACAGGGGAAGGGTTCTGGAAGCAAAATCCAATGCAGCAAGAATATCCGGAACTGGGAAGGGAGAAGCCAGAGAAGGTGAGGGGGGCAGCAAGGTCAGCTCCCAGGGTGGGGGCTGACCAAACGAGCAGACGCAAAAGACCATTAGGCCTACTCTGCTGGCATTTTAGTATGTTAGTAAAAAAACACTGAATTGTGTGTTATCATTGGGATCCCTATTCCTGTGTCAACAGGATATAGGAAGAGAACGCAGTAGTTCTTTCCAACATATAGTTGGGATTACAACAGCGCTATTTCAGCACTGTTTATATATTGCCAGTCATCTCTACATTGTGCCTGTGCCTCAGATGAGAGGCAGATGCACGGAGGGCATTTTAATTTACTCATTGTGCAAATAGCACTTTGATCACCTCATGACCCCTAGCAGGCACTTCCAGGTCATTGAGCCCTACATTAAGCGGCCCTGCAGTGAGCAGGGTGAGTTTTGGCTGGGCATGCATCGCCACAAGCAGAGACATGTGCATTGGCGAGTGTCGGCTGTGTCTGCTAGGGAACTGGGAAACAGGGACAACATGCTTTAAATCAAGACCGTAGTAAAAAGAGTAAGTAATGAAGAAGTGTACTAGGTGTGATATGTTTGCTGAGGGGGAGGATGTGCAGGAGTTTGTATGTGAAAGCTGTGTTCTAATTGAGTCACTGCAGGTCTAGATCACTTCCCTAAGGCTTAGGGTGAGAGTACAGGCAGAGATCTCTGTATTGGAGCAGTTCATTGATTCAGCGGGAAACGAACATTCTGTATCACAGCACCTTCCACCAATCAATATGTTACCATCCGATTCAACAACTCCTGAGGAATTTGAAAACAATAATATATGGTTTACTGTACAAAAAGTCACCAAGGGGAAGAAATGGCAGGGGGAATGTAGGAGGATCCGCTAACATCCTAACCCCAAACAGATTCAGTGCCCTTGTGACTGAACAAGAACTTGAAAGTGCAAGGGAGCCCATATTACTTGATGTCCCTATTAAAAACAGTAGCACTCTGAACCCTCATACTTTGGATAGTCTCGACATATCAATGCCTAATACAATACCACCTTGGGATGTACTAGTAATAGGTGGTTCCATGCTTAAATATACAAACCATGTTATACAGTATGCAGGAATAGGAAGGAATGCACTACAGTTTCTGCGTTACCTGGGGCTGGCATTGGGGATGTAGGAAAATTATTCCCGGGTTTACTAGAAAACACACAGACACTAGTGACACTCTTGCATATAAAAGTAAATTATGTAGGTAAAAGAAATAGTACTGACATCCAACGGGATTTCTAGATGGTAGGGGAAGAACTTACTAGTAGAGGATGTGACCTAATTATATCTGGCATTCTACCAGTTCCCCGGGCAGGACAGCTTTTAGCTGAGAATATCAGAAGTTTAAATGGGTGGCTTAAGAGGTGGTGCCACAGAGAAGGTTTAACTTATATAGATCATTGGGAGGATTTCCAGTCTTTTCAAAACTTTTCACAGGACGGATTACACCTAAACAGACAAGGAAAAAGGGTTGTTTCCAGTAAGTTGTGACAGTGCATTAATGATCATTTAAACTAGATATGGGTGTGGGGGTAACACAAAAGGACGTAATACTTAACTTCGAAAGCCGAATTGGAATTGTTTAGTTTTAAATGCCAGAAGCCTTATTAACAAAATGGATGAATTAAAACTAAAATTACATAATTCAAATATTCATACATGTGCCATTAGGGAGACATGGTGGAGGGTGGAGGACACTTGGGATAAGCAAATACCTGAGTACACATTATATAACAAGGATAGGTTAAACACTAGAGGTAGAGGAGTGGCACTATATGTTTTAAATGACATAATATCAGCGAATATAAACTCTTCAGTCTGGGGAAAGTCTGAGATATTATGGATAAAATCCCCCCCCCCCAAGATCATCTCAGATTAATATAGGTGTGGTTGATAGACCACCAGCTAACCCAACACTAAATGATAGTCTTTTTTTGGATTTTATTAAAAATATTACTCAGGAGGATAGGGTCATTATAATGGGAGATTTTAATCTACCTGGTATTAACTGGGAATTAGCCCAAATTACCTCCAAGATAAGAGGTTAGATTCCTGGAAACCTTCCTGGTGGCTGGATTGGGACAGTTTGTTTTAGAAAATACAAGGGTTAACCATATCTTGGATATAGTATTGAGTAACATGGCAGGTAACATCCATGAATGTGTAGTGGAAATTCCCCTGGGTACTAGCGATCATTCCTTGGTTGGTTTTAAGTATAATGTAGTTAGCGAAACAATTGTTGGAAACACAGTAGTGTTTGACTATAATAGAGCAGATTTCAGTGCCATAAGAGAGGAACTGAAAAAATGGAACTGGGCGCATGAACTTAAGAATAAAACAGTATATAAAATAGGGGACAAGCTTAGTACCATATTAAAAGGGTTGATTGAATTGTATGTTCCAACCATAACTAAATATCACAATCCAAGGAAGGCTATTCCCCCTTGGATGACACCCTCAGATAAAAAAATAATTAAAAGAAAGAATAGGGCATATACCAGAGCAAAATAAAGCGGTGAGGCCAGATTGTGGTATAATTATAAATATTGTGTAAAATAGACTAAGTTAACTATCTCTACGGCAAAGAAGAGATTTGAGTATGAACTGGCCACAAAAGCACAGGATAATTACAAATCCTTCTATGCATACATTAACAATAAAAAGGGAACGGGTAGAACAGTTGGACCCTTAAAGATAATAGTGACAATCTTATATTAGGGAACAAGGATATGGCAGATTGGTTTAACACCTATTTCTCTACTGTCTTTAATGCAGGCCATAAGGTCATGCTCCCAGAAAATACTGTACAAGGGATATTATGCCCCAAAATAGAGGTTGATGATGTGAGAAAGAGGCTAAGTAACCTGAACCATAACAAGGCACAAGGGCCAGATGGCATGCATCCAAGAATGCTCAAGGAATTGGCAGATTGTTTGGCTTGGCCTGTTACACTATTGTTCCAACAATCCCTGGAGACAGGACAGGTCATTGAGGCTTGGAGGCAGGCTGTAGTGATCCCTGTACATAAGAAGGGATCCAAACAGGAAGTGACTAATTATAGATCCATCAGCCTGACCTCAGTCTTAGGGAAGATACTTAAGGGCAAAATCAAAGATTTGATTATGAACACAGCTGATTCTGAGGGTGTTATCGATGAGACGCAGCATGGTTTTACAAAGGGTCGATCGTGCTAAACTAACCTATTGGAGTTTTATGGGAAAGTTAGCAGAGCACTTGATGAGGGTAGATCTGTGGATGTGGTGTGCTTGGATTTCACCAAAGCTTTTTATAAAGTCCCTCATGACCAGCTGATTTATACACTCTTTAAGCTAGGGGTACAGCCGAATCTGGTACATTGAATTAGGGATTGGCTCACTGACAGGAAACAGAGAGTAAGCATGCTGGGGGAACTCTCAGATTGGGCCGGGGTTACTAGTAGGGTTCCACAGGGATCAGTATTGGGGCCATGTTTATTTAACCTCTATATCTCAACCATGAAAATACACACAGAAATCTGGCTCTCCAAATTTTTAGATGACACTCGTATAGGTTTCCCAGTAAATAGCCAACCTGAAGCCTTAAAAATTCAGGAAGCATTGAGTGATTTGGAGACCTGAGCACAGGAGAACAGGACAACATTTAATATAGATAAGTGTACACTAATGCACTTGGGCAAGAACAATCTAGAGGTGGAGTACACACTGGTGGGCAGGTGCTTAGGGTGGTACATGAAGAGCAGGACTTAGGAATTAGGGTCAATAACAACTTTAAATTTAACTCGCATTGTAATCAGGTGGTTAAAAAGACAGGTGGTATCCTCAGTTGTATCCACAGGCACATCAAAAGTAGAAGTAAAGATGTCCTGCTCCCTTTCTATACCTATTGGTACAGCCACATACTGAGTATTGTGCACAGTTTTGGGCCCCTGGGAATAAAGACAATATAAATGCCCTTGAGAGGATACAGAGAAGGGCAACTAGAAAAATAAGAGAAGTACAAGGCATGAAATATGAGGAGGGATTAAAAAAACCGGATCTTTTTTCTCTAGAGTATCGTAGATTAAAAGGCGACATGTGCCTAGTTTATCAGGCTCTGTTGGATCACAGACTGTGGGAGTTACTTGGCCTTGATCTTCGGGATCAGATGTATGATACGCGAGCCCATCCCTACAGCTAAAAGGTGTTCGATTTAATACCCGGGTAAGAAAGCATTGGTTCTCAGTCAGGGTGGTTAGAATATGGAATGAAGTGCCCATTGAAACTGTAGGAAGTAGAACAATGCTAGCCTTTAAACATTCCCTGGATTGTTATCTTCTTGATAAAAATATAAAAGGGTATTAGTAGATAGTCAAGGTGAGCCAAAGGGACTTGGTCTTCGTAGTGCTTAGTGTACCTCTGACCTATGATAGATAGATAGATAGATAGATAGATAGATAGATAGATAGATAGATAGATAGATAGACAGACAGACAGACAGACATACATATATAAGGCTATAACAGGAAATTGCACATAAATTCAACTGAGATTAATGGGGATTTCTTCTGACATATGATATATCTGGATATTCTGTATCATATCACTGGTTAGTAGGCTGCAGCTGCATGATTTAAAACAAATAATATGTGTAGTTCTGAAGTGAATTTTACTAAGGTTCATACTAAGGCAATCAGGAGCAAAGAAGCCATTAGCCCATATTAGCACCAATGTATTATAAGCAATACTGCAACTGTGCTCTGCTCAGAAAATAGTCATCCAATCACACCTTAAACTCCATCTTATGTTTAATTAAGATAATGTCCCATGACAATATGTTCCATGGGTAAATAACTATTTGGTATAGTAATATTTTCTAGTATCAATGTTAAATGTGTGCTTGGTAAATTGTAACAGATGACCTTGAGTTACCTTGCTGTCACTTTTGAATTCTAGCTCACACTTGTTTATTAGATAAAGGTCTTTGAAGACATAATACATAAATAACAAGTCTCCTGTTAGTCTTCTTGACTCAAGGGACATATGATTTAGGTTTTTTTAAATGGTTCTTACAGGGTTCATTTTTCTATATGTAGATAATTTCTTCACTTATGTTCTTTGCAGGACACTCGTTGCCATAAGAACATCCTTTTTAACCAACAAAAATGGAATGGGACCCAGGGGTAGTTATATCAGATGACCTAAAGGTGGGCAAGCAATGTGAGAAGGCAGTAAGGAGGGCTGGGGGGATACTGGGTTGCATAGGGAGAGGCATCACCAGTAGAAAACAGGAAGTTGTTGTCCCTCTGTACAGATAGTTGATAAGACCACATCTGGAGTACTGTGTATGGTTCTGGAGACCCCATCTCCGCAAAGACAGAGACAGGGTGGAGGCTGTCCAGAGGAGGGTAACCAAAATGGTGCAGGGTCTGCACCAGAAGACATATGAAGAAAGGCTAAAGGAGCTTAAGAAATGTAGCCTTGAGGAAAGGAGAAAGAGGGGAGACATGATAGAAACTTTCAAATACCTCAAGGGAATCAACAAAATCCAAGAGGGTAGCATCTTTCAGAAAAAGAGATCTGCAAAAACAAGGGGGCACAATTTGAAGATATAGGGGAGATGGCGCAGAGGTAATGTAAGGAAGTATTTCTTCACAGAGAGGGTTGTAGATGCATGGAACAGCCTTCTTGAGGAGGTTGTCGAGTCAAAAACAGTGGGGGAATTCAAGAATGCATGGGACAGACATAAGGCAATTCTAGTGGAGGGTAAGAGGAAGTAGGTTGTTGGTTAACTAGGATCTGCAGCTTATCCATTAGGTAGGGAAATGGCAGACTAGGTGGGCCAAGTAGTCCTTACCTGCCATCAGATTCTATGTTTCTATGTAAACAAAACAATTGGAACCTGCACAGGTAGCCAGAGTAGGTGTTTAAGAAAGGGAGTACAATGTTCAAATTCTGTTGAGTACATGAGGAAGAGATGATATCATGCATCACATATTGGGAGATGATGTCATATACCAAGGAACATTTTTAGGTAACCACTGCCCAGACCATCAAGCCTCCTGATCAGTGATGTCTTGTTTAAGGCCAAGCTCTATGTATGGTTACTGCTACCAACACTGTGTTCTCCATATTAAATATTTGGTTGATGATAACATTGCTTTGTCACAGAGTTTTGCCAAAGGTATTAAAAGTGACTCTAGGCAAATATATCTGGAACTGTACATACCTAAGAGTGCTTTCCTTTTTTAATTGTTTCAACTTTAAGTTCTAGCATTTCCTGTGCTTGATTCATGACCAATGTGATTGCTCATTTTGTCATTTGTATATTGGCTTAGAGCCAGATGTTCAAAAGATCTAACACAGACCCAGGAGTGAGAGTCACCAATGCCTGCATTGGAAAAGTTATGCCCGCATTGCCCACAGCTATTTCCAAATGCTGTGGGTGGTTCAACACATTTGCCACACTGCAGTTTGCAGTAGCTGGTGTCAAAATGATAAATGTGGCAAAATAATGATGCTTATATGAATACTGTGGCACAAGTGTTGCCGTTTTAGATGCTCATGTATTTGATGTCCACGCTACTAAATGTCTGCTCTGAAAATATTGCTGGAACATATGTCAAAGATCCACTTTGAAAAGTCTACACATGATCAGTGTCTTGCCTAAATCACTGTAGAAAATAATCCAAGTGCACACATGAATGCTGCATCATAAGCATCTTTATCATAGTGCCATCTACTTTAATAGTCACATCCTGGCTAAGTCTTTACTCCATAGTTCAGAAGATACAGTATAGTCAATCAACATTCTGAACATATACAAAGGCAAGGCACAACCTTATCATGCTCTGTTCTTTACCTTAAACTGTGATGAGGTGTTATTGTCCCTAATTCTTACACAGGTGTTCATTGTTTTGTAATAGACAAAAAACCTCAGTGCAAAATACTAAAGAAAGGCTTATCATTCAAGGGCCTTTGCTTTTCCAGTGTGCCATTGCTTCAGTGCTTTAGCGCTTAGGTTATTTATCTTTTAGATTGCTTTCTTTTTCTGAACTCACCATGACCCAAACCAATAAGACCATACTAAGACTTGGTCCCCCTTCTGCTGGGCAGAGATACAGACGGGACACTGAAGAGTCCTGAGAAGGATGAAACACATGTCTGTGTCTACTTTTTTCAGTCTTTGCAGGTTGTGTGAGAGACCATTTGGCATCATACACTAGGAATGGGGGTGTGTGAGAAAGAGCTGTAGCTCGGGCTGAGGAAAAGATAGCCTGCTCAGTTAAGAAGGGGGATAAAACTTTTTATAGATATATTAGGGAGTGTAGAAAGACCAAGGAAGGGATTGTGAGGCTTAATAAAGGGGAAGGGTGGTGGGCAGAGAGCAACAGTGAAAAGGTAGAGATACTGACTGAATACCTTTGCTCAGTATTCGCAAAAGAAGAAGAGGGGGAGGCACCTAAACCAAACAATAGAAGCACTCTGGGCAGGTGAGGTCAATACCAGTCCATTCACAGAAGAAAGGGTCCACTCTGAAGAAAGAGAGGTTACTAGTGGGGTACCACAGGGTTCAGTATTGGGTCCAGTCCTTTTTAATGTCTTCATCAGTGACATTGCAGAGGGACTGGAAGGAAAAGTATGCCTTATGGAGGCACCCGCAGTGGAGACCAAGGAGGATGCTGGGAACCTCCACAAAGGAGACCCACAGGATGGTGGCAGGGGACCCTGCAGGGGAAGGAAACAACTCCTGGTGGGGGACTCCATTGTTAGGAAGGTAGAACTGGGGGAGGAAGGGGAGAGGGAGTTAAGGTGCCTGCCTGGCACCATGGCTTGAGGACAGGGAGCCAATCCTCAGGATTTGCCGGAGCAGCTGCACAGGGAGGGAGCTGGATGTCATTGTCCACCTAGGGACAAATGACCTGCTAAGAAAGGATTAGAGAAGTGCAGGAAGAGTTTGTGAATTGGGGAGGGGCCTTGGTCAAGTAGCACGACGGTAACCTTCTCAGAGGTGCTGCCCATCTATGGCATAGGAGAGACTAGGGTGTTCCACCATGGGATTCAATCAGTGGTTGAAAACTGGTGTGAAGCTCAGGGTTGGCTTCATTGGGGACTGAGGTCCACCTGGGTGATGCAAGCCTATACTGGCATGATGGGCTGCATCTGTCCGGGAGGGGAACCAGGATCCTAGGTGATAGGTTTAAATGCTTCATTGGCAAGCTTTTAAACCAGCCAAGGGGGAGGCACTAGAAAGGAGAGGAAACCCTAGCCCCCAAATAATCACACAGTAGTAAGGCGGCAAACACCAACATAGAGGTTCCAATAGGAAAAGGGCAGGGGTAAATGGAGAAAGTGACAAAGGCAGAAGGACAGGGATGGGGCAAAAAGGAGTAAGGCCATCAGGAAATGGAGGGTAATGAGTACCAATGCCCGTAGTCTGGGCAACAAGCTCCCTGAGCTGGTGGCCTTGATGGAAGAGGGATGCCTGGATATCGTAGCAGTCACAGAAACATGGTACAGAGAACCATGACTGGGATGTTAACATACTAGGGTACATAACCTACAGGAGAGACAGGCAGGGAGAAGAGGGGGAGGAGTAGCTCTCTATGTAAAGGAAGGGATAAAAGCAACTGAACAAAAGAGTAAACAGGGAGGAAAGGAGGCACTGTGGGTTACCTTGGAGACTGGAAAGAGCACCACAATCTGCACAGGGGTTGTGTACAGACCCCCATGTCAGGGGAGGGAATGGACAAGGATATGATAGAAGGCATTCTAGAATGGCAGAGAAAGGAGATACTATTGATGGGAGACCTGAATATGCCAGATGTTAACTGGAGCACATTTTCTGCAGCCACATCCAAGAGCAGGGCCATTCTTGACGCCTACAGGTGGCAGGCATTAGACAGCTAGTTTCGAACCCACCCGTGAGGAGCAATCTTAGATCTCATACTCTCAAATGGGGGCAGTGAGAGATCTCAGATCTAGAAGTGGGTTGCCATCTGGGGACAAGTGACCATCAAACAGTGTGGTCTACAAGTTAACTCAGCTACAGAGTCAAGCCACAAAAGTGAGGGTACTGGACTTTTAGGAGGGCTGACTTTGGCAAGATGGGAGAGTGCCTCAGAAAAGCACTAGCAAACAGGCTAGAAGGAGGTGTGGAGCAACAATGGGGAATCATCAAAACTGCCATCACAGAGGCAACAAGCCTTTGTGTGAAGCAAATAAACAAATCAAAACAAAAGAAAAAGCCACTATGGTTCTCAAAAGAGGAGGCTGTGAAAGTCAGGAAGAAAAAGATAGCATTCTGGAAGTATAAGGAATCACAGAAGGAGCAGGACAGAGAGCTGTACCAGTTAAGGCAGAAGAAAGCAGGGAGGGAAGTCAGAATAGCAAAGGCCAAAACTGAGGAAAATATAGCCAACTCAGTTAAGAAGGGGGATAAAACCTTTTATAGGTACATCAGCGAGCTTAGAAAGACAAAGGGAGGGATAGTGAGGCTGAATAGAATGAACGGTGGGTGGGCAGAGGGGGACAGTGAAAAAGCAGGGATACTGAATGAATATTTCTGCTCAGTATTCACAAAAGAGGAGGGGGAAGTGCCTAATCCAATTAACAGAAGCACTCTTGATAGGGGGGTTGATCCCAGTCCTTTCACAGAAGAAAGGGTTCTGCAAGAACTGCTAAAACTGAAGGTGGACAAAGCAATGGGTCCTGATGGAATTCACCCCAGAATTCTAAAAGAATTAAGGGAGGAACTAGTGAAACCACTGGCTACTCTTTTTAATAAATCATGGGAGGATGGTGTGGTACTCGAGGACTGGAGGAAGACGGATGTGATTCCCCTTCACAAAAGTGGGACCAAGACAGACGCAGGAAACTACAGACCTGTCAGTCTGACCTCTGTGGTAGGAAAAGTGATGGAGTCACTTCTGAAGGAAAGAATAGTTGAGTACCTAGAGGCCAGTGGAGCACAGGACCCAAGGCAGCATGGGTTCACAGTGGGACGGTCATGTCAGCATGAATCTAATAGATTTCTTTGACTGGGTGACCAAAGTAGTAGACCAGGGAGGCTGTGACATGGCCTACCTAGACTTTAGAAGGCATTTGACACAGTCCCACACAAAGATTAATAGTCAAATTAACCAGCCTGGGAGTGGGTCCCAGGGTGGTAGCCTGGTAAAACATTGGCTGCACAACAGGACACAGAAGGTAATTGTAAATGGAGTCCACTCTGAAGAAGAGGTTACTAGTGGGGTACCACAGGGTTCAGTATTGGGTCCAGTCCTTTTAATGTCTTCATCAGTGACATTGCAGAGGACTGGAAGGAAAAGTATGCCTTTTGCAGATGACACAAAGATCTGCAACAGGGTTGATACACAAGGAGGCGTGGAAAGGATGAAAAGGGACTTGGCAAGGTTGGAGGAATGGTCAGAAGATGGCAGCTAGGATTCAATGCAAAGAAGTGCAAAATAATGCACCTGGGAAACAAGAACCCAGGGGAAGAATACACAATGGGTGGGGAGGTAGTAACAACAACAAAAAAGGAAAGGGACCTGGGGGTAACCATATCAGATGACCTTAAGGTTAGCAAGCAATGTGAGAAGGCAGTAGGGAGGGCTGGGGGTATACTGGGATGTATAGGGAGAGGCATCAGCAGCAGAAAACAGGAAGTTGTTATCCCTCTGTACAGACAGTTGGTGAGACCCCATCTGGAGTACTGTGTCCAGTTCTGGAGACCCCATCTCCGCAAGGACATAGACAGGATAGATGTAGTCCAGAGGAGGGCAACTAAAATGGTGCAGGGTCTGCAAGAGAAGCCGTATGAGGAGAGACTAAAGGAGCTTAATATGTATACCCTTGAGGAAAGAAGGGAGAGGGGGGACATGATAGAAACTTTTAAGTACCTCAGTGGAATCAACAAAGTCCAAGAGGGTAGCAACTTTCAGAAAAAGAGACTTGCAAGAACAAGGGACACAATTTAAAGATAGAAGGAGGGCGGTTCAGGGCAATGTGAGAAAGTATTATTTCACAGAGAGGGTAGTGGATGCATGGAACAGCCTTCCTGAGGAGGTTGTGGGGTCTAAAACTGTGGGGTCTAAAACTGTGGGAGAATTCAACAGGATCACTTCTGAAAGAAAGAATTGTCAAGTACCTAGAGGCTAGCAAGGCACAGAACCCAATGCAACATGGATTCACAGTGAGAAGGTCATGACAGACAAATCTAATAGATTTCTTTGGCTGGGTGACCAAAGTAGTAGACCAGGGAGGGGCTTTTATATATATAGCTTACTAAGACTTCAGCAAGGCATTTTCCACAGTACCACACAAAAGATTAATAAACAAGTTAGCCAGCCTGGGAGTGGGTCCCAGGGTGGTAGCCTGGGTAAAACATTGGCTGGACAACAGGAAGCAGAGGGTAATAGTAAATGGAGCACACTCTGGAGAAAGGGGAGTTACTAGTGGGGTATCACAGGGTTCAGTACTGGGACCAGTACTCTTTAATGTCATTATAGGTGACATTGCAGGGGGTCTGGAAGGAAAAGTATGCCTCTTTGCAGATGACGCAAAGATCTGCAACATGGTTGATACACAAGCAGGGGTGTAAAGGATGAAAAGGGATTTGCTAGGTTGGAGCAATGGTCAAGAGTGTGGCAGCTTAGTTTCAAAGCAAAGAAGTGCAACATAATGCACCTGGGAAACCAAAATCCAGGGGAAGAGTACACAATGGAGGGGAGGTACTAGCAACAACAAAAATAGACAGGGACCAGGGGGTACTCATATCAGATGACCTTAGGGTAGGCATGCAATGTGAACAGGCAGTGTGGGCTGGTGGGATTCTGGGATTCATAGGGAGAGGCATCACCAGTGGAAAGTAGAAAGTTGTTATCCCTCTGTAAAGACAGTTGGTGAGATCCCATCTGGAGTACTGTGTGCAGTTCTGGAGACCCCATCTCCACAAGGAAATAGGCAGGATGGAGGCAGTCCAAGGAGGGCAACCAAAATGGTGCAGGGTCTGCACCAAAAGCCATATGAAGAAAGAGAGAGACGAAAAGAATTTAATATGTATACCCTTAAGGAAAGGAGGGAGAGGGGGCACATGATAGAAACCTTCAAGTACCTCAAGGGAATCAAAAAAGTCCAAGAGGGTAGCATATTTTAGAAGAAGAGATACACAAGAACAAGGGGACACAATTTGAAGATAGAGGGGGGATGGCTCAGGGGCAACATGAGGAAGTATTTTTTCATGGAGAGGGTGGTGGATGCATGGAACAGCCTTCCTGAGGAGGTCATGGTGTCAAAAACAGTGGGGGAATTCAAGAATGCATGGAACTGACATAAAGCAATTATAGTGGGGGGGGTAGGAGGTAAGGAGGAAGTAGGCTGCTGGTTCACTAGGATCTGCAGCTTATCCAATAGGTATGGAAATGGACAGACTAGGTTGGCCAAGTGTTCCTTATGTACTGTCAAAGTCTATGTTTCTATGTTTCGAGCATGGTCTGCGATAATAGTGTAGGTAGGAAGAAATGGGTTGACTGGATGGACCAAGTGGTCCTTATCTGCAGTCAAATTGTATGTTCCTATGCATAAAGGAAAACTGTGGATAGCTTAGTGAAGAAATCAATGCATCTCCCAACCCCTGACTATAGTTTTTGCAAAGTATAACTTTTTTTTACCACAATATGATGCTGAAATCCATAAAAAATGGATCATACGGTAGCTTCTGGCTCCCAGGACAGGGGCACCTTGTCACACGGGCTTTGTGTGCTGTCAATATGCTAATGAAGTACATCCCATATTGTAGCCCAGGACTTGCCTCATTAGTATATTAACAGCAAGGGAAACCTGTGTGACATGGTGCCTTCATACAGAGAGACTCATTATAATTTGACAGAGTGTGACATCGTACTGTGGTAAAAACATGTTATGCTTTGCAAAAACTTTAGTCGGTGGCTGGGAGACACTGTGTTGTCTGTACTAAAATATCCATAGTTTTCCTTGAAAGCATAACCAGTCTAAATTCTTTTATAGTGATTTTCATATATATCCCATGAAACATTGCATTATTGGGATATATGTAATTTTATAATTCTTTTGTAAAGGCTAGCATTCCTAACCACACTCCTACTCCAAATGCTGTTGCTCTTTACAATGTTTCACAATTCCTGTTACCATAATTTAAGTTTAGAAAAATAAAAATGTATTCAGTTTGCTTACAGAAAAACACCCCTGTAGCCGTGATATACTGTACATAAGTAAGGCTTTACATATTCTTTTCACACCCAGTCTGAATTATTCAATGAGGCACCATAAAGTGATCATACCTAAAGAAATTTGGAGTACAGAATGAGCTGTACAGTATAGTTTGAGGAAAGCTATGGTCAAGACCATGCAGGGCCAAATACTGTATGCTAGAAGAAAAATGCTAAATTCATGTTACTGCTTTATTGGTGAACCACTGATGGATTGATAAATAGAAGTAATATATTCAGATAGGCTTGAATGTGATACTTGCCAGCAGCATTCATCTCCCCTTGAAGCCAGTATTATGCGCATTCAGGAAGACTAAATATGTCATCAAGACAAGAAAGGGAGGGGTGAGAGTGTCAATATAAAACCAATTACAGAGGGACAGGTATCAAAGGGACTAACTACACAAGTGGTGGATAAATCAATGATCCCAGATGGGCTACATCCATGAGTGCTGAAACACTGCAGACAGGTTCTGGCCACAACACTGACAGATCTCTTTCATATCTCACTGAAAATGTAGGAGGTGCCAAAGGTTGGAATTACTCAGTTGTAATACTTGACCCTAGAGGTGATGACTGCACAACTAAGAGTACTACATGTGAGCCAATTTATGTAACTGCCCAGATGTTCTGAATACTGAAGAATGAACTCCTAGAGCCAAAACTTAAATGAAGACCAAATCCCAGATGGAGTCCATTATGAACCCACTAATACTTTGCAGTAGGCAAGGAGCCCAGAGTCACACTGTCACACGACACTTTTATAATGGGGCATATGGAAGAGGGGATTTTAGAAACAATTCAAGCTGATCTAAGTTGAATGGAGGAGGGATGGTTTCCAGAGACCAGCTAGAATTTGTGGAGGTAGACTAGGCAATGACCATCTGTGTAGACTTAGTGGGACAAGCAGTCCTTTTCTGCTGACACATAATATGTTTCTCTGTTTCTATGAATGAACAATGAGCTTTGGTTGACAGAAAAACGCAACTGTAATTAAATCCTGAAAGAACTCCAAATCCAAAACTGTAGAATCAACTAATATAGGTTCTCCATTCGATCAGCTGCAAGGTGCTCACTTGGAATGCAAATAATGATCCAAGACCCTAGTTTGTTCCCCACATATTACAATAATTCCTTCATTCATTAGATTATTCAAAAAAGGAAGTATAATTTGGAAATACACATTTTCATAGGTATTTATAATAGTGTATTAAAATAATTAAAATTTACATTAAAACTACAGTAACTATTCACACACAAATATGATTAAACAATAAAACAAACAATAAACAGAAACATATATAGAAACATAGAATTTGTCAGCAGATACGTTCTGCTTGGTCCACCCCCTCTACCCATAACCCACCCAGTTTTCCCATAGGCAGGTACATCTACATCTTTATGTCTGGTGCAGCAATAATTTATGTTTATATCACGCTGACTTTAAACCAGATTTGAAACACATCCACTCACTGTTATTTCCTGTTCAGTGGTTAGAAGGTACATGGCTGTTGTATAGTCTATGAGAAGCACTCATAATGTATAAGTAGTGACATCTAGATATGAAATACTACAACAACAGAGTCTTATAGTGCTGAAGAATTGCAACAGCAGTGCTCTGCATTTGTGAAATAGCTAAAAATGAATGGGAAGAGGTGTATTATGAGTTTTTGTCCACACTGGAGGTGTATGATCTACATAAACTTTCAGAGCAAAGTGGAAGAGGTTTATCAAGACATCACACCAAGGGTGTGTAAAACAAATCCTCACTTTTTTATGTAATTACTGGCTTGTGACAACATAGGTGAAAAATGCCAAAAATGTCCACTTTTATTGAATTTATTTACTCACATTGTTAAGAGTAGATGGAGTTGGAAAATAGTATGGGACCCAGAAAATAAAAACTATTCCAAGCCTTTTTATTTATTTATTTTGTTTTTGTTAACTGGATAAGTGCACTAGACAGGAACAGTCTTTTTTCAGACATGACCCAGGAGATTACAAAGACTGGATGGCCAGCCCAGTGGTGCTGAGGGGTGAGGCACTGGACACCACATCTCACGCCACACTCGTGACTTGGGTTTGAGAATGAGCCAGGGTCATCGGGGATCAGCTGTGGGAAGGGCAGAAGCTGGATTGAGCAGCTGAAAGGAAGCTCTCCTCTCTTGGGGAGGGCACTTGTTGCTCCCACCACACAGCTGCCACTAAGTGGAGTTCTGGTGGAAGAGCAGGATGGGAAACAGCACATAGGGAGGGTGTTGCATTGTCCACAGCATGCATGTGCCTCCACAAGCTTGAGCAGCTACAATCAGAAGGTGAGAAAACTGGTGACAAAAGCTGTTGACCAGCAGGATGACACCAGTCCTCCACAGGTTCAGCATTCAGCCAGCTGGGCACCTTTGTGCCATCAAGGTACACTATGTCTCTGGCTAGGGGAACTGTAGAAGGGGACCAGTCAGCACAGGGGTGGAGGAAAAAATGGTGATGGAAAAATGTAAATTTTAAAAAAAAGAATGGGATGAGCACATGTCACAAAATTCACAGATATACGATGTTTACAGGAGTAAATATTACAACAGTTAGGACAAAGTGTCATTAGACAAGGAATACAGCAGTGAGGAGAGGAGAGGAGTCCCATATTACAAGAGTCACTACATAGGAACAGGATAAAGTCCTTATTTGTAGAATACTTACTGTTTAGAGCATTATATTGTTTGGTTAGCTTGAATTTTAAAAACAATATGCCTAAGTACAAAATTTCATAATACACACGTGATAATACAAACGTGTATTATCACCCATGCATTATAATTCATGAGTGATAATAAAAAAAAATGTTCATGGAGAGAGTGGTGGACACATGGAACCGCCTTCCTGGAGAGGCTGTGGGGTCTAAAACAGTGGAGGAATTCAAACATGCATGGGACAGACATAAGGCAATTATAGTCGGGGGGTGGCAGCAAGTAGGCTGTTGGTTAACTAAAATCTGCAGCTTATCCAGTAGGTAGGGAAATGGGCAGACTGGGTGGGCCAAGTGGTCCTTATCTGCTGTCAAAGTCTATGTTTCTATATTTCTATAATGCACATCCTGTATGTATCACTTGTATATTACTGGATTTGAAAGTGTTCAAAATTGGAGTAAAAAATATAGTGCCCAGTAAGTATATGCTGATAATAAGGGAAGGTTACATGTCCATTTAAGCTTCCCAACTAATGCAAATTAATGTTCAGCTGAATGGCTAAAGCTGCTACCTTCAGAACTCGGGTTCTCTGGTTTAATTCCCACCAAAGGGCTTTTGATGAGTCAACAGAAGGGACAGACAGAACAGCTGCATTTTTTCAGCTTGGGATTTGTGAAGTGCAACATGTTTATGTGGCTTAGAAAGGTTATGATTAGCAATGCAAATTTCTAACAGTTATCTGAACCTTTTTCAGAGTCTTCTCATTCCTTTTGTTTTTTTATAGCTTTAAAATAAAAAGCATTTTTGAATTTTCATTTTAACCCATAAACTATTAAAAGGAAATGATGCTGAAAGCAGCATACAGTTGTTGTAAGATGCTTGGTGTCATATAAGTATTTAGTACCCTCATACATATATGCCTAGATATCAACACCTAGATGTAAGAGCAATGAGCTGTGAATGAGCTTGATATAAAGCAGAGCTGGGTTTAATTCCCTCTACCCCATTTGCACAGAGTGTGACCTTGAGCAAGTCACTTAACCTCCCCAGTGCTCCCAGGTCTCCTCTGTAAACAAAACTTATTACCAGTGGGCCTCACTTGGCTAACAAAATAGTATGTATTTTATTTCGATAAAATGGATAGAAGAAATCTCAGGACTAGATTGGATGAATCATTTTTTGACCAAAGATATCTCAGTACATCATCATGGTTCAAAACCGATTACCAATATCATTCCTTGTTTCACAATTTGGGAACATTTTATAATCCCAAATAATGCACTCAATGGTGTGGTTACATCATGTGATAGCATCACATCTTGAGATATTGAAGGTGCTCGGCATTGCCTTGTGCCTCACAATGCACCCAGGATGTGACACTGTCTCATGATATGCCAAACCCTGTTGCATAAACACCCCTATGTGAACAAGACTGTGTAATACAGATATGGTTCTTTGGAGTCTTTCTCCAGCCCATGCCTTTTTGTTAGTTTTGTTCACCACCCTAGCCTTCTCTCTGTGTAAATAACTGCTAGGGGAGTTTCCTGAGCTCCCAAACAAACTGTATTACGAAATTCTTAGCTCAATATGTGATGGGAAAGGGGACCAGATTCATGTATTCTTTTTCTGTTCATTTGAAAACATTCCTCTGTTACAGGTTCTGCTTGGTGCTGACAAAATGGCTGCCAGGTCACATGTACAGGCAGGTTATGGGGGCATCAATCATGATGGATGTGCTGACATTCTTGTGTAAACCACGGACAAGAAGAATAGGGAAGAGGCAATAAAGCCATAATCCCAGTGGAGGGTCCTTCCTGGAATATGTTCCCATGTCAAACAGTGGACCCAGGTGCATGTCATAAAACCGAGTGAGGAAGTGCTAAAGGATGAGATCACACACACCCATACACACGCACACTCACTCACTCATGTGGGGTCATGGACTGTGGGGAACTGTCACTCAAAGCGTGAGACCACTCCCCACAGCCAGAAGGGTATACATTGGTTAGCTGGGGACCATCTCTCTCTCTCTCTCTCTCTCTTTCTCTGGGACACTCAACATCTGAAGAAAGGGGAGCCCTTCCACAGGGAACTAGCCTGGTAAGAAATCACAGACTAGGGGAAGTGTCTTCTGTAGCTAGGGCAGGTAAAGAGTTTTAGGTGAGGAAAGCTCAGATTTTTCTAACCATCAACTGTCTATTTAACTGGCTTTATTTTTTCTCAGTAAAAGTGCAATTCTTTTGTTTTACTGTAAATATATCCTGTTTGTAAATAGCTGTAGTATTTTCTAGTACATAATCTATTTTGATAGAACCAGTGACTGCCTGTTTATCTGCAAGGTGATTTTTATTATTTCTACTAGACCTTGTTTACAGTCCATCTCCAAAGTGCACTCTACCAATAGATATTGTGTTGAACGTCCTGATCTTCAGCAGAGGGAAAAATGGTAGTTTCCTGATTCCTTGTAAAAATCAGATGGTGGCAGACAATTAGAACTCCCTGATCAAAACTGACCTGTAAACTGGGATGGCCCATGGGGCAGTTTTTGTCACAACTGGTGGCAAAGTGGTGCAGATCAGTGCACAGATGTAAAGTCAGAATTTGTACACAATGTGCATTCATGTAGAGGCAGGAACTCTGGCAAAGAGGTAGAAGTCTTATCTGACACACAGGGTGACAGAGTACTAGTAGAAATGTACCTTAACAGTCATGAAACAGGATATACAAAGGTTACACTGCTTACTACTGTTTTGTTTGTATTTCTACAAAACAGCTTAGTGCTACATAGTTTGAAAAGATGAGCACTTCAGCATATGGCTGATTTAATGTGCAGCAACTTTGTGAACAGTGCACAGACAGTGGAATTGTCTACCAGGGTCTGTTAAAGAATGGACCCATAGAACCCCTGTCCGTGCATGACCGAATGTACGCTGCACAGATGGTCTCAGAGGTATATGACCAACTACCTGGGCAGCAGGTGGTCACTGAGCAAGGTGACTAAGGAAGCTGGTAGAAGTCAGAAGGGGTGCAGGAGCAGGGAATGGGCAGGGCCAAGTGCCATTGTCAAAATGGGAGGTTGAGGGGGTAGTAGGGGAGACAGGGTTATGAGGTCTGAGTAGGTGGGGTGGGGTAGGGAAGACAGTTGAAAACTGAGAGGGCTGAGGAAACTAGGAGGAGCAGGTATGAAGACAGAGTGGAGGATAGAGAAGATAAAGATATAACCAGAGGGTGGGGGGGATTGGACTGTGGTAAGTGTGGTAATACAGAGAGGGGGATGATCTTGATTTATTTTTAAAGTTATTTGAGAGGCTATGTATGCAATTTAAATTGGACAGGGCTTAATGGATGACCCACCTTACATCACTGCTTACTAGCCGTGCTTTGGATGCATTTGCTAGAGTGGATGATAAGGACTGTATGGACTATGATAAAATATGGCCTAGAGGTTAGAATAATGAGCTGTGAATGAGCTTGTTACATCCAGCAGACCTGGGTTTGATTCTGACAACCTCCACTTGTATGTTGTGTGACTTTAAGGATGACCCACCTTACACCATTGCTTACTGGCTGTGCTTTGCATGCATTTGCTAGAATGGATGATGGTGGCTGTATAAACTATGATAAATTGTAGCCTAGAGTCAGAATAATGAGCTGTGAATGAGCCTGGTACATTCATCAGACCTGGGTATGACTCTCACAACCTCAACTTATATACTGCACTACTCTTAGCAAGTCACTTAACCTCTCCAGTGCTCCTGGGTCACTCCTGGAAACAGGCACTTGTGCCTAGTGGGCCTTACCCAATTACCAAAAGAATAAAAAAAGAGCTAGATGGGTGTTATTGAAACATTTTGAACTGACTCCTGAGGCTTTTAGGCAAAAGTTCAGAGAAATAAGAAAATGCCCAGGAGACAACTATGTAGAACTGCATGTCCAAATGTGTGCCTATCTAGACCTCTGATTGGATGGGACTAAAGCTAGGACTGTAGAGAAAATAAAAGACTTGTTTGTAAAGGAATAATTTTTTAAAATTGTGCCTAAGAACCTGAACATATGGCTACTGGACCAGGCATGCAACTCCACAAGTGAGGTAGCAGAATGTGCTGATTTGTATGTGGCCAGTAGACCACACGCACAGTGTAGGAACAATGGGATGGGGTAGCACATGGTTTTAAGGGGATCTTGGGAGGGCAGCCTAAAGTAAACTAGCCTGCACCTGAGCCCAGAACAGAACCCATAAGTCCTAAGAGGAGCAAGAAGCCAGGAGTAAAGAAATGCTAGATTTGCCAGAAAGTGAAGCATCTGTCCTGACTACCCTAAAAACATGAGCAACGGGCAAAGGTATGGGGGAGGTGGTAATCAGACAGTACTCAACATTTAGCAGCCTGTGCACACACTGTAGTGCCAACAAACTCCTCCATGTACATGCATCCTATTGTACTCAATGGGACAGTAAAACAAGGATAGAGGGACACTATTTCCACCTCCATGTTGTGGCAAGATCTAATCCAGGCAGAGCAGATTCTGCCAGAGCAGTTTTCCAAGATTCAGGGAGTCATAGGTCCAGTGATCCAAGTGCCAATGGCTCAAGTCTTCCTGAGCTATAAAGGTGGCTATGGGGTATGGGAGGTGGGAGCTGTACCCATTCTCCCTGTGGATGTGATCATGGGGAATGATTTTGACCACAGGGAAAGGCTAGTGTGTGTTACTACCCAGAGTCAGGCAAAGTGACATGCTTCTGAGGGGGAGGAGTGGGTGACACAGCTTGTGCTAACCCCTGTCTCAACAGCTGAGGAAGTGGCTAGTGTGGGTGAGGAGCTAGCTAAGAGTAGCAGCCCTGAGCCCCAGCTGCAAACAGATAAGGTCTCAGCCGGGGGCCGATCTCTTTCTGAAGGGGAGTTGGGGAGGGTCAGATGGGAGGAGCTGGGCAGAGCTCAGCTGGCTGATCCTACCTTCCAGAAACTGAGAGAGATAACAGATAGTGCTGAGGACTCTCAAGGGAGCAAAAAGACAGTTTACTGTGAGAATGGGCTGCAGTACAGGGAGTGTACACCACAAAAGGGGCTAGAGGGAGAGGTACTTCTGCAGCTGGTAGTCCCCAAGGACTACCACAAGCAGCTTTTGGCACTGGCAAATGACATCCCTTTTTCAGGCCACCTTGGTATTAACTGCACAAAAAGGTAGCTCACCAACAACTTCTTGTGGTTGAGTGTGTACACAGATCTGGAAAATTACTATCAGACTTGTTCACAATGCCAGAGGGTGGGAAAGGTAGGGGACAATGCTAAGGTAACTTTGGTGCCCTTGCCTATTATTGATGAATCTTTTAAGAGGGTAGTTGTGGACATGGTGGGGTCTCTGAGCACCCCATGTCATACGAGAAAAAGATACATACTGGTTGTCTTAGACTAAGCAACCAAGTACCCAGAGGCAGTGGCCATGTCCTCCATTGAGGCAGAAAAAGAAACTTATGAGCTTCTGGGAATCTTTAACTGAGTGGGTTTCCCCAAGAGATTGTGTCAGACCAGGGGATGAATTTCATACCGTCATTAATGAGGTTTGTGGGACAAGTGCAGGGTGAAATAGCTCCATGTCTCACCCTATCATCCTGAGACAAATGGCCTGGTCAAGCAGTTCAATGGGATCCACAAAACTATGCTCTGGGCATATGTTGACCAACACAAGACGAGTTGGACAAATATTTGCCCCAGCTCCTGTTTGCATACAGGGAAGTCCTACAGGAGTCCACAGGTTTCTCATCCTTCAAGCTATTGTTTGGTCACAGGGTGAGGGGCCTCTATATTTAGTCAGGGATGAATGAGAAAGTGACCTTGCCTCCCAAGGGGAATCAGTTGTGGAGAACATCAGAATTTCAGAACCCAGCTTAAGTAGCTCATGAGGCTTGCCAAGGAGTACTTAGCCACTGCACAACAGCAACAGAAAACCTGGTACTGCTGTGGGGCCAGAGCCCAGGAGTAAGGAATTGGACAAAAAGTGATGGTGCTTGTCCCAGTTTGACAAAATAAAATGCAGGCAGCATGGGAGGGCCCATTCTCCATAATCAGTAAAGTGAGAGAGGTCATTTATGTAGTAGGACTGCCTTATAGAAGGTGCAGGCAGAGGGTATATCATATTAACATGATCAAGCCTTACTACAGTAGGGAGGAATTGGTCCTCGCTGTGTGCATTGCACCAGAAGAGGAAAATAAGGTCAATCCTCTGGTGGATCTTCTTGAGGAGGCACAGGAGGGATCTAAACTGATTAACATCATCCTCTCAGGGCAGCTTACACCAGCATAGGCAAAGGAGATTTCTGGGGTGCTGCAAGCATTTGGGAGCATGTTCACAGGGAAATCGGGGTACACCATGATGGCTGAACACCACATTAATACTGAACCCAAGTGCCACTGAGGCAGTCCCCCTACAGGCTACCAGAGGAGGATAAGCAGACCTTGTAAGAGGAACTCAGAGAGATTCTGGACCTTGGAGTGATACAGGAGTCTAGTTGCCCCTGGGCCTCACCATGGTCCTGATCCTCATGAAGGACAGTACCACATGGTTCTGTGTTGACTACTGGGGGCTCAACAGGTGTGTGGATATAGTTGCCTACCCCATGCCCAGAATGGATGAGACTTTGGAATGACTGGGGGAGCCTGGTTCCTGATTATGACAGACCTGACCAAAAGCTACTGGGAGGTACCCCTAACCCCTGCAGCTAGGGAGAGGTCTGCTTTCATCACCCCATTTAACCTATTTGAATTCCAGGTAATGCCATTTGGGATGAAGAATGCACTCACAACCTTCCAGCAGCTTGTGGATCACATTCTGTCTGTGGCAGATAAATATGCACTGATGTACATGGATGGCATAGCCATTTACAGCCAGACATTGGAGGATCACATCAGACATGTGAGTGAGGTGTTCTGCTGACTGAAGGCTGCTGGGCTGACAGTTAAGGCAGAAAAATGCCAAGTAGGCATGGCTGAAGTGTCCTACCTTTGGCACCAGGTGGGTAGTGAATGCATTTGCCCAGAACCTGTGAAGGTTGATGCCATTGAGGCCTGGCCCACCCCTGCCTCATAGAAACAGGTAAGGACATTTTTGGGAACAGTTGGGTACAACAGGAGGTTTGTTCCTCACTACAGTAATGTGGTCAAGCCCCTGACAGCCATGATGAAAAAGAAAATGCCAGAGAAAGTTCCTTGGACAGAGGACTGTGAATCTGCCTTCCAACAGTTGAAGGAGGCCTTATGTGGGACACCCATGCTCACTAATTCCAGTTTATAGTGCACATGGATGCCTCGGACCATGGGTTGGGCACTGTCCTGAGCCAGGTTACACCTCATGGGGAGGAGCACCTCATAGTGTATCTAAGCCAAAAGCTTCCGCCCAGGGAGGAGACATATGCTGCAATTGAGAGGGAATGTCTAGGGATAGTGTGGGTCCTTCTGAAACTGCAGCCACATTTGTATGGGTGGGAGTTCACTGTGGTCACAGATCAAATCCCTTGATGTAGATCCATAGAACTAGTGGGAAAAATACACAATTATTGCACTGGGGTTTGATCCTTCTGTCTTATTACATGACCATCCAGCACCAGAGTGGTGCACAGAATGCTAATGCAAATGGACTGTTGAGGCAGGGCTAAAGGCATGGCATGTTCCTTTAGGCAATCCACAGTCCTTACATGAATGGCAGAGTTTCTTGGGGATGCCCAAAAGGGGCATGCCTTCACTGTCTGGGAGGAGGGAGATGTGACAGGAAAGGGGACTAGATTAATTTATTCTTTTTCTCTTGGTTTGAAAAAATTCCTATGTTACACGTTCTGCTTGGTATTGACAAAATGCCATCCAGGTGACGTCTACTGGCAGTTTTTTTGAGGGGGATCACTGACTATTGAGGTGCTGACATTCTCTTGGGAACCACTTGACAGGATGACTAGGGAGGAGGCAATAAAGTCATAATCCCAGTGAGGAGTCCTTCCTGGGATATGTTCCCATGTCAGACAATGGATCCAGGTGCATGTCGTAAAACCTTACAGATAGAATGGAAATGCTAAAGGATGAGGTTACACACACACACACACACACACACACACACACACACACACACACACACACACACACACCTGTGGGGTTGGGGACTGTGGGAAACTGTCACTCAAAGAGTGATGCCACTCCCCACAGCCAGAAGGATATAAATTGGGGAGCTTGGGGGCAGCTCTCTCTCTTTCTTTCTCAGTCTCTCTCTCTCTCTCTCTTTCGCTGACACTCAACATCTGAAGAAAGGGGAGCCCTGCCACAGGAAACTAACTTGGTAAGGAAGCACAGACTAGGGGAAGTGTCTTCTGTAGCTAGGGTGGGTAGAGAGTTTTAGGAGAGGAAAGTTTAGATTTTTCTAACCATCAACTGTCTGTTTATCTGGCTTTATTTTCTATTTCTCAGTAAAAGTGTAATCCTTTTGATTTACTATAAATATATCCTGCTTGAAAATACCTATAGTATTTTCTAGTAAATAATCTATTTCTGACAGAACCAGTGACTGACTATTTATTGACATGGTAGTTTTTATTATTTCTTTTGGACCCTGTTTGCAGTCAGTCTCTGAAGTGCACTCCACCAATAGTTATTGTGTTGACCTCCCTGACCTACAACAGGGACAAAAGTGCAATTTCCTGATTCCTGGTAAAAATCAGGTGGTGGCAGAAAATTAGAAATCCCTGACCAAAACTGATCTGTAAGCTGGGATGATCCAAGGTGCAGTTTTTGTCACACCATATCAGAACTTGAACTTAAGTCTTGGTACAAAGGGGTGCTTAAAAAATTGTCTCAGGTACTGGAAGGAACTGTTCCATCTGTGCTTTCAACCATTTCACTTTTATAAATATGGGTCAGTAGCACTACACATTGCAATACGGAAAAACAACAAAATATTTATAAAAACCAGAACTTTATTAAATAAATAAATATTGGGATGCAACAACATTTCTTTGTAATACAATATAGATCTAGAGGCTATCTAGCATACTGGGTACCTGCAGAGAGGCCTACAATACCTGAGTAGACATCCTGGCCTTTCATTGATAAGGCCTGATTGTCCATATTCTCAAAAACTGAAACACGTCCTTAAACAAAATTGTTTATCTCACACATTAACTGATATTTTCTTTTGCAGAATTAAAAACAAAATACTATGGGAAGACAGGCTGATAGACTAGTGAGCATGTGATAATGAACATGTCTCTTACAGACTGAGAAAAGTGAGAAAAGCTTGGCTTCATCACATGTGGTAGTCTTAAATGACACCTGAGGTATGAATAAAATGTGTACTTAATAATAGCATTTAGAAATGAACTGCTTCTGTTATCATAGTGCACTGGTATATATTATCAGCTTTTATTGAGAACAGATGACAGGTTAAACTGAGTAGAGATGGAGTAAGTGAACACTAATTTTTATATAAAATGTTAATTTTAGCAGCAAGCCATGGATGATAACAATATTATGACTTGGTATGAAGTGGTGCTTCAGAATGAAAAATAAATCTGATTGAACGATCTGTATGCTTATAATGTGAAAAATACTTAGTTTCTTCACCAGTTTTACTGTCTCCAGTCTTTTGCTACTTGCCTGCCACATATTCTCCTCAATTTTAGCACTGGCTGGCCACATGCTGTGTAGATTTTGTTTATATAATATATTCATACTACAGTAGGAATGTTTGTGTCTGCAGCAGGACTTGTTTTGTGCACTGATTTGCAATGTTCTCGATCGCAACCTACCTTGTGTTATGCTATTCTGTTTTGCCTACTATTTACAACTTATTGTACTGTATTTTGTTTATTAAATTATTAAATATTTTATTATATTTTCATGTACTCTTTCCCCAGGATGCCTCTGCAAATGAGATGTTTTCAGCTCAGTAGGTATTTCCTGATGAAACTTTTAAAATAATAAATAACAGTCAGATATTTGATAACAATTCAGATGGGTGAAAGTCACATTTACCACTCCCAGAAAAAGGAAATGATTAGTGCATTGCGACAAACTCTTGTCTTTGGCCTGATCCAGTAAGGATGTCTTGAATGCCTCAGCTCTGATCTCTGTTCAGTTATAAATTTTCCTACATGATGAACTATAATAACATGTTTTGTTCTAAATTGATAAAAATACACATTTTACAATTTAATGTGTCACAAGAAGTGGTGGGTAAACTTTGTAGAGCTTACATTTGTAAGGTTCACAAAATGCTGTAAAACAAAATTTACAAAGTTTGTGAACATTCACAAAGGTGGTGAAAAACACTAAGTATATGACTTTCGAAATTTAGTGTTTGTGGAGCAAAATATCTGTGACTTTAATACCTGGAAATATGTCACACTAGGGCCTTTTACAGAAGCAGCTCTGCACCATTCTGAGCGGTGCAGAGTAATTACAACATTACCTTTTGTGTCATGAAAAAGTGTGCAGCACTGCTGTGGAAAAGAGCATTCTGTCGAGATGCGTTCCCTTCTTTCCTAGGTACACAGTGTATTTTGACCATTTTACATTGCCATGTAATCAGACAGCAGTGTTACATTGATTTCCTTCCCTCCCAACTCCATAGGCAATTCATTGGTTTCTCGGCTGGATGGAAACTTTGTCAAACCACTGCAGAGCCACCTAAGTGATACAAAGCAAAGTCATGTAAAAAAATAAAAACCCAAGGTGCAGATGTAGTGGAGTGAGCTGATTCCAATGGCAAAACTACCAGGAAAGATCTGTGTAGAAGGGCCTAGTGTTACCCTGAAAATTGTCCACTTTGTGAGGAAACAATGCCTCTAATTTACTGCCCCTGTCACCGGTGACCTGAGCTTGTGAATGAGCCTGGGTCATTGGGGACTGGCCAGGGAGAGGAGGTTAGAGCATCCCATAGGATACGTTCCTCCTCCAATGGGGGGTTCCAGTATCACATTGCCCCATTACTGCCACCTGTCAATGCGTGGGTGATGGCATAGGACTAACAGTGTGGGGAGAGAAGGATGCCATTAGGTACTTGGCTGAGACATGCACCAGCACATCTACAGCCTGGATATACACACTTTTGTGCCGACGTCTTCAGGGGTGGGGATTCAGGGAAAATAAAAACAACAGAAATTGCCTAAAACCAAGCCGCCACTGTCATGCAGCATGATCCTTAACAGCTGAAGGGGGGAAAGGGCATGGATGGTCAGTATAACCACCAACAAGCCCCACCAGCAGAGGGAGGTAAAATATGTTAAAAAAAAGTCCTGGGTGTGGCTTGACCCCAGCTAAGATGGCTGCCTGAATTCGCATATTTGTAATCCCGGGGCTAAAAATCCAACGGACACCCATTCAAAAGTAAAGCCTGCAATTCAGAGTGATAGTGGTCTGCAGCACTTTGAATATACATCACACAGTTGAAATTATTTTATTGCACTGAACTGTCCGTCCTCTGGAAGACCGTGTGAAAGATCAGATACCCAGCAGGACAGCATGGGGCAAGCAGAGGTGGCAGCATGGTGACCAATGGAGGTGGCAACAGGGACCCTATTACCATTAATGGCATGTTTCATGCTTTGATGAAACAGATGGCAGATGTACCGTTAGCCTCCAATAACACCACCTAGGCTATACACGAGCTGGAGGTGGGAATATTTCAAATGGAGCAGAAAGTGGCAGGTCATGACACATCGACACTAGAGCTTACAGCCGCAATGAGGGAGCAAAAAAACTGAACCATTTGCACATTGCAGTAAATAGTGGATGACTTGGAAAATGGGAGTTTCAGAAATAATTTACAGCTTCTATGCTTCCTGGAGGGGGCAGAACAGGGTATTGTGTCTCTATTCCTATAGCGATAGCTCCCACAGATTCTGCAGATGTATGGCAAAGTACACCTAGATATTGAGAAGGCTCATTGCATGCTTGCTTCACCACCCAAACCCGGGGATAAGCTGAGGACCATCTTGGCCAGATTCCTTAATTTCGCCTTTAAAGAAAACATTCTAATGTCAGCAAAAGAACTTGGGCAATTGAGCTGGAAAAGCCACAGAATCCATATACTGTTTATCAAGATTACTCAAGAGAACTATCAAACATAAGGAGGGAATACACAGAGGCTTGGAGGATACTCCACTCACTTGGGATGCAGTTCTCCCTCAGATACCCTGTAAACATTCAGAATATTTACAGCAGTTCCCCCTTGCTGTTCTTCACTCCTGAGGACTTAATGGACTTTTTGCAGAGGACTTGGCCCCAAGAACTGTGAGCTCTGTGACCAGCTACCTGGGAAAACAACAACTATGGAATGCAGACTGCCATTGCAGTTAATAATAGGTCAGGAGTGGAGAAGGCACAATATCGAGACAACATGCTGGGGAACTGGGCCCTCCCAGATCATAAAATGAAAAGGCAACAGCATGCCAGGCACAACAAGTGAGACTCACTAGCAGACAGAGGCAGATCCCACAGCCGAAATGAAGAGCCGATCAGGGAAGAGGAAAAGAGAGGTTTTAAGCCCCTATTTCACTCAAAATAAATATGCTCCACTTCGTTCATCATCCCCTACAGCGCAGTCTCTCAGAGACCCCTCTGAAATGGACTCTGAGAGTCAGACACTGAGCTCTCCTAAAGCAACTGCAAAATCTTGGACTGTAGCAGTCACCCAGTGTGCCATCTCTACAAGTGATGTTGCAAGCAGCTCCAGTCTGGTGGATAGCCCTCCAAAGCAGGCCTGCTCTTCCTCGTCGACTTCACTCCAGCAAGCAACAAGTGTGCTGACGATGCCAGAACAAGGATGAGCCAGTATTCAGATAAGTGCTGAGTCTTGCTTTTTTTGGGAGGTTGGGAGTTTTAGAGTGGGTTGTCAGTGGGGTTAGAGACTAATACATTTAAAGTCCAGAAGACCAGATCCTTAAGGGAGACACAGTAGAGGTGTTGATGCATTGGTATTCAGCTCTCCTATCCCTCTAGGCAAGTGCAGCATGCCCCCCCAATCCCCCTATATTCATGATAAAAGTAAACAGCAATATCCTATTTATTTACTATTGAATGTTGTTGACCAAGTAAACCCACTGAGATTAGAAGTCCCTTTTTCAGAGGTGACCTGGGGTGGGATACAGATGGCAATGAACTGTTAAATCAGATTAGGCTGTTGGTGGTATTTTTAATGAATGGGAGAACTTGAGCCAGGACACCTCTTACTGTAGGGGGACCCTGATGCTGGGAGACACAGTCACTTTGAAGTAGACCTTGAAGGTGGAAGGTCTGACGGAGATGGCTGCGATGGCCCAGGAAATTGTTGGTATGGAGTTACCACTGGAAGGGGGATCTGCTGCAGAGGCAGCTGGAATGCACCCGTTGGGTGGCCAGCATCTTGCCCAAGTCAGTGGCCCCTTGGTGGTAGAACCAGATAAGAAATTAAGTTTGGAAGAAAAGCAGCATTGTTTGGAGGAAGAATTGCTCAGAGTGAGTGAGCTCCTTCCAATCGCAGGACAGAAGCAAGAGGAAGATCGGAAATGGAAGCGTACTGAAAATTTGCCAGGTAGTACGACACTATCAGGCCCAAGAAAACTCCATGCGGCTCAAGAGTGGCCTGGAGTACTAGTGGATGGGGACATAGCTTCCTCTCGGAAGGACTGGGTTGATATTGTGGGCACCGCTTGGTCACCGGCTAGGGCCCTGCAGGATGCAGGTTGGATCTCTATGTCGGATGGACATTGGAAACCTGCAGGTGTTGTCAGTGGGATGGCAGATGGATCCATTTCACAGATAACTAAAAACTCTACTGATTTGCAATTACCTGAGTAGGAAAAGGGTTTTGTTTCACATGGTCTTGAGTCTCCCCCCCCCCCCCACTAATCTGGAAGGCAGGTCGAGTTCTGAGGCTGCTGATGTCTACACAAATTTAGTCCAACCACCGATTACTGAGGCAGCTGAAAGGCTAACTTACACCAGTCACTTTAGGCAACCAGTGGAACTAGCGAAGTGGCGTAATGCCATTCATTTGCGATATGTGGGTCCTCATGACAACACCCCCCAATAGATTTCATGTTGGGAAAATACTGCTAAAACAAAGTATGTGTTTTTCTCCCTCGGAGGTTTATGCACTGATTCATTTCAAAGAAGAATATACCTTTGACATTAGTTTTCGTACACCAGCATTATTAGAAACATTTTGGTGTCTCTACATAAACCTGAAAATGAACCCCCTCTGGTTAGATTTCAGTATCCAGCCTTTAACTAAACAGCCCTTTAGAGTTATAACTATCCTTTTTAGGAATGAAGGGGTTAAATATCGTGAATATTGTACATTGGTTAGAGAAGAAATGTGAAGTCCAGGGAAATCCTGAGCCCATTCTGGATGCAGAGGGGTTTTGAAATGGGGGTTGGAAGTTTAGGGTCAAGTTGCATTCCACTGATTCTGACTTCATTCATTTGCCAAATTGTTTTTTCCTTGGTAGGGATAAGGGGTTTCTTTTTACCCAGAGCAACCTAGAGCTTGTTTCAAGTGTGGGTCCAAGACGCATATTAGCACCTCTTGTGATGTACTTAAATGTACACACTGTGGGGAAACAGGTCACCCTAGTGCCCACTGCTTCCTACAATCTAGATATAATCTCTGTGATGAGATAGGGCATGCTTTTGTGACCTGCCCCATTGCTGCTAAAAACACAGAAGACGCAGACTTTTGGGTACAGGACCACTGTATATGGCTGGCAGTCATATAGGGCCACTATTCCCTGGGGGGAGTGTCTCATGTAGCCCCTTCCAAAGGACTGCAGCCAGCTAAGCAAACTCCGAGAGATGGGTTGGACTATGCCCCTGACACTGTCCCTTTACCTCTGGTGCCTATGGATCCTGTGATGGGAGACTCACAAGGCACTAGTATTTCTCCCCCCCAGCCCCCTGAACAGACATCCTCTGGTGAGGGCTACACTCTGGTTGTGGGTAAGAAAAGGAAGATGTCAAAAGGGAAGGTTAAACAAACAAAAAAATCCAATGTCCCTACCATAGCACTCCCTCTGGCAGACTCAAATATATATAATAATTTGTTGAACAAATCAATGGTTATGGATGATACTGCAACGCCTACTGCGGCACCCTCACAGCCTGAGCCACTGATGCTTTCAGAAGGTCAATTGCAACCAAGACCTCAAGACTGTAAGAGCGTCAGTGTGACTAGGGCTTCTAGTAAGGTGACGTGAAGGCCGACTCCCTGTGACATATAGCTCCTTTTCACTTCCGTGTGGTGTCACTGAATGCTAATAGCATCAAATCCCCTGCCAAATGTCGAAACACATTTTCACAGTTTATACATGAGAACTTAGACTGTGTTTTTTTCTAAGATGTTCGGTTACACTCCTTTGAAGACTTGGCTACAGCTACTATTGGGTGGATTTGGGGAGATTGCTTTTGGTCTCAGGGAAAGGACTTATGCAGTGGGGTTGGGATTTGTTTTTTTTCCTTTCCCATATTCAGGTGGTACCTCACATACAGATTTTGGAAGGTAGAGCTTTGATATTGAATATCAAGTGCGGTAATACGTTTTTGCGATTATTAAACGTATATGCCCTTCAAAATAAATTTGATAGGGTTGCTTTGTTTAAATCCCTTAACCCATTTTTGAGCACTTCCTATCCAGTCCTTCTGTGGGGCGATTTTAATTGCTCCTTGCCTTCCCAGATTACTTCTGCTTTGGGGAAGAAGGTAAGAAGGTTTATTGTGATGCAACTTGTTTAGCTCAGTTAATTACTGATGAAGGTTTGGTCGATGCTTTTGGGTCTTATGCTGGTGGGAACAGCAATACCTATTTTTTTGGACCCAGGGCATCCAGGAAAGATTATTTTTTCTTTCTTCTAGGTTTGTTGTACAGTCGCAATCATTACAAGAAGTGGCTACATCAGACCATAGGCTTCTCAAGCTTGTACTGAGTGATGTGCCAGAGACCCAGAGAGGACCTGGGATCTGGAAATTAAATGTCACCTTGTTGAATATCCCTGTAGTGAGGGAGGGGTTTCGTTTTCCTTTGGTTGCACGCAAGTCCATTTTTTTTCTATATGATGGAATGGATCAATGGTGGGAGGACACTAAACAAGAAATACGGGTATGTTTTCAGAAGATTGGACATATTAATGTGAAACTGAGGCATGATGAGTTAAGATACTTGAGAGACCATATTAAATTTTGGACAAATGTCCGACAGCATTTGGGGACTGAGTGCCATAACATGATTTAGGGTTTAAAAGCTGAACTGGCTTGGTTGCAGTTGAAAGTTTTGAGTAATATGGAACTGAAACATAAGTATGGGATTTACAGGGAAAAAAGGGACACTTTACCATTTGAATCAGCACAGCTCCTGAGAGAATCCCGTAGCATGACGTATTTGAATACCGCAGGGGGAGGGCGAGTGACGTCTAATAAGAGCATTTTACATGAAATACACACTTATGCTTCTAAATCCTTTACAAGTAAACCCCTTCCGGTAGATAGCATGTGAAATTGGTTGGTTAGTAGGCAGTTACCTCAGTTATCACCAGAGCTGCAGGATACCCTGATAGAACCCATCTCTCAAGAGGAACTCCGGTCTGTAATTTGGTTGCTTACAGCAGGGACTGCCCCTGGATCTGATGGGCCCCCTCATGAAGCATATAAAGAGAGCTGGGAAGTTTTGGGGGTAGAACTGGGTGAGGTTTTGAATGTTGGATTACAGAATGAGAATCTCCCTGAAAGTATGCTACAGGATCTTTTGTTATTAATATTTAAAAAGGGGGAAGGGGGGATTTGGAGAATTGGAGGCCTTTGTCTCTTCTTAACACAGACTATAAAATCCTGATAAAAGTTTTGAGTAATCGACTACGGAGGGTTTTGGATACCTTATTACATCCCTCTTAATTTAGCGGGGTCCCAAAAAGGTGGGTACAGGATGCCCTTATTCTTCTCCGGGAGATTCTGCATAAGGGGATCTCACAAGAGGTATTTGGTCATCTTGTCTGCATTGATCAAACAAAAGCTTTTAATCAGGTGGAATATGCATACCTCTGGGAGACTCTGCATTGCTATGGTTTGCCTTTTAGATTTATAGGCTGGTTAAAGATGTGTTACAGAGGCATTGGTTTGTTACCTAGTATTAATGGATGGATAGGGCAAGAGGTCATGGTACATAGGCGTGTGAGACAGGGGTGTCCACTGAGCTCTTTGTTATACGTTATGTCCTTAGACCCCTTGCTGTATGCTCTGAACATGACAGAAAGGTTTACGGGCATATCTGTTGGTTGTGAGGATAAACAGATTGTTTCTGCTTCATTCGTAGATTATTTAATTTTGGTTTTAGCTGATAGTTCTTCTGCTGAAGCAGCTCATTTGATACTGAAAGCTTTTTCTGAAGTTTCTGGGTCATCCATTAATAATTTAAAGAGTTGGATCCTACCATTAGGTTATGGTGCTGCTGATGTTGCCTTGATTTGGGATATGCCTATAGATTTTGGATACAGAAGAAGATTGGGTATCTACTTTGGTGGTACAGATGCTCACAGGTATAACTGAGATAGGCAGTTGATGGCAGTTTGAGAAAGGGTGGTCTTTTGGAATAAGGGACAGATGTCGAAGACTAAGCATATTTATCTAATCAAAACATTTTTATTGTCATATTTTATGTTATTAGCAGCTGTTTATCCTCCCCCACAATCGTTGGAGGCTTCGATTTATAGTGTATTTTTCCTATGTTTATGGGGAAGTAGATTGAACCCGGTAAAGAGGGGTATAACCTATCTACCTATCAGTGAAGGTGAACTGGGGATGTTGAACCCTGTAGTATTTTTATATTTTACTTTTATCTTCTATAATTTGATACCTCTCTTGAAGGGGGAGGTCAAGGTTTGGACCCCATGGGTGGAGGACGGTATAGGTCAGTTACTAGAAAATTGGGACCTCTCTGAATTTCTACCCCAACAGACTAGGATGTCACAGTTTCCAAGTCATTTCCAGGGGGTGATTGGAAAATTGAAGGCCTCGAAATTGGTTAAAAGATCCCTCTGTTCAAATTCTCAAAAACAATTTTATACTGGAGTGGTAGATACTTTTTTTTATGATGCACCATGGTTCCTGGAATTGCCCATAGCTGACCAAACCTCAGAGTTAAGGTTTTTGACTAGTAAGAGAATCCCCAAATATTTATAGGACTTTTTCTGGCTCTGTCTGCACAAAAAATTGGGGGTTAGGGGCAATATGAAACATAAAGAAATATCAGAGAGGTTTTGCCCCAGAGAAGAGTCATGTCTGGGCGTAGTTGAATCTGTGTCATATTTTTTATTGATTGCCCCTTTGCTGTTTCTTTTTGGTCTTGCTTTCATGTTACCTGGCCACTGAACCCTGTCCAAGGGCAGTCGCCAGATATATGGACTGAGGGTGTGCTTCCTGGCTCATGGGTAATTTATGATGCAATCACAGTCTGACTTCTGATGGGGTTTATAGGCTATCAGCTTTGGCAGGCATGTTGTGGTCTAACACATCGAAAACAGTTGAAAACAGAAAGTCAGATTTTGCTCAGCATTAAGAGAGATGTGATAAAGTGGCAGATGTTGGAAAGGAAGAACGTGCACCCGGATTTATATAAGCTTTGGTGGAGACAGATGACTTGGCTGGATACAGGTTGAAGCACATGTTGGCTATCCTTTTTTTCTTTGCTGTTGTATTTCCCAACATGCTCTTCTCTGGTGGGGACTTCCTCATCATTTTGGTGGGCTTAAGGGGTGGGTTTGCATCTTTGCGGTTTGTGACTAGGACTGTATGATGTAATACTTATTTTTGTTTCTATATGATTTTGTGTTTTTTGAGAGGGGAAGGTTATTTTAGATTAGATTTATGTTTTCCCTTGGGGAGCTTTGCATTTACCTGGCAAACAGATTGACAATGTAATGGAATAATACCGATGTATAGTTTTCTATTTGTCTGCTTTATATCTTCTTTGTGGGAGTCTCATGCTGTTTGATAAGGGGATTTATTTTTGTATCCTTTGGGGAGGAGGAGGTTTTCTTTACAGTGTATGACTTCATCTGAAAATAATAAGTTAAATATGTTTCTTTATTTTATGAAGGGGGTATGAATTAATATATCTTTATTTTGCATTTTTCCTTTGATTAATTTTGTGATGTATATTGTTCCTTTTGAAGTATTGAATATCATATTCCCCTATTCTTTTAGTGGGTATAGGATGAGGGTTTTTTACAAATACAGATTATTTATGTTTGAATTTCATGTATGCTGTATTACTTATTTCTGTTTTGGATTTATTTCATTATGATTTTGGATGATGCAATACGATTTTGTTTATTTTGTTTTGAAGTTTTCAATAAAAAAATTCCCCTACTCTTGCAACTGTTCATATTGTACATAACTCAAAGCAGTTAAAAGATGTATTATCTGACACAGCCCCACAGTGGGGCACCAAACTGAATGCATGTGGCCTCAGCCCCAGTCAAAACAGGCAGACAGTGTGGACTCTGTGAGGTCAGAGGAAACTCCCTTTCAGAGACCTCTGTTCTCAGAATTATCTGCAAGAACAAAAAAAGAAGCTGCTCCTAGGAGGAACGTTGTAAGTATAAGGCACAGAGTGGGGGCTAGAAACAAGACCACTTCTCACCAAAAGAGGTGTTTGCATTTATCAATATATCCAGTGAGGATAATTTTGACGTTAGCTTCAGATCCTCATATGCTCTGGAATTATTCTGGTAATGGTACAACTTAGAACAATTTTCTCCCCTTATGGTCCCCTTTTCTAGTCATACCACTCACTAAATCTTTGATCAAGTTTGTTACTGTAATGTTTAGAAATGAGGGTGTGCATGTTGATGATATTACATATTGGTTGTCTTAAGTGCCCCTGAGACAATCTTGGATTCTGAGCTCTTCTGGATGGTGCGATGGAAGTACAAAGTCAAACTATGCCAGAACAAGAATGAAACTGAACTTATTCAAACCTCTTTTCTGTTAGACAGGGATAGGGGCATGTGTTTTTACGCAGGGCAGCCTCAGACATGTTACAAGTGCGGGTCACGTACCCACCTCTCCAGAGTATGACACACCGAGGTGTGATAACTGTGGAGAGGTGGGTAACATCAGTGCCCAATGTGAAAATCTAACCTAATGTGACCTGTGCAAAGAAACTGGGCACACTTTCCCGGAATGCTCCTGGGCAGCCAAGAACAAGGCTACTGTCATCAGCCCAGATTTCCTAATTTGGAAAGCTCAAGATGCTGCCTCTGCCCCCACAGACCATTATGAGGGTGAACCAGTACCCCCACCCCCACCCTCACCTCCACCCCCCACTACAGTATGACTACAGATCCTGAGGAAGGTATAGATCTCATGGGGGGAAAGGAAGAAGCAGGGGACCAGAAGGGTAGCAGTCTACTTAGTCAGGAACAACTCACCCCTGTCTGTTACCAGGACTCCCAGGACATGCCACAGGGAAGCACAATGGATCCCCCCCCAGGCCAAAGCCATCCCCTGCTCCTAGGAAATGGGTGACCAGGAACACAACCCGTCCATCTCCAGAACCTACAGATATAACCTCAGAAAACACCCCTATGCTCCCTTAGCTACTTCATGGGGCGAATCAGACATGGACACTGGGGACATTGAAAATCAACCCCACAGCTCAGAAAATCTGACAGATCCCTAAGGCTACAAAGGGAAGGAAAAAAAAAGAGGAAAAAAAGAGCTTCTAATTAATTTGGTCAGATGTCCAACCTTAGTATAGGCAGTCTGAATTGTTGCAGTTTATGCAACTCAGCCAAGAGGAAGGCCATTTTTCATCACATTTTTGAGAGTAAAATCAACATTTGCTTCCTCCAGGAAACCTGGATTTCACAATAGATCAGATGAGAACATTTCAGGCAGAATGGATGTGGGGCCCTCATTCTGGTCTTTTGGTCCAGACAAAGCTGATGGGGTGGGGGTAGTGTTCATTTCATTTTCCATTTCCTGACAAAACTTATAGATCTGAACCCTGGGAGGCTTCTCATTATTGAAGGCAAATGGATGCAAAGCTCTTTTAGACTCATCAGTATATATGGGCCACAGTCTAAAGCAGATAGAGTGGATCTCATAGCTCAGTTGCAACCATATCTTCATACCACCTCCCATATCATTTTAGGGGGTGATTTTACTTGTGACCTTCCAAAAACAGGGAAAGCCCAGGAAGGGGAAAAAAAACTATTGTGATGCAAATACTCTCCAGAAATGCATAGACAAAGCTGAGTTAATAAACTGCCTTCAATTTTTAGAACAAGGGCCTGCCTACACCTATAAATGAGTCAAGCTAACTTCAGCAATTGACCATTTTTTCATTTCAAGGAATTTACCAGTTACCCATTTAAGGATTTATCCCACAGAATTTTCAGATCACTTATTCTTGCAGATTAGGTTTAAATCCTCCCCTTCTACAAGTAAGAAGAACACCAGATGAGGCTTAATACATCTTGTTTATTGAGCCCCATACTAAAATATACAATCTTAACCCTTCTGTGGTCAAGGGCATCGGTGAGTGATCTGTATGACAATCTAGGGGAATGGTGGGCCAATACTAATTTGGACATAGCGGCTAGTCTCCGAAATAATGGGAAAAACAGGTCCAGAAACAAATTATTTCAGTATCTGAAAATGAGGGACCAGCTTCAGTACCTTTATACCCTAGATGTTACTACAAGGTATAATTAAAGTGCACAAACTGAGAAAGTTAAACAAGACATGAAGGATTTTTAATATGACAGGGCTTTCAATATGAGGGCAGAATTACAATATGGGACCCAGAAATCCCCCTTAGGTGACTCATTTGAGGCCTGTAAAGCCAGAAAAGAGTAAATGGCACTGCATAGCCTACTAAATGAGAAAGGGGAAATCATAAGTTCAGGAGAAGACTTACATAAGGAGATTTTCAAATTAATTCAGTCCCATACCATGCCGGACCCCCCTCAGCCAGAAATAAACAATATTTGAAAGACATTAAGATTCAAGACCCAAAAGAGGAGCTGAAAAGCCTAAACTCACCCATTGAGGCAACAGAAATTGAAGCTGTTATTAAGAGAAAAAAAACACCAAATATATTGCAGGTGATACCTTTTATTGGACTTTGTTAGTATAATAAAAGGTATCACCTGAAACATATTTGTTGTTTCTTTTCTCTACATTGTTGACTGGACTAACATGGCTACAACATTTCTTTTTTTACAAGCTGTTATTAAGAATTTGAAACTAGGTGCATCCTCAGGCCCGGATGGGTTACCTTGCTTATTTTATAGTTTGAAGTTTATTGTTCTAGGAATTAATACCTTTGAGCCAAGGCTCTTTTACAAAGGTTCCACGTCATTAAGTACAAAAACATAGTAGACAGTGTTACAAACAATCAGTAAGCCGTTTAACAAGGCCACAACTTAAACAGTAACATTTATTTACAGAAAATAAAAAGGAACTCAGAGGCAGTGTCAAGGGCAAGGAATAAGGATTGGAGAGCTTGAGAGGGAAGAGAGGGAGAAATAAGAAATTTAGGAGCAGACAGAACCAGGTTAGTGGTACTCAGGTTGTCTTTGTCAAAGAGGAGACCATGGTGGTTGAGTGAGACAAATGTAAGTGCACTCAGTGGGATGAGACTTTAGTCAAAGCAGTCTCAGGAGCTGGAGGCTGTGAGGTGAGTGTAAAGTATGGATTTGAAAGCTCCCAATGTCGTGGAGGATAGGGAGGGCAGGTTAAGGGCATTGTACCAGGTAGGGGCATGGTATGTAAAAGATCTTTGTCCCTGAGCAGTCCGGCATCTAGGGACAAGGAAAGGTTGGTGGTCAGATCTTCTGGTGGTATGAGTGCCATTGTTCAGGCAGAGCAGGTCCTGGATACATGGAGGAGTGAATCCCAAGATTGATTTTTTTGCCATCACGCAGGTGAGATACATGAGGCGACTGGAAAGATGCAACCAACTGGTTTCCGTGTAGAGGTCACAAGTGTGGGTCCATCTTTGTGCTCCAGTGAGGAGTCAACAGGTTTTGTTTAGTGCTGTTGAGATGCGCTTTAGTGCAGTGGTAGTAGCTGAGCCACAGATAATTAGACCATAGTCTATGATTGAGATGATGGAGCTTTGAACAGCAATCCTCAAGGCAGTTTAGTTGAAAATTGATGGTTCCGGTACAAAATTCCAATGCATTGGTGCACTGTTTTTGCAGTGTTATCGATATGGGCCGCAAAAGTAAGACATTCGTCAAAAGTGATACCAAGGTATTTGAAGGTGTTCACTTGTTCTAGTGTATTTCCAAGAGAAGTTTTTGTGACAGATTGAGTATGCCTATTTCTGTTTTGATGACTGGCAAAAGCATGACTTTGTTTTTTTTTTGATTTAGGACCAGTTTGTGCTCAAGGAACCACTTTTCAACACATGAGAAAGCAAGCTGCAAGCTCTGTCATAGTGGATTTGGATCCTTATGGAAGAGAGAATTACAGCGTATCAGCATATAGTATTAATTTTTCAGGGCAGGATTTGGGAAGCAAGTTTAGAAATAGGCTGAAGAGGAAAGGACCTAAAATTGAGCCCTGGGGGACACCAGAGAGGACCGGTTTGGAGTCAGAGAGAACCTCAGAGATTTTTACTGTTTGAGAACGTTGTGCCAGGTAACTTTTTACCCAGGCTCCAGGTCCCTCGGCTAGCCCAATGTTGATCAGAAGAGAGATTAGAAGGCTATGGTGAACAGTGTCAAAGGCCTTTGTGAGGTCTATGAAAACAGCTCTGGTTAAATAACCCTTATACAAGGCTTTGTGAGTTTCACTAGAGAAATCAAGTAGGGCCGTTGACGTACTGTGTCCTTTCCTAAATCCGTGTTGCTAAATGCAAAGTAGATCGTACTTTTGCAGGTAGTCTGATAGTTGATCCACCATGATCTGTTCAACAGCTTTGGAGAGGGGTGGAAGTATAGATATGGGCCGATAGTTCCCTGGTGTGGATTTGTCACCCCCTTTATGCACTAGTGTGACTATAGTGGCCTTCCATGTGTTGGGGAATTGACTTCAGCACAGGGAGAGGTTGAGAATTTTGGTGAGGGGGTGGATCACTTCTTCCAAGGTGAGGGACAGAAGTTTTAGATCAATGGTGTCACTGATATTTCTAGATTTAGAGCAGGCCTTTTTTATGTATCTGTAGGCTTCATATGTCTTAACTATTTTAAAGTGAAATAGCGGTTTGTCTGGCGAGGTGGTTTGGGATACGAGTTTTGGAACTGACAAGTCCTGGAAGAAGTCTGGTGAGAGGAAACCACTGAGGTCAGTGAAGGTTTTATTTAGGGCATAGGCCACAGTCTTAGGGTCATGGGTAGTTTAGCCATCAGTGTTCATTGCCGTGGGAGAGGATTTAGACTGTTTGCCCGTAATATTACATATATTGTCCCAGAAGGATCTCCCGACACCCCAGGTGGTTTCTAGAGCATTCTTGAAATAGGAGCTCTTAATTTGCCTGATTTGTGAAGTGCATAGGTTGTGTGCCTGTTTATAGTTAAGTGAGTCTGTTATGGAGCCTGTGGCCCTGACTATAGCCCAATGATGGTCACGTGCTTTAAGCTGAGCCAGTAGTTTGGCTGTTAGCCAGGGACTAAAGAGGGCTTTGATTTTACGCTTTGAAAGGTGCGAGGTGTCACAGGCAGTGTTGAAAGTTTTAATGAAGAAGTCTAGGGCAGCGTCCACATCCAGCGTATTGTAGATAGGGGACCAGTCTTGTTGTAGGAGGCAGGTCTTTAGCTTAGCAAGGTTTCCGTGTGGTAGCATTCGACTTAGAATGGTTTTAGGAGGTGGTTTGTGGAATTTATTTGTCCAGATACAGATCACAGGAGAGTGGTCACTGAGGGAGTAGGAGAGAACGGCAGTGTTTTTTATCTGGTCCAGGCGATTAGTAAGAATCCAGTCAATGAGAGTGCTGGTTCCAGTCTTGTAGCTTTTTCTAGTAGGGGAGTTGACCATCTGTGTTAGGTTGGTTGCTAGGATAGTATCCCTGCTGGGTCCGATATCTGAGGCAAGCTAATTTATATTGAAATCACCGAGAAGGAGGAGGAGCTCAGAGTCAGGAGGTTGTAATCTTGCAAATTCAAGGATAGACTGGAGCCCAGCTCATGGGTCTTTAGGGGGGATATAGACTGCAGACATGGTAAGCACTTTGTTATGGGCACCAAGGAGAAGCTTGACAGGGAGAAGTTGTACTAGGGTGTTTTCTGGGGAGAAACTGGCAAGGTGGCATGAGAGGTAGTCCTTTATATAGATAACACATCCGCCTCCCTTTCTTTTTACCTGGTCAAGTCTGAAGAGGTTGTAGCCTTGGAGCGAGATTGCATGATCTGGAGTGCTAGGTGTTAGCCAGGTCTCAACAATTACAAGTATGTCAGGATTATGTTGTCCAATAAAGGCTTGAAGAGATGCCAGCTTAGGAAGGAGGCTGCAGATATCTAGGGTAAAAATGGATAGCCCATTTTCAGTTTTTGCAGGCTTTATCTTGATGTTTGAGCCAGGGCCAGGGTTTGGATGGATTCCACCAGACATGAGAAGTAGGAGGAGCAGCAGTTTGAGGGATATCTCCTGTAGCTCATACCATGTAACGTCTTTCCTCTGCATGCTGCAGGTTTGGATACAGTGCAGTCGCCTAGCGTTCCAACAAAGGAGAGTTGCTAACGACAGGTGCTCAAATATGATTTTTCCAGCCAGGGCAGTCATTTGCACCCAGTCCTTAGTAATGGGGTGCCTCAGATAGAAATAAAACTTTCTCTGTAGAATTAGCCTGATGTCTATAGGTAGGGTATTTTTATTTTTAGGCACAAAACACATCCCTTCTGACTTTACATCTGGTCTACTTATTTTTTATTTAAAGCAGGAGAGAAGAAACATATTTCAAATTGAACACCCATAACCATTCTAAATTTTGATTTTAAAATCCTATCATAAACCCATAATAACAGATTAAGAGGCATTGCGAATAAAATGATTCATCCCTCTCAATTCTGTGGGTTACCGGACAGGAAATTACAGTACGCTTTAATGGTAATCAGAGATATCATAGAACATTATTCTGCTATCAAAAAAATGGCTTTGTTATTTCACTCGACCAATGCAAAGCATTCAACAGTGTACATCACCCCTTCTTGTTTCTTACCCTTCAACATCATGGCATCCTTGATGGATTCAAAGAATGGATAAGATTGTTAGATTCATCATAAATGATATGCTCAATAATTAAAGGGAACATTTCAAATGGCAATAATATTCAAGCGGGGATCTGCCAAGGATGTTCATTAAGCCCCCTATTATACATATTCTCCCTTGATCCATTATTAAGGAGACTCAGTAGTTCCATAAACTGGCAAGGCCTAACTGTACCCTCTAATCAGGATGAGGTAAAAGTCCAGGCCTATGCAGACGATATCTGTATTTTCATGTCAGATGTCTCACACATTCCGTCTATGCTAGGACAGATAGAAGACTATCAAAAATATCTAATTCATTATTGAGTGTGACTAAATACAGAGGACTCCCTATTGGACCCCCAATCCAAGAGACAGGTGAAATTAATAGTATAATGGTTACTTCAGACCCTCTGAGGATTCTTGGGATGCTATTTTGGCCCCGGAATCTTCCACTAGACAACTGGGAAACTGTCATTCAAAATGTTGAAAGCAAAATCATATGGTGGAAAAATTGGAAGCTTTCCAATATCAGAATAGTTCACATTATTAAGAGATTTGTTATTCCTTGTCTACTTTAGGTAGCCATGATCCCCCCCCCCCCACCACGAAACTGGAGTCTAGAATACATGCCTGTTTTTTCCAGATGGTCTAGGGGAGCAGGTTAATTCCCATCAAGCAGTGTTATACTTACTTCTCAAAAGCCCGAGGAGGACTAGGGATGGTGGACCCAATCACCTTCTTTTATGCCCTCTTTATCTCTCAGTCTATAAAGACAGCACTCATACCAGCTAACACTGTATACCATATATGGGGTTATAGCACCCTATTGACTTATTTCCAAACATGGAGTGGACTAGAGTCCCCAAAGCTCCCTCCCCACCTTAAAGTTCCAGAGTTTATTAGATCAGCTTTACAAAATATATACAAATGAAAACTGACTAAATATCAAATATGGCAGCTCCCTGGACCTAAACTTTATAATCATGTCATGTCTCACATATATCTAACTGAACCTGAATTTAAGAACTGCCCCAAGACATTGATTCGTGGGGTGCTACATCAATTAAAATAATAAAAGAATTGCAGTTTACATGTGGGAAATTCTATGGCTCTAAGTCTACAGTAGACTAAATATTGGGGCAATCTAAAACACAAAGCCCAAGAAGAAATTATCTGTTCATACAATTCTTGTCAGGCTACTGAAGAATCCATGGAACATTTTTCTCTTCTCATGTTCATATGTAAAGCCATTATGGGCATTTGTGGTAAGAGATGGAAGCTAGACTGGTTGAACTCTTTAACTTATGAAATACTAATTCTTGGTTACTATCCTCATCTTTTAAGCAAACACGACAAAGGTACTGTACCCTAGCTGTATTATTTTGTTGCCTAAAGTAATATTTATGGCAAGCTAGATGCCAATGGGTCCTTTATCAGAAACTGATGCCATATGAAACCTACAGTGTTATGGTAGAAAAAGCAATGAACTCTGTGTACAGAAAGGATATTTTAAATTATGCCCCTGGTAAGGTACAGACATGGTGGAAAGGGTTGTTTAAGTTTATCAAGTTCAAATAACCTGAGGTAATCAATGTTGCTGCACTATGTCAGTAACAAGGTTTAATAATAGGATGTGAGATTGTAAATAAGATATAGGCCACCTTTTTTTGCCTTGTTGTCTGAATATAGAAAATGTAAATACTTTATTACTGCTATTATAGGTTATGGTATCTTGCCTCAAGTGGTTTTAGTTGATGACTGAATGATGGCTATGACTTATGTTATGTATTTATTTTGATGGGATTTCAATAAAAAATTACCCTACTCTTGCGGTAGGGGGAGCTGCTGCCCTGCTCTGCAGGATGGCAGATGATGGAGTGATGGAGGAGGATATTTGTTCACGTCCAACTAGGGTCCTGTCCCTGACCCCAGCAAAGATGCATTTGGGGGATGAAGACATGGAGCAGGAGGCTCCTATCCCTGATGTACCCGTGATGGGTAGTGAGCTGGAGGTTCTGATAGAGACGAAAATAACAGCTGCAGAGGCATCTATGAGCAGGAAAGTGTTGTTTTGAACAGGCATTATTAGGAATTTGGATGAGAATGCACAACCACTAATGCAGATGGAATCTAGCGAGGAAAACGGAGCTGGTAAACTGAAAAAAGTTTGTTTTTTTGCTGAAGGTTCACAGGGCTCAGCACAAAATCTTTTGGCGCCAACTGTTTCAGCCGACTCTGACAATCTGCTGGCTGGGAATGATGTGGCAGCATCTCCTGTTTCTCAGCCGGCAGCTAAAGATCAAATGAAAAGCTTCTTCATCATTTATAATGTCTGTATCCCAAAATCTGTTATCCTACCTTGTTTTCTGATGATTGCTGAGTTCCTCTGTCTGTTTCATTTGCTATTTTTGTTAAAATGTAATGTTTTAAAGTCTGCTCATCTCATGTTGCATGCTCTAACTTCCCTGTGTTTATATCTGATGTGAACATCACCGGGAGCGCACGTGATAACGTCATACAGTGTGTGAATCGCCTTTCAGTCAGCTATGTCCTCCTCCTCCGAAGACGAAATCGCACTGCTGTCCAGTATGGCTGGCTCCTCTGGGACCCATATGGTCCCGAATTGCTTTGAGCCATTAGCAGATGCTCCCAACTCACCTGCCGAAGTGGAGAATGCCTCGGATAACAATCTTGACAGTGGCGACAAGGGATGTGGCATGGAGCTTTCTGAATGGTGCACCCTCTTTATGTTTTTGTGTATTTTGTGACACTGGTGTTGAAGAAAAACAACATTTATTGCACTTTTCATGTTTTCATGTATGAGAACATTGCCATTCCCCCCCCCATACCCACCACCAAAAACACAATGATGTACACATGAAGTACATTTTTTCACTATTGAATGGCAATGCATAGCAAGTCATTGTCTCTCTGCAGGTAATCCCTGCAGTGTTTTCATGGATACCATCTTGCATATTGTAGCTGTTCTCTATTAGGTACACAGCACAAAGCAAGATAGTAGGTATTGTCTTCTGTCCACAACAACCACTCATCACTGTTACTACAGCCTGTCATTTGAAGTTCCAGGTGATTTACTGGCCACAGTAATGACCCGCATTGCAGGTGCATTTTATACATCTCTGCCCCCTCCCCATCAGAGACACACATGTATAATCCCAAATCCTGAAGACATTACACCTGAGTGTACTTCACCATGGTTAAATTCATGGGTTTTCACACTTGATACATTCATTCCATTTCTGTCACTGCATCGGTCAGACTCTCATACTTGTTGTTTCCTTTATATTGTCTACTGCTGCTATTGTGCATAGGGACAACATGCAACCTATTCCACTACTGCGTAACCATTCCTCACTGTAGATGTTTCAGCAGGTGTTTCTGTGAACCAGGCAGTCACAGACTCACACATACAATCTGCACTACACTGCAGTTGTGTTTTATATCTCCTTTTCTCAAGCCATGCTCTGTGACATGCCCATTGAAGTTTTATTTATTTATTTATTGAATTTTGTTGACACAGTAGGCCCACTGAGACTAGAAGTCCCTTTTGTCAGGGGTGACTGGGGGAGGGGGGGAAACAGATGGTAAGCAACTGAAACTGAACCAAATTAAGCTGTTGGTGGTATTTTTAGTGAATGTTTGACCATTTCCCCACTATCAGGTTGTAAACCATTTGAGTTAATACAGTTGTGTCTAGTGACACTCTCAGCATGTGATATGGTATACATGGGCTTCAGCATATACATCGTAGAAACTATACAGTACTCATCATCCCTCTATGATGATGATATTGTCCTTATCATACAAAGTTCTTTGAATGGATTGCATTAGTGTGGTTGTTGTTACAATATGTGTGCTGATGCTATTGCCATTGACTGTGTTATATAAATCGTATGCTCTGTTACTTCTCATGGCATATACCAATATTCTTTTTTTCACCATATGTGTGTCGCACTTGAAAGCTGCTCGTTCTGTACACAAGCTCCACTGTGTCATGTGTCATGATACAGGGTGGCATATGTGCACACTGGCACAAATGGATGACATTGTACATGTGGTATTTTAAAAAGTTGTGATCAGACTGTTTTCTTAATTTGTGTTGACAAATTCTAATCCATTCATTTTTCAATTTTTATATATATACATTTCAGGTGTAGCTGTGGTAATTGCCAATTAATGCCAACACCAATTGAGAACAGGTGCTGCTGGTTCTATTCTGCAGTGCTGGAACAAAATTTGAGACATCAGATGATATCCGTTGCATCACTGATGTGTAGGGTTTCAAGAGCTGTTGCTTGAATGAAGATGTTCTCCAGTCCAGTTTGTACTAATATATAGAGGTTGACGGCCCTGTTGGTGATAATGAAAGTACCAATGAGTGAGTGCAACTGTTAAGTTTCTGTCATTGTCTTTTTATTACCATGCTTCTTCCACCAAAATATAGGTTGCCTTGCTTATGTATATGCACCTGTGCATCTCAGATTTGCTAATCATGACATTCAATCAAAATACTTCATCTACGATGCAGTGTTACTGTATGTTAACCACCACCTAGTAAGTAAGCAATAACCCACAACAATGTGTGCAGTTATTGGGGATTAATCAACACCCGGGGTGTGTTGTGAGGCATGAGGCTGCAGGCAGAAAGCATAAAAGTGTAAGTCCCCGGCACCGTTGTTCCGTGAGCCGAGGATGTCAGAGCGCTGAAAATGTTTTTGCCACTCTGACGTCACGATAACATGGCTCGCCTTTAGGCAGTCACCGTTATTACAGACAACCATTGAGAGAAACACTTTAATTAATGTTTGAAATCATGAAATGCACCTGTATCCTGCTGCCTGACAAAATAGTCCACCACATATAATGCATGCCACACTTATGTTATGAACACACAAATGGTAGAAATGTACTATTAATGCATTTCTGCCATTTGTTGTTTACAACATAACTGTGCCTATGACTTTTCCACTGTTGAATACTCCACTGACATGCCCATTGATACTGTTCTCTACTGACACAGATGTAGCCCATTCTCACTCCAGCAAATTTGTTTAAACAACATACACAGGGAACACACAGATACTGTAAGTACTGCCGTGCTGTGTTGCCCCTGGAACTTGCAAAACGAGTACCTCATGATGTCCTTGTAAGCACTGAACAGACAAATCACTGACACTAGTCGTCCCTCCTCCAATGGTATTGTACCTTGTCACAGATTCCCCCCTTTTCCCTCACAAAAAGACAGAGACCATTGTATGTTGTTGTGCTCAGCTTGGCAATGAATTTATTATATATCATTATTCCATTTTCCATCTCATCATCTTTTATTATTGTATCTTTCACAATTGTATTTTATTGCATCCATATATCAATCTCTGATCATCCCTCTTTCTTGCTCTTCCTCTTCTCGCTCCCCCAGGTGAAAACCTGGATGCCTTCTTCTTCTCTTTTCCTGTTAGGTAACGGTGAGAACTGAGACCACTTTTCCTCCTTCAGCTTCTTCTTCTTCTTTTCATCCTATTCCTTTTTCTTTCCACTCTCCTCTCCTCCTCCTCCCTTCCTCCACCTCCTCTCTACTATCCATCTTTGGAAGTCCATAAACCATCCTACCGGACCATTCTCTCATCCACCTCTGACAGACCTACCATACAGTCCCTTTTTGACTGTCTTCCCTTCGTGCTTTAAAGTTTAAGGGTGGGTGGGAGGGATCAAAACTTCAGCAAAAGTGGCTGAATCACTCCTGTGCTGCCATTATGTACCTCCTTTAGCCCTTTCCCTTCCTGTTGCCTGCCTATTGTTCTGTTTCCCTGTCCCTTCCTTTCCCTTCCCCCTTCCCCTCTGAGCACACCATCTTCAGATAAAGGGAAGGGGTGCACCAGGGCAACTTGGTCTGCCCCTTAAAGGGCAAACTCCATTGTCCCAGATTCCCCCCTTTTCCCTCACAAAAAGACAGAGACCATTGTATGTTGTTGTGCTCAGACTGGCAATTAATTTATTATATATCATAATTCTATTTTCCATCTCATCATCTTTTATTATTGTATCTTTCACAATTGTATTTTATTGCATCCATATATCAATCTCTGATCATCCCTCTTTCTTCCTCTTCTAGCTCCCCCAGGTGAAAACCTGGATGCCTTCTTCTTCTCTTTTCCTGTTAAGTAACGGTGAGAACCGAGACCACTTTTCCTCAGCTTCTTCTTCTTCTTCTTTTCATCCTATTCCTTTTCTTTTCCTCCTCTCCTCCCTCCCCTTTTTCCCCATTAGCCAGTCTCCAGCTTGCGTTGGATGACTGGCTTTCCCCTCAATTTAGGATATTGTTCCCCCACCTCTTAGGGGACCTCCTCCCTTTTCCTTCTCTTTTTTTTTTAATATTCCATTTTCTGCATGTCTCATCCATGCTTCTATGAAACCCATCGTTACTGTATTAAACATATACATGGCTAGATCTGACAGGTGCGTGCCATCTGACCTGTAGAAATCCTCCACCCTCTCTTTCACACCCCGCAATATTACGTCCCCCCCCATTTTCCTTATCAGTGTTCCTACCCTTCTATTCATCTTTCTTCTGGCCCTATCTACTGCTCTATGACTGGGTTCATGTCTCCATACTCTCCTTGGGATCATATCTGACAAGGCAAGGCATACCCCTGGCCACCATTGCTGTATTTTCTCTAAATCACTTTTGCCTGCATGTATGTGTCCACATATGGCTTTTCCCCAATGTCGTTACCCCCTAGATGTACAATAATTAGGTCTGAAATGGGTTGCCACTCTTTCATTTCTTTCAGGGTAGGAAGCAGTTGCGCCCATCTCATCCCATGGATGCCACGTCAAACCAACATACATTTTCTCACATCCTGGTACAGCTGTTTTCCCCCAGCCTTTTTCTCAGCTCCCTTTTTCACCCAATAAATGAAGGTGTGACCTCAGTTCCATATTTCCATGATCCTCACTCTTCCTATAGGATTGAAGCAAAATAAATATCTTATATATGTTCTTAGCTCCCTTTCCATATCCCACCTCTGTGCCCCCCCCCAATGTTGCTCTGCATCTGTAAAACAAAACACAGGTGATACGTTAGTCTCCATACTGCAATGCTCGAATGTATCTCTTGTAACGTACTTGTAATGTACTATTAATGCATTTCTGCCATTTGTTGTTTACAACATAACTGTGCCTATGACTTTTCCACTGTTGAATACTCCACTGACATGCCCATTGATACTGTTCTCTACTGACACAGATATAGCCCATTCTCACTCCAGCAAATTTGTTTAAACAACATACACAGGGAACACACAGATACTGTAAGTACTGCCGTGCTGTGTTGTCCCTGGAACTTGCAAAACGAGTACCTCATGATGTCCTTGTAAGCTCTGAACAGACAAATCACTGACACTAGTCGTCCCTCCTCCAATGGTACTGTACCTTGTCACAGATTCCCCCCTTTTCCCTCACAAAAAGACAGAGACCATTGTATGTTGTTGTGCTCAGCTTGGCAATGAATTTATTATATATCATTATTCCATTTTCCATCTCATCATCTTTTATTATTGTATCTTTCACAATTGTATTTTATTGCATCCATATATCAATCTCTGATCATCCCTCTTTCTTCCTCTTCTCGCTCCCCCAGGTGAAAACCTGGATGCCTTCTTCTTCTCTTTTCCTGTTAGGTAACGGTGAGAACTGAGACCACTTTTCCTCCTTCAGCTTCTTCTTCTTCTTTTCATCCTATTCCTTTTTCTTTCCACTCTCCTCTCCTCCTCCTCCCTTCTTCCACCTCCTCTCTACTATCCACCTTTGGTAGTCCATAAACCATCCTACCGGACCATTCTCTCATCCACCTCTGACAGACCTACCATACAGTCCCTTTTTGACTGTCTTTCCTTTGTGCTTTAAAGTTTAAGGATGGGTGGGAGGGATCAAAACTTCAGCAAAAGTGGCTGAATCACTCCTGTGCTGCCATTATGTACCTCCTTTAGCCCTTTCCCTTCCTGTTGCCTGCCTATTGTTCTGTTTCCCTGTCCCTCCCTTTCCCTTCCCCCTTCCCCTCTGAGCACACCATCTTCAGATAAAGGGAAGGGGTGCACCAGGACAACTTGGTCTGCCCCTTAAAGGGCAAACACCATTGTCCCAGATTCCCCCCTTTTCCCTCACAAAAAGACAGAGACCATTGTATGTTGTTGTGCTCAGACTGGCAATTAATTTATTATATGTCATAATTCTATTTTCCATCTCATCATCTTTTATTATTGTATCTTTCACAATTGTATTTTATTGCAACCATATATCAATCTCTGATCATCCCTCTTTCTTCCTCTTCTAGCTCCCCCAGGTGAAAACCTGGATGCCTTCTTCTTCTCTTTTCCTGTTAGGTAATGGTGAGAACCAAGACCACTTTTCCTCCTTCAGCTTCTTCTTCTTCTTCTTTTCATCCTATTCCTTTTTCTTTTTCCCCTCCTCTCCTCCCCTTTTTCCCCCATTAGCCAGTCTCCAGCTTGCGTTGGATGACTGGCTTTCCCCTCAATTTAGGATATTGTTCCCCCACCTCTTAGGGGACCTCCTCCCTTTTCCTTCTCTTTTTTTTTTAATATTCCATTTTCTGCATGTCTCATCCATGCTTCTATGAAACCCATCGTTACTGTATTAAACATATACATGGCTAGATCTGACAGGTGCGTGCCATCTGACCTGTAGAAATCCTCCACCCACTCTTCCACACCCCGCAGTATTACGTCCCCCCCCCATTTTCCTTATCAGTGTTCCTACCCTTCTATTCATCTTTCTTCTGGCCCTATCTACTGCTCTATGACTGAGTTCATGTCTCCATACTCTCCTTGGGATCATATCTGACAAGGCAAGGCATACCCCTGGCCACCATTGCTGTATTTTCTCTAAATCACTTTTTACCTGCATGTATGTGTCCACCCATGGCTTTTCCCCAATGTCGTTACCCCCTAGATGTACAATAATTAGGTCTGAAATGGGTTGCCGCTCTTTCATTTCTTTCAGGGTAGGAAGCAGTTGCGCCCATCTCATCCCATGGATGCCACGTCAAACCAACATACATTTTCTCACATCCTGGTACAGCTGTTTTCCCCCAGCCTTTTTCTCAGCTCCCTTTTTTACCCAGTAAATGTAGGTGTGACCTCAGTTCCATATTTCCATGATCCTCACTCTTCCTATAGGATTGAAGCAAAATAAATATCTTATATATGTTCTTAGCTCCCTTTCCATATCCCACCTCTGTGTCCCCCCCAATGTGGCTCTGTATCTGTAAAACAAAACACAGGTGATACGTTAGTCTCCATACTGCAATGCTCGAATGTATCTCTTGTAACTGGCAGACCGCCAATGCCCCCTCTCCAACATATTAGTCACGTTCTCACCTGCTGATGCCCACTGTGAAGCAGCCCCTATCCGTAGGCAGTGAGATGAGTAATTGCATGGATCCTCCCCCAGAAATTGCATACCTTTTTTGAGCATGGCCGTGACTTGATAACTTGTGACCTTTTTTCCATCTCCATGCACAAATAATCTGCCTGTTCTGCTCATATGCTCTGTGGCGTAAGCCCACAAAGCCTTTATTGGGCACACTGTGTTGTGTATGTGAGCCTTCAGGGTTACCACACAACCCTGCCCCCTTTGATCCATCTTTGACCTCTTGATCATGATTTGTATCTCTTCCATCCCCCAGCTTATATCTTCCCATTGCAACCCCCCTTCTTCATCCTTACTGCTGTGTCCCACAGCCTCACTCACTCTCATGGCCCCCACAAACATTACCAGATAAATCATGTGGAATAGCTGGGCCTTGGCTTTTGATCTGCAGATTCTTGCAGATTTCTGCTTATGAAATCCTTTTTAGTTTCATAAGCCACTGCTCCCCTATTGGTCTTCTATTATCCTTAGCTCTCTGTTTTAACCTACCCCATCCCTGCATCATTCTTCTTATCAACATTGACTTTATAGGGTCCTTCCAACCCTTCAGGCTGCAAATTAAGCTGATCCCTGTTAAACAGACCCCCATCATGGTGTGGGCCATTCCTTTCTGCCATTGTTCTACTGTGAATTTCCCTAACTGGTCCTCTGTAAATGGCCTACTTACCTCCATGTGGTGTGTTGCCCTGAATGTTTGAAACACCCGCCAGGCCCCCTCGTAGGCCCTCAGCATCCATGGTGCCCATGAGCTGTGAAACAACAGTTTCCTCCCTCTTGCCAATGTCCCAGATGTTTGTTGGTATGGGTGTCTTTCACTCCTCTGCTGTAGGTGCCAGCCTCTGGAAATGATCCAGCTGCAGATGAGAAAGGCTGTCAGCCAGGATATTGTGTACCCCTTCTATGTGTTTGGCCCTGAATGACATGTTCAGTTTTAAGGCCCTTAGTACAAACTGTCTCAAGACCTCCATGACCGTTTCTGACCTGGCTCCTCTGTTGTTTAAAACATCTACCACTGCCTTGTTGTCACACCAAAATGTCACCTTCTGATTCTGCAGCTTTTCCCCCCACACCAGGGTGCAGGCCCAAATGGGCATGAGCTCCAAAAGTGTGATGTCTTTTACTTTCTTGTCCCTCACCCAGTCTGCAAGCCATGGTTCTGTGAACCATCTGCCCCTCAAATAGCCCCCCATACCTAATCCCCCTGCTGCATCTGTGTAAAGATCGAGGTCCATGTTATAAACCCAGTCCTCCTGCCAAAAGGAATAGCCATTATAGGTGCTGAGGAAATCCTCCCACACCCTGAAATCTTCCTTAACTCCTTTTGTCATGTCTACCCAGTGGTGTGGTCTGGTTACTCCCACTGTGGCCCTTCCTAACCTTTTGGTGAAGGCCCCCCCGGTCCAATTGCCCTGCACACAAAGTTTAGGTGTCCCAGGACCTGTTGTACCTGCTTTTATTGCACTCTTCTCCTACTGGTGTGTACTTGAATCAGCTGGTCAGCTTCAATACTTTTTTGTCTGGTAACCTAAAGACTTCCCCCAGTGCATCTATTTCAATACCCATGAATTCTAAAACCTTACTGGGACCTTCTGTTTTATTCAGTGCCAATGGAACCCCAATTCTCTGCATAAATCTTGGAAACTGTCCAACATTCTTTCTGTCTCTCTCCTCCTGCTGTCTGAATGACAGTCTTGTAACCAGTTTTCTCCCGAAATATCCACTGAAGGCAGGTGCTGAATGCTTCAAATGTAACACATGTTATGGAGCATCCCATGGGCAATGCTTTGTCAAAATAGTACTGACTCCCAATCTTAAATCCCAACAGGTCCCAATCTTCCTTCCTAACTGGAAGCAACCTGAAAGCAGACTCTATATCTGTTTTTGCCATCCAAGCATCAAAAGTCTCTCAGATGATCTGGACCACCTCTTCTAATGTGGCATATGTCACTTTACTATGTTCCTCGTTTATAAAATCATTCACCAAGTCCCACTCTGGAAACGACAGGTGGTGAATCACCCTGAATTCTCCCTGCTGTTTCTTGGGGACCATACCCAATGGGGAAATTCTCATGTTCTGCAATGTAGGAGTATCATATGGTCCTTCTACTCTACCAGCTGCCTTTTCCTTCTCTATCTTCTGTCTTAAAAATTCTTCCTTCCCTTTTACTGAATTCAGATTGCTCGCCTCTCTCGCTTGCCTCGGGCCTTCACACTGTAAAGAAAAACTTGTCCGAAAACCTTTCCTAATTGTCTCTGCCACTTTTCTATTCAGGTATCTTTCTAAGCAGTCTTCCCATGCATCTATATTGTTGGGAGTTCTTGCTTCTTGAAATTGGCACCTTGCCCTTTTCCCTTCCCTTCTGACATACTTCCCCCATGCTCTTTTCTTGGTCTTGATGGTCAGTGACTCTGACTGCCTCTGCCTGTATGTCCCCTGCCCCTCCCCATCTATTCAATGCCTGTCCTCTATACCCCTGCCCCTCTCGAAAAAACTGTTAACCTGTTCCTTGCATCCCTGGCCCTTGGGTTCCTTGTGTCCATGTCGTTCTGCATGTGCTCGCTGGGTGTGTTCCCCCACATTTGGAGCATGCGTGCCTAAAGCAGCATTGTGGCCAGGAGCAAAAAGCCTTATTGTACCCCCAACAACACCTCTGGAGTGTCAAGCCCTTCTTCCCCATCTCTTCTTCCGGCGTGGACTGATCGGTTACATAATCAGTCCACAAACCTAATTGTTCCATGTCCCATCTTACATCCCCATACGTCACCATCCTTTGTCAGAAGAATTTGTTATAGTATATCCACCCAACCCCTCCCCTTGCCTTCGCCCACCTTATTATCAGGCAGTACGTGATGAGTGGCATGCCCATCTCTGGTTTCTTCTCCAGTATTATTGCTGAGTACGTGATAAAGCCTACAAACCATCCATCCCAAGTCTTCCCTTTCATAAATTTGTCCTCCTTTTTCTTACCCAACAATACTACCGCTGCTGCCATTTTGATCTTTCCTATATTCTCTCTTTCTTTGTATTTTGCTGCCACTTCTTGGCTTACTAACACAAAAATATCCACGTACTCCCCCTTCCATATTTTCTCTTTTGTGGCCAGAGGGACATGTTCCCCTACTGTCATACCTGGAGTTCCTTTCTCCCTTGTTCCTTTTCCCTCACTCTCCATCCCTTTTTCCCCTTTCTTCGTCACCTCTTTATCTGATCTAATCTCTACCAGTGCCGACTCCATCTGCCCCAAACCCCCTGTCCCGAGTGCCAAAATAATTTGTCTTATATATTTTTTGATGTTTTCTCCCACCAAACCGGGTACATTACCTGTGGCCTTGTCCATTCCTTGTGGCCTGCTGTCCTTGTGATGCCCTAGTATGTTCCCCTGTGGCTGAACGGCTGGTTGCAATAATAGTGGCTTCAGAGGAACCACTGTACTCAGGGGATTCGGTCTGGGCTCCACCGGGAGAACCGCTACCTGGTTCTGGGGAGGTACTAACGGTACAGGGTCAACAGGCTGCAGAGGTACTGGACTAGCCGCCCTGGGAGGTACCGCCATCAGTGTTGGGCTGCGTGGTCTCCCTGCTGGCCATTTCCCTCTGCCCCCTTTTGCCTGCCCCGCTTTCCTTTTCTCCCCAGATCTCCCCGGTTCCTCCCCCTCCACCATCTGCCACATTCTGTTGGCTTTGTCTGCCAGCTCCACAATAACCCTGTAAGCATCTTTTTTTGAAGGCCTATTCTTTTTTGGTGCCATGTTTACTTGTTTTCTTGTGAAAAACTGTGAAGACAACTGACAAAAAACTTTCATTAAGCATCTGTTATCAGCAGTCCCTCGTATGGCCAGGCCCTCTTTTCCTCCGCTTACTCCTGTCATTGTGCCCATTGTATGCCTTTTTATTTTATTTAAGACCCCCCCTACCCATAGCGGCTGCCTAGGCCTCCTGCTCAACTTATTTTGAGCCTCTGACACTCCATCACTGCTTTTCGGGGCCTATCTAGCCCCTTGTTCTGTGCCCCTTTGTGTTCTGGGTTGCTCCAATGTAGGCCCCCAGGCATCAAGGGAAAAAAACCAGTTCTCTGGTTCCTTACTCACCCCCACCCTCCATGGGCCCGCCTTATCCTTTCTGGCCCCGGTTTCCACCAGTGGCCTCGGCATAGAGCCCAGTGCCCTCATGTGTCTCGTTGCGCTCCATGGGCTATTCCTACCCGCCTGCACTGGCCCCCCTTTTCTCTCGGGGGCACTGTTGTTTCTATTTGCTTCCTTCCCAATCCTCCCAACTCTTAAAAACACCCTTCACCCAGGCCACCTTCTCGCAAGCTCCTCCGAGTGTGTGAAGTCATGCCTCGTGGCCGAAACCTCACTGGTAGGCCCCAATCCTTTTTTGCCCCAGCCTAAGTTCCCCCCCTTCATCCGAATGTAGTAGCTGGACCCTTGCATCTAATGCCCTTGGTAGCTTGGTCTACCTTTGGAGTGTGACATCTGCCATGCGGTCTGCCCTTCGTAGCTCCGCGTAGACTGTACTGCTGCCCCTTCCCATACATGCGCTTTGTGTCCCTCTTCCTGGACCCCCAATATGGTCTCCACCTATCCCCTTTTATTGAAGCCCAGGTATGTCTTGGCATGCTACATGGCCTCATCTCGTGGCTTCCACACTAGTCCCTTCTCACTGGTCTTCCCAACCCCCGGTCTCCCCCCCTCCTCCATGATGGGGTGACTTCTGGAATTGTTGCTTCCCAACCCAAACCTTGAAACCAGCCCAGCTTCCAGTTCCCACTGTTTGGGATGGTGGGTGACATCATGTCGCATGGCCACACGGCCGCCTCCATCTGTCCATCCCTCATATGCTCTTTCCTCTTGTCTCACCGGCGTAGCTCTTTTCAGTGCATGGCCTCTCCACTGCTCCAACCTCCCTGACCATCACCTCTTGCCCAAGTTTAACATTCCTCGTGCCATTCACTTGACCCCAGTGCTCTTCCAGCTCTTCCAGCTCTCCTCCCTGGGCCATAACCCCCTCTACCATGTGCTGCCATCAAGTCTCTCTTTCTGAACAATTTCAGCTCCACTCCTGAGCTGGGCACTGCTAGCAATGAAAATTAATACACAGACCCCCCGACCTATCCAGCTCAAAATCCAGGTCTTTTCACTGGAGGCATAGCCCAATACCTTGACACCAAACAAACCAGCTGGTTGAAAAACCTCCTCCTTCACTCACTAAACATCAGGAAACATGCTCCTCCTTTTCTTTTTTTTTTTTTTGCTTGCACCTAGCGTAGCCATCCTGCAATACCAGGCCCAAACTCCTCACTCTCCCTGTTAGACCCCACTAGCCACCATTACCCCTGATCCATCACAGTCCTTCTAACAATTATTTTAGCTTTGAAAACAATGTACCTTCCAAACAAACGTTAAAAAAATCCTTGATTAACTACATTTGCTTGCTTCTTACCTGTTTTCTGCATCAATCTTGCTTCAATCGCCAATCTGATGTGCCGTAGTTTTGTGGAACAATCAAAACTTCAGCAAAAGTGGCTGAACCACTCCTGTGCTGCCCATTATGTACCTCCATTAGCCCCTCTCCTACCTGTTGCCTGCCTGTTGTTCTGTTTCCCTGTCCCTCTCCTTCCCTTCCCCCTTCCCCTCTGAGCACACCATCTTCAGATAAAGGGAAAAGGTGCACCAGGACAACTTGGTCTGCCCCTTAAAGGGCAAACTCCATTCTCAGCATCATTTCTACTAAATGCCACAACTCTGTGGCCCCATGTCAGGTGATGTGACGTACTAGCCTTCAACACTATTGTGCAGTTCCTCACTGTACCGTCTTGGCATCCCTCTCCCTGTTTGCAGCACAGTGCGGTGCTGCTAATGTATGACTGAGATGGATCAATGGAAAATACACACACGAGACTGTAGGATGTTACAGCACACCAGCAGACAGTTCACAGCAGGTTGGAGGACTGTCACACACTTTCATCCATATCTCTGACCCACTGTCACCGGCTTGCCACATTCCTTCACCGATAACGTGATCGCAGACAGGAGACAGAGATGCTGAAAGGGCATAGTGCACAGACATAGTCCCCGGGGGGGGTGCCAGTCTCTCTCTCTCTCTCTCTCTCTCTGAACACACACTGACAGCCATCTGTGCTGTGACAGACACAAACACATTGTGGTGAAAACTTGTGCAGCACCTCAGGATTGGTGCGGGAGGTGAGCATTTGCTGAGGGACAGGAAGGAGAAGGAGGAGTGCAGACAAGCAGGAAGAATTTAACAAATTTATGAGACCAGGGATCAGTGCGACAGGTGAGTGTCTGGTGGGGGGGGGGGCACACAGGATAAGCAGGACTGCAGACAAGCAGACAGCTTTTGTGGTGGGGCACTACATGTGCTGTTCCCCAGTCCTGTGCTACCACACCTGACACTACTGAACTATTACATATATCCGTAAGTGGTCTTGCCTGCTCCTCAGCTAGTTCCTTTAGTACCCTTGGATGTACTCTGTCCTTGCCTGGTGATTTGTCAAACTTCAAAGTCACCAGACCTTCCCTCACTCTATCCTCCTCTATCACTACATCCGTGTTCCCCATCCCCCCTGCTCCTCTTTCCCCTCATGAAGGCAGTGGTCCATCCCTCTGTCTGGTGAAGACAGAACACAACTATTAATTTAGTATCTCTGCTTTTGCCCCATTATCCTCCACCCACTCCACCCCTTTTTTAAGCCTAACAATCCCTTCATTCTTGTCCCTTTTCTCACTTATATGGTGAAAGAATGCCCTTTTCTCCTTCTTAATTCTTTCATCTATCTGTATCTCCTTCTGTGCCTTTGCTCACTGGACTTTTTACTTGCCTCACTAGCAAACCTTAGGTAATTTTCCCTATCCACCTCTATCTTGGTCTTCATGAATTTTTTGTAGGCAAACCTCTTTTCCCTTACTGCCTTGGCAATTCCAAAACTGAGCCAGCTGTGCACTTTGGCCCTTGTGTTCTTCCCCTGAGCCTAATGCACTTATCTGTGGAAAGCAGTATTCCTTCCATAATGATGGACCACCTTTGGTCCACCCCCTTTCCTGCTGTGATGCCTGCCACATGGCTTCTTAGCACTTTGCCCATTTTCCTGAATTCTGCCCTCCTGAAATCCAAGGTTTTGATCTTATTCAGGATGCTTTCCCAGCCCATATCAAACTGGAACCACACTGTGTGATGGTCACTTACACCCAGGGGCTCTATAACCATTATTTCATGTACATGCTCCTCATTTGTGAGCAGCAGATCAACAATTGCCTTAATTCTTGTTGGTTCAGTGATGCCCTGTGTCAGGAACCCACTCTGCAGGCCTTCCAAGATCGCCTTTAGCATATGTTGAGGATGGTGTGCTCCAGTCCATCTTGGGCAGGCTGAAGTCACTTGCAATTACCACCTCTCCTTTCCCTGTAGCTTACAATATTTGTGAGATCAGGTCCCCATCCCTAAACCACTCCCAACCTAACATTTCTCTCTTTACTGAACCTTAACTGAATTCACAATACCTCCATCTCCCCTTTATCTGACTCCTCCCTTGTGCAAGTTATTCCCTTCCTGATATAGACTGCCACCCTTCCTCCCTTCCTTACTACCCTATCCCACCTGTATAATAATAATAACAATAATACATAATAAATACTTTGGTACATTAGTAAGTTACTCCATTTCATAAAAACATCATCTTTGTTTAAAATGGTGGATGCACAACTAACCAGTCACTGCATAGACATTGCTGCTGTATTTCTTGCATAATGGTTTGGTACCTACACTCATCAGGTTTGCACTACTTTCTATTTTCCTTTTGTTTTCAGGCTGCTATGCTACATGGCATATAGAAAATTTGTATATTGGGTGTGGCAGAAATTAGGAAGAAGGAACCGCAAAGTATTGCTATCCTGTGCAGTATGTGCCATTAGGACCAAATTCCCCTCTGAGACCTACAAAGGTTTTCAGGAGTTTTATATGTAGGTAGTCATGGACAGTGTGACGTGTTAGAAAACATACACTTGAAGTATTGACATAGCTGTTCCATTTTCTGTTCCCGTGCTATGATGTTACTGACATCTGCATCAGTCACTGAATTTAAATACCAGTTTTGTGATTGTGTTTCAATGATGTATGAACACAAACTGTAGATCAGTGTCACACTCCACATAAAGTACTTAACATCATGGATCTCGCAACACTTTATATTCACCAACAGCTGTTTTGTCCGTCATTGCTACAAACAGTTAAAATGAAAACCAGCAATGTGTCACAGTACCATAAGTGATTTGCACTGTAAAAAAGAGAAAATCAGGCCACACTCATAGAAAATGGGAACCAGTGACAGTGCTGGGGGGTTTAAAACACGGGTTGAAGTGGACCCACTGGTATAAAAAATGTGAGTCTAAAAATGAACATACTGAGTCAAAACATGATCAGTGGCAGATTTTGAACAGTTCACATTCCCTTCCTTTAGATATTTGTACAGTGTTGGTGAATCAATTTGGACCCAATGGCAAAGAAAAGAGGAGTCAGTTTGGGGCATGACACAACTTTTGCCCTTTTGTTGCATGATTGCGCTGTCTCTGATGGGAACACAGTGAGACTGCTATGTGATAACCACAAGATGGAATACATTGATAGCAAGCACCTTCACGTTATAATCATGTCAATGATGCTGGGTGGTGGCTACAGCTGTTCACATAAAGCACTTGAATTGTCAATGCCTTATTGTTCTGCTCCAAGGCACAATGTGTGTTACCTAAACAGTACATTACCACACAGGTGTGGTCTATAGACCACCAGCCCAGGAGGAAGAAACAGATAGGGAGCTGATGCTAGCCATCCAAAGGATGGCAGACAAGGGTGAGGTAGTACTGGTTGGAGACTTCAATATTCCAGATGTGGACTGGAGCATCCCAGCAGCAGCATCAACTAGGAGCAGATTTATCCTGGACTCCCTTCAGGGTGCCTTCCTCAAGCAACTGGTCATGGAACCAACTCGCGCAGAAGGCAATACTGGACCTTGTGCTCACAAACAGGGACATTGTGATGGGGTAACAGTGGGGAGCACCTGGGTAACAGTGACCACCAGTCATTGTGGTTTGAAATCACAGAAAGAGCAGAACCAAACCACACAAAAACATGTATCCTGGATTTTAGGGGCAGACTTTGGGAAAATGGGAGATACTTAAAAGAGGCATTAAGGGGAATGGGACAGGAATCAGGGTTGAGGAACAGTGGGCAGTATTTAAAACAGGGATTACAAGAACAACAGAATTATGCATTAAGCAGGTTAGCAAGAGGAAAAGGAAGAGGAGACCATCATGGTTTTCAAAGAGGTAGCAAAGAAAGTGAAAGCCAAAAGATTGCATTCAGGCAATACAAAATACACAGGCAGAAGGGGATAGGGAGAAGTACTAGGAGAAGCAAGGGAGGCAGGAGGTCATTAAGGAAGCCAAAGCTCAGACAGAAGAACACATTGCAAAATCAGTGGGTAGGGGACAAAACCTTTTACAGATACATAAGTGAAAAAAGAAAGACAAAGGGAGGATAGTGAGACTGAAGGTGGAGGATGGGAGCCATGGAGGATGACAACAGTAAAGCTGACATATTGAACAGGTATTTCTTCTCAGTCTTTACTGAGGAAGAGGGTAATGGGTCTGAAGAGAGGTACAAGGGTGAGAATGGTGCAGAAATGGACACAAGTCCCTTTACACGAAAAGGGTCCTGAAGGAACTGGAAGTAATAAGAGTTGATAAAGCAATGGGGCCAGGCAGGGGTGCACCTCAGGGTCCTTAAAGAACTAAGAGGTGGTAGCTGAACCTCTGGCTATCCTGTTTAGCCGATCACTGGAAACAGGAGGTACCCAAAGACTGGAGGACAGCAGATGTAGTCCTCTTATACAAAAGTGGGAACAAAGAGGAAGCAGGGAACTACAGACCAGTCAGCCTCATCTCGGTAGTGGGAGAGATCATGGAAGCACTACTAAAGGAGAGATTGGTGGAACATCTGGTTGTCAATGGACTACAAGACCCAAGCAGCATGGTTTCACCAGGGAGGTCATGTCAGACCAACCTCGTTGAATTTTTGACTGGGTGACTAGGGAGGTGGATCAGGGAGGGCAGTGGACATGGCCTATCTGGACTTCAGCAAGGCCTTTGACACTGTGCCACATAGAAGACTATTACACAAACTGGGGAATATGGGTGTGGGCAGGACAGTAGTGTGGTGGGTAGGTAACTGGCTGGGTGGCAGGACACAGAGGTGGTGGTAAATGGCTGTCACTCCACAGAGGAAGAATGACCAGTGGGGTACCACAGGGATCAGTGCTGGGACCGGTCCTATTCAACATTTTCATCAGTGACATTGCAGGGATCTAGAAAGCAGAATTTCACTGTTCGCTGATGACACAAAGCTCTGTAACAGAGTAGACACACCAGAGGGTGTAGACAGAATGAGAAGCGACCTGCAGAAACTTGAAGAATGGTCAAGGGTTTGGCAGTTGAAATTCAATGCAAAGAAGTGCAAGATAATGCATATGGGCACAAAAACCCTGGCACAATATATCAGTTGGGGGTGAGGATATAGCATGCACCAAGCAGGAAGGGATCTTGGGGTTGTTCATCTCTGATGACCTCAAGGTAGGAAATAGTGTGACAAGGCAGCAGGTAAAGCAAATAGGATGCTGGGATGTATAGGCAGGGGCATCACCAGCAGGAAAAGGGAGGTCATAATTCCGCTATACAAGACACTAGTGAGGCCCCACCTGGAGTACAGTGTACAGTTCTGGAGACCATACCTACGTAAGGACATAGACAGGGTAGAGAAGGTTCAGAGGAGGGCAACAAAGATGGTTCATGGATTGCATCACAAGTCCTATGAAGACAGGTTGAAGGAACTGAACATGTACTCCCTGGTGGAGAGGAGGGAGAGAGGGGATATGATAGAGACATACAAGTATCTTACAGGGAGGAACAGGGTGCAGGAAAACACTATTTTTAAGCGAAAAAGATGTTCCAGGACTAGAGGGCATGGGATGAAGTTGGAGGAGGATGATTCAGAGGAAACATGAGAAGAATTTCTTCACAGAACGGTGGTGGACAAGTGGAACACCCTGCCAGAGGAAGTGGTGGGGGCTGAAACAATCAAGGGATTTAAGAATGCATGGGATAGACATAAAGGAATTCTAGAGGTCAGGGGTAAGGGGCAACAGACTTCTAGGAAAACAAACTGAACTTACAAGCTCAAATGGGCAGACTGGGTGGGCCATAGGCCCTTATCTGCTGACACTGTCTATGTATCTATGTATCTATGTATGCCCATCATGGTTTACATTGTACATGTCTGGCATCATATGTTGTCATGTGTTGGCTGTTTATCATTTTCACCAAAGTTACTGCAACACAGACTGGCACATCAAGCATGTATTGTGTGGTGTAACAGTACAGCTATGCTGATTAAAAAAAGCAACTGTAATGGACTTTGACTGTGTGTGCCCATGGTGTGGAAACATTGACAGTGTGCTACCACAGGTTCTGCCGCATGGTGATACTAATTGTCATAGAAACTAATTACAGTTTGATCACACTTTATACATGAATATAGATGAATGTTGATTTGCTTTACTGTTTATGTCTTAATCCTATAATGTTAATATTATATGTGCATAACACTGATACCTTATCTTTCTCTTTTCCAAGGTAGACAACAGCACCACTTCCTTTCCATCCTGATGCCCATGTGCTGGGGTTTTCTGTCAACAGTCAATGTTCATTTTAGAGACTGCTGAAACATTGAAAAATTGGTGAACAATTGCACAATAAAGTGAAAGGACATATGTTGCAATACATGCAAAATTATAATTGATATTGAAATAGGTAATATTAGAGTTGAAACTCCTGGACAATGGTTTTGCAATAAGTAAAGTTACTGTGTAGAAAATCTGTTATCCACACAGTTCTATGACAGTGTTCCAAGAAACTGTAAAGTCATGTTTCTTCTCAATGACTATCTGACAAACTTATATGAACCATTAAAGTTTTGAGATACATTCCAAGTTATGCATTCATTTCATAAATCACAATTTCACAAGCAGAAGGAGTGAGGTGATTCTGCCAGTCTACAAAACCATGGTCTTACCTGCAATCGGACAAGAGGAAACTGTAAAGAGTCCAGAGAACAGCAACCAAAATGGTGGGGTGCCTGCAGGGGAAGACATATGAGGACAGGCTTGGATTGTAAACACTGTAGAAAAGGAGGGAGAGGGGGGTTATGGGATACACATTCAAATGCTTAAAGAGCATAAATAAGGTTAAGATCAAAAAACATCTTTTAAGACGATAAAGAACAATTACATGAGGAGGCATGCCTACAAACTGTATAGTGTAAAATTCATGGGGGACATCATGGGGATGTTCTTTGCTGATATGGTGGTAATACCAATGGAAATGGCTGCCGGAATGGGTGGTTCTGGTAGAGACAGTATAAAACTTTAAAAGAGCCAGTGACAGGCATATGGGACTAGCAGTCTGAGGTTGGGCTGCTGGGTGAGGGAGGGTGTGTTCCATGGGGGGATGCTACGGGCAGACTGGATGATCCATGGGGTACTATTCAGCCATCAGATTTCTATGATTATATGCACCTGGGTTGCTATGCAAAAGGTTCACCACATGTTCACTTCAATGTGCAACACAGAAGTCTGTTCTTATGACTTGTGCTGCAATGCAGAATGCACGCTATAACACACTTCAGACTGTGGGCATATTGGGCCCTTAATGCATGACCCCGCTGCATTGTCAGGCATGATGTCTTGCCAGCGTGTCTTCAATCAGGTGGTAAATGCATTAATGCCTCTAATACACACACTGTCCATAGTGTGTTATTGCAGTTGGTGGATAACAGGAATGGGGGGGCACATCCTTGCAGATACCTACACAAATGGGCATACTAGGTTGGTGAGTATGATCCCGCACTTGTAAGATGGTGGCTGTGGTGTTGAATTTTATTTTATTTTTTTTTTTTTTACCAGAAGAGACACAGCAAGCTGTGAATGTTGCACTGTGCAACTTTGTCTGGATGGGTGGTGGACACACGGGTCCCAGAATGTGCTCAGCCAAGCATAGATATGACTGCCCATCTATAGCCTTTGAAAGTAGAAGGCGGTCACATAACAGAGATGTGCCAGCTCATCTCAAATGAGCTGATAGTATCTTCTTTGAAAATGCCTCCCAAGTTGCCAAACATGTATTCAATAAGTTCATCATAGCACAGGTTAATAAATGAATACTATGAAAGATGCAATAATGCAATATAAACCACAATGTAATGATTTTGTTCCACTACTAGCATTATGCTTATCATACCCATACTGAGGATATGCAGGTACTGAAATGTAACAACAAACCAAATAACAGAATGTATTATTGTAACTGAAGTGGTCTAAGTAACAATTAAAGTGTTATTCCACTCCCAAGGTCATCTTGCACCTAATCACAAGCAATCATAAATCAGCATAGAATGTTCCATAAAGGCTTCCAGTCAGCAGTGACATCATGTTGTCTGCTGACCTGCACATTGCATTTTCTATGATGATATTCCAGATTGCAAATTTGCTAGTCACTGCATGTTTTCCACACAATATTACTTTGCAGAAACCTTTATTTGACACAAATTAATCAGAAATATGGATGTAATGACTGTCCAAGCCAAGATACAGTTTTCTATGCCTGTAGTTTATGGAAAGAAGTGTGTGATACTAATTTCCAGTCTTGTTGAAATGACTTCTGTGCTCAGATACCAATTTCAATTTGTCCTGATTCTCAAACTTTGATGCGACCAGAGGTGGCATGTCAGGATCAGGATCAGGATCATTCATCCCTGCATGCCTGTAACTGGGGTACTCTGGACATAAATTAAAAACCTCTTCCATCAATTCTTCTATGTAACCTGTGTAAAGAAAAATAAATAATTAATGGTTTTCATGACATGGTGTCCTAGGCAACTTAATATCATCATTAAAGTGCTGGTATTACAAGTAGAGGTGGGTGAACTGGGCGAAATTCACTTTGCGGAGTAATCTGTGAAATTCCACCCATTTCATGAAGCAAAATGCAAAATTTCACCTGGCGGGGTTGCAAAATTTCACCCAGCGAAACGTCAACATTTTGCCTATTGCGGCAAAATTCCACCTTCTGAGGTGAAATTTCTCCCGCAGAAGGCAAAATTTCATCTGCAGAAGGTGGAATTTCATCCACAGAAGGTGAAATTTTGCCGCAGAAGGCAAAATTTTGTTGCTGAAGGGGAAATTTCGCCAGGTGAAATTCTGACTTGAGGCAGAAATGTTTCACAAATTGCTCCTCCAGATGAATTTGGCAACTTCACTAGCAGAATTTAAATACACTGCATCCCTAATTACAAGTGGTGACCATCAATTTCATCTTGAAGGCTGTTTAATGTATAAACGTGTGTGTTGGTGGCATTGGATGGGGTACAATGTCCAAGTTTTGACACTGGTGTCAATCTGACAGTGACACAGAGTATGTAGAGTTCCTCATAATAGTCACAGAAAGGCTCACTGTAGGAAAATCTATGACTTGTAAGCTAATTGTGAGTGGGTGGGTGGTAGGAAGCAGATGGTAACCATTCCCGCCATGTACCACTCTTGGTGTTAAACCATGGCACGATGATGGGTGCCTACTATGAGGGTGTGTGGCACTCTATACTACTTGGTCACACATGGGGATAGGCATGTATGGATGTTACACAGCACATTGCCATCTGGTCTGTCTGTACATGTATCTGTATATATATGTACTTTGACAGCTGCACTCATACATAGCTAGATGAAAAAGTAATGCAATGTTGCATGTTTCCCTTCCCTGTCTCAGTTAGTGTGCTCTATTACCATATTAAGCTGTCCATTGTGCACTGATGTATGTACACATAACTGTTTTGGGCCATGCTGTGGCATATGCAGCCAGTCATAAGTGACATACGCATGCACAGTTATCATGTTACTGAAAAGTAGCTTTCATCGTTCATAGAATTGCTTGATGCATGAGAACAGAAAAATTGGATGGTGTGTATGACAGCCATAAAATCTCTCTCTCTCTCTCTCTCTCTCTCTCTCTCTCTGTCTCTCACTATATATATATATATATATATACACACCATACATGTTGAGCACTTTGATCTCCTTTACGACTGGAGCACCACCTCTTGCTTTTGGAAATGATATTTCCCACATGACCTGCCCATCTCTCCAAACTCTCTGCACCCTCTCTGAGTTCTTGTTAAAATGAAAGGCTGCAATCAGCAATCTGTGAATGACACAAACAAATATAGTTACGCTGAAAAACCATGGAATGTACCTTCACCAATAGGCTCTCTATGGGTACTTCATGGACATGGTGTGTCACTCCACATATTTGCATTTGCAGTAACTGTGGCATTGACATGTGTCTGATTTGATTGTATCCATCACCTCACTATTGATGGCTTTATACATAATGGAAGACATAAGGGCAATATATGTACAGGAGGGAAATGGGGAAAATAAAATTCCTTTATGTGAAGCAAAGCACAAGTGCCGGGGAATCCATGAGAGTTGGATTTTTGTACAGACAACCCACTCAAGGGGAAGAACAGGACAGGGTGTTGTCACAGGATATTGCGAGGATGCCTGTCAAGAGTGAAACAGGTCTAATGGTAGAGTGGAACCAACAAGACTTTCACTGGACCATCACAGAAGAAGCTTTGACCATAACCATTGAGCTGAGAGAGGGGTTTGGCTCTCCCACTGCTGAGATGGTTCAAATGGTCTTTGGACACCTGGAGGGTTACAGTGGACTGGAATCAGTAAAATGTTGTGACAGCACACAATGGGTGAAGCACAGATGAGTTAGAACTCCCACCCGCTCCTTGGCACCGTTGTGCTGGGGAAGGTCATTGAAGCATTCATCAGAGAAAGGGTAATGGAGTACATTGAGGTGAATGGGGTACTGGACAACAACATGCATGGATTTACTAGAGGGAAGTCATGTTAGACTAAGTTTGTCAAATTCTTTTACTGTGTGTTGTAGGTACTAGATCATGGTGGTCTTGGGTGCAGGGCTTGTGTGGACATTACCAAGGGCTTTCACACAGTAACACATATAATGCTGCTCAACAAGCTTGAAAGCATGGATGCTGCCGACCCGTACAAATGATGCAGAACAATGGGGGGGCTGGAGAAAGCAGCACAGGAGAGACAGCGAGGGAGCTGTAACTGAAAAATGAGGGAAGTGTGCTTCAGCAGGACCAAGAAAGAGACATAAACTAGGCCTTGATTGTGTGCATGGTGTTGCCAATCCCATGAAAGCAGCAGCACAGCCTTTGCAATTATTTATATGATAACTGGGTAGTGTTTTTTCCCATACAGAAAGGCGTTTATAAATTTTCATTATAAAGGAGTGTTTATAAAGGCAAATGCATGCCCCTACTATATGAGAAAAAACAATAGCCACCAACTCTTCCTCGTGACCAAAATACAAACTTCCAAGCACATTCCAAGGTAAGCCAATTCATCCTAGTAAGCTTAATGAAGCCTGATACACACAGATTTTATATAATTGCTGAAGCAAAATAAAGCAGCCCAGAAATTATATAAAATAAAATATGGGTTGGTTTATATAAACTCAAAATTTACACACACTCTGTGGTTTTATGTAGCATCTAACCCCACAGGTGTGTGTAAACTTCCAGTTTACACACACCGATCCATACTTTATTCTCTATATAGTGAATAACAGTATGAACAACATTACATACCTGGCTTCCATGCTGTGTAGAAGTAATGTGTCATTTTTGGTGCAAAAAAATGACTACTTTGTGGAACAACTCCAGTGCAGAGGTTTGTTCAGATGGTAGCAATTTCCCAATATCCTTCATAAGCAGGTTGTTGTTACATATAATTTCCAATTCCTTGTGAGCGCGACTTCCTACAACAATATAATATGGAAAACAGACATGTAAGTAAGAAGTTAGAAGTAACAGGAGTCTATATATATATAGATCTCTCTCTCTCTCTCTCTCTCTCTATATATATATATATATATATATACACACACATATGATTGGCACATACAGTAGAATTTACTATGCCTTATAAGCTTTTATGACTGCTGCTTACACAATGTGATAACAAACCTGGGAGTGCCTGATGTTGCTGGTGATACAACTATGTTAACATATCAATTGAAAAAAATAAAAATGCTCCCATTCAGTGTTTGTTAAAACTGAATTATCTACCACAGCAATTAATGTGCAGTACAGAAAACATGGAAATCATGTTTTTCATCCCTCAGGAAGCAACCTAAACAAACTTTTTGGCACCTGAGGTGACATAGCTTGAAATATTTGTAAGTGAAAATGTATATGGGTCCGTGCATGACATGGGGCTACCAAATTGTGACATTTGTGAAATTTTTTGAAATTCATAATCTGTCAAAACAATTTTTGTTTTTGGGCTGCCATCACTCACCTAATGTAAATGTTATATGGTGCAGGATAACTCCTTTGCTGTGTCACCAGAAAAAACAGTTACAATGTTGCACATGAACGGGGACATAAAACTGTGTATGTGCATGTAACGGGGACATAAAACTGTGTATGTGCATGTAACAGGGACATAAAACTGTGTGCGTGCATGTAATGGGGATATAAAACTGTATGTGCATGCAATGGGGACATAAAACTGTGTATGCACATGTAACTAGGCACATAAAAGTGTATGTGCATGTAACAGGAGATGTTTATAATGTTATCATTTGGCAAGGGACCTTACATAACAGCACACACAATAAGAGATTTGAAACAGTTGTAGAAGTTAACAAAAAGTTTTATAGGTGAAAGTAAAACAGGTAAACCATAATTAAATTAAAATTTACAGAAGTAAAATGGTTTACTCTGACAAAGTCTCAACAAGTATTCATTTTCACACAGAACTCCTAAACTATATCTAGAGACTAAAGAAGTCATACAGGCTAGGATAACTACAGAACTATACCCAGAGACTAAACTATACAGGCTAAATGTTAACTACTGAAATATACCTAGAGTCCATACTAAAAATACTGCTGAAAAAGTAAGTGCAGATCTACTGAACTATACCTGGCGACTAAACTATAAATACAGGCTAAACGGTAACTACAGAACTAACTGCCTCTGTACTAAAATGGAATGAAGAATAAACTATACAGAAGATATAAAAAGTATGTACAGAAATTACAGTTAGTGCAATGCTGCAGTTTCTGCAGTCCACCTTAATGCTCAGTAAGAGTAGTGTTTTAATCCCATCTCTGTTTCAGCTTGCTGAACTTTTCTGCAATGATCGTTAATTGTTCTGATTGTACACACAGGGGCCATCTCATTCAAGCTGTATCGGCCCATGAAAAATTTATATTTTCTTCATGCTGTCAGTGTCCTGCCGTCGTGGCCAAGAAAAAACTCTCTGACGGTTCTGTAGGAACATCACTGAGTACAACTGCTTTGTGTGCATGGTGTTGCCAATCCCATGAAAGCAGCAGCACAGCCTTTGCAATTATTTATATTATAACTGGGTAGTGTTTTTTCTCATACAGAAAGTCGTTTATAATTTTTCATTATAAAACAGTGTTTATTAAGGCAAATGCACGCCCCTACTATAAGAGAAAAAAACAATAGCCACCAACTCTTCCTTGTGACCAAAATATAAACTTCCAAGCACATTCTAAGGTAAGCCAGTTCATCCTAGTAAGCCTAATGAAGTCTGATACATACAGATTTTATATAATTGCTGAAGCAAAATAAAGCGACCCAGAAATTATATAAAATAAAATATGGGTTGGTTTATGTAAACCTGAAGTTTACACACACCCTCGGGTTTCATGTAGCATCTAACCCCACAGGTGTGTGTAAACTTTTGAGTTTACACACACACTGATCCATACTTTATTCTCTATATAGTGAATAACAGTATGAACAATATCACATACCTGGCTTCCATGCTGTTGTAGAAGTAATGTGTCATTTTTGGTGCAAAAAAATGACTACTTTGTGGAGCAACTCTAGTGCAGAGGTGTGTTCGGATGGTGGCGATTTCCCAATATCCTTCATAAGCAGGTTGTTGTTACATATAATTTCCAATTCCTTGAGAGCGCGACTTCCTACAACAATATAATATGGAAAACAGACATGTAAGTAAGAAGTTAGCAGTAGCAGGAGTCTATCTATATATATAGATCTCTCTCTCTCTCTCTATATATATATATATACAGACAACACACACACACACACACACATATGATTGGCACATACAGTCGAATTTACTGTGCCTTATAAGCTTTTATGACTGCTGCTTACACAATGTGATAACAAAACTGGGAGTGCCTGATGTTGCTGGTGATACAACTATGTTAACATATCAATTGAAAAAAATAAAAATGCTCCCATTCAGTGTTTGTTAAAACTGAATTATCTACCACAGTAATCAATGTGCAGTACAGAAAACATGGAAATCATGTTTTTCATCCCTCAGGAAGCAACCAAAACAAACTTTTTGGCACCTGAGGTGACATAGCCTGAAACATTTGTAAGTGAAAATGTATATGGGTCCGTGCATGAAATAGGGCTACCAAATTGTGACATTTGTGAATTTTTTTGAAATTCATAATTTATCAAAACAATTTTTGTTTTTGGGCTGCCATCACTCACCTAAAGTAAATGTTATATGGTACAGGATAACTCCTTTGCTGTGTCACCAGAAAAAACAGTTACAATGTTGCACATGAATGGGGACATAAAACTGTGTATGTGCATGTAATGGAGGACATAAAACTGTGTATGTGCATGTAACAGGGACATAAAACTGTGTATGTGCATGTAACTAGGCACATAAAAGTGTATGTGCATGTAACAGGAGACATTTATAATGTTATCATTTGGCAAGGGACCTTACATAACAGCACACGCAATAAGAGATATGAAACAGTTGTAGAAGTTAACAAAAAAGTTTTATAGGTGAAAGTAAAACAGGTAAAACATAATTAAATTAAAATATACAGAAGTAAAATGGTTTACTCTGACAAAGTCTCAACAAGTATTCATTTTCACACAGAACTCCTAAACTATATCTAGAGACTAAAGTAGTCATACAGGCTAGGATAACTACAGAACTATACCCAGAGACTAAACTATACAGGCTAAATGTTAACTACTGAAATATTCCTAGAGTCCATACTAAAAATACTGCCGAAACAGTAACTACAGATCTACTGAACTATACCTGGTGACTAAACTTTAAATACAGGCTAAACGGTAACTACAGCACTAACTGCCTCTAAACTAAAATGGAATGCAGAATAAACTATACAGCAGATATAAAAAGTATGTACAGAAATTACAGTTAGTGCAATGCTGCAGTTTCTGCAGTCCACCACAATGTTCAATAAGAGTAGTGTTTTGATCCCATCTCTGTCGCAGCTTGCTGAACTTTTCTGCAATGATCTTTAATTGTTCTGATTGTACAACATAGGGGCCATCTCATTCAAGCTGTATCGGCCCATGAAAAATTTATATTTTCTTCATGCTGTCAGTGCCCTGCCGTTTTGACCAAGAAAAAACTCTCTGATGGTTCTGTAGGAACGTCACTGAGTACAACTGCTTTAAGGTGTCTACTGCTGTAACTTGACCAATATAGAATTCCTTAGAATAGTAGACCATGTAGAATTTATCAAACTCTGGTTCCAACAATGTTTTTTTCTTTTTCTGAACTTTCTGGATGCTTGAAGCAGGCCTGTCCAATTCTGGAGCAATGCAATGATTTGATGTGGTTGCATCAATGTGCACTCCCCTGTCTTGCAAAGTGCACAAAATGGCAATGGTGGCTGCTGTTGTGCCAGGAACTGCAGGAGCACTGGAAGCAGTCATGTCACTGGCAGATGGGTGGGCGTGGGTGTCAGGGGATTGTGCATGATCAGACACAATGACCACAGCTGCGGAGCAAGTAGGAGCAGTGCCACTTGTGGTTTTGTGAACATTTGCAGTGGGCACAAATGTAGTTGAATTAATTTGTTTCTTCGGCTTCCACTCTTCCACCAGACTATGGTCCTCACAGGGCCCAACTTCATCAATGCAATGTGTACAGAAACATGTAAGGTTTCTTGTGGACACCCCACCACCCACTTGTGACTTCACACTTTGTACGAGTCACATTCTGGGTACAGCTTTACATCTCCTCTTGGCTGTCTTTTTATTTCATTTTCACCCAGCCAGAAAAAATGTTCTGCTGTGGTGAGTGCACCCTTCAGTGTCAGTGCCTTTTATTAGTTCTCTGTGGCAGTATTTGAATGGTTCTTTTGCATTCCAGAATTACTGCCTGCCTCGATTGTACTCCCATGCTTGCCTTAGACTTCACCACTGTGCTTTCCCCATCTGAGGGCCCCTTCCCATGTCTTGATCCAAAATAAGCATGCTCAATTGGAAATCCATACTTGCTTTTGGAAAAGGAAATATCATAAAATTACCATTTTGACTTGTACTATGCACCACAGCCATCTGTGAAGTGAACTTGCTTGACAATGTTCAGTGATCAAACGTTCATGAGGTGTGCATTTGCAATTTCGACAAAATGCCATACAGCATAGTGATCATGCTTGAGATCGCTTGATATGAAAACGAGAGAGTCTCTGACAGTGGCTTCACAGAGATTTCAGTTGTAATATGTAAAAACAGGGTGAACTGTTGCTTGCTCATAGTGCCAGTGGGCTGACTGTACTTCATCATGTAGTTTACAGGTGTAGTTCTCCACGAAGTCTAGCACCATCACCACCCATCCCTTGGGTACGAACTGTCTTATTTGGTTAAACTGATGCTTCTGCCATGCTGCAACATGCATATGATGACCCAGGAAAAGAAAGTCATCTTTTATGACTTCTACCAGCATTTGGGCAGCAGAGCTTTTATTTTTCAAAACCTTCCTGGTCTGTTGCACTTGGAGGCCATCAGCCCGTCGCATGATTTTGATACTGTTCCACTGCTGCCATGTTGTCCATTCTTATCCATGTTTCTGGACTAGGTCCCTCACCACATCAACAAAATATTCAATGCTGCACTTCAAATTTGAAGAACTTTTCCAAAGGTAGTCTGGGACACATAGTAATTTCAACTGCCTGGTAAAGATCTGCAACTTTGCAGCATGGAAGTTTATATTTATTGACAAGATGATTTATAGCCTTAAGCTTCAGTGACACATTAGCACAATATTCACAAAGACATTGTTCAAGTTTTTGCTGCCCTGCAAGTTTAATGTGCCTTGGTCATAAAGTGCCAAATTTTCATGCTCCGAGTGGTGTGTCTGGGTCCTGTTGCATGAATTCTTGGTGAAGACTGTCAATAGGTTTGTCGAGGTATGATCTTGTTTTGTCTGACCGTTTAGAAAATGCCTTTTTGTGTGGCAGAGGTGTGGCACTCTCTTCAAAGAATTTTTCCACTCTACTCACAGTTTCAGGTGGCAGTGCAGAGCAGTGTGTTTTTTTGGTTTCAGTCTCTGCAGAAGATACTCTCATAAGCCTCTGCGCAGTAGCAGTATTATGTGATACCTCAGTGAGCACTGCTGCAGCAGATAAACATGGTTGTCTTCTTGATTCCATCCTTAAGAGTTTTCAGAAAGTCTGTAGGAAGAGAAGATGAATTAAAAAAGATACCGCTTCTGTTAATGGAATTGATATTTTGGAATAGAACTACCATTGAAATGTGGTTAATGCCACACTGTCAAAAATATACGAAGCGAGAAGTGGTAAATTCTGGAATCGACAAGACATAAGACTCTAGAACAGGTTAATGGAGCAGTGCCAAAGGCATGATCCATGAAGTGGTTTACACAAGCAAAAGGACAAGATGAGACACACAACGTGCTTCACAGGACAAAAGTCAAACAACAAACTGGAGGCGCAGTGCCAAAGGCATGATCCATGAAGGGGTTTACATGAGCAAAAGGACAAGATGAGATGCATGATGTGCTTCACAGGACAAAAGTCAAACAATGAAATGGAGGCACAGTGCCAAAGACATGACCAATGAAGTGGTTTACACAAGCAAAAGGACAAGATGAGACGCACGACATGCTTTGCAGGGCAAAAGTCAAACAATGAAATGGAGATGCACATCCACCAGCCTGCAGACAAAATGAAGGCACTTAGCCACCAGCCTGCAGACAAAATGGAGGTGCATATCCACCTGCCTGCAGACAAAATTAAGGCATGCATCCACCTGCCTGCAGACAAAATGGAGGTGTGCAGCCACCTGCCTGCAGACAAAATGGAGGCACGCAGTCACATGCCTGCAGACAAAATGGAGGCATGCAGCCACCTGCCTGCAAACAAAATGGAGGCATGCAGCCACCTGCCTGCAGATAATATGGAGGTGCGCAGCCACCAGACTGTAGACAAAATAGAGGCGTGCACCCGCCAGCCTGCGAAGAACACCACACTCAGACAACACTTGGATAGTAAACAGGCCTTGTACAGTATGGATATGTAAACAATATGAAAAATATGGATAATGTATGATTAGCTTGTTGATGTCACACTACCAAAAACCCTTTGTGGGGCCCCCACCCCTAACCAAACTTCAGAAAACATCAGTCTGCATGGCGTCGGCCTTTATCTGGAAGACTGCTGTGGTGTGTAGGCCTCGAGTGAATCATTTAGAGCCCATTAAGTGAAAACATTCACTTTTGGGTTCCAATTGATGCGCCAGAGGCCTACCACAACAAATTTCGAGACAAAACCTCTACTATACAGCATTATTCCCCTCAAACATCAAGCAGCATTTTTCTAAAAATCCCACATTCAGCTGGTTCAAACACAGCAAGAGCACTGGTGGATTTTGCTACATGAGGCCTCTACCCACAAAAGCAAACATCAGGAAACATAATTACGCATGGCGTGGGCCTTTATCTGGAAACCTGCTGTGGTGTGTAGACCTGGATCAGACCATTTGGAACCCAAATGGTCTGAACAAGGCTGACACACCACAGCAGACTTTTAAACAAAAACCCACACCATTTGACATGCCCCCCAGCAAACACCAAGCAGCATTTAAAGTGCAAGTAATAATAAAATAAATCCCACATTGGACCATCAAAACACAGCAAGAGTATGGGTTTTGCTACATGAGACCTCCACCCATAAAAGCAAACATCTGAAAACATCAGACCACATGGCATGGGCTGCTGTGGTGTGTATGCCTCAATCACACCATTTGAAGCCCAAAAGTCAATCTTTGGTGTGCAAGGTACACTCAGCATTGCATGCAAAACTATGTTGTTCCCACCCATTGTACATCATTTAGTTTTGGTTTCCAAATAGTCCATTTGAGGCCTGCACAGCAGGCTTCCAAACCAAGGCCCACACCATGCGGCCCGCAAACACATAGCAGCATTTAAATTAGAGCGTGTCACATAAAAAACACAAAAACACCACACTGGACCATCAAAATAGCAGCAACAGTAGCTGATTTTTTACATAAGCCCCAAAAAAACAAGCATCAGGACATCATGTGGCCATAATGTGGTGCCATAATGGCAGAAAAACTGATGTTATGGACAGTTAGCACACTCACATCTCCAACTGGGAGCTAACTCCTCATGAGCACATTAAGCCAGATTCAGGCAACACTTGCACACTTATCAGTTTCAGCACTTCCCTCTTCAAAGTTGAGCAAAATTGGCTAAACCTTTAATTTTGGTCAAAATGTTCAATCAAAACTACAGGAGTGCAAGACAAAAGTGGTACATTTTTAACCCACTGCTGCTTGACAAATCAAAATGTGGCAAATTGAAATTTTGGTTGAACAAGTTATTTCCTCGAGATCTGCACAACTCTCTAGCCTGCCCCACCCACTAAACCAACTTAAAAAAAATTACATTTTTACTTCATGTATCAGATCCAACCAAGGTTATCCCTAAAATGTTAGATATAACAGAGGAGTTTAGTAGGTTCTCCAATTATATGTTGAAATAACAGAGGAGTTTAGTAGGTTCTCCAATTATAAGTTGAACATTAGTAAGACTGAAACTATGCCGCTTAATATATATGTTCAAAAAGGCGACATAAGTGGATTCCGAATGACCTGGACGAACAGGCTTAAATATCTAGGTATTATTTTAGTGCCGTCAGTGTCTCTTTTGAAGAAGTATAATTTAGATAATCTCCTATGCACCATCCAGCAGGACTTAATTAGATGGTCTCCCTTATACATATCCCTTCAAGGGAGAGTTAATGTTATTAAAATGAATGTGTTACCCAGAGTCTTTTACCCTTTGAGTATGTTGAATATATATCTTCCTTCTTCATGGTTTAGGAAACTTCAAAGTATGATTACGAAATTTCCATGGCAAAACAACCCCCCACGAAAATCTTATAAACATTTGAGTGCTCAGAAAGACTTGGGTGGCCTGAAACTCCCACAACTTTTACTATTATTATCTGGCGAGCCATATGGCTTAATATATGAGGTGGATAAATAATCCTGTCGATTCTGACGCAGAGTATATTTCTATATGGTTGCAAATAGAAAGAAATATGATCAAAAATGCTAAACTGGCACCTGAGAGTTTATGGTATGTAGTTCCTAAGACAGTCTCTAAACAGATAAAGTCTATGGTCCTTCTCACGTCGATTAAGGTGCATAACCAAATGTGTAGGTCTTTGGGGATTAAACATACCAGAGATGTTTCACAACCATTGTTCGGCAATCCTAATTTTAAGGTTGGGGGAGAGATCCTCACAGCACATAAGTGGAGGTTGCCTCCTAATACGAAGGTTAGTGATTTCAGTGACTCGGGGTGAGTTGAAGTCATTGCAAGAAATATTAGAGAATTTCCACCTTTCATCCAAATGGGCTTTTTATATATACCAAATAAGGCACCTGCTCATTGCCTGGTTTGGGGTCAACCAGTGGGATAACAAAGCAGGGGAGGTGTTTTTATTATTTCAGTCCCTTGCTTGGAGACCACATGCGGTTTCTGGTCTTGTGGCTGCCTTGCAGGAGAGACTATTCCGAAATAAAGTTGTGCATCCTCAATACTGGTCGGATACATTCATTGATAATCATTTTAATTGGGAGAGCATATGGAATGGTATATATTCATATAATGCTAATGACAGACTCAGGTTGATACAATTTTACATTCTCCATACTATGCATTTGACCCCTGTTAAGTTATCTAAAATGGGGAAACTATCAAAAGATGACTGTTTTAGATGTGGTCGAATGCAAGGCTCCCTGCTTCATATTTTTGGGGAATGCCCTTTGGTGGCCCCCCTATGGTCTGAGATTAGAATTAAAGCTGATCCTCTGTTAGGGATACATGGTTTATTCACTCTGCAGATTTGTTTATTGGGGGATTATGCAACAGTTACAGTGAGGGAAAGGAGATATTATATTAATTTAATATCACTTACGGTTAAGGCCTTAGTATTAAAGCATTGGAAAGATCAGACTGTTATTACTTATCAAGAATGGCTAGCTGGGCTACTGTATAACTTAAGAATAGAGAAAACTATAACTAATTATAGATTTGCATAAATTCAATGCTACATGGGAGAAGTTTCATGATTTATGGACAATTGTTTCGTCACACTAAGCTGATGCATGTTTCTCATTTTTAAGTGAGGTATGGGTACAGTTTATTATAGAAGGAGATGAACAAGATCCCCCTGGTACAATTTTTTCTTTTTTTCCCCCTTACTCCCTTATTTTGCTTGGGGAAGTGGTATTGCTTCTCTTTTAGTTGCTTTCCTGATAGGGTTAGGGACATGGCCTGCAAGATCATAGTTAGGGGACTGGCTTTGGGAAGAGGGGTGGGGAGGATAGGATAATGGGGGAGGGAGGGGGAGGAGGAAGGGTATGTTAGGGTCAGATAGTTACTGCAATGTATAGGTATTAGTACTAATGTATATTTGTTGTATTCTTCAATGCATTATCTGTATTGTGAATCGTTTTGATAATGGAATAAAATATATTAAATTTCAAAAAAAATTACATTTTAATAACACAGTCTCACATCAAGTCAAGCAGTTGAAACGGTGCAAATCTGACTGTATGTAAACCCTGAAACAAAAGTAAAATTACAGTTTCACCAGTGCGTCGGGGTAAAATGACTATAGACACCCTAAACTGGATAGCTGGCTAATCTGGGCCTTTACTTGGAATCCTATGGTTGTCGAAGAGTGACTGCAGTTTGAGGATGGCAGTAGCCGTTCTCACCACATAACTCTGGAGGACAAAACACTTCTCTCCGAATTACTCCATGATGAAAGGGACAAAACTCCTCTGGGCTGCTGAATTTATATCCCCCCAAAGGCCGATGCACTATACTGCCACGTCACCAGGTGTCTAAGGTTTTCTTGCAGATCCCCAATCCCGCGACCTCTCAACATGAACATCCAGAAACATGGACGTAAACCTGTTGCCCGGTAACTGTAAATGGTGGCACTCTCTTAAAATAATGCAGAATTCAGCAAAAGCAGGACAGTGGGATCAAATGGACCCTGATGCAGGAGCACAATGCAGCAAATTGGGGGAAAATAAATATTCAAGGGCTTTTTTGGCAAAACATCTGGACGTAACTCCAGGAGACATAATCAGTTACATCCAAGAGTTATTTTTTTTCAGGGAGATTTGGGAAGACGGGTGAGATTACAGAAGTAACCCAAAAGTGAAGCACATACAACAAGTGAAAAATTTGTATGAAAATGCTTTATTTCACCTCAAATACGCTGTTACCACCTCAGTTAAGTAACATGATACAGGCATGGGAAAAAATGTCCAAAGCATTCACCAGTTCTTACTGGGTTTGCATACAAAGATGTGGAAATGTACCATAAAGGAGTGTAGCATGACAGTCTCACTAAGTTTTTTATCTGTTTATATAGTTTTGTTTCAAAAGCCATATCACTACATTTGCTTATTGCTTTCCTTGCATTTGGGTTTTGCATGGTCTTGGGGACTTTACAGGTAACCCATAGGTAACCAATCTTCATGCACTGATCCATATGACATGGTTCTACATTGGTTCATGGACATGTACAGCTAGTTTTAATAATGATAAAACCAAAACAAGTCAAGATAATCACCGTAAATGGTATACAGCAGTATTCATTGCCACCTGATGTGCAAATGGTTTTGATCGGTTTGACAGACATGGACCAGTGTTTGCATAATCAGAAAGAGGATGCCCATCCTGGATGGAACATAAGCCAGCCATCAAGAACAGTGCATGTTATTACTGCTTCTGTAAAGTTTGATTACAGACTACATTGCAATTACACAATATGTCACACAGTCTGTGAATAACTGTCCTCCCACCAGAAAACCAGTAACTCGGTTTAAAGCGTTGAAATGAAATATCCAGATGATAGTACAATGACTGTAATTGCATCATGCACTGCAGACATTGACATAAGAGAGTTTCACATGATCATCACCTCTCTCAATCCATTTGGATCTATTAGTGGTCCATGTTCACAGTTTGGGAACAGCTCACCATGGTTATGGTGAATGTCAAACACATGGTTTAGAATCAACTTCCACTTTGCTGCTACCATGTCCCCCACTCCACTGCTGGTTCTAGCACACCAGTACAGGTGGTGGCTGATCCCTTTGTCCACATAGCTAGCAAGGCACAGTCTCTCATTTTGACTTTGCTTCAGGTTTCTACCTGATCTCTACATTGAAATAAGCCTTATTAATATGTAGTGATGTGTTACAATAAACATTTTTCAGACTTATGTGCATAGCAATGCATGATAATAACATATGGTACTGGTAACAAAATACTTATATAAAAACAAAAGGTAATATTAAATGCACGATGAAAACCAAAAATAGAGTGAAAAACTACATTTCAAATGTGGGTCTTTTTAAGTAGTATGTAAATGAAAAATAAGTTACCTGTTCAACTAGTAACAATACTTAGATGAAACCTTTTGCAACGTGCCAGACGTCGAACCAGTGTTGTATCTCTTTTTCTTGTTCCCGCATGTGCTTTTTAACTCCAATGTGGTGGTCTGTTGTTAGAGACTCTATTTTCACTTCTGCTTATTTTACTTTTTGTACAGCATGCTTGAGTCCTTCAAGCTCCATCGCATTGGAGCTTGATACGTCATTGCTCTGAAAAAAGATATGACCATGTCAATATGATTGTGCAATAATGCATCATAGGGCATAAAGGACTGCAGTGTAGTGATGCCGGCAATAAGGAATTGTGCAATCTGAATCAGCTGCATATCAACAATCTTGGAGTGCACTGAGTCTGTCAGGGATTATGACCCAAATATTGCTGTGTGTCCAGGTGAACAGCAACGCGCATCACCACCGAGTTTAGCTGTACCTCCTCTCATCGCAATCAGTAAGGCCTCCTGATGCCTTCCCCAGACATGCCAGACAGATGGAACAAGATAACTGGACTGCATTAGATGGCATGCCCTGATCACTATTCTTGGCATATGTAGATACAACATGAAGTTTAAAATACATACAGGACTACCACGCTGAAATATATGGTGCTCACAGTCAGAAGGTTACCAACTGGAAGAGTCCCTAACCGTGTCTGTGTCTCCTAGCAGTGCCTATGTCCATTGCTGCAAACCATTTCAAATATTGCAAGGCCACCAATCATCCTTCAAAGAAAAACCTTCCCCGTGGAGAAGCATATCAAGCATACTTGCAGCAGTTGAACCAGGGCACTCTCAAAAACCATGGAAGTATGCTGCTTGTGTGGGGGACTGTCCACTTTCAACTCTGTGCAGCTGTTGAAGACAAAAATAAGGAAATAAAAACATAACTAGTAAAACAACAGTGACATGACTGGCCAGCAACTGCTGGATAATGATATAAGATCAATGACAAATCTGTTTTGCTGCTTAGCATCACAGTACTGTTCATACGTATAATCACAAATGACAGATCTTGTTTTACAGACCATGGGTTAAATGCAAGTCTTGCTAAACAGTGTCCCTGGAACTGTGATATATGCCAGCATCCCATGTATAAGCTGCATGGCCACTGTCATGCAGGGGGTGAATGATGTGTAGATGTGGGGGACAAGGTGACCCTTTTTCAGTAGCGAGACAGGGTCATCGAATGGATGGCTGTGGAGACAAGGATTGAGCACATGACATGCTGCTGTCCTTCTTTGGAATGGGTGGGCGCTCTCCTCCCACAATACTGCCACAGCCTGGTTGACCATGGGTGGTGCCAGTGCAGCAGAGGATACTGAACTCAAGAGAGGGTCAGGAGTTGATCAGGCACCTGAGCAAGGTTGAGTATCTACGCACCTCCATCTAATTGATCTTCCATGAGCACCGATGTCTGTAATGGGCTTCTGACAAGAAAGTAGGAGAAAGCAACATATCCACACCTGGAGATGTTACTCACATCAATGACTGGGGTGGCACAGTGATGCACCTCTGATTGTCGACTACTCATGAGGTCTTGCAGAAGGTAAGGGGTGGTCTCCTCCACTGCATCATGGTGGTTATCCATGGATCATGTGTGAATTGAGAGTGGGGCACTTACAGGAGCGACTGTCCTTTTGGTTACACCGACTGGGTGCTGTATTAATGACCCCAGTGAAGGGTGTTGATGTGCAGAGTTCGAGGAGCATTACAATTGAAAGAAAAAGTACCTTTCATTATAGTCCTCATTGCAATAGTCAGATTCATCACCAGTGTCTGAGTCCATAAAATGAGAGACCTCCTGATCTGGGTCTCTTCTGAATCATCCTCAAACTCAGAGTCATCATCTTCTTTGTCAGATGCAGAACTCGACATACTGTCAGTTGAAGCAATTGGCTCTACTTCTACTTGTGGTGCATCATACTGAGTACCGATCGATTCCATGGGACTGGAAGATAGAAAACCTGTACACCCTGTGTACATCAGTTATGTATGTCTGTGCCCTCTGGAAAATTGAGATTTTACACTGACATATTGTACATATTTCAGTGTTTGAGTGCCCTTTGTTGCAGTGATCTGGAAAAAATGTACTGTAACATATTTATTGCTGTACTGCTGTCTACTTTTGTATGATAAATCAAGTAGCCCACGGATCACTTTTCTGGCTGTACATTGCACTCAACCCAGTAACTTAATGTCACTCCTAATAACCTCCTTCACTCCCAACCATATCCTTATGTCATCCAGCAACGTACCCATGTTGCTGTCATCAGCAATCAGAGTGATATCACTATTGTGTCTCATCAGAATGTCTAATGAATATCACAAATAATACTGTTCCCATTACAGAACATATTGGAACACTAGTCATCACCATACTTTGTGATGAGAGGACACAACAGACCACACCACCACTCTCTGCAATCTTACTAGTAGCTATGCAGTGCAGTTGCTGTGAAGCAGCAGTCTTAAGGGGGACATTCTGAAGGATGCGATGCTGCCCTATCTGCTGGCACATCAGTGCAGTGCAGTGCAGACCACAGTGTGCACAGAGAAACTGGGGAGAGGTCTGAGGCACATCCCCCAACTGGTCCATCTTAATAACCCATATGCTGGTTTGGAGGAATGGGAATGTCCAACACAGATACTCACAGCTGGAACCAGGGTGGGTGGTTGAGACCTGCCAGCTGCAGTCCCAGGGAATGTAGAAATTTAACCCAGTTGAGTGTGAAGCTTCTCCTACAGTGGGACTCTGTTGTATGGTGTGTGAAATTAAGGATACCTAGCATGGTGGAGAGGGAGGTCAAGTGCATCCCAGTAAGTGCTGCATGGAGGGATGTGAACCAAATCAATAGGATCGCTAGGGCCTGGATGGAGGAGCTGAATGTCATTGTACAACTGGGCGAAAGCAAAGGGTAGAGTTATCCAGAGTACAGTATGATTTCTGGAAACTGGTAGTGGACCTTAAACTGGCAGCACATTTTGTTGCATTCTTGGAGGTGGTACCGGTGCAAGGCATGGGCGAAGCCAGTGCACTTCACATCCAAACCTTAAAGTACTGATTGAAGGATTGGTGTGGAAGGCAATGATTTTGCTTCATAGGGGACTGTTGCCCAATATGGGCAAATGCATGCTTATATCATGAGGATGGCATGCATCTGTCACAAAAGGGTACCTCAGTCCTTATTGAGAAGTTGAAATGCTTCAGCAGAGAGAATTTAAACTTGCCTGGGGGAGAGCAAGGAGACACCGGTTGCAGGAACACCCACCATGAGGCTATGCTAATGTAAAGTTGATGCTAACAACAACTGAAGTGAGCTGTGAGTGACAGGAATTGGAAAAATTTATAAGGGGTGATAAAATGGGGGTACAGTAGCACATGACAATGAATACAGGGGTTGGGGAAGAGATAAAGTACAGAAAACAGTAAAGAGAGAGCAGGGAGTAAAAGATGTAAGGTTAAGGTTCACAAGTGACCCGCAATCTGGGAAAAAAATGTTCCAGACCTGAAACCTTGATGACATGGGCATAACAGACACATGGTATTCTGCTACTCACATTTGGCACATCAATATAACAGGCTATACAGTGTTTAGAAGGGACAGGAAGGCCCGCTGGCGCAACGGTAGAGATTTCTGCTTGCGATGCGGCGACCGAGTTCGGGAACGGACCCGAGTCGTCGGAGAGCCGGCCGGGGGAGAGGGATGGAGCATCCTATGGACCGCTCTCCTTCTCCGGGGGGAGGTTGGGGGCAGCATCCGGACCACTGAGGACTCCTGGTGGAGACTGAGAGCACTCGTGCTGCCATGCTAGTTTCTGCGGGAGGCGGGGCGGGCGCTGGCGTCATTGCACGTCCCCGCCTCCGGGATGGAAAAAACACAAGAAACGGGAGAGGGGAGATCCTCCATCTAGGTGAAGCCTCCCCAGGCTTCAATTCACCCCTGCCGCTGCACTCCCAACTAGTTACTGGTTCCGCGGCACTGGAATTAGGGGAACCAGTGCCATGGCCTCGCCCTCCGGGGGGGCAAGCCGGAGGTGACGGGAGGGGCGGCAAATAGGCAGGTGGTGGAAGCTCGGGGCCGTGACCAGGCGGATGGCGGCGGATCCCCAGATAAAAAAAAAAAAAGAAGGGACAGGGAAGGTCAAAGGGGTGAGGGCACAGTACATAGAAGACAGTGGTAGGCTAAAGAACTGTGGTCACCCTTGGACAAGAAATGGCACAGCAATACATACAGAGGTGATCTAAAGACCTCCTGCACAGAGGGAGGAAGGGACATGGAACTACTGGAGGAAATTCATGACATGGTAGGTAAAGGTGAAATCCTGTTGATGGGAGCACCCAGGCAGCTGCTTCATCCAGAAGCACGTCCATCATGTAATCCTTGCAGAGAGTTAGACTCAGCCATGTGGTGAACGCCTGCACCAGGGACAAATCAATTCAAGAACTGGTATCAATAAATGTGAACATAGTCGAAATAATGAATGTTGAAGGGAAGGTGGGATACTGTGAGTACAAAATGCTGTGGTTTGACATAGAGTCAGGGACTCAAGTAAGCCAAGCACATGAAAAACCATTACATTTCATGCAGACACATGGGTAAGTAGGAAATTAGATAGTTGCTATGCAGTGGATGTTGTGTACCTGGACTTCAGTAATGCAGTCGACTCGGTACCACATGGGAGGCTGGGAGTAAGTTAGAAGGCACAGGGGGTGTGTGAAAAGCTGGTGAGGCAGGTAGGAAACTGTCTTCAGGGAATGCAGCAGAGGGTGGTGGTAGGTTGTGAGCTGTTGTCCACAAGAATACTGACTAGTGGCATTGCGCAGAGCTCTGTGTTTGGACCGGTATTGTTGGTGATAGTCATTGCAGACATATAATTGGGCATCAAAAGCAAAACAAGTCAGTTTGCTGACGACACCAAGATGGGAGCAGTGGTGGACAACAGAAGGGGATGGCAGGGGTTGCAGGATGATCTGCCAAAGCTATAAACTTGGTCTGACACCTGTCGAGTGTGGTTCAATGTCAACAAGTGGAAGGTGATGAATTTGGGGGTGAAAACAACAATGAGGAGTTAGCAGCTGGAGTGAGTGAAGGTAGCAGAGACAGATACTAACATACTAAGATACGAAGATGCAAACAGCTTAGGCCACATGGGCTGTCTTGTCTGGTGCAGTTTCAGTACCCCATTCAGGCACCATTTCCGACCACATCACACAACCCTGACATCACATCCCCTACCAGGGCCCCCCTTCCCCCCACCGTGGTTGGAAATACTCAACTTCACCATCCCACAATACCTGTCCCAGCCTCTCTTGAATCCTTCCACAGACACAGCTGCCACCAGCTCACTAGCATCTCCTTAATTATTATCGCCATAAGCTTTCCCACTATTGAAGTGAGACTTGCATGCCGATAATTTCCTGGATTGTCCCTAGGCCCACTTTTGTGTATGGGCACCCTGCAGTCCTGAGGCACACAACCCATTTCAAGGCAGGTGCTAAACATGTCTGCCAGTGGCTCAGCTGACACCTCTACTATCTCCGTCAGCACCCTGGGTGGATGCCATCAGGACCGGTGCCTTGTCCACCCTTATGGCCCTGAACCTCTCTAGCACCCTACTCCCCATGATTCTTGAGTCTGTCATCTCCACTGCCCCTCCCCACACTCCCAGTCCATGGTGGTAGTGGTCCATCCTTCTCGTTAGTGAAAACAGAGCAAAAGTACTCATTCAGTACTTCTGCTTGTTCGACTCCTTTTACACCCATTTCCTCCCTACTTTATCTTCACTATATGGTCCTTGCACTTCCTCTATTCCTGACATATCTAAATAAGTCCTTCTCCCCTCCCTTTATGCCTAACCTCAGCTCCCTGGCAGCCTTGGCTATTGCCACCCACTTGTTCACCACCCTGGACTAATTCCTGTTTGCCTTTCTATCCTCCTTCCTAGTTCTCCTAAACTTCATGTACATAGCCCTCTTCACCCTACCCCACTCCAGCACTTCACTGTTCAGCCAGCATGGTTTCATGGCTCTGCCCTTCTTGCGCCTACTCCTGGTGCAGGCTTCTGTAGCCTGTGCTGGCCCAGTTTTGATAGTTTCCCACTTTTGTTCTGCATCCATCTCTGGCCTAATACCCTGGAGACTCCCTTGCAGTATTTCCCTCATCCTCACAAAGTCTACACTCCTAAAATCCACCACCCTAGTACCTCTACCTCCAGTCTTCCTGCCTAACATGAGTATGAACCAACACTGTTTGGTGGTCGCTATCAGCTAGTGGGTCTTCAAACCTTACTTCTATCACCACTTCCTCATTTGACAGCACCAGGTCCAGTGTATTACCTAGTCTTGTAGGCCCCTTACCATTTGCATCAGGATACCCTACTGGATTGCATCCAGTATCACCTGCTGTCTTGTGCTGCTGGTGGCAGATGTGCTCCAATCAACCCCTGGTAGATTGAAATCACCCACCATCACCATGCTCCCTTTTCTACACACCCTCCATATTTGATCTGCTTGCTCCCTGTCCAGTTCTTTTGATTGAGCTGAAGGTCTGCACACCACCCAAAGCCCCAGATTTCTACCCTTGAGTCACAAAGCTGCACCCATAGTGTCTCTGTCCTTCCTTCCTCCCACTGCCCCTCATCGGTTGACCCTTCTCTCACATAGAGTGCTACCTCACTCAACCTCCCAACCCCTGTCCTTCCATTATACTTACCCCAGAATTGCCAGATCCCAGTCATGGTACTGGGTGACCCAAGTCTCAGCCACTACAGCAATGTCACATTTCCCATCTGACAGGAGCACCTGAAGTTCAGCAGTTTTATTTCCCAGGCTTCTCACATTCAGGGAGACCACCCTCCATACGTCTCCCTCCTTGTTATCTCTTCTCTCCTCTCCTCCTTAGTTTGCTCCCCTTCTCTTGGTGATCCGCTCTCTCTATCTGCACTCTTATTACAGTGGGGTAGTGCCCTCTGTACTCCAACCTGGCAACCCTGCATGCACCCTCCCTGTGTTGCTCCGCCTCAGCCTTTACCCATAAAAAGGGGTGTGAGCTTCCTAGGATCTCCTTTCCAGACCTTTTCCTATCAGCAGTACTCTTGCCACCCAAACTCCTAGTTTAAATCAACCGTATTTGCTATACATTCCACTAATCCACTTTTCAGTACTTCTGTCCCTTCCCCGCTCAAGTGTAACCTGACCCTGCATATAAGTCACTGTTGTCCCAGATCATAACCCAGTCCGTCACTAAGCCATACTTCTTGTTATGGCACAATCCCTCAGCCACTCATTGAACTCCTCTATCCTTCTTTTCCTCACTGAACTCGCACACAGTACTGTAAGTACCTCAGAGAATGCCACAGACCCCACAACCTCCTTGCCCTGCCTACCTAACTCCTCAAACCTCCCTTTACCACCTCTACAGACTCTGCCACCAAGTCATTTATACCCATGTGCATCACTGTGTGGTTTCTTGCTCCCCTTCCTGAGCTCTTGAGAAGTGCCTGCCCCACCTTTCCTGCAGTCAACCGGGGATAGCTTCAACCCAGACCAGCTGTGGCTTTCCCAACTGCCATCCCATGTGACCCCCTTCAGTATAGAATCCCCCAGCACAATTACCCACCCCGTTTCATATTCCCATACCCCCTCCACTCCCTTTTACATCTGCCTCATCACCAGGGTCAACAATGCAATGCACCTTAAAATCACCCTTTGCACCATCTGTGACTCCTACAGGTTCCTCCCCATTTCTCCCCTCCTACTGTCTCTGTCCTGCTCCTCCCACCCTACTCCCTTACCAACCTGACTCCTGACTTCTGTGCATCCACTAACCTTCCACCGCCCCTTCCTCTGATCTCCGACCCTCCCTTACACCCTCCGATGCCAACTCTGAGCATCTATTCCCCCAAACCCCTATTGGAGCCCCTCTCCTCATTTTCCCTGCTTTGAGTGTTCTTTACCTTGGTTGCATCCACCTCTCACTCCTTCCTTAGTAGCACCCCATCAACCCTTCTGTTCTTGTTTGGCCCTTTCCCTTTGCCAGTCTGAAACTCTCCTTGCCCACCTCTCCCCTGGTATGGTGCTTCTCCCACTCACTCCTGAATAGTCCCACACAAAAGATTAATAAACAAATTAGCCAGCCTGGGAGTGGGTCCCAGGATGGTAGCCTCGGTAAAACACTGGCTAGACAATAGGACACGGCGGGTAATAGTAAATGGAGTCCACAGTGAAGAAAGGGGGGTTACTAGTAGGGTACCTCAGGGTTCAGTACTAGGGCCAGTCCTTTTTAATGTCTTTATAAGTGACATTGCAGAGGGACTGGAAGGGAAAGTATGTCTCTTTGTCAGTGTCTTTTGAAAATGGTAAAAGCTGCGAGTGTAGCCTTTACCATTTGTGCACCCAACCACGTAGCAGTGTTTCATGATGGCACTGAGGTGAAGAAAAGAAACATAGCATACTACACTGATGAAACATTAAAATAAGCTAACAATCAAATTAGTATGTCAGTTACTGAAATGTTAGTACATAAACATATATAATTGATTGAAATTTGAGCAAACATTCAGGTGAGCATCAACCACAACCAGACATGATGTAAAAACAAAACAAGGTGCTGCGTCTGCATGTGGTCTAAAAGCAAAACAAAATGGTTATATTAAATGCATGCTGAAAATAGAAAATAGAGTTACAGATCAATGTTTGACCTTAAGTCTGCTTCAGGAAATAGTTAAAGAAAAAAACAAAGTTAGACAGGGACACAAATGGTAAAAGTTAGTAAAACATAAGCATAACATTTAAAGGGCATCAGTCACAACAGATTAGCTTATGTCTGAAGATAGTCGCACTAAGATTTTGACATTTAATGAGCCATTGTACAATATTCACTGATGAATGCACTTACGTGGAGCAGGAACACCACTGTGATTTCAGTGGTCAGGGAAAACAGAAGAAAAAATTGCAGTTTAGGCAGCACACACTGATGCATGGCACTAAGAAGAAGGGTGCCACCAGTACCATCACTGGTGTATGATGATCACAGGGTTCAGGTGGTACAGAAAGGATAGGTACAATGGTAATGTGTGGGTATCACTGTTGGGGAGGTATCAAGTGTGTAGGGAGGAAGGACAGGAGGGAGGACAGAAGCACCATGGATGCAGTTCAAAGACACAAAGAATATGACACTAAGGTAGGCGTAATGTACAGTCCAACGGCTTAGGTTCAGTGACCATGATAGGGAATTAGCATAACAAATTACAATGGTATGTAGGAGGGGGAACAAAGTGGTGGTGGATTACTTTAACCTACCTTGGGTGGAGTATAGCACACCTGCAAACATGGCAGCAAGGGAGCGGGTACAGTTAACGCTCTATGGAAATTGTACTTGATAATGGAAAGTAAGGAAACTGGAAGTGAAGGAACAACTTGCTTGGGAGAGAACAATGCTTGGTGTTGTACACAATCAACATGGGGATGGAAACAGGGTGCACAACTGCAAAGGTGATTGATTTTATGGCGGGCATTTTGTTAGAAGATGGGGTACATTTTCAGCAGGCAACAAGATGGCATGCAAAACACACATGGATGCAAGAGACAAGAAAGGCTGCAAGTAGAAAAACAGAAGAAGGTATGGGCAAAGGAAACCTGTTGATTGACATAAGAGTTAAAGTAAGGGGTATTGGACAAGAGGGCAGCATTTTAGAGGCACAGGAAATCAGGGATGGATGAAGACAAAGATACATACAATGAAAAATTACCGGTAAATCACAATGTTGGACATGTTGTCCAAGGTGTATTATAATTAATACTGGCACAAGGTATCCACATTTTTAAAAGGGAAGATCAAATAGTGAGAATACAGAAGGAGGTGGGTGGGATGGACAAATGGGGGTAACTGGCAAAAGCAAAAAATGACTGAATAATTCTGCTCAGTATTCACAAAGGCAAAGGGTGGTGGAAAGGGAAGCGGTGGTGGGAGTGGCTGGTAGGAGTGAATAGGAAGATAGATGTAGCAATTACAGAAAGCAGTATACTTCATGGGTTGAAGACATTAAAGAAGGACAAAGCACATGGACCAGATGTAATCAACCCTATAGTAGTAGGATAGCTGACAGTGGTCCTAGCAGGGCCAGTGGCCCACCATTTCAATAACTCCATAGACAGGGGATGTGTATCACCAGACTACAGACTTGCTAATGTGGGCTACTATCCATAAAAGTGAAATAAAGGATAAGCCATGGTACTACAGGCCAGTATCCCCTGGAAAAATCATGGGAAGACTGTTGGAGGCCATCCAAAATGAAACTTTGGTGATCTTCTTGGTGTAAAATGGTCTCTAGAGAAATGAGCACCACTGGTTTGTAGGTCATTCACCACCTGGAGTACTGCGTGCAGTGCTCGCATGTTTCTGAACACATGTCCTGAACAGGACATGAAACTGTGGGGTGGGTCCAGTGGAGAAACAGAAAGATGATCAGGGAGATCAAGCTGTGTTAAACCAGACTAGTGTATTTCAATATGTATTCTGTGGAAGACAAGAGGGATAGTGCCATCATTGGTTAAAAAGTGCTTGTGCCTAGAAGCCAAATAATGATATGTTTACTGTTAGCAAAGTACAATAATCCAGCCAACTTCTTGTATAAATGTCAATAATAGAAAAAGTTGTGCCATTAAAAAACTATCAGTGAACAGTATGAGTGACCACCCAAAAAATAAAATAAAATATGATATCAGTAAACAGTGTATGTTGATTTGGAACACATCTGAGGTAGTCAATGTGAACAATGAAGCACTGTTTCATGCATCAACATTGGATAGTACTTTGAAGGTGGATAGTTGTACCTGCACCGTTGCTGGCTCCTGTGGGGGTACCCTCTAATTACTACAGTGTGAAAGATACCATACAGTAAGAAACCGTATTCTACTTAGAAATAACACACTGTATTTGAATTAGTACTTGTAAGACATAAAAAAATAACAGATAATATGAGACACATTAATAAAAATTTAATCGGGAAGTATGCAGCTGTTTGACAGTACATAGAGTGAATGGAAATTCCTAGAAGATAAGTTTATTTTTTTTTTATCACATCTTTATTTATCTCCTCTGGTCAGCCACCCCATTCCGACTGACTCCCCAGCCACGTCCGTCCGTCCCGTAAAAGCTGGTGCTTACCTTGTACCCTGACCGAAGGCGAACCTGTGGGTCGGTCCTCATCTTGCTGCCGCCAGCATTTTCTCCTCCGGTTTTCACCCAGGAGCCCCAGGAGTAGGAGTGCATGCTTGTGCAGGTGCACATATGCCCTATGGCCCCTGTTACAGCTCCTTTCCCCCACCCCATGGCCTAGCGCCCCGTCCCCATCTAGCCCGTGCCACTCCCAGCCCCCACTAGGAGTCACTATTGGCCAAGGGGTGCCGCTTCACCTCCTTGGAATGGAAAGCCTGCTTGTTGGCAGCTCAATCCAGCTCTGCCTCCCCCCCCACTGCCAACCTCCGGTGACCCAAACTCGTTCCTGAACCCAGGTCACTGGCATGCTACGAGGTTAGGCGTCCAGCACCTTAGCCCTCACTTAACACCTCCGGGCCGGCAAAGATGACTTATTAAATGAATGGGCTGATATCATGCCATATCCAGCTCAGCCTTATGTTGCCGTATGTTGCCCCCCCCAAACCAAAATTCAGGCGCACCTACAGTAATCACATCATGGAGTGTTATACTTCAATCAAAACCATGATGACAGAAAATTAATAAGAATAGCACAACTACAATGGAAACCATCATCATGATGGCTGAACTAAATCCAACTGAAAACTGACTGATTAAAATGAAGGTAACATTGAGAGAAATCACCAAAAAGATGTGGGAGATATGGGGCACACGCAGTATTGAAAATAAAAGCTGTCTGCTTTTGGCACTATGCAGTTGTGCAACTCCTCTCCACTGACAGACTACTACCAGAACAGGGGGTGATAAAGCAATGCAGTATGAGGTCAAAACTAAAAGGATAGGCAATAAATAAAAAAGATAGAAAGGCACCTCAATTTCCCAGTAAAATGCCAAACCATGATTCATCAAACAGCTGCACACATACCAATAATGATGCACATAGAGGAGTGCACTGTCAAACGAGTAAAGAACTATTGAATAGTATTCTCACATTGCGCATCAAAGTAAAACGGCATGAAATTAGGACAATTAGTGTCAGACTAGAATAATTTCAAGGAAAGATGGCAATACTCCATGAATACACTTCAGCACATCGCACGGGAAAACTAGAGCCACTTATAAGACAGCTGTCAAAGTGTCATCCCTCTGAATGATGTCATCACGCAGGACACTCTCAGAAGCTGGGCATGCATAGCATCAAAACAGAAACCACGCACCGGCCCGGTGGCGCTGAGGGTTGAGGCAATGGATGCCACACCTTGCGCTGCACTGGTGACCTGGGTTCAGGAACAAGCCTGGGCTGCTGGGGGTCAGCAGGGGAGGGAGAGGTTTGGGCATCCATTGGACAGCTCTCCTCTCCTGGCAGGGAGGGGGGTCTGCACTCAGCACTTGACTGGCCTCTGGCGGAAGCCAGGGGCAGGGCAAGTGTAGAGCAATACTTGGGGATGGGGAGTGGTGACGTCAGAGGTGATGCCATAATGTCAGGGTGCGTGCCACTCCTCCAGGAAAAAGGGGCAAAAATTGGTGACCAGTCTCCTAGATGACGGAGCACAGATAGAGACCCTGATTGCCCGCACCTGCCTGGCAACCCAATGACTCCGACGAAAGTTGATTGTCTCAGGGCAAATCTGCCCCACCCATACCCACCTGGGAGGTACAGCCAAGGCTCCATGGGGACTCGACAGAGAACCAGGTGGGTTGTGGTGTGGGGACAATGTATGTGTCTCCTGAAGGAATGGTGACCGGTCACTGGGGAGAGGAGCATAAAGTGTATAAAAAAAAAAAAGGCAGAACCCACTGACGGGCTACAGACAGAGGAATGAAAAAGGTATGAAAATTAAATTTTTGGGAGGATTTTAAAATAAAAACAAGCACACACAGGGTTCAGTAGCCAATTCTTTATTGAAAGACACATTTATGATGGCACCATGAAGCTTTGCATTTGATCTTTAATGACACCTCAAGAGATAGAATTCGTACAGCTTTTTCAGTATCAAAGGATATTCTGATTGACTTTAATGACTGGCCATCTGAAAATGCGCTTTCTAATGCAGCATAGATCAAGACAACCAAAGGAAAGTGGATTCCAGACCCGACTTGGGAAACCTTTTTGCAGGTTACTGTGGATCGAGGGGGGGCCCCATGTGAACCATTCATCTTCGCTGGTGCAATGAATACTCAAATTTCAAAATGGCAGGTACCTGAAAAACATTTGACTGCAAATAGAGAACTGAATAAAAATAATGAGAGTGTTACAGAACTCAGGGAAACAAATAACCAGGCTCACGAAGAAGACTCTCCCACCTCCCCTCTCCCCACCACCCCACCCCTCACGGGAGGAGAGAAGGTGCACAGGGCCAACATTTTTCCAACTATTTAGAAATAATAGACTTGAGCATGCTCCTAGATGCAACTCTGTGTGCCTTATGTACAGGGGGTTAACTGATCATCCTGATAGGGTCAATGTGGCCCAATGTCTGTTAAAAGAATCAATGTCTTTTCAAGCTTCTGAAGTGTATGCTCTTATTCATGTGTCCAATGAGGACATATTTGATATAAGCTTAAAGACAACAGTTAGTTTAAAGAAATTTTGGAGGAAATATGATGGCTTAAATTCCTCCCAGATATGGACCCATTTTTTTTGCTATTCCTTTTACCAAACCTCTGCTTAAAACAGTTACAATTATGTTCAGGAATGAGGACATTCAGAGTAGTGATTTTCAATTCTGGTTAGAGGAAAAATTTAGTTTTATGTTCACCAGAAGCTATTATAGACTCAGAAGGCATTTGGACTGGGGGTGGAGTTTTAAGGTAAAATTACATCAGAAAGATAACAAGGTCTTGCATAGTCCAAATAGCTTTTTCTTTGGTAGGGTTTGAGGTGTATGCTTTTATCCTGGCCAACCCAAGGCCTGTTACAAGTGTGGATATCGTATGCACTTAAGTAGCACCTGTGACAGATTGAAATCTGCACTACGTGGGGAATTTGATCATGTTAGTTATGCCTGTAGAAATGTGTTTAAGTGTAACCTACAGTATGTGAGGAACAGGGACATGTCTATCATCAGTGTCCATGGGCAGGCCAAAATAGACCGAGGGGCCTGCACAGGAACACTTGATTAATCAGGCACAGGAAAGAAGTACACCCCAGAAGGATAGACGTCCTTGTGAGGATAGGGCTGGCCCCATGGAAACACATAAACAGGACCTAACCCCAAGCTAATTCAAACAAGTCCACATATACTACTAATAAGAAAAGATCTTCTCCTCTCCCCCCTCTAAAGAGGCTGAATCACAAGCAAATGTATCCTCAGAACAAACATGGGAGACAATGGTATTGTCACAACAGGAGATGCTCCCTCACTCAGATTTTCAATTGCCCAGCTCACGTAGACTTACAAGGGCTTCAAGTAAGCACTTATCACATACTATTCCCATCCCATTACAAAACTCTTTTCAGGCCTTACAAAATAAAGATGGGGTGAATCAGAACCAGAGTCTGATATCTTCTTAAGGTCTGAGGTTTGCTCAGAGGCTGACATAGAAGAAGAACACACATCTGGGACTTTGGAAACAAAGAAAAAAGAAAGGTAGGAAGAGAAAATTAAAGAATGTAGCTGGCATGTAATAATATGCATGGCTTCCCTACAGCTAGTCTCTTTAAACACTTGTACAGTAGTATTAAAAACTACAAAACAAGATTAGCTGTTTTTTTCTTATTTACAGAACATGTATCTAGATTTAATTTTTCTCCAAGAAACTAGGCTGTCATCACTGCAGGAGGTATCTCAAGTCAAAATAGGTTGATTATGGGGACCATCTTTTTGGTCTTTTGGACCTGGTACAGCAGACAGAATAGTTATTCTGTTTAAAAACACCCAAGTACAAATTCTCAAACTGAGAGATATTTTGCCTGGTAGAGCTCTTTTATTGGATTGTAATTTTAAAGGGTTTGTTTTACATCTCATAAACACCTATGCTTCTCAAAGCAAGGGCGCAAGGATAGAACTATTTAATAAAATTAGACATTTTCTTCATACTTCAAGACAGGTTATATGGGAAGGGGATATGAGCTGTGACCTAGATATAAAAAATTAAAGACTCTATTCAAAGGAAAACATACTGGCCCAGATATTCAAAGGGGTTGCACTTGGCGCAACAGAGTTGCGCTGGTGCAACCCCACATTACACCCCAGTGGGATATTGAAAAGGCTGCCTGGCACAGTGCAACTCCCTATGCACCAGGGCACAATGTAATGGTATGCAGCACAGATGCATGGGGCATGCCCTTGCATATGCGGTACATCCCGATATTCATCCCAGGATGTGCGGCACATACACTGGTGCAACCCTGCATTGCTCCACATAGGGGGACTCAAAGTTGAGCCCTTGCAGAGTAGGCACAACTCTCAGCCACCCAAAGGTGGGCTGCAGTATTGCAGGGTGCAACACAGCAGCCCAGCCTTGGGCGGCCACCTGCCCACCCAAAACACCATCCACAATCACACACTGACCTGCCCCACTGTAGCCACGATCACTTGGCAGATGTATAATACAATATCCCTGGTAGTCTAGTAGACCCCCCAGTCCCCGTTACCCTGATGCATATCATACATGACCATCCCTGGTGGTCTAGTGGAAAACCCCCTGCCCGTTGCTGCGATTGTGGTAAATGTACATTACATTGATCCCTGGTAGTCTAGTGGACCACCCTCCCCGATCATGGTTCAATGCCCACACGCATGTCCCTGGTAATCCAGTGCACCCCACCCCTCCCACCCACACAGGACCCTTGCACACCGCTCCCCCCTGTTATCATGACAGCTGCATCCTGCCTGCATACCGCCCGGCCACCCACCGAATAACAGGTACAGTATAGGCTGTAAGTCCTTTGGACCCCTCTGTGGACCAGTGGGCTTGCAGGATATACTGTACTAGACAGTCCCAAGTATGTGAATGATTCATTCACATATTTAGGACTGTCTAGTACTGTACTTTTCATTTGGCAGGTGGCCAGGTGATATGCTGATAGGGTGCAGCTGCCGACCAATGATGGTGGGGGGCGGGGTGAGCAAGGGGTCCTGTGTGGATGGGATGGGTTGGGGGTGCCACTGGATCACCAGGGACATGTGTGTGGGTGTTGAACCACAATCGGGGACTTGGGATGGAAGGGGTCAACTAGACTACCAGGGATTGTTGTAATTTAAGTTTACCGTGATCATGGCAACTAGCAGGGGGGTTCCATTAGAACACCAGGGATGGTCATGTATATTATATATTGAGGGTATCGGGAACTAGGGAAGGCCACTATATTACCAGGGATTTCTTTGTATACATCTACTGCGTGATCGCGGCTACAGGGCGGGGGATGCCCTGGGATCCCCACAGCTTACATCATGCTGTGCATGGTGCCAAGTGTAAGTTGGTGGGCTGACCTTCACAAAGCGTGCAAATAGAGCCATAATGACATGCAAATGGCCCCATTTGTGCCTTGCATATATTATGACCTAATTTGCATGCCACCTGCTGAAAATCACAGGTAATGCACCTAGCGCAACTGCACTTGCGCTGGCACATCCCCGTGCTCCCTATCTGTGACTTGTGCCAGTGCAGTGCCACTGCTCCATGCACAACATTTGTGCTGCCCCTGCCATATTCAGCGGTGCTGCACCATGGTGCAACCCCATTGAATATCACCTGACCTGACCCCAGCACATCACAGTTGCACTGCGCCCAGGCTTGCACCACTGCCTGGTGTAGTCTGAATATCTGGGCCACTGTGATTCCCATGCTTTAAAAAACATAATCACTGCTGCAGGGATATTCGATACTTACAGATCTTTACATAATAGTTTTACTTACAGAAGCACCTTTTTTACCAGAATAGATTATGTATTTTTATCTAAAAATATATCAGCTAATAAATTTACAATAATAGTTCCTTGTGAATTTTCTGTCCATTTTCTTCTAAAATGTTATATAAGTTTTAAAAATGTTCCCCCCAATTTTCTCTCAATGACTAAAAGATAGAAGCTGAATACATCAATGTTAGACTCTGAGGAGATAAAAAAAGGGATATCAACATTGCTTCAGGACAAAAAATCGGTCCTTTGCATGTATGATGACTGGTGGTCCTGGTGGTCAGACACGCAAATAGATATAAAGCATTTTTTCATGAAATGTGGGACACATAAGTCTAACACAGATTATTTACAGTATTTAGATCTTAGAAATCAGTTCTATAAATTAATGTCTCAAACCAAATTCATCAGATCATAGAATTAAAACACAGATTGATAACGTAATAGCAAAAATGTTTCAATATCAGTATAATCGTGCAGCCACATTGGAGGCTGTGATGATATTTGGCACTGAAAAGCAGCCTTACGTGGACCCTTACTCTGCATGTAAACAAAAAAGGAACAAAAACTAATGGAAGGTTTGATAGATTCAACCAGAATATTAAAAACTTCTGATGTAGGAATGTTGGCTGTAGTAGAAAAAGCTCTCTCAGATCAATTCAGTAGGGCTTTTCAACCAAGTACTGATTGGCAGGACATAATAAAGTATCCTACTCCAACAATATCCACTGAAATGGCCAAAATGTTAAGAAACCCTATTTCCCTGGACAGAGTACAGGAGGCTATTCAATTTTTTAATGCCAGGCTTCTCTCCTGGCGTAGATCAGCTTACAAATGAATTCTATAGAACCTTTTTGCTGGATCTTGGGGAGTTATTAGTTGAGGTTTTTAATGAAATGCTACAATCCAAATCTCACTTTACAAAGTTTGCTCAAGCTATAGTAATTTTGCTGCATAAAAAAGGGGAAAAACATCACTTTAATAATTGGAGACCTATTAGTCTCCTAAATACTGAATATAAATTATTTGCTTCTATCTTGTGTAAAAGGCTTCAAAAAGCAGCATTAGAAGTTGTACATTTTTCTCAGATATGTTCCATTCCTGGTAGGAACATAAATCAGAACTTACTTCTATTAAGAGATGTTATAGAATATAGTAGTCAAGGGAAAATAACAGGCTTCCTTGTGGCCCTAGATCAATCAAAAGCTTTTGATAACATTTCACACCAGTTCCTTTTTAAAGTATTACAAGAATATGGAATTCCAGATAAATTTATATCAGGAGTTAAAACTCTGTATAAATTGGCACAAATTATTCCTTCTGTTAATGGATTATTGGGAGAAGCTATACCTTTAAGGAGAGGGGTAGGACAGGGTTGTCCAATCAGTCCACTTTGATATGCATTTGCATTAGATCCAATTGTGAGGCAATTAATTTGGGAACAAAGTATTGGAAGTATTTCTCCACACATTGATATGGCTCTGCAAAAAAAATAGCTACGTATGCAGATGACGTATTTTTGTGAAGGATAAATTATCAGGGTCAAGGGCAATAAAAATACTACAAGCTAGGAACAAATACATCATAAGAACTATCAGTTGCTAATATAACTATTTCCAGTGATAAAATTAAGATATTGGGTCTAGTTTTGGGGAATTGAAATATAGCATATCAACATTGGGAGGAAAAAATAATAACATGTGAAAAGAAAGTACAAATTTGGAAGGCATGGGCACTTTCAAAAAGAAAACAGGTACAAATAACAAAGAAATTTATTTTACCCATGTTACTCCACATTAGTTAAATTTACCCCATACCCATACAGCTGGAAGCCAGATTATTCAGTTGTTTCTTCCAGATATTGTGGGGTAGCAGGCTTAATGCTGTTAAAAGAGAATTTACTTACTGTATCTACCTCATAAGAAAGGGGGATTAAATATCATTAATCCACTGTTTTTCTACCATACCTTCTTTACTCAACCTACACTGAAATTAAGGGATAGTACAATTCAGCATCCATGGCAGGAATGGACATGTTTATTATTTAAACCTTTATTTGATAAATGGATTACAGCTCTTCCCAGATTACTTCCTACGATGAAAATTCCAGAATTTGTGGTTCCAGCAATAAAAAACTTAGAATTTGGAAAGTGGACAAAAGTACAATAAATAGTAGTAATAGAAAGCAGTTATATGCACACATAATCGAAAAGAATTTGGCAAAAATGGCAGACTTTTCTAAATGTCCACTGACTAAAATGGAGCCTCCCCTCAGGAAATTGAATGACATCAGAGTCCCACAAAAGATATGGGATGTCTTATTGCTCAGCTGCCATGCCAAACTGGGTGTGAAAGGGAATTTGAAACAGAAATCCAATGCAGAAAGGCAATGTTTAATAGAGGAGTGCTCTGGGATTGAGGAAACTTTGGAAAAATGTTTATGGAATGCCCCTATGCTATACAGTTTTGGAAGTTTTAGCTACTAGATTGAGATGGTTGTTTCTTATTTATATAACTTATGAAATCCTTGTACTGGGAGATTATCCTATTTCTATGAAAAAGTACCACCTGAGTACATTGCATGTGATTTTTGCTTGTATAAAATTTTACATGTGGCAGGCAAGATGTCAGTTTTCGCTACAACATCTGCAAACTTCACACATTGCCATAATGCATCAAATAGAAGAAGGTGTTCAAAATGTTAAGAAACAGGATTATCAAAAGTATGATATTGCTACAGCTGATTCATATTGGAAATGTATAAACTGGATTTAGTATGTGAAGATTATAAATATGATATATGTATGTTATTTACTATCTTGTGGACTGTCATGAATATTTTTTTTATAAACTTCATTTTTGGATGTACAATTTGTTAGTTTGTTGTGTTATCTATATAAATATAAACTCCCCAACTCGGCTGTAGGGGGACCCTTTTGCTGTCTGGCTGAGTGCCAAGATGGCAGCTGCAGGAAGATATATCAGCACGATATTGTACCATATCTTCTTGTCATGATATCTTGGAGACCGTAGACCATCTATACTTCAATTGTCCCTTTATTGTACAATTTTGGTCTCTGCTCCAGATAACATGGGTGACCTTCCCATTCTACCTTATTTCCCCTGACATTTTATTTTTCAGCATTCTCCCCCATTATAGTTTCTCTTACCATGCTGGAACTTTTCAGCTATTATTGACTACTCTCAATTACTGGATTTGGCTTGCACAGTGCAAATTGACATTGCAACAGCTTGAATTACAACAAGCACAACTTCTTCATACCATCTCCAGTAGCATTCTTAAAATTAGGGATCATGAATGGCTTACCCTCCCACAAGACAGTTATTTTGATAGATGGGGGGGGGCATTTTCTTGGTTGCAATGACTTTATGTGGGGATCATTAACACTGAAGTTTTTTTGAACTGTTATTGTTCTCCTTTTCTATATTGTTTTCCCTCCTGTTCCCAATGTGTTTGTAATTCTGTATGATTTTTTTACCTATGGTCTTATTTGCATTTTTATGTTTACCTTATTTCCTGAATAAAAAATTCCCCTACTCTTTTTGAGAAGTGCCATGGGATCTTTAACATCCACCTGAACAACCAGAGGAACAGGCAGACAGGATCTTGGTTTAATGTATCATCTGAAAGACAGATCTCAACAAACCTAGTAGTTGGAGTACTCAGCCTCCTACAGATCTCAGCAAACACATAATCCCTGCTGATGAATGTACAGCAGTGACTGCCTTAGCTATGTCAGCTCTACAGACAGATTACACATTGAACTTCAGGAGTCATTGGGCAAGGCTGTATTGCAGGACAGTCCTTGTTAGACTGAACTCAATGTCCTGTGTACTGTATAATTAATGCTAGCTATGGTAGGAGGGGAGTGAGGAAGAAATATCCAAAGATCTTGAGATAGAGTAAATAAATGCTTTATTTCTCCTGCACTCTTTGAACACTGCAGCTGTTGTCTTGTAATGTTGGAATGCTGACAAGGTTATAGGTTTATGTGATGTTGTTACTATGGAAAAGGCCACTATAAAGTTTTCTTGCACTAGGGCTTTACCATAGAAGTTTTGAATCTGCTAGCAGAACATGTTCAGAGTCTTTATGTTAATGTAAACAAACAGTATGCTTAGACAATACTTTAGTTTTTTTCCCTAAATCATATAGACACTGATTGAGTCCCCCTTTCATTTCTCCTATTGAATGGCTAGCTACTGTTGAGCAAGCCCTGATAAGCACTGGTAGTGCCTTAATACATGCCCCAGGTGAACAAAGGCTTAAAGGAGGTTGTCACCCAATGTTACTCGGTTCATGTATATACACAATGGTACTCCTATTAACCATGGGGGCCTCACTGTCACCACATTCCCCAATGAGACTAGGCTGACCTTGTATGGCATTTTGCCTCTGGTCTTTTGCCCAGTCATTGCTTTTGTCTCTTTTGTTCACCAACTAAGTAAGCACGTATATACTTTGGTGTTATGATTCAAAAATAATACTTTTGTCTTATTTGCAGTATTAGGTAGAAATAGCACCATGGACATTTAATAGAGTAAAAATAATATACAATACTGACTGGGTACCTTAGCTCCCTAACGATGCAAAATAGGGAAGGATGGACACTTCTTATACTCTGCAACAACGATGATCTGCTGTTGACTTTGCCCTCTAGAGGTGTGAACATCACCTATTCATTTAACTACTCCTCTGTACTGGACTATGGCTAAGATCACATGCCACACTTGAAATGTCAGGGGGCTTAATACCCCTGTCAGTGGGCAACACCTGGGAGGCCTTTAAGCTACCATAGGGGGAAACTCATTGGATATGCAGTGAACAGGTACAAAAAGAGGGAGCAGCAACTTTGGGACTTCAAGGCAGACCTAAAAAAAAGTTAAAACACTATATAAAGCCCAGCTTAATCCCAACCCACACTCCCCTCTAGGTCTCAGAGTCCTTGGACTCAGAATGGAGATTAATTCCATGCTATCCAGGAAAGCAGAGATTGCCATTTTGTGATTGAGGAACAAATACTGGAAAGAGGGGAGGGGTAGAATTTTAGCCTACCAGCTGTGAAAACAGCAGTCAGCAAGCCATAAAGATGGCCTTAAAGACTCTTGAGGGCATGAGCAAAATAAGCCACAATCTGTAAATGATATTATGAAAGCCTTCTATGCTTCCCTGTACTCATCTTCCCATCCATCTACCCCTGAAGGGATTCAATCATTTCTAGAAGGGATCACATTACCCAAACTGACCCCACAACAGACACAAATCTTGGACACCCATTAACCCTCGAGGAAGTCAATAAAAAACATAGAAACATATACGTTGATGGTAGATAAGGACTGCAAGGCCCATCCAGTCTGCCCATAGAGCCATACTCTCATTCAAAAAGGGAAAATCCCCTGGTGGTGATGATTTCCCAGTAGAATTTCTGCAAGCACTGGCTCCAGAAATCTAACCTGTCCTGTGTAAAATGTACTCTGTAGCAGAAGAGCTGGGAATCCTCCCTCTCCACACATAGAGAGGCAGTTATTATGGTGTTGCCAAAGAAAGGGAAATAACCCACATTGGTTGCAAGCTATAGGCCTGTTTCTTTGATAAATGTGGACAGCAAAGTCTACACTAAGGTGCTGGCTGCAAGACTAAACTCACTGCATCCAAGCTTAATACAACAATTAGATGCTGGCTGCATCTCCACTGAAAAATTGAAGCAGATCCAACACCTATACTCCAAGCACCTTTATGGCAAAACCCAAGTATTACAATAGGTAGCAAACCCATCTTTTGGCTCAATGAACCTCCAAAGGTATTCACTTCCTTAAGGACATTTTAGAACCAGATCAGTTGGCTACTTTTCAGACACTCCAAGCTAGATGGGGCCTTCCATCCACTGACTTTTTAAGATACCTCCAGCTCAGAGATGCGGTCAAAGCTCCTCTCCATCCCCTGAAGAAATGTCTATCCATGGCTAACGGGCGAGCCAGCAACATATATTCAGCTCTCAGAGACAAGATACCCAGTCAATCCATAGATTCCAAGGTCAAATGGGAGAAAGCTATAAACACTGCAATAACAGATCAGTAGTGGGCACAATGCTGGAAATTTAGGCATAGTACATATATGGATGCTAGGATTAGGTTGATTCAAAATACAATATTGCACTTCTGGTACAGAACTCCTGCATTTCTCTATGTGGCTAAAACTAATCAATTTGGTCAAATGCTGGAGATGCCACAAGCATAATGGAGATCTGTATCATATTTTATGGTTATGTCCCATGCTCCACTCTTTTTGGGAACAAATATGCCAAGTACTGTAGGAAGCAGAGTACTTCAAAAAAGAATACCCTAGTCAACCCCCTGCTACTACTAGGTATGAAGTCTATCGCCTCTCATCTGACCTTTCAGGAGCACAGATGGATGGCCTTTCTAGACAGGCAGGACAAACAATTGCTTCTCTGTAACTATCGCAGTACCCAGGTGCCCAGCATAGGGGAAATCCTTATCTCACTAACTAAGATTGCAGAACTGGACAGATTAAAAAAACGCAGCGGTAAATAATCTCTCTAAATTTTACAGTTCTTGGGAACCATTTATGGCCTTTACAAAAACCAGAGCAGACATTAGTTAGAGCACTATAAATATTTCACTACCCCTCAGCTACTTTAGTAAGGTCAGAAAGGTGCCACTGATTTCTGTTAGTTCTGATCTGCGTGCTATCTCTATGATTGTCTATAGTTATTTGTTACCTTCTGGTTCTTTGTGGCTGTATGTTTTCCTTGTCACAATAGAAGGATGTTTGTTTACCAGTGTATAAGGTACTACATATTCAACCATACCAGATGCCATGCTACCAATTATGGTCTGAATCAGAACCTTCCATCTACACTGTATACAATGTACTCTTCAACTGATATGTACAGTATAATATTGCTATAGTGTATAGTGGAATGCTTTTATGCATGGAATTCCATGCCTGGAATATGCTTGTTCTGCTGCAGTAGTGACATCATTATGTTGTTCTGCTGCAGTAGTGATGTCACTGCTGCAGCAGAACAACTTGGAATGCTGCCACATAGTTTCTTTCCTCTATCCATTTATGTGGTAGAACAACATTCTAGAACCTCTAGAGACTTTACCAGTCAGTTTCATTGTGAAAGAGAAAAAAACACGATACACACATTTCACATAATACTATACACAATAAAAATACAGGATGAGCAACTTTATGTGTAACCAGTGTGTTCTGTCACCTCGGGGTTCTGATTCCCATCGACCTCTTGAGCTTCACTCTTGAGGACAGAGGGAATCAGAACCCCTCTGTCACAGAACACACTGGTTGTGCATAGTTGCCCATCCAGTGTTCTCTATATAGTACTTGTGGTGTATGAAATACTGGTTACTGTACCACCTGCGTACCCTAATGCATGTTAACTTGAAACTTAAAAACCAATAAAAGTTTAACTGCAAAAAAAGTCACTTTTTTTAGTTAGAAGTTTTTTTTTATTTTTGACAGAAACAACAAAAAAAAGAAAAACAATTACAGAGAAAGGATATACTTACAAAATGTAGATGGTACAGTAGAGCATTCATCACATATTTAGAAAACAGTAACAGGCATACCTAAAAAATTATGCAGGCACAGAATAATATTTATCTAGGAGTAGTGACCAACTTATTATGTTAATGCCCTAGATGAAACATGTGCACAGCAGCATGGTCTAACGTTAGCTAGTAGAAACATATCATAAGTGTGATGATTAATCCGCATAATAAAACTACCTCCATATTCTGGGTTATATAATCCCGACCAGTAGGAGGTACTGCTGCCAAAGTCAGACAAGGCTTAGTAGTCAGAAAGTTATACCTTCCAGTGGTCACTGTGACCTCACCTAAAACACAAAAGATCACCATTAAGTAACATGGCCATAATACAAAATAATGCAAGGCTTATGTTTTTGAATACAACATAACCAATTATAATGTATGGTAAGTACCTATTAACCACCATAATCAGCAGTTACACAGCTTTGTTATGCACTGTTTAGAATTTTAAAAGTTGTTAACCACACTTCAGAACTTCCAAACAGTGGCAAAACAAAAGAGAATGTACCAAAGTTCCATAATTCTCACACATAGAAAGCAAACAGTGTTTTTTTGACAATATACTATAAAAGATGATGGCTTGTGATCGGGTGACAACCACATTGAAATCACCTCTCATGGTTGCTAGGGCTACAGTAAACCTCTCGAGCTGCGCTCTCGAGGTTTACCATGTTGCCCTAGCAACCACTCGAGGTGATTACAGCATGGTTATCACCTGATCCCCAGTCATTATCCTCTATACACTAAGGTGTCATACTGACAACTGTATACAATCTGCTTAACACAATAACTAAACAGTTGAATATCCATACTGCATTCAAATTTTATACCGTATAAGAGGCATCCATAAACACTGCTAGTTCAACAGGAGTAAGCAATAGGGTATTCTTGTAGGCCCTCAGCCTACACCAGCGCGGGGATCCAAATATGCCATATATGGAGCCCAACACAACTGTAGTTTGCCCATTTGCCCTAGGGATACATGACAGCACCTATCAAGTTAATATAAAGATGTCAGGGAAGATAAAATGTCTGCTAGACAGGGCATGGTTGGGCTTCTCCAGCTGCATAAAAAAGAGCGCTCAACCTGCATACATAATAGCATCAACCATCGGAAATGAGAGTGAGTGAGAAGTGAGTTGGCGGGTTGTATGCTGAGCAACATCAAGGAGGCTGAGGGTGGGATAGCCTGATGAAGTATCTTACTGGCCTCTTGAGCTACACCAACTCAAAAAGGCACAATTATAGGGCAGTCCCACTGTATATGAACCAAGTCCCCTCTAGGCTGGAAACATCTCCAGCATTTGTTATAGGGTACAACTTCAGCTGTGTAGAGGACTGCTGGGGTCCTGTACCAGAAGTGTAGGATTTTGTTTAGAATCAGTATGCTTCTGGTATCTCTAAAGGCAGTGTGGGCAATGTTTCAGCATTTTTTCCACTGGGAGTTAGAGATTGGGACATGCAATGCCTCCTCCCATTTGGCCTTGAGATGAGATGCAGGGTTAACTAGGGAGTTCCTTAAAGAGGTATAAATAGCCCCAGCAGCTCCTCTTTTTAATAGCAGCCATTTTGCAATGGGTGAAATGTTGTCCAGTCTAGTGTTGGATTGGGTTAATATTCGGATCTGCAGGTATTGCCAAAACTCGGATTTGTGTAAGGACCAGCGGGTTTGCAGCTCTTGGAAAGTAGCAATCATAGCAGTGTTGGGAAGCAACAGATCTGTTAAAAAATAAATACCTTTATTAATTCAGGATGGCCAGTGTACTGAACAGGCACCTATTTGAATGGCAGAATTAAGCCATAAGGGGGTGTGAGAGAGAGAGAGGGGAAGTGGGTTCATGTTAAGCTTCCTCTGAGTGGCTATCCAATAATAGATAGAAGGAGTCATGGTGAGGTGATTTGAGAGCAAAGGTGTTTTAGGGGAACATAGCAGAGAAGTTAGGAGAGGTGGTTGGCCCAACTTTTGCTCTGTTTCTAGCCATTGGGGAGAGTTAGCAGAACGGGGCTGAAACCATTTTAGTGTCTGGGAACATTGTTTTGCCTTTTTATTTCCTTCCATCTATGGAAGTCCCAATCCCCTTCGACTCCAATGTGCCTGAAGGGCATTCCTACTAAAATGGGGGTGACAGGTGTCCCATAAGAAAGATCCCACCATCCTATCCACTTTTTGAAATCAGTGCCGAGGTAGGAAGAGGTGGATGTGAGAAAGGACATAAAAGAATTTGGGTGCCTTCGACATTTTAAAGGCCACAGTTTTCCCAGCCATGGTGAGGTTCAATCGGGCCCAGCGCTCCAGCTTCCACTTACAGTCGGAGATCAGGGGTCCTAGGTTATTATCCCACCACTTATCAATGTTAGCACTGATCTTCACTCCCAAGTAAGTAATGATGTTCTGAGACCATTTAAGACCCACTTGGGGATACTTTTGGGATGACAGGCTGAGTTGAGAGGGAGAATCTCAGTTTTGGTTTGATTGACTTTCAAGCCAGTAATATGTGTACACTGGTCTAGTAGAGATACCAGTGGGGGGATAGAGGTACTGACATTTGCCAGGGTCACCAGCAGATCATCAGCATATATTAACATAGTGAAGGAGGAGTCTCCCAGTTGAATCCCTATAATGCTGCCATTCTGATGGATGGCAGAAGCCAGAGGTTCAACTGCAAGGACAAATAATAAGGGGGAGAGTGGGTATCCCTGCCTGGTACCTCTGTGGAGCAGAAAGGGGTCTGATAATAGGGAGATGGTCAATACTCAGGCTTGTGGCAATGTGTAAAGAACCCGAATATTAGCCAAAAACTGTGGTCCAAATCCAAAGTGGTCCAGGACAATATGCAAATAATCTCATTCGATAGAATCAAATGCCTTTTCAAAATCAATTGCAACAGCAGCCGAAGGAGTCTTAATATGCTTGGCTAAGTGGATGAGATTTAGGAGGGTGCAAGTATGATCAGTGCTGTATCGGCCCTGGGTAAAACCAACTTGGGAAGGGTGGATCAGGAATGAGAGGAGGGGTTAACTCTGTTAGCCAGAACCCTTGCATGCACCTTACTTGCAGAATTTATTAAGGAAATAGGACGGTAACTGGAGGCCTCCGTGGGGTCTTTCACTTTCTTAGGCAAGACAGTTAGTGTGGCTTCCCTTGGGGAGGGATGTAAGACTCCTTTATCTTTGGACTCAGCAAACACTTGGCCTAGGATGGGGGACATAGCTTGCAAAATGTCCACTGGAAATCCATCTCCTCCCAGTGCCTTCCCAGATTTTAATGATAACAGAGTAGTTGTTATCTCCTGGGTGGTGATGGGGGCGTCCAGGGTTTCCTTTTGAGCCATTGACAATTTAAGAATGGATAATTTGTTCAAGAAAGCTTGGGTGTCAGAGTGAGACTCAGGATGGGAGGAGGTGTATAGTTGGGCGTAAAAATTAGACATGATCCTAGTAATAGCTTGGCAGAAGACTCCAGGAGAAAGGACTGCTGTGTGACTGAACTTCTCTGCTGGGACTAAAGTAGAAGAACTTTTGTATTTAGACCTTTAATTTAGGGTAAAAAAACTAACATACAAAACAAAACAAAAAAAAGTGTGTGTTTGGGTTAACTGAACTGAATGGGTAACTGAAAAGTCATCTAGGTGTAAATCTCAGGTGACTGAAAGGACTTAACTGTTGTGAGGTTTAAATTACTTGTAGAAAGATCTGGTAAGTAGGGGAGTGGCTTAGCTAGAAGGAAGCTACATTTAAAGACTGCCTTAGAAAGATTCTGCTAATAGCTTGGCAGAAGACTCCAGGAGAAAGGACTGCTGTGTGACTGAACTTCTCTGCTGGGACTAAAGTAGAAGAACTTTGTATTTAGACCTTTAATTTAGGGTAAAAACTAACATACAAAACAAAACAAAAAAGTGTGTGTTTGGGTTAACTGAACTGAATGGGTAACTGAAAAGTCATCTAGGTGTAAATCTCAGGTGACTGAAAGGACTTAACTGTTGTGAGGTTTAAATTACTTGTAGAAAGATCTGGTAAGTAGGAGGGTGGCTTAGCTAGAAGGAAGCTACATTTAAAGACTGCCTTAGAAAGATTCTGCTAATAGCTTGGCAGAAGACCCAGGAGAAAGGACTGCTGTGTGACTGAACTTCTCTGCTGGGACTAAAGTAGAAGAACTTTTGTATTTAGACCTTTAAATTAGGGTAAAAACTAACATACAAAACAAAACAAAAAAGTGTGTGTTTGGGTTAACTGAACTGAATGGGTAACTGAAAAGTCATCTAGGTGTAAATCTCAGGTGACTGAAAGGACTTAACTGTTGTGAGGTTTAAATTACTTGTAGAAAGATCTGGTAAGTAGGGGGAGTGGCTTAGCTAGAAGGAAGCTACATTTAAAGACTGCCTTAGAAAGATTCTGCTAATAGGCAGAAGACTCCAGGAGAAAGGACTGCTGTGTGACTGAACTTCTCTGCTGGGACTAAAGTAGAAGAACTTTTGTATTTAGACCTTTAATTTAGGTAAAAACTAACATACAAAACAAAACAAAAAAAGTGTGTGTTTGGGTTAACTGAACTGAATGGGTAACTGAAAAGTCATCTAGGTGTAAATCTCAGGTGACTGAAAGGACTTAACTGTTGTGAGGTTTAAATTACTTGTAGAAAGATCTGGTAAGCAGGGGGAGTGGCTTAGCTAGAAGGAAGCTAAATTTAAAGACTACCTTAGAAAGATTCTGCTAAAGCTTGGCAGAAGACACCAGGAGAAAGGACTGCTGTGTGACTGAACTTCTCTACTGGGACTAAAGTAGAAGAACTTTTGTATTTGGACCTTTAATTTAGGGTATAAAAACTAACATACATAACCAAACAAAAAAGTGTGTTTGGGTTAACTGAACTGAATGGGTAACTGAAAAGTCATCTAGGTGTAAATCTCAGGTGACTGAAAGGACTTAACTGTTGTGAGGTTTAAATTACTTGTAGAAAGATCTGGTAAGTAGGGGGAGTGGCTTAGCTAGAAGGAAGCTACATTTAAAGACTGCCTTAGAAAGATTCTGCTAATAGCTTGGCAGAAGACTCCAGGAGAAAGGACTGCTGTGTGACTGAACTTCTCTGCTGGGACTATATTGCCCTTCTTCCTCCCCTCCACCCCACCCAAAGCTAGTTCTATTTTTATAGGCACAGGATTTGACTGACAACAGGAACTTCCTGTTTAGGGACAGGAAGTGAGTGATCACAGAACCACCAAGGACACACCATCCTAGAAGGCAAGAGTGGCTCTCCGGCCCCCTCTAGCTGCTGGAGGTCTGCCTCTGAACAAGTAAGCGGTCTACTGAGAAATATAGGATATTCTTGTCTCAGAACAGGACAATCAGGAGCTTAAAGGACACATGCAGAAAGTAAGGAGAGAGAGAAAACACAGAGGAAAGAGTAAGGATTGCAAACAGTTAAGGGGCCAGAAATAAGACATGATTGCAGTGGTGCAGTGCAGTGGCTGTGGAGCAGCAGTCTTCCGGAAGATGTTCTGGAGGATGCGGTGTTGTCCCATCTGCAGGCACCTCTCTGGGCTGAGGGAGGAGGTTGCTAATCTCCAGGCTGAGTTGGCCAGGATTTGTGGGACCTCCTCTTCCATCCAGGGACCACCAGTGCCACTGCCGTTGCCTCAGAGGTTGCCAAGAAAGAGGAGCGGTTGGACCACAGTGGGCTCAGGGAGGGTGAGGGTGGTGGAACAGAGGCACATCCCTCCAGTTGTACCTCTCCACAATTCCTATGCCATTCTGGCAAAGTGTGGTTCCTCTATGGAGGCACCTACAGTGGAGACCAAGGAGGATGCTGGGAACCTCCACAAGGAGACCCACAGGAGGGGGCAGGGGACCCTGCAGGAAGGAAACAACTCCTGGTGGGGGACTCCATTGGTAGGAAGGTAGAACTGGGCAAGAAGGGAGAGGAGGTAAGGTGCCTGCCTGGCGCCATGGCTTGGAGGGACAGGAGCAAATCCTCAGGATTACTGGAGCAGCTGCACAGGAGGGAGCTGCATGTCATTGTCACTTAAGGACAAATGACCTGGCTAAGAAAGGATTAGAGAAGTGCAGGAAAGTTTGTGGAATTGGGAGGGGCCTTGAGTCAAGTAGCACTGCGGTAACCTTCTCGAGGTGCTACCCATCTATGGCATAGGAGGCTAGGGTGTTCTGTACCATGGGATTCAATCAGTGGTTGAAAAACTGGTGTGGAGCTCAGGGATTTGGCTTCATTGGGGACTGGGGGTCACCTGGAGTGATGCAAGCCTATACTGGCATGATGGGCTGCATCTGTCCAGGAGGGAACCAGGATCCTAGGGATAGGTTTAAATGCTTCATTGGCAAGCTTTTAAACTAGCCAAGGGAGGCACTGGAGGAGCAGGAAAATCCAAGCCCCCAAACAATCATGGTAGTAAGTGTGGCAAACACCAACATGGAGTGTCAATAGGGAGAAGGGCAGGGGTAAATGGGAGAAAGTGACAAAGGCAAGAAGGACAGGGATGGGGCAAAAAGGGGTAAGGCCATCAGGAAATGGAGGGTAATGAGTACCAATGCCCGTAGTCTGGACAACAAGCTCCCTAAGCTGGTGGCCTTAATGGAAGAGGGATGCCTGGATATCGTAGCAGTCACAGAAACATGGTACACAGAGAACCATGACTGGGATATTTAACATACCAGGTACATAACCTACAGGAGAGACAGGCAGGGAGAAGAGGGGAGGTAGCTCTATGTAAAGGAAGGGATAAAAGCAACTGAACAAAAGAGTAAACAGAGGAGAGGAGGCACTGTGGGTCACCTTGGAGACTGGAAGGGCACCACAATCTGCACAGGGTTGTGTACAGACCCCATGTCAGGGGAAGGAATGGACAAGATATGATGGAAGGCATTCTTAGAATGGCAGAGAAAGGGAGATACTGTTGATGGGAGACCTGAATATGCCAGATGTTAACTGGAGCACATTTGCTGCAGCGACATCCAAGGGCAGGGCCATTCTTGACGCCCTACAGGTGGCAGGCATTAGACAGCTAGTTTCAGAACCCACTCATGAGGGAGCAATCTTAGACCTCATACTCTCAAATGGGGGCAGTGAGAGGATCTCAGATCTAGAAGTGGGTTGCCATCTGGAGACAAGTGACCATCAAACAGTGTGGTTCACGTTAAACTCAGCTACAGAGTCAAGCCATACAAAAGTGAGGGTACTGGACTTTAGGAGGGCTGACTTTGGCAAGATGGGAGAGTGCCTCAGAAAAGCACTAGCAAACAGGCTAGAAGGAGGTGTGGGCAACAATGGAAATTATCAAACTGCCATCACAGACGCAACAAGCCTTTGTGTGAAGCAAATAAAAAATCAAAATGAAAGAAAAAGACACTATGGTTCTCAAGAGAGGTGGCTGTGAAAGTCAGGAAGAAAAGATAGCATTCCAGAAGTATAAGGAAACACAGAAGGAGCAGGACAGAGAGCTGTACCAGTTAAGGCAGAAAGAAGCAGGAGGGAAGTCAGAATAGCAAAGGCCCAAACTGAGGAAAAGATAGCCAACTCAGTTAAGAAGGGGATAAAACCTTTATAGGTACATCAGCGGCGTAGAAAGATAAAGGGAGGATAGTGAGGCTGAATAGAATAAGCGGTGGGTGGGCAGAGGACAGTGAAAAAGCAGGAATACTGAACAGAATATTTCTGCTCAGTATTCCAAAGAGGAGGGAAGTGCCTAATCCAATTAACAGAAGCACTCTTGATAGGGGGGGTCGATCCCAGTCCTTTCACAGAAGAAAGGGTTCTGCAAGAACTCCTAAAACTGAAGGTGGACAAAGCAATGGGTCCTGATGGAATTCACCCAGGAATTCTAAAAGAATTAAGGGAGGAACTAGTGAAACCACTGGCTACTCTTTTTAATAAATCATGGGAGGATGGTGTGGTACCGAGGACTGGAGGAAGGCGGATGTGATTCCCTTCACAAAAGTGGGACCAAGACAGAGGCAGGAAACTACAGACCTGTCAGTCTGACCTCTGTGGTAGGGAAAGTGATGGAGTCACTTCTGAAGGAAAGAATAGTTCAGTACCTAGAGGCCAGTGGAGCACAGGATCCAAGGCAGCATGGGTTCACAGCGGAAGGTCATGTCAGATGAATCTAATAGATTTCTTTGACTGGGTGACCAAAGCAGTAGACCAGGGAGGGCTGTGGACATGGCCTACCTAGACTTTAGCAAGGCATTTGACACAGTCCCACACAAAAGATTATTAGTCAAATTAACCAGCCTGGGAGTGGGTCCCAGGGTGGTAGCCTGGAAAAACATTGGCTGCACAACAGGACACAGAAGGTAATTGTAAATGGAGTCCACTCTGAAGAAAGGGCGGTTACTAGTGGGGTACACAAGAGGTTCATTATTGGGTCCAGTCCTTTTTAATGTCTTCATCAGTGGCATTGCAGAGGGACTGGAAGGAAAAGTATGCCTTTTTGCAGATGACACAAAGATCTGCAACAGGGTTGATACACAAGGAGGCGTGGAAAGGATGAAAAGGGACTTGGCAAGGTTGGAGGAATGGTCTGACGTATGGCAGCTAGGATTCAATGCAAAAAAGTGCAAAATAATGCACCTGGGAAACAAGAACCCAGGGGAAGAATACACAATGGGTGGGGAGGTAGTAAAAACAACAAAACAGGAAAGGGACCTGGGGGTAATCATATCAGATGACCTTAAGGTTAGCAAGCAATGTGAGAAGGCAGTAGGAGGGCCAGGGTATACTGGGATGTATAGGAGAGGCATCAGCAGCAGAAAACAGAAGTTGTTATCCCACTGTACAGACAGTTGGTGAGACCCATCTGGAATACTGTGTCCAGTTCTGGAGACCCCATCTCCGCAAGGACATAGACAGGATAGAGGCAGTCCAGAGGAGGGCAACTAAAATGGTGCAGGGTCTGCAAGAGAAGCCGTATGAGGAGAGACTAAAGGAGCTTAATATGTATACCCTTGAGGAAAGAAGGGAGAGGGGGGACATGATAGAAACTTTCAAGTACCTCAAGGGAATCAACAAAGTCCAAGAGGGTAGCATCTTTCAGAAAAAGAGACTTGCAAGAACAAGGGGACACAATTTAAAGATAGAAGAAAGGCGGTTCAGGGGCAATGTGAGGAAGTATTATTTCACAGAGAGGGTAGTGGATGCATGGAACAGCCTTCCTGAGGAAGTTGTGGAGTCTAAAACTGTGGAGAATTCAGAATGCATGGGACAGACATAAGGCAATTCTTGTGGGGGGCAGGAAGATATAGGCTGTTGGTTAAATAGGATCTACGGCCTATCCTGTAGGTAGGGAAATTCGCAGACTAGATGGGCCTAGCGGTCCTTATCTGCCGTCAAAGTCTATGTTTCTATGTTTCTATGTTAACTTCAGATGGTTTTGAGCTTATCTGTCCAGATACTGGGTCTTTCAGGCTAGCAATAAATCTAGATTCCTGCTGTTGGTAGGCCAGAATTTTCCTGTTTTTATTTCCCCCTTCCCAATATGTGTGCCGAACTTTCAACATGGCCAGGTCTGCCTTACGAGACAGAAGCTCATTGATCCCGAGTCTGATGGCTATTACCTGGCAGCTCAAGGTTGAATGAAAAGGGGAGTGTGAGCCATCCTTTCAGGCTCGTTCAGCAGCTGTAAGTTCCTCTTCTAGTCTAGTCAGTTCTTTATCTCGTTCTTTCTGCCTGTGTGTGGTGTACCAGATGGTCTTCCCCCTCATAGTGGCTTTATATGTTTCCCAAGTATTCTCTGCTGAGGTATCAGAGATGGGATTATCTCCTATAAAAAGCTTAGTTTCGGATTTAGCCCAGTGCAGAAAATGAGGGTCGTACATAAGCAGGGGGTCAAACCGCCAGAAGGAAGATCGGGGGACCGGGTCTCCCAGGCTATGAGCAGTTGCACAGGGGCATGGTCAGAAATGACCATAGGGAGAATCTTAGAGTTGGTAACTGCTCGGGTGAGGCTCTGTGAGACTAGCCAGAAATCTAGTCTGCTAAACATCCCATGGACTCCTGATAGGTATGTATAATCTCTATCCTTGGGATGAGTGAGGCACCAAATGTGGATCAGTTGGTATTCCAGACACACATTATTACAGCTTGGACACTATGGCCTGGATATTCAAAAGGGTTGCGCCATGTAGCAACAGGGTTTACTACGTCGCAACTCCAAAATGCGCCATTCTGCGATATTGAGAGGGGCCAGTTCGCCACCAAAACACGCCGCTGTCGTCAGCGCAATGGAAATGAAGGTGCATCCGGCGGGGCGGGTCCATGCATAAAGCGCGCACGCGACATTTGAACACCCAGCAATGCGCAAGAGTGGCTCAGCCGGAGGATGCGCTTGTACCGGATGTGAGCCAAAATAAAACGGCTCAAGGAGCTGCGCAAGAACTCGAAAGCAGGCCGCAAACCGGGGAGAGACAGAGACAGGAGCAGGAAGGACAGAGAGGACAGTGGGTCCTGGAGGACAGAGAGGCCAGTGGGAGGTGCCTGGTGCAGTGGAAGCAGCAGTGGGGCAGTGGGGTAACACAGGAACAGCAGCTGGGGGAGGGCAGAAGCCAGGAGATGGACAGTGTCAGCTTCCACATGGAAGCTGTAATGAGGGGTGAGACAGCATGCTGCAGGGGACGTGGCCGTGGAGGGGCCCCGTGGCGATACGCCCGACAGGCGGTATCGTGCCCGAGATCAGCTACAGCTGTACAGCGATGTCGAGATCGGTGGCCCGGTACCGCCTGAACAGGGCACAACTGAGACAGCTCAGTGAGCTGTGCAGTGATGTGATGCAGGCACCCTCACGGCGGAGTCATGCTCTGTCCGTGGAGACCAAGGTGACAGCCTGCATGTGCCTGCTCGCGCAGGCACCTTCCAGAGGCCGACAGGGGACACCACAGGCATTACGCAGTCGGCCACGTCACGCATCCTCACCCAATTCCTCAGCGCACTGCTGCCTCATGCTGCGGAGTACATCCATTTCCCCAGCACCGCGGCAGAGCGTACAGCAAACATGCAGGAGTTCCACAGGGTAGCACAAATGCCTGGCGTGCTAGGTGCCATAGACTGCACCCATGTGGCCATTCGCACGCCACCTGGCCCCGACGGGCAAGCATATCGGAACCGAAAGGGCTTCTCGAGTGTCAACTGCCAGGTGGTGTGTGATGCCACTGGGCGCATCATCAATATCTGTGCCACACACCCTGGCGGAGCACATGATGCCTTCATATGGCACCAATCTGCACTGTGCCATCGATTCGAGAGTGGGAACATCCCCACGGGTCATCTAGTGGGTGAGTACACATGTATGGAATGCAAACTCTGTGCAAGGGTGGAATGACACAGGTGCCATGGTAGTGGCACACAAGGATATGGGCAACATGGACCTGACCTAACACTGATCTCCACTATCTCCACACAGGTGACTGTGGATACCCACTCCATCCCTGGCTGCTCACACCATACCGCGCCCCCACGCCCCAGCGCAGCACGGTTTCAATGAGGCACATGCCGCAACACGGAACATCATAGAGCCGGAAATCGGATACCAAGGCACGCTCCGATGCCTGGACACCTCCGGCGGAGCTCCTACAGTACAGCCCCTAAAGGCCTGTGGGATATTCCTGGCCTGTTGCATCCCACAACATGGCCAAAGACCATGGGATAGCCGACAGGTCCAAGAGGGGACAGCGATGGGGAGCCAGTGCGCGCCGGTGATATGGGTGATGAGCCGCCCCTAGGATGGAGGGACCCCCGACTGACACGGCAGGCCCAGCTGCACGGGACACCATTGCAGAAGAGCACTACGCCCAACACAGGTAAGTCAAGGGACATGTGCAGGCAACACTGTCTATCATAAACCACAGGCACACAGGGGAACACACCGTGCATGAAGGTCAGGGGAGTTGAAGGTCTAGGCATACCAACACATCATCAGAGAGGGGTGAGCACTCAAATGAACACACACACACACCAGGCAGCACACGGGCAGCAGCACGAGCACTGCGGAAATTACACACTATCACACAGCACCACCAACCACCCTCACCACCTGGACTGTCCACGTACGTGTGTCAGGACCTGGGCAACCTTGCACCTTGGTGTACAGTGCAATGCAGGCATCATCATCCACACGCACCTGTGGACAGCAGTTGGGAGAGTGTGCAGGTGGTCCGTGTGTCAGTTTGGTGAGCAGAGCACCCAGCAGTGCACTGCCCACCATGACACACATTGCACACAGGGCAGCACCAGACAGGGCCTGCATTGGGAGACAGCTCAGTCAGGAGCACTGTCCCACGGCCACCACGGATGCGTGGGTGGCCCACCCGTGGTCTAGCAGCACTGGCAGGCTGCGCGGGGGGCTTGTCGGGTGGCGCTAGTGCACCACCAGGAGGTCCCAGTCTTGCGGCATCCACCTTGCCCGCACGGGGTCTGCATCCCGCCAAAAAACTTGCACCAGGGTGCTTGGGATGCCCACAGCAGAACCCGGCGCCGACAGGCCTGGTGTCGCACGCCACACAAGGAACAGGGAGTGGAGCGCACTGTGTGGGGTGCGTGGCAGGGTCACCAGACAGTGTGGTCAATGCGGTCGCCACAGAGACCACAGCCTGGGTCAGCCTGTCGATGGCAGCGGTCACATCTGTCCGCATATGGACCATCTTGGCCTGGTCCCGAGCACACTCCCTGCTATGCCGCTCCACAGACACAGTCAGTGCCTCCACGGACCTTGCAACCCACCCCTGAAGCTGTACCGACTCCTGCAGCAGGCGGGTGTGCGCGTCCAAAGGGTACTGTGCCCCAATGGCATCGTGACCCCCAGGGTGTGGATGGTCCTGGTGCACAGCACCCCTTGAGGGTGGCCGCTGTTCACCAGGACCAGGTATGGGCTGATCTGAGGGCAGTGGACAAGTGCCACTGCCTGCGCCTGTCCCCAGGCCTGGTGTGCAACTGCTGCTGCCCCTCCAGCTGCTGAGGCCCCAGGTCCACCTGTTCCACCCCTGTGCTGTCAACAGTGCCAGAAACCTGCTCAGCCACCGATGCTGCCCACCGGTGCTGACAGGCCCAGCCTGTGACTGTGCCAGCATGCTGGTACACAGGTGGAGCTGGATGGCCCAGGGGCACGTGCTGGCCTGCCATGTGTCCCTCGTGGGACACACACCTCTCACTGGCCATTGCAGGCCTGCCATCATCAATACTGCCGGTGCGTGCCACTGCCATAGGCACAGTATGCTGGCACACCTGCATGCCAAACTGCTGTGACACAGGCTGTGCACCCCCTGCACCCGTATCACTGCGGCGGAGTTGTCGCTCAGCCGGCCTGCTGCTGCAGTGCGTGCAGGCTGCTGGCGGAGGTGGAAGGTCCCTCCTCTGGTCCAGCAGGTCTGCCGCACTGTCAGCACCCTCCCCACCGTCTCCTGCAGACGAACAGGATCTGTAACAGAAGAGAGTACATGTGAGTGCATGTGAACAACAGCCGCCCCACAACATCACCATGACATACCGTGCAGTGATGGGCTCCACCTGTCTGGAATCCTCCGCCAGGAACACCCGCAATGGCACTCGGCTGCATGGCCGTGACCAGTGTCTCCTCAGTCGGGGTCATGCTGCAACACCACTGGTGGTCCCCACCAGTGGCAACACGATAACCACCCTGAAGGCTGCCACCTTCTCCTTCAGCCTCCTGCGGTCAGTCCCCATCTTCTTGTGGCACTCCTGCACGGAGCGCTGGTGGCTTCCGTGCAGGTTGACGGCCAGAGCTACCCCCTCCCATGCAGCTGCACGCTGCTGAGGGGTGCCCGTCCGCCCACTCAAAAGCGGCTCATCCTCCAGGTAGGCCTGGAAGAGGGCCTCGGTCTCTGCTGTGGTGAAGTTTGGCCTCCTCCTACACCCGCCGTCCACACCCTCGGCCTGGTTCTCATCAGTCATGCTGATCTGTATGGGTGGAAGTGGACACCTGTCACTGTGCAGTCCACAGCATTTCCCCATGAGCATAGCTGCAGGCGGAGGGGGCAGAAGCCCCTCCCCTTTCCTCGCCGCATGGCAGATACTGATGGAAAGGGTGCCCTCTGCCCCTTCTAGTGCCCCCTCATCATGCTCAGCCTCAACCTGTGACATCCTCCAGCACCCCTGCCCATGAGCATTGTCCTGAGCATCACACAGCATGTAACTCACCTCTCAGCTGCAACAACCAAATCTGGCCACCACAACCCAGTGTTAGCATTTTATAGCGCAACATGCAAATGAGGTGTGGCGAACTTTAATGACATGCTAATCGCGCCACTGCGCCTTTGCATGGCTGATCGACTGATTTGCATATGTCGGCTGAATATCGCGTATTTGCACTTAGCGCAATAGGGAAGGTCCGGCTGAGCCGATGGCGCATGTTTGTGGCTGTGTGCTACACTGCATTGCGCATGCCCAGACAGGTTACGCAGGTGTCGATCGCGCTGCAGACCTGCTGAGCGCGATAGGCGATTCTGGCCATAGCCACCATTGTGCCAGTGGCGCTACAGCACTGGGCACTATATGGCGCTGTGGCACTTCTGCGCGATAGTCCACTGTGGCACTGGTGCTCTGCTTAGCAGTCGTGCAGGATGCCTATACATCCTATGGTGCTGTGCGTAGCCTTGCATCATTGCCGTGACCTTGTGTATGCCCTCTGACCCCTGGCGCTGTGGGCATGCCATGTGCGTCCCTTATTGTGCTGTCTGGTTACAGCGCCATGTAGAGTGATGGCGCTGTGCGAACAGCGCCCGATTGGAAACCTGTGCTGGTCTATTCGCAACAACTCCACGATAGGGGTCACAGCGCAGCAAGGCGCCATATTGCCTGCTGTAAAGTTGGGGCCATGGCTCGGAGGAGGGCGCTGTCCTGGACTGCAGTTGAAGTGGCCAACTTGGTGGCTCCTAGTGGAGCCCACCATGAGGGGCTCATGCGGTGAGGCCCCCACCGGACCTAGGACACATGTGTGGCAGCAAGTGGCCACTGACCTGGTGGGGTCACTGGCCGGGGCGGTCTGCAGAGCAGTGCCGGCACTGGTTCAGTGATCTCCGCCCGGAGGAGCGAACTATTAACGGCTGCGTCCGGGGTCCAAGCGCGGGGCCTGGTGCCTAGGCCACGTGAGTGTACCATCTATTCACCTATATCTCTGTAGGGGTGTGTGCCTGGGTGGCTGTGCATCGTGTGTCATGTGTGCAGCTGTGCGATGGATGGTTATGGCTGTGTGGGCAGGCAGTCTTACTGGGGCAGGGGCACTCTGCTTTGCGTACACACTGATGTTTGTCTCACCATATGTCTCCCACAGGCCGGATGGTGGGGCGCGGGCAGGCTGATGTGGGCCATGCCAGGGCCCCAGTGCCACAGGCCGTCAGGCCAGGCAGCAGCAGCATCAGCAGCAGCAACAGCAGCAGCAGCAGCGAGAGCACAGCTGCTGGAGAGTGTGAGTATCATTACATCATGGATGCTATTGCATGCTGGGGGCAGGACCACCAACCATGATGGACACAACCAAATGGGAAGTCAGTATTCCACTAGGCGAAACACTAGTGACTCCCACACACGGAGTACATTGTACAGTTCCGGAAAACATACCTGTGTATGGACAGGGACTGGGTGGAGAGCGTTCACAGGAGGGCGACATGGATGGTGCATGGATTGCATCACAAGTCCTATGCAGACAGGTTGACAGAACTGAACATGTACTCCCTGGAGGGGAGGAGGCTGTGGGGATATGATGGGGACATACAAGTATTGTACAGGGGGGAACAGAGTGCAGGAAACAATATTTGTCAGCGTAAAGGATGTTCCAGGACTAGAGGGCATGGGATGCAGTTGGAGGGGGCTCGTTTAAGAGGAACATGCGAAAGTGTTTCTTCACATAATGGGTGGTGGACAGAGTGGAACACCCTGCAAGAGGATGTGGTGGGGGCTGACTTGGTCACGGGATATCTGTATGTGTGGGTTCACCATGAGGGACTTCTGGAGGTCAGGGGTGAGGGCGAACGGACTTATAGGACAAGAGAGTGATCGTACAAGGCCAAATGGCCAGACTGGGTGTCCCATAGGCCCTTATCTGCCGACACTGTCTATGTATCCATGTATGTAGGCGTGACACAGGTGACCTGCATCACAGTGCAGCATCACGACACGCCTGTGTATGCATCACAGGTGATCCAGGCATGCACTGGGCACATTGCTGTAACTGGCATCGCACCACGTTGCAACATCACATGACAGCCTAGTTTGTACTGTGATTGGCGTGGGCATGTGTGTGGGCGGTGGTGCGCATAGCTGGTGCCGCCTGTTTGTGATGGCCATGTGCATGTTCACTGTGGGTGGGTGCATGCCATCAAAGGTGTGGGACATTGGGCCATGTGGCTTGCAGGTTGGGTGGTGTTCAGGGTTGTGGTCAGTCACAGCCATTGACTGTGTTCCCATTTTCCAGGGCCTCGAGGTTCTCCGGAGCATTGGGAGGATGTCCGGAGCATGAGACAGCTGCTGCAGGACGACCAAGCCATCCTGCAGTCCATCCACAGGCATGGCCTTCGGAGGAGGCGGCATGGGACGGGCCAACAGCAGCCAGGAGATGGGCGGCCGGCAGGACCATAAATTTTGTTAGCCTTCCCACTTCTCCCATCCCTACCACCTGCCTTCCTCTCCAGTTTGTAATCCCTACCCCTTGAACAACCCGACCTTGTACCCATCCCCTTGTAAATAGTTCTGGTTGATTGTTTTGTACTTTACTCTTTGAGAATACATTTATATTTTGATATGAATGCTGTGTTGATCTCTGATTTGCAGCTGGCTATGGTTGTTCAGTTGCAGTGGTGTACAAGCCATCTGGGGTGGTATGGTCCTGGGTACATATGTGTTGTGTGTGTGTGTGTGTGTGCGTGTGTGTGCATGGGGAGGTATCACCAGCATGGCATTGACTTTCTGTTGGTCTTGCTGTCTGCTGCCACCCACTGCTGGGTGCACAGGGTGGAGTCTGGCTTGTATGCTTCTCTGCAGCACGGGGTTGGCGTGTGCCAGGGGATGCATGGTGTTTCCTGCAGTGCCAGTCACTGCACATGGGTGGTGTCTTGGGGTCACGGTGCAGGGTGTGCTGTGTGTATGGGGCTGATGTGCACTGTGGTTGTCAACCTGTGTGGCACTCTCCGCCTGCCAGTGGTTGTGCTGGGGTGTCATGGCTCTGCTATGCTTTGTTGCTTGTCCCTATGAGCACGTGGATCATCCGTCCCACCCCCAGTGATGCTGTGCTAGGGGTGTGCAGGTGTGGTGTGGGTTCTGCAGTGTTCCTGTGCCCATGTGTGGCATGGCTGGCCGTGAGCCCCCAGCCTGCCTCCCTGAATGCAGTTCCATTGCTCTGGGGGGGCTGTGCTTGCGCTATGGCAGCTCTGGAATGCTCAGCTGAGCTTCCCTGGTTGCTCCATAGCGCAGCATTTTAGCTCAACCTCTCCCTACCTATAGTTCTGCATGGCGCCCAGTATATGCGATATTGAGACGTTGGTTGCTTGCGCAATTTGCTTGTGCTCCATGTTTGAATATCGCACCTGTTGGCGCTGTTGCACAAGGGTTTGTGCTTGCTCCTGCTGTTGCGCTACTTTTGAGCGCAGTTTGAATATCTGGGCCTATGAGTATGAGTTTCTTTACTGGAAGCACTTCTATCAAGTACAGGGATCAGGGTAAGATTAAAATCCCAGTCACTATGATGGGGGAATCAGAGACAATCATGGCTTCTATTCTAGCCGCAAGGTCCACAAAGAAGAGGGGGTCATCCTCATTTGGGGCATATATGTTCACTAGAAGTATACTGCCATTTGGGGTGTCAACCTTAGCTAGGACCCAACAGCCTTGTAGGTCAGAAATACTTTGTGTTATAGTCCACGGTAGTGCCTTGTGAAACAAAATGGCTACACCACGTTTTTTCGTAGGGGCTCCTGCATGTAGTTCCTTCCCAACCCAATCCTTTACCATTTGGGCATGGTCCTGTCTAGTCAGCTTCGTCTCTTGTAAAAAGGCAACTTAAGCTTTTAATCTCTTCAAATGAATCAATACCTTTTTCCACTTTTGCGGCGATAGGCCCCTGACATTTCAAGTTATAAAGGATACTTCTAGAAACTGCAGAAAATCAAGCAATACGAAATGGACACTATTGTGGCAGTCAGGGAGTAGTGGGGACTATGTGTGGCCAAGGTAAAATCCCTCCTTGCTGAGAGCCTAAACATTTTAAATAAAACTCCCCTGCAATACAAGATAGTTCTAGCATAAAGCACAATAAAAGCTGCAGTAAAGCACCTACAGAATAAAAGCAGTAACATTACTAAGAAAATACTAACACAGTAACTATTTACAAACAGTGCGCCAACATGCGCATTGGGGAAAGTTGGTTGTCGGTTCACTGAGCCAAGGTGGAACATGTTTAGCCAGCTTGACCTGGCTTCCCATTGGGGGGTGTATAGATGAGAAGTAAAGAAAAGTTCCAAAAGACTAAGTTGGCCTGGGAAGTTGGTGAACACAGAAAAGTGAAAAAAGGACACGGCAGCCAATCACATTGGTCTGGCCAGACCTGAGGCTATGGTTCTACAAAGAAGGAGAACATAACCATTTGCACCTTTAGCTTGGGTAGCATGGCCAGAGTATAGATCTACCGGTGAACCCCAAGAGGATATCCGGGGCTATTACAATTAACTTGTTATTAAGCTGAAGATGCCTTGCTTTTACAAAGGGATAAATTACATTGCATGGCAGAACCCATGTCCTATGTCTTGGGAAAGTGCGAATAGGTAAGGACCTAAAGAAGTAGCTAAATTCATGGCTGCCTCCGGCCTAGTTATGCATTCCTGAAAAAGCAAGGAGAAGGAAGCCATGCACCCAGCTCGGTTTAAGAACATTGGTATGAGCAGGGGAGAACTCCCCAGGCAGGGTATCAAAATGACCACAGAGCTTGAAGCTACAGCTCTAAATAACAGTAGTGGCAAGAGCAGTAAAAGTTAGTGGTACATATGCTACCTTCTTTGTGCAATAACTGCTGCAGTGCACCATATATAATTTTTCAGGTGGCAGGGCAAGGGTAATAGGTGAAATTCCCACTATGTTGGAATCTTACAGAGTTACCCTAAACAAACTTTCCATTTAATTATCAGGGGCATATCCTAAGCCCAAGCCCCTGCCCTGACCTCAGAAAAAGAACAGAAAGGGACACTTATCTGAGTCAGTCCTCCAAAGCTCCATCCTGAACCATCAAGATTTTGATATAGAAGAAGGTGCCGTCTTGTCTGAGCCAAAACCACATTCTGTGGGGTGGGTGTACTGTGAGGCTCCTCCACAGCTGTCGGAAATGCACAGTCTCAGATATTGAAGCCTCAGGTGCCATTTCCTCTTCAGGGTAGTCAGGAAAATCCACAGAAGATTGGTCCTCCAGTGTGAGAGCTGCATATCGATTTGGTGGTGCAACTTTTCCCAGGACTGAGTTACTAAGATGAACTTCTCAGTCAAACAGCATTCCAAACTGCTTTCGGTCATGCGGAATGATCCTTCTGGTGTGTTTCCCAGATTGCTGATGTTTGATGAGACCTAGCTGGGAGGCCTGGAGGGAACCCTGAAGTAATAGCTCCTGCCCAGGGCCATCCCAGGTAGATATATCTGGAGTCCATTCTCTTTGCGGGCCCAAGTGCCCATTACTGTTATGATGTGGAGCATTTTTGCTATCAGGTGCAGAAGTGCCATTCAGATAACCCTTGAGAGCTTCAGGTGTAGAGAATGATAAGGGTACCCCATTTAGCTCCAGGCACATGACTGCGGGATACCATAATGAAAACTGAATACCTTTTGTGTGCATCATATGGTGGCATTCAGTGTACTCTTTATGCTTCAGAGCCAGCTCCCTGGAATAATCCTGAAAGATGAGGATTTTTTGGCCTTGCCAGGATAAAGCTCCAAGCTCCTGGGCCTGGGAGGAGATCCAGTCTTTATCAGCAAAATTTGGTATCCAGGCCATAAAGGAGTCTAGGCCTCTCTCAAGTTTTGGCTTAGGATTAAGTGTCCTGTGGGCCCTCTCGATCGTGAAGCCGGTGGGAGTCATGTGAAGGACTTCTGGTAGAACCTCATTTAAGAAGTCAGCAGGCTGCCCTGTTCAGCCTCTTTAGGAAAGTCCAAAAACGCAGGTTATTATGACAATTCTATTTTCAATGTCGGCCATTTTGAGTCTGCAGATTCTGAATAGTGCATTCCTGCTCCCACACTCGAGCAGTAAGGGATTCCAGCTGATCAGTATTCTGATTTTCCTGTGCTTCTATTTTGTGATATTTGGTATCCATTTTCTGTGTGGCAGAGGTAGTATTGTTAGATGCCAGGGTAACCTCTGCCATACGTTGCATCAGTGCTGTGAACATGTCTGTGACCTGCTGAGTGGACAGTCCTCCGGAGATATCAGGAGCTTTAGATTGCGACATTCTGTGGATTGTTAAGCAGGCAACACAGCGATGTGAAAATAGAAAGTGCTGTAGAAAAAAGTCAATTAATCATGAGCCCGGGTAGTAGCAGAGTCAGTATCTGTGTAGCACCAGTGAAATAGTATACATGATAAGGCACAAATGATTGTATTGATTCCCCAGGACAGCAGAGCTCTGTGTTGAGGCAGCCATCATGCTTGGAGCGCAACCACCCCCCCAAGTAATAACTTTTGAATGGATTAATATTTTTTCACCAAACCTTTAAAGGCACATCTGTGAGGCAAAGGCTTTCAGTCCTGCAAATTTCAGACCACATCCAAAAGCCATTTCGAGAAACAGCTGTCGAAAGAAACTGTGTGGAAAGTATGTTCGGTCAGCTGTTACTGGATACCGTGAAACAAGTGCTTCCTGTGGGAAAACATCAATGGATGTGGCCAAACTCATGGAACATGTGGCATCTAGGAAAAGTCACATTTAAATGAGTAAATTTTTCAATTTTTCTGTTGAATTTGTGACAGTGAAATTGTTATTTTGCAGATATGTCACCATTTGCTCACCACTTGTAGACAGTTTTTAAATATAAATAACCAGAATGTACTAATGATGATGAGTAACTGGGTCTGCCTACTTCTGGTCTAATTAGTGCTGTGTATATGTTAGAGGTGGGCAAGCCAGGAATTCTTCACCTAGAGCCAAGCCAGGGGTCTGGCTTGACTTACGAGCCAAAACATGAGCTAAGCCGGTGATGGTTCTCCGTTAAGGCGTTGAAATTGCTTATGTTACCACAACTGGCTTGGCTTGACTTTGCCTCTCAGTTGCTTATAGAGGTTGAGTTGAGCTGAGTCAGACACTAAGCTCAAGTTAGACTTGAGCCTGCTCTGGCTTGCCAACCTCTAGTATATGTCATGGTGAAAAATGTGTACAGTACCTACAGTCCACTTTTTAATTTTACTTTCAATTGCTATTTGTTTAACATCATGTTTATTATCACTAAGATATTATAAACACTGAGGATCTTAAAGCACATTAAGACGGTTCAATGTTTTAACATGAGTTAACATGTTTTACATCTACATTGCAGATCAAGAAATCTATATTTTAAAAAAATAATAATTTTAAACCCTGATCTTTACCTAGGCTAAAAAGCATATTTGAAATCAGGTATATGTAAACCCAGTTGTACTCACTTGTCTGACTAGGAATCTGTAGTATGTTCCAGTGCTTTCCCTATCAGCGAACAATACAATGGCAGTAAATATCAGCATACATTCCATCAACAAAGCATGATGTGTGCTATGTTGAGGTTGATAAGTAAGTGGAATGGAGGGTTTGATTTGATCTGATAACATTTTTATTTTATATGAGAATATTTTGTTAGGGACTAGCCTTATTTTCAACAAGAGCCTTATACAGTGCATAAAATATTACACAAATGTGAATAGAAATAGATTATTTTGAGGTGACAAGAGTTCAGTAAATGTATAAAAAACATTTTACCTGCAGCGCTGTTCCAGTGCCAGTCTGCAAACACTTTTCAAAGCAGGTACCACAACCATCTCCTCTTGTCTGTTTGTACATATACTTAATCTAATTTTTCATTTTTTTATTTTAATCTTGGGTAACTGGGTAAGGCCCAATAGGCACAAGTGCCTATCTTCAGGGTTGACCTGGGAACACTGGGGAGGTTAAATGACTTGCTCAGAGTCACACAAATAAGTTGAGGTTGTGGGAATCAAACTCAGATCTTCTGGATGTACCAAGCTCATTACTCTAACCGCTCGGCTATACTGCCAGCTCTAATATGTATGTCATTTGTTGACTCTTTGCTATCCAAAGTGTGGCTCTGGCCCCAACTTGTGTATACTTTTTTGACTTTCTTACACCACTTGTACTTCATTGAACCAGTTTTACTGGTTCCCTGCTTTATCTGCTTCATATATAATGCACACTGCATGTATGACTTTTGTGTATTATTTGCCTATATCTGTTACCTGTGATGCTCACGTTGTATTCACTCCTGTATTTTGACTTGTATATCTCCTATGATTCTAGTAATCTCTTGGGTCATGCCTGAAAATAGGCATTTATTGGTCTAGTGCCTACCTGGTTAACAAAAACTACCTAACTAAATAAATACATAAATAAATACCAAGTATACGGTAAGCAAGAAACTATTAAGTACAATTCAATTGTAGCAATCTTAATTTGCATCAGAATTTTCAGAGCTTTTGAAACTGTTTCAGTCAGTGTTTTGTCCAAATGTTGCTGGGCATCTCATTCTACGATTTTGCTACACATATTTATGTAATCTCATCACCAAATTTGCAATGCACTTGAATATAAGGTGGTCCTCTCTCAACTTGTCTTAACTGAAATTGATAGTTTTTCAGGGGTTCCAAAAATTTAAGTTTTCTTAAGGGATGGTAATTTTAGATTTTAGTAATTTATAAATCCAGGACAGCCAATTAAAATGGCTCTTCCTATTTGGTTGTAACAAATATAATATTTCATATAATATGCAAAGGTGGATATCGTACTTACTGGAGCAGTCAACTCATGCAAGTTTATAATACTTACAATTTATCTTTGATAGAACCCTGAGTTGAATTTCTGTAAAAAAAAGTTCTTATATTTGAACAAAGGAATCAGCAGTTGCTTTTAAAAGCTTAGTATTAGATTCTATGGATAAAAAGGATATTCTAATATTGGGCCCAATTTTCAGAGCTGGCCTGCTACGTGCACAAACAGGTGCACTGCACAAAAAAATAGGGCTGGCTGGCTCTGGTACCATATTCAAACAGATAGAGCGATTCAAACTGACTGCTATTTGTTTGAATATCAGACCATGGTAGCGCCACCCACAGTAAGTGGTCACCACATCTGACGCAGTGCTACCAGAGGGCAACACTGAAGACTGTCCATGGGGTACAGCACAGTGCGCACTGGTGAGCACCGTGGCCCCCATTAGCGATATTTAGTCCAAACATGCAAATAAGACCATTGAACATCCAAGGTGTTAAGGGTCCATTTGCATGCCCATTATAAGCTCATCTGCATGTGAGCACCTGGCCCGAGTACTCAGGGCCAGTTTCCCCCAAGCCCTGATCCTTGTCCCCATATAAATATAAACCCATATTGGTGGTTTAGTGGTCCTTCCCTAGCCCCTATCCCTTCCCTAGTAATGATGTTATAATCCCTGGTGGTCTAGTGGTCCCTCCCTGAACCCAGTCCCTTCTCCTGTAATGATGTTATAATCCCTGGTGGTCTAGTATTACATCCCTAGCCCCGGTCCCTCCCCTGGTAATGATGTTATAATCCATAGTGGTCTAGTGGTCCTTCCCTAGCCCCAATCCCTTCCCTGGTAATGATTTTATAATCCCTGGTGGTCTAATGGTCCCTCCCTAACCCCAATCCCTTCCCCTGTAATGATGTTATAATCCCTGGTGGTTTAGTGGTCCCTCCCTAGCCCTGACCCCCTTCCCAGTATTTCATTTATAAACCCTGGTGGTCCAGTGGTACCCCCGCATTCTCTGATCACCATCCTGACCCAAAGAAATACATTCCCTGGTAGTCTAGTGGCCCCCCCACTGTGGCAGGCAGTGACCCACGATGCCTCTTCCCCCAATCCAACCCATGCTGGAGACTGGCAGAGCCTTTCTCACACCACCACGGCCAGCCACCAACAGAACTGTCAATAAGCATGCAAAGTATGTAGTATACATTCATTGGTTGACCAGTCGAGATGGCAATCTATGAACTGGGGGAGGGACCACTGGACCACCAGGGCTTATAAACTAAATACTGAGGAGAGGATTGGGGCTAGGGAAGGACCATTATACCACCTGGGACTACAACATAATTACTAGGGATGGGATTGGGGCTAGGGAGGGACCACTAGACCACCAGAGATTACAACATCATTACCAGGGAAGGGATCAGGGCTAGGGAGGGACCACTAGACCACCAGGGACTATAACATCATTACAGAGGAAGGGATCGAGGCTAGGGTGGGACCACTGAACCACCAATGTGGGTTTATATTTATATGAAAACAGGGATTGGGGCTTGGAAGGGCCCTGTTATAATCACTGGTGGTCTAGTGGCCCCTTTCTAGCCCCAATCCCATCCCCAGTAATGATGTTATAATCCCTGATGGTCTAGTGGTCCCTACCCAGGCCCAATCCCCTCCACAGTATTTCATTTATAAGCCCTGGTGGTCCAGTGGTCCCCCCATTCCTCAGTCATCATCCCATCCCAAAGTAATACATTTCTTGGTAGTCTAGTCCCCCCCCCACTGTGGCAGGTAGTGACCCACCAACCTGCTCCCCCCCAACCAGACCTATGTCTGCGACTGGCAAAGTCCTTCTCACACCACCACGTTCAGCTACTTGACCGAACTGCCAATGACCATGTACAGTACATAGTACGTGCTTATTGGTTGACCGTTCAGGACAGCAATCAGAGAATGGGGAGGGACTGCTGGATCACCAGGGTTTATAAATTAAATACTGAGGAAAGGATCGAGATACCAGGGATTATAACATCATTACCAGGGTAGGGAATGGGGCTAGGAAGGTACCACTAGACCACCAGGGATTATAACATAATTAACGGGGAAGGAATCGTGGCTAGGGAGGACTTCTGAACTACCAGGTACCCAGCCCTTGATGGTGGGCAGGCGGGTCTGCACACTGTTAATAACTGGGTTTCAGAAGCATTGAACTGCACAGCTTCTGGCAGCCATTTAGCACTTCTGAACACTTTCAGTATTAGAAGCAGCCACATATGCATGTGGGAGCCCTCAATACTGTGCACAACGATGTTGTTGGGGGGTGTCGTGCATCTGTGCCCTTTGAATATGGGCATGCCACCAACAGCTGGCACTATTCCAGTTTAACGTGTCACAAACCTGGTTTGTGCTGTGCTAAACTTTTGAAAATGGGGCCCAATGCCCCTAACTGTTGTCGATCTTCATTACCAGTTGATATATATGTATGTTCTACAAATGACAGTTTGTCAGCAATTATAACATCTAGATACCTGTAGCTGTTGTTATTAGCCACCTATAGTCCTGACTTAAAAGTGGGGTCCAGTGTCTCATATCCATTTTTATTTGACCGAAGGGAAAAATAAATACACTGTGTTTTCCTCCCATTTAATAGCAGGCATGACCTTGTGAATCAGTTGTACACTGTACTGAGATCTATTTGAGCTTATGTCCATTTTGGTCCATCTGTCTACAGAGACCATCAAAGCTGTGTCATCTGTGTACAGCCAGGCCTCGGTATATAAAAACATTTTGGAATATCATTTCAATATATAATAAAAGCAATTAGGCCAGGATATCTATTGCCGTAGGGGCCAATGTTATAGGTGACTACACAACACACTGCTTATGGTTTGTCAAATACATGAAACCAATTTAAGGGTTCAGCAAAACACCCAGTTTCAACATCCATTCAAACAGAACAGAGTGGTTCATCACATTGAAAGCCTTCAAGGTCCATGAATACAGCCCCAATATACAATCCAGCATCCAAAGATTTGGTTATAAGTTTGTTAAAATCCACAAGGGCTGTGTCTGAGGACCTACCAGCACAAAACTGTACTAGCATTCTGACAATGAACCATACATTTCAATGTACTGGTACAATTAACAATGAACAACAACGGCCCAGTTGCACTGAGGGTTGAGGCACTGGATGCCACACTTGTGCTGCCTTGACCCAGGAGTTCGGGCGAGCCAGGGTCGCTGGGGGTCACTGGGGGAAGAGTCAGTGTCCGGAGGACTGCTCTCTCTTCCTGGGGCTAGGGTGGGGAGATGCTCACTCATGGAGCGACCTCTGGCTTCAGCCAGTAGGTTGTGGACTGAGCAGTGTGGTGTATGCCAGGGGGTGGACAGAGCTACGGACTCACATTGCCTTGCCGGCCGAGCTCTGGGGGGAAGGAATGGGAACAAAAAAGTGAAGAAATACCCCAATCCTGGGGATAGATGAAGGCACCTCTATCTTCACAGCCCATACTCCCACATCTGGGCCATCTCCTCTCTCCAGCTAGGGCTTGTGTGTGCTGGGCACTTTGCCCTTAAGATAGAGTGCCCTGGGTGGATAGGGAAGCCCTACCTCTGGAGGGTTCAGACCTGGAGGTGGTGCTTGGCGGCATGAGGGGGAGAGTGAGTGGCCACAATGGGAGGTAGAGGCTGGAAGCACCTGAGGATGCTGGAAGGAGTTCTCCAGGGTTGGAGATAAAAAAAGTCTAAAAAAAAAAAAAAATGAACAACATGCTCCAGCACCTCTCATAGTATAGAAACAGGAAATTTGTCAGGAAAAAAGGACTGATTGGCCCACCCAGTCTAAGCTGATGCCTGACTAGTCTGCCTCCACAGATTCTAACCAGTCTCTGGTGACCCTCCCTCCCTCTTACCTGACTATTTACTAATATTACCTTATGTCTATCTCATACATGCATGCAGCACCTGCATGTTTTCACTTCCACCGCTTCTGCTGGCAGTCTGTTCCAGGTGTCTACCACTCTGTCAGTGAAGTAGTACTTCCTCACATCCCTCTTTAACTTCCCCCTCCAGCTTTGTTGCATGCATTCTGGTCCTCGTGCTCTTCCTCCTTTGAAAGACTTCCTCCTGCACCTTGTTTATTCCCCATGAGGCACAAGAAGGTCTCTATCATGTCACCTGTCTCCTCTCTTCCAGGGTGTACCTGTTGAGATCCCTCAGTCTTTCTTCAAAAGGCTTTTGCAACCCATTCACCATTTTAGCTTCCCTCCTCTGAACTGCCTCTACCATGTCTATTTCTTTCTAAGGTGTGTCCTCTAGGCTGGACACAATTTTCCAGATGAGGTCTCACCAGTTAGCGATAAAGTGGCAACACCACCTCCCCCTTCCTGGTGGAGATACCTCTCCAAATCCATTCCAGCATCACACTGGCCTTACCCACTGCTTTGTCCCACAACCATGCTACCCTGAAATCATCAGATATGATAACTCTAAGGGATCTTGGGGTATCATCAGATATGATAACCCCAAGGGATCTTGGAGTATCATCACATATGATAACCCCAAGGTTCCTTTCCTACTGTCTGATAGTACCACATCCTACACTCAGTTCCTGGGTTTAAATAGATTGGCAGAAGACACCAGGAGAAAGGACTGCTGTGACTGGACTTCTCTGCTGGGACTAAAGTAGAATAACTTTGTACTTGGACCTTTAATTTAGGGTAAAAAAACTAACATACAAAACAAAAAAAAGTGTGTGTTTGTCTGGGTTAACTGAACTGAATGGGTATCTGAACAGTTATCTAGGTGTAAATCTCAGGTGATTGAAAGGACTTAACTGCTGTGAGGTTTAAATTACTTGTAGAAAGATCTAGTAAGTAGGGGAGTGGCTTAGCTAGAAGGAAGCTACATTTAAAGACTGCCTTAGAAAGATTCTGCTAATAGCTTGGCAGAAGACACCAGGAGAAAGGACTGCTGTGTGACTGGACTTCTCTGCTGGGACTAAAGTAGAATAACTTTTGTACTTGGACCTTTAATTTAGGGTAAAAAACTAACATACAAACAAAAAGTGTGTGTTTGTCTGGGTTAACTGAACTGGATGGGTATCTGAACAGTTATCTAGGTGTAAATCTCAGGTGATTGAAAGGACTTAACTGCTGTGAGGTTTAAATTACTTGTAGAAAGATCTAATAAGTAGTGGGGTGGCTTAGCTAGAAGGAAGCTACATTTAAAGACTGCCTTAGAAAGATTCTGCTAATAGCTTGGCAGAAGATACCAGGAGGAAGGAGTGCTGTGTGACTGGACTGAGACTATATTGCCCTCCTTCTCTCCCATCCACCCTCCCCACCCAAAGCTAGTTCTATTTTTACAGGCACAGGATTTGACTGACAACAGGAACTTCCTGTTTGGGAGCAGGAAGTGAGAGATCACAGAACCACCAAAGACCCACCATCCTAGAAGGGCAAGAGTAGCTCTCCGGCCCCCTCTAGCTGCTGGAGGTCTGTCTCTGAGCAAGTAAGTGGTCTACTGAGAAATATAGGATATTCTTGTCTCAGAACAGGACAATCTGGAGCTTAAAGGGCACACAGGCAGAAAGTAAGGAGAGAGAGAGAGAAAAAAAACAGAGGAAAGAGTAAGGATTGCAAACAGTTAAGGGGCCAGAAATAAGACATGATTGGAGTGGTGCAGTGCAGTGGCTGTGGAGCAGCAGTCTTCCGGGAGACATTCTGGAGGATGCGGTGTTGTCCCATCTGCAGGCACCTCTCTGGGCTGAGGGAGGAGGTTGCTCATCTCCAGGCTGAGTTGGCCAGGATTTGTGGGACCTCCTCTTCCATCCAGGGACCACCAGTGCCACTGCCGTTGCCTCAGAGGTTGCCAAGAAAGAGGAGTGGTTGGACCACAGTGGGCTCAGGGAGGTGAGGGTGGTGGAACAGAGGTGCATCCCTCAGCTGTACCTCTCCAGATTCCTATGCCATTCTGGAAAAGTGTGGTTCCTCTATGGAGGCACCCGTGAGTGGAGACCAAGGAAGATGCTGGGAACCTCCACAAAGGAGATCCACAGGAGGGTGGCAGGGGACCCTGCAGGGAAGGAAACAACTCCGGTGGGGGACTCCATTGTTAGGAAGGTAGAACTGGGGAGGAAGGGAGAGGAGGTAAGGTGCCTGCCTGGCACCCATGGCTTGAAGGACAGGGAGCTAATCCTCAGGATTGCTGGAGCAGCTGCACAGGGAGGGATCTGGATGTCATTGTCCACCTAGGGACAAATGACCTAGCTAAGAAAGGATTAGAGAAGTGCAGGAAGAGTTTGTGGAATTGGAGGTGCTTAGTCAAGTAGCATGCACTGTAACCTTCTCGGAGGTGCTGCCCATCTATGGCATAGGAGAGGCTAGGTGTTCCGCACCATGGGATTCAATCAGTGGTTGAAAACTGGTGTGAAGCTCAGGATTTGGCTTCATTGGGGACTGGGGATCCACCTGGAGTGATGCAAGCCTATACTGGCATGATGGGCTGCATCTGTCTGGGAGGGAACCAGGATCCTAGGTGATAGGTTTAATGCTTCATTTGGCAGCTTTTAAACTAGCCAAGGGAGGCACTGGAAAGGAGCAGGGAAATCCTAGCCCCCCCCAAATAATCACGGTAGTAAGTGCGGCAAACACCAACATAGAGGTGTCGATAGGGAGAAGGGCAGGGGTAAATGGAGAAAGTGACAAAGGCAAGAAGGACAGGGATGGGGCAAAAGGGAGTAAGGCCATCAGGAAATGGAGGGTAATGAGTACCAATGCCCGTAGTCTGGGCAACAAGCTCCCTGAGCTGGTGGCCTTGAGGGAAGAGGGATGCCTGGATATCATGCAGTCACAGAAACATAGTACACAGAGAACTATGACTGGCATGTTAACATGCCGGTACATAACCTACAGGAGAGACAGGCAGGGAGAAGAGGGGAGGAGTAGCTCTCTATGTAAAGGAAGGGATAAAAGCAACTGAACAAAAGAGTAAACAGGGAGGAGAGGAGGCACTATGGGTCACCTTGGAGACTGGAAAGGGCACCACAATCTGCACAGGGTTGTATACAGACCCCATGTCAGGGGAGGGAATGGACAAGGATATGATAGAAGGCATTCTTAGAATGGCAGAGAAAGGAGATACTGTTGATGGAGACCTGAATATGCCAGATGTTAACTGGAGCACATTTGCTGCAGCCACATCCAAGAGCAGGGCCATTCTTGATGCCCTACAGGTGGCAGGCATTAGACAGCTAGTTTCAGAACCCACTCATGAGGGAGCAATCTTAGACCTTGAACTCAAATGGGGGCAGAGAGGATCTCAGATCTAGAAGTCGGTTGCCATCTGGGGACAAGTGACCATCAAACAGTGTGGTTCATGTTAAACTCAGCTACAGAGTCAAGCCACAAAAGTGAGGGTACTAGACTTTAGGAGGCTGACTTGGCAAGATGGGAGAGTGCCTCAGAAAGCACTAGCAAACAGGCTAGAAGGAGGTGTGGAGCAACAATGGGGAATCATCAAAACTGCCATCACAGAGGCAACAAGCCTTTGTGTGAAGCAAATAAACAAATCAAATGAAAGAAAAAGCCACTATGGTTCTCAAAAGAGGTGGCTGTGAAAGTCAGGAAGAAAAGTGAAAAAGATGTTTCAGGACTAGAGGGCATGGGATGAAGTTGGAGGAGGACGATTCAGAGGAAACATGAGGAAGAATTTCTTCACAGAACGGGTGGTGGACAAGTGGAACACCCTGCCAGAGAAGTGGTGGGGGCTGAAACAATCACGGGATTTAAGAATGCATGGATAGACATAAAGGAATTCTAGAGGTCAGGGCTAAGGAAATAGACTTCTAGGAAAACAAACTGAACTTACAAGCTCAAATGGGCAGACTAGGTGGGCCATAGGCCCTTATCTGCCGACACTGTCTATGTATCTATGTATCTATGTAAAAGATAGCATTCCGGAGTATAGGAAACAAAGAAAGAGCAGGACAGAGAGCTGTACCAGTTAAGGCAGAAGGAAGCAGGGAGGGAAGTCAGAATAGCAAAGACCCAAACTGAGGAAAAGATAGCCAACTCAGTTAAGAAGGGGATAAAACCTTTATAGGTACATCAGCGGCGAGAAAGACAAAGGAGGGATAGTGAGGCTGAATAGAATGAGCGGTGGGTGGGCAGAGGGGACAGTGAAAAAGCAGGGATACTTAACAAATATTTCTGTTCAGTATTCACAAAAAAGGAGGGGGAAGTGCCTAATCCAATTAACAGAAGCACTCTTGATAGGGGGGTCGATCCCAGTCCTTTCACAGAAGAAAGGGTTCTGCAAGAACTCTTAAAACTGAAGGTGGACAAAGCAATGGGTCCTGATGGAATTCACCCCAGAATACTAAAAGAATTAAGGGAGGAACTAGTGAAACCACTGGCTACTCTTTTTAATAAATCATGGGAGGATGGTGTGGTACCGAGGACTGGAGGAAGGCGGATGTGATTCCCCTTCACAAAAGTAGGACCAAGACAGAGGCAGGAAACTACAGACCTGTCAGTCTGACCTCTGTGGTAGGGAAAGTGATGGAGTCACTTCTGAAGGAAAGAATAGTTGAGTACCTAGAGGCCAGTGGAGCACAGAACCCAAGGCAGCATGGGTTCTGGCAGGAAGGTCATGTCAGACGAATCTAATAGATTTCTTTGACTGGGTGACCAAAGTAGTAGACCAGGGAGGGGCTGTGGACATGGCCTACCTAGACTTTAGCAAGGCATTTGACACAGTCCCACACAAAGATTAATAGTCAAATTAACCAGCCTGGGAGTGGGTCCCAGGGTGGTAGCCTGGGTAAAACATTGGCTGCACAACAGGACACAGAAGGTAATTGTAAATGGAGTCCACTCTGAAGAAAGAGGGGTTACTAGTGGGGTACCGCAGGGTTCAGTATTGGGTCCAGTCCTTTTTAATGTCTTCATCAGTGACATTGCAGAGGGACTGGGAGGAAAAGTATGCCTTTTTGCAGATGACACAAAGATCTGCAACAGGGTTGATACACAAGGAGGCATGGAAAGGATGAAAAGGGACTTGGCAAGGTTGGAGGAATGGTCAGAAGTATGGCAGCTAGGATTCAATGCAAAGAAGTGCAAAATAATGCACCTGGGAAACAAGAACCCAGGGGAAGAATACACAATGGGTGGGAGGTAGTAACAACAACAAAAAAGGAAAGGGACCTGGGGGTAATCATATCAGATGACCTTAAGGTTAGCAAGCAATGTGAGAAGGCAGTAGGGATGGCTGGGGGTATACTGGGATGTATAGGGAGAGGCATCAGCAGCAGAAAACAGGAAGTTGTTATCCCTCTGTACAGACAGTTGGTGAGACCCCGTCTGGAGTACTGTGTCCAGTTCTGGAGACCCCATTTCTGCAAGGACATAGACAGGAAAGAGGTAGTCCAGAGGAGGGCAACTAAAATGGTGCAGGGTCTGCAAGAGAAGCCATATGAGGAGAGACTAAAGGAGCTTAATATGTATACCCTTGAGGAAAGAAGGGAGAGGGGGGACATGATAGAAACTTTTAAGTACCTCAGTGGAATCAACAAAGTCCAAGAGGGTAGCATCTTTCAGAAAAAGAGAATTGCAAGAACAAGGGGACACAATTTAAAGATAGAAGGAGGGCGGTTCAGGGGCAATGTGAGGAAGTATTATTTCACTGAGAGGGTAGTGGATGCATGGAACAGCCTTCCTGAGGAGGTTGTGGGGTTTAAAACTGTGGGAGAATTCAAGAATGCATGGGACAGACATAAGGCAATTCTTGTGTGGGGTAGGAAGGAATAGGCTGTTGGTTAACTAGGATCTGCAGCCTATCCTGTGGAAGTGAGAAATGGGCAGACTAGATGGGCCAAGGGTACTTATCTGTCGTCAAAGTCTATGTTTCTATGTTTCTATGTTAAACATAGACACCTAGACAATGTGGCAGAAAGACCAGTGGTCCATGCAGTCTGCCCAAGTTTCCTATTTAGCCCTGGGACCTACTGTCCTTCCAGGGTCTTAGTCCTCCCCATCTATCCCCCATTCCCCTCCCAGCTTCTGCAAACCAAAGTATTCACTATATTCTTCATTCAATCCCAGCCATGCTTGAAGCCACCATCAGTTTAGCATCCACCACTTCAGCAGGCAGAATGCCCCATGGCTCCACCTATTTTTTCTGTAAACTAATATTTCCTCACGTCCCTTCTGATCCTCCCTTCTGTCAGTTTCCACTGGTGTCCATGGGAACGTAAACTACTATTCAAGATAAATATTTCCCAGGTAATCTTATTAATTCCATTTAGGAATGTGAAAGTTTGTATCATATCTCCCTTCACTCTTCTGGTCTCTAACAAGTACATGTTCAGTGCCTTGATGCGCTCCTCATAGGAATTGCATGTTGGCACTGAATCATTTTTGTTACCCTGTGCTGCACCTTCTCTAACCTATCTCTGTCCTTCCTGAGGTGAGGACTCCAGAACTGGGCACAGTACTCCAGGTGTGGCCTTACTAAGGATCTACATGAAGTAATACCTTTTCCCTTCTGATATCACTACCTCTCCCAATACATCCCATGAAGTGTCTCAGTTGTTTGAAGGTCTCAGTGATGACAACTTTAAGGTCCCATTCTCTCCGGAAGGTTCCATCCTCAGAACGCACCAGTGTTGTGGTGTTGAGCCATTAGGGCACCAATCAAGAATGTTGCAACCACTGTTTTTCCAGGGGCTGTGTCCCCACCCTCCTAACTATAGATACCAACTCTGGGGAAGACAGACCTCAGGAAGGGGGTGGCGAATCCCGATTTTGATGCCTTAATATTACGCCTAATGCCAGGGCTCTGAATGCCTGCAGTAGTCCTGGGGTTCTTATTCCCTAGATGCATTACCTTGCACTTTATGGCATTAAACAGAACTGAACTTACACCACTCATCTAGCTTTTGTACATCAGTCTGCATTTCCACTTCCTTTGTCATTATCCACCCTCCCACTGAGCTTAGTGTCATCTGCAAAGAGATACAGCCTCCCCCGGATACCCTAACCAATGTTGCTATGAACATATTGAAGAGGACGGGTCCATGATGCCGGTTGGACAACAAAGTTGTCGACTGACTTTACAGCGACTGATATCTGTTGATTGCAATTGCATAAATTGCATAAAGCCATCTACAGAAAGTTACTTTTCTTTTGGGGGGTTTTGTACTAAATATAATCATATTATAAATGTAATCATACTAAATATAATCAACTCCGAGTTAGAGTTGATTCAGGGAAGGGGTGCAACACCCCAAGAAAGCAGTGCCAGGTCCCCGGTAATGTTACAGGTGCAACAGCAAATCGTCGCTGCAATGTTGTTCGCTATCGAATCACAAACCAGCTTCGCATATGGTAGAGGACCAGTCCCAGAACATATCACTGTGGTACCCTGCTTGTGACATCCTCTCTGCTGACTTGATGCCACTGACTACAACCCTCTCCTGCCTCCCCATTAGCTGGTTGCCTACCTAATTTACTCTATTAGCCACACCCATATCCTCTATCTTCTTCAGTAAGTGTCTGTGAGGCACTGAGTCGAATACCTTGCTGAAGTTAAAGTAGAGCAAATCTATAGCAATGCCAATATCCAATTCACTTGACACCCAGTCAAAATAACTATCAGATTAGTCTGAGAAGACCTCTCTGCCACAGATCTGTGTTGTTTACTATCCTGGAGCCTGTTTCTCTCAAAGCAGTCAACAAGGTCCTTTGTTACAAATGACTCCATCCGCTTCTTTACAATAGGGGTAAGACTGACAGATCTGTAGTTCCTGCATGTTCCTTGTCTCCTCCATTATGGAGTGGAACTACGTCTGCCACCCTCCAGTCTTTCTGAATTACCCCTGTCCTTAGAGCGCTGTTGAATAGACCTACCAGGGGTTCAGCAGTTCTGCTGCCATCTACCTGAGTAATCTCGAATGCAACCCTTCTGGTCCCAGTGCCTTATTTATTTTTAGTGGTGCCAGCCCTTTCTTAATCCTTTTGCTTGTAAATTTTGTCTGCCTCATTTCTGGGACCCCTTTAGTGGCAGCTTTGATGACACTCACTGGCAAGGGTCCACCATTCTCCTTACTGAAATCTGAGCTAAAGAAGTCATTAAGGATGATGGCCTTTTGCCCATCCTCCTCTATCGCTGTGCCCCTCAGATAGCCTTATGATTTCCCCTCCTTTTTTCCTATTTCCCCTAATGTATCAGAAAAACTGTTTTTCTCCACTGTGAACCCTCCACAAATATGCAGCTCTGTGTCTGCTTTTGCTTGCCTAACCACCTTCTTGACTCCCTATTTTTCAGTATGTCTTCTCCCCGTTATTCCTCCCCCTGCTTTTCTTTATACTTATAGAAGGCCTGTTTCTTTGCACTCACTGCTTCCTGGACTCTTGATGAAAACTGTAACGGTCTCTTGAACCTTTTCTTTTTGGTTACCTTTCTCATGTATAACTTTGATGCCTTGAGAATCGCTCCCTTAATTGCTCTTAATCTATCTTCCACCCTCAATATGTTGTGCACTCTGACTCACTTTTTCCTGACCAGCTCCCTCAGCCTTTTGAAGTCTGTCCTTCTGAAATCCAGAACTTCAGCTCACAATTGGGGTTTTCCAAACCCATGAGTAAGTTCAAACAAAAGGGAGTTATGTTCGCTGTTACCAGTGGCTCCCCTATTCTCACAGCTCCAATCATCTTCAAGTTGGAGAGCACCACATTGAGAACTGTAGTTTGCCTAGTGGATTCCTCAATCAGTTATACTAGTAAACAGTTCTGGAAGGTGTCTAATAAGGCCTTATTTCTAGCGTTCCTGGCTACTGGAATATCCCATTTAATGTCTGTCAAGTTCAGATCCACCACTACCACTACTTCCCCCTTTGCCACCCCTCTTTCAAGTTCTTCCCTGAGCTCTCTGTCTGTTTCTTTCCCTTGCCCTGGAGGTCTACAGATTACCCCCAAGTGCAGTTCCTTGCCTGAGATTGCCTTGAGTTGCACCCATAGCAACTCAGTCTCTCCATTACTATCCCTGATGCATCTCTCTCCACCACCTCAATGCCTTTCTTGTTTCTGTGATGACAGCTAGGTCCACCTCAATGTCTGCTATCAGCACCTGGAGCACACTGATTTTGTTACCCAGGCTCCTGGCATCAAGGCATACCCTTCCATTGGACCCCTGATCCTCCATTGCCACTACCCTTCTTTGCTTTTGTCCTCTCCATCCATTTTTTGCGTGTTTGCACACTTTGCATTACCCTCTCTGATGTCTCCTCCTTCCAGTTGGAGCACAACCTCTTTTCACCCACTGTGTTGCTATAAGCCCTCAGATGTGTGTGTGTGTGGGGGAGGGTACTAGCTAGGATCCCTTTCTCTCACCTGCCACCTTGGATTCCCTAGTTCCAGTCTCCAATGCAGTCAGTTTAAACATCTGATATAGAAGTCAAACTTCTGCCCCAGCACACTGGCCCTCTCTGTCAGGTTGAAGTCCATCCCCTATGAGTCACCCATCCCAGAAGTTGCTCCCAATCCCCTACAAAGTGGTACGCTTTCTCTTGACATTATCCCTTAAGCCACCCTTTAAACCTCACTTACATCACTCCTTATCCTAACTCAGGTTGGGTGGACTTGAAAAGGTCCTGATCCTTATTATCAGGATCAGAATCCAGGCCAAAGTCATGATAAGTTCTGATTAATTCTGATTTGAATCAGTACCTGTTGTAAAATGTGATGAAACTGCAAATCTGCTACATAATTGCATAAAATGACACTGAGATCTGTGACACACACATAGAATTGTAATCAGCATTTCAGGATATGAAAACTGTGAGTTTATAGCACTGATGTCCTGGTCAAATTAATATGGCAGTCATGCAGTTGGCCTGTTTTTTCCTTTCTTTTCAGTTTTTGGGATTTACTTTTAGTTTACTAGTAGTACTGTAGATAGTAGTAGTACTTTCATTGACAATTGTATTTTTATTTATTTCTTTTCAGCTTTTAGGATTTAGTTTAGTTTATTTAGTATTAGTACAGTAGAACTGTGTAGGGTGCACAGCAGTTCTAGTAGTAGTTGTATAACTTCAATCTTTTTTTTCTTTCTTTTCAGCTTTTTCTTTAGCTTCTTCTTTCTCCATGTAGTGCATGTGCATTGAGCCTGAGGCATCTGTCTGCTTCATGGAGATGTCTCCCCGCCCAACCCATGACCTTTCTCTCTCTCCCCACCCCCTTTCATTTATATAGTTCTCCTTGTTTTAAATGTTTCTGTTCTTCTTCATCCTTATAGCCCTCGTTTGTTTTAAAAGCACAGCATGAGCTGCCTTGAGCACACACAAAATGTATAACCAGGTCCAACCACTCTGCTTTGTTGTTTTAGGCAAGAAAAGAGTCATCCAGAACAAGAAAACTGAGAGAACACAAGTCCATGCTCTCCTATCCTTAGCTTCACATAATGGTGCCTGTGCCATGCTACAAAGTCGGCCATAGAGCTTCCTTCCAGCTCCACCCACCCACAGTAAAACAGCCACAGCCAGGACTGACAGACAGTGAAAAGGCAGTCTCCATTCAGCTATAGGCTGCCTGGCCTGTCAGTCTGGCTGGATGGGCCAATTGGATTCTTCTCTGCCACTCTTGCAAGGCTCCAGGATGGTCCAGGCATGTTCGTTCATGAGATGCATGATATTTGACTCGGTCACGTTCCGTTCTTCTGTCTCCCCCCACCAAGCACTCCATGCCAGCCAGCTGACACCCACATGACCTACAGTTTGCTATCAGGTAACTGTCAGCCATCCAGGCTCCAGATGATTGGCACCGCCTAGATCCCCCAGGCTGCACTGCAGTGCAGAAGGTAAACAAAACTGCAAAAAAACTCTTTTTTACATTGTGGCTGACGGAACCGGGCTCGATACAAATTGTGCCTTGGCCCTTATTGATCTCTGTCCATCAGACTGCACTGGATCTGAGGGGGTTCTGATTTACCACAGGTCAGTCTGTGCATTCATAATCCTAACCTGATTCCCCTCCCTGCTCCACACATGAAGGACTTCAGAAAAGGCCAGGGAAGATGAGTATGTCACTAATCTGTTCCCCAGCCTACAGAAGTTCTGCTTCACCATCTCTTACCAGCTGGTTCACCAGATCACTGGTATCCAGGTGTAACAGCACCCCAGGCTCCCCTGCTACCTCTAAGCCATCCTCCTTATCCTGTTTAAATCCCTGATGGTTGAGCACCAGAAGGCACTGGAATGCCCCTTCCATCAACCTTGCCTCCAGCACCCTCTGTGCTGTTCCAATTATTGAGTCCCTGACCACCAAGACTGTCCTGGTAGACCTGCTCCCCATGGGTGCCATCACATTTCCTACCCTTTCCCACTGACTGACTCGGAGTCCCCCATGGGTCCCAATGCCCTAGATGGATATTTTTGCACTTTTTGGTGTTGAACCTCAACTTCTACCATTTTGAGCAGTCCTCCAGTTTCCATAGTTCCTATACATTTTTCAACCCCTTCCTGATAGTCCACCCTACTACAGACTTTGGTATCATCTGAAAAAGTCATACCGTGTCTTCCAGTTCATCTGCAATGTTACTTTATGAAGACACTGAAGAGGACTGATCCCAATACTGAGCCTTGTGGCACCCCACTGGTCACTCTTCCATCCTTAGAGTGAGTGCCATTAACTACCACCCTCTGTCACCTATCTGTTAACCTATTTCTAACCCAGTTCACCACTTTTGATCCCACCCCTAGGTTGCTCAATTTCTGAGTCAGTCTCCTGTGCAGCACAGTGCTGAGGGCCTTGATAATGTCCAGATAGTCATCATCCACTGCCCTCCCTTGATTAATTTCCCTGGTTCCACAGTCAAAGAAGTCAATCAAATTTGTTTGGCCTGACCTCCACCCTGTGAATCCATGGTGCCTTTGGTGTTACAGACCATTTGAATCAAGATACTCTACCAACCTTTACTTTAACAGTGTTAAAATTAATTTCCCCACCAGTGAGATGAGACTCACTGGCCTATAGTTGCTAGACTCTTCCTTGCTGCTACTCTTATGTACAAGGATGCCCAATTCCAGTGAGCTGTTGAATAAGGCCATCAGTGGTCTAACTGGCACCTCCATGAGCTCTTTTAGTTCCCTTGAATGTCTCCTATGTGGTCCGATAGCCTTGCATAATTTCAGAGCTGCAAGTTCTTCAGGACTCTTTCTTCTAAAAATGAACTTGAATCCTTCTCCCACCACACTTATTCCTGATGCTCCCTGGTGATCCATCCTCGCTCCACTTTGAAGACCGAGAAGAAGTACATGTTTAAGATGTCTCTTTTTCTTGGTTCCCTTCTGTGCAGTATCACTTTACTGTCCTTCTTATCCTCACTATTCTTCCTGTTGTTTTACTCTTCTCAATTAGGACCTGAAGAAAGCAGTATCCCCATTTGCTACCCTTTGGCTACCGGTTCCCCTGTCTGTGCCTTTGTCTGCCTCACTGTTTTACCTGCTTCCCTTTTACTTGCTACACCTCTGTGTCTTCCTCCCTCTGCATTTCCTTATACATCCTGAATGCCAGCCTTTTTTACTCCACCACTGTGGCTGCTTCCCTGAAGTACCATAATGGTCTCTTTTTCCTTTTGCTTTTACTAACTTCCTTCATACAGAGACTGGGTGCCTTATGTATGTCCTCCTTTATTTTTTTCCACAGTTCCTCTACCACTCCCTGGCAATCCCCCCCACTACATAGAAACATAGAATTTGATGGCAGATAAGGACAGCTTGGCACATCCAGTCTGCCCATTTCCCTACCTAATGGATAAGCTGCAGATCCTAGTTAACCAGCAGCCTACTTCTTCCTACTCCCAACCCCTAGAATTGCCTTATGACTGTCCCATGCATGCTTGAATTCCACCACTGTTTTGACTCCACAACCTCCTCCGGAAGGCCGCTCCATGCATCCACAACCTCTCTGTGAAAAATACTTCCTTAAATTACTCTGAACCGCCCACCTCTATCTTCAAATTGTGCCCCTTGTTCTTGCACACCTCTTTTTGAAAGATGCTACCCTCTTGGACTTTGTTGATTCCCTAGAGGTATTTGAAAGTTTCTATCATGTCCCCCTCCTTCCTTTACTTGGAGGCTATACATAAGCTCCTTTAGTCTCTCTTCATATGTCTTCTGGTGCAGACCCTGCACCATTTTAGTTGCTTCCTCTGGACAGCTTCCATCCTGTCTATGTCTTTGTGGAGATTGGGTCTCAGAACTGCACGCAGTACTCAGATGGGGTCTCACCAGCTGTCTGTACAGAGGTATAATAACTTCCTGTTTTCTACTGGTGATTCCTCTCCTATGCATCCCAGTATCCCCCAGCCCTCCTTGCTGCCCTCTCACATTGCTTGCCCACCTTTAGGTCATCTGATATGACCACCCCAGGTCCCTTTCCATTTTGTTGTTGTTAGTATCTCACCCCATTGTGTACTCTTCCCTGGGTTTTTGTTTCCCAGGTGCATTACCTGCACTTCTTAGCATTGAATCTAAGCTGCCATACATTTGACCATTCCTCTAACTCTTGCCAAGTCCCTTCTCATCCTTTCCACCCCACCTTGTGTATCAACTCTGTTGCAGATCTTTGTGTCATCTGCAAAGAGACATACTTTTCCTTCCAGTCCTCTGCAATGTCACTTAAAAGACATTGAAGAGGACCAGTCTAATACTGAACCCTGCGGTACCCACTAGTAACCCCCTTCTTCAGACTGGACTCCATTTACTATTACTCTCTGTGTCCTATTCTCCAGCCAATTCTTACCCAGGCTGTCATCTTGGGACCCAATCCCAGGCTGGCTAACTTGTATATTAATCTTTGTGTGGGACTGTGTCAAATGCCTTGCTAAAGTCTATGTAGGCCATGTCCACAGCCCCTCCCTGATCTACTACTTTGGTCACCCAGTCAAAGAAATCTATCAGATTCTTCTGGCATGACCTTTCCACTGTGAATCCATGCTGCCTTGGTCCTGTGCCCCTCTGGCCTCTAGATACTCGACAATTCTTTCCTTCAGAAGTGATTCCATCGACGGTTCACGTGATGCAGAGTGCTGTGTAGAAGCTCCTTCAAAGCTCCTGCCTCCCGATCACTAAATCGTCTTTTTGGACGTCTGAATTTCCCCATTTCCTCTGCTTTTAGATTCAGTGCTGTCTGAACACTTTGGAAACCTGGTTTGAGTGTGAGATCGGTGGATGAAGGCTTACATGAAGAAAGCCCTGCAGAAGCACACTTCCCCTGCTACTCCGAAAAGGCCTCCAAGAAATCCAGGGCCTCTGGTGGCCTGAGAGGTCTGATCCTCCAAGCCAATTCGGAGAGCAGGAACCTTAACGCTCATTAGGTTCCTTGAAGAGTTTAACCCCATTTGTGAGGAAATGAAAGAAATGGAGATGGATCTGAAGACTCTCTCCAGAAAACTGGATGAAGTTTCGCTAACTGTCTCTGATAATACAGCTCGAGTAGTCTCAATGGAGAAAAAGTTAGAAAATCTCGATCACGATCTGGTGTCTATGCATCAGAGGTTATCTTGTCTTGAAGCCAAGCTCGAAGATTTAGAGGGCCGCAACCGCAGAAACAATGTTGTGATACTTGGGTTACCGGAGGGAGAAGAAGGCCAACTTGTTGTGGCATTTGTACAGAAGTTGGTGGAGTGGGTCACTGGCCCCTCTCCTTTGGTTCTGTGTATATTATAGAACAAGCTCACAGATCCCTGCGACCTAAGCCTTCTCCGAGCACCCCGTCACATCATCTGTTGGTTTTGAACTACCTAGAGAAACAACATTTTCTGCAGAAAGTGAGAGCTTTACAAGAGGTTCGCTGGGAGAACATGAAACTGAGAATTTTGCAAGATTTGCCTGTCTCGGTTCGCCTGAAGCAGAAAGCGTTCCATCCCATTGTTTCTAAGATAATTGCAGCAGGCCTGAAATTTAGGATGGAATACCCGGCCAGGTTACAAGTTCTAGTAAATGGATCCTGGTCCAATTATGATGATCCTGCAGCTGCCCTGATTAGCCTTAAATGTACGCTACCATATCTGTTTCAGGAACCCTGAGATGCCGTGTTTGTGGGATGAAAAGCTGCTTGGAGCTGAGAATTAGAACTTTCTTTTTTTCCTTCTTTGAGGAGCCGAGCAGTGCGACTTGGATGGGAAACTCCTCCTGTTTTGCTTGGATTGGGGGGATCAGTGCAAGGCACGCTTGCTATTAGTTTCCTTGGCCCCAATTGCAGAGGGCCTACGCTGGTTAAGGGCAAAGGACACTTAGGGTCTCGGGGTTTGTTTACAGGGGGAACAATGTTTCAGCATTCTCCGCATTGTAAACACAATAGAAAGGGGAATTGGTTTTGCTGAGATTTAGATTTATGTTTATTTATTTATGGATTGGAAATTAGAGCAGTCTTGGGCTTTCTCTGCAGTTTGCTTTCACTGTACTATGACCTAGAACTGGCCACTAGAGGGTGCACCAGGCATTAGTAACTCGTGGGGTGCAGCCTTCAGTCGAGGGGACCTCTCTTAATCTTCTCGTTAGACTCAAGTGCAGGACAATTAATTCTTGCAAGGAGAGCCTTTGCAACTGGAGGTTGGTTACCTCTGGGAAGACATGTTTTTTCAGTCTTCCTTTCCTGAGTTCTGCTTACCATCTCTTTCCCGATTCTTGCTCTCAGTCTGTGGCAGAGGTCACTCCCCCTCACTGGGTTCCTGATCTGGCTTTAGTTCCCGCATAACTGCCTCACGAGGCAAGGTTTATCTCAGTTCTCACTCTCAGTTTTATTCGGGTTTCCATGGCTACCTGGGATATGTATGGTTTTCGCTGCGATCCTTTTCTAACTGGTTCTCATCATATTAACACTTTGGTGTGGTGGTATTGAAAGCCCAGGACCGAGCTCTCATTTTCTGGGGGTAATCAGCACTGTTTTATTTTCTCATATGAGTATAGTGGAATGTAGGATTTGTCATTAGCAGAGGTGCATCATCGGGAGGTGGGAGATGAAGGAAAAGTGCCAGTACTGTGCTGAATGTTGCTTGTGACAGTTTAGCGGGTTGGGGGGGCAGGTTTTGGGGTATCTTGGTGTGTAATGGGGTGGGTGGGGATGGGATGGACTTAACTGTGGGGGTTAGGGAGGAGGGTGGGCTTTACTGCAGTAAGCATGGGTGTAAGGTTGCAGGTATTATGTATCCTGTGTGCTGAGCTGAATACATTAAGTCTAACTACCAGTACTGGATGGCTAAAGAAATAACTTTTGCGATTTGGAATGTTAAGGGATCAGAAAGCACAAACAATATCAGACTCTTAAACATTTAAGCTTACTACGCTCTCAGATAACTTTTCTACAGGAAACCCATTTATTAGAAGCGAAGCTTCACAGTTAAGGAGACAACAAGTGGGTCTGGTTTACAATACCCAGGGATCTACAAATAGCTATGGGGTCTGCTCATGATTAATAGGGTATTCCTTTGTTTCTACACAGGTTATTAAGGACCCTGAGGGAAGGTTTATCCTTGTTAAAGGTACTCTGTGGTCTGTTCCAGTATTACTTGGCAGTATCTAAGCCCTAACATAGACGATCCAGGATTTTTTATGAGACTTATATCTGCTATTCTCCCAATGCTTCCCATCAGGACTATCTTAGGGGGGAATTTAATCAAGTACTTGATTCTAATTTGGATAGGTCAGGTAGAGGTCTGGGAGGGGTCACTCCGGGGCAGAAGGCTTTTAAAGACCTATTGGACCAATGCGGGCTCTGAGATGTCTGGCGCGTCTTGCATCCTGATTCTAGGGAGTTTACCTTCAGATCAATGGCGCACAGCTCACAGTCCCACATTGATTACATATTTATCTCCCAGTTCTATTACCTGGGGTTAAGACTTCCTTGATTCAACCGGGCCCAATCTCTGACCACTCGCTAGTATTATGTAAATTGGTATTTTTTAATTTACCTAACAGGGAAACCACATGGAAACTTAATGAACAACTTCTCAAAGATGTCAAATACTGCAAACTTATAAGGGAGCAAATTGAATCCTTTTTTTCATCTAACCCTTTAGATAGTGCAAAGCTGGATATTTTGTGGGGGGCCTTTAAGGCCTTCATGAGAGGGATCCTTATCAGCATGGCGGTGGGCAGGAAAAGGGCACAGGAGAAGGAATTAATATCTTTACTATCTCAAATTAGATCACTTGAATAATAATTTCTCGATTAATCCTCCTGACGAGGATAGGAGGAAACTCTTAGTGCTGAAAGATAGATATTTGGAGTTACTCCGAGACAAAGCAGAATTAGCTATTATTCGTACAAGAGCTAGCTACACTGACCAGGAAGAAAACGCAGGACCCTACTGGCACTGCGTATTAACAACAAGAATCAATGAGATTTTGTCCTCCTATCAGGGCAATGGCTGATGGATCCTTAAAAGTATCTCCCACTGAAATAGTCCAAGAATTTGCCCATTACTATACAAATGTGTACAGTGACATGGAGCATCCCCTTGCCCTGGGAGTACGGAAAGCTATCTGAAGGACTCCTACTTGCCTCTCTCTGACTGACATAAGGATTTTCTGGTTATTCCTATTTCTCAGGAAGAAATTGCAGGGTTATTAATGAATTGCCAGCAGACAAGGTCCCAGACCCGATGGATTTTCCTCCTTATTTTAAAAGTTTTGCACCTTTTACTACCAGTACTTTGCTGTTTATTTCAACATATTTTAGCTGGGCGGAGGCCGATTCCCACCTTTTTGAAGCCTTGATTGTTCTTCTCCCAAACCAGATAAAGACCCTGAGCTTGTTCAGAGTTATAGACCTATCTCACTTTTAAATCAGATATTAAAATTTTCCAAGACATTAGCTAATAGGTTAACAGTAGTTCTTCCTGAGTTAATAGGTACAAACCAGGTAGGATTTATGAAAGGGCGTTCATCTTCTGACCACTTGCGTACCTTATCACATGTCTTCTCGACTACCAGGGATGCCGAGTTCCCCGCAGGACTGGTCTCCCTGGATGCCGAGAAGGCATTTGATCGAGTAACTGGAACTTTCTGTTTTGAGTTCTGGAAGCTTTTCAATTTCCTTCTTTGTTTATTTCCTGGATTTCCACACTTTATAAAAACCCTATCACAAGAATCTCTGGGAATGGGGCTTTCTCTAAGCCCTTTTCACTCCATTCAGGAACTAGGCAGGGTTGTCCCTTATCTCCTTTGTTATTTAACTTATATTTGGAACCTCTCATTCAAAATATTCTCAATAATGTTTCTATACAGGGTATTAGAGTTGGGCGACATGAAATCAAAATCTCTGCATCGTGGATGACTTGCTGATACATTTATCTCACCTGTATCCTCTGTTCCAGCTTTGCTAAGGGAAATAGCAAGATTTAGTGACCTGTCTAATTAAAAACTGAACACTAGCAAATCCTTATTTTTCCCATTAAACCATAAAGTTTTCAAAAATGACATTAGTCCCTTAGGTTTATGCTGGACTTCTAGGTCATTTAAGTATTTGGGTATTAAGCTCTCTCATAACCCTCTAACATGGTTTAAGAACAATCTGGATTCCCTCTCGCAGTTGATAGCTCATGACCTCGAGAGGTGGTCCAAACTTCCCATTTCATTATGGGGCCAGATCAACATAATTAAGATGAACATATTTCCTAGAATTTTCTATCCATTATCTCTTCTCAACACTTTTATTCCTTTACTCTGGTTTAAAAAGATACATGGCATATTCACCAGATTTATCTGGGCCGACAGATATCCTCGGTTGGCTTATCATAAGCTGGCAGCCCCAAAACTGGAGGGGGGTTTACGAATTCCCCATCTGGCTATATATTACTGGGCTAGTCACTTAGCTAAATGTCTGAGATGGGTATCCCCTGACCCAGAAAAAGAGCAACTGGTTTGGCTTAGAATTGAACTGGATGCAATCAAGCCCAAGAATCTGGACCCCTACGTTATTTTTCTTAAATTTCCCCAGGTGCATATGACCAAGGAGTGCCCCATAATATCGACTTCTTTAAAGGTTTACTTACAAATGTGTTCATTTTTGCAATATTCTCCTCACGGGACCTGGCCCAGTCTATCTGGAATTCCTTCTTACTATTAACAAGAACCAGATTTCCGTCAATGGTTGTCCCAATTGGGAGATGGGAAGCTTCTTTCTCTTACAGATGAAGAGGGCATTGGTTATCAGTGGGAGATATTATTAAGAAATTTCTCATTCTCGGTTTCCTCTCCTTTCAAAGTTATACAATTAAGGCATTTACTTGTAATTAATTTCGTAATACTCCCCCCTCCCAGACCATCACATTCCTGATTCCTGAGGTTTCCTCACTTTCTGGATCTTCAGGTGTAATATCTAAATTATATCAGGTTTTGTTTCACAAAAAATACGGGGGTCCCTTTGGACCTACAAGATTCTGGAATAATTTCTTCCCTCAGCACTGTTTGGATTGGCAGTCTCTGTGGAGATCTTGTCATAAACATATTTCTCAAGACAGACTGTGTCTCATGCAATATCATATTTTACATAACCTGTATTACACCCCGGTTAAATTGCAGAAGTGGGGTTATCTGACTTCTAATATATGCAATAAATGTTTGCAGGAAGAAGGAACACTTCTCCACATGTTCTGGTCCTATTCTAAAATCTCCCCCTTATGGGATTCAATCAAGACTTCCCTGGATCCTCTGTTGGGCCTTCAGGAGTACTTTACTCCCGAGATTTGTCTGTTAGGGGACTTATCCTCTTAGAGTTAAAGTAAGGAAGTTTCACATTTCTATGATTGCCTTATCAGCTAAGAAGCTCATTTTATGCCACTGGAAAGATAAGTCCTCTCCATCTGTCCAGGAATGGGTAAAATAAATTTTGTCCAATCTGCGTACAGAAAAAGCAATTACCAGTCTTCACAATAGACTGGCAGTTTATACCAAAATCTGGGATCCCCTTCACTCTCTAATTTCTCTGGCTCAGGTCTAAGTATATCTCAGGTTACTTTGTCATGTAAGACCTTAAGTAAAATGCTTGGCATTTGAGGGGCTTTAGGTTGGGTTAGTTCAGTAAGGGGAGGGAAGGGCCGGTCAGGCAGTTATTCCTTTACATTGTATCGGAATGTCAATGTCACTGTCACTTGAACTGCCTTTTATTGTGGAAAATGTACCAATAAACTTTAAATTGAAAAAAAAAAAGAAGTGATTCCATCATTTTCCCTATCACTGAGGTTAAACTAACAGGTCTGTATTTTTCTGCTTCTGCCCTGCTCCTACCTTTGTGAAGGGGAATCACATCTGCCCTCCTCCAGTCCTCGGGTACCACCCCATCCTCCCATGATTTGTTAAAGAGGGTAGTCAGTGGTGTCACTAGTTCTACCCTTAGTTCTTTAGAATTCTGGGATGAATCCCATCAGGCCCCATTGCTTTGTCCACCTTCAGTTTTAAGAGTTCTTTCAGAACCCTTTGTTCTGTAAATGGGCTGCTATCAACTTCTGTATCAAGAGTGTTTCTATTGTTTGTTTTAGGTACCTCCCTCTTCATTTGTAAATACTGAGTAAAATATTTGTTTAGTCTCTCTGCCTTTCTCACAGTCACCCTCTGCCCACCCCTCCCTTTATTAAGCCTCTCTATCCCTCCCTTGGTCTTCCTTTGCTCCCTGATGTACCTATAAGGTTTTATCTCCCTTCTTAACTGAGTTGGCTATATTTTCCTTGGTTTGGGCCTTTGTTGTTCTGACTGCCTTCCCAGCTTCCTTTTTCTTTAACTGATACAATTTCTGTCCTGCTTCTTCTGTGATTCCTTGTACTTCCTGAATGCTTTTTTTCTCTTGAACCTTCACTGCCACTTCCTTTGAGAACCATAGTGGTTTCTTACATCGTTTTGTTTTGTTTATTTGCTTCACACAAAGGCTTTTTACCTCTGTGATGGCAGTTTTTATTATTCCCCATTGTTCTTCCACCCCTCCTTCCTGCCCATTTGCTAGTGCATTCCTTAGGCACTCACCCATTTTGGCAAAGTCAGCCCTCCTGAAGTCCAGCACTTTTGCCTTTGTATGGCTTGACTCTAGGCACTCACCCAAGGAATGGATTGGTACAGGCTAAGAAGTGTGTATCCTACCCACCACTCCCACCCTCCCAGAGCCCACCAATATTCAACCATTCTGCTTCTGCTGAGGTATCTTCTAGGAGTGGCAGTGCACTTGGTGGACCCTAGGTGAGGCAAAAGGTGAACTACTAGACAGTCTCTGAGGCAGTCTCCCATTTCATTAAAATCTGCCCTTCTAAAGTTCAGGATCCTCCTCCTCATGTAGTTTGCCTCTACTCCCATCTTAATGTTAAACCACACTGTATTGTGATCATTGGTAACTGGGAGACTGACCACTGTGATGTTTACAATACTGTCCCTGTTTATAAGAACCAGGTCCAGCACTTCCCCATCCCAAGTAAGTTCATTGACTAGTTGGCTGAGAAAAGTCCCTTGTAGGGAATCAAGGATGATCCTGCTCCTTGCTGAAGCTGGAGTTGGAAGGCTCCAATCCACATCTGGTAGATTAAAATCCCCAACTAACAGCACCTCCCCTTATTTGCCATGCTGATGATAACTTCCTCATGTGTCCTTTCCAATGTTTCTCACTGCTGCAGGTGCCTCCCACTGGCTGCCCTGTCCTGCTAATATGGAGAACAAATTTTGGATTGGTACAGGCTAAGAAGTGTGTATCCTACCCGCCAATCCCACCCTCTCAGAGCCCACCAATATTCAACCATTCTGCTTCTGCTGAGGTATCTTCTAGAGGAGTGACAGTGCACTTGGTGGTCCCTATGTGAGGCAAAAGGTGCCCCTTGCCAGTTCTGCCCAGAATCCAGCTGCTTCTGCTCTCAACAAAGAGGTGAGTGCAAATGAGGTGGCACCTCAGTCTCAGAATGTGTAACAAAGTTTGCATCTCCACACCCATCACACTGCACCACTCCCATGCTCTTTCCTTCCTTAACTTTTTGTCATTTGAACCTTCCTGTACTTACTACCTCCATGCTATGTCTAGTATGGCACGTGAGGCAATGGGCTGATAGTTGAATGAGATAGATGCATCTCCACTTTAAAAATCGTACATTTTTTCTTGTCTTACAAATGTCTGGAAAATATTATGAGATAAATGCCAATAAAAGAAGTATGTTAGTGTTGGTGCTATTATATCAGTACCCAGTTTTAGAAATTTGGTTTCAATTCCATCTAGTCCCTTTGACATACGTATTTTCAATGAATTTACTCTTAACAACTTCTTTCTTATTTATCTTCATACATTTAAATATGGGCTTTGGGAGACATCTTTCTGGCCCATTGTGTCCCAGTTCACACCACTCAGTAGCAGACCTAGTAGCAGGTTTCATTAATGGTGTAGTTTGGATCTCCAATGTCCAGCTTGCCAAGTCTGGTAATTCCACAAAGCAGTTATTAAGTATTGAAAACTCTAAACTGATCACTAGTAACAGTACGATTGTCTAACAGTTTAGTTTGAGATTCAGAGCATACTGGATTTTGAGGTTGCTTGATAAAATTCTAATATTTCTTTGGATCTTTACTTTGTTTAATTTTTGATTTGTAAAATGTACCCTTCTTCATTCTAATTAATTTTCTACACTTATTTCACCATGTTTTGAACGATTCCCAGTCATTTGCATTAATTGTGTGCCTAACCTTCCTCTGGATCCTGTTCTTTGTTCTTAATGATTTTTGAATCTGATTTGAAATGCTTGATAAATGATTTTTACTGTATGTTTTGTGTATTTTTTGGTGCATGGGTATTACAAATTGAAATAAAAGTCTGACTGAAATCTTGTACAGCAGGATCCAAATCTGGAATCAATTTGTACCTATCCCAATTTATATCTTCCAAGCTCTGTCTAAATGAAGCTAAATCAGATGCTGGATTTTTTGGTTTATCTATACTCAAAGTACATTTTATAGAGTAGTGATCCCCCAAATTTATTTATTTATTTATTTAGACAGCAGTTTGGAAAACCTTTGAGCCATGGGCTCATTTACAAAGGTACCTTGTCACAGTAAGACAAACGAAAATACACAGTATAACACAGTATAATAGTAACTTAAGACATAGATACAAACACGCTGTTACAGGTAGGATTGATGCAAACAATACCAGAGTTATGTTGTCCTTAGCAGCTTAGTAGTAAACTTTGTCATTAGTATTGAGTACGGCTTTGACTAGTGGCAATTACAGCTTCAGGTGTTAACAAGGTGGTTCCGTAAGGACGTTTTGAAGCACGATATAGTTGGAGCTTTGGAGATGGAGGGGGGCAGTGTGTTGAACCAGGAGGGGCCCTAAAGCTGAAGGCTCTTTGGCCGTGAGAGGTCCTAGCTCTAGGGATAACAAGAGGTTTTCCCAGAGGTCCGAGTATGAACTAGTGGGACAGAGCGTGGGATGGTGGTGGTCCAATCCAGATGGGGATAGCCCAAGGAGGGTCTTTTTTGTAAGGGTACAGGTCAGATATTTGAGGTGCTCATCAAGATCAAGTACCAGCACTTTAGCGTACAGTAGACAGGTGTGTGTTAGCCTAGGTGCCCCAGTAATTAACCTGCAGGCCTTATTCAGAGTAGTGCGAATTTTATGGAGTGCAGTCTGAATCAGCAGCACCATACACTGGCAGTCCATAGTCCACTAGGGACAGGATAGAGGAGGTGACTGCGAGTCGAAGAGCCTCCGGGGGGAGGCAGTGTTTATACCGATGTAAGATGCCCAATCGGATATTAGTGGGAGTGGCTAGGGCAGTGATGTGTCCATGGAAGGAGCAAACTTGTTCGAGAGGGAAAGAGGACCCAGAGTGAATGAGGAGTTTGAAGTTGCAGGACTTGTTTTGAGGATGAGTGAAGAACATGGTTTTGTTTTTAAGATTTATCACCAATTTATGTTCCTTAAGACCAGCCCTCGGCTTGCGAAGGACTTCTGCGCAGTCCTGGAGGCAATAGGGTTTGACTTGAGGCAAAGATGACTGCATCATCAGCGTACAATAGAATGTTCCCTGAGCAAGAGCGTGAAAGGTGTTAAGGTAAAGGAGAATAGTAAGGGACCAGAATGGAGCCCTGGGAACCCCAGAAAAGATGGGACAGATGTCTGAGTAGGTCCCATTAATTTTACATGCTGTGAGCAGTCAGACAGATAACTGGTGCACCAGGAGACAGGCCCAGCAGCAAAACCAGAGGACTAAGGGCATCAAGAAGGAGGGTGGGAGACAGTGTCGAAAGCTTTAGAGGTCAATGAAGACCGCACCAGCCAGAGAGCCAGTGTCTAAGGAGGAGGAGAAAGTTGGAGAACTCTAGAAGGGCTGTGTTGGTACTGTGGCCGCCTGAAGCCATGCTGCTCAGGACATAGGACATTGTAGGTGGAGAGGTAGTCAGAGATTTGAGAGGCTGCCACTTTTCCAAGGCCTTGGAGAAAGGAGAGAGAATGGAGATTAGCCGATAGTTTCCAGCCACAGTCCTATCACCACCTTTAAAGATAGGGGTGACAGTGGTGACTTTCCAGGCAGTTGGAACCTTCCCCAGGCAAAGAGTGGTTGATGAGGCACGTGAGGAGGTAGGACTGTGTCTAAGACCAGCCATAGGATACGGATCCAGGGGTGTCACTGCCCGTACTATTACTCTTGAGGGCAGTGACAAGGTGCGGCCTAAGTTCTTTGGCAGAAACATGGTGGAGGAGAAAATAAGGGAGAGAAAGATTTACAGCAGGTGCTGGGGGAGGAGGGTCAAAAAAATTTGTAGGGAGGATAGGGCTAAGGTCAGTGAATGAGGTGTTGAGGTGGTTGGCTATGAGGGCTGGGTCTGAAGAGAGCACGCCATTAATGTTGATCTGGGTGGGTGGCGGGGAGTGTGCACTCCCATTTAACTGTAATGTTATCCCAGAAGGTTCTGGGGTTCCCCATGAGGCTGTGTGAGGACCAATAGTGCTCAGACTTGGCCTTTCTGATGGCCAGTGCACTTGTTTGGGTGGCAGCATATAACTGCCTGTCACTGGGCGGCCAGTCTCAATGGCAGGTGCCATAGGTTGTCCCTATGTTTGAGTTGGTGGATCAAAGCTGGGGTTACCAGGGCATTCTGCCTTTAGAATGGCGGGTCAACATTGGAGCAAAAGATATCACAGGCATTATTAAAAGTTCGGGTAAAGAAGGAGAGAGCTGTGTCAATGTCAGGAGTTGCCTGTATAGGAGACCAGTCAATTTGGGACAGAAGTTCCTTAAGTTTTGTCAGACCACCAGGTATTAGATGCTGCCGGCATGTGGACTGTGCTACGGGTTTGGGGACTGAGGATGACCAGTGGAATAGAATAGGGGAGTGATTGCTGAGAGAGTCTGGGAGGACTTGTACATTGGGGATCCGATTAGGGTGGTTGGTGAGTACCACATCAAGCAGGGTACTGGAGCCTCTCTTGGGGTTAGTCCTGGTAGGTTGGGTAACTAGTTGTGTTAGATCTATTGCAAAAAAGGAGTCACGGGTAGAGGAGGAGGAGGAGGAGGGGCTGAGCCAGTTGACATTTAAGTCACCCACCAGAATTTGATCAGTGGAAGGAGGTAGTGAGGAAAGGTATTCTGTAAGAGAGGCAATGGCCTGTGTTTGGTCCCTGGGGACACGTATGCAGTGGTCAGATAAAGGGGTCCCTTTAAAGGGTCAGGGGTTAGTTTCAGTGTAAGAGCCTGGGCCCTAGGTCAAGAGTTAGGTAGGCAGGGCTGATTACAGGAGAGATTCTTTGACATAAATGGCGCAGCTGCCGCCCCGTCTCCCAACACGGTCGGACCGGAAGAGGGTGAAACCAGGAAGGGAGACCAGGGAGTCAGGGGAGGATTTAATGTCAATACTTCCTTTGTTTTGCACGTCCATGTCCTCAGTCACTAACATTAAATCCAAAACTGAACCTAGAAACATTAAATCCAAACTTGGGCATTTGTTTGCAGACTTAATGCAGCTGGTTGATTCATCAATTGTTTTTTCTTTTATGTATGTAATGTTAATTAGAAGTTTTTGGAGTTACAGACTAATTCCACAATAGGTATATACTGTTTAATTATATTTTTCCTATACAGGTACACCAGAGGTTTCAAGAATGCAGAGCTTTATATTATTAATAAAGATTGGTCACAGTTTGAAAACCAGGGCTCCTTTTTGTTTTCATAAAAAACTGGGCTCCGTTTTGTTTTCCTTTTTAACATTATCTGATTGTGCTGTCTTTTGAACTTGGCTCCCCTTTTCTATTTAGTTATTTAACTACATTAACTTGCTCCCCTCCTTTCTATAGTTGCCCTAAGGGATGATATTGCTTCTGTGGTTCATAATCCATACAAACCATGAATTCCAAAAATTATGAATTTAGCTTACCTTTGTGGCTGGTAATCTAGTCTGCAGTTAACTTTTCCATTATATGTGTTGATATTATTATATCTTTCCAGTCAATTTGGGTGAGGGATTTCTGGTTTCAGCCAGAACCTAGTTATTGCCTTTTTTGCAGCTGTTACCCAGACTCCCAATTTTGCACAGATGACTTTTGAAGTAATTTGTATTGAATAAATCAGAAGGAAAACAGTTTGTGTTATCTGGTGCCATAGTTAGGTACTAATGCATTTAGGCCTATTTCAATTTGTTCCCAGAAAGGGCCAAGCTTCTGACATTCCTAGAATATGTGTGGTGGGTCTGCTGGGGAGTGGCCGCAATCCCTTCAACAGGTGGCTCTAGCTTGTGTATTGAATTTTGTTGCTATATGCAGAACTCAAAAGAACCTTATTAAAGTCTTTCACCCAAATTCTTTACCGGTTTATGTTGATGTCAATTCATGCTGCCCATAGCATGCAAATTGCCAGTCTACCTCAGTGATAGGAGTAGCAAATTCTTTCTCTCATCTGAGGTGTATCTCTTCTGTAGTGCCCCCTTGAGCATTTTGTAGGGCTTGGTATGCCCTGGAGGTGCCATTTGCCAGTGAGGTATTAGTACTGTGTTAGAATTAAAGTTTTAACCCCTTCCTTGGTCTTCAGGATGCCTTCACTCCAGAAACTTTCATCTTGGATAACTATGCAACATTGGTAGGTGCCACTCATACGGTACACATGGCCTTGATCTCAGCTGTCACTAAGCTGTTCATTTTAAGACACTGGTTAGACCCAGCTCTTCCCACATGTCCTTAAATACTGAGAGAACTAACACTGCCTACTATTAATCTTTGTATGTTTATAGATCTAAATGGGAAACCCTATCCATGTTACTTTAGTTATCATCAATTAATTTGCCCTAGTTATTTTATTTCTACTGGATAATGCAAATTGCAGAGATGGGGAGGGAGGATGATGGGGGATGGAAGGGTGGGTTTTGTTTGCATTGTATTGTTCTGTCTCATTTTTAATCTATTTCATTACCCTGTGTTGTGTTAGCTTGGATTGTTAAAGTGATGTGTTAGTATGTTTGTTCCTTTTTTAACTGTTTGGTGTTTATTGTTCTGCTTCTCTATTTCAACATTTAATAAAGCATATTAAATTGCAAAAAAAAAAATTAAAGCTATAGCTGGCAGAACATCTTCAGCCATAGGAGCGGGTTTGTAAAATGTTTGGTGGGGTCAGAGGTCAAAGCCACACCCCAAACAGGGTCTATGGAGCAGAACCCCTATCGTTAATGTGGAGTCTGGGGTTAAGCCCTGGCCTCCGGAATAAACAAACACTGAAAATACTCTTTAAAAACTCTACTGCAATGGGGAACGCAAACCCCAAATACATACTAGTTAATTCAAAAAGTGAGATACTACCCATAACTTGCACTATGCAGAAAAGTTTCCTTCATGCATCTTAATATCTCAGAATAAAAATGTGCAGCACTAGTGGCCCTAGATTCAAGAGTGCCAGACTGTGGAGAGCTTTAAGAAGGCTTTAAAGACCTCTCTGTTTTATCTTGCCATTGGGAGTTTATGTAATATGTTGTAACACAAATTGGTGCAAAAGCTGGATTGCAGTGTGTTTCATTGTTTTATCTTTTAATGTTTTATTGTTATATTTGTACAGTGCTTTGATTATTTGAATTGAACTTAGAAATAAAGAATATTATTATTATTATTTATTGTTATTATTAAAAGATGGAGGAAAATTGCCAGAAATCCAGGTAGGACAACAGGGAAGTTTCATTTGGAAATTCACCATAAGCTAGAAATATCCTCACAACTGATGGATGCTTTCTTTGCCGAACAGCTGAACTGCCAACTGCTGAACTTACTGCAGTAACTGGTGACAGGATTGTCTAATGAGAATGTGGTTTGCTAGGACCCTACCAGTGTGAGGGCGTTCAAGTCAAGAACCCTTCTTAATTCAAGAGTTAGTAGCACATAGTTTGACATGCAGGGGGAAGGGCCCAGTCGGTACAGGGGGTCCACCTGTAAACATACCTTTCAACCCTCCCCCTTGCATACTGTGTGACCCTGAGCAAGTCACTTAACTTCCTTGTGCTCTCAGTTCACACCTGTAAACAAGCTTTCAGCTTAGTAGGTCTCTCCTGGTAAAAAACCAAAAAAAGTTTATTTTTGAATTTGCCCTTAGAATAATATGCCTTTCTGTTTTAAAGAACTGCACTAAATCTGCAAGTCATGTTTCATAGGTGGGCCAAGCAGTCCTTATCTGCCATCAAAGTCTATGTTTCTATGTTTCTATAAAAATGAGGGACATGGACACTCAAAATGAGGGACAATGACCCCCAAAATGAGCAGCTCATATTCAACATAGAGTGAGATACAAACTCAGACCCCAGTGAAAACCATTGTGTTAACATGTAACAAGTTTATTTTTGAATTTTCCCTTAGAATAATATGCCTTTCTGTTTTAAAGAACTGCACTAAATCTGCAAGTCATGTTTCACAGAAGAAGCCTATTTTTAAATACTAATCCAAATTATGTACTTGTTTTCTATTTCTACAGGATACTTAGTTATCCTAGTATGCGTCTCTGGTTTACACACACCGCTGGAAAGGACCATTTTAGAAGTGTATAATGTGCATTATGTCCTTTGCTCTGCTTTTTCATTGCTGGCACAATGCATGCCTGTTCTACTGTAGAATTCTTTGGCTGGAAGGGACATTGCAACTACATCACACAGTTCTAAACTGCCACATACCACCAGTGTAAGTCAAAATGCCTGTAGAGATAAAATACCAAACTTTATCTTAGTTTTTACAAACAAGCTCCAGTAGGAAAATTATTTGCAGATTCAGTGCAGTTCTCCTTTACGGTTCAAATTTACAGCACATTCTCTGATTCTGTGTGATGGCAACCCATTTTCTCTGAGGGACTGTCTGGACAGGGCAATTCTGATGGGTGAAATAAGGGACATCATTCATAATTAGAGACAGTTGAGAGGTCTGGCTGAAAATTCAGACCCTGAGTGAGATGCAGGGTGGTGGGTGCCAGGGCCCAACTGATACTGGTAGCCCTCCTGGAAAAATAAATGGAATCCTCAGAGAGAGAGAGCAGGTCAAGCTTACATCAGCAACCAGTCCAGTGGAATATTGTTCATCTGCATATTACAATCTGTTCCAGAAACCCCTTAAAATTAGAAAAGAGGATTTACAGGCACATGTTTTCATGGTTTTAATGGTGGGCAGGTACCCAGCAGAAGGTACTCACAGTACTGGAATTACAGTGGGCTTTCTAGTGCTCAGTACTATAGCTACATGAGCTCACGACATCAGTGCCACTGACATATAATTGAAAAGGGTGGGTGTTGGGGGGCCTAGTTTAAAAGTAAAACCCTTGTCTCCCCTCCTCCACACACACACACACACACACACACACACACTCTCTCTCTCAAAGCTCAGAATTCTAATTCTAACACTGCAAGAGTTCCTGATTCTACCAGCTAAAATGTTCACATCATGCCTTCCTACTGAATATAAGAAATGTAGTGCTGTACCCATTCAGTCCAGTGTCTGCTCTTTAATGATTATGCAGGGCTGCAATGATGCCATTGCCATAAGAAGCATGAGCAAAATCAGGGAGACTCCCTATAAGGAGACTTTGAAAATATGGTCACTGGATCAGACCTAGCCCCCTAAGCCACAATCAGGGACATCATGACCACACACCTCCCCCCATACAGTTGGAGTGTTCCCCCTGGATGGTTTCCTGGTGAAACTTTCAGACTAAATAAGTAAATCAAAGCTCTCTTTCAGGACAGTGTGAAATTTCAAAAAATTCCCCTATCACAATGATTTCTTTCAGAAGTAGAATTGGATATTTCTGCCATATAAAGGAGGAAGCCAGAAGGATAGCCCACATAACCACAGTTTTCCATGTAAATCTGTGGATTGTTCATGGAAAGTATTCAATGACCAATTATTTCATGAGTGTTCCACCTTTAACTTACAAACTTGATCAAAAGTGAAAAAAAAATTAATCTACAGACATTTTATGCCGTGACAAAGGAAACATGATGATAAAATTCTGCATAATTTCATATGGACGCATATTCACATGGAAAATTTAGGGACTAATTAAAACATGAACTAAAACATTAACAGAGACAACTACAGTAATTCTCACTAGAATCAAAATTAGTCATCTGTTAATGTTTTCAGTTCATGTTTTCATTTTCCTAAATGTTACCATCGGAATCTGCATCCATATAGAATTACTATATCATGCAGAATTAACCAGTATGTTTGTTTTTCAGAAAAAACTTCCACATATTCAGTGTCTTTCAGTTCATTTCACAGAATGCTTTACTGTGGTTTTATTTTTCTCATATTTTTGTAACCACATCATTCAGCAGAACATCGACCAGAGGACTTTCTCATTTCACTCACTGAAGACCGTGCATTTGATAAAAAACAAAGCAAAACAAAAAGAAAAACACAATACATGATGGATAACTCTGGTGCTGCTTAGTTGTGTCTTGTAGCCTCCCACACAGACACATGTGGCCTAGTGTAGTGGCCTGTCACTGAACTGGGAACAAGAGCAGTCTCCTCTAACTGCTCCCACCCCCAAGGGGTCCTACTTAATGACTGGACATAGGGCATAGTTTTTCTTAAATTACAGATGTAAAATTGGCAGCAGGAATAAGTGTTTACTTGAGCATCTGACCTCAAGTTGTAGAACCACAGTAGTATTGTGATCCATCCCCTAGCCTACAGTTGCGGACCCCACTTTTTGGTATGCTCCACCACCAATGTTATAAACCCCAAATGCTTACAGCAGTGAAGCTGGGCTCTCATACAGTAGCCAGCCTGAGGCTCAGTTTACTGCCCAATAGTTTGTGGCATTATAATGCCAGGTGTAGCGTTATGACAGACATCCTAATTTTGAAAGATTTTTTGGTTCTGTACTGGCACAAGAATCAGAACAGCTAAGGACATATTGCATTAAATGAGGGTGTGTGCAACTACAGTTAGCAGACCAGAGGCAGGACCAGGCAGCCTATGATGATGCAACTTACTGGCATCACAGCAATGACAGAGAGAGAGGACAGCTGCAGAACTCAGTAACCAGCAGGACCTACCTGTACTCACAGCCACTTGGTGTGGTGGTCGTGCACAGTGGTCCTCCTTCTCCTCAGCACGCATCCTGATGATGAGAAGGGAGAAGACCAGAGAACAATGAGGACAACTCTTCCCTGGCAGCTCATGGCCTACAAACTCTGGAGCCAGTCCAGCACTGCCACATCTGCCAGCCACTCTTCCGGCCCTGTCTTGCTCCCTCTTGCCAGTCAACATCGACTGTGCATTTGCACATCCCACCATGCCAGAACATTATTTACATTATTATTTAGCTGGCAGGCAGAATATCCAGAGTCATTTTCGCTTGAATGACTATGTTTAGTATGTTACACTAACTTAGCAAAAGACAATTAACAAAGTGTCTATCAAACAATAAGAAAACAATCCTAAATAAAACCAAAAAATGGATTTGGCAGACCTATCATTTTTACAAACCAGGGTTAGAGAACATGAAATATGCTACAGATCAAGTCACGCCTTACTTATAATACAGATAACAACAGAAAATGTTAACGCAGAAGGTTCTTTACATAAGGAGTTAAGAGGCTTTGTTTAAAAATGTGTAAGGTATTAGTCTGTCAGTTTCCTGTTGGGTTTGACCTAACCAGGTGCATGAGTAGGCACTTTATATGCTGATAAGTAATGAAGATGGAAATAATCAGTATGCAAGGCTGAACAATGACACTGTATGTAGAGGACAACTGGAGGTCAGATTGTAGTGAGGATGTGATGTTAACCCATGCATCTAATAAGCACAGAGAATGAAACAAGCACTGTAAAGTAACCTCGTTTAAGTACCAATTCCCCTCTCTGTGAAGTAAAACAGGACATTATTTTAATTGTGGACAGCAGCATAGTAGTTCAGTTCTGTCTGTGTCTGCTGGCAGCTGCCTACCTTTGCTGGGGATGATGTTAACACTCTCCTCCTCTGCTGCTTGCCTCATTCCTCCAACTGATCTGCTGCTCTATGCTGCTAGTGCCGCCAGCCACTGGAACTGAAGGGACTCCACCCAGCCACTTGTAGGCCTGCTGCCTTCCCAAACCTCCTAACCCTAACCCCATCCGTGTGTCTCAAGTCGCCCTCTTACTCTTCTCCCCTTTGCTGCTCAGACTGGCCCCTCTTCTCTTTCATTTGTTGTTCCTGCTGGCTGCCTGCTGCCCTGCCCGTCCAGCCACCCCACCGGTGACCATCCACGTCTGGATTGCAGCTGGCCTAACTCATTCCACTTCCCAGCTCCTGACCTGCCCTCTCTCTCTCTCTCTCTCTCTCCTCTCCTTCTTCCTCGCCAGCCCAATTCCTAGGACTAATCCGACTGCTGGGTTGGCTTCAGGTGGGCCTGCTGTGCTGCCTTGCTGCTGCTTGTGAGGGGGGTCCCAGACAACTGCCGACTCCCACCGCACTGCCAGTCTTTGGATGCTTCTCTCTCATCTTGGCTGACTGATGTCTGGACCACCCCTTACCTTCTCCCATCTCGCACATGCAGAATCACCTGATGCACTGCATGCTTCGGACGCTTTTCGTGCTCGATATAAGCCTTCCCCATCTGGTCAATCACAGTGTGGCAAGTTAAGCTGGCCAATCACAATGATCTGTGGTGGGTGACAGTTCAAATCAATGGTAGGGTGGCAAGGCAAAGAGAGAGCAAATTTTAAATAATGATGCTGCGCCACCCCATAGCCCAATTAAACAGTGGGGGGAGAAGTGCCACGCAGTCACAATCAGCAGTGGCACATGCAGGACAGAAAAACAACTGGGGGATCTAAAAATGGCAGCATGTGGCAAAATATTGCTGGGGCTCAGCCCAGGTCAAAATTTATTGTTGGGGCCAATGCCCCATGGGCCCATACAGTCCGGTGCCTATGTCTTCAGCACTCCACCACAGGCCCAGTCTATATCCCAAAAAATGACAGGCTTGCAGATATCTAAAGTGATCATTATTCCATAATGGAATGTCTTGTTGAAACTCTTGAAAACTTTTAAAATGTCCTTGACTGTAAAACTGGAAATTATACAAGAGCCCTAGACATGTCCATCTTTTAAATATGGGTTTTGTACTGCCTCTTAAGTGTTCCATAGTGCTTGGTATGCCCTGGAGGTGCTATGTGCCAGCGAGGTATTAGTTAATACTGTGTTAGAATTAAAGCTATAACTGGTAGAACATCTTCAGCATTCCGACCCAGTCTCTGCCGATTTTCCAAACAGTGACAGGCTTGCAAATATCTATAGTGGTCATTATTCCATAATGGAACATCTTGTTGAAGCTGTTGAAAACTTTTAACATGTCCTTGACTGTAAAACTGGAAATTATAAATGAGCCCTTGACGTGTCCATCTTTTAAATGTGGGATCATGCCTAGCACTAGGGAAGTCTTGGTCCAAGGATAACATTTCTAAGAATCTTGCATCTTGGTTTAGTCCTGAAAGTGTTACTAAATTGCTTTAGATATCTATTAGTGGCTGGGTAAGTCTCACAGGCGTTAGTAGTTGGATATGTCTTCCATGTCTTGTAAATAATATTGCCGGTATTTGTTGATCATTTTCAAAATGGTCAATTTCATTCTAGTGGGGGTCATACAGATGATCCACTTACCCTAAAATATGTTTAAGTTGGGCAGTTTAACAGTATCCTTGTAAGTCAGGAAGAGCTAGACCTCCATTGCATTTCTGTAATTGCAGTGTGGTGCATGCAACTCTTGGTCTCTTTCTGTTCCATATGAATCATGAGATAAGTTTGTCCAAAGTTTGATATTCAACTTTCCGTGTGTGTGTGGGGGGGGGGGGGATTCCACTGTTATGTTTTGAAAAAGATATAGAAATCTGGGTAGTAATATCATTTGGACTGAATCTATTCTTTGTTTGGGGGAATTGCTAAGTGCATTTAATGTGATAAGCCTTCTCTCATTTGTCACAAAAGAGGGCTATAATTTTGATCATATATTGTTGATAAATCCTTTGTAATATACGAACATGCAAAAGATTGTCAGCAGAAAAGGACCTTAGTGGTCTATTGAGGCTGCTTAGGTGTGCAGCTCAGTCTAATTTAATGGAGCTACCCCACGTTCTACTTGACCCACAGAGTGATCCTTCCTAGATACTGGATCTCTAGTCTGTGCCATTTGAAGAGGTAGGACTTGTCCATCCCTTGAGTGGGTGTGTAGTGTGGTTGGAGGATCTGTTTTAACACAATTTAATTTATATTCTGGTAGCTGTTACATTTCGCTTAGTCGCAAAATGCCAAAACTGATATGCTGATTTTTTTCCCCTTGCCTGTGTCCTATCTGCATTAAAGTCCCCAAACAAAACCTCATGTTTTTACTTTGTTGGATAGAACAACTTACTTGCCAATACTTGCCAGTATGTCAAATATTTTGGTTTTAATTTTGGGTGGTGAGTATAGTATCCCCAAGGCCAATTTCAAGGAACAGACTTGTGCCATTAGACAGTCTACTCAATCCACATTCTCAGAGAGTGTAATTTTAAAATGCCCTAAACTACTTTTAATATGCAACATGACCCACTTCCCCTTTTACTTCTAACTTGTCTAATTGCATTATATCATTGTAGCTGGAGCTTTCTTGTCTTTAATACCAGCATGGAGTCACATTTCTGAATGTTCTATGGTATCCACATTTTCTATTTCAGTCCAGATTCTAAGGTGGATAGTGACACTGGCCTACCAGTGCAGCAGGATTGCTATCACTTGTGATGCTGGTGACCCAGGTTTGGGAGCGGATCTGGGTTGTTAGAGGGTCAGCTAGGGAAGAGGTGGATTAAGCTACCATCATCTGCACTCCACCTCCTGAGGAGGGTGGGGTTTGTGCCTCTGGCGCATCGGCCCTGGGTTACCATGGGTCAACTGCTACCTGAACCTCTATAGGGGAAGGGAGGCATGCCAGAGGCTTGGTGCTTACACATCGCTGGTGTCATTGCACACTATGCCTCCCACTTCCACTCCACTGTAAAAACTGTCCAATACTGGATGACATCTAGCTAGCTCCACTGCCATGTAGCCAGCTTGGGACCACTTCCCTTGGACACCAAAATGTGGTGTCTGACAGGGGAAACAGAGAGACCCCAAAGGCCCCAGCTGGGGGGGGGGTACGCTAGGATGGAACACAGAGGGTAACAGTCCTCGGTAGGGACAATGACAGCAGCTGGGTGGTGGCAGGGCAAATAGAGAACAGGTACTGCCTCAAAAAGCAAAGGTGGATAGCATTTATTCATGTGCAATTTCAGTGTCAGCATTTCACAGGTTGCATTTGCAATCAGCATTTGGAAACAACTTTTTTATAGTAAACACACCATGTCAGATCAAAATTCATTGTCATTTCTCCTTGGCATAAAACTGTCTCATAGCAAGGGAAGAAAAAATGTATTTCTCTGGCACCCTTTCTGGATGGCTCAGAGCACCTTACAACAATAAGGTAAGGCAACATTTATTTATATAAGGCGCCCTTCCTAAGCTCAGGGCACCTTTACAAAATTTCAACATACAATATTGAAATCTACAACAATTAAAACACTTTATGCATAGCAAAATTTACATTTCCGAAAATGCTTGTTTAAATAGTAAGGTTTTAAGAGCTTTTTCAAATCCTTCTACAGTCAGGCTATTTCGTATCCGGCAAGGTAGACAATTCCACAGGGTAGGTGCCATAAAGGCAAACGTTCTTCCACCAGATGTTTTCAGGGTTACCCTGGGAATCTCTAGCAATCCCTCACCAGAGGATCGAAGGAATGGGAGGGACAGTAAGAAGTTAGGAGTTCTTTCAGGTAGTGGGGTCCCAACCCATGTAGGGCCTTATTGGTAAGCAATGTGACATTGAAAGTGATCCATCATTGTAAAGGCAGCCAGTGCAATTTGAACAGCACAGGTGTTATATGGTTGGATCTCGGCTGCCAGTCAACAACTTAGCAGCTGCATTTGCACCAGCTGCAAGTGGCTGATATCCACCCCGGCAGCTCTAGATAAAGGGCATTGCAGTAATCAAGATGACTGGCAACTAAGGCGTGGACCAGGGTGGGAAGATCTTCAGGTGGGACCAAGTGTTTCACCTGTGCTATATTCCTTAGATGGAAAAAGGATGATTTGACTATGGCTGACACCTGTGCCCTCAGAGTCAAGCCCTCGTCAAACATAACACCAAGGTTATGCACCTGGCCGGATGCCATAAGCAGGGTCCCCCCCAGAAATAAACCTGAGGGTTGCCCCGCCCATGAAACTAACATCCTCCCCCCCCCGCTTCACTACCAATACCTCTGTTTTTCCTGGGTTCAACTTTAGCCTGTTGGTACTCATCCAGTTCTGTATCTCCAGCAGGCAGTTATTAAACACTGTGCTTGAATCAGACTCCTGCTTGGGCACAAAGGACATGTAGAGCTGAGAGTCATCAGCATAGCAATGAAAACTCAACCCATACTGTCTTATAATGTCTTCCAATGGGAGCATATACACAGCAAATAACATGGGGGACAACACCGAACCCTGTGGCATCCCACAGCGCAGGTAGTGAGAGGCCAAGGAATAAATCCCGGACACTACTCTCTGAGTCCTACCCTGCAGGAAAGATTGAAACCATCTGTGGACCACCCCCCCTTAGTCCACAGAGAAACCACAGGTGTTCGCGCAACACCCCATGATCTTAAGGTGTTAAATACTGCTGAGAGATCAAGGAGAACCAAGATGGAACAAGCTCTCCAATCTCTCGCCATCAGGAGATCATTCAGTACCCGTACAAGAGCCATCTTAGTGCTATGCCATTTCTTGAAGCCAGACTGGCGAGGGTCATAGATACTGTGGATGGTTAAATGATCCTCTAGCTGCAAAGCGACCATCTTCTCGATAGCCTTCCCCAAAAAGGGGAGGTTCAAGATGGGTCTGTAGTTTTCTGGTCAGTTGGGATCAAGGGAGGGCTTTTTCAAAAGGGGGTGCACCACTGTCTCCTTTAAGGGATCTGGAAAGATCCCTCTCTACAATGATATCACCACTATGCCAGTAAGGATTGGGCCAATAACCTCTACACACCCCGCCAATAGGTGAGTAGGGCCCGGATCCAAACTACAGTAGGTTGGACGCAATGTCTGGATAATCCTCACTATATCCATGACTGCTGGCTGACTAAAGGTGAACCAAGTCAATTGGGCATTAGTGCCAATCGGTTGATCAGTGCAAGTCCCAATGGGGAGGCGCTGGCTGATCTAATCCCAGATGGTGGACACCTTATCAGTGAAGAAGATTGCAGACTCCTCACATTGTAACTGTGACAAAGCTCGACTGGCTTGAAGACAGGCTGGATTGCAGATCTGTCCACAGTCCGGAGAAGTTGGGCTGGTCTATTCCTCACTGTAGCAATTTTCCTGGACAGGAACTCTGCCTTCTTATGGGAAATTGCTAACTGATAGATCTTATAATGATCTGGCAGTCTAGCTTGTCCATCTCCAGGCGAGTTTTCATGTCGTCTCTCAATCTTGACCCTGTCTCTTCAGCCAGGGATCTTCCTGGTAAACCATGGAGCCCCCAGGTGAAGAGTACAGGAGAGGACGCGGATGGAGCAATGACATCCAGGGCCCCACAACTGCCCTATTATAGGCTAGCACTAGGCGCCTGGGTCAGTGCTATCCATTGGCAATCCTGAGAATTCCAGCTCCGTCATTAGGCCTTCTGAGGTAACCCTCCCAATGGACAGAACTGTACTATCACCTTAGGGCAGGCTTCTTCAGGGGCGTGAAACTGAACCTTAGGGTGTGATGGTCAGACCAACTGATAGACTCCACCTCCACATCAGAGAATTCCATCCCCAGATGGAATATCAAGTCAATGAGTGTCCCCTCTCATGAGTTGCAGAGGTAACAACCCGTGTCAGGATCAGTGAATCCATCAATTGGAAGAGGTTTTGTCCAAAAATCATGAGTTCATCATCAACTCAGGAATTGAAGTCCCCTAGAATTAACCATCAGGGGGACTCCAATACCCTCTCGGCGATGAAGTCCGCAACCTCCCTCAGGAATTCCCTCCCATCACCTGGTGGACGATAAATGAGAAGGATCCTGAAACCTGCCCCTGCACCCACAATACACTCAAAGGAATTGGTACATCCAACAGGCACCTCCCTAAGGTCCAGTTCCTGTCTAAAACAGACTGCAACCCCCCACCCCTACAGTCCACTCTCAGGCAGTGAATCACTGAGAACCCGCCAGAACCGCAGACCCCAAAATAGGGCCTGCATTTTCATCAGCCAGGTCTATGTGATGCAAGCCAGGGTTGACAGATGCAACACGATCCGCCACCAATGTGGTCTTGTTTGATAGACCTAGCATTGCTTAACACTGCCCGAAGGGACGAGATTCCAAGGATGACTCCACCTCCTGCCTGACCAAGTCAGTGCCCTTGGGTATGGGTACAAGGTAAGGAAAACCCTCGTTCCTGTATCCATTTTGCCCCAGGCATCTTCTGGTTCTGACTGCCTCTATCTGACCACTCCTTTCCCATCCCCTACAAGGTTCCAGGATCTCTGTTCCTTACCTCCTAGATCTGCAATGCAGAAACTCAACAATTTTATAAACTTCAAAGGAAGTGAAGCATGTTCAAATGGACAGAGATCCTTCAGTCTTGAGGGGGAGTACCGCCCGACTGTGTTCTTACCACCCCAGCACATACTTCAGACTCCAAAATAATGCTATGTTTACTAAAAAACCCACACAATCAACACTTTATTTTATATTGAAAATCAAATTATTAACCCCTAATACACTCACCCTCTTTAATAATAACCCCCTTCCACCCCAAATAATAATAATTAGATCAAAAGACCTAATACCAACAGAACATCTATCAAGAAATCTCTTCACAGATGTATTATTCAATAATCTTTAAGAGTCTGTTTAGAAAATGCAGCACCTCTCACATATACTGTATTTGTTCCAACAAATTTGAACTCCTACACCATCTTTCACATAGTGGTGGAGAACTGAAAATAACTAGAACTGATAACTAAAAAAAAAGAAAAGGAAAACTCTGTTTTATTACCTCGATACAGCAACTCTTACATGCATGCAAATCCAACAGGATCACCAGTATATTAAAGTAACTTGAAATAGTGCTGTAGTATACCCCCAACACCACCTCTCACATGGTGGGGGACCCTTCATAAATTAATCCACAAGTTAGTCCAAAACTGTCAGAAGAAATAAAACAGTGTGCACAGCACTCTCACCACCCATATATCCAAGACAAAGCTGGGAAGGAGAGCAAGTCAGTTTCTCCAACGATATCGATTACATCCAAACAGAAGGTTTAGGTAGCATCCAACACAGTCCTCATAACAGAAAGTCCATACAGTTCGACTTGATCTTTATCCTCTCCAAATGCTCAAGGGAAAACTCAGGACAGGCAGATCACTCAAGGAGTACAGTAACAGGTGATCAGATAGACCCCTTCCCCTGCACCACCAGAAGCCAAACGCCCCCCAATTCGCCCACGACCTATGGCTACAGACGCCTCAGCAACCCAGCTCCATGGCTGACCCCCAAGGTGGCTTAGGAGAAATTTCAATTTCCCTCTGGCTCCCCAGAAACCAAACAAGGTGACTCCTGGTCTGGTCGTAGAACAGAAAACTATGTCAGTAGGCTCCCGAGGGCACAAGGTCCCACCCAGCACTACTCACCTGCAATGAGCCCCTGCTGGAGCCGCTAATCCAACCACACTTATTCCATTTCTTCCAGCTAGATCATAATACCATAAGTCCTGGTAATGGCAGTGAGGGCTCACCACACCAATCTCACTAAATCCCCGATCTCCCGGCTTCCAATCACAAAACGCTGAGAAAGCTATGCAGCTCTTGGTGTTCAGCAAATGTCAAAGAATAAGTGGTCGAAAAAAAGATGACAAATTAAACTTTTAACAATAACTATCAAGCTTTAGTAAAAGAAACAAATAAAATAAATAAACTCCACACAATAAAAAAAAAAGGCAAACAATAACTCTAAACAGCTCTCAACAGCCTCTCAACGGCTCTCAAAAGCTGACCAGCATAGCCGCCATCTTAGTCTAGAACAGAGAATCATCTCTGACAAGCCTGTAGATGTATTACTTCTTTTCTTCTACTATCAATACCCTCCTGGATAAAATGGTTTAAAACAGTATAAAACAAACCAAATTAAATATCAAATAAATACCAATATACAGACAGATTAAACATCCAATTTAACTAATTTGGTTAGATCTTTGCAAATAAATAGGTCATTAACTGATTTTAACGATCTCAGTAGTACAGGCTGATGCAACAACATCTGGAAAAGATTTCCAGAGTAAAGTGTACAACCTCAAATGTCCTGTCGACAGATTTCTTAAGGTGGGACTAAGGGACTTGAAGCAAGCCAGCATCAGTGGAACAGAGAGGGCAAGTAGGTGTGTAGGACATCAGAGGATCTTTCAGGTAGCTTGGTCCTGAACCATGTAGGTCTTGAATGTTAACAATCATGTCTTGAAGGTGATACTCCATCAAACTGGCAGCAAGTGAAGGAGTGATGTGGTCCTTCTAAGAAGTTCCCATCACCAGCCGGGTCACAGTGTTCTGGACCAATTGCAGGTGATGCATCAAACCTCCAGATAACCCTACATAAAAAGCATTGCAATAATCCAGCCTGGAGATGGCAAAGGCATGTAATACTGTCTCCAAGTCAGCTGGTGATAAATACGGCTTGAGCTGGGCAATAGTATAGCACTGGGTCATAATGTTGTATGCAAAATCAGCTAATGGCAGAACAGTGCATACAAAACAGCTAACACAATAACATCTAACAGACAGATGGCTGCACAGGGAAACAGTGCATGCAGGCCCATATGTCATGGGCAGAAAGCAAGAGGCAGGACACCAGACACCGGTGACAATAGTGTTTACTTGGGCAAGCAAGGCAAACCACACAGTGCAACAATGACAGTGGAAATAGACACCCCCAACCCCCCAGAACCTAGTAGCACAGTCCCGTTACACCTGAGGGACAGGTTGAATGCTATGCCACAGAGATATTCACAGTGGACTGCTGCCTGTAAGACCCAACCATGGCAGAAATCCTCCTCCCAGCATCCTTATAGCGCTGCTTCTCAGTGGGCATGGTGTTCCCATCGGACAGCTGGGACAGCTCCACAGAGGTCAGCTGCTCTTCAGCCCCCAGCACCCGTATGAAATGCCATAGAGTCAGATGCACACCCCAGGCATGTGGCAAAAATCCATGTGCCAGGCCTCCACAGCATTATTGTACGGGGTGTACCGTCACAAGCAGCATCATAGATGTTCCACATGGCAATGTCATACAGAGGCTTGCACCGTATAGAGCGGCCCACAGGCCTACCCACCCATGTGTCCTCAAAGTACTCCATCAGCTGGTATAGCAGCTCACTGTTGGCCTTCATGTAGTCCATCCCACGCAGAGCGGTGCAGGCATCAACGACATCAGCAGGTGGCACAAAGCAAGTACAACAACCACACAGGCATGGAGGGCCAATGCAGGGTTCTCTGTGTAGCGGGCCATGAAGTCATCAGTCTGCTGGCAATGGTGCCACATGGTCTGGGCGAGGTGGAAGAGGCAACCCTGCTGTCGAATGCTGGGGAATACGCTGGAAAAGGCCTGCATAGCTGAAAGTTCAAAGTCCATCAGGAGAGCCATAGGTGTGAGGCCAGGGCAATGCAACCTCAACTGCTGGAACGCTGCTGTGTATGCTGCAGTGATTCTGGAGCTCATTAGCAGATAGATAGCCAGAAAGGTGGTGCCCTCCAGCAGGCCATGGATAGTATATACCTTCTGGAACAACAGTGGGTTTATGCTGAATGTTCCATCTGCAAGTATGGTGGCACACCCCTCCAGGTGTGACAGTGTGGCCCATGTTGCAAAGACCAATAGCCTGTGATCCCCCGAGCCGCTGTAATGCAGGAGGAAGGGGACACCCGTGTCAACCGAACTGTACTCTGGGGGTATCACAAGCTGTTGCAGGCTTACTGGTTGTGGTGGTGGCCTATGTGCTGCAGTCCTGGCCCTGGCACAGGTCTATTTGAGCAGTGGCAATGCTGCAGTTTCTCCATGATGGATGTGGGCACACCCGAAGTGTATGCTGCCACCAATGCACTGCAGGTCTCATTGGTGCTTTGAGCATGATCTTTCACTGATGCCAATATCTCTCTGGCTGTGATGTTGGCGGTGTCTGGGATGTGGTTGTGGCTACCTGTGCTCAGCACCACTTCCTCAGACTGCGTATGCACTCACACAGGACACTTCACCTTCTCATATTTCACCCACTTCCAGTATATCCACTCAAGGTGTACTTGTTCCAGGTGGTATAGATACCCCACTTGGTGCAGTAGTGGGTTGCTCTTCTGGCTGCAGAAGTACACCAGAGGCATCTTCTCACATGGACTGACTCCACAGAATGAGTACCCAGCCACCCAATGTGCTCCCTTTAAGGTCCCCAATGTGTGCCTGAGTGGTTCCACCTGTGCTCACACACCCCTGCAGCACCTGTTGTCTGTTGACCCTGGTGGTGTGCACAGAGGCACGGCATTGCTCCACAACAGGGGACAGGTGCAGATTGTTGAGTGTGCATGGGGCATGCAACAGGGTATATATGGCCTGCACAGGTACCGCCCAGCCCCTCAAGTCCAGTGGGCACTGCATGCATGCAACTGGGCCTCCGGCCTGTGCAGTGGTCCACATGAGAGGTGTGACAGCACATGACAGCAGGCATCCCTGCCCCATGTGATATTGCCCACACACATGGGGTCATTCGCCACCATTCCCCATACCTGCCATGCCAAGCTGGGCCCTGTGCTGCAACAGGCAAAACCCCCCATCCCTCTGTTGCATGCAGGCCCCCACCAAGGCCAGGGTTCCATGTGGGTGTACTCCAAATGGGACATTTTGCACACATTATATGCTGCAATAGCTTTTATTACATGCTGTACATCAGGACAGATACCCCTTTGTGGGGGTACCGTGTGTCTGGGATGATTTCTGGCATGTAATACAAGCTATTTCAGCATATATTGTTTGCAAATGTGCCGTCTGGAGTGCTCATTTCTCTTCTTCAGTTGTGGGCTTTGAGGTTAGCAGCCTCCTGCAGATGCACCCCTCTCTGCAGTGTTGCACTGCTTTTTCCACAGTCGGTTTCCTTGTGGGTCTCCCTGCCTGCAGTATGTTCCCTGACAGTCACCTGCATCCCCTCCAGACCCCTGTGCCTGCCTTGGCTATCAGCACAAAGGCAAAAGTAAACAATAAAAAGGGTGTGCTGCATGTACACTCTCTCTGTTGCTGCTGGTGGCAGTGCCTTTGCCTGCTGACTTCACCCCCTGTGCACCTGTAATAGCATAAATGGCACGTACCTCATGGTCCCAAGGGTGTAGAGCCAGGGCTTTGCTGACTGGTCCTCCGATCCTCTGGCTCCCATACACAGCAGTGGTTGGTCTTGTTGTGGTATGGTGGGCAATGGCTATGTAGGCAGTGGATGGCAAACAGTGCTGTGTGCGGTGGGCAGCGGTTGTCAGATTCGAGCTTCTGACACTGGTTCTCCTCATGGTTCCCTGGCATGCATACACCCACTGTGCTATGGGTGCTGCTCAGCTGAGGTTCCGACTCTTGCATGACTTGTGTTGCGCATGCAGTGTGCACATGGGGACCACCTCCTCGGAAGAAGACACAGGAACTATGCTGTGTTCTTGCAGGTGGAATTCATCATCCTTTCCTGGCTCTGTGGTGCCATTCGCATGTTGCTTTGAGCCCACTCCCCATGCGGTGGAGCCATGCAATCTTTGGCATGCACTGTATCAGAGAGGCACTCTACTCCTGCCATGCACACTGATGTGCTCCAACTCTGCACTATTGTGGTATGCGCTCTGATGGGCCATACGCTGTTTTGGCTCCATGCTGTGGTGTATGCACTCTCATCCATGCACCCTTCCAGGTGCACTATATTGACCTGGTAGGCAATATTATGAAGATGGTAAAAGTCATTCTTAACTACCGCTGGCATCTGCTGTTCTAGTGTCAGCTTGCAGTCCAGATATTTCACCATGCCCACAGCTCAAACAGTCTGATTATCCACCAATGGCAAAAGAATGTCACCACTTATCATTTGCTGACCCATGCTGGCCTGGCTCTCTAATCATAACCTCTGTCTTGCCTGGGTTGAAACCAAACCAGTTGGAAGTCATCCAGTGGTTGATTTCTTGTAGGCACTTTTCCAGCACTGAGACCATGTTAGACCATCAGGAGTGCAAGACAGATAGAGCTGAGTGTCATCTGTATAGTGGTGAAACTCAGCCCCATGCTGCTAAATGATCTCACCCAATGGCAACATACACACCGTGAACAATACAGGTGCCAAGACTGAGCCTTGTGGAACCCCACAGCTGACCACAACCACTCCAGAGATGAAGTTACCCAGAGTCACTTGCTGCAATCTCCCACTAATGTAGGATTCAAACCAGCACAAAACAGTGGCAGTGAGTTCCATATAAATCCTCAGGTGATCCAAAAGGACATCATGGTTCACTGTGTCAAAAGCTGATGACAAATCCAAAAGGATAAAAATGCAACAAAGTCCATGGTCTCTCATCATGAGGAGATCATGAACCACTTTGACCAGAGCAGTAGCGGTCTTAGTACTGTGTTGAGCCTAAATCCCAACTGGAGAGGCTCATAGATGTTAAATCATTCCAGGAGAGCCTCAATATGCACTGCAACTACCTTTTCAATCAGTTTCCCTTAAAAGGGAAAGTTTGAGGCAGGTCTGTAATTTACCAGACTGTCAGGGTTCAAAGATGTTATTGTTTTTTTGGGGGGAGGGCTTCACCACCATCCTTTTCAAGGCTGACAAGTAGACAACCTCCCTCAAGGAACACTTGACAATAGCAGTATATACTGGCCCTAGCGATTCCAGGCTGCCATCAAACAGTCAAGTAGAGTCAAGGTCCAGTGTACAGTAAGCTGGACACAAACCCAAGATCACCTCAAATACCACCTCTTCTACAAATGGAAGAAACTTAGCCCAAGATGGCAGATCATCATTGCCCCTCCTTCTCTGGACATTGCCACTTGAGGCAGTCCTGGTCTGAATGAAGGACACACTGTCAAGAAAAAAATGTCTCAGCTCCTCAAATGAATCTGCTGGAAAAGCTCGATCTGACTGCAGACAGCAAGGGGTTTATCAAGCTGTGTACCATGTGAAACAGTTGAGCTGGCCAATTCTTCCTTGTGTCAATCATCCTTGAACAGAACTCGGTCTTTCTCAAGGAGGTTGCCCTCTGACACACATCATAGTGAGTTGTCAGAGCCAATTTTTCCTCCACAGAGTGGGATCTCCACCAAGAAAGATCAACTTATATTTGCTTAGTTTTCAACCACCTCATCTCCTCCACAATACCATGGGGTGCTACAGTGGGAAGTCAAGGTATGGACACAGAAAGATGCTAGAGTGTGGAAGCGGCTGCAGGATCTGATTATAGTGATCCATGGTTTTCTTGGCTCTCTGAGCACACGCTGACATCATGCCCAATACATCAAGTACCACCTGGATTATGAGGCTCCAAATTATGTTTCAGGTAGTACCAAACCATCTCCAACAGGAGGGATATTAAAATGGGAGGGTATTAAAATGGAATGACAGGACAGGGTGATCAGACTAAATGACAAGATCAGCCTTGACCACCTCTATGTCAAGCCATGATGAGAAGACCAGGTCCAGTGTGTGACTGCACAGGTGAGTGATAGAGGCAACCACCAGTATAAGGCCTGTAATGACATCAACTGGAGGAGTTGTTGACTAAGTCATGAGGTTTCATTGTTGACCTAATCATTGAACTCCCCTAACACTAGTAGCTGTGGGGTATCCAACACCTGGTCAACAATGAATTCTGCCAGCTCCTAGAGGAAATTATCCCCATACCTCAGAAGTTGGTATATGGGGATGATAGTACAAACTACACCTACATCTGCACCACCTCTTACCCCTACACATTCTAAAGACCTAGCAGTTCATGTGGGGTACCTCATGAATAGAGAAGGGTAAAGTTAGAAAACTTTGCTTAACGGTGAAATTTGCAAATGTTAACAAATTCACAAAATTGTGAACTTCACCTGTGAATTTTGGCTCTAAGGCAAAGTTTGCAAGGAACCATGAGATTGGTGGTCACATGGTTCTGCAATGAGGTGCATTGCCATGCATAGGCTGAATTCAATGCAGTACAATGAAGAGACAGTTGGTATCAAGTGTACTCTGTATCTTTGTGACTAAAAACACATGGAAACCATTTAAAAACAGCAGTTATTTCCCCTAACAAATCACTCCATTAAGTGTCTACTGTGCCTTCTGCCTCTAGATCACCAATTCTTTGTGGTATATTTTTGTGATTTAGTTAGTTTAAAGTTGCAGTTTTGTTTTATGTATTGTGTAGTGAGGCAGCACTGTATATGTGTGTGTGTGTGTGTGTGTGTGTGTGTGTGTGTGTGTGGTGGGGGGGTGATGGGAGCTTAGCTGTAGCAACTTTCACAAAAGAACAAACTCTGGTCAGAGCCAATACAGCTGTAAAATAACATTTACAGAAATTGGGAGCTAGCTAGCAAAATTATGACTGTGGCATATCAGTAGCCAGAGACTGACTGGAACCAATGATGTTATTGGTCAGATCATCAGTAGTACTGTAGCAGAGGGGTTAGATACAGAGCTATTTTTAAAGATATGGGAGGAAGAAAAAAAACAACAAAAAAAGAAAGACTTGTAAAAAAGGAGGATACATGTCTTGCTCAAGATTACACTGCATGCAGGTGGAGTTTGTGGGATTCAACTCCAGGTATGCTACATTTCAGAGTCACATTTTTTTACACATTCCCAGTCATGTTCATCCCAAAACATATCTCTGTATAAACAGAACATAATATGGCCTGACTGAAGATATCATAATTATCTTCATGAGTTAGGCTAATGATATTATGATATCTCAGGAATGGCAAAGCCTCTCATGAAGATAAATATGATATCTTCAGTCAGGTCATGTCATATCCCCTATATTCTATTGACACACACCAAACTTTAGTGCCTGTGTGTGCAGGCATGCTAGTAACTGCTGCTGTGTCATGTGCAGATATCAACTGCACATCAGGAAATGATGATGACTCCTTACTGTGCTCAAGCATGAAACATGTCATTGGAGAACCACAGCTGTCCAGACCCAATACTGCCACCACCACCACCGCCACTATCATTTGTAACTCAGACAATTCCCAATGGCAAAATTAAAGAAAAAATCCAATGAATTGTTATCCAAACTCCACTTACGTTCCCTTGGCAGCTTACAGGACTGCTTTGCTTTCCACCCCACTTAACTGGCTTTATATGTGTCAGTAAGTTAACATGTAGCCTCTCTGTAAACATGCTGTGTGTGAGATCGAGTGGAAATTCCCACCTAGTGTTACAGTCAGAGCTTGAGCTGGCGGGGGTATGTGAGGGTAAAGGCATGGAATATAAGCACTTTCTGAGTACATCATTTCTTCCAGTGCCCATGTAGCTACATCAGTTTCATATCTTATTGGACACCACCCACCCCAACATGAATGTTTGTTTAAATTCTGTCTGAGCCTGACCTGGCAAACCAAAAATGGTGGAACTGCATTTTGAAGCTACAGGAGCCATGCAGGACAAGTGATTACATGTGTGATCATTGGTGCACAATAGTAGAACTGACATAAAGTAATGTTGCCAGCAGGGAGCAAACTAAAATTATACAATGGCAAGAGAAAATCCTGGTCCTTGATTGGTCAGACTGGGACTGGACCCGGGATGTTATCCCAGCATAACATCCCGGCTCTAGTCCCAGTACAGTCATGACCGCATCGAAACTTAAAAAAAAATCCATCCACAGCTGTCCGTTGCTTCCTGCTCGCACTAAAAGTGAAAGCCGCATTTCCGATCGGCTTCACAGCAGGCACAGCTCTCACACGTTCCCCAAACAAGCTTTGTTTATTTCCTAAAAGAAAAAAACTGAAATCAAAGCCGTCTTCAGGATTAGCGAGCGTTTAGCGTCACAGCAGTCTCCCGCTCTTTCTCAGGTGCCCGCCTCATTCGCCCGTGTAGTAACGCTCGCTTGTCGCTCAACTCATCTTTCTACTATGTCTTTTTTCTTTAAATACATGAACCAATAGCAGGAGAAAAACAGTAAAGAAAGGAACCCAGTATGAGAACACCTAGAGGAGCGGGTTGTGTGTGTGTGTGGGGGGAAACACCTATTAGAGACCTGCAACAGACACACAGAAAAACAGCTCCACCTGCTATACAAACAGTATAAGGCACTATTTTTCAAATCTGCATCCTTCCACAATAAAAAAAAACTATAAAAATACAATTAAAACACTATTTTTTAACCATTTTTCTAATGTAAATGTAAACGAGCCATTGTATAATAGGAATAATGCCCTCCAGGGTGGGTGTTATGCTGGGGATAACATCCGCCCTTGGTGTTGGAGCGCCCTCGCCGTTGGCCTCGGGCCCAACCACCCAAGGTGGGATGCTATCCCAGCATAACACCCACCCTGTCGGGCATTATTCCTTTAACAGATACCACAGTATTTAATAAAAACAGTTATGAGACTTATCATGCAATTAGAAGAAGCAATAGCACAAGGAAACACAATTTTCTATCCCTTAAATTTTTTTCCTGAGGTGAGATACTATACATGCTTCTATGTTTTTAAGATGGTCTTTTCTCTTTTCAGGTCCAATAGAATCGAACTGTGGTGCTGTGCTGATGGTCATCAGAAACACATCATAACTTCACTCCTGCATGTCCACATTGAGCATACAGTATGAACAGCTGAAAGATGACTGCATGGGAGAAGGATATTAAAACCCGATGACATCTTCCCCATTTATTTTCTTGCACACTAAGGGTGGGATATTTAGACTGCACCAGGCTGTGGCGCAAGCCTGGGCACAGCACAACTGGGATGTGCCAGGGCGCTGACTGAGTGATATTCCACGGTGCTGAGCCATGCCTTAGCATGGTTGAATATCGCTCTGTGACCACCCGCAGTGTGCATGGTGCAGTGGCACTGTACCAGCGCAACTGGCCAGAGAGGGGCAGGGGGGATGCGCTAGCACAAGTGCCGTTGCGCTTGGCGCATCAACCATGATATTCAAAAGTGCACATGCAAATGGGGTCATAATGCATGCAAGGCACAAATGGGGCCATTTGCATGTCATTATGGCCCCATTTGCATGCAGGTTCACCGATCCCCAGTGACTTGCACCTGACATCCTGCCAGGCTGCAGCCGGTGGGGACTGACGCCCCCTGAGCAAGCGGCACAGTGCCCCACTGCTCAATTGCAGGCATACGTATTGAAAAGGAAAGTCCTATATCCCTGGTGGTCCAGTGGACCACTTACAGCCCGATCGCAGGCAGAAGTATAATATAATGTTATATCCCATCCCTGGTGGTCCAGTGGACCGCTCGCAGCCCAGTTGCAGGCAGAGGTACAATCAAAATAAATCCAAAATAAAGGCGCAACAGCCGCCACCCAAGGTGAGCTACCATATTGCAGGGCACAACACGGCATCAGGTGAGCTGAATCAGGTGTGGAGTCAGTGCTTGGCTTCTCAGAAGGAACTAGAGGGGACAGGATCAGATCTACAGTACAGTAGCTTCTTGTTTTACATTGTTTTCATGGATTCTACTTGGTAGAATGTTTATTTTCTTTCTTACTACTAAGGGCTAGCAGGGTATTGTTTGGGGCTGTTGAATTTTGAAACTTGTTTTGGTAGCTAAAGTGGGCTCATTTGTTTGGTTTACGGTGTGGCAGGCTGCATTTGTAGAGGCCTATTTCTTCTCTTTAAACATAATTGGTGTAATTTAACTGGTCTGTTTCTTTGAATTGGAGACCTATATCTTATAATTCCAAACCTATTTTGATGTATTGTTGGTGAAGCTGTTTGAATTGGTGTCCTGTTTCTTTGGGTAGCAAACCTGTGTTGGGGCTTTGAGTGGAATTGAGATTCATTGTTGCTGGCTTCACTAGCTGCAAAGTTTTGAGTGGGGAAGGGTGCTAAGTGTCTGACTAGAGGCCTCAGCTACCTGATTGTTTCTGGAAGACTTGGGCCGGTCCCACCCACCCAAACCCCTCACCCCACCCACCCCTGGTCAATTATTCCCCTTTGTACTAGGGGTTCTGACATCACTTCCTCAAACAGGCAAAGGTTTGCACCTGTCATAATAGAAGCAGACATCCAGGAAAGGAACTGCAGCAAGTGAAGAGTGACTGCTCTCTCCAGTGGAAGGGAAGTAAATGCAAATCTAGGCTTTCATTATTACTACTTCACATAGTTATTGCATTGGGTAAAAGGAGGAGTAGGAGTTGAAGAGGTGTGCAATGGCTACTTAAAGTATTTTTGAGTGTGGATAGGAATATAAAAACAGTTGCTCAACATATCTAAACGTGTGCAACAAAGGAGGTAAGGGAAATAAAGAATGTTTTGCACTGATAGAGGGGGGAGAGTGGGGACTTGGGGGAGTGTTTGGTATCCTGCATCTGGAAGGGTGGCGGGTCGCTGGTGGGCAACGATAGCAATGGGTAGGGTGGTAGGCTGCAACAACTGCGGTGCACCAATCTTTCTAAACATTGCCTGGAGAGTGGGAGGATGTTTAGTGTGCAACCACATAGAAAAACTTAGAAAAGATTGAGGGTCTGCAGGAGGAACTCAAAACAGGCAAGGCAGATTGGGGTGGGTTGGCCAATACTGGAGGGAGGAAGAAGGGAGATGAGGGAGGGCAATTTAAGCCAACAGTGGTGAGGAGAGGGTCAGAAGAAGGGAAGCAGAGACAAAGGGGCCCAGGCCAGGAAGAACGATTGCCGGGGAAACCAGGTCAGGAGACAAAAGTCAAATGGAAGGAGGCAATAGGGACTTGTGAGTGGAGGCGAAGAAGTGGCAAAAGTCATGGTGTGGAAAGGAGAGAACAGGTTACTATGCAGAGAGAGGGAGCAGGCATTTGTGAAGGATCTTCAGAAAATAGTTTTGCACTGCTAGAGAGGAAGAAGGTGGAGGAGGAAGTGATAAATTAGGAGGAGTAATTGATAAATGCCTGGACCAAACTGGAGCGGGGAAGTTCTGCTGGGAGAACTGCAACAGGGTAAAGGCATAATAATGTGCAGGAGGAAGAAGAGGAGCTGGAAATGAGGAGGAGATGAAAGGAAGCAAGCAGAGTAGAGGGTGGAATCTTAGTGCTGAGGACTCAATACTAAGAGGAGTTAGGTGGGTAGCAGCGGGAGGCATAGTCGCATTTGGGTGGAGGCCATGCCAGGAATGACAGCGAAAGGGTGGGACAGTCTGTTCTGAAATATGCTAGAAGGGGTAGAGACAAGCCTCATTTAATTATACATCTTGGGACAAACGACCTGGCTGACAAGACAGTGGATATAGTCCAGAGGAGGTTTGAGGAACTAGCACACTATGTGAGGAGGCAGAAGATCAGTAACTTTTTTCCGAGATACTCTGCAGGCCAAAGGAAAGCACAACAAGAAAGCTGAGAATAGAGAGATTTAACAGATGGCTAAGAACCTGTTGTTGTGCTAAAGGGTATGGGCTGTTGGGGGTGGGGAGGGACCTGGGAGGACAGTAGTCTCTATGCCAAGGACAGACTACACTTGAGTGAGAAGGAAGAAAGTGTTGAAGCAGAGGATGGAAGAATAAATAGAGGAAGTTGGGAGTTTAAACTAGGAGTGGGGGTAGCAGTTGGGAAGAGTATGCAGAGACCACAGGTTGGGAAATCATATGAGCTACCCCCATAACAGTGACAAAGGACAAATGGCAAGTACTATTGGTGATGCTAGGAAAGGAGGGCAGGATGGGAGGAGGGGAAAGGGTGGAAGGTGGTTACCCATAATGCTAGGAGCCTTGGGAGGAAAACTGCAGAGTTGCAGGTTCCTCATGGCAGAGGGAGAGGTGGACATTGCAGCCATCACGAACAGGCATGGGCCACCCAATATAATGACTGGGACCTGTCTGTACCAGGGTACAGGTTATTTCGTAGGGACAGGGTGACTGGGGAAAGGAGGGGGGTGGCACTATGTGAAGGAAGGACTGAAGTGTGTAAGGGAGGAAGGGGAGGAGGGGTAGTACAGAGTCACTTTGGGTGCAAATCCAGGATTCCAAGAATAGGAGTCTTAGAATGGGAGTGGTGTACAGGCCACCATCTCAGATGGAGGGAGTTAGACAGGGAATTGGTGGACAGATCAGGAGGACCTGCGAGGAAGGGGAGTGGTGTGGTGATTGTGAGGACTTCAACATGCCAGGAGGTGGACTGGAGCATCCCAACAACCAGGAACAGAAGGGAGCAGGTACTGCTGGATACCTTCCAGGACAGCTTCCTGCTGCAATGGTCAGTGAACCAACCAGGTTAGGAATACCCCTTGACTCGTGCTGGCAAATGGGGACCTTGTGAGAGAACTTACAGTGGAGGAACCGCTGTAGGGGTGACCACCACTCAGTATGGCTCACATTGGATATGGGCAAGGAAGGAGTGGAATCTGGCAGCAAGAGTGCTGGACTTCAGGAGGGCCAACTTTGGGAGGATGGGGAAGTGGTAAAGGGCACCTGGCCAGAATTCAATCTAGTATGGATACTAACCAGAGATGGGAGTTCATAAAGTTGGGATAGTGGAGGCAACAAAACCTGCTGCAAAGCCCAGAGCAAGAAGGCTAGGGCTAAGAAACCGAGCTGGTTGAGCAAGGAGGTCATGGAAAAGGTAAGGAGGAAAAGAGCTGCCTTTAGGAAATACAAGAAAACAGGGAGGGGAGGACAGAGGAGTACTTGACAGAATCGAAGGAGGTGACAAGGGCAGTAAGGGGAGCCAAAGCATCCTACGAACTCAGGCTGGCACAAGGCATGAAGAAGGGAGAAGGACTTCTTTAAGTACATCAGGGGAGAAAAGGGCTGTAAGGACCACATAGTAAGGATTAGGAAGGAGGGGTTGGGTGGAGCAGGGTGCGATAAGGCAGAAGCACTAAATGAGTACTTCTGCTCAGTATTTACTAAAGAGAAGGAGGGTGACACCAAGGTGGGAGAAATGGCAGACGCAGGGGAAAGTGATGACAGATGGGGAAATCATGGAGGGCAGAGTTCGAGAGGGTTTGAAGGCACTGAGGGTGGACAAGCCACCAGGCCCAGATGGCATCCACCCCAGGGTACTGAAGGGCTGGCAGAGGTCCTTGCAGGACCTTTGGCAGAACCTATTTAATGCCTCACTACATTAGGGTGTGCCTCAGGACTGGAGGATAGCTCATGTGGTGCCCTCCATAAGGTGACCCCAAAGATGAGAACCCGAGGAAACTACAGACCAGTGAGCCTCCACATCATCGTGGGTGGCTAATGGAGACTATCCTGGAGAGGAGAGGCTGGTGGCCTCTTAGAGGCCAAAGGACTACAGGACAGCAGACAGCATGGCTTCATACGTGGCCGATCCTGCCAAACCAACCTGGTCGAGTTCTATGACTGGGTAACTAGGCAACTGGACAGGGGACATGCAGTGGATGTCCTGTATCTGGACTTCAGTAAGGCATTCGACTCAGTGCCACATGGAAGGCTGGGAAGGAAGTTAGTAGGCACAGGGGCAGGTGCAGTGCTGGTGAGATGGGTAGGAAACTGGCTGCAGGAAGGCAACAGAGGGTGGTGGTGGGTGGGAGGCTCACACCCAAGGGCAGTGATGGCGGTGTCCCACAGGGCTCGTGTTGGGACCAATGTTGTTTGGGACATTCATTGCAGACATATCATGGGACATCAAGAGCAAGATCAGTCTGTTTGCTGATGATACCTAGGTTGGCGCGGTGGTGGATGACCTAGGGGGATGGCAGGGGTTGCAGTATGATCTGGCAAGCTTGAAATCCTGGTCAGACACCTGGAACTGGCCAACAGTGCAAGGTGATGCATTTTGGGATGAAGAACCCAAGGAGGACTTACCAGCTAGGGGGTGCAGCTAGCCCAGACAGAGGAGGAGAAGGATCTGGGTGTGCTCATCACAGGGTCGATGAACAACTCGGCACAGTGTAGGAAGGCAGCTGCAAGGCCAACAAAATGCTGGGTTGTATTGCAAGGGGGATATCCTCGAGGAGGGAGGAGGTGATTCTTCCACTGTATAGGTCATTAGTTAGACCACACCTGGAGTACTGCGTGCAGTACTGGTGTCCGTATCTGAAGAGGGACATTAAGTTACTGGAGGGGGTGCAGGCGACAAAAGATGATCAAGGGTCTGGGGACTTATCATACGAGAGGAGGTTGAAGGAGTTGAACATGTACTCACTGGAGGAGAGGAGAGACAGGGGGACATGATTGAAAGCTTTAAATACATGAAAGGAATAAACAAGACAGGTACAGAGGGCTGTTTAAAGTAAGGAGGGAGGGCCACCAGGGGCCATGATATGAGACTGGGCGAGGAAGGTTCAGGAGGAGATGAGGAGACACTTTTTACAGAGAGGTGGTGGCTGGGTGGAATCGTTACCTGCAGAAGTGGTATGCAGTAGAACAGTGGACTGCTTCAAACGAGGATGGGACAGGACAAGGGGAGGGTTAATGAAGGGAAGGGTGGAAGGGAGGGCAGCTGCAGAGATAAGGGGTGCTAGCTGCACATTCAAGCAGACTTGATAGACCTCTAGGCCTTTATCTGCTGGCAAATTTAGTATGTTAGTATGTTCGTATGGCAGCTCCAGCTGTGAGTAGCCACAAGCTCCGGTCGCAGTCCGTCAGAGTAGCCCCCATGCCTGATTGCAGGCAGAAGTTGTATAACAAACAGTCCAAAATCCTTGGTGATCCAGTGGACCGCTCTCAGCCCGATCCGGGCAGAAGTATAATATAATGTGTAAATCCATCCCTGGTGGTCCAGTGGACCGCTCGCAGCATCGGCGGGCAGTGTATAATCAAAGTATAATCCAAAAATGAAGGCGCAACAGCCGGCCACCCAAGGTGAGCTGCCATACTGCAGAAGCGCAACACGGCAGGTGCCAGCTGGGAGTGGCCACCCGAGCTCCGGTGGCACAGTCCATCGGGTAGCCCCCATGCCTGATGGTGGGCAGAAGTTGTATAACAAACAGTCAAAATCCCTGGTGATCCAGTGGACGCTCTCAGCCCGATCCCAGGCAGAGGTATGATAAAGACTAAATCCCATCGAGGCGGTCCACTGGACCACCAGGGATGGGATTTACACATTATTTTATACTTCTGCCAGCGATCGGGCTATGAGCGGTCCACTGGATTGCCAGGGATGGGATTTAAACATTATCTTATACTTCTGCCGTGATCAGGCTGCGAGCGGTCCACTGGACCACCAGGGATTTTGGACTGTTTGTTATACAACTTCTGCCTGTGATCAGGCATGGGTGGGGGGCTACCCGACAGACCATGCTGCCGGAGCTCGGGTGGCCAATCACAGCTGGCAGCTGCCGTGTTGCGCCCTGCAATATGGCAGCTCACCTGTGGGTGGCCGTCTGTTGCTCCTTTATGTTTTGGAACAACTGTATGAGGCACATGTAGGGGTTGCACCTGCATGGGCTCCCAGGCTGAATATTGGGATGTGCGGGGGTATGCATGGGCATGCCCCCCCATTTGCGCTGCATACAGTACTGATGCACCCCAACGCATTGGGATTTGTGCCATGCACCTTCTTCTTTTGAATATCGTGCCAGGGTGTATCAGTGGGTTGTGCATGGAGCAACTGTGTTGCGCCATGTGCAACCCTTCTGAATATCCCAACCCTAGTATACAGTAAAGCTAATTAAAAAATGGTTTATTAAGGGTTGAATAGATTAAAAATGCTGCAGTATTCTAAGATTTTCTGTTAGCACACACTACTGCAATTAAGTGGTTTCAGCATCTGCAGACAGTTTGTGATACTTACGGCATCACACAATTCAACAGCATACATAGTAAGCCAAAATTCCCCCATGACAATTGAAACATAGAAACATAGACTTTGACGGCAGATAAGGACCACTTGGCCCACCTAGTCTGCCCATTTCCCTACCTAGATGATAAGCTGCAGATCCTATTTAACCAACAGCTTATTTCTTCCTACCCCCCACAAAAATTGCCTTATGTCTGTCCCATGTATTCTTGAATTCTCCCACAGTTTTAGACCCCACAACCTCCTCAGGAAGGTGTTCCATGCATCCACCACCCTCTCCATGAAAAATATACTCATCACATTGCCCCTGAGCCATCCCTCTGTCTTCAAATTGCGTCCCCTTGTTCTTGCACATCTCTTTTTCTGAAAGATGCTACCCTCTTGGACTTTGTTGATTCCACTGAGGTACTTAAATGTTTCTATCATGTCCCCCCCTCCCTCCTTTCCTCAAGGGTATACATATTAAGCTCCTTTAGTATCTCCTTTTATGGCTTCTCTTGCAGACCCTGCACCAATTTAGTTGCCCTCCTCTGAACTGCCTCCATCCTGTCTATGTCCTTGCGGAGATGGGGTCTCCAGAACTGGATGCAGTACTCCAGCTGGGGTCTCACCAACTGTCTGTACAGGGGGATAACAACTTTCTGTTTTCTGCTGGTGATGCCTCTCCCTATACATCCCAGTATCCCCCCATCCCTCCCTACCGCCTTCTCACATTGCTTGTCAACCTTAAGGTCATCTGATATGATTACCCCCAGATCCCTTTCCAATTTTGTTGTTGTTACTACCTCCCCCATTGTGTAATCTTCCCCTGGGTTTTTGTTTCCCAGGTGCATTACTTGCACTTCTTTGCATTGAATCCAAGCTGCCATACTTCTGACCATTCCACCAACCTTGTCAAGTCCCTTCTCATCCTTTCCACGCCTCCTTGTTGTATCAACCCTGTTGCAGATCTTTGTGTCATCTGCAAAGAGGCATACTTTTCCTTCTAGTCCCTCTGCAATGTCACTTATAAAGACATTAAAAAGGACTGGATCCAGTGCTGAACCCTGCAGTACCCCACTAGTAACCCCTCTTTCTTCAGAGTGGACTCCATTTACAATTACCTTCTGTGTCCTTTTGTTCAGCCAATGTTTTACCCAGGTACCCTGGGACCCACTCAAAGGCTGGCTAATTTGACTACTAATCTTTTGTGTGGGACTGTGTCAAATGCCTTGCTAAAGTCTAGCATAATTGCATATATTACCAATCATTCTTTGCATTAGCAGTGGATATGTAATTTTGCAATACTTGAAAAATGTTTTGGCTTTCTTTGCCAATGCATTTTTGTGTAACCTGCATAATGGGAAGGCTTTAAGCCTGAGATTCAATAGGTGGAGCAACAATTTCAGTCCCCAACAGGCCTTAAAAGTCCACTCCTCCTGGACTGTTCCAGGATTTGTTCCTTATTACAATCAGAGGTGCTGCTCTTTCTTGTTCCTCTCCTGGTCCTCCCACTCCTCAGTTTGTTCTGTTTGGCACTTCCGGCCACTTGCTCACTGACCTCTCCCCTCTTCATTTTGCTTTCATCTTCTTTGCCAGTTGTGTGAGCAACAGCTCACAGGGATTTTAACTCCTGATCTGTATTGTATTTATCTGCTGCAGCAGGATCTTTTTGCAGTGATTCAGGTTGGCGTCCCCGGCAGCTTGTCACCCCATTCCGTTGCTCCTTGTTCCTGTGTCTCGGCACCTCCTTCGATCCTTTCCACCTTCGTTTCCTGCCCCCCCACCTCTTCCCCCTTTCCTTCTCTATTTTCACTGCTCAGTGGCTGTTTGCTTCTCCTTCATTCTCCCGTCCCTCCGACTCCCTCTGTCTCCCCCACAACTCGTTCATAGTTTTGTCTTTTCTCCCACTCGTTACGCAGTCAGGCTCCGTTCCTTTCTTGCCGTCGATCTGCTTCTGCAACTTTCTGGCTCTCTGTGCTTCTAGTTCCTGCCATCCATTGTGCTCCTTGCATTCCAGAGCCCTCCTTCTTCTCTTTGATGGCTCCGGTCAGAATGGGGCTCCCCTTTTGCATTGGCTTCAGTAGCGTCCATTCCACCCTTACTGGGATTTGCTGCACTACATTTCATGGTCCATGGAGTTGCTGCAAGGACCTGACTAGCAGACTCACTTCCAGTTGCATTGATACTGCATGGGGCTCCACTGGATTTTATCTGGGGTAGAGCTGTTTGGATCATGTTGTGTTTTTCCTCGTTGTTTTCGATGTGCCTGTTGCTATGATGGCACTGCCTTTCCATACCCACCTCATAGCTTCTATGTCAGAGACACCGACCCCTCATCTGGAACACATCTCCTGAGTCTTTCTAATTCGGGGATGGCTCAGGGGCAATGTGAGGAAGTATGTTTTCACAGAGAGGGTGGTGGATGCATGGAACCACCTTCCTGAGGAGGTTGTAGGGTCTAAAACTGTGTGAGAATTCAAGAATGTATAGGACAGACGTAAGGCAATTCTTGTGGGGGTAAGAAGACATAGGCTGTTGGTTAACTAGGATCTGCAGCTTATCCAGTAGATAAGGAAATGGGCAGACTAGGTGGGCCAAGTGGTCCTTATCTGCCATCAAAGTCTATGCTTCTATGTTTCTAGTCCCTCCACACATTGCAGGGCTACAGGGATTTGTGTTGAATGCATTTTCTGACACTACCTTCTCTCCTGTCTTCAGGGGGAAGATACCTCGGATTTCATGGTCTGCTGTCTCTCTATCAGCTTCCTTCTGCTGCTGGCATTACCTTCATTACTCATCTCTCTCCTCTTTCTGCAGTTTGTGCTTCAGTGCTCCCTCTTTCCACCCCCTGTTGCCCTTTGCAGTGGTATGGCATTTTGCAGGCACCCCTCCTACTGTTGAGCTCTTTGTGGTCGTGAACCCTGTTCCATCATTGACCTCAGTTGCTGGACTCAGCCCTTTTCTCTACCTATCTTCTCTGTATTGGGAGTGTCTACCCCTATCAACTTCACTTGTTGCCCTCTCCTCCTCCTGTTCCCTCTGCCCTCTGCTCTGCTCCTTCTCTGACTTTTGCTTTCTTTTAGAGTTTTTCCTATCCTGCCATCACCTTCCCTATTATTATCCTCCTCTTACCTTAATCTGTCTGGTATCAGGACCTGAGTCTGGTTCTCCTTCACTCAGTCTGACCTCAGGGTCTGCTCATTCACATTGATTAATTGAGCATACCTCTCAGTGGGTCTTATGCTACCTCATAGAACTGCTGCACTCCTGTAGTTATTGTCACCATCAGTCTTCTCATGACCATACCTGGGTATCCTCACTCATCTGATCTCAACGTGGGTCTACTCCTTCACATTGACTACTCAACAGAAACCTTCTCAGATCCATGCAACCTTCACTCAACCTGCTCTCCACTCAAAGACATGCCTTTGTGTCTTTTGCCCCTTTGCTCAGGGCTGGGAGGCTTCTCTCCATCATCGTACATCATTCATTTCTTACCGCATATTGGGCCCTATGCACGAAAGTACAGAGTAGCTACACACTTTGTAACATGGGTGTGTTACCCCCCGCACCCTTTGTGCCCCCCACATGGTTTGCACAACCAAGGGCGCATGGATCTAACTCACTCAACGACCCATGTCTGAGGACACACCATGCCACAGTCATTCCTGGGGCATGCCAGCACTCTGTGGTATTCACTAACCCTCATGGTGCTGGCCACATGGGTGTGGAGGGTGGCACCAGGTATGCCAGCCTGGACCAGGCGTAACCCAGTGTACGCCCCCCAAAAATTTCTCCCGCCGGGCATGGAGGGCCATAGCCATGACATACAGGGGGCAGGTGCTGCTGAAGGGGTGAGTGCCTGGCACCAGCCAGATGTTGGGGGTAGTGTCATTGCCTACCACTGGGGGTGCAGGATAGTGGCAGGGGGCATGGCCTGGACTGGCATGAGGCACAGTAGCAATGCAGAGGTGCGTTCCATGGGATGGGGTGGCACCTACCACCAGGGCCCATCTGTGCACTGAGAGGGCACTGAGTGCCACGAGCTGGGATGGGGTTATACCACATGGGTCTAGGTGCCTGCTGTAGGCATGCACTACCCTGGACCCATGCCCTGCTCTGTGAGGGATCCACTTTTGGTTCAGGGAGGGGCATCCCATTGGATGCCTGCCCAAGACCCCGACTCCTACCCTGGCCACCATGTGGAATCCTGTGCGCTGGATGGAGCAGAGCCACAGACAGGTGGCCGGCATTAGTGAATGCTGGCATGGGAGCACCTGTCCACAGGTGCACAGCTACGTGGGTGGGGTACACTCTGATTTCACGTCCCCTACCCACTTTGTGCATAGGGCCCAATAATTATACTAGCTTCCACGGCTGCACTCCATCGTTCATCTTCCTCTTCATATTTCACCTTAACTGTAATGGCCTTCTAGGCCTCATTTCATAATCGTACATCATCCATTTAATGCCTCACCTTAAGCCATTCAGGTCTCCAAGGCTTCTTTCCATCATCGTATATCTTCTCTTGCTTTTGAGCATCTAGTTGCAGAGACATCACTTGCATCCTTCAACAGCTGTCCATTTAGAAGAACAGAGCAAGACCTTCCCCTATCTTGGACTTTTCCTCCTTCCTCGATCTTGACTTTAAATTGCTGTAGCTGAGCCATCACTAATCAAAATGTCCTTCAGCCTGGAGGAAAGGTAACGAGGCCTTGGATCCTCAAAGGTTTTTTCCTCTTCTCCATGCCAATGGTTATAATATTAGTTAGGGTTGGTGCTTTCATACATTTCGTAGTTAGGTTCTGCTGTTGAACAGAGTCAGATGGTGGCCTTGACTGTTCCCTCTCTCCTTAGGAAGTCTGCCCTTCTGCATCTTGTCGGATTTTCTTTCATTCACTGTCCTAGCCTTATATCATTCTTCTCCTGTCTTTCCCATCTATGTCCATCACATTTATTTCCAGTTTAGATACCTTCTGATTTCTTGCCTCTTCAATGCTCAGCCCCCTTTTGGGTATTCTTTTTGGGCTTCTTCCTAAGCTGCCTTTAGCCAAAGGAATTATTCCCGTGGCACCTATGGGGGAGGAACCCTCCTTTAGGGTTCCTTGCATCGTACACCTACAGGGTGGTAGATCCCATGGATACAGAGGTGAACAGCCACAGTGTATCGAAGTCACACAAGCATCTCATCCAGTTGAGTAAGCACAATTGAATGGAAAAGCTTTAAGACTGAGATTCAATGGTCAGAGCAACAATATCACTCCCCATCAGGCCTTAAAAGGTCACTCCTCTTGGACTGTTCCAGGATTCATTCTTCATTGTCCCACCATCCACCCCTCCTCCTCCAGTGGCTCGTCTTTCTTTCCTGTGGACTACTTCCTAAGCTATCTTTAGCAAAGGGAATTATTCCTGTGGTGCCTATAGGGGGGGAACCCTCCTCTTGGGTTCTTTGAATCGTACCCCTAGAGGGTGGTAGATCCCATGGATAGAGAGGCGAACAGCCACAATGTATCGAAGTCACACAAGCATACATTTCATCCAGTTGTGTAAGCACAATTGAATTGTTTTTGTATTGAAGTTCTTGTCATTTAAATTGCTTTCCTGCCTAGATTTCACCATTACTCAAATAATTAACAGCCCTAACTGTCTGACCTATCCTGACTGAGAAGTAAAAAATATCAACAAGGTGTCAGTTGTGCTATGGATTTTGTACAAAATAATATTTTGAAAGTTCAAGCAGGAAAACAGTTTTATTAATATGTTTTATGTTAAAGCAGCAGTACAATTATATTTCCCCTATAAAAAACAGTATCAGCTACAATTAAAAAACAAATTCTGATAACAGACAATTTGGCTTCAAAATAATTGTTGTAATGGTGACGAGAGGTGTGTAGAGAAGATGTAGTAGCGGAATGATGGATGAAATGGTTATGGGTTGTTGTGGTTTACTGAAATTATATTTTATCTTGTGGAGATCCTTATAATAGGAACCTAAGTACATAGAAATGTCCTAAATTATAAACGTCTAGATTTCAAAGCAGGATCATAAATTCATGCAACTATCCGTAATACACTGTGTGGCAGCAGTGACTGAGACATCACTGTAGCTAAAGCATATAAGAAGTAATGTTTCCATTTGGTGGACAACATCAGTAATGGCACCCCATGGTTTACAATGTAAGCACTACCATTATTAATACATAATTGTTTTAAACTATAATTTCAATTAAGTGCAGTGCAGTGATAGAGGGGAAAAGACAACGACTGTGGGTGCAGGGGAGGGCAGAGGGATATAATCATACTGAGAGTAATATATATTGACATTATTTACCTGTTATCACGGACATTTGCACATATTTTGCATCCTCCTATACATTTTGGTCATTTGTTATACTATAGCTGCCAGATATTTGCATGCATTTGGGACATGTTAGCTATTATTATGGACATTTCCATGAATTTGAGATCCTGCTTTGAAATCTGGACATTTATAATTGTGATACATTTGCATATCTTTACAGTTCCATTTTGAACATGGGGATATTTATGGGCTTTCTGATCAAATATGACTTTTCGGGACACTAATTTATCAACATTTTACTACGGGTTATTTCTGTGCTCCTTGCTACTACTTATGTCATTTTACTAGCCTGCTCATTAACCTGTCTTAATATTTATCTGTGTATCCTGCATCTTGTGGAGACTCTTATAATAGGATCCTACATACTGTAAGTGGAAATGCCCTGCAATTATAAATGTCCATATTTCAAAGCAGAATCCTAAAATCATGCAGATGCCCATATTAATGCACTGCACAGCAGCAGTGACTGAGAGATCATTGTAGCTAAAGCATGTAAGAAGTAATATTTCCATTGGTGGACAACACCAGTAATTGCGCTCCATGGTTTACAGTGTAAGCAATCACTCCTACTCCAATTAAATATTCCTTTGATGTTGGCTGGTTCCTGCATTTGAACACTCCAGAGTGACCATACTAAAAGGCTACCAATGACATGTTGTACTGCAGATACTGAAAAGTCAAAGAGTGTTCCCCTCTGCCTTATTAAAAATTCAGTAACCAGAAATGAGTTGACAGGAAGTCTCACATCACAGCAATATTTTGTATACATACCAAAACTAGCATGCTATAACATTTGCATTGCTCACAAAATATAGTTCACATTTCTACTGAGGGGTGCTACTAGTTTGTGACATGAAACAGACAAACAGACAGGACACAGCCCCCAACCCCAACATGGCAAATCTTGGAAATTAAACATATAAACTGCCTGAATTGGCTTTTCTTACTTTAAACTCCATGAAAAAGGGGTCCTCTTAGTAATCAGATTGGAATTTCAATGTGAGCAAGCCCAACCACCAATCGTCAAGGTAGGATCCCATGGTTTGGTCCCTACTTCTCCAACTCTGAAATGCCTGCAGTGGCTACTCTTACATAGAGTGCATTTCCTAATTGACTCTTTTATATAAAGTGTTTCCACCCAGGAAATTTCACAGGTGATCAAAGGGAACATGCAAAAAGGAGAACCATAACTCCCAAAACTCTAAATGATAGGCTGACATTTGAAGCTCATGTGTCAGCTGTCATCAAAAGTGACTTCTACCATTTGAGGAACATCTCCCAGATTAAACCCATAATTCCACCAGAGGATCTGCTGTCACTGGTGACTGCCTTTGTGAAATCAAGACTCGACTACAGTAATGCTCTATACCTTGGGGTTAGTGGAGGGAACCTCTGCCGGCTGCAGCTAGTGCAGAATGCAGTGACCAGACTTCTGACAGGATCATCACAGTTCTGTCATGTGACCAGTGTCCTGTGGGGTCTGCACTGGCTGCTGGTCAGTTGGTGGGTTCTCGACATGGTGGGCTTACTCACTTTTAAGGCCCTATATGGATCGGGCCCTGGCTACCTGTCAGATCTCTTTACCCCTGCCATCCTGACTCGCTCCCTCTGTTCCTCCACCCTGGGTGTCCTGGTGGTTCCAAGTACCGGGCTGAAAGTTTTGGGTGATCATTCATTCAGGGTGACTGGTGCGGTCCTCTGGAACTTGCTCCCAAGATCTTTGAGGGAGGCCCCTATGGTAGAGGTGTTCAGGTGGGGCCTAAAAACTCACCTTTGTAATTTAGCTTATCCTGCAGATTTATTTTAAAAAGCATTTTAATGTTATTTAATATTCTATATAATTTTTCTTTTGCTGATTATTTAAACTGTGATGTTCTATTACCCTATTAAATTGTCTACTACTGTATGGTGCCCAGAGCCCCTTGGATTGGGCGCCTAACTAAATAAATTTTACTTACTTATTTTCCTAACTCCTTATGTATAAGTGTTGATGCCTCCTCTGGTTACTAGTAGTCCTATTTCTGACCAAATCTAGTTTGTAAATAAAAAAATACAGTCCCCAGAAGTTATCATTGTGTTTCTCCTCCATTTCTCCATCATAGTTGCTGGAGGATGATGTCATCAGAGCAACAAAGATAGTGGTGTTACACAAAATGCAGTTCGTTCCACCAGTAAACTGCTGCCAATAAGGATCTCACAGACATAATTTCTGTAAATACGTATATTTGCAACATTTATAATTATATCCCTTTGATGTACTGTATTGCTGTATATGACTATTATTTTTGTAATATTGTTCATTATTAAATGTTTTCCTGTTGTGCTGTACTCCTTACCCCTCCCCAGGACACTTCTGGAAATGAGCTGCTTTTGCATCACTGCATACCCAGGAAAGAGCATACCATGGCTGTTTCACAATGCACCACTGTGAGGGCAGTTATTCTTCAAACCTTGTGTAACATTTGTCTGATAGGCCTCTGGTATATGCCCACCTTGATTACATGAACACACCTGGCTGTGCTTAATGCCTTAGTGCATACCCAAGAAAATGCATATCATGGCTTGTTCAGTATGTACAAATGAGGCTGCTCTTATTCTACAAACCTGAGTCTCACTTTGTATGATTAGCCTCTGATATACGCTAACCTGTGTTAATGAACACTTGCCTCTGCTTTGTGCCTCAGTGTCTACCCAGATAACTGTATACCTTTGCTTGATCACTATGCACAATTGTGAGTGTAGTTATTCTGAAAAATCTATTAATTCATGTGATCGGCCTATGATGCAGGCCAACCTGGCTTACATAAAGACACTTAGCTCTGCATTGTGTTTCACTGCATACCCTGGTACTGTAAGTGCATACCATGGCTACAACAAAAGGTACAATTAGTTCTGCAGTTATTCTGCAAATGTTGTGTCACTTTTCTGTGATCAGCCTCTGCTACATGCTCACCTAGTGTACTTGACCACACTTAGACCTGCCTTATGCCTCAGTGCATATGCAGGAAAGCACATACGATAGTTCCAACACTATGTACAAATGTGGCTGCAATTATTTTGCAAATCTTGTCACACTTTGAGTGATCGACCTCTGATATACTATCACCTAGGTTACGTGAGCACACTTGGCTCTACCTCATGCCTCAGTGTACACCCAGGAAAGTGCATGCCATGGCTGTATCATTCTGTACAAATATGACTGCATTTATTCTGCAAACCTTGTGTCTCTTTGGGTGATCAGGCTTTGACATATGCTACCCTGTGTTCATTGAATACACTTGGCTCCATCTCATGCTTCATTTTCTACCAAAATACCTTTTCTCCATCACAGTGTACAATTCTCTACAGTTCTTATGAAAACCTTCTCTCTCTTTATGTGATCTGCCTCAGATATATGCCCACCTGGGTTACATGAACTCACTTGGCACTGTCTCGTGCCTCACTGGATACACTGAAAATTGCATGCCATGGCTCCATCACAGTGTACAATTGTGAGTGCAGTTATTCTGAAAATCGTGTGTCACTTTTGTGTGATCAGCCTATGCTTTATATACTCACCTCAGTTACATGAAGACACTTGGCTCTACCTCATGCCTCATTGCATACCTGGGGAAACAGCATACCATGATTCCATCATTATGTACAAATGTGACTACACTTTTAACCTTGACTCATTTTCTGTGAGTGGCCTCAGATATACTCTCACCTAGGTTGCATGAACACATTTGGCTCTGCCTCATGCCTCAGTGTATACCCAGGAAAGTGCATAACATGGCTCCATCACTATGTACAAATGTGACTGCACTTATTCTGCAAGTCTTGTCTAACTTTGTGTAATCAGACTCTGGTATATGTTACCCTGTGTTAAATGAACACACCTGGCTCTGCCACGTGCCTCAGTGTCTACCCAAGTAACTGTATACCATTGCTTGATCACTATGTATAATTGTGAGTACATGTATTCTAAAAACCTCCTGTCATTTGTGTGATCTGCCTCTGATATACACTCACTTGGGTTATGTGAACACACTTTGCTCTGCTTTGTGTCCTGCTGCATATCCTTGTAAGCGCATACCATGGTTCCATCACCACGTACATTTGTGAGTAGTTATTCTGCAAACCTAGTCACTTGGTGTGATTAGAACATAGAAACATAGACTTTGATGGCAGATAAGAACTGTTTGGCCCACCTAGTCCACTCATTTCCCTATCTACTGGATAAGCTGCAGATCCTAGTTAACCAGCAGCCTATTTCTTCCTACCGCCACACGAATTGCCTTATGTCTGTCCCATGCATTCTTGAATTCTCCCACAGTTTTAGACCCCACAGCATCCTCAGGAAGGCAGTTCCATGTGTCCACCACCCTGTCTGTGAAAATATACTTCCTCACATTGCTCCAAACCATCCCCCCTCTATCTTCAAATTGTGTCCCCTTGTTCTTGCACATCTTTTTTTCTGAGAGATGCTACCCTCTTGGACTTTGTTGATTCCACTGAGGTACTTAAAAGTTTCAATCATGTCCCCCGTCTCTCTCCTTTCCTCAAGGGTATACCATAATTGGCTTCTGATATACACTCACCTTGGTTAAATGAACACACTGGGCTTTGTACTGTGCCTTAGTCTGTACTCCGGTTACTGTATACCTTTGCTTGATCACTATGTACAATTCTGAGTGCCGTTATTCTGCAAACCTTGTGTCACTTTTGTGTGATTGACCTGATATACACTCATATTTGTTACATTAACACATTTGTCTCTGCCTCATGCATCACTGCATACCCTGGTAAGCGTATAATATGTATCAATCCATGTGTCACAGTGTATACCCAGGTACGTGCATATCACATTACCACACTATGCCAGTCTTGTATTAAGCACTTCTTTGCATTGAAAGACACAAAAAACACTTACTGCAATGTAAGAAAACTTACATATTCTTTCTAAAGTTCAGCTCTAGCCACATCAGTAGGTCCAGTTCTGATTTAGCCACAAGAATGTCCTGCAGATGCCATGCCAGCTCGACACATTTTTAAGTCTACTCAGAAATCATGACAAGCCGTTAGGGAAATCAGGAGAGCGGAGATTTTCCCAGCCAGAAGTGCTAGCAGGGTTTTTATTTGTCACAGGGTTTTATTTTCACATAGGCATACTAAGTTACTCTTCACTGGGCATTCCTGTGTGAGGGACAGACCTTTTCTTGGGACTTCCCCTCCCCAATGGAGAACACACACACACTGGTCACGATGACAGAAATCCTTCACAGCCTTGTACTATGTTAGGAAATGGTTGAGTGCTGGAATCCAGGGATCAATCCAAAACAAATTAAATACCTGTGCCATATAGTACTATTTCCTCCATCAAGCCCAGCAATGACAAACATTACATACATATTCTGAAGGTTATAGTCAGTGATTTCAGAAATACATATTTTTTTATCCAAGGCATCAGCCTCCATTCAGTGCACATAGTGAGCTTTATTTGTAAAAGTCTGAGAACAAATTAGTCCTAAAAGGGTTAACAAACCCTACAGACAGCACAGACAGCAGTAAATCATTGTACACACACACACACACACACACACACACACACACACACAAGAGAAATGTAATTTGAATCTGTGCTGGAGCAATGCAGTCTCATTACAAACTCAGTTTTGACCAACAGGGCACTGTTTACATAAAAATGTGTAAAAAGAAGGTTTAGGTGTCCTTTAAGACTGCAGACAGCAGAGAGGAATTTCTCCAGTGATGCTTTGTCTGTGCTGTTTACACTGAGTGTATCCACTGATAGTAATTTGAGCTGTCATGAGTATGCTACTTGTAGGGAAGGAATTACTTCTCCCAACACCACCCCCAGTGTAGTTATTTCAGATAGTGTAGGGATAGTACTCCAACTCCAAAATTGTGTTTTGGAGGGAGTCTGAAGTGCCCTTTTTTCCCTAGTGATAGCAAGATGTCTGCTGGGATCCACCCAGCGAAAAAATGCAATCCTTCAAGCTTCACTCTCAAGTTTCACATGTCTCCAGAACCTCTTGATAGTATTATAGCCCTGTTACAATGTACTGACACAGGACAGCCTGGCTGAGATGCAGTATCTCATATTCAGTGGGGTCATAATTTTATCCATTTTGGCAGTGTACTGACACAGGATACCTTTGCTGAGATGCAGAATCTCATTTTCTGGGGGGGGGAGTCCTAATTTTACCCATTGTTACAATGTACTAATTCAGGTTAGCCTGGCTGATATGCAGTATCTTATTTTCAGTGTGTCTTACATTTACCCATGTTAACATCTGCATTCAATGTACTGATACAGGATAGCTTTGCCGAGATACGGACAACCGCCATGTACAACATGGCAGCACTAACTTAAACTGCACATACATGAGTATTGCACATATGTAGTCATGTCAGTGCTGCCATGTTACACATGGCTGACTCCGGGGCAAACTGCGCATGCATGAGTATTGCACATGCACAGATTTGTAATTGCTGTTGTATCAGTTACATCTGACTCCGGTGTGGCAAGAGCACCGCATATCCTTTTCAATGCTCTTGATGCTCCTAAAAGCTCTCCACAGCTGTTTTAACCATAGTTTGTTACACAGTGTTGCAATATACTGACCCAAGATAACCCAGCTGAGCTGTAATATCTCATTTTCAAAGGGGCCCTACTTTGACACATTTTTATGCTGTATTTACCCAGTACTGTACAGCACAGATGCTATCTTGTCTTAGTGGAATCCTGCTTTCCCCAATATTTACATTGTAGTTACTCACGATAGCACAGCTGAGATGCAATGTCTCATTTTCAATGGGGCCATGCTTTTACCCATTTGTATGACGTATTTACCCTGGATAGCCCAGCTGACAGGCAAGTTACATTTGTAGTGGCCTCCAGCTTTTGCAATGTCTTTTTCCCAAGGCAGAACAGCATAGATGCACAGTTCAATAGGGGTTCTGCTGTACTGGGGTCCTGCTTTTAAACATTTCTACTAAATTTTTACCCAGGATAGACCAGATGAGATGCAATATCTTATTTTCAGTGGTGTCCTGCTTTTACACATTTTTACATTGTATTTGCCCAGAACAGGCCAGCAGAGAAGCAATATCTAATTTTTTATGTGCTTCCACATTTGACCCAAAGTTTCCAACATAGTTTTTTTTTAATGACCTGACGTTATGATCAAAACAGGTGGAATTTTTTAAATCCCAACCAAAAGGAGATTTTGCAGTGTGACTGTGATAAAATGTTTTGGAGGGGATAGTAAAATTTACACCTGTCATATTCATGACATGAGATAATACAGGGGATATTTTGAACATTAGGGGCTAAAATCTGCAAAAGATAAAATTGTGACTAGATGTTACAATAAACAAATGTTTCTACATAACATAATTATTTTTTCACATTTTGACACCAACATTTTCAGCATAGTCTTTCTTTGATCCCATGTAATGATCAAGACAGGAGGATTTTTTAAATCCTGTCCAAAAGGTGGTTTCACAGAAGGACTGTGAAAACATTTTTAAACATAGAAACATAGAATTTGATGGCAGATAAGGACCGCTTGGTCCACCTAGTCTGCCCATTTCCCTACCTAATGGATAAGCTGAAGATCCTAGTTAACCAACAGCCTACTTCCTCCTACCCCTACTAGAATTGCCTTATGTCTGTCCCATGCATTCTTGAACTCCCCAACTGTTTTTGACTCTACGACCTCCTCAGGAAGACCTTTCCATGCATCTACAACCCTCTCTGCGAAGAAATACTTCCTCACATTACCCTGAGCTGTCCCCCCTCTATCTTCAAATTGTGCTCCCTTGTTCTTGCACATCTCTTTTTCTGAACGATGCTACCCACTTGGACTTTGTTAATTTCCTTGAGGTATTTGAAAGTTTCTATCATGTCCCCCTCTTTCTTCTTTCCTTGAGGCTATACATCTTAAGCTCCTTTAGTCTTTCTTCATATGTCTTCTGGTGCGGATCTGCATCATTTTGGTTGCCCTCCTCTGGACAGCCTCCAACCTGTCTATGTCTTTGCTGAGGTGGGGTCTCCAGAACTGTACACAGTACTCCAGATGTGGTCTTACCAACCATCTGTACAGAAGGCCAACAAATTCCTGTTTTCTACTGGTGATGCCTCTCACTATGCACCCCAATATCCCCCCAGCCCTCCTTACTGCCTTCTCACATTGCAAAGGGGATTTGAAAAATGACACCTGTCTTGTTTATCAGGTGGAGTAACAAAAGGGCTATGTGCACATTTGGGGCAAATAGAAACAAAGAAACATAGATTTTGATGGCAGATAAGGGCCACCTGGCCTATCTAGTCTGCCCATTTCCCTACCTACTTAAACTTCAGATCCTAAATGATCAGCAGCTTCCCCTCTCTTTCCTATCACTAGGGTTGCCTTCTGTCTATCCCATGCATTCTTGAACTCACCAATCATTTTAGCCTGTACAACCTCCACTGGGAGGCTGTTCCATTATTCCACCACCCTTTCTGTGAAAAAATACTTCCTCACATTACCCCTGAGTCTCCTCCCTCTAGTCTCATATTGTGACCCCTTGTTCTTGCACATCTCTTTTCTTGAAAGATGCTGCCCTGTAGGACCTTGTTGATTCCCCTGTGGTACTTGAATGTCTCTATCATATTCCCCCTCTCCCTCCTCTTCTCCATGGTGTACATACTGAGGTCTTTCAGTCTTTCCTCATGTGTTTTCTGGTGAATTCCTTCTACCGTTCTTGTTGCCTTTCTCTGGACCTCCCCCATTCTGTCAATGTCCTTCCAGAGATGCTGTCTCTAGAAATGAACACAGAATTTCAGATGTGGCCTGACCAATTGTCTGTACAGTGGCATCACCACCTCCTGTTTTCTAATGGTTATGCCCCTTCCTATGTACCCCAGCATCCCGCCTGCCCACCCCACATCTTGTTCACATTGCTTGGCCATCTTTAGGTAATCTGTTATGTTTCCACCCAGGTCCCTTTCCAGTTTTGTTGTTGTTAGTATCTCTCTTCATCCCCCACCCCAATTTTGTATTCCTCTCCCAGATTCCTGCCGCCCAAGTGCATGACTTTGCACTTTTTGTGCTGAATTTAAGCTGCCACACTCTTGACCACTCCTCCAATTTACCTAGGTTTCTTCTCATTTTCTTCACCCCATCTGAAGTGTCTACATTATTACAGATCTTGTTGTCATGCGCAAAGAGGCTTACCTTCCCTTCCAGTCCCTCTGCAATGTCACTAATGAAGACATTGAAGAGGACTGGCACCAGAACTGAGTCCTGAGGCACCCCACTTGTCACCCCTTCTCCTGGGATTGAACTCCATTTAACACCACCATCTGTGCCTGGTACTCAGCCAATTTTGGACCCAGTGTATCACCTTGGGACCTACTCCCAGACTTGTTTACTAGCCTCCTATGTGGGACCGTGTTAAATGCCTTACTAAACTCTAGGTAAGCCATGTCCGCCACCCCTCCCTGATCCACCACCCTGGTTACTCAGTCAAAGAAATCTATCAGATTTTCTTGACAAGATTTCCATGCTTTGAACCCATGCTGCCTTGGGTCTTGTGCCCCACTAGCCTCCAGGTATGCCACAGTCATTTCCTTTAACATGGATTCCATGATTTTCCCCACCACTGAGGTCAAGCTGACCAGTCTATAATTTCCAGCCTCCACCTTGCTCCCACTTTGGTGTAGTGGTACCACATTTGCCCTCCTCCAGTTCTCTGGTGCCACTCCCTCCTCTAGTGATTTGTTAAATAGGGCTGTCAGTGGTGCCCCTAGTACCTCCCTGAGTTCTTCTAGTATTCTGGGATGCATCCTATCCATTCCCATTGCCTTGTCCACTTTTAGTTTTGAGAGTTCCTTTAGGACTTTCTCCTCCATGAATGGACTGATGAACACCCCCCAGCCCCATGTGTGTTTCTACCCCATTATGTTGGTCCCTCCCCTTCCCCTTCCTTAGCAAATACTGAACAAAAGTATTTGTTTAGAGTTTCTGCTTTTTCTATGTCCCCCTCTGAACACCGCCCCATTCAACCTCACAATCCATCCATTGGTCTTTTTCCTTTCCCTGATATATCTGAAGAAGGTTTCGTCACCTTCTTTTATTGATTTTGCTATCCTTTCTTCACTTTGCACACCTCACTGCCTTCCCCACCGCCTTCTGCATTGCTTGGTACATTTTCCTGTCTCCCTTCCTCTGTGTTTTCTTGTACTTTCTGAATGCCTGGTATTCTGCAAAATCTGCAAAAATTACAGTTATCAGAAAACATTGAAAAAATGTATTGTTTCCTCATAATTTTGATGTTTTTTGACATTTTGACCACAAATTTTCAACACTGAAAACAAGGAGGTGGCATAGCCATGTGTGTTGCTTCCTCTCTTCAATTCGCCCAAGTTACACTACCCGTGACCATGCAGTCCATTGACACATTATTGCTGAAACTATCCCTCCCCCATACTATACCCATATTCATAGCTGGTTCCTACTGCTCACCTGACACCACCATGCCAGACATCCTTGATCACCTTGGCAACTTAAAATCACTGGCATTGGAGGGTGAGCTATATATCCTTAGTGACTTCAAATGGAGCTGGCTCACCAGTGCCAGCTCCAAGCTGAGCAGCCAGGTGGCCACTCTCAATCTGTCACAGTTGATCACTGAGCCCACATGCTTGAACCCCAAATCCCCAAACCACTCTCTCATTAATTGGTCCCACATTTCTTACACCCAATGCACAGTAGACTCTGGCCTCTTACAAGACTCAGTAAGTGATCATCATATGATTTACACAGTAATGAAAATTTTCAGGCCAAATGCACCCCCCAAAACCATTCTGACCAGGTCCTATAATTCCCTAAGTCTCACCTCACTTCTAAATGACCTGGCAAATGAAGACTGGTCAGTCATCCCTCAGGCCACCTCCATTGGTGTGGCCCTGGAATATTTCAAGACCAGATTCATGGCTGTCCGGGACCATTATGCACCACTCAGATGGGCATGGGTGAGGGGTGCACACCTGCATTGGATCACAGCAGACATCATGGCCCATCTCAGAGCTAGAGATCAGGCATGGAAATCCTTTAAGATATCCAGCCAAATCATGGATCATCTATGGTATCATGCTCTTCATAACTCCTGCACAAGATTAATCTGGAAGACAAAAGATAATTACTTCAATACCACCTTCTTCTTGAACCTAAACCACCTGGCTAAATTCTGGAAGGTGGTCAAATCAATTTTCTCCCCACCGTCACAGCCCCCAACCCTTGCCTTAAACATAGGTGACTCCACTGCAACTGATCCTTTTGCAGTGACCTCTGAATTCAACTCCTTTTTCCCAAGCTGCACCTTGTCACTGCTGTCCTCCCTCCCTCCCTCCTTCTCCAAATTCCCCCAACCCCTCCCACCCTAGTTCAAGCACCTCCACACCCCTCCTTCTTCTCCCTTCACCAGATTAACATGCAAGAAGCATTAAATTCACTGCTCACCTGAAATCCATGCAAAGGAAAATGTCCCACTGGCCTGGACTCCAACATGCTGTACCTGTCAACTCCTGATTCTGCTTTTTGCACTGATTCCTGAGTTTACAGAACAGCATTTTGTGCCGTGACTTCTCTACAAAGCTGGAAAAACAAAAAGACACTTGCAGGTTTTGAACTTTGTTATTCTGTTTTTTGCACTGATTCTTGAGTTTACAAAACAGTGTTTTGTGCCTTGGCTCCTCTATAAAGCTGGAAGCCTAGAACTGTTTGTTTAAATCTCCTGGGGCATATAATTGAGAGCTGGAAGATACCTGTGGTCATTAAAGCATGTCAGCTTGAGAGGAGGGGCAGTTTCCTAAAAGACACTTGCAGGTACTGAACTGTTATTCTGCTTTTGCACTGATTCCTGAGTTTACAGAACAGCATTTTGTGCCATGACTCCTCTACAAAGCTGGAAAAACAAAAGACACTTGCAGGTTTTGAACTTTGTTATTCTGCTTTGCACTGATTCTTGAGTTTACAAAACAGTGTTTTGTGCCTTGCTCCTCTATAAAACTGGAAGCCTAAAATGTTTGTTTAAATCTCTGGGGCATATAATTGAGAGCTGGAAGATACCTGTGGTCATTAAAACATGTCAGCTTGAGAGGAGGGGCAGTTTACCTACAAAAGACAAGTGCTACTAGCTGCGCCACTCAGAGTTAAAAAAAATCCAGAGTACAAACAGCTCACTTTTAATGTTATTTACTGGTGCTGTTTGAAGATAATATGGAATTTTAAAGATTGTAAACTGTTGTTTGAGGGTGTTAATGTTTTTGCAGGGTAAAGAAGCAGATTCTAGATATTGAATTAGAAGTTTTCCAGCTTTTTTGGGGGAGTATATAAAAAAAAAGATTTTAAAGCTACACATTGATATTTTTTTTTTAATTTTATTGATTTTTTTTTTTACTGATTGATTCTTTTTTTTTACCTTGATTATTGTTGTTAGGTGTTGTTTTTTTATTTTTTTGGATTGCCTGTGATATTTATAATATTTTTAGTTAGGGGTGTATTAATTCCAGAGATATCAATATAAAGATCATGGTTCAAACCAGACGCCAAAGAAGGGGAAATGGACAATTTAAAGGTTCCATTTCTAACATTAATGTAGAGATTGATCATAGTTCTGTACAACACATGGTAAATTCTCCCATTGAATTAAAATCATCTATGCATTCCACTTTAGATGATGTTAATGGAATTAGAGAAAATGCTTTGGATGGTTTTATAAGTAGTAGTACTCCCACTCAAATGCAAACAATGAACCAAGATGGTAGAAAATCAAAGGGATTTACGAACTTAAAAAATAGAACCATTCCAATAGCTAAAAGAGAAGGAATTATGTTTAGGGAAATGCTGAATAATAAGTTGGATATTATAGAGACAATTTCAGAGGGTAGTTTTGCAGTAAATAAAACAAAGCAGACTAAAATTAAAGATCATTTTGTTGAAAAACACTACAATCTGCTCAAATGACATCTAATGACATGATTGGTAGTGAGCAAGTAGCTTCCAAGGGATGTCTTAATCAGACCAATAATCCAATTAGTCCTAGCAATAAACTTAATGAATTTATTGGGGACAGTTGTCAAAAAGCAGAAGCAGATACAACTTTGAGTTCTGCAGCTCTGAAAGAAACATTGGGTACAGAGTTGCATATAACATTGGAGGCTTCTAGGAATACAAGTCAGAGGGAACACTCAAGTTTGTGTAATTCCTTGGGAATTTTCTCCTGATTATTTTTATGAATCAAATCCTAAACCTAGGTGGCATAATGATTTGAGGAATATTGCTAGTGAATTACAGGACACTATAATTGGTCTCAAACAATTCACAACTCCTAAAACAATCAAGGCAATTGTCTCAGGAAAAAGAAGATTGTAAGTTTAATTCTAATACTACCTACCCATTTGCCCTTAGTGAGGATTTAAAAACTTATATTCAAAATCCACACATTGCACATATGATGATTTTAGATCACCTAATTAATCTTAAATTTGAATTAGATACAATTAAAGAAAATATAGCGATTAATGGTAGCAGAATGGATGAGTTACTCCTACAATTGAGCAAAATAGGCCCTCAGGAGGATTCGATTTCAATAGTTATTGTTGAGTCAGATAATCAGGAAGTATTAAATGAGCAATTAAGACCAGATTTCCCTTCTATTGTTTTTCCTGAAACTCCAATACTTAATTGAAATAAAAAAGACAGGAAAAAAAGAAAGGAAAAAATAAAGGTAAAGGAAGATAAGAACAGAGATTTGAAGAAAAAAAGTGTTTTATCTTTGGACATTGTTTCTGATAAAACTTTACTACAAGAGGATATGTTCTGTAACTAAGACAAACACCCACAGTCACTTGTGTTAACCCAAATAATGCTATCTCTCCAAAAGAAAACAAGACGCAATTGAAGGAATTCAGCCCAACAACAAACATAGAATTTAAAGAAATAGGATCCCTCCAGGGGAGACTGGATCAGAATGACACAAAACTGGACAAAGAAACATGTAAAACTACTTTTTATAAATCATTTGTGAAGGAAGGAATAGACGATGTAAGGTATGAACAGAATAGTAGTGAGACTTCAATTAAACAACAAGAAACTACATAATGAATAGTAATGTGTTAACGAATAATGAGGAAAGGATAGAGGAGGTTTTGACTATTGGGGAGGGAGGCTCTATAGTGACGCTTAAGGAGTCCATAAAGAGGATAATGAGAATTGTATGGTATTAATGGAATTAGGAAAGATTATATGTACTGAATTGCTGGGACTGGAACTTTTGGAGGATGATATCATTGATGCAGTTAGAGCTAGTGATTTAACATCGCAGGATTTGATTTTGATCTTTTTTAAACATGAGAGGGTTGCACACTATGTTTGGAGGAATTCTCACTGTTTAGCTGGGTTGAACTTAGTAATGGATTATCCCATAGCTACTAGTACATTGAAAAATATGAAAATTCTAACTATGATTGAATTGACAAAAAGATTGTCTGAGGTTTACTCATTAAGTGATTTTATCATGGAAGAAAATGATGGGGAAACAGAAGTTACTCTATCGATTTTTGGCATCTCATACAGAACACTGGAAACAAAGGAACAACTGATGGAAATGATAGGTTACTAAGTAGACAATCTCCTGGGCATTGAATTTTACAAAGATGACATAAAAGATGTAAGGAAAGTATATAATGATTCACTTAAAGGGAATCAGATTGACCTTATTCTCTATAGTAAGAGGTTGTCAGAGAAAATCCTGAAGGCTAGTACCAAATTGGACAGCCTTGACATCTTAAAAGTAAATTTAAATGAAGTAACAAGGGAAATACAAGAAACATTAGTAGATGACATGGAGTTACAAGGCCCCATTTACAACATTGAAACCTCTAATAGGTTTCAACTATTGGATAATGGAGTGGATAATTGACTCAGTAATGAAGTCATAAGAAATGCTCCGGAGATTGAAGTAGATCAAGATCCTCAGGAGACTGAGGAAATATATGATGTTTTAAATAATGGTACTAATACTTATTTGTACAAATATAATGGACATCTGGGAATTATGACTTGGAATATTGCTGGTCTGATCTCAAAATTTATTGACAAAGAATTTTGTGATTTTTTGGACAAAATGGACATAATAGGTTTGCAAGAAAAGTGGCATGGGGTAGAACAAGAGGAAATTATAAATAGAAATGGTTACATACTTATTCACACACCAGCACAGAAAATGAAAAAAGTAGGACGAAGAATGGGAGGCCTCGCTGTATATGTTAAAATAGTGAATTTCATTAAAATTGAAAAATACATAGTGAAGACTAACTATATAATCATAGTACTACGAATATGGGGAGAAACAGTAATAATGGTAAATATTTGTAATCCCCCAGAAAAATCAGCAACTTATGACTGTCAACTAATGGAACACATTGTTACAGATATAAAAAAGTTGGATATAAATGAGTATTTAGATCTACTCTGTATGGGGACTTCAATACCAGATATGGAATCTGTAGTGAACAACAGGAACTATTACATGCACTACATATACCCCAGAGATTGACTACTAATAAAAACATAAAGATAAAAATAAACAAATGGAGAAATTAATTGGCAGTTTGCAACTGATTATTCTAAATGGGCAGTATGCCCTCAGACTGTGAAGGAAATATTACCTGTGTTACAGCAAGAGGGTCTACCACTATAGATTATATGTTAATTACCCCATATAGTTTTCATAAGTACTGTGACTTAAAAATAATAAATAGAACTGAAAGTGATCATTACCCATTAATACTATATAGAAAAAATGTCAAAGATGTTAATAGGAAACAACAAACAGAAATACAAATTATTAACAATAAAATGAAATGGGGAAGAATGATGGGCGATAAAGCTATGGCACTGAGCAAGAAATTTACACAGTGTTTAGAACCAAAAATCAATCATGATTAGATCCAAAAAATATATATGATACAATTATCACACATTATGAAAACTTTGAAGAAACCATTGAAAAACCCAATGATAACAACAAGGGGAAAAATTACGAAAACTGGTTCTATAAAAATTGTAGAGAAGGGAAAAGGAAATTGTCACAATTAATAAGTAAAGTAAAGAAGAATCCAACAAAAGAAAATAGGAAAGAGTTGAATAGTTATAGAAAACAATATAATGATGAGATAGAAGCTCAAAAAACTAAACATCGGATGGAATTATGGGATAAGATGCAGAAGGCAATCTATCAAAATGTTGACAAAACTTATTGGACACTTGTGGCTAAAGGAACAAATACATTTAAAAAACAATTTGATTATTACATAGGACCAGAAAAATGGGTCAGCTATTTTCAAAATATATTTTCATTGGGGGATGATGTTTATAACATAACCACAAATGAAGTTGATGACAGCTTTATCTGGTTCACAGAAGCTGAAGTCAAGATAGTACTGGAGAGTTTCAAGAATAACAAATCACCAGGACCTGATAAGATCCCTATTGACTTTATAAAATTAAATAATGAATGGTGGGCAAGAGCATTAACTAGATTATACAACTTAATGGTTATGTACACATTTACACCAGATAGCTGGAAAGGGAGTTATATAGTTCCTATACACAAAAAAGGCTCATTTGCCGATCCGGCAAACTATAGACCTATTGCCCTTATCGATACTATAGCCAAGATCTATGCTAAAACAATCCTAAACAGAATAATTATAGAGTTAGAAAGAAATAAAAATATATCTGACTTACAGGCTGGTTTACGGAAAAAAACAGGAACTGTGAACCAGATATTTATCTTCTATCACATTATAGAAAAATACTGTGACATAAAAGGGCAAATCTTATTTATTACATTTATAGACTTTACATCAGCCTTTGACACAATACTGAGAACACTGTTATGGGAAAAAATGAAGGAAATGGGTATAGATAATAATTTAATTGTACTTGTGCAAAGAATATATAGAAACACCTGGGCAAAAATTAAATATACAGGAACAGGATTGTTAACTAATAAAGTGCAAACGAATATAGGTGTTAGACAAGGATGCGTACTAGCACCCACCCTTTTTAATATATATATAAGTAAAATAATCACAGCTCTTGATAATCCAGACTTTCATCCTCCCAGAGTGGGAAAAACCAGAATACCTGTCCTGGCATACGCTGACAACTTAGTTGTAATATCTACTAGCTGTTTAGGCCTTCAGAGGGCTCTCGACAAAATGGGAACACTCTGTATAGAGCACAATTTAAAGCCAAATATTAAAACCAAGGTAATAGTTATTGGAACTAAGAAAAATACAGAAGCATTAAAGCTGATGAATAAATCTTGGAATTTGTAAATGAATATAATTATCTTGGAATAACATTATCAAAAACTCCAAGTGGAATAAGCATAGGGAAACATGTATAAAAAAACTACAGAGTACACTGAATGCCCTAAAAAGATTTAATTATCTTTATGGAGGCAACACCATTCTCCTAATGATTAAGACTATCAATGCAAAAATCATTAATCAGGTTTTATATGCTGCAGAAATTTGGGGGAATGATAATATAAGTTGGAAGCTATATTGAATAAAACATATAAACAAATAATAAAGATTCCTAATAGTACTCCCAATGCTCTTGTTAGAGCAGAATTAGGGCAAATTAAACTTCTGGATATGATATATATAAGACAAGTAAATTACTGGATTAAACTAACAAATGAAAGAAAGAATTCTATATTGGGAGAATGTCTTAAAGAAAAGATGCAATACCTGGCATATGGTAAAAGCAAATGGTTGGGGAATGCTAAAACTATATTGCAAAATGCAAATTTGGAATATATGATGAATTGGGCTGAAAAAGGAGTATGCCTTAATAAGGCCTATTCAAAAATTATAATAAGCACTATAAAAGAAAGGTCATGGGAAATGGATCTAGAAAGAATTAAAAAATCAAAAGTGGCCATTTGGCTTACTAACAACAGGAGACAGCACACTTTAAAACCTTATTTAGACATAGTTAAGAACCCTGAATTTAGAAATGTAATTACTCAATTTAGATTTGAAGTCTTCCCGAGTAACATCATTGAGGCAAGATACAATAACGAGGAAAATAACTCCAGTAACTGTTACTGTTACTTACAGGAACTGGAGGATTTGAAACATGTAGTACTAAGATGTCCATGGTATGAACATCTCCGTAGCAAAAGATTAAGCAAGTACATTGGTTCTTTATATAAGTCTGATAAATATATACTGGATCTTCTGTTCAACTCAGAAAACTCTGAATTGTTAAATGAACTGGCTATGTTCCTTATTGAAGTTAAAAAGCTGAGATGTAAGCACATTCAAGGATTTATTGTGCAATAAGATACAACAGTGAGACATGTCTTGACCTAATCGATGAAAGTGGGAAATGTACGGAATATGCAGAATACGTTTTTAAAAAAAATGTCTGTAATATGTGTTATAAATGTTTGTCATACGTGTAAAATGTATGTATGTATGTAATTTATTGACTGTCCTATCTGTATTGTAATGGCAATTGCCGAACAAATAAATTATTACTACTTACTCTTAACTCCTGCCATCGCATCCCCACTGGCAGCACTTTTCAACCTCTCCTTCTCTTTAACCTCTATCCCATCGGAGTGGAAGCATGCCACTGTAAACTGGGAACTGCTATGAGGCCCTCAGTAGAGGAGTGGAGTGAGCGCCCCGGGGCTGACAGTAGTCAGGAGGTCACTCAAGTAGCCAGGGCCTGATCCATATAGGGCCTTAGAGGTGAGCAAACCCAACTTGAAGATGATTCTCCACCTAACCGACAGCCAGTGCAGACCACGCAGAACCAGGGTCATATGACATAACCTCATAAAACCCATCGGCAGCATGGCCGCTGAGTTCTGCTCCAGCTACAGGCACTGGAGAACCCTCCCACTGACCCCATGGTAATCAGCATTGCAGTAGTCAAATCTAGATGTCACAAAAGCATGTACCCATGAGGGCAGGTCATCAGGCAGAATCAAAGCTTTGATCCGGGTGACATTCTGGATGTGATACTGTAGATACTGACAACCTCCCTTTCTAGACGGCAACATCCCATGGAATACTTAATCCTCCTCCCCCCAGCTGGCCCCTCCTCAATTTGATATTTTTCTCAAACTTGGGTCTATGGCATCACTAACTGTAGCACTACTGCAGTGCAGAGAGGCTGGCTCAATATTTTCCCTTCTAACAGGTGCTACAGCTTCAAACAGTTAATAAATTAAAAGCACTTCAAAACTCTTCGGAATAGGGCCTGAAGAGTGTACTGTGCATTCATTATTATTGTTTTCCTCCAAATCTCCATATTCCCCCCAGCCCCAGCACCAGTGAAGTGGGCACCATAACTCCATAACTCACCTGAACCCATCTGGTCAGGAGGGTGGGCAAGCTGCTGCTGCTGTCACAGCGAATGCCAATGCTTTTCTGTGTTTGCCCGTGGGGGGCAGTGCTAACACCTCCTTTGTTGAAGCAGAGTAGCCACTTGGCTGTATGATCTGTTTGGCCCAAGCCAGAACAGGATTTCAGGGACACATCTGAACCCCAGCCTCCAGGTGGCAACAAGGTGTACTGTACTGTGCCTCTGGGCTGGTCTATGTAAATTCATGTATTTATTTTTTTTTACTTCAATTTTTTTCTCCTCTAGCAAGCCAGACCCCATCCTCAGTTGACCCCCTCTCCAGCTCTATCACCTGCCATCTTTGAGGCTTGTTCCCTTACCTCAGTCTTCCACAGCTTACTCCCTGTGGCATGGGCATAGGAGTTCCTCAAGCCCATTCAGATGTTAGGCTCAGTTGGAGGCAGGTGTAAAGTAGGCAGTGCAGGGCCTGTGAGGGGCCACTATGTCATCCTGTTTGGTTGAGTGGCATTTCCTTCTTCTGTCCCCCAGTTCTCCCAGACACCTTGTAAGCTTTGGATGGCAGTGGCACATGCATGCATGATGTGCTCACACCAACGTCAAGAGGGTCCATCTACACACTGTGGTTCTGGCTTGCATCACCACCTGTAGTCACCCAAGTAAGGGTAGCATAGCAGAGCATGCTAACTTCCCTATCTGGAGAAGGACAGCATCCTGTGGACCACTCAGTCCTACTCCTCCCAACTGACTCTTCATGATGCAGGCTCACTTCTGAGCCTGGATTGCTGACATAATGAGCAGTAGCACTACTACTGCTGTGTCAGCAGGTGAGCTACGTGAATTTATTTTTAAAGGAGCACAATTAATGTTTTATCAATATTCCAACAGAGTCCCTTATCTGTGATTTCTAATTTTATTTTATTTAAAATAGTTTTCATTACTTTGTGTCATTAAATTCTCTTCCAAGAATTCATGGAATTTCAGATAGTGGCAGCATTTTTATTTCATTTTTTTACTAACTAGTCCCATCTTTTAAGTACTGCACCTCCCAAAGCTGAATAGAAACACCATTCTGCACAGCAGGGAATTGGGCCAATTGCTCAGTAAACCCTTTGCCATTTGCAGTTCCAAAATTTTAATAATAGATTATGTTACAGCTCCATGTATTATTTAACACCTGTTCACAGTCAAATGAAACTTAATTCTGCACTAATGTGCATGCTAACTAAATTCCATGCTAGTTTACACATGGATGTACATTATTGCTTAAATAAATCCTGAAAGTTGGAAGGTGCCACTTAAGTCATTGTCAGCAGGGCACAGTTCACAAATTGCATTACAGTTAAAAGCTGTAATTTCCTTTTCAATCCTTTATATTTACTGTTAGTTAAGTTGCACTCTCATTACCAGCGGCCACCCAGAAGGTATAATTTCATCAAAGTGTATCAGTCGTCACAAATTTCATGGGTGTTTTTCTTCAGAAAGAGTTACACAGTGAAGTGTGATTGATCCAGGTGAACCTAGGTAGGACTATGGACAGTCGTGTTTCAAACATACTGCCTTTGGCCTACAGTACATGCCAGTTGCTATAATGTGCATACTATAAGATTAAAAGTAAGGTAAAGTGAAGTTCATCTACCTAACACCTTTCTAAAATGATGCAGAAACATGGATTAAAACAACTGTTTTTTCTTTCTTTCTTTCAGACAAACCAAGAAAATTGAATACATACATTTTTTATTAGCCAACTTTTGGATCAGACAAGCTGAAGGGTTTGTTTATTATGGCTGTGGGTGGAGTCTACAGCCATCTTGCTATCTATAGCTGGAAAATGGGGTATCATCGAACACATGTTTTGGACTTGTCAATGAATCCTTCCATGCCAACTGAATTAAAATACTTCCTTCTTTATGTTAAGAATGTTGGAGACATGACTCCAAGCTGCTTATCAGATGTCATTAGGAAACTGAAACAGCTTGCAAATTATTTGTTAAATATTGGTTGCCTATTAAACTGGAGATTTGTTTATCCCCTTTGGAATGCAACAACTAACACATTTAAATACTTAGCATTTAAACAGATTCTTCCTACTAATTAGTTTCACTTGGAAATGTATTGTCTTTCAAGAAAGATTCATACCTCATAAATGTCATCCCCTTCCCAGCAAATCTATAATCTACATGGTTTTTTAACCTCTAAAGACATTATCAGATAAGCACTGTCTCAGACATATGCCAGGTCATCAGTGAATTACCCATACTAAATATGTATCAATCAGCAGACATTTTCTACTATGCTGAGCTATAGCAAACACACACACAAACACACACTCTCTCTGTACACACCATCCTCATGGCCACAACATTCAAAATAAATACTGCATTCTAAAATGTTATAAAACAAGAAACTGTTTGTTTATGTCCTGTGAACACAGTAAAGTTCAGTTTAGAGTAGATTTCCTTTAAATATTTCTTATCCTATATTTTGTATCCTGGAGACACACACACACACACACACACACACACACGCACACACACACACACACTCTGTACACACCATCCTCATGGCCACAACATTCATAGATACATACATAGACAGTGTCGGCAGATAAGGGCCTATGGCCCACCCAGTCTGCCCATTTGAGCTTGTAAGTTCAGTTTATGTTTTCCTAGAAGTCTGTTGCCCCTTACCCCTGACCTCCAGAATTCCTTTATGTCTATCCCATGCATTCTTAAATCCCGTGATTGTTTCAGCCCCCACCACTTCCTCTGGCAGGGTGTTCCACTTGTCCACCACCCGTTCTGTGAAGAAATTCTTCCTCACGTTTCCTCTGAATCGTCCTCCCTCCTATTTCATCCCATGCCCTCTAGTCCTGGAATTAAAAATAGTGTATTCCTGCACCCTGTTCCTCCCTGTAAAATACTTGTATGACTCTATCATAGCTCCTCTCTCCCTCCTCTCCTCCAGGGAGTACATGTTCAGTTCCTTCAACCTGTCTTCATAGGACTTGTGATGCAATCCATGCACCATCTTTGTTGCCCTCCTCTGAACCTTCTCTACCCTGTCTATGTCCTTACGTAGGTATGGTCTCCAGAACTGTACACTGTACTCCAGGTGGGGCCTCACTAGTGTCTTGTATAGCAGAATTATGATCTCCTTTTTCCTGCTGGTGATGCCCTGCCTATACATCCCAGCATCCTATTTGCTTTACCTGCTGCCTTTTCACACTGTTTCCCTACCTTGAGGTCATCAGAGATGATAACCCCAAGATCCCTTTCCTGCTTGGTGCTTGCTATATCCTCACCCCACAACTGATATATTGTGCCAGGGTTTTTGCACCCCATATGCATTATCTTGCACTTCTTTGCATTGAATTTCAACTGCCAAACCCTGACCATTCTTCAAGTTTCTGCAGGTCCTTCTCATTCTGTCTACACCCTCTGTGTGTCTACTCTGTTACAGAGCTTTGTGTCATCAGCGAACAGTGAAATTCTGCCTTCTAGGTCCTGCGAATGTCACTGATGAAGATGTTGAATAGGACCGGTCCCAGCACTGATCCCTGTGGTACCCCACTGGTCACTCTTCCCTCTGTGGAGTGACAGCCATTTACCACCACCCTCTGTGTCCTGCCACCAGCCAGTTACCTACCCATCACACTACTGTCCTGCCCACACCCATATTCCCCAGTTTGTGTAATAGTCTTCTATGTGGCACAGTGTCAAAGGCCTTGCTGAAGTCCAGATAGGCCATGTCCACTGCCCTCCCTGATCCACCTCCCTAGTCACCCAGTCCAAAAATTCAGCGAGGTTGGTCTGACATGACCTCCCTGGTGAAACCATGCTGCCTTGGGTCCTGTAGTCCATTGACAACCAGATGTTCCACAATCTCTCCTTCAGTAGTGCTTCCATGATCTTCCCCACTACCGAGGTGAGGCTGACTGGTCTGTAGTTCCTGCTTCCTCTTTGTTCCCACTTTTGTATAAGGGGACTACATCTGCTGTCCTCCAGTCTTTGGGTACCTCCCTGTTTCCAGTGATCAGCTAAACAGGATAGCCAGAGGTTCAGCCACCACCTCTTAGTTCTTTAAGGACCCTAGTGCACCCATCTGGCCCCATTGCTTTATCAACTCTTATTGCTTCCAGTTCCTTCAGGACCCTTTCTCATGTAAAGGACTTGTGTCCATTTCTGCACCATTCTCACCCTTGTACTCCTTTCAGACCCATTACCTCCTCTTCCTCAGTAAAGACTGAGAAGAAATACCTGTTCAATATGTCAGCTTTACTCTTGTCATCCTCCACGTCGCTCCCATCCTCCCCCTTCAGTCTCACTATCCCTCCCTTTGTCTTTCTTTTTTCACTTATGTACCTGTAAAAGGTTTTGTCCCCTCTACCCACTGGTTTTGCAATGTGTTCTTCTGTCTGACCTTTGGCTTCCCTTACTGACCTCCCTGCCTCCCTTTGCTTCTCCTTGTACTTCTCCCCACCCCCTTCTGCCTGTGTCTTTTGTATTGCCTGAATGCAATCTTTTGCTTTCACTTTCTTTGCTACCTCTTTGGAAAACCATAATGGTCTCCTCTTCCTTTTCCTCTTGCTAACCTGCTTAATGCATAATTCTGTTGTTCTTGTAATCCCCATTTTAAATACTGCCCACTGTTCCTCAACCCCTGATTCCTGTCCCATTCCCCTTAATGCCTCTTTCAAGTATCTCCCCATTTTCCCAAAGTCTGCCCCCCTAAAATCCAGGATACGAGTTTTTGTGTGGTTTGGTTCTGGTCTTTCTGTGATTTCAAACCAAAATGACTGGTGGTCACTGTTCCCCAGGTGCTCCCCCACTGTTACCCCCATCACACTATCCCTGTTTGTGAGCACAAGGTCCAGTATTGCCTTCTCCCAAGTTGGTTCCATGACCAGTTGCTTGAGGAAGGCACCCTGAAGGGAGTCCAGGATAAATCTGCTCCTAGTTGATGCTGCTGCTGGGATGCTCCAGTCCACGTCTGGAATATTGAAGTCTCCAACCAGTACTACCTCACCCTTGTCTGCCATCCTTTGGATGGCTAGCATCGGTTCCCTATCTGTTTCTTCCTCCTGGGCTGGTGGTCTATAGACCACACCTGTGTGGATGGCTGTCCCCACTTTCCTTTCCAGCTTAACCCACAGTATCTCTCCCCCATTTTGTTCCTCCTGGATCTCTGTGGCCCTTATGTCATTTTCACATACAGTGCCACCCTCCTCCCTTCCTGCCTGCTCTGTCTCTTCTGAATATGTTGTAGCCAGGTATGGCCATCTCCCAGTCATGGTTATCATTACACCAGGTTTCAGTGATGGACACAATGTCCAGGTCTGACTGCACCATGACAGCCTCCAGATCTTCCATCTTGTTGCTAAGGCTCCTGGCATTTGCACACATGGCTTTCCATGATTTGACCTCCCTAGATTGTTTCACTGTTCTACTCCAGCCCCTTCCTTGGTTGTCCTTTATCCCTGGTTCTCCTTGCTGTCTGCCTTTCTGCTGAATTTTGCCCCTTTTCTGCCTAGCCACCTCTTGGGCACTAATCTCCATCTTTTGCACACTGCTTTGCAGAGATAGCCACTCATCTGGTTCACTGGTTCTACTGCTAGCTGTGGGGGTTGAGCAAGTAGGTACCCTCCTTGCTGGCCTGCCACCCCCCTTTGCTAGTTTAAATGCTTGTCAATGTAGCATTTAAACTTATCATTGAGTGCTTGGATTCCCCTCCAGGATGGATGGATGCAGGCCGTCAGGCTTGAACAAACCTCCATCCCTCCAGGTGGGTCCCCAGTCATGAATGAATCCAAACCCTTCCTCACAGCACCAGTTATTCAACCATGAGTTAAAGTTCCTGGTGCATGCACTCCTATGCTCTCCCTTGCCTCTTGCAGGTAGTACTTCTGAGAAAGTGACAGAAGTAGCTGTTTGCTTGAGACCCCTCCCCAATTTCCTAAACTCTTCCTGAACTTCCTTTGGCTCCCCATTTGCAGGTCATTAGTACCTAGGTGGATAATGACATCCAGCTCACCCTCCCGTCTTGCCTTCCCAGTGATCCCCAGGATCTTCCTTCCATCCTCCATGCCATGGCACCTGGTAGGCACCTCACCTCCTTTCCTCCCCTCCTGTGTTCCTAGCTGGATCCTCTTATGATGGAGTCCCCACCAGGATTCGCTTTCTCCTCCCTCTGGGGTCCACTGCTTTCCCGCTGAGGTCACCCTCCTTGGCTAACCTCCATATCCTTTCCTTCCACTTCTCTGGGTACCTCTATTTGTTGTCCCCATTTGCCAGTGTGGCATAAGAGTTCTTGAGTGGAATAGGATCTGGGATGTGCCTCTGCCTGACTGCTCTAACCCTCCCTTAGCCCACTGTCATTCAAGTGCTCCTCATTCTTGGCATCCTTTGAGGCAGTTACATTGGACTGGGTGGTCTCTGGATAGGGGTGATGGTACTCCTGACCCAGTTTACTTCCGCTCTGAGTCTGGCTACCTTATCCCGCAGTCCAGAGAGATGCATGAAGATAGGGCAGCACTCAGTGTCCAGAAGGTCTGCCTGAATATGGCTGCCCCACAGCCACTGCATTGCACCACCCCAACATTATATTGCAATTATACTGCTATTCCACTACTTTGTCTGCTACTGAGCCTCCTAGTTCCTTTTTTTAATTTACTGTACTAAAAATCCTGCCACTGATCCTCAGATAATTTTTAAAAAAAAGAGAAAAGAAACCAATAAATAAATAAATGAGTCAAAACACTTGTCGTGCTGAGGGTGGGCTTCTTCCCCCTTAAGCCCCTCCTACTTCACACCCCTTACTATACCTTGTGTTTAGCTTCTTTCAATCAGATTTAACAGGGCATATAATTAAGAGTTGGGGGAAGGGGAGGGGGCCAAAATGTTCAGCAATTAAAGACAGCACAGAAATACACCACCACTACATTTTAAATTTTCAACAGCCCAAAAACAATTCTAAGTAAAGACAACAAAGAAAGTACAGTGTCACTAAAAGCCCACAATCTAAGTTTAAAAGAAAAATAGCAATTACCAGTTACTCTAACACACTGAATTGAATATGTTTCCTTCCTTCCCCTTCTGGCTTCTTCTGAGAAAATAAAACTCACTTGCTACCTCAACTCTGACTAAGCCCCACCTCCAGTTATCACGTAGCTGAGGTCAGAGGCTAGACAATTAATACCCCTCACCCAACTACAGGGCAGTCAGACAAGCCAAGATAAAATTTGCAGCAATTAAAGACAGCACAGAAATACACCAGCACTACATTTTAAATTTTCAACAGCCCAAAAACAATTCTAAGCAAAGACAACAAAGAAAGTACAGTGTCACTAAAAGCCCACAATCTAAGTTTAAAAGAAAAATAGCAATTACCAGTTACTCTAATGCACTAAATTGAATATGTTTCCTTCCTTCCCCTTCAGGCTTCTTCTGAGAAAATAAACATTACTTCCTACTTCAACTCTGAGAAAGCCCCACCTCCAGTTATCACATAGCTGAGGTCAGAGGCCAGACAATTAACACCCTCACCCATCTACAGGGCAGTCAGACAAGCCAAGATAAACTTTGAAGCAATTAAAGACAGCACAGAAATACACCAGCACTACATTTTAAATTTTCAACAGCCCAAAAACAATTCTAAGTTAGACTACAAAGAAAGTACAGTGTCACTAAAAGCCACAATCTAAGTTTAAAAGAAAAATAGCAATTACCAGTTACTCTAAATCACTGAATTGAATATGTTTCCTTCCTTCCCCTTCTGGCTTCTTCTGAGAAAATAAAACTCACTTGCTACCTCAACTCTGACTAAGCCCCACCTCCAGTTATCACATAGCTGAGGTCAGAGGCCAGACAATTAACACCCCTCGCCCAACTACAGGACAGTCAGACAAGCCAAGATAAAATTTGCAGCAATTAAAGACAGCACAGAAATACACCGCCACTACATTTTAAATTTTCAACAGCCCAAAAACAATTCTAAGTAAAGACAACAAAGAAAGTATAGTGTCACTAAAAGCCCACAATCTAAGTTTAAAAGAAAAATAGCAATTACCAGTTACTCTAAAGCACTGAATTGAATATGTTACCTTCCTTCCCCTTCTGGCTTCTTCTGAGAAAATAAAACTCACTTGCTACCTCAACTCTGACTAAGCCCCACCTCCAGTTATCACGTAGCTAAGGTCAGAGGCCAGACAATTAATACCCCTCACCCATCTACAGGGCAGTCAGACAAGCCAAGATAAAATTTGCAGCAATTAAAGACAGCACAGAAATACACCAGCACTACGTTTTAAATTTTCAACAGCCCAAAAACAATTCTAAGTAAAGATGACAAAGAAAGTACAGTGTCATTAAAAGCCCACAATCTAAGTTTTAAAGAAAAATAGCAATTACCAGTTACTCTAAATCACTGAATTGAATATGTTTCCTTCCTTCCCCTTCTGGCTTCTTCTGAGAAAATAAAACTCACTTGCTACCTCAACTCTGACTAAGCCCCACCTCCAGTCATCACATAGCTGAGGTCAGAGGCCAGACAATTAACACCTCTCGCCCAACTACAGGACAGTCAGACAAGACAAGATAAAATTTGCAGCAATTAAAGACAGCACAGAAATACACCGCCACTACATTTTAAATTTTCAACAGCCCAAAAACAATTCTAAGTAAAGACAACAAAGAAAGTATAGTGTCACTAAAAGCCCACAATCTAAGTTTAAAAGAAAAATAGCAATTACCAGTTACTCTAAAGCACTGAATTGAATATGCTTCCTTCCCCTTCTGGCTTCTTCTGAGAAAATAAAACTCACTTGCTACCTCAACTCTGACTAAGCTCTGACATTCAAAATAAATACTGCATTCTAATATGTTATAAAACAATAAAGAAACTGTTTATGTCAATGAACACAGTGAAGTTCAGTTTAAAGTAGATTTTTTTTAATTATTTCTTATCCTATATTTTGTATCCTGGATAGCTTAGGGAAGATGCTACATCTAATTGTCATAGGGACCTTCATTTACACATTTTTGCACTGTATTTACTCAGGCTGTCTCAGATTAGATGCAATATCTTGTTTTCAGTGGGATCATGATTTTACCATTTCGATAATGTATTTTTTCAGGGTAGCCTAGTCCAGGGCCTCCATATTCAAAGAAGATGCGCAGTGCATCCTGGCAGAAAAGGGATATGTGCAATGCAACTCCAACAATGCTCCATAGCATGATATTCATATGTGTGGGATGCACTGTCTGCAAGGGAATGGACCAGGGTGCACACAAATAGTATGCCGTGCAAGTCGAGGGTGCACTCCCATGTATATGCTGCGCTGCAGCTTACTCAGTGGGAATGCACCCCTCCCAGTCCAGAACAGCACAGCCCACAGTTAGACCATGAATAGCTGGTCTAACCTGGCCAGCCACCAACAGGCAGGCTGCAGATGTGCACCCAGATACACAGCAGCCTGGCAGCCCTGGTGGACTAGAGGTACCCCCTCCCATCTCCAGTCGATCCGACTCCATCCCTGAAGAGCTCCATAGTTTAGGGCCCCCCAAACCCAATCACACCAGAAGAAACCACGGTCCATATCCATAGCATATAGGACCCCCACCCATCACCTTGGTACATTGACACCTCCGCTCACCCCATACCTGACCTGTTGTGGAGACTGGCACTGCCCTCCACACCCTGCCATGGCCAGCTGCCAACTGCACTGGACCTGGGCCAGGGACCTGCACTCTGGAATAACCCAAGTGTCTGTACTATGCATTGGGGCACTACACAAGCTGCAGACCCACCAGTGTATACAGCCATGTGTATGCCCCTGGCAAACTGTAAGAGGGAATTGACATACCTCCAATGCATGCCTTGTTGATGCTGTATCTTTCTGCTGTCATACACCACTGCAGACCCACACTTTCCACCATTCCCCTGTGTAACATGCCACCCTCTGGACTGCTGAAGTATCCTGGGTGCCATGGGGTGCAGAATCCTGCAATGCCATTTGCAGTGTACGCTCCAGGCTAAGGATAGTGTATCTGTGGTTCCCCAATTGTACAAATGAATGGGAGGTCAGCTGTCACATGCCTGTTCCTGGACCTGTGTGAGTGGGTACAGCATCGGCTGTCACCTGCACTGAGCAGTGCAACAGCACCGGGAAGATGGATCCACATGCAAGTGCCTGAGGTGTATGGCCACTAGGCGTTATTGCCTGCACACAGCTTGTGCCTAAGTAGGACACATTCCAGCATCCCACTGCCAGTGCTCTGCCACCCGAAAATAAGATGCCATTTCTTCTGTGAACTATTCAGGCTAAATATATAGCAATCAGCAGGCATATTCTAGAAAAATACATTGTAAAAATGTGTAAAAGGAAGACCACATTGAAACTGCCTCTCAGTAGATCTGCATTGTGAAAGTTCATTAGAAATAATGGGTAAAAACATCCCAAAAGCTCTCCACCTCCATGTCGGCTCAGACCAGAATTTGTTGGTTTTAGGTATGGCTTTGCTTCTAATGGAGCAATAAAACCTGTCATGTGTCCATTGTGTCCCTCTGCTTGTTGAAAGGCACTGGGCCCAAAATGAAGGCCAGGTAATAACCCAGAAGGAAGTGGAAGTGCACACTGCAGTCTTGAGTCTCATTTCAGTGTTATTACAGTCCACACTGATATACCACTGCTTGTATTCTCTGCACTGTAAATGCACTCCATTGACTTTGTGTTACATTCCTTTACCACTGCATTATCTTTTTTATGTTTAGATGCACTGCAAATAATTGACAATTTTTCTTGCACACTTCTTCACCACTTCATTTCCTTCATTAATTTTTGATGAACTCTGGAGTAGTACTGCCAACACTTTAAAATGTTATTACACTGTTTTGCCACTGCTCTTTCTTAGAAATCTTAGAGATTATGTTAAAAAAAAACACTTTCAAAGTGCTGGTTTGCACACATTTATTATACTTCCACATTGTAGTTCATATTTGTTTATAATGTAAACTCTTTGTAAATGTTCAAATTAATTTTTCTGGTTTAACTAACAGATCTAGGTATGCTTGGTGATGTGCTCAGTGGTTAAATACTGTCTTACAATCAGCAGTGAGTATTATTGTTATTGAAATTAGTTAATTGCACCGTGAGGATGTTCTCCTTATACTAACAATTTTATACAAAACAGGAGAAAAAAAATCACAGACAGAACACCATACAGAGTGAGACAAGGAACAGGGAACAACTAAAACACAAAATAGCCTGCCCAGATGACACACCTTTAATAGGGAAGGAGCTGAGAGCCACTCAGGGCAATGTTATTTTCTGAGCTGCACAGACCGTCAGTGAAAGGGGGACATATAGCAAAACAAAGCAAACAGTAACCCGATGAGGAAATGGGGATGGTAAATCCAAAGCAAGTACCACTGGGAGGAATGATATCCCTCAGGATCCCCATGTAGCTAGGTAGATCCAGCTTTAGCTAGGTTTTTTTCCCTTATTATTGCCTCTCCAAGTGCAGCTATTATAGAAAGTGGATGTTAAAGTGCCACTTCTGGGTACTGTCTAAGGGTCATCTAGCTAGCATATATGCTAGGGATCCCATGCTAACTGTCACTCCCTGGCTAAGGGAGCTATGGGTCAGTTATACACTTAACAGGTTATTAGCCGTAGGCTTAGGGCGTTGGCAACTGTACTGCTAGGGTGGCTGACTGGATTTCCCACTCCCTTCCTCTTTCTCTTGGCTGGAGCCACTGCTGTAGTGTACTTAAATTAGCAACATTTGCAGTTTAAAACACTAGCCCTGGATTTGGCTACTGGTAGCCATCTGGCTACTAGCCACTCTTTTCCACTCTGGGGCACTATCTCTTTACAGATGCAGCTTGATTTTCCCCAGCTGGCTCACCAGGTGCTTATTTATAAATAAATGAAATGTTTGAGCTAGTGAGCCCTAGTTCAGTAGCCCACGTAGGCTAACACATCTGAAAATGGGGCCTTTCTCTGTCCTCCTCCTCCTCCTTCACTGGAGCCTTTACATTTGAATACAGAGCTTGTTTCCCCTTTTGTTCTGCCTCCAGGAGCTACCTACTTTACATAATGCATTCCTCTTTATCCCCTCCACAGGGTTGTGCCTGAAAATAGGTAGGATTTGTCTAGTGCACTTACCTGGTCAACAAAAAACTAAATAAAAAAAATAATAATAATTCCACCCCTGCCAATGCTTCCCCACTAGAGCATGATTCAAATAAATTTAAATAGAACTTCCCTCAGGTTGTCCTTTTCTCTGGGGCCTTGCCCTAGCCCCACAGACAGCTATAGCCAACCCTTGCTGCACCATCTGGCATGATTAAACAAACTTTTTTTAAGTAATTAGTTCTGACAGAAATCACCTGTCCAATGGTGCTGACTCACTGTCCCAGCCTGTAAAAAAGTTACAGAGAGGAGGGTAGGTGGAGGAGGTAGGATTTGACAGCAGGAGGATGATTGGCAGTCTTCCTTCTGGGCCTTGCTGGTTGCTTGCTCCACTCTGACACTCTGCTGGTCTGACGCACCACTGCTGTGGGACTAGAAACTTTTCCTTTTTAACTAAATAAAATAACAAATAGGGCTAGACAGAGCCTGAACTGTGGCCACCTCTGGCTGGAAGCTGCAACACTGGACTTAAGATTTGCAAGAAAGTGAGTTATGCTCACAACAGAGGGAGGTGAACCTTACAATTTACAATTGTCTTTGGTTTGAAGCAGATTCCTTAAGAAAGTTAATATTCTTCAGATGGAGGATACTTCTAACTCAAGGGTGAAATAAGAAACTTAGGTTTATCAGAAAAGGCAGTCTTTCAATCAACAGAGGGAGGTGGACCTTGCTTTACTTTTGTTACAATTGTTAAGATTTTCAGTGCAGGAAGAGTTTACACCCACAGGGGCTGAATACTGTTTTCCGTGTCTGCCCTTCTGCACAGCTGACGTGTTTTGGGGCTGACTGTTTTCAGAGCACAAGTCACCAGGCTGTTTTGGGGCTGAGGAGGTTTACCTGTGTCTGACTTGGATGTTTGGATTTTTCTCTGTTTAATTAGCAGGATATTTTCTCTGTCAAATTGTCGTGTAGGGCATCTTGCTGACAGGAAGGCACTCATCGCAGTGGTAGGTCAGAGCTTTTAGCTGATTGCTTTGTGAGGGCACAGTTTAGGCCCAAACCCTTCCCACCCCTGGAAATAGTTCCTTTATACCTGGGGTTCTGACATCATTTCCTCAAGAGGGCAAGGTGCATATCACTGTCATATCCTCTCTAGCACACTGCACTGACAATATAAGCATGCACATTATATAAATACTTATATTTCTATATAACAAACCAATCACAGACACACACACACACACACACACACACACACACTCACACACACACACACACACACACACACACACACACACACACAAAAAGAAAACTAAACAAGGTAGACAGTTATGTGGGGAGTAGTGCAATGTAATGGCTGTGGGGCAGCAGTCTTCCAGGAGTCTTTCTGGAGACTGAGATGCTGCCCTGTTTGCAGACAACTATCTGCCCTGAGGGAGGAAGTTGCCCATCTTCAGGCCACACTGGACAGTAGTAAGGGAACCTCCCCCATCCAGGGAGCACCAGAGCCATCACCACTACCTCAGAGGTTGCGAAGAAAGCACAGCAGTTGGACCACAGTGGGCTCAGGGAGGGTAAGGGTGGTGGAACAGAGGCACACCCAGTCAGTTGTTCCACTCCACAATCCATACACCATTCTGGGGGAGCATAGTTCCCCTATGGATGCACCCACAGAGGAGATTAAGGAGGGTGCAGACAACTGTCACAAGGGAGGCCCTCAGGAAGGAGACAGAGGGCACCACAGGGAAAGGAAGCAGCTCCTGGTGGGGGACTCAATTATTAGGGGGATAGAACTGGGGGGAGCAGGGAAAACTGAAGTAAGGTGCCTGCCTGGTGCCATGGCTTGGAGGGACAGGAAGCGCATCCTTAGGATCACGAGAACAGTTGCACGGGAGTCTGAGCTGGACATCATTATCCACCTAGAGACAAATGACTTGGCTCATCATAAGATTAGCGTAGTGCAGAAGGACATTGTGGAGTTGGGGAGGGGCCTAAGACAAGTAGCACACACAGTATCCTTCTCAGAGGTGCTGCCTGTCAGTGGCATGGGTGAGGCGAGGGTACTTTGCACCATGCAGTTTAACGAATGGTTGAAAAAATGATGTGTAGCACAGGGGTTTGGCTTCATTGGGGACTGGGGTTCCACATGGAGGGACACCAGCCTATATTGGCAGGATGGTCTGCATCTGTCCAGGAAGGGAACAAGTCTTTTGGGCAATCGGTTTAAATGCTTCATTGGCAAGCTTTTAAACTAGTCAAGGGGGGAGACACTGACAAGCAGCAGGAAAATCCCAGCCTCCCCCTACAAAACAGGATACTAAATGAGAAAAAGACCAAGGTAGAAAGGTCTGTGGGGGATGCTGCTACAGAAGGTAAAGCCATCAAAAAATGGAGAGCAATGTGTACCAATGCCCGTAGTCTTGGTAACAAGCTTCCAGAATTAGTGCCCTTGATGGAGGAGGAACATCTGGATGTCGTGGCAGTCACAGAAACATGGCACACATAGAACCATGACTGGGATGTAAACATACCAGGATACACTATCTACAGGAGGGACAAGGAGGGTAAAAGAGGAGGAGGAGTAGTTCTCTACATAAGAAAAGGAATCAAAGCAACAGAACAAAAGGGTAAACAGGGAGGAGAAGAAGCATGGTGGGTCAAGTTGGAGGCAGGCAATGGCACCACAATCCGCACAGGGGTTGTATACAGACCCCCCTCTCAGGGGGAGGAAATGGACAAGAAAATGATAGAAAGTATACTTAGAATGGCAGATAAAGGGGAGATATTGCTGATGGGTGACCTGAATATGCCAGATGTTAACTGGAGTGCAGTTGCAGCATCCACTTCTAAGAGTGGGGTTATTCTAGATGCCATACAGGGGGCATGCCTTACACAACTAGTATTGGAACCCACTCGAGAGGGAGCAATCTTAGACCTGGTCCCCTCAAATGGAGATGGAGAGTGGATCACAGATGTAGAAGTGCGTAGCCATCTGGGAACCAGCGCACTACTCCAACAGTATGGTTCACAATAAACACAGCAATAGAGTCAAGCCGACAAAGGCAAAAAGTACTGACTTCAGGAGGGCTGACTTTGCCAAAATGGGTGACTGCCTAAGGAATGCACTAGCAAATGGGCAGGAAGGAGGGTGGAATAACAATGGGGAATAATAAAACTGCCATCACAGAGGTAATAAGCCTTTATGTGAAGCAAATAAACAAAACAAAACGATGTAAGAAACCACATGGCTCTCAAAGGAGGTGGCAGTGAAGGTTCAAGAGAAAAGAAAGCATCTCAGAAAGTACAAGGAATCACAGAAGGAGCAGGACAGAGAATTGTATCAGTTAAAGCAAAAGGAAGCTGGGAAGGCAGTCAGAACAGCAAAGGGCCGAACTGAAGAAAAGATAGCCAACTCAGTTAAGAAGGGGGATAAAACCTTTTTTAGGTACATCAGGGAGTGAAGGAAGACTAAGGGAGGGATAGTGAGGCTTAATAAGGGGGGTGGGCAGAGGGTGACTATGAAAAGGTAGAGATACTAAACAAATATTTTTGCTCAGCATTTACAAATGAAGAGGGGGAGGTACCTAAAACAAACAATAGAAACACCTGGATACAGAAGTTGATACTAGCCCATTTACAGAAAAAAGGGCTCTGACAGAACTCTTAAAACTGAAGGTGGACAAAGCAATGGGGCCTGATGGAATTCATCCCAGAATTCTAAAAGAATAAAGGGTAGAACTATTGACACCACTGACTACCCTCTTTAACAAATCATGGGAGGATGGGGTGGTACCTGAGGACTGGAGGAGGGCAGATGTGATTCCCCTTCACAAAAGTGGGAAAAGGGCAGAAGTAGGAAACTACAGACCTGTTAGTTTAACCTCAGTGATAGGGAAAATGATGGAATCACTTCTGAAGGAAAGAATTGTCAAGTACCTAGAGGCCAGAGGGGCACAGGACCCAAGGCAGTATGGATTCACAGCGGAAAGGTCATGCCAGATGAATCTAATAGATTTCTTTGACTGGGTGACCAAAGTAGTAAATCAGGGAGGGGCTGTGGACATGGTCTACCTAGACTTCAGGAAGGCATTTGACTCAGTCCCACACAAAAGATTAATATACAAGTTAGCCAGCCTGGGAGTGGGTCCCAAGATGATAGCCTGGGTAAAGAATTGGCTGGAGAAGGGGTCACGTGATGAGCCTGCTCGGGTAAGACGCGCTCCGCGCTCCTCCGAGACCCAAACGACTGTTTATGGTGTTTAAAGCCCGGTACCGGCGATAGTTTAAACTCCTTTCGGAAGACGAGCTTTGTGTGGTGCATCCAGTTCACCCCCTTGTTTGGTAGAATCGGGAGTGTGCCTGTTTTATGGAGGGTGAAATAGAGTGCGGCATAGGAGCGCTGTATGGGCCTGGCCCGAGCTCGATTAGATGATGGAAGCTGACATATTGAGTCACAGGCGTGCCTGCAACTAAACGCCCCCAAGCCCCACTCGCCAGTTAATATAGACCAGGGTGAGGACCCCGATAAAGAAGGGGGCATTGGTGTTAGCACTGAAGATATAAAAGAAATTAAGTCCCTACTTAAGGTCTGGTGGTGGACTTATGGAGGTGAAGCCGGCTATACATTCACTGGCCCAAAGAATAAGCGATGCAGAGGCTAGGATCTCCTCACAGGAGAGAAAGGTGTCTACGCTGGATCAAGAGGTGGTGGTGTTTCGGAAGAAAATTAAAAGACTAGAAGAAAGGTTAGAAGATCAGGAAGCGAGGAATCACAGGAATAATCTTATTCTAGCGGGGCTCCCGGAAAGGATTGAAGGCCCTGACTGTGTCTCCTATGTACAGGACTTGCTGTTAAAAATGCTAGGCCCCTCATCTTCGGGAAGGGTACAACTTGGAAAGGGCGCATCGAGCACTACGGGAGACCCCACCACCAGGAGCTCGCCCCAGAGTTATCATTATGAGGTTCCTCAATTACAAAGAGAAAACTCATGTCCTCCAGGTGGCCGGACAAAAGAAACCTTTGCAGTGGAACGGTGCCTCTCTTTGGTTTTTTCAGGATCTACCCCCGGGTATTCAAGAGAAGCAGAAAGACTACAGTGAAATTAAGAAGAAGCTCTATTTAGCAGGGATAAAGTTTCGTCTTATTTATCCCGCTATTCTCACGGTGCAGCTGTCATCTGGAGAAAGAAGTATTTAACAGCTAAAGATGCTTTGGAGGACTTCGCTTGATCTCCAGATCTTTTCAAAACTTGATCGGACTGTGTTTGCCTTATGAAGATCAGTCTTTTGAGGATCAGGCCCTATTTTTTTTTGGAGTTCAGATAGAATGACGAGGTCAAATGAGCCTCTGGTTTGAATTGAGACAGTCCTAGGTTTGTTTTCGAGGGGATCTGTTATATGGGGGGGGGTCTTTTTGGAAAAGGGGGGAAGGTAAAAGGGAGGGGACACGAAAAGTGAAGAAGAAAAAGGAAAAGGCTGGGCTGCTCAAGTTTTGCTATATTTTGAACTTTTAGACCAACGAATGGGTGGTCCGGACTGTCTGGGGGATACTGTCTGGTTCAGGGGACGGTTTGATTGTATCAATGATTATGGGGGGTCATATGTTGGAATATTATAATTTCTAGTGGGGGCGCTGTTATTTGAATCTCTGCTGTTTTAGGCTGGATGGGATGGCACCTCACTTACTTGTTTAGACAGGGAATTTGACACATGGGTGAATTACTTGGGGGCACTGCTGTTACAACCAGATGAGACTGGTTCAGTTGGGCCTGGGGGGTTCTATGGCTGGTTCTTGGGCAAGAAAGCCAATGACTGGGTCGGAGAGGGGTAAGGAAATGGGTTCATCCTGACTCAGCAGAAAGTAGCTGGTCGGTCTTGGGACCGAGGACGGGGAGGGAGGGGTGGAAAGAGAGAGAGTCCTCGACTCGGAAATTTGGTGAGTAGGCCTCAGGTAGGCATCTTCCTTGGATTTTACTCTAATTCCATATTAGATAGATGGTATTGTACAAATATAATCTCTTGGAATGTTAAAGGTTTGAGGACGATAAAAAGACTGACAATCCTATGGGTACGTGGAGGAACGGGGGCCCATATCGTAGCTCTGCAGGAAACACATTTATTATCGGACGAGCTAGATAGCCTAAAGAAAAGGTGGGTGGGCCAGGTATATGGTGGGTAGGAAAAGAGCGTCTGGGGGTTGCAGTCTAATTAATAACAAGTCTTTCCCCTGAGGTGGGCCAGGTTTTGACTAGGCAGGATGGTAGGGGGATTTATGTGGATGGGCACTTTTACATGGTAAGGTGGTAGTGGTGGCCTATCTATGGGACCAACCTCTGGAACCTGGTTTCTTTGCTTCAATAGAGGAGAATATAGTGACATTCCCCTCACTTTCATTAATACTAGCGGGGACTGGAATTTGTACTTAGATAACAAGGAGGACAGACTACCTCCGCTTAAAGGTCCTCGGTCTAAGGCCCAATTAGCTTTTGCCAAGTTTTTAGACGTTACAGGCCTGACAGACCCATCTAAGCTTTTTTCTAAGGGGGGCCCTAAAATGACTTTTTATTCGGCTGCCCATAAAAGCCATACTAGGATAGACTTTTTCTGGTAAATAGAGGGCATTGGGTGAGGTCATAACATTTTGACTGATGGTAGAATCCTTTCGGATCACCCTGATCCAGATGCAATGGGAACCCAAGCCCTTACCTCCGAGGCCATTTAGGTGGAGGCTGCATGACTGGCTATTTTGACAAAGGAGAGAAGGGATGAGCTGGAGGGGGTTCTGCAAGAAATCATTAGAATACAACTGCCCACATTGACCGACAAGAGTTTAGCCTGGCCAACTTGTAAATTCCTATACTCTATGGCTGCTAAAAAATTAGCTGCCAAAGAGAGGCTGATTAGGAAGGCGAAAGAGGAATTTTTGGAGGGGGCAATAAGTTTTCGTCCAGCAGGAAGAGTTATCAGAAGAAATAGATATGGAACTTAAAAGCCTGAGGAGGGAATTGTCAGATTCTGTATGGTAAGACTGAATTCTGGTTAAGTAAGATTAAGGCCAAATATCTTTTACAAGGTGATGTCTCGAGGCGTCTCCTGGCAGAGAGAATTAAGGAGTGGGAAGCTAGTAGGACAGTCACTTCGATCCTCCATGAAGGGAGCTTAGTGACAGACCCCCAAGATATGGCTGAAGCTTTCACCTCCTTTTGAAAAGCTTTATCAGGGAAGTGCTCTAGAGAGGACCAGGAGGTTAAGAAATATTGGAGAGAATCCAGCTCTGACAGTAGACCCTACTATGGTTCGGGAATTGAAGTCTCATAAAATCCTCTGAGATTATCGAGTAGTCCGTCTCTTCCATTAAGTAAATCACCAGGACCAGATGGTCTAACAACGAAATTTTACCAGACCCATATTCAGATTATACTTGGTGCTAAAGGATTTCTTTCATACTATAATGCGGGATGGTATTGACCATCGGCCCCTATACCAGGCATACATTATGCTAATACCCAAACCAGATAAACCTAGGGAGCTTTTGGGTAGTTATAGGCCCATAGCTTTAATAAATCAAGATCTCAAGATACTTACTAAAATTCTGGCAAATAGGATCTTAGCTGTAGCCCCGAGTTTAATTAGTCAGGATCAGGTGGGCTTCATGCCAGGTAGAGGAGCAAAGGATGCGCTTAGGAAAATACATCATATTTTAAATTATGCCTCTGATTCCCAAGCTTCTTTAGCCCTGATTTCTTTAGATGCCAAAAAGGCATTCGATCGAGTCTCCCATTTATTTTTGTTCTCTACAATGGAGAAGATGGGGTTCCCGGAGGGTTTAATTAGGGGCATCAAGAATTTGTATGCGGTGCCCACAGCTAGAATTTTATGTAATGGCTATTTATCTAGGGACTTTCAACTTAAGAATGGCACGAGGCAAGGTGCACTCTTTTCACCGATATTGTTTAATATTTACCTAGAGCCATTGTTAAGATCTATTAATAGGAGGTTGGGGTTCACGGATTGGGATTGGAGATTTGGATCTGAAAATCTCAGTATTTCATGGATTTATATTTTGCTCCACCTTCGAGATCCAGTAACTGGTTTCGAGACCGTTAGGGATATAATAGATAAGTACTCTAGGTCTCGAACTATAAGCTGAATCTTACTAAAACGCAAATTTTACCTCTGACTCCACATGTCTTTAAAGCGGATTTTACACCCTTGGGGGTGCAATGGAATAGGGATAAGCTAAAGTATTTGGGAATTTGGATTACTGCAGATCAAACAGCTGGTGCAGATGCCAATTTGGGGGGAATTGTTTCGAGATCTCCAGAGATATTCTGAGGTGGAATAAGCTACCTCTGAACTTCACAGCACGCTTAGGTATTATCAAGATGAATATTCTGCCAAGGCTGCTATATCCGATTTACCTTGCTCCATACATTATCCCTGTTAAGTGGTTTAATCTAATCAGGAAAATGGTGTTGGGTTTTCTATGGAATGGCAAGCCCACCAGGATAAAATATAAAGTGTTGTGTAGGCCTTACAAGAAGGGTGGCGTTAGATTACCTGACCTCCAGGCTTACTATGTGGCAGGTCAGCTGGGCCTGATGGCCCAATGGGTGGTTGACTTGGATGAGGGAGAATACGCCCCTGCCTGGTTGCAAATTGAAAGGAAACTGCTAAGGAGTATGAATTATTCACCTGACTCATTATTATATGTTTGGGCCTAAAAAGGTTGGGCTGGGCAGGGGGACTCAATTGGGAAAACCTTGGAGGCTTGGTGGTCATTCCTTACCCCAGTTCAAAAAGCTGCCAGGTGCAATCAGGGGATCAGCCCATCTTGGGTAACCCTAATTTGACCATAGGGGGTCAAGTGCTTGGGCTGAGATGGGCCGTATACTTGAAGGGGCTTAGTCTGAGGGATATGCAGCGGGGGGGAAAATAGTTCTGCCTCCACTATGTGATGGCCTGCCTTTTTTTCAGAGGATACAGCTCAAGCAATTGATTGAGGGAGTCTGGGGGAGGAAGGGAGACTTTACAGACAGCTTCCTTTCATGGGGAAGTCTGAAGGAGGCTTTGCATAACACTGGTTCACTTTCTCAGGTGTATAAACTTCTCCTGAACTCCCGATGTATCAGTGTTTTACCTTCTGTCTCCTATTGGGATAAGGTATGGGCATCTAGGTTAAAGTGGGATAACATCTGGAAAGCTATTAGGTATAATGTTATCCCTGTATATAGAAATATGCAGATTTTTGTGGTCCATAACATTTATTATACACCAGGCTATGTTCCAGAGGCTTGGGACAGACAGATCGTATGTCGCTGTGGGACAGCAACAGAGATTTGCTTCATATTTTGTGGAGTTGTGATAAAATCTCACCTTTATGGAATGAGACTAGACGGGGCCTGGACCCCAGCTTGGACTATCTGGGTTATTTAACCCCAGAAATCTGTGTATTAGGTGATTACTCCCTGGTTAAGGGGGTCGCACCAAGATTTCATCTGGCTTTAATGGGGTCATTAGTTAAAGCGTTTATTGTAAAGCACTGGAAGGATGGCCAGGTCTACCCCTACGAGCAGTGGGTGAAAGACTTGTTAGGGGCTTTGGCTAGGATCAAAGAACACCTAATCTCTGAGGGAAGACTAAAGGTTTAAAGCGAAAGGTGAGCAAGTTTAGACAAGAATTGGCTGGAGAATAGGACACAGAGGGTAATAGTAAATGGAGTCCACTCTGAAGAAAGGGGGGTTACTAGTGGGGTGCCGCAGGGTTCAGTATTTGGACCGGTCCTCTTCAATGTCTTTCTAAGTGACATTGTAGAGGGACTGGAAGGAAAAGTATGTCTCTTTGCAGATGACACAAAGATCTGCAACAGAGTTGATGCACAAGGTGGGGTGGAAAGGATGAGAAGGGACTTGGCAAGGTTAGAGGAATGGTCAAATGTATGGCAGCTTAGATTTAATGCTAAGAAGTGCAAGGTAATGTACCGGGGAAACAAAAACCCAGGGGAAGAGTACACAATGGGGGGTGAGATACTAACAACAACAAAAATGGAAAGGGACTTGTGAGTAGTCATATCAGATGACTTAAAGGTGGCAAGCAATGTGAGAGGGAAATAAGGAGGGCTTGGGGGATACTGGGATGCATAGGGAGAGGCATCACCAGTAGAAAACAGGAAGTTGTTATCCTTCTGTACAGACAGCTGGTGAGACCCCATCTGGAGTACTGTGTGCAGTTCTGGAGACCCAATCTCTGCAAGGACATAGACAAGATGGAAGCTGTCCAGAGAAGGGCAACTAAAATGGTGCAGGGTCTGCACCGGAAGACATATGAAGAGAGACTAAAGGAGCTTAATATGTATAGCCTCGAGGAAAGGAGGGAGAGGGGGGTCATGATAGAAACTTTCAAGTACCTCAAGGGAATCAACAAAGTCCAAGAGGGTAGCATCTTTCAAAAAAAGAGGTGTGCAAGAACAAGGGGCACAATTTGAAGATAGAGGGGGCAGCTCAGATGTAATGTAAGGAAGTATTTATTCACAGAGAGGGTTGTGGATGCATAGAACGGCCTTCCAGAGGAGGTTGTGGAGTCAAAAACAGTGGCTGAATTCAAGCATGCATGGGACAGCCATAAGGCAATTCTAGGGGGTGGAGGTAGAAAGAAGTAGGCTGCTGGTTAACTAGGATCTGCAGTTTATCCATTAGGTAGGGAAATGGGCAGACTGGGTGGGTCAAGAGGTCCTTATCTGCCATCAAATTCTATGTTTCTATGTTTCAGCTGATTGCTAATTGTTCAGCTCACTGCCTTGATCACCAACATTACGCATCACAGTACCAACAGAACAGGGACTGGATGTCTTCACAGGACCAGCCAGGATGCAGTGAGGAACCCTCCCCTCCAAGCCTGAGGTAAGTACCCCCGCTGGTCACTGGCTCCTCTTCTGCTGCTACTTGTCCTCTCCTCAGTCTGCGCTCTGTTCAAAAACTAGTGGCTCTGACTGGCCACACACTCCAGAGACCTCCCTGCATTCGGGATGCCAAATCTCTAGTAACCTGGGTGGCAGCCAGCTGCCCAGTGTGAGGTGGACCTTCCAGCTGGCACAGGTTCATGCCAACTTGCTAAGCAAGCTGAGCAAATAAAAAAATGTAAACTGAAAGCTGCAGTTTATTTCTATGGGACTCCTGCCAGCAAGTCTGTTTACTCCTTCCTTGCTACTGAATTATCAGGGGCACCTGGGCACCTTACTGGGGATACTGGGGTTTTCTTGGGACATCATCTTTGGAATATTAAATTCTGTGTCCCAATGATCATTATTTTTTGGGAAAGGGCAGGATGTGTCCATCCCCCACATGTGCTCCTCATCATCAGTAGTGAGATTCATTTATAGTAGATAGAAGAAATGAGATGCTGCACTTCCAAGAATTAAGGATTTGTCCTTAACCAGCTGATTTGTTTATTGGAATTTATACAGGATGGGCTTTCATAAACTTTAATTCTTCCTCTTGGTTGTTGTCCCCCTTTCTAACTAATTTGGCTTCAATGTAGGGTTGCCACTTTTGGATAAGGCAGAAACCAGTTCCTAAGCTCTGATCCTAGCTCCACTCCTTTTCATGACTCATCATGCATTGCTCTTCCTAGAAAGCCACTTGTTATATCAATAAAAGACAACACTTAAAACAGCCGTTCAACAAAAATATTGATATTGTACTGTACCTGTTGAAGTTACTTTCCTAGATTTTTCCTAGTTATTTATTTACTTATTTGTTTATTTATTGACATTGGTTTACCACATAAACATACAGAGATAAAAGAAATCTCATTTACAGATATGATCTGATGGGAGACAAGAGAAATACTGTAAATAGTATACAATAATACACATGGTATATCATAATACATACTAAAGAAATCATTTCCTAAAATGTGTACTTTATATATATTCCTGGTTTCATTTCCTTTTTATGTTCACAGTAATATTTCAAAGCCAAAGAAGTGACCATATTTTCTCTCTTGAGGGAAAAAAAATAAAAGATTTCTAAATGACTAAATTCTGTTAGCAGATGAAAATGGAAGACAACTGACTGTGTTACTGTTACATAAGGTGGGAGCAGCTTTGCTCCTATGCCAATTTAGATGTAGTGGAAAAGATTAGGTTAAGTATGTGCTAATGGTGTTAATGGCTATACTGTACACCTCCCAGATCGACTGCTTTCACAAACAAAACATATTGAGAAGAGAACTTGTTTTCTACCTGGACATGTAGCTGAAACATTGAATGATATAACAAAAGCTGTTTCAAAAGTGTGCAAACACTAGAAATAGCTCAAAAACCTGACCAGCACAGAGCAAAACCAGATTACCTGATGGGGACCCTGAAAACCTGATCACCAGGTAAAAAACCTGACAGGTGGCAACCCTACTTCAATGGGAGGTTGCTCTTTTAATTGAATAGTATCAGGCTTTTAATTGCAACTCCTCCTTCTGGGAGTCATTTCCCTTCTCTCTTCCAGCTCACCGAAGTCGAATACTACAGTAAATTTAGTATTAAAGCAGTAATGAATTATTCTTTGAAGACTATTTTTTGTCATTTCTGATCACCTTTAATCATCATTAAAAAAATACAACCTCTAAGAATAGTAAATTCTAAGAAATATTTAGCAGACTACTTGTTTAAGAATAAATTATTACTAAATGAGATATAGAACTAGAACTGCAATGTCCTTTAAAGTATAATTAATACTACTGAATCAATAATGAAGATTACAGTTCAAAGATTTAAATTAGCCAATCAAGGCTGGTTACATTACCGTGCATTTCAGTTCCACTAAGCAAGGAGATAGAACAACCAGCAACACCAATGAATTTTACAGAAGGTAAGCAATCATAAAATGTGTTTTTTTACTTAGAAATAATATGATGCAAAAAAAAAAGGTTGACCGTGTCCCTTTAGAAGTCTACTGAACTACATTTTTTAGAAGTTCACTCAGTCAATGAACTACATTTTCCAGAACCACTTCCTGTTCCTGCTCAGAGTGACTGTTAGCCTGCATTTGGAATATCAAGCAGATGTTGCCTGCAGTTAAGATTTACACATATGAGGTAAGTGCTTATGTTTAAATAGAAAAGTGCATCATTTTAACTCCCTGAAATGCTAAATACAGTAAGGGAATTATTACTCAGGTTTTTATTGAACCGCTGTGCAGTTTTGATTGATTATTTTGCTATGAAGACATTTTCTCTGATCTGAACTCCTGTGGTTAAAACCCTTTGAAAATGTTTAAAAATACACAGTTTTTTTTTTCAATCAGATCACTTCTTCATGTGTCTAGTGTGCATTGTGCATCTAGTTTACCTATTATGTGTGGTATTTTTACTGATTTAGTGACTTTTAAAGTTGTAGTTTCTTTGGGGGAGCAGGGGAGTTACTTAGCAGCAGGAAGATTATATGAATGAGCAAATCCAGAATGCATTTTCTGTGTGCATATTCATTCAGTAGCTTATTTATGTATATGTACAGAGAAAAGATTGTACAGTGTTTTTATCTGATAAAATCTGGAGTAACCTGCAGATTGATGAAGGGAGATTTATTTATTGCAGATATCTGAGTGTAAACAAGACTCGAACAGAGGGGATCTTCCAATTAAGAAGAGGAAGGGACACAGGAGGGCACAGTCTCAGATTGGGGGGGATGATTCAGGAGGGAGGTAAGGAGACAGTTCTTCACGGAAAGGGTGGTGAGCAAGTGGAACACTCTACCACAGGAGGTAGTGGCCTCTAAGATGATGGGCAGTTTCAAGAGGGGATGGGATAGGGTAAATATAAGGAGGGGAGGAGTGGGAGGGGCAGCTGCTAGATGAGGGGCTAGCTGCACAATCGCGCAGACTCGACAAACCTTGAGGCCTATTTCTGCTACCATTTTCATATGTTCGTATGTTTGTGTGAGGGAGCTGCTTTTTGCTTTTAATATTGTATTTGATTAAAACATTTGCATGTGTTAATACATTATATTAAATATTAATGATGGGATCCTTGTGTTTGTTTTACGTTCCTAAAACTGCTGAGTGTTGTTTATGAAAATATCTCCTTATATACTTTTGGAGGAATTTAATTTCCTTGGATCCTGTTTGTTCATAAACTGATTCAAGGTGGGGTGGACTGCATGGGAAAACTGTGCTTTTTTGCATTCTTATATTGTATTTAATTACAACTTTAGCATAAATAAATCCATTGCATTAAAATGAAGAGTAATGCTGGGATCAGTGCACTTTTTCTTTCTTTTGCTGAAGACTACTGATTATGAAAATCACTCTTTTGTGTATTGTGGAAGAATTTCTTGAGTAATTTTCCTGTTTCTGAAAAGCATGCCTTTGAAATGATTCTTTGACTCCATGTAGCTGTTTATTTTAAAGGTGATCATGAATTTATATTTTGTATGTTAGTGTTTCACATTTTATTTATACTATGTTGAGAAGTATGGGGCCCATGGTTGCAGAAGGGTGATCTGGGGAGGGGGATCTAGTTGCAGGGAGTGACTGGTCTAGGAAAGGTTCTGCTCTGGAGGGAGGGTGGGTCCAGCTCCTGGGAAGGGTGGTTATCTGGGTGTCCAGCTCCAGGGAGGGTGTTTAACTTGGGGGCAGGTCTATGGGCAGGAATGAACACAGAGGGTCCATCTGCAGGAACAGCTGTCTGCTGTGGGAAGCTAGTCTAGGGCAAGAAAGGGTGAACCAGTAGCAGGGAGGGGACTGGTGTGAGGGGGCTAGTTTGGGGATGGAAGTGAGGTCCAGCTGCAGCATGGGTGGTTGGATGGTGATGTTGGTACAGAGCTTCTGGTGAGTTCATATATGGGTAGAGTGGTTGGCTGGGGGAGAGTGCTGGTCCAGGGACATGGGGGGTACAGCTGCGGAGATGTGCTCTGTTGATGTGGAGGCTTGTGGGGGTTCTCCAGCTGCATGGAGATTGTATGGCATGTAGCTGGAGGCTAGTCCACATGCAGGAGGGGTGGTCAGCTGGGGAAGACACTGGTCTAGGGGCTGTGTGGTGCTCTAGCTCCAGTGAGGTTGCTCATCATGGGAAAGGCTAGGGCTAGAAGGGTTTGTCCATCTGCCTGGAGGGTAGTCTGGTGCCTGGTAGGGTGATCAAGCACAGAGGAGGGTGGTTGACTGATGGGGGGGGCTGATCCAAGCACTGGATGGTGAAGGTGGTGGTTAGACTGGAATTGTTATGATATATACCCAGAATTGTTAGGATATATAATGGAAAACCTTGACTTTTCGAGATGAACTATTGGCCACCAATAGTCATAACAACTGACAGTCAATAGTTGATCCATTAGTGTAAATATTTTCCCTCTGTAGCCCTCAACTGGTAAGGCTAGTACTGCTGGCTCTGCACTTTGCCATATGTACTCCCTACATCACAGTGTCATGTTCACTGCTACCACCTCACTGTTCCAGACACACTTCCCTCCACTGCACAGTGCCATGTGCACTGCCATCACAGTGCATTTCCACATGCACTGCCAACTCTGCATTATGTGCACTGCAGACACTGCAGTACAGCATGCAATACTGCATGTATTGCCACCACCTCACTGGTACACTACTGTCACTACACTGTGTCACATGCACCACCATCTCTGTTGGTACCATGTACCCTGCTGACTCCATGCAGTGCCACTTGCTCTGCCAACACAACACAGTGACTCATGTATTATCACTGCATTGCCACATGCACTGCCAATTCAGTTCCATGTACACTGTCATCACCACACAGTGCCAGTTGCACAGCCACCAGCTTGCTGTTCTGTGCACCACTTGCTGTGCCACATGCACTGCTGATGCCACACTGAGCCATTTGCACTACTATCAATATTTGGTGCCATGTGCACTGCTGACTCTGCTGGAACTATGCCTGGTATTGAGCATTGCTGTGCCCTTTCTCATTGGCCCTGGGCTTGAGGCTGGGGCATCTGTGGCATCAGTTATTTTCATTCACCCATTCTTGAAGGCCCAAGTATTGATACATGCCCTGTAGGTCAGGTGGTATACATGGGCAGCAGAATTAAAGCTTATTATGTTAAAATTATTAAATCAAAACAAGGCCTACACTTTAAGGCTATGGCCTGGCTAGTTCCCTTACCAGTTCACAATGACACCCAGTTTGAACCCAGTTTTAAAGCTGGGAGGCCATGTGTCATTCCCAACATCATATCCTGGGCCAGTGACAGTGGTGGGATTTGAACTAGGGATCACCGGGCTTGTGTATGCAATATCTGTGTACTCCCTGTAGCTCTTGTACTTCTCTGGAACTCAGTCTGTACTCTTGCTTTACTTTATTCCTTACAATAATCCTTTTTTTCCTTTATTTCTACAGGTCTCAGAGGACATTGACCCTGGTCTGACAGGACACAGACTACCTATATATTAGATCAGTATTGTTTATGTTTAACCTTCCCCATTAGTCCCATTTTGTTCATGAAGCACTATGGATTCTTTGTGACCCTATGGATATTCTTTTTTCACAGGTATGATTGGACGTCACTCCAAGACACCCATCCCAGGCTCCCCAGATCCCAAGTAAGAGATTTCTTATCTATCCTAGTTAAGCAAGCTGTGATGATGCAGCCTCAAATGTGCATTGCAGTTTCCTGCACCCTTTGCATTTCCTATGCCCATAACCTACACATCATGTTAATGTATTTGCAGTGGAACATCAGGAAACAAAATGCCAGAACCAACAGTAATGCAACAAGCAGACTACGTTTGTATTTAGGTCCACCCATGGCATTTCCTAACCCTGCAGGAAGAAATTAAAACAGATCTGTCAGTTTAAGGGGCTTTTCTTCACAGTGCCAATATAAATGTTAGGAGACAGCCCTGAGTAAGTTATTAAGAATGTTAAGCCTTTGCCTTTCTCCACAGATTTAGCTCATTTTACAAGGTTCAGAAGTTCTGGCATTTCTCATTGATAAAGGCCAGCAGAAGCTGATTTTTCACCATGGATGGCATGATGCCAGGAGGCTGAGATGCCCACTGGAAGAGGTGCTACAGGTAGGTGTTGCTGCTCCAAGTGCACTGAGGTGGTTGAGTAGGGTAACATGTTGATAGGGACCCCTTGTTTATGCTGGAATGGTGTCTCTGAGAGGGTTTGCCGCTATGGACCAAGCCTGGGTTGGCACCTGGATCCAGGGCAATAACACAGAATTTGCCCAGCAGAAAAGATGCTGGCCTCTGGGGGAAGGATACGGAGGAGCAGAGCTGCTGCTGGCATGCGGGGGCAGATTAGGTAGTATCAGGAAGAACAGACTCTGCCTAAAGTATGCCAGCTGCATTGGGAGAGGCTGAGGGGCAGCTGCAGCAAGAGATTGAAAGTATCATGAGTGAAATATAGGCTGCTGCTGTACCTCTGAACTGTGAGGAAAATACAGCAGGATGTGCAAGTGACTTTATCACAACAGTTGGGGAAGGAATGCACACAATTGGTATAATCATTATATTTAATATTATCTTGGTGTCTATAAGCACATGCTGTCACTTTTCAATCAAGGAGCTCCATCTATGGCCCTGAGGAAGAGAGGCATGCCAGCAGGTGTCTCATGGACTTTATCCAGGATTCACAACCCACACATCAGCTTGTGCCATTTGCAGGACCACACAACTGGAGAAAAAAATTAAAAAAGTGCAGGAGATGCAATTCAACCAGTCCATGTAATGGCCTGCAACACACATAATGCTACAGTGAAGCACCAAGATATCTCGTCGGCGAGAATGCCGACCTCCTCCCACAGAGACGGCAAAATACCGATGCAGGTATTGTGCCGCCTCTTGCATCGCTGTTTTCTGTGGGGGCTGTGCCCTGCACCCCCTGGACTCTAGGATTCCAACTCCAGGTCAGAGTTAGTCTGAGGAGGGGGCGGAACACTGGGGGAAGACGTAACATAGAAAAAGGACCATTACCGCGAATGTCACCGTAATGGTCTTTTTCTGTGTTTTGCTGTTGAGTGTTGACCACAAGGGGTAATACGATGCTACAGATAAGTATCTCTTCAGTTCTTATTGCCATCCACAACATATCACTGTGCTCAGTATACTTGCACCTGGAATAACTGAGGGCATTGCCATTCTAGTCTTCTTTCTAGCTCTGTGTAATCTGCCATGAGGCAGAGTAGGCTACAATAATAGCTGTTAAAAATTATACTCTGATCTCACTGCTCACGCATCCTGTTTGTTTACAGCACGGCATGTGAGTGTGATCAATGGGTGTGGCAGCATGCATAGGACTGGTAGGTGAGATGGCATGCATGGGGTATAGAATCATGAATTGTGATAGCAGGTATGGTGTTATGTGGTCAGTTGGTGTGACAGCATGCATGGGGGCATGGAGTTGTGAGGTGTGATAGCATGCATGGTGGTATAGTTCAGTGAGTTTGACAGGGTGTATGGGGATGATGGGTGTGATAGTGTATGAGGCCATAGAAACATAGACTGTGGCCAGCCCATTGGTGCAGGAGCAGAGTGCTGATCTGCGACGCGCTGATGACCCGAGTTCGGGAATGGATCTGGGGACATCAGAGGGCCAGCCAGGGGAGAAGGATTGAGCATCCTGTGACTGCTCTCCTTCTCCAGGAAGGAGGAGGGTAGAGTGTCCAGTGCACTACAAACACCCTTCGGAGGCTGGGTGTACAACAAGCGCTGGCACCAGTATGTTGGGGGGCGGGACGGACACTGGCCATCATTGCACATCCCCACCCCCATAAAGGGGAAAAAAAACAGCTGCCTGCTGCATCCATGAAGCCAGCCCCTCTGCCTTAATCAGCATTCAGGGCCGACTCCCCATCCTAATATCATGGTCACGGTACTTAGGGCTGGTGCCAGTGCCACACCCTGGGGGGTAAGCCAGGGGGCTTTGGGGAAGCCATGGCCAAGTTGGAGGTGGAAGCAGAGGGGTCCATGACCAGGCTGATGTAAGGCGGCAGGTAGGCTACAAAAATAAAGGAAACATAGACTGACAGCAGATTAAGACTACTTGGCCCATTTCCCTACCTATTGGATAAGCTGAAGATCCTAGTTAACCAACAACCTACTTCCTCCTACCCCCCCCCCACTAGAATTGCCTTATGCCTGTCCCATGCATACTTGAATTCCCCCGCAACATAGGTCATGGGTTGTGACAGCATGAATGGGGGCACGTGGTTTGTTGAGGAGCATGACAGCATGCATGAAGGTATGGAATCAAGAGCTGTGACAGCATACATGGGAGTATGGGACTGTGAAGTGTGACAGTGTACATGATGTTATATGGTCTGTTGGTGTGACAGCTTGCATTGGGTTGCTGAGTGTGACAGTGCAAGGGGGGAACATGGGGTCGTGATGATCTCTGACAATTCTTGCCCCACCTGCAGCAAAACAAAGGATGCCATGCTAAAGAAGGTCACTTCTCAGCTGAGCTACTGTGTATATTCTGTTGCAGGCAGATGTCATTGGAGCAACCCACAGTGGCAATGGGATGGGCTGAAACTGTCTGCACTCCCACAAAGACCTTGTCCCTTACTTCTATGCACAGGTATTATTGGGGCCATTTACTTTATTGTTTTTATTTTTGTAGTTAGATGGAGTGTCCCACAAGGCCCCTTTGTGATTTCCTTGTGAACAAGGAGGGTTTCTGCACTGAGGCCTCATCATGCAGCACTATGTTGTGAGGCTAGGAGGACACTGTGTAGCATAGACTATAGGGACATGACTGATGTACAGATAACTTTGGTCAGATTTCCAATGTACAGCTGGTGATTAGCAAATGTTGGATGACAACTATATTAAAGATGTGCAGATATCTGATCTTGCTGAATGTGCCTTAATAATTTTTTTGGATCACTCCACTAGCAGGTTTTCCGATACAGTGTGGTCAGTGTGATACCAGTGACTCATGCAAGCCATTGTGATACCATGCTGCATGACCATTGTGCTACCACCAGTATAAGGCATAGAATGAGACCATTGTATTACCACTGCAAGTGCACCTATTGTGCTACCACTGACATGTGGTACCACAATGGTCACAATGGTAGTGCAATGGAATTGAAACAGATCTATTGAATTGCAGTGGTATCACACTGATATTCACCATAGTGCTACCATCGCACAAGTGATTGCCACTGTGTGTGTCAATGATATCACAGTGGACACAATGGCATCACACTTGAATTGGAACAAAGCCACTGTGATACCAGCAAACAGTGCACATTGTTACCACTATGGTACCAGCAGAGGTGGTGTTACTAGTGAACTACCACTGTCTGTATGGTATAACAATGGTTACAATGGTATCACAGTGGAGTTGAAACAAATCCACTGTGATACCATTTATGAAACCTACAATGGTAGTATACTGGCAATCACAGTGGTAGTATAATAATAAAGAACAGGTATTACAATGGTATTCAGAAGAAATTTTTTTGGAAACCTATAGTTTCAGTAATTATTTTTCTTACCTTACATGGCTGTACCACTGAAAAATCAGGACCCCTCATCTGGTATTAACTTCAAGCTAACTGAATTGAGTTTAATTTATAAAATTGGATACCCCGATCAATGCCAGTCTCTGTCATCTACACATACACGTAGGGCCATGAAGGGTAGCTAGGTGTCATCCCCTGTCCTCCAGACCTCATGGCACATCAGGAGGGATGGGGATATCCTCATGCCATGATGGGATAAGCACTGCTTTGAGGGGCACACACAGCATATGAACATATGAAATTGCCAGCAATAAAGGCCAATCGGTCAGTCTAGTCTGCTCAAGTGTGCAGCGCTTCAGTCTTTCAGACTGCAGCTGCCCCCCCTTGAATCCCACCCCATTGATTCTGCCCTTGTATCCTTCATTTTCACTCCCTGCTCCCCCATGGCTTGAACCCTCCTCTGAACATATCCCACTGTCCTCAGAGATATCACCTCCATTGGCAGCATTTTCCACACTGTAACCACCCTTTTGGTGAAATAGTGCCTCTTCATTTCCCTCCTGAATATGCCTCCTTCCAATTTCAGACTGTGCCCCCTGGTTTCCCTTCTACCTTTTAATCTAAAAATACTTCCAGTGCTTACTCTGTTCATACCCTTCAGGTACTTAAAGGTCTCAATCATATCCCCTCTTTCTCTTATGTCCTTCAGGGAATACATAATAGTGCAGGATGCCTGCAGGCAATAGTCTACCCCCACGCACTGGCACTGTATACAGACCTTATGCATACTGGTGCTTACTCAAATCATGTCCTCATGAGCTACACCTAGGTTACAAAGCACAGGTGTTTGGAACGTCACTGGTAACAGGGTCGGTGCTTGTTGAAGAAAAGCAGAAGCAACTAGACACAAAAGAAAACAGCACTCGCAAGTCAGAAATAAATACAAAAAGCCAAATTGGCAATGAAACAAACAGCCACAGCCCGCGGCTACAGCCCTTGCATCTTAATAGAAAAGAGCAGCATAAGAGGGTATGCACCCTATCAAGTACATTTGTACCAGCAATTTATAAGGGAATCAAAATTTAAACCCTAATTATTATAAAAAAACTGGGGACTTAAATTAAACATTTGATGCGCTGGAAAGTTTGTGGGATAAAGCATGCAATACTACTTCCCCTTATCAGGAATTGTTGCATCAGAATGATAATCAGGAACGAACAAAGATTGGAAACAAATTAATGATTTTTAGACCTAGCTCTACATTTAACCTCCCTCCCTCTATATCGCCGGCTATTCAAACCTATGAATCATTAGTTATGCAAGATTTTAAACATATTTTCAAATCTAAATGGCCTAGTTATAAAAGCAGTTTGAATGCAGAAGAATCCTTGACTCTAAAGGACTTGCAGAACATGAAACATGTGGAATTCAAGGAAGCGGGCAAAGGAGGGAAAGTTGTAATATTAAATAAGGAACAATATGAAAATGAAATATACAGGCAATTGGATGATAAAAAAGTTATAGAAGGTTACAAACTAATCCAACTAAGGTTATTAAACAAAAACTGGATTATTTTTTAGATGAGGCTGAATTTAAGGGCTACATCCATAAACAAGAAAGGGAATTTTTGACAGTGCCTTTTCCTACAATTCCTACTATGTTCATTTTAACTAAAGTGCATAAGGACCAGAGCAACCTCCCAGGCCAACCAATTATTTCTGGTATTGGATCCCTTACTAAAAAGCTTTTAATTTTGATAGATTCACATCTTAAACAAATAGTTAATGTTCAGAAATCATATTTAAGGGACTCAATGGATGTTTTATCACAGCTTGGGGAGCTGGTCTGGTCCATCGAATTTATATGGCTCTCTATTGATGTTACTAGTCTATACACATGTATTACACATGCCCTTGGTCTTTCAGCTTTACAGTATCATCTTAATCACAATTGTGTTGCTCAGAATTTTCCCAAGGATTTTATCCTGGAAGCAGTAGAATTTATTCTGCACAATAATTACTTTGTGTTTGATTGAAAATATTATTTACAAACAACAGGGACTATGATGGGGACCACCATGGTCCCATCATATGCAAATCTATTCATGTCCTGGTGGGAAGAAACCTGTGTTTACAATCAAAACAGAAATCCTTTTTTTCCTAATATTCATTTTTTGGGGAGATGTATTGATGTTCTTGTTGTAATTTGGAAGGGTGATGCACTGTCAGCATCTAAATTTGTTAATTACATTAACACCAATGATGAAGGGCTACATTTTACTTTCAATGCACATATCATGGAAATTTCATTCTTGGATCTAATTTTGATAGGTGTAGAAGGGCAAAAAATACCGAGTAGAACTTTTAAAAAAACCACATCAGGAAACATGGTTTTGCATTCTGACAGTGCACACCCAGCACACACTATAAGAGGGATACCTTATTTCCAGTTTACATGCATTAGACATAATTGTTCTAGTCTGATTGAGTTTGAAAAGGAGAGTCAATTGATGAAAGCTAGATTTCTCTCTCATGGTTACGCAGAGGAATGCATAAATAAGGCATATGACAAGGCCAAAAAGATGAAAAGAGATGAGTTATTACAGCCCAAAAAACTATTGAAGTGCCGATTAATCAACAACCCATTACATTTGTCACTGAATACAACAGAATTTCTAAAAAAGTGTCAGATATTTTGGTCAAACATTGGGGGGTGCTTCAGGGTGACCCTGATCTGAAAGATGTGGTCCAAAACAAACCCAGAATACCATATTCCAGGGGCGCAAATTTATCTAATTCTTTAACTAACAGTTTATATGTAAAAGTAACAGTTTATATGTAAAAAACAAGATGTCTAGACCTACTTGGTTACCCCTCAACCACTTGACTGTTTTCGTTGTAGACACTGTAATATGTGCAGATTTTGCCAACAAGGAACAACATTTTTACATCCTAATTTTGACAAAAATAATAAAAAAATGGAAATTTTCCACTTCATTAATTGTTCCACAACATATGTAATATAGTTGTGCAATGTACTTGCCCTTTGATATATGTGGGCTGTACTAAAAGAATGTTATGTGAGCGTATACAAGAACATGTTAGGGCCATAGACAAAATTGAACCAAATGCTCCAATAGGCATTCATTTTGAATTATGCCATAATAAAGATGTTAATGCATTTACTTTCATGGGAATAGATCATGTAAAAGAAAATATTAGAGGTGGTGATAGATTAAATAAGTTATCCAAACTTGAACAAAAATGGATTTATACCATGTAGGCTCTACACTCTCTAGGATTTAATGAAAACCTGGATATTACAGTTTTTTTACAATAACTAGGGCTTACATTTTGATTCCCTTATAAATTGCTGGTACAAATGTACTTGATAAGGTGCATACCCTCTTATGCTGCTGTTTTCTATTAAGATGCGAGGGCTGTAGCCGAGGGCTCTGGCTGTTTGCTTCATTGCCAATTTGGCTTCTTGCATTTATTTCTGACTTGCTAGTGCTGTTTTCTTTTGTGTCTAGTTACACCTGGGTTAGCTGGCAAGCACAGCTGGAGCAAAGCACACAGCCTATAGCTGTGCAAATTGCATATATGGTCCTATTTAAACACTAGTCGAGTACTACAGTGCTACTACTTTGCCATTATTGCAAAGTATTCAACTAGTCTTCATTAGTCTTCATTGGTATTTACTTATACAATTCAGAAGTATTCATTAAGTAATCATTTTAATCTTCACAGCAATGCCTTCATTTGCATATAAGACTGCCTAACTACTAGCTTAATACTTACTTGTTACTAAGTTAGTCTTCAAATACAAAGCTCATTTAATTTTTTTGGCTCATGGGCAAACTACTTTACTACTACTGAATAGTAGTCAAAAATGATCATAAAATTACTATTTATATACCAGCAAAGAAGACAAATTGAAGACAGAAATTAGTATTCAGACTTCAGTAAGGTTATCAGCCATTTTCAAATTAAGCTGGAAGCTGAGAAGATGTCTTGTAGAATGTATTACTCAGGAATACAGTAAGTTAATTTCTTATTTTGGCTCAGAAAAGTGTTTGTCCTGCCACTTTTAGGGAAAAGTGCTAGCACTCCTGATATTTTTAGTAAGAATTGTAGTAGCCATTATCCTTCACATTGACTACAGCCAGGCAGTGTAGTGCATATTTATTTTAGTCTTTGGTAATCATGCAAGGCCCACTAGGCACAAGTGCCTGTTTTCAGAGGCAACCTGGGAGCACTGGGCGGTTAAGTGACTTGCTCAGAGTCACACAGTATGCAAGTGGAGGATGTGAGAATCAAACTCAGGTCTGGTCTGCTGGATGTATCAAGCTTGTTCACACCTCGTTCCATTAACCTCTAGGCTATACTGCCAGCCCATATACAGTGAACATGTAGCTTCTAATGGAATAAATACCAGCATATTGTTAAAAGAAGAATGGACACACAGACACACATACACACATCCTTGTACACCCAATTCCCACTGACCACTTAACCATCATCAAATAAATGTTAGACTGCCCAATAATTATGGCAGGTAGGGAGACAGGGACAGGGCACCTTTTCCTGAAGCACACCCAGCCCCCATTGTGATGACCTCCGCTTGCTTCCCAGTGTGGCTGCTGTTCTATCTGCTGCAGTCCTTCTTCAGTTTGCACACCACCACCACACTAACTCACTGGCTGCAGCCTGGAATAGCAAATTGTGTTACCTGATCACTCTAACAGGTGTGTGACTGTTGGCTTGGCTCACTATGTTGTGGTGACTCATCACCCTCCATGCTCCACCCTGATCTTCCTACCACCTCAGTCTGTCTGGCTGTGGCTTGACACCCACTGGCCTCTCACTATTCTGGCCTCGTGGCCATCTCAAAATAAAACTTAAAAAAAAATATTCTTTTGACTGACCTCATCCCTCCATCCTCCTCGGTCCTTGTCTCCTTGCCCTGGCTTCTACTGCATCCAAGTCTTACGGTGCACTTTGAGCTGAGCCATGATTAGGACTGCTTCTCTCTTTTCTGCTCAGCTGTTTTGAGCTCACCGACATGATGTACCCCTTGCTTGCAAAACAAAAAATAACTGTGATGGCACAAATGACAGGACTTAACGCTGCAGTTTCTTGTTAAATGATGATTGGTGCCAAATACCACTGCAGCCTTGTTGGAGAAGGAGACTTATTAAGAATTAAAAAGTGCCTGATGCATTTCGAACACTGACTTTGAACGAAATGCGTCAGGTGTTTTTTTATTATTAATAAAATGCTTTGAGTTCTACTTAAGTTTTAGTGTCCCTCTGAATGGGTTGTGTGTGCCTAAGTTTGATAGACATGTACATTTTATTTTAATCTGGAGCACCACCCTCCTTAGGTGCACTTTGAAATTTACTGTTCCGGATTGATATTTTCTATGTTTTGCTGACAGCTAAAAGGGGTATGTGCATGTCACTGTCCGCTTCATTTTCTTTTACTTTCCCTGGTGCAAACAAGTTATACAACCATATAACTAGATGAAGTCTGGAACTGCAGATCATGAAGAAGCATCATATGACAGAAGAAAAGATTCCTCACAACCTTATTTTTGGCAGATTGCTCATGACTTCACCTAATAAACCATGGCTGGTGTAAGGGTTGACCTCTGCATGGGTTTGGATATTAGGAAAGACACTTTATAAGTGCAGTCACCCATGACAAGGTATGCGTTTGTTGCAGATTTAATACTGGTTCTGTGAGAAGACAATGCAAGCAGCCACATGATTCACAACACACAAGGTGTATTGATTAAGCCACAATAAACCAATACCCTGTCATGGGTTACTGCTTACTTTTAGTGACAGTAAATTATCTACCTCACAGCTTGCTGTTTTACATTGTGATGGATATTAATGATAGGTGTAGCTCTGTAGCTCCTTCCACATTTTCTGCCATCAGCAGATCAGAATTTAAAAGCACCTCTCACAAATGCTTCTGCATGCACACCCAATGGAGTACCCAGAACTCTGTTTGAAATAAATTAGTTTGCTAAAAAGACTGTGGTGGTTATGCTCAGTTAGCATGGCCTTCCTTTGGGCTGGGGGGGGACAGACAACAGAATGAGGGCATAGGGTGGTAGTTGGGGAAAGGAACAAGGGCAAACAAGATGACTGGATGGGGTCCTCTGCTTCTTATATTACTGCAATAGCACTAGTGTTGTGCAAAATTGAAATATTTTGCCTTGCGAAATATTTCACGTAATTCTGCTATATGCAAAATTTTTCACCTATGCAAAATGAAATTTCACCTGTTGTCTTGATTTTGCATAATGGCAAAATTTTGCTTAACATAGCTTGGTGAAATATTTCACCTATGCAAAGCGGAATTTCGCTTGGTTTCACGGTTTCGCAAAAATGGTGAAATTTCATCTAAATGCATTGGTCTGCCAATTTCTCCCATTGATGCTCCAAATTTCACCTTGTGGGGTAATTTTGCCAGTGTAACTTTTAATTTCGCTGGCTAAAGTTTGGTCCAAAGGTGAAATTTGCAATTCATTGTGGGTAAATAGTTCAAAAGTCATATGTAGCTTGTTTACAGCTCATATTTCTGCATGTTGAGTTGGAGAGCAGACTGTTGTGGTGCATCAGAGCCAAAAAAGCCTTTGAAAACATAGCTAAAACTTGCTTTTGATAGCTAATTGCTGCAAAATATAAAGTTTTTTCCTAGTGCTACTGTGCTGCTAGGGAACATTTTCTAATTTTGTGAATTTTTGTATAATACGTAGTTTAAATTAGGTTTTACTTTTCTCTGTCTTTGAAAGAGTTGTGTGGGGTAGGGTAGGAGTGTAAAGCAGTGCAGGCTATTTCTAGCCAAGCATACTGGTATTTACTCACAACTGTGAGTTATTTATTTATTTACTGTTATTTCTTATAAATTTTGTTATATCTTGCCATTTATTTTTCTCTGACAAGTTTCTCTGTTCTGTTTGAGAGAGTTCCTGCCACAGTTCGTTGTGTTATATATACCATTCTTCTGCTTTTAGTTGTGAATTGATTGTGAATTCTAAAGTTTTAGACACACAGATCTGATCCTTTGTTTTATTTGTTTTGTTGTTAGTTCTGTTTGCTGGAGTATTAACTTGTGTTACTAAAACTCTGAAAATCACCAGCCCAGTGGTGCTGAGGGCTGAGGCGCTGGACGCCTTAACTCGTGTCACGCTGGTGACCCATGTTCAGGAATGGACATGGGTCTCTGGGGGTTGGCAAGGAGGAGAAGGATTGAGCATCCCTAGGACTACTCTCCTTCTCCGGGGAAGGGGGTTAGTAGGATCTGGCAATTGCTTGTCCCCTAGCAGAAGCTGGGAGGTGGCACGTCAGCACTAAGAACGTGTGGAGGGACTGAGGCAGGTGCTTGGCAAGGGTGCACATGGGAGCGTGCGCGCTACCACTGCTGGCACCATTGCATGCCACAGCCTCTCTGGGAAAGAATGGAAAAACAGTGAAAAAAGGGGAGTCCTCTGTGAGAATGGCGATTGTCCCCCTCCGCATCGGCTCAAGAAGGCACCTCCCCGATACTATATCTGGACCGGTTGGTTGAGTCACTCCCCACCCTCTGGCATGAAGGGTAAGTTGTGGGGTTAAGGGGAGGGGGGTCTCATACCCGTGCCGGCGCGGGGGATGTCAGAGGTATAGCAGAGGACCTAGGGGAGAAAAAGAATAACTATAAAACTGTGAAAATCAAAGTTGTATTAAGTACTTCTACTTGATCACTTGAATTTGTCCATTTACAGTTGCACTGCATTGTTGAATTGTTCTGCTGTATGTTATTACTGGAGCTTGACTCTGCACACTGTGCAGTGTTCCTGTTTTAGTTAACTTACATTACCCTTTCTCTGTTATAGCATTGTTTGCGTAACACCTGCCGCATGCATTATAAAACAGTCTATATTAAAATAGTCATTATCAAGAGATTTCTTGGTGATCCCTCCCATCCAGACCACTACCATATTGTGTGGTACTACTTGCCTTTGTTGTGGTTTTATGGTTGTCTCTGACCATATATATAAAAAAAAAATTATGGTACTGAGTACTAACACATTATAGTACTGTATTTATCCAGAGACACAGGTGATCTGTATTTAAAGTTGGCAACTTGTGCCCTTTTTCTTTGTGTGTGTTTCTTTAATGCCTTCTTGTTTAGGGAACAAAAAGTTACCTTTTTGTTTTTTACTAGAATAGGCTGCCTATCATATATGGTATTAGTTGTACTGTAAGTGCTGGTACCTGTTCTGATTGTGTTTGGACTTATAAGGAAGCCAGTACTGTAGGTGTGTCACATCATCCTTCACGTGTGAGGTATTATTCAAAGTTAGTAGTAATACATACTTTCATCAAATACTCCCAAAGAAAGGCAAAGCTTTGAGGAAGCAGTCAGCAAAAATGCCTTCTAAGAAGTGGCCAAGGACGGGGGGGGGGGGAACGTGGTTAGGGGGATGAGGGAGCTAAGGAGTCTGCTGAAAAAGGTACAATTTCAATTCCAGTTCCCCATAGCAGTGAGAGCACACGTATGTCTGCATCAGTGTCTTCTGATGTTGGCCCTGGTGGTGTGGCAGGAACCAGCAAAGGAGGTGGCGGCTGAACTGGGTCAGGCATACCTGTGTCTAACTTTTTTAAAGCTCAAACTGTTGCAGCCATGCTAGTGGGGGATGCTGACAGTGAGAAGAAGGGAGGCACTGACACCAGCACAGGAACAGTGATCCAGGACTCAGAGGAGGGTGATAATAAGTCTGTCAGTGTGACTGTCCATGTTCCTGCAGGAGTTGGTGATGATAGTGTTCAACAAGAGTCTAATAGTCCTGGAGATAAGGATAGTCAGCCCCCTGAGATTGTTGTAGAGAAAGAAAAAAGTGCTGTCCTCCAAGAAGACAGTGATGGGGATGAAGGAAGAGGAGGAAAACAAGGACATCATCACTATTGGTGGTGATGATGATGATTGGGATGATCCCACGAGAGCCTGAGTTAAAAAAGGTCAAGTGTGATGTAGGCCATTTACATGTACAGCCGGTGGTTCAGTCTGAGACTGTCACCGAGCCTATAAGCACACCTCCAAGCAGTCAAATAACCCTCCCTCCCAAATGTAGTTTTACTGAAGTGATGAGAGCAGCCCAAAAAACATACACTTCCTCACCTGTTTCTGAACTATCCCAGTCCCAGAAGCATCTGAAGTCCAGAGGTCAAAAGTCCCTAGTTTAGTACTTTTATGTGCTAGATCCTGCTGATAAGACCACAGCAATATGCCAACTTTGTCAAGCCTGTGTTATTTGGGGGAAAATGGAAAGCCACATATGCACTGCTGGCCAACACGTCCACCGGAAAAACAAGCACCCGCTGAGATGGCAGCAACACCAGAAGGATGCCAGAGCTGTTGGTAGCAAGTTACATATAGTACAGCAAGAGCAGGAGGAGGGAGGGCAGAGTGGGTTGGTAGTGGAGGAGAAGGGTGAGCAATCCTTTGATCTCTTAAGTAGTGGGCATAGCAGTGGCAGTGTGAGTCCCAGTCCCATGAGTCTTAAAAGTACACCACCACACCCACAAGCAACCAAAACAACTGGTTTCATGTGGTCTACACAGCCCCAAGAGTCAAGTGTTACCCCTAAAAGAAAATCATTGCTGCCACAAGTACAGCGTTCTGGTCGGACAGCCCCAAAGATGCAGCCCACTCTGAAGACCATCCTTGAGCGGCAGACAAAATACCTCCCCAATTATGTTGCTGCATGAGAGATAAATGCTGCCACTGCTGAAATTCTGGCCATCGATCTGTTGCCATTCTCATTCATAGAGAATGCTGGTTTCCACAGGTTGATGGCCTGTCCCAAATGGCAAGTTCCATTGCGAACCTATTTTGGTAAGTGTGCCATGCTAGAGCTGAACAGTAGAGTTGCTGATTACATCAGACATACATTGAAGCATAATGCATCACACTATATCCATCTTAGCATGGATATGTGGACCAGTAGACAAACGGCACCAAGCTCGTATCTGTTCATAACAGCACACTGGGCACAGTTGCCTGGTGCGGTACTTGATTTTGGGCCTGGCAAAACATGCGTGAAGCAAAATTGTGGTGGTAGCAACACACCTGGTATTCAGCAGCATGCAACCTTGAGTATGACAAGTGTCACAGGTTCTCACACAGCTGAGAAAATGCTTAATGTTCTGCTGGATGAGATTGATGGGTGGCTACACACACAGTCACTCATAGCTGGATTCATTGCAAGTGATAATGGCTCCAATGTAGTGAAATGCATTAGCAGTGGTGTTTTCTTCAAAGTGCCCTGCCTGGCACACTGCCTTAATTTTGTTGTTCAGCAGTTTCTCAACCATGCGGACATTAAGGAAACGGTTAATGTTGCCCATCGCATCTGTGTCCACTTCACCAGTTCTGCAGAGGCCCGTGACCATCTACATGAGCTACAGCGCAATAACCATCTGTCTCAGCACTGGATGAAGCTTGATGTTGTCACCAGGTGGAATTCCACACTATACATGCTTGACCGGCTGTATGAAAAGTATAAGGCAGTGTCAGAATACCTGCTGCTGCACACCACTTGTGACAGTGCTGAAGTGTCTATTGCTCTAACAACAGAGCAGTGGTGCCAAATTGATGGACTAACATGCATTCTCTGTCCATTCAAGCATGCTACACAGGCAGTGAGTGAGGACACTGCTTGTATAAGTCAGTCCACACCCCTCATAGATGTGCTGAGGCAGACACTAGTGAATGTGCGACATCAGACAAAGGCAAGTGGGGATCATGGCACTTGTGATCTAATGGAGCACATGTTCCATGTGCTGGACACAAATACCCATATATCTGGCATTTTACAGTCAGCTGACTTTGCAATCACCACCATGCTGGAGCCATGCTACAAAGGTGGCCTGTCATCTATAATTGAAAGAGGTCATCAGCGAGTACAACAGTTGACAGAGAACCTCATTAGAGTGGTACATGCTGCACAAATGAAAAATGCACACACTGCATCAAAAACGGGTGTTGTTGCCATCCCCAGTAGCTCACAGGCAACCTAATCAAAGAAAATGGGCAAGGCAGAGCAGAAAACAGCAAGCAATCCCATTTGGGATGTTCACTTTCAGGTGGGAGTGGAAGATATGGAGGAAAAGGAGGAGGAGGAGACAGATGAGGCAGTTGGATTCCAGGCAGCAGAACGAATGGTGGAGGCCTACATGGGGGACCCGAAGCACCTTGCCATTAATGATGAGCCACTGCTGTACTACAGCAGTAAAATGACTGACTGGCCTGCACTAACATCGCTTGCTGTGAAATACCTCAGCTGCCCACAATCCAGTGTCACTGTGGAATGAGTGTTTAGTACAGTTGGGACAACTGTGAATGACCGTAGGACCAATTTGTCACCCAAGAATGTGTCCAAGCTAACATTCATCAAAATGAATGAACGGCACATTCCACACAACACAGTGATGTCAGTGGTGTTGCCACAGGAACTGTGTCTCAGTGACGAGGATGATGACAATCCCTCGACTAAGGCATCCACTGGCAGAGATGTGGATGAGGCAGCAATGTTGAGAGAATTCACACCTAATGAGAACTCCAGTCTTGAAGACTGTGAGGGGTGCTTCTTGGATGATGTGGAATTGGAAGTTGAAAATGGCTGAGTTTACTCCAAGGCCCCCCCCCAACAACAACTTTCAACTCAGTATGGTGGCTGGGGTGTGTATGTTATACCTTATTTTAAGGTATGTACCATTGGATTGGTTATGGAAATATGTTGTTATGTGCTGCAGTGTGTATAAGTTTCATTTGATCACCTTTTGCCTTAATCCATTGATTGGTCACCTCACCACTAGTTCCCCAAGCCTATATAAAGCAGCAGCAGTGTAATTACCATAACCATAATGATTTTGCAATTGCATGATTATGGTTATAATGTTTTTCTTCCAAATAAATCTTACTTTTTTGATGTTGACTATATCAACCCCATTTTACAGCAAAATATGTTGTCTGGATGTCCTTAAAAGTGCCCATGATGGCAAATTCCACACTGCCACACCACCCCCTCTCATCACTTGATCTGATCTGACACAGCAATGCACTCCATGCAACTGAAAAAAAATGTTTCTGCCACTTAGTATCGGTGACATGTACAAGAACCCTGGCTCCTAGACTAGTAAAAGTAGCATATGAATGTAACATGCTAATTCAACAGTTAACACCACAAGTTGAACACATTTTGAGAAATGGTGAATGCTGGCCATCTTTAATGATGTGAGTCATTAATTACAAAAGTAATCATGAAGAGGCTTAACAACTTACAGCATCAAATCCTCCCAAAAAGGTTACTTATGCTACAGTACCAGGTCAAGGTACACCAAAAACACAATGGTTCCCGGGGGGTGGGATCAGAGGGGTGGGTGGATCCTGCTATCCTCACTGTGGAATGGATTCAAAATGTTCATGATTACTTCAGGTATGCAATCTCCATTTATTAGACAAGACATTAACCCCCTCCACCTAATTATATATTAAACACCATCTCAACCATCTGTTTTCGCTTATACAGTAGTTCCTCCCTGTATGTGGGTGGCAGTGGTGATTACTCATTAATGGTAATGGAATGGACACCAGTCCAGTGGCCAACATCACAGTTCAAGCAACACCCCTGTCTTCCACAGACACAATACAGCTCCTGCAGAGCCTGAATTGATCATGTAGTCATCAAGATACGACATACGATGAAACTTCAACAGAGGAAAATGACCTAAGTGAGACCAAAGAAAGGAAAAATGTTGGATACTCGTCAGTCTGCATACTTGGTTTTACCTAACAAGTTGGAAGAAAAAGCAGAGGAAAAAAATGTATACTTACCATACCCCATGATGTCATTAAACTGCGGACATTGCCCACAGGAACTTGTTGTGTGGTGAACGTGATTCCAGACCAAGATCCATGATGAAGCATTGTAACACTAGCAGGCATTCCCCTTCCTCTATCAGCACTGCTTACCTTGAAATAACAAAAAAAATAAGAACACATTTTCAGGATTGTTAAAATGTTCCCACCACCACCACCCCCAACCACAGAAGACCATAAAAATGAAGAAATACCTCAAGGACTGTGAAAGTGGAACCATTGCGCAATTACATAAATCCCCCAGATCTGGTTGAGCAGCCAGCAGCGGCAGCAGGATGGAACTAGACTTAGCTTCACCGGAATTCCTGATGTTGACAAAAGCAAAAAATAACACAATTACTATCAAGCTCAGACAACCAGATCACAGTAACAGACATACCATACTAGTATGAAAATTCCAGTACTTACCATCTGCGTTGGGACATTGGGAAATGCGGTGCATTCAAAGATCCATAAATCTCCCTCCCTCCCTCCCAGACTGGCATGATGATGTCATCCACAGCACACTGAAAAATAATATAAGAGCAGTACAAGCATATTAGAACTCAAGATGCCATAATACTAACCCACCAACACCCTTACCTTGCACAGGGAAAAAAATGAAGACAGATACTTACATGTTCAGCAGCAGCAGTATGGACTGTGTGAAGATAATCCACCCATCACAAGACATCAACCTTCCAGAATAGTAGTTCTTGTGGCAATTTGAAAAGTAGTAGTCAGAGACAGCAGCAGGCAGCATGCTACAGTGCTCCAAAATGTCATTCACTCTCCACTGCCAGGCAAGCAACTACCACAGAGTCAGTCAATCAACACAGCTAGACAGTATAGCAGCAAAGGGATAGGGAAATGATAATTTTACATTTCTATCTCAATCAATTGAAACAGCAGCAGAAGGAGGATAGAATTGCAAGTAACAGCAGCATTTTGCAAGAGGAATTCATTCTCTGCATGGGCAGGCACCCCTTTTCAGGTCCCTGAGGTGATGGCACACCATAAAACATCAGGACTGACAGCAATAAAATTCAATAAAATTTGAATTATAAAAAAAAGGACTGACAGCAGATTTCATTCTCAATTTGATGTAACATTTTTTGGTAAACATTTCTGGACTTGTAGGACCTGTTTGGCACCAGCAGCAGTGAGTATCAGGCAGAACTATTTGGCAAACAGGCCCTAAAACAGCTATTTAATGTCTGGGTGGTGGGGGGGGGCACCCTAAAACATCATGGATGAGACCAGATTTCTGTCTCAATTTAATCTAGCATTTTTCCTGCAACTTTTCTGGACATTTTACTGCCTGTGCTGCACTGGCAGAAGCAAGATGGGGCCTAAAGACAATTGTAAACAGTGGGCCAAAGACCATCATTTGGTCCAGGTGGAGGTTTGGGTGCCATAAAACATCATGGCTGGGACAAGATTTCTGTCTGAGTTTAAGATATCATTTTTTTGGAAAACATTTCTGGACTTGAGGCCCTGTTTGGCATGATCAGCGCTGCCTGAGATTCTGGCTGAAATACTTTGCAAACAGGCCCAAAAATAGTTATTTAATGTAAGGGTGGTGATGGTGGTGGTGATGGGGGGGCATCATTCACATCGTCACTCAGACCATATTTTCGTCTGAATTTTATCAAACTTTTCTCTGGTCATATTTCTCCTTTTACCATTTCTGCTCTAGTCTGCAAAGAGTAGTATGGCGGCAAGAGGTTGTGTTAAACTGTGGCTGAAGTGCACATTTTGGACCAGGTCACTCACTGGAGCCATGAACATGTGGTGGTGGTGGTGGTAGTAGTGAGGCACTAATAAAACATTATCATGATGGCTGGAGGAAAGGAGGGACACAAAGTTAACATTTCTGATGGTGGCAAGGTTGGGGGGACATGTGTTGTTCAGTATAAAAAAAATATTCATGTTTAACTTCACAATAATAGTGCTTATTTAACTATTTCATTCTATGACTGTTGTGTACATATTTGGACTGATGCTGCAAACAGCCTATTGCCGATTTGCCACCAGCCCTTATCCACACACAACAGACAACAACATCACATAGCTTTGGGGAAAAAATGTTTTTTCATAAGAACAAATTAAGATACTTGACATTTGTGGATAGGAGGAAACAAATAAAGAAGGAGTAACACAAAACAAGCAAGAAGGTATACAGTTTATGAGCATAGTACTTGGGGGGGACAAGCAGTGTCAGGCTCAGGGTAAGGGTATTAAACCATGAGATAGAGGGGAAATGGAGGGAGAATAAACATTACATAAAACATAACTTATAAGATAGAAAACCACAGGAGAAGAAAAAGAACAAAGAGGATATATAATGGAAGAGAAAGAGGACAGAAAATATTTTTTTGTATTTTTTTTTTTACTTTTTTTATTTTTTTGGTGTTTTTCTTATTTTTAGGGGGGTGAAGAGGAAAAAGGAGCAAGACTTGCAAAAGAAAAAGGACAGATAACAAATTGGTGCATATATAGCATAGCAATTTATCACTTAAGTTGCACCAGTGCCACTTCCACCGACAACAGCACCATCACCACCCCCATGATGCAGCTCTGCTAGGAGGTCCAAGACCTTCTTTTGGACCTCCCTTATTTTGTTCTGTTCTCCTCTGACCTCCTGGCAGAATTGGTCCACCTTCTGCCGGAGACCTTACACTTCTGTGCTTACTGCCACCACTTCTTGGCGCATGGACTCAAGGTCCTCCATCCTGATGTTACCTGGTGGTCCTGGTGGAGGAGCTCCTGCAGGCTGTGATACCAAACCAGGTGAAGCACACCAGTGCCAGAGGGTGTGGGGTGTCTCATCACTCCTCCTCCTACTGCAGCTACTGTGGCACCCCCTGGGATGCTGGATGTCCTGATGCTCAGACCCATCACTGCCTTCTGCTGCTGCAGCTTCTTGCAGCTTGGATTGCCACTCTACAGTGTGGTGGTACCACAGGTGGCTCCTCTGTCCACCCGTCCCAAAGTGGAACCCTTGTTTTCCATGCTGCACATCTTTGCCACAAGGGTTGCAGATAACAATACTGTCATCTCCAACCTTTGTGGAAAAAAACACCAAAACTGGAGATGGAGAGACCTTGGGGGGGGCTCATCAACCAATCTCTGTGCTGCATCTGCGGTGGCCGTCTCTTCTAAGACCTGCTGCTCTTGCTGGGGGGTCGGGCAAAGGCTGCACATGTTCCTGAGGGGGTGCAACAGGTTCCTGCTGCTCTTGCTGTCCAGGGGGCACATGCTGCTGTGGTGGGGTGCAAGGTTCTTCTGCTGCTGCTGGTAGTGGGGAGGTGCTGCTGTTGGAGGGGGCCACAGGCAAATCTTTCTCTTGGGTGGAGGGTGCTTGGAAAATGCCCGCCAGTTAAGACAGACCACAGATCTTTCTGCTGCTGGTGGCGCACTACCAGTCTCCCTCTCCATCATAAAGAAAATTTTTCTTTACTATAAAAGTAAAGAGAAAAAAAAATAAAGAAAGATACAGGAGGGACTGGGGGATGGGGAGTCAAACACACACACACACACACACACACACACACATACACACACACACTATAAAAAAGATAGATAAATATAACAATACAGATAGAACACTAACAGAAAGTATTAACATTTTAAACTAATGGGGAACAGATCTCAAATAAGCAAACACACACACATAAACACTATTTTTCATAAATAAAACTTTTTACTCTCCTGTTAGTTTCTAGTCCTACTCTCCTACTTCCTACTATTAGACTGATACAGCTGTAAAGGAAGTACATTTAGTCTGGCTTCCTGCCTAAGTGTAGTCACCCATGTGACCAGCAGTCTGCTAGAGAGAAAGTCATGGGATAAGCTTTTTTCCCCCAACATCAAGAACATCCTTGGTAAAGATCAAAAGCAGCACCCTAAGATGCTCAACATTAATAACTCATTCTCCTCAGATCCGCTAGCCATTGCTGATGCCTTTAACCAGGCCTTTACAGACCTGTCCTCAGTGCTGCCTCCAGACTACCTTCTGCCTGTGGAGGACCAAGGTTGCGCCAACCTGCTCATAACTAACCACCCAGCCTTCTACTTTAAGAAGGTGACGGTGAAGGAGGCCCTAATGATGGTCAGGAAAGTCCTAGACAAAACCAGATTGGGGAGTGATGGGCTAGACATGAAGTTACTGTCTCTCACCCTTGATATTCTTATTATGCCCATAACAATGCTATTTAATAAATCTTTGGCCCTAGCTCAATTTCAGAGAGTATGGAAGCAAGCCCTGGTAACTCCAGTGCATAAGAATGGTGACAAGGTGCTGGGTGTCAAACTACAGGCCAAAAACTATCCTCTCCCCACTATCCAAAGCTTTGGAAAAAATTGCGGCAAGTCAAATCACAGAATACCTCAATAAGTACAATCTGCTCTGCCCAAACCAACATGGCTTCAGACAAAAACACAGTACCACCACGGCACTGCTAGAATACACTGACTATGCGCACAAGGCACTGGATGAAGGCAAATTGGTGCGGTCCATCTTCATTGACCTCACCAAAGCCTTCGACACCATCAACCACTCTCTACTAGTACTCCAGCTCCAAAGATTGGGTGTGGCACCAAACACTCTGAATTGGTTCAATGACTACCTAACACACAGGAGCCAGCAAGTCAAAATCAGGCAGACTTTATCCAGCTCCAGAGATATACTCCTAGGAGTCCCTCAAGGATCAATTCCAGGGCACCTGCTTTTCAGCCTCTTTGCAAATGACCTACCCACAGCCTGTGACACCAAACTTATTCTGTATGCAGACGATGCTGTGCTGCTGAGCAGCAGCACCTCTCAGGTAGCCCTAGAAACAGAACTACAGAACTCTTTCAACAAATTCGAGGACTGGTTCAGTAGGCAAAAGCTGCTACTAAATTACAAGAAAATCAAGGCCATGCTACAATCCAGCCCCTACAACAAACACAAGCATGCTCCTCTCATAATCACCAACAAGGCTGGTGAGCAGATTAAGCAGGTGCACTTGTTCAAGTTCCTTGGAGTCACCATTGATGACTCTCTCACTTATATGCACCAAGTAGACTCCCTTGTCAAAGTGGTAAACACAAAGATCGGGGTCCTCTATAGACATAAAAAATCCCACACCCCAGAAGCACTCTGAATCTCAGTCTCCAGCTCCATACTCTCCACGATAGACTACAAGCTGGTGGTCTATGGAGCTGCTACTGATACAGTGCTCAAAAGGGTCCAAATTGCACTCAATAAGGCATGCCGCCTCACCCTGTGTGCAGATCACTACACTCATGCTTGCACCCTGTATGAGCGTACAAACTGGCTTAACCTAAAAGACAGGATCAAATAACAAACTTGCCTCCTGGGAAAGAAGGCACTCCTCGGAAAAACCCCACCCTGTATAGGAAACCTGCTCGAGGCTTTTCTCTCAACACACATCACCAGACGGAGGAAGAATGGAGTACTGTCCACACCATTCCACTGAACCTCACTAGGGCAGCGTGCTTTCTCCTATCGGGCCCCCCTCCGGATAAATGAACTCCCGATGAAATTACAAACAAACAACAGCCTGTCTCAATTCAAAGTAGGCCTCAAACAGTACCTAATGTCTAACTAAAAATTCACCTGCTTCTCAGGCCACACTTGATAGACAGGCCTACCCCCAAGGTAACACCCAGCAGAGCTTCCTTGAGAACCCTGCCTCCATTCCAGCCTAGCCAAGGGCTTAAGTAAGCTATCAGTCCTGTTTAAACACACTTGGTACTGCCCTCCCAACCCCCACACACACACACCATACTCAACAAAGCCCTCTGGGGCTGCTACCCCCATCACAGCCCCCCGTTTCACTATCCCCCACCTCTCGCCTCTCTGCGTTGGTTTCAAACCCAATTCCTTAGTTTCACTGTCACCCAGCCTCTCACCATCTGGGATAGCGTTAAACCCTATGCAGTTACTCTGCCATAGTCTATCAATGGATTTGGAGGTTTCCAGGGGTGTGCTACCTATGGCAACTGATTAGAAATAGCTTAGTATTCAATTACAACTGCTCAGTTTTTTTTTCTCCTATTTGTCTAATTGTCATGTAATCGCTCTTTAATGCCTAATGATCAGGCCTCTGTAACCACTGAATATGTGTATTGTCTTATTGTCCACCCTGACGTGGAACCTTTGTAAAACAGCTCACGCTCAAAGGTCTTTCTGAAATACTAATTAAACAATTAAACAATTAAATTTCACCTAATACTAACATGCAGAGAAATGTGTAGATGAAAGGTGAAACTGACAGTGAAATGTCACCAAAATTTACAGGCAAATTTTCACCATAAGGGTACAATTATGAAAAAATGTTTCACGCGGCGAAATTGACAATTTCATCAGAATTTCGCCGGCAAAATTAAATTTCACTGCCTCCCTAAATAGCACACTACAGGCCATGGTATATGGTATTTTAGTTATGGTATAATTTTTCAAAAATTATTCAGAAAATGTTATTTCTACTGTAAGGACATGTAGTATTTCTTATGGTTTGTTGCAGGACACAGCTACACAAATACAGACTGTCCTGCGATTTGGACCGGTGGTAACTCTACACCAACTCTGTGTAATGTGTGCACATTTTAAAGCTTGTTTTGTATGGGTCTTACATTTGAGAATAGCATAGAGCTAAAAAATTTGCACAGCCAATCTGACAGACCTACAACCACCGTCAGTAATGCCCATAATTGACATGTAAAACATTAACACAACATACTGTTATTATTGGCGAATGAAGTTGCATTGGTCCAGGTTAAGTATTTCTCATGCAAATTCACATGTCCCATTGACCTTCTTGAAGGGTGATGATAGCGTACTTCTAAGCAGCCATAATGGGGACACAATGAAACAGCACTGCAACACTGCTGCCAGGAGTGCTACTTAGAATTAAACCACACTGTACACTGAAGTGCATTAGAGGTGTTGACTCAGTACAAATTACCATAATTCAGGTACACCGAAAAAGCAATGCAACACTGCTTCAGGCTTAGTGTTGCTGGGCCAAGAACAACACTGCTAATTACAGTACATTCTTAGTGTGATTGCAGTACTAATTACCATAATTCAGACACACTGTATCAGGACTGCATGAACACTGACATAAACCTGCAGGGGCACTGACTGAACACTGATGGAGAATGCAATGAAATGCCGTATGCAGGAAGTGTACACTGCTACAGTAACACTGAAATAGCACTATATAGTGACTGTTTGGAAACTTCACTTCCCTCTGGGAGTGTGCATTAACATTCTTTTTAGAATTCAATCTGACTTCATTAAAATCAGATACAGGCAGCTACTGGCTTTCTGATTTAAGAAGGTCTGTGAGTGTTATGCTTGCATGTTTGTCTCACAGGGTCAAAAGATAAGCACATCTGCCACTGCTTGGGTTTTGCTAGCAAACTACTAAAATGATCTGATGTATGTGGGTGAAAACAAGATGATTAATTTCTGTGAAAGAATGGTGACTACGATGATTCAGAGCCAAAAGGGCTTATGAGGAGTGCCTGCAGCCACTGAACATGTACTCACTGGAGATCAGTAGGGAGTGGGATATGATAGAGACCTCAGGCTCCTGAAAGGAATAAACAAGGTGGACTGTGGGGAATTATTTAATACTGTATAAGTAACAGTTCAATGTCATGCAGGTACGAGTGGAAAGAAGTAGAAACTGACAGAAGTTCAGGAGGGACATAAAGAAGTTCTATTTTACAGAAAGGGTGGTGGAATTGTGGAACAGTTTACCAGCCAAGGTGGTGGAGGGTGCTAAAACCATTAATGGTTTTAAGCATGACTGGGACAGAAAGAAGGATATAGTGGTTACTAGGGGCAACAGACGCTGGGAGGGAAATAGGGGGGTGGTTGGAGACATTAGGAGCCTGGATGGTCATTAGGGTTGTAGGGTTAGACAGGGTACTGCAGGCAGACTAGATGCATCATTGATCTTTTTCTGCCATCATTGTCTATGTTGCTATGTTTCTATGTTAAAAATAAACTTGCCTGAGCCGGCCCTGTGGTGTGGAGCACAGAAGTGCTGGATGCCTTACCTCCTCCCATGCCAGTGACCAGGGTTTGGGAATGAGCCTGAGTCACTGAGGGTCAGCAGGGAGGGGAGAGGAGCTGGATTAAGCTACTGCTGCAAGGCAGCTCTCCTCTTCTGCAGAGGGATGTGCATTTCTCTGACTCTTGGCTGCCATCAGGTGGAGGCTAGGTGGCAGCGCCAAGCCACAAGAGACAGGAAGCACCAAGGAGGCTTCGATAGTAAAATGCTGACCTCCCTTATTAGTGACGGTGCACAATGGCCGCCGGTATTGTGCTGCCCATGCAGTGAGTGTTTTCTGTGGGGACTGCCCCTGCACCTCCCGGACTTTAGGATTATCAACTCAAGGTCGGAGTTGGTCCGGAGGGGCGCTGAACACTGGCAGAAAACGAAACACAGAAAAAGGACCATTACAGCGATTGTCACCGTAATGGTCTTTTTTTGTGTTTCATCGTCGGGGTGTCAATGTGCAGGGGTGCCCCTCAAGAGAGACCAGGCATTAGGCCAGGTGGGAGGAAGGGGGCATCACCAGAGCCACAGAGGACATAATTGTCAACTGAGCTTTCTGGTACAGGGAATGTTATATAGTCTTGCATTTCAGTTAAGGCAGCGGTCATGCTAGCTCAGGGAGTAGGGACTCAAGGAGTGCCTGGGAAAGTTGTGACAGGACAATGCCAGAGAGATGTGTACCTTAATCAGTCTGTTGCCCATGTGGAATGTAGGGGATGTGTTGATAGTGGCAGAGAGACTTTTCTGTATGCTGGGAAACCTGTAACTGATGACACCTTGCCATAGATTGCACCTGCAATGTGGGTTTGCAGTTGGCAGCCATGCTCTGAATGGAGTTAGTAAATAGGGTTTGTTAATGGGGAGAAAGGATCAAATCAAAGAGGTAACATGATAACTTTCCTGTCCAGTATTTGGTATCCACTAGGGCAGTGTGCATCTATTGCCTCACAGCAAGAGGTATCCACCATAGACATTATAAGTGGAGCAGTGGTGCATTTGGGAGGGGAATAGGCCAGAACAAATCTACACAGGGCATTGAACAGTGTCACTAGTTTAGCTAGGGTAGATGGATTGGCTGTGGCATAGATGATGTCCCTGTAATCCAGTAGGGTGAGGATAGGGCGCTCAACATCCTGTTTTCAGTTGTGGAGCTGAAGGAAACTCTTTACTCTGTACAGAGCATCAAGTTTTGCAAAGCTGTTAGCTTCTGCCTGTGATATATGACCAGAGTAACTGAGGTGTTGAGGCGATCTCCTTTGGAGGTACATAGATTTGCAGCATTTAGGGAAGAGAATGTATTCAGTTAGTGACTGGAGGTGAACAGCATTGAAACTATTTTGTTGTGGTTCATAACCACCCAGCTGTCCTGGAACCATTTTTGAACTGTGAGGAAGTCCTGTTATAGGGACTCCTCAGTCGAAGGGATGGAAGGGCCAGATGTGTAAACAATTATATCATTAGCATACATGTGTACACTGCAAGAAGAAAGGGCCAGGGGAAGGTCACTGATAAGAACTGTGAAGAGAAGAGTTCCCAGGACAGAGTCCTGGGTGACGTCTAGGGTGACTTCAAGGGAGGAAACCATATTTAAACCTAGCTTAGCAGACTGGGTTTGGTTAGATAGGTAAGACTGGAAGCAGGTGAGCCTTGGAGAGGAGACACCTGAGGCTGCTAAATATTTTAAGTGGAGAGAACAGTCTCTGGTGTCAAAGGCATTGGCAAAGTTGATGAAAATGGCCTCTGTATCCATTTCCCTGTCCATAGTTGAGTGGAAGCGGTCAGCTATTCTGAGGAGAGAGGTGGAGCTGGAATGGCTGAACTGGAACCAGACTTGTAAATGGTCATGAAGATGGAGCTAGAGCAAAAGTTGGAGAGCTGTCTGCTGACTAGCTTATCAAGAGCTTTGGCTAGGATGAGAAGTAGAAAAACTGGACTGTAATTGTTTGGTGCATCAATAAGATCACCTTGGTGGATAGGGACTACCAAGGTGTGTTTCCAGCTATAGTGTAAGGAGACAGTGCAGAGGGACTGATTGAAGATGTGGGCAAGAGGAGTAGTTATTGCAAGGGTATGAAGGCAAAGAGGTTTGGGACAAATGCTGTCAGCACCACAGCTAAAGGCTGTAGTTAGCATTATAAGGTCTTTCTGGACATCATCAAAAGGGATTCTTTGGAGGCAGAAGTTGCCAGCTGAAAGAGATGCAGACTGGAGGGTGGTGGAAGAGTGAGGCATGAGTGCCCTAGGACCTTCAGTGAGTGCTGGATTTGGTTGTCAGGGGACAGTGGAGCCATGATTGGAGTGCACTCTTGTGGAAGGGAGAAGGTTGCATATAGTTTTTCAGAACTTGGATGGATCCAAACCATTGCTTGAGAGCTTGCTCTGGAAATAGACTGCCTTGGCCATTCTTATGAACTTTGTACAGTGATTGCAGAAGAAGGTGCAAGCTTGCCTATCTGAGGTGAGGCCACTATATCTGTGCTTGGCTCAAGCCAAATCTCTGCATTAGAAGCATTCAGTTATATCAGGGGTGATCCAAGCCAGGTGGTGGCCCTGAACTATGGACCTCTTGAACAGGCCATGTTTCTCACAGATTGCTGTGAAGATGGAGAATAAGTAGGCTAAGGCCTCCTCTGGATCAATGGCTGAGAGGGTGGGGTTAGCTGAGTGGAGAGCCTGGAGAAATTTGACTAGGTTGAAAATTTTGTGCAGTCTACATAAGGGGACACTTGGGGAGGGGGTGCTTTAGCTGGTTATATTTTCTGCACACAGTAGGTCATGCAGTGTGTTACATGAGGTCCCTGCACCTTAGTTGGTACCCTCAGAGGTACACCGTAGACAGCTAGTGCTTAAGTATATGTTATATTAACATATAGGGCTAAGGGCATCTACTGTACAAGAGTAGATGTCAGGATATGTATGCATATTGTTGTAATACACTTTGTTTACTAATACATATATTCTTCTATGTATTTTCTGTGTATTTCTTACTTGTAAGATGCCAAGGCATCTGTGTCCTTGGAATAATTATGATATGTAAGTAGGCATTGCCACCTTTCATGATTTGTACTACTATACTGAGTTATGTAAGACTCTGTATAAGAACTCTTTTGTTCACAAACTGATGACTATTACAAAATTCTATAATGTTATCTTGGACCGTGGAATCACCTCTAATTTAGCCAATAGGGCTCATCTCTGTAACTAGATATGTTTCTATCTTACAGTAACCATAGTAATTATCATAGATATATAATGTGATACACTAGTTTTGTACCTCGGAGTTCCCAAGAGACACAAAGAAACCTCGAGGTATAGGGAACACTTAGCACTGGCTCCCGGTTTGTATTGGTAAGAACTGCTTAGGGCAACTGTGATTTTATCCTTTTTGGTAGTAATAAACAAGTGTATTACTCTTATGCAACGAGTATGTGATTACTTGCATTCCCAATATTGCCAAGAACCTGAAAGTGAGGTTTAGACCTCCTGACAATTGGCGACCGTGTGCAGGCGATTTTGGTGTTTGTAAGTTTTCACTTGTTGCTATAATTTTTTCCCTTTCCCACAGGGACAGTAGGGGTACATTCCCATATCACCTGTCCCATTTTAAACCAGTTTTTAGTCACTTACAAAGTCTGGCTGTATTCTTTTCGGGTGTGGTCAATGCCGAGTCGACTCACTCCATTACAGCTTTGATTTGTAAGCCTACAACTTTTACAGTAGCCCGGCCGTGTATAAAGTGCTTCTGCTGTGGATCAATACATAGCACGGCACCTTTTTCACAGTTTGATTTTTCATTCCCTCCCACACAATGGCCACCATATCAAATATCTGTGCAGAACTGAGACTCGATGTCTCAAACTTCCTTACCTCCCATAGAGGATGGGCTGACTTTGCGTGGGACGCAAGTCAATCCGAAAACCCTATACTGGGGATTTCAACCCAGTACACAGAGACAAGACAATCAACCAATAAACATCAGGTTAAAAGGGGTGATGGTCACTGCTCTCTATGCTGCCCCAGAAGCCTCCGAAGTGAGGTTTCTAACCCTTGATCTGCAAATTTCATCTCATAAGCAATAGATGGGCTTGCAGGAAATGGAATGTGTTAGACTGCAGCAGAACTTGGAGTCTGAACTCCAAACTCTGCAAAATGAAAAGGATTCACTTTTGCATCATTCAGCTCAAGCTGGAGAACAGGAACTTTGTATGTTGAAGCAGGAGTGAGAAAGTTTGAGACAGGATAAGGGACAGGCATTGCATATGAATGATTTGCTAAGTGCTGCAAATGCTCAGTTGATTGAGGAGATAGGAGGGCTACAGGACAAGATGAACCAGGTACGTAATGACTTAGAAGTGGCTACTAGGGACAATCGCGAACTGAGCGCCATGTATAGAGTGTTGCAGAAACAAATGCAAGATGAGGTTGATGTGGATGTTGCAACTGTGAGTCATGCTGAATGAAAAACCAAGATGGCGAACCTGCGTCATCAATGAGAGGTTCTGGCTGGACATGTTAAGGTGATGGGAGGTGTAGCCCCTGCCTTACACACGTCATCTGAAGGGGAGGTATCAGATGAAGACGTCTCTCAATACAACGCCCAGTCACACCGCTACTATGGCCCAGAAACCCCACCCAACCATCCACAACATGGTGGGTCCCCACTCCACCCTCACCATGTCATACATCATTGACATCATGACGCCCATCATGGGAGACTCCAACATGGTGGCCCGCATGATAATGGGGGAGCAGTACCAGGTCTGGTCCCAACGGCACCACCGATAGCCTTTATTAATGTGGAAGATAGGCAAGAGATAGAAACGATGATTGAAACTGCAATAGGCAATGTACCTCTTCCTGAGAGAAGTAAATGGTCCATTAAAACCCACATTAGGCAGCTTCTGCAGGAGGCTGGCACTCAGGATGGTATTGTTCATACTGCGGCCAAGGCTGCAGCCTGGGCTGCCCTAGACGGTGCCCGAGACAATCTACCTCTGCCTGATCGACTCAGTAATCCCCTACAAATGGCCTACTCTGTTCAGCAAATAGCTGACAGTATCAGTCGAATGAACCCATCTGACAACCTCAGCTGTCACTTAGAAAAGGTGTGCTCTAAATGCGAGATGCTTAGCCTTGCTGCAGAATACCAAGTTCAAATACTATTCCAGACGATCAATCCTAGTTTGTGGGACAAACTCCCCGATGCCATCCACCAGAATGGGAACGCCACCTTTGATGAGGCTGCAGCTGAGCTCATTTCTGCTCACAGCCCAGGTGTAGTAGGAGTGATGCTTGCATACCCTGTAAAATAGAATGCAAAGGAAAGTCCAGCGACTTACCACCAGGGACTTTGGATGGCCTACCGAGTAGGAAAGCACCTGGCACAATAAGCTGCAGATGTAGATCTTATTGAATATAAGACCCTGTTCCTTAGGAACATGATTCCTGCAGTATGAGGAAAGGTAGAGCCAACCACCTACCCCAATATGGATAGGTTTGCCGACATCCTTCGGAATACCAAAAGAGTTTACCAACTCTATATCCGTGATCTGGGCTCCAGTTCCAAGAAAGTAGCCACCGTGGAGCATGCTCCAGAGGCCATGACACACTATGCTGTGGAAGGGCAGGCCCAACACCAACAGACCCGACATCAACAGGCCCCTCCAGCTGATAACCAACACCCCCAGCAGACTCAACACCAAAAACAACCACAACAACAACAATGGGGTAGAAACCGGAATTGGCATAAGAATGAAAAGCATAAGGGTAAAGGGAAACCACAACAACAAAGAGCAGGCCCTTCATATAGGGAGCTAGCTAAAGAGAATAGGAAATTCTGAGAGCCCCTGGGACAAGTGCGCTCTGTAGCAGATGTTGTTCCTGCACAGGCCCTTGCAATGGTACAACCGGCGACCCAGACCCCAACAGGTCATGGGGATACTGGTAGTGCAGGCCTTCAGGCTCATACAGGCTTGAACCCAGAAGATCCTCCCTATATAGCATTGGTGCAGTATGGTGAAGTGATTCACAGGAGTCAGGTCCAACCTCTCCATGCTCCCAGCAGTACCGATTGACAATTTCAGGCCCCAGTCCGGATTGTAAACAAGCTGGTCTAGGATACAAATGGAAGGCCCTGCACTGAGGCCGAGGTCGGGGGCCGCCTACTAGTAGTCTTGCTAGATACAGGTGCAGCTGTATCTGTATTACATGATGAACATCCAGACACATTCCCTTGGTCCACCGGATGGAGGACCAACATGTCAGGAGTTGATGGTACTAGGCTACCTGTATACCGTTCTCTACCTCTACCAGTAGAGCTAGGCCATCTAAAGGCCTCACACACTTTCCAACTGATGGTAATGCATGATAATCCTAGTATCATAGGAATTGATTTCCTTGCACCACACAACTGTGTGGTGGATCTAGCTAATATGCTACTGATACAGATTCAGGGTCAATACCATACCATTGTGATCCCTGATTCACACATTGTGGCGACAATCTCCACCAATGACAAGGAGTATGATGTCATAGATTTGTTCAAAAGTCATGAGTTTTTTCCAAAGCTTCTCCCCATTTTGCAACAACATTTGGAAGTGTTTGTAATTAACAAACATGACTGTGGCAGAATGCACACTGTCACTGAAGTGCCAGACCCCAGCACACAAGAGGCAAAGGCAGTATCCCTTTCCAACTGAGGCCTTGCCTTCTCTTAGAGAAACAATCAAGTCACTCCTCAAGCAAGGAGTAATCAGAACTTGCGTTTCTACTGCTAACTCCCCAGTGTGGCCCATGAAAAAACCCACAGGCGCCTGGAGACTTACTATTGACTACTGGAAACTGAATCAGGTCACCCCCAGTTGTTCCCCAACTGTGGCATCAGCACCAGATGTGCTACGACTCTTGACCCCTGACCTGAAATGGTTCAGTGCCCTGGACATTTCCAATAGTTTTTGGTCATTACCATTGGCCCTTAAGAGTCAATAAAAGTTTGCCTTCACCTTTGAAGGAAAACAGTACACGTGGACTTGCTCACCACAAGGATTCCATAATAGCCTGTCCCTGTTCCATCTGCACATGATGGACGCCCTCGAGAGTTTCTCTACTCCCCAGTGTCTCTTGCAATATGTGGATGACCTGTTGCTGGCAACAGCCACACAGGAACAACATCTGGATCTCTTGGACGAAATACTGACTCTCATTCAGAGAGCAGGCCTAAAATGCAATCCAGTAAAATCACAACTATGTCAGAAAGAAGTACTCTTTCTGGGTCTAACAATAACTGACCAAGGTCGAAGCCCTACCTGAAAGAAGATACAGGGATTGCAAGACTTGCCATTGCCTACCAGCGTGGCAACTCTTCGAAGGTTTCTAGGTATGGTGAATTATTTGAGAGATTTTATTTGTGATTTTGCTCAGAAAGCTGCTCCTCTGTATGAGCTACTCAAAAAGGACATCCCATGGACTTGGGACCATATACACACCCAGGCTGTGACATCACTGAAGCAGGCCCTGGCCTCTGCCCCAGCTCAGGTCAACCCCAATCCAGCACTACCACTCCATCTGGAATGTGCCACCTCTGACATTGCCATGTCCGCAGTGTTGACCCAGAATGTTCATGGCACCCTGAGACCCATTGCATATGCATCACAGCTCTTGATCCCAGTGGAACAGAAGTACAACCTTTGTAAAAGGAACCTTATGGCCACCTACTGGGCTGTCAAGTACTTTCTGTATATCATTGGGTACTCTCCACTGATCATCAACACCAATCATACCCCAACTACCTTTCTGCTCTCAGACAGAGTGAAGGATGGGTTAGTCTCTAACACCAGACTGACACGCTGGTCACTTCTTCTCCAGGATAGAGACACACAGGTACACCCAACAAAACTTCCATCTATGCTGGCTCATGGACTCCTTTTCCAAGGAGAACCCCATGACTGTACACTGCAGTCACCTGATCTTCCAGATCCAGGTGCTTTCCTCCCTGCCACACCACAAATACTTGACAACACCTCTTTGTGTCGTGTCTTTACTGATGGCTCAGCATCCTACTATCAGGAAGAACAAATCACAGGGATGGGCATTCTAGTGATTTTCCCTTACGGGAACACTGTTAAAATATCTAAGCGCTGCAGTGTAGCATCATCATAGTATGCCGAGATGGCAGTGGTGCCCTGTGCCCTCGAGTTCATCCAGCATGGGACCGAGGATACTATCATTTTTACAGACTCTAACTGGGTTTGTTGTTCTCGTACAGAATTTCTTCCTTTCTGGCAGAACAACTCCTTCCTCTCCTCTGGTGGCAGCCCAGTGAAGTACAAGGAATTGTTAATATACATGCATTCACTGGCACAAACACTTGCACACAAACTCTATGTACATAAAATCAAAGCTCATTCTTTCCATGACCCCTATCATGCCTTCAGTGACACAGCAGACACCCTTTCCAAGGAAGGGACCCGAGGGGGGGACATCTGAATGATGGACCATCCAGAGGCCAATGCAGCCATACAAATTGCAGCACTCAGGGAGATACCTGAACCCTTTTCCCCCCGGACCTCTCAGCAGCCCAACATGTTGATATTGAACTCAAAGAAGTGTTCAGATTCCTTGACAAGAGTACCGAAGAGAAACTTCCCACACACAACCCCTATAGGAGGCATGAAGGTAAGTTACACTTGTCACCAGATGACAAGTTCATCTGGTACCAACCAGATGATTCCACTACCAAGTTGTGGGTGGTTCCCAGACATCTCAGGTCTGAATTCTTGCACCAAGTGCATGATACACCCATTGGTGGACACCAGGGAGTGGAAAACACCCTCCAAAGGCTTAAGACCACCACCTGGTGGCCTGGTGTCACCAAAGATGTTAAACAGTACATAGACAATTGTCTCATTTGTGCACAAAACAACCCCATCCCTACCAAGTGAAATGCCAAACTCTTACCACAACAACACACTGGCCCCTGGCATGCCATACAGATTGATTTTATTGGCCCCCTGACCAACACCAGCAGAAATAACAAGTATGCTCTTGTGGTAACTGATTTCTCCTCTAAGTGGGTTGAAGCTTTCCCCACTAAGACATGCACTGCTAAGACCACTGCCAAAATCCTGATGGAACAGATTTTCTCCAGGTGGGGCCTACCTCTCAAGGTAGACTCTGACAAAGGAACCAGTTTTACAGGTGAGTTGATGAAAGAATCCCTTGAACTCCTTGGAGTTCAGCAGAAGTTCCACATACCTTACCACCCCCAATCCTCAGGTCAAGTAGAAAGAGCCAACAGACGGATTAAGCAAATGCTTTCCAAATTCATTGAGGACAATCCCAAAACCTGGGATTCCCTACTGCTGTTACTCTTTATGGCAATTAGGGGTATGCCCTCAGCCACTACCCAGCTCACACCCTTTGAGATGATGACTGGAAGAAAGATGAGATTACCTGAACACCTGTTGTTTGACCTGCACCCCCCCCACTGCAGACCGTGTGTCTGTAGACCAATATGTGGAAAAACTTAGAAAAGACCTTATACACACACACACTTGTATGCCTCCAACTGCATGGGCAAGGCCCAGCAACAATCCAAAATACAGTTTGACAAACACACACAAGAAGTGGAATGGCAGGTTGGAGATCAGGTAATGGTACTCCGATTTGCACATTCCACCCATTCCTTCTCCAACAAGTGGGAAGGCCCATACCCTACTGACAACAAGCTCAGTCCGGCAGTCTGTCAGGTTAGACTCCTGCATAACAATAAGTTGACTGACAAATGGTTATATGCAAACCAGCTGAAACTGTATAAAGGAGCTTAATTACTTTTCCTCACCCCATTGGGTGGAATAGTACTAACTTACTAATGTTTGATTTTGCTTTTCAGATACACTGACAAGATGGCTATCTTGTTCCATTATCTCCTCATCTCAGGAGTTATCCCCTGCATCCAAGGCACGGTACCGAACCTCTTACCACACCTTGATCCTCCAGCATCTCCTTTAGAGGGAGTTTCCATCAATATACCCGATAGTCTGATTACTGTCCAGGAAGGTTCCGATGCTTACCTCACTGCCTTGGTTGTTGCTCCTGATAAATCTACCCTTCAAATTGAGTGGCAAACCACATCGCATGGACAAATTCTCCCTTTGGCCAAACTCTCCAAAGGAACTTTCCAGGGTTGGCACAATGCTAAATTATCCCCATATGGTTCTCTGTCCTTGTTACAAACTGCATTAAGACATTCTGGTTTGTACAACATTACTGCCTTAATTGATCCTTCGTACTGTAATTCTCTGTCTAAGGATTCTGCTCGAACATTTTGTGCTGTACACCACATGGCTTCTGCAGCCATGTATCTCTCTGTGTTACCACCCACTGATAAACAGCTTTTGAATGCCAAAGCATACCCCTGGTCCCCTGTGAGTGGTCTAACAGCCACTGCCCTCCCAGGTTCATTGATTAATAACTTACAGTTTATGCATATACCTGTTTTGTTTAATCTTACTTACTGGAATATGAAAGAATTTGGTATGTGTCACAATACTAATACTTCAGCATTTTATAGTTCATTATTGCTTGATAGTTTAGCTGCATTTCAGATTCGTACTCAAGACCCTATTGCCGGGGTCCATTCTACTGAATGTAGAGGCAACTTCAGGAGAAAACCCACTCCTAATGATCAAACTCATAAATGTTAGACACATGAAGTTGACAGTTCTGATGTCACGGGTGCAACAGGTACTGTCACAGGCCTTTTTGGTACAGCTATGTCTATTTGGAATAAAGCAAACATTGCTGCTATCAAATCTCATTCTGCCAAATTTTCCACTGGTCTGGTTAACAATATTCTACCCCCATTATTGCATGGTGTGGATGGCCTTAGTCAGGAAGAACGATACACTGTATACAACATGCACAACATTGCTAAGGCATTCACTGATTCAAAAGACAAGATCAATGCACTCATACAACAAAACAACAAAGAAGCAGATAAACAATACATTGCTAGAGAAATCCTCTGCTCTGCCTATGGCTCATATATCATCACTACTATCAACAGTCTCTTCCATGATCTAGAATCTGGAAGGATCCCTGATATCATACATGACAGATGGATTTCCAAATGGTATTGCCCATGATGTAAAACCCCTGGCTGTATTGTTATGTGTATGCAACAAACTTTAACCTTTCCTCTCTCCACAGCTAGGAACTTGGGGTTTGTGACCAGACACCCTAACACTGGTCCTTGTTTCACTACTAAGAAATGTTCCATAACAGATACTTTGTTTGTTTCCTTCACTGTTTCTTTACCACATTTTGATCCCACTACAGCCTTGTTCGACAAGCTTGCGCTGGTACACTCTATTGGGCATTTGGATGAAGACATCTACAAAGAATGCCTGGATCTACCACCTCTACTGGTTTTCCATCCTTTCCTGGATGCCTGGGTGGCTCTGCACATGGACTGCTGTGCGAAGAAGCAATACATTTACTTGTGCCGATGTGATGTGTTTGATGTTATTCAACCTGTTTGTGGTTGTTCTCCAGATAGCATTGATTGGACTTTCACCATGGATGATGACATCACCAAGAATGGCACAGATACCTTGGATTCGACTTTGGCTCTGGATCAGCTCTACCAATCATATCATGAGGAGGTTCATCACCTGTCAACACGGATTTCAAAGACGGCCTACACCTGCCTTGTCCAGTTGCAAAAGTGGAGACTCCCTACTGTTCGCTCTCAGTATAATTCTGATGGGGAGTATTGTGTGGTAACCAACTTTAAAAGCTATACTTATGGATCTGTGACATGTGCTAATGATAACCCCAACTTTTGTTTTGTCCCCCACCAGAAGACTGTGATTGGACATACTGTCACAAACCCTGTCCCCCTCATCGATGCAGACATCATTGATAGTAACCCTGATTATCTGCTCCCACTGTCTGAATACTTACCATATTTTAATGTACATATAGACCCACTCACACTTACATTAAAATCACTTTTAGACAGGAAGACACACACCTCATCCACATCAGCAATAATATGACCAAGGCCAATGACTCTATCCTCTCATTGATTAATGATGGTGACATGAATGACACATTGACTAACACCTGGTTAGAAATTACTTTTAAAGGTGTTGTTATTATACAAGCATTTTTGATCTTTATTTTGATTATTATGCTATGCTGCCTACAGCGCATGCTGCACCAACACTGTGAGCAGCTCGAGTCCCTTTACAAAGCTTGTGCGTTAGGTTTGTAAACGACCACTGCTCTCTGGCCTTTCCCTAGATTCGCCTGTGTTGCCGTTGGAGGCAACAAGGGGGGGAATGTTACATGAGGTCCCTGAACCCTAATTGGTACTCTCAGAGGTACACTGTAGACAGCTAGTACTTAAGTATATGTTATACTAACATATAGGGCTAAGGGCATCTACCGTACAAGAGTAGATGTCAGGATACATATGCATATTGTTGTAATACACTTTGCTTACTAATACATATATTCTTCTATGTATTTTCTGTGTATTTGTTACTTGTAAGATGCCAAGGCATCTGTGTCCTTGGAATAATTATGATATGTAAGTCGGCATTGCCACCTTTCTGTGATTTGTACCACTACACTGAGTTATGTAAGACTCTGTATAAGAACTCTTTTGTTCACAAACTGATGACAATTACAAAATTCTATAATGTTATCTTGGACCATGTAGCCACCTCTAATTTAGCCAATAGGGCTCATCTCTGTAACTAGAAATGTTTCTATCTTACAGTAACCATAGTAATTATCATAGATATATAATGTGATACACTAGTCTTGTACCTTGGAGATCCCAAGATACACAAAGAAACCTCGAGGTATAGGGAACGCTTAGCACTGGCTCCCGGTTCATATTGGTAAGAACTGCTTAGGACAACTGTGATTTTATCCTTTTTGGTAGTAATAAACAAGTTTATTACTCTTATGCAACGTGTCTGTGATTACTTGCATTCCCAATATTGCCAAGAACCTGAAAGTGAGGTTTAGACCTCCTGACAAGTGGTTACTAAATATGTCAGGCAGGGTGTCTCCAACAAGGATTCTCTGATGATGGGGCACAATCTCCCAGACTATTGTGCTATGGATGGGTGTCCCAGCATTGACATGTGTGGGTGAGATCAGATGGTTCAGATTCAGAGCTTTGATTTTTAGAGTGCAGCTTGGAGGAGAAGGAAGAGGACCCCGTGACAGCTACCCAGTTGATGTTGAAGTCACTGAGGATGATAAATTCCCCTGCCGGCAAAAGGTCCATCTCCTTTTGCAGTATTCCTGTAACCATATCGAGGGAACTCTCAGGAGGGCATCAGGTGTCAGTGATTTACAATGGAATAGAGTGTGGGCAGGAGAGTACCCCTGTGATGAGTTCATTAGATTTAGGAATGACATCTTGGTGGGTGATGGAGAAGCTGTAGTGGGAAGCAGAATAGATGAGGGCTGCACCTCCCCATCTGAAGCAGTCCTCCCTGTGGGATTGGACACTAGAAATATCATTGTCTGAGGAGGTGATGTGGAGGGAGAACCAGGTTTCGGACAAAATAAGGATGTCTGATCATTTCAGGCTTGCCCAGATTTTGACTAGATAACATTTTGGGAGGAGACTCCTGATACTGATGTGGAAGATTCTGTGTCCCTTGGGTATGTAGGGGGTCCACCATTGGGACTGGCCTCCATGTCATAACCTAGGAGGAGCATTTGCTGCCCAGGGGGACCTTTGTGGATTGGTGTTTGCTTGAAGGAGGGGTGTAGGGGTGCTGAATAATCACCCTCATCAGAACCTCAGGTTGATACCAGTTGTGCAGAAGCATGCCTGGGTGGGTGGCCACTGCTTGAGAGCTTGCTCTGGAAATGGAGTTATGTAATAATTTATGGCCACCCTGTTAGGGAGAGATTGGTGTAGCAGTAGAACACACACAGTATTCCTGTTCATATGGGAGGGGGAGATATTGATTTATTCCAGCAAGGAGGAAGCTTGTCTACTGCTATTTTTGCATCGGCACCATCCTCAAACACCATACAAGTGCCTCTCCAATGGGATTTCAGTAGAGTTTTGGCTCGGTTTCAGGAAAACGATCTAAAAATCAACACCAAGAAAGCATTCACTATGACTTTTGGTTCAGCACAAAAGCTGGCCAGACTAGATTACCTACTAATGTTCTACTCCCAGGATAACACCCCCTTGATACTGTTCAGGCCTTCAAATACCTTGGTGTCTGGCTAGACAACCACCTTACCTTCTCTGTCCATATAGATGTGCTAACCTCCAAACTCCATCCTAAACTTGGTGCTCTTTATCAAAGTAAGGACTCCCTCTTCCTCGGCCTACATCGCGAGCTGATATAAATGGAGAAACTGATGGGGTTAGGAGTAGGCCCTTTGATGGTCAGATGGATTGAAAACTGGATAGCTGGACGCACTCAGAGAGTAGTGGTCTGTGGGGAGCTCTCGAACCCTACAGAGGTTGGTAGTGGGGTACCACAGGGCTCGGTCCTGGGTCCAATCCTGTTTAATGCATACATATCAGACATCAGGGATGGTATAGGGTGTGAAATGAGTCTCTTCATGGATGACTCCAAGATGGGAGCAGTAGTTAAGGGAGAAGAGGGGAGGTTGGCCCTGCAAGGGGACCTGGACACCCTGGAAAGCTGGGCTCACACATGGAAATTAAATTTCAATATCACCAAGTGCAAGGTGTTGCATCTTGGTCGGGGAAACCCTAAACACAGGTACACCCTGGGAGGGGAGGTGCTGGAAGCCTCAACAGGGGAAAAAGACCTAGGGGTCATGGTGGATAGATGTATGAATAACTCTGAGCAGTGCAGGAGAGCAGCTAGCAAGGCAAACAGGATGTTGGGATGCATCGCAAGGGGGATCACCTCTAGGAGCAAGGAAGTGATTCTGCCGCTGTACAATGGACTGGTTGGACCACACCTTGAGTACTGTGTACAGTACTGGAGACCACACTTGAAGAGGGACATACAGCTCCTGGAGAGGGTACAGAGGAGGGCAACAAAGATGACACGAGGCTAGGGATTTGACTTACGAGGACAGACTTGAAGGAGCTCTGCCTGTTTTCATTGGAGGAGAGGAGAGACAGGGGACATGATTGAGGTCTCAAGTACCTCAAGGGAATAAATAGGGTAAACATGGAGGGATCTTTAGACTAAAGCAGGAGGCATCACCAGAGGGCATGGTTTGAAGTTGGAAGGTGGAAGGGTGAGGGGGAAAGAGGAGGAGGTTTTTCACTGAGAGGTGGTGGACCCTTGGAATGCTCTGCCTGGTGAGCTGGTTCAGAGATCCACAGTGGAGGGCTTTAAGAGAGGGTGGGACAGACACAGAAAGTGGATGTATCAGATGATGGCCTGTCCCGGGGGGTGGGGATGGATGATAGGGGTTTCTGGAGCACAAGGGATGGGAGGGTCTCGGCACCCAACTAAGGATCTAGGTTTGAGCAGACTTGATAGACCATAAGGCCTAATCTGCTGGCAAATAGTATAATACTATTCTTCCCTCCCTTGACTACACAAACATCATCTATAGCACTGCCCCTCCACCTCCCTCTGTAAATGAGACACCATACTAAACTCTTTCTGAAGATTCACCACCAACTCCACTCCCCTCCTTCCGTACACACCACTGTTCCCTTTACTCTGCTCTCTCCATCTTACCCCTTTCCCATAGGAGATATATCCGCTACCTATCCTTCATTACCAAGTTCTGGTTTGGCTTGCTCCTCCCTACCTGTCATCTTGCCTTACCCCTAATTCTCCTCCATCTTATTCTCTACACTCCTGGGATCCCAACACTTTCTCCATCCCTCATCCATACTCTGCAACTGGTCAGTCTGCCTTCTTCTACTGCCTCCCTCTCCTCTGGAACAAACTCTCCTCCAAACTCTGTAACTCTTCATCATACCTTTCCTTCAAAAAACTAGTTTGATTTGTTTCAGCCCCACTCTGCACCTACCTCTCCTCCTCCTCCTCCTCTGTCCCTTTCCTCCACCCACCTCTTCTCCTCCTTTGGATCTTAGTGTCCCTAGCAGCAGTATTAACTCCTGTATTTCCCTAACCTGACTCTAACTAAGTATGTATTTGAGGTTCATAAAAACATAGACTTTGATGGCAGATAAGGACCGCTTGGCCCACCCCATCTGTTCATCTCCCTATCTATTGGATAAGCTGCAGACTAGTTAACTAATAGACTACTTCCTCCTACACCCTAACAGGATTACCTTATGTCTGTCCCATGCATTCTTGAATTCCCCCCACTGTTTTTGACCCCACACCTTTCTCAAAAAGGCTGTTCCATGTGTCTACCACTTTCGCAGAAAGGCTGTTCCATGTGTCTACCACTTTCTCTGTGAAAAAATACTTCCTCACGTTGCCCCTGAGCAGTCCTCCCTCTGTCTTCAAATTGTGCCCCCTTGTTCTTGCACATCTCTTTTTCTGAAAGATGCTACCCTCTTGGACTTTGTTAATTTCCTTGAGGTACTTGAAGGTTTTTATCATGTCCCCCCTCTCCCTCTATTCCTTGGGGGTATACATAATAAGCTCATTTTTTCTCTCTTCATATGGCTTCTGGTGCAGACCCTACATCATTTTAGTTGCCCTCCTCTGAACTACCTCCATCCTGTCTATGTCTCTCCCCCCAGTTCTAACTTTACAATAACATAGAGATTTCTGGGAACTAAAACAGAAAAGGTTATTCTGTCCACATTCTAGAACTGATATTAAAGTTTTTTTTTTTCTATCTATGTCCCAATGTTGACTAAATTTATTCCCTTAAAAAAACTCCCAAGATTTTTTAGATGTAAATGTTTCATTTCTTTATTATAACCTCCAATTCATTGTGCAACGGTTCTTATTTTAACTTTAAAATAACGATTATTGGTTAATAGAACTTATTTGGCCAATGAATTCTTCACCTGGCACAATCTGAGAAATTCTTTAACCTGACCTTTTGCACTAAGGATTTGATCTTCCTATTTTGCTTAAAAGAATACCTTAGAAATGTAATCATGAAATCATTAGATTACTAATATCTTGAATACACAAACTATTATAATAAACTGCATTTAAAAAACTGGTGTTAGTAGCAGAGGGTGGAATACCATGTATCTTTGATTATTGGTGAGATGTTGCATTTAACTCAGTAAGGTCTTACAATTATTATTACAGATATCTTCTCTAACTTTAGAGCTTAACTTAAAGAATTTGAAATTTATATAGAATGATTTTCTCTTGAGACCTGATGTGTTACCAAACATTTGTTTATTTTGTTTTTACATATTTTTTATTCACAAGTATTTGCACCTGTTTCACATTACTTCACTTGTACAAATTGATCAGCATGTCTGACTTCCTTAGACCTGCCCCTGAGGAAGGCCCACTAAAGGGCTGAATCGCAGGAGCTATAGGACTTTTGTTCAGGCACCTTGTCAATAAACTTTGCACAGCAATTTGTAACTATTTGTTCCTGAGAGTGCAGAGTCTATTTTATTTCTTCTATATCCTTACAGAGATGGTATCTCCAAAACTGCACGCAGTACTCCAGATGGAGTTTCACCAACTGTCTGTACAGAGGGATAACAACTTCTTGTTTTTCATGAGTGATGCCTCTGCCTATGCATTCCAGTATCCCCCAGCCCTTCTTACTGCCTTCTCGCAATGCTTGCCTACCTTTAGGTCATCTGATATGACCACCCCCAGGTCTCTTTCCATTTTTGTTGTTGTTAGTACTCCCCTCCCCTTGTGTAATCTTTCCCAGGGTTTTTGTTTCCCATGTGCATTACTTTGCACTTCTTTGCATTGAATCTAAGCTGCCATACTTTTGACCATTCTTCCAACCTTGCCAAGTTCTTTCTCATCCTTTTCACCCTCCCTTGTGTATCAACCTTGTTGCAGATCTTTGTGTCATCTGCAAAGAGGCATACTTTTCCTTCCAGTCCCTCTGCAATGTCACTTATAAAGACACTGAAGAGGACCAGTCCCAGTACTGAACCCTGCGGTACCCCACTAGTAACCTCCCTTTCTTCAGAGTGGTTCAGATTCCACTGTGTTAATCCATACTGATTTTCAGCTATGTACCACATCATAATGTTTTATGCCATCTCATCTCAGCCTTGTAAATATCACTGCTTGCACAGTTACTTCATGACATATATTTTAAATTTGTATTTCTCCTTTGTCTATGTATCTTTTTCCCATGCTCCCCAGGTCACACCTGGAAATGAGCCTCGGCTCAGTATGCCTTTCCCTGACATCAAAATGTTAAATTAAATAAATAAATAAAATTAAATAAATAATATGTGCCTAGATTGAACTTGGTGGTAGGCTGTGAGGATAGTTTTGGGATGAGGATGGACAGCAGGAGTGTCCTAATTTTGGCGCATAAAATAAAATGTGTGATGAGGAGCTACGCAGTGATTTAAGGCCACTCAGGATGAAATCAGTGAAGCACTAAAACACATTGTATTCCTGTTCATATGGGAGGGGGAGAGATTGATTCACCCCAGCAAGGATGAAGCCTATGCAGGAGTAAGGGGAATATGAGCTGTGTATGGCAGAACAGTACATATGCCTCTCTTAGGTAGGTACTCTAAGCGGTGAGGAAAATAAAAACACAATATATGTGACTGACCTAGACTGGGATGTTGTGCAGAGAATACTAAACAGCAGAACAATAACTATGCCTCACCTAGGTAGGGATCCTAAGCAGAGAAAGCTACACAGCAGAATAGTCTATATATCACCCCTAGATAGGGACACTGAGCAGAAAAAAGATAAACAAACAGGATATATGTTTGACCTAGATGGGATGCTGAGCAGAGAAGCTACACAGTGCAGCAGTGCAAAATAGCCAGGCATGGCCATTGAGTGAAGGAAGTAGTGATAATACGGCATGCATCTAAGACTTACAACTGGTATGGGAGGCAGCAGACTGGATGGAATTAAAGCACAACATTTGCAGTAGCAGACAGGGTTCTTACAAGGAGAGGAGAAGGCACACACTGTGTGAACAATGAGGCCGGCTGACGACTGACTTCACAGCTGTTGCTCTTAGCACTATGGTGCTTAGTGTGCAGGCCTGTTTCAGAAAGAATTATTTAAAGGTCCTCTTAATGTAGCATGATAGCAATCCTGGACAGTTTGCTTGTTTGGAGCATGCTTAGTACAATGGAAATGTATAAAGATCATATAATTTTGCATAATATTACATTGTTTTGTTGCTAAACCTCTTAAGTTCTAACATCTAGAGATACTGAGAAAGGGTACTATCTACTCTGTTGAGTAATTGTATTTATTTATTTGTTTTTGATAACCAGGTACTGTAAGATACACTAGGTATAAATTTGACTAGTTTCAGGCACAAACTGGTAGAGTTACAATAGCTATTGCAAGTAAAACAACTACAGAAAACATTATCAAATGACAAAGTAATAACAGGCAGGAACAGACAACAAGCCTCTCTGCAGAGATCTGATCTATACCCAGCTCCAGATCCATGCCATTTCTGAATTTTAGAGCGTAGTTGTTAGTATGCGTATGCATAAAGACTTTCAAGTGGAGTGGTGTGAAATGCAAAATTCCACTGTTGGAACTCATGTAGAATGGCAAGTCCATTTCTGAAATACATTTAGGAATTTATTTTTTAAGTCCGTGGAATTCCTAGAAGCATTTCTTTGTAAACCAATATTTTGTGGACTACCTAGTCTGCTGAATATTATTCGGTAGTTTGTGGAAAAATGTATCCACAGTTTATGCAGATAATGGATTACTGATCAGCACTTTAATAAAAAAAACACAATTCTACTGTCAGAATTTCAGAATTCTACTACCTATAGAATTTCACAGAATTAGGCAGAATTTCCAAATTTCCACAGAATTTTGATGGATGCACAATTTGAAAATTCCACGTAACTCTACACTCCAGTCCAATGCACCCTCTGTATCTGCCTCATTTGGTCTATTTAGTCATTATCTGTGTTGGCTTTTTTTTTTGGTCTCAGTATCTGTTCTAAAAAACAAATTCTGGCAGGGCCAAGAGGGCTGCAGAAGAGGAATGTGGGGTAAAAATATTGAAATTTGTTTTCTCCTAATATTTTTACATCACATTTTTAACATAGCCTTGTTATGAGCCTGCCTCATGAAGAAGGGCAGAGAAAGTGTTCATCTACTGGCATAAAGGTGATATCATGCAGGGACTGAGAAGTCAGCTTTCCGGATGCAAAAACACATTTTGGGCAGAAGTTAAAAAATGACAGCTGTCACATTCATGCGGTGCTATAAAGAAATTGATATGTTGAAAATCTGGGGTAAAAATATTAAATATCGCCAATGTTATGAGCCTGTGTTTGGAAAATTCAACATAGCCTCATAACTTAGTTTTTGTAAAATATTTTTATGCAAAATTTAAAACACAGCCTTCTTATGACCCCACCTCATGAGGAAGATCAGAAAAAGTAGTCAACTCCTGTCCAAAAGGTGATTTCATGCAGGGAAAAGTTACGCAGGATTTAAAAAAAATGACAGCTGTCACATCCATGAGGTGCTGTAAAGATATGGCTATTTTGTAAATTTAATGTACAAATATTGAAAATTACCAAAGTTACAAGCCTGCCTTCACAAAATGCAATGTAAGCTCATAACTTTATTTTTTTATATTTTTATGCCACATTTTCAACATAACCTTCTTATGACCCCTACTCTTGTACTCCATACTGAAAATTTTCAAATCCCCACTACAACATAATTGCACCCACTGCAATACTGTTGTACACTATTGGTGCGAGAAGACACTTTGGGCTGGATTAGAAAAAGATGACAGCTGTCACTTTCAGGAGGTGGTGTAAAAAATGGCTATGTAGAAAATTGCGGGTATAAATATTTAAAATTACCAAACTTAAGAGTGAGCATAACAACATTTCAAAGATGCACATAACACACACACATATCACTATATATAATTCATAAGTGCTAGTAGCTAAACTTTAATATGACAGATAAAAAAAATTATCTGCTGAGCAATATATTTTACTGTCAAATATTGAAGGAAATCTAAGATTTTCCTAGTCTACACCACCTCAGCTGTGATCTGTTACTAAAAAAATGTGCAGCTGTTCCCAATTACGAGAGATGACTTTAACCGTGTCAACACCCGTTATTGCAGTTTTATGTTTATGAGTATTTTTTATAAAGACTATCAATTATTTAGTTTAAGAGCACACACAACACATACACACAAAGAAGACTGGTTGTAATTGGGAAGTCATATACAATACGATTTCCCCTCAAGCTGTCAGTGCAGAGTTTTCAAAAGACAGGTATCAGCATTTATACTAAACCTCAATCTTAGTTTGATGTCAGGAGAGGACTCAAACTAAGATTACTTGCCAAAAAAGGAAAAAAAAATCTGAATAAGATCAGTCACTTCTGTGATTAAAAACAGTTATGTATCTAAAACAGAGCAAAGTAGAGAGGAATTTTTGTAAAAAAAAACAATCTGTCCTTGTCAGCTATATGCCTACATTTATGAGTCTGTAGTTTGCCTAACTGCCTAAACCCTCCCAGAATATCTGCATGCAGGGCACTTGTCCAGCCCTGTATGGCCGCTATAAGGAAAGGGTCTGGAAGCTCTAACTACAGATGTTTCAATTTCCTGATGGTCCACTCACTACACCACCCTTGGTAGTACCCCACAAAATTTACTAAAGTTTGTTATTTTTGTGCAGTGATGGGGCCATGCAGTTAAAAAAGATCAAGAAAGACTTTGATGGTAAGGAAGCCTGTCCTGGCCTGATTAAGACTACTGAGGACTGAGTTTTTGAACCTTTTTCTTAAAAATTTATTGCTACATTTTTAGACTGCACATGGTGTAGAATTTGTGATCTTCTGGCGGCTGTCATTTAACAGTACACTAGAGCAATAGCCAGCACACAATGCCTCAGATGTCTTTTAGATAACTTTAATCACAGTAGTCCCTTCCTGCAATAAACAGATTTGGAGCCACGATATGCACTTGTTATAGCTCCCTGTTCATTACATTGAGTGATACTTATAAATAAGGTTTCCTGTTTTAGGTGTTTATAGTTTAACAAAAAAAGTTGTTTATTTTTCAACTTTTCTTGCTAGCTTTTCAAGTAGTAAAATTCTGTGTTTTCCAGTGTAAATAAATAAGTCTTAACACATTTCCAGTAGTTATCAGTGTTTATTGTAATACATTGTTGTATTTTAATTTTTTTCTTAAAAGTCATTGTGTACATTGCAGTTCAAGTTCAACAAATTGCAAAAATAATTAGAATTGCACATAACCCCATCAGTAGCACCATATCCTGTATTATTAGCACCAACCATACTGAACATATTTATAGCACCATAGAATCAATATCTGCACTGTGATTGTTTTGTTCAGCTGCTTTTAATTTACCTGCCTTTATCCAAATTTATTTTATTTCAATTCCCTTCCCTTACTCTGAACTTTTGCTTGCTACTTCCCTACCTTGTTCTCTCAGTCTCCCTATCCATTCTCTCATCTGCCCCCTGTTCCTGCTCCACCTCCACCGGTGCTTGGCACTGACCACCACACTTCTTCTTTCTCTCTGTCTCTCATTCACTCCACAGAAGGAGCCCCTGACTCGGGCATGCATTCCACTGGAGGTGCAGTGCAGTGCTTCTCTACAGCCACCAGCCTTACGCTCCAGCAGCCAGCTGACTCATCAAGGTACAGTTTTTCCCTGCAAGCACCACTCCTTTTGAATCTGGAGCTACCCACCCACTACTCTGATTGGCTGGTTTTCTCCTCTGCTCCCTCACGGATTAGCTCCCTTGCAATCCTGCTTCCGCTTCTGTTTAGAATTCTCAGCAGCTCTCAGAGCTCCAGCTGGGATCAGAGATAGGAATAGAGTTCAGAGAGAAGACTATTATCTACTGGAGGGCTTTTGCAGTGAGATGATGGTGTGTGACAGAGCTACTTCAGGTATGTATTTCAAATAATTATTTTAAACGAAATTGCAAAAACACATCGGTGGTGTTTTATTGGTGATTATCCGATGCTGACCACATAATTAGCATCACCAGAGCTGCCAGCTCCAGACTAGGCTTGCTGTTCTACCACAGGAGACACCTTACCCCTGAAGCCCTTGCTCCATCATTGCCACCATTGACAATGACCTCATCATCTACGGCTCTGCTACTGTTACCGTGCTCAAACGTGTAACCACCTCCCTCAACAAGGCTCGTCGGCTCATTACTGGCACTCAATGTCTTACACACACCTGTGATGTCTACTCCCAAACCAGCTGGTTGCAACTCGACAAACATATAAAATACCAAACCTGCATAGTTGCAAAGAAAATTCTGATGGGTCTTGCCCCTCCCGGAGTCACTACTCTCCTACAACCTAAAAACAGCAGTTGAAACACTAGGGGCTCCAAACTGCAGCAGTTCCAAATCCCCCACTGCTGCACAATCCAAGGTCAAAGAGCTTTTGCCTACCAGGCCGCTAGCTGGCTAAATGGACTCTCTAGTGACATCACCACCACCTCCATGTTCGGCACTTTCAAAACCAGGCTCTGCCACTCACTCATTGCCTCCAGCACCTGTGTCTGCAATGTCGAACAACAGAACACCACATTCTGGACTCCAGGATTATGAATGGATCCCTTACTCTGAGGCTCCCTTTGTCTGTTGCATCTATGAGTGCCACAGCCTCTCAACACTTTCCGCCACCACCCTGCCCAACTCTGGCACTTCTCTTTTCTCTGACAATGCCTCCTGGCTGCTGCCCCCTCCTTCTTTCTCCACCCCTTCCCATCTACCCATCCCTCCTGACCCTCTTACCCACCTTACCTCTACCATTCCCAGTACCCCACCTTTTCACTTGTTGCCTCTCTCCCCCTTTTTCTTCCTAACTCCTTTCTCTTTTATAAAGTTACATCTAGCTCAGTACTGCTAATGCTCTCTGTATGTACCTCCTTATATGTTTTAAATTGCCATTTAAGTTTTGTCTTGCTGTAACTCATGACATGGAACCTTTGTAAAAGAGCCATGGCTCAAAGGTATTTGTAATCCTAGAACTAAATAAATAAATAGAAATAAATAGAATGAAAAAATATAAGCAAGTTTGGATCCCCTCCTTAGCCTGTTGCTAATTCAGTCTAACCAAGTAATTTCCAATACTAGTGTCCCTTCTTAACTTAAATTGCTTTTTCTATTGTTTTTTTTCTTTTTCTAAAAAGGTCCACGGGACCAATACCCAGAATCCATGGAAGATTATATCCTTGTGGCAGTGGGGGAGGGGGCTGGGTGGATGAGGTTGGGAGGGTTGAGGTATGAGGTTGATTGGGGAAGAGTAGGGTATAGGCATTGGATCACAAATTCTTTTGACATTCGTTCTCACCTCATGAAGACAAAATTTGTGTTATATATATATATATATATATATATATATATGAAATCAGCGATGTATGACCTTTTTGCTTATTTGATGTCTGTACACATTGATAAGAAAATTCAATAAAGTATATTCAATAAAAAAAGGGGGGCATGAGACCATGTCAGGTGAATCTGTATGGTTTTAAAAAAATAACAAGGGGGCATCTAATTGACTTCTGGGCTTAGTTCTCCTTAATCAGACAGATAAGTACACCCTTTGCAGTTAGAACATTTCTATGCTGTGTGACTTAAAATGAAATCAGCGGTCATGGCAGACCACTGGAAAAAAAAAGTGCAGTGTGGAGTGCTTCTGGTTCTCAGGCTTGGAGGTGACTATTGACACCTTACCAAGTTGTACGGTCACAAGAATGACATAGTCATTTTCTGAATGCAATAGGTCTACAGGGCTATGCCCACTTCAGCCCTAAAAGTCAGCCAGACTCTGCAATCCATCTCAGGGTTTTAAATAACTCTAAAAATTGATTAGCGTTTTGCTCATAAAAGTTCTAAAACATTGTGAAAATGCATATCACTTGCCTCACTGTGTTTAACAAGCATGACACTTCTAGAAAACCTATATAAATGCTTTCTGTACAGTTAGTATTGTCCCCAGAAAAAAATGGTAATCAATTATTTAAAATCCTGCATCTGAAAATAGAAATGATAGTGTATGTTTTTTTTATTACCACCACAATACATTGGGGGGCACTCGGACTTGGTATTCCACCTGGGGATGGAAATCTCTGGTATGGATGTGGATCCTATCAGATGGTCGGACCATCATGCCTTGAGGTTTAGTTTTGCAACCTCTCAAAAAGGGCCTGCCCCAAAGGAAATGGTACAGTACCATCCTTTAAGACAGGTAACACCTGAAGGCCTCATGACGGTATTAGACATTTCGAGAATTCCGTCATGTAGTGGTGACTCAGGGCACCTTGTGCTGGCCTAAAATAGGGCAGTTACTGAGGCCCTGGATGTAACTGCTCCAGTTCATGTTCATCCACTTACCTCCCGTCCTGGTGCCCAATGGTTTGATGGGACACTTAGGGAATTGAAGAGGCAGAGGTGAAGGTTAGAGAGACATTGGTGGAAAACTCACCTGGAGTGGGACTGGCTTAGGTTGTTGGGTCATTATAAGGTCTACCAATAAGCAATCTCCCATAAGAAGGCATAATTCATGTCCAGGGAAATTGCTACAGTGAGGAACAGACCAGCTCAGCTCTTCTGGACCATGGACAGACTGTGCAATTCAGCCTGTCTGTGACCTGGTGGATCACTGTCACAAGGAAAATGAGAGGAGTTTGCTCAGTTCTTCCCTGTTAAGGTGTCCACTATTAGGACAGAGATCAGCCAATGCCTCCCTATCGGGCCTTGCGGTGGTCAACTGGGCGGTACTAATGCTCAGATGACCTGGTCTACCTTCTCCCAGCTGGTAGCCATGGACATAGTGAGGATCATCCAGACTTTGTGGCCAACTTGCTGTTGTTTGGATCCTGGCCCAACACATCTTCTTGTAGGGTGTGTTGAGGTTATTAGCCCAGTCTTAGCTCAGATAGTCTGGGTTTCATTGGAGAGAGGGATCTTTCCAGACCCCTTAAAAGATACAGTAGTTAGGCCTTTGTTGAAAAAGCCCTCCCTTGATCCAGACTGCCCTGCTAACTACAGACCAGTCTCAAACCTACCTTTTACAGGGAAGGTTATTGAGAAAGTGGTCGCTCTGTAGCTGGAAGATCATTTATCAATCCACAATGTCTATGACCTTCCTCAGTCTGGCTTCAGGAAAAGGCATAGCACTGAGACAGCCCTGGTCCCAGTACTTAATGACATCCTGGTGGCAAGAGATCAGACAGCCTGTTCCATCATGGTTCTCTTGGATCTCTCAGCAGTGTTTTATACTGTGGACCATGGGGTGTTGCTTGAATGCCTGTGGTGGTTCTGTGGACTAGAGGGGGCAGTCCTCAATTGGGTTCACTCAAGGGCAGGTCACAGAGGGTGGTGTCAAGAATTTATTCCTCATCCCCTCTGGGCCTGCCCTGTGGGGTACCACAGGGCTCTGTGCTTTCCCCATGTTGTTTGCTGTATACATGTTGCCACTAGGGGACATTATAAGGTGGTACAGATTGAGTTTTCACTGTTATGCAGATGATTCTCAACGGTACATGTCCTTTGTGCTTGGCCAGGAGTTTGATACATTCTCAATGTTTAACAACTGCCTACTACAGAACTGGATGGGTCCCAGCTGGTTGAGGTTAAACCAGGAAAAAATGGAGGTGATGGTTGTGGACCCTGATCTGAGAATGGTCGGATCATGGGCAGGAAAACCCTCCAGTATACAACTGGGAGGTAACCTGCTCAATGCTTCAAGCCAGGTGTGGAACCTTGGGGTGGTGTTTGACAAGGGCCTGCCCTTGAGGGCACAGGTGTTGGCCACAGTTAAATCTGCTTTCTATCACCTGAGAAACATTGCCAGGGTGAAGCACTTGGTTCCATCAGAGGATCTTGTTACATTGTTCCACACCTTTGTTACCACTCATTTGGACTACTGCAATGCCCTCTACTTAGGGCTTCTGGGAGTGGATATTCACCAATTGCAGCTATTGCAGAATGTGACAGCTAGGCTGTGAACTGGAACTTCTAGATCTAGTCACATAACACCTGTGCTGTGCAAACTGCACTGGCTGCCTGTACAGTGGCAAATCACTTTCAAGGTTGCACTGCTGACCTATAGAGCCCTACATGATCAGGGACCTCAATACCTACAAGACCTTTTATCTCCCTACTGTCCCTCCCATTCACTCTGATCCTCTGATGATGGATTGCTAGAGGTTCCCAGGGTACGTTTGAAAATGTTTGGAGGAAGATCTTTTGCCTTTATGGCTCCTACCCTGTGAAATTTACTACCATGTTGGATACGAGACAGCTTGACCATAGAAGGGTTTAAAAATTCCCTTAAGACACACCTTTTTAGAAATGCCTTTGAAGGCACTTAGGATTTTAAGTTTTATGTGTTGATGTCAGTCATGTTATTTTAATATGTTTTAATGGAAACATAGAAACATAAAATTTGACAACAGATAAGGACTGCTTGGCCCACCTAGTCTGCCCATTTCCCTACCTAATGGATAAGCTGTGGATCCTAATTAACCAACAGCGTACTTCCTTCTACCTCCCCGCTAGAATTGCCTTATGTCTGTTCCATGCATTCTTGAATTCCTCCACTGTTTTTGACTCTATGACCTCCTCAGGAAGGCTGTTCCATAATCTGTGTGAGTATGATGTAAAGGCGCCCTGAGCTATGGATGGGCACCTTGTACAAATAAAATTTTTCTTACTTACATTGTGGTCTCTTTTTGCAGCTCCAGCTTGAGAATTAAGAAATCACAGACTCAAATCTAACTAGAACAACATGCTCACTGAGGGATGGATTAGAGAGTGCCTGTCCACTGAGACATTTAAGTCTACCCTGAAGACATATTTATTTAATCTAGCCTTCTGGGATAATACTTAATTTATGAGACTGCTGCCTATTTTATATATTTAAATATGTTTTATTTAATTGATTATTTATATATGTGTTTGTATTCGAGCTTTGATATTGGAAAAGTGCGTTACAAATAAAGTTTGATTTGATTTGACCTTGAGCTAGCTTCTAAAGCCCAATCCTCGAATGGGTCAGCAGACAGATGACTTTTCAGATAGTCAGCCTGCTAAGCATTTCTCACCATTGTTTTTCTGTGAGACCTGCTCATGGTTAGCATCCATATAACCTGTCCACCCCCATCCACAGAAGCAGATCACAGTGAGGATTCGGGGTAATAGGCAATGGGTAGTGCAGGACTAAAAGCTGAGCTCCCATTTGGAAGACTAGATCATTTGGTGATTGATCCCCTGCTCAATTCAAGCAAGGGATGTTTTAATCTGCCTGGACTGTTGTAGCCTCTCAACAATGAAGCACAAATGTGAAAATTAGGAAAAGAAACATGCTGTATCTTCTAAGCACTTCAAGACATTAAAGATGGCTGGGGGACCCAGGTTGGGCCCCCGTTCTTGGCCCACAACAGCTGGGTATGGAGGGGTCAATGTCAAAGGTTCGAGCCATGTACCCTCCAAAAACAAAAGAAATGTAAAACCAAAACATCAAAGCAACTCTACTCTCAATTTTGGATTACAGAAGACTGCTTTTCAAAAATAGTGCAGCTGCTCAGGTTACAAAGGACAAGAGTATAATTGGGGTTGTTACTTTTCCTCTTGGTTGATGCAATTAGTTGATGATATGTTAATTATAAAGCATTTTGTTTATTTCCTTGATTTGAATGTGCAAGCACTGCTTTTAGTAGACCCTATTGGTTTTGTAGCCATCCATTCTGCTATGGTTAAACTGGTGAACTGTAGCCAGTTGTAATTTTAAGAAGATCTGCAGGTGTAGTACGGAAGTCAAAATTATTTTTCTCTGGCTGGTGAACTTGGAGGTTGTATTAATGAGAGAAGGGTCAGCAGTGGAGGGTGTGTTAAAATGATTTTCAAGTGTCTAAAAAAAGTTGGAAAATATAATCTTTCAACATATCATCTTAAATTTCATTAGTTTTCTGCATTTTTTTCCTTTCATTCTATATTACTCAGGACATTTTCAGGAACACACAGTCTTTATTCCCAAAGATGCTCTGATACCTTTGTTTTTCACTCCATTAAAGTCATGATTCTCTGTTTGCAACATGACAATCTGTTGCTGTGGAAATGATTTCGATCTCACACACAGGATTATGTTTTTTGCAGAAGGCTGAAGGTTCAAGTTTATTTGATATTATGCATAAAGCAAGTTATTACCTGAAAATGAATAACATTTAAAAATCACAGTATTAACAAAGTCAGGCATCATTTTTGATTAAATACAAATCTAGTTGATATGTCAGATGTTGCTACCACATACGAAATCCTTATGAATATATTACTGAATGGAAATAGCATTTGTCTTCCTGTTGTGGACCTACAAAGTTTCCAGTACTAGTCTTAGCCATTAATCTCTAATGTAATTTAACACCTAACAATCAAGCAACACATTTTTAGAAGTTCTTTGGCATTCATTGTCACTAGTTCCATTAAATTAAATCCCAGAGTCAACTGTATTATTTCTTTCCTATGTGCATTCATTTTACATTATAATATATGATGTTCTTTCCCATTAGATACTGTAAGTGTATTATACAAGGACAATGTTATAATTGCACTTATAAAATGTTGTCTGGTCAATTTTGACTCCTCATTGGTCAGGACCCTATCACATGGAACTGCATTAACCTAGCTTATACTCCTGCTGAGAAGGCATGATAGGAGTGTACTAACTGAGAGCACAACCAGTCAGAGTCAAAAAGCAAAATATGCTAATTACATATCCTTAGGATCAAAAAAGTGTACAATGCGTTTCAAACAACACAGCAACATTAAAAAGAAATCATGCAAATACAAAGTATGTCCCACTGCATCACGGCAACATTGCTCAAGAATCACAAACTAAAAGGAAATCCATCCAACAACTTTGAAAAAACACACAGTGCTCCCCACTCACAGACCCAAACCAAAAAATGTCTCAGTGCTGCTCACACAACAAAAACATTTTCAACACCTAATAAAACACAAAATATATTTCAAAACTACGGTTCTACATAACAAAAGAAACGTGCATACATACATCACTAAACTATCAGAAAGAACTTTAGCAAATATTGCTCTAAAACTAATAAATTATCTACATACCTAGAAACAAAGGACAGCTCAAAGTCTATGTCTGCTTGAATGTGAGTGGTCCAGCAGTGCACCTGAATGAGGTCACATGATATCTAATAAATAGGCTAGGCTACCAGGTCTGACTCAGATCACATGGAAAGGGTTACATGTGATAACAGTGAATGCCTAACGGTGATCACCATTATCACGAAGTCAGAGTGGCAAAAACCTTTTTAGCACTCTGACACCCTCAGCGCATGGAACAACAGCACCGGGACTTTCCCCTACTAAAGGATTCTCAGCTGCAGGGGTGTGATGTCGGGGTGAAAGCATGAAAAGTAAAGGTTCGGGCCGGGCACAATTAAATTGCACCAGTGCCCAGACCAGAACCCAGTACCTCACCACCCCAGCTGCAGGCCAACCCTGACACCATGGCACAGCTCGGCAACCTCACTGCAGCACCACCCTTATATCCCTCCTCCCCTCCCAGCCCATGCTTGCCGTGTCAATACTCCCCATGCCCACATGTACATATAGCAACATCCTGTCACCCAATTCGCCCACCCCCACAACCAGTCTCCCTACCCTCCCCATCGCCATTCAGGATTTCACCCTGAAGGCATCATCATTACAGATGGTGCTCTTCACCATGCGTCCACATTACAGGCTACCCATAGAAAGAAAAGGAACTAGGTGGATTGGAGTGCACCATCCACAACAAGTAGTAGGAGTCGGGTGACCCTGGAAGGATTGCAAAGTGTGTTCCTGACTTAGGGCGTCACAGAGCCAACTAGATTAGAGGTAATTCTTGATCTGGAGGTCATGAATGGGGAGCATGTACAGGAAATAATGGTCAGGGAGATCCTGGTGGGAGTGACCATTGCACAGTGTGGTTCCAGTTGGATATAGGCAGGGAAAGCATACTGACTAAGACCAAAATCTTGGATTTTAAGAAGGCAGACTTCAGGAAGATGGATAAAGTGCTAAGGAGCCACTTGGCAGACATCAGAGCAGATATTGGGGTGGAGCAAAAGTGGTTCATCATTAAGAAAGGAATACTGGTTGCCACAAAGGAGCATGTTAGGCTCAGGGGGAAGAAGGGGGTGAAGCGTAGAATGGCAAAGATGATCCAGGGATTGGAAGGCAAGCCCTATGAGGAAAGGCTGAGTGAGCTGGATATATAATCCTTGGAGGACAGGAGGGATGGGTGGACATGATTGAGACCTTTAAGTACTTGAAAGGAATTAACAAGACTCGAGCAGAGGGGATCTTCTAATTAAGAAGAGGAAGGGACACGAGAGGGCACAGACTCAGACTGGAGGGGGGAAGATTCAGGAGGGAGGTAAGGAGACAATTCTTCACGGAAAGGGTGGTGGGCAAGTGGAACACTCTACCACAGGAGATGGTGGCCTGTAAGATGGTGGGCAGTTTCAAGAGGGGATGGACAGGGTGAGGGGGAGGGTAAATCTAAGGAGGGAAGAAGTGGGAGGGGCAGCTGCGAGATGAGGGACTAGCTGCAGAATCGAGCAGACTCGACAGACCATGAGGCCTATTTCTGCTGGCATTTTCATATGTTTGTATGTTCTTAAGAATACAAGGGCCAGAGCATCCAGCTGGTTTCAGTTCTGGGGTTGCCCAGTCAGTAAGGGAAAAGAGTTAGCTTATAGGAATTCAGGAAGACCAAGGTAGATAGGGAAAATTACCTAAGATTGGGTAGTGGGGCAAGTAAGGAAGTCTAGTGAGCTAAGGCACAGAAGGAGGTACTGATAGCTGAAGGAATTAAGAAGGGGGAGAAGGCCTTCTTTTGCTATATAAGCAAGAAAAAGGACATAAAGGATTGGATAGTTAGGCTTAAGAAAGGGAAGGAGTGGGTGGAGGATAATGGGGAAAGCAGAGACACTGAGTAACAGGAAATATTCACTGTCTTTTTATTTTTGCTCTCATCCTTTTCACTTTACTCGCTTGTATGGAATTTATCTGTTTTTTTAAATAAAAAACACACATCATTTAATCTAGCCCACATGCAGATCAGAACCACGCTGCTTGAAGTGCTTCCCCATGTAGCAATCTGTGACCGCCATGGCTCTGTTTTGCTCCTGCAATGCTCGTCCGTGTGCTGTCAGTCACAGGTGTCTTATGAACAAGCGTGGAGCAAGACAGAGTTGTCAAAAGCTTTTCTTATTGATAAACAGTGTGATTTTTTTTGTCCTATTGATTTGTGAGGCACATATTAGAATCACAGTAGTATTAAACATAAATATATGTTTTCTCCTCAGCGTACTATTGCTGTTAAACTTTTTTGTGAGGCAATGTTCTTAGTGTCGGTTAGCCTGCATTTATCTGATTCAGATTGATTCATGTCAGTTGTTTCAGTTAAACAGGGAAAAGGTACATTAGTTATAATTTTTTTACACAGTGTTTGTCTTACAATCATGTATAATAGTGACACTCCTGAATGGTGAATGCTATATGTTAAAGTCAATATGGTGGCATGGGTGGGAGCCGGGGGTTCATAGTATCTGACTGCAGTTATGCATGTTACAGACGTTATGCATAAATATCTTTGAATCCCACTCCTAAAATTGTTTATGGTAGCTTGGTAAAACAGATCGTTCTTTCTGTGTGTTTATGTTATTGATTTAGATCTCTTTTGCATCATGCTGCATCAGTTGCCTAGTTTCACTTCCATTCTTCGCTACCCTGAACTATCACACCATACAACTTTTTGTAATTTTTTCTTTCAATAATGAATATACGCTGTTCTGATTTGTGTCTCTGCCTCTCTTGTATACTCATGTGGCATAAGAGAGCAGTTCAGTTCCTGCTCACCACCGGTTTTGTATGCAGAAGTGAAGTTTGCTAGAGAAAATGCCTGTATCTGATGGAGTATAAGCGTTTATGTTAGGTGACCCCGGTGGATGCATTGCTTTGCTGACCTGCCTAGTGTCAATGCATCCTATAAATGAAATGCTCGGCTGGTATTGTTTGACTTCTGGAGCACATCAGCAATGTAAATGTTACACTGTCCTCTTCCATCAGATGAAAACCCCCAGAGTTAGTGGTCAGAGACACTGTTAAGTGATACATAACCAGCAGTGAAGTTACTGTATCTGATGCAGTGCCTCAGAAATATAAATAGATTTAAAATCTGCAAGCGAATCCCTGCTGTCACGGAACAATTTTTTATTTGAATTGCATTGTGGATATTTCATTGTATTGGTACACTATTGAAGTGGTGCAGAAATTAAATTACATAGAATTAAAAAGACAATAGTTAAGTAAATTAGTGTGTGTGCTGAACCATGGTTTCAACCCTTTTGCTCTTTTTCCGAAAATAAGCTGATCATCTCACACTGTTGTTCTTCAGCATGTAGTGCCTTCATCTACAGTTGTAATGGTTAAAGCAATGGTTCATACCCGCTTGTGGTGTTTGGAACATATGAGAATTGAAAATACATTATCTTAGTAATTAGTTCAGTGAGTGTGATTGGTATAAATGTAAATGGATATTGTCATGTATATGTATGATGTACATTTGTAATGTTTTAAAATAAACTATGGAATAAAATGTGAATTATGTTAGTGTCTTTTTTTTATCTGTTTGTGAGTATTGTTTTTTGTTTGTAATTGGGGACATGCGCATGACTCCCATTAATTCACAGGGAAAGTGCGAACATGCAGCATGGGGAGTCAACAAGATATGTGATGTGACATAAGGGGGAAGTTGAGCTGCAAATTAGGCACCAGCCAAAGTTATTGTGAATCCGTAACAATGGAAACAATTCTTAAATATCTAAAAAAAATGAAGATTACGATTAAAAAATATTTACAGATCAGCCCAGTGGCTCAGAGGGTTGAGGTACTGGACGCCTTACCTCGTGCTACGCCTGAGATTCGGGTTCAGGAATGGCCTCAGGTAGTTGGGGTGCCAGTGTGTGGGGAAGGGGTGGAGCAGGATTGAGCATGCTGGCAGGCAGCTTTCCCCTCCAGAGGGTGGGTTGGTGCCCCCGATAGTTCTGCTCCTACCGGGTGGAGGTCCAGTGGGTAGCGTATGCAGAGGTGGGGCGGCAAAAGTATCCGAAGGTGTAAGGGGCTGAGCTGGTGTCATGGGGTGTGATGCATGCCTCCACATGCTTACATGATCATGTGCCTGGGCCTGGGGGTGAGGTGGAGGGGTGTCTGGGAAGAAATATGTAAAAATTCATATGTGCCTCCATCGCCAGTTGGTGAGAGGAGGCGACAGATACCAAACAGATAGATTAAAAAGAACATAAAAAAATATTTACAGATAAGAAGATTGTAAGTATGGTAGAATGCTGTTAGCCAAAGAAGCAGAAGTTTGGCAATCACTTCCTGATTATGTAGTACTGCTGCTTTTAAATGGTAAAGCTTCTGCTGGGATCATTGAGTGCCATACTGCAGATCAATTTGAAGACCTGATTATACTGCGGAGTTACCGTGGTACTATTTACTGGTTTATTTACCTGTTGGAATCCATGAAATAATGAACATGTGATGTAAGCAGAGAGAAAATCAATTTAACTGCAGATACTTGCTGAGGATGAAATGGGTCAGGCAACCGTGTTTAAGATTACCTCAGCTGATTTGGAGGGGACACTGTTGGAAGCACATCTGACAGCATCAATTAACCAGTTAACAAAGGGTACATAGCTAATAGGGGACAGTGGCCGAGGGGGACTGAGGGGAGGGTCGATGATAGCATAGGACCAAGGGGGTTGGGGATCACAGGTCATGGGGGGTGGAGAGGTCATGGGGGAAAAGCATAGAGACATAATTAGGCAAGGAAGGACAGACATTAGCAATGTACAAGGAAGTAAAAAGGGGAGGGATGTAACAAGCAGGGGGAGGGGTGTGTACTAGTGTTGTGGGATTCCATTCTGAAGGGGATCAGATGCTGCAGCAAGTGGGAAAGACATAGTCTAATATACTGCAGGTTGAGTCTATTCCTGGACTGATGGTGGGCCGGGCAGGACAGGCCATTCTCAAGTGCACAGGGAGGGGGCAGAAGAAAGCGTATGTTGTGGTGTACATAGGCACAAATGACCTGTTGAGGGAAACAGTGGCGGTGGTAAAGGGGAGACTTGAGGAACTGGGGAAGCTGTGCGGGGAGGTGGGGGAATCAGTAGTCTTCTCAGATGTGCTGCCAGAACCCTGTGCAAGAACTGCAAGAAAGGAAAGGATAGGGGAGTTCCAACATCTGGTTGCAGGACTGGTGCCATACCAAGGGGTATAAGTTAGTAGGAGGCTGGGGCAGAACCTGGGACAATAACGACCTGTATGCAGGGGGCAGGCTACATTTGAGTGGGGAGGGGAAGGGAGTGTTGAAGCAGGGTATGGAGTAGTACATAGCAACAAGGGTAGCTTTTAAATAAGAAATGGGGTGGTAAGGGGAAAGCTGGTAGGCAGGGTTTCCAAAGAGGAGAACCAGATGAGCCTACCCCCAAGCTATAGGGGAGGAAATCAGGGTAGGAGCAATAGAGAGGGTTCATCGGGGCGGAGTGGGGATAGGAGAAGGGTGGAGGGTACTGTCACTAAATGTGAGGAGCCATGGAAACAAATCAGCTGAACTTCAGGCTCTCTTGGCAGTGGGGCAGGTGGACATTATGGCCATAACAGAACCTTGGGCTACCTAGTATCAGGACTGGGATATGATGATCCCTGGATACAGGCTGTTCAGAAAAGACAGGGCAAACAGAAAGGCGGAGGTGGCAATCTATGTAAGGGAAGGCATAAGGTGCATAAGGGAAGAAGGGGAGGAAGACAGGATAGAGGCCCTGTGGATACAGTTTCAGGATCCAAAGGGCAGTATACTGAGGATGAGGGTGGTGTATAGAGCACCAACTCAGGGGGTGGAGCTAGACAGGGAGTTGGCGGATCGAATTAGGAGAGTCTGCAGGAAGTGAAACACAGTGGTGGTGGGTGACTTCAACCTACCTGCGGTGGACTTGAGCACACATACCACCACATGTGATAGGGAGCAGGTAATACTGGAAGCATTCCATGATAACTTCCTGGTACAGTTAGTGTGTGAGCTAAATTGTTTGGGAAGAACTCTGGACCTTGTGCTGTCGAACGGGGAAGCCTTTAGGTACCTGGAGGTGGAGGACTCTCTAGCTGGGAGTGATCACCACTCAGTGTGGTTCACACTCAGAATGGGGAAGCAAACTGGTGGTTCAGGCACCAGGGTGATTAGCTTCAGGGGGGAGACTTCAACAAGATGGTGGAAATCCTGATAAGGCATCTGGAAGGAATCCAACCCACCATGGATGCCAATCAGAAATGGAGTATTATTAGGGCAGGGCTTGCAGAGGTTAATGGGACATGTACTAGGGTACAGCATAAGAAGGGAAGGGCAAAGCAGCCCAGTTGGCTGACCAAGGAGGTAGTGGAAGGGGTGAGAGCCAAGAGAAGAGCTTTTCAAAGATTCAAGAGATCAGGGAGAGAGAAAGATGGGGATAAGTATACAAAGAAATCCAGGGAGGTTACAAAACTTGTCAGAGCCACCAAGGCATCCAGAGAGCTGAGGCTGGCACAGGGCATCAAAGAGGGAGAAAAGGACTTGTTCAGATACATTGGTGAAAGAATGAAGAACAGGGACCAGTTAGTGAGAATTACAAAGGATGGGGGTGGGTAGAGAAGGTGGAGGAGCAGGCAGAGGCACTGAATGAGTACTTCTGCTATGTATTCACAGTTGAGAGGGGGTGACGTCCGGCCTGGTGGCACTGAGGGTTGAGGCGTTGGACGCCACACCTCTCATCATGCCAGCAACTCAGGTTCAGGAACGAGCCCATGCCATCGGGGGTCGGCAGGGGAGAGAGAGGATTGAGTGTCCAATGGACAGCTCTCCTCTCCCGGGAGGGAGGGGGGGCACTCGCTCAGTGCTTGACCGGCCCGGATGCATAGCAAGCACAGGAGCATGCAAAAGAGGGTTGGGAGTGGCAGATGTTGGTTAGAATGCTTTGACATCAGGGCACCATCCACTTCCTCAGAAAGGAGGAAAACACACTGCCAGAGCACGGGTAGATGGAGCACCAGTACCAACCCTAATTACGACTGCCTGCCTAACCACCGGGGGACCTGACAAGACATTGAAGTTATCAAAGTGTTGGGGTCCCATCCCATACCCACTTGGGGGGTATATCCATGGCTCCATGGGGGAACCCCTGGGGATTCAAGTAAGGCAAGTCGTGGGATGGTACCTAGGTGTCTCCCGAAGAAGCGTAGCTCTGGGGTGAGGGAGGTGGACAAATAGAAAGGTAAAAAAAAAAGAGTGAGAAACAGATACTTCATGTGAGTGATGGATTGGATAGGTAAGGGAAGGGGTTGACAGATGGAGAAATTACAGTGGGAGGAGTATTTGAAGGGCTAAGGGCACTGAGGCTGGGCAAGGCACCAGGACCTGACGGTATTCACCGTAGGGTACTCAGGGAACTGGCAGGGAGCCTGGCAGGACCACTGGCTGACCTGATCAGTACCTATCTGCACACAGGGTGTGTACCACAGGGCTGAAGACTGGCCCATGTTGTGCACATTCACAAAGGTGGACCAAGGGATGATCTAGGTAAATACAGTCCAGTGAGCCACACATCAATTGTGGGGAAGCTCATGGGGACAATCCTTAAAGAGGGACTGGTGACATTTTTGGAGGACAATATTCTACAGGACAAGCAGAAACACGGGTTTGTCTCGTGCAGATCCTGCCAGACTAACCTGATTGAGTACTATGATTGGGTGACCGGGGAGTTGGACAGAGGCCATGCAGTGGATTTCCTGTACTTTGACTTCAGCAAGGCTTTTGATTCAGTGCTGCATGAGATTCTAGGGGGAAGGTGGAAGATGTAGGGGTGGGTACAAAAATGTTCAGATGGATCATGAACTGACTGAAGGGCAGGCAGGAAAGGATGGTGATGGAAGGGAAACTCTCATCACCAAGAACGGTAACAAGCGGAGTGCCACAGGGATCGGTATTGGGGCCAGTGCTGTTTGGGTACATGACAATTCGCTCCCGACAATTCGTAGCGCGACTATTGTTCGACATCCACCCGCCGTCATTATGCTCCTACGACACCATGTAATGCCAACTCGCCCTCTTACTTGTAAAATACTGTTCCACCATTCAACATGTATTGCTGTAAGCTCGCACCTACAGTTGTGGAATCATTCCGAAAGCGTGTCAAATGGTCGTGCAAAACTAATAATGTAGTGGAAGCTTTCCACCGTGGCATGCAGACTGTGTTATGCATGTCACATCCTACAGTATGGAAATTTATTGATGGGCTGAGGGGAGTGCAAAGAAAAAGGGATTCAGAAGTGGAACAGATACTGGCAGGGATTCCACCCATAGCTTCACGGAGAGTGTACAGAGACAATGTTGTAAGACTCGCCTGTATTTTGGAGAAATGTGCAGATCGTACTAACGAGGAGTTTTTGCGAGGAGTAGCACATAGTTTTGAATATTAATGACTGCATTAAATTGATTTTAAAGTTTTGAAATAAAGTTTTCCTTTAAGAAAATGAACTTGCAATAGAGTGGCTGGGTAACCATGGCAGCTATGGACGTCGACGCCTTACAACGTCCCACGCTGAGCCAGATGAGAGTTGCACATAACCTGGTAAGAAATATTTATTTGGGATCGTATACTGTTATTACTTTGGGAGCGAATTGTCGTAGGCAAATGATTGTCGCAGGAGTGAATTTGCATAGGGAAGAATTGTCGGGAGCGAGTTGACGTGGGGAGAGTTGTCGGGAGCGAATTGTCGTGTTCCCGTGCTGTTTGGGATATTCATAGCAGATATATCACACGGGACCCATAGTAAGATCAGTCTGTTTGCAGATGATACCAAGATGGGAGCTGTGGTAGATGACATTGAGGGGTGGAGTGGACTGCAGGGGGACCTGACCAAACTACAGGAGTGGTCAGAAACATGGCAGTTTGGGGTTCAATGCCAAGAAGTGCAAGGTAATGCACTTTGCAGCTAAGAGCCAGAGGAGGAGCTATCAGCTGGGCGGGGTACAGTTGGAAAGCACAGAGGAGGAAAAGGACCTGGGGGTGATTATAACATGGAATATGAACAACTTGGCTGAGTGCAGGAAGGCAGCAGTGAAGGCCAACAAGATGCTGGGCTGTATCGCAAGGGGTATCTCATCTAGATGCAGTGGGGTGATCCTTCCCTTGTACAGGGTGGTAGACATGTAGAACACTCAACCCGAAGAGGTGTTTTTTTGTAGGATGGTGGGCAGCTTCAAGAAGGGATGGGACAGAGTGAGAGGGGAAGGACGGGGGGTGAAGGAAGGGTGAATCATCCGCGTGCTGAGGGGATAGCTGCACAACCGAGCAGACTCAATAGACCATGTGGCCTGTTTCTTCTGGCAATTCATATGTTCGTAACTGTGGACCCCTCTTAATAGTACAGAGTCTGGACTTTATAGGGTAAGGGAGTTTCCCTATTGTCATGCCAACATTCTCTGTGTTTAAAAAAAAACAAACATGCAATCTACACCTGATGCACCTGGAAAGACCCCGTTATAGCTTAGTGTGCATGTCCTGATCATACCAACATGCAGTTCTGTCAGCTTAAGCAGGCCTAATGATCTAGTGGTTCTGCTCAAATGTGCAGCTAGCAGCCTAACATTGCAGCTAGCTTCCTCATCCTCCCCGCCACCCTATCTGATATCCACCACCCACCCCATCACTCTGTCCCACCCCCTTTTAAAACTGCCCACCATCTTACATGGTACCACCTCCTCGGGCAGACTGTTTCATATAGCCACAACTCTATATGTGAAAAAAAGTTTCTTCATCTCTCACTCCTACAGTATATCTTTTCCCATCGAGTCTGAGAGCATGACCTCTCGTGTCCCTCCCTCTCCTCAACTTAAAGACCAGTTTCTGTATTTGCCTTGTTTATTCCCTTTGTTCATTTGCTCTGATCCCTCCTATCCTCCATTGTGTTCATATTTAACTCACTCAATCTGTTTTTGTATGATTTATTCTCCAATCAATGGATCATCCTAGTTGACTGGTGCTTTACTCCCTCCGGTAATCTGACATCCTTCTTCATGAATGAACAGCAGTACTGCAAGTGTGGCCTGACTAGTGACATGTGCTGCAGATGCAGGATCAGGTATATTCTTCTGTATGAGATTCCTTTTGCAATACACACCAGCATCTTTTTGGCTTTAGCTGCTGCTTTCTTTCACTGTGCTGAGTTCTTCATATTCCCCGTTACAACCACCCCTATATTTTTTTCATCCTCAGTGTTTCTTATGTGAATCCCTCCTAACTGGTTGCCCTTTCTTGAGTTTCTATCTCTGAAGTGCAGAACCTTGCAATTATTTGCATTGAAACCTAACTGCCATGTTACTGACCACTCCTCCAGTTTAGTCAGGTTATCCTTTAGCACCTGCCACCATACGATGTCATCCACCACTACCCCATCTTGGTATCATCAGCAAACATATTGATATTATTACTGATGCCATGTGAAACATCTGCTATGATTATCCCAAACACTAATGGTCCCAGTACCAAGCCCTGCATTACCCTGCTTTGCACAGCCCATTGTGAATGAGTGTGGACCCCCACCACCACTTGTTGCTGCCTCCCCTTTAATCAGTTTATGATCCAGTTTACCATCTTTGTCCTGACCCCAACATATTCCAACTATCACCCCAATCATCCATGAGGCACAGAATTAAAGGCCTTGCTGAAGTTCAAATACAGGACACCCTCATGGCCCTCTGTTTCAGAATTGCCAACATTATTTTTCATACAATGGTTGTGAGTCTTACTGGTTTGTAATTTTCTGGTTCACAATTTTGGCCTCATACAGGGAAGTACTGAACTAATCTGCCAGTGGCTTCGCCAAGATCTCTGCCTGTTATTTCAGCATCCTTGGGCGAATGCAGTCTGGCCTTGGTGCCTTATCTACACTCAGTGCATTAAAATCATCCAGCAACAACTGCCTTTCCTGTCTTGCAGAGAAGAGTCTCCTCTGAATTTCAGTTATATTCCTACACTAGTATGGTGCATAGTGTCTCACAATTGTTCCTGAACCTGTGTCACTGACACTTCAAGTGGTGGTCTTCCAGCTGCACCAGTGTGCCTCCTGATATTATAATCGTAATTGCACTGTTAAAATTAGTTCCAAAGAAATTTGTTTTTTGACACAAGACCAGATTTCAGGTCAAGAAGGTTCTACATGTTTATTTGTACAGAGAATGGGCAGCGAGGTTTCCTAGATCAGAATAATGATGGATTTCATGGTGACAGGACTATCAAATAGAGACTGGGATTTTCCATAATCAAGTTTGTCTAGGAGTGGGGATATCCTAGGACTGATACAGGGTGCCTTCCTGAAGCAGCTGGTCAGTGAGGACACACAGGTGGGAAATATACTTGATGTGGTCCAAACCAATTGATTTAGATTAGAACAAATTGAGTGAGTACCAGCCTGAGAGATAATGACCACAGCACAGTGTGCTTCAAACTAAGAGCATTACATGAGTTACTGAAACCACCATGAATGTTGTAGACATCAGATCTGCAGATTTCCCCATGATGAGGGAGATATAACGAGTGGAATTAATAGGATGGGAGTTGATGGAGAGAGGGCAGATGATATTATGGAAAATACCAAGTGGGGGGGAGGGGTTGTTCATTAAAGTGACAGATGTGTATGGAGCGTTATGAATTCCAAAAGAAGGTGGAGGCCGACGATGAGTTTGAATAGGAAAGTGAGGTAAGCAATATAGTAGATGAAAAGAGCACTCATGGAAGATAAGAGGATGCAGAGGAAAGAAGTGATGAATCATTTGAATGAGAAAATGAGGAGGTGGAATTGAGTACATTCTTTTGGTAGTTAGTGGACAGGAGAAATGTAAGGCATAGGATATTAAGGATAAAGGTGTTGGGGGAATGTAGTTATGTACTGACATGTCTGCCTGTGTTTACACCAGGATATCTGATAGCCCTTGAAGTTCCCAACCACTTTTGTGTTTCCCTTCATACAGACCCATATAATCTGCTAAGGCATCTGTTCATAATGGTGATCCATCTGAGCTTGACTCCTGTACACTGCTCCCACCTTCAGTATTCCATTGTTATATTCTTGCAACTGCACCCATAGGGCATCTGCCATAGGGCATAGGGTATCATGTGTTGATACACAAGGTGTGGTGGAAAGGATAAGAAGGGACTTTGCAAGGTTGGAGAAATGGTCAAAATTATGGCAGAATAGATTCAATGCAAAGAAGTGCAAAGTAATGCACCTGGAAAACCAAAACCCTGGGGAAAATTACACAATGATGGTGGTGGTGGGGTATTAACAAAAACCAAAATGGAAAGGGACCCAGGGGTATGCATATCAGATGATAAAAAGGTAAGCAAGCAATGTGAGAAGGCAGTAAGGGGGGATACTGGGATGTGTAGGGAGGGGCATCACCCGTAGAAAACAGGAAGTTGTTATCCCTCTGTACAGACAGTTGGTGAGACCCCATCTGGAGTACTGTGTGAAGTTTTGGAGACACCATCTCCATGAGGACATAGACAGGATGGAGGCAGTCCAGAGGAGGGCAACTGAAATGGTGCAGGGTCTGCACAAGAAGCCATAAGAAGAGAGACTAAAGGAGCTTAATGTGTATATCGTTGAAATGAGGGAGAGTGGGGATTATGATATAAACTTTCAGGTACTTCAAGGGAATCAAAAGAATCCAAGAGGATAGCATATTTCAGAAAAACAGTTGTGCAAGAAGAAAGTGGCACAATTTGAAGATAAAGGGGTATGGCTCAGGGGCAATGTCAGGAAGTATGTTTTTCACAGAGAGCATGGTCTTCTCAAGGAACGGCCTTCCCGAGGTGGTCATGGGGTCAAAAACAGTGGGGGAATTCAAGACTGAATGGGACAGACATAATGCAATTCTGGTGGTGGAGGAAGGGAAGAAGTAGGCTAATGGTTAACTAGGATCTGCAGCTTATCCAATGTGTATGGGAAATGGGCAGTTTAAGTGGGACAAGCAGTCCTTATCTGCCATCAAAGTCTATGTTTCTCTGTCTTCCTTTCTCATCTTTCCTTATACATGTTATCCTCTCCCTCATATAGATTGCCATGCCCCATCACCTTCCTCTTAGCCCTGTCCTTCTGATGCACATACTGTTACTCCATCCAGATAGTACACCATCCTGGGATTCTGGACTCCTATATGCATAACTTTGCATTTCTTGGCTTTGAAGCCATGTTGCCAGATCCTGGACCACCTCCCCAGCTTTTCCAGATCTTCTGTTAGGTCCTGTATCCCTTCAGCTGTGCCCACTCTCCCACATAGCTTGGTGACATCAGCAAATAGGCACATTTTGCTCTTAATGCCATTCCCAATGTCATTGGTGAAGACATTGAACAACACCGGCCATAGCACCAAGCCCTGCAGAACCCCACTGGTTACCTCACTGGTGCCAGATAACTCTCCCCCCACAACCACTCTCTTGTTTCTGTCCCTCATCCAGTTTTCCACCCATCTGATCATCTTTTCCCCAATCCCAAGAGCCACCAATTTCCTGATCAACCTTTTGTGGAGCAGAAAGACAAAGGCCTTGCTGAAATCAAGACAGAGGATAACTACCACTTGGCCCCTGTCTACTGTCTTGGTTACACAGTCAAAGAAGTCAATCAGATTCATTTGACATGATCTCCCCCAACCCTATGAACCCATGTTGCCTCGCATCCTGGAGACCATACTCCTCTAGATATTCCACCACCCTTTCCTTCAGTATGGTCTCCATGAGCTTGCCCACAATGGAGTTTAGACGGACTGGTCTGTAATTCCCTGAGTCATCCTTGGGATCCCTTTTGTGGAGAAGCACTACATGTGCTGTTCTCCAGTCCTGTGGTTCCACACCCGACTCTAGTGAACTATTAAATAGGTCTGCCAGTGGCCCTGACAGCTCCTCAGCCAGTTCCTTTAGTACCCTTGGATGCACTCTCTCTCTGGGCCTGGTGATTTCTCCAGATTCAATGCCAGCAGCACCTCCCTCACTTTATCCTCCTCTATCACTACATCTGTGTTTCCCTCCCCCCCACTCCTCTTTTCCCTCCTGAAGGCTCTGGTCTGTCCTTCTCCATGGTGAAGATGGTACAGACGTATTCATTTAGTATCTCTGCTTTTCCCCCATTATTCTCCACCCACTCCACTCCTTTCTTAAGACTAACAATCCTCTTCCTTCTTGTCCCTTTTCTCACTTATACAGTGAAAGAAAGCCTTCTTCTCCTTCTTAATTCCTTCAGCTATCTGCTGCTTATTCTATGCCTTTGTTCGCCGGACTTCATTACTTGCCTCACTAGCCAACCTTAGGTAATTTTCCCTATGCAGCTCTCTTTTTATCTTCCTGAATTTTCTATAGGCCAACCTCTTTTCCATTGCTGCCTGGGCAACTCCAGAACTGAACCTACATGTAGATGTTACTTCAACTACAGCCTACCTCCTCCTGTCTCATTTTATTTGCTCCACATATAGGTTTGTTGCATATTTGATGGCTTGTTTGTATTTTCACCATTTTTCTTCTATATATCCTTCATATCTATTTGCTAGTGCATTCCACATGCACTCTCCCATTTTTTCATAACGAAACCCTTCTGAAGTCCAGTACCCTTGCTTCTGCATGGCTTGACCACATGCATGTGTTTATCCTGAATCATACTGTTTTGCTGTTCTCTTGCTTTCTTATGGTTACCCACTTCTAAATATTCTTTTGTTTTCTCCATTTCTCCTATTTAACAACTAAAATTCTTAACCTCTCTCTCTCTCTCTCTCTCTCTCTCCACACCAGAACATTCCCTGAAATATGGAAAACTGCCACTGTGACCCCAGTCCACAAAAGTGGGGATAAGACCTGCCACTCTAACTACCGCCCAATCTCCATATTGCCACCACTATCCAAGGCCCTGGAGCGTATTGTTGTAGACCAGCTCACTGATTATTTGGACAAATATAATACTCTGTGCACACAACAGTACGGTTTTATAAAAGGGCATAGTACCACCATTACCCTGCTTGAATTTACTGGTGCACTGTATAGTTCCCTTGATAAAGGTCTTCTTACTGGGGCTGTCTGCGTCGACCTCTCGAAGGCATTTGACACGGTCCATCATCAGCTGCTGTATGACCAACTACTCCTTGCTGGCCTGGCACCAGACTCAGCCCGTTGGTTAAGGAGCTACCTTGACAACTGCTCTTAAAGAGTAAAAATTGCCAATGCTATCTCGGACACCTTGCCTGTCCACTCCGGAGTCCCTCAGGGATCCATACTGGGCTCTCTCCTTTTCAGCCACTTTTTAAACTCCCTACCACAATCCTGCTAGGAATAAATCATCCTGTATGCGGATGATGCTGTTGTCTTTTCTACGCACAAGGACCTTTCATCACTACAACACAGCCTCCAACTCAGATTCAGTGCCGTTGAAATATGGTTCTCCAATCATAAACTAGTCCTCAATCACAAGAAAACCAAGTCATTGCTATTCTGCATTTCACATAACCATTACAAGCAACGCCCCCTTGCCATCTCCACCAAGCAGGGGACTGTCCTTGAACAAGTTTACTCATTCAAATACTTAGGAATTCTGCTTGACCCCAGTCTCTCCTATACAGCTCACATTGAAAGCGTGGCTAAAGCTGTCAACACATGCCTTGGATTACTCTACAAGCACAGGCAGCACCTCACCTCAGAGGCCCTGAAGATTGCTGTCCAGAGCTCTGTGGTGTCAATTATTGATTATGGTCTCATTACCTATGGCACCACCATGATATCCGCCCTCTGACGTATATAACAACTACACTCAACAAAGCATGCCGACTCACAACTGGTGCCCACCGCCTCAACCACACCTGTGCCCTTTATGAACAATCCGGATGGCTCCAACTCTCCAACCATACAAAGTATCTCACATGTGCCATGGCGGGAAAAATCAACCTTGGCCTCACACCCCCCAGTGTTACTGCCTTGTTACATCAAAACCCCAACTGACAGAACACCAGGAGCTCGCCAATCTAGATTTTACAAGTTTCTCACTGTTGAACTACACGGGGCCAATGCTCCTTCGCCTATAGGACTCCTCTATGGATGAATGGTCTCAGCCACACCATTTCCTTTGCCTCAACACTAGGTCTGTTCAAAACCAGGCTCTGGGGCCATCTCATAGCCTCTAGCTCTTGTGACTGCCTCTCCTAGCTGATAACCTACACAGCTGTAATCCTAACTTATATACTGCTAATCCCCAGGCCCCCCCCAGTCTCCCGCCCCCCAGCTCCTGAGGCGCCACTTCAAATCTCAGGTCTTCATACCACCTCATTAGTCTCTCCTTGCCCCATTATAGCACTTATCCCCCCACCCTGCCCCTTCTTCTCTTCTATCACGCCTTCCCATTTATTTTTTGACAAATGCCTCTGGCTGCATCTTCATCCTCCCCTCTTCTCTCATCCCTGTTTCTCTGCAACCCCCGGGCGCCTGACCCTACCCATTCGTTGTGGGCACATGTGTCCTAGCTGTGTTCACAATTTTACTATAGCTGCCTCTGTTAACTACCTACACTTCTGCTCCTCATCTACACCTTACTCTTCCTATAATTGACCCCTTTCAATAGCACTGTTGTACATGAATTGTTTGCTGTTATTTCACTGTTGCTTCCTTGTTGTTTGTTATTTGTGACATGGAACTTTGTAAAAGAGCCTTGGCTCAAAGGTACTTGTAATCCTAGAGTAAATAAGTACAAAAATTTCAGTTGACCATATACAATATTGCTCTCTGTCACAGTACTTCTCAGGGGGTTGTGAAACATGCTGTTAACATAGGCACTAGGTACGCTTTATTGTTGTATTGTATTGTATGGGCTAGATATTCAAAGTGGTTGCACCTGGCGTAACTGAGTTGCACCAGCGAAACCCCAGAAATGCACCCCAGGGCAATATTCAAAAGGGGGAATTGTGCAGCACAATTCCCTATGTGCTGGGGCACAAAGATAATGTATGCCTCACATCTTCATGGGGCGTGCCCATGCATATGCGGCACATCCCGATATTCAGCCCAGGATGTATGTGCGGCGCATATGCTGGCACAACCCTGAGATGCGCCACATACCAGGGCACAAAGTTGAGCCCGAAATATATGGCTCAAATGGTAGCCACCCACAGGTGAGCTGCCACAATGCAAGGCGCATCACAGCAGCTGACAGCCATAGGTGCCCCCCCAGAACACTGTGCTCAAGCACTCAAACATGTCCCTGGTAGTCCAGTGGATCCCCCCTTCCTGCCCATAACCCCAATTGCCCGAAATAATATAATATAATTTCCCTGGTAGTCTAGTGGTATGCCCCACCCCTCCCATTGCTCCAATGCCCATAATAAAATAATATTATGTACCTGGTAGTCTAGTGGTACCCCCTACCCCCCACCCACACAGGAAGCCAGCCCACCCAGCCTTCCCCCATCATTGGCGGGCAGCAGCAAACCCACCCGCGTACCTCAGCAGCTGCCCGCTGCACGACAGTGTACCGTATGGGCTACCAGGGATTATTATTTCAACTATTTCACGCAATTGGGGAGTCAGGCCAGGAGGGGGGACCCACTAGACTACCAGGGATTATTATTTCACTTATTTTGTGTGATCGGGGAGTTGTTCATGGAGGGGGGGACCCACTAGACTACCAGGGATTATTATTTCATTTATTTTGTGTGATCAGGGAGTCAGGCAGGGAGGGGGGGACCCACTGGACCACCAAGGAGTGTATACTTCATACTACTAGAGCTCATTGGCACAGGATGGAGTGGGGGCACCATACGCATTTTGCTGGCCAGCCCTGCACAACACATGCAAATAGGGCCATCATTTATTTCTTTATTTGCTTTTGATTACCGGGTAAGCACACTAGACAGCTAAGTGCCTATTTTCAGGTGCGACCCGGGAGGATTACAAGGTACATACAATCAGCAGCAACAGGAAGAGTCCAAGTAACATAGAAGAACATTAGGCATAACAAAGATTAAAGGATAACTAACAGGATATTTAGATATCATCATAAGATTCATAATAGATTAATTCGGTAGATAACATCATAGCACAGAATAGCACAGAATAGTACAGACTTTTCAACAGGGCAGTCAGCATAAGGTATGCATTTCCCTGGGGGGGCAAGGTAGTTAGTGGGTGAAGAACAAAAGTGCAGGAGAGAGACCTGGAGAAACATAGGGATAGATTTGGCATGGTACCCCACTGGGGCAGGTGGGCAGGGAGTCAGCCCAGTCCGAATTTGACAACTATTGTTATATCAGCCAGTTACCAGGGTAGAAGTACTTTTTAAAAGGCTGGAGCCACATCCCCATCAGTATGAAACTGGGAAATAAGTGAGCCTCAGTAGGTGGACTATGCGGCACAGAGACAGGCTGAGGGAGATTTCAGGAAGCCCCACAGGGAGGCTTTAAAACAGGGATGGGAGGAGGAGGAGGAGTGGATTAAGGCACAAAGGGAGTTCCACACTCTCGGGGCGAAGGTGGTGAAGGCCCAATCACCCACTAGGGTACAGGTTTTTTGCACCAGGCGGTCCTGCGACTCCCTAGACCTTAAGTGGTAGGTTGGGATTCCATGTTTCAGGGATAGGGTGAAGGCAGGCGGGGTAGCCATTCTGACGATGCTGTCGATGAAGTTGCCGAGGACAAAGGTGCGGTGCTTTTCCGGGGAGAGCCACTCCAGTAGCGTGTAGAGATCACAGTGGTGCATTAGGCAAGGGGCCGAGAGTGCAAAGCGGCAAATGTTATTGTAAGCAGTGTCTCATTTTGTGAGACTAGATTTAGGGACAGGTGCAAAGGATACAAGCCCATTGCAGAGTGTTGATAGGAGAACCCCCTTGGCTAAGGCCAGTCGTGCAGCCGGGGTGAGGCAGCTTTTTGCTCTATAAGCAAGTCCGAGCTTGCCATTGGTTGCTTTACATATGCTCCGAATAAGAATAAGGGGTTAGAGGATGTAAGCTGTTAGTTAACTAGGATCTGCAGCTTATCTGTTAAGTAGGAAAATGGGCAGACTAGGTGGGCCAAGCGGTCCTTATCTGCCGTCAAATTCTATGTTTCTATGTTTCTATGTAGGTAAGATCCAGTAGCGGGTCAAGGGTGACTCCCAGATACTTGACAGTATCCACTGTCTGCAGGAGGGAGCCATCTACCCCATAGATCTTTAGTGGAGCAGGGCAGGTTTTTGTCTTGAACAAGGAGCCAAATAGCATGGTTTGGGTCTTTTTTAGATTGATGGTCAGCTTATGGTCTTCAAGCCAGGTCTGAATATGCATAAAGTCAGAGTTTAGCCAGGAGTTAATGGCAGAGATGTCTGGGGAGCTGGCCAGGAAGACGAGGTTATCTGCATAAAGTGTTGTATGCCCTTGGGCAGTGATGGAGGGGAGTGAGTTAATGAAAAGGGAGAACAGAATGGGTCCGAGGACAGAACCCTGGGGGACCCCACAATTAACTGAAGAGGGTTTAGAGAGAGTACGGTTGAAGTTAGTGTATTGCTGCCTGCTCAACAGATAGTTTGAGAACCAGGCAAGGGAAGGAGAGGAGAACCCAAGGGACTGAAGAGTGGAGCAGAGGAGGAAGTGATCAACGCGATCAAAAGCCTTTGAGAGATCCACGAAGATGGCTCCGGTGAGATTGCCTTGATCAGCAGCAGTCCTGATCCCTGAGGTACCCACAGCAAGAGCTGTAGACATGCTGTGTCCTTTTCTGAAACTGTGTTGTGCAGGGAGAGAAGGTTGTAAATCTGAAGGCATTGTGAGAGCTGAGTGGCAACTACCTTTTCTAGGAGCTTGCATAACGCCGACAGAAAAGCAATGGGTCTGTAGTTCAGGATATCTTTGGGGTTGCCTTGTTTGAAGACAGGGACAACCTTGGCCACCTTCCATATGTCAGGGATGATCCCTGAGATTAGGGAAGTGTTGAAGATATGCGTTACAGGCCTAGCAAGGAGGGATGCCCCCAGCACGAGCAGTTTAGGTTCAAGGCTGTCGGACCCCATCCTGCTATGGGGGGAGAGACCAATAAGGAGCTTCAGGGTCTCCATTACCGAGACCTGTTTAAGGTAGAAGGGAGGTCCGGGGCTGTGTCCACTCAGGGAGGGACCAAGAGACTTTGGGGTAGGGGACTGGGAAGGGGGAGCAGACAGGTTGGAGAACCTGAAGTTAAAAGAGTTAGCAATAGTGAGGGGGTTATTGCAACTGACCCCGCCGATAAGCATGTCAGTGATCTGAACTCTAGTGGACCCCCCCGACCGTGTTTTTAATGTTTTGCCAAAAACTCCTTGGACTACTGGCAGAGGATAACAGGGCTGATTGGCAGAACTCACTCTTGGCTGAGCGGATGGCTCTTTTATAAATTTTTCAGAGCTGCTGATATTATAAAAGGTCATTATTGTTACTGGAGGTCTTGTATCTCTCCCAGCATTTGTCCCTGCTCTTCATGAGGGAGAATAGGCTGCCATGGAGCCATTTTGTGACAGTACCCCTCACCCTCCTCCTGGTGAGGGGGGCATGTTTGTTTTGCAAGGGGACAAACCCAGCCATGAAATAGTCCAGAGGTTCTGCAGGTTCATTTCTGGCTAGAACCTGCGACCAGTCAGTTTGCTGTAGGTCTGCAAGGTAGTTGTTTAGGTAACATTTTGAAGAATCCCTCAACTGGATCACTTTACTGGGGATTTTGGGTGAGGAGATGCCCCATATGCAAAAGGTTGGAGAGTGATCCAAGATGACATCAGGGACAATACCTGCGGATACTATTCTGTCTGGTCTATTGCTTAGAACCCAGTCAATAAGGGATCCATTATCCCCCAGAGAGGAATGCCTTGTGGGTTCTGTCATGAGTTGGCTGAGGGCAAGGCCCGAGAGTAGGGGATAGTATTGTTTGGAGTTGAGCCCCAACCAATTTAGATGAAAGTTACCCAGGATTAGTACCTCATTTGAGCCAGCCTTGTCGATAATGGCGTCAAGTAGTGTGGAGAGTCCAGGCACACCACCCTTTGGAGGGCTGTAGGCACAGACCAGGTGTAGCTTTTTTGTGTAACCTAGCAGGAGAAGGGCATGCATGAACTCACATGTTGAGGATGTATGCTGTGCATGACCTATGATGGACACATTCAGGTGCACCTTGTAATAGAGGAGCACCCCGCCCCCATGCTTGTTCCCTGCCCTGTCATGTCTGATAAGGCTGTAGCCCGGAAGGGTACACAAGGACTCAGGGATGTGAGGCTTCAGTCACATTTCCAAGATCCCCAAGATATCTGGTTTGTAATGTGCCACCCAGGCAGTAAGTTCTGCTAGGTTGTGTAGGATACTCCGGCTGTTCAGGTGGGCAAATTTCAAGCCTTTGGCAGAGAGCCAGGCCGGGTGGGACTTGAAAGTGGGCCAGTTGGCTTGCAGTCCAATGAATTTGGCCATGCCCCCAATAGGAACAGGGAGGACTTTGAAGCCAGCCCTGAGTGCTGCAGATAACCGCTGATACCGGGCAAGGGAAATTCCAGGGGAAGAGTGCAGCATCCAAGGGAAAGCAGGAGGTAAGGCCAGGCAGGCTGTGAGAAGGAACTCTGCAGGCACCAACGTACTAGCTACTGCTTAGTTACGAAACCCCCTGAGGCAGCAGCATAGGAGTGTAACTACAGGACAGTATATCTAGGGAGCTCCAAGGGGACTGCTATTACAGCAGCCCTAGGAAAGTCTAAGCAGTAGTTGACTGCTGAAATGAGGCAGAAGGGCGGCCACTAGAGGAGAGAGCAGATAAGCTGCTTATGGGAAAAAGGGCAGATAGGTTAAATCAGTACATGTGACACAGCCTACAAAACACTCCGCTCACCTAGGGTGGTGGCGAGGGTGGTGGGGCAGCTGGCATGGTGCATCGGCGGGGAAACAACTGCGCTCTGCAGTGGAGTAAAGCAGGCATCTAAAACACCTTCAGCTGCGCCCCGGGGAGAGATAAAAATGCAGGCATCTGAAGCTTCACCGTTGGCTCTGGCGTACCTGATTTCGGCTTTCGGGAGATCCGCGGGGGTCTAGCTTGCTGGGTGGGGGAGGGCAGTCACTGAGGCCCTGCACTTCCGAGGAGAGAGGAGAGTGAAATGGATTATAAGCAGAGGAAGGTAAGTAAGTAAGAGATCAGGTTACTTTAGCCACCTAGAAACCTTTACCACTGGTTATTAGAGATGAATTAATTTACTCGTTTGCACAGAGCTAAGCTCCTAGCAGGGAGCCAGTGATATCTGTAGTTGATTAAAAGCTCTCCCAGAAATGTGCAGAACTGCAGAATACAGGCTTGTTTTTTTTTTTTTTTTTTTTTACAACTTAACCATGCAGCACACCAGCACACACCTACTGTAGAAAAATTACCCCACTAGAATTACATGCTCCCCGCAGAAATGCGCTCCGACATTTTGGCTTCAGACATAAATCAGCACTACTGAGAGGCACCTAATTGCTATGATTCCCCCCTAGACTTAAAGCTCCCCCAGAGTGGTGCAGCAACTATGGTAATTCGGCTTAATACTCTGTCTACATAGACTATCTATATTGCTATGCCAACAGAAAAAGGTGGCTTGGCCCCCATAAAGATGGTGCCAAGTTTGAAAGTCCAGTTCTTCTCCTTACAAATTGCGCTCTGCAGTGGAGTAAAGCAGGCATCTAAAATGCCTTCAGCTGCACTCCGGGGAGAGAGAAAAATGCAGGCATCTGAAACTTCACCGTTGACTGTGGCATACCTGATTTCGGCTTTCGGGAGATCTGCTGGGGTCTGGCTTGCTGCGGGAGAAGGGCAGTCACTGAGGCCCTCACGACCGTCTGATTTCGGCTTTCAGGAGATCCGCGGGGGTGTGGCTTGCTAGGGGGAAAGGGCAGTCTCTGAGGCCCTCATGACCATCTGATTTCGGCTTTCAGGAGATCCACGGGGGACTGGCTTTCTGGGGGGGAGGGCAGTCACTGAGGCCCTCACGACCGTCTGATTTCGGCTTTCGGGAGATCCGCTGGGGTCTGGCTTGCTGGGGGCAAAGAGCAGTCTCTGAGGCCCTCATGACCATCTGATTTCGGCTTTCTGGAGATCCATGGTAGTCTGGCTTGCTGGGGGGGGCAGTCACTGAGGCCCTCGTGACCATCTGATTTTGGCTTTCGGGAGATCCATGGGGGTCTGGCTTGCTGGGGGGCAGTCACTGAGGCCCTCGCGACCGTCTGATTTCGGCTTTTGGGAGATCCGTGGGGGTCTGGCTTGCTGGGGGGAAGGGCAGTCACTGAGGCCCTCGTAGCCATCTGATTTTGGCTTTTGGGAGATCCGCAGGGGTCTGGCTTGCTGGGGGGGGGGAGGGCAGTCACTGAGGTCCTCGAGACCGTCTTAGGACATGCAAATGGCCCCATTTCTGCCTTACATGCATAATAGCCCAATTTGCATATCCAGGTCTGAATATTTGGGAATCAAGCACAGCACAGCTGCAGTTGCGCTGAAGCATTCCTATTCCTGGTATTCAGACCTGTCTGGGGGATGTGCTGGCTCATTGTATCTGTGCCCTGTATGATATATTCAGCAGAGATGTGCCATGGCACATCTCTTTTGAATATCTCCTTGTGTTGCTCCAGCACAACTCATCTGCGCTGCGCAAACACTTGCGCCTTTGCCAGGCGCAATTCTGAATATCGGGGCCTACATATTCAATAACATTACATGAATAGATTTATTTGCAAGATTATAACTTTAACTTTTTATAAATGGGTATACACAAGTATGCCACTCAGTTAAGTGAGTTAAAACTGTTTTTATTTAACATATTGAGACCAGTTTAGTAAAGTTACAACATGCTGAATTTCTTAAGAATTTGGACATCAATACATGTGTCTGTTATAATGTTAGAGAAATATATAATTTGAATACTTTATATGTGAAAGTAAAGCAATGTACATCTCCAAGAAAAATCATTACATGTTAGTCAAGATAATGTGCCCCATGGCCAAATTCAAATACTGGATGGGAGATGGACCACTACATTACCAGGGCATTTGGGACATTACTTTATTACGTGGACTGGGGTACGGGGATGGAAGTGGTGCCAATAGACTACCAGAGAATTCTGTATGACATGCATGTGTTGGGTGCCCAAATGTATTGTCCCAGGCCAGTTCTGCACAACTCATGCATATTGGACCCTAATTACAAGCAAATGGACACATTCGCATATTGCATGTATAGCGGCACCATTTTCATGTATTCGATCTGAGTATCTTAAAAAGCCATTTTCATGTTTTCAATCTGAGTATCTTAAAAAGCAGGTTTGCCCTTTAATTGTTCCAGTCTCCAAAAAATATATATGGTAGCTGACCAGCTCCATTGTTGAGGGGTATTAAAATTACCATGTGGATCAGTTCAGTAAAATAGTTTCAGCACACCTAATTGTTTAGCAGGAAAAACAGAGCTGCTTTCTGAACCTGCTGACTCTCCACCAGGCAGGCACATGCATCACCCTTTTGTGATGTCAGAAAATGAGGGCTGTGTGTGTGTGCTACATTGACCTGTATGTGCATGATTTTGCTATAGCTTTTGATAATATTTAGAGGTGCGACGTAGAAAAATCACGGCAAACACTTGAGTTACAGGGACTGCTACTCCAGTGGTCACTTTGATTTGCTTATATCACAACTCTACTGTATGATTGGGGGGTGTCAGCAGGTTCAGGAAGCATGTTTGTTTTACTTGGTGTACACATTAGGTGTCCTGTAATAGTTCTACTGGACTATACCGAATGATATATTTAATACCCCTTAACACTGGAGCAGATAAGCTATCATATATGTTTTGGAGGGACCGGAAGAAATACAGTGTGCAACTGCTTTTTTAAATTGCACCTGATGCATCCAGGTATTCAGATCTTTCTGTGGAATGCACCTGCACTTCGTATTTGCATTGTACACATTGTTTAATATTATTTTTTTGTAAGATTCACAAGTGACTGAATTGTGACAATACATTTTTCTCAACGTACATGTAGTGCCACCAAAAAATCACTCCTGCCTTTGTCAATCAATATGTAGTGGAGATAACACTCAGCATATGTGATAAAACTGTGATTCCTCTGCAGTTCATTACGTATTACCGATTCTGCTATAATAACCTGCCTTACTTATTTTTTTCTTTTCATAAATAAACCTTTACAACAAACAGATTTGTAAACATTTTTCATGACTACATCATGTTACTTATGATAGTCTGTGTGCAATGAAACCCACATACTGACCAAATGGATCAGGGTATTTTTCTTTGATTGTCCACACGCAGCAAGATGGTATAACTTTTCTGTTGCCTGATCCAAGGCAGCCATACTGCCACAGAATGAAATGTCTATATACGGCAAATCTTAACTGCTTATTATTGTCATGGTACACGATTTGTTTTGCCAAAGATGTCACTGTGATATGCATGTGCAATGGCTAGTACTGTTTCATTCAAAGTGATTAGCCAAACTGTGTGTGTGTTGTTAAGACTCATAGTACTATCTAGTCCACAACAAACTCATTCTTGCAGGGTAGGCACCTCTCTGCATTTCATAGAAGCACACCATAATGGACTAGTGCTTGGTGATGACAATTCATCATTTCTAGTTCTCATAATGTCAAAAATGACATCTGGCTGGTGTAAAATCATTTGCTGCACTAGATGATTGACAGCCTCTCTATCCATGTACACTAGCAGACACTGTTTTTTTTTTTAAATCTCTATTTTCCCCCTGCAGCCGCAGTCTTGCCTATTTCCAGCCAGTACCACTCCTCCTTCACCGCTGACCCTGAAGCTGATGTGCCCAGCTGGCATATGCAGCTGTACCATTGAGAGGGGCCCCCCTATGCCCCCACACACAGTCAGGAACCAATACTGGCACATGCCTTATTCCAGGCATTCGCCGGCCAGTGAAGCTGCAGCCATCAAGCTGCAGCAGACTGTGCTGGCTGCCTTTTTCCCTTTTTCTTCCCTGATGAGAGCACGGACATGCAATGTTGGCCATGCACAAACATGTGGACATCTGCCGTGCCCCCCCCTTCTTGATGCCCTCACGTCTGCAGTACCTCTGGGTGTCCCCAGGGACCACCAGAGCATGGTGTGTATCCCACCCTTTCCCCAGGACTAGGATAGCTGTCGCCAAATGTTCAATCTTAGTCCTCCCCTGCTGACCCCGACGACACAGGCTCATTCCCGAACCCAGGTCGCCAGCATGGAGCGAGGTGTGGTGTCCAATGCCTCAACCCTCAGCACCACTGGGCTGGTTATGCAGACTTTGTTTTTTTTTTATATATATTTGTTAACATCATCTTTATCTGAAGTATTGTGAGAACATTTTTTAGACATTAGATAAATATGTTATGCAAAAGGCATATGTATGGAACAATAAACATTAATGATTTACATTCTATGGTACTAAGCTTAGTGAAAATGAACTGTATGTGATGTATTATTCACAAACTTTGCAGTTTTTGAATCTTGATGTTTTCATTACATTGTAACACAAAAGGTTTCGGGTACATACAACTCATAAGAGAAATGCATAAAAATTAAAACATTTATTGCACAAACAAGAAAACAAACAAGTTTCCTGACATATTTTGGACTGATCCCCCAGTCCTTTATCAAAGGTAATGAAGGAAAAATCCAGAGAACACAGTATTTATCTCATAATGAATAGCTTGACCAGATGAAATTCATCAAATCAATTGCTATCAATTAATCATAAATTAAACTTTCTACTCATTGAGGCCCCTTTTGGACCTCACAGAATCTTCTCTCATTAATTTAAATTTTATATATTCCACATCATCTTCCAGCAACAATAAATACATACATAATAATCCGTATAAGTAAGAAATTAAAAAGCATGAGACAGAAGTATTGAAATTTCATACACATTTGGATTTTGATAGACTGAATCTGAGACTCAAAGATTCTATTTCAAAATTGGACTCAGAAATTCAAAAGATTAAAATGACTAAGTTCCAACGTGACAAAGGGGATTTTGAAAGAGGGACTATATTTAAATGGAAAAATAATCAAAAGAAAAGTATTTTGAAGAATAAAATCAAGAATGTATCATTTGAATATTATCCACAGATTTTAGTACGGATCATAGTGATACAGAGGGAGAAAATGTTAATGTACACCCTTTTCAGAAGGAACGATCGACAATGGATTTACAACCAGTAGGGGAACACCATACTTACATTGCACTTTATATTCCACCACCTTTGCGAAGAAGTCCAAGATTTCAGGAAGAAACAAGGGAATTTCAAAGAGAAAGAGAACCCGACGTGGGAGAAGAAACAACAAGACAATATGGCAACAGGAGTTTTCGAGGACATTACAGGAGGCGGAACTCGTGGAGAAAGTCTTTTGGGAACAGGGGTCAGAATCAACAGAGGAGGTAAGAAATGATTTCTCTGATACCCCTATGAATCAAATTACTAATTTATCGAAACACATTTTAACAATTGGAAAGAGGAACTTACTTAAAAAAGGCTTGAGTTTTGCACCAACGACCCCTTTAAATCGTGTATCAACTCTGATAGACTTGAACTTAAATTGTCGAAAACTTAACATTAAGGCATTTTATTCTTGGAGAGAAATGTTGGATCTGAAAGGAATTGGACATGATACAAAGGAATTAACTGTTTTTTAAGAATCCATCAGTTTGACCCCCCCCCCCCCATGTGCAGCAGTAACTATTTTTAAAGAACTGGTTGAAAAAGATATTGAAGCTTTATGTACCCCATCAAATGATTTTTCTTTTCAAAATTTGAGCAAAATTGAAAGGGAAGCTATCTATACCCTACAAAAGGACACTGAAATAGTGATTAAACAAGCAGACAAAGGTGGAGCAGTGGTCTTAATGGACAAAGATGATTATGTATTGGAAGTGCGGAGGCAAATTTATAATACCCAATACTATATTAGACTTAAAGATGATCCAACATGTGATTTCAAATATGGAATTGATGAGATAATTGAAGGTGCTTTTACAAATGGAATTATAAATCAAGATGTGAAAGATTACCTCACTGTTTCTAATCCCACCAGGGCCACTTTTTATGTTCTTCCAAAAGTTCTTAAAACTTTGGAGAATCTGCCTGGACGTCCTATAGTTAGTTGTATAGGATCTCTAACAGAACCACTATCAAGATATGTGGACTCATTTTTGAAACCTTTAGTGTGGAACTTACCTTCATATATTAAGGATACAAAGGAAATTTTAAATTTTTTGAAATATGTGACATTACCAGAGGATGGACTTTTAGTCACAATGGATATTGAGTCACTACACTAATATCCCACATGAGGAAGCACTAGATGCAGTGGCTTCCTTTCTGAATAAAGCGAAGATTAGTAGTTCTGATATCTTATTAAAATTTTTGGAATGTATTTTAAAGTGTAATGTGTTTACGTTTGATAGGGAACTTTTTTTACAGATAAGGGGAACAGCTATGGGAGCAACATGTGCACCATCGATTGCTAATTTATTTGTGGGAAAATGGGAAGAGGATTTTATTTTTAATAATGATGTGAATGCTTTTCATAAACATATGATGTGTTGGAAGCATTTTATTGACAATATATTTATTTTATGGAAGGAGGATGAGGATAGCTTGGAACTATTTGTAGAATATCTACATAAAACCAACCCTTTTTTAAAGTTTACAGTAACCTACTCGAAGGAACAGATTACATTTTTAGATTTAATGATTGGGCATAAGGAAAAGATGGAAATCAAAACTGTCCTGTATCATAAGGAAGTTGATGGTAACATCATATTTCGAGCTAATAGCTGTCACCCTATGCATGTAAAAACAAATATACCGATTGGTCAATTTCTTAGAACTAAACGAAACTGTACAGATATAGAAGATTTTGAAAAGGGAGCAGAGGAGTTAACAAATAGACTGATACAGAGGGGTTATGATAAAAGTAATATAAGGGAAGCTTACTGTAGAGCTAGGGATACTGATAGGGATGATCTTTTAAAAAATAATATTAAGGTCCAGAATGGTGAACACCGTTTTAATTTTGTTATGGAATTCTCAGTATGAGTGAAGGAACTTGAAAATATAATTAGCAGGCACTGGCATGTACTGGGAGTTGAACCAGTACTGCAGGAAGTGGCCAGGAAGCCGGCGAGATTGTGTTTCAAAAAGGTTCCCACTGTAGGAGATTTATTAACAAGGAGCCATTATGAAAATAAACAAAAAGGAACATGGCTCAATAATAAAAAAGGGAATTTTAAATGTAAGCAATGTATCTATTGTAATCATATGATACAGGAGAAATGTTTTTCTAGCCTTAGTAGTAATAAAAGTTTTGAAGTCAGACAGTTTATTAACTGCGATACACAAGGAGTTATATATTTAGCTAAATGTAATTGCGATGCATTTTATGTAGGGAAAACGATTAGAAGTTTTAAAATTAGGGTTGGAGAACATTTACGAGCCATTCAGAGAGGTGATATTACTTACGCTACGGCAGCACATGTTATTGCGGCAAAAGAACCTGAACGACATATTTTTACGTTTATGGCAATTGATAAGGTGAATAAAAACCCAAGAGGTGGAGATTATAACAATCTAATATTAAAAAGAGAAAATTATTGGATTTTAACTTTGAAAGCTAACAAAAGCCCGGGGCTCAATGGCCCTTTAGAATTATATCCATATTTAAAAGATCGCAGTTAAACTAAGGTCTGAATTAAATTAGTGCAGTTTGTTCTGGCCTTATGCTCCCCCCCCCCATAGTCCTTCTGATTTTCATTGTGCAGTGTAGTTTTATTCAAATGATGTTAGTGTACTTTTTATGATATAGTATAGTTTTGTTTTATTTAATGATGTTATTATACAGATTATTATGTATGTATTTATTGTTGCTGGAAGATGATGTGGAATATATAAAATTTAAATTAATGAGAGAAGATTCTGTGTGGTCCAAAAGGGGCCTCAATGAGTAGAAAGTTTAATTTGTGATTAATTCATAGCAATTGATTTGATGGATTTCATCTGGTCAAGCTATTCATTATGAGATAAATACTGTGTTCTCTGGATTTTTCCTTCATTATCTTTGACAAAGGACTGGGGGATCAGTCCGAAACATGTCAGGAAACTTGTTTGGTTTCATGTTTGTGCAATAAATGTTTTAATTTTTACTCGTTTCTCTTATGAGTTGTATGTGTCCAAAACCTTTTGTGTTACAAGTGATTTGTTTGGTTTTGGAGCACTACGTCCCAGTGCGCCTTCATTTGGAATGAATGTTTCCATTACAATTGAGTACTAGTGCTGCACTCACATGTTTGCACAGTGATCTTCATTATATTAGTATAACAGCATTCTGATACCATCACTGACTGTATTACTTGTTAAATATGACCATCGTAATCTGATTAAATGTTGTCTCTTCATATTCAGTGTCATAATGACGGAACTTAATATTGTTTCAGAATGACAGATTTGCCTAAGAAACGAGGTCTCACAAAGTTGGCAACACCAGAAAAAAAGAGAGGAAAAATTGATAGTGATAGATTAAGAAACAGAACTTCTGTAAATATTGATAGTGCAGTAGAGCAATGGTTACAACTGAAGATAGCACTAGGTTTGAAGAATGATTGGCAACTTGCAGAAATATTAATAGATAAATACAGATATGTCAAGCAATGAGTAACAGATGTTAATGGTAAGAATACCACTGTTATGATTCTTATGTGTATATGATATGATATAGAACATTGTATGGCCTCACATGGTTATTCATTCAGCGTCAATGATGGCACAAATATAGAATCAGAACAACTTTATTTGATATATGGATTTCTGTACACAGCTGCATTCCAGCAGATAGTAAAAGTTGTTATCAGTTTGATGAATGGTGTGAGAATGATAAGCTTTCTGTATAATAAACTTGGATTTATGCTTGCAATGCATTTAGTTTACTGTTATTGGGTGCTATGCATGAACCCAGCGCACTGCACATAAGCCCGTGCAGGGTAGGATACGACACCTGGCCGTGCAGACATACACAGTGTGGCATGCACAATGAGTGCACAGCAGATACATGTGCAGCCATGCATGGGGTAACCTTGGAGCTGTACCATGGGGTAATGCATAAATGTGAGTGCAATGGGACCTACTCGCATGCACCAACACAAGTACGACACACATGCATGCAGGTCAAGGGGCGCACAAGTGCATGAGGGTAAAGGCTGCCATAAGGACATGTGCACAGGAGGGCATAGACCACTATGGAGCCACACACCCTTGGATAACACCCCATGCATGCTCCACCACACCACGGCGTGCCGTACATGATGCAGCCAGCACCACTGAGCCGTGCGGCCATGATGGTCCCACCACCACCTCAGTGCGGCCAAGCCTGTCAGGGCAACCCACACTGGCATGGCACAGCGTGCAGACATGCCATAAGGCATGTCCCCATCCACAGGGCACATCACCGTACACAGGCAACAATGACAGAGGCTAAACTTGACATAGTAGCCATTAGCGAGGCATGGTTCACCAGTAACCACACTTGGGAGACTTCAGTACCCACCTATGTACTGTTCAGAAGAGACCAAGGTGCAAAAAGTGTGGGGGGTAGCCCTTTATGTCAATGAAAATATCAAAGCTACAGACATTCAAAATACACATAAGGAGCCAGAAGAACTGTGGGTCACCCTGGAAAGAGGAAATGGGACAGCCTTATGAACTGGGGTTGTCTACAGACCTCCAGACCAGGGGAGGACATAGATAAATTACAGATAGAAAATATACAAAACATGACAGCTAAAGTAGAGGTTCTGATAATGGGAGACGTTAACACGCCAGCTACAGACTGGTCAATACCAGCAGGAACATCCACCAGAACTAGACACATAGTGGATTTCCAGCAGGGGCAGGGCCTCAATCAACTGGTACAACAATCCACAAGAGAAAGGACTATCTAGATCTAGTACTGACTAATGGGGAAAGGATCACAGATCTCCAGGTAGAAGGTCACCTGGGGGCCAGTGAACATCACATGGTATGGTTCACTTTGGCCACTAGAACTAAATCATCCCATTCCAAGGCAAAACTATGGGACTTCAGAGGAGCTGACTTTGATAAGATGGCCAACAGAGTTAAGCTAGCCCTGGAAGAAGAAATACAGGTGAGGGAGTACAGGCAAACTGGGCAAGCATTAAGGATGCCATACTTGAAGCAACATTCCATTGTGTTAGAGAGAAAAGCAAGAGCAAAAGAAGGAGGAAACCATTTTGGTTCTCAAAAACAGTAGCAGAAAAGGTCAGAGCCAAAAGGCTGACCTTCAGGAAAAATAAGGGAGCGCAGCAGGACAAAGATAGGGTGGCATACCAAACTTACCTAAGGGAAGCAGGGAAGACCGTAAGGCAGGCAATGTCCCAAACTAAGGAAACACTAGAATGAACAGTAAAAGAAGGGGACAAGACTTTCTATAGATACATCAGTGAAAGGAGAAAGTCCAGAGCTAAGACCAAAGGGGATAAGGGGGAATGTGTGGAGGAGGACCAAGGAAAAGCATGTATCCTAAATACATACTTCTGCTCAGTATTTACTGAGGAGAAGGTAGGACAGGGCCCTCAGCTCAACACCATGGACACAGGGGGGAGGGAGGTGTGCACAAGTCCCTTCAGGAAAGAAAGGGTCCTACAAGAGCTTGATAAGCTCAGGGTGGACAAGGCAATGGGTCCTGATGGCATACATCCCAGGGTACTAAAGGAACTAATGGTGGAACTAGCAGAGCCATTATCAGAATTCTTCAGTGAGTCTCTGAGCACAGAAGAGATCCCAGAAGACTGGAGAAGGGCTCATGTGATCCCGCTGTACAACAGTGGTAGCAGGGAGGAGGCAGGGAACTACAGACCAGTCAGTCTTACCTCAGTAGTGGGCAATATTATGGAGGCACTCCTTAGGGAAAGGATAGTGCAACACCTGGAATCCATAGGAGCACAGGATCCAACACAGCATGGGTTTACGACAGGAAGGTCCTGTCAATCTAACCTCATAGATTTCTTTGACTGGGTAACCAGAGTGGTGGACCAAGGAGGTGCAGTTGATGTCACCTACCTTGACTTCAGGAAAGCTTTCAATACTGTTTCACATAGAAAATTGATTAATAAGCTAGGTAGGCTCAGGGTGGGTCAGAAGTTGGTCAACTGAGTGGCAAACTGGTTGGCGGGCAGAAAACTGAGAGTGGTGGTAAATGGTATAGAGTCAGAAGAGATGCAAGTCACAAGTGGGGTACCTCAGGGATCAGTCCTGGGGCCAGTCTTCTTCAATAACTTCATCAGCGACATTGCAGATGGACTGGAGGGTAAGGTTTGTCTCTTTGCAGATGACACCAAGATCTGCAACAGAGCAGATGATACAGATGGAGTGGGCAGAATGAGAAGAGATCTGGATAAACTGGCAAAATGGTCAGAAGAGTGGCAACTGGGGTTTAGCGCAAAGAACTGCAAGATCATGCATGTAGGGAAGAGAAACCTGAAGCCACCTATAGGCTTGGAGGGGAGTTACTGGCAATCACAAGGGAAAAAAGAGACTTGGGCATCATCATCACAGATGACCTGAAATTATCCAAGCAGACCACTAAAGCAGCAGGTAAAGTTAGAAGGATGTTGGGGTGTATTAGTAGAGGTATCACAAGTCGTAAGAGGGAGATAATAATCCCTCTTTAAAAGACACTGGTTAGGCCTCATCTGGAGTACTACGTGCAGTACTGGAGGCTGCACCTGCACAAGGACATTAACAAAATGGAGGCAGTCCAGGGAAGGGCAACCAAAATGTTGTAGGGACTGCATCAGAAAACATATGAGGACAGATTAACGGAGCTCAATATATACACCCTACAACAAAGGAGGGAGAGAGGTGATATTTTTTTTTTTGTTTATTTGTTTAACCAGGAGAGACACACTAAGCTGAAAGCTTGTTTACAGGTGTGACCTGGGAGCACAAGAAAATTAAGTGACTTGCACAGGGTTACACAGTATGCAAATGGGGGTTGTGGTATTCAAACCCAGGTCTCCAGGTTTGCAGCTCAGAGCTTTAAACCACTGCGCTTACTGCCTCCTTAAGATATGATTGAAACATTCAAACACCTTAAGGGCAATAACAAGGTGAAAGAGTCTAACATGTTTCAATTTAAGAAAAATAGCAGGACAAGAGGACACAGCATGAGATTGGAAGGACGGCAATTAAGGGGTAATGTGAGGAAGTTCTTTTTCACAGAAAGGGTGGTGGATGCATGGAATGGCCTACCTCAGGAAGTGGTGGATAATGAATACAGTGCAGGTCTTGAAACAGGCATGGGATAGGTATAAGGGAGCAATACAGATGAGTATGAATAGATAAGCCAGTGACAGAGTACAGGCCTATGGAACATTTATAAGGTAGAAAAAATGAGTAGACTGGATGGGCCTTGCTGTCCTTATCTGCCGTCAACTTCTATGTTAGTAGGACATTCCGTACAGCATGTCCTCATCCACAGGGCACATCACCGTACACAGGGCATGTGATACGGGCATGGCCTGTCCACATGGGCAAACTGTCACCCACGTGTCCCACGCACATGTCGCACGTGGCCGCAGGGCACAGCACACGGTGAACCTGGTGCAGACTGGGATAGGCACAGGTAATGTAGCTGCCCCACTGTCATCACACGTGTGCACACCACACGGCATGCACATGCAAAGACATTCCTGCAGTGATGCTCTGTACATGCAGGCCCCCCGGTGCACCAGCCGGTGATGGCTAACCCCTTCCTAGAGTCAATGATCACACACGTGGCATGTTAAATGTTTTATTACTAACACAGCTGTCAGCACTACACCGAGTGCATGACCCCCCCCGAGCAGTACAGCAAGGACAGCACACCCCAAGGTCCCACTAAGTATACACCCCTCCCACCAGATAACAGAGGGTGGTGGCCACACACCCAACACCCCAGAGAAAAAGCCAAACAGCTCCCCATCTGAGACAGTGTCCTGCAAATTGTAGGGACAATAAACACAGCCCATCCTTGGTGATGGCATGGTCCCTCACACCTGCAGTCTGGTCATCCAGCATGTCCTCGTTGCTGGATATGGAGCTGGTGTCTTCCTCCGGTTCCTACGTTGGGCGACCAATATTCTGTAGCATGATGCACCTCACTGGGCCCCTGTAGTGCTGCAAGACAAAGGGAACAGGTCAATGGTGGCATTGCAACCCAAGCACAGGCACGCTGCACCATGCCAACAGTACCTACTGGAGACGGGATGTAGACCTCCCAACGCCTGTCAGCCACATTCTCATAAAAGACCATGCTGCTCTCCCCCTTCAGAATCATGTAGTAGGGATAACAGTGCTGGTACCTCCGCAGCCACTGTCCAGGGGCACAGACATAGCACAGTTCCCCATCCGGCTGTACCTGCAGGTTCAGCTCCATTCGCTCCAGCCATCTGCATGGGTCCTGCATAAGAGACATGTGGGGAGGCGTTGAATCACAAGACCCACACAGACAGTGTCACAGAGCAGCACACATGAGATATGCTGCATTCACCTGGCCGAAACCACGGGTCTGCCACAGGTCCCCTGTGCCCCAGTTGCTCGTGTACATCTCCTCCAACACCCTGAAGAGGTGCCAGGGGAACATGGCCATGCTGTAGACCACTGCGCATGCCATTACTAACACCAGATCAGTCACACCACAGGGTGGTGCATGTGTCTGGGCATGTGGCATGAATCGCGCGGCATGACAATGGCATGCCGACAGCGGATAGTGCCCACATAGTAGGCGACCATCACCCATGGCATGCCATAAGGATGAGCATATTGTGGGCTGCACCGTGTGAGGGGAAGGTGAAACAGTGATACAGGATGTGCCCAGGCATGGGTATGCATCTGTTACTGCTGGAGGCAATCAACAGGAGAGGGAGGAACAGGCTTCCATGTCCCAGAGTGTTCCCTGACAGAGTCGATGCCACAGGATGGCAGAACATGCACTGCCTGGAATGGTTCAGATTCCCATGGTAGATCATCACACAGCTGTGTGACATGGTCCACATAGCCATGGCACCCAGGACCTAGCAGTCCATGGCGATGACGGTGGAGACTAAGGTCATGAGTGCCCTCTCCTACTACGTGACTGGGTCATTCCAGAGTGTGACCGGGGATGCACTCAGTGTGAGCCAGTCCCCTGTGTCCTGTGTCATGGCAGGGGTCACTGATGCACTGCTGGCACATGTGGGGGATCATGTCTACCTGCCTCAGAATGCACAGGAACTGTGTGACATGAAGAAGGCATTCTATGCCATGCACAGGATGCCCAATGTGTATGGGGCAATTGATGGCATGCACATCGCAATGCTGACTCCCATGGCAAATGAGGAGGCATACCATAACAGGAGGGGTTTCCACAGTGTGAACTGTCAGGTTGTGTGCAATGCCAATGGCCTGTTCACGGACATGTGTGCCAGGTTCCCTGGGTTGATGCATGAGTCATACATACTGGATGCTACCAGCCACGGTGTTTTGCTGCATGATAGGCCCATTGATGGTTGGTTTCTGGGTGAGTCCACATGCATGTCCCGCACCCCGTCCAATGTAGGGCCATGAGCCACCTCACTCACACTTTCACGTCCCTCTCTGGAGGTGACAGCAGATACCCCCTGCAGATCTACCTCATGACTCCAGTACTTGCTCCAGAGACTCAGGCAGAGGAGGCCTACAATACTACACATCAGAGAACATGCGGCATCTTTGAGAGAACTATTGGACTGCTGAAGATGCACTTCTGGTGCCTTGACCACTCAGGGGGCATGCTGGCATGCTGTCACCTGCTAGGGCATGCAGGGTGTTTGCCATCTGCTGCATGTTGCACAACCTGACCAAGCATGAGACCATGCCACTGATGATGGTGCCACCTCTGGACCCCATGAATGATGATGATGTCGATGATGGCAATGGCGGTGTTGCTGTGCACCCCAGGGAGCATGGCATAGCCAGTGGCTGTGCAGCATGATGTGCGCTCATGGCGGGGACATTCACAATCAGATGGTGCTACACGTCATGTGAGGAGCTGCACACACCTGTCAGGCACAGCATGGGAGTGACACAGCTACTGTCTGTGTGTTGCATACAGTGTGTGTGTGTCAGCCGTTGACATCATTGGGACTGCAGCTAGGATGATGATGTATTCTGCTGAGTGGCCCTTTGTGGGGGGGGTGAGTGGGGGTTGGAGCAGTGCCGAGTGTAAGTGTTCGACTGTGTGCTGTGCTGTTACATTCACAGCCCCATTCCATCAGGTTTGGACTGTAGCTGTGATGATGCTTGTGTGCCCAGGTGCCTGGGTGCTGCAGGTGCACGTGATGCCTGGCGACCCCTGCACACCTCATGGCCCTGGGTGTCAGCACTGCATGGTGGTGTGGTGGTGTGTCCTGGCTGACTTCTATGGCGGTGTGGGCAACACCGCCCTCCTCGTTGCCACCCCTGTGCATGGTGGCATGGCCTGTACAACAGTGCATGTGCCCGGTGGGGGTGGCACATCACTGCAAATGCCCTGCTCCAGTCCAGAGTCTGTGCATGTGGCCTGGGTGGATACGGTACGGGTGCGTGAATGTTGCTTAGGGGGTGTTCCTGCAGGGAGTGTGGCAGGCATGGACCATAGGTGCTGCAGGATCAGCTCCTGCACCACGGCGGACCATGTGATGGTGTTGCAGATGGCCCTTGTGACCTCAGTCAGGGCTGCAATGACAGACGTAGTATTCTGCTGTTCGGCAAGATGGTCCCTCTCCAGCTGCTGGAGCATGCGGTACTGTTCCGTCTGGTATGGATTGTGTCAGGGTGTATGTCTGCATCTGCATGTGCCTGTGGAAGAGCCCTCATTGCCATTGTAGGCAGGGTCCATGGCTCTGTTGGCAACCATTTGTGCTGTGGCTAGTGTGGTAACAGGGTCTGCACCAGTGCCTCCCTGAGGGGGGCAGTGGTGCCCTGCCGGGCAGGTGCAGGCTGCTGGCATGGCAGTACGTGGGCCCCTTGTTCTGACAGCCCTCACTCCCGGTGGTGCTACTGATGTCTTCAGTGTGGGCAATGGTCAGCTCAGCATTGCTGTTGCTGTCCAGCTGGGTCTCAGTGTCCATCTTTATTCCTGTGGAGACAACATCAGAGTGTGTCAGTGCAACATTCTTTCCCACATACCGGACGGGCATCGCACACCTGTGGACACTGATACTTACCCAGTGGTGCCTCACATTGCAATGCGCTGCTTGGTGTTGGCTCTGGCATGGTGGCATGTGTTGCCAGCATCCTGCTGGTTGCTGTGTTCCATGGTGCATGGCCCCTGTCTGGGGGGAGGAGAGGGTGACACTGTAGTGATGGCATTGTGTATCCATGCTGCCCAGCACCCTGTCACCACCACACGGTCTGCACCTACCTGCCAGTGTGTCCAGCCCTCCATCCTCACCATGGACTGCCACCTCTGAGAGGGTCTGTGCCACCAGTCTCCCCATGGGTGTCAGCTGTATGTCCTGTGCCAGAGACCCACCACTTGTGCCTTGCCACTCCTGTGTACCAGCTGCCAGCATCTTTTTGACTGCTGCACAGAGGTCACGCAAGTTATGTTTAATTGCAGTCAGTGTATGTGCCTCTGCACCAGTGGCATTGACGCTGGCCTGAATGTCAAGCCAGATACGGACCTTCACCTCTAGGGCATTGGTGAGTGCCAGGTCCCCAAACAGTCTGTTGTAGTTGAGCCTGATTTCCATGACCATCTCCATGACTTGCCCGCTGCTGAAATTTGTGGAGCATGTCCTTGTTCCACCTCCACATCATCTACTTCTTCCTCCAACACATCCGCTGCCACCTTCTTTGTTCACCTCTGCAGACACTTCTGCGTTCTCCTGTCATCCCGTCATAACTCATCCACACTGCTCTTGCACTGCATTCACAGCCTTGTTGCTGCGTAGTGTGGCCTGCATTGCCTTATGTGGTGGGGTCAAGGGGTAGTTCCATGTATCCTGCCCACGCCTACTTTCTCTTTGCACATCACACCACGCTGCCCTGGCTCATGCCCCATCTGTTTGCGCACCTCGTGAATGAAGTCATGCATGCCATGTGTCTGCCTTGCCCTGCACACTGTGTAGGGGTATGCAGGGTTTACTACCACTAGACGTGCTTTGCAGGGCCCTTCGTGCATAGCGCCCATTATGAATAAAAGTTATTCATTAGGAATACTGTGTTTTGAATCACAGAAAAACTTGTGACCACAATGGCATTTCAAATATGTGCTCATCTTCCTTGTCTTGTGATTCAAATGACACTTCACCAGTTGAACCTTTCTCTCCAAAGCCATCACATTTAATGTCAACACCAATGGTTTGTGCCATAGAGACTGACCGTTGCCCCAGCCATATTGATACGTATGTATAATGCATATTCATTACTATTGTTCTGAAAGTACCTCATCCAGTAATTGATCAATGAATTTTGAAGAGTATATGTATATATAAAAATATATAGTAAGGGGATATGTGATGGCTTGACATTTGATAACATATGTATCACAATGACTGGACAGTGATCTTGGCTCATGAGTGACATAGTATAGTGGAGACATGAGTGAAGTTTCCGAGGTCACTGTCCACTCATTGTGATACATACAGTATCAAACATCGGCCCATCATGTATCCATTTTATACAGTAGGGCTCTGATTTTTGTTGAATTTTTTGTTTGTTTTAGTGGCGTGCGGAGTAGGGAAGTGACATGTACACTGTGTTGATAACTGGCATTGACGTATACACTGTGCTTGATATCTTCACTGTGCATACATGGAGATACAGCTTTGTATCTGATGCCATATCACTTTACCCATATTGTATAAACAGGGAACACCTATACATATATACATGTTTACTTATTTTCCGCTACAGAAAGGAATCATACAGCACAGATGAAAAATCTAGTAAGGATGCATATAATGAAATTGTTGCTGGAGATGAGACATACACAACAAGCCTTGACAGGTAACAGTTATACATTCATTTCTCAATCTAATGCATGTAGTATCTATGGCTTGTGACCATGACTTTATTAATCAATCTACCATGAGATGGTGTGGGTGATGACAGGAGTTACCCACTCCCGGTGTGTTTTTCTCATGAGGTGTATCAGAGTGTGGAAATTACACTGGTCGTGGGTAACTCCTGCCTTCAACCACACCATCTAAGTTTATTCGAAATGAAGAAAGATTTTAATCATTTAATGCCGAAGGTAAAGTGAGTCATGTGATGTAACCTGTATACAATAACAAGTATCGCTTACTGAAATAATTTATGAGTAATGTTTATTAAAATACAAAAAAGCCACTGCTACGGGTTGTGTTCAATGTCATTAATATTACTGACTAGCGTATATTTCGTTGATCTGGGGGGGTTTGGGGAGGGGATAAATATTTCACATTTGATTGTTATATGTTGTGTAACCAAAAAAAATGCTTTCTTGCAATAGTCTAATGAAAAGTGATCCATCAGATACCTCGATTGAATACATTGATTCAGAATTGTTAAAGGGCAAAGTTCAATTTGGTCAAGGTATATCAAGAGACAAACTCATTAATGCTACTCCTGATCTGGAAAGGATGTGTGGAACTCAGAAGTCTTTTATTTGTTTCGAAGATAACATAATTGTGCTTGCCAAAATGGCATTTCAGACCCGTACAAGAGGCAGGTGCATGGAAAGCATTACGATAACCCCAAAGTATGTTGATACTTCTTTGTTACTCAAAATGAGATGCCAAGCCAATCATCACTGGATGTGGAGGTCTCAGCCATTAGTTAAGAGAATGTCACTTGGCAATCTTTTACTAGCAGCCAACATAGTTCTATCGGACAACAATTATGGGAAGGTATCTCTTCTACTTAGATTTATGAACATGAAGCCTGTTGCAAAGAGTACATTTTATGCAACAAAAATATGTCTGTTCAACTGTTTCATCATACTGGGATAATTTAAGAAAAAAATACACTCACATCATTTGAAGGACTGATAATGGTCATTGGAGATGGACAGAATGACAGTCCTGGTCATTCCACAAAATATTTTACACATACTATAATGGAGTACACCACCAAGAAAATTATTGAAACAAGGACAGTAGATGTCAGAGAAGATCACAGCAAACCTCCTAATATGGAGGTACTTGGATTCAAACGATGCATCAACAGTTTGATGGATGACAGCATTATTATTAAAGAAATTGTCATGGATGTGCACATCCAGATTTTATCTGCAATGCACCAATGCATATTTCTGTTTATAAATTTGTGTTGTTATAAATGTAGCATAAAAAACAGTTGTTTGTCCTTTTCAGATTTTAATGTACTGAACAGTCAGTGTTTAGCGTAGATGATTATCGTTTTGTTACAGAGTACATATGTAAATTTCACTGTTTTATTGGATTTGACACAGAACATAATTTCTCAGGTATCAAACACCAAATTGATATGTGGCATGCCAGCAAGGCAGTGGCTAAACTTTTAAACAAGGTGGGAACTTCAATCCATCAATCAATCAAAATCTTTATTCACCCAGGCGATCACCATTGAGCAAGCTCATTTACAAGGTGGACCTGCAGTTTGCAAGTACGAGGGTACAGAATAGAGTACAAGTAAAATATACATAAAACAACAGTAGCAAGACGTATACAACAAAATATATACAATGTAGAAATAAATGTAAATAATATATACAGAGATGCCTTTATAATCCTATCCATCAATAACATGTTCATAGCCTGTAAAGGAGTCCCTGGGATATGGAAAAGCACACGCATAGGAGGCAGGGATGCTGGCAGAAAGATTTTGGGATGCTAAGCAGGTGGTATCAGGATATAAGAGTGGGTGATGGGGGGTGTTGTAGCGAGTAAGTAGTACCGGTGGGACTGGAATGGAATGAGGTGAACCAGTAGTACCGGTGGGACTAGAATGGACTGAGGGAGGGGGAGTAATCTTGGTAAGGGAACACTTAGTTTGAACGGGAAAGACTTAGATTGAGCGGAAACGTCAGCTGGACAACTAGGAATGGTGGAAACAGTTACAGAGCTCTACAAATGTTTTGGCATACAGGGTCTTGAACATAGCAAGACTAATAGGGGAGCTAAGTCTCAGCGATTTCTGTATCCTATTCCAAAGCGTGGACAGGACAAAGCTTATGGCTGCTCTTCCAAAGTGGGTACTGACCTTAGGTACCTTCAGGGAAACCAGCGAGTGACTTTTCAAGGCATAATTCCCAATCAGGCTTAGTGGGAGACAGTCAGCAATGTATTGCAGGAGTTTGTTGGTGATGGCTCGGAGCGTCCAGAGGGCTGCATTTCTATACCGCCTGTGTTGAAGGGAGGGCCAACCCACAGCTGCATATAATGAACAGTGGTGGGTGGAAAAGGGGAGGCCTGTTATAAATCTCAGAGCTCTATGATACAGTACGTTCAATTTAGCAAGGTGTGAGGCTGGGCACTGGCCATGTATGAAGTCAGCATAGTCAATTACTGAGAGGAATATGGATTGGACGAGCTGTCTTTTGGCGTCTGTGGTCAGGAGGTGATTTATTCTGAAGAAGAGTCCAAGCCCCTGCCTCAGCTTTTTCATCAATTCTTCAATATGTTCCACAAAGGAGAGTTTATTGTCTATCTAGATACCCAAATACTTGAATTTTGGTACGTATTCAAGATGTTAACCTAGTAAGTTGGAGATAGAAGGTAATGGACCAGCAGCGGCTGAATATGCCCCCTGGCCAGTTGGTGAGAATAGCATTGCCTTGGTTTTCTTGGCATTAAGTAGTAGTCTTTTACTGAGGAGCTGGTGCTGCAGGATGTTAAAGTCAGTTTGTAGGTTGCCACAGGCAGCTTCAGGAGATTCACGACTTATGTTGCACACTGTGTCATCAGCAAACAGGTGAATGCTTGCTTCCTAAATGACTACATCCAGGCTGTTGATATAAATAGCAAACAGTAATGGTCCCAATATGGACCCCTGAGGGACACCTATTTTTATCAGTTTAAGAGAAGAAAGCTCCACTTCAACCTTGATTCTGTTGTTGCCTACCAGTGAGGTAGTCATGGAACCAACACAAGGAGATTCGGTCTAGGCCTATTGTTTGTAAAGCGGAGAGGAGCAAACAGTGGTCGAAGGTGTCGAAGGCCTTACTGAGATCCAGGAAAACTGCACAGATTAATTTTTTGTTGTCTAAGTCCTGTTGCCAATTATTAGTTACTTTTGTCAGGGCCCTAATGGTACTGTGCTTTGCTCTGAAGCCTGACTGCATAGGTTTTAGTAAGTTCAAGTTGTCTATGAAAGATCTCAGCTGGGTACCCACGATTTTTTCTCGGAGCTTGGAGAGTATGGGGATTAGGGAGGATGGCCTATAGTTATTTAGGTCACAGGGATCCCCTGATTTAAACAGGGGGATGACGTGAGTAAATTTCCGTAACTGAGGGAGGGAACCTTGCGATAGGGACAGGTTGAATAAGTGAGAGATAGGTGCAGCAAGGATGAGATAAGCAATTTTCAAGTAATATAGGTCGAAGAAGTCAGCCCCAGCACTTCTTTTAGTGTACAATTTTTGGAGAAGATCTTCAACTTCCTTTATGGAGGTGGGTAAGAATGAGAAGGTTACTATATTGTTGCTTGGTTCCGGGAGCTTAGTGTTGATCTGTGGGTGTAGTCTGCTTACTGGTGCATTATCGAATGCTAGGCCTGCAGTGGCAAAATGATTGTTGAAGGCCTGCAGGATCTTGTTTCTGTCATTGATTATAGCATTGTCAGTGGTAATTTGGAGGGAAGCACATTTCCTGGAGAATGACCAGTCAGTTCTTTAAGTGTGGACCAGAACTTGGTAGGGCATTTCGACGCAGAATCTAGCTCAGATCGGTAAAAATTGGCCTTGGCCTCTCTGACCGTTTTAGTGCAGGCGTTTCTAGCTGTCCTGAAGAGACACCAGTCTTCATCAGAGTGTGATTTGCGAGCCTTTTTCCAGAGTTGATCTATTTTTAGTAAGGCAGCCTTGAGGTCCGCTGAGGACCAACGACATGTTCTAGGTTTTATACATGCTTTTACCAGAGAAGCATGGTTATTTAGGGCACTGGTTATAATTTCATGGAAGATGTCATAGGCATTACTCACTGATTTAGCAAGGTAAAAACTCTGCCTGTGCAAAGAGTTTTTTAATTCATTGAAGTTTGAGAGACGATCGAAGTTCCGTCTGGACTTTTTAGTGGAAAATTTAGATGTTGGTGAGGGTTTAGCGTCAGTTCTTATACCAGCAATAAAGCAGTGGTCACTAACATCAGCTGAAAATATTCCGGCATGGGAAAAGGAATATGGTTTGCTTATGAGAAGGACATCCAATAGGGTGCTGTTCATTGGATTTTTCTTGTTAATGTGAGTTGGCTCAGTAATAAATTGTGTGAACCCATGGGAGTCACAGAATTGCTTCAGGGGTAACGAGACCGTAGTCAACCAATCATAATTAAGGTCTCCTAGAATAATTGTTTCAATGGGGACAGAGCCCATAATAGATGACAGATGGGACAGGAGCTGATGCCCCACCGCTGGTGGTCTGTAACAGCCTATGACACGGAAAGCCATTGATGGGGAAAGTTCAACTTTAAGGGACAAACATTCGAATCCACCTGCAATAGAGGTAGAGTCTAGGATGGACACTGAAAATTTGTTTAAGAAGTAGATGACTACTCCGCCTCCCCTGGTCTGCCTATCAGCTCGAAATAGGAGGTAGTTAGGGATGTTAACCTCTCTATCTGGGGTGGATGCCCGAAGCCAGGATTCAGAGAGCACAAGTATGTCTGGTGCAGTATGAGTAATCCATGTCTGGAAAGATGGGAATTTCTTTAAAAGACTGCAAACATTTGCATGCATAAAGCTGACTCCTTTCAGTCTTGTAAGGTTGGATGGAGATGACAGAGCTTTTGTGGGACCAGGGTTGAGTTCAACATTACCTGAACACAAAAGTAGTAGGAACACAATTTTCCTTAGGGCAGGGGGGAGGAGTAGTTTGAAAGCACAAATCTTTCTGTATCTAGTATAAGTCTGAGTGCAGGGGTTCGGAGTCCAATGTTTCCCCTTGTGCTGACCAAGGGATGCGTAGCCTATGGTCCATTCAGTATAGCACCAAGACATGTAGGTTTTGGGTGGGTGGGGTGAGGGGCCACATATTGGTAACAAGGTAGCAGTCCCAACTTGAGGAGATTCCACAAAGTGAGAAGGGTGCGGAGTTATGTGGTGGCAGCATACGTTATATGTAGTATTAATATAAAGGCAGTCTAGCAGTGGTAGGCATGACTCTATGTTGGGGTCAGTTCTGCAAAATGATCTGTCACGTGGGGTACCATACATAAGCAGGTAGGTAATTGAAACCACACGAGGACTGCCATGATTGCCCAATGTGTTAACAGGGTGCAAGTTGCACCAAGACTCACTAGCTAGAGTCTATAAGTCTCAAGGATCACTGCTCCACGTTAGACTAGCTAAAAGAGACAGGGATCGATGGTATGCAAAGGTACATGAAAACAGCCTGACGGCACAGATGTCTTAAGGATTTATCTTCAACAGGCAGGGGTATCCTACTAATTATGCTGCATGAAGAACATTGGGGAATTGCTTAGGGGAGACAAGTGAGCTCAAGAGAGGATCACCCCTTTAAGAAGTTACAGAAAGGAGAGTCCCTTTAAGCAGTTGCTGTAATTGACTAGTGTGAGGCCTCAGGGGGCATGGATCACTGGGGAAGTGTACTTAATAAAGGAGGGAGGAGGGGATGGCGGGGTGGGCGAGTGTGAAAAAAACTGTCCAGAGAGCAGTACAGCAAGGCAGTGACTGAGCTGTGTTTTGAAAAAGGCACCTTGTGTGCTTCCTTTCTCAGTGGGGATCTTCATCTGTTATCACAGCATATTATGAATAGGGTTACCACCTGTCCCTATTTTCGCAGGACAGTCCTGATTTGGGCAGCTGTGTCCTGCAGAAAAACATGAAAAATACAAAATGTCCTGACATTGTAGTAGAAATAATATTTTCTGATTTTCCTCTAGATGTTGCAAAAACTATAATACCTTAACCAAAATACCTTGAAATGATAAATAAACACAAGAAACAGCTAAAACCTACAACACTTAGTCTTAATTTTGATTATTTAGAGAAAACATGTCTGTTGTATTGGTCAAGATGACATATTGTCCTGCAGAAAATCCTGTTTCAGTAAGAAATGTCCCACTTTGGGCTTCTTAAAAGGTGGTAACCCTAATTATGAATAGAGTGTCTTTGTGTACAGAATGCTGATGAAATGGTGATCCTGTGTATCATTTTTAGTTAAACTGGCCCTGTTATGAATTGCTATTATATGTTAACATGTAAATCTAAGGATGGTGATTTTCTCAAATCCCGTGATGCCCAGCACATCTGCAGTACATACGATGGTCAAGTACATGTGTGCAGCATCAAAATAAGACATTTTTCAAACAAGACAAATGATCCACACAGCTAGATAGTCCCTTCTGAATAAAGCAGTTTGTGTGGATGGCAAAAAATGACATTGGTCATTGATGACTCAGTGCATACTTAGGAATGGCCTGAATAAAGAGAATGTATAAGATCCAGTCACAAAGTTCTGTTATTAAATCATAATATGCATCTGCTGATATCTTTACATACGGTGGCATCCTCAGACAACCCATAAACCATTACACCCTTTCTGCAAACACACATACTCATTCACCACCCATTCCAGTGATTAGAACAGTCTTCCTCAGCCTGCAATGGCCAACTGCCAACTGATGGTGACTGTATGCATCATCTGTACAGTACGTCTTGGCAGACTGAGGAGTGCTATGCCATGCGCTGTCTCTGATTAAGTTTTTTTCAGTGTGAGGGTTGAGTGGTTCTGCCCATCAGAGTGGGATGTGACAACCACGGTATGGAAAATGTGCTACAAGCAATAGTTCTATGCCAAATAATCCTTGACATGGAAACAGGTGGGTTTGGCAGCAATCGGGAATCTCTGTGCTGTGCTAATGATGGGGGTTCTACATCAGTATAATGGTTAGCAATGCTCCACAGTATGTATTATATTGTATTTTAGATATTTCCTGTTTTATTTTTGGATATTTTCATTAAAACAGTATTCTAGATATAAGGACAATAAAGAGCTATCAATATGGACTCAAGACATTGTTAACCATTTTTGGTTCAGTGCTGTCAACTGCTGTGGCAATGTACAGCAATTCAAGGTATGTTATCAATAATCGACATTAATGCTTGCTTCAGAAAGTGATCTACATATATAGTTTATAGGGATGTACTCATGGTCAGATACTGTTCATGTAATTAAGCAGTGAACTGGTACTGCGTGAGCTTACATGTTGAACTACAGCAGTTTGTAGCCCACCCTCATGCTGCTGATGGTCAAAGGCTGAAGTTCAGTCAATTTCCTTAAATTGTTACGATTGTCTTATATATGACATAGGTAGTTTACACCATTAACCGTATATTAGTTTTTGTATTGAATTTTTTGTGTGTTGTTTTCCTTTCTTTTGAAACCATGGTTCATGGTTCAAACAAATAAAGAGCATTTGGCAAGGCTTTATGCATCACACTGTGAATCTCCATGAGTGGCAAATAGGGAATGAAGGTGATGTTGAAAAATGTGCGCATGAAGTAATCTTGGTACACGACAAATCTTGGCTAACACATGAAAGCCCAACACACAACGCACTAGGTCAAGTGGTGTATGATCATTGGATTTGAGATAAAGCCCCATATTTTGTTCTGGCACAGTTGCTGAACCTTTGTTACTCTCATACATACACATGATAATAACTGCATTTTGTCATTTAAGCAATTAGGTATGGCCATAACTTAGATTAACAGTCTGTTAATCACACCTGATGGTGAAATGTGGAATGAGGTGCAGTCAAGTGCAATATTGCCTATAGGGGGTGATTAACTAACTGTTAATCTAACTCCTGGGAGTGCCTTAATGCTATTAAAAAAAATGTTGTAAAAGTAGAGTGTTACAAGTATACTTTTTGAGTGTTTTTCTAATATATAGGAACACTTTTAGTTAAATAGTTCTTTCACCAACAGTTTAAGACTGCTGGTCCAAAATCAGAATGCATCATTCCATTCATTTAGCTATGATAGAGGATGGGATACTGACAAGAAGAATCCATGTGACATGGTGCTTAGGCTGTACATGACAGTGTAACATGGATTTATATAAGGATGTTGGAATCCTATCAGCCAACCAGATTGCAGCAGTTCAGGCAACCTTTTGATAATATGCCTTAACTGTACATTACTTCTGTTCAATGTGGATTGTAATGTGTAGATATATTGTAAACTGACACCCCACGCTCCTCTGCTATCTCATACATGAAACTCTCCTTGGCATGGCATCAAAAAATAAGGTTATCGATCATACCATAAGCCATGAAACTGTGTTTGATGGCAAATCAACATTTAATGAATGATACACATATTAGGTGATATTATGTGTAGTGTCAGCCAGTCGTTACAAACAATAACAAAAATCTGTGTATATTAATGATTGTAATAATGATAAATTGATTCATTTCACCAATTACATTAATTTCACTTTTGCCAATTTCATATTAAGGTCTACTAGTGAGTTGGATCTTACACTGCCACATTTTGATGTATGCATCTAAACGCTTCGCATACGAGTAGGTATATAAAATGAAGTACATACAGAAGCAATGTTCACCTAATGATTGATAACAGTACAGATCATAGATCACAGGATGAGTTAGATAATTGAGTCAATACTCAAAGAAAGAATGATGGGACATCTGGAAACCACAGGTGCACTAGACACAAGGCATCATTGACTTCTACCGAGAGGGTCATGACAATAGGGCTTGCCACTAAAAGGCAAGCCAGGTTGTCCAGTGATCCCTGCCAGGAAGAATGCACAGGAGGGAGAGGGGTGGTGGTGGGGGGGGGAGCAGAGTGAATAGAGTGGGTGGGGCCTAGTGACATCACCAGGTAGGTAAGGGTAAAATGACAAGGGCAGGCCAGGGCCCCAGGGATTGGCTGGGGGGGGGAGAAGCCCGAAGGGAGTCCTGACCAGGAGCCTATAGGGGTATATTAGGCCAGGGCTCAGGCAGAACAACCTCTTTTGCTGGGAATTTTCTGAGTGAAGATCTCAGCACATCGTTGGCAAGCTTTAGGTAAGACACAGAGGTCAGCTAGGCCTTGGTAGGCCATGTGGACTCAGGTGGCTGGTTTTGTTTTTTGGTTTGTTTTCTCATTGTGGGTAGGAAACAGCAATATCATGTGGCTCAATCATGGTGGTGCTAGTGCATAGCATTTTGTAAAAAAAAAAAAAAAAGGGAAAAGTATTGCAGAGGTTAGGGGCAGAGAGCCATTTCCACCACGGTAGCACTTGTTTTATGGTAGCATTGTAGTCGACGGGGCTAGAACTGGGACACAGAGGCCAGTGGAGTTTGTTTGTGTCTCAAGGCGATTTAATTGCAGCAGGTTCCCACAGGCATGCTCTTTTCATGGCATTTTTCATTTGGAGGATTTATAACTGTGCTGGGTTGTGGTTTGGCCTGTCGTTGCATTTTCGTTAGCCAGAGGCAGACTGGGGCAGTAAACATGTACAAGGAACGCTCGTTTCAAGTCAGATGCTGGTGGAATTTCTGGAGGTCATGGTGGGGGGGAGGATTCCCCTGCACTGTGTCTCAAACTGGAAAGCTGAGGGCAGCAAGCCCAGTAAGGGGAAGCTCAAAAATATTTCTTTAACTGAGTTAAAAATTGGGAGGAAGCGTGGGCAGCACGCATGAAAAGAGGCGTTCTGAGCTCTGTTTACCTGCTTTTAAATTGAGGGGCAGTGTGGACACAGTTTAAAATGGAGGCTGTGTTGTTGGTTGCTGTGTATTAAAAAATCGGAGGGAAGTGTGGGAGACATGCAGTTTAAACTGGAGCTTAGTTGTTTATGGCCACATTTAAAATTGGAGGATAGGCATGGACAGCAAGCAGAATATGGATGGCAGCTGTTTTCGTTTTTCCTTTGGTATGGGGGACAGTCAGGCTGTGTAGCGAGTAATGGGTTTGTTGTTTTGTGTTTGAGCATTGCGTTAGCTGCACCTGGTGGGCTGGGAGAGAAGGAACACTCTCCGCTGGACAGGCACATCAGTGGCGTGTGGGGGAACGACTAGGGCCTGGGAGGCCACGTGGGCTGATTTGGCCTAGTGCAAGTGGGTTGTCTCCTTGGTCAGTGGGAAGAAGGAAGGAGCCTAGGTTTCCAGGAAGCAGTAGGCGAATAGGGAATTTACTCAACTTCTCCATGCTTCACAGGCATACAGAGGACGGGGTGGCCACAAGGAAGCATGGCTAGGCCTGCCCGCCGGTTTTTGAGTTTTCAGTCCTGCAGGGCAGGACCAGCGGAGCAGGTTAAGGCCACGGGGTTCACGTGGCACAGCAAGCTGCATTTTGGTATTGGGGCAGCATATAAAACAAAAAAAAGTAAATAGAGGCCTACCGCTCGCAAGAGGAGATGGCAATGGAAAGGGGGGATCCTGGCTGTCTGGCAGGTGGACTGGGGACCAGGTAGGCCCAAATTCTTGCTGTTTTTTGCTACAGACTCAGCAGCAACACTAAGGGAGTTTACAATGGGAGCTGCAGCTGGTTTGGGTTTTTTAAAAGTGATTTGCTAATGATTGGGATGAAAAAGGCAGCGAGCAGCCTGCTAAGAGGGGTAGGCCTGGAACAGGGGGATGCGGGACAAGACATGGTGGAGCGCGTGGGCTCAGCAACATGGAAGGGCTGGTTCTCCGCGAGGAGCAGGGCCAAGAAGGTGTCTAGAAGAAATTGGGCCCAAGGCTCAAGAGGCATTCGGGGCAGGTGCAGGCTTGAAGCACGGCTTTTTTAGTGCCACTGCGGGGGGTAGGGGGGTGAGCAGGGCCGCATGGGGGTGAGAGGCCTTCGGAATGATCACCTCGGCTTGTGGGGACATGATCAGGCAAAAAGGGGGAAGTTAAAAACCGAGGGACGGGTGCTTGGAGGTACACCTGCCTCGGGCCAATTAGGTGTGGGGCACAAGTCTGAGTTTTGTGTTTTCCTGACCAATGGCATACAGGGATTGCTGGACTCCAGTCCAGTGACAGGAGAAAGCTGGAGGATTGCTGGCAGTGGCAGGGCCCCTTGGTCTGGTACCGACCAGGGGGAGTGCTAATGACAGTTGGGCAAGGCTACGCAAGGTGTTTAAAAAAAAAAGCAAACGAGGGGGCAGAACAGGGATACATGCGGGTGCTGGCCTGGGTAAAGGAACCAAAGCACAATGGGGGGACAAGCAAGGTTTGAAGAAGCCAGCAGGCAACAGGCACCAGGAGACAGGATGGGTCATCAGCCTAGACGCAGAGTAAGGGTGGCCTGGCTGTGCAATGCACGGTTGAACATTTGTTTTCATTCCTCTGTTTATAGTGACATAGGAACACCATGGCACCCAAGCGAGCCCAATTGTCCAGTGAAATTTTGCTGCAGGAGGCTTCCAAGCTGATGGGGCAGATGTCAGCAGCAAAACAGAGGGAGGTGGAAGAGGAGGCCTTGAGAAAATGGAAGGAGTGAGAGGAGCACCCGGGCAGGGAAGCAGGGGACAAGAGGCCCAGGAAGGAAGCGCTGTGCCCAGCGCCTATCCCGGCATCTCTGCCTACACCAGAACTGGATGATGGGAACCCGGATAGTAGTAAGGATGATGTGGATTTGTCAGACAAAAAATGTTTTAAAAGGGTACTTGGAGGGGCTACTGGAGGACATGGGTGAAGCAGGGATTGAAATGATGGAGCAGGCCATTCAGACTTTAAAGAGCAAAGGGGCTGGGGCAGAAAAGGGTGGCATGAGGTCATTATGTCGCACGGCAGAATCCCGCAAGGCACAAGCGCGTTACGTGATTTCTGCCTGTTTTTGTTCTGTGGGGAACTCCTCCTCCCACACCCCCATTACAGGGGGCTGCACCCCCAGGACCCCCCCACTAAGGATTCTCAACTCCGGGGGGGGGCAACTCAGAGAAGCACAGGTCCGGGTTCGCCATAATGTAGTACGCTAGTATGAGTGTGACATATGACCTGGTACAGAAATAGGGGGAGGCCCAAGACTGCAGTCAAAAAATTATACGATGGGCCTCTGGGCTGCTCTGTCAGGGACCATGTCCCGGTTTCAATCAAAGAAAAAATCTGGAAGGGAGAGTATGTGGACACATTCGGGCTGGTGGACGAGGACACGGCCATGAAGTATGTGCAGAAGGAGTCGGTAGAGAAGTCGGAAATGGCGGTGGCCCTGGCAGCGGTGGACCACAAGACAGAGGAAGCGAAATACAAAGGGAAAACCATTGAAAACTGGCAAGGGGGCTTCATCATATACAGCACGTTGGTGCTGGAAAAGCAGCCGGAGCTCGCCATCCCCCCTACTGACATACATGTCCATTATCAGAGATGCGTACAAGGCCAAGTCGGGTATGGCTGGCTCAAGTACAATGAGGCATTCCAGAAGAGAATGGCAGCCAAAGGGGATCTGAGGTGGGACTGTACCCATTCAGAGTTGTGGGTGAGGACCCTATCTGGGGAAGGGGGAGGGGCGGGGGCAAACAAGTAAGGAAGGCCGCACCTACCGCAGTGGTCAGGGCATGTTGGGGTTACAACAAAGCCACATGTACATGGGGCAGTTGTAAGTTCCGGCACATTTGCTCCAAGTGCGGGGTGTCACACCCGGTCTCCAACTACTGACAGGGGATGGACAGAGGGAGACAGCACGGGGGGGGTCAGTACCATGACCAGTCCATTCGGGGGGGCCAGGGCAGGGGGTGATCAGAGGGGGCAGCATTTCACTCCCGAGGGATGACATTAGCAGGATAGGCAGTGAGGGGTAATGGGGTTACACGCTGGTGCACACCCCCATCTCCCCAGTGGTGGTGGAGGAATGAACTGCAGACTACCCAAATAGGGAGGTAACAGAACTGCTCTGGGCAGGCTTTCAGGCAGGTTTCTCATTGGGGTTTTGGGGAGGGTTAAGAAAGAATGTGGGCCAAGAACCTGGGGTCAGTGAAGGGGAAGGAGGAAATAGTGGGGGCCTAGACAGAGAAGGAAATTAGGGCAGGTAGAGTTGAGGGCCCATTGGGGGCCCCCATGTGAGCATTTCTGAGTGTCCCCATTGGGCATTGTCCCCAAGAAAGTGCAGGGGAATTCCACTTGATCCATCACTTATCCTACCCCAAGGAATCATCAGTAAATGAGGGCATACCTGACGACCTGAGGGCGGTGTCATATGCCTCTCTGGAAAAGGCGATAGTGCTAATCAGCGCTATCGAAGGGCCATGGCTTGTAAAGACAGACATAGAATTTACTTTTTGGCTTTTACCTGTCCGGCCTGAAGATTTGGACATGTTGGGTTTTCAGTTTCAAGGGGGCATGTATTTCAACAAGGCCATGCCCATGGGGTGCTCAGTGGCATGTTTCACCTTTGAATCATTCAGCACGTGGATGCAGTGGGTATTTGGGGCTTGGTATGGGCACAGGAGGGTGGTGCACTACCTGGATGATTTCCTCCTCATTGGGGAATCCAGGGCGGAGGCGCAGGGGATGTTGAGGGATTTTAAGACTATGTGCCAACAGATGGGCATCCCATGGGCACAGGGCAAGACAGAAGGCCCACCTGTAAACTGGAATTCCTGGGCATAGAGGTGAATACAGAGGAGGGATGTTTTCAGCTTCCTGGGGACAAAGTGGCGCACCTTAGAGGTCTACTAACCCAGATTATGGGGAGGCGGAGGGTACCGCTGGTACAAATTCAACAACTGCTGGGTCACCTTAATTTTGCCTACAAGGCAATCCGCCCAGGCAGGGCCTTCACAAGGAGGCTGGGAAGGGCAATGGGGAAGGCTTGGCTACCGCACCATTGGGTGGATGTGTCGAGAGGAGTACAGAAGGACTTTCAGGTATGGGAGGAGTTTCTCGACAGCTACAATGAGGTGACATTCTGGCAGGAGGAGTGGGAAAGTAACGTGGACTTGGAGCTGTTCACAGACACGTTGGGTGCCCTGGGAATGAGGGCGTATTTCCAAGGGGATTGGATGTCAGATCCTTGGCCGGCAACATGGGGCAAAAGATGGTTGTTTAAAGATATCACATTCTTGGAAATTTTCCTGATATGGGTGGCTGTAGAAGTATGGGGCTATAGGATGCAAGGGAAGCACATCTTGTTTTGATACGATAACAAAGGGATGGTAGAAGTCATTAATAGGCAAGGGGAGGACAGAGACGGTGGGTCAGCTGCTCAGGTGACTGGTTTGGTTGCAGCTGCAGTTGAATATGTATTTCAAAGTGCAGCACATTGAGGGGTTGAAGAATGAAGTGGCTGACAGTCTTTCCCATTTACAGCTCGACAGGTTTCGGGAACTGATACCTCAGGCAGCGCCACACAGGACTAGGATCCCCGACCGGTGTGGAAGGCTGGAGAGACACAGCCAGGGTGCTGTATCAGGGAGCTTGGGCAGCAAAACATATTGAGGGCGTACGAGGCAGGATGGGTGAAGTTTCAGGATTTCAGAAGGAAGTATGGGTGGGACAGGGCTGAACCGGCCAGGGACGAGCAGGTAAGGAGGTTCGTGGTGGAAATGTGTGAAGAAGGGCTGTCCCATGCCACGATGGTCATGCAGTTAGCTGGCATCAGTTGGGTGTGACAGGACAGGTGATGGCCTGATGCAGGGGCCAGCAGGACAATAAAATGCATGGTGTCTGGTTGGTGGAGGGGTCAAGCAGCTAGGGTGGATGAAAGGCAACCCATAAGAGGGGAGTTACTAGTAAGGGCATAGGGGCCACCCAGAAGGTATGCACATCGGCCGAAGAGGGGGGTACTATTCCAGACCGTGTTTGCAGTTATGGCAGCAGGGACATTCCAGGTAGGGGAGGTGGTTGCCCTGAGAAAGGCAGCTGCCGCACAGGTGTTACAGCATGAGGATGTCCGATGGGGGTACGACAGGTTGGTCATTACCCTGGCCAGGTCCAAGACAGACTGGGGGGAGGAGGGGGACCCAAGTGTCACTGGTGAGGAAACCACAGTCAGCCAGCTGTGCCGTGAGAACAATGGAGGTGTACGGGAGCGCTCAGGGGGGCGGGGGAGTACTGTTCTGACATGGGGATGGCTCTCCAGTCACAGGATTTTAGGTAGGGGCAGTACTCAAGAGGGCACTGGCGTTCCTGGGACAAGATCCAAGTAAATTTGCCCCACATTCATTCCGGATTGGGGCAGCTACAGAGGCAGCAGAGAGAGGGGCTGTGGTGGCGGACGTACAAAAGGTGGGGTGCTGGAAGTCCGGCTGCTATAAGAGGTACATGAGGTATTAGCAACAGCACTCACACTGTTTATTTTGTTTCCATGGCAGGTTCCAAAAGGAAAATCTGGATAGTGGGGCATTCCTTCTTATATTGGGCTGAAAGGTTTGCTGTCGCCAGCTCCAGAGGAGCAGAGTTGAGATATAACGCCAAGCATACCAGGGTGATTTGGAAAGGCATTAGGGGGATGAGGTGGGCACAGCTCATGCCTTTGATGGAAGAATAAAAATTGCAATGAGGCACCTTAGATTGCATTATTATACACCTGGGGGGTAATGATTTGGGGAGCCTGCCATGGGGGCATTGGGACAGAGCATCATGGGAGACTTAGAAAAATTGAGAGAGTGGTGGCCGAGGGTGACAATCGGCTGGTCCGACATTACTTCTCGGAGGGTTTGGAGGGGGGTGAAGGACGTCCGGCTGATCGAGAAAGTCAGGAAGCATTTAAATGGAGGGTGACCAGGGCGGTCATAGAGATGGGGGAAGTGCGCCTGCAGCTCAAGGACATCTCCTTCAACCAGCCTGCAGTGTACAGGTCAGACGGGGTCCACCTGTTGGAGTTTGGCATGTACCTAGTCCTGTGACCTATCAGGGAGCTAGTGAACCAGATAGCCAGCAAAGGGTTTAGATACTAGCCCGCAAGAGGGAGCCCCTCCGTCTATCGCAAGCTGGAGGAGGGCAGTGGAAGAAAGACAAAAGGGGGGAGTGGTTGGGAAGAAAGGGGGAAGGGGGTAGGATACACGGGCTGGGAACAAAGAACCCAGATGTGGTGGTAAAGCAGGAGGGGATAGTCCGGGCACCGATCCAGAAGTGTCCGGGCCTGGAGGGTGAAAGCCCAGGTAGGTGGAACCGGCTTGGTTCTGGTGTGGAGGAGGGGGCCAGATTCACAGTATCCAGGCCCTGAAAGCAAGATGGAAGAACGACCAGAAGAAAGACAGAATGCCAGAACCAGGAAGCTTGGAAAGAAATTTTAATGTGAATTGAATTGTGAATTCAAAGTATATGGTTGTAAATATAGTCTTTGTGCCATGAATACAATTGCCAACGAGCAACCAACAAGTTAAATCTGTTGTAGCATCCATCATTCCTGGGAGGATTCAGGGGACAAATCAAACTAATAAACTTATTTGTCTGGGTGACAGATGAGGTAAATAAAGGGAGACTAGTTGTATTTGCATACCTTGATTTCAGCAAGGCCTTTGACAGCATTTCATATATAAGAGGGGAGGGTAAATCGGTAATTTTTTCTGAGGTACTATCAGTACCCAAGGTGAGCATGAAGAGAAAAACAAAGGATCATGGGGGAAACAAATGGAAATGATCATGAAGGAGAGATTGTAGGCCCTGCTGGAGTCCAATGTGTTGCAGGACCATAGACTGCATGACTTTGTCACAGAAAAATCCTGCCAAACCAACCTGGTAGAGTACTATGACTGGGTAACTAGACAGATGGACAAGGATTGGTGGTGAATGACATATAGGGGTGCAGAGGTTGGTAAGAAGATCTGAATAAGCTGGAGACTTGGACAGACACTTAGCAGCTAGGGTTCAATGACAAAAATTGTAAGGCCCTGCATTTAGGAGCAAAAAATACAAGATGAAACTATAAATGGGTTGGGGGAGGAGAGGGGGGAAGTGCAACTGGCAGAGACTGAGGAGGGGAAGGATCTGGGGGTTGTCATCATGGGATCAATGAACAACTTGGCACAGTGTAGGAAGGTGGTGACAAGGACCAACTAAATGCTGGGTAGTATTGCAAGGGGGAATAATGTCAAGGAAGGAGGAGATGATTCTGCCACTGTATAAATTACTGGTTAGACCTCATCTTGAATACTGTGTGCAGTACTTGCACCTGTACCTGAAAACAGTTGGCAGCTTCAAGAGGTGTTAGGACAGAGCAAGGGGGAGGATAAGGGGAGGGTGTGTGTGTGTATGTGTGTGTGAGGAGGGACAGCTGCAGAATAGGGCTTCTAGCTGCAAAATTGAGCAGACTCAACATACCATATGGCCTTTTTCTGGTGGCAAATTTTGTATGTTCATAAGATTGATAAATCTGATAGAAAGAACAAGGCATGCCACACAAGGTGAAAAGGTTTGTTGGGAACTTGTAGCCTAAATGGAGGAAGAAATCAGTGCTGAATGGGGTTCAATCCAGGAGAGAGATAGTGGGATGACAGTGGTATAATTTAGGCAATGGTCATTGCTTCACTTCCCCCAAAAATTCAGAAATGTAACCATTCAGTGAAGAGCTCATGAGGCTTGAGGCCTAGGGAATGGTTCCAGTTAGTCAACAGATGCAAAGTACTCCTGTGTTAGAAGTAAAAAGGTTATATTCTCAGACTATCAGCAGTTATAAACAGGGCAATACAGCACTCCAAGTGGCTATGAGAATAATTGTTTGTTCAAACTAAGATGGCATTTGGCACATTGCTACACCTCGTGCAGCATGCCATTAGACTCAAATCAATTTAACATATCATTCACATAACAACTGGTCAAGCAGTAAGGCCTAATAGCAGAGTGTGGATACCATGTCTGCAACATTGATATTTATTGAATACTTAGTCCAGAATTAATGATTGATACTGTGTTGTACTTAAAGAAAAAACACAGATGGTGCTAACATTTTACTTCTACATCTAGGTACTCCTGATTTAAATAACAGAGGTAGTATTATAAAAATGTTGTTAATTTTACTAACACGTGCAGTGTTTCCTTCATCATAATAAACAGAAATGAATCATAGGAGACACATATTAAACTGGCTGCAATTGCTTACAATCTACTGTACACTTACACAGAGAGGTTCACAAGAATACAGATGGTGAGGTTATGTAAGTATTCAGTGAGCCAAGTAAAGAATATGCCAAAGTATTAGCAGTGTGTTTTACTTCAGGCAATAGTAGGGAAAAAGTCAGTAGCCTTGGAACTGGGCTTTAATGCAAAGAAGTGCAAGATCATGCACCTGGGTCACAGGAACATTGCATCTAAGTACCATCTCGGGGGGGGGGGGTGACGGTCACAAGACAGAAAAGGGTCCTGGAATAATTATTTCCGAAGACCTGAAGGTGGCTAAGCAATGTGACAAGGTAGTGTAAAGTCAGCAGGATGATAGGATGCATAGGTAGAGGGATAAGCAACAGAAGAAGGGAAGTCATAAAGCTGGTAAGACCTCACCTTGTGTTCTGTGTACAGTTATGGAGGCTCTACATCCAAAATGACATAGACAAGGTATAACGGGTTCAAAGGAAGGCAAATAAGATGGTGTAGGGCCTGCACCTAAAGCTGCAACAGGGGGTTAGGACAGACTCAGGAAATTAAACATGTACTTTCTCGAAGAAAGGATGGCTATGATAGAGATGTATAAATATCTGACGGGTATGAACAAGGTATGGGAAGGGAATATTTTCCAGAAAACACTTGCAAAAGAACCAGGGGCAAACAATGAAATGGGGGGGTGGGTTACTGAGGGTGGAATGTCAGGAAGTTTTTCTTTATGGACAGGGTAGTGGGAGCTTGGAACAAACTCCCAGTGGAAGTGGTGGAAGTTAATATGATCACAGGCTTCAAAAATGTGTGGGATGGGCATAAAGGAATCCTGTTACCATGGCCAACATGGTGAAAATCTGAGGACTTACATGGGGCTAAGGAGGGGCTATAGACATGATTAACAGGGCTGACTAGGTGGTCCAGGTGGGCCTTTTCAGCAAACAAATTCTAGGAGAGAGTGGAGCAGAAGGGTAGGAATTTTGATTTGCAATCTGTTGTCCATATCTATTACAAACTGTATCCTAACATGAGATACATTTTGTATACAAAAGGATTCACAAGGTGCCTTATAGTCTGTGACAGGGTCCCTTTATGACAAAGGGGCACAGGCACGGCAAGAGGGTGCCCCAGATTTCTATTTGGGCCTACGGCCCAAGGTTACCTTAATCTGCCCCGGACCGCTTGATTGTGCATCTGGCAGCCATTACAATGCAGCTGTTCCTCCATCCACCATTTAACTACACTGTGTCTTGTCCTGATTCAACCCCCTTTGATGCAGCCCACTGTTCCACATGTTACCACTTCAGCTGGCAATGCATTCAACTGACACCATCATCTGTGTTGAAAAACAGAATCATAATTTACGTCATGAACAGTACAGTTGGCATATCAGCAATGAGATTAGGACTCTATTGTTGCTTGACTTGATGTCTACTTGTGTAGTGGTTGGTATTTCACTGGCTTACATACAAAACACAACAAAGAAAGTCCAACTCACAGCTTCTAATAATAAAGAAGAAAAACCTTAAAAAAATATAATGGTATTTTTTTCCTTAAAAAGAGTCGTGAAATACCAGTACATAGTGTAACAGCCTAGTATTCACCATTGCCATAGATATGTTGTCATTTCTTAGTAGATGTTATAAATCTGGCAAAGGAGTTCAATTAATCTGATTGGTTCTTTGCAGTATGAAACACAATGCATGCCTAAAAGTAGAACCATCAAGTAGCATATGCAGAAGCTTTTTGTAACGCACAGTTGGCGGACTAAACACATGCATGTGGCATCATATATCACTACACCCCCTAGACGTGCATTAGAACTTAATAACGCACACACTGTCATGTCTTATTGCTTGCTTATTCATCCATTTTAACGTATATTCACAATATAGTGAAGCTGTGGATAGACAAAGTGATACTATGACTCAAAAGTAATTATTTCCTCATTGCAATTTATTAAGGTACACGAGACACTTCTGCAAACGTTCCAAGCAGTGGAGTGCAATACCACGAAAAGTTACAAAGAAGTACGGATACATTGCCAAAATTATTAATGAAACTGTACTGCAAAGATCAGAAGATTCAATGACTATTCTCACAAGAAGAATCATACCAGTGAGACACCCCAAAATGATTTCGGGAACGACTACACCTGTGCAACCAACCCCTGTTGCAGACCTTGTTGCACTACACCAAAGGAGACTAAGGATTGAAGAGTAGAACCACATTTCTTGTATGAAATTTTGAACTGTAAAAGGTTTAAAAGACTGAGCATATTTATGCTACCTTCACAAAATGACATTGTTTTCAAATGGTGTCTGTTACAGTGAAAAATCAGAACATTATAATGCAGACATCAGCAGAGTGTTACAGCTAATAATGAATATTTCCTAACTATGTATCCTGGTGGAGACTGTTCAATCTCTTTACCACTCTTTCAGTGAAGTACAGATTCCTCCGGTTCACTCTAGTTTTCCCTCTTTTAGTCTCATGCTGTGGCCCCTTCTTCTATATCCCTTTATTTGTGGAACTGTGGCAAAAGCCTTCTTGAGCTCCAGATAGGCCACATGTACCGCTCTGTCCTAGTCTATTTCCTTTGCCACACAATCACATAAATCAATCAATCAATATCAATTAATCAATCAATCTTTATTTATCCAGGTGAAAACACCGTTGAGACAACTCATTTGCAAGGTGGACCTGGTACAGGTATGGGTATACAAAAGGTAGATGAACATATATATAGGGCACAATAAATACAATCTTACACATAGGATATAATTAGTATAGTTTTTTAAGCATATAATACATGACATAATCAATACAAGCTTGCAAATTAGGTTATAATTTGTACAACGTATTCAAGAGAGAGAGAGAGGAACACGGTTTTACAACAGTACATATGTTTGCACGGGTCAAATAATACAGGATAACATGCCAACCTGTGGCCACAAATTTCAGATAGCAGAAGCCATAGGAGAGCTGGGCACTGGGAGAAGAGGAGGAGCTCCAGTGCGGGTTAGCTAATGATGGCAGTTGCATACTTCTTTAAAGGTTGTAGCAAAAAAAGATTTGTAGAAGGGTACTTTCACTGGGAGGACTATTTTGAAGGTTTTTTGCAGTGTTCCAAATGGCAGGTAGGAAGTGACTTATGGCTGCTTTGCCAAAGCGTGTATTTACCTTAGGAATGACAAGTGAGGTATATGTAAGGCTTCTTAGAAGATAATTCCCTGTTTGGCAGAGAGGTAGACAATCAGAGATGTATTTAGGAAGCGTATTCATCAATGCTCTAAGGGGCCAAGGATAGCATTTTTATGCTATCTGTAACTAAGAGAGTACCAGCCAAGTATAGAGTAGAGGGTGCAGTGATGAGTGGAGTATGGTGCATTTGTGATGAATCTAATTGCCCGATAACATAGGGTGTCAAGTTTCCCTAAAGCCGCACTAATCCCATAACCAAACAGGATATCTGCGTAGTCTAGGAGCGGTATGAACATTGTTTGTATGAGATGCTTTTTAGCCTCCTGAGTTAGTAGATGCTTTATGCGAAAGAATATGCCATGTCTTTGTCTTAGTCTTTTGGTGAGGTTTTCAATGTGGAAGGAGAATGTAAGCCTGTCATCAACCCATACCCCCAAGTACTTGAAAACTGATACAAACTCTAGGGATTCACCAAGCAGCGACTGTATGACAGGAAGGGTAAGGGTACCCTTTGTCTTATATATGTATGTAGTTGGAGCAAAAAGCATAGCTTTGGTTTTTTTAGCATTTAAGAGCAACTTCAGATGCAGAAGGTTTTCCTGTAGATGGATAAATTCAAGTTAGAGGTCTTTGCAGGTCTGATCTGAAGAAGGCCTGGCTAAGTATAGCACAGTGTCATCCACGAACAGGTGAATACTAGCATCTGAGATTCCATCATTTAAATTGTTAATATAGACAGCAAACAACAAGGGTCCTAATATAGATCCTTGAGGCACTCCTCTTTGCACAGTTTTCAATGTAGAGAGATTGCCATCAGCTCGGACTTGTTGGTGGCATCCAGTGAGATACAGTAGCTAGTGAACCACTTGACAGACAATAGGTCTGCTCCAACAATACGCAGTGTGGTAATAAGAAGATCATGGTCCACCATATTGAAAGCTTTACTCAGATAAAGGAATAGGCTACATACATATCTTTTGTTATCTAATGCCATCTGCCAGTCATTTGTGACTTTGGCAAGTGCAGTGATCGTGCTATGATTAGGCCCAAAGCCAGATTGGGTCTCGTTAAGAAGGTTGTGCATATCAAGGTGTTGTCAATCAAATTGGTCTGGCATGACCTTCCTGTTGTGAATCCATGTTGCTTTTTTTGGTGCAGCAGCCTCCTTGTCTCTAGGTAGTCCACCAGCCTTTCCTTGAGTACTGTTTCCATCATTTCACCTAAAATGAGGTCATACTGACTGGCCGGTAGTTTCCTTCCTCCACCTTGCTACCACTTTTGTGCAGGGGTACCACTTGTGCCCTCCTCCAGTTCTCCAGAACCCCGACTGTTTCTAGTGATCCACTGAACAACATAGCCAGAGGTTTAACCAGTTACTCCCGGAGCTCCTTTAGCATCCTCTGTTGTATCCCATCGGACCCCATAGCTTTATCTAGTATAAGTCATTCTACTTATCTTTTTACTCTGTCCTATGAAAAAGGTCTTATGTACATACCTTCTATCTGTTTGACCTCCTCAATTAATGGCATAACATCCCGATTGTCTTTCTCCATGAATATCAAGCAGAAATATTTGTTGAGGATGATCGTCTTGTCAATGTATTTCTCCACTGCCCTGACTCCATCTTCCCAAAGTATCACAATCCCTCCCCTTGTCATCCTCCGTCTGGCCTGGGGCATGTATATCACTCCCTTTCTATGTACTGTTCTTTGCCTCATAGCCAATGAAATCTGAAAGTGTTCACATATGGCAACACTAGAAAACAGCAGCAGCACCCCCTTTCCACTCCCCTAGCTGGCTCTGATCCCTTACCAACCCAGACACTACCCTCTGCCCTCTCTTATGCCCTTTTAAAATTAACCACAGTTTTACACATGAACACCACCTCTACTGATGCATTCCACTTTAACACCACCCTTTCTGTGAAGTAATGTCTCCTCATAATATAGCTACAAACCTATGTCATATGTGTGGATATGTTACATGACTGTAGTTTGTTTTATGTGGTAAAAAAAATTATGCATTTTGAAATTAAAATGATTTTTTATTTACTCTTGATAATTAATTCTATGCAAACTGAGATAACTCCATGTTTGTATTTCAGTTTCTAAATGAATTACTTTATTTATATAGATATGCAGTTATGGTAAAAGAATATAAAGTTCATGTATTTACTTGTACTTCTTCTGCCTGTTCCTCCATAACGTTGTCCTCTGCAGATGCACTCTGTATCACTCTGAAGATATGCTAACCTTTTCTCTACATCGTATACCATGCCTATACAGTCCTCTAACTCAGACCCTACCATGTCTGATTGGCCATTGGTTTTGACGATGTTGGGTGACTGTGATGTTAGGTACATCTTCAAGTGAAGCTGCAACAGATGACACAGTACTGGAAGATGTGCTGCTCATATGAAAGAAAACAAAAATAACATCAAATATAAATTTGAATATTTTTAAAAAGCAAATAAGCATGAATGTGTCTAAAATGCTGATCTTAAATACATTTTACCTTCACATTCATACTGTTTCTAATTCCAGCAACAATGCACAACAGGGCATGTGTTTATTGTAGGATTTACACACACCTTGTGTATTTTGAAACGAGGTGCAGCTGAGTGACTTTAACCACAAAGGAAGTGTGTAAATGCCACTACTGCACCTGCCATGAAGTGCATTATTGCAATTATAAAATTAATATGTTATTAAAAATTACAATAAAACAATTCAGTTCAAAGACAATAAACACCTTTTATTACCAGATGTCTGTTGCAGTATTTACACACAGTCATTTGACAGATTTTGGCCAATGAGGTTACATGAGTTTAAGGAACCACTTTATAATACGTTGCATGATTCTGTCAATATGTATGTGTGTGATTATGTGGCATCAGCACCTCCCACTTTCTGCTGGTTATCCCTCTCTCTATGCATTCCATCATCCTGTTAGCTTTACCCACTACCTTGCTGCACTGGGTCCCCACCATACAGTCATCGGCAATTATAACACCTATGACCCTCACCTGACAGGTTGCAGTCATTTTCTGCCACCATAGTGTGTATGTGGTATTTGGAGTACTCCTATTAAATAGCATAACTGCGCATTTACCTACATCGATTTTTAACAGCCATGTTTCTGATCACTCTTCCAGTAATCAAAGATCATTCTGCATTGCCACCTCCACCCATGGGGTGTCCACACTGATGCAGAATTATGTGTCATCCATGAAAAGGCGCACCTTCCACTTAAGCCGCACTACCATATAGCTGACATAAATATTAAACAGAATGGACCCCAATATTGACCCCGTGAGACCTCACTCATCACCCCAGTCTCACCAGAGTTCACCCCATTAACTACCACCCTCTGGCTTCTTCCCCTCTCCACCCATCTTGTTATTTTATGCCCCACCACTAGAACCCCCAACTTATTAACTAGTCTTTTATGTGGTACCATGTTGAATGTCTTCTCAAAGTCAAGGTAAGCCACGTCCACTGCCCCACCCTGATCAAACACCCTCATCTCCTTGTCGAAGAATTCGGTCAGTTTCATCTGGCTTGACTGACCCTGACTGAAGCCATGACGACGAATGTCCTGTGGGACCCCCCACCTCCTCCAGATAGCTAACCATTCTTATTATCAATATTGCATCCATTACTTTACCAACCACCAATGTGAGACTGACCAGGCAAGAATTGCCCACCTCCTCTCTGGTGTCACTTTTACAAAGTGGCACACATCTGCCTTCTTCCAGTCACCCGGTACCCCACCCTGTATCCAGTGACAAATTAAATGTCACTGCCAATTGTTCCACCAGCACCCACATTAATTCACTGAGAATCCTTGACTGTAGGCCAGATGGGCCCATGGCCTTGTTCACCATAAATTTACATAATTCCTCCCTTACCTCTTCCACACTGATTGTGTTAGGATCCAACCACACCTTTCCCCTTTCGCCCTTCCTTCCATCTCTGTTGTGAAAACTGAGCTGTAGTGACCATTCAGCAATTCACCTGTCCTGAAATCCCCTTCCACCTGCAAACCACCCTTCCCTTTAATAACTGCTATTCCCTGCCTTACCTTCATCCTTGTCCCTATGTACCAAACAAAAATATTGCCCCACCATTAGGTCTACCTAGCAGTTCTCTCATATGTGTCTGCTCTAACCTTCCTAATCCTCTGTCCTGCCACCATCAACTTCTCTTTGTATGTTTCCCTATCTTCCCTCCCTTGCCTCCTCTTATATCCCCTGAGTGCCATTTTCTTCTCCCCTGCGGCTTCCCTCACTTCCCTACTGAACCACAGTGGCCTCCTCCTTCTTTTGTTCCTCACTACCCTCCTCACACATCCTTCTGTCACTTTAAGTAATCCACCTTAATTTTTTCCAGAGATACTCTGATCCTTTCTCCATCCCCTACCACACCCCCCCCCCACTTCCTCCCAGAACATCTCCCTCATCAAGGGAAAATCTACCTGCCTGAAGTTTAGGCCCTTCATGGTGGTCTGACTAGACACATTCACACATCTAACCTTGAATACCACTGTATTCTGGTGACTATCCCCTAGACTGGCACCCTCTCCTACTCAATACATGCTATCATCGATGGTTAGGACCAAATCAAGTATGGTTTACCCCCTTGTGGGCTCACTGACCAGCTGTGGCAGGAAGGTACACTGTGATGTCCCTAGGATCTCCAACTTCTAGTATGGTGCTACTCATACCCTCTCCTACTGAGCCTATCCCTCATGAATAACTTGTACCCCATGAACCCCACCTCCCAATCACGGTGCTCGGACCACCAGGTTTCAGTAACAGGTACAACATCTATTCCCTCCCCCTCCATTAATGATACTAAATCCACCATCTTACTCTCCAAGCTTCTGCCATTTGTTGAGAGTCCCTTCCATCAATTTCTCTCCCATCCCCATAACCATATGCATGTTTTTGTTCAACACTAATTTATTGCCGCAGTGGGGGAATGGGGATGAATGCCCCCAGACACTTCTGTCTTTTGTGGCTCATCATAAGGGTAGTCATTTTCCCACCCACTCTTGATTTAGTTTAAACCACATGCTTGCAAAATTAATTTTCAAATTTAATTCTCTTCATTGCCTTCCCCTTCCCTTTTACGTGCAGTCTGTCCTAGGAATATAGGCTTTAGACATTCAGTGCTATCCCTCAGTCCCCTACTAACCAATATCCCTCTGCCTGCACCATCTCCTTAATCAATTGGTTACATTTACTGAACCTTTGTTTCCATTTAGCTCTCGCCTTAGGCACAAGCAACACATACGAAAAAGTGATAGACCAAAAACACAGGCTGATACAAAACATAGCAAGCTCTGTGATTCTCGTCCGTACTTCTAGCAGTGTGTTCCCATCAAAATCATTTGTCCCCAGGTGTAAAATCAGTTGTGTTTCTTCATCCTGTGACTTGCCCCATGATGGAATATGAAACATTACGTCAAATGCTGTCATACCCGGTTGGTGCTCTACCCGAACTGCACTACCCATGTCCCCCATTTAATTCCTCTTAAAATCAAGTCCCCAATGAGTAGGACTCTGCCCCCATTTAGTTTTTGATTATTGCTCATTACCTTTTCCTAACTCAGAGTTCTAGGCATCCCTTTTACCTTCCTTTAGTCCTCAGCTACTCTGATTTCCTCCCCAGCCTTAGGCATGCCCACTTCTTGAGATTTTTTCCCACTTACACCTTCAAATGGTATTCCATGCTTCACTTCACCCCCTTGCCTCCCTTACATACACCACTTACACCCCCATTGTCCTGCTGCCAGTGCTCCCTCATATTTTCTCTTTGTGTTACTACCCTCTCATTCACCTACTCTGTTTTGATCTCTAGGCACTTGCTATCTTGAGTCTCTCATTTGCCATCTTGCATCATTTCTGCTAACCACCCCCCCTTATCATCCATCACACTAGCCATCCCCACCTCCCGCAAACTCAAAATTCCTTCCATACTCTGTTCTACCACGTCATGTGTTGCTGCATTACCCCCAGTCCCATCACTCTCCTCACCACTGTTAATTCCATTATCCCAGGGCATGCCTGTTGCTCCCCCTAGTCCTTCTAGCATTCCCTCCCCAAGTTTGCCTGCTAGTGGAGTGTACCTGTTGGACACTGTAATACCTTTCCCATCCTGTAGCTTCCAAACCCCTTCTTCTAAGCTATGTGGCCTTCCTAGAGGCCCCCTTCTTATAGTCTACACTACTTGCAAAGCATATCCCCTCTCATCTCCTTGATCTTGACCCTTAACTTCCTTGACCCCCTTCCTCCCTACCCATATATCCATGACCCCTGCTGACTCCTATTTTGTGTCAATATTCCTTTACATTGCACATCATGCCCATGATGCCACTGACTCCTGTAATGGCCCCTCCCTCCAGCACACCCTGCTCACTCCACCTCCTGTACTGTCCATCATCCTGCCTACTATCCACTACCCTTATACCTTTGTTGCTTCCCCCTACCAGTTCCATTATCAACCATGACATCTCCCCTTTTATGTGTGATAGCTCAGCCACCAGCCTCACAAATATATGACAAACTGGGTAACCACCCCCCCAAACTCCCTCTGCTCCCTCCACCAGTTTCAATGGTCCATCCCACTGATACAGTCCCCCGTCTCTCCCTTATGCCTCACTTGCTCCATTATGGTGGCAGGAGCGACAAAACTACTAAATAAGAATTTATAATATGTCATAAACCTGGCAGCTGGATTACAAAATTATAAAGTGCAAGGTATTGCACCTTGGAGAAAGGAACCATGAGAGGAGCTATCACTTGAGATGGTTTAATTTACATACCACCGAGGAGTAAATGGACATGGGGTGGTTATAAAGGGGAATATAAACATCTCATCTCAGTGCATGAAGGCAACCACTAAAGCACTAAGGAGGCAGTGTAGCACAGTGGTTTAAGGCTTGAGCTGCAAATCTGGAGACCTGGGTTTGAATCCCACAGCCCCCACTTGCATACTGTGTGACCCTGAGCAAGTCAATTAACTTCCCTGTGCTCCCAGAATGCACCTGTAAACAAGCTTTCAGCTTAGTTTGTCTCACCTGGTTAAACAATTGGAAAAAAAAAAGCCAATAGGATTATAGGATGTATTGCTCAAGAGATCTATGCATGAAAGAAGGAAGTGATTCTGACCCTGCCTCTCTTCAAGTCACATGTCACACTACACCTAGGCTACTCCATGCTGCTCTAGCTCCTGTTTCTGATGAATGATGTCAGATTACTGAATGAGATTCAGTGACAGACAACAACAATGATCCTGTGATTCTGATGACAACATATGGGGATGGGCCAAGGTAGTACAATCAAACAATAAGACACACCAGGTTGTAGGTGACTGGGAATTTAACCAGTCATTGTGTGCTGTGTCAGGAGGCACAGCAGAGTGACTTAACCACACAAAATGTGGTTAAATCAACCAAGTAACCCACATCCTGGAGTACCTTCTTGCGATTATACACTGGACCCTTTTGTAAAACAGAAACATGAGTGAGACTGTGCACAAGGCTGTGGTGCTCTCAGATAAAAACCGACATTTAACACTGGAAATTCAGGCACTCACCACCACATATGATACTGATACTGTCCATAAAGAACAAAAGGAGGAATATATTTAATAAAATAACAAAAAATAAATAAATTCCTCTTTTTGTACTTTATGGACAGTGTCAATATCATATGTGGTGGTGAGTGTCCAAATTGCCAGTGTTAAAAATAAACTATTTTGTAAAATAAATGTAAAATATGTTTCATTATGTTTTGTTTTTTTTTAAAGACCAATGAGTTTACAAGATTTTCATACACCACTGTATAATATGTACTTACTGATGGAGAAACTGAAACGGTGGGATATGAGAAATCACTTTTAACTACTTGAAATGAAAAAACTAGTCATGTACCTAAGGAGTATTTCAGTTTAGGTGAGGGGATGGACACAAGAGGGCAGGATATAATGTGGCAAGGGGGAAGATATTGAGAGAAATGAGTAGACATTTTTGTCACAGAAAAGATTGTTAATTGAATTGAATGCCCAGCCAGAGGATGTAGTATCCTGTAGGATGGCAGACGGTTCGATAAAAGGATGATACATTATGAGAGGGGAGTGGGGGGTTAAGTGCAAAAGGGAAATGAAAGTGTGGAGTAGCTGCAATGTAGGGCAATAGCAGCACATACAAACAGACTTGAAATCCAATGAGGATTGTTTCTGCAGTCAGATTATTATGCTCATGTGTTCAAATAAGGCTAGAGACTTTACTAGCATTAAACAACATGCTACTATGGCCTCACATCATACCCTGTACCCTGTGCAGCTATGGAAGCCACACTTTTTAAAGGACATTTAAAATGAGCATGTACTCCAGAGAATGGCTTCTAAAATCGTACAGGCCTTGCACACAAACACTTCAAATGAGAGATACAAGTACCTCACTATGAACTTGTTTGATTTTTGTAGGGGTTGAGGGGACAATATATTGGCATTCAATTACAGTAAGGGTATACAAATTATGCCAATATGAGACATTAACCAGTAAAAAAGATATAAAAGAACAAGGGGACAGTACATTAAATTCAAAAGGAGATATGTTGATGGAAGATGTGATGCAGTTCAACTTCACAGAGAGGCTGATGGACACATGGAATAGACTACCACAAGACATGGTGATTGCGAACAAAGTGGAGGATGTAAAAAATTCATAAGATGGGCATAAGGGTACCTTATGTGTGGGAAGGTGTGGTAAAAAGGCATTTAACAGGTATGGTCAGAGGATACAAACAAGTGTATGGCTTTCAGGCAGATTGGCAGTCCATATCTGCTGACAATTTCTAATGATCTATGACCCCATGTTACTGTACCGATTTGAATAAATCACCTTAAGGCATTCTGATACACTATACTCAATTACAAAAACAGACACATGTGAAAGGTGATACAGGATTATTCAATTATGATTTAATTGCCCACCGTCTCAAAATCTATTCAAAATCATTGAACCACAGCAATATTTATAAGTGGTACAATACTTCTGAAAACATACACTATATATTACTGTGCTCTAATAAGTATCTACATCTCTGTCTGCGTGTATGACTGCTTGCCTTCTAGTCTGTATGTTTGACTACATCACCATCTGTCTCTATGCATCATTAGAGACCACTCTTATGATGGGGAAAAAATATAAACTCTGATGAACAAACCTAACATTTTGTTATCAGGTGTCTTTACAATGCTACTGCAAGGCTAACAGTTTATTACTAGATATACACAGCATGGTATACATATTTACAGGATGATTTTTTCACCGGACATGGACAACTGATAGTAATCGTACACACACAAACAATCACACACACTTAGACATACACACACTGGTAATATACAGAAATACATTTTATGAATGAAATGCTAACCTAAAGGAGAAAAGAATCATGACTCTCTCCACCACCGCCCCCAGCCCACAGGTATCATACTCACACAACCAGAATGGGAAATACATAACATAATGGATAAGACAAATGCATACTATAAAATAAGAAAATAAAACTATCAAAAACAATGGGCTGAAAACTTTATTAATTAACAAGCTGTGTGTGACATGAGCCATTTTCTTAAACATTTTGACATTGTGAATGGGAAAATATTCACTTCATGATGAGAAAAAAAAACAGCATATCCCTCACTAAAACTGTTGAAAACACACTAGATCAGTAAAACATTGCTCAACAGCATAAAAATGACACCAAGAAATAGAGGAATCCCTGGAGCTAGGGCTGCTACTCATTTCACAACATGGCTCGAACTCCTTGCTCTATAGATGTGACAAAAACAGCTGACAGATGAGCAGTCTTATGAACAATGTAGGGGCAGACTGAACTGCCACCAGAACAATGAAAGCTAAATGATTGACACCCAACAACAGAGTGCGCCACGCGTTCACAGTACTTAAAGGTCACTAGCACGCAAATTAGCTACCAATTTATATGCATGTAACATGATTGGAACATCATGCATGTGTCAGAAATGGCAGAAGACACCTCAAACTAACATGGCAATCCTGGCAGAGGAGCATGCAAGCCGTGAGAATATAAAATGTGGTGACTATTGAATCATTAAGACTGCAGCTTTAAAATGGGTGCTATTCTTCATTTTTGGTTATGAGGAAGCCAGCCAAGGTACTTCTACACACACTACTTAGAATGCACTGCTGCTTTAACAAATGCTGATTTAAAGACAACTACTAAAGCAAACAGTAAGAAATTTTCAGGAAACACTAATCATGACACAGGGACATGAATTTCAGCTTCTCAAGCTTTTATTAAGAATATGTAAAAACCATCACGCGTGATCTTTAATCTGCAAGAGCTGGATTTTTCAGAAACCTCAGTGGCCTGGGTCAGGGATTATTTATCTGAGAGATCTCAGGTGGTCTATACTGACTCAACAGAGCCTCAGGAGTCTCTTATTAGTTGTGGGGTTCCACAGGGGTCAATTTTGGGCCCCTTGTTGTTCACTTAGTTTGTTAATCAATTACCTTCTCAATGCTCGGTTTGTGAAACAATTCTTTATGCTGATGAGATTATTTTGTTTTATCAAGCAAAATCAGTCTCTGACCTTGTTTCCTCCATTTAATTGGATTTTAATTCTATAAGTAATTGGTTTGTAAACAACTCTATGGTACTGTATTAAATTCAAAGAAAACAAAATTGATGTTATTTGGAACAAAATCCATGTTGAAAGAGAGTCCAAACTTATTAGTTTATGATGAGGCTGGTGTAACTATAGGACAAGTACAACAGTTTAAATATCTCAGTGTTTTGCTTGATCCAGCATTAAATTCACTAAAAAAAATACCACCAACAGCTTAATCTGGTTCAACGTCAGTTGGCATTCATCTGTATCCCGCCTCCCCCGGGTCGTGCCTGAAAATAGGCAGGATTTGTCTAATGCACTTACCCGGTCAACAAAAGCTAAATAAATAAAAATTACCCTTTACAAGTAAATTCAGTCAGTAGAAAAGTGAATCAAAAATTGGGTGTTTTGTATAAATTCTAGTCTTATTTCACTTCTGAAACAAAAAAAATCGATAGCTGTAGGCTCTCTTCTTCCTCACATGGATTATGTTGCTAGTATTTATTTTAAGTTAGGTGTTGAAAGGTTAATATTTTGTCTGTTACTTATAATATTTGTTGCTTTGTTTTATCAGCTTCTTATTGAACACATCAATGTGACTTGTATTCACAGTTAGATTGGTTGTCTTTTAATTTCAGGATAGAACATTTTTATGGGTGTTTGATTTTTAAATCACTTTTTTTAAGTCCACTGTTTTCTTTGCCTGACTTAATATCAGTTCACAGAGCAGCATCAATGCTTAGGTCTGCAAATGGTTTGTTGCTTGAAACTCCAATATGTAAACAAACACAGGGATCTCTTGCTTTTTTTAATTTCAGCTCCACAATTTTGGAATTCATTGCATTTGTTTATTCAAATGACTTCTTCAGTGGTGTGCTTAAAATCATGGTTCTAATTATTTTTACTAATGAGATCAACTTGTAACTGTATTATGTAATTACCATATTTATTGATGACTGTCTTTATTTATTTTGTACTTCTAGTACCCTTGTCAGACCTGAAAAAGGGGCTTTGATCCAGGGTTCTTACCCAGTTAACAAATGATTAAATAAAACAAAAACAAAAGAGTTTAGACAGACTGGTTCCACTTTAAGCAAGGGTATATGGTGCCAAACAACCTCTTACATATTCTTCAAAGGCTGAAAACAGAAGTCACAGACCAGGGGTGTAGCCAGAAATTTCCGTTTTCTACATAGTCTCCAACAGTTACACCCCCTCCCATTAAAAAATGTATACATCCTTTCCAAATGGCACCCCCTTCCAAACAAGTCAGATTGTTGTCAGATGATTCCTCTAATCTCTAAAGAGGTTATACATGTATCTGTCTCCTAAACAACAGAAGTTTAAACAGAGACACTCCTCAGTGGCCTACACCAACCCAAATATTACAGATTAGAATGAAAATGTTAACAGAAAGGCATATGGTTTGCGACAGGCACTCAACAAAACTGTACACAAATGTGTACAGTGAGTATGCCTGTCTACACCCATGTCACAGACACATGTTTCATCCTACACAGGACTCATCAGTGTGCCCCACGTGTAACAACCCAGGGAAACAATGAACTAGTCATAGTTTGGTCTTATTGGTTTGGGTCATGGTGGAGCTCAACATAGGAATGTCAAAGAACATAAGCATAAAAGCACTGAGGCAAGGGATACCCAGAAAGGGCACTGGCAATGAAGTCAGTTTTCAAGGAAATGTAAAACTACACATATCCTCATAATGCAGAGCATTGTGGTTAGTGTATGCAAATCCCTATGAAATAGTTTAGACTGGTTCCAATTTATGCAAGGGTATATAGCCGGCCAGAATGCAATAAACACCTCTTTCTCATTTTATAGGACATTTAGGACATCTGAACTATCCCTAAGTCCAAAATGTAAGCTGAGACAGAAATGGAAAAATAGACAGTAAGACCAGAAAAAAAATTTAAGGACTCAAGCCATGAAGCTGACTGGGAGACACCTTATCTGAGTATATCCAGGCAGAAGCACTCTGCACCCATATGCATTTCTGTACCAGATGGCATCCAGAGCCCCTGTCCACTGCATGGGGACAGTGGGTGATGAGTGACACAGCTTTATCAGACTACAGCCATTCAATCTGATTCCTGTGCCAGCCTGCCAGTGGATATTTCACTCCACATGGAGCAGGGGATGATATGATATGGCAGTTCTCCAAGGACTGCTATATCTCCTTTGCATTTGGTTAAATTTTGGAATCAGCACTTCAGTGGCTCGGAAGGCTTGTCGAGGGAAAATGGTTGAGCCACAATGACATTACAGTGGCTGCATGGAGGGGGCACATAACTGCTAATGCCACTCATAATGCAGTTCATAGGGAATCATAGCTATCCCCCCCACCACTGGACCTCTGCTTTGCAGATCTTGCTCCATGTATGTAGCACATACCCACCTCCTGGCCAGATTGGGCAATGAAGGTCACTCAGGAGCTAATGTACTGCATCCTAAAACAGTAAAATGAAGACCAGAAAAGATGTCACCATTCACCATTGTGTTTTTTGCTACCCCTAATCGATCTTCATCCTTGCCTCCCGTATAGCCATGCATGTGGCTTAGGATCAGATGTGGGGGAGTCAGCAACCAGGGCTATGGATTCTTGGAGATCTCTACATGTGCAGACTGTGATCTCTTAGCACCAGTGGCCCATGGAACTACCCCTTCGCAGGGGCAGGGCCTCTGTGGATCATGCCATTTGTCTAGGAAGTCTGCCCTGTGGCCCTATCTTTCTCAAGTTCCTAGCACAATGACAGAGATAACATAAAATGAAATGCAGCATCATATAAATAGATTTTAGGGAAAAATGAACAGCAGGGATAAAAATTCAAAAACTAGCACATCAGTATACAGACAAGGAGCTGGATTTTCAGTCTGTAAGGGACTAAGTCCCATGCTGCAACCACAGCTGTGGGATGAAATAACCACACCTTCAGAGATTCGCATTTCCAGTGGTTGCAGCTGTGGTAATGGTACACCTGGTCCCACCGGGGCATAACATTTCGGCACAGCTGTGTCGAAAAACAGCCGCAAACTGCCATAAATTGTGGAGCTGTTTGTAATCTGGCTCCAGTTTTGAAAATGCGGTGGCTGTGGGAAAAACTGCAGCTCCACATGTGGTGACACATTTATGCCAGTTTTTTCCTGCAGCCATGTGACTTTCAGAGGTGCTGAAAATCTAGTCCAACATTTCTTGTGTGCACTTCTGCTTTCAAGCACAAAGAAGTTAGAGGGAGAATGGAGGAGTGCAGTGTTACTCAAAGATTGAAAGCCCATGAGAATCTCTACTTTGAGGGAACCAGCACACCTACATTCACCTTTGAGTAACTTACTCAGGGTCACTCAGTGAGTTAATGGTGCTGATGGGATTCAACCACAGGTTTTCAGGTTCACTGGTCTGCAGTCTAAATCTAAATCTTAGGTTACATGGCTTCTCAAGTTATGTTTATAGAGATGGATATCTCAATAGTTTCAGGTGGGTGCTCATGTTTTTCGGGGAGTGATAAGTATCTGTCTGTCCCAATCATAATAGCCATATTTAGAAACTGTTGTCATGTGGTTAAGTCAGTCTCTAAAGTGGCTGATATGATATGGAAGGGAGCTAACAGTGGCTGCTTGCCTCACTTAGTGATTTCCTGTATTACCGTGAAACAATTTATTTGAAATGAAATCTATTTCAGATGTTCATCTTTTTTTTTTTTTTTTATTTAACCAGGAGTAGCACACTAAGCTGAAAACTTTCTTACAGGTGCAACCTGGAAGGACAGGGAAGTTAAGTGACTTGCTTAGAGTTACACAGTATGTAAGTGGAAGCTGTGGGATTCAAACCCAGGTCTGGTCTGCTGGATGTCACCAGATTTGTAGCTCAGAGCCTTAAACCACTGTGCTATACTGCCTCCCTGGCATTCTTATGGCATTCTAGATGTTTTGCTTTAAATATCAGGAGGGAGGGTCTTATTATTACATTTAATTGGATTGTAACATATCCTTATGGGAAATGTTATGTGTATGTGCTCTCCTTCCTTTTTAATTAGTTTGCGCACAAGGCTATTCCCCAGACATCCCTCACAAAACTATTTTTGTATTCCTTTCGTTTAAATATTGTATCCCCCCACCACCAATTTGGCACAGTACTAAAATATATGTCTGGCATTTAAAAAAGTGCTGCTCTCTGGACTTAAGTACGCTATTAGGGGAAGGAGAGATTTAGCCTGATTTTTTTTTACTTATTGCTTAAAGCTAATAATATTAATTTCAGATGAATAGAATCTTCAGCTTATTTTGCAAAAAAAGTATGTATTTATATATTGCTAATTTTTGAGACTTCAGATTTTTGTTCAGTTTTTTTGGATAAGTTTAAATGTTATATTTGCTATGAAGGAATTCCCTTGGAGAAATATAGAAACATAGAAATATAGAAAGTAGAAACTGTTGGCAAATAAGGACCACCTAGCCCAACTAGTCTGCCCATAAGCCCTTGTACTGGATTACTGCTTTTGACCCACCCGCTGATGTACCTTTATGGTTTCCCAATGCCTGTCCCAAGCATGCTTGAATCCATCCACTGAGCTCGCTCCCACCACCTCCTGAGGCAGGCCATTCCATGCATCCATCACCCTCTCAGTGAAGAAGAACTGTCTCACATTCCCTCTTAACCTCCCACTTTCCAATTTCTTGTCTTGTCCCCTTGTTCTTGTGCTCCTCCTCCTATATTGGAAAATGTCTTCCATCCTGTACCTTATGTATACCTTTGAGGCACTTGAATGTTTCTCTCATGTCCCCTCTTTCCCTCCTCTCATCCAGCGAGTACATATTGAGGGCTGTGAAGTGGTGCACGGCCGGCTGGCTTCTCCAGCCGTGGCCATGTTCGAGGAGGTGGGTGCCAGGTAAGGGGTGTATTCAAAGCCGAGTTTCAGTGCTCCAAGGCAGACTGTGGAGTGGCGCACGGCCGGCTGGCTTTTCCAGCCACGGCCACGTCTGAGGAGGTGGGCGCCCAGTCAAGGGTGTATTCAAAGCTTCTGCTGGTGATACCCATGCCTATGCACCCCAGCATACCACTGGCTCTCCCAGCTGCCGTAGCACTCTGCTTTGACATTTTCAAGTCATCTGAAATAATAACCCCTAGGTCCCTTTCTTCCTTCCTTTGTGACTGTCAGCAACCCCCCCATCCTGTAGCTTTCCCCAGGGTTTCTGTGTCCCAGGTGCATAAATGTGCACTTTTTTGAATTAAACTTCTGTTGCTAGTCCTCAAACCATTGTTCAAGCTTCCCCAGGTCCCTTCTCATTTTCTCCACTCTCTCTGGGGTAGCCACTCTGTTACAGATCTTAGTGTCATCCATAAACAGGCAGACCTTTCCCTCCAGCCCTCTTGCAATGTTGCTAATGAAGACATTGAACAGGACTGGCCCTAGGACCGATCCCTGAGGCACCCCACTGGTCGCACCCCCTCTCCCAAGACTGCACCCCATTTACCACCACCCTGTACCTCCTGTTTGTTAGCCAGTTTGTTACCCAGTTTACCACCCTGTCCCCCATGCCCAGCCTACCCAGCTTGTTTATCAGCCTCCTATGCGAGATGGTGTCAAAGGCTTTGCTGAAATCAAGGTAAGTGACATCCACTGCCCCGCCCTGATTTACTTCATTTGTCACCCAGTTGAAGAAGTCAACCAGATTTGTCTGACATGACCTCCCCACTGTGAATCTGTGTTGCCTATGGTCCTGGGCTCCAACGGCTTCTAGATGCCCCACTATCCTTTTTTAAGCAATGTCTCTATGATCTTCTCCACCACTGAGGTGAGGCTGACCAGCCTATAGTTTTCTGCTTCCTCCCTGCTGTCAGATTTGTATAGAGGAACCACATGTGCCCTTCTCCAATCCTCTGGTACCACCCTTGTGTTGAATGACTTAGTGAACATGGCTGCCAGAGGTTCTGATAACTCCCTTCACAGTTCTCTTAATATTTTTAGGTGTACAGTATGCCATCTGGTCCCATGGATTTGCCCTCCTTCAATTTAATGAAGTCCTGCAGGACTTTTTTCCCTGTGAATGGACTGTTGTCCAATATAGCTAATGTAATTTGCCCTGAATTTAAAAATATCTGCATATAGATCCAAGAATAGTTTGCACATTCATTCCACTTTCCCCACCCCAGTCATAATACTTAAAGAGGTACTAATTCCCATAGCTCTCAAGAAATGCTACAATCAGCTGACCCAGTACCACAGTGGTGGCACATCTGCTCAGTACACAGATGACCTGAGGCGGATATGAGTTTGGGTCATTGGAGGCCAGCTGGGGAAATAACACTGAACATCCCAAGGGCAGTGTGACAGGGTGTGTCCCTGTCACTGTAGCAGGACCCCTTGAGTATGTTAGGTTGCAACCTCTCTTTCTATGTATTCATAACTAATAAAGCTATTCCTTTCTTTCTGTCTGGAGGCAGGCCACCTCCAGACAACCCTCTGTGCTTCTCTTTAAATTTCTTTTCTCTTCCTTCCATGGGTCCATATGTATGGAGGTCAACTTCCAGTGACCTCAAGCTCCCAGACAGAATGGGACAATAAAATAGAGTTGTTATAGCTATAGCTCTATAGAATGGCTGGCTATTTTAGCTAGAAATGAAATATACATATAGTGTACAGTAAAGCACCTTAATCAAAAGGGATACAATGGCTATTTAGTGTGTAGGCACAGAAGGACCTACATGAATAGCCTATGTTATAAAATTTGTCACAAAGGATTTTCAGAATTAGAGCAGAGTAGTTTTAAAAGCATGGAGACACTTCTGGCACTGCACCCTAATTGCAAAACCTGGTCCTTCATTATCATAATAAACAAGTACACGACAGCCATTGTCACTTTCTGTGGTGTTAGCTCAATTTTTCACCCAGTCGTCAGTAATATATCCCTCCTCTTCTTTACCTCTCTAACCTGCCACCCCATACACGGCCTCTTTCCCCATATGTGTAGTTGCCGGCTGCCTCACTCTAAAGAACTCTGCTTATAACCCCTGTATGCCTATGGTTGATTGTACATCTGCTGACTTCTTCAATTGTAAAATAACACTGTTTTTTTAACTTTGTTTTATTTATTTCAACCTTGTACTGTACTGTATACACTAGGGCCCAGATATTCAGAATGATTGCACATGGTGCAACACTGTTGCACCATGCGCAACCTACTGATGCGCCCCGGCATGATATTCAAATGGGGACTGAGCCTGGCACAAATCCCGATGTGCCGGAGTGCATCAGTAATGTATGCAGCACAGGTGGGGGGGGGGCATGCCCATGCATACTCCACACATCTCGATATTCAGCCAGGGATGTGCTGAGCCCATGAATGTGCAACCCAGGACTTGGCTTCCGCAGGTACCACAGGGTGGACACAGGTGTGGTCAATGTAAGTATTATCCATACATGGTAAAAACAACAACATTTACAAGTACAAATGCTACAAAAGTGTTGAGATCAGACACTTTATTTCATGTGACTCCAGACATGTGGTGTATTTAGCCCAGTGTGGCTGTGGAAGCTTTTATGTGGGTAAAACATCCAGGCTATTTAAGCTAAGAGTGGGTGAACATGTAAGGGCCATAAACAATAGAGACCTTACTAATACTTTGGCTGCCCATGTGAAAGCAGCACCACTGACAGAAACACATGAATTTATGTTTAGTGGTATTGATCATGTCAAATTGAATAGACATGGTGGGGACTTAGATGCTCTTCTTCTTGAGAGAGAATCTATGTGGATCTTTTAACTTGGGGAGTATTACCCCCAGGCTTGAATGAGAGAATAGAAATTTTGCCAGTTTTAAGGAAAAGAAGGAGAAGAATTCAGTAATAGACCACTGAGTTTAAAAAAAAAAAGGAAAATGAATTACCACACTTAAAACTGAACAGAAAATTAAAATGATTCTTTTATGTTCTCCCTCAGGTCCACAAACAGATCCCCTCACCCTCCTTCCTTTATTTCCTTTTCCTTGTCATCAGATACGTTTCTTTCCACTAGTAATTGCACAAGTCAGGATTCTTATAGCACTATAGAGTGTTGTTTCAAATCTCCCTGGGCCTCCAAATATGAAACAGGAAAACAGTTACCTGTAGTTATTTTCATCAAATGAACGTGTCCTAAATTTTGACTAGCTTCTTATATACATTCTGAAAATGATAGGAACCCATTATCTGTATGATGCACCTCCTAGATCTATTTTGAAGCTGTGGTTGGTACCCCTGTATCTAAATTAAAAGACGTTTGGTTGAATATATATAGTAGAGTACATATTGATGAGTGTAGATTCAATCTAAATGTATGTGTAATGGAATATATATATATATATATATGTACAGTATATATGCACAATGGGGTGAGTGATAAAAGAGTGAGATGAAACAGTGTATCATACACTGCAGTGTGATGTCTTTACCGTTTGCTCTACTGTGATGATATCAGCCATTTGCACACACAGGTCAAACAAAGGTCACTGATATCATCACTCTAGGCAGCTTTCCCCTCAGCATACAAAACACACCTGTGCTGTTACCATAGACACAAATGCAGAACTACATAAGAGGTCTCACTGCTTCCTGCAGCTAACTTAGCATTACAAATCACTATCACTTATTCCCCACACTCTAACTTCCAGCTCATTACCGTGATACTCTCAGCTTGACTGCAGTCAGAATTCTAAAGAGCACAGCTTCACAGAACAGTCTGTTCCTCACTGCTGCCTGCAGCTAACTCACTTACCACTAAAAATACTCACCTGTTCTTCAAACTCTGCCTCTTAGCCCACTACAATTACCGTGATACTCTCAGCTTGACTACAGCCAGACTTCTAAAGAATACAGCTTCATAAAATAGTCTGTTTCTCATTCCTACCTAAAACTAACTCATTTAGCATTGCAAAACACACTCATCTGTTTCCCAGAGTTTGTAACACTGCCAGCCAATTCAGAAAAGCTCACACATAGAATGAGCAAACACATAAACAGGAACAGAACACAAGACAACATAACGATACTTCTGAAACCCCTGGTCAGACATAAATCAATACATTATAAAAAGATCTTATGGCAAATATTGCCAATCCTGCATTGTGACCTCTGGATATCTCACTCTGCAAGAGTGACAATATTTGTCATATCACGCTCATGCCCATCATGTATCCTCTATATATACATATACATTCAAAACTAATAGTTGAGATAAATTATGTAGTAGCTAGTATTATCTAGACTTCTTTGACAGAGATGTTATATTGATCTGATGGACACTTTTGCATGGATCTTCACATATTAATGAGTAAGAATAATGGAACTATACACATGTATATCCATTGATAAATGTATAAATCTATTATAAACCATTGTCTATATTTGAAGGGAATGGGCCCCACCTTTTGTTTTCACTGTGTCCATATGTTGTTAAAGATTGAGCCTATCCAGCTGCATAAGTACTGATTTTATGTCACACTAATAGCACTTTATTGAATAGCACTTTAACAGATAGTAGGATATAGCTAGTCTCTTTGCCTTTAAATCTGCATTAACTTGGGATTGGTTCTTTACTACTTTTAAATCATGATACTTCCCTTGATCAGCATCCCTTGAGAAAGACTAAAGGTGACACCTGGTCGGGAGTTCTGTTTGCCTTTTTTGAACGGCCACGGCCACATATGTATGCTATTTTGTTGCATTTTGCACTTTTGAATAAATTGTCATAGCTGAAGCCTAGTGCTTGCATTTTTTGTCTGCTTCTGATTTGGTTTTACACAGGAGCACAGGCTACTGAGAGTGGAGTGGACATTTTTTGCATTGAAAAATTAGAAGTAACCCTGTTGTCATGAAAGAACCTAGCATAAGCATAGCTAGTGAAGACATAAAAGGCTAGAATACTGAAAGGGGATAAAAGAAAACACTAACCTCTTTTGGGCCACATAAAATGTCTTACCAAATGTACTTCTTGAAGGAGAAGGAATACATTAAGTCTGCCCTTACCTGAAGCAGGGGAAAGAATGAAATACCAACTATAGGGGAACAGTGGCCTCTTGTGGCCCATTTTTATGTTGATTGCATGCATACGCAAGAAACATGTTGCAACACGTTTCTCCAGAAGCAGGTTGTGGAGGCACGGCACTGTTGTGGACAATGCCCCCACAGCCTGCAAATGCTTGTCCCGCTTCCCCCAATGTCATGGCATGCTGCTGCTGACATTAGTTTAGCCAGCGTGCCACAACTTTCTAAAAAATCAGCCGCTGCAATCAGAAGCTACCTTGTCATTGCTGCCTCAGCCATCCGCTGCAGTGAGGGAGTGACCCGTGATTGCAGGGTGGGATGTAAAACCCCTGAGATTGTTTGTGAACATGGCGGTGGCTTGCTGCCATGTTCACAAACCGTATAACCCCCTCACCATGTGTAGTTGCCGACGGGGGCCCCAATCCCCATCGGATTTTGTGGTCTTTTGTTGCCGATGGGGGAGTCCAGTCCCCATCAGCATTCTGTGCCCCCTCGCTTTTGTTCCTGCCGACGGGGTTGCCAATCCCCATCAGCTGTAGTGTTCCCCCATTTGTTTTGTTGCCGACGGGGGAGCCCATTCCCCATCGGCATTCTGTTACCCCCCCCTTTTTGTTGCTGCCGACGGGGTGCCCAATTCCTGTTGGCATACTGATACCCCCGCCCCCACCCGTTTGCCGACGGAGGTGCCCAATCCCCCATCAGCTACTGCTGCCCCTGGTCAAGAAAGCTTGCTGCTGCACTGGGATCCCACCCCAGTGTGCCAGATGCTAAATTGAAAAGCGGTCGCAACTTTTTTTTTTTATAATTCTGGAAAAAGGAAACTGTCCTCGGTGCTCGCCTCAAGCTCCCACCCCACAACCTGCACCCACCTATTGCAATGCCCAACCTCCCCACACCCTCACCCCATAATTACCTTAGGAGCTTGGCACGATGATCTTCAGTGGACCTGGAACACGTTTGCACGCTTCAAAGCTGACTGTGAACTGAGGAAATGCCGGTAAGCTGTATAATGTAATACATAGGGTTTTTTCAACTGTACTGCATATCTCAGGCATTTTGGGGAATTCTTCCACCAAATTTTCAACATGGGGTTTTTGGGACCCCTCCTCATGAATTCTTGAACTGTCATGGCATTAATCGGCCTGGAAAGGTGATTTTGCGGTCATTGCGCGGAATCACCTCTCGGGGCTGATTAATGAAACGAAAGTGCCAGTGTTCATGAGGTGGGCTCTCAAAAAGCCTATGTTCAAATTTGTGGAAAAAATCAAAACAATGACTGTTTTATTGTGAGCATGCGTCATGAAGTTGCTACGCATGCTCGTAATTTCGCGAATTTATAACATTTTCACTCCAGATTTCCAACATTGCCATTTTCCCACACCTACTTATAAACAGTAAAGCTGTCATTTTTCCCATCCTGGACGAAATGTGTTTTCGCACTTCCGGCGCAGAATACAGCGATCGCTGTGGGAAATCACTGTCCAGGACAGATTAAGAAAATGAGAGTGATACTGTTCATGAGCAGAGGTCATAAAATGTCTATGTTGAAAATTTTGTGATAATAGCCCATTGAATGACTGTGTTACAAGTGTGCGTTGCACACTTTCCATGCACCCTTGTAACTCGCATATTTGTAATATTGTCACGCCACATTTTCACCAGTGGAATTTCACCTCCTTATGAGCTGTGCAGTCATTTTCACATCCTGACTGAACCGTTTTCCAGTTTCAGCAGAATACGTTGACTGTCGGAACTCACATGTTCGGACAGATTAAGAATGACAGTGGCACTGTTCATGAGTAGAGGTCCCAATTGCCTATGTTGAAAATCACACGAAACTCATAATATGATCAGTTACAAGAGTGCATTGAACTGTTTCACGCAACCTTGTAACTTCTCAATTTTGTAATATTTTCACCCCACATTTTCAACAGTGGCATTTTTCCACACCTCCTTATGAACAGTACAGCTGCCATTTTTCACTTCATGGCTAAAATGTGTTTTTGCACTCCTGCCGCAGAATAGCACGGTCGCTGTGGGAAATCACTGCGTGGGACACATTAAGATCGAACGAGTGAGGGGGGAGTGACCACACTCAACTGAGCTCTGTCGGGACTTCTGCAGATTTGTTTGTGGGCAGAGAAAGGGCCCAACACAAGAGCCCAGTACAAAAGGGCAGCCTGCAGTACTGGGAGAAACAGAACAAGAGAGCGAGTGATGGAGGGGGAGTGAGCTAATTCACCGGAACTGTTTCAGGACTGCTGCGGATTTCTTTGTGGGCAGAAAAAGGGATCAATGCAGCCAGGGGCCCAGTACAAAAGGCCAGCTTGCAGCTTTGGGAGAAACAGTATGAGTGAGTGAGACAGGGGGACTTAGTGAGCTCAACGGAGCTCTGTCAGGACTGCTGCGGATTTCTTTGTGGGCAGAAAAAGGCACCAATGCAGGCAGGAGTACCATACAAAAGGGCCACTTGCAGTGCCAGGACAAACAGAATGAGCGTGTGAGAAAAGGAGACTGAGCAACCTCAACAGAGCTCTGTCAGGACAGCTGTGGATTTGTTTGTGGACAGACAAAGGTGCCAGTGCATGCAGGGGCCCAGTACAAATGGACAGCCTGCACTGGCGGGGAACCCAGAATGAGCGAGTGAGAGAGGGGCAGTAAGCAAGCTCAACAGAGCTCTGTTATAACTGCTGCAAATTTCTTTGTGGACAGAAGAAGGCTGCAACATAGGCAGGAGTCCAATAAAAAAGGGCAGCCTGCAACACCGGCAGAAACAGAATGAGTGAGTGAGAGAAGGGGAGTGAGCAAGCTAAACAGAGCTTTGTTGGGACTGCTGAAGATTTCTTTGTGGGCAGACAAAGGCGCCAACAGAGGCAGGAGCCCAGTACAAAAGGGCAGCCTGCAGCGCCAGGACAGACAGAATGAGTGAGTGACACTGGGGGAGTGAGCGACCTCAACGGAGCTCTGTCGTGACTGCTGCAGATTTCTTTGTTGGCAGAAAAAGGTGCCAATGCAGGCAGGAGCCCAGTACAAAAGGCCACCCTGTAGCGTCAGCAGAAATGGAATGAGAGAGTGAGAGAGGTGGAGTCAGCAGGCTCAACAGACCTGTGTCAGGACTGCTGCAGATTTCTTTGTGGGCAGAAAAAGCCAACAACAGAGGCAGGAGCCCAGTACAAAAGGGCAGCCTGCAGCACCAGGAGACACAGAATGAACGGGTGAGAGAGGGGGAGTGAGCCACCTCAACAGAGTTCTGTCAGGACAGCTGCAGAATTCTTAGTGGGCAGAACAAGGTGCCAATGCAGGCAGGAGCCGAGTACAAAACAGCAGCCTGCAGCACCGGACGAAACAGACTGAGTGACTGACAGAGGGCCAGTGAGCGTGCTTAGCACACCAACGCAATCAACATTCGGCGTTGACAAATGCTTGTTATAGTAAGCTATCTGTCACTCAAGTCCCAGTGGAAAGTTTTCTACCTTTCAGAAATGGAAAATCCTTCTGGGAAAGTCCCTGTTATAATCTAAAGCTGCTCCTTAAAGAAGGGTAACTAAGTCCTTTTAGCAGGTTATTTAATTAAATGAAGGGCCATGATGATGCTTGGTTACCTGACACAGGTGGGCGGGTATAAACAGTACTGCCTGAGCAAACAGATGTTAGGATCAGTATTTTCTGACTGAGTGTAGGTGAAGGACTAGGAGAGTCCTGTGCTATACTAAGGAGAAAATTGTGAAAATTGTTTACAAGTCTATTCTTTTAAATCATTTTGATTGTTTTATGTTTACTTTATATGGTGCAAAGATGTTGTTATTTATTATTACAAAATAAACATCCCGCTTAGAAAAAGTGGGTTGCACCAAAAATCTTATTTTTGTGTCCATCTGTATTTCTTACACCTTTACAGGCAGTTCTCTTCCTTTTTGGGTGGTGTTCTGTGCTCTGCTGTATAGCTGCCACCTGACTGATGTGGATTGTAGCACCACTGAGGCAACTTCTGGGAAAGGGACCTAACCAGACACCAATAGCACACTGTGTGGTTGTGCGCGTACATCCACCATTTCACATCTGCAGCTCTCAGGGAGAAAATGGGTGAAAAACACTACCAGCTGGTCAGACAAAGTAGCCCTGCACTACCCACCATGGCAGCCACCAACTACAGATGGTCCTGGGTAGGTGGTTGGGCAACTAGGATAAGAAGGGGTTGCACTCAGAGGTGCAAGACTACGGTGTTGCTACTGGGGCTTGCCATGCCCCACACACAACAAACACCAGAGCCAAGCATAAAAGTACTCATACAGCGAAAATGCACACAATGCCAGTAAGCAAGCAATTTTTTTATTTCTAAAGTGCCCATTCCTATGGGATCTGAGCACTGTATAATATACTGTACAATACAGTACCACAGCATTACATGCAACACACAAGTTTAAAATGAATACCCACAAAACAAATCAATATAGATCAATGTTAGAAACTCAAAATAATTATATGTGTGGAATAACTATAAATAAATATAATAAATAAAATACAGTAAGATAAAATAGGTGAAACAGCCACTAAACTCAAATGGGCCAAAAGCTGACATAAAAAGATGACACTTCAGACCCCTTTTGAAGGCATCCAGAGAGGGGGCCTACCTCAGAGCTCTGGGAAATGAGTTTCACAGGGTCGGGCCAGCAACATCAAAGGCCCTCTCACCCAAAAATTTTAAAGGGACCCTAGAAATTGCCCGCCTCAGAGGAATGGAGTGGGTGGGTGGTCAGGTGAGGGGACAGAAAGCTCCTATAGATATCATAGCTAGGGCCCAGTCCATGTAGGACTTTACAGGTCAGCAGCCAAAGAATCCTGGGAAACCAGCCAAAGAATCCAAGGTCATTGGTAATTTCCACAGGTGTGAAAAAGTTTATAAATAGTGAGAATACACAACAAAGTGTAGGAACTGTATACAGGGTGGTGGACCACAGTCCAGATGTCCCTGCACTTTACTCAATTGGAGCTTCCTCAGGGGACCGTGGTCCCCCACCCAGTACACAGTTCCTATCCTTTGTTGCGTGTTTTCAGTAGCAATAAACTTTGTTCACATGAAAGTGGTGGGATAACTCCAGGAGAAAGTCAGCGGTGGTGGTGGTGGAGTGGGGTGCGAACAAAAAGGGACAATGCAAGGCAACAAGTGATAAACACAGTGTGGGAAAAATAGAACAGAAAAAGTACACAATGCATATTAGAAAATGGAACAAGAAAATCCTGAAACCTGACTCTGAGCACCCACTACTGGGGAGCCCAGTAAATCCCTTTAACTACCTGCCTTTTTACCTAAAAATTCATTGAGCTTAAACGGATTGCTCAGTTTTAAACTATCTTCTGTTTTGTTCCCACTTAACAAACAAGTCAGATAGCGAGTGCTGCCCCCCTCCCCACCTGAACGACAGTGTGGCAGTTCAATTTTAAAATCAGAAGGAAATTATCTTTGTTTTGAAAAAAAAAACATGAATTTGTACCCACAACAATGATTGTTGCCAGCTGATTGCTATTGTTTCTAGAGCTGTCCCATTCCCAAGCGCTGCTCACTCACAAAACGATCCCCACTGCTGACTGACTGCGTAAACCCCACTACAGATCAATAGTGTTTGTTAATCCTGTAAATAAAAATAGGCATCAGTAAATGAAAACGGGCTTGAAATAAAAAAGGGATTGTCTATGTTCTAGTTAGAGCAGTCCACAGTAACAGGTTTCATGGGGGGGGGGGTAGCAGAATAAAGATGCTCTCAACAACAGCAGTACCCTACAGCCAGCACATCATGCTCTACTGGCAATGTACTAATAGAAGAACTATCTAACCTGATACTAGTTTTTCTTTTCAATGATTTTAACATTTTCTTTTATTTTATTAAACATTTCGTTCATTTCTTTTACATCCTTAACCAAACCACATTTTCTAAGTGCAATAATACCCTCCAGGGGGATTTACTACTAGAACCAGACACACGCTTCCCCAACACACTGTTGCCCAAGCCCAGAATCCAGAATGCAAAACCCCGACAGTAGGATTTTGTTTGTTTCCTGTGTTTCAAGGTGCTTTGCCCCCTGCACCCCCTGGTTATTAATATAACAAACTCCCGGGGGCGGGGAATTCCCCTCTTGGGATTTTGTGGCTCAGGATTCCAGGCTTGGGCAACAGTGTGTCAGGGAAGCACGTGTCGAGTTGTAGTAGTGATAACCTCCAGAGTGGGTGGTATTGGGCTATATTTGCTTTTCCAAGGACTATAAAGTCTTACACCTTCAGCGTTGGGCCTAATTACACCACTGGGCAAGTGGGTATTGCCTGATATCACTCACCCTCTTGGGTATTACTGCTTGCGTAAGGCACAGCTTCATCATGCATGCCATCACAAGGATCCATAAAATGGTGACAGTGAAATATCAACATACAGTGGTGCAGACATTGTTATGGATAACTCCAGACTACTGCCAACTACAAGCAGGTCTAGAAACTCATTAAAGATAGCTTTCTATGGACTTTCAAAGCATTATAGATACAGTTCATAAATGATCCCCTTTATCTAGGTAGCAATTTTCCAGGGAAGAAAAGGCTTTCTGGTCAAGTTGTTCACTCCACTGAGGAAATAATGCTGATGAGTATGACAACTGAGACAAAATTAATAGGGGATACATGATGAGCAAGAGTTGGATATGGAAAATATTCTCACTCCTGCAGAGTGAGCTCTGTATTCTCTTGAGTACCAAAGGCACGAGTGAGAATGCACAGCTCACTCTGCAGGATAGAGAATATTTTCCATATCCCACAATCTGCACATCATGTGTGCGATTTATACCATGGGGGGTGGGAGCCTTTGGAACATTTTTTCTGTGTTCTTTTTCTGTCTCTGAGTGTTTTCTGCCCTTTCTATGTGTGATGTGTGGTGTGAGTGTGTGTGAGTTTTTCTGAATGGACTGTGAGTCTAAAAAACACAATGGGACACAGGTGAGTGTCTTTTGCAATGCTAATTGAGTAAGTTGCAGGCTTCAGTGAGAAAGGGAAACTGTTGCAGGTAGCACTGAAAAAGAGAAACTGCTTTGTGAAGGAATTCCATTTAGAATGCAGGTTGTTTTGAAGCTGAGATCAGCAAAGTAATGGGCTAGGAGTCTCAGAAACACTATGTGACACAGGTGAGTGTCTTTCGCAATGCTAATTGAGTACGCTGCAGGCTTCAGTGATAAAGAGAAACTGTTTTCTGAAGCTGTTTCAGTTAGAATGCAAGCTGCAGTGAAGATATCCTCACTCTGGTGACATCGGCACAGTGTGTATAAATGTCATTTATCCTCACTCTGCTGATATCATCAGGATTTATCCCACTCCAGTGGAAATTACACTATATATTCTACTGAGAAAGCTCCCACCCGCATGGTATAAATTCAATTATCTTTCAATATATTTCCAGAAAAGAGCATCATCCAGATTATCCAGTGAGCCATGAATGTTTTATATTCACCTCTTCTTTTACCAATTTATCAAGTGTTGCTGACCAAGTCAGCCTCCTCATTGGCTGAAACCTGGTCACATGAGGGTATGTTATCCTATAGGTAGCATGCTGTCAAAGACATGCTGTTTGAAATATGATGCTCAGGAAAAATGGGTTACAGTATTTAAAATGTAATGCAGACCATATCCAAGCACATGTAATCCCACCCCCACCTACCACCACCAACATTCTCCCCCAGATGCCATTTGCACGCTGCAGAAAGATTTTGATAATATTTAGCAAACTTTAATTAATTCACGCTTATTTCTAAATGTGAATAAAACTCAATGGACCCTATTTTCTTGGAAATCTAAGGTAGTTCATCAAACAACTTCAACTTTAAATGTTAAAACTCTGGAGGGGACTAATTTTTCTAGAACTTCTTCATATAAATATTTAGGTATTATGTTAGATGAGTCGATGAAATTTGAATTACATATTCATATGCTTTCTAATAAACTTAAGAAACTATTGTCTTTTTTCTATTGGAGTAAATCATGCTTTAGCTTTCAAATTCATAAACAATTGGTTGATTCTTTATTCATATCACAAATAGATTATGGTGACTGTATCTATATGAGAACAACTAATGCAGTCTTAAAAGTATTGGAACCTCTTTATCATAGTGCATTAAGATTCATCACTGTTTTTTTTTTTGACGTACCCATCACTATAATCTTTACTTTGAATCGGGTTGTGAACCTTTATCAGTTCGAAGACAAATTCATTGGATGCTTTATGTATATAAATTTGTTCTGAGTAAATTACCCCCATATTTGCTAGGATCAGTTATTATTAAAGAACATAATAGATATTCCCTTAGATCAGCTGATTATCCTCAATATGTCTTACCAAAATTTAAAACTAGATTTAGTAGCTATAGATTAGCATTTGCAGTCCCAATGACCTGGTTATCTAGCCAAAGAAAATTAAAATTGACAATTATTTTACATTTTCACACTTTAAACGATTGCTTGTTAGATTTGTGACATATGAATGTAGATGCTTTTAAGTGACTCATAACTGCATAATTCTGTGAATCAATGTAACTGAATATGTCTTTGTATTTGTGTCTTTATGTATGTGTGTTCTTTTATGTTTTGTACTGATGGATGCAATTTTAAATGAGAAATTTTCTCTCAGTTTTGCTCTCCAATAAATTGTTTGATTAATTGATGTGGCTAACATATCTTAAAATTAACAACACAAAATTACTCCCACATACAACTAAAACAAAAAAAAATCAAGAAAGCAAGCCAAATTCAAATTCAACTTTTATTGTCAATCAGTAGATAAGAGCTTTTATGACAGAAAAAATACATATAAAAAAGCAAATCATTCACACCTTATTACTTACGGAGTAAATGTTATATATAAGTACAGTGGTGTCCCCCAGGATGAAACCCACTTTTAAAGCACTCTGCTGTATGCTGCAGCAGACCTACTGAATAAAGCAATGTAATTTCAATGGCAATTAGTCCCTTTTGTCATGCAGAAGACGGTGGCATTCATTTCATCCTGACAGTGTCACATTTTCCTGCATGACAAAAGGGACTAATTGCCGCTTAAATTACATTGCTTTATTCAGTAAGGCTTCTGCAGCATTTTGCAGAGTGCTGCAAAATGCTGCGGAATTAGGTTTCATCCTGGGGGATGCCACTGTGTGTGTGTGTATATATAGATAGATATACAAATACTGTGTGTATATATATATATATATATATATATATATATATATATATACAAAAACAAGGTGCTAAGTCAGCATGTGGTCTAAAAGCAAAGCAAAATGGTTATAGTAAATGCACGCTGAAAATAGAAAATAGAGTTAAAATCTATGTTTCAACCTTAGGCTTCTTCAGGAAATATCTAAAAGAGAGAAAAAAGTTAGTGTAGAGGGAGGTAAAATGAGGATATATATATGTTTTATATATATATATATATATATATATATATATATATATATATATATATATATATATATTTGTGTGAGGAAAGAAAAAGGAGATGTTCAGGGAGAAGAAGTGATAAATGTCAAGATTAAGAGAGAATCTGTGAAACAAAAAGGTGATGGGAAAGATAAAGCAAAATAGGAGTGAAAGAGCTAGAGAAGTCCCCAGGTGGGGACTAATTAACAGGGCCAAGTAAGAAGGCTGAAAGGTGACAAATGTGAGGGAAGGAGACAAAGATGGAGACTTATGGTGAAAATGAGAAAGAAATTAAATGTGTACAGATATAAACGGACTTTAGGGAAAATAAGCGGTGGCTGAAAGATTTTAGTGGAAAATAAGTCTATTATTTAAACCAGAGGGCTGCTGGGAGCCAAGGCAGACAATCAGCTTGGCTTCCATTTTTTTTTCTATGGTGAGAATCCCAGAAGCCCTCCTGAAGGACACAAACAGAAAGGTCATTGACACTGGTCCCTGGAGATAAAGTGGGATTCAATCGGTTTAGCAGTGTCACCATTCCTGACTGCTCCGTAATGTTCCTCGAAATAGTCAGCAAGGCGCCTACCAGTTTCTCCAATGTAAATAGCTGTACACTTCCTGCAAAGAATACAATATATCACATTAGTGGAGGTGCATGAGAACTCCTTGGTGATGTGAAAAACACCTGTAGGCCTTCGAATTTCAGTTGCACTGAAAACAAATTTGCAGGTGTAGCAGCGAGTCCTGTTGCAAGGTTTGGTACCTGGTAGGGAGGAACTGTTAGGAGTAGGTAGGCTGCTTTTAACCAGGAGATTCTGCAGGTTAGGTGGCCAGAGGCAGGATGCAATAGGTGGTTCTGTAGAGGAAGCACCAATGTTAGGGTCAGTTTGTAAAATGGGAAAGTTACTGGTGACGATCCTGTGAAGAGAAGGTGTGCTCTGATGGAAAGGAATCACTAGAGGAATTTGCTGTTGTTCTTGCATGATAGTATCCTTCCTGCAGGGGTCAAGGTTGCAGGGCATGTTACAGACCCGGGAGAGTGCTCTGTCCACTGTGCTTTTAGGGTATCCCCTGTTGATAAAAAAACTGCATTATTTGAGTCTGCTCAGCAAAATCATCCTCTTCACTGCATAACCTGCAAAGTCGAAGAAACTGTGAATAAGGCAGGCCATTCTTCACATGTTTACGATGGAAAAAACTGTGGAGGAGGAAGCTATGAGAGTCAGTAGGTTTGTAATAAACAGATGCCTTCAGACCAGTGTTCTGTACTGACAGTTGGATATCCAGAAAAGGCAGTATAAAGTCTTTTTGTATCTGTACACATTTAATTTCTTTTTCATTTTCACCATACGTCTCCATCTCTGTCTCCTTCCCCCATATTTGTCACCTTTCAGCTTTCTTACTAGGCCCTGTTAATTAGTCCCCACATGGGGACTTCTCTAGCTCTTTCAGTCCTATTTTGCTTCATCTTTCCCATCATCACTTTTTTGTTCCACAGATTCTCTCTTAATCTTGCCATTTATCAGTTCTTCTCCCTGAGCTTCCCTTTTTCTTCCTCGCATATATATATATATATATATGTATATATATATATAAATATATATATATATATATATTATATAGATCCCTCATTTTTCTCTTTTATATATATATCTATATCTATATATATATATATATATATATATATATATATTTACACACACATACATATATACGAGGGCCCAGATATTCAGAAGGGTAGTGCCATGCGCAACAGGGATGCACCAGTGCAAGTACAGAAATGCACCATTGTGTGACATTCAGTGGGAGGTGGCTGTGCAGCACAATAAGCAATGTGCCAGAGTGCAATAGTAATGAATGCATGTGCAACCGTAGGGGGCAGAACCATGAATAACATGCACAGTGCAATATTCAACAGCATGCGCCATGAGCAATAAGGGAGCTAGCGGAAGTTGCTGGACAGGGAGCAAGAGAGGGTTGCAAGAACACAAAATGGAAGCCACAGGTGGGAGCATGGTGACAGACATCAAGGGTAGTACAGAAGGTAGCAGTGAGCAGGACTGGGCAGGAGCAAGACAGAGCCCACCAGAACTGAGCCAGAAACAGGGTAGGAGTGGGAGCCTGTGGCACTGTGCAGGAAAATCTGTGGAGTGCTACAGTGGATTGAGGGGAGTGGAAGGAGGCAGGACAGCCACAGCCAAAGGCCAGAGGTGTACACGGTGCAGGGGAGCATCAGGAAGGACAGCGGGGGGAATGGGACAACATCTGCCGGGGAGGAACACCAACCAGGGACATGGCCAGCGCCACCTTCCGGATGGAGGCAGTAATGAGGGGTGTGAGAAGGCAGGCCACAGGGGGGCACAGCCATGGAAGGGCCCGGTGGTGGTACACCCAGAACAGGCAGTACTGAACTCACACCAGCTTTGAACACTACTCTAATGTAGAGATTGTGGGCTGGTACCACCTGAATCGGGTGATCCTGAGGCAGCTCTGTGAGCTGTGCAGTGATGAGATGCAGGCTCTCACATGACAGAGCCATGCTCTGTCAGTGGAGATGAAGGTGACAGCCGTCATGTGCCTGTTTGCCATGGGCACCTTCCAGAGACCAACAGGGGACATGACAGGCATAACCCAGTCAGCCGCGTCATGCCTGCTCACACAATTCCTCAGTGCACTGCTGCCACATGCTCCGCAGTACATCCATTTCCCCAGTACACAGGCAGAGTGCACAGCACACATACAAGAGTTCCACAGGGTAGCACGGTTGCCTGGCATGCTCAGGGTCATTGACTGCACCCATGTGGCCATCTGCACGCCACCTGGCCCGGACGGAGTGTCATACATCAATCGGAAGGGGTATGCAAGCATCAACTGCCAGGTGGTGTGCAATGCCAGGGGGTGCATTACCAATGTCTGTGCCATGCACCCTGGGGGAGCACACGATGCCTTCATCTAGCACCAGTCCACACTCTGCTACAGGTTTGAGAGTGGGGACATCCCCATTGGTCATCTAGTGGGTGAGTATGCATATCACGCAGGACAACATGAGCAGACGTGGGGAGTGCATAGCCAGAGGTGCCATGGGTACCTGCCTTGTTGGCCCATGGCAAAGCGACGCAGACCACCATACTAATGTCTACCCTCTACACTCAGGTGACAGTGGCTGCCCACTACATCCCTGGCTGCTCACACCATACCAGTGCCCCACGACCCCATCGCAGCTACAGTACAATGAGGCACACACCACAACACAGAATATCATTGAGCAGGTGTTCGGGATGCTGAAGGCACAGTTCCAGTGCCTGGAAACGTCTGGCGGTGTCCTACAGTACAGCCCCTCAAAGGCCTGCGGGCTATTCCTGGCCTGCTGTATCCTGCACAACATGGCCACTGATGTGGGATAGCCATAGAGGTCGAAGAGGGGAACAGCGGTGGAGATGATGAGGATGCCAGTCCAGCCGGTGATGGGCAGCCACCCCCTGGGTGAAGAGACACCCGCCTGATCCGGATGTCGCAGCTGCACCGGGACACCATTACAGAAGAGCACTTTGGTCAACACAGGTAGGTCATGCAGCCATGCGCAACCACCAATGGCAAGGGCACAGTCCAAAGACAGGCAGGACAGAACACCAGGGGCAGACGGCGGTAAGGGAATGGGTCTGAGTGTGGCACTGCACACGGCATCAGGGATGGGCAGGGCCAAACAAGACATGCGCACATACACACACACACACACACACACACACCACACAAGACATGTACAAGAGGTAGATGGCATGCCAACCCCAATTGCCACCCCTACACCCATACAGGTCCACACACAGCCATGCCCAGTGGCCGTCACTGTGCGTTCCTCAGACGCTGGGCAGCATTGCACACTGGCAGACAGCGCAACGCAGGCATCATCATGCACATGCCACAGTGGCCAGCAGCTGGGAGGGTGTGCACAGGGACCATGTGTGTGCAGGGCCGGATACTCCACCCATGCATTGCACAATGCACACCACACTGCACATAGGGCAGTGGCAGACAGTGGCCATGGTGGGAGACAGGTCAGTCACGCGGCACAGTGCCACGGCCACCATGGATGCTTGGGCAACCCCACTGAGACCTGCCAGCTGTGACAGGCTGACCATTGGCCTCACGGGGTGGCACCGATGGTCCCCCAGGGGTGACACTGCATGAATGCAACCGTGTTTGCGCAGGGCTCTGCAGCCCACCGAACATGCCCACACCAGGCGTGCTCGGCATGCCCACAGCCGAACCCGGTGTCAACATAGCAGGTGTCGCACGGTGCCAGTAACTAGGGGTGGACATGACACTGCGCGGTGTCTGTGGCAGATGGGCACTGAACTGGGTGCCCAATGTGGCCATGACAGCTGTCAATGCATTGGTCTGCCTGTCAATGGCAGCGGTAACATCTGCCTGCTGCCAGGCCTTCTCTGCCAGGAGCAGACCATGGTCTCCACTGCGTAGCTACTCTGCCTGGCACAGAACCACACTGAGTGCATCCACCACCATCACGAGCTGCATCTGCTGATCTACTGAAGCCTGGAGTAGAAGGCTGTGCTTGTCAAAGAGGTCATCCGCCGGTCCGGCATGCTGTCCCTCATGGTGTTCCTGGCCTTGCTGACCAGCACCCCTTGACGATGGGCGCTGCACACCGGAGCCATGCTGGGGCATGTCCACATGCAATGCACTGCCACCACCCCCGACACTGTCCCCCCATCACCATTGGCCATCTGCTGGCACCACCCCTCTGGCTGCTGACTGCCAGGGCTCACCGGTGCCACTGCATAGGCCGCAACAGCCCCACCGTCCTAGACGCACTCCAGTGCTACCCCACTGGGGCATACAGGCACAGGCTGGGACTGTGTTGTTACGCAGGCCTCCACGGCGGAACCACCCACAGCAATGCCCATGCCGTTGCCTGCTGTGGGACCATCCTGCGCCCCACACGTATCACTGTCCGGAATGTGTGGTCCATCATCATCGGTGCTGGATCCGGCACCAGTCCATGTCCCAGCATGCTGGAGACTGTGGGCGCTGTCACGCCGGGACACAGGCAGGGCCTCGTCTGCATCCGCACCACCCTCATCAGTCCAGACAGACGTGCAGGTGTGCACCATTCCGGTCCCCTGGACACCTGTGGATGTGGATGGGCAATCCTCCCTGTCCCGGGCATCCCCCCTCAGTGGATACACCCACCACCGCTGACCCATGTAGACGCTCAGGAGCTGTAATGGAACACATTAGCGTTAGTGGCTCTGCCCTGCCCTGTGGCATTCCCTCCACCACCCACACAGTGACAGCACAGAACCTACCATTCAGTTGTGGGCTGACACCCATCAGAAAGCCACCACCAGGAATGCCCTCGATGGCACAATGCCACATGCTGCTGGCCACCCACTCCTCCTGTGGCGTCAGGCGTGGCACATCCGGCTTGGGCCCACCGGTGGCAGCACATGCAGCCCTGATGGCAGCCACCTTATCCTTGATCTTCCTCCTGTCCGTGCTGACCATCTTCTTACACTCCTGCATGGACCGCTGGTGGCTGCCATGCTGGTTCATGACATGAGCCACCTCTCCCCATGCCCACAGCATGGGACTGTGGCATTCCCCGCTGTCTGCTGAGCAGAGGTTCTCTGTAGAGATATGCCTCGAACATGGCATCTGATTCAGCCCGGGTGAAGTTGGGCCTCCTCCTTCTCCCCCATCCCTGTTCCTCATTCTCTTCACGTTCGGTCATGATTGAGCCTGTGGGAATGACAGGTGTTACCTTGGACTGTGCAGTCCCATTCAGCCCTCACAAACCACAGTCCCCACATCCCAACAGTATGCAACCCACCACAATAGACTGCAATACCTAATTATGTCCTCTGCAGCCCCATGTCACAATTATATAGCGCAATGCATGCAAATGAGGCAAGACACAACTGTAAGTGAATGCTAATGCAGTGGTTGCTCAGTGGAATGGCTGATGAGCTGATATGCATATGCTGGCTGAATATCACGCTTTTGTGCCTTGCGCAATGTTGGTGAGCGTACTCAGGCTAAGGCGCAGCACTGTGACATGTGCAATCGGCACCACAGGGTGCATGCCCGGGGTGCTGATACTGATGCATGCAGTGCTGCTGATGTGCTGTGCATGGGAGGCAGTGCAGGGCATGGCCACCACTGTGCCTGCGGCACTAGTGCACTGTTGGCCCATGTGGCGCTCATGCTCTGGTGCGCCATAGGTGCCATGGAACCATAGCATGGTAGGCCACTGCAGGGCATCACACACAAGCACCCTATCATGCTACACACAAGGGCATCCTAATAGTGCTGTGGCACTCCATGCATGGACTAACTCTTGACCCTGTGGTCGACGTTTGCCCCCCAGGTGCCATGTGTCCACATGGGTGCACCCCTATTGTGCAGTTCGGTGACAGCGCGATGGGGACTGGCAGCGCAGTACCATGCTGCCTCTGCAGGTGGGGCACGTGTGCTACAGAGCGCCATTTTGATAGCGATACACACTGCAGGATGGCACGAAAGAGAGCGTAGATGTGGAGTGCTATTGAGCTGGCCAACTTGGTGGCCATAGTTGAGCCTCATGCTGGTGCCCTATTTGACCAGGATCCCCTGGACAGACCACATAGTTCTGTGTGTGTCAGGAGGTGGCTGATGGCCTGGAGGAGGCAACCAGTATCACCAGGACAGCTGAACAGTGTCGCCACAGGTATGGTGAAATACAGCAGAGGGACCCTGACCGACTGGAGCATCCGCAGGCACACACCTGGCGAGGTGCCGTGCCACGACCAGGTAGGTGCTCCATCCATACACTGGTAGCACCTGTCTGTCTGGGTGTTGCGGTGTGCATGTGTCCACCCCACAGGGGGGTGGGGGCCATCTAGTGGGGGTGGTGGTAGTGGTGGGGGTGTGTCATGGCTGGGCTGTGCGGGCACACACACAATGGGGGGGGCTTTGCTACTGGTTTGTACTAATGTATCCCTCTCCATGTTTGCACCCTAGGCCCAGAGGAGTGCCATAGGGTGAGACAGACCCGTGTACAGCAGGAGCAGGACAGAGTGGGTGCACTGCCAATGCAGCAGGGACAAGTTGGAGGGGGCCATGGGCCAGCAGTGCCCTGCTGGCCTGGATGCAGGTGAGTGCCATGCTTCCCTTTACATCTGTGCATGCTGGGTTGCAGGGGTGGTGGCGGGGCATGGCCCCCAGTACTGGGCCCAACTGCCATACACACCACACAGTGCACTCAGCACTGTCCTGTGGCACTGCTTGTGTGGGTGGTCATTGCAGGTGGTCCGTGCATGCACTGGGTACATGGTTGTGCCACTGCCTTCGCACCGCATAGTCATGTCACTGTATGGCCACGGTGGTGCTGTGCGGGACATGGGCGGTGTGTGTGTGCAGCATTCCACATGGCTGTGGGTGCCTGGGTAGGCAGGTCATGTGGGTGCGGTCACTGTGGGTGGTCGCATGCCATCACCAAGGTGTGGCCCACGGCTGTATGCCGTGCACAATGGGTGGGCTGCAGGGGTCTGGCCAGTCACACATAATTACTCTGCTCCCTTGTCCTAGGTGGACAACACTGGACCGCACTCGAGCAGAGTGTGCAGGAGCTGCTGCAGGTGGTGAGGGCCACCCTTGAGCTGCTACAGAGAATGGGTCAGGGCGGAGGACAGCGGCACCGGTGGAGGCATAGAGACTGAAGTGGGGAGAGGGGTCATCACTAGGCCCACTATGCACCTGATCTGTATTCCCCTGTGGACTAACCCTCACACCCCTTCATCCCACTCCCAGTTGTTCACCCTTGCGCCATGCTCACCCCCACCTGGTTTGTGGCCCTTCCCCCCCCACATTGTAAATAGTTATATGTCTTTAATACATACATTTTCTTATGAAAACTGCGGTGGTCTCTGATTTGCAAGGGGCTTATGGTGCTTGGCTGCAGTGGTGTGCATGGCGTTGGGGGTGGTGCAGGCCTGGGCATGTGTGTGTCCAGCAAGGACCCGCCTATGGTATGGGTGGGGGACTCGGTCCCTGTCTGTGGTATGTGTGTTGTTCTCTGTGCACTGGATGCCTGTGTGCAATGGTCCCTGGTGCATGCACTGTGTCCCTGGTGCCCCTGTCAGTATGTACATGGCCTGTGCAGCTGGCACCCTTGCATGTCTGTGGTATCCATGGCCTGTTGGCATGTCATTGGTGTCTGTCCATGCTGGCCACCCTCTGGCCACGGCACAATGGTGGCTTGCCTCCTGTCACTGGTATGGTGCACGTCTGCCTCGGGTGGCACTGTGGCCTATGCTGTTGTTGTCCCCCCTCCATTCTGTTGCTGGTGTCTGTTGCAGGGTCTGTGTTCTGCTTTCTGTCACTTGTGCTCTGGCCGCATGCTGTTGGTGGATGGCTTCATGATGCATGCACAGGATGACTGGTACACCTGTGCCATGGTGGGGTGCAGGCCGTGGGTATACAGCATCAGTGGTTGCACGTTAGCGGATCTTCTGCCCCGCTATTGTGTCCCTGTGTTGGGGTGCCTTTGGGTCTGGGTGGGTGTTTGTCCATACCCTGTGTTGCATCCTGTGTGGCGCATGCCTGCATGCACCATTGTGGTCATTTGTGCTGGCTGTTGGGGCCAGTGCTGGGACAGGGTGTGTGCTTGGGTGGGTGTGCGGGGTGCTCTCCTACTGGTGGTGGGTCCAGGGCAGGTCTTGTCGCATGCGGGGTCCCTCGGGTACCGACACAGGGTAGACCTCTCTGCTGTGGCATGGGGGGCCATGCAGCGTGGCACTGTGTCTGCAGTTGTTGCATCAGTGACTGGTGCCACCTGCTGCAGGGTTCTCACAGTGGGGCTGCCATGCATGGCTCCGTGGTGCACAGGGTTGCATTGTCACAGTGGGGGTGGTGGCATGCATTCAGTGCCGTGCACTGTTGGGCACTGCTCCTGGGCAGGGTGTCTGGGGATTGCTGTGCAGGGTGTGCTCTGCATTGGTGAGGTGGGGTGGCACTGAGTGGTCAGCCCTCCTTGTGTTGTGGTCACTGCTTGCCAGGGGGTGTGCTGGGGCACCGTGCCCCAGCTGTGGATTCGGTGCTGGTGTTCATGGGTTGGTGGTTCATCCAGCTCACCACAGGTTGTGCAGTTCATGGGGTAAAGGGGGCGCTGTCTGGTCTGCTGCATGCTCCTCCACCCATGGCTTCCATGGGTGGTGCACCCCTGCATCCTGTCCCTGTGCATCCCTGGTTGTGCTACTGCGCTACTACCCTGCTTCACTGCACATCCCTGGTTGTACTACTGTGCATCTGCCCTGCACCATTATGCATCCCTCGTTTTGCCATGGTGCAGTTGGCGCGATATTCATTTGTGTTGCACAAGCGCACTTTGGCCTGCGCTGTGTTTGAATATCGCATGTGTTGCACATGGGCACACTGCACTTGTGCCTGCTCCTGATATTGAGCTACTTTGTGGTGCAGTTTGAATGTCCGGGCCAGTGTGTCTACAAATATCATAGGGATGCAGTCACACCCCTATAGTTAGGGTTGAGTAGCATGTTTAATGTTAAACCTTAAATTTTGCACTTTAATACCTTTGCAACCGATCAATGGATTTACTCAGAATTTGGTATGTGCTGTCCCTTGGGGTAGATCTCTTGACATGGCAAGTTTTGTTCTGGTTGAATGTGAAGATTATGATATCTGAACAGTGCAGAAAGTAATAAAGTCACTATTTTTTGCAGTTTTTTCCTCATCGCCTTGTGTCCAGACAGTAAGGAATTTTCATATGATTTTTTATTGTAGAAACAACTTGGATAACGGGACAGGCATGCATTTGCTTTGTGAAGAAACATTAATCTGTTGCAAAGTTATTCAGTTTTTCATTTCCTATTGTTTTCAATGGGAAGATCACTTTTCAGGATAGCAGGGGAAAGTTCGACAAAGGATTTGATCTCACAAAAAAGGATTCTGTCTCACGAGACCCATTCCTTTTTCATGAGAAAAAAATATTTTTCCATGAGCCACATCTTGTTTTTTTTCTTCACGAGCTAAAATGCACAGAAAATACATAAACATTATGTAATTTTACAAATCAAACACCAGAGCCTAGCAAGATGAGCCCCGTTTAGTTAGACTCTAGTGTTTGTTTTTCACAATTAGGGCCAGAAATACTTTTTCTGGGCACCCAGAATCCCGGGTGCCCAGATTAGAGATAGAAGCCTTTTCCTGCGCTCTCTGTATGAGACCGGTTGATTTTATTTAGTTCTGCAGCTGTAGCTGAACTCCTGCTGCCAGCTACAGTGTGAGTTGCGAGCCGCCATTTCTCCTAGTGTCTAGTGGCACCCCTCACTCCCCATCACTGTTCCCTATAAATTCCCTGGTGTCTAATGGCACTCCCCCCACCCTCCGATCACCATCCCCTAGTCCCTGGTTTATTTATTTATTGATATTTATATAATCTGACAAAGGGGTGCCCACCACTGGTGTTGGATGCCCCCCTAGTCAGTTGTTTTATTAAATAACTGACATCGGGGTGCCCAATCCCCATGTAGGCATTTAGAGCCCCACCTCCCAGCAGTGTAGGTCTCTGAGGAGCCCTCCCCCAGTGTCCTGAAATATTTCTTTAATTTTATCTAGTAAAAAGAAGACAGTCCCCCAATGTCTTTTTATTTTATTTTTAATAAGAAAAATTTAAAATTGTCCCGGCCATCCCCCTTCCCCATCCCGAGCCTCCCACTGAGCACCCACCACCCCATCCCCTTTTACCCTATACTTACCACTGGAAGTCATAGGCTGTCATCTTCTGTGGGCTGAGACACCTCTGCACTCTTCAAAGCAGAACCATGAACTAAGGAATCAAGATAAGTGCTGTATAATGTATTTCAATGGCATTTTGAACTTATGTTCATAACTTTGCCAATTTTGGGAATTTTTTTCACCAAATTTTTAACATAACCTTTTCAGGACCCCACCTCATAAACACTGGCACTGTCATTTTATTAATCAGGCCCGGATGGTGATTTCACAGTCACTGTGTGAAATCACCCCCTTCAGGACAAAATAATGAAATTTCACCACCAGTGTTCATGAGGCAGGGTCCCAAAAAGGCCATGTTGAAAATTTGCTGAAAAAATTCCTAAAAATTGCCAAGTTATGAGCATGCATTAAAATATTTCTATGCACTCGCATAACTTTAGTAATTTTCGATATTTTGAGTACAAATTTTCAGCATAGTCATTTTTTCACACCATCTCATGAACAGTATAGCTGTCATTTTTCAGATCCTTTCTGAAATGTGTTTTCACACCTGTAGTGTGGAATGCATTTTGGTATAGATTTGAAAACTTTCGGGAATGGAGTTTATGAGGTGGGGTGATATGAAGAGAATGTTCATAATCTGGTGTCAAATTTTGTAAAAAAAATTCAAAGTTATGACCATTGGTTGCAATTGTGCTACGCCTGCTTGTAACTTTGGAAATTGTAAATATTTTGACCCCAGATTTTCAACATAGCATTTTTATTGCCTCAGTTCATGTATGTCACAACTGTCATTTTTCAAATCCTGCCCAAAATGTGTTTTCACGCCAGTGGTGAGGAATGGCATTGCAGTTGCAGGAATATTTTTTTGTGTTAATATTTGGGGATTTTCTGCTCATGAAGTAGGAACCTAGTTCGTATCTCATCCTATGAACTAGGATCCTACTTCGTATGATAACCATATGAACAAAGAATTAAAATGCTAAATAAGACACATTTTAAGAATGTTTTCCAAGCAGTAAAGTGCAGAATGCACATAGGCATCCCAATAAGCAACCTACATACTGTATGTTGGTTCCTCTCCATTTTGGGAGGTTTCCAAATTTGAATTTTTCAGGCAAAACTAAAAACAAGATGGCTGCCATATGAAGTAGGGAATTTTCCATACAAAGCAGGATTCCTACTTCATTTCATACAGCTATATTTTAGTGCTTACTGAGCATGCTCAGAAATTATGTTTTTCAAATTTTTAAATTGCAATAACATAAAACTGCTTATTAGTTTTTCACCAGACAAGTAAATGGCACATCTTTGGGGTAGTCCCTTTCTGCCCTGAAAATTTCAGACCAAAACACCAAACCGTCTCTGCTGTAGGCAAGTTCAAAGAAAAATCCCAGCAAAGTCAATGCGTGAAAACATATTTTTTTCACCTCTTTGTAACTCAGAAACTGCACATCTGACCAGAACGTAACTTGCCAAATCAAGAGATCTACCCGACAGGAATATGCGTGCCACATTTCATGTGAATCCATTGAACGGTTGCAATGTTATTAAAGTGCAACAATTTCAGTTTAAAATTGAAGTGCCTACTCAACCCTAATTATAGTGGCACAATCGCGACCCTACAACATATTATACTGCCACGGTAGTGGCAGTATAGTTAGGGTTGCCCAGCCACATCTATGTTAAACCCCAAATTTTGCACATTAATAATTTTGCAACTGTAGGATGGATTTGCCTGACATTTTGCATGCTCAGTCAGCTACCATCATTCTCTGGATCTGGCAAGTTTTGTTCCAGTCAGATATGCAGCTGTGGAGCTGCAGAGTACCAAAAAACATAAAAAAAAAAAAAATACTTTTTGGGTTATTTCTTTGCTCAAGGCTATAGGCCAAATGGTTTGCCTGTCTGGTCTGAAATTTTCAGAGAATATGCAGTCTTACAAAAGTGTTTCAGTTTGCGACAGTACTGCACCAAAAAAACACATTTTTTTTGTCACCTCACTCCAAATAAATGGTTGGGGCTTTTGGACTGAACTTTTCAGGGTGGTAATCCCTTGCCCCTCATATGTTCCTTCTGCTGGATTGGTGAAAAAATGTACACTGGTTCCTTAGTTACGGCATTCTGAAGTTGAGACATTTCCCATAGATAACATTTGGAAGCCCAAGTGTAATTTTCTTATGCCTGTATTCTCAAAAAATGATTTGAGATACGGATTTTCTACTCTGGGCATCTTAGTCCGCCTTTAGGTGGACTATGCATCGTGGTGGTTTCCAAGTCATGATTATAACTGCAGTGGAAATTTTTCATAGTTGCTACAGATACTGAAATATTGCCAAATTAGTGTTACAAGGGTTCCTTTTCATGACTCTAGGGCAGCAGTATGCCTCTGTACTTATGTGTAAGTGGGAGTGCAGGGCCCAGAGGGCCTGCGCTCCCACATATGCATACCATTATACAAAAATGGGCAGTGTGAAGGGAGCGCAGGGCCTGTCTACAACCACATACCAGTTACATTGCACTTTCTCAGAAAGAAGGGATATTTATTGCAAAAAACTCCATTAATGCATCAGTTAGGGCTGATAGCACAGTGACAAAAGTTTGAAAATTCAATGTTAGGGTTCCCACCCCTACCACCCCCCACCCACCACACACCAACAGGTGTTGGGGTGTGCCAAGGGGTCATCAGGCCTAACTCTCAACCCATTCTCATATGCTGTACCATGCCAGCTTGTTTACACATAGAATAGGGTGAGAGTTGGGCCTGATGACCCCATGGCACACCCCAATGCCTGTTGTTGTGTGGAGGGTTGGAAGGGTGGGGTGGGTGGTAGGGGGGGAACTCTAATGTTGAATTTCCAAACTTTTGTTACTGTACTATCAACCCTGATGCATTAATGGAGTTTTGCAATGAATATATACATTATTTGTGTGTGTGTGTGTGTCTATATATATATATATATATAATAGTGGCACAGTTGCACCACTATAGTTAGGGGTGAGTAGGCAGTTTAATGTTAAACCCCAAATTTTGCACCTTAATTACTCTGTAGCCATTCAATGGATTTGTATGAAATTTGGAATGCTCAGTTTTGTTTGGTAGATCTTTTGATTTGCCAAGTTGCATTTTGATCAGACTTGCCATTTTTGTGCTGCAAAGCACCAAAAAATGCATTATTTTGCCCTTTTTTTTGCCCATTTTTACTGATCTTTGCCCATCGTGCTGCTGCCACAGAGTTTGGAATGTTGGTCTGAAATTTTCAGGGTATAAAGAGGTTTGCCCAAAGAACAATCCAGTGTTGATGTGGTGAAAAAATGAATCCATTCAAAAGGTATTTAATTTTAATTTTTGGGTTGTCAGCATGGTCAGTTCAGTCTGAGATTTATATGTATGTTCTGAAAAAGGGGACTGGACTTGCAATCAAGGATTTTGTCACCTCGCAAATGGGGATTTATAAAATCCTCATTCTTGAGGAAAAATTCCCCTTTCATGAGCTGACATCTTGTTTTCATTTTCCCCCACAAACAAAATGTTGTTGCTTGCCCCACAGATGTCTTCTCTTGTGATGTAAGCATGGGTTTTGTTCAGGGTAATGACCTCTACAGATCCATGCCTTTGGTTTCCTTTGTTTTGGTCAAAAAACAGCAATTTAAAATGTTTAAATTCTTCATTCGTGACTCGCTTCTGATCCTTGTTCATATGGTGACAAAATCCCATTTTGCGAGCCGATCCCCTTTGTGAGGTAACAAAATCCTTGATCGTGACTTATGGACCAGATGGCCCTATCGTGTGAACAAGGATCAGCTCACAAATGGGGATTTTGTCAGCTCATGAAAAGGGATTGGCTCACAAAAAATGGATTTTGACAGCTCGTGAAAGGGGATTGTTTTTTTGAATCCCCTTTTGTGAGCAGTCAAAATCCCCTTTTGCGAGCTGTCAAAATGCTCATTTGTGAGCCAATCCCCTTTCATGAGCTGGCACAATCCTTGATCATGATTTATAGACCAGTTGACCATTCTCATGAACAAGGATTGTCTGACAAATGGGGATTTTAACACCTTGCAAAAGGGGATTGACTTGCAAAAGGGGATTTTGACAGCTCACAAAAGGGGACTGGTATTTTAAATCCTCGTTCACAAGATGACAAAATCCCCATTGGTGAGTTGTTGAAATCCCCTTTCGTGAGCAATCCCCTTTTGTGGGCTGACAAAATCCTTGATCGCAACTTCCAGACCAGATGGCCAAAATCTGACGAACAAGAATTTCTCACCAACAACGATTTTGACAACATACAAACAGGGATTGACCTCGCAAATCAGGATTTTGCCACCTCATGACCAAGGAATTTTACAACTTTCCCAGTGCACTGTAAATAAATGGTTTGGTCTTTTGGTTTGAAATTTGCTGGATATAAGGGGAGTGTCTCAGAGATGTGAACTATGCTGCTTAGGTGCAGAAAATTTAATCGGTTTCATAGCTATGCCATAACAAAGTTGAGATTTTTCCCACAGGATAACATTATGGCACCCACTGTGCCTTTCTGTGCCTGTATCTCAGAAACGATGTAAGACGTGGATTTTTTGCTCCTGGCAGCTAAGCATGCATGGAGGTTTTGAAGTCATGATTACAACTGCAGTGGAATTTTTTCATAGCTGCTAGAGTTACTGAGATATTGGCAGATTAGTGTTAAAGTAGCAGCCACAGACACTGCCAGCTATTTCTCAAAATTTCTATGATATTTCCAGAAATATCTCCTGCTTTTTGCATTTCCACAGTAGGGGCAGCAGAGATAAACTCTTCAGAAATGTCACAAAATATCTGGAAATAGGTGGCAATGTCTGTGGCTCTACTGTACATGGGTTCCTTGTCAGCCCCATAGGGCTACTCTATGGCTCTGTTGTTGTGTGTAAGTGGGAGCACAAGGCCCAGTGGGCCCGCACTCCCACAGATGCATATTGTTATGCAAAAATTGGCAGCTTGATGGGAGCATGGGGTCTGGAGGGCCCACGCTCCCAACAACACATACCAGTTACATTACACTTTCTCAGAAAGTAAGGGAATTCATTGCAGAAAACATTGTTAATCAGTTAGGATTGAAGCGAGAAAAGTAGGGAAATGTGATGTTAGAGTTGAGCGCCTAACCCTCCTACCCTACCACCCCATCCCATCCTCCACACACAAATAGACATCGGGGTGTGCCACGGGGTCATTAGGTCTAACTCTCACCCCATTCTCCTGTGCTGTACCATGTCAGCCTGTTTACACATGGAATGTGGTAAGAGTTGGGTCCTAATGACCGCATGGCAAACCCAATGCCTGTTGATGTGTGGAGGATGGTGGTAGGGTGGTAGGATGAGGGGGTTAGGGGCTCAACCCTAATGTCTCATTTCCCTACTTTTGTCACTTCAACCCTAACTGATGAATTAGCAAAGTTTTTTGCAATATATATATATATTTGTTGCAAAAAAACTCTGTTTTAATGCAACAGTTAGGGTTGATTCCACACTGACAAAAGTCTGGAAATTCAATGTTAGGGTTACCAACCCTACCACCTTACCCTCCTGTCAGGAGGTCTAAATCTTACTCTCAGGTTCTTGGCAATAATGGGCATGCAAGGAATCACAGACACATTGCATAAGAGTAATAAACTTGTTTATTACTACCAAAAAGATAATCACAGTTACCCTAAACAGTTCTTACCAATACGAACTGGGAGCCAAGCTAAGCGTTCCCTATATCTAGAGGATTCACTGTGTCTCTTGAGGTTTTCGAGGTAGGAGACATAATGTGTTACATTATATACCTGGGATAATTACCATGGTTACTGTAAGATAGAAACAATTCTAGTTACAGAGATTAATCCTATTGTCTAAATTAGAGATGGCTCCTCAGTCCAAGATAACATTATACAATTTTGTAGTAGTGATCACTTTGTAAAGACAAAGGAGTACAGTTTGCATATAGCAGTGTAATAACACAAATCATCAGACTCATATATCATAAATCATTACAAGAACGCAGATGTTCTAACATCTTGCAAGCAAGAAATACATATATTTATTAGAAAGTAAAGTGTACAACAATAATATGCATACATATACTGACATCTACTCTTATATGGTAGATGCTCTTAGCCCTATATGTTAGTATAACATATACCTAAGTGCTAGCTGTCTATGGTGTACCTGTGGGGGTACCAATTAGGGTGTAGGGACGTCATGTAACATTCCCCCCTTTTTGCCTCACAAGGTGCAACACAGCAAGAGTAAGGAAATGAACAGGGAGCAGATGCCATTTACAGATCTGACACGTGAGCCTTGCAAATAAACTCCAGCTGCTCACAATGTTGATGTAATGTACAACGTAGGCAGCAAAGCATAATAATAAGTAAAATATCAAAAATTCTTGTATAATAACAAAACCTTTAAAGGTAATTTCTAACTAAGTCTTATCACCATCATTAATAAGTGCAAGCACAGCTTCATTAGCTTTGAAGATATTATTGCTGATGTGGATGTGTTGGGTATCTTTTCTGTCTAAAAGTGATTTCAATGTCAACATTAAAGGATCAATATGTACATTAAAATAAGGTAAATGCTCATAAAGTGTAAGCAGGGTTACCATCAATAATATCAGCATCCATGATAGGGACAGGTGTAATAACAGTGTGCCCAATAACTGACTTCTGATGGGACACAAAACAGAAATTTGGATTATCAATTATGTTTTTATGCCGTAAGTGTAACTCTTGTAGTTTGTGACAATGCAGTACTCTATATCTGAATTATATTGCATTTTAACAGTAGGCAGCCTCCATTTTTGCAACTGAACCAGGCAAGTAAAAGTCTGTTTGAAAATCCATGCTGACAGGTGGTGAGCCTCCTCTTGATAAAACTGGCAGAGTCTTGAAGTGTCTGGAGCTGATTTTGAGTCTTGGGAGTTTGTGCCATTAGTGGTGATGTCATTGTCCATGGAAAAGGACCAGTCGATACTGTCTGGGGAAAAGCCACATACAGGTTTAAGAACATCAAATACGTCACATCGACACAAATAAATATACCTTTTCTTCACACAACAGTCAATGTGCAGAGGAACCGAGGCATCCAGAAGAGGATGAAAAGCCAGTAGATGAGGTAAGTCAAGGCGTTCTCTGTAGATGTCTTCGTCAAGGTGCCCAATGGAGTGTACAGTTGCGAGCTTGTCGAACAAAGCTGCAGTAGGATCAAAACGTGGTAAAGAGACAGTAAAGGAAACAAACATAGTATCCTTAATAAAACATTTCTTGGAAGTAAAACAGGGACCAGTGTTAGGATGTCTGGTCACAAAACCCAAATTCCTAGCTGTGGAAAGTGGAATAGTTAAAGTCTGCAACATACTCATAGAAATACAGCTAGAAGATTTACATTGAGGGCAGTACCATTTTGAAATATGTCTGTCATGTATAATATCAGGAATTCTTCTGGATTCAAGATCATGGAAAAGATTATTGATGGTAGTAATAATGTAAGAGCCAAGGCTGAGCATAGTATCTCTCAGGCAATGTATTGCTTATCTGCTTCTTTATTGTTCTGTGCAATAAGTGCATTAATCTTATCTTTATAATCCAAAAATGCCTTAGCAATATTGTGTATATTGTATACAGTATATCTTTCTTCCTGACTAAGGCCATCCACACCATGCAATAAAGGGGGAATAATATCATTTACCAAACCCGTTTGGAATTTCTGTGAATGTGATTTGATAGCAGCAATGTCGGCTTTATTCCAAATAGACATGGCTGTACCAAAAAGACCTGTAACAGTGCTTCTGGCACCAGTGACATCAGAGCTGTCAATTTCACATTGATTACATTTATGACTTTGATCACCAGGATTAGGTTTTCTTCTAAAATTGCCTCTATGCTCTGTGGTTTGTACCCTGGCAACAGGGTCTTTAGTACGAATTTGAAAAGCTGCTAAGCTATCAAGTAATAAAGTACTATAAAACAGAGAAATGTTAGTAGTATGACACATACCAAATGTTTTCATGTTCCAGTAAGTCTAACTAAACAAAAACAGGTATATGCATAAATTGTAAGTTGTTACTAAGTGTACCAGATAAAGCAGTGGCTGTGAGACCACTATGAGGACCAGGGGTGTGTTTTGGACATTCCAAAAGCTGTTTGTCTGTAGGGGGTAACACAGAAAGAAACATGGTGGCAGAGGCCATGTTGTACACAGCACAAAATTTCCTGTCAGTCTTTAGACAAGGAATTACAATATCAAGGATTAATTGAAGTGGTAATATTGTATAAACCAGAATGTCTAAGACAAGTTTTGAGCAAGGACAGAAAACCATTTTGGGATAATTTTGCATTGGGTCAACCATGGAAAATTCCCTTGGAAAGCTTGGCCACAGGGAGAATTTGTCCTTGCCACATGGTTTGCCCCTCAATTTGTAGGGTAGATTTATCAGGAGCAACAACCAAGGCAGTGAGGTAGGCATCTGAACCTTCCTGGACAGTAATCAAATTGTCGGGTATATTGATTGAGACTCCCTCTGGGGTTGTTGGATCAAGGTGAGGAAGGAGGTGCTTTACCATGCCTTGGATGCAGTGGATAACTCCTGAGATGAGGAGAATGTGGAACAAGATAGCCATCTTGTCAGTATCTGAAAAGGAAAATCAAAGATTAGAAAATCAGTACAATTCTGCCCAATGTGGTGAGGAAAAGTAGTTATACTCCTTTATACAGTTTCATCTGGTTTGCATGTAACCATTTGCCAGTCAATTTGTTGTTTTGCATGAGTCTAACCTGATAGACTGCTGGACTGAGTTTGTTGACAATTGGGTAGGGTCCTTCCCACTTATTGGAGAAGGAGTGTGTGGGATAAGCAAATCTGAGAACCATTTTCTGATCCCCATCTTGCCAATCCATTTCTTGTGCATGTTTGTCAAACTGTATTTTGGACTGTTGCTGGGCTTTGCACATGCAGTTGGCAGCATACAAATGAGTGTGTATGAGGTCTTGTCTGAGTTTTTCCACATACTGATCTACATACATGCGGTCTGCAGTGGGGGTGTGCAGGTCAAACAACAGATGTTCAGGTAATCTCATATTTCTACCAGTCATCACTTCAACGGGTGTCAGCTGGGTAGTGGCTGAGGGTGCACTTCTAATTGCCATAAGGAGTAACGGCAATAGGGAATCCCAATCCTTGGGATTGTCCTCAATGAATTTGGAAAGCATTTGCTTAATCCATCTGTTGGCTTTCTCTACTTGACCCGAAGATTGTGGGTGATAAGGTATATGGAACTTCTGGTGAACTCCAAGGAGTTCAAGTGCTTCTTTCATCAATTCACCTGTAAAACTGGTTCCTTTGTCTGAGTCTACCTTGAGTGGTAGGCCCCACCTGTAGAAAATCTGTTCCACCAGAATTTTGGCAGTGGTTTTGGCAGTGCATGTTTTAGTGGGTAAAGCTTCAACCCACTTCGAGAAAAGATCCATTACCACAAGGGTGTATTTGTTGTTTCTGCTAGTACTGGTCAAAGGACCAATTAAGCCAATCTGAATGGCATGCCAAGCACTGGAGTACCTTTGTGGTAGCAGTTTGGCATTTCATTTGATAGGGATAGAGTTATTTTGTGTGCAAACAAGACAATTGTCTATGTACTGTTTGACATCCTTGGTGACACCAGGCCACCAGGCAGCAGTCTTAAGTCTTTGGAGTGTGTTCTCCACTCTCTGGTGTCCACCAGTGGGGGTATCATGCACTTGGTGCAGAAATTTGGGCCTATGATGGTGGAGAACCACCCACAATTTGGTGGGGGTGTTATCTGGTTGGTACCAGATGTGCTTGTCATCAGGGAACAGGTGTAACTTACCTTCATGCCTTCGGTAAGGGTTGTGGGTAGGTAGGTTTTTCTCAGTACCTTTGTCAAAGAATCTGAACACATATTTGAGTTTAGAGTCAGCATGATGGGCTTCTGACAGGTCCAAGGTGGAAAAGGGTTCAGGTTTCTTCCTGACTGCTGCAATGTGTATGGCCACTCTGGCCTCTGGATGGTCCATCATCCAGATATCCCACCCTTGGGCCCCTTCCTTTGCAAGGGTCTCAGCAGTGTCATTGAAGGCATGATGGGGTCATGGATGGAGTGAGCCTTAACTTTGTGTACATAGAGCTTGTGTGCAAATTCCTGTGCCAGTAAATGAATGTATATTACCAGTTCCTTGTGTTTCACTGGGCTGCCAGCAGAGGAGAGAAAAGAGTTCTTCTGCCAGAAAGGAAGCAATTCTGTAAGGGAACAACAAACCCAGTTAGAGTCTGTAAAAATTATGGTATTCTCGGTTCCATGCTGGATGAACTTGAGGGCATAGGCCACCACTGCCATTTCAGCATACTGTGATGATGCTACACTGAAACGCTTAGAAATTTTCACAGTATTACCTTAAGGGTAGATGACTAATTAGCCCATCCCTGCAACCTGTTCTCCCTGATACTAAGAGGCTGAACCATCAGTAAAGACATGACATGGTGAGGTGTTTTCCAGTATTTGTGGAGTAGCAGGGAGGAAAGGACCTGGATCTGGTAGATCAAGTGGCTGCAGCATACAGTCGTGGGGTTCTCCTTGAAAAAGGAGGCCATGAGCCAGCATGGATGGCATTTTGGTTGGGTGGACCTTGATATCTCTATCCTGGAGAAGAAGGGACCATTGTGTCAGTCTGGTGTTGGAGACTGACCCATCCTTCACTCTGTCTAATAGAAAAAAGGTTGTGGGGGTGTGGTTAGTGTTGACAATCAGTGGGGAGTACTCGATGATATACAGAAAGTGCTTGATGGCCCAGTAGGTGGCCAGAAGGTTCCTTTCACAAAGGCTATACTTCTGTTTCACTGGGGTCAAAAGCTGTGATGCATATGCAATGGGTCTCAGGGTGCCATGGACCTTTTGGACCAAAATGGCAGACATGGCAATATCAGAGGTGGCACATTCCAAATGGAATGAAAGGGCTGGATTGGAGTTCACCAAAGGCGGAGCTGAGGCCAATGTCTGTTTCAGTGATGTGTGAATAGGACCCCAATTCCAGGGCATATCCTTTTTCAGTAATTCATACAGAAGGGTGGTCTTCTGAGCAAAATCACAAATAAAATCTCTGGAATAGTTTACCATACCTAGAAACATTCAAAGAGTAACCATACTGGTGGGCAGTGGCAATTCTTGCATCCCTTGTATCTTCTTCCAGGCAGGGCTTTGGCCTTGATCTGTGATCCTCAGGCCCAGAAAGAGTACCTCTTTCTGACATAGCTGTGCTTTTGCTGTGTTACATTTGAGGCCTTCCCTCTGAATGAGGGTCAGTAGTTCATCCAAGAGATCCAGGTGTTGTTCCTGTGTTGCTGTTGCCAACAACAGGTCATCCACATACTGCAAGGGACATTGGGGTGTAGAGAAACTCTCAAGAGGATCCATCATGTGTAAATGGAACAGGGAGGGGCTGTTATGGAATCCCTGTGGTAAGCAGGTTCATGTGTACTGCCTACCCTCTAAGGTGAAGGCAAACTTATATTGACTCCTGTGGGACAATGGCAATGACCAGAAATCATTGCAGATGTCCAGGGCACTGAACCATTTTTGGTCAGGGGTCAGAAGTCATAGCACATCAGGTGTTGATGCCACAGTTGGGGCACAACTGGGGGTGACCTGGTTCAGTCTCATGTAGTCAATAGTAAGTCTTCAGGTACCTGTGGATTTCTTCACAGGCCACACCAGGGAATTGGCAGTGGAAACACATGTCCTGATCACACCTTGCTTGAGGGGTGATTTTATTGTTTCCCTAAGAGAAGGCAATGCCTCAGATAGAAAGGGGTATTGCTGTTGCCTCTCATGTGTTGGGCCTGTTACTTCAATGACAGTGTGCATCCTGCCACAGTCATGCTTGTTGGTGGCAAATGCCTCCAAATGCCTTTTGTAGAATGGGGAAGAGCTTTGGGAAAATCTCATGATTCTTGAACAAATCTATGATGTCATACTCTTTATTGTTTGCAGAAATTGTCGCCACCATGTGTGAATCAGGGATCATGATGGTGTGGTATTGTCCCTGACTCTGTATCAGTAACATGTGGGCTAGGTCTATCACACAGCAGTGTGGTGCTAGGAAGTCAATTCCAATTATACTAGGGTGATCATGCAGTACCATAAGCTAAAAGGTGTGATAGGCCTTCAGGTGTCCCAGTTCCACAGGCAGTAGCAGGGAACGGAATGCAGGCAACCTAGTTTCGTCTACCCCTGACATATTGATCCTCCATCTGGTGGACCAAGGTGATGTATCTGGATGATCATTGTGTAATACAGACACAGCCAAGCCTGTATCCAGTAGTATCGTCTGTAGGCAGCCCCCAACCCAGGCCTCAGTGCAGGGCCTTCCATTTGTATTCAAGACCAGCTTGTTTACAATACAAACTGGGGCCTGTAATTGTCAATCTGTACCACTAGAGGCATGGGAAAGCTCGTGGAGCATCTGGGCTGGATTTCTGTGAACCACTTCACCATTCTGCACTGATGCCATATAGGGAGTACCTCCAGGTTCAGACTGCATGGGCCTGGGAGCCTTGACTTCCGATATCCCCATGGCCTGTTAAGATCTGCTCTCCCGGTTGTATGGCAGCAAGGGCCCGAGCAGGAACAGCATCCACTACAGAGCGCACTTGTCTGAGAAGTTCTCAAAATTTCAAGTTCTCATCAGCTATTTCCCTATATGAAGGGCTTAATCTTTGTGGTTTGCTCTTATTATTCTTATGGTGTTTCTTGTTTTTGTGGTAGTTCTGGTTCCCACCCCAGGATTGTTGTTGTTGGGTCTGCTGGGGTGTTGGTTGTCTATAGGGAGGGGCTGTTTCTCTTGGGCCTGCCCTTCCACCATGTAGTGCATCATGGCCTCCAGAGTAGTCTCTATGTCAGCTACTTTCTTGGAACCGGAGCCCAGATCACGGATGTAGAGTTGATAAACTCTCACTTTTCTGAAGAATGTCGGCAAACCTCTCCATAGTGGGATAGGTGGTTGGCTCTACCTTCTCTCTTACTGCAGGGATCATGTTCCTAAGGAACAAGGTTTTATATTCAATAAGGTCCACATCTGCGGCTTCTTGTGCAAGCTGCTTCCCTGCTCGTTAGGCCATCCAGAGCCCTTGGTGTAAAGTCACAGGACTTTCTTTTGCATTCTGTTTTACAGGATATGCCAGCATTACTTCTACTACACCTGGGCTGTGTGCAGAAATGAGTTCAGCTGCTACTTCGTCAAAGGTGGCGGTACCGTCTTGGTGGATGATATCGGGGAGTTTTGCCCACAGTCCATGATCAATGGTCTGGCATAGGATCTGGACCTGGTAGTCTGCAATGAGACTAAGCATTTCGCATTTAGCATGCACCTTTTCCAAGTGGCAGCTGAGGTTGTCGGATGGGCTCATCCAACAGATGCTGTCAGCTATTTGCTGAACAGAGTAGTCCATTTGTAGGGGATTATTAGGCTGATCAGGCTGAGGTAAGTTGCCTTGGGTGCCATCCAGGGCTGTCTGGGCTGCGGCTGTTGCCACTGACTGAACCATGCCATCCTGCTTCCCAGCCTCGTGTAGAAGCTGCCTAATTTGGGTTTTGAGAACCCATTTATTTCTTTCAGAGATAAGCATGGTGCTTATTGCAGTTTCGATCATCGTCTCTATCTCCTGCCTGTCTTCTAAATTAATAATGGCTACTGGTGGTGCCATCAGGACTAGGCCTGGGCCTGCTCCCCCCCATCATGGGGGTCACCTTGTTGGTGTCGCCCATGATGTGCGTCATGACGTCGATGACGTATGACATGAGTTACGTGTGACTGGTGTCCGCCATGTTGTGAATGGTGGGGTGGGGTGTCTGGGCCATAATGGGGTGTGACTGGACATTGTTCTGTGATATTTCATCATCTGATACCTCCCCCTCAGATGACATTGTCAAGGCAGGAGCTACGCCTCCCATCGCCTTGACATGCCCAGCCAACACCTCTCACTGATGGCTCAGTTTAGCCATCTTGGATTCACATTCTGCATGATTCACATTTGCAACATTCACTTCCACCTCATCCTGCTTCTGTTTTTGTAACACTCTATACATGGCGCTCAATTCACAAATGTCCCTAGTTGCCACTTCTAAGTCATTACATACTTGGTTTATTTTGTCCTGTATCTCTCCCAACTCCTCACTCAATTGTTCATTTCGTTCTACATAACAAGTCATTCATTTTCAAAGCCTGATCTTTATTCTGTCTCAAACTTTCACACTCCTGCTTCAACATACAAAGTTCCTGCTCGCCTGCCTGTGCAGAATGATGCAAAAGGGAATCCTTTTCATTTAGCAGTGTTTGGAGCTCCGACTCCAAATCCTGCTCTCGTCTTACACATTCAGTTTCCTGCAACCCCATCTCCTGCTTAAGAGATGAGATTTGCAGTTCAAGGGTTCGAAACCTCATTTCAGAGGCTTCCAGAGCAGCATAAAGAGCCTCAACCAACAGCCCTTTTACTTCTCACTTTCTGGCTGTTTGTCTTATTTCTGAATACTGGGTTGAAATCCCCAGTACAGGGTTTTTGGATAGACTTGCATCCCACGTGAAGTCAGCCCATCCTCCATGGGAGGCATGGAAGTTTGAGATGTCGAGTCTCAGTGCTGCGCAGATATTTGATATGGTAGCCATTGTGTAGGAGGGAACAGAAAATCAAACCGTGAAAAGGAACCATGCTGTGTATTGATCCACAATGGGTGCACTTGTTCACAGTCAGGCTACTGTGGACTTGTAAGCTTGCAATTCAAAACTGTTGTGGGGTGAGTCGAGTCGGCATCGACCACATCCAGAAAGCAGCTAGACTTTGCAAGTTATTACAAAGTGGTCATAAAATGGGAGAGGTGATGCGGAAATGCACACCTACAGTCCCTGTTGGGAAGGGAAAAGTTGTAAGCAACAAGTGAAACTTTGCAAACCCCATATATTGCCTGCACACGGTCGACAGTTGTCAGGAGGTCTAAACCTCACTCTCAGGTTCTTGGCAACAGTGGGCATGAAACGTTGCATAAGAGTAATGCACTTGTTTATTACGACCAAAAGGATAATCACAGTTACCCTGAACAGTTCTTGCCAATATGAACCGGGAGCCAATGCTAAGTATTCCATATACCTTGAGGATTCTCCGTGTCTCTTGGGGTCTCCGAGGTAGAAGACGTAATGTCTTACATTATATACCTATGATAATTACCATGGTTACTGTAAGATAGAAACAATTCTAGTTACAGAGATGAATCCTATTGTCTAAATTAGAGATGGCTCCTCAGTCCAAGATAACATTATACAACTTTGTATTAGTCATCACTTTGAAAAGACAAAGGAGTGCAGTTAGCATATAGCAGTGTAATACAAATCATCAGAATATGGCAATGCAGATTCATATATCATAATCATTACAAGGACACAGGTGTCCTAACATCTTGCAAGCAAGAAATACATATATGTATTAGAAAGTAAAGTGTACAACGATAATATGCATACATATCCTGACATCTACTCTTATACGGTAGATGCCTTTAGCCCTAGATGTTAGTATAACATATACCTAAGTACTAGCTGTCTATGGTGTACCTGTGGGGTACCAATTAGGGTGTAGGGACCTCATGTAACATTCCCCCCTTTTTGCCTTACAAGAGGCAACACAGCAAGAGTAAGAAAATGGACAGGGTGCAGATGCCATTTACAGACCTGACACGTGAGCCTTGCAAAGGAACTCCAGCTGCTCACAATGTTGATGTAATGTACGTTGGGGTGTGCGTTGGGGTTGTCGGCCTAACTCTTACCCCATTCCACGTATAAATATGCTGAGATGGTACAGTATAGGAGAATGGGGTGAGAGTTAGGCCCAATGACCCCAGCACACACCCTGATGCCTGTTGGTGTGTGGTGGATGAGAGGGTGGGCTGGTAGGGCTGATAACCCTAACATCAAATTTCCAGACTTTTGTCTATGTGGAATCAACCCTAACTTCTGCATTAAAATGGAATGTTTTGCAATGAATTTCCCTTCTTTTTGAGAAAGTGTATTGTTACTCATATGCATAGAGTTAGGCCCAATGACCCCAAGGTACACCCCTTCACCTGTTGGTCTGTGGTGGGTTAGGGTGGGGTTAGGTGGTTGGGTGTGGGATGGTGTTAGGGTGTCAACCCTAACACCTCATTTCCCTACTTTTGTCACTTTAACCCTAACAGATGCATTAACAAAGTGTTTTGCAATGAATTTCCTTACTTTCTGAGAAAGTGTAATCTTACCCTTTTATATTTGTGGGAGCACAGGGCCCATAAGCGCACATACATTGTAATGAACTGCCATCTCCACCCTGTGCTCCCATTATTACATAACAGATGGCCCAGCAGTCCCATTACTGCATAATGTTAACCATATGTGCGAGCACAGAGCCCCACCTACCTATAATTATAGAGACATAGCACAGGCCTAGACACATTCCAAGTAACCCCTGTACTGCAAATAGTGCAATATCTTAATAACCATTGCAACCTTTGAAAAAATTCCACTGCAGTTGTTATCATGGACTGGTAAACTGCACACATGCTTAGTACACCTAAAGGTTTTCTAAGCTGCGTTTAGCAAAAAATCTGTATCTCGAAGCATTTTTGAGATATAGGCACTGAAAGGCACTGTGTTCACACCAGTATTATCCTATGGAAAATTCTGAACTTCGTAATGGCATAGCTATGGAATTGATGAAACTTTTTGCACCTACACAGCATAAAGTGGTCACATCTGTGGGACACCCTCTTTGTACCCTGCAAATGTCAAGCCAAAAGACCAAACCATTTATTAGCAGTACACTGGGAAAGTTTTTAAATTCCTTGTTCGTGAGGTGTCAAAATTCTCATTCATGAGGTAAATTCCCATTCGTGAGCTGTCAAAATCTCCATTCATCAGAATTCCTCATTCGTCAGATTTTGGCCATCTAGTCCTGATCTGATGAACAAGGATTGTGACAGCTCACAAAAAGGAATTGGCTCACGAAATGGGATTTTGACAGCTCGCGAAAAGGGATTTTGATAGCTTGCAAAAAGAGATTTAAAAAAGTAATCCTGTTTTATGAGCTGTCAAAATCCCCTTTCACGAGTCGATCCTTTTTGATTAGGTGAAAAAATCCATGTTCGTGAGCCAATCCTTGTTTGCGAGATAGGGCCGTCTGCTCTGGGAATTGCGATCAAGGATTCTGACAGCTCATGAAGAAGGATAGACCCGTGAACAAGGATTTTGTCACCTCCTGAACAAGGATCGAAACTGAGTGATGGACAAGGATTTTTTAAATTAAAAATGGTTGTTTTTTCATAAAACCAAAGTATATCAAAGCCATGTGTTTGTACAGGGTGTCTCCCTGAACTAAACCCATACTTCACTTTCCACAGAACACATCTGTGGGGCAAGTTACAATGTTTTATTTGTGGGGAAAAATGAAAACATGAAGGCAGCTCGTGAAAAGGGAATTTTTCCTCACGAACAGGGAGTTTATAAATCCCCATTCGTGAGGTGACAAAATCCTTGATCATGAGGCCAGTCCTCTTTTGCAAAACATACACCCATTCCAAAGACTGAACTGAGCATGCTCAGAACCCAAAAATTCAAAATTAAATTACTTTGGAATGGATTAATATGTTTCCACTAAACCAACAATGGATTGTTCTTTGGGGCAACCTCTTTCAACTCTGAAAATTTCAGACCAACATTCCAAATGGTGTGGCTACAGTGTGATGGTGAAATGGGCAAAAAAAGTGAAAATGTGTTTTTTGGTGCTTTGCTGCACAAAAACTGCAAATCTGATTGAAATGCAACTTGGCATATCAAGAGATCTACAACATGGGACAGCACATTCCGAATTGTGTGTACATCTGTTGAATGGTTGCAAAGTTATTAACGTGTGAAAAATTTGGGGTTTGACATTAAACTGCCTACTCAACCCTAACTATAGGAGCACAGCTATACACATAATATATATATATACTGTATATATATATATATATTACTGCCACGATAGTGGCAGTATAGTTAGGGTTGCACAGCCACTTCTATGTTAAACCCCAAATTTTGCACTTTAATAACTTTGCCACCATTTGAAAGATTTGCCTGAAATTTTGCACTCGCAGTCTGGTACCATAGATCTCTGGATCTGGTAAATTGCATTACGGTAAAATGAACAGTGGTGGAGCTGCAGAATGCCACAAAATGCAAAAAAACTGTGTTTTTGCATGTTTCTTTGCTTATTCCTACAGCCCACACAAGTTGTCTGATTGGTCTGAAAGTTTCAGGGTAGCTGCAGTCTGGATCACCGATGCACCTTTTGAAGATTTGGTGAAAAAATATTAAACCATTCAAAAGTTATTCAAAAAACAAGTTTCCCATTATAGTCAATGGGAAAAAAATATATGTGTCTCTCGAAAGCTGCCACCACTACATTTTACTGTCATAAAGGCCCTTTTACTGTCATGTGGTGGCTATCTTGTTTTCAGTTTGCAAGAGAAAAATGCTTGCTGTTGAGGTCACGTGATGCAGCTTGCCTAGAGGACGCTTTCTCCTTAGCTCCAACCCTCTCTACATTAAAGCTACCTTTAGAATCCTTTTTTCTCAGTAACTGGGTTTGATTATCGTCTCCTAACTCCTCCTTACCTGTAAATCTTCACATCTGATGATTTCTATGCAGCATGTAGATAGAAATTAAGAAATCAGGGCCTACGGCATACGCCTCCATTAATGCCTGAGAAGGCCCCGAAGAAGCAGAGGGCTCACGGTGCCTCAACTGTAACAGTGCACCCCACCACCAAAGTAGAGCAGGAACCACTCCCACTCACTGATTTTCTGGCAGAATTTCATCCGTTCCAGGATGAGCTTTGCAGTATGGCTACAGAGATCAAATCTTTGTCTGTAGCCATGGAAGACATGGCGAGGAGAGTAACAGACAACGAGGCCAGGGCGGTCTCTCTGGAAAAGCGGGCAAACAAAACTGAGTTGGAAGTGGTTGGGTCATGTCAGAAGCTCACCAAAATGGAACAGAAGATTGAGGATCTAGCGGGGCACAGCCGATGGAACAATGCAGTCATCATTGGGCTCCCAGAGTTGGAAGAGGGACCCGATGCTGGTATATTTGTTCAGAAACTGGTAAAAAAAGTGGCAGGCTCTTCCCCATATGGGCCCAAATACACTATCGAGAAGGCACACAGAGCCCTGCGACCTATCCCCCGACCTGGCACACCTCCTAGACCGCTGATCTTCCGATTCTTGAACTACCTGGGAAGGCATCATTTTTTAACTAAAATTCGAGATATCCAGGACTTGCAGTGGGAAAGGAAGAAATTTTGAGTGACCCTAGACTTCCTTCTCACAATCCAGCAGTGTAGAAAAGCCTTCCATCCTTTGGTCTCCAAAATTATCACAGCAGATCTCCGGTTTAGAATGATTTACCCTGCCAAGCTGCAGGTTTTGGTCTCGGGAACCTGGCTGTCATATGAGGAGGTGGGGGCAGCTAGCTCGGGTCTCAAGGTGGCTCTTCCAGACCTGTTTCAAGGACACCTGAATTGTCTGCAAGGCACTGTAAGCTCCATATGAAACAGTTATCCAAGTAAGTGGCCCTGGGATGATTGAAACAGTCTGTCTGTGAACCCATGTTATTGCAGGCTGCAACAGGCATTTTGGACTCAGGGGATTGTTATTTCTTTGAACTTTGAATTTTATAGAGTGTCTTTTCCTCCTTTCTGTGAAATAAAAGATCAGGGTGTAAACCAAGGATTTGCTCTTTGGCCGGGGGTCTCCCTTCCTCTGGGGGTTTTGACCTTCCCCTTCTTTGACTTATTTTATGTCAATCTGGCACTTCATCTCATCACGTTTTGGGCGAGTGGAATTCCATTCCTTTCTTAACATTATCAATTGGAAAGACTGCATTAGAGGAACTCTCAGTACAGTTTACCATTTCTAGTATGCGATTTAATATTTGTGCAGTTTTCTTTTTTGCCCACAAGAGGGGAGTAGAATATAAGATATTGTGGGATTTCCAATGTCTTATTGCCTAAGGGTTTATTGTCAGGGTTTTAGGGCATTATTGTGAGAGATGGAATTGTTTGTAGTGTGTTTATTCGTTCTTCGATCTCCCTCTATATATTAACCATGGGAAACCCTTATAAAGTGGAGAATTTGTTATTTAAGGGAGGTCAGAGGGGAGCAGTGGAGATATGGGAAGTTGCAGAACATTTAGCTGGATAGGAAATAGAGGGGGTGGGCTGGGAGAGAGGGGTTACGGGAGATTAATAGTGGGATTTGTTTGTAGACAATGGGTAGGAGAGAGGGGGGGGGAAGGGATTTGAACGATTTCCAGAAATTTGTCAGGTGGTTTAGGTTTGCGCTGAATGCCGATAGAAAATAGTTATTTTTTGCCTGGCGAATAAAGCTAGTGCAGGAGTTTCAGAGGGCTCTGTAGGTTTGGAGGGATGCCTGGGTGCCCAGTTTCTTGTGGGCTTTCCAAGCGTGGTCCCTGGAGTGGCATTTGCTGATGATATCCACGGTGATCCGGGGAAGGTGGGTGCCTCTGATCCTTTTATGCGGGGGGGCATGTTTGTCCCAAACTTTTAGAAATATGGCCTTGAAAGTTTTGAGTGCGACGTCAATAGATGTGGCTACTGGGATGAAGGACCAGTCAATTAGTCCTAGGTCATGCATGAGCGATGCTTGGTCCAGGGAATTATATGACCTTGTATGCAGTGTCTTCGGGGGGGACTGTGGGCCATGTACCTTCCTGATCAGGAAAATAATGTGATGGTCGCTTAGGGAGTCAGGGAGCAGACCCGCACGTAGGATCCTGTGGGGGTGGGAGGAGAGGCCCCAATCCAGGAGTGAGTGATTTTGCGTTTTGTGGTTTAGCCGGGTGGGGTCTGCAATTAGTTTTGTGAGATTTAGCACCTTGATCCTTGACTTAAGAAGTGCCTTATCTGTGGCTAGCCAGTTGTGGTTATAGTCTCCGATGACATGAAGCTCCCCTCCTATGGTTATGGATTTTAATGTGTCCAGGTGGGCTAGGATGTCGGGTTGGGGGGTGCCGGGAGGACAGTAGGTGCCAGCAACATACACAGGGGTGGTGCACGGGAGCGAGAGTTTGATTAGGAGAGCATCGATGTGGGCCAGAAGGGAGGGAATTTTCACCATTGTAAACTGCAGATTAGTGGAGCTGTACATGGCTGTACCTCTACCTCTCCTTTTCCCATGCATATCATGTCTAATGAGTGTGTAGCCAGGTACGGCTACTTCGGCATCAGTATGTTGGGGTTTTAGCCAGGTTTTGGATATGACCAGGAGGTCTGGGTGATGGGATAGGTCAATTTGTTGCAGCACTGCTAATTTGTTTAATAAACTGCAGATGTTGAGGTGTAGGAGCCTGAGACCTTTTGGGAATGAGAATGGGGTGTGGGCATTTGTGGTGGTGGGTCCAGGGTTTGCTTCGATATCCCCGGCCAGGAGGAGAAGCAGTATAGTTAGCTGTTTGGATTTTAGCCAACGGTATTTTGGCCAGGTGGCAGGTGTGTGCTCTGAGGCTGCATGTGGTGGGCGGGGGCCTGGAGTGTGGACAGCAGAATGACCAGGAAGAAAAGAGGGTGGCAGGATGGTGGCGCTAATGGCCCAGTTGTGAATATTAGCTTGGGCTTGGGCATGCTGGTTTTGAGGGGCAACATAGTAGGTCTGGGGGATGAGGCAGGGGGTCGTATGAGGAGGTGGTTCCCTGATTTGAATCTCTTATGATCTCAGATTACCTTTTTACAGGAATCTCACCTATTAGAAACTGAGGCTTTACAATTAAGGAGACAGCAGATTGGGCAAGTTTTTGCTGCCCAAGGGTCCACCAACAGCTGTGGGGTCATGTTAATCATTAATAAGAACATTCTCTTTACCCCCATGCAAGTTATCTGAGATCCTGGTGGTAGATATGTTATGGTACGAGGTACAATCTCCTCCATGCCACTTTTACTTTGTAGCATATATGGCCCCAACACAGATAACCCTGGCTTCTACACAAAGCTAATTACTCTTCTCCTACGTTTGCTTCCTATCCTGATAGTAATGGACAGGGATTTTAATTTGGCATTTGACCCTGTGGTAGTGCCCCTAGTAGCCACATTATTGTCTTTTTATCTATATATGTCCGTCTAGTATGAAAGAGAATGAATTACTGTCTTTGTTTGTATGTCCCTTGGATAAATAGTGAATAGTAGACTGCCCATCTATTGCACACTATTAAAACACTTTGAACTGCGTTACTTTAGTCAAGTACTTTTTCCTGTATGTTGTCTCTAGGATCATGGGGCACAATTAGTTAAAAGAAGCACCCCTTTGGGCATCTGGTCTCAAAATGCGCTTTTAAAATAGTGCCAGATTATATTTAGTTAGTCCTAAACTCCTGGTTCATCCTTAAATAAGCACTGTGGTGCTTGTTTGTGTCACTGAAAATAAAGTTTGTGAAAAGAGCTCCCGATTTGCCATATTGGCAGTGTCAGAGGTAAAGATTTCGTTTCCTTTGAAAAGCGTAGCGTTTACTGCTTTAATTTCCCCTTCCCATTGTAAGTTTAGCAGATATAATCCTGCTTTAGTGTGACAGGAACATTATACATGACCTGCCCAGCTCCTTTCTGAAATGTTTTCAATGAGCCGCTATGGCGGTCTTTCTCCTGTCTTCCTGCTCGAAGGTGCGCACATTCGTTCCCGTTCTGCCGTATTGTGAAACAGAACGGAGCCACGGAGCTGGGAGAGAATTTGCAAAGCTTTAGGTCTCCACAGACTAGGAGACATTAATTACTTGTTTTTTTTACTAGATTTCAGGGTTATAAGCACTGCTGGGGTTATTAAAATAACCAAAAGGAATGCCACGGAACCACCCTAGCAATCCTGCTTCTTTAGAGCCGGCAGGCCTCTTTCATTCTTCTTTTATGCAGGAAAGCTGGGGGCGGTGCTTGTTGGCGCTCAGAAATATCATACATTGAATTATATTCACGTTAGGAAAGTTATTTGATACTAGGACTGTTTGAAATGAAGTATAATAATCAAATCTTATTAGTATTGTATATAACAACCTTATTTTTATGTGGAATGCATTAAATGAAAATTGATTGATGGATGGGCAGACCAGTCCTTTTGTCCAGCCTCTTTATATGTTGGTCCTTGAATGATACTAGTCAGATGGGAGTTAAGTGTTGAACTGAGAACACCTTAGGAGTTTAATTTATTTCTACTGCTACGTTTTGTTTTGAGTTTAAGATATTTTGAATGCTAAATTGAAGCCTGTTTAATTTCTGGTATCCTCTTTTGTTTATTTTATGTTGTATAGTACACTTTAATTTTGTTCTGTAAGAAATAAAATATATCCGCAGGATTCTGCAGCTCTACAGTTGCTGAGTCAGTGTCCATCTGTTAGCCCACAGCCTTCCACAGACCCCCCTCTCTAGATAGGTCAGGATCTGCACTAAAGCGACTCTCACCTGCGCAGAGCGCATTCAGGGGTTTACTGGACCAGTGCGGTTTATGTGACACTTGGAGAGTATTACACCCTAACAGTAGGAAGTATACCTTTGTCTCCCCCATCCATGGATAGCACTATTGTATAGATTATTTATTAATATCCCAGTCTCTCCTTCCAGAGGTGATGTCATCCACAATCCTACCAGGTCCCTCATTTGATCACTCTCTGGTTATGTGCCCTTTGGCCCTACTCTCCCTCCCCAAAAAAGATAGTCGCTGGAAGCTAAACAACCAATTGCTTAAGGATCTATGCCTCTCTAAGCAGATTAAAGATCAGATAGACATTTTTTTTTCTGTAAATACCATAGAAGCCATCACGCCAGATGTCACATGGAGCGCTTTTAAGGCATATATGAGGGGGATGTTGATTAGTTTAACTACCAGGCATAAAAAAACCTGAAAAGCAGATCTCCTCTCTCTATTATCACAAATTCATATGTTGCAGGCTAAGCTATCTCCTCAAACCTTGGAGGAGTCTCAGCGGAAACTACTTCTCTCAAAGACAAGTACTTAGACTTGCTGAGGGACAAAGCCGAACTGGCAATCATTCGCACCAAGGCTGTTTACACAGACCAAGGTGAAAAAGCTGGGTGCCTATTGGCTTTAAGGATTAAGCAACAGGAATCTGCTAGGTTTATCCCACCTGTTCGGTCCCACATAGATGGTTTCCTGAGATCATCCCCTCTGAGATCGTCCAGGAGTTTGTGCACTACTATCAGCAGTTATATAGTAATATGGACAATCCTCCTTCTCTGGAGGCCCTCGATGCCTATCTCTGAAAGTCTCACCTTCCATCCTTGTCAGAGACCCATAAGTTACTTCTTTCTTCTCCTGTCTCCATAGTAGAAATTACTGAAGTGATACAGCTTTCCCCTCAGATAAAGTACCAGGACTGGATGGTTTTTCATCATAATTTTACAAAAAACTCCAGGAACAAATAGCCCCAGCCCTTCTTAGACTATTCCATCACATATTATCCAGGGCTACAGTACTTCTGATTCCCACCTGTTTGAAGCTCTAATTATTCTCCTCCCTAAACCTGATAAAGACCTAGACAGGGTATAGAGTTACAGGCCCATATCCCTTTTTAATCAGGATATTAAAATCCTCTCGAAGATCCTGGCTGACAGGTTTACTCTGGTTCTTCCAGATTTGATTGGAATGTCACAGGTTGGGTTCATGAAAGGAAGGTCTTCATCAGACCACCTTCGAACTCTTTCCCATGTCTTCTCGGAGTCCAGGGATGCTCCATACCCAGCTGTCCTGGTGTCCCTGGATGCCGAGAAGGCATTCGACCATGTGAACTGGAACTTCTTATTTCACACTTTTTACGCATTTGGTTTTCCTCCTACATTTGTATAGTGGATCCAAGCTCTTTACCAAGTTCCTTCTGCCAGGATTTCAGGGAATGGTGCATTTTCAGAACCTTTTCTCTTACATTCTGGAATGAGACAGGGCTGCCCCCTTCCCCCCCTTTATTTAACATCTACTTAGAACCACTTATTCATAATCTTTTAACAAACTCGGATATTCAAGGAATACCGATACGTAATACCATAGTTAAAGTTACTGCATATGCAGATGATATTTTTCTTCATTTGTCCCACCCTGACTCGTCCATCCCCACTAGGCTTGCTACGATACCTAAGTTTAGTAGCTTCTCTAACTATAAACTGAACCCCCAACAAATCTTCTGTCTTTCCTCTCAACCACAAGGTGTTCAAACAAAATATTCTTCCTCTAGGTCTATCTTGGTCACCGGTCTCCCTTAAATATCTTGGCATAACACTTACACGCAATCCCTCCATGTGGTTTAAAAAGAACCTGGAGGCCCTGACTCAGGTCATTACTCAGGACCTTGATAGACGGACAAAACTCCCCATTTCTTTATAGGGCCAGATTAGCTAAATTAAAATGAATGTGTTTCCTAGCCTTTTTTATCCTTTATCGCTTCTTAACTCATTCATCCCAATGACCTGGTTTCAGAAAATGCATAGACTATTCACTAATTTTATTTGGTCTAACAAACACCCTCACTTAGCATACCATAAATTGGCAGCCCTGAAACTTAATGGTGGCCTCCGTATTCCTCATCTGGGTATATACTACTGGGCTAGCCACTTATCGAAATATCTTAAATGGCTAACCCCAGGTCCCCATAGCGTGATGCCGGCATGGCTCAAAATTGAATTAGACTTCATCCAGTATACAGGAATTGACCCCCTGAACTTGCTATATGCCAAGATTTTCTCCTTACAAGACATTCAAAAAAGCCCAATCATAGCAACATTATTAAGAATCCATGCTCAACTCTGTTCCTTGTTGCAATATAGACCCCATTTGGACCTATCTCAATCCATATGGAATTCACTTTCATTTCTAATAAATAAAAATAGAATTCCCCCAAATGGGGTTAACACAGCTGGGAGAAGGAACCTTATCTGCTCTTCTCGGGGATGATGGGAGCTGGCTTTCCTCAACCGAGATTATCTCTAAATTCAATATCCCAGTATCTAGTTACTTTAAGGTTCTGCAACTTAAACACCTTATTGTTAAAATACTGGGTAACACCCCCCCATCCCCCTGCATTCTTCTTCCTATCAGAGCTTACTCATCTGATACGCCCTCCCAAGTTAGTCTCGAAGTTATGCCAAATCCTTTTTCAATGGAGGTTTGGGGGTTGCTATGGTCCCACAAAATACTGGTCCTCACTTTTCCCCCAGCTAACTATCGACTGGCCAGTACTATGGTGGAACTGCCATAAGTTTGTGTTGCAGGACAGGCTGCGGCTCATGCAGTACCATATTCTACATAACCTTTACTACTCCCCCCAAAAAACTTGCTAAATGGGGCCTTCTTGATTCTGATTTATGCAGTAGATGTTCCCAAGACAAAGGGACACTTCTCCACATATTTTGGCATTGTCCCAAGCTAACCCCCTTGTGGAATACTATTAAGGCCAAATTGGACCCCTTGTTGGGTCTTCAAGATTGTTTCATCCCAGAAATTTGCCTGTTAAGTGACTTATCCCCTATTGATGTCAACACCTGGAGATTTCATACCTCCATGATACCTATGTCCATTAAAAAAGTGGTCCTCAAGCATTGGAAGGACAAAGCTTGCCCATCATACCAGGAATGGCTTCATGAAATACTAGCTAACCTCAGAACTGAAAAAGCCATTGCAGGTCTTTATAATAGACAACAGAAATATAAGCAACTTTGGGATCCCTTACACACTCTACTTATTATTTGTGGTGATGTTAACAATTAGAGAGAGATATCTGGTTGGGATGCTTCTAGGTGGTGCTGTTTTAGTGGGAGGGATGGGGGAAGGAGGGAGGGATGTGTGGGAGGGTGGAGGCAGAATGAATAACTCGTTGCTGTATTACTTCTTTGTTATCAATGTTTCTGTCTCCTGTATTAATGCAAAATTATTAATAAACTTTGAATTTAAAAAAAAAAGAAAAATGCTTGGTGTTTAAATTTGGGACCCCCTAGGTAAACACTGACTGTTATGTTTACCTAGTCAGATACTGAGGATCACATCACTATCTTTTTTGGGGAGAACCCCCACAGAAATGCCTTTTTAAAGATTGGAGCCCCCATAGTGTCACAAATTGTGACAGAAACTGCCATGACACTGTCACAAATCATGACAGTGTCGTGCTTATTTTTGCAAAAGTGTCGCAATTTGCAACAGAACTTCAACCCTAAAAAGCAATTCTTTGCCACTCCACTGCACTGAAACTGTTAGGGCCATTTGGATGCAGTTTGCAGGGTGGCAAGCCCTGGTCCCACAAATGTGTCTTTTGTGGTTTGGTTCCAAAACATTCAATGGGCCCATAGTTACATCGCTCCGAAGTTGAGAAATTTCCCATAGGCTAACAATGCAGCACCTGCAGAGACTTTCAATGCCTATATCTCAAAAATGATTTAAGATAAGGATTTTTTGCTACCTGTAGGTGGACTAAACCTGCAAGGAAGTTTCAAAGTCACAGATTACACCTGCAGTGGAATTTTTTCCCTACTTGCTAAGGTTATGGAGATATTGCCAAAAACATGTTACAAGGGTTCCTTTGGAGTACTATGGTCCTGCTGTATGGCCCCCGTACTGATATACACATACCATTACACAACAAATGGGCAACGAGAAGGGAGTGCAGCGCCTGGAGGGCCCGGATTCCAATTAAGACATACCAGTTACCAGCTACATTACACTTTCTCAAAAAGAAGGAAACTTCATTGCAAAAAACTCTGTCAATGCATCAGTTAGGGTTAATAGCACAGTGACAAAAGTATGGAATATGATGTTAGGGTTCACCCCTACCACCCCAACCCCACCCTCCACTCACCAACAGACATCAGGGTGTGCCATGGGGTTGTCAGGCCTAACTCTCACCCCATTCTAATATTCTGTAGCATGTCAGCTTATTTACACATGGAATGGGGTGAGAGCTGGGCCTGATGACCCCATGGCACACCTCAATGCCTGTTGTTGTGTGGAGGGCTAGAGGGGGTGGGTGGTGGTGGTAGGAGTGGGAATCCTAACATCAAATTTCCAAACTTTCGACGCTGTACTATCAATCCTAAGTGATGCATTAATGGAGTTTTTTGGAATGTGTATATATGTATATATGTGTATACATAAATATATATGAATATAATTCTCTCTGTTCACAAACTGCAAACTGAAATCACGCTACAATATTAGGTCACTAGGTACCATCATGTGATTAGTAAGCAAGTCTAAAAGATCTTTTTTCAAAGCAGCTGTACCAAGCAAGACATGTTTCACAGACACTGTCCTTAAAAACACTGATTCATATTGCTAAAACCCCAAACTATTTGAAAAGTGTAATAAAACATTCCAGACCAAACATGATGCCTTGTAACCCATCTCATGGTAGTTTATATTGTATGGCTCAGACAGTAAACTCACATCTTGGTGTGCTACTTAAGCAATAAGGCATGACAGGGCATGGGGTATTGGAGGATTCACCCACACCATGTATGGTGTGTCATGAGGCATATTAGATTGACTTTACCACATGGGAAGTGGATAATCTCCCAGTTACTAGTGTCCTGGAGTGCCAATTGGGATTATACAATGTACTGATGTGTAAAAATATTTAACATGGATTTTGTTATGTTTTGTTTTTATAAATTGCTTTTCTCAGCTGTTGGTTATTGCAGGCTTTACCTATTGGTAAATACCTTAGCTGACCAATCAGTTCCTAGGAATTTTCATGCCCATTGTATAATATGGTACATTACCAGCTCTTTCATGTTTTATTCCTTAAATAAAGGCCAAAATGTCATTGGATGTTGCCTTTATTTAGCAAGAGGATGGATAAACAGTTGATAATGGGTGTCTTGCTGCTAATTTCACTTTTCATAACTGGGCTTTTTATAGATGGAACAACTAAATCAAAATAAACTCTACTCCTCCTGCTCAAATCAAATGAAAAAGGCAAGAATAAATCAACAGTCCTCATAACAGGTTCACTGCACTTTGGGGAGTTAGATGCTTGTGTGCTGTTCGATTTCAACTATAAATACATCTTTATTACGCCTCTGCTAAGGATAACTCAAGAGAGTTCATTATTGCCACCTAAACATTTCTTTTATCCATTGGAAAGGAATGCTTTATCAAACCTTTCTGTAATCTCAAGGCACTTTCAGGCCTTGGGGCTTAAACCATGAACAGATTGTTGATTTTCAATAGGCCATTACAGTATGCTTCCTAACAATTTTGTTCTCTGGGATCAAATGGCAAGAATTCCAGGACTACTGTAGAGAGTAGTTTTATAGATTTTACAATATTCACTGCTGTACTATTAAACGGCTTATCATTTGAGATAACGCCTACCTTGAGTAGTCATCCTTTGGCAGCATGCTGGCTTATCATTCCTTAGCTGAAAGTTTATCCACCCTTGCACAAATTATATTTCCATTTCAATGCTTTTCTGAAATTAGTATAGTTTGATTGTATGTGTCTAGTTATATTTTTGTGTTTGTTACATGGTTCTAGTGTGATCAATTATTATCTGGACATGACTTGGGTTTGGGAATGCTGAATATCTTTCTTTGCTTTTTTTTTTCTTGTACTGTAGTCACCTTAAGTGTTTATTAAAGTTAGTAGATTGCCATCACTGACAGCTACAGACTTCTGTCACTCCATGACTGGTACAAAATGGTTGGTTACAATTTCAGCTTCTTTATGTTGTCATGAAAATATACCTTACCATTACCATAAAGAGGATTATTGTCAGTAGAAACATAGAAACATAGAATCTGTCAGCAGATAAGGACCATATGGCCCACCTAGTCTGTCTATTTCCTTACTCACTGCTGCAGCCCCAGATCCTATCTGATCTGTGTCTCTCCTGCTCTGCACATCTCCAGGGTACCCTTATGTCTATCCCATGCACTCTTGAACCCTCGTATTGTTTTCACTCCCACCACTTCTGCTCGAAGGCTGTTCCATGGCTACACCACCCTTTCACGAAAAAGTGCTTCCTAACATTTCCCCTGAGCCGTCCACCCTTCAGCCTCATATCATGCCCCGTTGTTCTTGTGCAGAACTTTCTCTGCAATATGCTTTCTATCTGTACCCTATTTATTCCTGTAAGGTACTTGAAAGTCTTTATCATATCTCCCCTCTCCCTTCTTTCCTCTTGTGAATAGATATTAAGGTCCTTAAGCCTTTCCTTATAGTGCGTCTGGTACAGTCCATGTACCATCTTTGATGCCCTTCTCTGGACTGCTTCTATTTTGTCAATGTCTCTCCAGAGATGTGGTCTCCAGAACTGGACACAGTACTCCAGCTGAGGCCTGACGAGTGATCTGTACAGTGACATCACCACCTCTTTCCTCCTGCTTCTTATGCCCCTCCCTATGCACCCCAACATTCTGTTTGCTCTCCCCACCACCTTTTCACACTGTTTGGTCACCTTCAGGTCATCAGCTATGATAACCCCCAGGTTCCTCTCCTGACTTGTGGTGGCCAGAATTTCCCCACCCATCCTGTACTCCTCCCTTGGATTCCTGTGTCCCAGGTGCATGATCTTGCACTTTTTAGCATTGAAACTCAACTGCCAGACACCCAACCACTCCTTTAATATGCTTATATACTTTCTAATTTTTTTTCTACCTCCACCAGTGTGTCCACTCTGTCGCAGATCTTGGTGTCATCTGCAAAGAGGCACACCTTTCCCTCAATTAAAGGGTGGCTTAGGCTCAATGAATACTTTACTCCTGCCCTCTTTTAAAAGACTGCCATCAAGGGCACCAATTGAAATGCTGTTTTTTTTTATTTTTGTTGTATTACCTTTCATAAGGATTGCAGATTGTATTTGGAAATGGAAGTATGGTTAAAAGTAGAGCTGTTGCAGAGTAAGACTTCACCTATACATAGAGGTCATTTGCATAGTTTTAGTGAAATGGGCAGTTTTGGAAACTTTGCAGAAAAATATTTCACATTGCAAATTTTGTGATGTGCCCACTTCATAGAAATTGTTTTCCACAAAGTTTGCACTTTTTTTTTTTACTTTCTGTTTATTTTCCCTTCATCATGCTGGCCTGCAGCCTTATGCTGGTTCCACCCAGCCTCACCACTTGTTCTCACCGGGACTTGCCTCTCATCCATGCCCCCAGTGTCCCTTTATATATATATATATATATATATATATATATATATATATATCGTATATATATATATAAACACATATCGTGTGCAGGGATTGGTTTGGGTCACAAACTCTGTAAATTTGAAAGAAAGCTTGGAGAGCACTCAGAAATGCCTCTCTAACTCTATTGAATTTACAGCAGTCACTGAAGAGCACACACATTAGAATTGCTGTTAAGCTATTTATTGAAACTTTTATCTCTTACAATTCACAAACAATCAATGAAAGGGTGCAGGTATGAGCAGAGAATTACAAAAGTATAACATGTTGACATGTAAGTGGAGTCCTGAAATAAGTGATATACTGTAGATGATAAAGACTGTAACAAGGCTGTTACTGAACCACTAGCATGTCAACTGCACCACAATATCGGACACTGCAAGATTCGAATAGAACAAAATACAAAATTAATTGCATGTTGAACTATATACAGTAAAAGAAAAAGAAAAGTAAAACTTCATGAAGTGTTAATGTCAGATAGGGTAAAGGGTTCCCTACTGTATGCCAGCTCTGGTAAAGAACTTGGTTCATTATAACAGATAAATAGGGTATCCACATGCAAGCTATCCCACACCTGTTCTGGGGGTAATAAATTGTAAAAAAGGTCTCCAGCAGCAATTAAACCTGGCAAGGGTATTTTTTGCTAAGCGAGATAGGCAGTCTAGAGTATCCACCTGAGCTAGGCTTGCTAGTAATTCAGAATAGGAGGGTATAGATGTTGAAAGATATTTACTGTACATAGTAGCATTCTCTTTGCTTGCATACTGAGTAGTACAATCCAGCGGTGTCCAGAGGGGTCAAATTTGCAGTGCAGTGAAGGTAAGACCAGTAGGTAAAGTATAGTGGATAGCGGAAAAGGGCAGCATAAAACCACAGATGCTAAATGGACTATTTGCTCCAAAAATGGCTGCACCTTGGGCAGGACCATAGCATATGGAGAAGGTGCCCCCAAGGGGAGTTACATCACCAACATGTATCATCTGGCAGAAGTTTCAGAGCATGTAAAACTGTAGATGTCTTGTACCAGGAATAAAGAATCTTGTTTTGGATAAGTGTGCTGCGTGTGTCACTGAAGGTCTTGTGGCAGAAAGACTGGCAGTTGTCCCACTCTTCCTCTGATATGGCAGTTGAGATCATATGTTCTCTCTTTGCTTTGGAAATAAGAGACTGGTTAGGTATGTGGTCTCTGATTGTTTGGTAGATGTGACCTCATAGGCCTCTTTTATAGGTAAGTCACTTCTCTATAGGAAGGGGCAACTGTCTGGGTAAGGGGGATTTTAGTAGTTGCTGTACTGAGCTGTGAATCAGTAGAAAATTCCAGAAATTAGATCTTGGATACCCCCATGTGCTTTGCAGCTCCTGAAAGATGGCAACTATGCCCCAATTTCCATCTAGTATGTCATGGATATGCCAAATGCCCTTGTTTTGCCAACAGGTCCAGGAGGGAGGTGTGTTGGCTATTTGAATGGCAAGGTTGTCCTACAGCAGGATGTAGCTCAAGGGTGTAGGATCAGTGCCCACCAATTTATTCAGTTTAATCCAACAAGAGACCAAGCATTTAACCACAGGGTGAGAATTCAAGTGTTTAGGAAGGGAGCAGTATATCAAAGAGGTAAGATTATTTCCACCAATTAAATATCTCTCGATCTGAACCAGCTGGGTGGGATGGGAGAGTGCAGTATGGAACCACTGCAATAACTGTGCTGCCCTGAAGGCCCACAGGTAATCCATGATCCCTCCCCCACCCGTGACCAGTGGTTCCTTAGGTTAACCCAGCTGTAGCGGGGTCAGGTACCCTCCCATATAAAGTGGTCTATGTATCTATCCAGGAGAGAGAGCCATTTTGGTGGTATCTCCAGTGGAAGATGTGATAAAACATACAGAATTTTTGTGGTGGATATCATTTTTTTTTCCTTTTTTGTATTGTATATTGTTTTATTGATTATAACTTTTAAGATTACACAGACACATGGTGCAGTCATTATGCTTATACATGCAAATCTTCTTAACACACAGAGTCTGTACAATTCCATACACCAGGTATGTACTCTTGTTCAATTACATATATGATTCCAGCATAGTATACTCTCTTATATCGCTGCCATCAACATAACCATGTCTATGGGTGGATATCATTTTAACAGCAACTGTCTTGCCTGGAAGTGAAAGTCACAGTATCTTCCACTGATCCCAGTCCATTTTAAGTCTGGATAGTGTGTGTGGGGGGGGTATATTGGTGTCACACATTCTGACGAGGTCTGAGGTAACCGGTAAGCCCAGGTAAGTGATGGACTGAGGCGACCAATAAAGACCAAGGGCTTCAAAGGGGGCTGGCTGGCATTTATGGTTTAAAGGGAGTGCCTCCATTTTTGACTGATTCACCCTGAGCCCAGAAAGTGTAGTAAAATGAGATAAGAGGATCAACAGGGGTCGAACAGAATTAGATGCATCTCCAATAAGGACCAACAGGTCATAAGCATACAGCATAGTGATGTACTTCTCCTTGCCAAGAGAGATATCTTTAATATGCATATGCTGATGGACTGCAGCTGACAATGGCTCTACTGCAAGGACAAAAAGCAGGGGTGACAGTGGGCATCCTTGCCTTGTGCCTTTGGGTAAGGGAAAGGGGGAGAGAGAATGGAGTTGGTAAGGACCCTGGCTGATGGGGAGGAGTGCAGGATTTGAATACTTGACCAAAAATGGGAGCCTAGTCCCAGGTGGGCTAAGACAAGGTGAGGACAGTGCCAATTAGCCAAATCAAAAGCTTTCTCATAATCAGTGGCCACCACTACTTCGGGAGCAGAGGAAGATTTAGCGGCATAGATAATATTGACTAAGGAGCGCAGATGGTCTGACCTCAATCAGGCTTTGACAAAGCCCACCTCAGTGGGGTGAACAAGCTAATATAAAACTGAATCCAACCTGGTGGCAAGGGCTTTGGCATATATCATGCTATCAATGATAAAGAGAGATATAGGGTGGTAGTTCGATGGGAGAGTGGTATCTTCCCTTTTTTAGGCAGCACAATTATTGCCATCTCATGCATAGTAGGAAGAAGGACTCCAGATTGCTCTGCCTCTTTGTATACTTCACAAAGGAGCAGACATAAAAAAGAGGCCAGGGGTTTGAAGAATTGTATGGGATGACCATCCTCTCTGTGAATTTCTCAGAGTTGAGGGATGAGATGGCTTTCAAGATCTTTGCCACAGATAGGGCTGCATCTAAGGCTGCGGCATGCTCCTCTGTGAGTTTAGGTAGTTGCAGGGAGGCTAGAAAGCTTTGAATATGTTGGGAGTCAGGTGGGCAGGGGGATGAGTATAAAGTGGCATAAAAGTTTTGCATGATGGAGTTGATTAACTGGGGGGAAGTTTGTACTATTCCTGCTGGGTCTCTGAGACCGGTAATGTGTCTCTCCACTTATTGCTTATGGAGTTGGTATGCTAAATCTTTGCTGCCTTTCTCCCCTCCCTCCCAGTATTTATGCTTGAGGCATAAAATTGCTATTTCAGTTTTCCTGGAAAGAAGGGCATTAATCTCTAGCCAAAGCTTCAGGATGTCTGAGTGTGATGCTGAATCCAGGTCTGGTTGTGGAGTATCCTTATCTAGATTCTTGGGTCTGAAGTTCCCTTTACAATCTTTGGAGGTCTAATTCCCTTTGACCATCACCACTTGCAACCAGTAAAGCACTCCACACAGGCATATGCAATATGAAACTGATTTTAGAAATAAAACATAAACTTAACAACATTATTTTGTGAAAAATTAGATATAACTATTCAGTTATGGGAAACTGTCACTTAATGAATACGTAGTCTGACCTAAACAATAATATACCTGGAGGACGGTGGCCTGCAGGATGACAGGCAGCATGGCTTCACAAATGGGAGGTCATGTCAGATGAGCCTAATCGAGTTCTTTGTTTGGGTGATGAAGGTGGTTGACCAGGGAGGGGCAGTGGATGTGGCCTATTTGGACTTCAGTAAGGCCTTCAACACTGTCCCTCACAGAAGGCTGGTAAATAAGCTGGAAAGCTTAGGGGAAGGACAGAAAATAACTAGGTGGATGGAAAACTGGTTGAAGGACAGAAGCCAGAGGGTAGTGGTTAATGGGGTACATTCCAAGGAGATGAGGTGATGAGCGTGGTGCCCAGGGGTTGGTACTGGGACCTGTCCTTTTTATGTTTGCTTGCATGCATGTGCAAGAAACATAGTGCCATCATCCGAGTTTTTGTAGGTGTGGCATCCTGTCTTCCAATTTGGTCAGTGTGTTTGCAGGCGCGGCCACAGTTCACCAATGAATGCTGCAGCTGTCTATGACAGCAGTTGAAAATGCAATGCCGTACAGTTGAAAGGGAGAGACCGCTTCAGTGAGCAGTGATAAGATAGCGTTGATTAGCATATTGCCAGCAATCCTACTTGTATACATCTCTGCTTTCTCTTCCTGGAATATAAATTCAGTTTGAGGTGAACTACGTCTGACGAGGGTGCCGAATCCCCCGTCAGCTCAGCACCCCCCAACACACTTCCAGGTGCCATGCTGGGAGCCCACTTCAGCATGGCAAACATCTGTCTGCTAGCCCCCCAAACACACTTCCAGGTGCCACGCTGGGATCCCACCCCAGTATGGCAAACGTCTGTCTGCCCCCCAAACACACTTCCAGGTGCCACACTGGGAGCCGACCCCAGCGTGGCAAACCTCTGCGGGATTTCCAGGAGTTGAGGGGTGAGAGGGCTTTCACGATCTCTGCCAAGGAGAGGGGTGCATCTAAGGCTGCAGCTTGATCCTCTGTGAGTTTAGGTAACTGCAGGGAGGATATAAAGCTTTGAGTATGTTGGGCGTCAGGTGGGCAGGGGATGAACATAAAGTGGCATAAAATTGTTGCATGTTGGAGTTGATTGACTTGAGGGAGGTTTGTACTGTTCCTGCTGGGTCTCTGAGACCAGCAATGAGCCTCCCTCCCCTTTTTGCTTACGGAGTCGGCATGCTAAAACTTTGTCGCCTTTCTCACCTCCCTCCCAGTATTTATAATTCAGGCATAAAATTGTAATTTCAGCTTTCATGGAAAGGAGTGTATTAATCTCTAGCCAAAGATTCAGGATGTCTGAGTACAATGCCGAATTTGGATCTGGGTGTGGGAGATCCTTATTTCTAAATTTGTTGTTCTGAAGTTCCCTTTCCAGTCATTCAAGGTCTAATTCCGTTTGACGCGTACAGTGAGCCACAAAGCTGATTAGCCCCACGTTATGGATTTCCAGGCCTCCCAGGTTGTCTCTGCCAAGATATCCTTAGGCTGGTTGATTTGCAGGAAGGAAATGGCTTCTGCCTTGATCCAGGGTAAGAACTCAGGATTATGAAGCAGCAAGTGATTAAGTCTCCAAGTGGGAGATTTAGGAGTAGCCTCACACCATATAAACTGCAGTTGGACAGATGCATGGTCTGAAATAATGAGATGCATGATGGTAGAGCTGATGGCAGCTTATTCTATGTGGGGAAAGTCAGCCAGGTATCAAGGCAGCTGTAAATATTATGTACCAAGTGACAAAAATAATCTCGGTCCTGGGGTGAAAAAGATGCCAAATGTCCACCAGTCCATAGTCCTTCATGAAAAGGGCAACTGCTTGGGAGCCCTCAAAGTGCGATTCAGCATTGGAGTGGCTTCTGTCGAGGTAGGGGTCCAAAACTAGGTTAAAATCCCTGCCTACTAAAAGGAGATTGGTAGGAGCGAGGAGTTCTGCAACGTGTTGCACGAATTGATGGAAAAAGTCAGGATTATCATTGTTTGGGGCATATATGTTCCCCAGTAATATGGGACCAACAGAAATGCTCAAAAGGGCTAGAAGCCACTGACTGTGTGTATCTTTTGTCAGGGCCGAAACCACCCACAGAAGGGATATGAAGATGAGGATAGGAGCACTGAGTTTTTTGGTGGGCAGAGGCATGCAGGACTTGACCCACCCAGTCAAATTTGAGATGAGAGTGGTCTTTGTCAAGTAGTTTGGTTTCTTGAAGGAACGCAACTGGGGCCTTGTAGTACTTAAAGTGGGATAAAACCTGTTTCCGCTTGACCGGGGAGATCAAATCACAGACATTCCAAGTGTGCCAAATCACATCCCCCATGATTCAGGAGAGACATCAGCCTTTAACTGAATGGGAGTGATGAGAGCCAGTATGAGTTGGTGTGCCATGATCTGGACTTCCCAATCCTGTGAGCTGGCAATACCCTGGGTAGGCTAGGGCAGAAGGAAATAAGTAGGGACCAGATGTACGGGGGATAGATCACACACTGGGATCTGAAGCAGCTCAAAACAACTGACTGAGGTCCTCTCAAGTCTTCCTGAATGCATGGCAAAAGTGGAAATAAACATGTACAGTCAACACTTGTTTATCTGGCTCTCATTTATCTGTTTCTCTCATGTATCCATCTTTGACTACATGATTTTTTTGTTTCCAATTTTGTTTACGTTTATCTGTCCCTCGAGTTATCCATTTCCATTGCCCATCCTGTCTGTTGTCTCCTATGTGGATCTCAATGTTTACTCTCAGATAACTGACCCTTTTCATCCCCAGTAGAGTACTGTACAGCAAACCACAGACCAAAGCAGGCAAAGCAGTCACAAACCAAAGCAGCCACAGACCTAAGCAGCTGCATCAGCCATAGATCAAACTGTAGACCGAAGCATCCAGTTTCCACTTAACCATTTCTCTCAGATATCTGTCACCTGACCTGAGAACGGAAGGCAATGGATATCTGAGTGCTGACTGTATATGCAGTAAGAGGTAAGAGGTAAATGGACACCATAGCTTACTGTGTACTCAGGTGTGCATTGGTGCTAAGCTGAGACCCAAGAAAGTGGTTCACTGTGGTGCCACTTCCCTCAAGGTTGCTTGCAGAAAATCACACCATGAGGGGTCATGGCAAGGAGTGGCCATCTGCTGTGGTGCTTCCAGGGAACAGCTAGTTTGCCTGGAAAGGAGAAATGACACACAGCCCTGCAAGAAGTTAATGTACAAGGAGTGTCTTCCTCCAGATGTGGCATGCGGTGGCATTGAAGATGCACCACCCAAGAGGGGAAAACAGTCAGGGGCCATAAAACCCATTGCATGTTGGAGGGGGGAAGACTGGGTAAAGATGAGCCCTAAAAGGCAAAAGCGTGTTTGCATTCATCCTCCCTTAGGGCTGGTCAGAGAACCTCCGTAAGGTTAGAGTCATGCACCACCCACCCATTCAGTACAGGAAGAGGGATGGGAAAACAGCCAAAAAGGTGGGGGGAGTGGGGTAAACTGGACAGAGCAGGGTATGATGTAGGGAGGAAATGGAAATCAATATGAAAGAAAATCACAGAAGTCCATATAGCCCATGATGACGATATTACTCTAGCAGAACAGAACTGAAAGTTGTGTCTCCAGGCAACCAGAAGTTGCAGGGCAGAGCCCCTGCCCAGACAAAGTTTCATAATATGGCTGTAAACATGGGCATCACTCCATAACTTATACAGCAGTTTTTCTAAATGTCCTGCATGAAGACAAAATATGGGGGGGGGCTCTCCTCCACCCCACATAAAGTAATCATCATAAAGCATATGAGTTCGCTGACTTGAGGGTCTTCCAGGGCACTAAGTCCATCTTGAAAAAAAATTAAAGTCTTCCAGTAGCAAAAACAGTGTCATTAAGCAAACAATGGGAGATAGTGTGGAGCCCCTGGTAGTGCAAATGGAAGTCTAGGACAACTGGAGCCAGCACTAGACACAGCATACAGCTCCGGGATGATAAGCCACACTTTGAGGGGACTCAGGACCACATGAGAAATGGTACTAACCGAGCAGTTCAGCAGTCTGAAGATAAAGAAAAGGGGATTGCACTGCCAGTACAGATGGGCAATGGGGATTGTGTGATACACTGTCAGCCAGTATTCTGTGGCAACAAGTTCCAATCATGCTGCAGGGAAAACAAGCAGAGAGCGACAAGAGGGGGAGCCTAAATGTCTTTAAATGCACAGTTCTTGTAGGATGGATATCAACTGACTGGGCACTGCAGCTGAGCCAGTTGTATTTATGAGGAGGGTTTGTGCGCTTGCAATGGAGATTCAAGAATAGGTGCCTCTGAGCCTTGTAATGGGGTGGAAGGGTTTGGCTGTGTTTCAGCTACTATTGCAGCGCATGATTTACTATACCCCCTCTGGGACTGCAGATGAAGCATCGGGAAGAAGAGGTGAAGCTGTAGATTCATGGTGAAGGTGGTCTCGCTCGAGCTGCTCATTGGGTTGTGGATACTAAAAATGGAGAGTCATAAAACGGTTCAGTGTTCTGTTGATCTGAAGGCCTTCTAATGATCCATCCAATTCATCATCTTCCTCTCTGCTGTTGCTCTGCAATCAAATTTACTGGGTCTGGGGATCCTTCTTAGGTCTCTGGTGGTTCTGTTGCCACTTGTAGGACAAGGATTCAGGGCTGGCATCCGAAGTGTTCACAGCAGCCATGGATGTGGAGGGGGTACAAGTGTCCATGCTGTATGTGGAGGCATTGACATTGGCTAGAAATTCCTGACAAGGGAAATGGAGCTCTTTGGGCCAGTACTTACCAAACAAATCCATCAAGGAGTCTGGCTTAGAGAAAAGCAGTGGGACCCCATTATGTATCAGCCCCATGGTGGCTGGGTAGCTGAGGGAGAACTGCAGGTCAAGCTTGTGCATCATCTTCCTGGCTTTAGTATCAGCTCACCTGCAGTTAGACTATTCCTTAGAAAAGTCTTGGAAGATTTGTGTAGTGTACTCATACCAGTGTAGGTGCCCTGGTTCTCTATCCCTCCACAGTATTGCATCCTTGGTAGAGAAGTGGAGGAACTTAGCAGGTATTAGCCACAGACATTCACCTGGGCATCAGGCAGGAGCCAAAGACCAGTGAGTTCTCTTTATTTTGAGCTGGTGATCCCCCTTCCTTTGCAAAATAGATGGGAGTACATGCTGCAGGAAGGGTACCAGGTCATGCAACTCCTCACCCTCCAAAAAACCTACAAAACATAGGTTGTTCCTGTGGCTGCAATTCTCCAGATCATCAGTTTTGCTCTGTAGCTCATAGCTGAACCTGCTTTGCACCCAAAGAGAGGCCTGTAGCTCATGAAGGGCAGAACTATGGTAGTCTATCTTCTTTTCAGTTTGCCATTGCCTGCAGTCCAACTGTGTGAGCACCTGGGCAGATTGGAGTGAGGCTACTTTTATTTCAGCAATTTTTTACAACAGTTTTGCAAACATACCTTTTATGAATCTGCAGTCCAGAGCCACTGTAACCCCTGTCACCATACTTGCCATGCTTTCCTGGGGTTAGCAGATGGACAGTCACATGCTAGTACCACCAAGATCAGAGGGAGCTCAGACTAAAAAACAGCATTGGCACCGAGCTTGTATGTTTAGTGAACAGATGAGCCACAGAAGGGGTGAAAAAATTTGTGCTCGAATATAGATGCTGATGGATTTAAGCCTAAGTGGAGAGGACTAGCGAGATTAATCAGCCATCTTGCCAAGGGTCAAGCCATGCCTCTGTTTGTTTCTTTTGTAACAGGACAGATATTGGTCTGTAACAACAAGCTTGCGGTTAAAATTCCCATTGCTTTTGTTAAGGGGTGATTTATTTGGTTTTCATATTGATTTAGCAGCAGCAATTTGGAAGGAATGTTTTTCTGATCTGTATTATTTAACAGCTGTGTAGTCTAGTGTAGTGTAGTGCACAGTAGTAGTGTGCAGTTGCATAATAATTTATTCTTCATCATGTGTGTCTCCATTGTAGTGCATTTGTAGTGTAATATGCCTGGTGCAGCAATTTGAAAGGCAAAGTTTGTATCTACTGTAGCACCATCACACCATGCACTGTGCCATGTGGAGTGCCTTGCAGTTTGGAATGCATGCAGCACAGTAATTCTCAATTACCAGCAGACACTGCAATTAGCCTTTTAGCTGCAGTAATTTAAAAGGGATATTTCTGGTTCAACTAGCTGGAGTAGTTTAAAAGGAAAAATTGTATTTGTCACTTGTCCTATACCAGTGCATGCACACCAGCTAGCTCCCCAGAAATCATGCATCTTGCCAGACAACATAGTATGCATGCAGTTGAGGAACTCATAATTATCAACTCTGCAACTGGCCATTTGGCAGTAGCAATTTAGAAAGTGAAATTTATTGTTAAAATTGACAGGAGTATTTAAATAGAGAAAACATTTTATTGTTCACCCAGTACCTGTGCATATACCACATCCATTTGAACATCCTGCATCATGCATGGCAGCTTGGTACACATGCAGAGTAGTGAGTCAAGTTGTAAGCACTATAACTGGCTAATTCCAACAACATGTGAAATGGGAAACTTGTTGATTCAATAAGCAAGAAAGAATTAAAAGATAAACAATTTCTGTTGCTTATCCAGTACCAGTACAAGTGCCCCATCCATCTGGAAGTCTTGTGTAAGACTGCAGGCAAATTTTAAGTTCCCCAGTATAGTTGAAGAGAAGTAAGGAACTTCACAGTACTTGTAGCACAGTGAAGTTCCCGGCTTCACAGTTTCTAAATACCATGAAGTTCCTTTTTCTAAAATTTCTGTTAAAAAAAACCTGGTGCAAAATAAAACCACCATTCCCACACCAACAGTTACATACAAACATACGAATGTGCCAGCAGAAACAGACCACTATCTAAGTCTGCTCGAGTGTGCAGCTAGACCCCTAGTTTGAAGCTGCCCCACCCTCCCTTTGTCATCCCATTGCCACCCCACCTCCCCCACCCTCACTCTCCTCTGTTCCTGCCCTATGCCCTTTGAAGCTGTTTTACATGATACAACCCATTCTGGAAGGGTGCTCCATTTTGCTACTACCCTCTCTGTGAAATAGTGTCTCCTCATTTCCTTCCTAAATCTTCCCCTCCTCTTTTCTTAGCCCATGCCCCTGGTGACCCTCCTCCTCCTTAACATAATGACCCCATCTGCCCCATCCTTATTGATTCCCCTCAGATACTTGAATGTCTCTATCATGTCCCCCCTGTCCCTTCTATCCTCCAGGGTGTACATATTCAGGTCTCCCAGCCTACTGTCATAGTCTCTCTCCACTCCATTCCACATATCATCTTTGTTGCCCTCTTCTGCACCCCCTCCAGTAGCCTGATATCACGCTTTAGGTATGGCCTCCAAAACTGCACACAATACTCTAAGTGTGGCCTTACCAATGACCTGTAAAGGGGCAAGATCTCCTCTCTTCACCTGGATGAAAACCCCCTCGCTATGCACCCCAGCATTGTGTTCACTTTTGCAGCCGCTCTCCTGCACTTTGCAGTGTTGTTCATGGTCCCTGTTATCATTACCCCTAGGACCTTCTCTTCCTCAGTGATCCCCAGCTTAACCACTCCAGCCAGTATTCTTTCTTTGGGCTCTTCACCCCAAAGTGCATAACCTTACACTTCTTTACATTGAACCTCAGCTGCCACCTCTCTCACCACTATTCTAGCTTGCTTAGGTCCCCCTGCAGCTGCTTCCATCCCTCCTCTCCATCCACCACTGCTCTGATTTTGGTGTCATCAGAAACAGACTTATCTTGCTCACCACCCGATATGCAATGTCTGATATGAAGAGCTGAAACAATACTGGCCCCAACACAGAGCCCTGTGGCACCCCACTCATCACTGACCTTGGAGTTGAGAGCTCCTCTCTCACCACCACCCTTTGCAGCCTCCAATTCAGCCAGCTTGTAATCCAGTTCATCATTTTTGCACCTACCCCTACACCAGTTAGCTTCCCCCAAACTGCCCATGAGGCACAGAATCGAAGGGCTTGCTGAAGTCCAAGTAAAGAACATCCACCGCATGACCCTTATCCAGCTCTCCTGTCACCCAGTCATAATATTGTATCAGGTTGGTTTGACAAGACTTCCCTGAAATAAACCCATGCTGCCTCACATCCTGGAGGCCACTGCCCTCCAGGTATGACACCAGTCTTTCCTTTAGTATTGTTTCCATGAGTTTTCGAACTATGGAGGTGAAACTTATGGGGCGATTATTACCCGGTTCATCCTTTGGTCTCTTCTTGTGTAATGGTACTACATGTGCCATCCTCCAGTCCAGTGGCACACATCCTGACTCCAGTGAGGTGCTGTACAGATCCACCAGTGACTCTGCCAACACCTCCACCATCTCCCTCAGCACCCTGGGGTGGATACCATCTGGCACTGGTGCCTTGTATACCATCAGTGCCCTCAGTCCCTCTAGGACTCTACTTGCCTCAATTCTTCCATCTGTTGCCTCCTCTCCCCCTGTCCCCACCTTCCCAGCCCATGGTGGTAGCAGTCCCCCCTTTTCTTCCCTGAACATTGAGCAAAAGTATTCATTCAGTGCTTCTGCCTGCTTCTCCCCCTTTTACGTCCTCTCCCCACCACTTTTTATCCTCACTATTGTCTCCTTGCACTTCCTTTTCTCCCTGATGTGTCTGAAAAAGTCTCCCCCGTTAATTCTCTGTGCTAATCTCAGCTCCCTCTGGCCCTTGGCTTCTCTCACTTTTCTGGTCATCTCCCTGGACTGTCTTGCATACTCCTCCCTGTCCACTTCCTTTCCCATCCTCCTATACCTCTGGTGCGCCTCTTGTTTTGCTCTCACCATCTCCACTACTTCGCTGTTCAACCAGCATGGTTTTCTTGCTCTGCTCCTCTTACTCTGTGTCTTGGTGCAGGCTTCTGTTGTCTTTGTAATCCCCCATTTAATAATATCCCATTTCTGCTCTGCATCCATCTCCTGCCTTAAGCCCTCTAGTTTCCCTTTCAGTACTTCCTGCATCCTCCCAAAGTCTGCCCCCCTGAAGTTTACCACCTGAGTAAGTGATTTCTCTGGCTCCCCGCACATCGTGATATTAAACCACACCGTTTGGTGATCGCTGTCGGCCAGTGGGTCCTCCACCTTTATTTCCCTTACTGCCTCCTCATTCGACAACACCAGATTTAAAGTGTTCTTTAGCCTAGTAGGTACACTAACCAACTGTGTCAGAAGACCCTCCTGGATCACATTTAGGAGCACTTGCTCCCTAGCACTGGAGGTGGCTGGAATGCTCCAGTCAACCCCCACCAAGTTGAAATCCCCCATGATGACCACCTTCCCTTTTCTACATACCTTTCTGATTTGTCCTGCTAATTCCCTGTCAAGCTCCTCAGACTGGGACAGCGGCCTGTATACCACCCCAAACCTCAGTTTCCTGCCCCTTGAGTCTAGGAGCTGCAGCCAGATTGCCTCTGTTCTCCTTTCTTCCCCTTCGTCCCTTGTGCATTTGATCCCGTCCCTCACATAGACTGCAACCCCACCCCACCCCTTCCTTATGGTCCTTCCTGTATACTTTGTATACTGGGATTGCCAGATCCCAGTCCTGGTGCTCATTTGCCCATGTTTCTGTGACAGCTGCAATATCCACCCTCCGCACTGCTAAGAGTGCCTGTAGCTTAGCTGATTTGTTGCCTAAGCTTCTTGCATTCAGCGAGACCACCCTCCATCCTGCCCCTTCCCTTCATTGGATTCCATTTCCTTCCTTCTACTCCCTCCTTTTTTGGCTGCCCCATGTCCTTCCTTGCTAGCCTGGGGGGTAGGCTGTGACTGCACTCTATTGGATCCCTATCTACCTGCTGTCCACTTCCCACCCCCTATCTAGTTTAAATCCACCTTTGTCGCAATATACCTCCCCAGTCTTTGCTTTAATACCTCCTTCCCCTACCCACTCAGGTGCAGCATATCCCTTGCAAACAGATTGTTATTATCCCAAGCACTGCCCCAGCCACCCACAACCCCATATCCCTTAGTTTGACACCATTCTACAAACCATGTGTTCAACTTCCTAATCCTCTCCTTTCTCACTGTGCTTGCACAGGGTACAGGGAGCACCTCAGAGAATGCCACAGACTCACCAGTCTCCTCACACAACCTTCCCACTTCATCAGTCCTCTCCTTTGTTACCTCCACCATTTCCCCCACTAGGTCATTTGTCCCCACATGCACCACAATGTGTTGTTTCCTCCTACCCCTCTTTACGCACCTTAGTATTGCCTGTCTTGCCTTGTCTGCCTTTAATCCTGGTATGGACTCCATCCATATCTGACTATGCCTCTCCCACTTGCTGCCCCATCTGATCCCCTTGAGTATGGAGTTCCCCAACACCAGTACACCTCCCTCCTCTTTCCTTGTGCCCGTCACCACCCTCCTCCCAGGTTCTCATTTCTGGGGCCACTCAAGACGGTGCTTTTACAATGTATCCCAGTGTCAACCCCCTGCCCTTCTCAATTGAGACTCCTCCCCTCCTCTTGTTTGACTGCCAAGCTTCTTCTCCCTTCTCACCTCTCGGAGCATTATCCCTCCCCCTGCCATGCCATGCTCAATCTCTCCACTAGTAATGCCCCTGTCTCCATTCTTTTTGTGATTACTGTCCCTTGTGCAATCTCCTCCTGTGTCCTCTTTCCCATGTGTTGCTAGTACAGCAAACATGTTCCTTCCCCCCTTTGCCTTATTGTGTGTTTCCTCCTCCCTCATGCCTACTGCTGCTCCCCTTTTTATAGGTCTTACTAGAGCCCACCCTTCATCAACTGGCTTTCTCTCTGCTGTGCCCCCTTCCCCTGACCTCTCCCTTGCCCCACTGTTCCTTCTCTGTGGTGCCCCCACAATACTCTCAGATGTCAGCCCTCCTACCGATGCAATCCTCCCCTCCTCCCTCAACCGCCTCAGCTCCCTGCCAAGCTGCTGAACCTCTTCCTCAAGCCTTCTTAGCCTGTGCCATATTGGGCACCCTCCCAGCCTCCACAGTATGTTCATCTGCATTGCTGCCCCACAACCACTGCACCGACAATCCTACTCATGGTCCACACTACCTATACAGCCTCTCCACACCAATCCTCCCTACTGTAAGAAGAATTAACTAATCCTAGCCCAGCCTGTAACAGAAATTGTTATCCTAAATGCCCTTGCATGCAGCATATGACAGCCAAATACAGTACTAACTGGAAACCACAATCCTACTCATAAGGACTATAGATCTACTCATACATTTTATATATTTATATGTCTTTAAGACTTAGCTCATATGGCTGTTTCTTGTTGCATCCTTCCTGGCCTGTTTTTAGGGCTCAGATCAGTTTGCAGCTCCCCAAGCTCCTCCCTCACAGCCTTCAAACCCAACCCCCAGTGGTATTTCAGTATTTAGGAAAGGCTGATGGAAGGGGTGGGTGGGAGAGCTTTTAGAGTCACTCCAGCCACAGAAACCTTTAAGCTAAATTCCACTTTAAGCTAAATTAAAAAGAAAATAAAACAATATCAAAACTTACAAAAATCCTCTATGCATTAACTCCCTCAACAGCAAGTAGAATTAATTAATCCTTCTCTCCTGTAGTTTAAAAAACAATAGCAAAACTTACAGAAATCTTCTCCACAGCCAGAAAGCAGACTTAGCCAATCCTTCATGTGCTACCCTAACCCTCGACCTTCATAGCACCCGCCTTATTTCTCCCCCAATATCCCAGCAAATTTGCTTTTATTTCTTCCTATAATAAAAAAACCCTCACCCCAGTGTGGAATAATCACATTCCCAACCATTCCAGTTTCCCAACCCCACATATTCCAATCCCATTCAAATACAGTACTTAACATACAGTACACCCCCAACGGCACCCATCCCCCCATCACCCAAATAATGGATATGGAGTGGATGATACAACTCTAAAAGCAGAACTGTTCCCTACAGTGGTGACCAGCCCTCATCACCGATTCATTCACAATTACGGTTTTGGAATAGCAAGTCTGTGGAGACAGATAAGTATGTTTGTTTATTGACTGCTTTTTATTTATTCTTGAGCATTTTAACAGTAAGGAGGTACTAGCTGAAGAGTACCCTCCTATATCACTACTGCCTTCTTAGTTGCAGAGAGGACTGTGAGACACTGGTGGTGTCTACAGCACTGCTGACCTTGTAACTCACTCCTACAAATGGGATACCTTGCTGGAAAATCACTTCTTTGAAGTCATTAGGAGTCTCAAGGCTCTACACATGGGTGGAGCCTTTTCCTAAATTAATTTTAACATTATTTACTAGCACAGTGTGTAGCACCATTCTGGAAGCGGGAAGCTACCTGACTTCCTGTTATAGTGCTACTTGAGGCACCCAAGTGCGAGTGGGGTGAGTGAGCATGGGGCTGTGTGCAGAGACACATGCTGTGGACAACTGAGGACACTGACAAGATCTAATAATTATTTGGGGACAAGAACCTGTTACTCATAGATATGGATATTAATGAGGGCATTGTAACATTTAGCAGTGGAGAGGTGGCCATGACCTGTATTCTACGCAACAACTTTTGTCTAGAGACCACTATAGGTTTTGAGGGACTAGAGTGCTTACAATGCATAGAGAACCAATCCCTAAATACTAAAATTATTGAATTAGAAAGTATAATATGGGATTTACAACAAGCAATGAAGCAAATTAAATCCAACCTTTTAAGCCTTGTACTGTACATCTAACATTGTTGTAACACATGTCCCTTAAAATCCTACTGAGGACTCCCTTAAAAGACGAAGAGAGGAAGATAGTGAAGATGGACAGGAATGCAATCCTGTCAGAAATAAAAAGAATGGGTAACATCAGAACTGGACAGGGGTAAGCCTGTGGATGTATTATTCTTGGACTTCAGCAAGGCGTTTGACTCTGTCCCCCACAATGGTCTGGTGGAGAAACTGATGGGGTTAGGAGTAGGCCCTTTGATGGTCAGATGGATTGAAAACTGGATAGCTGGACGCACTCAGAGGTAGTGGTCTGTGGGAGCTCTCGAACCCTACAGAGGTTGGTAGTGGGGTACCACAGGGCTCGGTCCTGGGTCCAATCCTGTTTAATGCATACATATCGACATCAGGGATGGTATAGGGTGTAAATGAGTCTCTTCGCGGATGACTCCAAGATGGGAGCAGTAGTTGAGGAGAAGAGGGAGGTTGGCCCTGCAAGGGACCTGGACACCCTGGAAGCTGGGCTCACACATGGAATGAAATTTCAATATCACCAAGTGCAAGGTGTTGCATCTTGGTCGGGAAACCCTAAACACAGGTACACCCTGGGAGGGGAGGTGCTGGAAGCCTCAACAGGGGAAAAGACCTAGGGTCATGGTGGATACATGTATGAATAACTCTGAGCAGTGCAGGAGAGCTAGCAAGGCAAACAGGATGTTGGGATGCATCGCAAGGGGATCACCTCTAGGAGCAAGGAAGTGATTCTGCCGCTGTACAATGGACTGGTTAGACCACACCTTGAGTACTGTGTGACAGTACTGGAGACCACACTTGAAGAGGGACATACAGCTCCTGGAGAGGGTACAGAGGAGGGCAACAAAGATGATACGAGGCTAGGGATTTGACTTACGAGGACAGACTTGAGGAGCTCTGCCTGTTTTCATTGGAGGAGAGGAGAGACAGGGGACATGATTGAGGTCTTCAAGTACCTCAAGGGAATAAATAGGGTAAACATGGAGGGATCTTTAGACTAAAGCAGGGAGGCATCACCAGAGGGCATGGTTTGAAGTTGGAAGGTGGAAGGGTGAGGGGGGAAAAGAGGAGGAGGTTTTTCACTGAGAGGGTGGTGGACCCTTGGAATGCTCTGCCTGGTGAGCTGGTTCAGAGATCCACAGTGGAGGGCTTTAAGAGAGGGTGGGACAGACACAGAAAGTGGATGTATCAGATGATGGCCTGTCCAGGGGGGGTGGGGATGGATGATAGGGGTTTCTGGAGCACAAGGGATGGGAGGGTCTCGGCACCCAACTAAGGATCTAGATTCGAGCAGACTTGATAGACCATAAGGCCTAATCTGCTGGCAAATAGTATGTTAGTATGAAAAAGGGATGTAGATGCATGGAGTTTCATATTCCTCTTCAAAATTCAGTGGAGTACCACAGGGATCAGTGCTGGGACCGGTCCTATTCAACATCTTCATCAGTGACATTGCGCAGGACCTAGAAGGCAGAATTTCACTGTTCGCTGATGACACAAAGCTCTGTAACAGAGCAGACACACCAGAGGGTGTAGACAGAATGAGAAGGACCTGCAGAAACTTGAAGAATGGTCAGGGGTTTGGCAGTTGAAATTCAATGCAAAGAAGTGCAAGATAATGCATATGGGGCACAAAAACCCTGGCACAATATATCAGTCGGGGGTGAGGATATAGCATGCACCAAGCAGGAAAGGGATCTTGGGGTTATCATCTCTGATGACCTCAAGGTAGGGAAACAGTGTGACAAGGCAGCAGGTAAAGCAAATAGGATGCTGGGATACATAGGCAGGGGCATCACCAGCAGGAAAAGGGAGGTCATAATTCCACTATACAAGATACTAGTGAGGCCCCACCTGGAGTACAGTGTACAGTTCTGGAGACCATACCTACATAAGGACATAGACACAGTAGAGAAGGTACAGAGGAGGGCAACAAAGATGGTGCATGGATTGCATCACAAGTCCTATGAAGACAGGTTGAAGGAACTGAACATGTACTCCCTGGAGGAGAGGAGGGAGAGAGGGGATATGATAGAGACATAAAAGTATCTTACAGGGAGGAACAGGGTGCAGGAATACACTATTTTTAAGTGAAAAAGATGTTCCAGGACTAGAGGGCATGGGATGAAGTTGGAAGGTGGACGATTCAGAGGAAATGTGAGGAAGAATTTCTTCACAGAACGGGTGGTGGACAAGTGGAACACCCTGCTAGAGGAAGTGGTGGGGGCTGAAACAATCACAGGATTTAAGAATGCATGAGATAGACATAAAGGAATTCTGGAGGTCAGGGGTAAGGGGCAACAGACTTCTAGGAAAACATAAACTGAACTTACAAGCTCAAATGGGCAGACTGGGTGGGCCATAGGCCCTTATCTGCTGACACTGTCTATGTATCTATGCATCATTTGCACCACTCATACCAATTGAGGACAATCATGAGCCGGGACTGCAACAGGTGGAATCCAGCATGGAACAAGTTCATGAGAATCAAATCAAGGTACTCAACACTGAGTCTCCTATTACAATAAAACCTAGTAAACCCACAGTGGTGACAATTGCCCAGGTACATAATAGCAAATCAAACCTAGAGTTAATTCCCGATATCAGTAATAGTTGCCTGACTCAGAATATTGAACATATATCCATGCTAAACACTGATACAGGTGTGAATAATGATTTTAGCACCCAAATAGGGACTGAGCAAACACATGATGAATTACAGGAGATGGATACTGCACATGGAGATGTACAAATGCATTAAACATGGCCAGACAGGTGATAGTCTTTGGTGACTCTATTATTAAATACATAGATGGTATTATATGCAAGGATGACAAACAAAATTGGACTGGCTCTAGTTTTAGGGGAGCCTGGATAAGGGACATAGAAAGAGTAGTTCCTAATATCCTAAAAAACGCTGGAACGAACGCACTAGTTATTATTCATTTGTGAACTAACGACATCAATAAATTCACTACTGATGATATTAAAAACAGCTTTATATCCTTAGTGGATACACTTAATAAATCAACCTGTGAGATTTGCATCTCTGAAATTTTGCCAGTCCCACGGGCTACTACAAAGTGTACTAAAAAGATCAAAACAATCAATGAATGGTTGAGAAAGTGGTGCCTCAAAAAGAACATATAGTATATCACTCACTGGGAAAAAATTCAGCACAACCCTTCCTTGTTCTGCTGGGACAGACTGCGCTTAAGTAAAAAGGGCAGTCACGTATTTGGCAAGAGTTTTGTTGCAGAAATAACTAGATATTTAAACTGATAAGAAAGGGGGAAAAAGGGTCTGAAACTAATCACACAGGACTACAAAGGGACGGATTAAATTTCCTAATGGGTAATGCTTGCAGTTTGAACATAATAAAAATAAGTGAGCTAGCTGGAATTATGTTCCAGAAAAATATTGATGTGGCAGTCATCACAGAAAGTTGGTGAGACAGCATGCCTGAATGGCATAATGCCATCCCAGGGTATAAAATATACCAGACAAATAGGTATACTAAAAGAGGAGGAGGGGTTTGTGTCTGTGTATATGTGTGTATATATATATATATATATATATATATATATATATTTATATATTTAAATATATAGGATACATTAAAATCCTCCTAGGTCATACTTAATGCTGACCTATTTATTTATTTAAAATTGGTGACCAGGAAAGGCACACTGAGCCAAGGCTCATTTCCAGGTGCTACCCAACCTATGCCGAGATGATATTGAAGGATGCTATATCCATATTGACCACCCTAATAAGAAGAAAATCACTATAGATAACATCTACAGACCTCCATCTGTGAATGCAGCTTATGACATAAATCTAATAAAAATCATTAAAGACCTAGCAATTCAAATGGATTTAATACTACTTAGAGCATTTAATTTGCCAGGTATTTACTGGAGCAACCTGACTGCCTCCTCGCTTATAGAATCATTATACATGGATACATTTCTTGCACTTGGTTTGGAGCAAATGGTTAATGAACCAACCAGGGAAAATAATATATTGGACCTTGTTCTCATTAATATACCCCTAGATGTCTCTGATCCAATCGTATCTGAGCCAATAGGAAATAGTGATCATAATGTGGTACAAGTCAATATAAATAACAAAGTGATAGTCATTAAAAGTACTACCTACAAATATAATTATAAAAAGAATGATTATCAAACATTTAGCAACACTTTAGGGAGATACAACTGGGAGTCCATGATGGCTGAACTTGCTGCTAATGAAAGCTGGATGCTATTAAGAGAAATAGTACAAGAACTAGAATCTCTTTATATTCCCCTTTAAAAAAAAAACAAGAAATCAGAAAGAGAAGTTACCTGTGTGGATGACCAATAATATTCTTAAACAGATTAGAAAGAAACAAGATTTGTCAATGCTGAATGTTTGCTTGTTGGTATTGACATTGGTAGTGCAGGAGTTAGAGAGATGCGTAATAGGAATATCAGTGAAGCATTAAACTAACGCCAACCCCTACCCCCACCCTGCAGAAACTGATAGGCATTTGGGGATGTGCCTTTGGGTTGTCGTCCATAACACTCATGTCATTCCACCTCACTCCACCCTGCAGATGCCGACAGGTGTTGCGGTGTAAATTGGGGTCTTCGGCCCTTATGCTCACCCCATTCCATAAGGAAATAAGCTGAGATGGGTGCAGTAGAGGAGAATGGGGTGAACATTAGGGCCAAAGACCCCAAGGCACACCTCAATGCCTGTCATTGGCTGCAGGGTGGGGTGGGGGTGGAATGGCATGAGCATTACAGCCAATGACCACAAGTCACACCCCCGATGCTAGTCAGTCTCTACAGTGTGGGGTCATATGGTTGGAAACCCTAATGCCCCAGGTGTTTGTTGGTATTTTCACTCCAAATTTTTAGCATAGACTTTTTGAGACCCCACGTCATGAACAGTGGCACTGTCATTTCATTACTCAATCCCGAAAGGTGATTTCACATAGCGACTGCACCATTTGGTGCCACAGGTGCAAAAACACATTTTGGGCAGGATGTGAAAAACAACAGCTTACTGTTGTTCATTTAACACTTATATCTCAGCAGGAGTCAGTGTCTGTTGGGATTAAGCAGACAGATACTTTATTAGAAGTAGAAGGAGTTTTATTTAGGGTTAAAAAAAGAAAGGAAAGAAAGTCAGTGTGTGTTCTGTGCTGGGAAGGGTACTGTATCAACTTACTTTGCTAAACCAGTAGGATGAGAGAGAGTT